>CAEKDK010000006.1:11390000-14092500 GCA_903112645.1 Prunus armeniaca
TTCCCGAATCCCAAGCCCTTCATTATTCTTAAATCGAGGGTTGTACGAAGTTCAAACCTAACATTTGTTGCAAACGCGTGGATCCTTAGGAGCTGACGTTGACATGTGTCCGATTATGTCAGCAGGCTACGTCCAAATTGGAAACCGAGTAATGTTTGGTGGGAAAAAAGTTGTGTTGCTCAACAGTTAATGCCTCTTTTTGTCTTTGAATTTTTGTTAGGTACACATGCGCCGCCTACGTGGGTCACTCCCAGACGTTCATAGTTTGCCACATCAAGTTGCAAGGACGGCTGGGGCGACTACTTGCATGTGCATGAGCGGTGTTGCTCTTTTTTATTTTTTCTTGAAACTAGTGATATTTAAGACAATGGGCGGCTGTGCTGAAAAAAAGAAAAGAAAAAAGTATTCATTGTTTGACTATACATCTCACTCACTCCATAGACAAATTACGGTTTAATATATATGAAAAAATAATTTATTAATGTTATAAAAAGAAAAATTTATGCATAAATGTCAAATTATTATTTGTTTATTAAGAGAAATACATTAAAATTACAAAAATAAAAATTTATGGATACATGTCGTGATTTGTCTTTAAAGAATAATAATTTTTACATATAAAGAGCTAATTATTTTCCTTTTACGATACACTAGGTTAGCTTACGAAGTAGACACTGGTCCACTCTACACCAGCCGCTCCCAAAATGAAAGCCAATCAACCAACTCCATAACTAGCACGTTGAAGCTTCCTCTATCGAAATTAATTTTGCTTCCTCTAGTCGGAAGTGAAAAATATAACAAACTAGAGGAAGCAAAATTAATTTTTGCCCATTGTTAATGCCCATCTCCCACCCATGTGAAGAGAAACCTTAGGTCTACATCAGTCTGCTCCATCTACTCTTATGTTTAAGGCATACCTTACTGCTAGCTCAACTGCAAGAATCTACTAATAATTATGAATTATTGGGACGGTGAACAACAAACAGAAACCCAACGACATGGCTCATGCATGTAGGTTAAAGTTATTCTCAAGAAAAAAAGAAAACAAAAAAGGAAAAGTTAAAGTACAACCTTTATAAGTAGGCAAGACTCTTTCTATATATATGCACTCTGAGATTACTCAACCTATCCTTCAGATTTTTACAATGGAGTTGAAGAGCATACTAGGATATTTGCAGAACAAGACCATCTTAGTAACCGGAGCCACTGGCTTCCTTGGAATGGGTACTCTCTCTCTCTCTCTCTCTCTCTCTCTCTCTCTCTCTCTCTCTCTCTCTCTCTCTCATAGTAACTTAATTTACAAATGCACATGCAGTATTTGTGGAGAAAATACTAAGGGTTCAACCAGATGTGAAAAAGCTTTATCTTCTTTTAAGAGCTTCGGACACCAAGTCAGCCACAGATCGTATGCAAAATCAGGTTTATATATAAACATGTATTTCATAATAGCCAAATAATTTTAATGTATCTTCTAATGACGTACATTTTATTAATGTTTAATTATTTTTATTTATATTAAGATAATAGGGAAGGAGTTGTTCAGGGTTCTTAGAGAGAAATGGGGTGCAGAGTTTGATTCTTTCATAGCAAAAAAAGTTGTGGCTGTGCCAGGAGACGTAACTTTTGGTGACCTAGGAGTGAAAGAGTTCAGGTTGAGAGAAGAAATGTGCACTGACATTGAAATCATACTTAACTCTGCAGGAACCACAAATTTTGATGAAAGGTATATAGCTGTTATATTATATATGCATATAAATAAATATAATAAATATATATATAACAGAAATTCTCCTATGCGGACATCCGGACGTTATTATCGTGCGAACGCCATGTATTTTGTACTACCTTTCCCTGCTTTCCTGTTTGTTTACAATAGCATCCGCACAATAATAACTTGCGGACATCTAGATAAGAGAATAATTGTATATATATAAATGTCCTGTCTTTTTACTTTAATTTATTTTTATATTACTCCAACTACTTAAGTTTACAATGTAAGTAAGGAAGTACCCCCATTTGGATTCAATTAAAAATACTAGAAAATCAAATTCCCAACAAATCAAAATATGAAAATTCAGTTTTAGTATAAGTTACAGTTTATACCAATATTGATACCTCAATAAGTCAATGTATACTTTATACTAAAATCTCATAAAATTGTGTTTGATTATTTAAGTTGTAAGAAATATAAACCGCCAAAAATATCATTGCAAACATTAGTATTTCAAAAGTCTATTTTTCATACTTAGTCAAATTTTGAGAAAAAACAATTTTTCAATGAGTAACGATTCAACTCTTCTGTCTCATTTTTTAAATTAAAGAGAAGTATGCATGATAATTATTTCGAAGTGTCAGTTGCAGATTCCTATATGTTACCCAAAACTACTCAAAAGAAACATGTAATTACAATTTACCATAAATTTGGTTTGCAGATATGATATTGCACTGAGTGTCAATACATTTGGAGTTCAACACGTACTGAGCTTTGCAAAGAAATGTCTAAAGCTAGAGATGCTACTCCACGTGTCAACTGGTTAGTGTTTGTTTTTCTTCTCTTGGTTTCCCGTGGCCTACAAGGCTACCATATGGTATATATATAGCCTTTCCATATCCTAAACTTTATATGCTCAAATTTCATGTCAAAAAAGGAGAGGAGAAGAGTTATGTACTATTACCGCATCCACAGCATGTTTTTTTTCTTTTCTAAGTATCATCTTTATTTATCATCTCAGAATGTTTTTTCCTGGTCTCAATTTTTTTTTATTTCCTTCACTGATATGTTGATTGTTTTTCAGCTTATGTATGTGGTGAAAGGGAAGGACTTATACTAGAGGACTCATCTTGCATGGATGAGATGGAAAAGGAGATCACTAAATTTGATTTCAAAGTGCAAGAGAAGAATTTGGTGGAAGAGAAACTGAATGAACTAAAAGCACAAAATGCGACAGAAGAAGTTATTACAACTACGATGAAGGATTTTGGCATTGAAAGGTTTTTTCGAGCATCCATCCAACTGTGCCCTATAAAACCACAAGCATGATTCTCAGTTTTGGACTAATTTTTCTCCAAATTTTATCAATAAGCAAAAAAAAGAAGTTATTTCTGCAGTTCTCTAGCTCTATCGATTCATTCATTGAATTGAGATAAAATGAGTGCCAAAATAATTTTTTTGCAGTGTGAAATTGTTCGTCTATTTTTTTCTGGGGCTTTTCACTAATATCCTTATAGAATTTTCTCATTATTATTTCTTATATTCTTTCAGGGCTAAATTGTATGGATGGCCAAACACCTACGTTTTCACAAAAGCGATAGGAGAAATACTTCTAAGACACTCAAAAGAAAATCTATCCGTCGTCATCATACGTCCGACTGTAGTCACCAGTACTTACAAAGAGCCATTTCCAGGTTGGGTCCAAGGATTCAGGTATGAAACTTGCATGCTATCTAAAATTTCACTAGATTTTACTCAGAAAACATGCATAACTCAGTTTGTTTGTAAACAAAATTATAAGCTTATATTATGAGACACTGGAACTAATAAAATAGATCAGTGGTTAATTATATTTTTTTTCCAAAATTTTCAATTTTTCATTGGGGACTGGGAAAGAAAACAAAAGGCTACAATTTTTTTTCTTTTTATGGTAAAGAAAAGGCTAATCGTGTGCAATCTTGGTTGTTGTTGCAGAACCATTGATAGCGTAATTGCTGGTTATTGTAAAGGGAAGCTGACATGTTTGCTTGTGGATCCTATGTCAGTATTTGATATGGTAAGTTTTAGTAAACTTCATGGTTCTCCAAATACTCATAGGTACAAGCACACAACAGTAATTTTACAATCAAAAGTATCGATTTTGAAATTATGCAGGTTCCTGTTGATATGGTGGTAAATTCAATAACTGTAGCAATGGTGGCAAATGCAAATAAATCGTCTAGTATCATTTACCATGTGGGAAGCTCTTTGAGAAATCCTATCAATTTCCTTAATATTCACAGTTTTGTCTTCCGATACTTCACAAAAAATCCATGGATTGACAAGGATGGAAAGCCTGTCAAGGTTGGCAAGGGTAAAATATTCAAGACTATGGCTACTTTTCGCATGTATATGCAAATTCGCTTCATGCTACCTTTGGAGGTTTGTGATTTCCCCCATTAACAGTAATTACAAATTACATACATATATATGTATATGTATATTCATATATATTACTTTTAATTCTTGTTTGAAGGGTTTAAAGTTCGTAAACAAAGCATTTGGCGAATATTTCCAAGACCTGTATGTCAACTATAATCAGAAACTCAAATTGGTGATGCGCTTGGTAGAGCTATACGAGCCCTATATGCTATTTAAGGGCATGTACGTATGCATTATTTTGGCTGTCAATTAAACATAAGTACTTCTATCTGTGTAATCATGCATTTAAGTTACTTTGATTTAAATGCAGCTTTGATGACAACAATGCCGAGGATCTGCGAAGGATAGCAAGGGAGAGTTTCGTGGAATCGGAAACTTTCAATTTTGATCCAAAATGCATTGATTGGGAAGACTACTTTATGCACACACACATACCTGGCCTTCAAAAACATGTTATGTTGAAACGATAATGGAGAGGTTCATGCATTGTACTTATACACAATATTCCTATTGATGTTTCTACATGGCGTTGAGCTAAATGCTGTTAGTCTCTTTCTCACTCAAAAATGGTTACTAGAGAAGAGGACGTGGACGGTTGTATTCATGAAGCATCATATATACTAGCCCCTTGGGGCGTGTGCCAATTGGTTTTTTATATTTTATTTTAAGTTTTATTTATTTAGTTGTGTTTCATAAAAATTGGACTCATTATCTGAATTTATTTTAAATTTTAAATTTTTTAATATAAAAACGTGTGAATTTACCATATTATCCTCATTTTATTAATAATTTCAATTCTTAATATTTGTATTAATCAATGGCATTTTCTGGTATTTTTAATGTTTAATCACTCCCTATAGATATATACTGTATACATGAATATTCTTCATTAATTTTTTAATTACTGGCAATTATAACCATATCCATTCTCCTTTAATATTTATTTATTTATATTTGTGGAAGAGAGTTTGAAGAAAACAATCAAACTAATCCTCGGATATGGTTTTCTAAATGACCGGCTAATGTTGGACTTCAATGTATGATTGAACGAAGAAAAAAAGGTGTGTACAATAAAAATGAAAGGGTTTTTAGGTCTAATGGTCCCTGGACTTTGACCCGATTCGCATTTTGGTCTCTCAATTTCCAAAATTGTTCCCGTAGTCCTTCAACTTCACTTTCGTTAAATGCAGGGGTAAAATAGTATTTTGGTATTATTTTTAATTTCCACCATCTAAATATTCCTTTCACCTAAAAAAATAAAAATAAAAACTAAAAAACATTCTTCCTATCCTCGCCACAGTAGCCACAACCTCTCCAACCTAACCCCACCTAAACACACACAACCCACAACCATCACCAAGCCTTACTTACCCTCACCAACCCGCCTAGTCCCAACCTCTTTTTCCCCACGAAGAAATATTATTATTATTTTTTCATCAACAAAATCGAGGACATGAAATAGAGTGAGGGGAGAAGCCATCACATGGAGGGTGGGTATGGTTTGGGTGTGGGTTATGGGTTGTGGGTTGTGGGAGCGCCATCAGTTATTGGGGTGATGGGTTAATTGGCTCGGTGTATTAAGAAATATTTTTGTAAATATTTGAAATATCTTTACTTGCCCAAATTAGTGTTGGTCCAATTCCACTAATATTGGATCACGGCTTCTAAGCCGTAACAGTAGGATTGATAGAAGGCTATGCCTGTATATATGTATTGTACTATTTGACGTTTGTTTAATACAACAAAATATTCAACCATTTATTTTCTTGAGATGGTATTAGAGCATCATACTGGTACTTGACCATTTCCCTCCCACAGATGGAGAATTACTGAATGATCCACCCAAATACAATGGACTAGTTGACTGATTGATCTACCTTAATATCACAAGGCCTGATATAGTATATCATGTTCAAACACTAAGTGAATTAATGCATCAGCCCTGCAAACCTATTGGAATGCCGCCATATGGGTCCTTAAATACATCAAGAGGACTCCAGGTCAGGGTTTGTTATTTTCTGCCACCAACAATCTTACCTTAAAAACTTTTGTGATTCAGATTGGGGAGGTTGCCGTGTGATAAGGAGATCAGTTACAAGATACTGTGTTTTTCTTGGAAATTCACCTATCTCATGGAAATCCAAGAAACAAACAAATGTTTCAAGATCATGAGCAGAAGCTAAATATCAAGCTATGGCCAACACATGTTTGGAGCTGACTTCGCTACGCTTTATACTACAAGATTTAAAAGTCCCACAGATAGCCCATGCACCATTGTTTTGTGACAATCATGCAACTTTATATATTGCAGCTAATCGTGTTTTCCATGAGCGTACAAAGCACATCGAAATTGATTGTCATATAGTTCGAGAAAAACTACAAGCTGGAATAATTAGTCCTTCGTATGTACTTACACGCTTCCAATTGGCAGATGTTTTTACAAAGGCCTTGGGGAAGGGTGATTTCGCTAAGGCTAGTTCTTGACAGGCCTTTGTCTCTTTGGCAAGGGTGGGCAGTACAGGTGGTGGTGGTTTGCAGCATGGAGGATTTAGAGAAGCGGTTTGGTAGCCATCTACGATTGTCAGCACGTGAACGAGGGGGGATTCGGATTGAGGCAGGGGATGGAATCGATCTTATGCGGGGGTCGCGGTTCTCCTTGGTGGCAAGGGTTCTAACTTCTAAGGCTGTATTCTCAGATGGGTTTGTGGGGGTTTTTGAAAAATTATGGCATGGGGGCGATGGAGTTTCAATAAAAGAGATTGATGAATGGAAGTTTCTAATAAGATTTGCTAGTAGACGGGACATGCTTCGTGTTTTGGATATGGAGCCCTGGTCTTACAAGGAACATCTCGTACTCCTATATGAAATCCAGCCTGGGAAGGAGGTGCGGGAGGTGGAGGCATCCATGGCTTCCTTCTGGGTACAGATGCATGGAGTTCCGCTGCTAAATATAACCACGGTGGTGGCCAGAAAAATAGGTTCGGTGTTGGGGCAGGTGCTGGAAGTTGACCATACAGAGGAGGAAGAATGTATAGGGCGGTTCTTACACGTTCATATTCGTTTGAATGTGCGGCAATCGCTTATGCGTGGTTCTTTTGTTGAGTTTCCTGAAGAGGGTGCCACTTGGGTGGATTTTCGTTATGAGTTTTGCCAGAATATTGTTTTCTTTGCGGGTGTCTGGGACATCCCAGTCGGATTTGTGTTGAAAAACTGGCTTCTGCAGATAGTTCCCAAAATTGCAGGATCAGATGATGTCTTTTGTAGGATTGGAGGCAAGTGAGGACTTGCGCGGACGAAGACTTCGGCAACATGGACGGAAGGAGTCTTCTGATTCCAGTCCATGGGTCTTAGGGGACAGTACTGATGGGAATATGCGTCGGTGCAAGTCTTATTTTACAGGGAGTATGAAGGAAGGTTCGGGGGGAAGCAAAGCTGACTGTAGTGATTGGGGGATAAGACGAGGGCATACACGGGGGGGTTATGCTGAGGACTCTAATCTAGCTGGGAGAATTCGTGCAACAAGAGAGGCAGAAGAACGGAATAGGCAGATACGGGAGGCGGCATGGGAGGCTGGAATTTTGGGGCCACATGGCAACATTGAGGTCTCACCCGCGAACTCAGTTGAGCCTCATCTTCCTCATGGAGGTGTTCAAACTTCTGTCGACAGTGGGATCGCTATTGATTTGAATGCGGTGGTCGGGGTAGAGGAAAGGACCACAGTGCAAGGAACAATACACGAGGCCTTAAGTAACTGGGCTGATGTCGGAGGGAATTTGGGGGGTCAATCTGAGGCGCTGACGTACGGGTCTGATCCTTTTAATATGGGGCCACTTATATTTGGGCAACCTGTTAATTCTAACACAGGTGGTGTAGGCTTTAGGAGCAAAATGGAGAGAGAGGAAAATGAGAATGGCAGTATGGATAAAAGGAGGTGTGCTAGTATTCGGTTGGTGTCAGCTTGTGGAGGGATAGGCAGTATGGGATCTCGAAGGGAGATAACTTTTGACGATACTCTAATTCAAGAAGCGGAGGCCGGACTCGAGTCTCCGCGAGCATTATGAGGATCATAGTCTGGAACTGTCAAGGTATTGGGAGTGTTCTGATAGTTTCGAGTTTGAAGGAGCAAGTTAGGATCCAAACTCCTGACATAGTAAAAATTGGAGTCAACGCTATGGGTATTTAAAACGTCAGTTAGGTATGCAATTTATGCATGCGGTTGAGCCTCGGGGCTTGAGTGGAGGATTGTGTTTATTCTGAAAGGAGATGTCACAGGTTGTATTACTCAAGTATGCTGATTTTTTTATTGAGGTTGTGATCAAGGATGAGGAGAATGGTGCCAAGTGGCGCTTCTTTGCAGTGTATGCAAGTACTGATGAGCGAGTACGGAGATCACAATGGCAAATATTACAGGATAGGATGGCCCAGTGTTAGGAGGCTTGCCTACTTATGGGAGATTTCAATGATATTATGGGCGTATCTGAGAAGCGTGGGGGTTTGCCATGAACGGAACGAAGCTTGTATGATTTTTCCATGTTTGCAGTGAATAGTCACCTATTGGATTTGGGATATGTGGGTCATCCGTTTACTTGGAGGAACATGCGGCAGGAGGGAGGCATAATGGAACGCTTGGATAGGGGTTTTGGGAATGATCAATGGGTTACACTGTATCCGGCTGCTACAGTACATCATGTGGTGGTGCATGGTCTGACCATGTGCTGCTCTTACTACAAACCCAAGGTCCATGTAGGAAATGGCGTAAAAGATTTATTTTTGATCCTCGCTGGGGGGATTCAGAGGGGTGCCGAAAAGTGGTAGAAGAGAGATGGTGCAGACAGTTTCCGGGGTCAAGAGGGCTACAGATTTCGGGGAAATTATGCTGGGTTAGGAATGGGATTTTGGATTGGAGAAGAAGTGAATGGAGAAGTTCCAAGGCTACTATTACTCTCTTACAGCAACAACTCAAAGCTACTTATCTGGCTCTTGACTTTGATCGTGATGAGGTCTTGCAGTTGGAGAGTAGCCTTAAAGAGGCGTTCCGGGAGGAAGAGGTATATTGAAAGCTTAAATCTCGAGTCCAATGGCTTAATGAAGGAGAAAAGAACACAAAATTTTTTCATTCTAAGACGCTTGCTCGTCGTCGTGCAAATAGGATGGTGGGTTTAGAAGATTATGCAGGACGGTGGTGTACGGATGATAGTGAATTTAAACCACTAATCCTTTCCTATTTTCAGGAGATTTTTACCACGTGTTCCTCTTCGAATATAGAGTACATTACTGATTGTGTTCAGCCACGGGTGACCATGCAGCAGAATGCGTGCTTGACACGGCAAATCTCATTTGAAGAGATTTGGCTAGCAGTGAAATCCTTGAACCCTACAAAGTCGTCGGGTCCAGATGGATTTATGGGGAAATTCTTCCAACAGTATTGGGATGTGGTTGGTGAGGATATCAGTGGAATGGTCAAGAGTTTTTTTCACTCCGAGAAGCTTCATAGAACTCTTAATCATACGCATCTCGTCTTGATCCCGAAAATTGCTACTCCAAGGAAGATGACACAGTGGAGACCAATTGCTTTATGCAATTTGGTGTATAAAATTATATCCAAGATTTTAACTGCTAGGCTCAAAGTTTTGCTACCTGAGATCATCAGTCTCAATCAATCTGCCTTTATTGAAGACCGCTTAATTACAGATAATATTTTAATTGTTCACGAGATACTTCATTCGCTTAAGAAGGAGGGTGAACTGGGGAGATCCAGTTTGGCTCTGAAACTAGATGTGGCAAAAGCTTATGACCGGGTTGAATGGCCATATGTGGAGCATATGATGAGAAGGTTGGGAATTGATTCTGTCTTTCGGAGTTGGGTAATGGAGTGCGTGTCTACTGTAACATATAATGTGATTGTTAATGGTGAGGCTACAGGACATATTTTACCTTCCCGGGGTCTCCGTCAGGGTGATCCCTTGTCTCATTTCTTATTCTTATTATGTGCCGAGGGCTTGTTACCTATGATTAAGAAGCAAGAAGAGTGGGGTGCCTTGCAGGGCTTCCGATTTCATCCTCAAGGAGGTAGTATTTCACACTTGTTCTTCGCCGATGATTCGGTTATATTTTACAAAGCTAATGAACGTGAGGCTAGGTGCTTGAAAAATATTCTAGTTGACTATGAGAAGGGGTCAGATCAGTGGATTAATTTTGATAGAAGTTCCCTCTTGTTTGGGAAAAAAATGCCCAGCTCGTGTTCGGAAGCAAGTGGGTTTTTGAGGAGGTACGCAACAAAATTAATGCCAAGCTTATGGGGTGGTCTGAACAATATTTATCCCAAGCTGGGAAGGAAGTGCTAATCAAAGCCGTGGCCATGGCTATGCCGAATTATGCAATGTCATGTTTTCAGTTACCCATTAATTTATGCAAGGAGATAGAGACGGAGATCATTCGGTATTGGTGGAAGGGGCACAAGGAGCATAAGGGTATCCACTGGGTTGGTTGGCAACGTCTTAGTATGTTGAAAGAAGCTGGGGGTATGGGCTTTCGAGACCTTAGATGCTTCAACCTAGCCATGCTTGCAAAAATTGGTTGGCGAATTATCAAACACCCGGACTCACTCCTGGCCACTACTTATCGGGACAAGTATTTTAGATCCTCAGATTTCATGAGCGCTAGTGGTGGTCGTGGGACGTCGTGGGGGTGGAAGGGTATTTTGCAAGGACGGAAAATATTGGAGGCAGGCATGAGATGGCGTATAGGCAATGGACATCAAGTTCGTACCTGTATAGATAAATGGGTACCCTCCCCTTCTTCCTTTAAGATTTATTCTAGGCACCCAGAGATACCTGTTTTGGTGCAGGGACTTATTGACGATCAAAAGAAGATGTGGAATCGAGATCTTATTTTGCGGTGTTTCAATAGTGCGGAAGCCCAGACCATATTATCATTACCTCTTAGCAGGTGGGGCTGTGATGACAGACTAGTGTGGCATTTTACTACGCATGGTGGATACTCAGTTCGTACCTGCTATGAACTTGCTCTAACCTTACGGAAAAGTGGTGAGTTGGGGGGGAAAGTGGAAGGGGAGTGCAGCTATGGAAATGATCGGAAGAAATTTTGGAAGAGCATTTGGAGATTGCAAGTACCGCCTAAACTTCGAGCATTTGTTTGGAGGAGCTATCGAAATGCTTTAGCAGTAAAAGGAAACTTGCGGCGTCGATCGGTTGATGTTGATAATACTTGCGTCCTTTGTGGCTGTGAAGGAGAGTCTCAAGTCCATATTTTCTTTCGATGTGAGCATGCTAGAATTTTTTGGTTTGGAAGTTCCATACAACTGGATGCTTCACAGTTGATTGGGGAGGAGTTTAGTGAGTGCTGGGACAACTTATTACAGAAGTATGAGAAGCATCAGAACTCTCAAGAAATTTTACAAGTGGTGGTTTTTGGGTTATGGAGGCTGTGGAAAACAAGAAATAGTGCAGTGTTTGAAGGCTCTGTCATGGACCCTACAACGATGGTGGGATGTCTCCATGCGCAGGTGCAAGAGTATTGAGCTGCCCGGATGGCTGCCAAGCCATTGATTAACGAGTTACCCCGTCCCCAGATCGTGTTCAACAGGTGCCTACTGCGTGGACTAAGCCGCCACATGGTTGGGTTAAGGCTAATTGTGATGGAGCTTGGCTACAGCAGACGCAAAAGGGAGGGGCTGGTTGGGTTATTAGAGATTCTGATGGGTGGCTGGTGCAGACAGGGGGTGTAAGGGGATTATGGGGTAGTATGGCCTTGATGATGGAGGCGGAGGCGATAAGAGAAGCCTTGCTGGCTTGCATTAGGGGTCGACTGGTGTATGTGGAGATTGAATCTGACTCGATGCAATTGATCCAGATGCTTAGAGGGGAGCGTCAAGTCGATGTTGCGGTGGAGGCTATGGTGTTTGATATTAAGGTGCTTGCTGGCAGGCTCCAATAGGTTGTTTTTTAAGCTACTCCCCGTCAGTGTAATAAGGCAGCGCACGAGGTTGCGGCCTTTGTGTCTAGAGTAGATGGTAACCACATTTGGGACCGAGTGTGGCCCGGGTGGATCTTTGATATTTTAGCTAGTGATGTAAACTTAGCTATTCGTCTCTAATAAAACTTTCTTCGTTGGCAAAAAAAAGAAAAAAAAGAAAATTAATGAAAGAAAATTAAACACCCTCTAGTAATTTATTTATCATTTTTACTACAATATTTTACACTTTATAAGTTGCATGGTAAGATACATGAGTAACTTTATTTCACGTTATTCATTGGACATCATGACATGGTACACGTTCTTATATTTATTATTTATCAAAAATTGAAAATTAATTAAAGATGTAAACCAACTTGATTTTTCATGAAAATTAAGCACTTTACCATGCTTAAAAAATAATAGTGAAGATTGAAAATTAACTAAGAACATAAATAAAGTTATCCACAGAAGAATTAAATAGGAAATAAAGAAAATGATTATAGAGATTTAAGTAATTAAGCAACAATTTGAAGGGGAATTTAGTAATGTAAGTACTTATAATGAATAATAAAATAAGCAATAACATTAAATGGATTAAATAGGAAAGAAATAAATTATATTAAGTAATTAAATATTTGATCAACAATATAGAACAATAAGTAATTATTTTATATTTTGAGAAACAGCTTGGAAGAGTTATAAATACTAGATTTGATAGATACTAATCACAAAGTGATGGCTAGCGTTGTGGCTAAGTGGCTTAGAAGTTGGAAGTGGGGAGGGGTTCAAACCCTTGTGTGCGACGTTCAAGCGAATTATTTCATTTTTGAAAGTTCATATCGCGATAGTATCGATAATATCACGATATGTTGACCTTTTGCAGCCGCCATTTGAACGAAAATATCGGTACCAAAATTATCGCGATATTATCGAGGAAATTATCGATAATTTGACGATAAATAAATGGAAACACACTAAAATATCGCTGCCCCTAAAAAACGATAATATCAGTGAAATTATCGATATTTTGTTCTATGGTTATCATTCATCCAATCTCATTCATGTATACATCTAAGGGAAAACGGGATATAAAAGAAACATATTCAATTATTGAGCTCAGAGTGTCAAAATATAGTAAACTGTCATTGTACATACCACAACATCATAAATACTATCATGGTTTATGACCAAGAACAGTCCTCTCAACATAACTACTAATGTCTTTGGACAGAACCTTTCACTTGGTTTGCGAGCATAAGTTTTGTCTTTATAGACACTCCTCATTTCTGAACCTCCTTAATGACAAGGTATTTGTGGTATCATTATGTTGAGCACTCTTAGAACACTTGTCGAAAGAAATACAAGGTATTTGTGGTATCAACATAAATTCTTAGCGACATGGCAATAAAACATAAGGGAGCTTTAGTTTTAAACCATAATATAGTTTACTAATTTAGTAGAAAGAAATACAATTTAGTCTAATTAGCAAAAGGCCAAAAACCAAAATGTAACAAAAATACCATTACAAAATATGAAAATTACAACATATGCCATTTTCAGTATTTAGTTTTAAACCAAAGCTGAAAAACGACATCAAACCAAAATTGAACCAAAACGACATCAACCGAAACCAAAATTGAATCACAACCCTTTCGCGCGACCTTTCAACTTCACCTCCAAAAACCTCTTCAACTTCACCTCCAGAAACCTCCAGACCACCAACGATCATCGAAGACCACCAACCCATTCGCGTGACCATCATCGAGGACCACCAACGATCGAAGCCGATTCTTCATCTCAGTTTCTGGTTTTGGTTTTCTGCATCTCAGTTTCTGGTTTTGTTTTTCTGCAGTTTTCTGCATATCAGTTTCTGGTTTTGGTTTTGGTTTTGGTTTTCTGCATCTCAGTTTCTGGTTTTGGTTTTCTGCAGTTTTTCTGCATCTCAGTTTCTGGTTTTGGTTTTGGTTTTGGTTTTCTGCATCTCAGTTTCTGGTTTTGGTTTTCCTCATCTGGGTAGCCTTTACTCTTTAAATTGGTGAGGTTGAAGGCGAAGGAAAGAACAAAAATCAAATTGTAATTAAATAAAAACTGCAATGCAGTTTCCAATACTGCAATGCAATTTCCATTTTCTAAAAGTCCAATTTTGAGTTCCCTTTCTCTTGGGTAATTCTACTCTTCTCTTGCCCACCCAATTCCTCATCTGGGTAGCCTTTACTCTTCAAATTGGTAAGGTTGAAGGCGAAGGAAAGAACAAAAATCAAATTGTAATTAAATAAAAACTGCAATGCAGTTTCCAGTTTCTAAAAGTCCAATTTTGAGTTCCCTTTCTCTTGGGTAGTTCTACTCTTCTCTTGCCCACCCAATTCCTCATCTGGGTAGCCTTTACTCTTCAAATTGGTGAGGTTGAAGGCGAAGGAAAGAACAAAAATCAAATTGTAATTAAATAAAAACTTCAATGCAGTTTCCAGTTTCTAAAAGTCCAATTTTGAGTTCCCTTTCTCTTGAGTAGTTCTACTCTTCTCTTGCCCACCCAATTCCTCATCTAGGTAGCCTTTACTCTTCAAATTGGTGAGGTTGAAGGCGAAGGAAAGAACAAAAATCAAATTGTAATTAAATAAAAACTGCAATGCAGTTTCCAATACTGCAATGCAGTTTCCAATACTGCAATGCAATTTCCATTTTCTAAAAGTCCAATTTTGAGTTCCCTTTCTCTTGGGTAATTCTACTCTTCTCTTGCCCACCCAATTCCTCATCTGGGTAGCCTTTACTCTTCAAATTGGTGAGGTTGAAGGCGAAGGAAAGAACAAAAATCAAATTGTAATTAAATAAAAATTGCAATGTAGTTTCCAGTTTCTAAAAGTCCAATTTTGAGTTCCCTTCCTCTTGGGTAGTTCTACTCTTCTCTTGCCCACCCAATTCCTCATCTGGGTAGCCTTTACTCTTCAAATTGGTGAGGTTGAAGGCGAAGGAAAGAACAAAAATCAAATTGTAATTAAATAAAAACTGCAATGCAGTTTCCAGTTTCTAAAAGTCCAATTTTGAGTTCCCTTTCTCTTGAGTAGTTCTACTCTTCTCTTGCCCACCCAATTCCTCATCTAGGTAGCCTTTACTCTTCAAATTGGTGAGGTTGAAGGCGAAGGAAAGAACAAAAATCAAATTGTAATTAAATAAAAACTGCAATGCAGTTTCCAGCAATTTCCATTTTCTAAAAGTCCAATTTTGATTTCCCTTTCTCTTGGGTAGTTCTACTCTTCTCTTGCCCACCCAATTCCTCATTTGGGTAGCCTTTACTCTTCAAATTGGTGAGGTTGAAGGCGAAGGAAAGAACAAAAATCAAATTGTAATTAAATAAAAACTGCAATGCAGTTTCCAGTTTCTAAAAGTCCGAGAGAGAGAGAGAGAGAGATCTAATCTGATAAAAAAGGGAGACCAATAAATATTTTAATAAAAAGGGTATAATTGTCTTTTCAGTGATTAATATAAGGTGGTCCAATGAATCTAAGCCTCCTCTTTGGCCTAATCCAAAATACATATTCTTTTATGGGTATTAAAACGCAAACCAAAATACCTAATGTCTCAAATCCAAATTACTAAAGTTAATCATGTCTAATTCCTAATTTTCCTTAAACATAAACACCTAGTCCTAAGATTAAAACCCGCAACTTCAATTCATCAACTATGGCCTCAAAGCAAACCATATATGCATAATGAATTCTCATTGTACTATTAATGTTCTAGTTCACTCTTATGGGCATTATATAATGCTAAACTTGTCCCCTCTCTGAACGGGAGCAACATTAATGGATAAACATTATTCCATATCATGTCTCTTTGGAACACTTACAATATGCTTAATGAGACAAAATTAACAATTCATGTGATCCATTCTGGAATATTTCAATTCCAATCACAAAAATTGTCTCATCCATATATTTCATTCAAGGTTCTTAGAGAAAAAATTAATGGTTTCAACAATGAAAACCAAGACCAATATATAGGAAGCAAAATAGCATAAATATCCAAAATGAGAAATATAGACTTACTCCCACTGACCTTGAGATACATACAACAATTAATAGTGCTTTCATTAAAAATTAAAAATATTACATATTATTAAACTTTGCATACCATAATAATTGCTAAATTATTAATTTTATACAGTAAATTCTTCAGTTTACAAAGCATGTGTTTCTTTCAATAAAAGAAAAGTCTTCGAGTTCATTCATGTAGACTTCTTTATTAAACATCTAATATTTTATCTTTCACATCCAGTGTAACTCTAATTCATAATGAGTTACGAATACCATTATATGATTCCAAATGAGTCATTCTTAGAAACAAGTGAGAATGTCACTTTATAATATATGCCTTCTTTCGTAATAAAATCGTTGGCCAATAGTGTGTCTTTATATCCATCTATATTGCCATTGGAGTTGTATGTAGTCATGAAGACACCCTTACACACAACTCGTCCTTTATAGGCAAATTGACGAAATCACAAATTTCATTTCGGCAAATTGATTTCAACTCATCATTCATGGCATAAATCTATTTAGTAGAATCAATATATGTTTAACGACATGTGAAAATAAAATCAAAATCTTACTCAACACTCACAGTCAAATTCTTGTAGATATACCAAATAATCACTTAGAGTAGTAGATAACAACACGCTTAATGTCTTGACATCATCTTAATGCTATTCTTTGTGGTTCTCTACTACATTTTCACTGGTGAAGCAGTCATAATGGAGTGATTAGTTATTCATTAATTTGTTGTTAAAACTGTTCACAACTATATGAACAACAATTTCATTATGAAGTATGCATGAAAAAATTTCCACTCTAACTTCTCATAAAACCAATTTTCTTGGTTATCCACTCCCACTAATTTCACCATTTAAAATGAAACTCACGTGACTGATTTCAATAATCTCATACCCTAGTTAAGATAATAAAATCTATACCATTTGGACTTTTCTAGGTAACCAATAAGGTAGCCATAAAACATTCTAAACGTCCAATTCCTTCTCATGTGAGCAGTAAATTCTTACTCCCACTAAGCAACCCAAAACATAATGGTGCCTCAAATTGGATTTCCTTACTTTCTGCATTTTAAATAATTTCTTATTTGAAACTGCTGCAATAGGAACCCAATTAGCATAATAGTTGTTGTAAGAATATGTATCCATAATGGTATAGGTAACAATAAATTACTTCACATACCCCTAACCAAAAGACAGAGCATTATAAGGTGAACACATGTTTTATAAATAATTTCAATTAGCTACAAATTTCTTATGACATCTTTCTTGGTGTATTTAAATTGTTTTCCTTAATACAATCCACTTACGCACCAATAAGAGATAAATAAAATATAAGTTCAAAAGAACCTCTTCCTTACTGACCCCTTAGTTCTTTCTCTGAACACATTACCAGTCTTTTCTGCCATAAGAACATTAAATTTTAATTTGTCAAATGCAGTCACTTATAAATTAATCATGCGAAGTATCGAAAACATTTAAAGAAAATGTCATCATGCTTTAATTTCGTAAATCATTAATAGAATACCACAATTAACAAAATAGGCACTCTTTAAGAGACTAAAATAGTCATCACCAAACTTTAAAGGATAAAACATTATTGCCAATTTCCAAACAAAATTTCAACTAGATTTGAAACGATAAGAACATAATATACTTTCAATCAATCTAAATTATGACCATTAAATTGAATATATAATTCCAAAATATGGAATCAAAAGCAACTTTGCATTGAACTATTAGAAACATGAATTTTAGCACATAATTTAATTCATCAAGCATCATATGAAAATTCATCTAAAAATTGATTCGAAACACATAAAAGCGGAAGACTTATCTTTCTTTTCGAATTGTATGTGTAAATGCTTCGCCTTCTTCATAAGTGAAATTGATTTATCTTCTTCATCAAAAGGACTTCATTTTGCCGCTAAATTAGTCTACTCAATAATGCACTCATTCATGCTTCGCATACCATCAAATTTCATGATGGTAAGGTCAGCCAATATTGTCCATGTAATGGACTTCTTAGCAATTCTCAAGAATTCTTTAGCATTGTTCACATTAATGGAGCATAGCCTTAATTTATATTGCAATATCTATTTATTCGCATAAACATAAAGCTCAATATGTTTGATCTTTTGCAGGCTTTATGGGAATTCTTTAATCCTCAATGCTTTACCAGAATAGCAATGAGTTTCTCATTTTGAAATGCCTAATCAAGACCGAGAACACTTTGGTGATACTGAACTTGTTCACAACAAAATGAGAAATTAAATCTAAACTAGATCAAACGTGAGAATGAAGTGAACCTGAAAGTGACATTGCAACATAATTTGTAATATGCTCAGAATACTAGTGCTTCGAGTGACAAACACGTACAAACATATATAAAACTTATGTAGTCTGAACATCAATAGACGTATCATCATAACTCTCCTTTGGGATAAATTATGACAATACCAATAATTAACAATTATGATGCATCTATTTTACATTATTGGTAAATGTACATTCCTAATTAGAAAAGCTTTGATATCTTTTGATATTCAAAACAAATCTAAATAAAACATATACAAGTTACCTTATTTATATCACCAATCATACGAATAGTGAATCCACCTTTGGGTGATCCATACATCTTGTGAATGATGAAAATCAATATACTCATGATGCCCGAACCTTGAAAACATTATAAGGTTCAACCTCATTTATATGCATCCTTAAATCACAAGTAATTGATTAATTATTATTTAATTTGATATTCAAGGAACGTTCTAGCTTGGCCAGTTTGGTGACTAACAAACTATTCATAATATGAATATCAAATTAAACTAACAATTGTATTAGTTAATCAATTACATAAGATTAACTAATAAACTTTAATGGTTAATCAATCATTAGATTAGTTAATTTGATATTCAAAGAACGTTATAGCTTGGCCACTTTGGTGACTAACAAACTAGTCATAATGTGAAGGTCAAATTAAATTAACAGTTGCAATAGTTAATTGATTACATAAGATTAATTGATACACTTTAATGGTTAATCGATAATTAGCACTACTACATTTTACTATTTGCGTGACGATATTTTGTGCGACGACAACATATTCATCGCGCAAGAAACACTTGTGCGATGGAAAAAACAATTCGTCGCGCAAACTGTGAAAACCTTGCGCGACAAAAATAGTCCGTCGCGCAAGAAAACTTTGTGCGACAAAAAATTTCGTCATCGCACAAAGTGAGGAAGAAAAACGCGGGAATGTTTTTTTGGTGCCAAACAGTTGCGTGACGACAAATATCATGGTGACAAAGACCGTAGCGTGACGAATAATATTTTCGTCACGTAAAGTTAGATAAAACCCGCAAATTATGTTATTTGGCGACAAACACTTGCGCGACGACAACTGTTGTCGCAAAAGAACACATAGCGAGACGAAAAACCTTATCGTCGCGCAAGAAATTAGCGCCAAAACCTTGCGCGAAGGAATCTAATGTCGTCGCGTAAAGTTTGATGTCGGCTTGTTCATACGCGACGAAAATTGTCTTTTGCGCGACAAGATAAATCCTTTGCGCGGTGAAGGTTTTGCGCAACGAAAAACTGTTTGCGTCGTGAAAACATTGGATGTCAACAGGAATTTGTGGGACGAAAAATGTATTTTGGGCCACGAAACGGACCACTTGTGTGACGAAATCGAGGTTTTGTGTGACGAAAAAAATGTTGTTTGCGTGACGAAATCTGGCTTTGTCTCGCAAAACCCTTCTTCATATTATCTGGATTTTGCCTTTGCAAAGGCAAACTTCAAAAAAAAAAAGCTATGCCTCTACCTCTACTTTGCTTTGCTTCTGTTGGGAATTGAGTACGTTCATTGGGTAAGTATTTTTAGTCGTTAGTTTAAAAGTGGTATTGTACATTCATACTTACGCTATTAATTTCGTTGTGTTTAGGGATATTTGTAATTAGCGATTGGTGTTGAATGATTGAAAAGGTATTTGATTCATTTTATATTTTTTTTGTGAAATTATATTTATATTATGTAATTAAATTGTCCGTTACGTAGCACAATGTGTTGTGATGTACGAAGTTAATTGAAATTAACTTCGTACTTTGTTTTTTTTTATTGTATGAAAGGGTTTAGGTAAAGCATGACTGCGGTCCAATTATTTCTTGAATTGTCCTATTATTTGGACAGTTTGGGAATGCATAGTTATGTAATGTAATGTATGGCTACAGGATTAGGTTTCGATTGTGGAGATTTCGATGTCATCTCTGTACGTTCTTCGGGTGGTACGTATGTATTTTATACCTATGGTACACCTAAAGAACTGTATCGAGATGCTGCCGAAATTCATCCACGTGGAAATCTAATCTCATGTAGCCGTAAATTACGTGACATGACTATGCAACGAAGGGAATTAGAATTTATTTTGTTTAATCAGATTATGAGTTTATATTTTTCAAGAAATAGAATTTATTTTTTTTACTTTTTTTAAACAACAGCAGAGTAGGCTTGAAAAAAGAAAAACAATAACAATGTTCCTCACAAAATATCAATGTTCCCACCATATATGGTGCGCTAATTTTCGTTTTCAAGTTGAAGTTTTGATAATTTAGTGTGCAATGAAGGACTTTTTTCGTTGCGCAGTACATCTTTGCGCAACGAAGGGAATCTTGTGCATCGCGCAAGATGCGATAATTATCACTTGAAAATATAACCTTGCGAGACAAAGGACTTTTTTCGTCGCGCAACGAAGTGAATCGTGTGTGTCGCGGAAAGTGAAAATATAACCTTGCGCGACGAAGGACTTCTTTCGTCGCGCGACACATCTTCGCGCAACGAAGGTAATCTATTGCGTCATGCAAGATAAGATAATTATCACGTGAAAATATAACCTCGCGCAACGATAAATCTCCTCCGTCGCGCAAGACATCTATGTGCTACGAATGTAGACATATTCATCGCGCATACCATATTTATAAATCACAAAAACTCATAAGTATTATGAGGAGTATTTCATTTAAAGAACAAATATTATGAAATTATATTATTGGGACCCTACAAGTGTGTCATTGGGTTAATTTACGCGTTAAAATATTACATTGCGATATAAATAAATACACGTATTATAACATGAGTAAATTAACTATTTAGCTTTAGTAAATTTGACATAGTCAATGTCTAAAAAAGTAATCAAGTTGCTCGACATAGAATAAAAATTAAAATTTCAGAAATAAAGTGTTGAGTCGATTTGTGATTTAACCCAAAATTCATCCACATTAGGCTTAGGTCTGAATATAAATAAACTGTTGAGTCAAAAGATTCGAATATATTTAAAAAACGGCTATACTGTTTAAAATGAAAATATTATTTCATATAATTGTCTACATAAAGGTGTACTCAATTAACTCGGATTATAGGTCCGGTTACGTTGTGCATTGAGATCAAAATTGTTATCGTAAAATGCTAGGTCAAGTTATGTGAGTATCCAAGCGTAATCGAATCACAAGTGCCCTAGAGTAGGCTTATGGTTAGGGTTCGAGACTTGAGAATGGTGTTGGAACAAGTTTAGAAGTTAGAGTTTTTAATTCAAGACTTGGATTTTGGGTTTTGGAGGCTACAATCAATTGGTGGAATACTAAAATAGAATTAAATACAATATTTTTGCCTACTTCAAATAAGTTTCCAGGATTTTTAAATAATAGAAACTATTTTAAAAATACTTTTGAAAATTAAAAATAGATTTTGAAGTCCATAAAAGAATTAAATACTAATTATTCAGTCATTTCATAAATAAATTAAAATATTTAAATACTAATTCTTCACTAAATAAATAATTCTAAATACTAATTAAAGTAATTAAATAAGGCTATTATATATTAGTTTACGAGAGGTTTGCACGACGTAAATGGTTTCTATGTCACGCAAGTTGTCCAACTTTTCGCGTTGGGGTTTAGGGTATGAGGTTGTGATAATTTTGGGGTGCGACGAATGACTTTCGTCATCGCGCAACACCTATTTGCACTACGAACAGGGTGTCCTTCGTCGTGCAGTTTGCGAGGGTTTTCACGGCAGAATATAATCTTGCGCGACGATAGTTTCCTGTCATCACGCAGAACATATTTGCGCTACACAATGCAACTCGTACGTCGCGCAGGTGTCGTTAATTTTGAGGGTGAAAATATTACCTTGCACGATGCCAGGTTTCTACCATCGCGCAACAGTGACGTATAATTATTTTCGTTGCGTAGGTTATTATAATTTACCATGCGCATAATGCCTTGCGTGACGACACTATCCAAGCGTCGCACAAGTTCTCAAAGATGTTGGCGGTCCATCGTGAAAAAAAGGCGCTATTTTTTTTTTCGTTACCAACCCTTCAGCAGCCAAACCCTTCAGACCCTCCTCCCAGGTCCCTTCTTCGAACCCTTGAACCCTCTCAGGTCCCTCCTTCGAACCCTCTCAGTTCCCTCCTTCGAACCTTCGAACCTTCGAACCCTCTCAGACCCTCTCTCGTTCGATCCCTCTCTTGGGTTTATTCCACCTTTCGTCCGCCACCGCCGGACACTAGAAGCCCCACCTTTGAGCTTGGTGCCTGCGTCAGCGGTCTCGTTCTCTCCGTGTCTCCCTCGAAACCCCTTCTGGTAAAATTCCCAAATCTAGCCTCCTGTCTCGTTTTTCAATTCTGAATATTTAGACTGATTTTGTTGGGATTTAGTTTGATGAGATTTTGATTTCTGCAATTAGTTTACTTAGTTGCGATGTTAGCTCACAGATTTAGTTTAATTCACAGATTTAGGTTTCTGCAATTTCAATGTGACTATTTTCTGCGATTTTGATTTGTGCAATTTCAATGTGACTAGTTTCTGCAATTTAGTTTAATTTCCTGTTTAGGTTTTAATTTCGTTTGTCAATTATAGGGTTTCTTATTAAACTAGGAACAGGAATGCTTGGCTGGTGTATTCTAGTATAAATAGGCTATTTAGAGACTCTTGTATAGAGTTTTTGTTGATGAATATAATTTCAGACTTTTTTCTATAGAGTTTTTCTTGTATAGACTTTTGCCCTAGAACTCAATTATCTTCGTTCCAACTATGATTCTACTGCTTTATTCTTCTATTCTCTGTATTTTAGGTATGTTTGGGTCGCTGGACAGTAGCTTATAGCCATTGCCCTGCATCAATTTCTGTCTTCTGGTCTACGGAATTGATAATAAATATATATTTGTGTGCCTTGTTGTTTTTCTGGTGTTAGTAATAGTTTTTCTCTGGGCCGTGAATTGGTGTGCCTTGTTGTTTTGTATTTCATTTACGTACAGGTTCTGGTATGCGTTTTTACCCTTTATTTTTCTTTCTTTCTATCTGATCTTTTTTGTTTGTGAATTTTTTGTCTTCATTTAGTTTCCTTAGATTATAAAATTAGTTACATGATTATTTTGAAATTGATAGTGTTTTGTTCTGTAATATTTGTTAGATACAATTGATCTTCCTTGTTGATGGCTGACTGACTGTGCTTAAGTTTTTCGTAAATCTTTTATATTATTTAGATAGCAATGTACATTAATATCTGCTTAGTCTAATGGTTGGTTAGGATTTTTTGTTTTCTTCAATGAGTTCCTAATTCTTTGATTACTGCATTTTGGATGCTTGTTCAGTTGTGTAGATGTTGAACCTAATTAGAAGTCGTAAGGCAGTGTCTGTTGCACATATTTTGCCTCCCCTGGCTCAGCCATCAGCTGCCACAGCTCCAGCTGAGATGGACCACTTCCTAGTTGGTCCCAGGGTGTCCCATGCCCCAGCGTCATCATCGTCATCAGTGGCGCAACCTGTTAGCGTCAAGCGTCGTCACCACCCCTCCAGCACCACCGACACCATATCGACAAACGCTTCTGGTGCGTCGGGGTCACAACCCGGTAAAGATTTCCTTCAACTCTAGTTGTTTTAGACTAATATTTTATAGTTGAATTTGTTGTTTATTTAACGTTAATTTTATATTTCTTTGCAACAAAGAAGAACACCCGGGGGCTGTGTCAGCATTTGAAGACGACGAAGGTCACCCGGGTGACCAACAGTCATATCAACATCGAATACGACAAGCGGCATCAGGCTGCACCGACGTAGGAATTGCATAGCTCTTTGGCCCAGGACATTGGTCATGTCCTTTGGACCCATTGCTCTATGCAATGGAAGTCTTGGAAGGTCATGCCTGACGAGATCAAGATGAAGGTGCGCGGACAATTGTCGGTATGTATCCTACCTTGTAATTGTTTTTCCTTGAATTTTTTTAATATCTATATTACTTAATGTCTGTAATTAATTTATTGCAGACGAACTACAATTTAGAGGACCTCGATGACGAGTCGTTGGCGTACGTCAACAGACTCTTTGCTGAGAGGTAAAAGCAGTGGAAGAGCGACTTGCACCACCATTTTCAGGCATTTGATGATCCACAAGTCGCTCTTTAGGAGGGTTGCCCGAAGGAGCTTGAGGGGCGGGAGGATAGTTGGGCATGGCTCTGTGCTCATTTTCAGGCGCCCGATTATGTGGTATTATTTTATATTAAATTCAAAATTATTACATGTTTCTTACTAATGTTTATTTAATTTTTTATATTTAATTTCAATTTCAACTAATACGTTTATTTTTTGTATAACAGAATAAGGCCACAATAAATAAGGGCAATAGGAACAAGAAGACTCTTCTTCACCATTCAGGTTCCAGGCCCTTCTCATATAGGATGGACGCACGACGGCAGGTAATAATAAAATAGTTTTATATCCAATTTTGAATATGTCATTAATATTAATTTATGTTTTTCGTACTAACATTTTTCTTCTCTTGTTCAATTCAGGGGGGGTCCAAATTCTCGGAGATCGACGTCTTTGGCGACATTTATGTTTGACCTAGGAATGAGTTGGCCGAGTCCATTCATATAAGTATTCTTTAATTTTAATTATTATCTTACGCATTCGAGTTTCAGGGTTATTATATGAATGTTTAAATTAATATTTTATGTTATGTTAAACAGACGACGATGGTGGAGAGGAGCTAGTTGGTTCTTCAGGAGTCCGCCTCCCAACTTCCTCCCGATACTCCGCTTGAGTCTGTGAATCCTCCACAGGATGCGGGGTTTCAAATCTTGACAGAGACGTTGGATCAGACTCTCGGGCGGAGGCCGGGGACATACTGTCGAGGGATGGGGAATGCCCGGTGGCGGGAACCTAGACCCCGTTCATCAACGCAGTCAAACGAGGTGACTGCTTTGACTGCGATGGTGGTCGAGCTTAAGGGTCAGATGTCTATGCTTTTAGAGTCCCTTGCTTGACCTCCCATCCCCTCCAACCCGAGCATGGCCACCAGATCTCTACCCCTGTCGACAATGCCCAAACCTCTGAGCCACATCTCCCAGACGACCACGTTGATTTTGGAACATTATTCGATTAGTTTTTTATTTTTTTATTACATTTTAACAATTTCTCTTGTAATTACATTTATATTATTTTATAACATTTTTTTTTCTCTTCATTACATTTTTTTAATGCAATTAAAAAAAAACCAAAATTATTTTTTTTACAAAATAAAAGAAACGAAAAATTAAATTTAAACAAAATATATTTTTTTGCGTGACAAAAAACTTTTGGTTACGCCAATTCACGTTTTTACAAAAAAAGAAAAAGAAAAGGTAAAACGAAATTTTAAATAAATTTTGCTATTTTTGCGCAACGAAATCCTTCGTCTCACGAAACAGAAATGTGCGATGAAGCCTTTTCGACGAGCAACATTGTTGTCGCGCAATTTTTGAGACACGATTTTTGTGACGAACACAAATCGTAGTGCAGTTGGTTGCGACCCGAACTGCACGACGAAGATATCCCATCGCGCATCGTTAGCGCAACGAACATGCTCTCGTCACGCAAAGGTTTGCGAGATGAAGAATTATGTCGTCCCTAATCATTTTGTGCAACGAAGGTTAACCGTCACTCTGTTTTGCGCGACCAATGACAAGACTTGGTCGCGCAAATTCTTTCTTCACGATCTTCGCGTGACGGATCTTGCGCGACGAATTTCCTGTCGCGTTGAAATTTTTGCGACTAAAGTGCACTTTGCGCGACGGAAATATCTTCGTCACGCAAACTATAAAATGTAGTAGTGTAGATTAATCAATAAATATATGACGTCTGTAACACAGTAGTGGGCAATAGAACTTTAGATTGCCTCGCCTCATAAGAGAAAGTACAGTGACAATGAAATACAATATGCTTACATTTATTTATTTTAAATAACTTTAATTCACTATACATGTCTACACCAAGATCTCTATAGCAGGTGTTTGTCGATCATACAAAATAGATTATCTAATTACAAATTTCATTGAATATAATCGCAATTCTTAATTCGGTGCAAAGATTATGCAATTTTCCCAAAATTAGTATTGCATAAAGGGGAACATTAGGCATCCAAATCATATGAAATTTATAACTACTACACTGAAACCATAGCCCAGCCATCCAAATCAATTATGCAAAACTATCGATATGTAACCAAAAGCATTTACACCGAGACATAATATGCTTTAATAACATCGCATATATAAATATATATTGTATCTCTCTAATGCAATTAAAATACAAAATTGTTGGCACATCCATATGATTGCACGTAGAACTTCTTCACCAAAACAAATTTCTATTTTTTATTATTCATTCTATGCATAGAGAAGCATGTTCAAATAACCATCGATACAGCACCAGAACCAAAAGGAAATAATATTCATAAGATTGACCATTCATACCGCCAACTAAATGAACAGAAGGAAGGCCAACCACCATATCTTTCTGATGTAAGAGCTGTAGACTTATTTGATTTAGATGTTCGTATCTCATATGCCACAATAGTGATTCTTCTACATTTTCAGCTTTCAAAACATAGTTTTCTTTTGATGTCATGATCAACGGAAAGACTTTGTTTGCCATCATTTTTATCTTAGCCACTACAATGTTAATTTTTTTACCATAAATAACACAATGATCATCATCAAATTTAACAGAGAAGGCTTTTTGTAGGAGTTGTCCTACACTTAATAAATTTTGTGCCAAGTTAGGAACATATAGCACATCATAGATTAGTTTTGGTTAACTTCTCGAGTTTGAACAGAGATAATACCCTTGCCTTCCACGTTGTGAAGCTTTCCATCTCCAAGCTTGACTTGTGAATTCACATTTTCTTCAAATTTGACAAAACATTGTCTGTTTCCCGTCATGTGGTTACTGTATCCGCTATCCACGTACCATATATCTTGTGGCTCTTGATGAGTGCTGAGACTTGTATAGAATAGTTGCTCTGGAGAGTCATTATTTTTTGTGAAATTGGCTTCATTATTTTTCTGATATTTGCAATCTCTTTGAGAATGGTTGGGTATTCTGCATCGGGTACACCTATACCAACAATCTGCACTTTTGTGCCCAGTCTTCTTACAAACACGACATTCAGGGACAAGGTTACCATTCTGGTTGTTTTGATGGCTAGGTCCTTGCTGATTGTTGTTGTTATAGTTGCCTTTGTTGTAATTCTTCCGCCAATGAGATTCTCCTTTACTTTTTCTGTTTTGGGACTTTTGAGATTCTCCTTTTTGTTTATCTTCTTTCTCCTTCGAATCCAAATTAGATTGAAAAGCTTGCTCCAAGGATTGGTCTGTAGACCTATTAATCCTTTTTTCATGTGCTTCCAAAGAACCAATTAGTTCATGGAGCGAAAGTGCAGCGAGATCTTTTGACTCCTTTATTGCTGCAACAACATGATCGAACTTTGGTGGTAGACTGCGTAGAGTTTTCTCTACAATTTTCTTGTCTGGAATTGTATCCCATAACTTCTAATTTGGTTAACAATTCTAGAAACTTTTCTGAAGAAAACCTGAATGGACTCATTCTCCTTCATTAATAAATTATCAAACTCTCGCCACAATGATTGGAGTTTGATTGAGATCACTTTCTGTGAGCCTTGGAACTCAATTTTGAGTATTTCCCAAGCATTTTTTGATGTAGTTGCAGAAAGTAATCTTGGAAAGAGATTTTTGCTTACTCCCTGTTGAATTAGGAATAAAGCCTTGGCATCTCTTTTCCTATTTTCTTTAAGTGCTTGCTGCGATTCCGGTGTCGCTTTTCCCGTCGAAGTTTTTTCCTGTTCCTCATAACCATCTTCTACAAGATCCCAAAGATCTTGAGAGATGAACAAGGTCTTCATTTGTAGGCTCCAATATTCATAATTCTCTCCATCGAAAATAGGCATTAAATTTTGAATATTTCCAATGGTTGAGGAATTTGAACTTGATGCCATGATTAACACAGCGGAGGGATCGATTGGCTCTGATATACCAAATTTGTTGGAGAAAGATGGATATGAGAGAATATGGAAGAGAGTTTTAAACAGAAAAACTGAAGCTTGATTGATTTCCTAAAAATTGATTACAACACTAGGCCATCTTATTGGCTATTTATAATAACATTCAGATCTTTTCATAACAGACATAACTCTTGGATTAGTTCCAAGAGTTGCAGACACAACTCTTGACTTCTGAAGAGATACAACTCTTCCTAAACACAACTCTTCTCAAAAGACACAACTCTACTTTAATAACTGATACAAATGCATTACGTTTAACAGTTTTTTCTTGTCTTTTTTGTTCTCGGTTGCTTTCTCCGGCCCTAACTGCATATGGTCTAGCACTCCATGTGCCCAGTTGTCTGTCATTGTTATGTATTTCCAAGCCAGTGTTGAACAAAAATTGCAGAATAGGTTAGTCATGAATAGTTGCAGGATTATCAGTCTTGTGACATCCATTGGACCCTCCTTTGTTTAATCTTTGAATGCTAAGTCCAAACACTTATCAATTGTAGTTTTTGTGATCTTCTCAGCTCCCATGAAGTATGTCTTGACAAAATCCAAGCTCATTCTTGTCGTGGTTGCCTTTATTTGGCAAGCCAAAGATTTCAGCCATATCCCGGCTTGTAATCTGACAGTTATCGCCTGGCCCAAACTGGAATTGCTTGGTCTTTGGGTCATAGTATTTTATCAGTCAAACTATGTCTCTGTTAGACTTTTGTGAACCTTTTCTTCATATAAACCTCGGTAAGTTTCAAAAATGGAGTCTTTGATAGCATCCTCCCGACATCCTTCATTTTTTTTTAAGTTTTCTCCTATGTCCTTCATTGTGGCTGCAAATCTGAGCATGTTTCTCTTAATATGGACATAATTTGGGTCATCAAGCCTTTTTGGGTCTTGGTCTTTTGTTTTTTACTGGTTCGGTATTTTTCCTTGGTTTTTTTTTTGAAATTTTATTTTATGTTTTGTTTGTGGTTTTTGGTGTGGTTTTGGGTTTTGGTTTTGTTGTGGGTTTGGCTTTGGTTTTGGGTGTGGCCTTTGGTGTTGGTGGTGTGTTTTCTTCTGCTTCTTGTGTTGGAGTGACTTCTTCTGTTGTTGGTGTGGCGTCTCCTAATGTTTCTTTTACCTTGGATTTGTTTGAGGTTTTTGGTGTGGTTTTGGGTTTTGATTTTGATTTGATGTGGGTTCGGCTTTGGTTTTCGATGGTGTGGTTTCTTATGCTTCTTATGTTGGAGTGACTTCTTCTTCTTCTGTTGTTGGTGTGGTGTCTAACATCTAGTAAACAAGTGTGAAATCAATATTATTGTACTGTTGTTGTTGTTGGGTAATAAAAGTGCAACAAAGGCAGAGAAAGAATCACAATATGACAATATGTAATATTTGTAAAAGCTTGAGTGCTACAGTGCCCTTTGTAACATTGGTCAATTTCCACTAAAACTCCTTAAAATTAAAGTGACCTATTTTTCTCTTTTAACTGATATTTTGTGTCTCATTTTGCCCCTCACCATCAAGTCTGTTAAAAATTCCATTAAAAATGCGGATGTGGCACCAATGGGACCAACTATTTTGCTAAACTAAGTGCGATGTGTGAAGAAAAAAAATTAAAAATTAAAAATTGTCTTTTAAAAAACTTAATTTAACTATTAAAAATAAAAACAATACATTAAAACCAAAAAATCCCCAATTCCCCTCCTCCAACCCCATTATCCCTTCCTAGTCACCATCACCACAACCACAACCACCCCCCGACTGCTCCTCTCTCTTCCTCTCTCGCAAGAGAAAAAACTTGCCTGAACTAGGATTAATCTTTGAGTTTCTTTTTTCTTTTTTCTTTTCTAAACTAGGATTAGTTTATGTTTAGCTATATAAACCAGTCCATTGTTGTTCAAGTTGTACTATTCAGAAGATATTTGATTTATAAATTTGGTTGCGGTACTTGGAGCTGGAGCAAACGGACTGCTCTCACTCTTTCTTGCTTTAAAACATTGCTTGAAAAGAGAGTACTCAAATCCTCTCTCTTTCTCTCTCATCTCTCCCGCTCTCCCTTTCTAATCTCACTGGCTCTCTTTCTTTCTCTTCTCCACCTCTCTTTCTCTCTTTCTTCGCTTCGGCAATATTGGAGGCTGATCTCTAGATCTGATGTCAGCCAGATCGAATATGGAGGCCGGCAAGTTTGCCACCTCCATTGTTGTCGGCACGACTCATGAGGAGAGAGGGAGAGAAGAGAGTGAAAGAGAGAAGATGCTAACAACGATGGAGGAGGGGAGGGGGCACATAGGATGGATGATGGCGGTGGCGACATTGCAGTGGAGGGCAACACCAGTAGGGAAGAGAAATGGTTTTTTTTTCGTTTAAAAAAGAGAAATGGGAAGAAAGGGATAAGATGATAGAGAGTCGGCGGTGGGAAGAGAAGAGAGAGGAGGGTTTGAGTCGTGGGTGGTTGTGGTTGTGATAATGGCGACTGGGAAGGGATAATGGGGTTGAAGGAAGGGAATTGGGGATTTTTTGGTTTTAAAGTATTATTTTTATTTTTAATAGTTAAATTAAGTTTTTTAAAAGACAATTTTTAATTTTTTTTCTTCACACATGGCAATTAGTTTAGCAAAATAGTGAGTCCCATTGGTGCCACGTCTGCATTTTTAAAGGAATTTTTAACAGACTTGATGGTAATGGGCAAAGTGAGACACAAAACATCGGAAAGTGGGTCACTTTAACTTTAAAGAGGTTTAGTGGGAATTGACCAATGTTTCAGGAGGCATCACAACACTTAAGCCTATTTGTAAATTGTAAATTACAATATGGCAAAATAGTAAATCAGTGTTATATGATGTTGGTTGGTAATAGAAGTACAACATAGGTAGAGAAAGAAGCATTTGAATGAAAAATTATGTGCGGAGAGTCCTAATTCTATATTGGTAAGAATCATACTATAGGTAAGAATCGTAAGAAAGAGTGAAAATATGGCAGTACAAATTGTAAATTACAAAATGGACAACAAATAGTATATACCATAAAGTACACTGTTAGTGCACTATAAGTCATATTTCAGAGCAAATGTCATTAAAATACAAAATGGGGCTAAGTCATATATTAGCTGTGGAAAATGGAATTTTTTTTTCCAGAAGTGGGTATGCCTTGATCTTTGATTCAGGTTTTGTTGGAGTACATGGGTTTTTAGGTTTTACCTTTGTTCTTTTCGTCTTTTTTTCTTCGTTTTTGCTGAATGGTGGCCTTTGTAGCTTGTTGTGATGCTTTTGTGCTATTTCTGAATATTCGACGGTTGTTGAAGTTTGAAGAACGAAGGAGTTGAGGGGTCGGGGAGAGAGAATCAGACACCGTTGAAGGTTGGGGATGCTTTTTGGTCATGTGCTGAAGGAGGTTTAGGACTTGTTGGGTCGTGTGCTAAAGGCGGTGGCAAACGTGTAATTTAGTTTGGGTCTTTTAAGAGCAAGTCCAGCGTGCAGTCCTTGCCAGGGCAGAAGGGGGCCCAAGCCCTTTTTCATAGTTCTAGCGGGCTTAAGCTGCCCGCGCAGCGGGCAGCCCAAAGGCAAGAACAGCCTAAGCTGTTGCTTGGGTTTGCTGATGTTAGCTATGATGTTAGTAACGAAAAAAATCTAAAAAATCTAAAAAAGCCTAAAAAATTCAGAATTTTTTTAAATAAATACTTAGTCATATTCTTCATTTTCCACACCAAAAACTCTATACAAATTTCTCTTATAATATTTAATGAGAATAGTAGTTATCCTTGGGTTGCCATGATAATAAGTGGAAACACCACAAGCCTTTTACAAGGGCTGCCACTATTCATGTAAATAGTAACAGCCATTGTCTTGCCCTTACTCTTTGCCAAAGCAAATGGGCGGAAGTGCTCTAATGAAACTTGGGCTGAGCTTCCGTTTGAGTTGTTGTGAAAAGGCTGTGGCAAAGTTGTAATTTAGTTTGGGGTTCTAATGAAACTGCAGTTGGGATCTGTCGGTGGCAATGTTGTACCAGCTTGGATTCAGGAGTTTGAACAACATGGTGTGAAATTGGCTAATATAATAAATGCATTTTTAATGATTCAGGAGTAAACCAACTATATTTTCAAGCTTGGTTTAATTAAGAGCCATGCTAAAAATAAACAACTAAATTGAATGCTGCTTTTAAAATAGATGAAAAAATTTCAAATGTGTTAATGTCAATTATGGCCCTTGCCTAGTAAAATTTTCAATAATTGATCTCTGTCAATCGTTCGTCATGTCAGAGTCTAGTCTAGTTCATAGGAAAACCGAACATCATTGAAAACCAAATACTTATGACAAAACGAAAATTGTTAAAGAAAACGAAAATCCGAGAAAGTGATCCGAACACAGAAACTTGAGTCTACATCAGTCTGTTCCATCTACCCACTGGTTACGTATTTAATGTTTGCTAGCCAATTCTGCATATAAAAAGACATCAATTAAGCTAGTCAAGTATAGCTTAATTGGTTGAGCTCTTCCCTCCACTTATGTGGGTAGAGATTCAAAACCCCCAGACATCCAATAAATAGTTGTGTAAACACTCCTACCCCGATCGCTTGTACTAAAAAATAAAAAATAAAATTAATGTTTGACAAAAAAAAAAGATATGAATTAATGCATGCTCATGTCGTACGTTTTTCTTAATGTCGATACCTTTACTACTAGCTCACCTGTGAATCTATTCAAAGTTATAAATTATAAGGACAGTGAGCAACAAAGAAAACCAGCGATAGGGTCCCATGCAAGTATATTAGAGCATCTACAATAGCCTCCCTAAATTAATTTTTTAGATAAATTTTAGGAAGTAATTGAAAAATACAACTTCAACCATGCTCTCTATCCACCTCCTAAAACAGGAAGACCTCTAGGAGCTCTTAAGTCTGAGAAGAGGGAAATGACTCCCTAGTAACTCCATATGTTGCATTATTTCAATAATAGTTCAAAAATTTATTTAATAGTTAACTACATAAAAGTACTCAAACTTTGAGAATCGTTTTAAATTAGTACCCAACATTTAAAATCAAGTACGTAGATACATGTACTTAGGAAAAACCTACAAATAAATCTTGCCATGAGTTAGACTGTTGTTCAAAATGTTAAATGACTGTGTCGAAAACATAGGACCTAATCTATATGATGATGTGGACTGAAAAATTAATAAAAACCAAATTACTTTTTGAAATAATTAAAGAAATTAAAAGTAAAATTTACAAAATTTTATAAATCTATAAATAAAACACAAAAACCAAAAATTAAAAACACAACTGAGCCTCTCAACACGATATCCTAAGCCTCTGCATTTTGCATTGGTGCATTTATACACATTTACAAAAATGTCAACCACTAGATTCATCTAATGAATTTGAATAAATCCACATCAATATAATTGTATTTGACTAAAAATCATTAGTTGCGCCTCATAACTTACAGTTTTACAATTTCTTTCATAACTGTCCGATTAATTTACCATAAGGAGAAATGGGTAAGTGATAAGGTGCAACAAGTGATTTTTGGTTTAATACAATTATGATGATGTAAACTGATTAAAATTCATTAGATTAATCTTGTGGCTGACGTTCTTGTAAATGTGTATAAATACACCGATGCTAAATGCATGACCCACATCATCCCTATCCCAATACACCGATACTAAATGCATGACCCACAATAATGCCTGACCCCCATCAATTTTTCTCCTCTCTCTACAATCAACCACCACCCCCACCATCATCCATAACCACCCAAACCCCATCCCCCACAACCCCCGAGCCGCCCCACCTCCTCCTCCTCTCTCAGCGAGAAACCACAGAAGAAAGTGCGAGAAAAAAAAATCCCAAAAGCCAAACACATCCTTGCGCCTCTATCTCCCTGTGTTTTATCTAATTGAGCTGTTGGTTTTCGAAGAGGAGGAAGAAAGAAGAAGAAGATTTGGATATGTGGGTCAGCAAGAATGCCAAGGTCTCCCCCCTTTTGTTATGGTCACACACTATTTCAAAAATGAATTAAAAAAGAAGAATTAGTAAATTTGGCTTACACCCTTCAAATTCAACTTACCTTACCTGCAACCCTTCACTTTTTGTTCCTATAAATAATACCCAATTTTTATAAGTAAAAACCATGACTAGGATCCAACTCATCAAGTTACCTTATTAAGCTCAATATCTGATTTATTATCATTTTTTCATTGCCAAAATACCCATATTTATATTTCAATGTGTAACAGGGTGGGGTTTTAATTTTTGGCTCCCCAATCTATTGTGGTGATTCCCTCTAAAAATTTTGTCTGCAATTAATTATCCGTTTTATTATTAAACTTAACTAATACAGTCAACAATGTGTTGGCCGAAAAAAGTAGTTTTCCACATTGCCTTTTTCAAATTTTGTTCCATATTTCCCGGATAATAATCTACCGATTTTAGAACTTGGATTTCGTTTATTGTACCTAGTTTTTTCATGGATAATAATCTACCTATTATGTTTTTATAAATTATTGTGTATCTATATTTTCTATAAATTATTGTGTATCAATATTGTGACATCCCGATCTAAAATAATTATTAAATAAAAAATTTAACTGTGAAATTACATTTTTACCCTTAAGGGTAAGGGTAAATTGGTCACTTTTAATTTGGAAAGGATTTTGGGGAATTGAGTTGCTTCATTGCATAGAGCTCGCTCTCTAGAGTATGTGGACACGTAGTGTGGCAAATTAGAGTTTTAATGAAGAACTTATGGTCAACGGAAGTGTAGTGGCACAATCGTAAATTTTTTGAAGTTGGGTTTTAAAAATCTATTTTTTTTTCTCTCTTCCTCACGCTCTCTCTCTCTCTCTCTCTCTCTCTCTCTCTCTCTCTCTCCAGCGACGACACCCCCGCTTTTGATGGCGATTCCAGCGCCATCCAGCCACCAAACTCGACGTCGTAACTTGCAATACTCTCCTCTCCACCTTCTCTATACGACCTACTAAATTTCCATACCGATTTCGAGCCGTGAACTACTGGAATGAGAGGAAAAATCCTGATTTTTCTGTCGCCGTTTTCGATGATTCCGACAACGGAATTCGACAAGTGAAGTATGCTTCTTCATCCATTTTTCGTGTTCTAGTTGTTTTGATAGTTGGTTTGGTTTGATTTGGGGATGTGAGTGTTCGATTAGAAACCTCGATTTTGTCTGACTTTGGCAGCATTTTTCGGCCACTTCCCGGCCAAATTGAAGGTCGGCACAATTATAAAAGTTGGTCCCTTAGTTGCCCTCATCATGTAGGTATAGATATTGTTGGGTGATTTGAGAAATTTCCGTTGCCAAGACTTGTCATTTGTGTTGAGTTGGACCTTTGAGAACTTTCGGTTTGGAAATCAGAGGTCGTGGGCCTGGGTTGACCAAAAAGGGAAAGTTGACCAAACCATCGACCACGAACCTATCGAAACCATCTCCACAAAAACTACACATTTAAATCCCGGGAAGTAGGGTTTTCTTTGTAATTTAAAGTTTGGTTTCGAAATACAATTGTTAACACTACTACATTTTACTATTTGCGCGACGAAAAAAAAATTGTCGCGCAAAAAGATGAAAACATGCGCGACGAAAATTTTGGTCGTGCAAAGTGGGGAAGAAAAATCCGGTTTTATTTTTTTTTGGCGCCAAACATTTGCACGACGATATTGATCGTCGTGAAAGATATCCTGGCACGATGGTTTCAAATTTCGTCGCGCAAAATCCACCTTAGCGCGACGACGAGATAAATCATTGTGTAAGAAAAACGTGGGATACCTATTTTTGGCGCCAAATACTTGTGCGACGGAAATTCAATTCGTCGCGCAATGTTTGATGTCGGCAAGTTCTTGTGCGACGGAAATTTGCGTTTGTGCGAAGCCATTTTAGATATTTTGCGATGAAGGTTTGCGTGACGAATATAAAGTTTCGTCGCGCAAAAGCCTAATGTTGATAGGCTTTTGCGCGACGAAAAAGTTATTTTACGGGACGAAAATATTGTTTTGCGCGACGAAAATTTTGTTTCGTTGCGCAAAATCCTTCGTCTACATCTCTAGATTCTACCATTGCAGAGGCATAATGCAAAAAAAATTTCAGATCCTCTCTCTATCTGTCTGTGTTGCTGCCTCTGCTGGGAATTGAATACGCTTATTGGGTAAGTATTATTTGTCGTTTGTTTAAAAATATTAATGTAAATTCATACTAACGCTATTAATTTGTTCTCATTACAGATATTTGTAATTAGCGATTGTGGAGAACGATTGAGAATGTATTTTATTCATTTTATATTAAATTAATTACATTATGTTAAACTTAGTTTGTTATATTTATATTTTTTGTTGTGAAATTATATTTATATTATGTTGTTAAATTGTGCGTGACGTAGCACAATGTGTTATGATGTACAAAGTTAATTGAAATTAACTTCGTTCTTTTATTATTATTTTTTAGTAACACTTAGTTTCCCATTCAAGATTTGTTGAATTTCGTGCATGGATGCGTAAAGCATGACTGCGGTCCAGTCCCATTATTTGGACAGTTTGGTAATGCATATTGTTGTCACGTAATCTACGGCTACAGATTAGGTTTCGATTGCTTAGATTTCGGTGTCATCTCGATACGTTCTTCGGGTAGTACGTAGGTTTTTATACCTATGCCCACCTCAAGAACTGTATCGAGATGCTGCCAAAATTCATCCACGTCAAAATCTAATCTCGTGTAGCCATAGGTACGTCAGGAATTATGAGAAGAAGGTGGATACAGAACCCGAATAGATGCGCAGACGAATACTTGGATGGAATCGAAGATTTTATTGAGTTTGCACGTAGACACAATCCGGGTGCAACTAGAATCCGTTGTCCTTGTAGGAGGTGTAACAACACGTTGTGGGAGACAATTGATAATGTTGGATTTCATTTAGTAAGGAATGGAATAATTGAGACATATAACATTTGGAACCTTCACGGGGAACAATTAGACCATGTTTCGTCTTCAAATGCCACAAGGGTGGACAATGTTGAACCTATTGTGGATCCTAATGATCAAGTCATGGATATTATGTAGGATGCTTTTCCATTTGCATCTACCAACATCAATCAGGAATGGGAAGATGACGTGCCTACACCAATAGACAGTGCGGAGTTTGAACAATATGAAAAACTGTTAAAAAATGCAAACCAAGAGTTATACCCGGGGTGCGAGAGCTTTTCCGTTCTCACGGCCATTGTGGAGCTAATGCACGGAAAAATAAAGTATCGTATGTTGAACCTGTGTTTCGATTACTTTTTGGGGATTTTCAAGAGAATGCTTTTGACAGACAATTGTTTGCTGAAAGACCATAAACACACGCAGAAGGTGTTGAATGGTCTTGGATTGGGTTATGAAAAAATTCATGCTTGCAAAAACAATTGCATGTTATTCTACAAAGAGCATGAAACGTTGGATACATGCCATATATGCAATGAGTTGAGGTTCAAAATGTCATCTCAGAATAGAACGACTAAGATCCCACAAAAAGTCATGCGTTATCTGCCCCTGAAACCTAGGTTGCAGCGATTGTATATGTCGATGTATACTGCCACAGACATGAGATGACATAAGGAAAAACGGGTAGACGATGATGTGATGCGGCATCCTGCAGATGGGGATGCATGGAAAGAGTTCGATAGAACATTCCCCGAGTTTGTTGCTAATCCCCGAAATGTTAGATTGGGACATGCCACTGACGGATTCAATCCGTATGGGGTTCTAAACCAACACCACAACACTTGGCCGATTTTCGTATTCCCATATAATTTGCCGCCTTGGAAATGCATGAAAAAAGAATACATGGTGATGACTGTTTTGATAACTAAGGATCCTGGCAGGTCAATTAATGTTTACTTAAGGCTGCTGGTTGATGAGCTGAAGGATTTATGGACAAACGGTGTTTACACGTACGATAAATCAACTGGGAAGATGTTCACTTTGCGGGCAGCAATTATGTGGACTGTGAATGATTTCCCAGCATATAGAATGGTTTCTGGGTGGAGCACAAATGGTTATATGGCATGTCCTGTATGCAAGGAAGATGTAACTTCTGGTTGGCACGCTGGAAAAGTTTGTTACCTTGGTCATCAAATATGATTGCCATGGGACCCCGAGTGGTGGGAAAAAGATAAAGAGTTCGACGGGAACACAGAGCGTCGCCTCAGACCTAGAGAATAGTTCGATGATGAGATCTTGGAACAGCTTAACCGTTTGGATTTTGTTCCGTTCGGGAAAACAGTTAGTCGGACTAGACCTTATACACATATGAACTGGACGCACAAGCCTATGTTTTTTGAGTTCCTATATTGGTCGAAACTCAAATTGAGGCAGAATCTAGATGTGATGCATGTTGAGAAAAATGTATTCGACACATTGATGGGCATGATTCTAGATATCGAGGGCAAGACAAAGGACACGATCAAAGTTCGTCTTGATTTGAAAAGAATGGGCACACGAAGGGGTTTATGGATGAATAGGGACAGTGATAAAGCTAGAAGGGATCTTGCATTCTTTTCTATGAAACCGAATGACAAGAAAGAGTTTCTAAAGTTTGTATCGTCTGTAAAGTTTCCCGATGGGTATGCTTCTAATATCGCACGTTGCGTGAATGTTGACGGGGGTAAATTTACCGAACTTAAGAGCCATGACTGCCATGTGTTTATGTAACGCCTACTTCCTGTGGGTATTTGACACATATTGCCGGAAGATGTAGTAAAGCCAATCATGTTGTTGTACATATTTTTTTCCCAATTGACGGCAAAAACATTGCGAAAGACAGACATGTTTCAGTTGCACCATGACATTGTCCAAGTCCTATTCAAGTTTGAGATGATATTTCCTCCAGCTTTCTTCACAAGTATGATGCACGTGATGGTTCACTTGCCATAAGAGGCATTACTTGTTGGTCTTGTCAACTATCGATGGATGTATCCAATAGAAAGGTATATAATCCTTATCGTTTGTGTATGCATCATTATCACGGGCTTGCTAATTTGTATCATATCGTTTTATTTTGGCAGTCTTCTCGAAGAGCTGAAAAAAAGTGTACGCAACAGGGCGAAGCCCGAAGGATCAATTATAGAGGCTTGGGTTCAATATGAGTCGCTTACTTTCTGTGGAATGTATTTAAAAGATGTGAAGACGGCTTTCAATCATCCTCCGCGCAATAATGACGGAGGTATAAGAAATGAAAAACTTTTTGTTTTTGCCAAAAGCGCACGACCCTTTGTTGATCCAAGACGAGGAGAGTCGTTTTCTAGAAATGACATGGTGGTAGCGCATTAGGGGCTGCACGAGATGACAAGTTGTGCATGCAAAACAGTGGTGTCCATGTCCCTGGTGGAGGCGAAAGTATGATCATTGATTTCTATGGAAAACTCACAACTGTCATGCAATTGCGTTACAAAGATCGATACCAAGTGATCATGTTTAACTGTCGATGGTTTGATACCAACCCAAATAGGGCGGGAAGTATTAAAATCGACCATGGCTTACTATCTGTGAACATTAACAGAACTTGGTATGATGACGACCCTTACATTTTGGCAAACATGGCAACAAAAATTGTGTATCTAGATGACCCTAAAGCCGGGAGCAGTTGGAAAGTTGTTTAGAAGATGGATCATAGGAACGTGTATGCTATACCAGAACTAGACCCAACTGACAACGACGTCGACAATATGGTTGACCAATGTTTAGAATCTTTAATGGAAAATGATGCTGAAACACTTCGAGATACAAATGTTATATAAGAACCGTTTCAAATACAAGGAGTGTCTTCAATTGAAATACCGATTCAGTCAATTACAATTGACCTCGGTGATCTTCCGCGATACGATGTTGCAGTGGGCCCGAGCAACGACGATGATGTAGTTATAGTGGAGGAGGAGGAGGATTGGGAGACCGAAAGTGATGATAGCGACGATAACGAAAGTTATTATAGTTCAGATGATGAATAATGAATTTTTTTTGTAATTTTGTTATGTTAGTGTATAGATTTTGTGTAATACAAATGTTAGAATATATGTAGTTGTTATATCCAAACCTTATATATGTGGAGAAATGAAACATTATTAAAATAAATTTAGTTATAAAACATTGGTAAATCAATATATCCAAACCCTTTTAATAATAATTTTTAAAATTATTTTGACAAAACACTTTTAAAAAATGAAAATTATAAACAATCTGACCTAAGGGGGTTGTATCCAATTCTAACTTCTATTGACTTTTCATGAGTTTATGAAAGTTTATCACTTCACTTTATAAAAGAAAAAGGACAAGCGAGTTAGGTCAACGCAACAAAAACCGTGTGAGACATTATTAAATAAATTGAAGAAATAGAAAGAAAAAAAAAAAAAAAAAAAAAAAAAAAAAAAAAAAAAAAAAAAAAAAAAAAAAAAAAAAATAAATAAATATCCAAACCCTTTTGATACAAAGTTTGAAAATTCTTGACACAAAACATTTTAAAAAAATAAAAATGAAAATGAATACACAATTTGACCTAAATATGTAAATGGTGCCAAATCCTTGCGTGACGAATCTCACCTCGTCGCGCATAGTTTGCGAGACGTAAAAGCTACTCATCGTGTAAAGTTATATTATTTTGTGCAACAACCTACCGTCCGTCGCGTGAAGATATTTTGTGCGACGAATGGATATCCCTCGTCGCGCAAATATATATTATTTTACTGTAATATAATATATACACACATATATATTTGAAATTGACGATCGAATTAGTTCATTGTATTCATATAGGGTCAAGGAGTGTAGCTGTGAAAAATCATCAAAATCGGAGTTCAAATAACCGTTAAAATCATGACTTTTCATTTATAACCGTCGAAAGTTTTTGTCTCCGTCTACTGAATGATTTTTTTTTTTTTTTTTTTTTTTTTTTTTTTTTTTTTTTTCAATCAATTTTTTTTTTTTTTTTGTTCTATGATCTCGAAGTATAAACAAACAAGTTTGACGGCTGGATTACTGAAACTAGTTTCGTAGAATGCGTATGACATCAAAACAATATATTCACCAACAATGAAGAGTTTATTTATACTTTCGTTAAACATAACATAAGATTATGTGGTATCCCCTAGTGTAAATATCTTAAATTGAAGATGAAATTTAGTCATTGTATTCATCTTGGGTCAAGAAATGTAGCTGTAAAAAATCATCAAAATCGGAGTTAAAATAACCGTTAAATCGTGACTTTTCCTTTATAGCCGTAAAAAAATTTTGTCCCGTTACTTGATCTCTGAATGTTTGTTTTTTCCGATTTTCGGCATATACGATCTCAAAGTATAAAGAAACAAGTTTGCCGCTTGGATCATTGAAACTAAAGTGTCTCGGTCGAGTAAAGTGTTTTGGGTTTTAGGGTTTAGGGTTTGCTCGACGAGTAAAGTGTCTCGGTCGCGCAAAGTGTACAGAATATAGGCTTGCATGACGAAATTTCTGATTCTTCGTTGCGCAATCTCATTCAGACCTTTTCGCTCTCTTTCCCCGTGAACACTTAGGCCAAATTTTTGGCAAATGATAGGCTTGCACAACGAAACTATTTCTTCTTCGTCGAGCAATCTCATTTAGACCTTTCACTCTCTCCCCCGTGAACACTTAGTCCAAATTTTTGGTGAATGACAGGCTTGCGCGACAACAAGGGTACTTCTTTGTGGCGCAAAGTGTACAGAACAGAAGGCTTACGTGACGAAAATATTTCTTCTTCGTCGCGCAATATTATTCAGACCTTTCACTATCTTCCCCCCCTTGAACACTTGGTCCAACGAATCACAAGTTTGCGCGACGAAATGGGCACTTATTTCGTCACGCAAAAGGTACAGAACAACCTTCGTGCAACGATTGTATATGTTCATCACTCAAAATTTCACAGACCCTTCACTTTCTCTCTCTCCCGCTAAACCCTGAATCCCAAAATTTTGGCGGAATCGCAATCTTGCGCGACGCAAGACCCCTAATTCGTCGCGCAAAATCGCACAAACCCTGAACCCTAATTCCAAATTTTGGTGAACTCATGACATTGCGCGACGGAAATTTAATCCTTTTCATCGCGCAATATTCATTTAAAATATTTTGCGCAACGCTTTCAATTGTTCGTCGCGCAAAATCGAATAAAGTTTCAGAAATGACGCGAGCGCCTCCTTCTTCCCCAGTTTTTGATTTTTTGCCCTAACTCTCCCTCTCTCCGCCGTCACCTTAGCCCCCTACTCCACCATTATTTAGACCAGGCCGCCACAACGTTCAAACCCCGGAGCTTCCCCGCTGTCACCGTCGAGCCTGTCACCGGAATTTGCTCGGTTTTCACCGAATATTCGCCGGACTCGTTCTCTCTCATTCGGCCACCAAATCCGACACCTAAGGTGTGGTTTCTGGACTATTTGTGATGCTTTAGCTGATGACTGGGTAGGGTTTCATTAATTGTCGCAATAGGGCAGTCGATTTTAAACCCTAAGTTTCAGCCGATTTTTGAATTTAAATTTCGGCCACTTCCGGCCATTTTTCCGGGTAGGTCCGAGAACAACAGTGGCTCCAATTGATGTGTTCAACCTAGGGTAGGAACCTTGGCCCTTAGTTTTTAGAATTTTTCAGAAATTTTTGTCGCTTTGGACACCCACGCGCTATCGGCGGGTGTGGTGGCGCACGGGAGACTATGGCAGTGGGGCATTGAGTCCCAGAGCAATCCCCTATTTTTCATGAGCGCGTATGTGTGCTCGGATTTGAATTTGGTTACCGTTTGAGTCTCGAACGGATTTCGCCTATTGTGCGATTTCCAGGTTTGATATGTTCGGATCGTTCGATCGAACTCAAACTCACGTATGCTGTACCTTGTATTTTTAGGATTGTGGATCGGAGTCCCGGATACTCCGAAATCGCAAATCCTAGGTCAAGCTATGCTTTCAATTAATGAGTTAAAATTCTCAATGAAATTGTATGTGCTTACACTTATATATTCGTAAATTTGATTAATTTGTATATGTATTAATGAAATTGTGCAGATGTTAGACTTGATTAGACGTTGTAGGGCGGTGACGACTACATTGAGTTCGGAGCCCCCGGCTCACTCGGCATCTGCTGCCACTGCTCCAGCACTTATGGACCACGTGCCAGTTGGTCCCGGGGGGTTTCAGGCGCCTGCATCATCAACTTCATCAGTGGCACAGCCTATTACCGCTAGGCGGCAACAACGGCCCGCCAGCACTACCGACACCACATCGATCAACGGTTAATGTCATATTTATAATTTTTTGTATTGTGAATTTTATAGTTAAATTTGTTATTTATTTAACATTAATGTCATATTTCTTTGCAGCCAAGAAGAACACCCGAGGGCCGTGTCGACAGCTGAAGACGGCGAAGGTCACCCTGGTGACCAATAGTCGTATCAGCATCGGATACGACGAGGGCCATCGGGTTGCACTGACAGTGGAGTTGCATAGTTCCTTGCCTCAGGGTCATAGCTAGGTATAGATATCCTTTAACTCTAGTTTTTTTTATAATTTTTTGTATTGTGAATTTTATAGTTAAATTTGTTATTTATTTAACATTAATGTCATATTTCTTTGCAGCCAAGAAGAACACTTGAGGGCCGTGTCGGCAGCTAAAGACGGCGAAGGTCACCCGGGTGACCAACAGTCGTATTAGCATCGGATACGACGAGCGACATCGGGCTGCACCGACGACGGAGTTGCATAGCTCCTTGGTCCACGACATTTGCCACGTCATTCGGACCCATTGCCCGATGCAATGGAAGTCTTGGAAGGTCATGCCTGACGAGATCAAGATGGAGGTTCGCGGTCAGTTGTCGGCATGTGTCCTACCTTTTCATTATTTTTCTTTCAAACTTTATATATTTCTATTACTTAATATATTTTTAATTAATTTATTGCAGACGAACTACAACTTAGAGGACCTCGACGACGAGTCGTTGGCGTACGTCAACAGATTCTTCGCTGAGACGTACAAGCAGTGGAAGAGCGACTTGCACCACCATTTTCAGGCATTTGATGATCCGCAAGTCGCCCTTCAAGAGGGTTACTCGAAGGAGCTTGAGGGGCGGGAGGATAGTTGGGCATGGCTCTGCGCTCATTTTTAGGGGCCCGATATGTGGTATTTTTTTAATAATATTTGTTTAATTATTACATATTTCTTACTAATGTTTATTTAATTTTTTATATTTCATTATTATTTAAGTTTTTATATTTCAACTAATACGTTTAAATTTTTGTATAACAGAATAAAGCCCAAGTGAATAAGGGCAATAGGAAGAAGAAGACTCTTCTCCACCATTCCGGTTCCAGGCCCTTCTCATATAGAATGGATGCACGGTGGCGGGTAATAATAAAATAATTTATATTTAATTTTTAATATGTCATTTTTAATTAAACATGTGTTTTTATCACTGAAGTTAATTTGATTTAAATGCAGCTTTGATGACAACAATGCTGAGGAACTGCTAAGGATAACAAGGGAGAGGTTCGTTGATGCGGAAGCTTTCAATTTTGATGCAAGATGCATTGATTGGGAAGACTACATTATGCACACTCACATTCCTGGTCTCCAGAAATATGTTATGATGAAACGATAATCGAGAGGTGCATGCATTGTCCTTGAGAAAATAAATAAATGCATTAATCGGTCAATATATTTTGTATCATTGACGGTATATTTACTACTAGAAAGCTCTAAATAAGCCACGGATATATTGTGGCCAAGATCTCATATTGATACAAATATGAATCAGATACTCATTTCTTTATTATTGTAGGTATATTTTAATGTACTTATATTAATGTACCCATCCAAGGATATCTAATTTTATTTTGGAAGTATCATGTATTCAAAATAATGCACATTCATGGATCTCAATATGTACACAATCTCCTTCATAAGATTTAATAAAAACAATGGGAAACTCACTGTCAAATAAATCTCCTTGATTAGAGTAATTTTTCCACAATTAAGACAACCAACATATTTTTTAGGTAAAAAGTCACTTTTGATCCACGTTGTTTATCATTTTTACCATTTTCCTCCGTTTGGATGATGGAAAATAACTCGGAATTTAGCTAAAAGTCGGGAATTTAAAATGAGAAATTGAGAATTCCATTGTTTGGTAACTTAAGCCCGGAACTTAATTGATTTATTTATTTTTGGTACTAAAAGTAGGTAAACTTTCCTTCTATAAGTACTTTGAATCCAAGAGATATCTCTACTCAACCTAAACATTTTTCTTATGATCAGGAATATATTCAGGATTTAAGGATGATGAGAAGTCTTCATGTATGCAATCTCAATACATAGCTCTCATATCCACTTGTGTATTCCTTGGACTATGGTTGTTTTACATATTAAAAGATAATATAGGATGATATAATATAAAACAACATTTATTGCTCATTAATAACATAATATGTCTTTTATCAAAAATGTCCTTACCTCTAACTATTACATAATTAGTTGGCTTTAAGGGCATATTTCTAACACGTTGATGCTCTTAATGTCAATTTCGAGGAAAACATAAACATAAAATTAGGAAAAGAAAATTAAAAAAAATTAAAAATTAATGCTAAGATGGGCTAGAATTATAGAGGAAGCCGGCCGCAGAAACTGATTTATTTATTTTGGTGCTAAAAGTAGGTAAACATTCCTTTTATAAGTACTCTGAATTCAAGAGAACTGATATCTCTACTCAACTTAGACATTTTTCCTCTAGGCTCTAGCTTTACACAATGGATTTGGAGAGCATACTAGGATATCTTCAAAACAAGACCATCTTAGTAACTGGAGCCACTCGGTTCCTTGGAATGGGTACCATTTCATCTCTCTCTCTCTCTCTCTCTCATAGTAACTTAATTTACAAATGCATGCAGTATTCGTGGAGAAAATTCTAAGGGTTCAACCAGATGTGAAAAGGCTTTATCTTATGTTAAGAGCTTCGGATACCAAGTCAGCCACAGATCGCATGCATGATCAGGTTTATATATAAATACGTATATAACAATGACCAAGTAATTTTATTTTATCCTGAAATGACTTTCATGTATATAAATTCAGACAAATGGGGCACAGATTTTGATTCTTTCATAGCAGAAAAAGTTGTGGCTGTTCCAGGAGACGTAACTTTTGATGAGCTAGGGGTGAAAGAGCTCAAGTTGAGAGAAGAAATGTACACTGGAATTGAAATCATACTTAATTCTGCAGGAACCACCAAGTTTGATGAAAGGTAATTATTATATATGCATATAAGTATATAAAAAAAATGCAGTTAGAATTTACATGTATATAATATTTGGTTTGCAGATATGATATTGCACTGAGTGTCAATATATTTGGAGTTCAACACGTACTGAGCTTTGCAAAGAAATGTCTAAAGCTAGAGATGCTACTCCACGTGTCAACTGGTTAGTGTTTGTTTTTCTTCTATTGGTTTCCCATGGCCTACAAGGCTACCATATGGTATATATAGCCTTTCCATATCCTGTACTTTATATGCTCAAATTTCATGTCAAAAAAGGAGAGGAGAAGAGTTATGTACTATTACCGCGTCCACAGCATGTTTTTTTTTCTTTTCTAAGTTTCATCTTTATTTATCATCTCAGCATGTTTTTTCCTGGTCTCAATTTCCTTTGATTTTCCTTCACTGATATGTTGATTGTTTTTCAGCTTATGTATGTGGTGAAAGGGAAGGACTTATACTAGAGGACTCATCTTGCATGGATGAGATGGAAAAGGAGATCACTAAATTTGATTTCAAAGTGCAAGAGAAGAATTTGGTGGAAGAGAAACTGAATGAACTAAAAGCACAAAATGCGACAGAAGAAGTTATTACAATCACGATGAAGGATTTTGGCATTAAAAGGTTTTTTCGAGCATCCATCCAACTGTGCCCTATAAAACCACAAGCACGATTCACAGTTTCCGACTTATTTTTCTCCAAATTTTATCAATAAGCAAATAAAGAAGAAGTTATTTCTGCAGTTCTCTAGCTCACCGATTCATTCATTGAATTGAGATAAAATGAGTGCCAAAATAATTTTTTTGCAGTGTGAAATTGTTCGTCTATTTTTCTTTGGGGCTTTTCACTAATATCCTTACAGAATTTTCTCATTATTATTTCTTATATTCTTGCAGGGCTAAATTGTATGGATGGCCAAACACGTACGTATTCACAAAAGCGATGGGAGAAATACTTCTAAGACACTCAAAAGATAATCTATCTGTCGTCATCATACGTCCGCCTGCAGTCACCAGTACTTACAAAGAGCCATTTCCAGGTTGGGTCCAAGGTTTGAGATATGAAGGTCGCAAGCACTGTAAAATTTGACTAGATTTTACTCAGAAAACACGCATAACTCAGTTTGTTTGTTAACAAAATTATAAGCTTATTATGAGACACTGGAACTACTGGGAAAGAAAACAAAAGGCTACAATTTTATTTTTATTTTTTTGGCAAAGAAAAGGCTAATTGTGTGCACTAATATAGGTCTTTGTGCAGATTCAGAAAAATTTAATGGTACAATGATTTTTATTTGGTAGGTTCTTATAACTAAATTTCAACAGGTGTGCAATCTTTGTTGTTATTGTTGTTGCAGAACCGTTGATGGTGTAATTGCTGCTTATTGTAAAGGGAAGCTGACATGTTTGCTTGTGGATCCTATGTCAGTATTTGATATGGTAAGTTTAAGTAAACTTCATGGTTCTCCAAATACTCATAGGTACAAGCACACAACAGTAATTTTACAATCAAAAGTATCGATTTTGAAATTATGCAGGTTCCTGTTGATATGGTGGTAAATTCAATAACTGTAGCAATGGTGGCAAATGCAAATAAATCGTCTAGTATCATTTACCATGTGGGAAGCTCTTTGAGAAATCCTATCAATTTCCTTAATATTCACAGTTTTATCTTCCGATACTTCACAAAAAATCCATGGATTGACAAGGATGGAAAGCCTGTCAAGGTTGGCAAGGGTAAAATATTCAAGACTATGGCTACTTTTCGCATGTATATGCAAATTCGCTTCATGCTACCTTTGGAGGTTTGTGATTTCCCCCATTAACAGTAATTACAAATTACATACATATATATGTATATGTATATTCATATATATTACTTTTAATTCTTGTTTGAAGGGTTTAAAGTTCGTAAACAAAGCATTTGGCGAATATTTCCAAGACCTGTATGTCAACTATAATCAGAAACTCAAATTGGTGATGCGCTTGGTAGAGCTATACGAGCCCTATATGCTATTTAAGGGCATGTACGTATGCATTATTTTGGCTGTCAATTAAACATAAGTACTTCTATCTGTGTAATCATGCATTTAAGTTACTTTGATTTAAATGCAGCTTTGATGACAACAATGCCGAGGATCTGCGAAGGATAGCAAGGGAGAGTTTCGTGGAATCGGAAACTTTCAATTTTGATCCAAAATGCACTGATTGGGTAGACTACTTTATGCACACACACATACCTGGCCTTCAAAAACATGTTATGTTGAAACGATAATGGAGAGGTTCATGCATTGTACTTATACACAATATTCCTATTGAAGTTTCTACATGGCGTTGAGCTAAATGTTGTTAGTCTCTTTCTCACTCAAAAATGGTTACTAGAGAAGAGGACGTGGACGGTTGTATTCATGAAGCATCATATATACTATTTAGTGGATTGCCTGGTCGGTTGATGACCCCCAGTTTTTCCCAATGGTGGGTTTCTGGGTGAACAGTTTCTGGTTTCCAACTCTGTAAATTTTCTGGGTTTGTGTTCTTAATAGTTGACTAGTCATCTGGGTTTGTGCGGTTGACTAGTCATCTTTTTCTGCTGTTTGGTGTTTGCTTGATTATGCTGTCTTCACACACTTTCACCATAGTTGTTGCTAGCACAGAGGATGCCTAGATTGACGGGTCCTTCTGAGTGCCTAGGTTGTCACTAGTAATTCTCTAGGCTTGCAGGTACATCTTTGTATGCTCTGTGTATGTTATTGTTTGGTATAATTCATATATGACAGTTGACTAGTCATAAGAGTATTTGGTCAAGGTCTAGAGTGTGAAGTTTGCTGCGTTCTTGGTTGAATATCTTTTAAATTTACCCCTCGTCACCTAAGTATCAATTTCAAATTCAAAAGACATCATAACAACTCTCTGCATCACCACGAAATTGTTGGTTAGGTCTATAATCACTTATTCCCTGGATAAGTATTTTAGTCTTTTTAAATAAACTCATCAAACTTGTAATAGAGGCAAAGTGAGATCCCCAACAAGTGGCTCCAGCTCGTTTCAAACTACGACCTTGATTAAGTCTTCTACCAGTCTCAAGTTCCCCATAATCCAACAACTCTTTAAGTTCAACTTTTCGAATTAAATTTAACTCATTACGGTGCTTAGTAGAAGCACTAACAAAATTCACAATGTTAGTCAATGTTAAAAAAAATCCTCCATACCTAAGTGGGTTTGGTCTAGTGGAAAATTAAACGGGCCAGGCCACACATGTTGGGCGAATGTAATCGGGCTCCTCAATGAGGTCTTGGGTTCGATCCTCTGCATGTGTAACGAACCTCTTTGGGGAGAGCTTTCCCTTAACCCATGCCTGACTCTGAGAGATGACACTCCTACCACCTTTTATTAATTAAAAAAAAATATCCATACAACTTTAATATCTTTCACATGCTTATATTGCTGTTTATTGTTTTTGTTAAAAGAGAAAGTTTGAGTGTGCTAGGCTATTGTTTTTGTTAAAGGGAAAATTTTGAGTGAGTTGGGTTTGAGTAGACAGAAGAAATTTGATTGTATTGGGTATTGGGTAATTTTTGGTTTTGCAAACAATGGAGTAGCCGCTGCCTACCCTACTTTTAGGGTAGGACCGCTCCTAGTAGGTTGGGTTTGAGTAGGCAGAAGAAATTTAATTGTATTCCCGAATTCCAAGCCCTTCATTATTCTTAAATCGAGGGTTGTACGAAGTTCAAACCTAACATTTGTTGCAAACGCGTGGATCCTTAGGAGCTGACGTTGACATGTATCCGATTATGTCAGCAGGCTACGTCCAAATTGGAAACCGAGTAATGTTTGGTGGGAAAAAAGTTGTGTTGCTCAACAGTTAATGGCTCTTTTTGTCTTTGAATTTTTGTTAGGTACACTGTACACATACGCCGCCTACGTGGGTCACTCCCAGACGCTCATAGTTTGCCACATCAAGTTGCATGTGCATGGGCATGGGCGGTGTTGCTCCATCTACTATCTACCCACTGTGTACGCATTCAATGTGTTCTTAGCAGTGGTGCATCTCAGAAGATACGTTGGATGAATTCATGTATGCTTCCCTCATTTTCTCTTATGTTTAAGGCATACCTTACTGCTAGCTCAACTGCAAGAATCTACTAATAATTATGAATCGTCCCAACGGTGAACAACAAACAGAAACCCAACGACATGGCTCATGCATGTAGGTTAAAGTTATTTTTGTTAGGTACACATGCGCCGCCTACGTGGGTCACTCCCAGACGTTCATAGTTTGCCACATCAAGTTGCAAGGACGGCTGGGGCGACTACTTGCATGTGCATGGGCGGTGTTGCTCTTTTTTATTTTTTCTTGAAACTAGTGATATTTAAGACAATGAGCGGCTGTGCTGAAAAAAAGAAAAGAAAAAAGTATTCATTGTTTGACTAGACATCTCACTCACTCCATCGGCAAATTACGGTTTAACATATATGAAAAAATAATTTATTAATGTTATAAAAAGAAAAATTTATGCATATATGTCAAATTATTATTTGTTTATTAAGAGAAATACATTAAAATTACAAAAATAAAAATTTAAGGATACATGTCGTGATTTGTCTTTAAAGAATAATAATTTTTACATGAAGTATTTTCCTTTTACGATACACTAGGTTAGCTTACGAAGTAGACACTGGTCCACTCTACACCAGCCGCTCCCAAAATGAAAGCCAATCAACCACCTCCATAACTAGCACGTTGAAGCTTCCTCTATCGAAATTAGCTTACCTCTATCAAAATGTTATTTTAATATTTCAACTACGTTTAAAAACAAAAAAAAATTCTGCTATCTTTGGTGAGACTTCTTTGTGGTTAATATAAAGCAAAACGTCATTATTTGTTCCTATAGTTTGTCCGTTTATCAGTTTGGTCTCTGTAGTTTCAATTTTGTTAATTTTATGTAGTTTTGAATTCCTAGCAATTTAAGGATACTTTGTAAATTCTATCAAATTCTTTCCAATGCCATCCAAAATATACACCTCCACGTCAGTGACATGTACTTACCTAATCACATAATTGAATGAAAATTTGGACATATCCTTGATTTGTGAGAACATCAAACTACATGGGTCAAATTGCCAAAATTAAAACAACATAGTCGGAAGTGAAAAATACAACAAACTAGAGGAAGAAAAATTACTTTTTGCCCATTGTTAATGCCCATCTCCCACCCATGTGAAGAGAAACCTTAGGTCTACATCAGTCTGCTCCATCTACTATCTACCCCCACTGTGTACGTATTTGAAAATGGTACTTAGGTGATGAGGGGTAAACTTAATCACACAAACAAGACACAACAACACAGCAAGCTTCACACACTTTAAACCTTGACCAAATACACATATGACTAGTCAACTACTAGTCAAGAAACAATCACAACCAATAGAATACACAGAGCATGCCACAATGTACCTGCAATCCTAGAAGATTACTAATGACAACCTAGGCACTCAGAAGGACCCGTCAATCTAGGCATCCCCTGTGCTAGCAACAACTATGGTGAAAGTGTGTGAAATCATCATTATCATGTAAACATCAAACAGCAGATACAGATGACTAGTCAACCCCCAAGAACACAAACCCAGAAAAATTACAGATATGCAAAACAGATTTTGTTCACCCAGAAACCCACCATTGGGAAAAACTGGGAGTCATCAACCGACCAGGCATTCCACTAAGTAGAAAAAGATTCTTACAAAGGAAACACAACCAAGCTCAAGAAGCACCTAGGTCTATTTAGGAATATGAGCAATACCTCCTTTGTGCAATCTTCTTCTCCAACTTAGCAAAGCTTGAAGCTCAGCCCTTCATGGCAATGGCAGCTCCTTCTCCAGCTCGTTCATTCCATGGCACTAGCTTGCAAGCTCCAACACAAACCGAAACCAATTTGGATTCAAAGGAAAAAGACCAATTTCTTCAAGAAACCATACTCTTGAAGAAATCAATCTTGAATCCGACCTAGATATAAATGATAGAATGATTTAAATAGCTAGATGCAGATTCGTGTTTCAAATGCAGTTTTTCAGAAAGAAATCAATTGGAAAAACTCATAGATGAAATAATGGTTCTCTCGTGGAAGAAGAAGCGAAAGATGGCAAGCCAAACTTTCCAAAACTTCCACCCGAAAAGAGACAACTCCAAATGAGAAATATCGTGGGCTATACAGACCAACAAAATCGTTAGGTCAGAAAACCCACTTGGCAGCAGAGAGAGAGAAAGAAGAATAGGACAAAACAGTTTGTTATCCAGCTGGAGGCAAGGATGACTAGTCATATGAGAAACGGTTGACTAGTCATCTTTTTATGAAGACTGTTTTATGTAATGATATGCAATGCTCAATACCTTTGTCAACTTGCTTGAGCCACCATAGAGCAGAGATTAGAGAAGAGCACCAATAAAAATTTTCCCTAATCTAGACTTGAGCTTGATAAATTACATTACACATCCTATTACAAAGATGTCAAGGGAAGCCAAAAGAAAATATTAAAAACCATACATTAACAGTATTCAATGTGTTCTTAGCAGTAGTGCATCTCAGAAGATATGTTGGATGAATTCATGTATGCTTCCCTCATTTTCTCTTATGTTTAAGGCATACCTTACTGCTAGCTCAACTGCAAGAATCTACTAATAATTATGAATTATTGGGACGGTGAACAACAAACAGAAACCCAACGACATGGCTCATGCATGTAGGTTAAAGTTATTCTCAAGAAAAAAAGAAAACAAAAAAGGAAAAGTTAAAGTACAACCTTTATAAGTAGGCAAGACTCTTTCTATATATATGCACTCTGAGATTACTCAACCTATCCTTCAGATTTTTACAATGGAGTTGAAGAGCATACTAGGATATTTGCAGAACAAGACCATCTTAGTAACCGGAGCCACTGGCTTCCTTGGAATGGGTACATTAATTCTCTCTCTCTCTCTCTCTCTCTCTCTCTTATAGTAACTTAATTTACAAATGCACATGCAGTATTTGTGGAGAAAATACTGAGGGTTCAACCAGATGTGAAAAAGCTTTATCTTCTTTTAAGAGCTTCGGACACCAAGTCAGCCACAGATCGTATGCAAAATCAGGTTTATATATAAATATGTATTTCATAATATAGCCAAATAATTTTAATGTATCTTCTAATGACGTACATTTTATTAATGTTTACTTATTTTTATTTATATTAAGATAATAGGGAAGGAGTTGTTCCGGGTTCTTAGAGAGAAATGGGGTGCAGAGTTTGATTCTTTCATAGCAAAAAAAGTTGTGGCTGTGCCAGGAGACGTAACTTTTGATGACCTAGGAGTGAAAGAGTTCAGGTTGAGAGAAGAAATGTGCACTGACATTGAAATCATACTTAACTCTGCAGGAACCACAAATTTTGATGAAAGGTATATAGCTGTTATATTATATATGCATATAAATAAATATAATAAATATATATATAACAGAAATTCTCCTATGCGGACATCCGGACGTTATTATCGTGCGAACGCCATGTATTTTGTACTACCTTTCCCTGCTTTCATGTTTGTTTACAATAGCATCCGCACGATAATAACTTGCGGACATCTAGATAAGAGAATAATTGTATATATATAAATGTCCTGTCTTTTTACTTTAATTTATTTATATATTACTCCAACTACTTAAGTTTACAATGTAAGTAAGGAAGTACCCCCATTTGGATTCAATTAAAAATACTAGAAAATCAAATTCCCAACAAATCAAAATATGAAAATTCAGTTTTAGTATAAGTTACAGTTTATACCAATATTGATACCTCAATAAGTCAATGTATACTTTATACTAAAATCTCATAAAATTGTGTTTGATTATTTAAGTTGTAAGAAATATAAACCGCCAAAAATATCATTGCAAACATTAGTATTTCAAAAGTCTATTTTTCATACTTAGTCAAATTTTGAGAAAAAACAATTTTTCAATGAGTAACGATTCAACTCTTCTGTCTCATTTTTTAAATTAAAGAGAAGTATGCATGATAATTATTTCGAAGTGTCAGTTGCAGATTCCTATATGTTACCCAAAACTACACAAAAAATTTCGACGGTTATAAATGAAAAATCAAGATTTAACGGTTATTTTAACTCCGATTTTGATGATTTTTTACCGCTACACTCCTTGACCCTATATGAATACAATGACTGAATTTGATCTTCAATTTAAAATATTTACACTAGTGGATATCACAAAATCTTATGTTATATTTAACGAAAGTATAAATAAACTCTTAATTGTTAGTGAATATATTGTTTTGATGGCATACACATTCTAAGAAACTAGTTTCAACGATTCAACCGTCAAACTTGTTTGTTTATACTTCGAGATCATATAAACCAAAAATCGAAAAAAAATAAACATTCAGAGATTAAGTAACGGGACAAAAAATTTCGACGTTTATAAATGAAAAATCATGATTTAACGGTTATTTTAACAAACCATCATCTTTACATATAATAGACGACCCTTATTTTATAAAAAGTGTCATTTTTACATATAATAGACGACCCTTTTTTATAAAAAGCGTCATCTTTATATATAATAGACGACCATTTAAAAAAAAAAAACCGTCATCTTTACTTCATAACAGAAGATGGTTTTTATAAAAGCGTCATCTTTACATATAATATACGACGATTTGTATAAAAATCGTCTTTACATATAATAGACGACGGTTTTTATAAAAAGCGTCATCTTTACATATAATAGACGACGGTTTGTATAAAAATCGTCATCTTTACATATAATAGACGACGGTTTTTTAATTATAAAAAGCGTCATCTTTACAAATAATAGAACACGGTTTGATAAAAAGCGTCATCTTTACATAATAAACGACGGTTTGTATAAAAATCGTCATCTTTACATATAATAGACGACGGTTTTTTTTATATAAAAAGCTTCATCTTTACATATAGTAGACGACGGTTTTATAAAAAGCATCATCTTTACATATAATAGACGACGGTTTGTATAAAAATCGTCATATTTACATATAATAGACAGCCTATTTGTAAAAAAAACCGTCATCTTTACTTCATAATAGACGACATTTTTTTAAACAAATCATCATCTTTACATAAAATAGACGACCCTTTTTTAAACAAACCATCATCTTTACATATAATAGATGACCATTTTAAAAAAAAACCATCATCTTTACTTCATAATAGACGACCATTTTTAAATAAAAAAAAACCGTCATCTTTACATATAATAAACGACAGTTCTTTCAAAACAACCATGTCTTTACCAAAAAAAGGACACTTGATTTTTAAAAGACGACGCTTGTCATACATGCTGTAGTTGTTTTTTAGTCAGATTTTAACTCTGAAGAAAACTTTTTTAATAAGACGATGCTTTTTATTTGTGTGCGTCGTTATAAAAAAATATTCAACAGTACCTCCGTTTTTTAGTTGTTTAAGTCACTTATCCACGACGGTTTTTTGTTACCGTCGTCTTTTTAAATACAATGACGGTTTTTTCTTCTACCGTCATCTTTTTTTGGTCGTCTTTTTCACTTTTTGTAGTAGTGTATTCTGAAAAGCAGTCATCAAATGATAAATTACAAAAATAGTTTTGCATGTAATTGTTCAAAACAAAACAATATAAATATACATATTTTAGCATATTATCATAGAAACATAAGCAACATGGTGGTTAAGGCATTGAAGGAGTGAAATGGCAAGGTTTGAATCCCTTTTGTGCTTCTTTTTTCTTTCTTTTTTTTTCCTTTTTTCCATTACATCGATATTTTCGATATTATAACAATATTATACCGATATTTTGACAAAATATTGCTGAAGTGTGACCGAAATTATCGACATCGATATCTTCCGATATTATCGACATCGATATTTTCCGAAATTATCGATATTTATATGATATGTTCATGGATATGTTCCGAAATATCCGTGATCTAAAAAAACGATAATAACCTCGATATTTCGTCGATATTATCGATATTTTATACTATGGTCGAGACTTGTAAGACCTTTTTGTATTCTTTCTCATAGTGATTTGTTCTTCGACATAGTGCCCGCAGTTGTTTTCCTCATCTTGAGGTTTTTTACTGTGTCAACATATCATGTGTCCCTTGTGAAATTGTTTGCATTTTTATTTGAATTTATTCTGCTGTGTATTCTGGAATTTTTGCTTACAGGATTGTTACAGTATTTCAATCCTGCTGTGGTGTTTGAGTATTAAGAAACATATCAGTTGGCCATTCTAGGGAATTTCACCCTGTCCATCCTGTTCCCTCTCTATCTCACTTGCTTGGTTCCCACGAGCCAGCATGCTCAGAATCGACTGGTAATTCCGACCAGTATTCCCCCCAGCCCCTCTCCAAAAGCTTGGGCTAAAAGCTTTAGCCCGTAGATTCATGGTGAAAATATCGAATCCCCCATGAGGGAATCTGCACAAATTTGAGGAATGCCCCAGCCTGCCATAATGATAACAATAATCTGCAAGGTGCTCATACCTAATTTCAGCCCATAACTCCATTTTGTTCCGTCGTGGTATCCAGAAGCCCTCCACCAAAGGTCTCCTAGCATCCAGTTCAACTTTGAGCCTCAGAAATCCGCAATACCCTTTGGTTTGGGTCATCCACTTCCACCACTCTGATAAGAGTGGCACCAATTTTCCTAGCGTTTGTTTCATTCATCTTTTCCAGTGGGATCTTTGAAACTTGAACCCATTAGGTGATAGAGTGCCTATTAACTTCCACAATGGCCATCCTTTCCTCCCAATGGTGAGTGCTGAGTGCGTACCCCATAACAGCCCAAAGGCCTCCCTCTATTATCCTCCTAGCCATCTCCTCCAATTCTACTGTTATAGCTAGCAGGTTGTCCTTCACTACCGAGATTTTAACCTCGCCCATCTGCTACCAAGATTTCCTCAAAATCCCCTTGATTGCACCTTGGTTAGGGAGTTTGTTAGCCATAAGGACTCCAATGAGAGGGATTCCGTTACGTACCTCGCGCAACCCAAGATTGTCTTCAAGCTGTATAACGAGTTGTGTTGCGTCATCTTCCATGGCGGACAATTGCACAGGCCCCTTATCTAATGTGAAGCTTTGAAAGGCACAAGAGATGAAGTTGGAAAAGATTCTGCCTTTGATTACTCAAGGAAAGGAATGAGCTTTGGGGTATCTAAGCTCAGCAAAAGATTAGAAGGCAAAGGAGAAAGGAGGTGGGAGAAAGGTTCTGTCTTTGGTTATTAATGGGGACGACAGGGCTTTGGGTATTCAAACTCATGAAACCAGAATAAAATCAGACTTGCTATTATTGACAGCAAGATCGAGCTCACAGATTTGTCGATGATGTGAGGACCAAGGGAAAGAGAGATGATAGCAATTTAGGCCAAATACCACTCTGTAGGGTATGGGTCAATGTTTTGAAAAGCGATGCATTAGGGTGAGGCATTTTGTGCCTTATGAGACGAGGCGTAAGCCTCAAAGCGTTGAAGCGTAAGCCTTTCGGGTATTGAGTTATTATAATTACAAAAATATAAAACAACTATTGAATGTATTAAATGCCACTCTAGAATATAAATTAACCATCAAACTTGTTTTTTCAAAATTTCTCTTACTATTGCTCAATTCTTTACTATATATCCTTTTGGTTATATTATCTCTCTAAGTCTAGTGCCTTCCTACCTAGTTTGAATAGATAAAAGAGTAGATTATGGAGGTGGACTGAACTGATGGTGGAAGGTGGGAGGCGGTTTCTGTTGGTCTGTGTAAGAACTTTGGCTTTTGGGAGAGGTTAGGAATAAATGGGTACACTGGTTTTTGTTTTTTTTTGTTTTTTTTTTTCAAAACGGTACGTGTCTAATGTTCAACTTAAAATTGAAACGCACAACTCAACTAAAGGGAAACAAAACAACACGGGAATTTATAAAAAATAGTCAAAACTTGACCCCTAATTTCAAAAATGTCAGTTTTTGTAAAAAATTTCAAATATAGCATAAAACTCACCTAAATAGACACAAATACCCTCAAATTTAAAACCAACATAAACCTAAAAAAGAAAACCCAATCTATCTTTGTACATAGAGTTTGTTCGCAGATGTATTGCTGCCATAATCAAACGGTGGGTGCAGTTCTTCCTTGGTTCTTCGTTCAATTTCTTCTTCGTTTCTTCGTTTATTCTTCATACTATATTTATAAAATTTCAATTCTGGTTTGGCTGACTTAATGTCCATGATTGCAACATTTCTGTTAATGGACTCTTGAGCCCTATTCAAAGTGCTATGATTTAATATCGTCAATTCACTTTAAGCCTACATCAAAGGTTAGTGCAGATAGGCTTGAACCGTTGGATCGTAATCATGTTCCAGTATGTTGATCTAGGTAATTTCAGGATCGTATGGCATTTGACGGATCGTAAAACGGAGTCTCGGATACTCCAGAAATGTCAGCCCTAGAGTGAGGTTTACAGTAAAACAAACCAATTACAGGTCGGGAACAGATTAAAGAACTACGTATGGCTTGATCCCTCAGTAAGGGTATGTAGGCAGACTACAGTTATCAGGCGCAGCCATGAGTTAGGGGCTCAGGGTTTATGTTACTGTTTTCAGGGCATTTTGGTCATTTACGACCCACGGTTACCAAGTGTCAGTTTTAAACGGGTTTCGACCCAGATTCCAAAGTGGAAATTGGGTCAGGTCGTTTCAATCACCAATCATATGAATAGTGGATCCACCTTTGGGTGATCCATACGTCTTGTGAATGATGAAAATCAATATACTCAAGATGCCTGCACCTTGAAAACATTATAAGGTTCAACCTCATTTATAAGCATCCTTAAAACACAAGTAATTGATTAATTATTATTTAATTTGATATTCAAAGAACGTTCTAACTTGGCCACTTTGGTGACTAACAAACCATTCATAATATGAATATCAAATTAAATTAACAACTCTTTTAGTTAATCAATTACATAAGATTAACTAATACACTTTAATGGTTAATTGATTATTAGATTAATTAATTTGATATTCATGGAACGTTCTAGCTCGGCCACTTTAGTGACTAACAAACTATTCATAATATGAATGTCAAATTAAATTAATAGCTGTAATAGTCAATTGATTACATAAGATTAATTGATACACTTTAATGGTTAATCGATCATTAGATTAACCGATAAATATATTGTAACACAGTAGTGGGCAATAGAATTTTAGATTGCCTCGACTCATAAGACAAAGTACAGTGACAATGAAATACAATATGCTTACATTTATTTATTTTAAATAACTTTAATTCACTGTACATGTCTACACCAAGATCTCTATAGCAGGTGTTCGTCGATCATACAAAATAGATCATCTAATTACAAATTTCATTGAATATAATCGCAATTCTTAATTCAGTGCAAAAATTATGCAATTTTCCCAAAATTAGTATTGCATAAAGGGGAACATAGGTATCCAAATCAGATGAAATTTATAACTACGACACTGAAACCATAGCCCAGCCATCCAAATCAATTATGCAAAACTGACTGATATGTAACCAACAGCACTTACACCGAGACATAATATGCTTTAATAACATCGCATATATAAATATATATTGTATCTCTCCAATGCAATTAAAATACATAATTGTTGATCCATATGATTGCACGTAGAACTTCTTCACCAAAACAAATCTCTATTTTTATTATTCGTTCTATGCATAGAGAAGCATGTTCAAATGACCATGGATACAGCACCAGAACCAAAGGAAATAATATTCATAAGATTGACCATTCATTTGCATGTCTTTGATTTGAAAGTTGAGCGGTTTTTTTGTCTTTTCTGAAAAAGCTTTGGCTTTTTCCAAAAGTGAAAATTTTTTTATGTCTAAAACCTAAAAAACCTAAATTATAATTTTTTTTAATAATGGAAAATCACGAAAGCTCTTTATCATGCTCTGATACCACATGTAAACTTAATGTTAGGTAAAATCATAAGAACCCAATTCATGACCCAAGATCTTGAACTTCATGATTTTCACAATAGCATTAGGTAGAAATTCAATTAGACTTAAATTACATACATACCTTGAAATGATTAGTCTTCTACCATATCAAGATATTTGTCTTGAGCGATTCGTAAGCGAGCCGTCAGTGTGGAGGAAATAGATTTCTCTAATCTCTCTGGTTTTTTGCGCGTTTAGAAAACCATAATATGTGTTTTCATCAATGTACACATAAGATGGGTATGTCCACTATTATAGGCAGAGAGAAGACCTGTTTTCTAGTGAAGCCCATAATCAATTATCACCTATCATGGTAATAAAATAAAAAAATACTTCCCTTTATTTGACCAATATAACAATTCTGAATCATATTTATTAAACCAATTAAACAATTTATTTATCACATAGGTCACTTTATGCAGGCCACACAAAATATTTATAAAAATATTCTTACACACATATATGAATGACCCCAGAAAGAAATCTAAAAAATAAACAGCTTCAATCATTGTATTACTGTTCAGAAATAGAATGTGTATTTACTGTTTTTTTTTCTTAGCCCGTTATATGATATAATGTGTATAAATTGGCACACCGCGGGAAGAAAAAGTGAGAGAATAGCAACAATGTTTGATACAAGTAGGGGACATCATTATTCTATGATTAAAAACTTTGCATTTGTTGATGGGTCAAATTTAAATAAGTGCCTGAACTACACGAAAATATCATATAAGGTCAAGAAACAAAAAGTTATATCATGGGCTTGAGTGACTCTGAGTCTTAAAGATTTTCTTGGTGCGCTTTTTGAATATACATGGTCCATAATTTTTGTTTTTCTGCATACACGTTTTTAGGTAAACAAAAGGTAACGAGACATAAGAAAACAACAAGGAGGGGTTGCAAAAATAAATAAATAAAAAGTTGGGTGGGTTAGCAGGTGATAGATAAAATGTAGGCGTTAACTTTAAATGATCAAAGACAGAAGATCAATGTCAATTCACACGGCATGCCCACAAGCAAACCCTTTTGTCTTCATGTCTTCATTGAACATCAGAGCCATATACAGGTGATTAAATTAGGAGTCTAGCACTTTCGAGAAAAAATCTCACACTTTGATGCGTCTCAAAAGAAAAGATCTTTGGCTGATTAAATTAGGCATTAACAATTGATAGTTTGTGCCGGGCGGTTAAAACAAACGTTAGGTATTAAGTAATTTTAATATATATTTGTAGAGACAATTTATGAAAAAAGACTTGGGTCGGATCACTAAAGTACAATAATGAGTCTCTTGAATAAACTTATTTTATAAATTTATATATATATATGTGTGTGTGTGTGCGCACGCGCGCGCGTGAATGAAGTGACAAATATTCTACATATACTTTTACAAAGCTCTTATGATTTTTAAGCTAATTACATATATAGTTGGTATGAGTTTTGTCGAATTGGCTAGAGTAGATGTGCTCCCCGCTCTGCACCCGAGGCTATAAGTTATATTTTTTTTTAAAAAAAAACATATGTCATTAAATCAGGTGACAATGATTGCTAATAAAATAAACCTTCTTTTTTTTTTGAGACACAAAATAAACTTCAATTTAAAAATGAAAACTCTAGAGAAAAAGAAGCCGATGGGGCCACTCCTTTTTCTCTGCTGTCATCTATAATGAAAAGGAAGCCTCTCGTAACAGATTATTATTACTATTATTTTTTTGGGCAATAAAAGTAGGTAAACTTTCCTTCTATAAGTACTCTGAATCCAAGAGAACTGATATCTCTACTCAACCTAGACATTTTCCCTCTAGCTTTACACAATGGAGCTGGAGAGCATACTAGGATATCTTCAAAACAAGACCATCTTAGTAACTGGAGCCACTGGCTTCCTTGGAATGGGTACCATTTCATCTCTCTCTCTCTCTCTCTCTCTCTCTCTCATAGTAACTTAATTTACAAATGCATGCAGTATTTGTGGAGAAAATTCTAAGGGTTCAACCCGATGTGAAAAGGCTTTATCTTATGTTAAGAGCTTCGGATACCAAGTCAGCCACAGATCGCATGCATGATCAGGTTTATATATAAATACGTATATAACAATGACCAAGTAATTTTATTTTATCCTCTAATGACTTTCGTGTATATAAATTCAGATAATTGGGAAGGAGTTGTTCAGGGTTCTCAAAGACAAATGGGGCACAAATTTTGATTCTTTCATAGCAGAAAAAGTTGTGGCTGTTCCAGGAGACGTAACTTTTGATGACCTGGGAGTGAAAGAGATCAAGTTGAGAGAAGAAATGTGCAATGGAATTGAAATCATACTTAATTCTGCAGGAACCACCAACTTTGATGAAAGGTAATTATTATATATGCATATAAGTATATAAACAATAAATAAATAAAAATGCAGTTAGAATTTACATGTATATACTATTTGGTTTACAGATATGATATTGCATTGAGCGTCAATGCATTTGGAGTTCAGCACGTACTGAGCTTTGCAAAGAAATGTCTCAAACTAGAGATGCTGCTCCACGTGTCAACTGGTTAGTGTTTGCTTTTCTTCTCTTGGTTCGAATTAAGAATCTTTTCTGAGGATGTAAAATTGAAAAATGCTAGGCTTACCACATTATCTTTACATGCATTCGATGTCAGGAATGGACCACAAGCATATGTTGTTTTCCCATGGCCTTTCCATTTTCTAAACTTTAAATGTCGAGTTTCATAATAATTTATCATTTCAAATTTTTTTTTTTCCCGATCTCCATTTCCTTTGATTTGCTTCACTGATATGTTGAATGTTTTTCAGCTTATGTATGTGGAGAAAGGGCAGGACTTATACTAGAGGACTCATCTTGCATGGATGAGCTGGAAAAGGAGATCACTAAATTTGATTTCAAAGTGCAAGAGATGAATGTAGTGGAGGAGAAACTGAATGAACTAAAAGCACAGGACGCGACAGAACAAGTTATTACCACCACAATGAAGGATATTGGCATTGAAAGGTTTTTCTGAGCATTGATCTCTGCACAAAGACAATTCTAAGCCACAAATTTTGATTAAAATCAAAAGAAAGAAAGATAATTGTGTTCATAGAAATCTGGAAATTTTATAGCAACAAAAATGTCATTTTTGTCTCACTTATCCTTTAAATGATAGGGCTAAATTGTATGGATGGCCAAACACCTACGTATTTACAAAGGCGATGGGAGAAATATTTCTAGGCCAATCAAAAGATCATTTTCCCATTGTCATTATACGTCCTAGCGTGATCACCAGTAGTTACAACGAGCCATTTCCAGGTTGGGTTCAAGGTTTCAGGTATGAAGCTTGCAAACGTTTCTTTGGGAAATATAACTCAACTCCAACATTTCTGGTCGTGTAAAATTTAATGCCATATGCGTTGAATCTTGGTTGTTACAGAACCATTGACAGCGTAATTGCTGGTTATTGTAAAGGAAAAGTGACATGCCTACTCGTGGACCCTATGTCAGTATTTGATATGGTAAGTTTAGTTAAACTTCTTGGCACCCTAAACATCACAGCGCGACACCCGCCATATGGTATTTACTATAATTTTGAACACAATGATTTTAACTATCCATTGTTGGGTGGGCCAAAAATGCTTATCTAGTTAAATTGTGAACTAATACAAAGCAATTCAATTTTTTGAAATTATGCAGATTCCTGTTGACATGGTGGTACATTCAATGATTGTAGCAATGGTGGCTAATGCAAATAAATCTTCTAGCATCATTTACCATGTGGGAAGCTCTTTGAGAAATCCTATAAATTTCCTTAATATTCACAGTTTTATCTTCCGATACTTCACAAAAAATCCATGGATTGACAAGGATGGAAAGCCTGTCAAGGTTGGCAAGGGTAAAATATTCAAGACTATGGCTACTTTTCGCATGTATATGCAAGTTCGCTTCATGCTACCTTTGGAGGTTTGTAATTTCACCGTTAATAGTAATGTTATACAGCAATTACATATTATATTTATATATTTATATGCATAATATTACCTTTAATTCTTCTTTGAAGGGTTTAAAGTTCGTGAACAAAGCATTTGGCGGATATTTCCAAGATCTATATGTTAACTATAATCAGAAACTCAAATTGGTGATGCGCTTGGTAGAGCTATACGAACCTTATATGCTATTCAAGGGCATGTACGTATATGCTAGCTCCAGTTTGGTTATTAATTAAACATGTGTTTTTATCACTGAAGTTAATTTGATTTAAATGCAGCTTTGATGACAACAATGCTGAGGAACTGCGAAGGATAACAAGGGAGAGGTTCGTTGATGCGGAAGCTTTCAATTTTGATGCAAGATGCATTGATTGGGAAGACTACATTATGCACACTCACATTCCTGGTCTCCAGAAATATGTTATGATGAAACGATAATCGAGAGGTGCATGCATTGTCCTTGAGAAAATAAATAAATGCATTGATCGGACGATATAGTTTGCATCATTGACGGTATATTTACTACTAAAAAAGCTCCAAATAATAAGCCACGGATACACTGTGGCCAAAATCTTATATTGATACAAATATAGATCATATACTCATTTCTATATTGTAGGTATATTTTAATCTACCTATATATATATATATATATTTGTAACGTACCCATTCCGAGGATATCTAATTTTATTTTGGAAGTACTTAATGTATTCAAAATAATGCACATTCATGAGTCTCAATACGTAACAATCTCCTTCATAAGATTTAATAAAAACATTGGGAAACTTACTATCCAAATAAATTTCCTTGATTAGAGTAATTTTTTCACAATTAAGACAACTAACATATATTTTAGGTATAAATTCACTTTTGATCTATGTGGTTTATCACTTTTACCGTTATTCTCCGTTTGGATGAGGAAAAATAACTCGGAATTTAGCTAAAAGTTGGAAATTTAAAAGGAGAAATTGATAATTCCATTGTTTGGTAACTTAAGCTGGGAATTTATTTAATGATGCGCAGAAAAAATCGTGAAAATTAGGGCATCAAATTCTCAAGTTTAATTTCCACAAAAATAGGCGTCATTTCCCAATTTCCTTAGTGTCATTTACAAAACTCAACATACATAAATCCAAACATTGAAATCTTCAATTGCAAAAAATTGAAATGATGAAAATCTAAATTACGTCATTTTAGAATTCTATGTCACTTTTAATTCCTTCATCCAAACGGAGGGTTAAGGTCCCTCTGGTTTCAATTTGATCACTTTTGTCCATGTGGTTTCAATTTAAAGCAATTCAAGGATAGTCCTCAATTTATGTCTCTTTTTTTTCCTTTCGTTACTTGTGGAGGGGCAATTCGATTAAGTTATTAATAAATTCATTCCTTTAAAAATTAAACAATACAAAATAAAAAAAATTTCTCTCTCTCTCTCTCTCTCTCTCTCTCTCTCTCTCTCTCTCTCTCTCTCCAACCCCACCCAACAAACCGCTGCCCAACATCATGTAAAGACACGTTTAAAAAAAAAAAGAAAAATTCAGATGTTATATAAATACATAAATAAACATTTTGGTCCTTTAAGTTCAGCCCAAGTCTTTGGGTTTTAGCAAACCCATTTATTTGCTTTTAAGCCCAATACAATGAGCCTAATGTTTTGTGTTATATGTAACTTGAGATATAACAATTTTTTCTTAAAAAAATCTTGCAGCCAAATATTTCTTTCTTCCTCGTATTTTTTGTTTTTTTTGTTTTGTTTTTTGTTTTTTGGATAACTGGATATTTCATAAAACAAAGCCAAAAGGTAGAGCTAAACAAAACAAGCCGGGACCACAAAAGTCAATCGACAACAAAACAGAGAGCACAAAATTAAAACTAGACCTAATACAAGAAGCAAAATAGCCAGAAACAGCCTCAAGACCGAGCAGACGTAGTCAATGTCAAGGCGGCCATCACGAGACAAGATGAAGACTAGGGCGGTTGGAGGTCTATTGACCTACACCTCAGCGCACTACCCCCTCTTAACATGCGAAGCTACCCAATCCGCTGCTTGGTTCGCTTCCCTAGGGACCCAAGACCAGAAGGAAGCCCTCAGATCATTGATGCATTGAAAATAGGAAACAGAGGCCACTTAACACAAGACAGAGCATCCTTTGCCACAGAAAAGCAAACCTTCAAGTCTGTCTCCATAATTACCTTTAGAAACCCGTTGTTCTAAGCCAAACTCAGGCCATCCAGCAAAACTTGACCCTCAGCTTGACCCTTGAGCCATTGGATTTAAACAGGTTCTCAAAATGGTTTTCAAACTCACTCCTGATTTGATGCTCCTGATCCAGCCATTAGTGATCATCTAATCTAAGCTTACCAATTTTGTTCTTTTGCCTCCTTTGAATAGTAGACAAATGGAAAAACCTCTTGTTCTTGTCCCTTGCAGATAGCCAATTTATTCTTGATCATTGCTTCCAGTGCTGCTCTTCGATTTTCCATAAATCATCAATGAATTTCGAGATAGCCTCAGCCTCAATTAAGTACCCAGGTTGGTCAATATTACCCTGCATTTCCTCAAGTCTCATTGACAGAGTCAAAATCTGCTCTTTCCTGCTACCATACTTAGTTTTACTCCACAACTTAAGATCCCTTCGGCATTGGTCCAATTTAGCTACCCAGTTAATAGCTGGATTACCAAGCACCATCTTTTGCCGTCCAAAGTTGATAATTTGGTGGCACTCTTCATCGTCGATTCAGAAGGACTCAAAGCGAAACAACTTAGGACCCAAGACTTGCTTAGGAGACAAATGCAAGGAGAGAGGGCAATGATCAGAGCCCATAGGGATCCTGTGAACGACATGCGACTCCGGCCAATTCTTTAACCAATCTTCATTAAGCAAGGCACAATCCAACCTTTCTTGAACGTAAACCTCCCCATATCTAATACGACGCCAAGTGAACTTTTGCCCTTTATACCCAAGATCCCAAAGCGCATTGTCCTCTATAAATTGAAGAAGAAATCTCTGTTTGTTGGGATTACTTGGTGCACCCACCATGCTTCTCATAGTGCCAGAGAAAGTCATTGAAGTCACCGATACAGAGCCACGGAGTGCCATCCTTCTAGTCCATTCCCTTCAAAGACTCCCAAAATTCACACCTTCTCCCTATCTCAGGGGGGCCATAGAACCAAAACCCACGAAAATGAAAGCCATCCTTTGGATAGATAACAATAGAATCAATATAGTTTCTGCAGCTCCCTAAGATTTTTATCTCTACCTCATGACCTAGTTTTAAGTGTGTAATACAAGAAAGGAACTTAGTCGTTTTGTTTGGGGTGTCTGCAACATTGAAAAGAAAAAGAACAACAAAATATTTGCAGAGAGGTTTTTGAGAGTTTATATTGAAAACTCATGTGGTTGTTCCTAGCCTCCATGAGTGATTAAATCATTGTCTTTTCATATATGTGTGAGTTCATGAGCATTATGCATGTTGGTGATCAGCAATCGTGCCTTGAGGTGCAAGCAGCCGAGACCAGAGTTATGCCAACTCTTGTTGACGAAGGAAGACAAGATCGTTGGTTGGGCTGAGTAGCAAAGGCGAGTAGGCAAGTTTGCCTTGTGAGCGTTAGTCTTGTGAGTTGAGACCAAGGTCTAAAGTATCAATGGTATCGGAAATATTGGTAATCCAAATATACGAAAATTTCGATGAAAATATCGGGATATTATCGATATCAATAAAAATTGTATAAAAACCACGAAAATTGTAAGAAAAACTTGTAAATTTTTATTGAAACTTTGGAGGATGTTTATTTAGTCAATTATCTATTAGTTTATCACAAAAAATTGGGAGTAAATGCATTGCACGATGGGTTTAACTGATTTAAGTTGATTATATAGCGAGCTAACAAACACTGTGAGTGTAGAAAATATGTAGTAATTAATGAAAGAATATTAAACACACCATAATCATTTATATATAACGATTTACTACAACATTTAACACTTTATACATTGCATAATAAGATACATGAGTGACTTGGTACCATACATAATTCTTATGAGGTTCAAAATTTTCACTATCTTCATCATCTTTATGTGTAGAGTAAGTGTATCACTACTACAAAAAAGGCAAAAGACGACGGGAATTCACTGTTGTGAAATCGACCAACATCTATTTGGGTATCAAACTACGACGGCTTTTCACTGTCGTTGTTTATCTGTAACGACGACGGTTTTTAAAGAAAATCGTCGTTGTTTAGAGGTAAAGATCGTTAATTATATGAGAAAAGACGACTGTTTTTAATAAAACCGTCGTGTATTGTATGTAAAGAGGACGATTTTTTATGAAAACCGTCATGGATTGTTTATAAAGACGACGGTTGTTTTATAAAAACCGTCATCTTTACATTCAATGGATAAAAAGGTCATCTTTACTTAACAATAGATGACCCTTTTTAACAAAAAAAAACCGTCATCTTTACATATAATAGATGACCATTTTTTAAAAAAACCGTCATCTTTACTTCATAATAGACGACGGTTTTTATAAAAAAGCGTCATCTTTACATATAATAGACGATGGTTTTTATAAAAAGCGTCATCTTTATATATAATACACGACGATTTTTATAAAAAACGTCATCTTTACATATAATAGACGACGGTTTTTTTTATAAAAAGCGTCATCTTTTCATATAATAGACAACGGTTTTTATAAAAAGCATCATCTTTACATATAGTAAGCGACGGTTTGTATAAAAATCGTCATGTTTACATATAATAGACGACGGTTTTTTTTTATAAAAAGCGTCATCTTTACATATAATAGACGACGGTTTTTTTTTATAAAAATCGTCATCTTTACCTATAATAGACGACCTTTTTTTATAAAAACCGTCGTTAATTATCTGTAAAGACCATGATTTATTATAAAAACCGTCGTCTAATAAGTTTCCAAATTGCTACATTTTAGTTCTTTTTGATTTCCTATGATGCTATACAACGATTTTAACTAGAAAACCAACCATAGTGCTTTATTAATGAATATACACTCAAAAATAGTTTCTTTCATAAAACTTGAAGATTCAATAGTTATTACATAGTTAACCAATCTTTATTCTACAACAAACATAATTCCTAACAAGACCTACGTACTCCTAATCCAAGCATTCCTCATCCAAACATACAAATGATGCACAACTGAAGTCTCCTCCATCATCCCTGTAAATAAATCAAAATGACAAAGAGAGGAAAAAAAAAAGCTAAGATTATAAACATAAAAAATTAGGTGGAAGAGAAATTTTACCATTGGTCCATATTTCCATTGAAAACTTGTAAAATGAGCATAAAAAAGACCATCGAGAACCTGCAAATTTTCAACAATAAAAAAACATACGACTCACATAGAAAACTTGCAAAAGAAAAAGTTATAAATCTGCAAGCTTCCTCCTCATCTCCTGATAACCAAATCAGAAAATCTAAAAAGAAACCAGAAATATAAAAAAATATGTAAACAAACCAGACAAATCAATAGAGACAAAATCTGAAATTAGGGAGACAAAGAACATACCAGAAACGCAAAGAGACTAATCCAGAATTCACTAGCAAGACATAGAAGGGTAATAAGAGATTAGGTGACTTTCAAATCAAACCTTTCAACTAGCTTTGATTCTCAAATACACAACATCCCTCTACATCTTATGGATATGCGAAGACCTCAATCTCTCAACTCCTTCATTGATATCAATTTTTTGATGATTTTGTAGAGAGTTTCATGAGGGTGTTTTAGAGAGTGCATGAGGGTTTGAAGGAGGGAGAGATAAGGTTTTCAGAGACGGGGGAAAATCTAAAAATTTGTCGAGCGCGAATTCACTTAAGTAGCCTTTTTTTAGTGTGTTTTAAAAGACGACGCTTGTTAATGAGAGATAAGGTTTTCGAAGACGGGTGAAAATTTGAAAATTTGTCGAGCGCGAATTCACTTAAGCGGCCATTTTTTAGAGTGTTTTAAAAGACAACGCTTTTTAAAAATTAAAAAAAAAATTTGTCATCTTTACATATAATAGACGACGGTTGTTTTATAAAAAACCGTCATCTTTACATATAATAGACAACGGTTTATATAAAAATCGTCATCTTTACATATAATAGACGACGATTTTTTTTAATAAAAAGCGTCATCTTTACTTCATAATAGACGATCCTTTTTAAACAAACCATCATCTTTACATATAACAGACGATACTAGTGGATACCACAAAATCTTATCTTATATTTACCGAAAGTATAAATAAACTCTTAATTGTTAGTGAATATATTGTTTTGATGGCATACGCATTTTAAGAAACTAGTTTCAACGATCCAACCGTCAAACTTGTTTGTTTATACTTCGAGATCATATACGCCAAAAATAAGAAAAAATAAACATTCAGAGATCAAGTAACAGGACAAAAAAATTGGACGGTTATAAATGAAAAATCATGATTTAACGGTTATTTTAACTCCGATTTTGATGATTTTTTACCGCTACACTCCTTGACCCTATATGAATACAATCATTGAATTTTTTCTTCAATTTAAAATATTTACACTAGTGGATACCACAAAATCTTATGTTATATTTAACGAAAGTATAAATAAACTCTTAATTGTTAGTGAATATACTGTTTTGATGGCATACGCATTCTAAGAAACTAGTTTCAATTATCCAACCGTCAAACTTGTTTGTTTATACTTTGAGATCATATACGCCAAAAATCGGAAAAAATGAACATTCAGAGATCAAGTAACGGGACAAAAAATTTCGACGGTTATAAATGAAAAATCAAGATTTAACGGTTATTTTAACTCCGATTTTGATGATTTTTTACCGCTACACTCCTTGACCCTATATGAATACAATGACTGAATTTGATCTTCAATTGAAAATATTTACACTAGTGGATATCACAAAATCTTATGTTATATTTAACGAAAGTATAAATAAACTCTTAATTGTTAGTGAATATATTGTTTTGATGGCATACACATTCTAAGAAACTAGTTTCAACGATTCAACCGTCAAACTTGTTTGTTTATACTTCGAGATCATATACACCAAAAATCGAAAAAAAATAAACATTCAGAGATTAAGTAACGGGACAAAAAATTTCGACGTTTATAAATGAAAAATCATGATTTAACGGTTATTTTAACAAACCATCATCTTTACATATAATAGACAACCTTTTTTTTATAAAAAGTGTCATTTTTACATATAATAGACGACCCTTTTTTTATAAAAAGCGTCATCTTTATATATAATAGACGACCATTAAAAAAAAAAAACGTCATCTTTACTTCATAACAGACGACGGTTTTTATAAAAGCGTCATCTTTACATATAATATACGACGGTTTGTATAAAAATCATCTTTACATATAATAGACGACGATTTTTTTTATAACAAGCGTCATCTTTACATATAATAGACGACGGTTTTTATAAAAAGCGTCATCTTTACATATAATAGACGACGGTTTGTATAAAAATCGTCATCTTTACATATAATATACAACGGTTCTTTTATTATAAAAAGCGTCATCTTTACATATAATAGAACACGGTTTTATAAAAAACGTCATCTTTACATATAATAGACGAAGGTTTGTATAAAAATCGTCATCTTTACATATAATAGACGACGGTTTTTTTTATATAAAAAGCGTCATCTTTACATATAGTAGATGACGGTTTTATAAAAAGCATCATCTTTACATATAATAGACGACGGTTTGTATAAAAATCGTCATCTTTACATATAATAGACGGCCTATTTGTAAAAAAAAACCGTCATCTTTACTTCATAATAGACAACATTTTTTTAAACAAATCATCATCTTTACATAAAATAGACGACCCTTTTTTAAACAAACCATCATCTTTACATATAATAGATGACCCTTTTAAAAAAAACCATCATCTGTACTTCATAATAGACGACCATTTTAAAAAAAAAACCGTCATCTTTACATATAATAAACGACAGTTCTTTCAAAACAACCATGTCTTTACCAAAAAAAGGACACTTGATTTTTAAAAGACGACGCTTGTCATACCAGCTGTAGTTGTTTTTTAGTCAGATTTTAACTCTGAAGAAAACTTTTTAATAAGACGATGCTTTTTATTTGTGTGCGTCGTTATAAAAAAATATTCAACAGTACCTCCGTTTTTTAGTTGTTTAAGTCACTTACCCATGACGGTTTTTTGTTACCGTCGTCTTTTTAAATACAACGACGGTTTTTTCTTCTACCGTCGTCTTTTTTTGGTCGTCTTTTTCACTTTTTGTAGTAGTGTATTCTGAAAAGCAGTCATCAAATGATAAATTACCAAAATAGTTTTGCATGTAATTGTTCAAAACAAAACAATATAAATATACATATTTTAGCATATTATCATAGAAACATAAGCAACATGGTGGTTAAGGCATTGAAGGAGTGAAATGGCAAGGTTTGAATCCCTTTTGTGCTTCTTTTTTCTTTCTTTTTTTTTCCTTTTTTCCATTACATCGATATTTTCGATATTATAACAATATTATAGCGATATTTTGACAAAATATTGGTGAAGTGTGACCGAAATTATCGACATCGATATCTTCCGATATTATCGACATCGATATTTTCCGATATTATCGATATTTATATGATATGTTCATGGATATGTTCCGAAATATCCGTGATCTAAAAAAAACGATAATAACCTCGATATTTCGTCGATATTATCGATATTTTATACTATGGTTGAGACTTGTAAGACCTTTTTGTATTCTTTCTCATAGTGATTTGTTCTTCGACATAGTGCCCGCAGTTGTTTTCCTCATCTTGAGGTTTTTTACTGTGTCAAAATTTCTCTTACTATTGCTCAATTCTTTACTATATATCCTTTTGGTTATATTATCTCTCTAAGTCTAGTGCCTTCCTACCTAGTTTGAATAGATAAAAGAGTAGATTATGGAGGTGGACTGAACTGATGGTGGAAGGTGGGAGGCGGTTTCTGTTGGTCTGTGTAGGAACTTTGGCTTTTGGGAGAGGTTAGGAATAAATGGGTACACTGGTTTTTGTTTTTTTTTGTTTTTTTTTTTCAAAACGGTACGTGTCTAATGTTCAACTTAAAATTGAAACGCACAACTCAACTAAAGGGAAACAAAACAACACGGGAATTTATAAAAAATAGTCAAAACTTGACCCCTAATTTCAAAAATGTCAGTTTTTGTAAAAAATTTCAAATATAGCATAAAACTCACCTAAATAGACACAAATACCCTCAAATTTAAAACCAACATAAACCTAAAAAAGAAAACCCAATCTATCTTTGTACATAGAGTTTGTTCGCAGATGTATTGCTGCCATAATCAAACGGTGGGTGCAGTTCTTCCTTGGTTCTTCGTTCAATTTCTTCTTCGTTTCTTCGTTTATTCTTCATACTATATTTATAAAATTTCAATTCTGGTTTGGCTGACTTAATGTCCATGATTGCAACATTTCTGTTAATGGACTCTTGAGCCCTATTCAAAGTGCTATGATTTAATATCGTCAATTCACTTTAAGCCTACATCAAAGGTTAGTGCAGATAGGCTTGAACCGTTGGATCGTAATCATGTTCCAGTATGTTGATCTAGGTAATTTCAGGATCGTATGGCATTTGACGGATCGTAAAACGGAGTCTCGGATACTCCAGAAATGTCAGCCCTAGAGTGAGGTTTACAGTAAAACAAACCAATTACAGGTCGGGAACAGATTAAAGAACTACGTATGGCTTGATCCCTCAGTAAGGGTATGTAGGCAGACTACAGTTATCAGGCGCAGCCATGAGTTAGGGGCTCAGGGTTTATGTTACTGTTTTCAGGGCATTTTGGTCATTTACGACCCACGGTTACCAAGTGTCAGTTTTAAACGGGTTTCGACCCAGATTCCAAAGTGGAAATTGGGTCAGGTCGTTTCAATCACCAATCATATGAATAGTGGATCCACCTTTGGGTGATCCATACGTCTTGTGAATGATGAAAATCAATATACTCAGGATGCCTGCACCTTGAAACCATTATAAGGTTCAACCTCATTTATAAGCATCCTTAAATCACAAGTAATTGATTAATTATTATTTAATTTGATATTCAAAGAACGTTCTAACTTGGCCACTTTGGTGACTAACAAACCATTCATAATATGAATATCAAATTAAATTAACAACTCTTTTAGTTAATCAATTACATAAGATTAACTAATACACTTTAATGGTTAATTGATTATTAGATTAATTAATTTGATATTCATGGAACGTTCTAGCTCGGCCACTTTAGTGACTAACAAACTATTCATAATATGAATGTCAAATTAAATTAATAGCTGCAATAGTCAATTGATTACATAAGATTAATTGATACACTTTAATGGTTAATCGATCATTAGATTAACCGATAAATATATTGTAACACAGTAATGGGCAATAGAATTTTAGATTGCCTCGACTCATAAGACAAAGTACAATGACAATGAAATACAATATGCTTACATTTATTTATTTTAAATAACTTTAATTCACTGTACATGTCTACACCAAGATCTCTATAGTAGGTGTTCGTCGATCATACAAAATAGATCATCTAATTACAAATTTCATTGAATATAATTGCAATTCTTAATTCAGTGCAAAAATTATGCAATTTTCCCAAAATTAGTATTGCATAAAGGGGAACATTTTAGAAAAAGCAAAAGGAGAGAGAAAAATTTTAAAAGAAGCAAAAATGGACAAAAATGCCCTTATTTATTTTTAGATTTCCTAAGGAATCCAATACATTTGCATGTCTTTGATTTGAAAGTTGAGCGGTTTTTTTGTCTTTTCTGAAAAAGCTTTGGCTTTTTCCAAAAGTGAAAATTTTTTTATGTCTAAAACCTAAAAAACCTAAATTTTTTTTAATAATGTAAAATCACGAAAGCTCTTTATCATGCTCTGATACCACATGTAAACTTAATGTTAGGTAAAATCATAAGAACCCAATTCATGACCCAAGATCTTGAACTTCATGATTTTCACAATAGCATTAGGTGGAAATTCAATTAGACTTAAATTACATACATACCTTGAAATGATTAATCTTCTACCATATCAAGATATTTGTCTTGAGCGATTCGTAAGCGAGCCGTCAGTGTGGAGGAAATAGATTTCTCTAATCTCTCTGGTTTTTTGCGCGTTTAGAAAACCATAATATGTGTTTTCATCAATGTACACATAAGATGGGTATGTCCACTATTATAGGCAGAGAGAAGACCTGTTTTCTAGTGAAGCCCATAATCAATTATCACCTATCATGGTAATAAAATAAAAAAATACTTCCCTTTATTTGACCAATATAACAATTCTGAATCATATTTATTAAACCAATTAAACAATTTATTTATCACATAGGTCACTTTATGCAGGCCACACAAAATATTTATAAAAATATTCTTACACACATATATGAATGACCCCAGAAAGAAATCTAAAAAATAAACAGCTTCAATCATTGTATTACTGTTCAGAAATAGAATGTGTATTTACTGTTTTTTTTTCTTAGCCCGTTATATGATATAATGTGTATAAATTGGCACACCGCGGGAAGAAAAAGTGAGAGAATAGCAACAATGTTTGATACAAGTAGGGGACATCATTATTCTATGATTAAAAACTTTGCATTTGTTGATGGGTCAAATTTAAATAAGTGCCTGAACTACACGAAAATATCATATAAGGTCAAGAAACAAAAAGTTATATCATGGGCTTGAGTGACTCTGAGTCTTAAAGATTTTCTTGGTGCGCTTTTTGAATATACATGGTCCATAATTTTTGTTTTTCTGCATACACGTTTTTAGGTAAACAAAAGGTAACGAGACATAAGAAAACAACAAGGAGGGGTTGCAAAAATAAATAAATAAAAAGTTGGGTGGGTTAGCAGGTGATAGATAAAATGTAGGCGTTAACTTTAAATGATCAAAGACAGAAGATCAATGTCAATTCACACGGCATGCCCACAAGCAAACCCTTTTGTCTTCATGTCTTCATTGAACATCAGAGCCATATACAGGTGATTAAATTAGGAGTCTAGCACTTTCGAGAAAAAATCTCACACTTTGATGCGTCTCAAAAGAAAAGATCTTTGGCTGATTAAATTAGGCATTAACAATTGATAGTTTGTGCCGGGCGGTTAAAACAAACGTTAGGTATTAAGTAATTTTAATATATATTTGTAGAGACAATTTATGAAAAAAGACTTGGGTCGGATCACTAAAGTACAATAATGAGTCTCTTGAATAAACTTATTTTATAAATTTATATATATATATATATGTGTGTGTGTGTGCGCACGCGCGCGCGTGAATGAAGTGACAAATATTCTACATATACTTTTACAAAGCTCTTATGATTTTTAAGCTAATTACATATATAGTTGGTATGAGTTTTGTCGAATTGGCTAGAGTAGATGTGCTCCCCGCTCTGCACCCGAGGCTATAAGTTATATTTTTTTTATAAAAAAAAACATATGTCATTAAATCAGGTGACAATGATTGCTAATAAAATAAACCTTCTTTTTTTTTTGAGACACAAAATAAACTTCAATTTAAAAATGAAAACTCTAGAGAAAAAGAAGCCGATGGGGCCACTCCTTTTTCTCTGCTGTCATCTATAATGAAAAGGAAGCCTCTCGTAACAGATTATTATTACTATTATTTTTTTGGGCAATAAAAGTAGGTAAACTTTCCTTCTATAAGTACTCTGAATCCAAGAGAACTGATATCTCTACTCAACCTAGACATTTTCCCTCTAGCTTTACACAATGGAGCTGGAGAGCATACTAGGATATCTTCAAAACAAGACCATCTTAGTAACTGGAGCCACTGGCTTCCTTGGAATGGGTACCATTTCATCTCTCTCTCTCTCTCTCTCTCTCTCTCTCTCTCTCTCTCTCATAGTAACTTAATTTACAAATGCATGCAGTATTTGTGGAGAAAATTCTAAGGGTTCAACCCGATGTGAAAAGGCTTTATCTTATGTTAAGAGCTTCGGATACCAAGTCAGCCACAGATCGCATGCATGATCAGGTTTATATATAAATACGTATATAACAATGACCAAGTAATTTTATTTTATCCTCTAATGACTTTCGTGTATATAAATTCAGATAATTGGGAAGGAGTTGTTCAGGGTTCTCAAAGACAAATGGGGCACAAATTTTGATTCTTTCATAGCAGAAAAAGTTGTGGCTGTTCCAGGAGACGTAACTTTTGATGACCTGGGAGTGAAAGAGATCAAGTTGAGAGAAGAAATGTGCAATGGAATTGAAATCATACTTAATTCTGCAGGAACCACCAACTTTGATGAAAGGTAATTATTATATATGCATATAAGTATATAAACAATAAATAAATAAAAATGCAGTTAGAATTTACATGTATATACTATTTGGTTTACAGATATGATATTGCATTGAGCGTCAATGCATTTGGAGTTCAGCACGTACTGAGCTTTGCAAAGAAATGTCTCAAACTAGAGATGCTGCTCCACGTGTCAACTGGTTAGTGTTTGCTTTTCTTCTCTTGGTTCGAATTAAGAATCTTTTCTGAGGATGTAAAATTGAAAAATGCTAGGCTTATTACATTATCTTTACATGCATTCGATATCTGGAATGGACCACAAGCATATGTTGTTTTCCCATGGCCTTTCCATTTTCTAAACTTTAAATGTCGAGTTTCATAATAATTTATCATTTCAAATTTTTTTTTCCCGATCTCCATTTCCTTTGATTTGCTTCACTGATATGTTGAATGTTTTTCAGCTTATGTATGTAGAGAAAGGGCAGGACTTATACTAGAGGACTCATCTTGCATGGATGAGCTGGAAAAGGAGATCACTAATTTTGATTTCAAAGTGCAAGAGATGAATTTAGTGGAAGAGAAACTGAATGAACTAAAAGCACAGGACGCGACAGAACAAGTTATTACCACCACAATGAAGGATATTGGCATTGAAAGGTTTTTCTGAGCATTGATCTCTGCACAAAGACAATTCTAAGCCACAAATTTTGAATAAAATCAAAAGAAAGAAAGATAATTGTGTTCATAGAAATCTGGAAATTTTATAGCAACAAAAATGTCATTTTTGTCTCACTTATCCTTTAAATGATAGGGCTAAATTGTATGGATGGCCAAACACCTACGTATTTACAAAGGCGATGGGAGAAATATTTCTAGGCCAATCAAAAGATCATTTTCCCATTGTCATTATACGTCCTAGCGTGATCACCAGCAGTTACAAAGAGCCATTTCCAGGTTGGGTTCAAGGTTTCAGGTATGAAGCTCGCAAACATTTCTTTGGGAAATATAACTCAACTCCAACATTTCTGGTCGTGTAAAATTTAATGCCATATGCGTTGAATCTTGGTTGTTACAGAACCATTGACAGCGTAATTGCTGGTTATTGTAAAGGAAAAGTGACATGCCTACTCGTGGACCCTATGTCAGTATTTGATATGGTAAGTTTAGTTAAACTTCTTGGCAACCTAAACATCACAGCGCGACACCCGCCATATGGTATTTACTATAATTTTGAACACAATGATTTTAACTATATGTCCTTTGTTGGGTGTGCCAAAAATGTTTATCTAGAACTAATACAGAGCAATTCAATTTTTTGAAATTATGCAGATTCCTGTTGACATGGTCGTACATTCAATGATTGTAGCAATGGTGGCTAATGCAAATAAATCTTCTAACATCATTTACCATGTGGGAAGCTCTTTGAGAAATCCTATAAATTTCCTTAATATTCACAGTTTTGTCTTCCGATACTGCACCGAAAAACCCTGGATTGGGAAGGATGGAAAGCGTGCCAAGGTTGGCAAGCTTAGATTCTTCAAGACTATGGCTACTTTTCGCATGTATATGCAAATTCGCTTCATGCTACCTCTGGAGGTTTGTAATTTCACCGTTAATAGTAATGTTATACAGTAATTACATATTATATTTATATGCATAATATTACCTTTAATTCTTGGTTGAAGGGTTTAAAGTTCGTGAACAAAGCATTTGGAGGATATTTCCAAGATCTATATGTTAACTATAATCAGAAACTCAAATTGGTGATGCGCTTGGTAGAGCTATACGAACCTTATATGCTATTCAAGGGCATGTACGTATATGCTAGCTCCAGTTTGGTTATTAATTAAACATGTGTTTTTATCACTGAAGTTAATTTGATTTAAATGCAGCTTTGATGACAACAATGCTGAGGAACTGCGAAGGATAACAAGGGAGAGGTTCGTTGATGCGGAAGCTTTCAATTTTGATGCAAGATGCATTGATTGGGAAGACTACATTATGCACACTCACATTCCTGGTCTCCAGAAATATGTTATGATGAAACGATAATCGAGAGGTGCATGCATTGTCCTTGAGAAAATAAATAAATGCATTGCTCGGACGATATAGTTTGCATCATTGACGGTATATTTACTACTAAAAAAGCTCCAAATAATAAGCCACGGATATACTGTGGCCAAAATCTTATATATTGATACAAATATAGATCATATACTCATTTCTATATTGTAGGTATATTTTAACCTACCTATATATATTTGTAACGTACCCATCCAAAGATATGTATTTTTATTTTGGAAGTACTTCATGTATTCACAATAATGCACATTCATGGATCTCAATACGTACACAATCTTGAAATTGGAATTTAGGTGACGAGAGGTAAATTTTACGACACTTAAACAAAATGCAACAATCTTCACACACTTTAGACCTTGACCAAAAACACTTATGACTAGTCAACTGCTAGTCATGAACAACCACAATCAAGAATACACACAGAGCATGCCACAATGTACCTGCAATCCTAGAAGATTACTAGTGACAACTTAGGCACTTAGAAGGACCCGTCAATCTAAACATCCCCTGTGCTAGCAACAATTATGGTGAAAGTGTGTGAAATCATCATAATCAAGTAAACACCAAACAGATAATGATGACTAGTCAACTACAAGGACACAAACCCAAAATTCATATGATGACTAGTCAACCACCAAGAACACAAACCCAGAAAAATTACAGAGATGCAAATCAGAAATTGTTCACTCAGAAACCCACCATTGGGAAAAACTGGGGGTCATCAACCAACCAGGCAATCCACTAAGTAGAAAAAAGATTCTTACAAAAGAACACAAGCAAGCTCAAGAAAAACCTAGATCTATTTAGGAAAATGAGCTATACCTCATTTGTGCAATCTTCTCCTTCAACTTACCAAAGCTTGAAGCTCAGTTTTTCATGGAAATGACAGCTCCTTCTCTAGCTCATTCATCCCATGGCACCAGCTTGAAAGCTCTAACTTAGACAGAAACCAAAATTTGGATTCAAAGGAGAATGACCAATTTCTTCAAGAAACCATACTCTTAAAGAAATCAATCTTGAATCTAACCTAGATATAAATGAAAGAGTGTTTTAAATAGCTAGATGCAGATTTGTATTTCAACAAATCTGAATGGGTATTAGCTATCTAAATCCATAACTAGGAATAGAGTGGATTGACGATAAAGAATACAACTAATATAACTCGAAAGAGAGTAGTGGTGAGGTAAGGGAAAACAATTATCAACATGTTAGGTAATTAAGATTAACAAGCTAGAAGGATTTTGGTGGGATTAGCAAGGTGAAATCGGTGTCCTAATGCTTTATCATCTTTGTTTTCATCTTTTACATTATTTACGTAATCTAAATTTATTTTACTCGTTTGATTAGATTTTAATCATCATAATTCTCTTATCGTTTAATTCAAATATAAGTAGAAATAAATAACTCTAGTATTTATAGATTAACTTGATCTCTGTTGGAACGATACTCTATTTACTACTATACAGATTTGAGCGATATTGTCCACTTGCAATTAATCACATTAGTGATGAAGCTTGGAAAGCACAAAAATGCACCACAACTTCTTTTTACTTTTCTTTTAGCACACAACCATTCCAAACTCACAATATTAATATAGACTCATACTTCATAGTCATACATTATATCACAAACATTACATTATAAATTGAAACTTTAACGTATTACATAATTTCTCATTCAACCTATTACAATTATGGGGTCATAAATACTATAATTATTTTTTAATTCAATATGATTGGTCCATCTCTATAAATATATATATATATATATAAATCAATAGTATTAATGCATAAAACAAAGCAGCATTAAATTATAGGGAGCCACTATGAGTCTTTTCCCTCTCTTCAGATTTAGGAGCTCCTAGAGGTCTCCCTATTTTAGGAGGTGAATCAAGGCATGGTTGGAGTTGTATTTTTCCAATTCCTCCCTAAAATTTATATAAGGATGTGATTTAAGGAGCCCATTATGGATGCTCTAATTGAAGGAAAAGTGAGAGAATAGGCATAATATTTGATAAAATTAGGGGTCATATAATTACCATAACATTATAATTTTAGCATTTGTTGATGGGTCACATTCAAATACCTAGACCACATGAAAAATTCATACGGTCGAGAAATAAAAAATCATATCATGAGCTTGAGTGACTTAAATCTTAAAATCTTTGTTGGTGTGCTTTTGAATGCATGTGATCCATAATTTTTGTTTTTATCCATTCAAGTTTTTAATTCAACAAAAGCTAACAAGAGAGAAGAGAAGAAAGACCACAAAAAAAAAAAAAAAAAAAAAAAAAAAAAAAAAAAAAAAAAAAAAAAAGTTGGTTAGTTAGCAGGTGATAGATAAAGTACAGGGGTATAAAATGATACAGAAGACATTCACATGCCCAACCCATGAGCAAAGGCAATGTTTTTTTTTTTTTTTTTTTTTTTTTTTTTTTTTTTTTTCTATGTATGTATTTTCAAAACCAGACTCTATCTACCCTCTAGTCTTGGTAGGAAAAACCGAACTTCATTGAATAACAAATACTTATGGCCGAACGAAATTGGTGTAACAAAACTTATATGACAAAATGGACCCTATTCTATATACTATCTACTATCTACCTACTGTTGTTAGGAACTGTTTGGTGAAAACCTCTAGTTTTATAATGTAGTAGAATACTAAGTAGGAGCTCTTCTTAAATTGTATATACGACTTTTGAGGAAACACCTTATTTTGATATGGTCCCCATGAGAGCTGTTTAGGTGAAATCGGGGAATTAACAATTGTTAGTAATGCAAATCAGCTTTAACGGAGAGATTCCTCAAATACTGCTAATTTGACAGATACCTTTGTGTGATTAATCCATATTGTTTTTCAATAATCCAATTAATTTATCTTTTAGGTATTCATTCAAATATTTTCTTTGTAAAAAATCACTTGAATCCGAAATCATTTGACCACTCAATTAATAGTTGTCATTTTAGTATTTTCTTGAAGCACTGTATTCGTCTATTTGGTTTGCCACAACTAAATGTCTTAATAACTGTGTGATCAAGGTAGTTTAGTTCTCTAAACCCAACAAAAAACTTTTGAATTCATCCAGAAAAACATCTAACCTGTAATTCTTCTCAACCAAGAATTTCCCTCTCTATCACTTCGAATTTTTATTCTGAGTTCAATGGGGTCGGAAAGCATACTAAAATATCTGCAGAATAAGACCATTTTAGTTACTGGAGCCCCTGGCTTCCTTGCAATGGGTACTCTCTCTCTCTCTCTCTCTCTCTGTGTAAATTAATTACTTGCGAATATATACATGCAGTATTTGTGGAGAAAATACCAAGGGTTCAGCCAGATGTGAAGAAGATTTATCTCCTGTTAATTAAGAGCTTCTAATACCAAGTCAGCCAGGCATCGCATGCATAATGAGTTTTACAAATGAATATAAATGCAGAACTGCCACATGCAACAACGACACTTGCATTTTCATGTACTTTAGCAGGCAATAGCCAACATTTATTTGACAATTTACTTCTTCTCTCTAAATTAAAGATCATAGTGAAGGAGTTGTTCAACGTTCTCAGAGAGGAATGGGGGATGAATTTTGATTCCTTTATATCAGAAAAAGTTGTCGCTCTCCCGGGAGACGTAAGCTTTGAAAATTTGGGGGTGAAAGATTTCAAATTGAGGGAAGAAATGTGCAAATATATAATATTGTGCATATTCGCGTTGCGTGTAGATATGATATTTCATTGGGCGTCAATACATTTGGAGTTCTGCACGTCATGAGCTTTGCAAAGAAGTGTTTCAAACTAGAGATACTTGTGCATGTATCACCAGGTAACTGTTGCTTTCTTTTTCAGCTAATGTTTTGGGCACTTGTAGTTATTTATTTATTTTTGTAACAGGGCACCGAAAATTTGTACTGAAAACTTCTTTCAACATTAAAATATATATCACTAAGAATTGGAATCTCATTCTACTTTCGTCTATGTAACTCAGATATTTGCAATCATACTTGTAAAGTTGTAGTTATTTTTGAAACTAAGTGCATGTACAAAATCAGATTAATGTCTGATTAATTGTTAGAAATATCATATTAAGCATGTAGAAGGTTTTCAGAATTAAAAGAAATATCCAAATTATTAGCCTAATTATTATAATACGATACATGGCCTTTACATCAATTAATTTAACCGAATGTGATTTTGACCCAATTATAATCACTACTAGTATATGTGGGTTAGGCCAATTGGCTAAGGCAGTGTGATTGCCTCCACTAGTAAAAAATAACCCTTGCTCGACGAAAAACTATTCGTCGCTCAAAGTCACTTTGCGCGACGAAACTCAAAACCTTGCGCGACCAACTTTTGCTCGACGAAAAACAATTCGTCGCACAAAGTCACTTTGCGTGACAACAATACAACGTTGCTCAAAGTCTTGCGCGACCAAATTTTGCGCTACGAAAAACAATTCATCGCGCAAAGTGACTTTGTGCGACAAACTTTTGCGCGACGACAATACATCGTCGCTCAAAGTGACTTTGTGCTACAAAGCAATAAACTTCGTTGCGCAAAGTCCTTATAAAAATAAATAAAATAAAAAAATTATTTTTTAAAATCTTTGCATGGCGTAATCCAAACTGACGTTACTGATTTCAATAATCTCATTAAGATAGTAAAATCTATACCATTTGGACTTTTCTAGTTAACCAATAAGGTAGCCAGAAAACATTATAAACGTCCAATTTCTTCTCATGTGAACAGTAAATTCTTACATCCCATTAAGCAACCCAAAACATAATGGTGCCTCAAATTGGATTTCCTTACTTTCTGCCTTTTAAATAATTTCTTATTTGAAAATGCTGTAATAGGAACCTAATTAGCATAATAGTTGTAGTAAGAACATGTATCCATAATGGTATAGGTAAAGATAAATTACTTCACATACCCCTAACCAAAAGCATTATAAGGTGAACACATGTTTTATAAATAATTTCAATTAGCTACAAATTTCTTATGGCATCTTTCTTGGTGTATTTAAATTATTTTCCTTAATACAATCCACTTACACACCAATAAGATATCAATAAAATATAGGTTCAAAAGAACCTCATTCCTTATTGATCCCCCAGTTCTTTCTTTAAACACATTACCAGTCATTTATGCCATAAGAACATTAAATTTTAATTTGTCAAATAGCAGTCACTTCTAATTTAATCATGCGAAGTATAAAAAAAAATTTAAAGAAAATGTCATTATGCTTTAATTTTGTAAATCATTAATAGAATACCACAATTAACAAAATAGGCATTCTTTTAGAGACTGAAACAGTCATCTCCATTAATCCCCAAAAAATAATTTAAAAATCAGAAAATCAGAATAGATATAAGCCATTTGGTGAACCAAAAACAAAACCAAAATGAGAGAGGAATTCATACCATTGACATCAAACCCATCAAATCTAAATGCGTTCTTCATTGGTGCTCTAGAGAAAAAGCATATATAATCAAAGAAATTCCATTAGGATCCATAAATTAGAGATAGTACACAAATCAAACCTAAATGCTTTCTTCATTGAACCAAAAAGAGCAGAAATTAAAGCAAAAATTTCATCAGGAACCAAATATTAGAGAGAGAGAGAGAGAGAAGTAAAGAGACAACTTTTAGATTGTGAGTTGCTCAATGAGCATCTATTTTGAGAGAGAGAGAGAGAGAGACAGAGAGAGAGAGAGAGAGATTAATCCCTGAAAAAAAAATTAAAAAAAATTATAAAAACAGAATAGATGAAAACCATTTAATGAACCAAAAACGAAACCAAAATGAGAGACAGATTCATACCATTCACATCAAACCCATCAAATCTAAATGCTTTCATCATTGGTAATGAATCCACACGAAACTGAATTTGAATCAACAACCCATAAAAGAAAATCTAAGAAGGAATTTTCAACATGATAGTATATGATAGATAATGTGAGGATCAATCCCGTCTTGGATACACCTAAGAACCTTTGATAAATTAAGAAAAAATTGCTGGTCATTAAGTTCAGTATAGTTGAGAATAATGGAAAACAGAACAACCAAAAGTTTCAAATTTTACTAACAAACAAAGATACTGAATTCCAACTAATGTATATGAAAATTAAACTGAAATCCTACTCACCCAGATGAGCAAATTCAGAGTAAAGACAAAAACAATTGAATTTCAAGAGACCAAAATTTTCAATATGAATCAACAACCCAGAAAATAAAATCTAATAAGGAGACCAAAATTTTCAATATGACAATATATGATAGATAATGTGAGGATCAATCCCGTCTTGGGTACACCTATAAAACATTGTTGGTAAAGATGAATTCATTCAACCATCACAAAGGTAAAGCAAAGCCAGCAATACAATGAGAAAGAGAGGCATCAGCCGAGAACATTCGATTTTATTACTGAATATTGGGGGTTGTGTTCACCTAATTTTACTTTGTCCCAATTTTCTAGATCAATTTTCCACATTATGATACCAAATCTGGTTGCAACACCTCCCAATATTAAATTGTCGATGGTGGAGGTTTCAATTTTACTTTGTCCCAACTTTGTAGATCTATTTTCTACATTATGTTATCAGATGAGCAAATTCAAAGTAAAGACAAAAACAATTGAATTTCAAGAGAGAGTAGGGACTAACGATTTTGGATTGGCATGGTTTCCCGCAAGAAGAACAGACGCGGTTGAGAACAACTTCAGTAACTGAAACCCACATCAAGAATTAAAAATTTAGAAGAAAATAGAACAGGGAAATCCACATTAAGTAACTGAAATCCTAATGCAAACCCACAATATTTAAAGAAGCAGAAGATTTGGAACTCACTGCTTCAAGAGTTGGCTACCATGAATTATAAGCCTTGGGCTTGCTGGTGCTTTCTCTAATGGTGAATGATGTATAACCTCTCATGAAACATACAAAATTTGATGAAACCCACAACTTTAATGAAATATCAGAAATATACATGCATTAATACAAAAAAAAAACTGATGTTTTACCTTCAGTTACAGGGTAGCAGGTGTGGTGCGGAATGAGCAAGCAGGGTTTTTGGGTCTGACCAGTCTTTACACTGGGTGTTCCTGAGTGGTTACTCGCGAAGTGGATTTCTGAAGCAAAAAAGGATGCCAGTAAAGTGGAGGAAGAAAATATAAGTAACATGGTGGTGATGGGTTCTGAAATTGTGGAAACCACCAACTTCGTGGGTTCTGAACATGAGGAATTTTTTCTCCACGTTCTTCATCTCTTCTTCTTTGAGTCAAGCACAGCACAGCACGACTCTATTTTGTACAGCACAACTCTTTTTTTTCTTCTTTTTTTTCTTTTAAAACTTCTTCTTTGAGTGAAGCACAGCACAGCACGACTCCATTTTTCTTTTTTCTTTTTTTTTCTTTTTTTAAAATCAATGGTGTTTTACTATTTTACCCTCTTTTAATTAAAATTGTGTGCTTTTAATTTTTTGTTGAACGAAGGGCATATTCGGAGTTTTTGAATATTTCACCATTTCTCTTCCTTTTGCTTTATATATATAGATAATTATTATATGATTTTCGTACTTTATTAATTTCCTTTAATTCTTCTATCAAGGGTTTAAAGTTAGTGAGAAAAGCATTTGGCCAACATTTCCAAGACGCAGATGTCGATTATAACCGGAAAATGACATCGGTGATGCGCATGGTAGGGCTATACAAACCCTTTATGCTATTCAGGGGCATGTAAGTATGGTGTACTTTTGGTGATTATGTAAGCACATAGTTTTATAATTGCAACCAAACATTGACGTTAACGTGTTTGAAATGTGTAGCTTCGACGACACTAATGCAGAGGAGTTGCGAAGGGCAACAAGAGAGAGTTTCACTGACGCATACAATTTCTATTTTGATCCCAAAAGCATTGATTGGGAAGACCACTTCATACAAACTCACATTCCCGGCCTCCAAAAACATGTTCTGATAAAATGATAATTGAAAGTCTCCAAACAGCAGCTAAACACTAGTTACTTTCAATCAATACTTTTAGTCAAATAAATGTCTATGGTGGTGAGATAGGCAAATTGTTGTAATTGTGAAGTGCTGTTGTTCATTGTTTACTGCAAAAAAAATACGTCTTTCTTTTATATACCTGCTAGCTTTTGGAATAAAACAAAATTCATCCATCCTCCAGTACTTCAGATTTTAGGTTTTTGTTGGCTTATGTTGTATTTGAAGAGTATATTTTTGCTAACAGAGGTTGAAGATGAAGAAGAATCGAGAAGCTTCATGAAGATTTAGAGAAAAATCTGAGATTTCTATTATCAATTTTCTGAATAAATGTTGACACAGCAAAGATTACATTTATGCTACAGACTTAGCTTAGACACTTATGCAAAACACGAGAGTCTGTTCAAACAGGCTAACAACAATGCCATGTCATCTTATCCATTAGCCAAACACCCGCCCTCAATCTCAGCTGGGTTACCTAGTCTGAGATTACTACAATCAGGGCCGGCATTGGGCTGGAAGGGCGATGGCCATGGACCTCCAATTAAGGGTGGCCCAAAACAATTTTATATTATATATATATATACACTAGGCGTCTAACTTATACAAGATAAATAAATAAAAACAAGCTAAAATTAAATGAGAAAAACATGATTCCTCTTCCTAGAAGAAACACGCTTCCTCTTCGCCATGCTTTCCTCTTTCTAAAATACTTTGGTTCTCCTACTCCTAGTTTCTCCATGGAACATGCTCTCTATTTCATCCACCATATTATTCTTTGTTCTCTTGTTCTCTCTTCAATCTATTATTTTCAGTTTCTAACAATTTTTCTTTTTTGATCTTTGTCTTTGAGATTGATGGTGACCAAGAGGAGAGGAGCATGAGAATTTGAAAAGGCAATCAAATTTTTGAAATTTTCTTTATATTTTTTCCTATCCAGCAAACTTTTTTCCCCACCCTAAACCCTATATACTGGTCTCTGTTGAGTTTTATTCTTGCTTTTCCTTCCACAGATTGTTGTTGGGGCTTGGCCTCTGTGTTTTGTTAGGTGGTTTGTTGATTCTCTTTATTGATTTGAGCACCTTTTGGCCCAAAAAAACAAGAGCTACTTTAGAACTTATTGTCAAATAATACGTTGTTTTGTTGAATGTTAGAAGCTATCTGACTATGTATGGACCTAAATATGAATTTTATTTTATTTAAATGATTCATGTACTTTTGCGTTGTTAGAATGAAATTCTTATGTTTAAACCAACAAGAATGAATGAGAAAAGTTGTTTTTTCCTTTTCTTATTAAGTTTTATTGTATATTGAGAAAGGGGCATCATTTAATTCATCGCGTAGGGTCAGCCCTGGCTACAATTTTGTGAAAAGTGATAATTTGATGTATATTGCTTGTGTATTCAGTCATAACCATTACAAAGATATATAGCAAATTATACATAAACATATATGGAAAGAAGTAATAACTACTGCCTAAAATACAGGGATTGCTGGACTAGAGAAGGAAACAAGATCAGTCAAAGGTCTGCAGCAATCTACTCCTATGATTGAGATTTGATATCGTAACACTCCCCCTCAAGTTGGAGAGTGAAGGTTCAGAACTCCCAACTTGCGAATAATTATATTGAAGGAATCTCTTCCAAGTGGTTTTGTGAAGATGTCTGCCAACTGGTGGGAAGAAGGCGTGTATGCAGTAGTAATCATCCCAGATTGAATTTTCTCCAATACCAAGATATGTTTTGTACGCTCATGAAAAACTGGATTGGCTGCTATGTGTAGTGCAGCTTGATTGTCACAATGCAAAACAGCGGGCTCTTGGATATTGACTTGAAAATCTTGTAGCAAGTATCTCAACCAAATTATCTCACAAGATGCATGCGCCATGGCTCGATATTTGGCTTCAGCTGAAGAGCATGAGACAACATTCTACTTCTTTGTTTTCCATGATATTAGTGCGTCCCCTAGAAAGGTACAATACCCGATTGTAGATCTTCTCATAGTTGGGCAGCTTGCCCAGTCAGAGTCACAAAAGGCTGTCAGCTTTAGGTTGTTTTTTGAAGGAAACAAAAGTCCTTGGTCGGGTGAACCCTTTAGATATCGCAAAACTCGAAGTACTGCCTCAAGATGTGGCTTGCGTGGCCGGTGCATGAATTGGCTAAGTATATGTACTAAGTAAACAATGTCTGACCTGGCTACAGTAAGGTATATGAGCTGCCCAACAAGTCTCCTATAGTGAGCAAGGTCATGTAACAGATCACCATCAGTTGGAGTTAGCTTTAGCTTTTGCTCCATGGGAAAATCATATGGGCATGCTCCAAGAAGACCAACATCTTTTAGAATATCCAAGGTGTATTTTTGTTGAGAGATGAAAATTTCACGCTTGGATCTTGACACTTCAATGCCCAAAAAGTATTTGAGGTCACCTAGGTCTTTGATACGAAATTTTTCATGAAAGACTCCCACGAGAGATTTAATGGATGTTGGATCATTGCCTGTAATTATAATGTTGTCAACATAAATCAATAAAGTAGTGAAATATGAGTCATGTGACCTGCTGAATAAAGAGTAGTCTACCTTGGACTGATTAAATCCCTCCATTTTTATAGCATTGGAAAATTTGGAAAACTGGTTTCGTGATGCTTGTTTAAGTCCATATAGTGACTTGTTGAGTTGACACACAAGATTCTCCTCCTGTAGGCGAAAGCCTAGTGGAGGAAGCATATATACTTCCTCATCACGATGTTTATGGAGGAATGCATTTTGGACGTTGAGTTGGTGGAGAGGCCAATGTCGAGGAGCAGCAATTGCAAGCAAGCATTGAATAGTGACAAGTTTAGCGGTAAGGGAGAAGGTCTCATGATAGTCAAGGCCTTCTTGTTGAGTGTAGCCTTTAGACACTAAGCGAGCTTTGTAATGCTCAATGGTGTTGTCCGAATGATGTTTGATTTTATACACCTATTTGCAACCAATGGGCTTGTGACCATGAGGCAGGGACATGAGGATCCATGTTATTTTGCTCCAAAGCAGTAATCTCAGCGGTCATGGCTTGTTGCCAATTGGGGTCATGTGCAGCTTGATCATAAGAAGTTAGCTCTATTTGACCTGAAATAACAGCTAAGAAAGAAAGATATGCGGGTGATAGACATGCATAAGAAACAAAATTTGACAAGGGATAATGAGTACCTTTCATAGAATTTGGCATAGAGTCAGACAATGGAACCTGGGTATGCAACATATCATAAGACACTTTATAATCACAACGCCAAATAGGAGGTCGTGTAGGACGAGTGGAGTGACAAGTTGGTTCCAGAAGAGGAGATGGGTGAGCCGTCACCGAGGAATCCGGTTCTGTGGAGGCGAAAGCGATGGGAAGAGTTAGAGGAAAAGAAACTGGCTGTGGCAAGGCAAGAAGAGCGGAGTTATGATGGTCCATATGAATGGTGGAAGAATTATTAGATTCATCCACAGGAATAACAAAAGGTGACTCATCCACTAAAGGATGGGATTGCTCAAGATGCTGTGAAACATCAGGTTGATGAGGAAGTGTGAAGAATGGATTCATACATGGCTCATGAGAAGTGTCTAAGCATGGCAAAACAACTGGGTTTGGCCGTGTGTTACATTCAGAGTTTGAATAAGGAAAAACATTCTAATAAAAAATGACATCACAACTAGAAAAAAAATTGTTTCGTTGTGAGATCATAAAGGTGATATGCCTTTTGCCGTATAGGGTAGCCGGTAAAGATACAACGACTGGCACGTGAGTCAAATTTCTAGACAGGATGGACATTTGTGGCATAGCAAAGACACCCAAAGACTCGCAAGTGATCCAATGAGGGTGCACGATCATAAAGTAGTTCATAAGGGGACTTTCTTAACAACAAAGGAGTGGGCATGCGATTAATTAGATAGGTAGCAGTAAGGACACATTCACCCCAAAAGATTAAAGGAACATTTGAATGAAATCGTAAAGCACGAGCAACATTTAAAATGTGGCGATAAAGGATGCCATTTTGTTGAAGAGTATAGACACATGTAGTTTGATAAAGGATGCCATACTCCATAAAAAATGGGTGCATAGAAACGAACTCACTGCCATTGTCAACATGTATTGCTTTTATATCTTGATTAAATTGAGTACGAACAAAAGCATGGAAAGATTTTAATAATGGCTGAGTTTTATATTTGAAGCGCATCAAATATAACCAAGTGCAACGAGTATAGTCATCTACAATGGTTAAAAAGTAGCGTGCACCAGAATGAGAAGTAACTTTATGAGGTCCCCAAATATCACAATGAATTAAAGAAAAAGGTTCAGTATAAGAAATTGAACTTCTACCAAAAGGCAATCTAGTTTGCCATGCATAATGACATGCATCACATTGATGAGAAGAGTTAGAAGAAGTAGCTGGATTTATTTTAGTAAGTAATTGTAGGCGAGCAGGTGAAGGGTGACCGAGATGTTGATGCCAAAAATTTGATGAAGTGGAGATGTGATTTGAGGATGGGGTGAGTAGGAACAAGGTGAATATAATAGAGTCCGCCATGTTGTTTACCCAAGCCAATTGTCTTCTTCGTTGCCAAATCCTGCAAAAGACAAAAATCAGGAAAAAAAGGGGACACAACAATTCAGAGATTTGGTAAGCTTGCTAATAGACATTAAATTTATCCTAAAAGAAGGGACACAAAGAACATTGTGTAAAGAAATATTGGAATCAAAAGATATGGACCCAATGGAATGTATTGGAGCGTTAGCACCAGTAGGTAATTTAACAGATAAAGGAGTCGATGAAGACGACAATTGAAAAAAAATTGAAGGTCGGGATGTGATGTGATCCGTTGCATCACTATCAAGAATCCAAACCTGTGAAAGAAACTGAATTTTGAAAATCAGAAAAATAAGAACTTGTCAGACCTGTAATGTTTGTTTCCACGTGATTGGCAAAGGTGGAACAAAACTTATCTATGATAAAGAGTAGAATTTTGAGATACAGAGAGCTCTCAAACAAAATAATAAAAAAACGACCATAAGCCTAAGAAGAAATCAAATCGTGGTGAAGGTCCAAGAGCTTAATGCTCTGATACCATGTGAAAAGTGATAATCTAATGTATGTTGCTTATGTATTCAGTCATAACCATTACAAAGATATATAGCAAATTATATAGAAACATATATGGGAAGAAGTAATAACTACTGCCTAAACTACAGGGATTGCTGGACTAGAGAAGGAAACAAGATTAGTCAAAGGTCTACAGCAATCTACTCCTATGATTGAGATTTGATATCATTACAAATTTATTACAAAGAGAGGACCATGGAATCCTTCTATGAAAACATTTGCAAGTTGTTCATTTGTATGTATGTACTGCACAATAAGATCTTTGCGCTGACCATGCTCCCCTACAAAGTGAAAATAAATATCGAGATGCTTGATCCTAGAATGATAAACATAATTTGAACTTAGAGCCAAGACAAAGAAATTGTCACAATGCATTAAAGGAGGCTCTGGCAAGAACTCATGTAAATCAGCAAACCTGTCGAATCCATACAATGTCAGTAGCAATATTAGCTAAGGCACGATACTTTTCTTTTGAAGAACTTCAAGCTACTGGTCCTTGTTTCTTTGACTGCCAAGTGACTAGATTATAATAAAAAAACACAATGAAACCTATTGTTGATATTCGAATAAACGGATCTCCAACCCAATCAACATTGCTATAAGCTGTCAACTACATTGGACCAGAAGAAAATGAGATGCCATATTGAAGTGTGACTTGAATATGTAGTAAAATTCTTTTCACAAGATAGAAATGAGACTCTGTAGGATTTGTCATGTATTGGCACATAGTGTTTATTGCATAAGCAATATCAAGCGTTGTGAATGTCCAATACTGTAAAGCTCCTACCAAGTTGCAAAACAAAGTTGAATCTTTCAAAGGTTCACCATTTGTTGTCAGAATTTGAGAATGGGGTTTGCAGGTGTTAAACATGCTTGCTTTAGCTAACAATTCTTTCACATATTTATATTGGTTAACAAAGATAGTTCTAGTGGATGTATAAGAGAATTTGAGTCCAAGAAAGTAAGTAATCCCATATCTTTAAGTTCAAATAATGAGGCCAAATTCTCAATAGTTTCTTGAACAAGAACTATATTTGAGCATGTCAAAATAATGTCATCCATATAGAGCGATAAAACAATGACATCTGAACCTGTATGCTTAATGAACAAACTAGGATCAGAAGTGAGATGCTCTGTATAAACGTGAGAAACAACTCCTTATAAGGCGGACGAAAGATTGGAAAAATTAGAGAGCACCGGAATAGTCCTGCAACTTGCTAGGGTTTTATTGTTTCTACCTTATGTTTTTGCTTATTGCAAATTCAATGACTATGTGTAACTAAGTTTCTTTTGCTAGGGCATGATGCAACCCTAGTATGATAATCTTGTTTTTTTATTTTGCATATCTTTTGATTGTCGTTTGATGTTGGATTCTTAATCACTGTCCTTAATAACTTGATTAATTTTCTCTATGCTTTATCTATTGAGTTGTATTCTAGCTAGTATTCTTTTAGCTTTCCTTGCCAATTTTGTAATAGGACATGTAAGGTATTTCTCAAGCTCAAGGTTATTAGACTAGGTTAAATTTGTATCTAGTTATTTTCCTTTGACTGTGTTCATCAATGGCTCAACATAATCAAGGAATGCCAAAGGTAAATTTTGCATTGCATTCATTAGAATGCATTAGGTTATGACTAGTCAACTTGTATATGTTTGACTAGCATCTTTTGTTCATCATGAGGTCTCCCAGCTCATTTCGTTTTCCAGTTGGGTCCTAACAAATTTTGTCTTATTCTCTTATATTCTTATGCTGCCATCTGTCTGTTTCAAACTTAGGAATTTTGGGTAAATAGTCCCTTCATTCCTTTTGGAGCCGTCACTTCAGTAAATGGATTTTTGAGAGGTTGTGAGTTTCTCCTCCTTTGCTCTCCTCTTCTTTGGAGTGATTTCTCCATCTTTTCATAAATGAGTTTTACAATTTGATTTTGAAAACTACTTTGAAATTTATCTAGCTAAATCAAACACATTCTCATATAGATCTAAGTCGGATTCTATATTGATTTCTTCAAGAGTATGGTTTCTTGAAGAAATTGATCATTTCATTTTGAATCCAAATCTCTCGTTCTTGTTTGGAGTTGAGTTGTGTGAGCTGGTGCCATGGGATGAACGAGCTGAGGAGGAAGCTTCCATTGCCATGAAGAACTAGCTGCAAGCTTTGCTAAGTTTGGAAACGAAGATTGAGGAGGTGTAGCTCATTTCCTAAATAGATTTAGGTTTCCTTGAGCTTGCTTATGATTTCTCTGTAAGAATCTTCTTTGCTTAGTAGATTGCTTGGTCGGATGATGACAACTAGTTTTTCTCAATGATGGGTTTCTGGGTGAACAATTCTATGGGTTTGTTGTTCATGTTTTTTTGATGTTGTATTCTTGTTGTTGACTAGTCATCATTTGAATGTTGCTATATATATATATATATATGATCTCGATGTATATACACACACTACTCACCTTAGTTGTTGCTAGTATAGGGGATGCCTAGATTGACGGGTCCTTCTGAGTGCCAAAATTGTCACTAGTGATCTTCTAAGTTTGCAAGTATTGGCAGTTTCTTATGTATGTATGATTATTTCTAGTTTATGACTAATAGTTGACTAGTCATATTGATATCAGGTTAAGTTCAGATTTGTGTAGTTGGCAAGTCTTTAAAGTAACCTTTAATTTACCAATCTTCACCTAAGTACCAATTTCATGATCACCATTTAGATTTTTAATTGAGTTTATCTTATGAAAATTAGAGTAAATACCATACTTAATTTGAGGCTTGCTTCTTGTGATTAAGATTTGTAATTCTTCTAGTGTAATTATCATACTTCTAGGGATTACATGCTTGTTAGAGTTTTTCACTGATCTTAATTAATGAGTTTCTATATGTTCATATTTGACTTAAATACCACAGGCGAATTGCATGTAGAAATATTTCGGTTCCCTAAATACTGTGAGAGCGATTTTCGTCTCACGGGAATATTCGTCTAAGATTTTGTGAATGTATGGTTTTTGTAATTTTCTTTTGGCTTCCCTTGACAACTTTGTAATAGGATTTGTATTGTTATTTATCAAGCTCAAGTTTAGATTAAGAAAAGCTTCTCTTGGTGTTCTTATCTAACTTCTGTTCTATGGAGGTTCAAGCAAATTGACAAAGGTAAATTGTGCATTGCATATCATTACATTAAACTGTCTTTATAAAATGATGACTAGTCATCTGTTTCTCATATGACTAGTCATCCTTGCTCTGTAGGATTTCCAGCTGGATAACAAACTGTTTTGTCCTATTCTCCTTTCTCTCTCTGCTGCCATGTGTGTTTCTGACCTAAGGATTTTTTTTGGTCTGTAAAGACTACGGATGTGCACATTTGGCAGCTGTCTCTTTTGGGTGGAAGTTTTGTAAAGATTGGCTTGCTATCTTTTTCTTCTTCTTCCTCAAGAGAGAACCAAATATTTCATCTATGAGTTTTTCCAATTGATTTCTTTTTGAAAAACTGCATTTGAAACACGAATCTGCATCTAGCTACTTAAATCATTCTCTCATTTATATCTAGGTCAGATTTAAGACTGATTTCTTCAAGAGTATGGTTTCTTAAAAAAATTGGTCGTTCTCCTTTGAATCCAAATTTTGGTTTTGGTTTGTGTTGGAGCTTGCAAGCTAGTGGCATGGGATGAACGAGCTGGAGAAGGAGCTGCCATTGCCATGAAAAACTGAGCTTCAAGCTTTGCTAAGTTGGAGAAGAAGATTGCACAAAGGAGGTATAGCTCATCTTCCTAAATAGATCTAGGTTTTTCTTGAGCTTGCTTGTGTTCCTTTGTAAGAATATTTTTCTACTTAGTGGATTGCCTGGTCAGTTGATGACCCCCAGTTTTTCCCAATGATGGGTTTCTGGGTGAACAATTTCTAGTTTCCATCTCTGTAAATTTTCTGGGTTTGTATTCTTGATAGTTGACTAGTCATCTGGGTTTGTGCGGTTGACTAGTCATCTTTTTCTGCTGTTTGGTGTTTGCTTGATTATGTTGTCTTCACACACTTTCACCAAAGTTGTTGCTAGCACAGGGGATGCCTAAATTGACGGGTCCTTCTAAGTGCCTAGGTTGTCACTAGTAATTCTCTAGGCTTGTAGGTTTGTTAATGTATGGTTTTTACTAATTTCTTTTGGCTTCCCTTGACAACTTTGTAATAGGATGTGTAATGTAATTTATCAAGCTCAAGTCTAGATTAGGGAAAACTTTTATTGGTGCTCTTCTCTATTCTCTGCTCTATGGTGGCTCAAGCAAGTTGACAAAGGTATTGAGCATTGCATATCATTACATAAAACTGTTTTCATAAAAAGATGACTAGTCAACCGTTTCTCATATGACTAGTCATCCTTGCCTCCAGCTGGATAACAAACTGTTTTGTCCTATTCTTCTTTCTCTCTCTCTGCTGCCAAGTGGGTTTTTCTGACCTAACGAATTTGTTGGTCTGTATAGCCCACGATATTTCTCATTTGGCATTGTCTCTTTTCGGGTGGAAGTTTTGGAAAGTTTGGCTTGCCTTCTTTCGCTTCTCCTTCCACGAGAGAACCATGATTTCATCTATGAGTTTTTCCAATTGATTTCTTTTTGAAAAACTGCATTTGAAACACAAATCTGCATCTAGCTATTTAAATCATTCTATCATTTATATCTAGGTCGGATTCAAGATTGATTTCTTCAAGAGTATGGTTTCTTGAAGAAATTGGTCTTTCTCCTTTGAATCCAAATTGGTTTCGGTTTGTGTTGGAGCTTGCAAGCTAGTGCCATGGAATGAACGAGCTGGAGAAGGAGCTGCCATTGCCATGAAGGACTGAGCTTCAAGCTTTGCTAAGTTGGAGAAGAAGATTGCACAAAGGAGGTATTGCTCATATTCCTAAATAGACCTAGGTGTTTCTTGAGCTTGGTTGTGTTTCCTTTGTAAGAATCTTTTTCTACTTAGTGGAATGCCTGGTCGGTTGATGACTCCCAGTTTTTCCCAATGGTGGGTTTCTGGGTGAACAAAATCTGTTTTGCATATCTGTAATTTTTCTGGGATTGTGTTCTTGGTGGTTGACTAGTCATCTGTATTTGTTGTTTGATGATTACATGATAATGATAATTTCACACACTTTCACCATAGTTGTTGCTAGCACAGGGGATGCCTAGATTGACGGGTCCTTCTGAGTGCCTAGGGTGTCACTAGTAATCTTCTAGGATTGCAGGTACATTGTGGCATGCTCTGTGCATTCTATTGGTTGCAATTGTTTCTTGACTAGTAGTTGACTAGTCATATGCGTATTTGGTCTAGGTTTAAAGTGTGTGAAGCTTGCTGTGTTGTTGTGTGTTGTTTGTGTGATTAAGTTTACCCCTTGTCACCTAAGTACCATTTTCAAGGTTCATCTTGGTATGCTTTGTATATGTTATTGTTTGGTATAATTCATATCTGACAGTTGACTAGTCATAAGAGTATGAGTATTTGGTCAAGGTCTAGAATGTGTGAAGTTTGCTGCGTTCTTGGTGGAATATCTTTTAAATTTACCCCTCGTCACCTAAGTACCAATTTTAGATTCCGTCTTCCCCTTCGTCGTCTCTTTCTCCCTACAAAATAAATCGGAATGAGAGGACCACACTCGGGGTGTTGGCCAAAGGCCCTCCGATGCCTTAGTTAGTTCAATTGATTCGTAGAGAAACAATAGCTAAAAAGGGTACGTAGATGTATGTATGGTGTGAACTGGGCGGCCAGAGCCGTGTGTGGTGGCTAGAGCCTTATGTAACAGAGAGAGAGAGAGAGAGAGAGAGAGAGAGAGAGAGAGAGAGAGAGAGAGAGAGTATGGCGGCTAGGGTTTGTGAAATATAATTTATGCAGAATTTCATAGAGGAATTTAAAAGTACCTCAACCCTTATGCGTAGCCATCTATTTATAGGGGCCTCGGAAACTAGGATTCCAGAAGAATAATTCCACAGATGGAAAGGAATTATTCTCCCCTAATTTGGCGAGATTGGTGTAATTAGGGATTTGATTTTAAGGTAAGAATCAAATAAATCCCAAATTAAATCAAGTAACTCCCAATTAAATTAAGTAACTCCCAATTAGGTCAAATAATTCCCAAATTGATTGGCTTAATTATTTGACCTAGGACCTGAGATATTTTGCTCCCACTAACATCATAGGTAATTCATGAAAAAGGAAAACTAAGTGGCAACATCAATTGAATTAATTAATAGATACGTAAATAAGATTACTAGTGGTAAATTCATTGTCATGTGCTTTCATCAATTTGAATTTCTCATCTTTGTGTGCTTTGACTTTTTATTTTTATTATTATTTTTTTAATTTTTGGTTGTTTTAGTTAATTGAAGAACTCATTCAAAAACCCCCTTTGTGCTTATGTGAATAAGCTACATGTTTAATTTCTTGTTTATATTAATTAGAGTAGTTAAAGGTTTTTGTAAAATAAATTAGGTTAAACTCAATCCTCATGGGAATGACCTCGTGCTTGCCTTGCTAAATTGTGATTGACCTTCTGCACTTGTGAAGTATAAGTTGTGTTTGAAAAAATCTTTGTTTTCAGTTTATTTAAAATTCACAACAAAATCTTCATATGCGAGATATGTGTATACACCAACTTGAAATGGAGTGTTGGTGTGAGTCATTACTTTCTTTTTCTTGTAACTTTTCATGTTGTTTGGTAGATTGATACTGGCGAAGCATAGTGGCAATGGCACGACAGCGAGGGCGACATTAGGAAGTTTGGTTCAATGGATATGATGACCGTGGAAATGACTCTTGAACTGTTGGGCTTTTTTTCCATTTTTCAAATCGAAGTTATAATTTTACGTGCAGACAGAAGTAAGACATGTCAAAGAAAGATAAGATACGATCTAAATAAGAATAGGAAAAGTTTAGTCCTCCTTGAAATGACAAATAAATTAAGAATAGAAGGAGGTGGGCTTTTTACCCAAAAGAAAAAAAGGACGTAGGCATGCGACCTTTCACATTGTAACGACCTCTCATGGTGTCTAGTGGAGATTGTGGGGTAAGCCAAAGGTGGAGTCTATTAAACCCTTTTTTTTTCTTTTTTTTTTAATTTTTTGTTAGAGTAGAGAGAAAAATAAGGAAAATGAGAGTCGTAATGGGAGTAAAGATGAGATTGAGAGAGAGAGGATGTGAGGGTAGGATGGAAAAGTGAAAACAAAAACTTGATATTGAAGACAATTTCAAATAGATTTTAGTTTTTTATTTTTGTTTTCACTTTTGTTACTCCTCCCTCCCATCTTCACTCATTCTCATTCCCCCTCTTTTTCCTCTATACTTTAGCACAAAAAAAAACTAAAAACTAAAAACTAAAATTAAAATGGTTATCAAACGGGTCCTAATGTGTCATAAATTTTTTGTGGGGATTTTATCTTCAATACCCATCTAACCAAATTTCCAAAGCCCTCCCTTTCGTGTTTAATGTTTTTCTTTTATAATAAGTTTTTAAATTATTGTTGCATATTTTCTGGCCCATAGTTTAGATCTTATAAAATACACAGGTCTCTCAAATAAAGTGATGTGGAAGTTTCTTAATTATTAAATAAATGGAGGTTGTTATGACAATATAGCTAATGTTTAAAGAACATTGTACAAATAGTTGTACAAGTACACATTTCCAGTGGCATTATCAATCCGCATCATCATTGACGGAGTGATTAGGGCCTTAATCAGATATTTATATTGGTTGGTAAAGAACAAATGTGAGATTAGAAGCTTTAAAAAGACATTAATTTAGCTTGAGTGACTTATGTCTTAAACATTTCGTGGCCGGGCTTCCTTAGAAACATGTGATGAATATATTATTCTTTTTTCCTTTGATTTTTTTTATGCGTATATATTTAATCAAGAAAAGCTAACAACGAGGGAAGAAAAAATATACATAAAGGGAGAGTGGGTTGAGAGTGATGATGACAAAAAATAATAAATTAATTGTTGGGTTGATTGGCAGGTGATGGATAAAACCTAGGGGTTAAACTAAGTTGAAGACAAGATGTGAGAGTACACACCTTCGTAGAACATTTCCAACTACGTGAAGTAAACCTTTTGTCTACAGGTAACCTTTATGTATTGAAAAGGGTTATCTTTTAAATAATAAAAGTCAGACAGTACTATCCACACTCTACATATTGTTAGCCATTAAGTAATTTATACGTATATTAGGGTTGGAATTTTTGAATAATTTTATTCATTGGACATCTTGTGGGATTCGCTACAAATGTTATTTCAACGATCCGAACTAACGTTTATTTTCCAAGTCTTTATGTTTAGATCATTCTTGCAAAAAAATTAGACAAATTATAGAGTATTGAGACATCTAGTTGTGACCAACAAAAATAAACAAATACGGTGCTTATTATTAATTGAGTGGATAAATGGTTTCGAATTTGAGTGATTTTTTGCAAAGGTTATTTTGTAAGGAAAACCTAACAACTAGATTGTTCTGACTGTCGAAATACAAGATGAAGTACCCTACAAGAGTGTCTCAATTCAAACGAAAAACTGGCAACGCACCTAACCTTTCTTTTTGTCCAAGGTATCTATTTTCAAAAGCATTCGTTTGTTTTGGGTGACGTAGTTGATGCAGTAAAAAATGCATTATTACATAGTTACAAATTTTAGTTTAGCAAGAGAATTTTTAATTTTTACCGAATTACAGAAAAGGTTTGATTTCATCGAAATGATAGTGTTCGGACAATTGTGATTTGCTTATATTTTCTTTAATATAAACCAAACTCTTGAACTTATCCCAGACAAAGCATCAAAACTATAGTTAAGTACACTCCACCAAGTGTTCCCACCATCATTCTCAATGCTGGGAAGCCTCCTAAATTTTAGTTTAAAGTACCGATCAACCCGGACTTCCTTCTCAACTTTTCAAAATACTTCTCTCTCTCTCTCTCTCTCCTCTCTCTCTCTCTCTCTCTCTCTCTCTCTCTCTCTCTCTCTCCAATGGAGTTGAAGAGCATACTAGCATATCTTCAGAACAAGACCATTTTGGTTACTGGAGCCACTGGCTTCCTTGCAATGGGTATACCATCTCTCTCTCCCTATCCCTCTCTCTCTCTACCGTGACGTGGTGTTATTAATCGTAACTTTATTTTATAATTATTCATGCAGTATTTGTGGAGAAAATACTAAGGGTTCAACCAGATGTGAAAAAGATCTATCTTCTTTTAAGAGCTTCCAATACCAACTCAGCCACGAATCGCATGCACAATGAGGTTTATATTTCACTACCATTATTATTACAAAAAATGCTATTGCATTTTCATATACTTTGGAATTACTGGTCAAATAATTTTATTAATATATTTTCATAAAACTTAAGATCCTCGGAAAGGAGTTGTTCAGAGTTCTCAGGGACAAACATGGTGCGGATTTTGATTCCTTTGTATCGCAAAAAGTTGCGGCTGTCGCGGGAGATGTAACTTCTGAAAACCTTGGAGTGAAAGACTTCAAATTGACGGAAGAAATGTGCAATGAAACAGAAATCATACTTAATTCTGCTGCAACGACCAACTTTGATGAAAGGTAATATATGCAATATTTGTAACATATAATTCTCTTCAATTAATCAAAATTAACCTGTTCATATATTTGTGTGCAGATATGATATTGCGCTGGACGTCAATACATTTGGAATTCTGCATGTGGTGAGCTTTGCAAAGAAATGTTTAAAGCTAGAGATGCTTCTCCACGTATCAACTGGTTGGCTTTTGTTAAAGTTTTCTTTGACTAAATTTGTCTTCTTTCTTATATATATATACAGTCCCCATCTATTAAATGGATTTTTCAAATAATTTTATTTGAGGAACACCCTTTAGGGTTTCTTATGAATTTGTTTTCAATGATCCAAACATCTATTTTTTAAGACTATATTCCTTGATCATCTTTGCAAAAAATTGTGTCCTATAAAATCAATGAACATGTTACTTTAAGAAAGTACTACAATTTCAATAACTCAATTGAGTAATCAAATGACATCGGATTGAAATGATTTTTTGTAGAGATGATCTTTGAATGATTATCTAAAAAATAGATTGTTTGGATTAGTGAAACACAATGTGGAGTGGGCCCTACAAGAGTGTCCCTCAACTAAAGCTCTGTGTGTGTGTGTGTGTGTGTGTACAGGAAGTTTCAATTGAGGGATCCCTCAAATAAGCTTATTTGAGTGTGTGTGTGTGTGTGTGTGTGTGTGTGTGTGTGTGTGTACAAGAAGCTTCAATTGAGGGATCCCTCAAATAAGTTTATTTGAGAGACACCCTTGTATGGCCCACTCCGTATTGTATTTCACTATTCAAACGTATATTTTGTAGATATTCATTCAAAGATCATCTCTACAAAAAATCAATTGAATCCGATATCATTTGATCAATCAATTGGATATTGAAATTTTAGTACTTTCTTGGAGCACCGTGTTCATTGATTTTGTATGATACAATTAGATGTCGAAATAGTTTCCAATTTGTCTAATTTTTTGCAAGGATGATCTATAAATGTAGACTTAAAAATTAAATGGTTTGGATTGTTAAAAAAAATTCGTAGGGGATCCTAAAGGGTGTCCCTCAAATAAAATTATTTTATGAATCCCTTAATAGAAGGAGACTGTATATATATGTAACCTAGACTATCCTAGTCTAATTAAACTAGAGCTTGATGAATTACATGTGCAATTACAAAGTTGTCAAGGAAAGCTAAAAGTCTTAACTAAACATAACCTAACATATATATATATATATATATAGTTATTCTCTCATCTGGATGTCTGCACGTTATTACCATGAGGATGCCATTGTAATCAGGGAGGAAAGCAGGGAGATGTAGTTGAAAATACATGGCGTCCACACGGTAATAACGTCCGGTCGTCAGCATAGGAGAATTTGTGTATATATATATTGGTTTTGATGTCTTTGGATTTGGTTAACTGATATGTATATTTTCCAGCTTATGTGTGTGGTGAGAGGGTAGGACTCATACCAGAGGACTCACCTTCATTAATGGATGACATAGTAAAGAAAACCATCAAATTTGATTTCAAAGCACAAGAAAAGATCGTCGTGGAGAAGAAATTGACTGAACTAAAAGCACGAGGTGCTTCAGAAGAAGATATTACAAGCACAATGAAGGATTTTGGCATTGAAAGGTATTGATATATCTAATTGTCCACTATGAAAAGATTTTGGCATTCATCTTTCTATTTGGCCTAATTTTCCCGGGCTGAATCAAAAGGAAAAATTAGGCTGACATTATTAACAATATTTCTACATATATTGTGCCTTTGGAATTAAATTTTTCTCTCATGCTAATTACTATTTGTCTTTCTTTTATACAAAAATAATTAGGGCTAAACATTATGGATGGCCAAACACCTATGTATTTACAAAGGCGATGGGAGAAGTATTTCTGGGGCGCTCAAAAGATGAGCTTCCTGTAGTTATCATTCGCCCAACTGTGGTTACCAGCACTTACAAAGAGCCATTTCCAGGTTGGATTCAAGGTTTTAGGTAATGAGCTCTGCCTGCACCTACAAATTTTACGTTCTGAACTATCATTAACCCTACAATTTACTACGTAAGAAAATAATATTCTTCTAAATTCCGAATTTGGTCAACTAAGACTTTGATTTACGTCTATATTTATCTTCATAGTCTTTTTAACGTAAGTAGTATTCTCTCTCCATAAAAAAAATAAAATAATAAAAAAAATAAGTATTCTCTTACCAAATTTATATTGTCATACAAATTCTTATGTTGCTAGATTTTGAGTATGAACCATAATTGGTGCAAATATACCAACTAAATTTGTATATATATATGTGTTTATTCTTGGTGATTACAGAACCATTGATAGCGTAATTGCCGGTTATTGTAAGGGGAAGCTCACATGCCTACTTGCTGATCCTTCGACAGTATTTGATATGGTGAGTTTACACTCATATCCCTATGTGTTGGTTATATATTTATATGTATAAGACTAAAGAAGGGTTAAATGTTTGAAATAACGCAGATTCCTGTTGACATGGTGGTAAACTCAATAATTTCAGCGATGGCAGTGAATGCAAATCAATCTTCTATTGTCATTTACCATGTGGGATCCTCATTTAGAAATCCTATAAAAATAAATAGTATTCACGATTTTGTGTTTCGGCACTTCACCAAAGATCCGTGGGTTGACAAAGATGGAAACCTTGTTAAGGTTGGCAAGTGCACAATGTTCAGCACTATGGCTACTTTCCGGATGTACATGCAAATTTGCTTCATGATACCTTTGGAGGTTTGTTCTATCACTATATGTGATCATTTATAATATCAAACTTGCTATAGTTTTTTCTCTGTTCATTAATTTCCTTTGATTTATTCTTATTTGAAGGGATTAAAGTTCGTAAACATAGCATGTGGCCAATATTTCCAAGATGCATACGTTAACTATAGCCGAAAACTCAAATTGGTGATGCGCTTCGTAGAGCTATACAAACCGTATATGTTATTCAAGGGCATGTACGTATTCTCTACTTTTGTGATTAGAGATAGAGTTTTATCATTTAATTGTAATTATACAAAGGACGAAGCCAAAGTCAAGTCTGAAGTGAACTTCGCCCTCATTCCTTTTATAGCCCTTCCTAACATTGGGGAAGAAAAAAACATATGATACTATTTCACAATTAAACTAGTGACGGGCCTGATTTAAGATGATGAAGTCGTTTGTAGTTAAGTTTTAGATTTTGGCACCTCAATTATTAAAAATTCTAGCTCCGTCACTGATAACTAACGTGTTTTGATTGTAGCTTTGATGACACCAATTTGGAGGAGCTCCAAGAGGTGGCAAGTGAGAGTTACATAGATGCAAACATATTTAACTTTGATCCGAATTGCATTGATTGGGAAGACTACATTATGAATACTCACATCCATGGCCTCCGAAAGCATGTTATGGTTAAGTGATAGCCAGAAGAGTCGATAGATTGCCTTTAGATAATAAAATAATGTTTTTGTACGCATGCGTTATAAGTTTGCAATATACATGGAAACTAGCCAAATTCCTCAGCTAGAACAATTAATATATGGATGATTGTATCTGTAAACCATCATATTGGTCATTTATTTACAGAAACTTAAACCCACCTTTTCTATATATATGTCGTGCTTGGATCTTGTAGCATCCATATGTTGCTGGTGATTGAAAAAATCATTTTCAAATACTTAATTTGATAGGACATTTGTCAAAAATTATTTTATGTATCGTAACACTGCTGGCATGTGCATATTGATAATATATTGCACTGAATGTTTAGTGATACTTTTCTTCCCAAACATCAGGAGCATAGGACACTTTGATTGTTTCCACATAGCTAACTTCTCCTATCAAGGTTCAACTCCTCCCGCCCTAGTATTATGACAGCACAAATAGCTCATATAGTTTAGTGATACTTCTCTTCTCAATTTTAGAAAAGGTTACAAATACCTTGTTTTCCGTTTATATAAAAAAAAATTACAAATTGGTCAATGGTTGAAAATGGAAGTTCAAAATAAAAGCCAATGGGCCAAAATAAGCCAACCCCAACCGAAACCTTTGTTGATTCCTAGCATCAGATAAAAACGGGAGACTATTGGACTTGTAATTTGAAGCGGCCTAGGTTTGCGCTGCTTCCTATGTAACCATATCACTCTTGAAAATGATCTTTGATGTAAAATCAATGTTGACTAAAATTGAGAACATTGCTATGTTAAATTTCATATTAAAATCGTTCTTAAGTTTCCTACAATTCTTCGTTTTACTCCACATCCGAATATCCGATTTTTCATTTATTATAAAATTTCCTCATACCGTTAAAAAAAGGAAGATAAATACCTTGTTAAAAAGACAAACTTTATTTAACAACTTAATCCATATTATAACAAATTACATTTGGTGACAAACAATTGTTCATCATCATATTCATATTCATGAAAGCAAATACAATGCATAAACTTGATTGAAATTTATAATGCATCTAGGGAGCCATTGTATACTGCCTTGAGTAAATACAATGGCTAGAGCGCTCCAATTCACCCATTTCAAACCATATATATGTATATATTCAACAACCCAATTTTGGTAATCATTTGAAAACGTATTTGACAACCCCAGGAAGATGGATATTCATGAAGTAATCGTCCCAATTTATGCAGCTGGGATCAAAGTAAAACATGTCTGCCTCTGTGGTGTTTTCTCGCACTGCCATTTGCAACTTCAATGTGTTCATATCATCGAAGCTGCATTCAAGAGATTAGGTCATAGTTATAAATCAAAATTATATTTTCCAGCTTGGTAAAATGACATTAAGGACAAGATAAAGGAATCATATGTACATACACTCCTTTGAAAAACAAGTATGGTCTATAAAGTTCCACCAATCTCATCACAAATTTGATCTTTCGATTGAGATCCACATACGTGCCCTTGAAGTACTGGCAAAATGCTGTATTAACCACCTCCAATCCCTATTGTGGGAAAAAGAAATTGACAAAAAATACAATATCAAGATAGAATAAATAAAATTTTAGAGCTATATAGTAAAAGATAATAATGGGCATTTTATTGAGGATACGACTGCGTACGGTACGTGACATGCTCACATGGTACTACAAGTCCAACTAAAATATTATAGCATGTGCATATTTATTTATATCTAAACTCTAAACTCTAAATGGTGAACTTTATACTCGGTATGGATTTTAATCTATATAAACTAATAATACATACTAAATCAGCATGTCATGTCATGTCATGTTACGGGCAAAGTGGCACACATGCCATAATTGAAAAATTATTAGTGTATGTTTGGGGTGGCTAAACCAATTCTATATTATAAACATATTGGCAATGCATGGCTGTCTAAGTTGTGAAGCAAAATCTAGAAAAACTTTACCTTTAGTAATAGTAAGTAACGGATAGTCATGTATCGGTGAAAGGTAGTCATGCTTCCCATAATTGCGACCTTGCTAACTTTCACTGGAGTTCCATCTTTATTAATCCATGGCTTCTTGGTGAAGAAACGGAATCCATAATCCTGAAAATTGGAGTATTTTACAGGATTTCTCATAGAGGATCCCACTTGATAAATTACTTCACCAGGTTGATTTGCATGAGCAGCCATTGCCGCAATTATTGCATTCACCACCATGTCAGCAGGTACCTGCATCAAATCATTCTTTTTTTAAAACAATCCTTAAGAATATAATGAAAGAAATGCATTCATTAATTAGTTGCCTTCTTTCTGCGTGGATGTCAATCTGTGATTTTTTATATTTTATTTTTTTTAAGAAGCAAGTATGTATGTTTCCATTTTTATACGACGAGCATGATGCTTACCAAATGCATACTTGGAGATAAAAGGGTATGAATAATAATAATAATAATAATAATAATAATAATAATAAATTGAAGAACTGTTGGTTAACTCACCACGTCAGCAATTGCATTAATGTCGCAGAGAAAGAATGTTAATTTTCCTTTGCCATAACCAACTGCAAGGCTATCGATGGTTCTGCATGCGGTACAAAAATTAACAGATGAGAGCATCCGCAACAGTTCATTTCAGTTCGGTTCTACAGTTCAATTTATTGAATTTTTTTGGCAACTATTGAACTGAACTATAGTTTCACTTGCAGTGGTGCAGTTCAATAGCTTATAAATTAAAAACTAATGTTGTCCATGTGTCAGTAAGAGAGAGGTTGTAGAGTTATTATAGTGGGAAATGAATTTCATTTCAGAGTTCATTTTATTGACCTCTGAAATGAACTATTAATCCCTAAAATGAAATATTAATTTCTGAAATGAACTTAATTTTACCATTGCAAATCAAAAGTTCAATTTATTGAAATAAAATTGAAATGGCTCTCATCATTGTGGATGATAAAGAACTAATTAATTCATACTAATAAGGAAGGATTTTTCGAGTAACGCACCTGATTCCTTCAACCCAACCAGGAAAAGGTTCTTTGTAAGTGCTGGTGATGATGGTTGGCCGTAAAATGACCAGAGGTAGATTTTCTTTTAGGTCTCCTATAAGCATCTCGCCTATTGCCTTCGTAAATACATATGTGTTTGGCCATCCATAGATATTAGCTCTAACAAAATAATTTAAAAAACAATAGGATTTAGAATTTGTCACATCAACTTTCAGTGAGGGGATTCGAGATTGAAACCTCTTTTGACGTTGAAAAGAGAACACTAGGTATCTTGATTGATAGTTTGATTTCCACCAATAGGATAAAGAAAAAATAAATTAAAAATCATGAGTTTATGAGAGGGTACCTCATAAGCAGTGAGAGGTGTAACGCCCAATTAATGAGGGGCTCCCAAAACAGATACCCCTAAACATGAACTAGATTAATCGTTAAAAAGTTGACCCCTGATCATCAGTTAACTTCATGTGGGGCAATTGATGTATTTGTTTTTGGACTTATTTTCGTTTGCAACTTTTTTTCTTCTTCTGGGTTTCACTCTTGACACATAAGGTACGCAATCCATTAACAGTAACAGAGCCCTAGATACACTTGCGGTGGACACATTTTTTGGTGTCATTATCGGGAGGCATATAATTCTCGATCTCTCTTTTTATTTTTATAAGGAAAAGTTAGTTTTTTCTTAGAATATATATATATATATATATATATTATACATGCGATGTTCAGAAAAAGGGAAATCGAACCTAGAATCTCATATACAAGTAAATACTCTTAACCACTGGATCTATGAACTCCAGTAATTTTTTCTTATAGTTTTATAAATAAACGCTCTTAACTTTAAACTGGTCATGGCCCTTGTGGGTACACTCTTCATCCCTCTGACGCAAAGCACTAAATGCGCTATAAGGTAAGGGTTCTATCACCTAGGGGACCAGTTGTTGTAGGGTAAAACGAAAAAAACGAAAGGGTATGAACCAGTTTGGGGTATGGACCAGTGTTACTATCATTTATTAAGAAAAACAGACTTATGAAAACTACATTTTACTATGCTTTTAATTAGGTTTTTTAGTAGATTAAGACTGGTAAAGATTTATTGGTTCTGTCTTTGCAAATTATCGTTTTTGTCTTAATTGTTTCTTCTTGAACTTTCAAGGGAGAAACTTAAATTCATGGTGAGCTATATGTTCGTCATATGCTTAGCATAGACAACAGAAAAAAAAACAGAAAGAAATATGTGTGACCTTTGGAAAGTGAAGCACCAAACTCTGTCAGAAATGTTTTTATACTGGCCAGGACAATTTACTTGGTTGGTTTGTGTTTGTCTGATTAGGTTGAAGCTTTAATGTGTCTTAAGTTCATGTAATCTGTTTGGTTTATGTCTCAATCAAATTGCCGTAGACGCAATTCTGGTTAAAGTCCAACAAACTTCGTTTGTAGAGATTATTGGTCTCAGGTTCGAACATAATGGCACGTCTTCCAACCCCCTAAAATTTAATAAAAATAAAACAAAATAAATTAAAATATAACCATTTCCTATTCGATGGGACCTTTATGTGTTGAACTACATGAATTGATGCCTATTTGATGAGTAGATGGCATAGATGTAAATCTCACTTAACATAACTTTTCAACGCCATCTGATGTGCAAATAAGAAATTATCATGCCAGTTAGTCTAATATGTTGGCGTCCACGTCTAACAAAATTCATAAACAATTAAATGATAAGATATTCTCTCATTACGTCCAATTAGTTGGAAAAACGTTCAAGATCATTTTCCAAAAAATTAAATAAAGACCCTACCCATTCTAATCTTCGACCGTCAAATTTAAATAAATAAAATCGAACCAACTCAAGCCGACCTATTGAATCAGGAACATGATCGCTTTCATGTTGGACAAAGACTAGTCAGCTATAAGAACATCTTCGTGTATGGTACAAAAACTTTCAGTCTTGCCTATTATTTAAGGATGGCCCACCTAAAAGCACCCAAAAATAAAAGCTACTATCTACACACAAAAAAAGAAACATAAAAATTTGTAAGTTATGCTGAATTTCGAATGAAATGTTTACTAACATATAGAATGGGAGTGACTCTTATTCTTTCCACTCCCATTCAAGGTCATTCCGGATTTTATTTTTTATTTTTTTGGGTCGAAAAGGTCATTCCGGAGTTAATTAATAAACACTTTCAGAATCAAAATAAGAATGGAGCTTGCATAAAATCAACAATCGCACTCTTGATTTTTCAGGAGTAGGATTCCATGGTGAACGGATCGCTAGTAATCATGGGTGATCAGCAATCACTCTGACTCATGCTCACTTCGATTTCAAGTTAGTAAACATGTCATAAAGGGTTTGAGGATTTAAGTGCTCAAGAATTAATTATCCAATTATCTATATTTAACCCTCTAATAACAGCTGAACTAATTTTAACAGACAGAAGTAACAATTTTTACCAACCTTTTGAGGCCAAAATCTTTGAGGGCCGACGTGATTGCTTGTTCTGTTAATCCCTCCGCTCGAAGCTCTCTGAGTTTTTCCTGGACCTGCCTGATTTCACTATCGATATCAAGTCCTGAGGTCCCATTAAGCGTCTCACCCATGTGGTAAGGGTTTTCCAATAAAAGCCCGTCCTTCTCACCACAAACATAAGCTGAAATCATAACATGGAAATAAATCTACAATAAATTTCATTGTATTCTTTTTTTTAAAAAACCCTTGTTGTGTTCCCGTATTTACAGAAAGGAGCAGGACGTTCAGTGATAAGATCAAATTAAGACTAAAACATGGAAAAAAAAACAAATAAAATCAAAGTGATTTATATATATATATATATAGAGAGAGAGAGAGAGAGAGAGAGAGAGAGAGAGAGAGAGAGATAATGACCTGTGGATACGTGGACCAGCACCTTTAATTTAAAACATTGCTTAGCAAAGTTCAAAACATGCTTTGCTCCCAAAGTATTGATATCAAGTGCAACATCATATCTGCAGAATATATGTTCTATTTTAGTCTATTTCTCATAATTACTTCCCATAACCTAGTTCGCAATTTTCTTGCCATACAGATATTTATTCAATCTGTGAATCTAAACCACATGTTTTGACAAAAATTGACCTCGTCTTAAGGGCACCGAATCGCATTTGGACAAGAGTAGTTGCTCTTTATTTCAAATTCAGAAAACTGAGATTTAACAATCAATTACTACCTTTCATCAAAGTTGGTAGTTGCAGCTAAGTTCACAATGACATCTATCTGGCTCAACATCTCTTCTCTCAAGTTTGAATCTTTCAAGCCCAAGTCCTCATGAGAAATGTCCCCAGGCACCACTGTCAGCTTTTCTGAGACAATGGAGTTCATACCTGCTCCCCATTTTTCCCTCAACACTCTAAAAAGGTCCTTCCCAATTATCTACAATTACAAGTAACAAAAAGTGAACAAACTTGGAATAACAAAATCTTGACTTCCATTGTACTTCAAATTCATATTCCTTACTTTTTTTAGTGTAGTATTAAGGTGGGCATAAATGGCTAAATGTTGTGCCACTCTCGCCTATTTGGTATATGGAAAAAAGATATATACATGTTGAAGCTCACACTTATCCCTACATATATACCTCATTATGCAAACGCTGTGTGGCTGATTTTGTATCTGCAGCTCTTAATAGAAGATAGAGCTTCTTCACATTTGGTTGAACCCTCAGTATCTTCTCCACAAAAACTGCATCCATTTAAGCACATACATAGCTGACACTTACTACAACAAGAACAACAAAAACAACAACAAACAAAAAACAAAAATAAAAATAAAAAAACACCAGAGAGAGAGAGAGAGAGGGTTTAATTTGAGTAGTACTCTTTGCTAGAAAGCCAGTGGCACCAGTGACCAAAATGTTCTTGTTCTGAATGAACTGGAGTATGCTTTCCAACTCCATTGGAGAAAACTTAAATAATATCAGAGAGAAGGAAGGAGAGGAACAAAGAACTAAAGAGAGATGAACAATGGAAAAGTGTATATGCTCTCAGCCAGCTGATCAGCTGAAGCCTAGTGAGGCAATGGTCTGGGCACATTGTAGTATATACTGTAACATATGGGGCAACTATGAGGTAGAGTGCACTCAAGTAGTTGACAGTTGTTTTGCTTGGTAGACTCATTTAAAACGAGGTTTAATTGCTTGACTTATTTTATTTTTCTACAAAATTAAAAACAAATACCAAAAATCCCACATCACCTTTTATTTTTTCTTGTTTTTTATTTTTTTTGCCCCCTCCAATTATGGCTACATACATACGTACACTCCCATTATTTGGTGAACTTTGCTTAGTATTTTGAAGGGGAGGATCATCTACTACACTATAACTCAATAAAAAAGGAAAATTGTGGGTCACATATTGGAATTAGCAAAAGTTCTGGTTTAACAGTTAGATATGTCCAATACCCCCCAACCTACCCTCTTCTGCAAATATTAAAGCTTCGGTGCTAGATTTGTCGTCGTCGCCATGACATATGCCTAGCTAACATTTTTTTATTGTTTTCTTTGTTAGATCACTAATTAAAGACTCACGAGGCCAGAGCTTGAAGACTTGAGTACTGTTTGTAGGACCATATGCCAACCCAACTGTCCCGCTTGGACGTCTAATCTATTGATGGCACTTGTTATATCAACTATTGGTTTATAAACTTTATATAAGGAATATGCTAGGTTTACTATATTTTTATATCAAGAATTATTCTATAGTTAACGCATTATCTATGACCTTTATGTGAAATCTTATCTTTTCACTGTTAGATCAAGTTAATCAATTTAATCCAACGATTGAAAGATAGGGTATCACCTAAGGGCCATATATAAAGCTCTCACTAATAAAGGTGGACCTCATTGTATTGGTGGACTCCACATTTATTAAAGAGCCGGTACACCATGTGGTATAAAAAAAATGATGAGTTGAGCATTTGGTATCTTCTTTTTCAACATATTCAAATTGATCTTAAGTTTGAATCTCCATTTTTCTTATTGATTAAAAAGAAGATATGTGCACTTCTATATATCATGGGTTGTTGGTCTTAGGGTTTCCCATACCTATTTTATATGGTATCATAACATGGCAAAACCCTAGCACTCAATTTAAGTCGTCCACCACCAAAATCTTCTTCCGCTGCCATAACCTTCCATACTAGCCGCTGGACTATGGGCAAAGACGACCAAGAATCAAACTCGTCTGGAAGCAAGCACGATGCTTCCGACCCCTTCTTTATCCACCATTCCAATCACCCATGAATGGTCCTTGCTTCCAAGCCACTCAATGGAAACAACTACGCGACGTGATGTCGCTCCATGCCCATCTCCCTAAATGCGAAAAATAAATTAGGATTTGTATTTGGTATTGTCATATCTCCCTTAGCAACCGCTAATCTTGATGGTTTTTAGCTTTGGGAACAATGTAAGGATATGGTTGTGTCGTGGAACCTCAACTCCATTGACTCACACATCGCCTAGATTGTGCTTTACTCCACTACTGCTCGTGAAGTCTAGGAAGACCTTAAGGTCCGTTTTTCTCAAATTAACGCTCCCCGGATTTTTGAATTGCAAAGAGATATTGGCTCCTTCTTGCCATATCAATTATCTGTATTAGCATATTATACCAAATTGAAGGCTCTGTGGGATGAGATGTCTTCTTAGGGCCAATTTGGCATTATTGTGCTGTGAAAATAATCGCCATCAGATTTGCTGTGAGAGAAAGCATTTTGGCATTTGGCATTAGCTATTTTCCCTTATAGCTTTCTCTCATAGCAATTTTTAAACAATAAATGATTTTCTCATGGTTTACCAAACGGGCTGGGCTTCTCAAAATTTTTTAAAAATCACTTATCACCCCAATTAAGAAATGCCAAAAAGGCATTTACAATGATATCTTTTCTTGCTCATGCAGCTCCATGAAGAAGAGTCAAGAACAAGATGATAGCATCTCTTTAATGCAATTTCTTATGGGTTTCAATGAGTCCTATAGTGCCGTTCAAGGTCAGATTCTACTTATGTAGCCGTTACCCACCGTCCTTCAAGCCTACTCCATGATCACGCAAGAGGAGAAGCAAAGAACATTAGGCACAAACTAATCTTCCAATGAACTAGCAGCCATGGCGATTCGTGTCAATCGTTTGAGTGCTTCGAACAATTCTGAGAGAAAACCTCTTCATTATACCCATTGTGATATGGACCACCATACCATTGATATCTGCCACCAATTGCACGGCTACCCTCTAGGCACAGATTTCACAAGCTTGGTTCAACTTCCGGTCAGAACTTCAGCAAAGCTTCTTGAAAATGGGGTGGTCGTAGTGCTGCCAATCATGCTACTTCTAGTTGTGGTCCTTCTTTGCAAGATATTCAAGCTGCCATCCCCTACTTGTTCGAAGACCAATGCAAGAAAATTCACTCGATGGTGAGTGAGAATTCTGACTCATGCCAAGGAGCACCACAAGCCCATGTTGCTGCTCCAACCAAACTTCAAGTATTTCTAAAGTGTTACCAGATTTATGTTAGATTATTAACAACAGTGCTACCGACTACATCACGTTGAATTCAAATTTATTCGACAAAAAGGTTTCCAATCCTTCTATTTTGCCAATCACTTTACCTAGTAGAGAATCGACACCTATTACTTCCACCGAAACACCATCTCTCAACTCTTATCTTTATTTGCGAGATGTGTTGTATGTGCCTACATTTCAAGTTAAACTCATGTCTATCAAATGTCTTACAAGAGGATTACAGTGCTCAGTGACTTTTTTTTCCCTTCTTGGTGTATTTTGTAGGATTTGAAGACGAGGACGACGATTCGTTTGGGTAAGAAACGTGATGGACTTTATTACCTTGTGGCATTAGCGACCGACATAGCACCATCCCATAATCAACCTTCCTATCACCTAATCACCCAATCCGCAAAAATATGACACCGTCGCCTTGGGCAAATTTCCTCTTCTCGCTTTCAACTTTTAGATAAGCATTTGGATTGTTTGTTTAGTCTAAATCATGTTTGTGATGCTTGTCATTTTGCAAAACAAACTCATCTTCCTTTTGCCATTAATTCTATTTCAACTAAGAGACCTTTTTACCTTATTCATTGTGATATTTGGGGGCCTCACAAAGTTAGTTCAATAAATGGGGCTCGTTTTTTTGTTAACCATCGTTGTTATCATTCTTGATTTACTTGGGTTTTTCTTATGCATCATAAACATGAAACACAAGGGATTATAAAGTCTTTCTTTTATATGGTTCATACACAATTCAATGCTCGCATTCAATCCATCTGTGTGGACAATGGGGGAGAGTTCTTTTCCTTGCGAGAGTTTTTTAGGGAGCATGGTACCATTTACCAACATACTTGTATTTACACACCGCAACAAAATGGTGTTGTAGAATGCAAGCATCACCATGTCTTTGAGACTGCTGGGGCTTTAAGGTTTCAAGCTCACTTACCACTTTATTTTTAGGGAAAATGTGTCCTCACAGCCGTCCACATTATCAACTGGCTCCCTACCTTGCTCCTTTTCAAAAAGCAATATAGTAATCCACCCTCCTACTCCTATCTCAGGGTCTTCGGTTGCCTTCCTTATGCCACTAATGTTCACCTTACTAGGAAATTTGATCCAGGAGCTTTTAAAACCATTTTTCTCAGATACGTAGATGGTCAAAAGGTGTATCAACTATATGATCTTTCCGCCCAAAAATGTTTTACAAGTAGAGATGTCTTGTTTGAGGAAACCATTTTTCCTTTTTCATCCAACGGTGCAGGTCCTATCACCAATCCAGATTCTAGCCTACTGACCCCTTGTACTACTGATATTACATATAGGTCTTCCCCTTTTATGGCCCATGAACCAGAACCATCACCGACTTCCAATCCACTTTAGCCTTCCATTCCACTCGAGCGTGCAGAAATACCCTACCGCCCACCTTCTTCACCAGCCCTAATGCCACCTAACCCATCCGAACCTATCACATAACAGGTTCCTTCACTAGCTCCAATACCGCCAACCCTCCAGTCGGACCACCCCAAGGTTCCTAATGTGCGCCTCCGAGACTATGTCTGTTCCTAAGTCACGCTGCCCAAATCTCCACACTCGTTTGTCTTCAGATCTCATTAAAAGTACTCGCTATCTCTTGCGTAATTATATTTCATATCACCTGTACACTCCTGCACACTTTGCTTTTATTACAAATCTCAGTCGAAGTGTGGAACCCATTACTTATGCTGCGGCAACTTCTAATCCTAATTAGCGCTAGGCCATGTCTTCTAAACTTGATGCTTTGGAGTCTAATAATACTTGGACTCTCACGCCTCTTCCTACTAGAAAGCATCCCATTGGTTGTCGTTGGGTCTACAAAATTAAACATAATTGATGGTTCTATTGAGCGGTATAAAGCACGTCTCGTAGTTAAGGGCTACACTCAGATTGAAGGGGTCGATTTCCATGATACATTTTCTCCCACAGCCAAGATGATCATTGTTCGTTGTCTTCTTGCTATTGCTGCTGCCCACTCTTGGACTCTTCACCAGATGGATGTTCACAATGCATTCATTCATGGCGATCTCCATGAAGAAATTTATATGATTCCGCTGCTAGGTCTTCAGCGCCAGGGGGAGAACCTAGTATGTCTCCTCAACAAGTCTTTGTATGGTCTCAAACAGACTTCTGGACAGTGGTTTGCCAAGTTTGCGGAAGCCATCCAAGCTGCCAGTTTCAAGTCTAAAGCCGACTATTCTTTATTCACCTACAAATGAGGGAAGTCTTTTATTGCTCTCTTGATTTATGTTGATAAGGAAATAATTTGGCTGCCATCAATTCCCTTAAACATTTCCTACATACCCGTTTTCGCATCAAGGATCTTGAGGACCTTAAGTTCTTTTTGGGTATTGAAGTGTCACGTTCTAAGAAAGGAATCAGTCTTTCTAAGAGAAAATACAATCTTGATATTCTTAAAGATGGTGGTCATCTTGTTGTTCGCCCTATTTCTTTTCCCATGGAACAGAATCTCAAATTATCATATACAAGTGAATTGCTTAAGGACCCAGCTAAATATAAAAAGGTTGGTGGGTCATTTAATTTATTTAACAATCACAAGACCTGACATTACATATGCAGTGGCGCTACGTATCTTGAAATACCTTAAAAATACTCTAGGACAAGGTTTATTTTTCCCTGCTCAGAATAGTTTGACGCTACAAGCCTACTGTGATTCTGACTAGGTAGGATGTCCAATGACTAGGAGATCCACCACTAGTTATTGTGTTTTTCTTGGGAGCTCTCTAATTTCTTGGAGAACCAAGCGACAAAAGATTGTTTTGCTTTCGTTTGCGGAAGCCGAATACAGAGCTATGACGGGTACTTGTTCTGAATTGAGACTTGGCTACGTTACTACGAGATCTACTCTTTCCGCATCCTGACCCGGCCATTCTTCATTGCGATAACAAAGCAACTCTACATATATCAGCCAATCCTATCTTTCATGAACGAACTCGACGGATCGAAATGGACTGCCATTTCGTCAGAGACAAAGTCCAAGACGAATCAATTATCACGCAACATGTTTCTGTTTGGGCCTAAAAATTAACACACCCAGCCCAGCGAAAATGAGGCCCAGAGTAAGGTTGCAAAAAAATCAAAGCAATTTGGTCTTCGAGAAACAGGAAATTAGAAGCCCAAAATCTAGAAAAGCCCAGCCCAAAGCCTGGGCCTCACAGGCCTGTTGTGATAAAAAGGGGAAGCCCATAGACAGGAAACAATCCCACGTGACATCTCTGGGATAAAGAAAAGTCAACAATGGCAACTGTCATGAAAGAAGTGATTGAAAAGTTTATGTCATCAAGCTGTTCTGAAAAAACCCTGAAAAAATCTGAAGATCAAAATCCCTCTTACATATATATATATATATATATTCAGAGATTTTTCTTCTATTTTACAGAGAGGGTAATTCTCCCAATGAGATAAGCAAGCTACAAACTCAGAGAGAGATAAGCAGGAAAGCAGGGAGCTGTCTAGAAAAGAAATCAAACTAACCATCACGGATGAAATCTCACAAGGGGCAGTTGAAATTGAGAGGAGAGATTAGGTTCTTTTTCAAGAAAAACAGGGAAGTGATTGCCTATTTTGAAAGCCTATCTGCCAAACTGATAAAATCCTACTTTCTTTCTTTCCATTTAAAAAGAGAAAAAAAGGGGGAGAGATATCTTTTGAAAAGATTTGCCGCCCATTATTATTTTTACTATAAATACAAGGAGGAGTGAACAGGGTAACAGACAACAAAAAATTCATCATCCAATCAAACAAAGATCTTACACAAGGAAACCGTCAAATAGACAGCTCAAAATCAACCAACAAGCCCACTTTAGTGAAACCAGATTCAGATCAGAATTCCCAAGGTCCAGACTTAAGAAGCAAGTTATTCAAAACGAGATTTCTCTCGTTACAAATTTGGTTCAGCAAAAACCAAGACAGGTAGAGCTTGAGCTTCCTCCAAATATGGAAAACCTCAACAAAATTCACAGTGCAGTCTCTAGCCCACTGAAGCCCTCGAAAAACAGTCACTCCTGCCCGTGCAGACTGAGAAAACTGCAGTTCTGCCCACTCAAAAGCTTCACAAAAGCATGAGGCACGTTGAAGCTCTGTCATAATCAACCTTTGGTATCGATTTACAGTTGAAGCCTAGCAGTCAAAGTTGTCAACGGTCCAGTCCAGCCCAGGCATTTCCAGTCCAGCCCAGATCAGAACCTTCCATCTCGACAGAAATGAAGTCCCAGCTGTCTCTTCACCTCTCTCTAGCATAAGCATTCATTGTTATATTTTTGTAAAAGGCAGTTCCGCCTAAAAAACAGTTTAAATCCCATCAACCATTCTGACCAGGACAACCTCTTTATACTGAGATAAATTGTTAAAGTCTTTACCAGTCTGAGGCAGGAAAAGAACTTACTTGGGAGATATTCCTCACCCAAATTCACAATCGCTTGTTTGCAGAAATCAGTAACTTGGGACGCAAGTTATCCATTCCAAACTAAGTCTGCTAAAATTTTTTACTAGCAGTGGCACGCTCGCACACCAAAGAAAGCTGACTTGTTGACCAGTTTATGGTTCTCTAGGCAGTGGGGAACTTTGCCCTTCCATCATAGGAGTAAACGCAAAACGGGTGAACAGTTTCTTCTTCTCAACAGCTGGCTTTAGTTTTCACAAACCTTTGGGCAAAGATGCTTTCATGAGTATAATAGGCAAGTTGGGAGTTCTTGAATAGGAATGTTATTTCTATTGATTATAGCTGTATATTTTCTTATCTAAATAGGATAGCTTAATTCTTGTATTCTTGTATAAAGTCAGCTTCTATGCTAAATGAAAATCATTCTGGTCCAATATCTTCCCATACCGATTTTACAAAGCTCGGCGAGTTGATGATTCCAGCATAACAGAACCACCGGCCCAGTCTAGTGTTGGAGACGAAGACCATGAATCTGCAAAAGATGTATCTGGGTCATCCACTTCCCCAACAGTTTTGAAATCGCAACACCAAATACAAAAGTAAAAAAAGGAAGCAAGTTCCCTCTCTCTATCTCTCCCTCGCTAAAGCATTTGTTAATAGATTTTATTTTATTATTTAGTATTTATTTTTTTTTTTTTTTTTTTTTTTTTTTTTTTTGTTTTTTTTTTTTATTTTATTTAAAAGTAAAAATTTACCTTTATTAATAACAGAAAATTGGATGAAATTTGAAAAAACTTAACGGCAATGATTAAATTGGCTGTTTTAATGAGTTCAAAGTGCTAAATTGGCTGACTTTTTAGTTCGGAGGATTAAGTTCGATTAAGTTTGATTAGGTTCAAGTTTGATTAGAATCATAGTTCGGGACTCAAATGACACTTTACTCGTTTTCTAAACAACTATCATTTGGTTTGCCCATATTTTCACATCGATCGAATTTTTTTTCCTTTTCAGGTTTTGTTCAAATGGGAACTTTGTGACAAAACAGAAGATAAAAAATGGCCACAAAATGGTGTTTTAGCTTCTTGCTATAGCTAGTAGGTGTGCTTATCTATTATTATTGTCCTTAAAACCAAGATTTCTTCTATGGGTATTGCCAAAAGAGTCCTCTACAGTTGGTACATGCAAGGTTTGTATTCAATAGCAGTGGGAAAGATGGATATGCCCGTATACCAATTTATTATGATAGATGGTTTAATTATGTTGAAGAATGTAAAAGTTCCACGTCGAAAATTTGACAAACTAAAATACAATATAAATTGAGTGATTCCACTATTAATAGTATCGAGATCTTTGGTATAAAATGCTACACATGTCAAACAAACAATGCAATGAATAAATTGAGGACAAAACTATTATGCATGCAATTTACAGTCAATTGATTAAGAATGATTAATTATCTCAGCCACTCAAGAACTTTCCACCAATCGGCTGATGTTTCATATAGTTGGAGTTTATTGATCTATAATTGTCATAATTAGCTACGTAGTAATCAAGTAGACGCTTTAAGTTTTCGGTAGGTGGGGAAAGTTTGGCCCTTATGGTCACCCCCAATGACCAGTGTCATTCATATCCACCGTACGTTCCACCTTCCCCTTGTGAAAACTGGATTTTAATAACATTGCTTTGTGTTATTATTCATGGAAATCAAGATCAAGTCCCTACGTTTGCATTTAAGATCTTGTTGGCAGGTACAACAAAGAAATTCCATGAGAAGGATATAATATATCATATCATAAAGATCTGCACAGGTTGCTGACTTTGGCTCGGCCAGTTGCCCAAAGTAATAAGCATGTCCTCTTGCACCAAAGTTCAAATCTTCCTTCCTATAAATAAAATTAATCTAGAGTTGTTTAGATTATAGTTTGTATGAATAAATAAAAAAATGCCCTCCACAAGCCTTGCTCACATTATAATGTACAATATTTGAATGAGTATATTAATCAACAATTGTTGTCCTGTACATACTTGAGCAAGGGTTGTCAACATTATTGAAAAATTTGTTTGCTTGACAAACTTCTTTGGATTTGGACAACCGGCACAAGCTATCTGCAAATCACATGTTAGGTAAATTCAAATATTTTGCATACACGAGAGGTCGAACTTGGTTTTTTTTTATTTTTTTTTATATATGCACTTTTAAGATGATGTTAGTATACAATAAGAAAAAGTTGTGAATAAATTTAGAACCTTCATAATTACTCTTTTTCTCTTGGAAAGGAAACAAGGAAAATATTATGAATTTAAGAAATCTATTTTTTGAAGACTGAAAAAACATTACAAGTTAGATCCCGTTGGGATCTTAATACCATACAAGTCCCCTTGAAGTCTAGACATTAGATCCAAAGAAAAATTACTAAACGTATTACATGAATGATGGTAATGATATCCCTTTTTTGGTAAAAGATCCGCCGCCACGTTAGATTCTTGACAAATGTGAGTAATCTAGATATGAGAGAATTTGATGCAACGGCACTCAAGCAAAGGTGTTGAAAACACAAACCACAAACCACCAAGTCCCGTTTAGAACACGATACGCTCAAACTTGTTGATTCTAAGAATACCCAAATTGTGAGCATAAGATAGAGAAAACTCTCTTTAATTTCAATTTCAATTTTCAACAACTACTACTGATTTGAAAGGAACATTATGCTAGTTCTTGTCATGTAATATTCCCTTTGATTTAATGAAATACAATCTTTTCTAAACAACAACCGCTCATTTGACAAGTCTATGCATACAAGTATTTAAATTCTTAATCTTTCACCCATACATTGAACCAACACCCAAATTAACAAACCAACTACTGAGTTAAGTGCTTTCTATCCCCATGATTCATTTTAATGCTTCCTTATCTGCATCAGAATTTTTCCATCCGCTGCCAAATGTCTTCAGCTATAGACTTGAAGCACCATGGTAGATACGGTGGATATGAATGGCCTTGCATCAGAAAGGGATGGCTGAAATGGTCCTTTTCATTTTTTTTCTTTTGAAAGTGAGCTTGCATGTTAGTCGTCAATGACAAGTACCACTAAAAAGCCCTTTTGGTTCGGGGAACGATTTTTAGGCATTCCTAAAAGCTTCGTGGCTAAAACCTGCTTGTGGCAACAATCTACGACCAACAGAGGCTCAGTGAGAATACTGCTTTTAATGACCAAAACTTTGGCATGTCCTCAATTGTGACTAATGCTAGATTTTGTTCTTGAGGCATCTTGCAAAATAATGTCAAAACCAAAAATCTAGAAAATCAAAAGGCATACATAACGTCCTTCGCTAGAACACGAAAGAATGGTTCATTTGTGATGAGTTTAATGAATGGGCTGTGCATGGCACTTTATTGCTGAAAATGCTGCACAACTAACTTCTTTAATAAAATCTTGAGTGCGGTAGTAGCTGTGACTTGTGGAAAGAATTTTGTTTCGATTACAAGTGATAGTGGAGTGTGTATTCAATTAGGATTTTAATATTTTTTTTTAAAGTTTAAAAGTCTAGTGGTATTCAATTATGATTTTTAAGTAATCAATAAAAATCTGATGGTATTCAATTAGGATTTTAAAACCATCAATGCAAGTCTGGTGGTATTCAATTAGGACTTTCAAAATATTAGAAAAAGTACGGTGGTATTCAAAAACTTACCGATTTTGAGGTATTTCATTAATTGATGTATTCTGTGAGACTTTTCAATGGGTGATATAACTACCAAACTCCACAAAAAATCACACCCTATTACATCTAATTCTCACGTTGGTTTGTTTTGGGAGAAGATGAACAGACTTGAGAAGTCAACAAGGTTCTCATCTTTTTGCTTTATCTCTTCACATGCTATCATATATATGCTGCCATACCTTTTTTTGTCTCTATTTGTATTATATGTGTTGCTTTGTTGTGGGTACCTACATACATCCGTGTATATCTATATTGCTTTGCTGTGGAACAGACAAAGAAAGAAACCAATCTGTAAAGATTGATAGTTGGTGTTTTTGGTTTGTTGTGCACTGCCTCATTCTTTAGGAATGATTTTTCTTATATATTTATTATTTTATAAAATAATATTTTATTACTTTTGTGTGAACTGGAGAATGACTATAGAGCTTACAAACCTGAAATAACTATAGAGCTTTGTGTTTCTTTTTATATAATACTAATAAATAGTGAATGGTGGAATGGCTAGAAGAAGTCCATCACTAGGAAATTTCCTCACGTTAGGATGCTTTATTTCTTGGTTTGAATGCATAGTGTTTGGGTCTTTTAGTCCCACTTGGGAGAAAAGGACCAATGTGCTACGATTTTTTATTTTATTTTAAAATTTTTGGTAAAGATGAACTTTCATTAATAAAGTTGATGTAGAGGACAATTTTTAGCTGATTTATCAAACCCAAGACCAACAAAGAGAGGATGCTAACACATGGAGAGCTAGCATAGCTTCAGCTATGTGGAGAGATGCTATCTAGGTCATATGAGGAGATGAAGCTTCAACAAATGTTTATTACGTCTCGAACAACTATTGTTTTCCTTAAGTCATGTCTAGTTGCTACATGACGTTATTGTTATTACTTTTATCATTTGGTTATTTATCCATGTGGCATAATTAATTCATGTTATTATATAATTTTTATTTCATATGAAATCCTAGAGCAAATCTTTTGATTCTTTGGAGAATACAAAAAAGTCTTAAGTGAATCATAAGAGAATTATGTAATTACAATCTATTAAAATCATAAGTAAAATCTTGTAATTACAAATCCTGTTGAAATCCATTACATTAAGGGGGGTGTATTCAATTAGGATTTTAATAGATTGTAATCACATGATTTTAATAGATTGTAATCACTATGCATTCAAACCAAGAAATAAAGCATCCTAACGTGAGGAAATTTCCTAGTGATGGACTTCTTCTAGCCATTCCACCATTCACTATTTATTAGTATTATATAAAAAGAAACACAAAGCTCTATAGTTATTTCAGGTTTGTAAGCTCTATAGTCATTCTCCAGTTCACACAAAAGTAATAAAATATTATTTTATAAAATAATAAATATATAAGAAAAATCATTCCTAAAGAATGAGGCAGTGCACAACAAACCAAAAACACCAACTATCAATCTTTACAGATTGGTTTCTTTCTTTGTCTATTCCACAGCAAAGCAATATAGATATACACGGATGTATGTAGGTACCCACAACAAAGCAACACATATAATACAAATAGAGACAAAAAAAGGTATGGCAGCATATATATGATAGCATGTGAAGAGATAAAGCAAAAAGATGAGAACCTTGTTGACTTCTCAAGTCTGTTCATCTTCTCCCAAAACAAACCAACGTGAGAATTAGATGTAATAGGGTGTGATTTTTTGTGGAGTTTGGTAGTTATATCACCCACTGAAAAGTCTCACAGAATACATCAATTAATGAAATACCTCAAAATCGGTAAGTTTTTGAATACCACCGTACTTTTTCTAATATTTTGAAAGTCCTAATTGAATACCACCAGACTTGCATTGATGGTTTTAAAATCCTAATTGAATACCATCAGATTTTTATTGATTACTTAAAAATCATAATTGAATACCACTAGACTTTTAAGCTTTAAAAAAAATATTAAAATCCTAATTGAATACACACTCCTAAAATCATGTGATTACAATCTATTAAAATCCTAATTGAATACACCCCCCTAAATTAAAGGAAGAGGAGGAGGGGGATTTCACACACACACACACACACACACACACACACACACAAATGATGTCATAAGGGTTTGAACCTGAAACCTCTTATTTACAAGTCAATACCCTTTTTTTACTAAATTAAACCCCGTTAGCAGAACACCAAAGAATTAAAGAAATGGTTCACTACTTTAATTTGGGGCCTCCAACTGACCTAACATAATAACTATTTAATAGGAATATAATGAAAATGTCACTTCTTGTGGTTTATTGGTTTCTTTCTTGATATATAAGCTGGCAAAGATGCGATAGATTGTCCAACAAAAAGGATACACAGAATTAAGACGATTGGTCAGTAGAGCAATAATTTTGTGTATCCCAACTTTGTCTGAAAAGTCATTCTTTTATATTTTGGCTCCGAAGTCTTCATGCCGTGTCATCTCGTGTTTGTGTAAAAAGATGGTCAATCAATCCTAACCACATTTATTTACTTAATCATGGCATCAAATCTTATTGATTATTAATCGGCTCATGTTAGAGAGATCACATTTATAAAACATATTGTGTATTATCTCTCTAGATAAATTCTCACCTCTATACTCTATTAAAGATGTGGTACGTAAGTTGGTCTATAAATGTAGTCTCCCTACCCTACCCAAGGTGAGTCATGTTTCCTTATTTTGCACCACATTTGAATACCACTTATTTGGCATGTGAGGTATACATGTCATGTCAATTAATTAATCAATCTCATTAGATGTTTTTTTTTCCCGATGCAAATTTCGTTGGATGTTGGTTGTATACATTACTTGCCACATCATGTGGTATTCAAATGATGGATTTTTCTGAATTTGGGTTGTTTTCTAATGGGGCTAACTTTGTATTTGGGCTCTCATGTTCTCCCAAATGCCCAAGGGACGCCCAAAGGCCCATAGCATAAGCAGCTGTTTGAAGCTTAAAATCGTTTGCGGGCGCGCGCTCTTTCGTTCTCTCTTTCGTCTCCACGCGCGGCAAATGCAAGTAAGAAGAGAGCATGACTCTAAAGCCCGCTTTGAGGACCCTCGCACAGTCATACACAAACCAAACTCTCAAACAATACCAGCTTTCATATCATACCAAGCCTCTCTGCCACCTTCACGCGATTGCCTTCTCTCCAAAAACGGGGAGCTTCGTGTCCGAATCAAGAAACTATGTAATTGCACACCACCTGCTCGACAAAACTCCCCAGAGAGACCTCTTGGAATACAATCACTTGCTTTTCGAGTATTTTCGCAATGACTGCAACAATGAAGCGATTAACCTCTTTGTGGGTCTTTGGCGGTCTGGTTTACGAGTTAATGGGTCGATCCTGTCTTCTGTTCTTAAGGGTTGTGGGTGCTTGTCTGATCAAGTTGCGGGTAGACAACTGCATTGTCAATGTGTAAAATCTGGGTGTGCAGAGGATGTTAGTGTTGGGACCTCTCTTGTTGATATGTATATGAAGACTGAAGGTGTTAGAGATGGAAGGAGAGTCTTTGATGAGATGGGGGACAGAACTGTAGTGTCATGGACTTCCCTGATTGCAGGTTATGCAAGAAATGGGTTGAATGACCAGGCATTGGAGTTGTTTTCAGAGATGCAACTAGAAGGAAATAAGCCTAACCCGCATACATTTGTGAATGTTCTTGGAGTTTTGGCAGCTAAAGGTATGGTTGAGAAGGGAAGTCAGGTTCATACCATGGTGATAAAGAATGGCTTTGAGTCAATTACGTTTGTGTGCAATTCTTTGATTAATATGTATCTAAAGTCGGGGATAGTTAAGGATGCTAAAGTTCTTTTTGATTGTATGCCGAATAGGGATGCAGTTACTTGGAATAGTTTGATTGCGGGTTATGTGATAAATGGGCTCGATTTGGAAGCTTTTGAAATGTTTAATCAGATGGGGCTTGCAGGTGTTAAGTTCACACAACCGATATTTGTTACTATCATTAAGTTATGTGCTAATTATAAAGAATTGGTTTTTGCAAGACAACTTCAGTGCCGTGTTCTGAAGAGTGGGTTGGCATTTGATTGCAATATTAAAACAGCACTTATGGTGGCTTATAGTAAATGCAGTGAAATGGATGACGCTTATAAAATGTTTTCTATGATGCAAGGTTTTCAAAGTGTGGTAACTTGGACTGCCATGATCAGTGGGTACTTGCAGAATGGTGGAACAGAACAAGCAGTGAAGTTATTCTGTCAAATGAGTAGAGAAGGTGTTAAACCAAATGATTTCACTTATTCTGCCATCCTTATGGCCCGCCCTTCTTTTTCTATAGGCCAAGTACATGCACAAGTCATCAAAACCAATTACGAGAAGTCACCTTCAGTAGGAACCTCACTCATAGATGCTTATGTTAAGATGCAAAATGTTCATGAAGCTGAAAAAGTTTTTCATATAATTGATGAGAAGGACATTGTGGCATGGTCAGCAATGCTTTCTGGATATGCTCAAATAGGAGATACTGAGGGTGCTGTTAAAATTTACCTCCAGTTGGCAAGGGAGGGGGTCATACCTAATGAGTTTACCTTGTCTAGTATCATTAATGCTTGTGCTGCACCTACTGCAGCAGTAGAGCAGGGGAAACAGTTTCATGCATGCTCAATTAAACTAAGGTTGAATAATACTTTATGTCTAAGTAGTGCTCTTGTCACCATGTATGCAAAAAGGGGGAATATTGAGAGTGCAAATGAAGTTTTCAAGAGGCAAGGAGAGAGAGACTTAGTTTCATGGAACTCAATGATCTCTGGTTATGCTCAACATGGGAATGGGAAGAAGGTTCTTGAAGTATTTGAAGATATGCGTAGAAAAAATTTGGAAATGGACGGTATAACATTCATTATCATGATCTCTGCCTGTACTCATGCAGGCTTAGTAGATGAAGGTAAAAAATACTTCAATATTATGGTCCAAGATTACCATATCGATCCAACAATGGAGCACTATTCTTGTATGGTTGATCTATACAGCCGAGCAGGAAATCTTGAAAAGGCCATGGATATCATAAATGGAATGCCATTCGAAGCTGGTGCAAATGCATGGCGAGCTCTCTTGGGTGCTTGCCGTATTCACCGCAACATAGAGCTGGGAAAACTCGCGGCAGAAAAGCTCATTGCGCTTCAGCCACAAGACTCTGCCGCATATGTTCTCCTGTCCAATATCTATGCCGCAGCTGGAAACTGGCAAGAGAGAGCTAAAGTGAGGAAACTGATGGATGAGAGAAACGTGAAAAAGCAACCCGGGTATAGCTGGATTGAGGTGAAGAACAAGACCTACTCATTTTTGGCTGGTGACCTTTCACATCCCATGTCAGACCTTATATATTCAAAACTTGAAGAGTTAAATAACCGATTGAGTGATATGGGTTACCAGCCGGACACAAATTATGTGCTTCATGATGTTGAAGAGGAACACAAAGCAGCCTTTCTTTCTCAACACAGTGAAAGGCTAGCAATTGCTTTTGGATTGATTGCCAAACCTCCAGGGTCTACTATCCAGATTCTGAAAAATCTTAGAGTATGTGGAGACTGTCACGCAGTTATTAAGTTAATTTCGGTGATTGAAGCAAGAGATATTGTTGTCAGGGATTCAAATCGATTCCACCACTTTAAGGATGGTTTATGCTCTTGTGGAGACTATTGGTGACTCCTCATTTGGGAAATGGGTTTAACATGAAGTTTTGAAAGGTTTCTTAAGTCATCAAAATACCTTTAAGCAAAGCAGCAGCATGGCTTCTTGTGCTACGAAATTTTCATCATGGTGGCAGTGAGAATTGAACTCCTAACTTAAATGGAGAATTTAGGCACACCATGCATCTAGCAGGTGTATTTTTTTAATAGATTTTTATGGTGAGTGACCCAACGGTTTTTCTCATAAAATAAAGAAGCGCCACATACCAAGGTTTACATACCAAGATAACTGTTGATTGCTACATGATCCTACATCAGTGGTATTTCAAGATAAGAAGAAATCTGAATGAAATTGAGATGGAGGAGCTTTCTGCAATGTTACTGTTATTAGAAAATGTGTGTCTATTGCCAAATGGGGTTGATGCAAGAAAGTGGAGGCTAGAAACTTCAGGGGAGTCCTTATGTAAGTCTTGTGTTTGGCTTTTGTGTCACAGGCAGGATTCCCTATCTTTCCAACCTTTTGGGCAGATCTGGAAAGCAAGGGTTCCACCTAAAGTAAAAGTCTTGGCATGGACTAGCTCACAGGAGGGTTAATACTTGTTATGTGATCAAAAGAAGGCCTTATATGTGTCTTTCACCTCATTGATGCATTTTGTGCAAAGAAGAGGGTGGAGGGAATGTGGATAATGTGTTTCTAAATATGTGGTAGAGATTGTATAGGGAAGCCAATGTAAGCTGGGTCTTCCTAAGGAGTTGTGTTGCTTTGCTCTCTGAGAAGCATAGGTAGGGGTAAGAAAGCAAAAGCTCTTTAGGGGTATATGCTGTTAGCTGTTTTTCGAAGTTATTCGGATGGAACAAAATAGGAGGATAGCAGTATGAAGGTGTGGAAGTGGAGGAAATTTGGGTGAGAATCAGATTTTGGTCGTCAGTTCGGACTTTGGTTGCTGGATATTTGGATTGGGAAACAGCTCTTTGTCGACAATTACAGTTAGGATAACAGTAGTGTGTTGTTGTTGTTAATGTTCGTTTTCTTCTCTTTTTTTGGGTTAATTTGGGAACTCATTTGTATTCTTCTTTTATCATCAGAGAAACGGAGATTCAATTTTGGAACCTCTTCACCACTAGCTTATGAGCTAATTGGTCATTGTTGCCTTTTCATAAATAAATAAATAAATAAATAAAAGAAGACCAGATCAACAGTCTCATGAAATTTTCTTTGCTACCACTCATGTTGTAGAAGGTATGTGACAGCATCAATTAATTTTGTACAATGCTAGATAGCACAACTTTGTTCTCTTAACTTTCTTTCTTCAACCTAGGTAGCATTCTCACAATCAATTCAAGTCCACAAAGTCGTTACATGACTTTTGTTTTCTGATGTATTTGGTCGTGATCCATTTTCCGACTGCTTAGCAAGTTGAAATACTTTGTTGGTTATCCATGGAGTAATATGGTACTACTGCATAATCTCTTCTTTAGCAGCTTCATATTCTTTTGTTAAAGTCCTGCGTCAATTCCATTATTAAAGCCTTAGACATATTGAACAGCTTTTGCTTGTTGCTTTCTAAGTCGCACCTGCATAACGATTTTGACAGAAACTTCATGAGTGTGGATATCTATTATGATAAACTTAGTGGACTTTGTTAGGTCTTGGATCTTGCATTGTTTTTGCCTTGAGAGTTGCCTCTTACAGTTACAGTTCCAAGCTTAGCACAGACTTGCATTCACTGTATTCTTATTGCTGTTAAAAGTGATCAGATAAGGATTTCCTAAAATTGATGTTTCGGGGATGAAACCTTAATTTTCAAAAATTACTAGAATTTGAGAGATAGTATAAAGATTTAGTCCTTCCCCCACCCTACCTAACCGATGTAAGTACGAGGAAAGAATAACAATTACATGATAACTTTTTTGCATTTATCATGAAGCTAATGAGATGCTTAACTTTCTTGCACTTGCAGTGTTGTATATTTTGGCAATCCACAAATTCAGCATGCCACTTACGAAAAGGGGGGTGGGAACTATGATTTCTCAATGCCTCATACATATCGGATTGTATTTAATCTGAAACCATAGATATACAAGTCCATAGGAAAGGAAGTGACTATGAACTTTTGATATACTACACAAGTACATTTCTCCTTGTAGCTTTTGATGGGACAATCGACAAGTTCAAACCATCATATAGTATATAGTAAAAAAAAAAAAAAAAAAAAAAAAAGAAGCTCTAGAACTCTTGCTCCTATGCTGAAATCACATTGAGACCAATAGGACTCCTAACCTTTTGAATACCATTGCTCCATGTCAAAGCTCCAAACACGAAGCTTCCATTACTGTTCTTGAAGGCAGCAAAATCTACCCTAAAGGACATCTTTTCCCCGGTTTTTGTAAACTTGAGTTTTGATGGTGCAACTGTAACATTCACACCTGCGGGATAATCTACATTGGCAACATATACTGTTGAGCCTTTACCATAATAAGTAACGGTTCGGTGAACAGATACCCTTCCATTCATTTTTGACACACCAATCGAAGGATAGTTAAAATTGTAGGAAGGGGTAGGAGACTTCTGGCAATAAACTAGACTTCCTGTGAGGTTTTTCAGTTGCAAAGGGCTAGCCCCAGTGCTGCAGAGAAAATTTATAATGTCATGGGAATCAAAATCATATACTAGTCCAGGATCAATTGCTGCAGCTGGGTTAATGTGTCCAGATCCATAGTCAAAAGGTGTGGTAGGGGTTCCACTTGGATCTCTTCCAATGGTGCTTCTGCTGTTATCAAGGACAGTTGCTGTGACAACAAAAGAAAATTGTAACTTCAGTGACCCAATATAATTTTGTTAAGCTACTTGAAAGTATAATGAAAAAACTTTTAAATGCAGTGACCTGTTGTCATTATTGCAGACATTATGGCTGCCGGACTCCAGGAAGGTTGGTAGGATTTCAAAATTGCTGCAACCGCAGATACATGTGGGCAAGACATCGAGGTGCCAGATATTATGTTATAATTGACAGACCTTTCAGCCGTGGCAGCAGTCGCTACCGGAGACCATGCTGCTAAAACATTCACTCCTGGTCCTGTAACATCTGGCTGCAATAGGTATTTTCATAGTTGATTATTTATTTGGAGTTAATTGTTCATTTAGTATAACCCCAGGATATAGCACTGATGATGCTCTTTTACCCACATTCCGGCATTAATATTGATCTGTAAATGTTTTAGATATATTCAAGAAGAAACTAAGAGATTTGATAGAACTTACTTTGATAATGTCTGGGGTTATGATATTTGGCCCCATGGATGAGAACGCTGCCATTTCTGGTGCAGGTTTAGTTTTCAGAAATGTAATTGTCGGGGAGATTATAGCAACTGGGTTCCTGTAATAACAAGACTTTTAAATTTCCAATCAATTTAGGACTTCTCAGTAGCTAGTATCACTGACTTGTTGGATATCTGTAGCTTTCAATTTACATTTTTTAAGTAACTTTTAATTTCTTCCATTGATAGAAATTTGAGCAAGCAAAGCTTGAGAAACTCACTTTTCTGTCGTCATGTACTCTTGAAGCTCTTGTGCTTCTTCTTGACCAATTAGAGTGCCTGGGATGACAAACTGGAAGCCAACATCTTTGAGAAATGGATCGACAAGAATCATTCCCACACCACCACCTTGTCTTACAACTATGCTTTTGTCCATTCGGTTATCAGTGAAGGTCTCGAAGGTGCATACCACGATTTTCCCCTTAATTAAGCTAGCATTTAGAGTATTGTTCTTGCAGAAGCTGATAAAAGAAACAATCAGAACTTCTCTAACGGTGAGCAAATAATGAAGGTTCACAGGTTTTCATGGGCTCAAGTATTAGCTTGGCCAAGGCAAACCAGATTTCGTTTGATCATGATTACAAATTTGGAGGTTAGTACTGGGTGTCACATATCGAAAGAAACCTATGGTTTCATTCCTTACCATCAGTGGAGATTTTAAAAAGTTTGAATATTGAAAACCATTACCTGATGAGTTTTCTTAGAATGACATGAAGTAGTATTGGCATAATACTGAGCAGGTGTGTTTGTCTTTTGGGTGCTAAAAGCATGTGCTGAGCATATAGCATGGTAGAAAACTATATCATGCGTCAGCTGGTGTAGCAGTAATATTAACATCAAACATTTGAAAAGAAAGATTACCTTGCATTCTTTGCTGTGACTTCTGGGAGAGCTGCAGCACTTGCAGCTATCAAACCGTAAGACCTTTCCATTTTCAGTGGGTTTAAAGAGGAACCCTGTCATCGCAGAATTTATATCTGAATGTCAACTTTAATTGTTTTTTCAGTGTGTTGTGTGTGCACACATGCACAAACCTTTATGTGGTTAAAAAAAACTTTAAAGGGTAGAAGCATTTGGATGCCAAGCTCACCTTTAGAATTCTTGAATTTCCGAGATATACGTTTGAATGGAATTCCCTATCCAAAGTGCTGGCAGCAACAGTGAGGATCCAGGGAGCAACATTGCATGCAGTACTTGGGAAACCAGAGTTCCCAGCTGATGCAGAAACAAGTATTCCTCTGTGGAATGCATGGAAAGCCCCAATGGAGATTGCATTTTCAAAATAAGTTGGCTGTGGAGGGTCAGGGCCAAGGGAAAGGGAGAGAATATCGACACCATCATAAATGGCATCATCCATAGCAGAAAGAACGTCTGCATCACTACACAAGTTAAACCAGCATGCCTTGTAGATAGCAAGTCTGGTGCTCGGTGCACCACCTCTTGCAGTGCCTCTGGCCATCCCGAAGAAGCTGGCATTAGGTACCACAGATCCAGCTATTGTTGAGCCAGTGTGACTCCCATGTCCATCACTATCTCGAGCTGATCGGAAAAAAGGAAGAGGCGCAAAGGACTCAAGAGGCCCCTTCTCTACTTCAAATCCTTGAACATAAAAGCGGGAGCCGATGATTTTCCTGCAAATACAAAACCAATTTACAAAGTTGGACTTCTGGATATGGAAACCCTGCATGATTCAGCAATGTGCAGTCATATTAAGGTAGAAGATATCTATTGACCTAAACAGTTTTTTTTTCTTTCTTTTCTTTGTATTTGTTGGATGATAAGAATAAAATTCTATAGCAGTCTAAGACATGAAGGGTACCTGTTGCAGTTGGCCAATGTAAAATTCTCGCCAGTAACACACTCTCCTTTGAATTTCTCTGGCACAGGCCTTAATCCTTTATCATTGAAGCTCTCTGACTCTGGCCAAACTCCTGCAAAACAAAACCAACGAAACAATCATAAAGGAGTATAAGGAGAAGAACCAGATAAGAAAAAAGATTGAAGCCATACCAGTGTCAATCACTCCAACAATGACATTGGATTTTGAATCCATTGGCATTTGATTGTATTGGGGAATAGAGTCTAGGCCTAGAAAATCCCAGGAATGTGTTGTGCTCAAACGATTTGTTTTGCTCTCGAACACAGAAACAACTGAATCACTTTCTGTAGTACATGAACGGAAATCAATGTAATGAAGTTCTTCTCACTTATAGTCGAGATTTTTACTTTTATTTTGTAAAAAACTATTCTTTCTTCTATTCTTACTCTATTGGGTTTCTAGAAGACAATACCATAGTAATCTAATCACAGTACCTGCAAGTTGTTGTGCTTGCTCTGGTGTAAGCCTGGCTGAGAAGCCTTGAAAAGTTTTACTGTAATGGTGAAGTGCTGCATCTTGTGCTCCAACAATACTGAGAATTATTCCAAAACATGAATAAATAAAACATATAGCAGTCTGCATTGGCATTTATGAAAGTAAGAAAATGGAAGCAGAAATTGTTTCTATATAGCTGCATAAATCCGATTAGTATCCTGCCTTCCAGTGACTGAAGCAAGAATCTCATGGTTTGCTCTGATGACAGATTCAGAGTTGGGGTGAGAGTGGTGCCCCATGTAGACTATATAATGCTGCAACATGAAAAAGAAAAAGAAATTCAAATTCAGGTCACACATATATATAGATGCAACTATATTCATTTTCGGGTTTGGGGTTTCGAATTATGCTCATCATATTTCAAGATTATCCTTGGAAAAGAACTTATAATTTTTGCAGGCCAATTCAAAACCATTTCATACCAAGTGCCTTCCTTCGTTTTTAATGAAATTTTTTCAGTTATCTCATTTCTAGTAGTGTGAAAACTAAATGATGGCCTCGTGGAATCGTGTCTCAGTACCTTTTTGTTAGCAGTGGCTCCATGGGCCAAAGAAAATGCAATGAAGAAGAGAAGAGTAAGAACTGTAGTGAGCTTCAAGATATAAGCAGAAACCATAACGATAAAAATATAGAAACCAAGAAATTGTAGTGATTTTGTGAAGGTTACAAGCTCATTTTATACCCCAAACTGTGTAAGGCTTGTTGGGCAATGCCGGCATTTTTCATTAAAGTTTGCTCATAAACATCTTCGAGCCGGCTTTTGTTGGCTTACTGGAGAAATTTTCGAACATGCCCAGAAGTACCATGGTCTGTTTTTTGGACAATAGTGGTGATAGGCAATTGAATTTTGTGGACGAAATTTAGTCCTTATAGTGGACGTAAGCTGTTGTTTCATGTAGAACGTACAAGGATATATGCTTTTAATGAAACATTTCCAAATGTGGTTTCCTCACAATACACGCATTAGACTGACAATTCCAACCAAACATAATACACAAGAGTATAGTATATCACTAATTTCTTTACACATTGAAACATGAAATAATGACAGAGTAAACATGGTACTGAGGTGTTTAGCACAACCAAGATCATGTGAGTTATGTGACCACAGCAGGTGAAAAATTTAATGCCAAGTCCAGCCTGGGAAAAGGAGGAAAAAGGAGAAGTGAAAAAAGGGAGGGTGGCATGAATCCCAGGTCACAGAACTCTGCCGGATTAAAGATCCAAGTCCTCCGAAAGGCGCATCCACTCCTGAAAGCATATCCATGAAAGGTACACAAGATTAACTGAGAAACAGGTTTGCTAGGGGACCAGAAGAATGCCAGTTACGCAACTAACTGGAATTCGGACACAAACCGGTACCCAAGTTCTCAACTTCCCAAATCACAATACTAAAGAAACAATGTGTAAACATACAAAAGATGATACTAAAAGCAAAAGAAATGAATTTTACTACAAATAGACAACGGTCACTTCAAAAGTAACCCCCTCCAACCATCCAATCCTATCTAGATGAATTTTGACAGTAATCACAAGGAATAGTAAGGATATCTGAAAGTCAAAACACTTAGAAGCCAACCGCACAATTAGTTTCACGAAAATAAGTAGAAATTACCAATGGGGACGACAAACATTATTGATGTATCAACATTCTGAAGCAATATTTTTTCAACTGTCCTTTACACAATTTGAAAACAAGCCATTCAAGATGTTCAAACACCAGTATTTTCATCTGAATACAGAAAAGGGAGGTCATGTCACCTTCCTCATTGAAGAAACTAATTCAGAGTATGTAATTCATTAGATCCATCCAGCACTAGTAAATAAAATACAATTCATGGCCACAGCACTGATGATAAGTGTGGATCAATGAGATATATAAATACAGAAAATTCATCACCCTTCCTCTCCAAACTCTTTTGTGAATCTCTCATGGACATCAAGGTCACTTTTGCTCACTGTTGGCCTCTGTCTAGCAAGCACCTTATCAAAATCTGTTTTTGTGATTGGAGGTGGAAGGATCTGCAAGGCAGTAATGAGCACATACTATTACTTTGGAGATGTTTAAACTTGAACATCATTTTATAAATTAAAAATAAAAAATTAAATAAATATTGAAACTTGTTCCTCTGACAATTTAACAGAATTCCCTTTCTCATTTACATGGATCATACATAGAATAACAGTATTTTAAAATTAAATTAAATTTTGGATTTTCATCGCAAGTGAAATGTGCCTCTCCAAATGATAATGAAAAAACTTCCCATCACTTCACAATCTGGTGTGTACAAATGATCCATCAAACTGTGTGCCCAGAAGTCACCAGAAACCAAAATATTGAACCAAAATAGGCATGTGAGTATCAAATCCAGCATTCAAAAACATGTACACATACCTGTGAAGCAAGTCCTTTTGCCGCCAGCTCCTGCATGGTGATTTGGATAGCACCGGGTTGCTTCGGTCCACATGGTATCCACATATTATCAGCACTTTTGAAAAAGAACATGGCATCTTGGGTTTTGCGAACAGGTTCAAAGAGAACATCTTTAACCTGCCAGTTTTAAAACAGAACAAACCAAACAAAACAGAGTGTGCTGTGAGTTATTCTTAATTAACTTGTAATGCAAGGAACACTAAAGACAGGTAGTAGAAACACAGAGATACATGCAAAACATAAATGCATTGTGCTTACACAAACAGCAACATCTGAACCCGAAAAACCCTCAGTTTTGCGAGCTAAGCTTTCAAAATCACTTTCTGATAAGTTGTTAGGAGTATCTCCTAGATGCACCTGTTCAGAATATAGCCCAAAAAAAAATGTATAGCACAAAAGGTTAGTAAAAATATTTTGTTTTTACTACTCTGTTTAATGAAAAGAAAATGGTAAAAGGATAAAGGAAAATGTCACAGTACTTTGAACATATGCTGTCGAGCCTTTAAATCTGGAAGTGGAATGTATATACGCTTGTCGAAACGTCGCCGAATGGCCTGTAATTAATACCAGTTAACCACAGCCATATGATGTGTCCTTGGATTAAAGATGAAGCCAAGCATACAAACTTCATATGTTTCTCCTTACCTGGTCAAGTGCATAGGGAGTATTTGTTGCTGCGAGAACAAGAACTTTCTGGTCATTCGTTCCCACACCCTAAAATACACGACAGATAAGATCCAGTGAAAAATGAATGGCTTTTCATCCAAAAAAAAAAGATCTTGAAAAAAGAATGACCTAAATTATATTTCATCACATTATTGGAATAATTTTTTATGAAAAAATGCCATTCTATATTCCAGAGTATCAATAGATAGCAAGATGTAATGCAACTCTAAAACAAGGGAAGTTTATGAAACAGGTAGAATCAAATAAAAGTGGTATAAGGAGATCAACTTGAAAATGATACTCACTCAGTCTTCCTTACATATGTGATCATTTATACATTAGCAACAACTAACAATATAAATAGAGTAATAGAGATCAATCTACATGTCCCTGCTTGTACTCTATTCAAGGAAAACATGGTAAGAACAAATGGAAGAGTTGAAAACGAAAAAAATAAGGAAAAGCAAGTCATTCTTTTTAATAATGTGTCATTCTTTGGGGATATTAAATTAAGAGTGTATCTTTTATTACTTTAACCCTTTCTCTCTCTCTCTAACAAAAGGGGAGAGTTATATATGCATTATTAGGTAATCATTCTCTAATCCGGTACTTCGATAAGCACCTTAATGGACTTGTTTTTCAACCATTACATTATATATAAATGAAAGATTAAGATGCATCACACCTTCTACATATCTCAGTCATCCATATAAGATCTAACGGCGGAGATTCGCATTAGAAAATGATTGTAATTTCTATATAATATATACATACAGAGATAAGTACATATTTAGAAAAGTGCCAAGGAAATTTCGGTACCTCTAATCCAACAAAATCTAGTTTTATGACTAAAATTGGCTGATGATGAACAGAAAATAGTTGACATGACAAATATTATTTCAACGAACCAGCTAAACAAAACCTTATCTAGCCTCAGCTAGTCTACAAGTTTCCTTCAGTTACTTACAAACTATAAATTAAGTTTGTTTCCTTACCCAAATACTTTCAACGTTCACTTTGAAGTGATAACTAAAAAAGCAAACACTAGTAGGAAGAATTGTATAGTATTAGAAATTCGAAGGCCTCATATGAATAGCCAAGGCACCTTAAGAATTTACTCCACTACTTCCCACAAAACAAAAATATACCTGCATCTGCACAAGAAGTTCTGTCTTAATTCGTCTAGAAGCTTCACTCTCATTGCCTTCTCCACGTGTCCCACATAATGAATCTATCTCATCGATGAAGATGATGGATGGGGCACTATCACGAGCCATTTGGAAAAGGTTTGAAACTAGCTTTTCACTCTCACCCATCCACTTTGAAACCAGGTCTGAAGAAGAAATACTACCAGAAGAAAATTACAGATTAAAAACCAGAAAGGACATCGATATGGAAATAAAATGGGAACAAAAATAAGAAAGCATAAGCATAATATTCCCAATTCAAGGATAATTGGTGGATTTGTTACACAAAATGACAAAGCACAGGTCTCAGAATAAGGCACTCAGAGAACACCTCAAAGAAAGGGGGCTCATGCAGACAATACAAGCACTTGGTGGCTTGGCAGTCATATATTATAATGTTATCATTTCAATCAAAATACAATCTCTTTTTTCTACGAGTTCGGCTTAAAGTTCTCACTGAAAGACAGAGAGATACACGACCAAAAAAAGAAGATAGAGAGAAGATATCTAGGGTCCTCTTCGATACCATCTAAACACCCCTTGGGGCAACTTGACTTTATACGATCCTCTGCTTTCAATTAGAGAGAATCAATCCATACAGTGCAATATAGCAGACATTCACATATGAACAGTATCACGTTCTTCAAACTATGACACACACAAGAGCTCAAACATGATATTTGTAATAGCACCAGCAATGATACTATATTACCTGAAAAATGTAGAGTCTGCTTCAGTTGCAACAGCCTTGGCCAAGTATGACTTCCCAGTTCCAGGAGGCCCATACAATAGAAAAGCCCTCCATGGCCGTCTCTTGCCTAAAAGAATGTAAGTGGATACATATTAGCTTTTATAGGATGAATCAAAATGAAAACTCAACTTAGTAACTGTTAACACGATTTTCCAATGGCAGTAGAAACTGATTAATATATATATAACTGTAAACACACACGATTTTCCAATGGCAGTAGAAACTGATTAATATATATAACAGTAAACACAACTTTCATATTAGCTTCTTGGTGTCTACTCTTGGTGTCTACCGCAACACACATAAAATGATGGATAAGCAGTTAAGATAGTAATAAGAAAGCAACAAACACAGTGCTTCAAGCAACCATGAAAATTATATTAGAAAAAAATATACGAATAATTAGGTAGGGCAAGGAACATATATAATGTAAGATACTGAAAACAAATTAACTCTTGCTTCCAAAGGGAACAATATTTCCAAGTAGGAGAATAACTACTACAAACCCATCTTAAGTCTATAACAACTTAAACCTTTCTATCGGTGGCCCTCTGCTTTTCCCTAGAAGAATGCAAACCATATGCCTGTGTGCAACCTTATGATTCCAAAAGGCGAATTTAGTTTCACAGACATGGAATTAGAAAATAGAGATAATATATGATATCAACAAGCATGAACGTGAGAAGGCCCTCCCCATCTATGTGACTGTCTTATAGTAAACCTATGAAAGCTTTCCCCATTTAGAAAATATAGTGCCTAATAGCTCAACATTACTCAATGCAACAATGCAGCATCAGAAACACTAGAAGAGAAAACCAATTGCAACCATAATAGCTGTTAATCAACAACAGTATAATTCACACTGCTTTGAAATCCTAAACATTCAATATTTACCCAACTTTGACGACTACCCATTACAACTAAATCAAAAAGCTGAATTTCCCAGCTAGCATCAACATTACCAAAGAGTTAAGGCATAGCAAAAGCACAAAAAAGGAAGAAGGAAGACAAAATGCCAAACCCAACTACTATTACAAACAAACGAACCAAACTAACCAGTAAAGAACTGCGGGAATTTGACGGGTAATATAACTGCCTCTTGCAAGGCCTGCTTGGCACTCTCCAAACCAGCCACATCGTTCCATTTCACATTGGGCTTTTCCCGTATAATCGCCGAATTGAGCCCGGCCCGGAGCTTAGCCTGCTCCGGATCCTCACCGTCGCCGCCCTCCCCGTCTTTGGGTTTGGTCTTGGGCCTGGTGGCCACAGCCGCATCCCCGTTGGATGCAGGCCCGGGACCGCCGTCATCCAACACAGCACGAATCTCCTCGGCGCGGCGCAAGTACTCGGTAAACTTCTGGGTTATGGCTTCCTTGATCTTAGGGTTCTTCTCGTACTTCAAGTGGGTCTTGAAATATTCCAAGGCGTTCATGTACAAAGGGAACGCCTTGGCGTAATTTCCCGCATTATCTTCCTGTACGGCTTGCTTCACGTACTCTATCGCTTGCTCCTTGAAATTGCTATACATTTCTGTGGCTCTTCCCTTACCGATCACACATATAGAATTCGAAATTCCGGAATCGAAATCGAAATTGAAAAGGGTTAGGAAAGGGAAAAAAAACCCTAGGGTTTGAATAATTTCATCCGATGGGTGATATTAAGAGAAAATCGGGGATCGGAGGCTGGTTTCCAGGTGCAGATGCCCTAGATATGTACTTCTTCGTTGTTAAGACTTGTTTGTTTATCGGGAAAAAGAGTTAGAAGAACGGAGGGGAGAGGAGAGGATTGTGCTTGTAATTTTACTTTTGTCAAGAGGACGCGTTTGGAAAATGGAATACTATTTAGTCCATCTGTTTTGCAAGAGGGAAGGTTCGTTCTTTCTTGATGGAATTTTCATCTCCCAAAAAAAAAAATGACTTCGAAAAATGAATGGTGGTAAGGGAAATCTTCTTCAAATTAATGTTTGATTATCAAAAAATGAGTATTTAAGTAGCCGTCTAGCCGACAGGGTCGAGCTCAATGAAAAATGCTTTTGTATATTATGTCATGTTAAAAAAGGTTTTTTTTAAGTAAAATCCTCTTGTTTGTAACCCTAAATTCTAAAAATTACAAAATATTGTGACTTAATTTATATTTCTAACCTATCATAATTGGTTTATATTAATACCATAATTTTAATTTGTGATATTGCACCTTTGCTATGCATAGAACAAAATAATGACCCAATAAATTGATAGAATTTTTTTTTGTTTTTTTTTGGGAATGTGATCAAATTAGTTAATGTAGTTTAGGCCTTCTTCAATTGAATCCTTTATAGTTTTAGTTATTTTTTTTTCAATTAGATCCTTGTAATTATCTCTTGTCAACAATTAATAACAAATTTTATAAGAACGAAATGGTGACACTCAAAACCCACATTGAGTTTATTTATTTATTTATTTTTAGCTTGATACCCTAATTAAGTTTGGGTTTTACTAAGGATAAGTTAGGTTATAACTTCAAGGAGAAACAATAATAATTGTCATAATATTACATATCAATGATATCGTACTTAAGGTTCTCTTCATAATAGATGCGTTGTTGAGCGCCGGTGGTAGAAAAGTGAAAGAGATGGGAAAGCGAGACAAGAAACAGAGACACCAGCCAAGAAGAGCTGCCTTTCACTACACTGAAGAAGACGAAGAAGGTGTTGGTGATGGTCATTATGAAGGTCACTCCGCTTCGAAGCACACACTTTCTGGAGAAGAGGAAGAAGAACAAGAAGAACAAGAAGAAGAAGAGGTGGTTGATGGAAAAGAGGAAGCTGATGAGTACCCATCAAATGATTTGCCTTCAAAATTTCTTCTTTATCAACAATCTGTACAGGTTTGACCCGCGTACTACATTTTAATTGATGACATTTTTGATTGCTGATATGGGAACAGTATAAAGAATGCCAAACAGTTAGGAAACTAGGAGAAAAAAAAAAAAAAAAAAAAAAAAAAAAAAAAAAAACAAACAAACGAGTCACCTGAACTTAGTGCAGTTATTTGTTTTTGGTGAAAAGTTGTCAAAATTAAAATAATTTATTGGAATTGTTGATTATCTTTTTGTTTCTTCCCCTCCCTTAACACCCAAATGAATGATTTTATGTGGTTCTTCTAGAGGAGATTTCAGGTGTGATTAATTTGTAATTTATTTCATATGCAGTCACCAAAGGGAGACATAAGCTATCTGCAGAAGTTCTTTTTGATGTATGTGGGTGGGAGGTTACCTCTCCATCTCCAAGAAGATTTCTGTGGCACAGCCCTTCTTAGGTACCTCACTATCCTTTTAATTGACATATCTGAACGGAGGTGAAGAACTATTTAGGGAACATTTGTGCCTAACTAGAAGCTATATTGTTGCCATTTTGGTGCCATTTGTTGAGGAATTAAGTAGGTTTTCATAAAGATTGTTTCTTTATTTAAACATCACGGCCAGTAATATTATAAGCGGTTAGTTGCCATATCAGAAGAAGATGAAGTAGGTTTGGCTATGGCCCCCAAATCCCAGAAAGTCCTTTGAAGTTTTATATAAAACCTGAAATCTGTGTATAAGTTCATAACCTTTTCAGCTATTGAACCTCCCAATATATAGAGTCCAGCTCTGTCTAAGCCTATGTTTCTGGAAATTGTCTTGTGGGTTATGGAGATTTAGTGCTAATGAGGTAATGCAGATTAGTTATGAGAAGATATGGTGGTTGCACAACCTGGTTGGCATTCTTTACATTGTCAGGGGTCATATACATGTACCTGTTCTAATTTCTTTCAACTATGATAAATAACTAGTGTGGTGGTTTGTTGCTAGACTTCTTTTTGAGATATAGAGGTATCCATTGCCGCTATGTGGAGCTGCAAATTGCCCATTTCATAAGCTAAAAATCATTAAGTTCTCAGTCATAGTCCAAACACAGTCTAAAGACCTAACACTAACTCTATGTTTGACAGTGCAGAATGGCTCCGGACTGATACAAGAAGGACTGCTGTAGGGTTGGATTTGGATGTTGAAGCACTAAATTGGTGCATGGAGAACAACATAAATAAAGTTGGGGCTGATGGATATTCCAGAATGTCCCTCTTTCATGGGAATGTCTTGCAACCTCTTGAGGCCAAACTAGTTAAATTCGAGCCCCAGGAACTGATAAGAAAGGTGTCACTCACTGAGAACAAAGATAATTTGGAGAGTGATGAAGTGGAATCTACTCTTGCTGAGGGCTCTTCTTCCTCAAATGATGAGAAATACTTGAGGAACCATCTGTTGCCTGCTAGAGATATTGTGTGTGCTTTCAACTACAGCTGTTGTTGTCTCCATCAACGTTCCGAACTGGTTCTGTATTTCAAGCATGCTCTTGATGCCTTGTCGAAGAAAGGTGGAATATTTGTAATGGATTTATATGGTGGTACATCCTCAGAGTGCAAGCTAAGGCTTCAGAGGAGATTTTCCAATTTTACGGTACAAAAGTTATTTTCAATATTCCTTACTTTTGTAGCATCGTTTGTACTCCATTAAAAACTTAGTGTGGGTGTGGAAGAGGAAAGAAAAGGAAAGCAATATGAAACATATGGAAAATAAGCTATATATACATGCATACATATATAGAAATTGGGATCCTCTGTTCCTGATGCCTGAACTTTTTTAAGTTCTGGATGCATCACAAATTGATCGACCAATAGATATCAATGGATAGGCAAAGTAAAATGTTGTGAAGTTTTGTCAACCAGATGGATTGGTATGGGGTTTTTGTGCTTTTGTGTGTGTGTTTTTTTTTTTTGGTATTTCTCATTCTCGAGAGTGTATTACTTTAGGGTCCCAAAACCAGAGAGGTAAACCATAAGAGATGAATGGGTGCCGATCAATTGATAAGGAAAAAGAAAACTGACAAAAATTTACACAGGGAAGCTTACATATATATACATATATGTATAATACGAGTGTTCGGAAAATTTTAAACTGTTTAGGTTTCCACTTGAGTATCTAGATAAATGCATATTATTATTAAAAATAGGCATGATGTTATATTCAATAGGAGTTACACAGTTACACTACTAGCCCTCCAAACCCTACCCCTGGGATCGTTTCTGTCACTTCTCTTCCTGCCAATTTCCTTTTCGCTTCACAAGCAACCCTGCGGTGGAGCCCCAAGTTTTATTTATTTATTTATTTATTTATTTATTTTAAATCTTCCTCCCCTTCATGGCTGGTGAATTATCTGTTACTTGAAGAAGCAATAAGCTACAATATTTCATAAGAAGCGGAAGTCTATGTTTTCTTTTTAGCAGATTACTATTTTTGGGGTAAAATTTTTAGCATATTACCATTCAGTTTGCTAAAGAACATTTAGGGACTATCTAATAGTTTATGTGGTCTCGCCTCTATGATGGAGAGCAGATCAAGTCCTATGACTAAATATTCTTTACTTGCAAAGATGTCTATCATAATTATGTAAATTGCTATTGGCTTGTGCAGTATGTTTGGGAGCAAGCTGAGTTTGATATCATTGAGCGCAAGACAAGGATTAGCCTTCATTTCCATCTCCAAAAGCAGCAGAAGAAAATTCGACATGCATTTTCATACAGTTGGAGGCTGTAAGTTGTTTTGTTTTTCTAGTTACTGGTCTTCTATATCGATATCGTAAAGGAATATCAAGTGTAGGCTTCATGATGAATATTTATTAGATCTTGTATTCCTGGTGAATTCTGAATCGTTTTGAGGCAATTGTTTCATATGCCCAGGTGGTCACTGCCTGAGATTAAAGACTGCTTAGAAGAGGCAGGATTTCAGTCTGTTCATTTTTGGCTGCGGAAGATGCAAGACAGCAGAGATATCAGAAAAACAGAGGGTTTTGGTGTCGGGCGTGACATAAAGTATGAAGAGATTAAACATTTTCAGCAACAAGACTCTTGGAATGCATACATCGTAGGTGTTGCATAGCTCCATGCATCAAGTAATCTCTGAGTTGAGGTTGCATTCAATTGCTCTGACCAAAAGTACCTTAGTTTTCCAATAAGTAGGTGCTGAAGAGCTGCTTTCGAAAGCTAAGAACGTTTATGTACTTCAAAAGTTAGCTTGCAGTCTTCACTGTGAATTTTGGTACTTGTTACTGTTTCACTTAATCTCACAGTTAATGTTCTGAAATTTTCCATTTGGGCCACCTTGTTCTGAAATTTCCTGTTAGAGAGATGTCATTTTATCTTATTTGGAGGAAATGTTTTTGAACAAATAAGGAGGAAGACTATTCACAACCTTGGTTTTCAAATGCTAACTGATGCAGCTATAATTGAGTTCTGATTGCTTTGCATAAAAATTGTTTTTGGAGTTTGGTAAAGTGATTTCTCTGTGCCATGAAAAACAATTTGGGATCTTTCTCGAAGGTAGGTTATGGTTCTAGAGTAATGCTATAATTCAGTGTGCCGGATGCATTAATGGTACATTTATTAATCCGTAATTACATTAGGAGGAATTGAATTAATGATGAATTGAATTGATGATGAATTAAATTGAGGAGGAGTTGGATTGAGTAGAATTAGATTCCGAATTCCTATTGAAATTGTTTACTAAATCATATGGATTGAGGAGAGTTAGATTTCAGATTCTCATTGAAGTTGTTTACTAAACTATAAGGAATTAGGGTACTAAAATGTCCTCATTGTTGGGTTAAAATAGATGGCAAATTTGGAATTGTTAAAATTGTGTGAAGATATAAAGGGTATAAAAGATGAATTCCTAATAAGTTAATTCTCTATGAATTAGGGCCAGTTTGGGATTGTTGTTACTTTTTTAAAAAGTTGATTATGCTGTGCTTTAAAAATACTTAGTTGTAAAGTAAATTAGCTCCATGTTTGGTAAACAATATTTTTAAAGTGCCGTTAGTACAAAAAATAGTGTCAAAATCATTTGGTAAATTAGGTGGTGGTGGAGGTGGTGTTATTTTTAAAAATTAATGAGGTATTTTGGGAATTAAAAAAATTCATTAAAGGCTCATCTCTACTTCTTTTGAAAGCAGCTTTGAAATGCAACTCAAAGTCTGCTTCTAAAAGTTGTTGTTAAAAGGCCACTGCTTTTAGAATAATCGGAATATTTTATTTTTATTAAACACATTAAACTGCTTAACTTTAAAGATAAGCAAGTTTTTGGAGAAAAAAAATATTCCCAAACAGGGCCTTAGAATACCACCTCTCATCCAAAACTTCAATTCCTCCAAGATCATAAATTCAATTTCTAATTTTGTATGAGTCCCACTTACTGTTTAGTTCCTTGATATGAAATAAACACAGAAATCCTCTATAAGTGAAATTCAATTCATGATGAAAATTTCAATTCATGATTAATAAACACACCATAAAATCGACCTGGTCCGTTTGACATCTTTTACTCGTGACATTTTAACATTAACCAGTACCAGACCCCACAAGAAAACGATATAAGCGGCCCATATTGGCCCTTTGGACCGAGGCTGGTCCAAAATGGCGTAGGCGATTAAAAATTAAAAACCCCGTGGCGTGGCTTCAACGACTTCCAGAAAGATAATCGAGATATTTAATTACTTATTTGAAATTTTTTGAATGGCCTTTAGTAAAACCCCTTTGTTGTCTATTTTACGCGCATTAATAAGAAACCGCCAGGCAGATTTCAACAGATAAACCAGCGTTTGAAGAAAAAGAAAAAAAGAAAAAAAAAAGAAAAAAAAAAAAAAAAAAAAAAAAAAGGAAGAGAGAAGAGAGGAAGAAGCTCTCTGGAATTTTCTTTCCTTTGAGGACCAGGAATCCCAATCCGAAGGGACCGCCTGATTTCCTTTTTCTCTTCTTTCCTGGTTCGTTTGGTTTGGGTTTCCTCTCTCCCCCTCAATATATTTATTCACCCTTCCAGATTCTCTAGTTCTCCCCCAAGGATCGTCAACGAACATTCGGATTTTGAATTTGCCTTCTTAATTCTCTTTCGCAGAGCATTAACGAAATCAAATCCTCCATACAGGTTATTGTTTGATTGATTTGTTTCTCTTCTGTTTGAATAGGCAAGGATCTGTTTGGTTCACCGGAAAAGTTGACCGGGATCGGATATTTTCCCTAGAAAATTAAATAGTTTTTCTTTTTCCTGTGGTTGCAGAAATCGAAATCGAAATCGAAATCGAGATGGCTGAAGAACATCGGTGCCAGGCTCCACAACTATGCGTCAACAACTGCGGCTTCTTTGGAAGCCCAACGACGCAGAACTTGTGTTCCAAATGCTACCGTGACTTGCAGCTCAAGGAACAACAGACGCTCGCTCTCAACCAAACCTTAATCTCATCCGCCTCTGCCTCCTCTTCCTCCCACTCGTTCTTGTCTCCGCTGATCTCCGTCTCGCCGTCGCACGACGCGCGGGTGGAGCGCGTAGTGGAAACGAAGGAGGAAGAGGAGAAGGTCGTGGAGGAGGCGCCGGCTGCGAGGCAGGCGAACAAGTGCATGACGTGCAGGCGGCGCGTGGGGTTGACGGGGTTCAAGTGCAGGTGTGGCATGACGTTCTGTGGGACCCACCGGTACCCGGAGCAGCACGCGTGTGGGTTCGACTTCAGATCGATGGGGAAGGAGCAGATCGCCAAGGCCAACCCGGTCGTCAAGGGCGAGAAGCTGCAGAAGATCTGAGAATTGTCAAAAATTGTCAGGGTTATAATGGTCTTTTTACTTTCCGTTGTTTGGGAAATTTCTCGGTCGGGGTCTATGTTTATTGCGTGGTCGGTCCTTGTAAAAATTTAATTTAATGATAATTTAATGGTTTCGTTTTTCTTTTAGAGATACTTAGTCATATATTCATTCTTAGTATTAACAATATAGATAAATTTTACACCATTTAATTTTTATAAACAAATTCAAAAAATGACAGCTGGCTTTATTTAATTTAATTTTGATTATTAAATTACTTTGATGTCTTATTGGAGTTTTTATCAAAAATAGCCAAAATTTAACCCTCAAATTCATAAATGTCAGTTTTTTAAAATACTTTCAAATATAGCCAAAAACTCACTTAAATTGACCCAAATACCCTCTAAATTATAACTCAATTACACCTAAAAGCTAAAGCCCAAAATAACAGGAGCACAAAAACAAGATTGGCTTCGTCAACTTAATCATGCTTATGAATCCTATTATAAAAATGACAATGTAATTACCAAAAAGAAGAAGAAAAGTAACAGTTGATGTTTTCATAAATCCAAGCAATAAAAATCATCTCTGTGACTATGGCTTGATTCGTGGGTTTGGGAGTTTTTTACAATAAAAAAAGTTAAAGTCAATTCTTGACATGATAATTTTTAATTGAGAAAAAAAGTTGAACTTTCTTGCAAAATTTGTATCATAAATACTAGTAGTCTGCATATGATATGGGGTTAAACTTTCTTGCAAACCATCATATGTGTTGTTGCCTTCCCTCAACACAAGAGGTCTAGAAAAATTGCAAGGCCCTCGTTGTTCATAGACTATCTTCCCACAACATAAACTTGCCTATATTAACTTTGCTTTCCATTAAGGGTGATTGGCGAGAGGCAGTATCCTTGTGTTTGAGGGTAGGCTTGGTGGAGAGTGAGGCTTGTGCTTAGTAGCTTACGGCTTGGAAGAGCATGCTTTTTGGTTAGGTTTTAATTTAGAGGGCATTTGGGTCAATTTAAGTGAGTTTTTTACTATATTTGAAAGTTTTTTAAAAAACTGACATTTATGAATTTGAGGGTTAAATTTTGGCTATTTTTGATAAAAACTCGTCTTATTGAGTGTTTTTAGTATTTTTATGAGGTTTTCGGATTGAGTTTATTTTAAGAAATTGAAGGCAGTTTTGTAATTTATAAGAAGTTAAAAGCCTATTTGTTATGTTGCAAATGAGTTTTGGATGTGTTTTTAAAGTCCATTTTATATATGGTTTTTTTTTAATAATTTAGGCCCCTATATTAAGTATAATAGTGAATCTTCATTTCTTTTAAAATAAAAATATTTTAGCCAATGATTCAATCAGAAATATTAATAATAAAAAAACGAATTGAATGCAAATTAAAGATGTGCAGCAGAGAAAATGGCATTAGATGGTAAATTGATTGGTTTTAATGTTGAATTTCAATTATTTTGAGGAAAATTGAAGGTAGACTTTGTAATAGGACTGAAGAACAAGAAAATTTTGTTGCAAGATATAAATTCGTACAAACTTTTGTGTGTTTCTTTTTGCGCTTGGCATGTTCTTTTCAGATTTTTGATGTGGGAGATAGGAATCAAATACCAATTGGGACATTCTTAGGCCTGCTTGAGCCTGAGCAAGGGAATTGGGCTCCTGCTTTCAGCTATAATCGAGCCTTCGGCAAGGGCCTTACACAAGCTTGAAAATTCAATGGAATGTTTGAGGGTAGAGAGGGAAACAACCCTTGTAAATACTTCATGAGTGATCTCTTTGCACCCAATTGTGGTTTTTAGACCTCCAATTATTTTAAAGATTTGTTATTACAATACCTCTATGAGGTTGATGAAACCATCAAGTTGCATCTTTTTTTTTTCTTTTTTTTTTACGTCATTTATGGTCTTCAAGGTTAATATGGGTGCTCACAAGTAGTTCATGTCGTCAGTTTTTGTCCAAAAGTTTATTAAATTGCTGACGTAACACACATGTGGGACTCACATATTCAATAATATCACACCATGTGGATTAAATTAAAAAATATATTTTACAATTGTAAACCATAAAAATTAAACAGCCTTTAAACAAAATTAAAGACAAATTCACTTGTTACCGAGGTAAATACCCTAGGTCAGAGTTAGGCCCAAGTTGAAGGTTCCCTTTGTTTTAATAAATTTTTTAAACCCATGAAGGCCACACATTTGGTGGTTTGGATTGCACCACACTATTTTAATTAAATTGAATAAGTGTCACGGTAGCTATTCAGTGAACTTATAAATGTTAGCATTAGACTTATTAAATTGGACAATAGTCCAACATATTGTGCCTTACTCTCATATATGAAGGATATATGGTGTTTTTCTAAAAAAAAAGGTTCATTTAGACATCTAGATTATCAAAAATTCATTTGAACGAAAGACTTTAAACAAAATCCTATGGCCTAAAAGCAAAACCTTTCAAAGGATCTTAAGGTTCAAAGACTTGATGTGCATTGCAAACTACCATACTTGAAATTAAAAGAGATGAAGGTAGATAGGAACTCACCCTTGGAGTGAAACTTGAGTCCAACCCAAGTATTCCACCAAGTGATGGTGGTAAGATCCACTTTCTACTTCTCCTCCGAGCCACAAAATAGTGACCTCCAAAGTCTCCACACCAAGCTTTCTCTTTGGAATGAAGATAATACACAAGAGAAGTATGTGGTGCTAGAAACACTTCTATTGGGACCGATTTTAGCTTGCCTAAGGAAGAGAGATTTGATGCTTTCTCTTACTTCCTCCTCACCTTTGCAAGACTTAAAACCCTAGGGGGAAAGATGAGCTAAGTGGTCAATATATAGAACACATGGGAGAACCTAAGGTTCTCCCTCTCTCTCCATTTGGACTGCACAAGGGGGGTTTGGGCCTTCTCATGGGCCTCTTGGTACAATTTGTCCCACTTGACTCTTCTTAAAACCCCATTGCTCCATAGGCCTTTAGTTTCTCAAACTATTCTTAAGGCCCATTCTATTTCAAAGTAATTAATTCTCTCTTAAACAATTAATCAAATTAATTAATTGACTTAAGTGTTGATCTTGTCATCTTCAATTATTATCCAAATCGTAAGCTTATGGGTGTGCGATCCATTGGGTTCTAATTAGCGAGGTCGTGAGCGATCACGAACTTTTTCTTTTATTGATTGTGAATTAAAAACTCCCCTTTTTAATTCTCCCTTTATGAAGACCCAATTACGGAATATCCTCAGGACTTCCACAAACTATGAGTGACGTCTAACAACATATTACAATTATCCAAGATAAGATAGAATATATTAAGAGAACTCATTTAGTTGGAATTGCTATTTCACAATGTTCTTGATCTCGTTAATAGGATACATAATTCATGTCAAATCCCTAACGTAATCTTTATTGGCTATATGATTCAATATGAGCACAATTGGAAGACTCTTTCTCAATTGCGCTCCGACTTAGGTCGGAGATTCCCGAATCATATCTTAGAACATTCTCTTGCTCCTACTGGAAGTTGAGATCTCTTGTCATACACTCACTTGCCTCTATGGACTTGTTGATGATTCCAACGTTACCTTGAAGTCGTGAAGAAGAATGTTACCCTAGCCAATGCCTCCTTGTAGTGAAACTCACCGTTTCACTAATTGGTGGTAGGTCTTTTCTAGGCCATATAATAATGCATAATAAGTCTAACCCAAATTGTAAAGCATAAGAAGTTTGGCCCAAATTATAACTAGTAGAACCCTTTTGATCTTTGAGTCTATAACTATATTTAACTAAGATAATTAATAAGTTCATTCAATAATAATTCATAAAAATTAGTAAATATATTACTTTAATCGCCATATTGTTTAAACTCTAAAGGTAAAAATTAATGAATCCTGTATTGGGTAAGGGAAAAGGTTGATCACTAGAATACTAAAGGTTATTAACACAATTGTATATGTTATCAAATGCCTTGCATATAAACCAAGTTTAATAGGCAAACTGTCGGTTGTCTCGTCCTCAGATTTGTGGCATGACAACAACACAATAATTTACGTTCCAACCATCTCATATGCATGACCTAGGCTTCCAAGTATGGGTGGGCATGGTCCGATTCGGGCAGGTTTTCGCCTCAAATTGGAACCAAAACTGGTACTATTTACCTGATTTGGTTTGGTTCGGTTTTAACAAAAAAAATTTATAAAATTGTCCGATTTTGGTTGAACTGGTTCTAGTCCAGTTCGGTTTTGAACCAGATTATTATTATTATTATTATTATTTGATTTTTATTTATACAAATTTCAACTAAAATTTTATTTTTTGGCTTGAAAATTAACAAATTATCCAATTTCATACAAAAAGAAATATTGGGGCTAGAAAAAGAGATGTTTTGAAATTGAGCTTGGGTAAATATAGCCAAACAAAGTATGACAAATATTCAGATATGCTTAGATATGCTCATATTATTATTCTTCTCCAATATGGAGGTATTTATACAAGTATAAAGATGTGTTAACCTTAAATAAAATAGGAAATATATCTAAATTACAATAGGAAATAAATCTCTATTACAATAGGAAATAAATCTCTATTACAATAAGACTAAATAATAATTGGTAAGTAACCAAAATTCTAACTAAATAAGGAACTAAAATTCTAATTAAGTCAGGACTCGCCAACAAATATTAGTTATGACATTTAAAATATAGCATTGGATATAAATAAATATTAAAATTATATATATATATTTTTTAATTTGGCCGGTTCGGTTTGGCCCGATTCAGTTTGTTGGGGTATAGAACCGTAACGGAAACCGGTTAGAACTAGTTCGGTTTGGTTTTTTAAATTGAATTTGACTTTTTGGTCAATATGGGTTTTTTTTTATTTTTTCCGGCCCGATTTAGTTCAGTTGATCGGTTCTTCGATTCCACTTGCTGTGTGGATAGATAGGACTTAAACCTCTTTGATATTGAAGGAGATTCAAAGGTTATAAGAGATAATGTGTGGTAGGGATTGTATAGTCAAAGTTTAGAGACATGGCAAAAAGAGACATAATCCAATTTTCTTTATAATTTTTTTTTCGTACTTAATGGTTGTCTTTATTTTCAGTAATACAGTCACACAACTATTTAGTGTTACTAATCCATATGGATGTATGACTAAAATGATATATCATGGACTTATGATATGATATTAATAAATAAATACACGTATTATAATATAAGTAGATTAGTAATACCACGTGACAATATCTAATACTAGGAATTCTTCCTTAACGAGTTTTGCTTAAAAAGAAAACGGAAAGAAGAAAGTATCTGGCTGTATGTTGTTCCTTTTCTTAGCTATAAATTAATTAATATATCTACATATCTCTTAATTTTCTTACTATCCATATAGATACACGATGGAAGGCACATTGAGCAAATCTACACCTTTACCGTTCAATGGCTGCAACTTAAAATAAAGAGTTGATTCAAGCTCTACCGACCTATCAAAATTCATTGGGCCATTAAGATATTGTGGATTTAAGTTCACAAGTCATTTTTCTATAGGAATGGTGGATACCCTATAAAACTAGAATTAAAGCTAATGTCTTTCTCAACCTTGAAAAATTCCCTTGAGTTAACCCACTCCATACGACAGGCTTTATTTATATTCCATCAAAATATACCAAAAAGCCATCAACAATATAAAACCCAAGTAATCATTTCTTCTCAAAATGCTAACCAACAATGGGGAAAGTTTGGTTGAAAGATTCCTTAGTTGACTCAAGACAAGCGGTTGATTCTTTGGTGTTGTCTTTTGGGCCCCACCACTCATTTTTTATGATTTAACTTGTTTGGGAAAATATTATGATCATTAACGTATCGTTTGGTGGTTCGGTTCAGATTAGATTGAAGTTGAGTCCAAGTTATTTCTTATCAGTTCCATTTATAAGACACAATATGTTGGACTGTTGTCTAATTTAATAAGTTCAATTCTAACATACCAAACAACGAACAAAACTTTTATCCATTTTAATTGAAATAGTCTAGTTTAATCTTACCCACTAAACGTGGATGTATTTTATAATAATGGCCTAAAGCTAGAGCAAAACATGCTTCCAGTCACCATCAAGTTAAGTGCCATCCCCTCCCCAACTGGTGTGTGAAAAATATTCAACTTTGTTGCAAATGACACACATCTCTTTCACAAAGGAGGCTGGACCCGCGGTCACCTTCGGTGGCTGTCCCTTTCCCTCCTCCACGCCACCAAATATATATATGCATATATAAAATATGTTCATATTCACAACTATGGACAAAAGTGGGGTCGATTTTGTTAATTTATTGTCAATTCTAGTCTTTAAATAAGGACCTTGGGTAGTTCTAATCTTCGAAGTCATCTTCCCCATTATACTTTCTGTCATGTAGATGTAGTCTTTATTTTGTTGGAGGAGGTCGTGAGTTCAATCATAAAAGTTAAAAGAATAGGCAAAAACTTAACTTTCACAGGAATGCATAACTACTCTGTAAATGTGTAGTGACAACGGTGACAATTATGTGTTAGTAAATTGTTGTTCGAATGATATAATGCTGCTCGTCAAATGGTCTCATTGTGTTGTTCGAAAATAGTATATTTAAGAATGGTCAAAGTTTTATCTCTAAAATTCCCATGTAAGTATCATATTTTATTCATTATTAATGTTCAATTCTCGAACGTTGTTGTTGAATTATTTTTTCAAATACTCCATCTGGTTCCAATGAATATATGAAAAAAAAAGAAAAAAAGAATATGAACAAATATTCGGAACAAACTATCGTACTGATCGTTCACTTCTTTAGGGCCCGTTTGATAACTATTTCAATTTTAGTTTTTAGTTTTCATTTTTTGTGCTACAGTATAGAGGGAAATGAGAGTGAGAATGAGATTGAAAGAGAGGATGAGAGGGGAGGATGGGAGAGATGAGTAACAAAAGTGAAAACAATTTCAAATAGATTTCAGTTTTTAATTTTTGTTTTCACTTTTGTTACTCTTCCCTCTCATCATTCCCTCTCATCTTCCCTCTCAATCTTATCTTCACTCTCATTCTCACTTCTATTCTCTCTCTTTTTCCTCTATAATCTAGCACAAAAAATAAAAAATAAAAAATAAAAAATAAAAACTAAAATAAAAATGATTATCAAATAGGCCCTTAATAAATCACAACTTGCTTGAAAAATAAAGTTATGATTTCATATGAAATATATAGTGTTTCCCCCATTTATATTCTACTTCTACATTAGTTTACGATTATTATGTCCTCAAACTTATCATTTCATCATGGTTTCACATCATAAAAAGCACTTATTTTCACATCTACCACAAACATTGAACTCTCGTCTTCTCTCTTTTTTGAATCAAAAGAAAAATATCATTTCATACTTAAGGAAAGTATATAAATAAATAAAATTTCATTGTTGCCAAAAGAAAATCAAGGAGTAGCAAAAAAAAAAGAAAAAAAGAAAAAAAAGAAAAAAGAAACAAAGAGAATCATGGAGTCCAACCCATGATTATGGATGACCATTGAGTAGAATTAACTGTAGGATTCATTTATTTTGACTTTGGTGTCCACAAATGATGGATAAAACAAGTGAACTATTAAAAAAAAAAAAAAAAAAAAAAAAAAACAAAAAAGAGGAGGACCAAGTTGGCTAGAGTCTACAATTGAATTTGAATCCCCCTTCCCATTGTTTGTTTAGATTAGGTTAAAATAAAATATTATATATATAATAGATCTCTAAAAAAATTAATATTTATATAATTATTTGTGTTATCAAATACCTCTAAAAGGTTATTGAAAATTCAGTCAACGAGTCTAATCCAATGAAAAAGAGCCTTAAATTACATACCATAGGTTTTAGGTTCGAATCCCAACGACATTATAATTGTGTGTGTGTGAGAAATCCATCATCTCTCTAATTTAGATTATCACTTGTATTAAAATAATAATAATAAAAATAATTTAAAAAATTCGACCTTCAAATTAGCAAAAAATTAAATACTAGCCTATGAACTTTTTGAGTGTCATGTTCATGCCCATCGAACTCCCCACAAAATCCTTCCCTGGTGAACCAGACATGTATGTCAACGACAAAACCTACATCTTCATATTAAACCTTAGATCTACCTGAAAATACAGCTAACATCCCACGTGTCTTCTCTTTTCGGAAGAATATAAAAATATTATGCATTGAAGATCTTCACTCCCAAAACCCACAAATTTTAATTCTTAATCCACAATACCCAAGAATTTTTTTTTTTTTTTTTTTTTTTTTTTTTTTTTTGTTTTGACACAAATAGTCAATTTCTTGGTTTTACCATTATTAAATAATAATAAATACGACTACAATGTCTATAGGCCAAGAACTATTTAAAAAAAAAATTAGATTAACAAGTTGCCGATTTGTTTTTTTTGGGTAAAAGAATATTTATTTTTCTGTTGTACTGGTTAACAAGTTCTTAAGTTCTTTTTTCAGTTGCATTTGGCAACATTGAAACGAATTGACAGATCAATAATAGTATTTTTTTTTTCCCTTATGTGTCAAATACAATTCATCAAACATTAGGTGGCATCCTACAAACATAGGTTTAGTTAAGCTTAATTTTAGTGACTTGGTTATCTCATAAAATTTACCTTGATAGGTTTTGTTTGTTAAGATTCTTGAGGTCGCCCTCTTATGGAAGGATAGGAGTTAAAGAATCTGAAAATAACGGCCTTGGCCTTGGAAATACTTTTCAATTAGAGTTTTGACAGCGTTCAAGTTGAAGGTGATTGTAACGACATAATTATTAAGTTGTAGGTTTCAGTTTTTAGTTGTTGACATTATTTCTTTTATGAGTTATTTCTCTTCTCAGATTTGAGATCGCTCAGTTGCTTCATCTATGGCGGATCGGCATCAACGCAATGCTAGAAAAATTGGTTGTTGTCACACCTTCAAATCCAAACAAAGGTTTATTACAGTTATTTTTATGGTTGTGGTGGTCAGTATTTTCTTCTTTTCCCAAACTAATTTTGTAATATAAGACCTTGTCTTTATATTTTTCTCACCCTTTTTTGCTTTTGAGCAGCAGATTGATTGATGTGGGTTCTTAGCTAAAGCAAAATCTTCTTAAGCTCATAGGGACCCACCCCAAATCCCACCCATCCCATTACAAAAGACCATGCTTCTACTATTCCACAATATCCCTAGAGTCTACAGCCTTCAAAATCAAAACAAATCCATCAAACCTTTCAAGTGGGCAACAATAAAGTTCATGTCAACAACACACTATTAAAGTGGTCAATTTTTTACTGTTTTTCACTGCATTTTGCGTCCCCCCACTTCCCCAGAAAACCCAGGCCAACCTTTCAAAGATCCCCACCAAGCTCTCAAGTTCCAAGCTTTCGCCTTTAGAATAGAACTTGGGGTTTGTCACCTGGTTTCTCCATTTCAGCTCCTCAATGGCAGCTCTCAATCTCTCCCAGGTCCAAACCCCGCACACCCATTAGCAGTTTCTGAGCGCTCTCTCTCTCTCTCTCTCTCTCTCCAGTCCTCCAGAATATCATGAAATTTCCATTTCTCAACCAAATCACACATCAAGATTCCACTCCCATTGCCATTGCATAGCTTCCTGATCTGTTTCTGATACGCAGAACCCACTTTGCTAACCAAATCCCACATACCCAATTTCACTCTCACTCTCACTGAGCCAGTCCTCAACAAAATCCCAGATACAAATCTCATAACCCATTTTCCCAAATCCAGCATAAACCTCACTTCTGTATCTTGGAATGCCAAAATCTGTAGAAAACCAAGATGAACCCAATACACAGAGCTTCAAGATCTGTACAAGGCTCTATCTCTGGCCACATTTAGCAACACCGATAAACCCTTTTAGAGATTTTGTTATTGTGCCAATGAAGCGCTCGGTTCGTCCATTGTTTAGCCTTCTTCTACTCATTGTGTTCGCTGCTACGCTGAGCTGTCGAACCGTGGTTCGCCATAGCTTGAGTTCGATTGAGCTTGAAAAGAAGGTACTAATCCAACCACCAAAGCCAGTGTTCAATGCCACTCTGCTCAAATACGCTGCCGTTGATGCAAGCGAAGCTAAAGCCAAGCAGGAAATAGAGCAACTGTTGGAGGGTAACTTTGCTAGTCTTGGTAGATACAGGACTTTTGCTTCTTGGAGACGATTTAATCACCATGATATCAGAGCAAGGACCTCCGTTGGCTTACCGGTAATGCTTCGCTCTCCTCAATTCTATCGTTATTGGTTGGATTTTAGGAGAGTTTTGAGTGACTGGTCAAGAAACAAACGGTTTCAGCCTGATGTTATGTTGGATTTAGTTAGGCTTGTTAGATATCCCATTGATAGGCACAGTGGTTTGGTGGATTCAGAACAACGACGCTATTCCTCGTGTGCAGTTGTTGGGAATAGTGGGATCTTGTTGAAGAGTAATCATGGTGCTTTAATTGATAGTCATGAGGTAGTAATTCGATTGAACAATGCGAGGATTCAAGGTTTTGAGGGGAAAGTTGGGTCGAAAACAAATATTTCGTTTGTAAATAGTAACATTTTGCATCTTTGTGCTAGGAGAGATGGTTGTTTTTGCCACCCTTACGGACTTAATGTGCCTATGATTATGTACATTTGTCAACCGCTGCATTTCTTCGATTACACGGTATGTAATATATCACACAAAGCGCCTTTGCTTGTGACTGATCCTCGGTTTGATGTGTTGTGTGCAAGGATTGTGAAGTACTATTCATTGAAACGGTTTGTCGAGGAGACAGGGAAGTCGTTTGATCAGTGGGGGGCTCTTCATGATGGTGCTATGTTTCATTACTCTTCTGGTATGCAAGCTATTATGCTTGCTTTGGGAATTTGTGACAAAGTTAGTGTATTTGGATTTGGGAAGTCGGATTCAGCTAAGCATCATTATCATACAAATCAAAAGGCTGAGCTTCGGCTGCACGATTATCAGGCAGAGTATGATTTCTATCGCGATCTAGTTGAGAGACCACAGGTAATACCGTTCATTTCAGACAAGTTCAAGATTCCTCCTGTGGTTCTATATCAATGACATCTTGCCATTGCCAGTTGAATCATATGTTTTTGTGGAATTAGTTGATGTGTTTCTCTGGTTGCAATTGTTGTATTCTTGTTGTAATAGTAGTCTCCCCAAAAGATACAGTCAAAGAAAAGCCCAATTGTTGAAGATGTATGTTTCATACTTTGACCCTGTACTATCAAAGATAGTTTTGGGAAATATAATTTGTAAAATTGGAATCCAGATCAGGTACTCATTTGCTCTTTTTGAACTTTCTCGACTTGAATTCTTGGGACTTATATGCATAATTAGGATATCTTTGGATTGTCAAACGTAAAACAACTTTAAGCCATTGTTATAGAGGTTTCAACAGACATTTGGCCTAGATTGGAACTTATGGTTCTGTTTCTGTTGAATTAGATCACTGGTTTGACAAGTTCTTCCTTTACCATGTTGTCTTCATAGCATCAGTTTTGAACTTGGATTTGCTTTTATTGAAGGCTTTTGAATAGTTATTGAGAAGATATCCATTGATTGACCGGGGAAACCACTGATTGTACTGTTATGCATTGGTCTCCATATCTGCACATATGCCAAAACAAGGCATATAGGTTTTGTTATGTTACTCTATATTTGCTTTTTTGCAACTTATCATACAGATATTGAAAGAGATAACATCCAAATTACATAACTACAAAATAGCTAGTCTGCCCCCCTTTGAGGCTTCAGATTCAGATGCGTTAAAAACTCCAAGATGCTATGCACCATACAGATCGACTAAAAAGGAAGTGATGATATTATATACAACAAAAGCTCATCAACATTTCCTTCACTCTCCCATCCCCACACAAAAGACAGCAAAACAGCCAGAAAGATCTATACAAACTTCTTCACTCTGGTTCCATCACCGCATTCTCCTCTTCATACTTCACACCCACCAAGAACCTGATGCTTACCTGCAAGAAAAGGACATGACAAACGATTCAACATGATTCAACAACTGAAGAAACTGACCGCAACATCCTTCTAATTATACCTGCTTCGGATCATACATGGCGTACTCATTGTATTCGAGAATGCTGTCTTTATTATCTGAAGGCACTAAGCGGCCACAAGGAACTTTGATGTCATCTTGCCAGACGAAGTGCTCTGATTCATCTGTCTTCTTCCTACCCAAGCCCTTCACTCCGACTTTCTTCTCCTCTAACGACTTGGTGTCCTGTCCCATTGAATTCCAGAAGACATGTAAGGATACACCTCATTCTTAGGAACTTCGTAATAAAAACCATATTTTCATACCTCAGGTGGGCTCTTGATTTCAGTAATCTCATCTCCCAGAGAAGCCACAGCCAAGACCAAGAATCCTTCTGGCCTATCCACAGCAGTAAAACCATACCTAGTAGCTTCTGCAGCAGCGTCAGAGCACACAATAGCCTTGCCAAACTGTAAGCCAAAACCCATAGCATCGATTTACAATTAGAAGAAGTTTAATCACATTAAGCCTGCACTGAAATATCAATAGGAAACCATCATACCATATAGCCTGGGACAGGGAGAGAGCATATTGCAGGCAAGAAACCTCTATGCAAGTGCCTCAACAGATTGGAGCTCTGTGTTCCTGCAGCCATCCGTAAATGAAAGAAGAGTAAAATGAAAGAAGAGTAAAACACTCGTTCAGGTTGTAAAGCAGTGATGGGGGTTTTCTTATAAAAGTGGGAGTTTGTTTTATTTACCAAGGCTTACTGCAGCTCTTACGCAAATCTTTCCTTTTAAGTAGAAACTTTGTTGAGTTTTAACTTCTATGTTTTCTTAGTTTGAAAGTAACCTCTTAATCACCTCAAGGGATTCTCTTTCAAGGAAAGAAAGAAGACTAAGCATCTTACCACACCATAAGAGAACTTTGTTTGGTAGCTTCTTTATTTCGTCTACTGATGGACAGACACTTGATTCGACAACGAATATGTTGTCAACAGAGACCTTATATTCCTGAAAAGAATTGACAAATCAGTACATATCCTTGTGTATAGACGTCCAGTGAATATACATACCACAATGACTAGAAACTTTTATAAACTTGAATGCTTACAACATCCCCAACTTTGACAGGTTCATAGGTTGTCTCAAGGTACTTCAGAATCATCTTGTAATCATCAGATTCCTTATCCAGGGGAGAAATGGAGCAGCCCATTTTGTTATACCGTTCAGACAAGGGGTCATCAAGAGTAGATCCACCCATGTCTCCTATAAGATGCGAAGCCACGGTTATGTCCCGAATAGTCTCGAGTGCAGCTGCAGCCTGCAACATTTGGAAACATATGATTTCCTAGTAAGATGGACGTTCCAAATATCAAGCAGGTGACACATGATTTGGCTCTGCTTACATTGTCTGCAAGTTCCTGAAAGTCCTTGAAGATAAAAGGCCGGGTAGAGTGCATGAGGGTGAACCATCTTTGGCTAAAATCTGACCAGACAGCCTTGGCCTTTGGCCCTGTATCCTTCATTGATTTCAATGTCTCTACGAACTTTTGAAGAACCTCCTCACCTGAATACATACCTTTGTCAGTTTGTGAGAGATGGGACAAGGGAGGCATAAAATAGAAGTTCCTTACATCTTTTTAAGTGGGCATCAGAAAGCATCCCCATTGGTAGTTCAGGGGGGTCGTATCCCATCTCCATCAAAGCATATCTACATTCAAAATAGAGGTTTCAGTATTTGTTGTGCAAAGATAATTGTAGTCAGAGACCTGGAACAGAATCATACTTGTAAATCTCCTGACTGCATAAGACCTTCATGAAATTTGCAACCAAAGGCTCAAGTTTGCAATGTGTGGCGGCAACACCCAATTGGTGAAGACCAAGTCCTCCATGTCTCACATCAACTCCATCATCCTATTCAGAGTAAAGAAGGTTTCACGTGGCAGAATAATATTACAAACAAAGGAAAACGGGATATGGTACCATGTCTATCGGGTAAAACTTCAATGGCTTCTTTTGGATTTTCTCTTCTCTTTCCCATGGTTCAAACTCATTTCCAGTTACTTCCTCAAAGAGCTTCACAAACTCCTTCACAGCAGCTTCCACGTTCTCCCATTCTTCAAGCCTCTCCTCTGCATTGGGATCATCACCAACTTTCCCTTTCTTATAGTACAAATTCAGGTTGCTCTCTGGTACTGAAATCAGTTGCATGACAGAATAACTGCACAACCAAACTTCGCCATAAGATCAACTAACATAACATCTAAGCTTAAATAGCTTAAGAAGAATAGGTCTAAATTACTCATTCAGTTTTTTCCCCAGATCACAACGAGAGAAGGCACAGTTGTACAGTATGCCATCTTTCTCAAAGATTTTCCCACCTCGCTCCTGCAATTTCGTATCTTTGTGGACACCTCTCTTCCCATAAAGCTTCAGCTGCACTCAGATGATATTGTAGTGAATACAAAATTACTCCGAATATGAAATTTTCTAGTGGGGTACTATCTTTAGAAATTTTTGAGGGGGAATTATATACTTCTGCTGAAAGGGATTCAAGTGCCTCTACATTTGGATCCATTTTGTCCCACGGAATTCCTTTGCCATCAGGAGCAAGATCAGTGACAATATCATACGCTTCGAGAGGCTGGGGTTCTTGTTTTTCAATGCTGTCTTTCAACCATGCTTCACTTACTACAGGTATCCCTCCTTCCCTGCAAAAGGATAAGAACCTGTAAGGTTTCCCTCTTTCATGGGTGCATAGTCACATGCATTGCAATTTCTACACGAAATATGTTGTCAAGAAGAACAATTCCCTCTCTATGGGCAAAAGACTAGCAATAGACTCGTCGAGGAAACCTAGTATATAGCTTGTAAGATATATTCAATGCTTAGGGCCAAAGGAAGAATTCTATACGCACATTGCTTCTGCAAGTTTAGAGGAGCCACCTCGCTCTCGCTCCGCAGGAGATGCAATGAGGCAAGTTACACCTGCAAAGGTTGTAATAAAAATGGCAGTACAGACAATAGACAAAGTACGCTTTATCAGTTCGCTTTATCTGCTGCAATCCAAATATCAACAAGATGTATAAGAGAATTACCAATCACATGGTTGGCAACCTTTCCTCCATGTTTTTCTATTTCTTTTCTCCAGTATTGCTGCGCATTTAAAACAAAGCAGTAAGTAGCACAAATTGACAAAGACGACTTGTCTTGCTTTCTCAAGTGTGCTACATACATGAGATGTAGAAAGACGGCCCATAAGAGACATCAACATCCCAGTAAAAGGCTTGTCCGGGATGCTTAGAACCTTCCTAGGCCGGCGACTTGGGTCCTCATATTTCTTTATCAACTACACCACAGAGAGAGCTCACAAGTTAACATGTATAGTGGGGGCATAGCATATCAAATGCGAAGAGAAGAGGGTGTGGATGAAAATTCGAATTACATCGGAGGCAGGAGAGTTCAAGATACTATCTGGTAACTTAATTGGTTCTTGTTTCCTTGGTGGATCCTTTGTGCTATACGTACAAGACGCCCATTCACTATAAGATCCAGTGCAAGAATAGCGTATACCAGTGAACTCCAAATTTCCATTGCAAGCTGGGCATTTATCTAATGGCCCATAAAACAACAAGTCTTGGCTGTCGAAACAATGAGTTCGAAAAACAATTATAAACATCACGCAAAAGAGCTGCCCACACTGAAATTTGTACATCATTATGTCTATGCATTTGTTTATGCGCCAATACGTGCGCAGGTTCCTGTGATCAACAAAAATGGACTAACCATTTTCGAAGGACATTAGCATCGGAGCCAGAGGAGTCTTGGCCATTAGCTTCCAAGATTTCGCTCATTTGTTCAGTTGACAGGTTATCTTTGACTGCTGTGCAGACCTTCTCAAACTCAGCAACTATGTCCTCTGAAGATTTACCATTTGCATGGCCATTGTCACCTTCAGACTTGGGCTTCTTCGGAGACTGCTCAGCTTCATGTGCCTTGTTCTCTGCCTTTTGCTTCCTTGTCATCACTTTGTCCTCCTCAGCATTTGGATGGGAATGAGACCTTGTTTCATGAACCTTGATGACATTCAGTAAGCTGATAAGACCTTTACTCTCGGACAAAGGAATGTGAGAGAGATTTGAAGTATTTAGTGAGACTCTCTTTCCTTCATTACTAACCCCAAGTGTCTTTTTTGTTCTATTTTCTAAGAGAAATACAAACACCACCAGCCAACTTAGACGTCTAAATTGCAAATTTAACACTGGAAAAGCATGTTTAAACTCCACTAAGATGAGAAACGTACATAAATTTTAAGCACAATTGGATGAAAAGAAAAGGAATAGAAAATTAAAAAATTTATTGTATTTTTCAAGTGCTCTTCTATCCTTCTAATCCCTAAATAATTTATTTTATAAATGCAATTTAAATAATATGTTTCTCCATCTGTGTAAGAGAGGTTTTATTTTTCTCTTCTCTTTGGCTGTAGAGTTGGTTTCAAAATTTATTAACTCAAGATTACTCGGTTTTTGGAGCCTGTAAGCAAATCCTCCCAACTTAAAGCATACCCTTGAAATATATAGAAAACCCAAATGAAGAAATTAATGGAAATTAATGTCTCAAAAGAATCTAAAAACACTCAGGTTCAAAAAACATAAACAAATAAATCATAGTAGTGTAGAAATAACAGCAACACAAGCTAACACCACTCTACTTAAAGCTTCATGCATGAAACCTGGAACTACAAAACCAGAAGAGATTAAAAAAAAACATACCCTCATGTTCAAGCTGCAGCAACAAAATCTTCTTCAACTTCACAGCTACAGAACACAATCACACAAACGAAATGAAAATCTTTTTTGTCTTCTTTTTTCAAGAGCTAAACAACAGGTCGAACAGTTGAGTAGGGTTGGGGGATATAAGCAGAAGGAAGGTCCTTTTACATCATCAAATTGCGGCACACCCCAAAGGGCCACGTACATTTCCTTTCTGCAAGGCCTTGGTTTTTCTGTCATTGCCATTACACGACAGGTGTTTTGGGTATGAAACGTGTCAATTTTGGTACTTTTTAGGCTGCTTAGGCCGTTGACAGGTGGAAATCTAGCAGTTGAATGTGAGAGACTTTGGCCTATTCGTGCATGCAAAATCCATATATTTTGATATTTTTCTGTCTCTCTGTAATTATCTTTAGGGTGTTTTGGCCTCAGAAGGGAGAGATCGGTTTTCGTTCGTTTTTTGAAACTTACACTTGGTTTTTGGAACTTGTGAGGAGAGGCCAAATATGGCACACGCAAGACCCCAATATTATCTAGGTGTTAGCTTATGTAACTGTTGAACCAAAAAAATTCACAAAAAAAATAAATTTGCCAAGTTGTATTGGTCAAATCCCTCCCTCCAACAAATCCTTACTATTTGCGCGACGAAAAAGATTTGGTCGCGCAAATTACATTTGAGTTGCACAAATTTCAGCGCAATAGAAACTTCGTTGCGTAAAGATTTTGAAGAAAAACTTTACGTGACTAAGTATTTTAATTGGTCACACAAACATAAGCGATGGTTATCCTTTGTCGAATAAAACTTTAGGGACGAGACAAATGTTCGTCTCTCAAAACTTTGAGCGACGACAGCATGTTCGTCGCTAGTACACCGCGTGACGGTTCACATTTGTCGAGTAGAAATGTAGGGATGAGAGTACTATTCGTGTCGCAAACATGCGCGCGACGAAATTGACTTCGTCGCTTTTTCTTATTCGCGAGACGAAGACTTTGGTCGCGCAAAAATAAAATATATTTTATTTAATTTTAATTTTACTTTTACTTTTTTTTTAATTTTGTAATAAAATAAAATAAAAATTTCTCGTAATAAAATGAAATTGCAATAAAAAAAATGTAATGAAGAGAAATTTAAAAAACAATAATAATATAAATGTATATAGTACAAGAGAAATGTTTAAAATGTAATTAAGAAAGTAAAAAACTAATAAAAAAATATTCCAAAGTCGTCTTGCAAATGCGGCTCGGAGGTCTGGACATTGTCAACAAGGGTAGAGGTGTGGTGGCCATGCTCAGGTTAGAGGGGCTTGGAGGTCGACGAGGGACCAAAATGCGGGATTGGAATGCCGGATCGAGCGAGGGACTCTAGAAGCTGTGACATCTGGGTACTATACGAAGCAAGTTGGGTCTTAAGCTCGGCCACCTCTGCTGTCAAAGCAATCACCTAACTGTTTGACTGCGACGATGAATGGGCTCTAGGTTCCCGCCGCTGAGCATTCCCCATCCCTCGACAATATGTCCATGACCTCATCCCGAGAGTCTAATCCAAGGTCTCCATCAGGATCTGAAACCCCGCATCTTGTAGAGGATCCATAGACTCGAGCAGAGTATCGGGAGGAAGTTGGGAGGCGAACTCCTGAAGAACCAACTGGCTCTTCTCCATCATTGTCTTCTGTTTAACATAACATAAAATATTAATTAAAACATTCATATAATAACCATGAAACTTGAATGCGTAAGATAATAATTAAAATTAAAGAATACTTACATGAAGGAACTCGACCAACTCATTCACAGGTCGAACATAAACGTTGCCAAAGACGTCGATCTCCAGGAATTTGGACCCCCCCTGAATTGAATAAGAGAAGAAAAATGTTAGTACGGAAAAAACAAATTAATACCCGTTGTCGCGCCTCCATCCTATATGAGAAGGGCCTAGAATTTGAATGGTGGAGAAGAGTCTTCTTGTCCCTATTACCCTTATTTGCTTTCGCATTCTTCTGTTATACAAAATATAAACGTATTAGTTGAGATTGAAATGAAATATAAAAAATTAAATAAACATTAGTAAGAAATGTGTAATAATTTTCAACTTAATATATAAAAAAATACCACATAATCGGGCTCTTGAAAATGACCGCAGAGCCACGCCTAACTATCCTTCCGCCCCTCAAGCTCCTTCGGACAACCCTTCTGAAGAGCGACATGTGGATCATCAAATGCTTGAAAATTGTTGTGCAAGTCGCTCTTCCATTGCTTGAACCTCTCAGCAAAAAGTCTGTTGACGTACACCAACGACTCGTCGTCGAGTTCCTCTAAATTGTAGTTCGTCTACAATAAATTAATTACATATATTAAGCAATAGAAATATATAAAGTTTGAAGGAAAAACAATTAAAAGGTACTGTCTGCACACCCCCGTCATCCTCTCGTCAGGCATGATCTTCAAAGACTTCCATTTCATCGGGCAATGGGTCCGAACGACGTGACCAATGTCATCGGCCAATGACCTATGTTGGTTCGTCTTTGGTGCAGCCCGATGCCGCTCATTGTATCCGATGTTGATACGACTGTTGGTCACTCGAGTGACCTTCGCCGTCTTCAACTGGCGACAAGGTCCCCAGGTGTTCTTCTTGGCTACAAAGAAATTAACGTTAAGTAACAAATCGCCGGGTGTTCTTCTAAAGCCAAGAAAAGGAGGAAATAATAGGACGAGCCCACCTTATTGTATTGTCTCTCTCGGCTTGCGTAGTTTTTCGAAGCTGTTGTTCAGTTCTATTTAAAGGGGCAAACTAATATCAATTTGGCTTAAATTGGCAACTGGGTCTCAAAGTCTCTCTAATGTGGACTCCTTGCTCATGATACAACTGATTAAAAATGTCAAGGCCTGGAAACAGATTATTGGGTTATCAAAAAATTGCCCATTAATTCCCAAAAGCCCAAAGTATTTAATGAGTGATCAAATAAATACTCATTAAATTTACAGAGGCCTAAATTGCCTATTATATGGTTAATGCAAATGTCAATTGTAGAAAATTAATGGGTTCATTAAAATTGCTCATTATTTTTCTTGGACATTGACAATAAGAAAAATGGTACAAAACCATCCAATTTTTCCCATGGATCATCTACCCATGCAAATTTCAATGAGATTAAATTCAAATCTCTTAAACACAAATTCTCAATTTGTGAGCCACACTTACCCATTAATTTCCAATTTTTCCCATAAGTCATCTACCTATGAAAATCTCCAAATTGTCCCGAAGACACAAATTCTCAATTAGTGGGCCACACTTATCTATTAATTTCCATATTAATTCTGGAACTAAATCGGTTTGATCCCGTCGAGGGTACGTATGTAGTCTAGCATCCCAATAGACGTAACCGCAACCAAATTTGAATCCTTGGTTATTCTGACCAAGTTCGCCCAAACACTTTACCAATGTTAATTGTAGAAAATTTGTGGGTTCATCAAAATTGCTCATTATTTTTCTTGGACATTGACAATGAGAAAAATGGTACAAAACCATCCAATTTTTCCCATGGGTCATCTACCCATGCAAATTTCAATGAGATTAAATTCAAATCTCTCAAATACAAATTCTCAATTAGTGGGCCACACTTACCCATTAATTTCCAATTTTTCCCATGAGTCATCTACCCATATAAATTTCTATGATATTCAATTCAAATATCTCAAACACAAATTCTAAATTAGTGGGCCACACTTACCCATTAATTTCCATATTAATTTTGGAACTACGTCGGTTTGATCCTATTAAGGGTATGTAGGTAGTCTAGCATCTCAATAGACTCAACCGCAACCAAAACCAAATTTGAATCACTGGTTACATCAATCAAATTCCTACAAATCAAACATCAACATTCACACAAATCAAATCCGAACTACGTTGGTTTGATCCCATCAAGGGTACGTAGGCAGTCTAGCATCCTAATAGACGCAACAGCAACCAAATTTGGATCCTTGGTTTATTCTTAACCAAATTCACCCCAAACACACATCAAAATTGAATCCCTGGTTTATTCAACTAAATTCACTCAAACATATTTTCAATCAAATTCATTCAAATTCCCCATTTTGCAATGAGTCATTTATTTATTGCAATTCTTTGAACTACGAGTGGCTTGATTCCTGCAAAGGATACGTAAGCACCTTGAGGTTGGACTTAGGAGCAGCCGCAAAACCAAACACACATTGTGTTTCTTTATGATGGAATCAAAGGACCCTTGAAGCAAGGGATTGTAATTAAGAGACTTGAATGTCAAATGGGTCGAACCTAAAATAATAAAACCCCATTATTTAATTAGTGGTGGTGAAATTATGTTGGGAGGATCACATTTTCCTTCAACAGTAACATTGCCATCTCTTTATACAAAAGACAATTACAGAGTTTTTCCTCTTTCAGAAAATTACAAATAAAGATACATTTAAAAAAGAAAAAGATATTAATGGCCTTGTCAACTCACTTGTTGGGTGCTCAACATCTCACAAATGAATGAAAAAGAGCTCTCCAGCCGTTTTAAACTTTATTTATTTTGCAAAGTTGTAGGAGTCAAATATTACCAATTGATTCCAACCAAAAAAAAACAAAATTAGTAATGGATGAAGTTCCACCCACTCAAAATTCCCTACCAATTTCCATTTTACATAAAAATTTATTTGTAATGTTATATTATTTTCAAAAAACACAAAACAAAACAAAACAAAAGCTACAAGTTTCTTTGACTAATCTTCTGCATAGATAATCCTTTAAATAAACCTAAAAAATAAATAGTTTGGGTCATTAAACTATAGTGTAGCGCGAGTCTCAATAATGTGGTTTTCTAGTTAAGTTCTCAACTTAGTTCTCATTTCCTCTCCGATGTATAATATTATGGTATTCTAATAAAGCATCTATTCCCAACAACAACAAAAAAGAAAGAAAAGGATCCTTATTGTTGGAAACCAATCATGAGACGAATTTTTTTTAAGGATATTTAAGTTAACTAACTATCTAAGTTAAAACATAAGAGAAATAAAAGTTACATTAATAGTTAAGTTATCAAAACGACAAGTCCATGGACTATAAGAGGAGGAAAGTGATCTGAAGTTAGATCCATGAGACCCTTCTTCTCAAGCTCATACCCTAAAGTGTTCCTAGTCATAGGATAGTGCAACTAGACATTGATGATCCTCAAAGACAGGCATACACTATATCTGTTCAATTGGGAGGATGATTGGTTTCAAGTCATTTTTTAAAAGATACTAATGATAAGTTCATAAATTTACAAATTTATATACTCTTTATACTTAATTTTTGAAGGAGAATTGGATTTAAAAATGACTTATTATTTTATTTTCTCAATTTTCAGCTTTTTGGAGCAATTAATTGGTTTTCAACGGAAATATGACTTTTTGGTGAAGTTTTTGTACAAGACCAGTTAGAGATGAAAGTTAAGATCTTGAAGATGATTGTGGAATGTTTCTAGAATTTTTTGAGCAACCTATGAGAGTAGTCTTTGAAGTTAAGTCAGCATAAGGTGCAATCCTGTCAAAACTGTGTTGCTGTGGAAGAATGATTATTTGAAGACTTTCCCAATTTTTCCTTAAGGCGTGTGATATATGGCCGGAAAAATAAGACAAAGATCTACAATATGTACTTTACATATTGTTCTCGAATTATCTTGAAGGAGGAACAACCTCAAACTTGCATACAAAGAAACTGATATGCTTTCCTAATCAAAGAAGGAGTCTGAGTCAAGACTTTCCTAGTTTTATGTCTTTACCTATTTTTTAGGGATTTGGACGTTCTAGGTTATTTTTCTTAGTTTTTTTTTAAGAGAACTTTTAGGACCCTAGGACGTGATATAAAGAGGTGGCAAATTTCATAGAAGGGGTTAAGCTTTGAGGAGGAGAAAATCAACCCTAAAGTGCAATATCTTTAGTTTTTATGGGTTCTATTATTTTTCCATGTCTTTTCTTTGATGTTACTCATAACTATGTGTAACTAACACTTTCTTGCTAGGGCGTGATGATACCCTAATATGATTATCTAGTTTTGTTATTCTAATTTCTCTTTCGTGGTTCTATTGAATTGGAATTTTAATCATTGTTTATCCTTGCTTGATTACTTGGATGGTTAGCTACCATTTAGGTTTTTGATTGAGGTATTTGATGCAAACTTGTGTAAATACCATATGGAGTTTGAGACCAGCTTCTTGTGATTAAAAATTGTGATTCACTTAGGGTAAATATCATATTCTTAGGGAGTTGCATGGCTTATATTGGATTTCATTAGACTTAATGAATTCTTGCATGATCAGATTTGAATAAATACCATAGTTGAATTGCATGTTAGGGTATGTGAGTTTGCCTAACTACCATAGATAATTCACGCTAAAAGGAATTAGTCAACAATATAATTTGAGTAACGAAGAGGAAGGGAATAAGAGATTAGAGAAGGATATTAGGAGTGGATTCATTGTCCTAGTGCCATCATATCTTGCTGAAAACCAGTTCTATTGTCTTTTGTTTGTGTGTTTAATTAGTTGTTTTCTTATTTGTCCTCAAATCACTTATTCAAAAATCCCGTTTGTGTTTATGTGGGTAAGATATGTATTTAAATTCCATTTTAATTTGTCTCCGTGATGAATTCCTTCGGAAAATCTTTAATGTAATTGATTTGATCAGCTATAATTGATTTATGTATATGATTCGGACCATATGTATCCGTACCTGATTATATATAATTTGAATAAATGATAATGCAAATATTCAATGGGAATCATTCTTTACAGTCTCATTATATATGAAATTCTTTTTACCCAAACTAAGAAGAGAAGCATTTTGTTTGTTACTTGCCTCTTGGGGTTGAATCTCTGCTCTACCCATTTGAGGGGCTTTCCTTGCTATCTTATAAGAACATTTATAAGCAAAGCTTTGGATGTGTCATCCTTATATCACCATTGCTATCTCCTTCTATGATTTGGCGGGCTTGGGTTGGTGGGGGTGGTGGTTAGGTTATAGAGAGGTGGTGGCTGGCCGGAGTTGGGTAGGGACTTTTGGTAGGCGTTGGGGTTGGGAGGAGAAGAGGAAAAGGGGAGAAAGATGTTTTATTTTTATTTTAAAACTAATTTGTTTTAAAATTTATATTGTATTGCTTATTTTTAAAAGGAATGAGTTTAAAAAAAAAATTATGGACTGAATTACCCCTCCACAAGTAACGAAAGTTAAAAATATTTGACAGAAATTGAGGAATGTCTTTGAATTAGCTTAAAATTGAAACCACGTGGATCTTAATAGTAAAAGTGACTAAAAATAACATTTTAACTTTGCTTTATTGTAGTATATTATCCCTTATTTTCCTACACCTACCACAGATTATATGTTTCATTGGTCGTATTTCTATACTATTCATTATTTTAGAGATTTTGTTTTGATATCTTTTGAAAATGGATATCAACCTGTGTGAACTTGTTGCACCTATCATCAAACAAAAATAAAGTGATGGCTCCTAATATTGGTGTCCTTTTATTAGACAATGTGAAGCTAAGTTAGCTAGCAGGGCAAAGTCTATAGGGTCATCAAGGAGACTCATGAAAGTGGTCCGATCTTGGTGCATGCAATCATATATATATGACATATATGGTTGAATGTGAAAGGGGAAGAGACTACAAAAGATAAAACGGTGTGTTCAAACAAAAGGGGGTGGTTGTTCTTTTCCCCTCAAGTTTTTTCTATATCCCGACAACGCATGGTGGAGGACCCCAATCATCTTCAGAAATCAAACACACCATTTCACATTTTCTCCTATCCTTTTTACTTTGTCAAGCCTACCTCAAAAGAAACCAAATTTCAACGTCTTATAGCGCCTTTCTCTCTCCACCTCTCTTTTATTTTATAAAAAGTCGTTGCCCAAATCTCTTTTTCATACATAAAAAGCACTCCATTTGTTAGAGTTCAATTGCATTTTATATGCAGGGGATCAAAATCCTCAAGGTAGGATTAAAACTTTTCTATCCATCTCAATTAATCAATACCCAATCATTCTCTAGTTGATGTTATAACCTCGATGGGTGATTTGGTAAGCCCCCAAATTGGACTCACCTAGCCATTGAAAATTCGGACATAACTAAATAATTAAACAATTGTTATTGTAAGTTTTTTATACATATAATTGTTTATTAGCGGAAAAGGGTATTCGAACGAGATCACTTCTAACATTATTGAAAAAAGAGGTATCGTTAAATTAAGAACTAATTGATAATTGTGGTAAGTTAAACTGTATAGGCTAACATAATTAAGTGGATAGTCATTCATATACTTCTTATGTATTAAGTAAGATCAGCATGAAACAAAACATTTTTCCATTTTACTTTTTCCTAGCAATGTATTGAGCCAGCTACAAAAAGAATTATCATCGAATTGGTTGAAAAGCAATCTATCATATGAATTTTTTTTTTTCTACTTCTTTTTTAATGACATGTTTCCACATTCCACTACCCTTTTGCACCCTTATTTTAGTCATAAGTAGGTTTACTAACATCATTGCATACATAAGAGCAAAAGTCAAAGATTTCATTCCCTCTAGCATGAAAAGTTGATTAGATATTAAACTATAAGCAGGCCACACAGAGAGAGAGAGAGAGAGGAGAGAGAGAGAGGAGAGAGAGAGAGAGAGAGAGAGAGAGCATATAGAGATGATTATCCCAACATTTCCATTTAATATATTACAACAATCATGCAAAAGATTACCAGTTGGCAATGAAGCTGACAAATTTTCTCCAATGGGGGATGCTACAAAAAAGATTGTGTTGATAGGAGAAGAAAATTCATATGCTTCATCACTTCAGGCAATCATCAACTTATTGACATAATTAAACAAACTGTCTAGAGTTAATAATAAATTTTACTCCCTCTCCAGTAGCAAATGCTCCGTAGCAAACCGCTCCCTATGTGCATGGTGTGCAAACTGCTGAGAATTTTTTGTTACTGAGCACAAGCTTGGAGATATATTAAAGCCCACTAATTACTTTATCCTCTATACTTAGATAATTTCGAATATTAAACCTGAAGGAAGGAAATTAAGCTTCATAATGTCCTTATCATCTTGAGTTTTTATCAAAACTAGCAAAAGTTTACCCTTCTTTCTAATGATAGAAATTTTATAAAAACTTTCAAAAATAACCAAATAATAGGCCTAGGCACCGAACCTAAGCGCAGTTTTTGGCTGTTCTTGGAAAGTTTTTATAAAAGTGCTATCTTTTAGAAGAGGGTACAAGTTACTTTTTGGCTAGTTTTGATAAAAACTCAGTCGTCTTCAGAACCAGTTATGCATTCCTTCTCATCCTCATGAAAACCATCAAGAGAAGGGTGTGGAGAGTGTCCTTTTCCGAAGGATCTAATGTGGTCCTTGAGTGACCTTTTGTGCTTGAAATCAGATCCACAGGTGCAATACCAGAGCTTCCCACAGTTCTTCTCATGGGTTCTCCAATCTCCCTTAACTGCAAATGTTTTGGCACATTTTCTACACATGAATGGCTTTGCTCCATGCTTTCTCTTGTAGTGAGTTTGGAGAGTTCTGAAGTCTTTCAGTGGCTTGGCTCTTGGGTGATTGATGTTGTTCTTGCAGCCTTGAGCACAGCAATAGCATGGTAGCCTCAGCATTGCGGCTGGTTGTGTTCCTTTGAGAGAATCTGGCCCTTTTCTAAATTCAGATCCGTGGCCCCACATATGCATCTGCAAACCCAATTCAATATATATCTTTTAGTTGAGAAAAAAAGCTGCTCTTTAATTCATTAGTTGACCTCAAACTCGCATAGAAAATATTGAGTATGCAACATGAACATATATATGTGGTCAAATGTAAAATCAAAATGGAGTTAGAATAAGCTCAATTAATGGTAATTTATTTTATTGGATGAGATTTACCACTAGTGTTTACCCTTCTATGTAGAACTTCTTTTTCTATGTTGCGAACAAATTTCAGAGAACTATCAATGAAAAAGATAATGAACTTAGTCAGTGATTGGCTAGTACATGGTACCAATTTAAGTGAGGGCGTGCATTGTCCATATCTAGTCAAAATATCGATCAAATATGAATAATGCACTACTGAAATTGGTACATGGGGTGAAACAATTTCTTTTCACTGCTCATTCATGCCCTTGATGTCATGTTTACTTCTACAAGTCCAACCAGTTTTCCCCCAACCGGCCCCCAGCTTCTTGAAGCCACGCCTTTCAAGACAAAACGGGAAAGGTGATGGAGGGACAAGATCCAAAAGAAATTGAAATATGGAGGTAATAGGATATGCAGAGATTGTCTCCATTTGGAGAAACACTTGTATATCACGGGGTTAATACTATTCTGCTCTCCCCAAACCACGCATGATAACTTTTCCACATAGTGAAATATAATTAGTTGGGAGAGCAAAACAATGTTATCCCTGTGTCATGTAAAATAAATTGCCAAATGACAGAGAAAGACCAGCCTTGAAGTAAATCATCCGTGCTCTTCCTCCTCTTGTTGTCTAATTATTAGCAGCTCTTCCTCCTTTTGACATATATGGGTCGACAATAATAAACTCCAAACACACATTTCATGCCAAGATGAACAAGGACAAAAGGCTTTTAAACTTTCTCGGTTTATTTATTTATATATTTCTCAGCAGAGAAATTATAATTTGGATGGGAGGTACTATAAACCTAAGCCGCCAATAACAATAGTGTTTTTTTGTATAGCACTACATGGGATCTCTCATTGGCATGCATAGTGTGCATGTGTGCATGTTCCTTTTCCCCCAGTGAAAACTTTAATGGATAATTTCCTCAAAATCCGGTCTCTTTTTTAAAAGGTCGAACTACTTGATTAAGCAAAGAAAAAGTAAAAGATGCATATATATAATTGTAACTTATCAACCCATTTGTGTAAGTAGCAATTCAACAATTCAATTACTTCCACCACTATACAAGTTACGATTCTAAAAAAACTTCACTACAAAGTCTATCCTTTTATTATTATTACTTCTTCTTCTTTTCTTTTTTTTTTTTTTTTTTTTTTTTTTTTTTTTCCCATTTAGGTTGTAGTTTAATTTGTTGGTGAAAATTAGTGTTTAAGGTTCTGAAATTAAAAACCCCCACAAAAATTTGTTCAAAAGATATATGATGGGTAAGAATAATTAATATCAACTAACCTGCATGTTATTGTACCTATTGAAGGTCTTGCTGCAAATGGAGCAAGCAAACTGCATCGGCCCAACAAGAATCTGAGCAGGTGTTGGTATCCAAAACCTACTCTCTGCATTAAAAGAGCACCCATGAAAGCTCTTCCTCATGGCTACTCCTTCTTCTTCCTTGAGATCCAAAACCTTCTTATTCTCATGATGAGTGTCTGATTGATCAGCTTCACTAGTACTATTAGGCAGTCCAATGCGCAAGGCCACTGTAACTTGCCCCATTTTCTCTTCTTTGACTCCAGAACCCTCTTTCTGCACCCCAACATCTTCTATTTTCACCGGCTTGGTGTCCGTAAACTGGCTTAAAAGAGGCAAGCATTGCATAGTAGTGCTATTCTCAGATAAGCAAAAAGAAGGGGATGATGATGAAGAAAAAGAGGAAGGTGGCTTCAGCCATTCAATGAAAGGAGGTGCTTGAAAGCACAAATTTTGGCCTTCCACATGATGGTTCCATAAACCCATCTCTAGAGAGAGAGAGAGAGAGAGAGAGAGAGAGGTCCTTGATGAATTCTCTCCTCAGAGGATTTAACCAGACCTTTTGTGGGAAAGCTTCACTTATAGGGTTGATTTATGAAATGTGGTTTGGTTTGTCTTTTTTGGAACTTTTTCTTTCTCCTTTCTTTCTTTTCTACCTTTGGCCTTTGTTTGGTTTAGGGAAGAGAGAGAGAGGGAAAGAGAAAGAATGGTAATGGTGGGGGTACAGATAATGACATGCAAAATAGAGACTCACCTAAAGGAAGAGAATCCTAGAAGAGTCTGAATATCTGTATTTGTTAGCTATGTACATGCATTTTCTTTTTTTCCTGGTTTTTTCGGTTTAATTATCATATCATGGAATTTGACCTATGTGCACACATTTCTCATACTACATTGACATTTTGCAGATGGCCTCAAATAGCGGAAGGAAAAAGGTGGCAGCATTTGGTCCATACCTAAAAGAAGACGAAAATATATATATACTTTTTTGTTTTTAGATATTTTCTATTGAGAGAAGCGATAGTATACTAAACTCACACACACTATGAGGATGTTAGGACTCGAACTCAGGACCTTTCCCGAGGAAGTAAATACTTCAAACCACTATACTAATGGGTCCTTTGCAAAACAAAAATATTTTAAGAGAAGCAAAACTGACATTGAACCTGAAACACCTGTGGATTAATTAATAAAATAAAAAATGCATAATGTCGATTAACTTACGTTATATATACATCCCAACTTTAACGTGTTATATCAGGTGCCGGTTACTGAAATTACAAGTTAAATTTCAAGATTAGCTGCAGATGAATTTGCTTACTTTTTCTTCTACTATGATGTAATCAATTTAATACTAAGTATTTTATCATTCGTAATTGTCAACAAAAATATCGGAGAAATTCACCATCAAACAAATATATATGTAAGGACATCACAAATTTAATTTGATTCGGATCATCGGATTACCAACCTGTTGTGCCACCTCATCAATCTTTTATATTCTTAACCTCATCAAGTTTTGTTTGATTCTTTCTAATTCTTCGAATACACAAAGCTGGTTAAGAAGATAAAAATTCTACGGTACTAGTGTCCTAAATTATACTGGTAAGTCACCTCTCTTGTGCTTAGCCAATCTCAAATGCAATGTATTCATATCCGCTGCAAATACAGGAACAAATAACAAATTCAAATTGCAATATGGAATTATGAGATTTAATTATATGTAAAGTGTTTGGCTGGTCATTTAGTTTGAAGTACTGGAAGCAAGAAAACGATCCAGAACAGAGGAATCGGTCAGTCGTTAGGTATTGTTGAGGGGAAGAGGTGTGACGGTGGAGGTGGTAGTGGTGGTGGAGGAAAATGTGAGGCGGTGGTGGTGGTGGTGGTAGACAATGTCATTTAAAAAAAATTATTGATGGTATTATGGGAATTAAAAAAATTCATTAAAGGCTATTCTATGCTTCTTGTTAAGTCAATTTTTGGCCAAAAAAGCAATATCGAACTGGCCTAAGGGTCAATTTGGGATTGCTGTTACTTTTCAAAAAAGTTACTTTCGCTGTGCTTTGAAAATAATTAGTTGTAAAGTAAAGCATATCATCCATGTTTGGTAAACAATATACATGATGTTGAAAGTAATATGTGCTAATCATGTGGTGGTGAAAGAGATGGAGGTGAAGGTGGTGGTGAAAGAGGTGGTGGTAATGGTGATGAAGGTGTAGATGGTGGTGGGGATGTCGGTTATGGAGGTGGAGGTGTTGGTAGCGGTGGCGGCGTGGTGTTGCTGGTGGATGTGGTGGTGGTGGCAATGGCAGTGGTGGTAGTGGTGGAGGTGGTGATAGAGTTGGATGTGGAGGTGGAGGTGGTGGAGGTGGTGTCATTTTAAAAAATTAATGATGGTATTTTGGGAATTAAAAAATTTATTAAAGGCTCATCTCTACTTTTTTTGAAAGCAGTTTTGAAAAGCAACTCAGAGCCTGCTTTTAAAAGTTGTTGTCAAAGGTCATTGCTTTTAAAATAATCGGGATATTTTATTTTTACCAAACACCTTAAATTGTTTAACTTTAAAGTGAAACATGTTGACCCCCCCCCCCCCCCCCCCCCCCCCCCCCCCACCCCAAAAAAAACACATCCCAAATGGGACCTAAGAACGAATAAAATTTTGGAAAAGAAGATCTTAAAAGAAATTAGGGAGCTCCTCCAACCAAAACATATCCTGACCAATTGAAAACTACGCGTTTGGAATCTACTTAAGAGGGAGTTGAACTCTATTTATGTTTCAGCAAAATCACTTGGAAAAAGTAACTATATTGAATACGCTATCTCCCCAAATAATGGAGGCACAGCGCAGGACACCACCAAAATTAGTGCACTCTCTTTTTTAGCTAACTGTGAGTTTACTTAATTTCAGAAAGTTAAAGCTTGCCGACAACAAGATATTCCCAACCGGATTTTCAGGAGATAAATATGCAAAGTTAACTCTAATCTTCTTTTTTCTTTAAAAAAAACCCTTTCTCTTGTATATTCTCTGCACTAGTTTGATTCTCTGCAAGTTACAACCACATCCTTTTAAACTGTTTCAGTTTTTATTTTTCCCCATAAATACAAAGTTGTCAAACTTTTTATAGACATATATGCTTTATGTGAGTGTGACATTTTAGTCTTGTACTTTTGCATAAGTTTTCTTGCTTGAGTTGTTACAAATAGAGTACATTTAGCAGGTGAATGAGGCTCGTTTGGAGTACTTAATTGCTTTTAACAAAAGTGCTTTAAATTCATTATAAAAATCTTGAATTTTCATAAAAAAATTCAATCGCTTTCTGAAAAAGCACTTGAGAGTGCTTTCTGAAGAAGCATATAGCAGGTGCTAAAGTTCTTCTATGATCCAGAAGCGCTTCTAAACTTTTTTGTTAAACGCCGTCATAAGTGATTTTAATTGTCAGAGAGTGCTTTTAGCCTTTTTAGAAGCACTCCCAAACATTAAATGTCTTATGAAACTGAATGGCATGCAAAATCTTGGAATAAGTTTACTTATAAAGGAATATTGTGTTGATGTAGCATTGTTTTATAAGGGCCACATATGAGCAAAAATTATTCTGAATAGTTAAAGTAGCAAATTCGTAAGGGGAGAAAACTACAGTGAGGTTTGGCACTTAGTCCCTACATATCTTTGTCTCTGAGTCACTTTTGGGAACTATACAAAGACTAGGAATAACATAAAAAGAACAAATCAACATCTACGATACTGTGAGTCTTGTGTTGAAGATATTTTTTCAACTTAGTAATTATCCTCTGTGAAATTTGAACTAAGAATTTCGTACAACAAAGTGCAAATTGTGGTTTAGGGTTATTTGGAAAAGACGAAAAAGACAAAACCGTACAAAACCCTAACATCTCGCTCAATGTATTTGGACTCTGTTTCTGTATTTATATTAACTCTATGAAGTTATTTGTATTGGCCCTTGTCATTAACGTCTTTATATATATATTTGTCACTTTTTGCTTATTCTAATCCTCATGTATTTTTTGAAAGAAAAAAAAAATCCTTATGTATTTATAAGAATAATTTCTTGTAAAGAAGGTGATTTATAGTTTTCATGGGACAACTTTTTCGCATCCAAATTGCAAAAACAACTTCCCGTGACAATACTTTCCCACTTTTCATTATTTAATAAGAAAAAAAGAGCATGTAAATTGGAGTTAGGTACACTCTCTAGAGGACATCTGTAGCAAATTATGACTTTATTGCATGTAACTTTTTCACTAAAAAAAAAAGAGATTCGCTATTATACCTAATATAAGAATCCAAATTATTAAAAAAATCCTATATGAAATGGACTTTAGAAACACACTTAAAACCTATTTGCAACATAACAAAAAGGCTTTTAAGTTCTTTTAAATTACAAAACTGTCATTGATTTCTAAAACAAACTCAACCCCAAAACCTCATAAAAAAAAAGCCCAAAACACTCAATAGGGCATCAAAATAATTAATAATTAAAATGAAATTCAATAGGGTCATTTGTCATTTTTTGGGGTTTTTTTTTTGTTTATAAAAATTAAATGGAGTATGGTTTATCTATATTATTAGGGCTAAGAATGGATATATGACTAAATATCTCAACAACAAAAAACAACAAAAACTTACCTTAGCTATGGAAGATTAATGAAATATAATTATCTTTTATTTCAGAAGAAATTTTGGAGGTAAACCTACATAAGATGTCTGGTGAAGTTTGCCAGATTCATCAAAAGAAATTAGTCTGACATATTATATGCTACTCAATTGTGCTCCATGTTGCAAATTGCATCATGATGAAATGATAGCAAGAACGCGTTAGCATAGAAAAACAGGAAAAAGGTGTATATGTTTGTTCCGATTTATTGACTTAAGACTTTGAGGGATACTCAAGAAAAGTGATTGGGATCATTTCATAGTTTTTTTATGTATTACATTTCGTCTTTAGTTAGTTAAGATTCTTTTTTTTTTAATCAAGCTTAGAACTTAGATTATTTTTAAAACGAAATTACACCTTTGTCCCTTTGATTTAGGTTTGATTCCACTTTCATACATATTATGTAGTTAAAATTTTAAAAGTCTAACATCGAATCAAGTAACTATAAAATGAGTCCCATAATTGCAAAAAAATACAAAAAAAAAGAGTAATTTTCTAGTTTTATTTTCATTGATTTCGACCAAGTCATTCCGATCGTTCCAGTCAATTAAATTCCTCTAATTAAACATCCACTCGAGTAAAAGTAAAACCCAAGGCTGTTCAAGCTTGTTGAAATTCCATTAGGTAGAAACATTGGCTGCTGGGTGGACCTTGACCCAAGTCTTCTCTCTCCTTCTAATCACATATGGCAGTTTTGAGACGTTTAGATCTCAATGGGAGAATACCAAACAGGGTCTGCAATTTCAAAGTGAGGAGGATTTTCCACTGGAAAATAATTGAAGTGTGGCTTATGTCTAGGCCCTATGCTATTCCTTCTTTCAAATTGAAACCTAATGTTTTGTTAAATTCTAAATCTTCATCATGGCCTCAACGATTAAATGTAACTACCGAGTGAGGAAAAAATTGTTTCTAACTAAGAAAAAGAAATGGGATTTGATGCCAACTAACAAGACCAGGTTGGTTCTCAAGTATTGACTTGAGCAAATCAACACGCTCTTTCTTGTTTTAATTTTTCTGGCATTTACATCATTGGATTAGCTAAGCATGATGAATGGCTATGACTTTAAGTAAACCTTTCTTCGCATATCATGTGTGGAGCATAGCTTTGGACTTTTATAGGGTATACGGCGAGAAAGGTCGGGGGAGGGGAGGAGGAAAGAAAGAAAGAAAATAAAAAGGAAATAAAAGGAAGATGGAAAGGAGGAAAAATGGGGAGTGTGCTGTGATGTGGGCCCTTTTCGATTTTTTAACGGTGGTGGTGAGCATACATCTTTGATTAATCTGGTGAGCAAAAATGCTCTCATTTTTACCACCAAACCTCCCCAAAAAAAATATATAAAAAATAATAATAAAAATAACCATACATCCTAGTATGTAAAATCATGGAACTCTGCATCCACCCATTGCTAGTTCATACAAAAAAAAAATAACCTCATTTATAGTTATTTTTTATGTTTAAAAAAATGAACATTATTTTGACCCCAAAAAAGAAAAGAAAAAAGAACAAGATGAACATTATTTTAGTTTTTTATATTGCTTATATGAATCATGAAATTTCATTCCACTGCAAAACACCAAATACAACTCCAAGTCACCACTAGGTCACAAAGTTGGCAACAAAGAGTGCTTGAGCAAGAGATATAACATTGCGTCACCAAGGTTGCTAGCTAGGATGAAAATATTATGACCCAAAAAAAAAAAAGTTCTTCAAATTTGCACATAAAATAACTTTATTGGGCCTAAGCCCGGTGTATGGGCAAAAATTCTGGGGACCATGATGGGAAGGGGCATTGTACTAGATAAAGTATTTTGTGATACTAAAAGTTGTTTTACAAATTTGCAAACCAATGGCATTCACAACATACATCCATCTACGCTGGTTTGGTTTTACTTATTGTTTATTAGATTTCATAAAGCTATTCTGCTAAAATCCAGCGATCCTATATCGTTCAAAAATGGCCACGTGCTCTCTTTTCCCACGTGAAATATTTGAAGGAAGTTGAGGTTCAAAAATGATCACGGGCTGATCTTGCCTTTTGGCATGCCCATGTCTTTCCGGGGCTATTATGCATTGCTGGAGTGGGTTTTCATGGCTTGGGGGCCTTTGGCCATGGCAGGCCACACCAATGGAAATGGTCTTATAAGTCATTGCAAGGTTTTGTAACTTTTCAATATGGGACATTTTAACTTCACATTGTCACACGTCATGCACGTGTGGCGAATTTTCAAGCCTAACACATTGACAACACATATTGGGTGAGGTGGAGCACGTGTGATTATGGGCTTTCACACGTAGTGACGAACTTATTAAGGCGCAAGGAGGTGCGGCTGCACCCCTTCTTGCCTGAAAAACCAGTCGTCGTGCTTCAGATTTCCCCTCTGCCCAAACCAATAGTGGTGCACTCCAGGCTTTCAACCATTTGCCTCAACGATGTTTGTTGTGTTGCACACTGCTGCCTTGCGCGCCGTTGTTTTGGACTATGCACCCAATAAAAAAAAGAAAGAAAGAGGAAACTGGACAGACAAAGACCATGGGCTTTAAACAAGGCCTGTTGCATTTCGTGGGCTTAGTTTTCTTTTTTTTATTTTTTTGGGTTTGAGGTATTCTCTCTTATTTAAGTAAGGATTACAAAAGGATTTTTAACAAAAGGAAACAACTCTTTTATATAAAGATTGACATTTGGTGTTGCCCTATAGTACTGTACAATCTGAATGCTGCGTTTTTTTTCTTCTTCTTGAGCACTGCAAAAAAAAAAAAAAAAAAAAAAAAAAATCGTTTTGTTTTTTCCTTCTTGACCAAAAGCCAATTTGTTTCTTCTTCTTGTTTTTTTTTGTTTTTTTGGGTTATCTACTAATTGTTTAGACCCAAATTTTCGAACCAGCTGCATATATATGATAATGGGTTTCTTGGGGGAAAAAAAAGGGAACGCACCAAGCCCAAAAGCAGCCGATTACAGCCCAGAGACAAAGGGCCAGGGATCGAAAGACATTTGGGACCGAAGAAGTATTTCAGTCCGAGGAAGGGTTACCAGACTGAGCAAAAAGGGAATGGTCGGATGGGTCATGACTGAAGAAGATCTTCCCACCGCCCATAATCTACATGAGAAATCATTCTACCATTAAAATTTGTCAATTATATACAAACACGTGTATAGGAAGATGCACAGATGATTAGACGTTTTAGTAGGGTCATCGTTCGACCAAAGACCTCTGCTGAAGGCTATAAATAGAGGACTCCAGGCCACGAAAAAAAGGTCCAGCACAAACCTAAAGCCTCTAACGAGCAACCCAAATTTATCTTTCAATATCTTTAAAATGCTATCTTAGGAGTAGGAGTAACTATCAACAACTATCGCAAAAATCCCAGAAACCGTTCTGGGATTTGTGGGCAGTACCCACTTCATTCCGTTCATCAATATATCAACAAGAAAATCCTTTTGATACTTGCATTTCTTAAGCATTTTTCTTGAGCTCCATCCTATCCATCCAGATACTTTAAGACAACCTCATTTCCCAAAGTTGTCTGAACCCACTGAGTCACCAAGCTTAGTGCCACCATCGCCGAGCTATCGAGTTCGGCGACCCATTTGCCATACCAACTGTCTTAATAATTCCAACAGCCGAGACTTGTTCCTCTCTTGGCCAACAATAGTTTGCAAAGAAGTAAAATCACACAAGCGCATCCATCCATCCATTCGCAACTCAAATCGCATGGCCATCCATGCTGGCACGCTCGCATACCACACTCACACCAAAGCATGACGTCTTTGTTATGCGTCCAAATCTGCACCGGCTCAAAGCTCCATTATTTCATTCCCAAATAATCGACCCCCATCCTAAGGAGGTGTTTTTGGTGGGCCCGGTATTAACAATCACATTTAAAATTAGGATTAGATGAAACAAACATGATACTAAATTTAGTCCAAGCCAAACTTATGTAACAAACAACCCCTTAATAAATAGCGCTACTTTGACTCATAAAAATATCATTTGGTGTCATTTATCAAATCCTATGTAAGATGCATGCGCTCCTTTAATTTTACTCTTTTTTGGGAAATATTTTTAAATACAAAAATTAAGGGCTTTTTTGGTATCCTATTTGGATCCAATTTTATAAACTCAAAAATAGATTTTAAGTTCAAAACCCAAAAAGCCTGTTTGGTAAGCCCATTTTTAAAAACCAAAACCCAGAAAAAATTCAAAAACCCCTTTTAAGAAAACAAAAAAAGTGTGATTTTACAATTTTTTCTCACCTCTCTCTCTCTCTCTCTCTCTCTCCTCTCTCTCCTCTCTCTCTCTCTCTCTCTCTCTCTCTCGTATGGTACCCGGGGGTTTGTCTTTGGGAACCAATACCACCAAAACCACTTAAGCATGTTCAAGCAGCGTAGGGGAGTTGGAGTTGTTGTGCACCATCAAAATTGATAAGGTTTATGCCTCACATCTTTTTCCCTTCTTTTTTTTTAATTAATTTCAATTTGGGGATTAGGTTTCTAATTTTCTGATTTTAATTTTAATTTTTTTTAGATTTTAAAAATAGTTTGGAGTTCAATATGAAACAAGTTTCAGAAGCCAAAACCTTACCTAAAGAAGTAAATACTCTAAACTACTACATTAATGAGTACTTTGCGCAAAGAACTGGTGGTTACATACACTTTACATTAGGTGTTTAATATTCCCGTCTTTCAATATGGTTTGTCTAAGAAAATATATTATTACCATTCCTCATTAAGAATATTGTAGGCTTTACGTGCCTTATCCGAATCACATAAGAAAATTTGATTGGTCGGTGTTGTAGCCAAAAGTAAGAATAAAGAGAAATAATAATGTGCATTGACTTGTTCAAATCTCAATTCCCAAGGGAGAAACTCGCAATAAGGGTCCCTGTCCTTCTTGCAAGGTGAAATGAGGCGAGAGGACGTGCGAAGTATAGTCTAGCTAAATATGAATCTCAGATTTCAACCAAAAAGTACACATAAAATCTGAGGTTTCTGTACGATGTGCATGGTCCCTAGGTGAAGCTTGAGCATATCTTTGTGACACGTGGTATGATATCAGAAGGGCGTCCACACACCATATCTTTACGCTCGGAACTGTTTGGTTCACAAAATGGGACACACTCGAGCACTCGAGCACTCGAGCACTGCTTCAACTGTTGCCATTTCTGCTGAAACAGCATGGTGGGTATGCTAACTGTCATTGACGGGTAGTTCCTTACCCACACACCTGAAGTCATAAATTTAACAGTAGAAGCTCTCAAAATTTCTTAGACGAAAAGTACTCTTAAAATCTAAAAGATATCACCTTCATTCATAATTTATGGTAAAAAAAAACACTACAGCCAAAATACAAAACCCATGAGCAATTAATCAATCAACAAACAAAAACCTTATCCAATAATCAAACCAATATCAATAAACTATAAATTTCATATCCAAAAAATTATAAATTCAATTTCAATCAAATAGTTCACAAATCATCATCATTCGGACAATTAGTTTAAGACTTGAAATTTTCTCAATTTGAAAAATAATGAGCGGTAGTAGCATGTGGGGCCGGCTGTGATGGCAAGCGATGGTTGTTCGGGTTTGAAAGTTCACAAAATGTCTTATGTTCGAATCCCTATGACATTATTTGTGTGTGTGTGTGTGTGTGAAATTCATCTTCTTTCTAGTTTAGACTATCACTTATACTCCACAAAAGAACACATTCAAACGTTCTAAACCTGCTAATCAGTCATCATCTAAACCAACCTGTAAGCAAAAGAAGAAAACACAAACTGAATCCCAACTTCGTATGTGTAAAATGACAATACATTTTTCTAAATTTTTTATATAAAAAAAATCATTTTCCTTTTAGAAATATCATTCTTGATTCTTTCAGTACATAAAGCAGATTTTCCCAAACTGAGCTTCTTCCACATGATTTCTATCTGTACCATATCTAAGGGTGAAACTTTTACCGTGACTTAAGGGTAAAAAATTTCTCAAGAGTACACAGACCAAAAAGCAGAAGCCTCTGCGGGAAAAATGGTGATATATTAAGGGTTACCGCTTATAGGTAAAAACCTAGACTTTAACGTTTATATATATATACCCTTCAGTTATAGGGCACCCTCCCCCGTAACATAGACTCATTGTTAGGGCATGCCTTATATAAAGTACAACTAGAAAAAAAAAAAAAAAAAAACAAAAAAAAAAAAAAAAAAAAACACTACTAAAAAGAAAAAAAAAAAAAAGATACAGTACAGCCAGCATAGCGAAGATAATAGAAATTGTTCGGAGTCTGATAACATAATTATTTATATGGTAACACGGGTCTAGCAAGAGTAGATTATTCTTATATTATAATTATTTTCGAGCAAAGGGTAAATAAACTTACACGAGACATAAACTAATACAGATAGCAACACTAGGAAGAAGGGGGGCGTGCAATACTTCCTCTAATTAATCATTATGTTAGGCTAAAGGCAACCCCCTGGTTTATTATAATTGTAGTTATCCATTTCAAGTTCTAGCTTGGAGTCGGCTTTTTCTGGGTACTTGTTTTAGCGTCTTCTTGCAGCAGTTTCCCTTTGGGCATTGAAAAAGACAGCAGCCACAGGAAGGCCGAGGTCGTTTGCTTCTGCAAATTTTCGTGTGTTGAAGTGGTCTTTTGAAGGAGGAGGGATCACTGTCTGCCTGCCTTTCTGCTTGAACAGAAGAAACACAAACCTGTGGATCCCTATGTTTGGCCTTGGTATTTCATATTTCACCATCTCTTTTCCTGCTTTTGATTATAGCATGAAAAGAAAACAAAAAACAAACAAAAAAACCATATTAATTAGTTAATATTCATCATCATCTACTCTCTCTCTCTCTCTAAGAGCATGAAGGGACTTACCAAATGTGGTATCAGTTGTGCCTGGGATGTCATTCACTATCCTGTAATCAAGATGGCAGAATTAGCCATATTTTTAATTGACCAAAAAAATAAAAACACAAAGAGTACATATTTTAAGCTTAAGGAGCATTTTAAATGCATGTGTATGCAATTAAGTCTATATCTTGTCTTCTCATTTTGGTTTTTGTCAAAAATTTACAAGGAGAATTGGGAACTCTCTCTCTCTCTCTCTCTCTCCATCATGATTTAACGAAGGAAGAAAAACTATATACCAAGTCAATTATGTAAACACACAAACTTAAAACCAAAAGTTTAGACTCAAGGAGAGCATCTATAGTTTTTGAATCTGCATAATTAGTGAGGTCTTATAAAATTCACAATGCCTAATGACTAACAATACTTCTCAAGGGTAGAAGGATTTTATTTTCGGATTTTTATTTCGATGCAGATAAATGCCCTGTCATCGTGCCCTGTGAACCATATACCCCATAATTAGGGCACAAGTTATTTAATTGGAACTAGGTATATAAAAATTAGTGGCATCATTAGCTTGTCTCTTTTCCTCATTTAAATCCTATTCCTGATCATATCTCAACAGAGGATTTACCAGTGTAAATGCTCCCTTAGGTAGGGGTCACTAGGACCGGGAACATCTGGATCGGTCAAAACCTGCAAAGAGGAAAAGATGAATTCAAATTAAATCCATATTTAGAGGAAAAAAAAAACTAGGTAGTAATGAAAGCAAGAAAAATATAGCTGGGAAGTAGACATATGTACCAGTGTAAAGAATGACCTCAAATCGCCTCCATGAACCTCAACCTTAGGCTTGAGGGTTAGTGAGGAAGGAAATAGCTCATGACCATTATAAACCTTCTTGTTGGAGTTGTAAGTGACTGTCATTTTTACACTTTGGGAGAAGGAATCAACAACATCTCCAATGACTCTCCCAACCACAAGAGGATCTGACATCTTTGCCATGATGAAATTAGATGTACACAACCTTTCTGTTTTTCTTGAGGAAGCAGGGTTTGTTAATTGGCTTTGGATTGGAGATACCCCATATTTATAGTGTTGTTGAGAGAAGAACCCTTGAAGAGATGGAGAATCCATGAAAGTTCAAGGGAGGTGGGGGGGAAACAAAAAGTTTGAGAGAGGTACATAAAAAGTTGAGGATAGTGTCTTCTATAATTGCTGAACTTTCAAGGCAAAGGGTATCCTGAAAAATATATATTTTTATTATTTGTTTTGTTTTTGGTTACAAGCATTTGTAGGTTTTTGAATGTGTTCATGATTTATCCGATTTGTAAACTCATTTCCTCACATCCTAGCTCCTTTCCAACTTTGGCTAGCTCCAAAGCCCTTTAATTTAACAAAAGATATGACGGAGGACCAATTGTGCTAACGAAGGTGGAGTTGAGGAACTATAGCAGTCACTGTCGAAGTTTTTTATAACAAGATCGATATTAAACCAAGAAATTAAAGATTGAGCAATTTGGAAAACCTGACATTCGCTGTAGAGTCTGAAGTTTAGACTTCAGTCTTTTTTGTGTACGTACCTCTGCAACGTGTTGTAATACTTTTACAACTATCACATTATCTAAGCGAGCGCACACACTAGCTAAGCAAAAATAAAAGAGATTGGGATTTGATGTGCTAGATTATTCCAATTCTATATTCTTCTTATTTTTTCTTTTTCTTTTTTAATATGTATTTCTAAGTTAATTATTGATGCATATGCGTGTCTCTCTGCGTACATTGTGTGTGTTCCATTGTTATGTATGGCTAAATTATGATGGTCATGAAGGAGTTAGAGAAACACTTGTGTGAAACAGGAATAGCACTATTTTATTATTTCTGACTAATTGCGGCATGCCACACGTGATAATTTGTTTATGTAGCAGTTTGTGATTGGTTAGGGATAGCAAAAAAGTGTTATCCCCGTTTCATACAAGTTTTTCTAAAGGAGGTGAAGTAAGTATGCACAAACAAAACTTAAGACATTTTGTTTATGGACAAATTACAATTTGACAAGTTCATATGAACCTTTTTATTTCAATTTAAATTACTTATTTATATATGTGTCAGATTGTGATTTGTTGATTAAATAAAAACAAATGTTTATTTTTTTTATATCTCTCTATTGTGTGTGTGTTGTGGGTTGGGTGGGTGGGTGTTTTGGGGGGAGGGGGAGCATTTGTGAAGGTTTCATTTTCAGTTTTTTTATTCTTTTCTTCAACAAAAACAATGGATATTAGAAGGAATGAATTCTGCTAAAGACATTCTCAAGCTGAGAAAGTCCCCTGGCCTTTTGTACAAATGTTTAAGAAATTAAGGTAAATTTTTGAGATTGGTCTTGTTTGAACATTCCCAAACTAACAAGTTCACAAGTGAAATTACCAATTTAAGAGTTATACTTTAAGTAGAGCTGTGGGTATAAAGCAACTCCACCAGCCCCAAAAGCCGTAAACGTAGGGGTAGTGGTAAGGAGTCATTTCAACAAAGTGAGATTCAGTTGGGTCATTTCTGTTATTGAACTAGTAATGGGGAGAAAGTGGGGTTGCTAAATACAGAATCCTTAACACTCTTTTTTTCTTTGGGATTACATTTGATAATGTTAATCACTGAGTTTGTACTATATTTTTTTTTCTAGCATCTTTCCTGATCACGATTCTGCCATTAATTTTATTTTCCACTTCTTCTAGGGCATACAAATATTTTACACTCTACATGTACAAGAGAGCTAGCTATAATGCTTAATTACTTTTGATTAGACTATTGGTAGATTGCATTTTGTCACTGAGGTAGTAGTTTATCTAAGGACCGTATATTTTAAAAGAAAGTGTTACTAATGATGTCTACAACATCAGTTTATAAGGGGTTTTATCACTAGTGGTTCATGAACTTTTGAAAAGTTCTTAAATCAATCAATGCGCTACTACATCTTTTTCTCTACACATCAATTTGGTATTTGACATCACATTATGACAAAAAATTTGCTAAAATTAGTCACATAGTATCACATGAATTGAAACAAGTATTACCATCAAAATATAACTCGTTTTAGTTTTAAAACTCATGCTTTTGCTCAAAATGCAAGGACATTTTTCTAAATTTTGAGTTTCATGTATGGGTTCCATCAAGGAGAACAAATAGCTTTGAAAAGCAAAAACATGAAGATTTTGAGGAAATGTGACGAAAAGACCAATTCTCACCTATAATTTGTGTTATGGGTGGATATGATGTATAATTTGATGAATATAGGGCTTTAAAGTTTGACATGTGTTGTTAAGTGGCCAATTTTCACGAAGATTTTATCGAAATGTGGATCAAAAGATTAAAGATCACGTTGGTTGATTTGAAAGTCATATAACTCAAATGAGGGCTTCCAAAAAATTTAAGAACCATTCGTGATAAAAACGCTAAATATTTTGCCATTAAAAAATAGAAGGATTTTGCTAAAGCATGAACAGCAACAACAGATCACCACAAGAAAACATGTTTCGGCCTAGAAGTCAAGAAATTGAAAATTACTTATCATCAAGACTAGTGCAACTGGGTCACTTTTTTCTGCTGCACTAGCATATTCCATATCCACATTCAAAATTAATTAGAAGATGGAAATGAGCAAGAATATGTTTAACCATTGGTACTCGATGTGCTAATTAATCATAATTAAGGACCCTAGAAGCTATAGCTACATGATGTAGGGGTATTCCTTGATGTGACTGCCCATACAGCATGATCTTCCTAATCCCATATGCCGGCCGGCCGGTCCCATCATATTGAACCTTGAGCTAGCATTAATATTTAACAAAAATAATTGAGGCCTAACTTTCGGTACAAAACATGGAACTTAAAATTTACGAAAGTTCGAATCTGGAATATATATATATATATATATATATATATATATAAAATAAAAAATAAAAGAGCTTATTAAGAGCATCTTCAAGACCCCACAAAATATTTCCCCAATTAGATAGGTAAAGTCACGTCAAACAACGTAGTTCCAAGAAATTTCACAAACCAAGTCACCAAATTGGGAACCTCACCACTCCTTGCTCTTGCGTTCTTAAAGTGACTAAAACATTTCTATAAGAGAAAAAGCAACAATGAATGTGAATAATAAAGAAAAAAAAAAATAAAATAAAGAAGAGAGACTTATTTAATAAAAAAAAACAAATATAAAAAAATTAAAAAAAAAAAAAAAAAAAAAAAAAAAAAAAAAAAAAACTGAAAAAAATAGAAATTGTACGTCGAAGTGTAAAACTCTTAAGTAACATATTAGAGCGGTTCCAACAACAATGGCTTGGGGGCGTTTAGGCCCAAAAACAGTCTCCAGTAGCAAGAGCTGGCCCGGGTAGGAGGTGGGGCCCACGAAACCAAGCCAACCCTCAGGCAAGATGAGCTCGAGTTCAAGCCCGGGTTTGCTAACGTCAACAACAAATTTTTAGAAAAAAAAATCGAAAAAAATACAAAAAATTTCAGATTTTAAAAAAATAAATACTTAGTCATAGTTTTCACTTTCCACACTAAATTCTATACAAATTTCTCTCATCATATCTCATGTGAATAGTATTGTCATGACAATAGGTGGAAACATCACAACCTTTTGCAAGAGCAGCCACTATTCACGTGAATAGTAGCTGCCCTAGCCTCCCATTGCGATGACAAAAGGGCAAATTGGTGGAAGTGCTCTTATTGTCTTCAAAGTGTCACGTACATAAATAACTTGTATTTAAAGAGCTACATTTAAAGAGTCTCTTGAAGATGCTCTAAGAGCATTTTTGTTTTGTCTATTTACAAACAAAAGTTGGGTGCATATGTGAAAGTGTTATTATTAATATTTTTTTTGTTGAGAAATTCTAATATTACATTCAGAATTCATCCAAAAAAGCCACTAGCTACAAACGGCAAATAACTATAGCCACAAAGAACCATTACAATAATGTAGAAATCTAACATCAAAATAAAGACAATCAGGTGTGCCTCCACTAACAATCACACAAGACTAAAGAATCTCTGACAATGACATTTCAATTAAGATTGCAAACTTAGAACTCGAAAAGAGATCAAGCTTGAAAAAATCAAGCCATAACAAAACAAATAAAACTCTCACAAAAGAGAGGTGAGAAGCTCTCACAAAGTATAGGTGAAAATTACACAGAAAACCCAAAGAGCCTGTGTGACTTATTCCAAAAAAAATTGCAAAAAGGATGGTGGTGGAGATCCAAAGTAGAGAGAGAGAGAGAGAGAGAGAGAGAGAGAGAGAGAGAGAGAGAGAGAGAGAGAGAGAGAGAGAGAGAGTCAAAGGAGGAGAGAGATCTCATTGAGATTTGGCATGAAGAAGAGATAGAGTAAGCGGAGAGGTGAGAAATCGAAGGGGTACAGAGAGAGGCAGAGATTAGAGTGAGTAGAGATCAGGAGAGATCCAAGTGAGCAAAGAGAGGGATATATCAAAGAGGAGAGAGAGAGAGAGAGAGTGTGTGTGTGTGCGCGTGTGTGTGTGAGAAAGAGGAGAAGAAATTGCATGTTACAGAGATAACACTATTTTGTTATCTTCATCCAACATATTCCGCCATGTGGAATCCTTATTATGCAAGACTGAACGTGATTGGTCATATCCAGACTCGCCCTATTAGATTTCGCCCCCAAACGAACCAACTTTAAGTGTGGAGGTTAACGTTGTGGGTCATTCCTTGTAAAAATTAAGAGATTTTCATAACCAACGCGGAGGTTAAAAAATTAAGAGAACTTCACATTCAAGCCCCAAATAGTGTCTAAAATATAGTAAAACCCAACACTACCCAAACTCTATAAAATAAAATTTAAAAATTTAAAAATACCTAGGTGACTTTTGAACAATACAAAACAACACATAAAATCCTCCCATTTATGATAATACCACCGCACCCAAGGCTAACTCTGCAGAAGAAGAAAATCAACAGAAGCCCAGGCCACTTTAAAACAGAAAAACGAAAAAGAACCCAACATAAACAGAAAAAGGACAGGACAAACCAACGCACGGGACCCAAGCACTCCTGCCTGTCTCTCACTCTCTCTTGCTCTCTCGCTCTCTCTTTCTTCCTCTCTCTCTCTCTCTCTCTCTCTCTCTCTCTCTCTACATGACCTCTCAGCTCCGAAAACTCCATAACCGTTGCAAAACCTCCAAAAACTACAATCTCCACAAAGATTCAAGCCGCACCTTCAAAGTAAACAGCAAAAGCATTACAAAAGCAACAACATTTAAAATATAATATTTTATTCTTCTGACAGACAAGACTGTAATAGTAGTGTAAGAGCAGAATTTTTACTGCACAAATTTTTATTTTTAATGTAAGCATTATATTTTATTTCACTGCAGTATCAGCTTTATATAACTCCAATAACACTGTAATAGTTATGTAGGAAGCATATAAAATGCACTCATTGAGAGTAATAGTCTTATAGCTGTTGGAAAAACAATTATCAATGATTGATTAAAACAATTATATAAACAGAATATATAACAATCTGTACCACAGAATACAATATATTAACAATAAATAAAACTAACTTGAATTTGAGATAGAGGCTTGCAGATTTGATGCAATGTCCTAAAGACAGTAATTTCACCCCTTCTCGGTGCTTGAAGTTCTACAGGTGACTGCCTCCCAGGATTCAACTATCTATATTCTAAGCCCTAGCACTCGGACTTAGAATCTGGCGAACGTTGTTTGTTTTCCTCTCAGACAATATGAAAATGCTTGTAGAATGCTTTTTTCTGTATCTAACGTATGAGGCTTTGTTTGATTTAAATAAACTTCTGAAACCTTATCAGAAGAGTCACAACTGTTAGAAAACAGTTAATAAAACTAATCCGAATTAATAAAAATTATTAATTCGAAACCAAAAAATAATTTTAAATCTGAAAGTGCCCCAAGGCCCAAGGCCCATCTTTTTGACCATTAAATATTATATATTTTTATATAATATTCAAAGCCCAAATCAATTTTGAAGCCCAAATTGCTTCCACTTGGCCTACTTCCATTTACTAAGTGTGGCACTTCCACACTTATAAGGACCTCACTCTTTCTACTTTCTATCAATGTGGGACAAAGGTTCTTGAATTTAATTCAAACTTCCAACAATACCCCACATTTGAATCGAAATTCTAGACCCCACATTTGAAATGTGATACTTTTACTGCTAAATGTATGTAATGCATTTGAGAGGAAACAGATGTTATATACATCAGGAAAAGTGTCTTTTGGACTTGAACTTACCCTAGTGAAAACATATCGGATTTACTTGATGACGCAGTGGATATAGTTGATCTTGAACTGTTCACCGTTATAGTAAACCTAGACAATATGTCTCACACATATAACATCTTAACAAACATTAGTTCATACGTTTTTGTTCATTTTGGTCCTGAACATATCCCAGGTTTCATGAGAGCTTTAGAGAACTTAGCCTTTTATTTTCCGTTCTCATAAATGCGACCCCACATTTACTCCCATATAGGTGACACCAATTAAGAGTTTTCTGCCTAAACTCCTCTTAGTAAGATATTAGTGTCATTAAATGCAAAGCATAACCTTCACATCAACAGACAACACACTAATCATCATAGGAATGAGTTAAATTGTGTGTTCAACTTTTGAATCTTACCCAACCAGTTTGCCTATTGAACCTAGACCATGGGATCTCCAATCAACTAGGTTAGGTTTCCGTCAGGTTTGATTCATTGGATTGGCTTCAATCCCATTCCTCTCGATGTAAATTTGATTTGCTCTCTTGGTAGGCCTTTTGTCAAAGGATCTGCAATATTTTCCTTTGACTTCACATAGTCAATGGATATAATTCCATTTGAGAGCAATTGTCTAATTGTATTATGCCTACGCCTGATATGTCTTGACTTTCCATTGTATACACCACTCTTGGCTCTTGCTTGTGCAGCCATACTATCACAATGTATACAAATTGCTGTCACAGGCTTAGGCCACATTGGAATGTCCTCTAGGAAGTTTCTCAGCCATTCTGCTTCTTCAGCAGCTTTATCTAAGGCTACAAACTCTGATTCCATTGTAGAGCGTGCTATACACGTCTGTTTAGAGGATTTCCAGGATACTGCAGCTCCACCTAATGTAAATACATATCCACTAGTTGATTTGGTTTCTGTACTATCAGAAATCCAATTTGCATCACTATAGCCTTCTAGAACTGGTGGATATCTAGTGTAGTGCAATCCATAGTCTTGGGTGTATTTCAAATATCTTAGCACCTTTATTAGTGCTTCCCAATGATCATGTCCAGGATTGCTTGTGTATCTACTAAGCCTGCTTACTGAATAAGCTAAGTCTGGCCTAGTAGAATTCATTAAATACATTAGGCTCCCAATTACTTGGGAATACTCCAATTGGGAAATTGCATCTCCACTATTCTTTTTTAATTTGCAATTTACATCAAAAGGAGTCACAGCAGGTTTGCAGTCAAATTGACCAAACTTTCTTAGAATTTTTTCTGCATAATGGGATTGAGTAAGAATATACCCATCATTATTTCTTTTGATTTGAATTCCCAATATGACATCAGCTTGACCTAGGTCTTTCATGTCAAAACTTGAATTCAACATCTTCTTTGTAGAATTTATTGCATCCTTACTCGTTCCCATTATGAGCATGTCATCAACATATAAACATACAAGAACACAAGAATTCTTGTTGTTTTTTATGTAGACACACTTGTCACATTCATTGATCTTAAATCCGTGTGACATCATTGTATGATCAAACTTTTCATGCCATTGTTTTGGTGCTTGTTTAAGTCCATATAAAGACTTAACAAGTTTACAGACTTTAGTTTCTTGACCTTTTACCACAAAACCTTCTGGTTGTTCCATGTATATTTCTTCATCTAATTCCCCATTCAAGAAAGCTGTTTTTACATCCATTTGATGTATGTCCATATTGTGTATTGCAGCTATAGCAATTAACATCCTTATAGATGTAATTCTTGATACTGGAGAATAAGTGTCGAAATAATCCAACCCTTCCTTTTGCCGATACCCTTTAGCAACTAAACGTGCCTTGTATTTATCAATAGTACCATCGGCTTTTAGCTTTCTTTTAAAAATCCATTTATATCCAATTGGTTTGTTACCAGGTGGTAAATCAACCAATTCCCACGTATGGTTCTGCATAATGGATTCTACTTCGCTATTAACAGCTTCCTTCCATAAAGGAGCCTCAGGTGAAGCCATAGCTTCCTTATAAGTTTGTGGTTCTTCTTCAGTCAGGAAACTTACAAAATCTGGTCCAAAACTTTTTGGTGTTTTAGTCCTCTTTCCTCTTCTAGGTTCCACTTCCTTTTCTTGGACACCTGAAGAGGATGGTTCATCAGGATTTCCATCATGTACTTTCCTTTTGTTTGAACCGGACCTCTTTTCTTTGTAAGGAAAAATTTCCTCAAAGAAATCAACATCAACAGATTCTATAATTGTGTTAACATGTATATCAGAAATATCAGATTTAATAACTAAAAATCTATATGCAGCACTTGTGTTAGCAAAACCTATGAAAACACAATCAATAGTTTTAGGTCCAAGTTTTACCCTTTTTGGTAAGGGTACTTGTACTTTAGCTAGGCAACCCCACACTTTCAGTGTCTTGTATGTAGGAATCCGTCCTTTCCACATTTCATAAGGAGATTGTTTACTCTTCTTATGTGGAATTCTGTTCAAGATGTGATTTGCAGTAAGTAAGGCTTCACCCCACAGATTGTGTGGAAGCCCAGAGCTATTCAACATGGAATTTATCATATCCTTGAAAGTTCTATTTTTCCTTTCTGCTACACCGTTTTGTTGCGGTGTATATGGTGCAGTGGTTTGATGTATAATTCCATGAGTTGCACAAAAATCAGAAAATGCAGTGGACTCATATTCTCCACCTCTATCTGATCTAAGTACTTTCACTTTTCTATCAAGTTGATTCTCAACTTCTGCCTTGTATGTCTTAAACATCTGTAAGGCTTCATCCTTGCTATGTATTAAGTATACATAACAATACTTACTGCAATCATCTATAATGTTATATAATAATTTTTCCCACCACGAGTTGGTGTAGATTTAAAGTCACAAAGGTCACTATGAATTAATCCAAGTAATTCATTTGATCTTCCTTGAACAGATTTAAAGGTTTGCCTAGAAAACTTGGATTCTGTACAAGTTTCACACTTATTATCAAAGTCAATATCAAATTTAGGCAATAAACCTAGATGCATCATTCTATGCATAGATCGATAATTTACATGACCTAATCTAGCATGCCAAATATTAGAAGACTCAGCAAAGTAAACGGAAACCTTATTTATATTATTATTAAAAGCATCATTGCCAGTTACATTGAGTTTGAACAAACCATCAGCAAGGTAACCCTTTCCTACAAACAGCCCTCCTTTGGTTAGGATGAACTTGTCAGATTCAAATACAAGTTTGAAACCCTTCTTACTAAGAATTGGGCCAGACACTAAGTTCTTCCTAATTTCAGGAACATGCAGCACATCCAATAGGGTTAAAACCTTCCCAGAAGTGAACTTCAGCAGCACACTGCCTTTGCCTTCAACTGCAGATGCAGAGGCATTTCCCATGTACAGTTTCTCACCACTAGAATTCTGTTCGTAATCAGTGAACAGATTTCTGTCACCACAAATGTGCCTAGTAGCACCTGTATCAACCCACCAGTCCTTAGTATCAGAAACCAGATTGGTTTCAGACACTACAGCCACAAAATGTTCATTGACTTCAGTCACATTGGCTTGAGGATTGGTTGGATTTTGGTCTCTTCGGTGGCGGCAATCTTGTGCTTTATGCCCTGGTTTTCCACATACCCAGCAAGCACCTTTGATTTTCTTGAAATCCTTGCCTTTTGGTGCATGAGTTTGCCATAGTTCTTTGCAACTTTCTTGCCCTTGTTATTCTGGAATTTTGGCTTTGATGTCTCAACGACATTGGCTTTGGCTTCCATGACAGGCACTTCACCCTTGTCACCTTTCCTGTGATCCTCCTCAACTCGAAGCCTCAAAATCAGATCCTCCATAGACATCTCTCTGCGCTTGTGCTTCAAATAAATTTTGAAGTCTTTCCATGATGGAGGCAGTTTCTCTATGATTGCTCCAACCTGGAAGTGTTCATTAATAGAGCACCCCTCTGCAAGCAAATCATGGATCAGAATTTGAAGTTCTTCAACCTGTTTAATAACAGTCTTCGAATCAACCATGGCATACTTGAGAAATTTGCCAATCACGAATTTTTTGGCACCAGCATCTTTTGTTTTGTATTTTTCTCAAGTAATTCCCAAACTTCCTTTGCAGAATTGTATGACGAATAAATGTCATACAGAGTATCATCAAGCCTGTTAAGGATGTAGTTTCTGCACAGGAAATCAGATTGTTTCCAAGCCTCAATGGTCATCATTGTTTCCTTAGACATTGGATTTTCTCCTGATTTGGGAGCCTCCTCTCTGACAACATGTGCCAGATTCATGGTTGTGAGATAAACAGCATCTTCTGTTGCCATCTCTTGAAGTCAATTCCCTTGAACTTCTCAGGCTTCTCGTCATGAGGATTCTTAGTCACCCCGTTCACAGTCACTGATGATTGTGAATCCATTTTACTGTCTTTAGATTGTTGGAAAAACAATTATCAATGACTGATTAAAACAATTATATAAACAGAATATATAACAATCTGTACCACAGAATACAATATATTAACAATAAATAAAACTAACTTGAATTTGAGATAGAGGCTTGCAGATTTGATGCAATGTCCTAAAGACAGTAATTTCACCCCTTCTCGGTGCTTGAAGTTCTACAGGTGACTGCCTCCCAGGATTCAACTATCTATATTCTAAGCCCTAGCACTCGGACTTAGAATCTGGCGAACGTTGTTTGTTTTTCCTCTCAGACAATATGAAAATGCTTGTAGAATGCTTTTTTCTGTATCTAACGTATGAGGCTTTGTTTGATTTAAATAAACTTCTGAAACCTTATCAGAAGAGTCACAACTGTTAGAAAACAGTTAATAAAACTAATCCGAATTAATAAAAATTATTAATTCGAAACCAAAAAATAATTTTAAATCTGAAAGTGCCCCAAGGCCCAAGGCCCATCTTTTTGACCATTAAATATTATATATTTTATATAATATTCAAAGCCCAAATCAATTTGAAGCCCAAATTGCTTCCACTTGGCCTACTTCCATTTACTAAGTGTGGCACTTCCACACTTATAAGGACCTCACTCTTTCTACTTTCTATCAATGTGGGACAAAGGTTCTTGAATTTAATTCAAACTTCCAACAATAGCACCAAAAGAAAATAAAATGATGCACTTATTCTGACCAAGCTCTATCATTTCTACCTAATTTGCCTTTGGTTTTTTTAGTTTTAACTCAAGTATTTCTGCCACTGCTACTTTTCATGCAGGGCGGGTTGTTTAAGTTCGTATACGAGTACTATGACAACCATGTATACAAGTCTTTTTCACACTCATAAAACATCTTTCTGAGAGTTGAAATCCATTGGAAGCTATTATCCTCTATATCCGTATGTTCTCTTCTTTGAAAAATTTGGATGATGTTGAGTTTTCTCTCCCTGCTCTACTATTACAAAAAGCTTGCCGCAAGTCACGTGCTTTGCAGGAAGGGCGGCAAGTTCATGGGCAAATCTTGAAAAGCTAGTTCTAGTTTGAACCATATGTGACGAAATTATTGATAAGGATGTAGTTGGAGCTAGGGAAGATTGAATTGGTGAAGGTGGTGTTTGTTAAATACCTGAAAGAGATATAATTTCTTGGAATTTACTAATTACAGGCTATTTGAAAATTGGGGGGATTGAGTTAGCTCATGAGCTTTGAATGAGATTTTAGAAAGGGACTGGTTTTTTGTACTGCGATGATTGATGGTATGGGAAGTGTGGGGAAGTGTGGGAAGAGTGAGCTTGTTGGCGAAGTCTTTTGGATGACGAGTCATAAAGCTGTTATTACTTGGACATTAATGATTTCAACATTGTATTAACTGTCCAAACGAATCATGGGGTGTATTCAGAGAAATGTTGAATTTGGGTGTTCGATTTGATGCCCTGCTCTTGTTAGAGTTTTGTCAGCCATTGCCAGCTTGGGTTTTGTTGAGGAAGGCAAATGGATACATGCTAACATTTATGCAAGTAACTGACTTGAGTTCTGGGTTTATTACTGTCACACCTCAACCCACGAATTTACGTAACTTTGGGTTAAGATGTGATTCACATATTAATTATAGAATTTAATAAAAAAACTATAACTAAAATATGAAGAAATATTTAAATAAATAAAATAAATATTTCATATAGTATACTAAGCAGAAACGACAATATCTGAAATCTTATAATTTTTACATTATTTTACAAGTTAGAACTACTCAAAAGTTCATTAAAAGAGTAGCTCATTATTCATCCACAAACTATGTACACATACACTATATATATATGTCAAAATCATCACAAGCTTTAGATTTTAGGTTCAATACTTGAAAAATCTGTTAGGGGGTGAGCGAAACCACAGCTCAATAGGGACATAAACATTTTCACAGTAAATTGATATAACTAAATTAAGTGACGTACATCACAGAGCCAAATATCACGTTAATAAAATTAATGCATGAATGCTCTTCATCTAATCCTGTTAATTAATATAACTAGACAAGTAGATCTCCACGTCCCATACCATGCTTATACCACTTGGTCCCGAATGCCCATTTATATGAACTAACTCTCATCTCAATCATCCCATAAATCCTCTTTTGTTAGTCATCTTGTCTAACTCTTTGTCGTCAGTCCTGTATCACCCAATAAAAATCATGTGCACTGTGGGATCCCTGAGATTTGGTACCTGCCAAGAGTTAGACTCAACTACACAAAAGATCATTTCCATTACCCTATTTTTCCATCATTATTTTCTCAACCCAACAATTCTAGCCAATTTCCATAACATAATATAATTATGCCTTTTACATATCCTTCAAAGCAATGTAACCATTTAAAACATCACCAATGTATATATAATTATGCCAACATTGTTAAAATAGTGAAGAATACGTAAATACCCAATACAAGAAATGTCAACCAAACTGTAATACCATGCATAATATAATGCTCACAAAATTAAATCAATCTCTGTAGAAGGCCCCCAAGAAACCCTTACCTTGACACCAAAGCTTTTGCTAGAAATGTTAAGTGTTTCCCAATTTTGCACCGCATTCACAAACTCAGTCTTCTATTTCCCTCCAATACTTCTTCTTCTTTCTACCTCTCTTACTATCTTTCCTTCTTTCTATTTTCTTTTCTCCCTGTTTCTTTTTCTGTTCACATGTATTTCTATGCAAGTTCTTAATGTAGAAAGTTTCCTATTTAAATAACAAAAGGTGGCAATCCAATGTTTACCTGTTGGCTGGTAACAATTTGTTATCCAAGTTTTGGATAACTTCTTCAAATTAATGATGGTAAGAAAAGATATACACTTAAAGAAACAAAATATCTTTCATACTCTAATATTAATGGCATCCACTTGTAAGTCATTTATGAAATTTGCATGTGCTAAAGCCACCTCCTGCTTTCAATATTATAAACTAAATAGAAAAAAATATTTAATTAGTAGCCAACAAATTGGTCACAAAAAGTATCCATTTTGGTCATTGAATACAACTAGTGTCCAAATATTGGTGGTCACTAGAAGCTCGTCACAAATTCTATTTAGTGACCAATTACAATTATTGGTCAATACAACCCAAAGAATTAGTGATTTCCTCTGTTTGGTAACTAACGAAAAATCTATTAGTGACAACAACTTTGGTCACTAAAACACGTATTTTGGTCACTAAAAGTGGGTCACGTGACTAAATTACTAACCTACCTAGTTGGTCACTAGTGTATTTGAAAAATTGGTAACTAATTGATTTATTTCCTCGTTCTTTGTTGTGTAACAATATATGAAATACCATCTAATTCTTGTTCATACATAGTGCCGTGGAAACAATTTTGATAATAAAAAAATTGTATAAAATAATTCATCGCATTCAAAAAATATCAACATTCTTCCACCAAATTCACAAGCTATCCAAGTTTGAACAAATTCAAATCCAAGTCTAGACATACATCTCTATAAAAAAACAAACCTAGATGACTCCACAACCCAACCTAGATATGTCAATTGATCCAAAAACATAAAAATATGATTCACCACAGTTGACTGACTGCAAGCTTCTGCTCTTCTGGTGGAACCTACAGCAAGCATATTATCCATTTGGTTGCAACTTCAACTCTTTTACAAACTGTTTACCATACTATGTGATCCATCTTACCTGCACCACCAAGTCATGAATAAAAAAATGAAAATAAATGGCAGCAAAAATGTAAACCTTTCCCATATTATCTGGTTTTCTAAACCTTTCCTGAACAAGCTGGCTGCTGCATTGCATTTAGTTCTTGAACAATGATTTTAAAGAGAAATTCGTAGGTATAGATGTGAATAACAAATAGAAGACAGAGCAAGAAGCCAAAGAACCTGGAGCTGGGTGTGCTTCCCTGATATTCGTGCCATAGTTTTGTCTCCATAAGATCGTCTTCAGTGATTGTCTGCAAATGTAGATGGCAAATGTTACAAATTGGGCTTAATTATAACATGCCACTGAAAATTTCTCTTATGCTAGTTGAAGGCCAATTAAGCTTCTCACATGCAAATTCCAGGACAATGTATTAAGGAGTGAGGACATTTAACTATTAAACTCGAAAATGCATCCCAACAATGTACTTAGAATACCGAAAACTCATTAAGCCAGTGCTAGTAAGGAACTAATCATACCCGCAGTGGCAGAGCAGGTAAACCGTCACATTAAACAGATGCGAAAACAAACATATATGTACGATATCATTCAAGCTCACGAAAATAATTGAAAATTCTGAAAGTTCGAATACCTTGACAGGAAACTCTACACCAGCAAGTAAACGAGGCACATGTGGACCACCGTTTGGAATCTCATATCACACACATCTGTAACATAATCAAATTCATAAAACTTATCCTTCAGGACAGCAAAACATTTACAAGATCAAAATTAACGACTCGTTATTTCGGTTACTCACAAGACAGAGTCTTCTTGAAGTTTATGATCTCCTCCCTTAACACTGGAAGCATTCTCATGAAAACGTAAAAAAACCACTAATTCCAGAACTGAAAAGGGGCAGAGAACTTATCAATAAACATAAACATTTAGAAAATACTGCAAAAGAGGTCCATGAAAGAAAAAAGAAAAAGGCAAAGTAACAAAGACAAGACTTTAGAAAGATAATTGACCTACCACAAACTGTTGTCAATCTTGATGGGGCAGTTTTCCTTTGTAAACAGTGCGACAATCTGTGATGCCATATTGTGTGTGCTAAGCACAAATAATTGATCAACTTTTTCTTTATTCCTGTCTCCCCCTACACAGTGTAACACAAACTGATAAGACAATTTAAATAGAAGAATGGAAAAACATCTCATATATTTAAGAAATTAAAATATATAAAAAGTTTCATACCACCAACTCCTTCTCTAACTTTCTCGTTTAAGATAGAAGTCGCTCTTCTTCTATAAAAGGAAGTTTGCAAATGCCCTTTTGGAGATGATAAAGTCAAAAACAATTTAGAGAAGATCTCAACGAAAATGCCCTTAAGGTAAAAGAGAGAACAATCACTAGATGTCAACGAAAATGCAATACCAATGAATAACTACCAGAAATATCAGAAAATGGTCATATAAGGAAAGAAGAGAAGACAAACCTTCCATGTAAAGCGTTTCCCATCCATATCAATTTCAAAATCTACAGATGAAACAGAGCTTGCAATTAATTTCTATCAGATCAGGTGGACTAAGAACACTTCCAACAGTTTGCCCCTTGCCATGACATGTAGCTGCCCTTGCAAAAAGTAATATGTGTTTCCAGCAGTTGCCATTTGCCATGCTATTATTTTTTTTTTTTTTTTTTTTTTTTTTTTTTTTTTTTTTTTAACTTTTTTTTTTTTTTTTTTTTTTTTTTTTTTACATAAAATTAAATGGAAAGTATTTTCGGATAATATTTTATTTTACTGAATAAAGAAAACATTCAATAAAAAACCTTTTTGTTCAAAACATTCCATACATAAAAAGCAAACCGCAACCAAAGCATAAAAATAAACACACCACAACAAAAGCATTAAAAAAACAAAGCATAAACATAATAAATTAAAAAAACATCTTCACTTCACTTCATTCACCTTCATTGCCTTTCACCGCCAATAAATGCTCCATCAAGTCAACTTGACGTCGTTAATGAATATACGACGATTGCATCTCCGTATATCGATCAATCATACGGGGCATGAAACTACCGTCCCTAACCAATGGTTCATGCTGCACTAGTTCTCTATTTGGCCCTATGAGTTTTTCATAAATTCGTGTCAAGGTTGTTTTCATGGGATCCAGTTCGTACACGTCTGCAGCATCGTAATCATACTCATCCTCCACAATTATGTTAAGGAGGATGATGCATGTCATCATTATGCTCCTCAGCACCTCCTCATCAAACAGACGCGTCGCGCCCCTAATAATAGCCCACCGGGCTTGGAGGATACCAAAGCACCTCTCCAAATCTTTTCTGTAACCCTCTTGATAAGCAGCAAATAATTTTTGCTTATGGGATCGGGGATGTGGAATTGATTTCACAAATGTTGTCCACCTCGGGTAGATGTCGTCAGCTAGATAATAACCATTATGGTAGATAGTATTATTGATTTCATAGGTGATATTCGGGGCTTCACCTCTCAAAACATCATTGAACACCGGGGATTGACCCAGGACGTTCAAGTCATTTTGAGATCCGGTAACTTCGAAGAAGGCGTGCCAAACCCATGTATCGAATCCAGCAACGGCTTCAAGGATGATACTTTTCTGCCCTTTCTTATTTCCATAATCCCCTTGCCAAGCAGTTGGGTAAATCTTGCATTGCCAGTGCATGCAGTCAATGCTACCAATCATTCTAGGAAATCCTCGAGACTCGGCTTTTTGTAGAAGCCGTTGCAGGTCCCTGGGCGTAGGTCTGCGCAGGTAGTCTATGGTGTACAGAGTTTCCATTGCATCACAAAATCGCATCAAGCTCTCCAAAATAGTGGACTTCCCCATTTGAGCAATCTCGTCCACCTGATCAGCAGATGACCACTCATACGCCAACATTCATATCACAGTTGTGAACTTTTGCTCGGGAAGAAGTCCCAAATTTTCAACAGCATTTTTCTTTTGCACAAAGTATTTATCATAATTGCAAATATCATGCATGACTTTATTGAACAAATGAGGTTGCATTCTATATCTCGCTCAAAAATGAACATCAAAGTATAGAGACTGTGGGATAAAATAATCTTCTAAAAGATTCTTACCCCGAGAATGTCTATGTTTGTCCACATTCGAGCCACGGCCTTCTCGTGAACCACGATGGCTCTGGTTTTCTACATCAAGCAAAGCCACTACTATGCCAAGTTGCTTATCTAGTTCTCTATGCTCCCTTTTGCTTGCAGCTCTTGTACACATTCTTTCTCTAGTTTCTCGCTCTTGCCTCGCCAAAACCTCTTGCATGTCTACCATTTGAGAGTGGAGAATGAAATCTAAAATCTGAGAAATGAAAATGTAGAGAAGATCTGGTGTGGGAGGTATGAAAGTGAAAAAAATATTGAGTAGAATGAGAAGAAAATGTATGAGGATTTGGTGTTAAAAGTGAAGAGCATTGGTTGGTATTTATAGAAAAAGTAAATTTAGTTTTTTTTTTTTTTTTTTTGCACAAAAATTGGCTGCCGTTGGATTGCTAGAAAAAATCTTATCAGAGAGCACAGTGCGCTCCACGTGGAAGAGAGTTGTTGGTGGAACTGTAGCGCTCGGGCTAGCCCAGGTTGCTGGGTCCCATCATCTGCTCGGGCCTTGTTTTGTTGCTGGAAACGGGATTTATAGAAACACCCAACACCTCGCCCCCCCCTCCCCCCCCCCCCCCCCCCCCCCCCCCCCCCCCCCCCCTCCCTGGTCCCCTTGCTGGAAATGCTCTAGCATAACTAATATTACAAGCGTGTACTTACCAGAAGGGTAAAAGTCAATAATGGTAGAACCCTCATCCGTCACAAGTGTTTGATAAACTTTCAGAAGTACATGAACACTACAAAGGAGAACATTTGTATTATTTTCTTGGGGAACCTCGTAAGACCAAACTTACAAAATAAAGAAACATAGTTACCTTTTGGGTGGTAACACAGCCATGAGATTTTATGTGAAAAAGTGGTTTGGCACTTTTGGGCTCAACTTAGTGATGTATGGGCCTTCAGAATGCTATGGGCTTCGACCGAGCGCCTGATATGCAAGATAAGAATACGCTCAGTAAGACCTAGGGCACCGGTGTGGTACCGGTCGAAAGCTCTATGATGCTTAAGTAAATACGGATTGATTAAATAATATGGACAGAGCGATGGCTAGTGTGCCAAAAGTTCCAGTTACCTCCATTTTGGGACTTGTGCCTCCTTTTATATGTCTTGATGTGGGACTATTGACATTTGCTGTGACGTGTCCAAAGGGTGAATTTGCCCTAACTTTGCCATCGGCAACCAAGGGTACCGAGTCCTCATGCAGATGCCTTCCTTGTCCACGCGTCCTGTTCTCATTCGCTATTGATTCTTATATAAACAAGAGTATTGATAGGTATGAATGGGGAACCTTTTTCGAACTTAGGTTTCACCTGACCAAGGCCCTTCAGGTCGAAAGCAAATGGCGCATAATGGAAAGGATAAAACCTGATAGGATATTACAGTGAATGTAATGTAACACCATTATTCATACCAATATCAAATAAATAATTGCAGTCTATATTACATGTCTTGCCATGTCCATGATGGGGGACCAGAAAATAGTACAAGAGAACCTTGAGCAGTCCTTCAGTGTAGTATTGAGCAATCCTCCAATGTAGTACAATATAAATGATACCAAAAACCCTTCAGCAGGTCACAAAGTAGATAGTAAAACTATTTTATTCCATATATAAGTGTGTAATCAAGCAAAACTACTTCATTGTTCAGATGGGAAGAGAGAGAGGAAGAAATCAAATAGTGGCATAATCACTCAAATTAATAGTTAATTAGTTATTAAATTAAGTATTAAATCCAAATGAAATCAAAGAAATCGTGAGACCGAGTAAGAAAAAGCATAGAAGATGCATCCAATCAACCAAAAGGTCGACGCCGGAGTAGTGGGTCAAACCAATCGAAATCAAAGTCGAAATGAAATCTAACTCCATCATTCTCTCAATTTTGGAAACCCTAACCCGCCCTTACATTGCTTAGCTTTTGAAACCCCAAATCCACAGTCATCGAGTGAGAGAACAAAAAGAAAATACCTTACAGGTCTTAAGGTGAATCAAAGTCGAAAACTCATTCGAACCCTAAATCAACATCAAAGTTGAACTCAAAATCAAAATCAAGTACAAGTTCAGAGTGCTCACCAGCTGAGAAGTTTCTAGATGTGTGTGTGTGAGAGAGAGAGAGAGAGAGAGAGAGAGAGAGAGAGAGAGAGAGAGGAGAGAGAGAGAGAGAGAGAGAGAGAGAGAGAGAGAAAGAGAGAGAGAGAAAGAGCAACACGCAAAGCACGATTTGAAATCTGAATTTGTTGAAAAGGACACTCGCTCTTAAGTAGAAGGGCACAATCTGGGAGAGACTTGCTCGCTCTGAAGGAGAAGTGCACGCTCTGACTTGATGAACTCGTTTTGAAAAGAAATTTTAAAAGAAATAATTGGTCACTGATGTATTAAAAGAAACGTGTAAGGCTACTGTGCCATGTCAACTTATGTGTTTAGGTCACTAAATATAAAATCTAAGCTATTTTTACTGACTAAAATTTGGAGTGGTCACTATTTGTCAAAAGAATTGGTCATTAAAAGTTAAAAAAATGGGCATCAATAGTTTTAGGGACCATTTAACATTGTTAGTCACTAAATGCACACTATTTGTGACTATTATCCATTTTGTCACTGAGAATTGGTCACTACTGACCTTTTTTCTTGTAGTGAAGGACTATGATTTCATAGCAGGACTCTTTTGACAGTTGGATTGTGTTATAGTGTTCTTGTTAGAGGTCTACGTATCAGTCTGCTGTTCTATTTTTTCTTGCTCTAGCATTGGTCCTACATGACTGTTTCAGACTCTCTTATTAGTCAATGACATGTTGTACTCTTTCCGACCATGGGGTTTGTCCATCACAAAGGTTTTAATGAGGCCATTGTTTTGTGTCGTTCTATATACGCTACTTTGATTCTATGAATGAATTCCATTTCTCAAAAAAGAAAAAAAAGACCCTACATTAGAAGGAATCCTATTTTTATAGTAATTGTAATTATACCTTAGATAGGTAGGATTTCTAGGAATATTATAAATAGAGAGTTTCGGCCATTGATCAAAGGATCCTGCACCTCAAATTCCTACATATTCATACTCATAGCCGAAACACTTAAAGGAGAATACGAAGAAAGCTTGCGCAACCTTGGTGTTCTACTTGGAGAATTCGGTGCCTTCCATGTCTTCATCAACCATCATGATTCTCAATAAGTCCTTCATGAACTAATTTCTTTTAGTAAGGCAACAATGTAGCCTAGCTATGAATACTCAAATTCTTTGATATTGTTAATTTTATTTATCTATACATGTTGAGTGCTTATTACCGTTCTTAATGCTTTCAATTAATTGGCCACTAATTGCATGATTGGAAGAATTGGGTTGAGACCGGAAGGACATGCCTAATAAATAACTTCTTGTAACAAGTACCATAAATTACATAGCTGACTCGGAATATTAGGTTATGGTTTGTGTAATCTTCAATGTTTTCCACAAACATTAATGGGTTCTTAGCCATCTAAATCCATAACTAGGAATAGAGTGGGTTGATGGTAATGAATACAACTAATATAACTCGGAAGAGAGTATTGGTGAGGTAAGGGAAAACGATTATCAACATGTTAGGTAATTAGGATTAACAAGCTAGAAGGATTTGGGTGGGATTAGCTAGGTGGAATCGGTATCCTAGTGCATCATCATTTGGTTAATTTCATCTTTTACATTGTTTCCCTATTCTTATTTAGATTTTAATCATCATAATTCTCTTATTGTTTAATTCAAATATAATTAGAAATAAATTGAAGTAGTATTTAATAGATTAACTTGATCCATGTTGAAACGATACTCTATTAATTACTATACTAATTTGAGCGATATTGTCTACTTGCAATTAATCACATCATAGATACTCTAAACTTGGGTGAAAATCATATAGAAGGTCAGTTTCCAAAATCTCTAGCCAACTACACATGTTTACAAGTTTTAAACCTTGGAAAGAACCATGTAGTATATGCCTTTCCATGCTAGTTGAAGAACATATCCACTCTACATGGCCTAGTTTTGCAGTCCAACAAATTCTACGGACGCATTGAATGTCCCAAGATCAATGGCATGTGGCCAATGCTTCAAATCATAAACCTAGCTCACAACAATTTCAGTGGTGAAATACCGAGAAGATCTTTTGACAACATGGCGGTCAATGAAGGCTAAGAAAGATGACTCCCTAGCAAAGGTCAAATTCCTAGAATTTTTCACATGAAGCAGGTAGAGACGGGGTTGGTTTTTCTTTTGAGGATGGTATAACAGTTACCAACAAAGGTTCAGAGATGGATCTGCTAAAGATTCTATCAATCTTCACCTTGATTAACTTCTCCTGCAACAATTTCAGTGGAACAATACCTAAGGAAATGGGAGAATTCAAATCACTACACTACAAAAAAAGAAAGCATTAGTCACCTTTTTATAGCAACAAAATAGTTTTGGTGACATTTGAGTGGGTGGTCAATGAATTTGGTAACTAGTCACCATTATTTGTGACTAATTATCTCACACTCTAAAGAATTGGTGAGTATTGATTTAAATATAATAAATGTAAACCAACTGACACATGAACAGTAATTTGTTGAATATTATATTTGAGAATAACCTTTCTTGAGAGTAGTAATCCAATTAAATATGTATAGAACACAACAAAAAAGAAATACGTATACAAAAACAATTAAATATTACAATGGTTAACCAATAAAGTATTGCAAATTTATCCAGATTCAAAGAAAACAATTTATTACAATTTAAATTAACTTTCCAATACTTCCAGCAAAACAGAAAAACACTCCAATAAAATTACAATTCACAATTGCTTCTAATTGGTAATAAAGAATATAACTTCTTCTCGCATCCATCCTTCCCTGCGATTATTTGAGATCAAATCGATTCCCAGCGGCAGCTCCATTGCCAGCACTCTTGAAGAACACTGTTTGTTCTTGCCTAAGTGGTTTCTTCCAAGACTGTCTTCTTACTCCTACTCCAGAGCGGCGGTTGAATTTCTAAAGGCGCCTCTATCCCCAATCCAAGGTTCTACCTCCTTATTTTTGTATGTTGTTTTATCAATCATAAAATCTTAATCCTTACTTGTTAGGGCTTGTAGATTCTTAATTTGATTTTCATGTATTATTTGGATCTTAAATGGTTAATATTTACATCATCAAATTTGAGTCCTCCCTGTCTTCTTGACAAATTTGATACTATTTGTTTAATATTGGTATTTGACCATGTGGGGTTGCCTTGATTAAATTTGCATTTATGAACTTTTTGCTTGATGGGGTTGCATTGATTAAATTTTTTATCTTGTGATTGTTTCTAGTTGTTATGGATAAATCTTGGGTTAAATTAGATAGGGCAGGTGAAGAATATAAGATGTGACTGCAACAATTTATTGATGATTCATTGCTTGTTGCATCTCACGATGGGATGCTAAAATGTCCTTGCAAAAAGTGTTATAATCGGTTTTGGCGTGAACCAAATCTTGTTTGGGCACACTTATTATATGAAGGGATGGATCCACATTATGAAGATCAAGTCTGGGTTTTTCATGGTGAACATTTACCTGACCCTAACTTCATGGATGAGGTAGAAGAACAACAATTGTGTGAACCCACAGTTAATGAAATCCACAATGTCTTGTATGATGTTTTTGGGAGTGATAGCTCTGCGAATGATTGCCATGTTGATACAGAGGGTCAAACTGCTAATGTGCGAGCCGAGTATGCAGAAAAGTTTACGACTTACTCAATGATGCAAACACACACTTGTACCCTGGTTCAACGAAGATGAAGAAGTTAGAGTTTCTTGTTAAACTGTACCAAGCCAAATGCTTGTTAGGTTCGACTGATAAGGGAATGGATATCATGTTAAAGTTGGTGAAAAGTATTCTTCCAGATGGGGAGACATTACCGAACAACTTCTACGATGTAAAGCAGTTAATTAAGGATCTTGGTTTGACATACCAAAAAATTGATGCGTGTCCGAATGATTGTATGTTATACTGGAAAGAATCTATACTTGATGATTATTGTAAGCATTGTGGGCAAAGTAGGTACTAAAAACAAGAAGTTGAGGAGAATGGTGATACCAGAAAAGTCCCGGCTAAAGTGCTTAGATACTTTCCACTAACTTGCAGCGCTTATATTTGTCAAGGTATACAGCCGATCACATGTCGTGGCATGCAAAGGACTAATGGCTGTGGACCAAGGTTTGTTTCCAATTGATGTACAAGATTGGCGACGTTTTGAACATGGAACGACACCAGGCGATGCATGGAAACGAATCAAGGTATAAAGTATTTTGTAAGTTGGATTTGTTTATAAATAATCTTGTCTACACAATATTCTACTGGTATTATCTGTTTGTATCACATGTGTTAATATGTAAAGGCTTTTTATCAAGGGCCACGTTGACCCCTGGGATGATGGAAAACATCATTTCAGTTGGTATCTTGACCCATTGATTGGTTGAGTGGCTGGGCAAGCATGGCCACCACTTGTTTGTGGAAAGCCTTGACTAAAACGAATCAAAGCAGCTTCCAGCTTCTGCTGCCTTGCTCGTTATAATCCACGACATGTTCATCTATATATAATTCATATCTTGTATATGATTCATTCTTATATCTTGTACGGATCTGCCACTACTTCATATCTTCTATATGATTCATTCTTATAATCTATTCTCATAGGCATCTTGTATACATTCTACAAATGAATACAACTCAATAACCTCAGTTATCTTGAGCTCTACCAATCATGATATGTAACGTATAGGGTCGTGGTAAGCCACTAGGTTATAATGGATTGCCCTTTAGTCAATGCTTTTATGAATCTGGTATTCCATTTCAGATTAGTATTTTCTTCTTTACTTGTTTTGATAATTTGGTCATATGTTCTCTTTATGTAAGGGTCATCACCATGCATATAGGACTTACATCACATAGCAGCAATACATTTATGTGTATTAATGAGGTTCAAACCAACAGGAAGTAACAGGTGACGCAAAAGTATAATAAGCAATGAGAGCAGGAATGTAATTTTTCAATGGAAGTTAAAAGGTTTCTTGTACTTTAAGAGTAGTGAATTGTCAACGCTTTTGGTCTTCGTGTTTCAGTTGAATACTCTGATTAACTTATACATGTCAAACCACTAAAATGTTAATGTATATAGTTGAATATGAATGCAGAGGACAATTGATTGGTCTGATCCGGAAACGAGAAAGAAGGCACCCAAAATACGGGCCGTGGCTAAGCAGAAACTCAATCATCTTTAGAAGAAACACAAGGCCAATCTAAAAAAGAATTGGTATGATCCTTTTTTGAATTCAGAGGAGCGATGGAATTGCACTGATGACAGGGTTAGCAAAGAACAGTGGAGGTTATTGGTGCAATATTGGGAGACTGGTCCAGCGCAGGTAAAACATGAAATATGTCTTTGGTTTTTGTTTTTTAAAATGGTCAATTGTTTGACGCTGTATAAAATATTCATGCAGAAACGATCGATCGCAAATAAATGTAATTGTGCGAAGCGCAGGATGCACCACACAACGGGGACAAAATCATATGCCTAAGTGAGGAACCAATATGTAAGTGTCACAGTTTTTCTAGTCAATTAATGTGGAGCATGTTATCATATTGTATGTCTGCTTATGCAAGTTCTCATAATGTTTTGATAGTATATAAATGATAAAAACATAGAACAGCTAGTATATGCTTTCAATTTTTTTATTAATGGGCCATAAACAAGTGATTTTGTGGATGGTTTAAGAAAAACTTCTTTTAGGTACTCATGCTATGATTTAAAATAATATTTGATATGTGAACTGCCTGGTGGATTTTAGAAGGTGAATCATAGGGGTGTCTCCCTTGACAAATGCAAAATGTTTGAACTATGCCACCTAAGAAAGAATGGAACACCGGTGAATGAGACAGCTACAAAAGCTATGGTGAGGCTGAATTTGATTGTATTTTAGGATATGTTGTCTTGTGCTGTTTGTTATAGAGGCATCCATGTAATAGAATGCACAATTAACATATATATATATATATATATATATTCTTTGTGATTACTTCATGCAGGAAAGTAGGCCCTTCAAAGTTTGAAAAATATGGTTCCAAATTATGGTATGTGGACCATGCAGTACCAGTATGCATTTTATTAACATCATGCTTATCAATATATATGTGTTTTGGTATTATGAAATTCATAATACCAAAATACATGTTAGTTTGGTATTTTGATCATAATTGCTTCGTTGGTACTAGGGTATGCCATTTCCTTTTTGAAGATCAAGCTCAAGTGGGATGAAATTAGTTATTTTGAAAGTAGATCCCAAATGATTGTATATTTAGTTACTAGTGACTTAATATTTTGGGAGGTTTAATCCTCCATATGTGTAAATTGTAATGAAAATTATTAAATCAAAGTTAATATGTCTATGAAATGTTTACTGTACTAGAGGAAATTGCAATGAAAGTCAATATCTTTATTAAATTGTTTATTGAATTTTAATGAAATTACAATAAACACTATACATTAATAAAAACAATAATTTTATTAATTAATTATTAAAAAATGAAAGTAAGAAATGTACAAATAGAAATTGTAATTTTTTTTAATAATTCTAATACAAATATAGATTTAAGTAACAAAAATGTATTGTCAATTTGTTGAATTTGATGGGCCCCATTGTACTTAAATACTATTAACAATCAAATACGTAATATTAACAATCAAATACGTAATATGAAGTTGATTGGATAGTCAAATAAGTAATAAAATATTGTAAATTAAAGTTGATTGGAAAGATGATGGGCCCCACATGCTGTTAATAGTCAATTTCCACAATGTCACGAATGTTGTTATATCGGTGACAATAGCCTTTAGTAACGGCTTCATATGTAATGAAGCCCACAATTGTAACTACATGGTGACTATTGCTTTTACTTACCAAAAAAGGTGACTAAAGATGTCAACAGTCCCTAATAAAATGGAAACCATTGTTGACTTTTTTTGTAGTGCTATATGTCCTTAACTTGTCTGGAAATGAGTCATTTGGTAACATGAGGGTACTCGAGTCCTTGGACCTGTCACAAAACAAGCTGAGTAGGCAAATTCCACCAAAGTTGGCAACACGGTCCTTATTTTGTAATTGCATTCCAAGAAGATGAACAATATTTGAACATCCATTCATTTTAACACGTGCTCGCAAAGTTCACAGCGAGTTTTTCTTTGTTGTAATTGGCTCAAATTCATCCTGAGGCACGACCATGCAATTTCACAATTCAAACTATGGATGAGTCATGAACCCAGAAATTCAGCGACTTATTCAATAGTCAATAGTCCCCTCATACTTGCTCAAACATCGAATAAAACAACCTACATGCATTTACACTGCAACAACCCCCATTAAGAGCACTTCCACCAGTTAGCCCCTTGCCATGGCAAGGGGAGCCCTAGGGCGGGTACTATTCACGTGAATAGTGGTTGCCCTAGCACAAAAAAAAATTGTGTTTCCAGCAATGCAAGGCTTGCCATGGCAAATACTATTCATTTTTTTGTTTTTTTCACAACTTTGTTTATTTAAACAATTAATTTGGATAATATTTTCGGATAAAAGTGAAGAGTATTGGTTGGTATTTATAGAAAAAAAAATTCAGTATTTTTTTAAATTTTTTCTTATTTTTTTTCATTTTTTTATTGGGCAAAAAATTGTCTGCCGTTGGATTGCTGGAAAAAACTAATCGGAGAGCCCAGGAGCTTCCACGTGGCATAGAGCCGTTGGGGTTGCTTTTTCGATTTTTTTATTCTCAAAAAAATGGATGCCGTTGGATAAGTTTAAAAAGCAGATCGGATGGCCCAGCATGCGACACGTGGAATCATGCCTTTGGGCGGCTACTGTAGCGCGCGTCAAATTTTTTTTAAACCGGGCGCATGCATTGCACGCGCCAGCTTTAAAAAAATTTAAACAGCAGCGCTGACGTCATCACAGCTCGCGGCCTGGAGCTCGGGCCAGCCTCCCCCTCGGGCTTGCCCAGGTTTGTGGGCCCCACTGCTTGCCCTAGCAGCTTCTTGTTGCTGGAAACCACATTTTGGGTTTGCCCCCCCCCCAACCCTCCCCTAGGCCCCTTGCTGCCAATGCTTAGAGCACTTCCACCAGTTAGCCCCTTGCCATGGCAAGGGGAGCCCTAGGGTGGGTACTATTCACGTGAATAGTGGCTGCCCTAGCACAAAAAAAAATTATGTTTCCAGCAATGCAAGGCTTGCCATGGCAAATACTATTCATTTTTTTGTTTTTTTCACAACTTTGCTTACTTAAACAATTAATTTGGATAATATTTTCGGATACGATTTTTGGGTTAAAAGTCCGTATTGGTTGGTATTTATAGAAAAAAAAATTCAGTATTTTTTTCGTATTTTTTAAAAATTTTTCCAATTTTTTTTCATTTTTTTATTGGGCAAAAAATTGCCTGTCGTTGGATTGCTGGAAAAAACTAATCGGAGAGCCCAGGAGCTTCCACGTGGCATAGAGCTGTTGGGTGTTGCTTTTTGGATTTTTTTATTCGCGAAAAAATGGCTGCCGTTGGATAATTTTAAAAAGCAGATCGGATGGCCCAGCATGCGACACGTGGAATCATGCCGTTGGGCGGCTACTGTAGCGCGCGTCAAATTTTTTTTAAACCGATGCACGCGCCAGTTTTAAAAAAATTTAAACAGCAGCGTTGACGTCAGCCTAAAACGAGTTTTGTTGCTCGGGCTGGACCTCCCCAAGGGCCAGCCCAGGCAAAGTTTTTTTTGCTGGAGCCCACACCTTGCCCTGGCAGATTTGTGTTGCTGGAAACACCATTTTCCCCCAGCCCCCCCTAGCCCTCCCCCTAGGTCCCTTGCTGGAAATGCTCTTAGAGCATTTCCACCAGTTAGCCCCTTGCCATGGCAAGGGGAGCCCTAGGGCAGTTACTATTCATGTGAATAGTGGCTGCCCTAGCTCCCCCCAGCAAATGTGTGTTTCCAGCAGTTAGCCCCTTGCCATGGCAAATACTATTCATTTTTTTGTTTTTTTCACAACTTTGTTTATTTAAACAATTAATGTGGATAATATTTTCGGATAAGATTTTTGGGTTCTTACGTGTCAATACTATTCATATCGGATAAGATTTTCGGTTTCAAATTTCAGATAAATTTCAGATAAATTTCAAATTTCAGATACATTTCAAAATTCAAATTTGAGATAAATTCAAAATTTGAATTTCAGATACATTTCGAAATTCAAATTCCAGATAAATTACCAATTCCAAATTTCATTTGAATTTCAAATTTCAGATAAGATTTTCATCCTCTAAAATTGCGCCACGTGTCATCTCTATCTGTTTAAATTTTTCTATAAAACCAGAGGCTCAGCTCATACCTCCCACACCATATCTTCTCTGCATCTTCATTTCTCATATTTTAGATTTCATTTCTCAGATTTTAGATTTCATTCTCCATTCTCAATGTCAGACATGGAAGATGTTTTGGATAGGCACGAGCGAGAAAGGCGAGCAAGAATGCGCAGAAGAGCTGCAAGCAAAAGGGCGCAGAGAGAACTAGATGAGCAACTTGGTGTGGCCGTTGCTTTGATGGAGGAAGAAAACCAGAGCCGTCGTGGTTCACGAGAAGGCCAGGAATCGAATGTGGACAGACATAGACATTCTCGGGGTAAGAATCTTCTGGAAGATTATTTTATCCCACAATCTCTGTACTCTGATGTTCATTTTCGAGCAAGATATAGAATGCAACCCCATTTGTTCAATAAAGTCATGCATGATATTTGCAATTATGATGACTACTTTGTTCAAAAGAAAAATTGTGCTGGAGATTTGGGGCTGCTTCCCGAGCAAAAGTTCACAGCTGTGATACGAATGTTGGCGTATGGGTCATCTGCTGATCAAGTGGATGAGATTGCCCGGATGGGGAAGTCCACTATTTTGGAGAGCTTGGTGCGATTTTGTGATGCAGTGGAAAATCTGTACACCATGGACTACCTGCGCAGACCTACGCCCAGGGACCTGCAACGGCTTCTACAAAAAGCTGAGTCTCGTGGATTTCCTGGAATGATTGGTAGCATTGACTGCATGCACTGGCAATGGAAAAATTGTCCATCTGCTTGGCAAAGGGATTATGGTAATCGGAAAGGGCAGAAAAGCATCATCCTCGAAGCAGTTGCTGGTTTTGATACCTGGGTTTGGCACGCCTTCTTTGGAGTTGCCGGCTCTCAAAATGATTTGAACGTCCTGGGTCAATCCCCGGTGTTCAATGATATTTTGAGAGGTAAATGCCCAAATATCACATATCAAGTCAATAATACCGTGTATCAAAACGGGTATTATCTAGCTGATGGTATCTACCCGAGATGGACAACATTTGTGAAATCAATTCCACATCCCCGATCCGAGAAGGAAAATTTTTTTGCTGCCTATCAAGAGGGGTACAGAAAAGATGTGGAGAGGTGCTTTGGTATCCTTCAAGCTCGGTGGGCTATTATCAGGGGCGCGGCGCGTCTATTTGACGAGGAGGTTCTCAGAAGTATAATGATGACTTGTATCATCCTCCACAACATGATTGTGGAAGATGAGTATGATTATGATGTTGAGGAAGTGTATGAGCCAGATCCCATGAACACGACCTTAACACGAATTTATGAAAAACCTATGGGGCCAAATGGAGAACCAGTGTAGCATGATCCGTTAGTTAGAGACGGTACTTTCATGCATCGCATGATTGAGCGCTACACGGAGATGCAATCGTCGTATATTCATGAACACCGTCAAGTTGATTTGATGGAGCATTTGTGGGCGGTGAAAGGCAATGAAGGTCAATGAAGTCAAGTGAAGAAGTTATTTTAGTGCATTATGTTTATGTTGTATTTTTAGTTATGCTTTGTTGTTTTTTTCATGCTTTGGTTGTGGTTTGTTTATTTTTTATGCTTTGGTTGTGGTTTGCTTTTTATGTATGGAATGTTTTGAATAAAAAGGAATTTTGTTGAATATTTTCTTCATTCACTACAAGAAAATCAATACAACTCATAAAATAAAATACATGAATTACCACTAATTTTTTAAATAAAAAAAAATTACAATGAAATGAAAGGCAAGCAAACTAATTTAATGGTACAATGAAATGAAAGGCAAGCAAACTAACTTAATTGTTTTGATCATTTAACCAATCCGTGTTGCTAGGTCCATCGTCACGAAAAAGTCTTCGTCTCATAACATCCCTTCGTTCTAGCTTCCAATATTGTTTTGTGTCAGGGGACATATGGGTTGTATCCATGGCCATTGTTTCCCGATCCTTATTTTCAATCTTTTCTTGTCGTGCATACTCCCTTTCTTGGCGTGCATACTCCCTTTGTTGGCGTACATACTCCCTTTCTTTTGCATTTTCTACATCAATTGCCCTATCGTGCTCTTGTTGTTTCATGTCCATTTCAATTCTCATGGCTTGCATCCTTGAAAGTTCCTCCAAAAATTTAGATGATGACTTGGTAGAATTACTCCCTCTCTTCGCCTTCGCCGCCTTCCTCCCAATAGGCCTCGGCTCCTTTTCGATAGGTGAGTCTTGACTCATCGGGGAATCCATAGGTGAATCCGATGCCGGTGTCTCATAGAGTGGCGTCTCGTTCAAGACTACCGTCGGACCCGTTGGAATAATTTGGAATTTCTTACAATTCTTCACCACCTCCCAACAATGGGTATGGTTGAAGCTTTTTTTTCCTTGCCCAGTAGCACCAAAAAACATTTGTGCTTGTATAGTCTATAAAAAAAAATAGGAATGCAAGAAACTTTAAAAATTATTGGCAATTCAACAAGTATAAAAAAATAATAATGGAAATACAAGAAACCTTAACAATTTATTAGAAATGAAAAACAAAATTTAAATATTGCAACAAACATTCATATTAATATTGGAAATACAAGAAATATTAACAAAATATATAAATTGCAAGAAATATTTAAATTAACTTTAATATGACATAGAAATTAATAAAACAAAAATTACAAATAATTTACCTCACTGGTAAGGTTTTCCCCGCTTCTATGGTTGTCCATCGCCTTTGCCAAGGCATCCCTCCATTTCGCCAACTCTTTGTTAAGAATTTTCCACCTACTAGATAGTGCTTGATCTGTACGGGTCGTACCAATTACCCTTTCACAAAAATCCTGATGAATTTTTTTCCACATATGACAGAATTTCATCTCATTGCCCGATACGGGACAATGACTAATGTGGAGCCAAGACTCACACAAGCTAACATCTTCCATGACACTCCATGCCCCTCCGGTTTCACTAGAAGAACCCATAAATTTTTCTAGAAAAATTCAACTTGAAAGTGAAAAAAATTTAGACTAGAAAGTGAATAATGGTAGAATGAGAAGAAAATGTATGAAGAGGTGGTGTTAAAAGTGAAGAGTATTTGTTGGTATTTATAGGAAAAAACATCAGTATTTTTTTGGGTATTTTTTCAAATTTTTTCCGATTTTTTTTTCATTATTTTTTGGCCAGATTGAACAGCTGCCGTTGGATTGCTGGAAGAACTTCATCGGAGCGCCAGCGCATCGCCACGTGGAAGAGAGCCGTTGGGTGCAACTTCCGATTTTTTTTTCATTTTTTTATTCGCGAAAAATGAGAAGCGTTGGATTTTGAACAACTTTGATCGGACAGCTTCAGTGCGCGCCACGTGGAATAGATCCGTTGGCGGGGCACTGTAGCGGGCGCGTCAAATTTTTTTTAATGTTGGCGCGTGCGTTGCACGCGCCAACGTTAAAAAAATTTAAACAGCTGCGCTGACGTAGGCCCAAAACGCGTTTTGCTGCTCGGGCTGGACCTGCCCGAGGGCTAGCCCAGGCAAATTTTTTTTTCTAGGGCCCACACCTTGCCCTGGCAGCTTTGGCTTGCTGGAAACAAGATTTTCCCCCAGCCCCCCCCAGCCCTCCCCCCAGCCTGCTTGCTGGAAATGCTCTTAGATGGCCAAAAACTTCAAAGTCAACAAGTCAAGCAGACCACAATGTTGTGGGACATTTTCCACAAAATTTAATTTAAAGCCGATCCATCACTATCTCAGTTTTCCTCAGCGACTCTATTTCCAAGACTGCTGAAGCCAGATTTGCAAGTCACCTGGTCAAATCCCCTAAAGCAATCTCATATTTCCACGACAGCTGAAGCCACATTTGCAAACTAATATCCTAGCCTATTCTGTTCTTCACCACATTTGCTGTCACATATCAGCAGCCAGCTAGAGCTTCCAATGAGAATTCCTCTGTTTTCATGGCTTTTCTTAATCCTTATTTACTATGTTTCACTCAGCGTCCATGTATTTGTGGTCTCTAGCCAATGTCCCAGCGATCAGAAATCTTTGTTGCTTCAGTTGAAGAACAGCCTCAAATTTGACTCTACATCATCTGAAAAACTTGTGAAATGGAACAATGGCTCAGATTACTGCTATTGGAAAGGTGTGTCCTGTAAAGATGGCTGTGTTTCTCATCTCGACTTAAGCGGCGAGTCAATTTCAGGTGGACTTGATAATTCGAGTGCTCTTTTTGGTCTGCAGTACATTGAGAACCTGAATTTGGCTTACAATAACTTCAAGTATACTCAGATTCCATCCAGGTTCGACAAGCTGACCGGTTTGAGTTATCTGAACCTGTCAAATGCTGGCTTTGCGGGGCAGATTCCAATTGAGATTTCACACCTGACGAGGTTAGTAACTCTTGATTTATCTACCTTTTTTTCCGGAACTCCTTCACTGCAACTTGAGAATCCAAATTTGAATATACTCCTTGGCAACCTTTCTGAGCTTGTTGAACTTCATCTTGATGGTGTGAATATATCAGCACATGGGGCTCAGTGGTGCCAAGCTATATCATCTTCACTGCCAAAATTGAGGGTGTTGAGCTTGTCCACTTCTAATATTTCAGGCCCTTTTGATAGTTCATTACTGAAACTTCACTCACTCTCAGTTATTCGTATAGAGAACAACAATTTGTCTACTCAAGTTCCAGAATTCTTCTCAAATTTCACAAATTTGACTTCCTTGCTCCTCAGCAATTCTGGGTTACATGGTACATTTCCAGAGAAGATCTTCCAAGTACCTACACTGCAGACTATTGACCTATCAGGTAATTCACACCTTCAAGGTTCCTCACCAGAATTTCTGAAGAATGCATCTCTTCAATCCCTGGTTCTCAATGGGGCAAATTTTTCAGGCCAGTTGCTACCGAACTCTATTGAGAACCTCAAAAGGCTGTCCAAAATAGATATTTCAACATGCAATTTCACTGGACCAATCCCAAGGTCAATGGGAGACCTTACGCAATTGGTTTATTTGGACTTGTCATGGAACAAATTTAATGGTTCAGTTCCATTCTTCAGTATGGCCAAGAATCTGACCTTAATAAATCTTTCTAACAATCAGCTAACAGGTCAGATTAATTCCTCTCATTGGGAAAACCTCACTAATCTGGTGAATCTCAACATGAGATACAATCTACTTGATGGAACCATTCCACCATCTCTGTTTTCTCTTCCCGTGCTGCAGAAACTAGAGCTTTCTGACAATCGATTTTCTGGTGAGTTGCTTGAATTTGCTACTTTCTCTGTACTGGACACCCTTGATTTGAGTAACAACAATTTGGAAGGGCCTATACCCATGTCTATCTTTAATCTCCGAGAGCTTAAGGTTCTTTCACTTCCTTCAAACAATTTCAGTGGCTCCTTTCCACTTAATAGTCTTCAGCAACTGAAAAATCTTTCAACTCTTGATCTTTCCTACAATAGATTGTCAATTGATTACAATGATACCAATTCCTCTGCCACTTCCTTTCCTCAAATTACCACATTGAAATTGGCATCTGTCAATTTGAGAAGATTCCCAGATTTCTTAAGAAACCAATCCCGCTTAAGCAATTTGGACCTTTCACAAAACCAGATTCATGGAGAGATACCCAACTGGATTTGGAGGCTCAGTTATCTTTTTCAACTAAATCTTTCTTGCAACTCTCTGGAAACTCTAGAAGGTCCTCTCCTCAATGTTACTTCATGGTTGTCTGTCCTTGACCTTCATTCCAACCAGCTTAAGGGACAAATCCCACTTTTTTCACAATTTTCCATTTATCTAGATTATTCAAGAAATAACTTCAACTCTAGCATACGGACTGACATTGGTGATTTCCTTTCTTATACCATATTCTTCTCTCTTTCAAGCAATAAATTTCACGGAATCATTCCAGAATCAATATGCAATGGGCGGCTTGAGGTTCTTGATCTGTCCAATAATTCTCTCAGTGGCATGATTCCATGGTGCTTGACTGCAATGAGCGATACTCTTGGAGTACTTAATTTACAGAGGAACAAATTTTCTGGCGTCATTCCTGATAAATTTCCTGTGAATTGCAGTTTAAAAACCCTAGAGCTCAATGAAAATCAAATAGAAGGTCAGTTGCCGAAATCTCTAGCCAACTGCGCTATATTAGAGGTTCTAAACCTTGAAAACAATAAGATAACAGATACCTATCCTTGCATGTTGAAGAGCATATCCACCTTGCGTGTCCTTGTTTTGCGATGGAACAAATTTTATGAGCACATTGGATGTCCCACTACCAATGAGACATGGCCAATGCTTCAAATTGTTGACATAGCTCACAACAATTTTAGTGGTGAAATACCAGGAAGATACTTGAGAACCTGGCGAGCAATGATGGCTCACAAAGATGATGCTACGTCAAAGCTCAATCATTTTCAATTTCAAGTCCTAATATTGACCAAGATATATTTCCAGGATGCTTTAACTGTTACCCAAAAAGGTCAAAAGATGGAGTTGGTAAGGATTCTAACTGTCTTCACCTCAATTGACTTGTCGTGCAACAAGTTCAATGGATCAATACCTGAAGAATTGGGAGAACTCAAATCACTCCATGGCCTCAACTTGTCCTTTAATGCTCTCACAGGCACAATCCCATCATCATTAGGTAACCTGCGACAACTTGAGTCGTTAGACCTTTCAAAGAACAGCCTGAGCGGGCCAATTCCACCAGAGTTTGGGGGTCTGACTTTCCTTTCGTTCCTGGATCTCTCAAACAATCGACTGGTCGGGCAGATCCCAGTCAGTACTCAGATTTCAACATTTCCAGCAGCATCCTTTGCAGGTAACAAAGGACTATGGGGGCCTCCTTTGACGGTGGATAACAAAGCAGGATTGTCACCACCACCAGAAAATGGAAGGCTTCCAAATTCTGGACATCATGAGATTAATTGGGGTGTCATCATTGTCGAAATTGGTTTTACAGTTGGCTTTGGATTTGCCATTGGATCACTTGTGCTGTGCAAGAGATGGAGTGAATGGTATTACAAAACTATGTATACCATCATTCTCCAGATATTCCCTCAGCTGGAGGAAAGAATTGGTATTCATCGAAGACATGTTCACATAAATCAATGGTGGAGACGTTGAATGATTGAGGCACAATGCAACTGGACTCCATGTTTTGCCAAAGGTATTTTGAGATCAAAGAAATCCGTAGTGTGCTTTCCGGTTTCATAGTTAATTTAATTGTGCTCTAGTTAGTCTCAGAATATCATGTATCTTTTATATTTTATTTTTGTGGCATGTAGCAAACATTACATAAATTCACATATCAGAAAATCATTGCTAACTACTTGTGGACAGACAGGACCCTACCCGCTGCTGCGTTTGGTATTGCAGTCTGGAGATAAAAAGTGCTTAATGTGAAAATTTTCTGTTGAAAAACCGTATGGTAAAGCGAAACATGTAATGATGTTTTCAATTTGATAAATCTAATTGAAAGTTAGTTCAGATGGGAGCGCTAATAAAATAAGAAAATAAGAAAATTCTGATAATCAATAAAATAGAGGAAATACAAAAAAGACAAAGAAGTATTTTTTAAGTTCATGTAGACATATAAATTTATTGAAGTTATGAAATATCCATACTCCAACTTCCATAAATATTTTATATTAAATTTTTTTTAAAAAAGGCAAGTTTCTTAATGTGAACTAAAATTTGCAACAACTAAATATTAGAATTGGGAAGAATTGAAATATACATATACCACTTGAGTGAACTACAAAAATTAATGTAGGACAGAACCTTTAAAAGCAAACATATTGGCTCTTGTTTTGGACCCAAAGAATCAAACCTAATTGCATTGTAAAAGATGTTTGGGAAAAATCATAATTTAGAAGAAGAGCTAATAAATTTTCTCAGCAGTCGAATCGTAATTGAAGACAATTATGAGAAAAAGAAACTTTCTCCAAATTCAACGCAATCAACTACCACTTAATATAGAGAAATTGAGTGGGGAAAGGAGCTATGAACAATGAAATGCTATGCATGTAATGTGAATTTCAGTGAGATGAATAAATTGTAAATGAAATAGTACAAACTCTATTTTTGGGGTAGCAGAGGTGGTTTTGGAACTGCCTTGGGCTGTTTTCTTCTTCAGACTGATAATTGGTAAATTGGCAGAATCTGACACATTTTCTTCTACAGTCTTCACATCAAGAGTTTTCTCAAATTTCTTTTTAGTTGCAACATCACTTAGGCGGACCTTGTTTAGAGAAAAGTGGTGGAGTCATGAGCAGAAGCATTTAGGTAGCAATTTTTTTTTCTCATGTTAAACCAATTTTTGATCAAATGGCTCCGAGCCTGATTCAAGAAGTTGTACTTTGCCATCAAACACAACTTGAATAAGTAGATTGCTTCTGTTTTCACCTTTGCACAACAATAAATCGCAGAAATTGTAAATTGAAATAAAGTTATGCTCTTGTATTAAATGAAATAGCCCAAACTTGCATTTGAATCTACAGTGAGGTTTAAATTATGTTACATTTCCTTTTCTTACACAAACAAATGAAAACATGAAAATATGACTATATGAAGTGAAGAATGGTTTCTTTTCAAATTCCTTGAGAGGATAATCAAATCTTAATTGGTTGAAAAGTAACCAATACCACAAAGAGAAAACTAAATAAACACAACACAACTCATTTCAAAATCCGTATGCACGCAAGACAGTGTAGACCAATGTCAAATGTTTTATAATAAAAAAAACAAATTTCATAAAACCAAACATGCACCAAATCCTATATAATTAGTTAAGCCAATGGGATGAATTTGTTTGTGGAAATTAGTTCAGTGGCTCGTAATTGTGACTTGCAACCAACCATTTGCAGAGAGGAGCAGTTTGAACCTAGAAGACAACTTAAATGAATCAAAATCTTCCATTTATAAGTGGATTATGATGGAAATTAAAAACCAAAGCAACAGATTTATAAAGCATAGAAACCTTATAGTCATAGAAAAACATAACAATGATTATGCTATAGCAGAAATATTATTACCGAAAGGGTGGCGTTCACGGCACCGGTGGAACTCTGAAACCAAAGACCAAGCTTTGCAACATCATAAATAAACAAAATGAGTAACACATATTTCTAAAAATATATATATAATCTGACACATAATTTCTTTGTATGTAATTCATTATTTACATTACAGCGAGAAAAGCTTTGAGTCTCAAGTGTCTCTTGCCTATCTCTAGCTACAAAGATAAACACACACTTTTCCTCCCCTAATTTTCAAATAATTAAATTTATGTATACAGCAACAAAACTTATTAGAAGAAGCAGCCAAAGTATAACTATTTGAATAAATCTCATAATTTGTTTTGACAATAACAACAATACTGAACATCATATGGCCATTGGCTACTCATAATCTCAATTATTAACAAATTTTCAATAGATTCCTAAAAAATAACCAACAAAGAGCCTAGAACAACTATTCATTCATTTGTTTTCTATCATAAACAAACAGGAGTTTTCATGTTTCACCAAAAGCTAACAATTTCACCTTTGCACAACATTAATCGCAAAAATTGTAAATTGAAATAAAGTTATGTTCTTGTATTCAATGAAAGAGCGCAAACTTGCATTTGAATCTACTGTGAAAATACCTATAGGATGACTAAAAATGTCTAGAGGGGGGTGAATAGGCCAATTTAATATTATAATCAATAAACAAAAATTAAACTTCAGTAGCAAGATTGATATGGCTTATCAATCCTGAAACGTGTTGGGCATAAAATAAAAGAATAGCAAAGAATTATTTTATGTGGTAAAACCCCACATCTGGGGGAAATCCACGGGACTCCTCAGTGCAACACAAATCCACTATAGAACGATGATTACAAGAAGTACTCACACACTTATCGTAGACACATTCTCGATAATGTTTACTAACTTCTTCGTATAACTCAACGGATCGTCTTCAATTGTTGGGAACCCGGTTAAGACTTGGGAGATAACAATGGCCTATTTAATCTTCCTTTTCTTTTCCTTGCTAGTCAGCCCAGATTCCTCGAAGTTAGCCAGGATCATATTAATCCTTATGACCTTCTATGAAGGCTTCTTAGTAACATCGCGATCCTTAATCTAGTAAATGATCCCCTTTGCCACGAACTCCGTGCAGTGGCCTTCTCTTATGAGCTCTTCGAGGTGCATCTTCCAAGATCAACAGTTGGCTATGTCGTGCCCATGTGTTCCATGGAAGGAGCAGTATTTGTTGGTACTTCTTTTATCAGGATCTCCCTTCAAAGGTAGTGGTCTCTTCAATCAGGGCTTATCCTTCACTTGAGCCAAGATTTGATGTATCAGGACAGTGAACTTTGTATAGCATTTATCTGCTGGTACACCACCTTGGGATGATGCCTTGCATTTTCCTCCATAGTTAGTAGTATTGGGCTTATCACCATTCTAACCCGCCTTCTTGGGTGATTGGTCGACTTGCTTAGTACACTTCTTTGTGGCGATTCGATCTTCATCCAAGAGCGCGCAACATTTCGCCGTCATAAAGACCTCTGCTAAAGTCTGACTAGGAGCGATAGTCAGCTCATGATACAAGTCATGCTCAGTCGGTAAACCCTTCTTAAAGATAGAGGATGCGTTCCGCTCATCAAATCCCACAATATTGGCTTTCTCCGCCTTGAATCTTTTGATATAGTCACGGAAGGACTCATTATGCTTCTTGTGTACGTTGAATAAGTGGTTGGCTTGTTTCTTGATCGTGTACTCCTTAGTGAAGATGAAAGACAGCTCCTTGAGGCAGCTGATCAACCTAGATGACAGAGTATAGAACCAGTCCTGAGCTGCTCCTCACAAAGTCATTGCAAATGCCTAGCACATCAACACATTATGGGCCTGGTAGAGAATCATGACAAATTTGATGTGCTTCAAATGGCTTACGTGATTGGAATACCCTTTGAAATGTGTAAAAGCAGACGTTGAAAATCATTTTTATGGAGTTTCGTGCTCCATCTCAGCGATGAATGGTAAGGAGTTCACTTGATCCACCTCCTTGCATAGAGCATCTTCGAAATATCCTCAAAAATTCAAGTCTCGAAATCGGTCATTCATGAGCATTTCGACATCTTCTGCTTGCATGGCTTGCAATTCACATCGATGTCTCCCATGGCGCAAGCATCACTGGTCTACCTCCTCGTTGTCTCTTTGGAGCAGATCTCCTAGACTGCCCTGCCTGCTCACGTATTGGTGGACTGAGCTTGCGAGGGATCCTTTGCGCCTTGTCGTCGTGAGTTAGCTCCTCCTCACCAAGCAGATGAGCGTCTTTCTTCACTTATTTCACTAGGATGATCGCGATGCTGATCTCCTTGAGATCCTAATCTAGCATGAATGCTTTCTTGCAGACCTAGGCCCGTATGAACATAAGATCGTAGGTCCAACCTCTCGTGACCGTTGGTCCTTGGACTCAATCGCGATCGAAGGCTCAATCTACTTTGAGCGAGGCTCGCGGATGCTTGTGACATGCCTGAGTGTTGAGCAGCATGTTCTTGTGTTCCTTCTTACGTGTTTGTTCCTGCTTGACCTGCTTGGAACCTCTAGAATCGGATGCCAATGTGTTCTTCCATCCTTCTCTCTTCAGCATTGGATCCAAGACCAAGGTTTCAGATCAAGTCAATTTGCCTAAGGAGCCGTTCAACCAAGTTGTTTTGGTCGTCCACTCTTTGAGTCCATTGGTCGACTCTAAGATTGAGGTCTTCTTGACTGTGTGGATCATGAGGAGAGAATTGTGTGGAGCCCAATTGCACACTGACTAAAATAGGGAATGAAAGAAGTTGTTCCACAACGAAGCTCAAGTTGGAAGCAGTGCCAAATCGGTCAAGAGTGATGACGTTAGGATGGACCAGGGCGCCGTCGTGATGGTGAGCATCAATGTGAAAGTCCGTTTTCTTAAATGTTGATTAAAAAAAATAAATGTTATTATATATTCTTAAGTAATTATCTTGGTAATAAGGAAATGTATATTTATAATTGATTTACGTTTATAATACCATTTCAATATTTACATGTATGTTATTCCTTTAAATCTTTATATATATATATATATATATATTAACAATTAATTAGCTCTAAAGTGGATGTGTAGTTTTGCTTTATTAAGTTACTTTTTCCTTGTCAACAGCCTATGGCTTGGAATTAGCACCTGGAGGTTTTGCATGCATTCTTAGTAATAGAAGTTTGGTGAAGCAACACGTAGGAAGTCATCTTAAACTTGAGATGGCTAGACTAAATTCATTCTGTTGACACATGCACACACATGCAAATACTTAGTCTTTAAATATAGTAGATATTTGTATTTTTTTGGAGAATAAGTAGGTTCTATTCCTTGGAGAATAAGTATGTACAGTGGCGGACCTGTGCAGGCGCAAGGAGGTGCACCTGCACCTCCGGTCGCCAGAAAACTCCATAGAAGCTGCTGAAGTTGCACCTCTGCTCATGCACGGAAGGTGTTCGATGAAATGTGCAAATGAAGGGCTGCTGTGCTGCTACGCGCGACTTCTCTTTTTTTTTAAACTGCCTGGCCAAAACAACGTCGTTTTGGACCAGGCGCTGCTTTAAAAAAAATAAAACCTAGCCATTCGTGGGCCATTCATGGATAAGGGTTTAAAGAAAACAAACCTGGCCATTCGTGGGCCATTTGTTCATGGTCATGGATAAGCCCATTTAAATAAGGGTTTTATAAAAAATAAAAAAAAGATAAAAAAAGGGGAAACTGCTGGGCATTCGTGGGCTTCTATTCTAAGGGGCTTATATAATTCCTACCTAGGTTTTAATTGAAACTTCTCTTATTCAATTGGGTTTTGGAAATTCCTTATTTAAGTGGGATTGAAAATTCTCTTTATAAAAAACCAATTTAACATCACTCAAAGTGTGTGTGCATCACAAGTGTCCTGTGTTTTTTTTTCTTCTTGAGTACGCTAATACAAAGTAAGTCGGATGCATATTTTTTATTTTTTATTTTTTATTTTTTTGTGGAGCTTTTAGCTTTTAAGAATTGCACCTACGTTGAAAAATTCCTGAATCCGCCGCTGAGTATGTAGGTTCTCTTTTAATTGTTTAATAGTTGCTTCTTCTAGTATAAATAGGCCTACCCGTTGCATCTTGTGAAGGGGCGTGGCTGCGTGCATTGAATGGGTGCTCTCGGTCGCGGGATCTAGAGGAGGAATGGCAGTTGCAACTGGGGCTGTGACAGCAGTCGCAGTGCCACGAGGCTGAGCCCCGGCTTCAAGATCGTTAGTACAATATATATGTATAGTTATATAAAATATTCATAAATTCAAAGTAAAATAAATAAGAGATATTTGGTGATATACCCATTCTTAGCACAAATATTATAGATAAACCCTACACTATTGAATTTGTTTTATAGATAAACCCTACACTATTGAATTTCTACAAACAAACCCAAAAAAAAACCCAAAAAATGATAGTTGGCCTTATTGAATTTAATATTGATTATTAAATTACTTTGGTGCTTTATTGAGTGTTTTGGGTATTTTTATGAGATTTTGGGGTTGGACTTGTTTTAAGAAATTGATGGCAGTTTTGTAATTTATAAGAAATTAAAAGCCTATCTGTTATGTTGTAAATGAGATTTGGGTGTGGTTCTAAAGTCCATTTCATATATGGTATTTTTATAATTTGGACCCCTATATTTGGTATAATAGTGAATCTCCCAAGAACTAAAGCATTCTGCAAAATTTAACTGATCATATACTATATTTTCCAATTTAGAGCGATGAATGTAGAGATTACTTTTCTTATCTTGATCTTCATAGCCACCGATAGAGAAATTAACTTCTTGTTGCGATCAAGTGTTTACCTATTTGCATAACCAACGAAAATTGATTGTGCCAACAAATTTTATGGCATTACACCATAGTTTTCAATTAAATTGCATAAAGAGTCAATTAAGAATAGTTTGGAAATCAAATATGTGTAGTGCCCAACAATGTGAAATGAAATCAAAACAATTGAAGCAATCAATATGAAGCTTTAAACAAAATTGAATAGCAGCACTAATTCTTTTGGATTCAACCATCAGTTTAAAAGCAATAATAAAAACTATATTAATTGTCTCATTTAAATACTAGTGGAACGCTTCTACAACAGAAATTATTAAACCAATTACTAAAAACTGAAACTGTTACAGTCAAAATATAACAAAATGATTTCCACAAAAAATCTGGGTAATTAAATACAACATAAATAAGTAATGAAAATTTGAAAATATATATAGGCATATATGCACAAAATAGAATTTTCAAATTTAATTTCTCTATAAATGTAAAATTTTTTAATTCTCAATAAATTAAGGTTGGTTCAAAAAACTGCCGAATCAATTAGCCAACTAGTTAAGGCTTTTACAGTTGTTGGCTGCTCCATAATTAATTTTAAAACATTACAATAGAAATAAAATCTCATAAAATTTTCTACCCATTTTTGAAACATAAAAATCTATAATATTATCAAAATATTAATTCACAAAATCAATACACCAATTGAAGACAAAAATTGGTCAAACTGACGCCAAAGTAAACATTTCAAGATAACCCAATAAGTGACAATAAAATGTACCAATGACATTGAAGTAATTTTATAGCAATTATAATATATTTATATATATATATATATATATGTATATAAACACACCTTGAAAGTTAAAATCGTAAACATTGTTAAACTTTTTATTCGCATGTTATAACCTAGAAATTCAAACAACAATTAAACAAAATGATGACATGCATATTTTTCAAGATTCTAAACAATGCAAAAGTAAGCGTTTCATGAAATAGATAAGATTTCAAGATACGTAATAATGTCACATAAATTAGTCTGTAGGTTTTTATTTTCAAACACTAGCAGTAATTTCCCAAATGTTAGCAACAAAATTATAAAATATAAATGTACCAACAATATTTAAAGCAATTGAAATTGTATAGACAACATGAAAGCTTTAAACTACATCTACCCAAAATAAATCGTAATTTTCAATTTGACTATCCAATATAAATGCAAAAGCTTCAGTCAAAGAGTTAAAAGATAGCAGTACGGGAAGAAAACAACTTTAACTTACAAAGGCTTTAGATTGTTATAAAAATTATAGTTTTCCTTTTCCGTAAAGCCAAATAAATAAAAACATTTATATTATAAATAACTTATAAACAAATAGAAAAGTTTTAAGGTACAATGAAATTTAAGAAAATAAAATAATAGGTAAGTCAAAGCAAAATAAATAATAAGTAAGAAGGTAAGTTTGGTACAGTGAAACACGTCAAAGACGTTGTCCTAAAGCCTTTGTAGTCTCTCTACGTGTAGGTAGAGACGGTCTACAAGACTACAAGATACGACCCCTTGTACACAAACTCAAGATCCGCTATGAGCACGTTCATAGATAGATAAAACGGTTCAATTTTTAAAACCTTTTTAAAATTCCAACAGTGACCAGGATTCGTCGCGAATTGGGTTGTTGTGGTGGCCCGACTTCTAGTTCGTGTGCTTCCAACCAAGGTTGTTTGGAAGGCTTCGGTTGAGTGATGAATATGAGGAAACAGATTCCTTTGATTCAAGAACATGCGTTGAGTATAACTCGTACTCTCAATGAAAGTACCAAAATGTTTGAGTAAAATTCTGCACGGGGAATATTCGCGATTTGATTCCTCAATCTTTGATATTCCTTCTCTCTCTTCCTCGATCCCTGTGAAATAAATATGAGTAAATAGACCACACCCAATGGGTGTTAGCCAAAGGCCCTTCGATGTCTAAGTTAGTTCAATTGGATTTTGATAAAGATACCACAATAGCTAAAATGGATGGAGTTTTCTCTCACAAGGAGAGCCTGGTGTGTGGTGGTGCTTAGCCATGTGAGGAGAGAGAGAGAGTGAGAAGGGCGGCAAGAGAGAGAGTGAGAGTGAGTGAGGAATTTGTGTAGGGTTTTTCGGGTGAGAAAAAGTTACCTTGAATGTCTTGTGTAACCATGTATTTATAGGCTCCTTGTATGCTAGGGTTTGAAGAATAATTCTTACTTGGTTATGATTATTCTTACCCATAAATAGGATATTATAATTAATCAAGGAGATTTGATGGAAATCTCATCCTTAATTTGGGGAGATATTCTCATCTTAAATCAAAGATAATTTCCCCAATTAAATATGATTTAATTAGAGTAATAAGTTGACCTAAGGAATATTCATTTTCTATGTGTCACCCATCTATTGGCTGCCGAAATATGTATTCCCACAATAAGTACGCTAGTACGCCCAATTTGTACCTTAGATGCAAAGAAGGGAAGTTCAGTCACCTACAACATGAATGTGCACCTTGTTAGATATTTATATATCCACTTCACAAGATGGTATATAAAATATTGCTCCTTATAATTTTCCTTTATTTAGACTAACCCATCACATGTTTCTCACGTCATGAGGCACATGTACATATGATTATTGCCACTCTTTGAAGTAGGCTTGAAGGCAAATCATGTGAAAATAGATAATATCAAGGCAAACTGATAGGCGGGCAGAACAAAATCATGTAGTCACTTGTTTTATGTTTTCCTCTTTGTGTTCAAATCCAAAGTTCATTATGGATTTAAGTATTATATTTCTATTTAAATGTGATTGGAAGCGACAAGTGAGTGAGAAAGATAGACTGAAAAATCACATAAAATTCAAATGCATATTTTGCACGCCTTTTAGCTTCACCTTGTTTGTTTCTAGGAAAAGAAAAAACAAAAGAATATTATTGCATGTGAGATTGTGGTTTATGTTCCCTTGTGGGTCTTATTCACTTGTGTTATCTGTATTTAGAGTGCTTTTTAGTGGGAAAAGGTTTCGTGAGCAATTCAGCTACATGGTCTCAGCTACTTCTGCAAGGGCGCACACCAGAAACAGAGCCACGCCCATCCAATTTTCCTTGGGTGGGATTTTGATTTCTTCCATGCTTTTTCAGATTTATTTATTTCTTTTTGTTAATATCTGATTTTCTCCCAAATTCACTTTCTAGGTGGGTTGAGCAAGAAGGTCTCAGCTTCCTGAGCCAGGGCTCACTCACACCACAAGGAACACAGCCAGACCCACTTCTTTTCAACTTTTTTCAGGTGGGTTTATTGATTTCTTTCTATTTTTCTTTTCAATTCATGCTAGTTGTGCTGCTCTGCTATAGTTTTCTGAAATTCTGATTTGTATGCAATTGCCATCTTTTATGTTCAGAGATATGAACACTTATTTTTAGCTTTACTGATATAAATACTTTGATTTGGGTACATTGAATGAAATTACGTGTAACTTCAAAATAGGGTAAATTATCATCTGATTTGAGGGATTGAATCTGAACAGATTCTGATTTGGGGGATTGAATCTGAACAGAATCAACTGATCAACTTACCTAATCTTGAAATGATATATCATGTTGCACCACTTACCAAAAACGAATATTATCAGTTGATTCTTATCTATTTATATTCTATGACTGTGTTACTAACATGATATGTTATATGTTACTATTTTCTCCCAGAAATGATTGTACCAGTAGCAATAGCTTTGACAGTGGGTCTTCTAGGATGGGCTTATCAAGCACTAAAGCCTCCCCCTCCGAAAATATGCGGATCGCCTGGTGGTCCTCCTGTTACTTCACCAAGAGTGAAGCTCAGTGATGGTAGGCATTTGGCCTACAGGGAGTTTGGAGTTCCAAAAGAAGAGGCAAAACACAAGATCATTGTCGTTCATGGCTTTGATAGTTCCAGAGATTTGAGTTTACCTATTCCTCAAGTATTTTTTTCAACTCTTCTTTTAAATCCTGCATGCCTTGTCATAACTTTTTCCAGTATTGGGAGGGATATGCTGCAACACTGAGTTGATATGCTGGTCATGAATTCCTTCTATACGCTTTTGATTGATCATGTGTAATTAATTGATAATTGATAGTAGCAGACATGAATGCTAATATGCAACTTCTCTCTGGTCTTTCTATTATCCCAATTTGGGAGATGTTTCATATCTAAATGTTTGCATTCTAGTGTACATTGCACCATTAGTGTATCTCTCTCTCTCATCTCATCCCCTCTTTGATAAAAGTGGAATGCCTTGTATTCGCTTTCGATTGTCAGGAACTTGTAGAGGAGTACAGAATATATTTCCTGTTCTTCGACAGAGCAGGCTATGGAGAGAGTGATCCATATCCATCGCGTTCTGTCAAGAGTGAAGCATTCGATATTCAAGAGCTCGCGGACAAGTTGCAGATTGGGTCTAAGTTTTATGTAATCGGAATCTCAATGGGAGCTTACCCTGTTTGGGGTTGCTTGAAATACATACCACACAGGCAAGACAACTACCTGCCTACCAGTTTTTCCTATTTTCTCCTTTCAATAAAGTTTTTGCTGAACCTATATTGTTTATATTCAGAAAGCTTGCATCTTATGTTATCGATGCATCATTTGCAGATTGTGTGGAGCTTCCCTGGTAGTTCCTTTTGTGCACTACTGGTGGCCTTGTGTTCCTGCTAATATATCAAGAGAGAGCCTCAGCACTCTCCCCGTATCAGATCAACGGGCGTTCCGAGTTGCACATTACGCCCCTTGGTTATTCCATTGGTGGATGACTCAGAAATTTTTCCCTTCACTAAGTGTCTTGTGTGGAAATACCTCAGTTTTCAGCCGTACAGATTTAGAGATGCTGAAGAAACTCTCAGAAGCACCAAGTGTTGGTCAGGTATACTCAAAATTCCCACAGTACCAAATCGGCCGTTTTCTTTTCGCTTCTTGCAATTACATTTGGAGGTTTTGGAATCTTTTAATGTCAAATTTTGTTGTTTTAGGACTGTTTAAGCTTAAGTGGAATGTGAGTCAACAATTGCTTTATATACCAACACATCATACCTCACATACTTACATTTCTGGATCTGAATTCATAGCTTATGAGGTTAAATTACCTGTGGGAGGATGGTCTGTTTTGGGTACTTTGTTTTGGTAGTGGATCAAATAATATGAACAAAAATATTCTGCTGCAGGATTTACTAGTTTGACTCAATTTTGAAAACATGTTTTCTGTTAATTTTATAGTTTTGAAACTATAATTCAAAGGAGGCATGGGATGCGCTAATCCTTACATAACCATCGGTGTCGTTTGCGTATGTTTATAAATTCAGGAGAAGAAAACACAGCAAGGAGTCCACGAATCTCTGTACCGAGACATACTGGCTGGCTATGCAAAGTGGGAATTCGACCCATCGGACCTGAAAAATCCATTCCCTGACAATGAGGGCGCAGTTCACATTTGGCGAGGCTGTGAAGACAAGATCATTCCTCATAAACTAAACCGCTATATTGCAGAGAAGCTTCCCTGGGTTCATTATCATGAAGTTCCTGGTTATGGCCATTTGCTTTTTCTTGAGAGTCATCTATGTGAAGCTATTTTAAAAGCACTTGTGCTTGGAGAATAAGCTCCTATGTTGAGAGCAGGCCTAATATCTATAGGTATGTTGTTGAGTAAACTGTTGGATGCTTCTGGAGCAACTATTTCTTGAATGCCGCAATGTGCTTCATATATATGTAGAAAAGTTCTTCTGTGTAAAGTCAGGTTACATCGCAAAATAATAAAAAATTTATCAGCTTACTACTACTGTGCTATTGACAAAACTTTAAGTATGGATTGGGCTTTATGCCTGGTTGTGGGCTCTGATTGGCTTTGTTGGCAGCCTTCAGCCTCTTTGTGTCTTTGTTGGGCTCATTGTTTTGAGTTTAAGTTTGTATAATTCCCATTGTATTTTCCCTTTTTAAATAAATTTTCCCTCTTACCCCCAAAAAAAAACAAAAACAAAAACAAAGAAAAGAAAAAAAGAAACCCACCCAAAAGTTATTTTCTTTGGCCCAAGAGAGGCACTTTCTGATGTGACTCTTTTTTGGTATATTTTTTGTATGTTTTATCTGATTTCTTGTGTGACTTAAAAGTATTTTTAATCTTCAAAGCCAAGTCCAAGATTTCCCTTCTTATACTCAACAATGCAAGATAATTTCAAGATATAATATTAATTTTTGGATCAATAATGCTAGCCACTGATGTCAGGTGGCTAGTTTTGAATTTTTTTTTCCTCCAAATATGCTCTATATGAGTTTTTGTATAATATATCGTGCTAAAATGAATTTTTGAATAAATATCTCAATTTCTTTCCTGTTTCTTGCAGGATATATTGTATTGAGCTGCCATGGATTCCAAATTTAGGGGAAGAAGAGGATAATGGTAGAAATGATAATTTTGTTTTTTAATATTGACTTGCTATTCTTCATTAAGGTTTTTATTTTTATTTTTTAATACAAGTACAAATCTAACTATTATAAATTAATCTAATTTATGGGGTAGGAGATTTGAATTTGGATGCAATGGGGCGAACTCACTGTCCTGATCAACTAGCCTAACTCAAGTTTGCATATATAAATTATTTTTAATTTTTAATAACTATGGCTAACTTATTAGAAGGACAAGTGACAACTTAGTAATGGAATGGTGATGCTGCACTTATGATTAAGCTGGTGAGCAAATATATTTTTAAATTTAAGAAATAAATTTTATAAACCAAAATATTTTATTGAGTGTGAGAGTGTTGTAAATAGGTTACGTCAAAGGGAGGCACCTGAGTCCCGCAAGAAACTACAAATGCAAGAATATTCTGACGATGGGGTATAAACCAAGAATCGTGATGCTCTCATTTGTATCAATCATTTGTTTACAATATTTCTTTTCTTTTTTATTTATTATTATTATTATATACATATATATTTTGTAAAGCTTTTATTTTCTTATTTTCCTGCAAGCTTTAACCAGCTAACGTGTGCTGTCAGGCAGTGAGTATTATTACATCAATAGGTGCGCTGGCACATGGACATGACATGAGCACCAAATTGTAGCAGGCAATCTGCTTCAATCTCACAATCAACCAGCTATGCCAAGAAATTTACTTATCACTTTTAAAGAGTACAAATGATTGATTTTGTTAAAGTCAACGATCTAAATCTTCTCAATTCTAGTGACTCCTATTTCTTAAATGACTTCAAGAGTTGATTTCGATAATCTATTAGAGAACAAATTTTGGTTGAATTCATAATACTCATTAATATCAGAGTAGGATTGAGTGTGACTGTCACACTATCACGTGGTGTTATCAATTCATTCATATTGTAACACGTGTATTTATTTATTAATACTATACTCTAGGTCGATTACATTGAATATTGTCGTTCACCCATGTTTGTAGATTAGTAACACACATGATGACAATGTAACCGCAACACTCAAAAACTTCTTTTAGAGTAGAGCCAAAATTTAAAATGACTCATCTTTTGACCCCTACAATGTTTATGCTGGGGTCATTAGAGTTGAAGTTGTGGGTCACCGAACTCACGACTGTTAGTTGCCGGATTTAGGGTGGTCCTTCTTGGTGGTAGCTAGGTTAAAGGGTGTGATGTGGGAGAGAGGGGAAAAGAAAGAAAAACAGAGGATGAACATGAACCTAAGAGGGGACGAGGGAGGCGTAAAACAGGAGAAATTTAGAAGAATAGATGTAGAGGGAGGGGAAAGTGGGAGAAATTTAGAAGCAAGGGGGCGTAGATGGCAATTGGTAGGGTATGCTACAGATGGCATTATTTATCGGCCTGCTTTCGTGACGCCTCTCAAGTCTTATAACCAGGAGAAGGACAATTGTAGCAAGATACCCCCATCAGCGGAACATTCAAAAGTATATCCAGGTGTGTCAAAATTTATTCAAGTAACAAATGGTACATGCCTCAGCATCAAACAGTCAAAAAACCTTCTCTGCTGCCACTGTACCGATAAAATGTGAAAACCCAACAAGCATCTGCAAGTCAAACACAAAGAAAAAGAAAAACTTATACATTTGAAATCCCATCAGGCCAAGAGAGAATCCCAAATAACATCACGCCAGGTGAGTTTTCAATTTTTTTTTTTCCTTCCATTTCTCTTTCCCATTCAATTTTTAGGTCCTTGAAAGTTGAAATGAATGAATTAGATCTACCCTTTTCTTTTGTTGTTTTGTTTTCTCAGGGATGGTTTCAAACACTGCAGAGACTGCTGCTGTTTCTGAAGATCTTCCTCCAGCTTCACCAAGAATCAGGCTTGCTGATGGAAGGTATCTGGCTTATAGAGAAAGTGGGGTCCCCAAGAACAAAGCAAACTACAAGATCATCATTGTTCATGGCTTTGGAAGCTCCAAGGAAATGAGTTTCCTGGCACCCCAAGTATCTCTCTTTTCCCAACCATCTTCTTATTTTGCTCTGAAGCTTTAGCATATTACGTTGTATTAAAATCCAAGTCAACATAGATAATAATTTTAAGGGAAATGAGGGATGTTTTTGAGAAATGATGTAAACTAGGAATCTGCAGTCATATGAGAACCTTGTAAAGGGAATATCTGAATTTTGAAAATCTGTTGTGAAACAGCTTTCTGAATTGAAACATTTATAAATCTGAAAGAAACTGCTGAAAGACCTGCAAAAGCAACTTTTAGCATACACTCAGAAATTTATGCTTGTAAAGTGGTTTTCTTTTGTTTGTTTAGGAGCTATATCAATTCAAATTTACACTTGGTTTACAAGAAAAATCCTAATTCAAATTGTATAACATGACTAAAGAAGCAGTACTAAAGCATCAGTTCAGAGAAAAATGTCAAAATAAGGTGAACTCACAGTGCTTCAGTTTCCAGGAATTAATAGATGAGTTGGGGATATATTTTCTGCTATATGATCGTGCTGGATATGGAGAAAGTGATCCAAATCCAAAGCGTTCGGTCAAGAGTGAAGCCCTTGACATCGAAGAACTGGCTGATCAGTTAGAGTTAGGATTGAAATTTTATGTGATTGGAGTGTCAATGGGATCGTATCCCACCTGGAGTTGCATCAAATATATACCACACAGGTAAAACACTCATAGATTCAAGGTTCATAACTTTCTACTTGATTCAAAACGAAGAGTTTTCGAACTTTTTATATCAAATTTGTTTGTGTAGGCTAGCAGGTGTGGCTTTGGTAGTTCCAGTTGTCAATTATAGGTGGCATTCTCTTCCTGACCATCTGATAAAGGATGATTACAGGAGAAAACTTATCAAATGGGGACTCTTCTTTGCAGAATTTGCCCCTGGACTACTGCGGTGGTGGGTGACTCAGAAATGGCTCCCTTCAACTTCTGTCCTGGAAAGAAATCCGGTATTCTTCAACAGCAGAGACATAGAAGTCCTCAAAACAATTCCAGGCTTCCCAATGCTTTCTCAGGTAACCATATCTTCTGTCTCCATATCTGTTCGTGGTATGGTGGTTGATACTGTAATAGAAACTGAGACACCAAGTGGGAAATTTCACTCAATGCTGTATGATAGTAGGAAGCTGCTTTCTATAAATAACATTTTCATATGTTAACTTCTGTCTCTTGATTTAACAATGTTTATGTTTGCACCTAAAGGAAAAATTACGACAACAAGGGGTTTTTGATACTCTGCATCATGACTTCAAATTGGCTTTTAGCCGTTGGGATTTCGACCCCATGGATCTCAGCAATCCATTCCCCCAAAACCAGAGCTCTGTTCATATTTGGCAAGGTTATGAAGATAAGGTTGTGCCATTTCAACTTCAAAGATATATTTCATTTAAGCTACCGTGGATTCAGTATCATGAAGTTCCTGACGGTGGGCATTTAATTGTGCATTATGCTGGTTTGTGTGAGGCCATTCTGAGGGCACTTTTGCTTGGAGAAGAACATCTTCATTACAAACCTACTATAGCCAAAATTGTTTCATAAGTGTGTCAACTATTCTTCAACTGTTGATTGTAGATGATTGATTCTTTCAGACAATTACAAGCATGCGCATTAGCTTTGTCATTTGAAACTTTGAATATAAGACAGTTCTTTCTTTGTAGGCTGCAACATTGGGTAACAAAGAGACTTCTCTGAAACTTTATGACAGTTCTTTCTTTCAAGTCACGTTCCACAAAGAACCAAAATGTACTTGAAGATAAAAACAATTTCCAAAAAGAAAACTCAGCAACTTCTACAAAGTTGACTTTTAATCTCTGTACAGTGACCTCTTTCTCAAATAGGCAAACTAGATCAAAACACTTAATGCACGAAAACAGAGACCAGAAGTACATTACATTATGAAGCACTTATCTAGTCTTACAACACTACATTCTAAAACTAGAGCTCACAAATTTGACTTTAAATCTCTGTACAGTTACCTCATTCTAGAACTGTCAAACTTAACCGAAACTCAAAAGATTGTCACTCTCTCTAAGGTACTTCATGATAGGAAAAATTGTGTTACCCTGGTGACTGCCATGGCCCCCTTCAAAATTGTCTGTCCTCATCAGCAGAGTTTGACTTCTTTGTTTTCAAGTATCTTTTTCACCCAAGACAACCTTGATAATGAAACTCAAAACATAGTCCATAGGACACCAATGTATAACCTGTCATATAAGATCTAACTAACTGTAAGAAAACAGACAGTAAACAAACATTGAAACAAGAACAAAATAATTGGCTTTTAAACATAATGAGCTAGTAGATGCTATATACCATTATCAAACTGTTCTACTTCCGTAAAATCGCACATTTTGTGATTAAGCACAAAAGCAACATATATTTAATAAAACAAAAAGGCAAGAGCTTTTCTCAATCCCTCATAAAAATGCAACCACACAGCATGCTTTTATAGGTTGATGATCATTGTCTCTATACCAGAGAACGACATTCAATCCATAACTTTCACTACCAGGAATTTAAAAGCTTTATTGTATGAATCATGGCTTCTATGTTGAAATTTATGTAAATATAAGGGAAGAGAAAATACAAAGAATAAGTTGAACTTAGAGGTCTGAAAACTCCAGACTTGGTTCTCACAGATATTTCTGATTGATGAAACTTGTAAAGAGGTTTTCCTCTCTTAGATACATATATATGAGATGTGTTCAGAATTGGCACAAACTCCAATTCTCACAAACTAAACTAAAAGCAGATATATCTATAAGCAATTACTTCTAAGTAGCTAAACCAGATAAGAAGCAACTTGGCTTCTTAAAGGCCTTACAAACTGAAAACATTTGAAAAAAACAGTTTCCAACAAAACACGCTTGAGCACATTTTCACCGACAGAAACCAGAGCTGATTTTATCCGAGAGCACAACAAGGACATTAATCAATAATTTAACATTCTAGCAGTTGGCTTCCTGGAACACTGAAGTCAGTTATTTTGTTTTTTCAAGCCAGAATAACTTCAAGTTTAAAGAAATGCTCAAGGGTTGTAATGTACATGTGGTTTGTAAGGGGAGAATTGGGTAAATGAGAACAATGAATTCGCAACTCTTCTGTTTTCCAAAACATTTAAGCAATAAAAGAGGAATAAAGAAGACAGAAAAACGAGCTTACGAATTACATATACTAAGGATTGGTGAGCTGACGAACAATGTAGGGTGCGATAATTGCAGGAACAGAAGTAGTAACATGATACTATTCACTATTGTTTATGAAATGAGAGAATAACTATCTTTACATACAATTGAAATATCATTCTCTATTGTACATATCATAGCTTGTAGCAGTGTGGCTTCGCACAGCAAATGAACACAGTTATTTTGAGGCAGAGAAGAAGTTGACAGAATAGATTTGAAATTTTCAAGGGTACACGTTGTGCTTTCTACCAGGATATTTGAGGTACCTGAACTGCTTGTTGAGGTTCATGTGTGCTGAGGAGAGGCATGAACAATCAATTTCTCAAGTACAAATTGTTGTGATGTTGAAAGACTCTCACCTTGACCATGATAAATAAATCACAGAGAAGTTTGTGAAAACCATTGTGATTAAGCAGACTTAGTATCCAACTCAGCAACGAAACAGCGGAAATCAAGATTGATGATAGCTCAACTATATGTGTTGGCCAAGTAAGAGAAGATAGTTGAATCTTTATGTGTTAAACATGCATATTTCCAGCATGACAAATAATCAAGCAGTTTTAAATTCAACAGAAATTAAACTAAGAAGCATAGATTTAAGAATTACACCATATTCATGTGCTTTACCTACTTCTCAATTTATGGGATGATGGTGATTGTACACCTCCTGGCCATCAAATTGCTGCAATCCTTTTCGTCTTTCTGCACGAGCTTCTGGAACTTGTTCTCTAGTTTCCTCGTTCCCAGACCGGTATGTCATTTGAAACTCCGTCATTCTTCATTTTAACAATAATAACAAATCATTGCAACCATAATAACAATTGATGCTGAATTTTGCAGCTAATCCCAGTGTGGTGGAGGTGGTACTACTGGGGGTCTCCAATTGCTTGGACAATCTATGGCATCTTTGCATCTCCATTTGGAGACCTTAAGACTGTAATTGATACTCCTAAAGGACCTCAGAGAGTGGATCTATTCCTTAAGGATAATTTAGGTTATGAACATGACTTTGTAATCCCTGTGTTCTTTGCTCATATTTGTTTGGACAACTTTTCCCTGTTACTTTGTATAATCAATTTCATTCTTGGATATCTAATAAAAAGCCTTGTCATTTGCTCTTTTTAACCAAAACTGAGAAAAGATGTCTTAATATGAAAATAATGGTTGTGCTCTTCATTGTCATTTAAGGTGAGAAAGTAGATTGAATAAAAGGATCAACACCAAAAGCTCTTCACTTGAGATGTACAAATAAAAACACATAATAGAGATAAACAAACAGTTCTTGCATTCTATTAAATCCCAAAAATATTCCAGAATATACATCAGATTTTGAATTTAGGTACAGGGAAACAACAAATTTACAGATCAAGACTAGACATTAAGATCTAGGATTGGACATTTAAACTCAGAATGAGGCTGCTGTTGTGGGTCTTGTGGCAACATGTCGATCAAGTCATTGACACAAAATTGCACATCATCTTGCATCATATCAAAATCATAATCACTCAACAGCAACTTGATATCATCATCAGCGGCATCCATACTTGGCATAGCAGCAACAACATCATGCCCATCAATTTTCAAACCCTCCATATAATTACTACTTTGAGATTGCAGATCATTATGAGCATCACCCAACACCAAACTGAGATAATCATTAGCATCCACGGAATAATGATCGAATTCGAAACCATTATACGGCACTCTGACATCATGAATTGATGAAAGATAATCTTTTTCTTGCTGAAATCGACCGATTAAATTAGGTTTGGCTTTGGGTGTGGGTATGATGAGATCTACAGGATCGAGATTCAAATTAAGAGATGATTTTTGTTGTTGATATGCTGCATCCGGTTCCACACTACTCTCCGTGATATTCTTGTACAGTTCCATGAAAGTGGAGTTACCATCATCCCTCATCTTCATCATCTTCCTCATCACAGCAACAATCCTCTCGTTCAAAGCGTCTAACTTGGACTCCAAGCAGTTATCTTGAAAACCCAAATCCCCAATTTCTCGATCCTCAACAATTTCCGCTGAGAACGAACCCTTTTCGACTTGATCTTTCAAACCCCTCCTCAGATTCTTGTACTTGAGCACAACTGATTTCAAATCTTGTTGGTTTTCCGGCCACGAGTCAATCTTGCCGTCAGCCCCAACAGCGGTCATGTAAACGGCGATATCACAAAGTTTCGAGAGCGAGCTCGCCTTCTCGTTCCGAGTAGAGCTTCTCTTGGCCATGGCAGTTTTATGAGGCTTCACAGCATTAGACACCCTCTTCGTCTTCGTGGACACTGAAATCTTAGGGTTTGATTTAGGGAGAGCCATTAATGAATCAAATTCAAGCAGAAACTAATTGATAAAGACTCATACAAACTAGACGAAATAAAATGACGCTGGAAAAAGTAGCGAATCAAGCGATGGTGATGAGATGAACAGAGCTAGCAGAGAAGGGGTGGGTAGGGCGGTATTTATTGAGAACCTGAGAATGAGGGTATAATGGGTATTACAAGGAAAGTAGCTGTTACGCGTCAAGTAGTATCATCACATAAGTGCAAGCTGTCGTTTAAATGCAAACCCCGTAAATACAGTTTTTTTTCTTTTGTTTTTTTTGAATTAATTAATTAATTAATTTGTTTGTAGTTTTCTTTTGGCTGAACAATTTGTTTGTCATTTGATGTAGTTCAAATCCCAAAATTTATTTATTTTAAAAATAATGAAATTGCATTTGTAGTTCAATTCAAGTGATTAGAAGTAGTTATTTTTGCAGAGTGATGTTAACGAATCCTAAAATTAACTGAGTACACCTTACTATCAAATTATTTATTCAATTACTAACTTACTCTAATATAAAATAACCTATTGAATTGTGAAACAAATGTAATTTTAATAAGTACAACCCTATTAACACAGGTCATCTGCTTGACTTTTCATTTGTATATGAAGTCATGGAACTTGGAATCCCCCTCTTTAATATTGTTGCATCATTTTTTTTTTATAGCAAATACCACGAGGTGTCCCTATACTCACGAGAAATGAGGGTGAGAGAGGAATGTGTGGTGTGACTATTTTCCCTTATGTGATTTTGTATATGTTTTTAATAAAATATCCTCATTATATTATATTGTGAGGTTCTAACATTTTTATTGTAGACGCGATCCACGTGGCTTAAAGATATCTCATGTTTGCAATTGTATTTGTTGAAAAACTAACAATTGATATTTTTCTTTCAGTCATATTTTTTAAGGAGATTTTTCAAATAGCAGGAGTGTTGAATTTGTTCCCACCCGGACTTGCCTTGTTGAAGTCCCTCCAACTTTATCATCCTCCTTTTGCTTTCAATTCTTGTACCAAAAGAATCCCCGACCCGAGGGGAAAAAAAAGAAAAGGAAAAACAATCAAAGCATATAAAAAAAATCATGAATATCTATGAAAGCCAACTTGTTTGCTCAAAACCGTAGAAAGTTAGGGCCGTCTAAGTAACGTTCAGAGTAGCGTAGCTAGCTATTTAACAAATTAAAAATTTATTTTTTTTTTTATTTATTTAGAATAAGAAAAAAAAAAAAAAAAACAAAAATAAAAACGTGTCTAGTAGAACTATTTAAGAATAATGAAAATAAAAAATATATATATATATATGTAACCACTGGCGGACGTAGTAAGGCACAAGGAGGTGCAGCTGCACCTCCCCTTGCCGGAAAAACCATTGTGGGTGCTTCAAATTGCCCCTTTGCTCAACTGGTGTATAGATTACCTTATTTTCATTTTCAATATTTAAGTAAATGTCTTTGTCCTTTTACTTTTATTTATTTTTATATTACTCTATTTACTTAAGTTTACAATGTAAATAAGGAAGTACCCTCCATTTGGATTCAAATAAAAATACTAGAAAATCAAATTCCCACCAAATCAAAATATGAAAATTCGGTTTTAGTGCAAAATACGATTTAGGCTAAAAATGATGGCTCATTAAGTCAATATATACTTCATACTAAAATCCCATAAAATCAAGTTTTCTTATTTGATAGGGAGCATGATTGAAGTTGTATTTTCTTCAAATCCTCCCTAAAATGTGTCTAAGAAAGTGGTTTAGGGAGTCCATTGTGGATGCTCTTAGTCTCCCCCACACCACAACCCACTCTCTTTTTCTCTACCTCCCGATCTCACTCTCTAGTTTTATCTCCTTTATTCTCTCCTCGATATTGATATCCCTCTCCTTGTCTTTTATTCTCTCTCCCCCTCCCAACCTTGCTCTAGTTCCCTCTCACTTTTCCCGTTGTATTTTGTTTTGTTTTTTAGTTTTTCTATCTAAACCCTACAATTTTCTTTTTTCATTCCTATACTTAAATCATTAAGCTCTTAAGTTTAATTATTGCGTAAAAAGACAAAAAATGTCATCCAACTTAATACTTAACCCTAGTACATCTACACACCCCCCACCACTCTTCATATTAAGTTTTAGAAAAACACAAACTCCTCTACACCCTATTGCCAAATTACTCTTCTTTTTCATCCGACCTATTGGGTTTTGTAAACTTTTATGAAGTTTGAAACATGAAGTATCCTTTGCACCTAAGAAAAAAAGAACATGAAGTATCCTAAATTTTCTTTTAGCATGCCAGTTTGTTTGATGATGGTAACTTACATATCAATTGAACTGTCAACATTTCTCTATCAAAACCTCCTAGTTCATTCTCAATTTTAAAAAATACTAATAATAATAATAAAATAATGTTGCAACACGTTTGACAACAATGTTTGTATCTCTTTAAGTAATGTGAGGTTGATGTGAACTTAAAGTGGTGAAGGACAAAATAGCGGGGGGTGTGGGGTGTGGGATGTGAGGTTGATAACTTTTGTATTACATTTTTTTTTTTGAAGAAGAAGGAGGTTGCTATGTCATTATCATAGCCTTTTGGCAAATGACTCTGTTAGGATGACCACTGCTGGGTTTGTCCCAGTGTAGTTTTCTTCTTGGTTTTTCTTGGGCTTCGGCCCTCCTTGTAACCGAAAAAATAAGAAAAGAAAACCTTGACAGCACCGTCGGATGATCATGCTGCTGAGATGAGCATGTCATTTATTATTTCATTTTGGGGAAATGTTTGTGTTTTTTTTTTTTTTTTTTTTTTTTTTTTTTCCATAAGAAAATAAGCATGTGGCACCAAACGTGTCCAAAAAGTGAACTACAATGTGGGGGCTACACAAAGCCACGTTTAAAATTAACAACGGCAGCAGTTACAATGTCAAGAACCTACTCCTCTTCTGCTCTCCAGAGGATGCTCTCTGCTCCACTTTCTTCTGCCCCCCTCCATTGAAGCAAATAATCAGCCTCACCTCAGGTATTTTTATATTTTGCATGTTTCTTTTCTCTTTTCATTTTTTATTTCTCTCTTTTTTATTTTATTTTTTCACTTATTTCTATCTCTCCAGATTTCACAGTGAAATCTGGTATTATTTGATCTTATTTTCTGAGATGAACACCCCAATCGTTCTTTGCTCTTAGTTGTTGATCAGTATCTTTGTTTTCGTTTTTGTTATTGTGAGATGAATTTGTCTTCTTCTTGTGATGTGATGTGCTGCATGCAATTGCAGAGCCTAGCTTTTACACATGTCTCTGCATTTTTCTGAGTTTTGACACAAGTCTTCAGCCTGCACAAAACTGTTCATCGAGTACAGAGTTCATATTGAGTTGTAGTGTTTCTTCTTTTTATCTTTGTTCTTTTAAAAATAAAAAATAAAAATCTGAAGAGGTAATGTTAGCTTGAACAGAAGAAAAATAAAAAATAACTTCAGATCCCTATGTGAAATGAAATCTGATTTTTTTCCCCTTTTATTTATTTATTTGTTTTTCTTGGGATATTATTTTGATTAGGTGAAGTTGGAAATTAGTTATGATTGAAAACTCCTCTGCATGCAGAGACTCAACTGATTTCTCTGTTGTTTGGAGTGCGGGGCTGATTATTGAGCATCTATTCCTTCAACAACATTCTCCATTTTATGCTAAAATGGTAGCTTCTGACGAATCTGGAAGCATCGGCTATGATAATGACAACTTCGAATTCGAATTCGAACCCCAACAGCCACTAGAACCGCAAGAAGAATCATCCCAAGACGACTCACATCATTCCATGGGTAATAATACTAAACAGAATTCAATATTCTCCCTTACTCTGGATGAAATTCAATGCAAGAGTGGGAGGAATTTTGGGTCCATGAACATGGATGAGTTCCTTGCCAACATTTGGAGTGTTGAAGAAGAAAATCAAACACAACAACAACCCAGCCAATGTGACCAAGACGCCAGTGCCAAAGACACAACTATCAACCCCAGTACTCTGTCCCGGCAGGGCTCGTTCTCCATCCCTACCCCGCTTTGCAAGAAAACCGTGGACGAGGTCTGGTCGGAAATCGACAGAAGTCGGCCACAACACCATGACCCTGACAACAACATTAGCAATTCTGTACCTCCGCAGCGCCAGCAAACAATCGGAGAAATTACTCTAGAAGATTTCCTTGTAAAAGCCGGGGTTGTTCAAGAATCTCTCTCCAAGTCCAAGCCTCCTCTGAAGAGGATGGAGAGTACCCTAATTCAACAGCAATGTGGTGACACTAACACGGGAAATGAGATCAGCACATGTTTGGATGCAAGTTTTGGAATTGGGAGACAGTTGTTTGGTGCAGGATTTTGTAATCTCCAAAATGATGTGCCAAGCAATTTGTCCGGGAATGGATATGCAATTGGTGCTACATACCCAATGTTGGGTAAATTGATTGTGGGAGAACCATCTTGTGTTAGTGCAATTGAGAAATGCCATAGCTTGCCGGAATCGAGCAGTGGGGGTGGAGCAAAGAACAAGAAGAGGATAATAGATGGTCCACCGGAGGTAGTAGTCGAGCGGAGGCAACGCAGGATGATCAAGAATCGAGAGTCAGCAGCAAGGTCTCGTGCCAGGAAGCAGGTCATTTTTATATCAATAAAATTTACAAATAATTTGCAAGTAACATCATAAAGAAAACATAGAAAGGGAAATGTTTATAATCAAATTATTCTACTGCTTATAGGCATACACTGTGGAACTGGAAGCTGAGCTGAATCAACTTAAAGAGGAGAACACAAAGCTGAAGCAAAGTGTGGTACTACTACACAAGAAAATTTATTTCTTGCTTTAAAAGACAATTGTCCAAGTGCACTAATGAAACAGTTTTCACCTTTTGGAACAGGCCGAATCTGAACAGAAGAGGAAGCAAGAGGTAACTAATATAAGAGGCTACTTACGATTTTGGTCCCCGTAGTTTCGCCAAAATTTCACTTTGGTACGTATATGTAGTATATGCAGTTTCAATTTTCACCGTGATAGACTCATAGTTTACCAATTGTTGCAATTCAAGGACGGTAACTTAATTTTGTCAAATTTCCAACGAAACATATGTGAGGTGTTTTACAACTCTAAAAAAACTCAAACTCTCACATATGGCACTCACCTGCCAAGTCCGTCAAAAATATGAACGAAGTTATTATGCTACTCTTCTTGAATTGCAACAAGTAGTATACTACAAGTTTAAAATCGCAAAAATTGAAACAACAAGTACCAAAGTGGAACTTTGTCTATCGACCAAAATACCGGGACCAAAATCAGAGTTTATCCCTAATAAAAATATAAAATGTTCTGCCTCCTTATGATTTAATCAACATGTCATTACCTTGTGTCATTTACATATGGCATGGCAGCTATTGGGAAAGAAACAATCTACAAGAGCACAAAAATTGGCAGGAAAGTTGAGGACAATGAGAAGGGCAGTAAGCTTGGCATGGTGAACGAAATTCAACGTGACAGAAAGGACAAACAATGCATGCAATGTGAGGGGCATACTTATGTGTGTGTAAATATCCCATGTCTTGACATCAGAAATGCAAATTGTATTTGTATTGTGTAGCAATAAGTAAATGGATATGGTCCTAGAAATAAGCGGATGATGATGTAACAATAAAATGAAGCGGATAACCTATTGTGGTTGCTGCGTTTCCGCATTTGTATTTGTTCTTGTACTGGTTTTTACGGTTAATGGCCTTTGTGCCTAATTTATAAATACAATCAATCACTTATTTATAAAAATACAAATAAAAAACAATAAATAAAAAATGAGTTCAAGTTTGTATTTGTTAGAATCAAAGCATTTTTTTAACCCAAAATCAATGGCGATAATGGCTGGACAAGCTCAAAATCACTTTTCAAAAATCAAGGGTAAATGCTCTTATTCGCTGGAGTTATCATCACTATCATCTTTCTCTTACTCTATCTTGATCAATATAAGGAAAGAAAAGGTTTAATAATTTACATTGTTTATTGTATGTGTGGTTTCTCTTTTCAATAGATCTTCTACTAATATTTTTGGTGGCATAATTTTAGGGTTAATATAATTTTTTGTGTGGATAAATTTAAGGTTAATATTTAAGGCTTAATACTTATAGTATGGTGTTTTTCTCCTATGGCGTTATGACATTTGGTTTGCGGATTAGACTTTCCATGTTTAATCCCATGAGTGAGAATGAGGACTGAAAATGTCATTTTCTCTATTCCCATGTGTTTATTATTAAAAGTTATTAATATGAATAGTTTTGTAAGGGCCAAAAGTGGTATTTTAAAATAATAACATGGGTAAGTTAGTCCAAAAAAAACTGCTTTAAATGCTTTCCCAAGTGAGGGGGAAAAGTTTCCCAAGGTGAGCCAAGGTATGAAATTCCCCTTACATGGGATGGGAAGTCCACATCCATAAATTCTCCTAAACCTCGAACCAAATGAATATAAGTTTGTTGAAAAGAATTCATGGGAATATGAACCCTCATATATAATTTCGATTGAATGCAATAAACTAAGAGATACATATTATGGACTGGTGTATAATTTCTAAAATTACACTAACACCTCTTGAGATTTCAAAATTATTTCATAAAAACCCTTCAAATTTCAGTCCAAAAATTGATATCATCAATATAATTTCAAAAAAGGACGAATTTAGCCTCAAAGATTAGATTGCACACACATCCCTTAAGGTCTAATCTTTGAGGTTAATTTTGTTATTTGAAAAATTTTGATGGCACCAAGGCATCAACAATTTGTGGACGAAAAATTAATGCAAAGGATTTTGTGAAAATAATTAAAATGACATTGAAATTTTTTGAAAAAGCAAAAAATCTCAGGGAGTGTCAGTATGAAAACTCTAAAAAAAATAGATGTAAATCATTATAACTAAAAACTATGATGTATTAAGTTATATTTCAATAATTAATAACATTTTTTAAGTAACAATGTTCTTTTTTCCATCAAACATTTTTTAAGTAACAATATTTATTAGTGTGTATTTTTTGACAAGATGATATTTCAAACTACTCTAGTGTACGAGATGAGGATCGAACTTGAATGTAAGAGAGCGAGCACACTACATCGCCCAATTGGCCCAACCCACATATGCTTTAGTGCGCATTATATCACCCTAAACCAATCAAACCACCTATGCAATTAGTTGCATCAATTTCTTTTTGGTTCTCAAAACAGTAGATAATTAATTAAAGTGAAAATCTCCTAAAGTTTCACTAAACATTTTCCATGTACTTCCTTCGTATTTTCTCAAGTTATTAACGAGATTGGGGTTTTACGTAAGTTGGTCCAAAACAAAAAAGAAAGATACGCTTTTATTACGTGTGCGTATATTGAATCTGTGTAGAATGTATATATACAGCTGGACTTAATCTCTCCCGCTTTTATTACGTCGTCCTTGGGTCTCCGTTTGCGGGTTTGATCTGAGCTTGACTTGCTTGAATCTCAGGTACTGTTCGAACCCTTGCTTTTCAAATTTCCCTCATTTTATGTTCTTTCATTCAAATTTCGCATGAATTTTAGCCCAAACCCTAGAATTTCCTCTCTTTCTTCTAAAACAAAGTTGGCTCAACTTTAGGGCTCCGCAGGTTTTTGGGGCATGCCAATTTTTTTTTTCTTTCTTAGTTATTATTTGAAGTTTCAAGTATGTTTGGTTGCTGGAAAACCTGGGTAATGCAGGGCAAAAATAAAGCGAAAATTTGAAAGGAAATTCTATAGTTATTTATTTATTTATTCTTATGCTGTTTTAGCTGTAAGAAATTTTAAATTCCGAGCCAAAAAGGGTTTGGGCGTAGTTCTACGGACTTTTATTTTATAATGTTTAAATTTCTTTTTTTTGGGAAATCATGAAAACTTCATAACTTCAAAATTTGGTAGTCTTAATTTTAGAGTTATTTATGGGTTGGTCATAGATGGTTTGTGCAAACTTTAAAATTTAATTCAAAGATGTAATCAAGGGCAATGAGGGTTGATGTCCAATAAGGCAATCGTCCTGTTTGGTTGGTCAGAAAGCATGGGAAAGAAAGAAAAAAAAACATATTTTTGCATTAGCTGATAAATGTAAGTATTCAAATAACTGTCTACTGGTTCAAATAACTGTTTGAGGCTCAATTGAGCTTGTATTCTTGGTTCTCTCAGGTGGGAATTTTGGGTCTAGCGGCAGGGCATTATATGCTTGTCCAATAGAAGTTTTCTTTAGTATTTTGTACTTTTGTTTAGCACATATTTTAGTTCACTGCAGAATAGTTGATTGTTGACGCAGGCAAGTACTTGAAAGGAAACTTACTCTTTTTGTTGGTCATTATGTGATGACAGGTACAAAAAATTCAAGTTGATTTTGGACAGTTCCAGAAGCTGCCCAATTAGGCAACTGAGAGACTAATGCTAAATTCTGGGAATAATGTAAACCGGGGTAGTGCAACACTATCATCAGTTATGCCTCCTTTGCCCCAGTGTTTGCCTTTGGAGCCCATTATCTTAGGCAGTCAAAAATATACACGCTCGGGAGAACTTAGAAGGGTTTTGGGCTTTCCTCATGGTAGTATATCGGATGACCATTCTTTTGGAGTTGCCCATCCGAAACCTCCACCACCGGTGGCAACAGAGGAGCTAAAGCACTTCAAGGAAAGCGTGCAAGATGCGTCTAGAAAGGCCAGGTAAAGTCCATTCACCCTACAGCAACTACTTCTCACTATGACAGTTTTCTCAACAAAATTCTTCATCTTTGAAGCTGTTGTTCATGTGTCAAAAGTAATTAAGGATCTTGGTGGTTCATTAAATTTGAATCAAAAGGAGCATTTGATCATGCAAATTGCGGTGCCAGTTTTTAACGGTACAATTTTAGTAAATCATCTCCATTGATACTTTGAACACCTGACTTTAAAGTTAAGTTAGAGATAACAACACACGAGAGAGAGAGAGAGAGAGAGAGAGAGAGAAGAGAGAGAGAGAGAGAGATGTTCGAATCCCCCCTCCCCAATCTTGCTTATAAAAAAAAAAAAAAAAAAAAAAAAAAAAAAAATCACAACTTAATTATATTGAAGCTAATCTCATGGGTTTTTGCTAGATTGATGAACTTCTAGGGATTTAGGGTTGGAATATGGCTGCTGGTGTCGGTGGTTTTGTTCCAGACGTGAGGAGTTTGGGGTGCAGTTGATTATGTAGATAATTACAGCAGAGAATACGAAGTCTCCTAACAACTCTCAATTCTATCTAAAGAAGTTAGAGCATAAGTAAAACACCTAGACAATACAAAGTCTCCTATCTAAAGAAGTTAGAGCATAAGTAAAACACCTAAATAATACAAAGTCTCCTAACAACTCTCAAAGTCTATCATAATATAAAAAAATAAACCTGCAGCACAAAAGAGGTTTAAGCCTCGTTCAAATAGAGTACATTTTGTGGCAAAGCGTCCGCCTTACGCTTTTTTGTGTAAACTTCTAAACAAATGCGCCTTGTTGCAATGGTAAGATTGTAGTCGATGTAATCTTCTCTTAATGGAGCACTCACTAGAATTTGCGTGACATATATTAACAACATGCTTTTTTCTACCAGGGACAGAGCAAAAATGTTGCGTGAATCCATTTTCAAATTGGATAAGTACAGAGAAGCTTTGAGTTCAAAGAAGAGACAGAGAAGCGATCTTTCATCGAGTGACAGGTCCAATGGAGCAAACTTAGTGAAATTGGGAAGTCAAATTCATAAAAACCCTCAAGAGAATATGACTCAAAGATTGGAAGACAGGGCCAAGAGCGTTGGGTTCAATAAACGCGTTCGGACGTCAGTGGCTGATGTGCGGGTTCGTATTCTGAAGTAATTGTAATTCTTTCAATTTAATCTTGTTACCTGTGGCTTAACAAAAATAGATTTATTTTGAAATGGCATCCAATGAAGAAAAATCTATTCCTTAATTTGGATTTTCTTAATGTTACTCTTCTGTAGCTTCATTATGCAATAAAAATAAACCTACTTTAGTCTTTATACTTCAAGGAAAAAAACACAGACAAGTACAATAAAAGAGAAGTTTTGATCAAGTCTACTTTTGGATCAGAATTTTATACTAAATTGGTTGGCGAGTTTTCAGGCATTTAGATTGTTTCCAGCTTTTCGTTTAGTTCAATATTTACTTTCATGCTTCTTGAAGTGATCAATGCAAGCTTCTTTCTAAGATGTACACATTTTCTAAATGCTACCAGGCAGATGTTAGGTCAGCTGCCACCTCAAGGCAGCAGGTGACCACAGACAAGGACGAAAATAAGCTTCAGGCTGTTAGTGGGGCTTCTGCTAGGATTGAAGAAAAGACCCGCAGATTGCTTGCTGGAGGTGAAGGGTTGGATCACAAAATAAAAAAGAAACGTTCGGTGGGAGCAGTGAGTAATAGAATTATAGGTGGTGAACGGGATATAAAACGAGCTACGCATCCAAAGCTGAGTGGTGATTCTAAGCTACGCATATGTGATGCTCAAGGTTTCAGGTATTCATATACTATATATATTATATACATATATTTGTCTATCAAAATGAATTTTCTAATTTGTGTAATTCTGCAAGGTTCACACTTCCTTACTGTTCATTCATGATATCTTGAGTATGATTACTTAATGAGCATAGAGATACTTTCGGTAAGTGTGATTACTTAGGTTTTGATATGTTGCAGACTAAAAGCTTCACTTGGAGTTGGTGGAATCAATAAGTTGGCGGAACCATCTTTTGAACCTTCTAATCTCAGTACCTGTACAGTACTCAAGAATGAGCTGGAAAGTGCTCCTGTTCCAAAAGACCGTTCAGCTGTATTAGAGCAGAGGGTTGTGTTGAAAGGAAACATTAAGTATGTATTTCATTCTGAGTTATCTTATTCATACTATGATTTTTACAATATCTAGTAGAGTTTCAAAGTCATTTGAAGTTGTTGGATTAAAGACAACCACAGTTTGCGCCTGATAACCTTGACACTGGGATTTCAAAATTCACTTTTGTGGTTAAAATGAGACTGTTAATTTGTTCGTGAATCTGTGCCTCAGGCTAAATCCTCAGGAGGATAACCGTGCAGGAAGTCCTAATCCTGTGATAAAAGGAAAGGTTTCTAGGGCACCACGAACTGGTTCCGTCACGAATATAGACTCATCCCCTAATGTTCACCCTTCGTCCGGAGCTTTTCAAGGTTTGGAACAGCCTACTGGTCAAAACAAAGTCCAAGCAGCAAGTGTGACAAATAATCAAAAGTGTGCAACATCGAATGGTTCTTCTGTACATCCTATGGCCCAGTGGGTTGGTCAGAGACCACATAAAAGCTCTCGCACGAGGAGAACAAATTTAGTTTCTCCTGTAACAAACAATGCTGAGGCTCAGATTTCCTATCAAGGCGCTGCAACTTCTGATTTTAGTGCTAGAACTTCTAATGTTGGGACCAATGGTTCACAAGTTACGAGCAGTTTAGATAATCATACCACGAAATCTAAAAGAGAACTTCAGAATGTGTCATCTCCATACGGGTTATCTGGAAGTGAAGAATCGGGAGCTGGGGAAAAAAAGTTGAAAGAGAAGGGAATGGACCGTGGTGACATTGCCTTAGCTGCAGATGAAAAAGTTGGGGATCACTTACTGTCCATCAAGAAGAATAAATCACCAACTAATGACATTGGAGATGGTGTGCGAAGGCAAGGAAGAAGTGGAAGAGGTCCATCTTTGACAAGGCCTGGGATTCCTCCAGTTATGGAGAAACCAGAGAATTTACCAACCACAAAGCCTCTTCAAGGGATGAAACCTATGTCCGATAAGAATAGAAGGTATCTAAACTGTTTTTTATCTGCCCCATTGGTATTGTTGACTTTTGCGTCAATGAATTGAGTGTATTGACTGAAATCTAATCATACTTCATGGTCTTTTAGTAAAACAGGTCGTCCACCCTCGAAAAAGCTGAAAGATCGAAAGGGGTCAACTCGTGTTGGGCCAATAACATATAATGACTCACCCGATTTCACAGGTAGTGTTAAAATAATGCAACTTCAGCTAGGTTAATTTCAGATTCCTTTTGGCATCTAAAGTTCTTCAAAGTTAACTTATATTGATGGGCTTTTAATAAACATTGTGGATCTGGAATTGATATTTCAGTTTTGCATGGAATACACTAGATTTCCCCTTCTCTCCTTGATAGAAATCCAACCCCCTCCCCCCCCCTCCTCCTCCGCCTCCTCCTCAACTTTTTTTTTAAAGGATGTGAAATGTTGGAGACTAAAACACTTGCTTGTTGTCCTGTAGAGGTTCCATGTCTTTAGGGAGAAGTTTTTGTTATTTTACTTTTCAATGTTAATTATACTGTGTCTATTTAAAAAAAATATCTTTTTCGTTATTTTCATTTTCTGTTTTATATGTGTTTGGTTTGTTAGCATGCATGTTTTATATAACCAAGTCTATTATGAAATATTGTGGAAATACTTGTATTAGAAGGCCTTAGATGTAGAATTTGGCAATATTACTTTTTAATATGCATTGTCATATCCTTATTAGGTGAATCTGATGACGATCATGAAGAACTATATATGGCTGCCAATTCTGCTCGGAATGCTAGTAGTATGCTTCTTGACCTTTTAGTGCACAAACACACGCACACACAAAGTTTAACAGTTCTCTACAAAAGCAGCATATTTCTGTTACACATCCATGCATTTGTCACTAAAGTTCTGCCTGGTTTCTGCAGAAGTTGCAAGTTCTGGCCCATTTTGGAAGAAAATGGAATCAGTTTTTGGTTCCCTCAGCTCAGAGGACATATCCTACTTACAGCGGCAGGTATTAAATGGGTCCCCTGATGCATCTAAATTTAATGAGTATCCTTGGGTCAGACACTTACAAATTTTTCCTCTTCCCGTTTTTTGATATTGGATGGATCAGCTAAGTTTTGCGGAGGAGCTTGGTGAGAGTTTGTCTCAGATGTTTGGTGATGAATATAATGTTTCGGTAATACAGTTGGCCATTAGTTCTTGTGAACTTTCATTTGTTTTTATGCATTTCATTTTATTTTCATATCTTCACAAAACTAAACTCAAGGGAGAAAAGGATAGTAAATAAGTTTAACTTTTTTTGTGTGGATATTGATTAGTTGTGAACTAATTCTTGCAGGGTGTTTTTATGCATAGAGAATTCCCTAATTGTTCTGGGGAAAGACAAGGGAACCATTTTAATCAAGATTCATCAAAGACTGATGCTTTATGTGAAAATTTTGACATGAGAAGGTTGGAAAAGGCTACTCCATTATACCAAAGAGTTCTTTCTGCTTTAATTGAAGAAGATGAAAGTGAAGAACTGTACCATCGTAGTGAAGGGAAAAATTTGCACCTACGGTGTGCGAGTGATGATTCTCATTGTGGTTCATGTAATCAGATTGATGTTGAACCCAAAGATTGGGACAGGATAGAATCTGAAGTTGAGTCACAAGGAGATTTTCAGACTCAGAAAAATAGCTTGCTGGACAGACTTTCTTGTGATAGAAGTGCTGCAACTAATACATTTAGAAATAGAAGCATGCCCAGTTCTGTACACAACCATGAACAGTGGCAGGCAGATGAGGACGTTTCACATTCTGATGTGGGGCATGCCTGTGAAATATGTCCAACTGATCTTGGTCATCTGCAACCTAGGGAACTCAAGACTACTAACTTGCCTTCCTCAGAGTGCCAATATCAGTTGATGTGCCTGGATGACAGGCTTCTCCTGGAGCTGCAGAGTATTGGTTTATGTCCGGAGACATTGGTAAGCACTCATCTCAGACATTGGTCCTTAATATTACCTTCGTGGAAAAAATTTATTCCATTTATTTTTTGGTGGTTTTGTCTATACTTCTTACCTTTCTCCCCATTTTTTTTTCTTTTGGTGGGTGCCTTGCTCCAGCCGGATCTTACAGAAGGAGAAGAAGTGATTAATCAAGATATAATGGGACTCAAGCAAGGGCTGCATCAACAGGTTGCATTTTCTTAAATATTCTGTTTGTACAGGCTATATGCATCACAGTATGCATAGTGAATTTTCATAACGACTATCCTCTTATTTTCCATTGACCTTCCTGTTTCCCATTTCTTACATCTCTTTTACGTAACTAATAGATTGCGACGAAGAAGAAACACTTAGCAAAAATTGATAAAATTGTTCAGAAAGAAAGAGCTGCAGAAAGACGGTAGGGTTCACAAGGCTGTGGATATTTTACTGATTGTACTACTTAAGTTATTTTCTTTGTTCAGTCATGATGTTTTAGATTAATGTCGTTTCATATCACAGGAGAATTGAACTAGTTGCAATGGATCAACTTATTGAGATTGCTTACAGGAAACAACTGGTAATTGGTTATTTTCATTTTTGGTTTTATATTTATTCATTTTTAAGTTGTTCATCTGTCTTTAATATTTTGGCCTTTGATATGCTTCTTGATCAAGATATTAAACTAGTACCTATGGGGTTGTTGTATACTATTATAGAACAAGATACCCTTTCATGGCCATGCTTTTATCCTCTCAAAAACATATCCTTATTAACTTCCCCTTATCTTAGGGTGCCTTTGTCCTTAGATAAAAATTCATGAACTTGCGCAAGTTTCTTTAGAATTCACTTCTTCCTGCCATTACTTCACTTTCCACAACTAGGCATGTATTGATAAAAAAGAAGGGACAGCAATCTTTATGTTATTAGTGTGTGTATCTATGTCTATTCCAGAATCCATATAGAGGTTAATGCGGGATTATTTTTAATTTAAGGAATGGAATGCACTGTGTTGAGTGTTATGTGTAGTGTTCCCATCACCGACTAAACCTAGGTTGTTTCTCAGAAATTCACTAATATAGTATTTTGGAGCTTAATCTGCCTTCATCCACAGATGTGAGCAAAGTAAAACATGGACTTTGATAAAGTTAGGCACACATCAAATTAGTCAACACCTGCTTCTGTTTAACAAACAAATTAATTAATTAATGTGGGAGCAGTGGATAATTTTCTGATATCTTGCTGATCATATTAGTTAGAAAACCTGAACATGAGCGAATTGCTCTGATAGACCAAAAAGAAAAAAAAGAATATCTCGTGTCCTTAACTGTGCTATCAATGATTCTTTGCACTATCTTTCATGTGCAAACATTTTGTATCAGTTAATTTTAGAGGTTCTGCAATCCTGGATAAGTGATGCTACTCCCATCCCATTTTGTTTCAAATTTGTCCCCATCCCTACAATGAAGATAACCATCCTTTCCGTTCGGAAATAACTTCAAGTACTGACAAACAGCCCCCCAAAGCAACTTATGTCCTCTTTACAGTGAGCAATCCTTCTTTTTTCCCCTTTCATCATACAATTTATCTCACTGGCAAGGTGTGTGCTGGCCAATACCATCTTTCTCAGTAGGCATAATTAGAGATGGGCATGGTGTTCTCTTTGATCGAATATTATTGTCTATGATGTGGATGTGTTTTGATTGATGGAGTTGGAAGATAGAAGTGGGTGGAGTAGTACCACTATATGTGAATGTTTATGAGGAATACTTATGTCTGCTATAATGGTAATATGTAAGGTGAATTTGTAATCAGATTAATGATGAACCAAAGAATATGATAGATTACTGAACATTTTCCATCAACTTAACGTTTACAGGCTTGCCGTGGGAGCAGTGGTTCAAAAAGTGCAGTCCGTAAGGTTTCAAAACAAGTGGCATTGGGTTTTCTCAAACGCACACTTGCCAGATGTCGAAAATTTGAAGAAAAGGGCATTAGTTGCTTTACTGATCCTGCACTGCAGAATGTTATCTTCTCTGAACTTTCATGCAACAATGCTGCAAAATCTATCGACTGTGTTGGCTCTGGAACTGCTAGTAATACATGCAATGAAGGTTCCCATCAAGCGGAAGTCAGAGGATCTGGTATGTCAACTTAGACCTGTAAATGCTCGTTTACTGATACCAATATGCATCCATGAAAGTTGAGAATTTAATTTAGGAGCATATCTTTTTTCTTTTATCATTCTTTACCTAACCTTATGTGTTCTTAGCTGATTCAAGTTGTAAGGGTAAAGATCTTTTAACTATATCGTATAAAAATGTCATTCAATGATTGTTGTGGGGTACCAAGTTAATAACCATACAAGATTTGTTCCATGATTCTGCAGGTGCCGTATCCAGTGCGTTTGGGAGATATGATTCCCCTAGTGATAACCATGACAGGGGTTCATCAGGGGTTCTTCATGCTGTCATTGACTCGTCTGGTCAAGCTTCTTCCAAGCATGGATCGATGTCGAACTTGAACAAGGGGAGAAAGAGGGAAGTGCTGATTACTGATGTTGTTGGACTTGGAAGTGCTTCCTCAAGGCTAACTTCAGCTCTTGACAGCACTGTTCACGACGCGAAGGGAAACAGAGGTGAGAGAAATAAGGACCAAACCTTGGATAACTTAAGAAACACTTCACCTAGTGGAGTTGGTAACACATCATTGGACAGCTCCCGAAGTGAACGCAAAACAAAAGGAAGATCCAAGCAAAAGAATACTCACTCATCAAGTCAATCAGTTCCTAATGCCAGCAATAAGAAAAGTAGGACGGGCCCACCATTGCGGAGTGATGCTCCTACACCGCCATCGTCTAAAGAGGCAGATGAACCCACTGATATTGCAAATTTGCAACTACATGAATTAGATTCACTGGAAGAGAACCAAGATCTTAGTTCATGGTTGAACTTTGATGAAGACGGCCTGCAAGATCATGATTCCATTGGTCTCGAAATACCAATGGATGATCTCTCAGAGTTGATGCTTATGTAAGGCAGCTTTTACTTTTATTTCACCCCGATCCCCTTTTGGTGGTTATATCAAAAATCCAAAACCAATTCTAAGATTGAAGCCAAGTTAGTATAGCCAGAGCATGCACCACACCACACCTAACTACACATTGTAATTTTTTCTACGCAATGAATTTCGAGGTAATTGAAGATTTTAAATGTAATACCTAGATGTGTATTTCTTTTATTGTTCAAGTACTTTATATCCCTCCTAAAGTGTGATGTGTGATCATATATGTGGAGGCACACTAAAACTAAAACTAATTGATAGGTAGTTTATACTTTTTTGACAAAGCGATACTCTAAATTAGTCTAATGTAGAGAGAGGGGTATCAAACTTAAATGTAAAGCGGCGGACATATTGCCTTGATCAATTGACGTAACCCGCAGCATGTATGTGCATAGGTAGTTCATACTTTGTTAAACTTTAAGCTAGTGAATCCAATTATTGTAGACATTTGATAGTTAATTGTGCGTGCTACACTGATTTATAAAATGAATTGTAAATTTCCTGAAATTCTTCTTACAAAGTCTCGACAGACACAGCTTGTAGGATGGTTATAACTTACATAGAATAAGAGCATTTTGGCAAGTATGTGGTTGAGCTGTTTTGAAGAAAACATTTACAATGGACCATGCTGTGATGAAGCTCTTCCTTTTAAATTCTCTGAGAAGAGCATGGTTGGGCTAAGGTGGTCTTAATGGCCCAAACCAACTGAAATTGCCTTTGTTTCTGTTCATTCATCTTGGTCATTCACCTTCAACACTAGACGTAGGCCTAGGGCAGCCTGCCACACCGTTGTGTCATGACTCATGGCAAAAATGTGGAGAACATACATATACGAGTATTTTTAATTTTTATGTTTAGATACATAATTGACACTTGACATGAAATGGTCCCAAAATCCAAATCAAGTTTCTAGCTGGAGCATGAACCTATTCTTTTGACAAAAATCAGTCAAGAGATAAACTAAATCGAAAATGGTTTATTCATCAAACTATAATCGAAGAAATAGAATAAAATATTTTTATTTCCATGTTAAAATCCGTAATTAAATACCTTCAAAACTAGGAATTAGATAACTAAAAGGAGTAGTTAATCCGATTCTTTATTCCCTCATTCTTAAGTTACCCGATTCATAATTTTTTTGTAATTTCCTACTTAATCAAATCAGCTGTCATGGATGAAGGGGTTGTTGGAAATTTGTAGTGTTGTGTATGTTTCTTACTGAAAACTCATTAGGATAAACAAATATGCCCTGTATGGTTATTATTACTTTTGTTAATATATAGCTAAAACAGTTGACCACAAAACCATATTATATACATAATATATGCACAATACAAACCGCCATCCACCAACTACAAGTCAATAGTATTAATGTTAGACGATAATGTTAATCAATTGCAAGAAGTATTGGATTTGGTCTACCACCATTTGCCCCCCTTGATATTTATGCATGTTTTATGCTAGATCAGGTCAGCTTTAGCAATCAAATGACAAAAAAACTCTTATATATAAATATATACGATATGATTTAAAAACCAATATTCATTGCTGCATAATTCAAGTCCCAATTTTGAATGCAAATTTGTTTACTCATTAAAATGAAGTATTTGAGTCATAACAAAGATTAGTGTTCACACTTCCCAATCGGGTTGGATATCGGTAAGGTGTTTTTCTTTTGAAATACGAAGGAGATGATATATCAATTTATCGTAGTATTTCTTATGAACATATTAAGGATATGACAGATAATTTCATACGACGTACGTGACATATTAAAACAAACATGTGCACTCTTAAAACTAGACCTATAGGGTGGTTGAGGGCATGAATGGCATGTGTCGACCCCCTAGCAGATAGTTTAACATAATATACTCAGTTAAGGGCTCTAACCCGACAAAACACATGAGTTTTTCCTAATGAATGCTTCACCTTTTGGATTTATATCTAATTTTCTATATTACACGTTCGATGTGTTTCGCAACAACATGACACTTTGGTTTTTTTTTTTTTTTTTTTTTTTTTTTTTTTCTTTTTTTCTGGCATGAAGCACTTTGATTGGGTAAAGCTCGTAAGAATATTTTGCCTCCCACTCTTTATATCTTTTTTTAATTGGAAAAAGTAATGACGAAGGCAGCATTAGTGTCTGATAAATCAAACCAAATAAAAAAAGACGTATGCTTTAAAGTAAAGGGAAGATAGGATTATTTGTAGCCTATGATATCTAATGAGGATAGTAAAGGCATGCTGATAATGATGGATATGCCAACCTTTGTTTATACATAATTAATTTATTCAATGTCGATCCTAATGGACAGAAAAGTTGAGGCCAATCGAGAAGAAAAAAGAAAAGCGGTATAATTTAGAATGCAAAAAGAAAAAGAAAAAGAAAAAAAAGAAGGGGATGGAGTGTTCAATCAACTACAGGAGCATGTCATACTCGACGTCCATATTCTTCTACAAGGAATCTCCACAGAAAGATTTGTAAAATAAATTTTCTCTTGGGCTACCAAGCTCTGTAGGCTATATTAATTAACTATTTTATTGACCAATTGTAATTGTTGATCATTCTACAAAAGTTAATATGCTCAGCTGATCCATCACTCGAGAAGTCATATAAGACATTTCTAGTGTGTGCTTTCTTCTAGGTTTTCCAGTTAGAAAGCAAGCTAGCCTTTTGTGCCTTAGGGCACTAGCAGAACTTTAAGTTTATTACTTTATTTTGGTAAGGTATGTACTTCTATTTTGACCAAATGGATGTAAGTTGGATTGGTCCAGGTCTTTGGTGCGCTCCCGAATGGTCGGGAATTCAAGGCCCCATGGTATCTGTGTTTGTGATATTTTCCCCTACCCCTTTCTAACTTTGGCCCCCAAAAAAAAAACTTCTATTTTGATAAGTTGGTAATGGCACTAATTCATTACAGTTCAGCTAGAGGCCAAGAGTTGGTATTTCCCATGGCACATATTGGTTGTATTAGGCGCTAGCTTTTTATTAACTAATCTCTTGTTAATTAAGGAGAAATACTTCTTGTATAGAGCCGGCCCATGCTTGGTAAATTGCATGGCTTGCGGTGGTTGTGTATTATAATGAAATCTTGCATTTGGATTTGGTTCACAAATATTGAGGTATTACTATTAGATTCATGAGCTGAAAGTGAAGGGCATAGCAACTTCCTACCCTTTAGTAAACGGTCAAGGTATACGTTGACCCCCAGTCAAACGAGTCAACTGAAAACACTTATCAGGGGTGATAATAGTTTGGGATCCAGGCCCTTCACACTTGATGACCTGAAGTCCCTAATTATCTCTATGCTTTGGACTTAGGTTCTAAGCAATGAACAAGGGCGGAACCAGAAAATTTTTAATGAGTGAGTTAGCTAAAGTTGTTAGCTTAAAATTTAATGATAATTTTTTTTGGTACTTACATTTTCTGTAGTTTTTCTTGAAATAGCATATATTAAATCATATAAATCACGCTAATTGTAAACACAAGAACAAAAGAAATTAGAGCATATTATTCAAGAAAGGGTGAATTTTATTTAGAAAAATGCTTCTTTTTTTTATTTTTTATAGACAAATTAATGGAAAAAGATTAAAACCTTTAGTAACCCACAACAACAACCAAAAGTCACCAAAATTAGTAACAAAATGGTCCCACTTTTTTTTTCCCTACAGCCAAGGGTAGCCCTTGCACTGGTTCCGCCCATGGCAATGAGCAATACGCCCGAGGTCTCGAGGCTCGATGTTAGGTTATGTTTAGCTAAGGTCTTTTAGCTTCCCTTGACAACTTTGTAATTGCACATGTAATTCATTAAGCTCTAAGTTAATTAGATTAGGATAGTCTAGTTGAAGATGACTACTGTGGCTGAGATCAACAGTGGCAAGATGCAATCAAGATCTTCAAAGATAAATCATGCATTGCATATATATTAGGACATATCGAGTCAACGTGATGACTAGTCATTCGTCACTGCTAGCTCATTGCCAGCTCATTTAATTTCTCACGTGTTACCAGCTATAGGTTTTCTATCATGATTATTTTTTTTGTCTTATTTTGAAGCAAATGAGTGGCTGCTAGCAGGGGGAATTTAGGGCAGACTTCTTTTTGGGTCAAAAGGGAGGCTACAACACTGTAGCCGTCACTTTGACAGATAGAGAGAATTTTGAGAGCCTTTCTTCTTTGTGTTTCTTCCTTCTCTGTGAAGTCTGGGTTTTCATTATGAGATTTTGAAAAATGGTTTTGAAAATCTGCTTTGACATTTAAAATCCTCTTCACTCATTCATTCATCATTTTTGAGAGAGAAAGAGAAAGAGAGTCATCTTCTTCTTCTCCTTTGCAAATGGTGAGTTGAGTGAGGTATGAGGTTTCCAAAATGAGATTTTCAAATTGATTTTGAAATTTGCTTTGTTCTTCAAAATGTGCATCTAGGATAGTTAAACACATTCTTATTCATATCTAGATCAGATTCTGTTCACCCCGTTTCGTGATTACTCTTGAGATGGAAGGGAAAAGTTCCCCACTGCCTTGAAAACCATTGACTGGTCAACAAGTCAGCTTTTTTTGGTGTATGAGCGTGCCACTGCTAGCAATGAAGATTTTAGTAGATTCATTCTAGAATAGATAACTTGCGCCCCAAGTTACCGATTTATGTAAACAAATGATTGTGAATTTGGGTGAGGAATATCTCCCAAGTAAGTTCTTTTCTTGCCTCAGACTGGTGAGGACTTTAACAATTTATCTCAGTATAAAGAGGTTGTTCTGGCCAGAATGGTTGATGAAATTTAAGTTGTCTTAGGTAGAACTGCCTTTTATAAAACTATAAAAATAAATACCCACACTAGAAAGATAAAAAGACAGTTGGAACTCCATTTCTGCCTGGACAGGAGGATCTGACTCGAGCTAGACTGGAAATATCTGGGCTGGACTGAACTGTCAACAACTTCAACTGCTAAGTTTCAGCTGTAAATCGATACCAAAGGTTAATTCTAGCAGAGCTTTAATCTACTTCAAGCCTTTGTGAGGCTTTTGAATGGGCAGAACTGCGGTTTCTTCAGTCTGAAAGGGCAGAAGTGGCTGTTCTTGGGGACTTCAGTGGGCTAAAGATTGCACTGTGAAATTTGTTGAGGTTTTCATGTTTGAGAAAAACTCAAACTCTACCTGTCTTGATTTTTTGCTGAACCAAATTTGTAATGAGAGAAATCTCATTTTGAATGACTTATTTTCTAAGTCTTGACCTTGGGAATTCTGATCTAAAGTTGGCTTTTCTTGGAATTCAAGTGAGCTTTTGGTTGGTTTTGAGTTGTTTGTTTGATTGATTATTTGAGTGTAAGATTGATTGTCCTTTGCCCTGTTCACTCCTTCTTGTATTTATAAGAAATGTCTTCTGGAGTAGGGTAATTCTTTTAATAATGGGCGGCAAATCCTTTCAAAAAGATCTTCCTTTTAAAATGGAAAAGAAAAGGGGATTTCATCAGTTTTTGGTAGATAGGTTCTTAATAGGCAATCACTTCCCTATTTTTCTTGAAAGAGAACCTAAAATTTCAACTTCCCCTTTTGTGAGAGCTCAAAAAATCGTGATGGTTAGTCTGATTCCCAGTTTGAACAACTCTCTATTTCCTGCTTTATCTTTTGAAAAATATAGCCTGCGTAGTTCTCTGACAAGATGGTTCCTCTTTGGAGTGGAGACAATATCCCAGAATATACATAAGAGGGGATTTGATCTTTAGATTTTTCAGAGTTGTCTTTTTCTAGTTTTTGCCGGCTATTGACCTTCTCTAATCATCTCTATAATGGCTGGTTTTGTTGACTTTTCCAAATCTGATAAGAAAAAAATGTCACGTGGGTTCTAAAAATGGGTCCCTTTCTTTATCCAAATCGTGCTTGGCCTATTTTGTCTGGACCCCAAAAGGTGACTTTTTCTTTTTGAGGCCCAAGTCTGTTTGTCTTGTTTGATAAGTCTTGGGCTAGGCCTTTCTGGACTTTGGGCTTCTGCTTTCTGTTTTAAAGACCAAACTATTTGAGTCTTGTAGCTTATTCATCGATCTATCAATCTGGAGCTGAGTTGCGGTGCCATGGGGTGAAAAAACTGATGGACTAGTTGCCATTTCCATGAAGGATAAGTTGCTAGCTCAACTAAGTTTAGAGAAGAAGGTTGCATATGGAGGTAGGGTTTAGGGTTTTAGGGAAGAAGGTTGCATATGGAGGTAGTGCTCATTTCCTAAATAGACCTAGGATTGTTTGAGCTTGTGATTACTTTTTATGTAAGAACCTTCTTGACTTAGTGGATGCCTGGTCGGAGTGATGACCCCCAGTTTTTCCCAATGGTAGGTTTTTGGGTAAACATTTCTAGTGTGATTCTCTTATTTATATGCCTAGTCATACTGTATGTGTTATATCTGAAATGTTGATGAATGTTCACACACACCTATCACTCTAGTTGTTACTAGCATAAGGGATGCCTAGATCGACAGGTCATTCTGAGTGCCTAGGTTGTCACATAGTTATCTTCTAGGCTTGTAGAGATTTGAATATTTGATATGTTGTGCATCTGTGTTATGCTTATATGTTCATAGGTGTATGACTAGTTGTTGACTAGTCATATTGTCTCCAGATTTATTTTATCACTGTTGTCATACATCTGTCCATTAGGGTTTTAATTTATCCCCTTCACCCAAGTATCAATTACGACCTTGAACAACCGACTCCCAACCATGAAATTCTAGCGATTGACCTCGAGTTCCTAGCCCTAATAACTAGACCTAGTTAGGCTCTTGAGCCCTATGTCTCAAGCATCGTCTACTGAAAATCTAGAATTCAAACTCGAAGCCTCATCATGTATGTGTAACCCTAAGCCATACTACCTATGTCATGGTTCACTATTAACCCACAATGTTCATATTTCATCTTCACTGTTTTTGAATAACAATGTCAATTTCACATCTTCAGTCTTTAAATGAAGAAAAATATCAAACATCTCTTTGATAATAAATTTAACCTTGATTTTTTACCATTTTGAAAAATTGGATAAAGGCTAAGAACTTGTTCAATTTGAATATTTTTACACCTCGATTTTGTATTATTATTTGGAGTCACGCTTGTTATTGAAAACTCGCACATTAACATGTCGGTTCTCACTCTGTACTGTTTCATGATTGTAATTATAGAAAAGTTGATAGAGGTCCAAAAATCCAACCAATAATTAGGTCTAGTCCTCGAATTATTGTTTATTGATACAAGTCCCTTGACTAGTTTGCCACGTATATTACATTCCATCTTTGACATGTTGATTCAAATTTTTGTATTAAACTGATTTGTATTTAAATTTTTTGTTCCTATTATATCCGTATTGTCTAAAATGAGTCAGATGAGAATTTCATGCCATTATTTTTATTTTTTTTCACCCTATGGTAGAGGTATAGTATATACTCTTGTAGATAAATTATCCTATGGTATAGGTATATTGTCATATTGTCATATTTATTTTTTCATATTTTAGACAATGAAGAATAGTATTTTATGTACATTTTTTTGTAGGTAACATACACGTTTATTTGTCTATTTTTGTATCTGACTTATAGGTAGTCTTCTAATTTATGTTCATAACTTATAGGCAGTATTCTAATTTATATTCATGACTTATAGGTAACACGATTTATCACTAAGTTTTTTTCGTTGCTAATAAGAACACTATTTACCTGTATGTTAGGTACATAATTTAATGTGGGTGCTTGCCTAATTGATTAGTATAATATGTGGGCCTTTACTTCAATTGATTAATTTGTATTTTACCCATATATTAGGTAAATATTATCAATGAAAGAATTCCAAATTTAAATTCTGAAATTTAATTAAAAAGAGTAAATAATTCATTAAATTTAGATTTTCAATGTTTTCCTTATATACCTCAAAGGGTAAAATCGACACAATAAAAAGAGTAATAAAAGTCAAAGGACCTACATCTAAAACCAAAAACGCGTGGACTAAACTCAATGATAGCTAATCGTTTTGGATCTACATCTAAGAACCTCTTGTAATTATAATATCTTTTCATACAGAAAAAAAGAATTCTTTTATATTTTTTTATTCCTGATATCTCACATACAAGTTCATCAAATTAAGGAACATTTATTTCTGTAAGGTACAACTGTGCATATGTCCAGCTTTTATGCAAATTGCTCCTTGATATATATACTTGTAGGTCAAACAAACAAACAAACAATCTCTCTCTCCCTCTCTCCGTAGACAGGCATGCATGCGCACACATCATCTTCGTCCGTTTGTGGATTAAACAATCTCTCCTTTGTAATTAAGTTGCAACCACTTGATATAAATGAAGGCAACAACCAACCTTTCCCTCTATGCATACAACTTTTCTCCACAAACAATTAGGAAGAAGACAATCTACTCAGTTTATATCCTTTATCTCTACCCTTGTCCCTTCTGCACTATAATATATTCATCTTCTTCATCGCAACCACTTCTTATAAATGAAGTGCATGCGACAACCCACCTCTCTCTCTCTCTCTCTCTCTCTCTCTCTCTCTCATACAAACACAACCATCCATTGTTTCAATAAAGACATTAGACGATGACAACATACCGAGTTCCGTCTCTCTCTCTCTCTCTCTCTCGCCACCTTTCTGTGTATATCATGCAAAAGCCGTTAGATGAAGATAACATTCATAAATATGCTCGATAAATTATAGAATTGTGTTTCATTGTTTAATATTCTTTTCTTTTTCTTTAAGCAAGTGGAAGAAGCTTCTCATGCACAGAAAATATTGAATTACATTTACAAGATAACGTAGTGGTGACACAAGGACATTAGAAAAAAATAAAATAAAAAAAGCAGAAAATAGAAAGAAGAAGAAAAATATATAGAATGTCCTATCTCTTCTAAAGTAGTAGCTCGATCAAGGAACACCCAGCAGCGCAGCCAGTAAAGCTAGAAATCTAAGAACTTGATCCATTAATTACGAGGCAGCTATCTCTGGCTCTATTGGGATTTGATCAGAAGGATGCGAAGTGATTCTGCGAAGGTTGAACCATTTGCAAGTCTGTTGTTGTTTGGCACGAGTTGTCATCGCTGATCATGCTCCTGCAGAGTTGAGGACATAATTATTAACTCAGTGGTTATAATTAGTAATCATTGTTAGCAGAATATCCATACATCATAATTCAAAAGTTAATCATTAAAAACATGTGCAAGAACAAAAATTCATTGTCACTAGTCACAGTAGGTGTAGGACCTACTGTAACGCTTTTACCCTATGTAAGAGAAGAGGGACAAATTATGGGAAAAGAGCAGTTGTACAGTATCTTATGTAACAAACTAGTAAGTAATGAAAGCGTTATGAAGATCTTACTCTCGCGGTCGAGATGCCCAAAGAGAACTAAGTGCTCGTAATCGTCCATAGTACTCTCCGATTACAAGAAAACATCGAGCTGCCTGGCGAACTGTCAAAATCCGGCGCAATTGATGAAGGGTTTGTTGTCTCAAATTATCAGCCTAAGTACAATTGGGACACGCAAATAATGAGTTACTTGATTCTCAGAACGACCAAATGAGCACAAGAGACACAAAAGACAGAAGAAAAAGAAGAAAAAGCATGTTTGATTAGTATATAATATAAGATTAAACAAGAACCATCATGCTTATGTAGACCATGGAATGGGTCCCTAGTGCAAGGTCACATGGGCACAGCCTTTAAACAACATTTCAAACAAGTTGAAATTGGAAAAACTTGTTCCATCTATGAATTTGGACTGTTCCAATCATGGTTTAGAAAAATAATACAACATATTCAATTAATTTATTACCTATATTTGCCATCTGAATTTTATATTCAGTCGATAGGTCCAGCTACGGTTTTCATTTCAACAAACATCACACTCAAACCTACCTCCGAAAGAAACATTTGGGATGGAAAAACTACACCAAAACCCTAGCATTCAGCATCTTGATTGACACCCTAGCTAAAAAGAAATACTGGTGCACCCCAAAATTATGGGGTTAATGAAATTATGATGACCCAATAAAGCCAACTATATACGTGGCAAGCATGTAGAGGATGTGATCAATCTATATGTATAATATCATATATCATCTGTCTGAAAATTTGACCAAGAGCATGATAATGACAGCCCTGATGGATGGAAAACTTCATGGTCAATTGGGATATTCATGATCATCAAGACCATCACAGTAGATATTTATTGAACGGTTGGATGAACATGGAAATGATAAAAATGTAGATACAATGTTTAGTTGACTATAGTATGGATGTTTCCATTTTGATTTCTTTAATTAGTAGGAGCTTGAACTAAAAGTCAATTAAAATGTTAAATCAAGGTGATGTGTGTGAAAATGAAAGACCTTGGATTCTTACCCTTCAGGTGTAGGTTAGAGAATGGCGGCGCAAAACAAGAGGACAGAAAGAAGGAATATAATGAAAAAAATGGACCTAGTTAGAAGAATTCAGATCAACTACCATGTTGATGTCACCTACCCAAGTTCTATCTTCAACTCTTTGTGGTGTGATGAAACATCATACACCTTCTTAATGTTAAAACAGTAATTAGCGTGGCTGACTGGTAGTCGTTGAAACCTATAATAATGCTCCACAACTATAAAAAAATCGCCGCCCTTTTCGTAAAGATAATCTTAATCTTGTTCAAGTGGGTTCCATTTCCATCAACTATTTGTAGATTTGTCACGCAAGATCTAATCAGTCCTCGGATATTTTGAAAAGTGGGTTAGTCTAGGACTTATAGAACGGATTTTACCTAGATATCGATATGCATCGGTCAAATCTGTAAAATGCAATATGAAGCTAGGACAACTTTTTAATGATTTTCAGAAATCGACTGAACGAGACACCACGTTTTACTCTCCGACACAAATTCATTTTCAGAAAGCACCAGGCAAGCTTGCTAATAAATAAATAAATAAATATATATATATATATATAATAATACTCTATAAAATAATAGCTATGTATATAAATAACCTCCTAGGGTTCAATAGAAAGAAGAACAAAATGGCTACTGCATGTTATAAAACAATTCTTAACAAAGAGATTAATTATATATATGAAGTACATGCTTGACTTTGCGTGATGGATGCAAAATGAGCTTTGGTTTTCCATGGTCAAATGAATAAAATAATGCTATATTATTTATTTATCATGATCATGTTTGTTACTACTTTTATTTACCTGGCGAACGAAGCCTTCAAGATTAGTGAGCTTGCCCAAAGCCACGGCCATCTGTTGCATGCCGTCGATGACTGGCCCACCGGCAATGGTGTCAACCAGAGACTGATGAAGCTGCTCTAGACCTTGAGTAAGTGCCTCTTCTGCTTGTTGCGAGGACTGCTGGAGGCTATATATCCCCATGAATTGCTGTTCTGTTAGTGGGTCTAACTGTGCTGTTAACATCTGATTAATAACAAAAAGAAACACCCATTAAGTAAAACAAGTGAAAAGGGAAGGGCAATAAGATTATTTAACCATAATTAATAATACACAAGGAACATCGGTTGTACACAACTTTTCTCTCACAATAACAAAAGTAAGACCCGCTTACATATTGTAAGAGAAATCGTATAACCGGCACATACAATAAATTATCCTAAAACTGTCAAAATGGGGCAAATAATTAACTTTTGCATGATCAAATTGAATGTTTTTATGTCAACCTTGGCTAGCTAAGTTCTGATATATATGATAATAATTTAGAATAAATAGTTGCGTATACATGGAAATAAACCCAAACCTTGATGAGCTCAGAGGGTCTAAAACCACCCATCCAGAGGAAGCAACGCTCAGCTGGGGTAGTCCACATTCCAGTAATGAGGTGGAACACATCAGATTTAGCAGCCACTCCCTTCAGCTGGAAAATTTCATCATAGTGTGAAATGTATCCATCCACAATTACGCGAAGATCGCTGTCGGATAAATGTGCCTGCAACCCTGTTCGGAGCTCCGACATGTGCCGGTGGTCGTCTTCTAGCCATCTTGCATATTCCATGTCAAATATTGCAGCACCTAAAAAAACAATAACAAAATAAATAAATAATTTATACATGATCATGACCAATTTACTGCGTAGAAAATAAAGCACATGTTTTATTTTAATTATTTATATTTATTAATAATTGTTTGGTGAAAAGAGTACATTATTGTGCTAAAAGTTGAAAAGTTATAGCACGGGTGGATTTGAATAATGCATGCACAGATAAAAGTTAAACCATTAAAAAAAAATCATTTTAATACATCTGAAAGATCTGCTCCATTTAAAATACATGCTACAATTTTTCTCCATAATTTGGTCAAACTCCATATTTGACTGGAAGCTTCCATGTTCAAAGAAATTTAAATTTTTACATTTATCAACTTTACATAAAAAGGTTTTTGTCAAGAAACTCACCTGAGCTGATATTGCCAAGACCACCACCACAACCACCCAAGAACAACCCCTAAGAAAATATTTTTTAAAAAATAAAATAAAAAGAAAATTCAATACGATTAACAAAATAAATAATAAATCTTAACTGTTGTAATTTTTTTAAGTCATAAATAAATTTTCATAGTTTTTAAATAAACCTGAGCGCGCGCTCTTTGAAGGTCTTGTTCTAGCTGGGTAAGCTTTATCCTGCTTGTCTCTAGCTGTTGCACATAAGCCTAATGACAAGGAGAGAATGGACCATTAAAATAATAATTAAGCTAAATAAAGTAGCTGGGAAATTAGATTTTTTTTATAAAAAAAATGTGTGTGTGTGTGATAATTTGATAACTGACATTTACCTTTTTTCTGAGACGGCTTTTTCTTGCAGCCTCTCTGTTTTGAGCTAGACGTCTCAATGTCTGAACCAATGAAAAGTACTTCAGTTCAAAGTTGAAGTCAAAAATTGTGAAAGAAGAAATGCAAGAATATTGTCATGTTGAAAACCTTAGCATCAAGTTGTTTATTCTCTGATGTAGAACCAACTCCCTTCCTCTGGAACATTGAAAACATGAATAAGAAAAAGGGGGGAGAGAGAGAGAGAGAGAGAGAGAGACTTTTGATTGAGTATGGAAATACCCACATGGAATAAATTACCAAAATAAATTAAGAAATTGTTTTAAGGTTGGGAACAAGGAGACATGAGGAAGGTGGCATGGCATCTCTCTTTGGTTTTTTTTATAAAAAAAGATGGAAATGGAAGGAAAAAAGAAGAAGAAATTGTTTTAAGGAGAAGAAAAAAAAAGTTGTGTTTTTATATATGCTTTGATAGTTGGATTAGACATATATGCAGAATCATAGGTGGAGATTCCATGATTTGATTGAAACAAAACCACAACAATGATTAGAAAAGCTCACAGAATTTCCAGGAAGCATTTCTTATTTGTGATGCTAATGACTTGAGTGCTGCTCTCGAGGCAAGTAAATTTGGGTTTCTAATTTCAAAATGGATTTTTGAAGGCGAAAGAAACAAGAAGTTTTGGTTGTGTTATAGGCAAAAAACAGTGAGTAAAGTGGGGCATATTTATTATAGGCAAAAACAGTGGTAACTACTGTGAAGATTCTCACTTTTCCTTTTCTTTTATTATTATTTTTATATCTTCGTGTGTACAAACTCTCTCTCTTTCTTGTGTCAGACATCTTATCAGAAAATCGTTCAGAAATCAGGTAAACTCTGTCTTTCTTTGATTTTCTGAGTTTTGGGATCTGTGCTATAATATTTGGAGAGAGAGAGAGAGAGAGAGAGAGAGAGAGAGATGAAAACAGTAATAATAACAATAAAGATGCCAACTTTTTCCTCAGTTGTGGGGGTATGGGATGATATGATATGAGAAAGAAATGAGAGATTACAGTTGCAAAACAGGAGGAGTTTAATTTAAAGAACCTTTTCCTGGGATGGTTTGGCAGCTGATTGACTTTGCGAAGCTCCTACTCCTACTGCTCCTCCTCTTGAGCTGTCACTTATTGCCATGTCTTGAGCCTGCAATTGTTGCTGCTGTTGAAACTGTAGATGCTTCTGATCAAAAGCCTGTTGGTGATCTGAGGAAGATGCCTTTTTACTGATTGGAGATTCTGGCTCCAACTGGCCACCCTCTCCCTTGCTTGTGAGAGTGTTCACTTGTGATCCTGAGTCTGTGCTTTCCCCTCCTGACTTTGAACTTCCCTGCCATTTCCAAAGCAAAAATGAATCAAATTTCCATCTGGGTAATTATGAAAATCACTAAAACAAAATTAAAATTGTGAGAGAATAAATTATGGATGGAGATGGTCAAAGCTGTACCCTTGGGGTTTGGTGGAATCTCATTGGCCAAGAAGGGAACATTTCCAGAGTAGCAGCAGGCCTGCCTGTGAATAAAGCTGCAAAGAATCACAAAAGCCAAATCTCAGAGGATCGCCAAAATAAGGACTTGCAAGATTTTTTCAAAGCATCAAAAGGTGTTGGGGGAGGGAGGACCTAATCCTCCTTTTCTGCAGTTATGGAGTCAGTAAAAAATCATGCTAAAGGTTTCTAAGTTTGTAGCCTCACGCCATTCAACTCTCTTGTCCCAGAATCATTACTGTATTGGAAATGGTAACCTCCACCCCCCACACCCCCCACCCTCTCTATGCTTCCAGTAGACATATTCAAACCCCTCTCTCTCTCTCTCTCTCTCTCTCTCTCTGCTTTTCTAAAGAGGTTGGTTATGCTTTATCAAACGTCACCAAAAGCAGAAATGATGATAGGTGTAGAAGCATACGTGCTTGAGCTTCATCATTTCTAACTTGCCGCGCAATTGCTTCTTCCAGCTCTCCAAAATCAAAGGCAGATCCTTCTTGATTGCTAGCAACCAACAAAAGAAGCAAAAAAAGAATTAATAGCCCGTGTCAAAAGAAAAACATGAACAGATCAGAGAAAAACAAACAGCAAAAAAACTAATCAAATTGGAAAAGTAAAAGAAACCCAAGTGGAAATTAGTCTTGAAATTGCAATATTTGAATGAAAGTTTGGAAATTGATGTGATATCATACAGAAAACTGGTTGACGGAGCATTCATCCCATGAAGAACAGCATAAGGAACATGGTGATTTGAAGGCCCTGATTCTGATAAACCAGTAGCAGTCTCTCCAACTCTATGACTCGCCATGCAAGATTTTCTCAGACCATTTTCATCTTTGTACTCCAAGAAGAAGCTGGAATCGGGACATGTAGCAGAAATGAAAGCCATAGTTAAGAAAACTTTTGTTTTTTGTTTTTGTTCCTTTTTTTCAGTTAGCTAGAAGAAACAGAGGACTTGGGAATGGGAAAACAATTTCCCAGGAATTTCACTTCTCTCTTTACCTCAATTGTTTTGCTTTAAGATGCCTAGACCAAGTGTATATGGAGCAAAGAACTTGAAAGAGACATATACAAAAAGCAAAGCAAAGCAGCAAAGATCAAAGGATATAATCTAAAAGAAGCAACTGGAGAGAGAGGGTCTAGTAAGTCTCTCTCTCATTTATGTCTCTGTTTGCAACTTTTGATCTTCTCTCTCTCTCTCTCTCTCTCTCTCTCTCTCTCTCTCTCTCTCTCTCTTTGTGAGGAGGGTGTCTCTGTCTCCTTCTTTCTCTACTTCTCTATGAAGAAAGCTAATTGATTACTCTGTCTGTGTTTGGGGTTGCTTTATCACCCTTCTCTCTCTCTAGTAAATATTATCAGATTTTGAAACTCATCCCATGGTACAGAAAATCTTGTCCTTGCAAGACCTGTCTCTCAGCTCAGGCCTCTTGGGTGTGTGGGGTTTGAAAAAATTTAAATAAATAAAAAACATATATTATAATATTAAATGAGGAAAAAATTTTAAAAAAAATTGAAAAATCAAGTGTGGGGTCTTTGGCAGGAAACCCACTGGAATCACTGACTCCTACTCCACTCTCTCTCTCTTCTAACCGCCTGTGCTATGCCATTGGTTCTTTTTTATTGTGCTCTTCAGAGATGCAAGTACTTACAGGATAAATAAAAATAAATAACAATGAATTCATCATTTTTATATGAGATGAGACAAGGTTTTCTTTCACAAAAGATGTTAAAAGGTGAGGACTGAGGAGGAAAGGAAAAGCTGCAAATGGGTTTTCTGTGATCTTTTTTCTGGCCCAAAAGAGGGGATGGAGTTTATTTCTGACAACTAAGGGGTAGGGAGGGGCCCTTTGAGAAAGAGAGGTTTTACAAAAAAATATTTGTAAAGTTTTTTGCTTATACCATTTTCAACTAAAACATTAGAATATAATAATCCACAAGCAAAGCCCACTTATGTATATTTAATCCCTGCTTCTGAGATGGATTTGTTTGGTATTATCACCTTTGTTGATGGGTCAACATCCATTCCCTGTCATTACCTAAAACCATGGCAAATTAAGATTCCTTACTACTAATAGAAATATGTTTATCTGAGTTCTAGCCAGGGGGTCTAATGTCATGGCAGATTGATTGAGTTTGCTTTCATAAACTACTCCTAATTCCAATATTAATAGGAAGTTTAGCGCAAAAAAGAATAGAGGAAAAGAGTTGATTAAGAATTATATTCACACTAATTTAAGGTTAAACCCACATTATTGTGGAAAATATATAAAGAGAGAGAGAGAAAGAGAGAGAGAGGGTTTGTAATGGACCCATGGCCTTTTTAATTAAGAGATTGATATGTATATAACATTAATATTTTATGTTATGCTCATCTACTATCTTTGTTGGTAATATGCCTTCTACCAATTATTCCCTTATGATATATACCAATGATTGGTTTTTTTTTATTTTTAAAAAAGGGTTTTGTTCAAATTAAGAATATACATGGATTAGGTAAATATGTATTTAAATCATGCTTTTGCTCCCAATAAACCTTACAACATGTTCTTCATATGAGAGATCGCTCAAGCAGACTTTGTCAAATAATTATGTATTGCATAGATCTTATATTCCCCCTAATTTAGTTCTTTATATGTTCTTTTGCTTGTGTGGAAATAGCTGATTGGGTGGGCTTAAATTCTAACTTTAATTATGGCCTTGTAGATTATGTTAAACTGGATTTAGTCATAATTGCTTGTCACCTAAGCAATAAGAGGACTTAGATTAAAATATGTTAATGTAGTTGTTTCTATAGTATTATTGGCTTGAATTGAACCAGACCCAACTTGCATTTTATTATTAAGACATCATTTTATTGCATGCGTGTCCACATTTGTAAGGTTACATGTATCTTCTGCATCTTTATAGGTAAAATGCACAGATTTAGTAGGGGATGCCATGAAAGGTAGCTGTGTTTGAGATAGATCCTAGCGTTGACCTTTTACCAAAAACAATAAGATTATTATGTTGGGCAATGATTAGCAGTGAACCCAATTAAGATAGTAATTATGAACTCAATCATGATTAGCAAAACTCATGAGCAAATCTAAGAAACTAACTGTAATTATGTTTCTTAATTGCAACATGTGACAGATTAAGTTTCCAAATTGTAATTAATTGTTACTTTCTTATCCCATCCCACGGTGTGTGATGCATGCTGCCATTGGGATTGGAAGGACTTGGAAGTCCAGATGTTGTTAAAGTGGTCATCAAGTGCAGCGGTGGCATATGCATAATACAAATTTGCACACCAGAAAAGAGAGAGAAAATGCGCATACAGTTTTGTATTTATTGCAGAGGGGAATAGCCTTGGATTATAAAAAGGGAAATTTATATGAGGGTTAGGACAGTGGGCCAGGGTAGTGAGTTCCGTGGGCCGACCAGTAGCCTATATCACTGAGCGGTAGCTTGCTCACAACCTTCCCCCACAAAACACTCATCTGACTCGTAATTTTTAACACATCTAAGGACTTTAGAGCCAGCCAACGAGATCTAGCCTAATGAAAAATGATATTGACTTGCATATGATGAATATCTATTTGAGTGGATTATTTCCAAGATCTAATTACTTATGTAGATCACGTAATCTGTGCACAAATCATTGACCGGCTAAGGAAATGAAATTTTCAAATCTAGAAACCATCATTGGGATTTTTATTTTAGGGTTCGGAACTAAAAACCTTGTCTTCTGACCAACCTGGGCTGTTACAAATTTGTTCATATTTTCCAAAGCCAGCAATAAAGAAAGTAGGTTTTGAGTTTGACCACTGAACTATTCGTACGATCCCTTCATGCATTTGTTTGTTTCATGCATTTGAGTTTGACCATTTTGCCTTGGACAGTTTGGAACATTGTATGATCTTTTGCAAGATGGCAAACGACACCAAATTTGTTTACAAGTTTTAAATACAAAGTCTCAAAGCAGAAGCATTACATGACGATTCAATCTAACAACACAGATTCAGCATATAAGCTAACTGAATTAAAACTTTCTCACTTCTAATCCAATTTTATGATCTCATAATTATATTGAATAAAAATATCAAAAACTTTACACAAGTTTGCAGAGTAACACCATAATAAGTTATGATTCAAGGAACCACCACTAGGATGCTCACGAGCAATTTAGCGCCGGTTTGAAAATGTATTCGTTGGAACTTGGAACAACAAATTACTCTGCAATCAATGCAATGCTTGTATACTCAAGTACCTGTGAAACTTCTGTGCAACAAAAATCCGTAATCATCAACATACTTCAAAGACAAGGGCAGGCTTTGGCCATGATCAGATTTAAGAGAGCGTCTTCCCAGGGCCTCCAAATGTCTTTTGATCAGAAAGACACATGAGAATAACCACTTGACCATCAGGCTCTTTCTATTGTATGTTGGAAGTTCAGAGATTTTTGCAAACAAAACATATCTAGATAAATGTGACTGATCCACAATGACTAGAAAACCTGTAAGTAGAACTCATCCTTTACGACCGGCTTATAAGAGGGTCTCGTGTTTATATGTTGCATATCTTAAAGGTACCACCATAATTTTGAGTAGGAATCTTTCACGCTATGGTCTTAGAACTATAACCATTTCACATAACAGTTTTCTGGCTGTTCAAAACTCAGAAAAAATGCCTTAAATGTAGTATATAACTTGAATGCTACATAGCCTCAAATACTAGGTTCATTTCCGTAACACAGAAAAACAAAAATGATAATTAAAAATCCTCATCTAGAATACAAGGTGAAAAGGCCAGAAGACACAATCTGGTGTCTGATATCCCAATGGACAACATGCTAAAAATCCAAAACTAAAAGAAACCTGAAAAGCAAGATGCCTAATTTTTCATTATATTCAGACAACATTCTCTATTATCTATCACACAACTAAATGTTACACTTGTTTCTATAATCAACTGACAGTCTTTAAATTAAGTTCTTCATTCTTTTTCCTATATCTTTCCATTGCATCTGTCTTTTGCAGCTGCCTATCTAACCAGAAATCCAGGCTCCAGCTATCATAAATTAGCCTAAGCAAGGAATGATCATATTGATCACTGAAGTGGACTTAGTTGATGAATCAGGCATATGCATCAACATATGACTATTTATGAGAATGCAGTTTATCTATCATCAATTCAATTAGATAAAGCTCCTGGTGCAGAAACAAGAGACATAAACTCCAAGATGGACTGATCACAACAAGGGCAAGAAACTTTTCAAATCACCAAAAAGAATGTAGTAGAGGAACAAAACTATCAATGATGGCGGAGATGTGACATTCAACATGCAACGAAGATATTTTAATGTACATTTGAAGAATATTGGAAATACTAGCTAACTGGTCACAGAGATCAATTAAGTAAACAGTAGCATAAATTATAATAAGTTGTCATTATAAAATGAAATAGGTGTGAAGATAGTCAGGTAAGCTGACATCTTTCCCTGTTCAACAGCCCCCAACCAATTATAAGAATTTCAAGGTCTCTCAAACATAATGACTCCTCCTGGCTCTAACTCCTAGTCGCACACTCCTCTTTATAAGGACTAGCATTTCGAGAATCCTTTAAAACCAAAAGAAGAAGAAATGGTCATCTGTTACAGAAATCATAAGAAGCCGGTGGAGAAAAAAAATAATTCCTTTTTCACATGTTACCCTAATTCAGAACTCGGCAATTCCTACCCATCTGCCAACATATAGCTGACGAGTGAGGATCCTTTCATTGAATGAGGTAATCAAGGCCCCAATTGCCAGCCATTAATAATACTCAACGCTTTAAGTGAACGGACAGAAAAATTACACCCACACTTTATTTTAGTCTTTCTTCTCCTAAAATCAGTCATTTTAAAATAGATTTAAAATAGCAATAAGATGTATGCTTTCTGTATCAGAGTAGCTCCAGTGAATAACTGTATTTAAACCTACAGTCTCAACCATATAAAAGACAGATGCCTTTTGAAGTGGAAGCGTAATAACATTCAAATTTGGGAGAAGTGACAGCAATATCACAATAAATTTGTAACTGCATTGCTACCACAACTATAAGTTACAACAAAATAAGGAAAAAAGGCAACCGAGACAAATACCAGGGGTAAATTGTGTAACTCCGATCAATGGCACTTGAGGGCACTTGAAGAAAGATTACAAAAGCGACATAAGAAAAAGGAGGCAAATCAGCAAGGAAAAACAAAAGAAAACAGTGTGCACTAGCATGTGTGGATGTGTGTGCACACCTTTTTTTGCACATGAGCATGTAACTCTGTGTGTGTGTGTGTGAGAGAGAGAGAGAGAGGAGAGAGAGAGAGAGAGAGATCTTGAGCCATTTTTTGTTTAAGAAACTACTAAATCAATCAGGGGAAGACAGATCAACTATCATATAGAATGCAAAAAGCTGCTCATGCTCAACAAGCTGTAAAATTTACCTGCATATGCGCTTTTACAATTGAACAAAACTGGAATTTCACATATTTGTTGCAATGTTTCTACTCATACTCAAACTGCACCTCTACATACATGTATTGTCTCATGAGCTGGACGATGGATGAGGTGAAATTTGCAAACGTTTGGCATTCTTCTTGGGTTTTGGCTTCTGAAACAACCCCATGAATAACCAATTTCTTAAGACTTGGGCATCGTTTCAACAGCCCTTCAACAAAATGTATGAAGAGATCATTGATTAGAGTCCACCCAAGCTCCAAGAAAGTAACATTCTCCAGATGAGAAGATCCTTGCAAACCATAATGAAGCACTCCATCTCTTAAATCATAACTCAATGACAAATGACTCAGCTGTGGTAAACAGACAGCAATCGTTTCTAAATCCACAATCTCATCCTCATCATAAAAAATCACATCCCATAGCCGAAGCCTCCTCAATTTTGACGATCTCGAGATCATCTGGTAAAATTTTGGCCATATGATTGTAAAATTGCTAATATCTACAATCTCAAGGTTTTCAACATTATCACCGATATCAAGATGAAAGACACTAACATCATCAATCTTGAAATGCTTCTAGGTCCCCTTTCCAATGAGTTCAAAGACCTCAAGAGCACAAGCTTTCATGTGCAAACGCTGAATGCTATCAGCCTCCAATATAAACTTTTCCAAATTGATTCTTTCTGCCTAAATGCTCTTTAATGTTGGACTGCCCAGCTCAACAGTCACTTGTGCATCTGACATTGCTATCTCTGGGTTGACAAGTTCTAAGGTTTCAATCTTTGGGCATGCACTCAGCAAAAGGCTCAGATCCAATGCTGAAATACTAACGTACCTCAAAGAAAGAGATTTCACACAAGGAAATCTCTGAAATTTGGGCTCGACTCCTGTGACAGAATTATGGCCCAAGACCAACATTTCCAACTTTTGCCTCCCACAAATTTCTAGAATGTTTACATTTGGAGCAGTCCGAACATTATAAAACAATTGCCGAAGCGTTTCTCTGGTGTACTTGAGCCATGCAATAACAGTGGAACCCAAGAACTCTTCAACATCATCCATTAAGATTGATAGACCTTCTAATCAATTTTCTCAAAAACACCACTTGGGTTTCCACAAAGTATCAACTCATTATCGAAATACTTAATCTCCCAAGAAGCAAATTGTCATGCTCTTCAAAAATCAAGGTGAACTTGTAAAACCAGTCATGTTCCCGTTGACAGTACTACTCTAATAGCAGAAGGCTGGTGGAATCAACAAAAATGAAATGCTGGCCAACAAAATCAAACATACACCACTATAGTAACTTGAAAACATTAAAAAATATCCAGATTTTGCTTAAAGAAATTAAAATGCTCGACAGTAGCATTAGAACGAATTCAACCATACCCAAATGCAGAAACGAAAAATAAAAAAATTGATTACCCGGAGATCAAAAAGGTGGTGGTGAAAGGTGCTGTTAGTAACCAGAAGAACAATTTGAAATGGATTGCAAATGCAGATTAAAGAATGATTGAACGAATGGTAATGAAATGGAAACTTGATGAAGATGAAGAGTGGATCAAGAAGAAAAGCCTCGAGCTTAGGCTTGAGATCCGCTACTTCTGATATCGAGAGAGAGAGGAAGAATCAATAATCAATTAAATCAAGGTGAGCAGTAGTATCCTCATTAGATAATTCATCCCTACTTGCATAATTTGTCATCCAAAAAGGCCTTTTCTTTGGTCGTTGATCATCGGAGTTGGCTCATTTGCTGGAACATTTGACAAGGTACCGCCATTGTCACACACACACCACTATAGTAACTTGAAAACATTAATAAACATCGGGATTTTGCGTAAATAAATTAAAATGCTCAACATATAAGTAACACCTTGTTTTATTATATTTATCTAATTTTTTTTTCAAATTTTTTTTTTTACTATGCTCCTTGACGCCTTTTTTTATTCCAAGACAAGGAACATCATAAAAATTAAAGTAAATGCAACTTTTTTTTTCTTCTTGGAATTACTTTCTTTTGTGGGTTTATTTATTTTATGCATGCATGTTTAATAAAAAGAGAAAAGATTCTTGTGTAAGTACCTTTTTTATGTTGTTCTTAAGATGTCACTGAGGAATAATAACTTGAATGTCGATGTTAAGCAACGCTGTATTTAGATTCGTAATAGAAAAATAAATTAGTTGTTTTTTTGGAAAATAAAAAAAGATGTTTGGTTTTTGTCAAAAGAAACTGTTTCATAAAAACCCCGCAATTGGGCAATCGCACAACAAGATTTATCGTAAAAATCATACGACAATCAAGAAGGATGTTTGGAAAATAAATATTAAAAGAAAAAGTTATCAGAGAAGCTAAAATATTTATAAAAAAAAACCCTTACGGGGGTAAGCTTGTGAGTTATGTGAGTCTATGACTCAAGTTATTAGTCTCTAATTATAGAAAGCATTAGGTTATGACTAGTTATCTTGTATGTGTATGACTAGTCCTCTTCATGCAATCTATCATGTTTATCTATACTAGCCTCTTGGTACGTGCTCATGCATGTGCCAATTGGTTTTCTTTTTTTATTTTATTTTTTATAATTAAAAAAAGATAACATGGGTAGTTATGTTCTATAAAAGTATAACCTATTATATGAAAGAAAAGAGGTTATTTAGAATTATATTCACACTAATTTAAGGCTATACCTACATTACTGAGCAAATTATATATATATATATATATAGAGAGAGAGAGAGAGAGAGAGAGAGAGAGAGAGAGAGAGAGAGAAAGTGTGTGTGTGCAGTGGCGGAGCCAAGATTTTAAGGTTGATTTCTTTCCCAGTGTTAAGCTTGTAAATAAATAAATAACCGATTAGCTTTAATTTCCTATTTTCTTAAATATACTTGTGAAAGAAAGATTTGATTGGCTGTTTCTTTTAATTTTTATTAATTATGTTAGTAGAACCTAAGAGTAACTTTGCCATATTGCTAAGGAAAGAGTCTTTTAGTTGGAGGAGGAAATGTCAATCCCTCTCTCTTTATTATGGGGTGCCACAAGCATTAATTTAGTATATATATATTATCCTAAGTTGTACAATGCAAAGGCAATATATATACTATTTCAGAATTTTGGGAGGGCCAAGGCCCTTGCAGGCCTAAGCACACCTCCGCCCCTGTGTGTGTGTGTAATGGACCCATGGCCTTTTTAATTAAGAGATTGATATGTACATAACTTTATAGGTAATATGCCTTCAACCAATTATTCCTTTACAATATATTTCAATAATTGGTTTTTTTTTTTCGAAGGGATTTTGTTCAATTAATTAAGAAATATGCATGGATTAGGTAAATATGTATCTAAGTCATGCTTTTGATCCCAAAAAACATTACAACATGTTCTTCATATGAAATATCTCTCAAAGACTTGGTTAGATAATTATGTATTGCATAGATCTTGGGCTTTTTCAGTGGTTTTCACTGTGATTTTGAGGAACAGTTGAAGCTTGAGTGCTCAATGAGGATTCTGGAGTATAAAGTTCAATGTTGTTAGATTCGTTGAGCTTAGCAGTGTTGTGTAGCTTGGACAAGATGTGAGTAAAACTTTTTGGATTGTGAATAAAATCACATATTATTATATTATTATAATGTGATTAAGGTGAATGTTAATGAATATAATTAACATGATGTTGGTGTTTTCATAAACTGCTTAAATTGATTTAAAGCATATGAACTTGTTCGTCAACAGTTAATGGGTAAGTGAAACATGTTTTGTTTTAAATAAATTTTCTTAACTGAGATTTGTGGTTCTAAACCATTGAACTTATGTTATGATTGTATTGGTGGTATTTTTGTGTGAATGACCACATAGATATATATAATATTATATATATATATTGATGTGATTGGTGTGATTGGTGTATTTGGGAATAAAAATATTTTTTAATGTGAACCTACATTTTATATTGTTTTGTTGTAGGTGTGAATACCTTGAATCCCTTATGAGTTTGTTAGATGGGCATTCTCAAGAGTTTCTTAAACGAGCATTCTCATGGCATGAAGGAATAAAAATACCCTTAGGCCAAACGGACCCAAAAACAATTAGAGCTCTATTTTATTGCCATTTAATACTTATGATTGACATGTAATCATGAGTGAAACACTAAGGTGATTGGTCAATGGATGCTGATGCAATATAAAGGTAATGAATGGTGGAATACATGACTTCATTTAGACTATTGAACCGTAGGCAGATATTTGCAACACACACTATAATTTACATTTAGACACCTCCTAAACTCAACCCTCGCACGCCTCCAACATTTAAGGCTTCTTTAGTTCAATGCAACGAAACAAGTGATCACATCAACACACTCTAACAAGCTTGTATAATCAAGTAAACCCACCCACATTTACGGGCAAACTTTCCCGACCTTCTATTTTTACTCACAATAGCAAGGAAACAAGTCTCTTACTTAGTTTGAACAACCACAAATCACTTGGTTTGATTAAAATTACTTCCACCTCGAACTCTTCCGCAGGTTTCTTCTCTTCACTTGACTCTATCGAGATCACCTTTCTGTTGGAATCCTCCAAAGACTCTTCTACCTGTGTTGTATATATGATTGTGCAACACGCATGTCCTTACAATGAACTTTCAATCTAACAAGTATATTCTCCAAACATCAAGGCAATGCACCAAATCAACATATTGCATTTCCTCCAACCTGCAATCAAGATCCAAATCTGGAATCATGTTTTTTATTACTTGCACGAAATCAACATATTGCATTTCCTCCAACCTACAATCGGAGGGTTTCATTGATGCTACCTTGCTGCATGGAAGAATGCTTGTGCAAGTAATAAGCAAGGTAGCATCAATGAAGCAAGGTAATTCGAGTGTTGCATTGCAAATATATCCACAAACACCTCAATTGCCTCTAATGATGATTGCATAATTTCATATTCTCTCATTATATCTTATAAAGGCACCAACATTAGCACATTTAATAAAACCTTGAGACTTACCTAGAGATTACTACTTTCTTCAACGCCTCTCTTCATTTTCTGTTACGATGGTATTCAAATTTTGCCTCCTTAGATAGTCTTTCACTTGATAAGGTCATTTGTTATTCCATTGATCATGCTGTAGGGAAACAAACAATATATGCATGAGGTTTGAAGAATTTTTCATCTATCCTTGCCTTTTATTTTGTTCAAATTTGGTGATACTATTACTAGGAAATGATAATTTAATGTGTCCCAGCTTATACAAATCCCTAAACTCTTGGTTTTTTTTTTGGGAAACTTCAGGTGCTTAATGATGTTAAATTTACATAGAGTATTATGTCCGAAGACTTTAAATTACATAACAAACTAATAATTAAATTACTCCTCATTGCGGCTATTGCTACTTGCGTTGTCGTTGTCTTTATTGGAGTCCTCTCCATCGGTGTCTCATTCCTTAGAATCCAAAGAGCTTTCAGTGCTACTCAATAAATATTAAATACAAAATTATTCATAATGATACTCCTAACTAAAGTAAATGGAAATTATAAATACTCAAAAATGAAAGAAAAAAATAAATATTACTTTGTCTCCTCCAAATTGCCAGCTTCAATGATTTCTAGCTTTAACTTATAGGCCTTTCATTTAATACTTGATGATATGATTTTGTTTGAGGTATCAATAACAATGTGGGTGCTTTTCCAATTTTCATCACCCTTGACAAGTTTTATCTCCGCATCTATGTCTTCATTCGTTTTGATATATAATGTATCAAGATGGTGAATTCGGAAAAGTATACTTTTTCTACTCACTTTTTTATTTTTATTTTTTATTCTTGTTTCTTCTAGAGTTTGGTAGATCAATGATTTTTCAAGCTTTATGTAAGAGGCAGATCAATTTCAAAAAACGAGGAATAGCCATATAAGAGGTAACATCATTTTACCCCCTCCAGGTTTGGGGTCATTCTTCAAATAGGCCACAGAGTTTCAATTTTGTCAATTTATGCCCTAACATTTTAAAATTCAACCAATTTACAGGTTTCGTCAGTTTAACAGTTTGGTCTTTTGTTAAATGATGATGTGGCAAACGCAAGGTCCACTTTTTTGACTTAGGTGTAATTAAATATTAAGAAATCATATTAATTTTATTATTATTTTTACATATTAAAATTAAAATATAGGTTATATTTCCTTTCTCTCTCGTGCCTCACTTCGTCGTAATCTAGTAACCCTTCCTCCTCTCTCTCTCTCTCTCTCTCTCTCACTCTCTCTCTCTCCATTCTGATTCTCATATCATACAACAAACCCTTCAAAATCAATCACACGCTTGGCCAAAACCCACTTTGGCAGAAACAAAATCACGCAACTTTTTTTGTTGAAATCAATCTTTTTTTCTTTGTCTATTGTTAATTGTTGATTTAATTGGTTTGGTGATAATGAGGCTTGAAGATTTAAAACGTAATTAGAATTCTTTGAAGAATCGCAACTACAAGGTCTCTGCAACACCCAATCCCGCCCATTCTTTAAAGCATACGCGTTCCTCTGATTTCGATTCTAATTCTCATCCAATTAGGGCTTTGGGTTAGCAAACGTAAATGAGTGTAAAGAGGCAGAGTTAGATGCCTAAGACTAAAGATAATGGCGAATTGGCACCCTTGAAGGCAGTTGTTAATCATGGTGTCGTTGTGAGTAATTTTGAGATTTCTTCTAGTAATTTCATAACCTGCATGAGGGGGAAGGGGTCGTGATGAAGGGGAAGAGGTTGGGGGGTTTGGTCGGGTTGAGGGAGAAAGAGGGTTGGATGAGATAGAAGGGGTTTGGGGGTTTTGGTCGGGATAAGGGAGAAAGGGGTTGGCTTTTGGTCGGGATGAGGAAGAAGGGGGTGGGTCTGTAAAAAAAAATTATAAATTAAAATTATTTCTTAATATTTAATTACACCCAAGCCACCCGCCAATGGAAATGGAAACGACATTGAAGGAAAATCCTGGTGGAGCCAGGTTGGCAAGGCTGTGGGATCCTGGTTGGGGTGGTGATGAAAAGTACATTTTCTGGCTTTTTTGTTCACATTTTACCTGGGCAGATCCCACTATTGTTTTGTTAATATCGTTCCCTTGGTTAGAATATAGTTTTGGATAAAGAGTTCATGTCCTAGTATGCAAGGTTGATACTTTGATTTGAGTTCTAATTGTGTGCTAAAAAAAAGGTGTTTTATGTGCTATAGTTTTATATTTTAAAGTTGAGAGTTGTAAATGAATGCCTTGTCTTAATTTGGGTTTTCTGCATTGAGCTTTGTATGGTTATTGAAGTCCATTACAATCCTGGGTGCTTGTATTTTGGATATGTTGATTGAATTCCATAGTGAAATTCTTAGGCGACGACTTGATTTTCTATTTTATGAAGTGGATTTCTTGGGGATATGTTCAGAGCAGCACTGTCTTTGTTACGCTGTTTTCACGAGTGTTTTGGTCTTAAGGAGCGCCTTTTTGTTTCATTTGGAAAATAGGCTTTCGGTATTTGGATGCATGTTTATACATTCCTGTTTGATGTGGTCTATATAAGACCCATTTCTAGGTTCCCAATGCTATATAATACATCTTACAAGCATTTCTTTGCGAGCTAATCTGATCCCATTGCATGGGGAAAAAGTAAAATGCTTTGCAGTATTAGAAACGTAATTTTGTTGAGTCCTTTGTCATATTAAAAGCTTCAAGTTTTATGTTGTTTTGGTGTTGGTGTGGCGGATTTGGGTGAGAATACCTTTTGAGTTTATTAAACGGACATTCTCGAGAGTTTGTCAAATGAGCATTCTCATGGCATTAATGGATAAAAATACCTATCAACCCAAAAAAATAGTTAGAGCTCTATTCTGATGTCATTTAACATGCATGACTGGCATGTAATCATGAGTGAAACACTAAGGTAATTGGTTGATGGATGTTGATGCAGTATGGAGGTAATGAACGATAGAATACATGGCTTCATCCAGACTATTGAATCATTGGTAGGTATTCGCGACACGCACTATAATTTACATTTAGACACCTCCTAAGCTCAGCCCTCACATGCCTCAAACACTTGAGGCTTTTTTAGTTCAACGCATCGAACAAGTGATCACTCCAACACACTCTAACGAGCTTGTACAATCAAGTAAACCCACACACATTTACACGGAAACTAGCCCGACCTTCTATTTTACTCAGAATAGCAAGGATATAAATTTCTCACTTAGTTAGACAACCACAAATCACTTGGTTCGATTAGGATTACTTCCACCTCGAACTCTTCCACAAGTTTCTTCTCTTCACTTGACTATATCAAGATCACCTTTGTGTAGGAATCCTCCAAAGACTCTTCTATTGGTGTTGTATATATGATTGTGCACACATATGTCCTTATAGTGAACTTTCGATTGAATAAGTAGATTCTCCAAACATCAAGGCAATGCACCAAATCAACATATTGTATTTCCTCCAACTTGCAATCGAGATCCCATTCTGAAATCATGTTTTTAATTACTTCCACAACATTCCTCCATGTAGCAAGGTAGCATCAATGAAACCTTTCAAGTTTGCATTGCAAATATATCCACAAACACCTCAATCACCTCCAATGATGATTGCATAATTTCATATTACCACATTGTATCTTCTAAAGGCACCAACATTAGCGTATTGAATAAAAATTTGGGACTTACCTAGAGATTGCTGCCTTCTTCAGCACCTCCTTTCATTTTCCGTCATGATGGCATTCAGATTTTGCCCCCTTGGACATTCTTTCACTTGATGAGGTATTTTATTATTCATTGATCACGCTATAGGGAAACAAACAATATATGCACGAGGTTTGAAGAATTTTTCATCCCTCCTTGCCTTTTATTTTGTTCAAATTGGGTGATGCTATTACTAGGAAATGATAATTTAATGCGTCCCACCTTATACAAATCCGTACACTCTTGTTTTTTTTTTTTTAATTGGAAACTTCATGTGCTTAATGATGTTAAATTTATATATAGTATTATGTTCGAAGAATTTAAATTATATAACAAGCTAATAATTAAATTACTCCTCATTGCAGCTACTGCTACCCGCTTTGTTGTTGTCTTTATAAAGTATTATGTCCGAATACTTGACAATGTGGTTTTGTTTGAGATATCAACAGCAATGTGGGTGCCTTTCCAATTTTCATCGCCCTTAACAATTCTACCATCACTTTTATGTCTTCATTCATTTTAACATAGAGTGCATAAAGATGGTGAATTCGGAAAAGTGTATTTTTTCTATTCACTTCTACTTTTTTATTATTATTATTCTTGTTTCTCCTTGAGTTGGGTAGATAAATGGTTTTCTAAGCTTTATGCAAGAGGTAGATCAATTTCAATGAACGAGGAATAGCCATGTAAGAGGTTTATAGGGGATGATATAAATGAAATATGAAGTTAACCTAATGTGGGAGTAAAAGGTGAAGATAGATGATGTAAATATATAGAAGAAGAAAGTGTGGGAGGTAGAGATACATGGGTGAGTTTAATTCTGGGGTTAGGAGGTTAGTGAAAGAGGAAGAGAGTTGCTCTTACATGTGCTCTCTCTTTATTATGACATTGCTATTCTTGGTGATTGAGGACATTAGGGAGCATAAGAATTCAGGCACCAAAAATGACTAAATGTATATACGAGTAAAGTGAAATTTGAAATATGCGCTAAGGAGTTCTTAATAATAGTCTTGATTCTTGATGTAGACCAACACACCTACAAGTAAGCCTTTATGTTAATAGATAGATGGGTATAGATGGTTGTGGCTTGTACCACTTTATACTTGTAGGCCTTTAATATCTTCACGTTTCAAAATAAAAAATAAAACTAGCAAATCACTTGCAAAACTATCTCATCACGAGTTACCAACACATCCCATAAATTCCAAAACTTTTCGTTTCCTTTGATGGGAAATTGCTTTGGGGAAATGTGTCTTTATCAATAATTTTAAATCATTACCACAAGTACGTTTTTTTTTCTTTCATGTTTTTTAGACATATGAATGTTCACAAAGAAGAGAGACTTAGGAACGAAGATGCTTCGACATTGTGAAGGTTTGCTATTAGTCATTATTGTGCTTTCTAGAGTTTTAGCCAGAAAAAACACCATTAGAGAATGGGAGAGCGTGTATGAGAATGTTCATGAATACATAAGTTTATGAGGCATAGGCATGAAGAAGAATATGAAGGTGTATCACAAGTGTTGGCATTGAGTTATGATAACATACCGTATTACTTAAAACTATATTTGTTTTAATTTAGGTCATTATCCTAAAGACTTTGGAGTTTTAGAAAAATTAGGAATTAGACATAATTAACTTTAGTAATTTGGATTTGAGACATTAGGTATTTTGGTTTGGGTTTTAATACCCATAAAAGAATATGTATTTTAGATTAGGCCAAAGAGGAGGCTCAGATTCGTTGGCCCACCTTATATTAATCACTGAAAAGACAATTATACCCTTTTTATTAAAATATTTATTGGTCTCCCTTTTTTATCAGATTAGATCTCTCTCTCTCTCTCTCTCTCTCTCTCTCTCTCCGCAGCAACGACGACCACAACCTTCACTTGCAGCTAGGATGGAATTCTCAAGCTGCTCATCCCTTCGGCCTTCACCGGTAACTCCAAGGTCTTCTAAATAAAAATGTTGACCGTAGAAAAACTTTGGGCCCAAGTAAAATAGAACAGCTTCAATTACGAAAACTCCTTTTCCTTATAGGATTGAGAAAGATTTACCCCTTTTCCTTATAGGATTGAGAAAGATTTAGGCTATAAATAATAGTCGGGCACCTTTTATTTTCTACCTTGAGTAAGTGAGCAAGCCAGTAGGAAATCAACTAGGTTTTGCTTCTGGGCAAACATCAATTTCCATATTTGACGAAAGCTCTTGAGTTTCCAGTAACAAAGAGAGAGTTTTGTTAGGTCTGTGTTGTTTTCTTGAGATAGTTTGAATAGATAATTATTGGTTCTTTAAGCCGCTTGGTGAAGGAAGTTTTGGGGTTGTATGGAAGGCTTTGCACAAGGTGACTGGTGAGATTGTTGCAATTAAGCAACTGAAGAATGAGGTATCGAGGTTGACTTCATGGGAGGAGTTTCTCCAAATGGTGGAAGTTGAGTATCTGTCTCAGTTGAAGAACCACCCAAATATTGTCAATTTGAAACAAGCTTTCATGGAAGTTGATGGCACGGCTTCCCTTGTCTTTGAATTCATGGAGGGCAACGTATCTCAATTTATGCTTGCAGCATTATATTTCTTTATTTTTCAGTAGGTGAAATTTTATACAGGTTATACATTGCAGTTTTGGAAACTACATTGCAGTTTTGGTAATTAGAATTGGATTTTTGCTCTTTCCTTGGCCTTCAACCTCACCAATTTGAAGAGTAAAGGCTACCCAAATGAGGAATTAGGTGGGCAAGAGAAGAGTAGAACTACCCAAGAGAAAGGGAACTCAAATTTGGACTTTTAGAAACTGGAAACTGCATTGCAGTTTTTATTTAATTACAATTTGATTTTTGTTCTTTCCTTCGCCTTCAACCTTACCAATTTGAAGAGTAAAGACTACCCAGATGAGGAATTGGGTGGGCAAGAGAAGAGTAGAACTACCCAAGAGAAAGGGAACTCAAAATTGGACTTTTAGAAACTGGAAATTGCATTGCAGTTTTTATTTAATTACAATTTGATTTTTGTTCTTTCCTTCGCCTTCAACCTCACCAATTTGAAGAGTAAAGGCTACCCAAATGAGGAATTGGGCGGGCAAGAGAAGAGTAGAACTACCCAAGAGAAAGGGAACTCAAAATTGGACTTTTAGAAACTAGAAACTGCATTGCAGTATTGGAAACTGCATTGCAGTTTTTATTTAATTACAATTTGATTTTTGTTCTTTCCTTCACCTTCAACCTCACAAATTTGAAGAGTAAAGGCTACCCATATGAGGAATTGGGTGGGCAAGAGAAAAGTAGAACTACCAGAAACTGAGATGCAGAAAACCAAAACCAGAAACTGCGATGCAGAAAACTGCAGAAAACCAAAACCAGAAACTGAGATGCAGAAAACCAAAACCAGAAACTGAGATGCAGAAAACCAAAACCAGAAACTGAGATGAAGAATCGGCTTCGATCGTTAGTGGTCTTCGATGATGGTCGCGCGAATGGGTTGGTGGTCTTCGATGATCGTTGGTGGTCTGGAGGTTTCTGGAGGTGGTCTGGAGGTTTCTGGAGGTGAAGTTGAAAGGTCGCGTGAATGGGTTGTGATTCAATTTTGGTTTCGGTTGATGTCGTTTTGGTTCAGTTTTGGTTTGATGTCGTTTTTCAGCTTTGGTTTAAAACTAAATACTGAAAATGGCATATGTTGTAATTTTCATATTTTGTAATGGTATTTTTGTTACATTTTGGTTTTTGGCCTTTTGCTAATTAGACTAAATTGTATTTCTTTCTACTAAATTAGTAAACTATATTATGGTTTAAAACTAAAGCTCCCTTGAGTTTTAGGTGAGCGAATTGACTAAGTTATGGGTGCTTCAACAAATACATGGCTTGGGGGAAACAATGGAGGTTATAGCACGTGATTTCTGAAATGAGTTGGTGGAAAATGTGTCTGGTTCAAGTGGGAACAAGTGGTTCAACTGGAACAATTAAAAGTTGTCGAATCCATGAGTTGGTGGATATGTGTTTGTTAAAGGCAAAAGAGAAAAGCTTTTTTCATATTAACTACTCTTTGCAAGAAAATGAGGCAAATGACTCACATAGGTCATTTTAAGTTGAATATAAGTCATGGGTGACCCAATGTAAAATGCCCTCCCCTTCACCATGGCCAGCCACCTAGGGGAAGAACACTAGCATCTTCAACCTCCTAGGTTCTTCATCTCTTCCTCCATGCTCTTCCTTTGGTGTGTATGAAGTTAGAGGCCATACACTTATGTGGCTCTTTCTTGGAGAATCATTTAGTGAAGACCCTCCATGGGTGATCAACATTTAGCCTTGCTCAAGGTAGTGCTTCAAAGGTAGAAATATTTTTTTTTCTCTGTCTAGTAGATTGTAGAAGTGTCTAGGTGCTTCAATTCTTTTAGGCCTAAAGATACTTGGGTTTGATTTTCTTTTAAGCTCAAAGTTTTAATCTTTGTTTTCATTGCCTAGAGATTAAGTGTAATCTCATCTTTGTGGCTTAATGAATCGAGAATATTCTAAGGCTTCCTTCATTTTTGAACGAAGCACTAGGTATGATCGAGAATGGTGATTCCAATCATATTTGTATAAGTCATATAATCTTGAAGTTTGCATTAGGGGCTTGACATATTTTCCATGCCCTAATGATGTGTGAGAGGGTATTGAGTTAGAGAAGGACTATATTTCATTGTAATTCCAACTGAATAGGTTCTCCACCTTATTTGACATTGGCTTGGGTAACTGTGACATGTTGCTAGACATCACTCACGGTTTGTAGAAGCCCTAAGGATATGTCATAACTATGTTTTCATAATAGGAAGAATTAAAAAGGGGTTTTAATTGACAATCAATTAAGGAAGAGTCCGAATTGCCTACTACCTCGTCGATTAGAACCTAATGGATCACACATCCATAAAGGTGAAAGATGGAAAATTAATAAAGAGATTCGGAGAAAGGATTATTTAGTTAATAGAGATTAATTAAATAATCAATGCTCGGGACTTATGTTGGGCATGAAACTAGTTTTAGAGGTTAAATGCCCATTGAGGAATTCATTTCCCTAATCTTATTAGAATTTGCAGCAAACTTTTATTAATTAGAACCACTAAAGCTCACAAATTTCCATCAATTTTTTCGGTTGCCTTCATGCCTAAAGTACTTGATTAAGCTACAACATCTTGACTTTGATAGTCCTTCTGCTCCTCGCCCTTGGGTTTTCTTCCCACTCGATATCACTGCTGCTCGATAGTCCATCAACCTTTTTGCTGTAGCAATGGCGAAGTTAAGGTATTTCACATCTTGTCTCTTCAACTCCGAGTGTGCTCAAGGTTGCAAGTTCTTAAGGAAGTTGAAAAGCTTGTCTTCCTTAGACATGTTGGACACATAAAACATCAAAGAACATAAATGTGAAACCCTGTATTTTAATATATATATATATATATGTGTGTGTATGTATTATGTTTCAGAAAATTAAATATTTTGTTACATATTTGGATTATAACTTGTATATATAATTATCTTGGTACATGTTATATTTTCCGAAATTTATCTTATTAGTTATTAAAATAGTAATATTTATATTTATTGTTTTTGACAGCTTTATCTCTTTGTTTCTTGATAACCAAGTTCAATAGCCTAGTTGTTATCCAAAACATACTTTAGACTCCAAGTGTCATTGTACTTAGATGAGTAAGCTCTATTTGAGCATGAGGTGTTGGCACTCCGATAACAGCTATCTAAACTTGGAGCCAAACCTTATCAACTGTCATACATTGGACCAATTGAAGGAAAGTAGTTGCCGCCTATGTAGTATTATAAATAGGAACCATTTCCTATTATTGTTTTCATGGCATGTGTAGTAGTACATGAAGATAGATAGATAGGTTGTCTTGCCAATTTATTTTAAGGGCTCTCATTATCGAGGTGAGTGGTTTATGTAATGTGTTCTAAAAGTTCTTATTTTGTGATAAACTATGAAAACCATGAATTATCATGGATTTGTTCTATTTACAAATATCTCTCTATTTCAAAGTCAAGCATTTCTAATTTGATGCAAATTTTCATATTATATATATTGATTGGAATATTTGTGAAGTATGTATTATTCATGGAACATGAGAACTTCAATGTTGGGGTATTCGAGGGATAGATGTACCACACGGGGACATAGGGAAGTAAGGTCAAGAGGGGTCACGTGGTTGGTTACATGCTATGAAGGATAACTGGTATATGAAGGGATGATGTGATATGATCTGGATTGATATTTTCATAATATTTTCTAGAGTGTGTAAAACAACATTGCTTGATTGACATATTACATAATCTACTCACTGAGCGGTGGTTGCTCATCCTTCACCCTGTTTAATTTTTTAGATGATTAGTGGGTAAGACAATGACTAAACCAGTTGAGGTTGGATTAGATGAGAGTGATAGAGCTTTATTTATTGTAAAGTTGTAAGATTTAGCGGTGGTTGCTCATCCTTCACCCTGTTTAATTTTTTAGATGATTAGTGGGCAAGACAAGGACTAAACCAATTGAGGTTGGATTAGATGAGAGTGATAGAGCTTTATTTATTGTAAAGTCTTAAGATTTTGGATATATTTTTATAAGAGAAGTTTATTTTTAACCCATGTTTCGGCTTTCTTTTTATTTTATTTTCTCACGCACCGGGCACGGGGTTTCTACCGACCCCCGGGTCCGAGGCGTGACAATAAAGCCTTCATGTAGTCTCTCACCGAACCCACTTGCTTTAAGTTCTTCAAGCCTAACTCTGAAATGTCGCACAATGGCCTCTTATTATGAACCGTCAATCTAATTGAATTGACTCAATCTAATCTGTTAGGTTTGGTGCTACTTGTCATTTGCATTAAACAACAAATTGTTTTTACCTAGTTTTGGGCGCTTTATAGCTATTTCCAACATCAGAACTTCCTTCTTCCATTTACTCCACAGGTAGATTCAGAGACCTCCCTATCCATTCCATATTTTTGAGCTTCCAAAACCTATACAATTCTCTTTGGCCAAAACTATAAGCATGACCACTCTCAAATCTCAATTATTCGCTTAAAGTTTTCGGTATTCATTGAAACTCATAAATTTCACTTTTTGTTTTTCTTTTAGAATTAGGGATTTGTTAAATGGATTTTCGAGTTATTGGTGTTTGAACTCCACAACAATATACGTAGGAGATTGATCTACCTATATTTATTCTTTCGTCCATTCTTTTTCAAAATTTTGGTTTCTTTTTTGATTTTTTGCTAAGATTTTATAGACAAATATTCAGACGAAGAAGAAGGTTGAGATTTAGCTTGTGAGATCTTTTTTTGCTTTCAATTGAATGTTTTTGTTCTTTTTTACACTTCAATTAATGGATTTTTGTTTGACTTCAAGATATTATTTCTTTTATTTTGATATGCTATAACATAAGTTTTTTTTTTTCTTCAATTTGTATTTTTACAATTTGTATTCAATTGATTACATTGTAGGGAAACCAACAATATATGGACGAGGTATGAAGAATATTTCATGCATCCTTGCCTTTTGTTTGGTTGAAATTGGGTGACACTAGGAAATGATGATTTAATCCTTACAGTCTTGTTTTTTTTGTTGGAAACTTCACGTGCTTAAATATGTTAAATTTGAGTATTCATTTCTCCAATCTTACCAGAATTTATAGCAAACTTTTACCTTCCGTTTGGATAAAGGAAAATAACTCAGAATTTAGCTAAAAGTGGGGAATTTAAGAGGAGAAATTGACAATTCCCTTTTTTGGCAACTTAATAGCGGAATGTATTAAATGACACATGGAAAAAATTGTGAAAATTTGGGAATCAAATTCTCGAGTTTAATTTCCACCAAAATATGCGTCATTTCATAATTTCCATAGTGTCATTTACAAAATTCGACATATATAAATCCAAACAATGAAATCTTCAATTGCCCAAAATTGAAATGATGGAAATCTAAATTCTGTCATTTTAGAATTCTATATAATTTTCAATTCTTTCATCCAAACGGAGGGTTATTGGTTAGAGCACTAAAAGCGCACAAATTTCCATCAACTTTTTCGGTTGTCATCAAGCCTAAAGTACTTGATTAAGCTACAAACAATGGCGGAACCAGGAAGTTTTGTAGGGTGGGCTAATTTTATTTTTCTTATGGGAGATATGTTATATTATTTATTTTTCTTAAAACAATCAAGTTCATTCACATATCAAACAAATATAATGCAAAGAAGTACATAATATATGTAAAACATCAAATAAAACACATGATCACACATCAAATTAAACACATTGTCAAACTTGAAATTAAACACATATTGCCAAGGACCCATTCTAAGTGGAGAGTGGCCTCCTTTTATAAGTGATGGTGAGTCTTCACTTCTTGTAATTTTGAGTGTTTTCGGTAGCTAGACAAAGAGCTTGCAATGTCTGCATTTTCTTACCAAAAAGGTAATGACTGTGGTTTCAACTTTGCTTGAGAGATAGGTGTTTCAGATATGGGATAGGGCTTTTTAAGAGAGAGAGAGAGAGAGAGAGAGAGAGAGAAAGAAATAGAGATAGGGATGAATGGATAAGTGGCTTGAATAGATTTTCCAGCAGCTTGATGAATGCTTGGTCGTGCTTTTGGAATAGTTGAAGATGACTTGCTGATGTTGAACCGAGATTGTGTGAGCTTGGCATGAGAGCTTGGAGTGTGGGAGCTAAATACCCACAAGTTTAGCAAATGAGAATGTATGTGCTTGGCTTGGTGTTAGATAAGCTTGAGTTTGAGTGTTGATAATTTGTTGTTTGTGGCTATGGTTGTGAGGATTTAAGAGTTTCAAGAGAAGAAGGATGATAGGAAAGCTCGAGGTTTGAAGGCTATGATGTTTACATCTTGGAGTTATGCTTGGTGAAGCTTTATGGATTTAAGAGTTTCCAGAGAAGGAGGATGGGAGGAAAAGCTTGAGGCTTGAAGACTATGATGTTTATAGCTTGGAAGGGTATAAGGAGGAAGGAAAAGCTTGGAGTTATGCTTGGTGAGGTTTAATAAGGAAGATGGAGGATTTCAAGGCTAAGAAAGTAGAAGAAATGGTTGTGATAGTTAAGGAATGGCTGCTGGAATGCTTGCAGCAGCCAAATGGAGGAAGGAAAGTGGTCTAATGGTTACTGGGGTGCTTGAGCAACCAAGAGATGTTGGTCGATGGTTGCTGGGATGCTTGCAATAGCCAAAGGATGGAGGTTGATGGCTCAGGACTGACTATGATGACTGCTAAAATGCTTGCAGCAGCTGAAGAAATGTGAGTTCTCATGATTGCTGAGAGGCTTGCAGTAACCAAGAGGGGTTGGCTTTGCCTGGGCAATGCCTCTCAATTTATAGAAGGTGAAGGCTCTCTTTGGTTTCTAATAGGTAAAAGGAAGTGTTGAAGCTAGTCTATTTCCAATGGGTAAAAGGGAGCATTGGGACATTCTTATTTCGAACAGGTAAAGCCAGACACTGAAAAATGACTACTTCCTATGGGTAAAAGGAAGTGTTGGAATTGGCTTGTTTCCAATGGGTAAAAGGGAGTGCTTGAAGAATATCTCATTTGCTCACCCACATTGGAGCACTCCAAGTAATGGGCTTGGACTTTGGTGCTCCCAAGTAGCTAGCTCAAAGTCTCCATTATCCAAGAGCTTCTGTGGGCCTTGTGGACCTTTGTAACCTTCCACACCACAATCTCTCGTGCAAGCTTGGATTATTGGTTCGGCATGACATGTACAGTATTTCTATATTTATTTAATTAATTAATTCCCAAAATACAGCTTGGATTAACGCATGACAAACATTATATGTTATATTGGACTTTAAATGTCTTTGGGCTTCCCGTGACTTTTTTGGGCCTCAACAACTATTAAGTTAATGGAAAAAAATATAGATTTGGCCTAATCCGATCCGATTTGATATAATATGTAGTTTATTTTATTTTATTTTTATGTACTAAATATATACATATGCACATATATCAAATTTGTGATATTTTTATAAATATCAAGAATACTTTTCAACTTCTTCGGTAAAAGAATTGGGATATCGTCCGATAATCCAACAAATTAGATATACATACATATATATATAGATCGAATCAGGTTGAAATATTTTCCTTAACTTCAATCGTATCAACCACCTTGTTTTCTGATTAAAAATTTTAAAAAAAAACTACCTTGTTCTAATTAACTCAACATTATCCAACCTAGGAAACAAATTGGAGAATAGCATCAACAATATAAATGACTTTGTTCCAATTAACCCAACATTCCAGTTCTATTCAATAAAAATTGTCCTATTTACATTGCAAAACCAATTAATTACTAATCCTCTTATGCTATACGCCAATAACTAACATCTCTTAACCGCTTCACATGATCTAATAAATTAGTTCCAGACAACTATCCAAAATGAACTTAAGCAAAGACAAAAGTCACCTATTTTGTCCACCATTTCAAATTGAGCGTGATTGGAATTTCTTTTGAAACAAAGCGATAGTATTTATTGAAGAAATAGAACATAGTACAAAGTCACAAAAGTGCCAAAATGGGTACAACATCTCTAGTGACCAAATGAATTGATTTGGAGAGAATTATGCCTAAACCAACAAATATTCAAACCCTTGATTCATCAGCCCAAAGCATTTTTACTCAGACTAACAATATAGATTCACTGCGCAACGGCAGAAACGGTAGATCTTTATCTCAACTGAAAACAAAATATAAAACATGAAACTTCTAATGAGTACAAGACTAAAACAAACAAAGAAAACATGACCACCGCTCTTTGGCACCCAAAGAGATCCAAAGCGCCATACCGGCTAAACCTTTAGTGTCACACCAGCTAAACCCCAACCCACAAAAACCATCAATTTCCATTATTGTAAATCCAAACTCTGAACAGCCCTGTATATGTGGGCCAAAAATGGAAACTAAATCATGGTGACAATGGTGTTTCACGGTGGCTACTTCAAAACCAATTGGTAGTGCTTGGGAAAACTATAGATCTGGAAAGAGTGGATGGTGAGAAGGGGAGGGAGGGAAGGAGGGGATGGAAAGCCATGGAAGGAAAAATAAAGCATCTCGTAGTCGTGGGATTCAGAGGGAAGAGATAAGAGGAGGAGAGAAGGCAATTTCTAGTCTCCCAAGTTTTGAAAATGCATAGAGAAATTGAAATGTGTCATTATGGTAAAATGGATGTCTAATTTCTTCACCTCATTAATTTCTAGAGTCCAAAAGAATCTAAGTATGTGTAATTTCCCAAGACATAAGATGAATTGGGTAATTTTTTGGTCCACTATTAACCCATAAAAGAGTGAGTAATTGTAGAGTTTTTTTTATTTAAACTCCACACTTCTCTTTGTTCACCCCACATTCTAAGTTTACACCAACTTCTAATTCAAATTTTCACAATTTCTAAGAAAACCCCACTATATTCCCAAACTACCTCTAAATGCACACATAGCAACAAAAAAAAACTCATAAACCTCACACCCCACTATCTTGCCCCTCACCACTCTAAATTCACCTCAACTTCACATTACTTAAGAGATAAAAACACTGTTGTCAAATGTGTAGCAGCATTGAGAATGAACTAAGAGGTTTTGTGAAGAGAAGATGAGAGTAGTAGGTTTCTTGGATTGAAAGAGAAGAGTAATCTAGCAATAGGATGTAGAGGAGTTTGTGTTTTTCTAAAACTTAATATGAAGAGTGGTGGGACGTGTGTATAGATGTAATAGGGTTAAGTATTAAGTTGGATGACTTTTTTTTTGTCTTTTTACACAATAATAAAACTTAAGAGCTTAATGATTTAAGTATTGGAGTAAACAAAGAAAACTGTGGGGTTTAAATAAAAAAACTCAAATTGTATAGGCCCACCCTTCACTTTATACTAATATTGTTTTTTCTGTAAATGTTGGTTAGGCCAGTTGGTTTATTTTTTTTGTTTTGTTTGAAGTCTCTTAATTGTTCTTTCTTTTCCTTTATAGAGCTTATCTCTATCCTTCATCTTCCCTCTCTTCTAACTAATTTTTTTTTGGCTTTATGGGATCTCTTCATAGCAACCTAAACAATTTTTATCTTGTCTATGAGATCTATTTTCTCTACAAATGAAATTCTCCCATTTGGTGACTTCATTTACGTCTTAATTAATTTTAGTTTTAAAAAGGTTTCCCCAAAATTGGCAGAAACAGATGGGTAAAGTTCTAGGCTTCTTTTTTTCTTGGTTCTTAATTTCTTCGAGTACTCTTTGTTCAATGGTTGCTAAGCGAACAAAAATGAACTCCAATCACTACATTAAATCAAGGGGAAAAAAATAGTATAAATCTTTAATCAATTTTGCAATTTTAGGAAAATTGTGAAAAACATAAAACACTGCATTGAGAGAAGGTTGAGTCTTGAGTTTTTCAAAAAGCATTCACTGTTAGAAAAATAACGTAAATGAGAGAGATAATCTGTAGATCGAAAAGAATGTGAGAGAAAAAGATGGTTTAATTGTCTAAAATGGATCTTGGTCTACGTTGGATATTTTAAGTTGTGGGAGGTTTTAGAGCATTAGACGTAATTTAATATAATCATGTGGCTGAGATGAATTTGGTGTTCACAACAAGTTCGCATTTTTAAGTTGTGTATATATTTAATTTGGCTGATATAAAATGCGAGAGATTCTCCAATAAGTATTTAAGTTCAGAATTGATTACATGTTTGTAATCTTGGCTGTCGGATTGTATTTAAGAGACTACCAACACATGAATGCAATCCAACACTTAATATTAGAAGTATGTAACTCATATTCAACATAAAATACTTATTGTAGAATCTCTCAATATATATATATATATATACATACACATAAATTCTCTTATGTCCGGATGTTATTATCGTGCATACGTCATGTATTTTCTTCTATCCTTTCATGTTTTCATCCCTGGTTACAATGTCCACCATCTGTTCGCTGAAAGGCCTGAGGAGGAAGAGAAGCTGCGCAGCTTCTTGTAATTTTTCTTTTAAAAATGTCTGGAAAAAACGACACCTTTTTTAACCAAATTTAAAAAAAGAAAAAAAAAAGAAAAAAGAAAATTAGTACCCCAAAACTCACTCACCCACCCACCCACCCTCCAAAACCCAATTTTCTATTATCTCCTCAACCCTAACCCCAATCTCTCTTGCAATTATGCTCGGCTTGTTTGCCAGGCCTTTAGCATCAATCAATAATATTTAGAAATACAATCTCTCTCGCCATCAGCGCCGTGAAAGACCAAGTCCATTTCTAATCCTTTTACTTTTCGATTTTTATTTTATTTTATTTTTTCTTTCTTTCAGTTTACTGCTTTACTTTATCTTTTCTAATCCTTCTTTCTCATGCAGACTTCAGATTAATCATCCTTCTTTTTTTTTTCTTTTTTATAAAACTGAAAATGGTGATTTGTTTTTATTAATGAAATCTCAGTAATATATGTGAAGTGCAATTAAATCATTTATGTTTCTTCTGTCTCATTTTTTTTCCTTTCACCTAGATCAAAAGGTTAATATTTGGGTTGTCTACTTTCCTAGCGATTAATGTCAATATTACAGTGTTATATTTGTTTTAAAAAAATTGGTGAGCTCCCTTTGACTAAACCCTCCACAGTCCCCTTTCCACGCAGTCTTTCTGAATCCGAAGCTGCTTCTGCTGCTTATAGTTATTTCTTGTCAAATGGGTAACGAAGCCCTTCAAATGAGTCTCCCGCTAGTCCTCTTGACGATCCTTACACTCTCAGCTTCTTCAGCAACAGCTTCAGCGAGCGATCGCAGCTACAATGTAGGAGATCATGTTCCCTTTTTCGTCAACAAAGTTGGCCCCTTGAACAACCCCAGGTACATCTTCCTCACTGCCAACTAAATTGCAGTTTGTTTATTTGTTGCTTGTCTATAACTTTTGTGAGAGGAAAACGATAGCTCCTTTTAGGTCCTGCTTGGTCTGGTTTTCCAGAAACTCTAAATATATATTTCCTAATTTTCAGAAACAATGAAAATGAGGATGGAGTGGCATACCCACTTGGAAGGGTGCTTAAAGAATTTCATTTCAGCAAACTGTTTATGGGTCACTTAGAATTTGATGGTTCTGTGTGGTTTTTTAAAGACTGAGGCATAATTGTGGAATTTGATTACTTTGGAATGGGGTTTGATTGACAGTATTAAAATTAGAGCTATAGAAGGAGGGGTAGCAGTAAGTAGTATATGAACTGTTTGTGAATGTTTGATGAAATTAGTAGTTCTATGATCTGTGTTTGAATTCTCACTTCTTATGCCTGTTTCCTTATCGATTTGCAAGGGTTAGAGATTAACCTTATGAATAAAATTTCAAGAAGAGTGATTTTGAAATGATTCAGGGGCTTCAATTGCAAATAATCTTGTTTGAGGTTTTGCATTGGTCCTAGTCTTTGTAGTGGCCATCTTTTCCACTTTCTTTTTTTAATTTTTTTAATTTAAAGTTTGTTATCATGACCCCAGGATTGTGTACGTATGGTTTCAGATCTAGATAATAGTGGGCACATTGCATGCTAGGAATTAAAGATGAATAATCTGTAAGATAATAATTTATCTTCCCGCCTTTTTTTTTCCACATTTAATTTGTTTCTCCTTTTTATTCTCTTGCAGTGAGACCTATCAATACTATGATTTGCCATTCTGCTGCCCAGGTTAGCCTTTAGGGTTAGAGTGACAATTTTATGGCGCAATGCTTGGTCGAACTATTGAAGAAGTAATGTAACCTGATATCAAAGATAGTAGTTGTTCTTAGGTTTTCTGCAAGTACATAGAATGCTAGTTCAAAAGAATGAGTTTTCCATAGTTCAATAACACCAGTTGGCTTGTATTGGCTTGTATTGCCTTTGTATAACATAAAAAATGTTGGGAAAAAAAGTTAAACATCAAATGCTCAAATCTTGTTGTTTCTCAAGTTTTGTTTTGTCCAAATATTAACTAACGTTAGGTTCTTGATCAATTTGATTTGTTTTATAAGCCTTGTTTGTCCAGAAACTGAGTTGCATTGCTATTTTTGATAACTTACTAAGTGATTGCTGATCATCATGGCTTGCAGATCCGGTTATCCAAAAGAAAGAATCCATTGGGGAAGTTTTGAATGGTGATCGTTTGGCCAACACCTTATATCAGTTGAATTTCAGGCAGGACAAAAATTGGGAGAGCTTGTGCCAGAAAAAGCTTAAAGTTGCTGAAGTTGCGAAATTTAGGGATGCTATCGTTAATGATTTTTACTTCCAGATGTATTATGATGATCTTCCAGTGTGGGGTTTCATTGGGAAAGTTGAAGATGAGAGTTGGACTATTAGTGACAAGGGGACCAAGTATTATCTATTCAAACATGTGCTGTTTGATGTTTTTTACAATGGGAACCAAATAATAGAAATACGTGCTTTTAGTGATCCAAATCATGTTGTTGATATAACAGAAGATGTTGATATTTACGTTGAGTTCACTTATTCGGTTAAATGGAATGCAACATCTATTCAGTTCCAGAACAGGATGGACAGATATTCAAAGGCCTCAATACTGCCGGTCCGCCTGAAAATTCATTGGTTCTCATTTATTAACTCCATTGTCATCATTGTGCTTTTGATGGGATTGCTTACCTTGCTAATAATGCGACGCCTCAAGAATGACCTGAGAAAGTAACACATTATTCGTAACCTTTTTCAACTACATGATGTATTGGAATGGTCAGCCTAATGTTATGCGTATTTGTTGTAGGTGCTCTAATGATGAAGAAGAAGACAAGGAGGTTGGTTGGAAATACATTCACGGTGATGTTTTCAGATATCCATCCAACATGCCCCTGTTTTGTGCTGTCTTGGGTGTGGGTACCCAACTGCTCATCATGTAAGTTACTTTATTGTTCTTCAATCAATCCTCTTGTTCTTTCATGGATTTATATTCTGAAGGTAGCATGATCATAGATATTTTTTTTTCTTTTTTTTTCTTTTTACCATGATGGGACACCTATAGCGGGGCACCAATGTAGGTGTTGAAATGCCTTGTTGAACAATTCAATGTGGCATTTCTTCCATGTGTTGTTTTATGCATAGGTTCATATATAAATATAGCTATAGAATTCTGCACTCAAATGTTGTGATTCAGTAATAATTGATAATGTATGAACTGTATGAGTGATTCAGTAATATTTTATAATGTATGGACTATACGTGTCAATGTTTAACTCTTTTTGTTATTTATTTTCTCTTCAGGGTCTGCATCTTATTTTTTCTGGCATTTTTTGGAGTCCTCTATCCCTACAATCGTGGAGCTCTGTTCACTTCTCTTGTCTTTATATGTACTCTTACCTCGATTGTCGCTGGATACACTGCTGCTGCTTTCCACACTCAATTTTCTGTGATTGGATGGGTAATTTTTTGTTTTTGTTTTTATAGTAAAGTTCTTTATCATATTGTTCTATGGTCACTATATCCTTTAACTTCTTATCCTTATTTTTGTCATAAACGACGTTAATATCCAGGAGAGGAGTGTTCTTCTAACAGCAATTCTCTACCTGGGCCCATTGTTCGTGACATCGTCTATCCTTAATACAGTTGCTATATCTTATGGGGCAACAGCTGCAATACCTTTTGGCACCCTCCTAGCAATTCTTCTTATATATGCATTTCTTGCCATCCCATTGCTTGCCTTGGGTGGGGTGATTGGATATTGTTTAAGGTCTGAATTTCAAGCACCTTGTGCTACAAAGCAATTTCCAAGAGAGATCCAACGATTAGCTTGGTACAGGAGAACACATTGTCAAATGTTTATCGGTGGTCTATTGCCGTTTAGTGCAATTGCCCTTCAGTTACACCACCTGTATGCAAGCATGTGGGGCTATAAAATTTACACTCTACCTGGAATTTTGTTTCTTACATTCATCATCCTCATCATAATGACTTCAATCTTGACTGTCGGTTTGACATACATTCAGCTTTCTGTTGAAGACCATGAATGGTGGTGGAGGTATGTTCTTTTCAGCATGCACTCACACTGACGAATCTAATACTGTTGTTGTGTAGAGTTGCATGTATCTAAGCTTTTTTATTTCGAATGTGCTTTACTTTCTATTATTTGGCTGCCATGTTCAAAGTGATCTTGAATCCTTAACAACTACAAGGATTTGCTAGCTTCATAATCAATTTGTAGATGCTCTGAGTCAAGCTCTTTTTTTTTCTTTTCTTTTTTGATTGGCATTTCCTGTAGACGTTGCTGATGTAGATACCGGCATTTGTCTACTTCTTTAAGTTGGAGATGGTATTTGCACAAATGCACAATGTTTATAATGTCTTTTGTGTGTCTGATGCAGGTCAGTGTTGTCTGGGGGTTCAACGGCTATTTTTATGTTTGCCTATAGCATTTACTTCTATGCCAGATCAAACATGACGGGTTTCATGCAACTATCCTTCTTTATTGGCTATAATGCTTGCATGTGTTATGCGTTCTTCTTAATGCTTGGTGCCATTAGTTTCCGTGTTTCCTTGATATTTGTTCGCCATATATACGGTGCTGTTAAAAGTGAATGAACAAATCCGGCCTTAATGCCCAATCTGCTTCTCATTGCCTCACTCTTGCTCAGGAAATGCATGTGTAGTGAATTAGATTTGTAACATCCATGATTGAAGAAATCGAAACCATGATATAGAAGTTGGAAACTGTGGCTTTCAATGTATTCGTTTGTAATGCAATTTTAGATGCTGACAAGTTGGCTTGAGTCCTGTTGTTGGCCTGTTGTTTTTGAATGATTATGCAGCATGCCTTAATTGCTCTTGCAAAACCGAAAAAAAAAGAAAAAAGAAAAGAAAACATCATGTTTGGCTTTCAGAATTAATGAAGATTCTTCTGCGTCTCTTTATCTTCCCCGTCCTCAGTTGGTTCTTTGCAACTATCATGATGGATTTATGATAATAGTACAAATCATGGCTCAATATTGTCTTCACCAGAAAATGCCAATCAAAAGCCGGTTTCTACATCAGCAACGTGGCCTGAAATGTTCAATCCCAACATTTATAAGTTCACTAAATAACGATCAGAGCTCTTGTTCATTTTATTTGAGATAGTTCAAACTAATCCGACCCAACAAACGTGTCGGGATCAGATCAACAAATTTTTAATTTTTTAAAAAAACTTGATAGATTAGCAATTGTAACCACCTTGTTCTCAGTAGCCTAAAATGTATCAACCGACCTCCTCTTCTGGTCGACCATGGACGCATCAGAACACGAATGCGGACTTGTTTGATATCCTACTTGAATTCATTTTTTAAACTCAAAATAATTTTTGAGTCCAAAGTCCATAATTTGTGTATGGTAAAGTCCATTTTTCAAAAGCCCAACTCAAAAACAACTTTTAAAAGGCCCAATTTTAAAAACAAAAAAACTGAGATTTTACAACCCTTCTTTTTGGTCCCCTATACTCCCTCATCCCTCTCTAGCCTCTCATTCCTCCCTCTCCCCTCTCTCTCTCTCTCTCTCTCTCTCTCTCTCTCCTCCCTCTCTTGTATCTATCTCTCTTTTCCCTCTCTCGTCTCTTTCTCTCCTCTCTGACCCCCTCTCCTTTCTTTTAGTAATTTTAATTTGGGAATCTAGGATTTTTGATTTTCTAATATTAATTTCAAAATTTTCATATCTTAAAAATAATTTGGGGTTGAATACCAATTTTTAGATCTTAAAATTAGTATTTAAAAACTCAATTTTTTTTTTTAAAAATACAAAAACAAGTCATAATTTTTTAATTTTCTAGTATGATACCAAACGGGCCCTAAGTTTATGCTTGTCTCCTCAAAGAAGAGAAGGAACTTCTCATGAAATGAAAATGTGGCCAAATGGAAATGAACACATGTCTAAACAATGAAAAATAATAATAATAAAAAACTTGTAAATTAACGCCAAGAGGCAAGAGCCCCACCAGACCACCGCACTTTTTGAAGAGGTCCTCTTCTTTCAAGAGCGAAACATTTTTTCTTCTTATGTTAAATTGATTGAATCAATTATCAAATGACCATTTTCAAATTACAATAATCAATAAATAAATATATAAAATTACCAAACTTAAAAATGAACGTATCAATAATGTCGATGGTAAGAGCGCAGTTGGTTTTGTGCTCAAGTTCAACTCTCACCTAGGAGGTCCTGGGTTAGAGGCATGGCATTTAATGTGGAAAAACTTCTCCTCCTCCCGTCCCTAAGAGCATTTCCAGCAAAAGGCTCAAGGGGAGGGCTGGGGGGGTGTTTGGGGTAAAAACTCATTACCAGTAGTGGAGGCAAGCCCGGGCGCGATGGTGGGACCCAGCAAAACGGGCTGGCACGTGCTGACATCGTCGTGACGCCAGGGCTACAGTGTCCGCCAACAATTATGTGCCATGTGTCGTGTCCTAGGCTCTTCGATCATAATTTTTGCTCCAATCCAACGGCAGCCAATATTTTTGTAATAAAAAATTGAAAAAAATACCAAAAATTTACTTTTTTTTTTTTTTTCTCTCTCTATACATTATTTCCATTTTCAACATTTAAGTAAATGTCTTTGTCCTTTTACTTTTATTTATTTTTATATTACTCCATTTACTTAAGTTTACAATGTAAATAAGGAAGTACCCCCCATTTGGATTCAAATAAAAATACTAGAAAATCAAATTCCCACCAAATCAAAATATGAAAAATCGGTTTTAGTGCAAAATACGATTTTAGGCTAAAAATGATGTCTCATTAAGTCAATATATACTTCATATTAAAATCCCATAAAATCAAGTTTTCTTATTTGATGTGTAAGGAATAAAAGCCGCCAAAAATTATCTTGAGAAAATGATTATTCCGAAAAAACCATTTTTCATACTTAGTCAATATTGCACCTCCACTTTTAACACTTTTAACACCAAATCCTCATACTTTTTTTTTTTTCTATAAATACCAACCAATACAACTAATAAAATAAAATCTTATCCGATAAAATAAAATCTTGCCTTTCATTTCATTGTATTTTTTTTTTGTTTTAATAATTAGCGGTCATTCATGTATTTTATTTTATTAGTTGTATTGATTTATCTTAAATTTGAATTTTGAAACCAAAAATCTTATCCGATATGAATAGTATTGACACGTAGGAACCCAAAAATCTTATTCGAAAATATTATCCAAATCAAATGTTTAAGTAAACAAAGCTGTGAAAAAAAACAAAAAAATGAATAGTATTTGCCATGGCAAGCCTAAAACTGCTGGAAACACACTTTGCTAGGGGGGCTAGGGCAGCCACTATTCACGTGAATAGTAGCCGCCCTAGGGCTTCCCTTGCCATGACAAGGGGCTAACTGGTGGAAGTGCTCTAACTAATGCCAAAAAAGAGAATAAAAAAGGTTAAATTTAATTTATGGAAAGTGAAGTTCAAACTTGGGATAAAAGGCAGACTCACTTTCCTAGCTAGGTTTAACATTATATGAATTGAGTGCGTCCACATCTTTGCGCTATTGAGAAATCAATTCCTTTATGCTCACTGGTTCCACCTCATAGATGCCCTTCCATTTTACCCACCAACCTCGTTGGACTAACCTCCAATCGCTTTAAAAATCACACACATCATCACCCAACACATGTCCACCTCACGAACCCTAAAATACACATACTATTCTAAATATTTTCTCTCATGAGAACTAAACCACACAAATATGAACCCCAAAGCTACCATGAGACGTAGATAACTCACTTACCATACACCCCTATATTCATGACGTGTAATGTAAACCCCCACCCATTTTCTCTTTGGTTTTCCTTTCTTCCCACACCCAAACACAAACCCCAGCAAGCCTCCATAAAACCCCACACAGCCCCTCAACAACTCTAGCCTCAAAATGAAGAGAACCCATTTCTCATTCATGGAAGAAAATCCCAACAATATAATCAACATGGGCAGCCAACAGATTCCTGCTTTTTCCGGGAAGAGAACCAAACACCACGACCCTAACAATCTTGTGGGATTTCAAAGCATGCAGAAGCCTGTGGAATTGCATGGTGATGGTGGTGATCATCAGGTGCACTACTTGTCGGGACGTGAGAGGCTGAAGAGGCACCAAGAGGAGGTAGCTGGCCGGGTGGCTATCCCCGATTCATGGGATCAGGAGGACCTGCTCAAGGATTGGATCGATTATTCTCCGTTTGATGCGCTGTTGGTTCCAAAAGGACTCACTTCAGCTCGTGAAGCACTTGCCATGGAGGGACGTCGAGCAAGTAGTTCTCAAGGAGTGCTGAGAATAGAGAGTAGGTGTTGAAAAAGTGCTTAAAATTTTTGGGCATTTTATTTTATAATTTAGACAGTAAATCAGAATAATCATTTTCTTTAATTCTAAGTTAGTGTAATAAAAGGAATGTCTCTAGCTATGATATATATCTTTCCCAGTACAAGGTAGCTATGACAAATTATGTATGAATAAAGAAAAGCAAAGATGTGCATGGAATTCTGGAATATATAGTACTGTTTTTTGGGGGAAATTGAAATACTCAAAATAAATACTTTCTTACTTATCATGTGAGTCTAGCTTGTTTGAATCTAAATTATAGGTGAATTCTTGTTTGCATCTGCAACTTAGATTTGCATCAAGAGATTACGTATCTTCTATTTTGGGCTTGTTTGGTTTGCGGATTAAACTTCCTAAGAACGAATTTTTTAGATGATGTATATCTTAAATTGTTTTTCTTTTTCTAGGTTTGGCCTCCAAAGTTATCATGGATCTATATAGAGAATTTTGCTAATGGGTATAAAAGAGTTACGATCGATGTAAAGAAAAAATATAAGCTATACAAAAAGAAATTAAAAATTTATTTAAACATAATGGGTTTAAAGAGTTAAGATCGATGTGATGAGTGTGAAAATTAATTAACATTTCTAAGTTAAGTTCAAAACAACGGGTTAATTAAAAATTAACATTAGAAAATTAAACTCTTAGAGTGGGAGTTGTAATATTGTCACTTTAACATAGTTATATGCAAGGTATAAAATATCTATAATATCGACAAAATATTGAGAATATTATTGTTTTTTCGGGTTTATGATATTTTGGAACATATACACATATTGTATAATTATCAATAATATCGGAAAATATTGACGTTGATGAATTCTCACACGCTTCAACAACATTTGGCCAAAATATTGCGATAATATCGAAACTATCGCTATATGAACTACGTCAACCAATCTCGGGTCCATATGGGTGGCATGTCATGCAAAACTATTTTAGGGATTTATCATTTGATGACTACTATTCACAATACACTTACTTTACACATAGAGAGGATAAAGACAGTAAAAAATTTGAACCTCATAGGAACTCTATGTTATACTAAGTCACTCATGTATCTTACCATACAATGTATAAAGTATAAAAAATTATAGTAAATCATTATCAATAAATTATTATGGTGTGTTTAATCTTCTTTCATTATTACTACATATTTTATACACTCGCAGTGTAACATCTAGGGAAAAAAAAATGATATTAATAAAATAAATAAATTTAACTTAATTATGAGTTATAAATTCAAAAAAAAAGAAAAAAAGAAAAAAAGAAAAGGGCAATGTGTAAGCAAGCCTTTGTTCTTCTCTTCATTCTTCCCCCCTTCTCTATTTTTCTTCAAAAAAATCTGATTTTGGAATGAGTTGTTCATCTATTGGAGGTGAGTCACCTAGTCTAGGTTAAGGATATTAATAGCATAAACTAGGATAAGTTTGGGAATGAAAGAAAAGAAATTTGGGTGAGGAAGAGAAAGGAGAATAGGAGGAAGAGAATAAAAAAATTCTCTAAGGTGAGTCAATTTCAAAAGATTTTATTTTAACTTTGTCTTTGTGTGTTTCTAGTCTCTTAAAGAGTATTTTGAGTCATTTGAGAGATGGGAAAATTGAATTAGAAGAGGTTGAATTTCTATTTTCGGGTTGGGTGGATAGAGAAATTTTTCAAGTGGGTGTTGTTGATTTTGGTTTCATTTTGGGTTTTTGATGAGTTCTATGATAGGTATGAAGTTTAGAAGAGTTTTTGGCAGCCTTAGAAACAATCTAGGGATGTTAGAATGGTTGGAAACAATTTTGAACCAAATCTGGAAATTTGCATTTTCTGAAAATTTGTAGTCTGTGAGCCTCAATTTGGCTCTCTTTTTCTCCCAATCCTTTGAGTGTTTGAGGAAGCCATTTTTGGGTTTTAAACTAGACTTGGCAAGGAACAAAACACAATTGGTTTAGTCTAATTTGGTTGAGTTTTGATAGGTCAAACACATGTGCAAAGTTTGGAAAAAAAAATCTGTTTTATGCAGAAAAACCAGCCATGAGTCCAACTTTGGGGCTAGTTTCTCCTTCGTTTTAGCTCCGTTTTGAGTATGGTTTGTTGGGTTAGAAACTAGAGGGAATAAGCTTCAAAAATACTACAAGTTTGCTCATTTTCGTTAATGTTTGCTAGGTCAAAATGTCTCACAAAGTTTGGGTTTTTAGTCTGAAAAACAGAGGAAGTTGCATGATTTTTTTTGAAGACGATTAACTACTGGAAACAAGCCCACTCGCGGCTCCGGCGAGTGGGGGCACGTGGCGGCTGTTCTGGCAGCCTCCGATGCCATATTTTTAGTCCATCCGGCTCGATTTCTCGATCCGAGTCCGATGGTATAGATTTCAGGTCGTTTTGAGGGGTTTGGCTTGGAGAGGGAGTGCACTCTCTATGTTAAGGGAGAAAAATGTTTTTATAAAATTAGATTTTCTAACTTCATTTATGTTATTTATTTTTCAAATCTAGGAACGAGAGAGAACCCGGCAACCTCCGAAGGGTAATTTCATCATTTTAGCTTCTTGGACACAAGGTAGGGTTTCTTAATTCCCGATGATTAGGCTATATCCCTTTTAATCTTGGTGCTTATATATAATACTATAAATATGAATATTATTGTTGCTTTACTCAGTGAATATTATTTGATGTTATGTGAATATTATTATTAATGTTTCTCCATGGATATTATTTTTTACGTTGGGTAAATATTATTATTTATGTAATTAAATTTGAAATATTATTGTTATTATCTGTGTTATTATTTAACAGAAATAAATGAGGTTTGCACTGCATTACATATGCATCACAAAGACAGTGGTGTTTGGGGTGTGTGTGTTTGGGGTGAGAGAAGACTTTAGATATATCTGAGTAATAAAAATGTGGAATAAATTCAAATGATGGGGGCAGGGCTTGAATATATTGAGGTGATAGGAGCAGGGCCTTTAATGAAAGTGAAAGTTGAGAAATTCGTAAACAAAAGAAAACTGGGTTAAGGGACAGATGGGCGCTAGTTCATATTTTAGGGTATTTGGAGCTACAGTGGTAAAACGCACGGTATGAGACATGTAGGCTTGTTGTCCTATGGTATGAATTAGAAGGATTAGAAGGAAGTGAGTTTATGGTATCACCGCATGTGCAAATTTATTTATTTGGTCTGATTGCATAACTTATATATCTTGTGTTGTTTGATGCATGACACTTTGATTAGCTGTGATAGTTGACCTTGAGGGGTTTGACGATACTCTACTGGGCATTAGAATGCTCATTCCCTAATAGATTGTGCATGATTCAAGGCGAAGTTTGAGGGAGTGGGTTTCAACCAATCTCCTAGGCTTTTGTTGTTGATTTGTGTAATTAAATTTGTAAGTAGTTAACGGTTTGATAAAGATCTTAGTGTGTAATTAACTACGAGCTAATGCGACTCTAATTCTGTATTGTTAAGTAAATTTTTATTTATTTGTGGCTCTTTTCTCATCATATCATGGTTGTATGATTTTATTCTTATGACTATGGTATGACTCACACCCTGCTTCGGGAATATTCCTTATTCTCGAATCGAGTCGTGACATACAGTGTTTGTCAGCTCATTATACAATCAACTTAAATCAGTTAAACCCATCATGCAAAGCATTTCCTTCCAAATTTTTGTGTGATAAACTAATAGATAATTGACTAAAGAAACATCTTCCAAAGTTTCAATAAAAAATTTCAAGTTTTTCTTACAATTGCCGTGGTTTTTATTCAATTTTACCAATATCAATAATTTCCCGATATTTCCATCAAAATTTTCGTATTTTTTGACCACTGGTATTTCCGAAACCATCGATATTTTAGACATTGGTTATATGCAATGTCTATGAAAAAATTAAAGGAAAAATGAGAGTGGGGGATATGACTATTTTGGAGAGCTAATAATAATTTTCATTAATTAAAACAACATATAAGGTGGAGCTTCTAGCACTTTAATTCAAAAACTACGAGAGGAAATTTTGAATTTCAAAGTTGAAAGAAATTATATAGACAAACTAACTTTTGATCTAATGATACTTCTCTTTTCAATGTTAGCTAAAAAGCTCAGATCTCATTCCCCTACTAATCAAAAACTTGAAAGAAACTAAACAGAAGTATAGAAAATATAATGACAATTGGAAAGTATACTTGTAATAACTAGATCTTTCAGATGAAATATAATTGTTTAATCTTTTTCTCACAAGCAAACTTCCATTTTCTTATGAGTGAGTAGTACTATTGACCAAGAAAAAAAAGCAAAGAATTGTAGTACTGTTGAGAAAACCAAATCACTCATACTTGATGCTTTTGCAAGCTAGATATAGCAAATTTGTAACTCATCAGTTTATGTTGTATGGATAAAATTTGGCAAAGAGAGACTTTTGTAATTTGAACAAGAAGAAGAGAGATAGGCAGACAGGTGTTCTATGATGCCTCATTTGAATGAATATATATAATGTGCAAAGAAGCCTCTAGGATGACCTTAAAAAATTGCACACTACTTTAAAGTCAGTTAAATTCTCTAGTTTGAAAAGTAAAGAAATCACAATGCAGATTATGACAAAGGTTAAATGACTACTCTTTGTTACGAGCTCATAGGTAAAACTTGCCTCTAAAAATTGACTTGTGGTGGAAGGGTGTCCAAGAGCTCTTAAATCACTGTAAGATATACTATTTTTTCAATATGGGATCTTGAGTCCTAACACTTACTGGACTAAGAAAAGGGTTTGCATTTACGCTAACGAGAAATCGAGGCAATTAACTTGGTAGCATGGATGTCAGTGTTCTCGAATTGAACTCTTGATTGTATAACTCGAACAACACTTCAATCTTATTGAGACTAAAACAAAGAGTAACGTTTTCCATATTTATTGTTGTTAATGCAAAGTTTCATAACACAAGTTGCAATGTGGTTGTCTATTTCTAAGAAACATAAAAATTGTTTTCTTAAGACGTCTCAAATTTCAATCTTTCTTTTGCTATTAAAAAAGAGTATAATAGGTTAAGGCTTAAAGGTGCCACCCATAGTTGGGGCCCATCCAGGACCACCTCGTGGTTCAGACCGAAAAAAGAAGAAGAAAAAAGAGTATAATAGGTGATTCACTTAGTGCCCGTTTGACATTGCTTATTTGGAGTGATGATTTTTAAAAAATGTTGGAAAGTCCAGCCCGTTTGGTATGAGAAAATCACTTATTGTTAAAAATTGCTGTGAGAGAAAGCTATAAGGGAAAGTAACTAATGAGGTACTTTCATTTTCTGATTATGCAGAATTTCAATTTCGAAGGGGCGTTGGGTTTAATGATTATGCGGCAATTATTTTTTGATTATGCGAGAATCAATACCAACAACATTTTTAACAAAAAGTTTACAAATGTCAAATTGCTCTATCTCACAGTTGATTTCTCTTACAACAAATCTGACAACGATTATTTTCACATCACAGCAATGCCAAACTAACCCTTAGCCTTCAATAGACAGACTTTGATAGAGTTGAGATTTGTGCCTTTTAGGCTGAACGCATGAAATTGAAACTCCATACGTTAAAAATAAACCCAATTGAATTGAAAGTTCCCCATAATATAAACATACTTCAAAAAAATTTAATTTAATCATTCTTAAAAATATTGTTTGTAGAATAATTTGAAATTTTTTTTTTTTTTTTTTTTTTTTTTTTTTTTTTTTTTTATAATAATTGAAAAAGTTGATTGCCAAAATCGTTATAAATGATATCCAGTCCAAACCCAACAAACAGTGTTTAGATCAAATCTAGGCCCAAACGGAGGAGCTTGGTTCCAAGGGAATCCAAGATCCAAGTTGAGCAAACTTTGACCCGGCCCAAACCCATCCACAAATCAGACACGTGGACAATCATTTCATTAGGGTTTATCAGTCACCACCTCACAATCTTCTGTTCCTTATATTTAGCTCCCTTAGCCGCCAGAAACCCTAACGAGGGCTTCCTCTACTCTCAGGTATTTCGTCTCTCTCTCGCTAGCTCTGTGCCATATCTGATTTCTGAATTCACCTTCAGTCTTTTTCTTATTTAGATCTTCCGGTTGAATTCGTAGATCTTCAATTCTCTGTTTGTTTCCCGAGAAAAGCACAAAATTTGCAATTTTTATTTTGTTCGATTTGGTTCAAAATTAATTTTTATTTTGGTGTTTTCATTATTTATGTTTGTTTGGTTTGTTCAATTAATCATTGAGGCTTCATTTGCAGATTCGTTGTTTGGTCAGACAGCTTAAGATTCAACCATGAGGTATGCTGTAATTAACTGATTGGTGTCATATAGCGCTTTGAAAGATTGTGTTTTTTATTTAGCTTCTCCAATGTTGAGAAGATTAATTGTTTCCTGTATTGTTTATACCTACTTGGGGTGTTGTTCCAAAGTCGCTGGAATCTGTGTAGTTTATTTTATGGTTGAAAACTTTATTCTCGAGTCTAAATTAGACAAGGATTAGTTGTTTTCATTGAGTTTTAATTTGGCTGTGGATCGGGGTTTGTAGGCTACGGTATTTTTTCCTCTTTTTGAGTTTTCTAGATACAAGTCAATGCATAGATCTTAAATGTATTTCACGTGTTTTATGTGATTGTTCAGTGAAAAGTTATGGTTCTATGGATGTACATTCCTGTAGTTAGAACTCGTTGACTGTGATTTGAGTATCACTATTTACAAAAGCCATAACTGATCTAGTGTCTGACAGTGCCTATTGATTAGAATCAATGCATTTATGTATGACATGCCAAATGGATGTTATTGGGTGTTACCATTTCATCATTTCTGACTTTTTCTGTCTCCACAGTAAACTTCAGAGTGATACTCTCAGAGAGGGTATTTCCACCATCATGGCTGCGTCCAAGGAAAAAAACCGCAAGTTCACTGAGACCATCGAACTTCAGATTGGGCTGAAAAATTATGATCCCCAAAAAGACAAACGTTTCAGTGGTTCTGTTAGGTTGCCACACATCCCTCGTCCAAAGATGAAGGTTTGCATGCTTGGAGATGCTCAGCATGTTGAAGAGGTAATGTTTGTTCCACTCGGTAAAGAATTCAAAGAAGATTAAATTTTAGGGAATGCCTTTATAGAACTGTTCTGTGTTTTTATTCCAAATTCTTCCAGAATTTTCAAAGTTTAATTCTTTTGCACCTGCGCCATTAAAATTTCAAAGTTTAATTCTTCTTTATTGATTAATTACAGGCTGAGAAGATAGGGTTGGATTATATGGATGTTGAAGGGCTGAAGAAGCTAAACAAGAACAAGAAATTGGTTAAGAAACTGGCCAAGAAATACCATGCCTTTTTGGCATCAGAAGCTGTTATTAAGCAGATTCCCCGTCTTTTGGGTCCTGGTCTCAACAAGGCAGGTGTGTATCCAATCCAGTCTACAGAAGGAGTCTAGGATAATTGGTGCTTGCTTTGTTACTTTTAATTTATGCTTTGTATGGATTGTTGAATTAGAGACCTTCAGATTTCGTTTTGTCTCCTTGTTTTGGTGTTAAAAAAATTTGTGATCAGGTTTTTCATGAAGGTGTACAAATGAATTTTCTTTCAGAGTACTGATGTTTTCTTTCGGTGTATGAACTGTAGTGGCATCTACTTTTCTTGTTTTACTAATGTTTGTATGCGATGTAGGAAAATTTCCAACCCTGGTTACTCACCAAGAATCGCTTGAGTCTAAGGTTGCCGAGACAAAAGCAACCATTAAGTTCCAACTGAAGAAGGTTCTTTGCATGGGAGTTGCTGTAGGGAATGCCTCCATGGAGGAGAAACAGATCTTCCAAAATGTGCAATTGAGTGTTAACTTCCTTGTTTCACTTTTGAAGAAAAATTGGCAAAATGTAAGTAATACAGTTTTTGTTAAAAGAATATTTATTTCTGTTACGATGCTTGAAATTCTCGTATTTCATTTTATTAAACTAGTTCTTTCAAAGTGTTATCAAGCCGGTAGTGTGCAGTTTACTATTTGAACATCTTGCAGTAACATCGTCTAATTTATTATATTTAAATATTTTTTTTTATCAGGTGAAGTGCTTGAACCTGAAGACTACTATGGGGAAGCCATATCGCATCTATTAAGAAGTCATTTACTTATTTTGGATGTAGGGGCAGGTTAAGGAAAGCCTGATACTTAATAGGAATTGTGTTTTTATCTGAATGGTCAAGTTTTCGTGTTTGTTGGCTGTTTTACTTTGTTTGATGGTTATCGACATTGTTATGGTAGACTTGATATCAAAATCTTGTTGGAGATGAAGCCTGGTTTTCATTCGTTCGGCATGAGCATGTCTTTTGCATCAGCATGTCTTTAGTGGGAAATGAGTGCACATGTACTGCTTTGCTGATCGTAACATATCTTGCTTCTGATAGCCATGGGTTGCATGATTGGTCCGGAAAAAGAGAGCTTTCGGCAGTAGTGTTTTAGAGCATAAGAAGTTTGGGGTTGGTAAAGCTATAATACTTGGTGATGCCCGAACCCTTTTTATACTGTTCCGTTACGTATGTATGATTACATATTGGAGCCGCCTCCTGCCTAGCAGTAAGACCACGAAAGGAAACACCTAAAAATAGCCGAGTTTGTACCCTAAAGAGAGAATTGGATAACTTTTGTCCCTAAAGAGAATTGGATAATTAAGACTACAAAAACTAGATCTCGAGGGATATCCAAATTTCTAACTCTTCAAGAGAGTTAAATCCCATTCTATATCCATTGGAGTTGAAGAGGTACGTGGGCAGCACTTCCTCCTCTGGAGACGAATCCAGTTCTTAAGGAAGTAAACTCAATCGATCGGAGATAGGTATGCATCTGTTCTGGCAGCGACCTGAATTTCTTAGAAACAGGGGAAAGAAAAACAAAGTCTGTAGAGAAGAGAATATAGCTATCCATCTGCAACTAGATTTTCAATGACAATCACTGCTTCATTCATTCAAATGGGCGGATCTGTGTAAAGGGCAGGATGGGTGCCCGCCCATCCCAAAGTTTTTTATGTTTTTAAAACCTATATATGTTATAAGGGCAGCCCAAATTTTAAAACTTAAAAGCTAATCCAATATAAACACGTTGCCCATCCAACTTCCTAGAGGAAGTGGTCCCTTATATTTTGTCTCTTCTCTTTTGGCACAGCTTGTTTATCTCTTCTATTCTATAGCGACCACAACAACCTCTTTTCCCCCGCTCTATTTTCTGCATATTCCTATTATACTGGCTGGGCAGTGGGCAACCTGGCAAAATTATCTCCTCTCATTTTCTATATATATTTAATTATAGTTTTAATTTAAAATTGAATATTCTAGGATTTACTTAGAGATTAAATTATAATTTTTGATTTTGTTTAAATTAAGTTGGGGCTTTGATTTTATGAATTTTGTTGAGATGTTTCAATGTTTGATTTGTTTTTTGTTCATATTGTTGAGATGCTATTATTATGAGAATTTGTTTGATTTTTTGTTGGTATGTTTGATTTAAATTATTTATTTTATATGTTATTCGTAGGTTATCTTTCATTTGTGGTTTTTGTTTTTGTTGTTAAGCTTTTATTTATGTATAGATGTATTTGAGGGTAAGGCTCACTACGTTCTCCCTGACTAGGTATATCTTTTTTCTGATTATTAATGAAATTTACTTGTATCGTCGAGTTTAGTATGTAAGTTCCACCCAATTGGCTTTCCAATTCTGGATCCGCCACTAAGTTCCATGATGAAGAAATCAACCAGAGAAACCTGTCCAAATGTGGACAGCAAACTGTTGTCAAGTTCGATACTAAATAGTATTGGACTCTATTTATGAATTGATACATAGACAAACAAATTTGGTAAGAGTGATCAGTACCAGGATTTGAATAACGCATTTTGATGCTTGAAACCGATAGTTAAAAGAGATATTTAGTTATGAATAATGCTACTCTTACCACATTTGTATACCACATTCTCATACCATCTTATGTGGCAGATGAGGTGGACAGCTACATCAATTAAATTTATTTAATATTTTCTTTTCTTTTATGATTTATTAACACTTTAAAAAAAATTGTTAATTAAACTTTCTTTATTAAAATACACTTCATTGATTTAATTGACGTGACATATATTATGGACATGCCACATCATGAGGTATAGAAATGTGGGATAAAAATATGGTAAGTGTAGCATTACTCTTTAGTTATATACCAATTCTTAGCACTAGTGATATAGGTAAACCCTACACCATTTAATTTCTATAAACATAATAATAAAAAATAATTAAAAAATAATTTTAAAAAACCCAAAAATTGACAGCTGGTCCTATTGAATTTAACTTTGATGATTAAATTACTTTGATGCCCATTGAGTGTATTGGGGTTTTTTAATGAGGTTTTGGGATTGGGCTTGTTTTAATAAATCGAGGGTAGTTTTGTAATTTATAGGAAGTGGGAAATCTTTTTGTTATGTTATACTTGGACTTTGGGTGTGTTCTTAAAATCCATTTCATATAGGTTTTTTTAATAATAATTTGAACTCCTATATTGGGTATAATAATGAATCTCCCTAGTTAAAAACCTCTAAATGCATGTAAGTCAACTGAAATGCAAGGATGTAAGAGATTAAACCTAAACAGAACACGTGGTCGAAAACAAAATCATCAAATTGGTAAACACATTTGAAATCTTGACATATGCCAAAATGTTGAACAAATATTCTGTGGCAAATGTGTTCAACAAATTTGTAAACCCTTCGAGAACGTAGCATGTTGTAAAGTTTAGTGGATAATATTAAAAAAATATAAACACATTATAGAAACAGTTGAGAGGAAATCAGGATTAAGAGAACACATTTATCAAGGATACACTACTAAAATTAAATCTAGAAGTAAGCACTTTGAATTTCACTACCGAAACAGAGACTGCAAAACTAAGTAGCAGATAGAGAATCAAATAATTATGATTACAAAATCTCGGACCCATGAAGAAGACATGGGACCACATCACATTCGTTTGTTGTCGACCCATAAGTTGTGGATGTGAGCAATCTTAGGCTACTCTTACCCTTGCTCTTTCTGGCACGGTTCTACGAGCAAAGAAAAACTATTAATTGCTAAACTAGAGAGAGAAACAAGGAGCCTTTCATTTGGCAATCAATAGAGCTCAGGGTAAGCCTGAATCATGAAGTCCTTAAGAGAGGTAAGGTGTCTTAAGAGAGGTAAGGTGTCTAAAGCACTTGCTATCCATGGTCTTAAGATTCAAAACATTGTGCATGTAGAGAGTAGTGTCCAACATCCCCTCCTCCGGAAAAGAATCTGTCTTCACATCATTTGAAGCTGACACTTAAATGTATTAGGGAGGTGAGTGCTCATAGACCCCACTGCATAGGATATGCACCTAGTGTTTTTGCAATTAAAGAACTCTAGTGATTGTAATTTTGATGAAAATTCCCCTTTCGGAAATGATTGAAGGCCTGGACAATCTTATGTGGACATAGATAGTATTCAGAGATGGGAAAATGGTGTGTATCTGTTTTGGTAGTAACCTCAGTAGACATCGATGGAAATCTAATTTCGTCAAGTTGGGTGCATGCAACCCTTCATCAGGAAAACAAATAAAATTTGGGCAAAAATCTATACGAAACTACTGAGGGATATGAGCTTAAGGCATCCAGATTTTTGAGAAAGAGTAAAGGATTCTAGATTAGTATCTCACAATTCAACCAGTTCAAGATTTAAAAAATAGTCTAATGGTAATGTTCCAATTAACTTGGGACACAACTCCAGACTAAGCCCACAAAGATCAAGAAAAGCTCTACCTTATTCTTAGTTACCTCTAATATCAGATCACTCTTGCCACTCCTTCATGTTGAAGAATTTCAAAACTTGTAGAGATCTAAATGGCTTCATTCATGTACATAAAACTCATGACCGATCAACACCAATTGATTTAACATTTTAATTTCAAGCTCTACAAGGTTAGTTGCCCTAGGTTGGCAAGGACAAATAATAATCGCAACACTCAAGTCAAAGAAAAACTAGATTTGAGAAAGAATGATTTCATAACCAACATGAAAATGTTGTACCATAGTAAGATTTTAAAATGAGTTTCTGTAGGTTTATATGCCGGTGGAGGTTGTAAAGGACTTGGCTATCATTTTGTGAATCTTCAATATCACTTCCCCAATTCAAAGTAAGCTCCTTAAGATACATATTGTTCCTCATATTGGCATTGAAAGCATCATTTGGATAGAAAACAATATGTTCTATCTAGTGTGTTTGTCCCACACAAACTCACCTCTTAACGTTTGTTGCTCTTTCAATTTTCTCATATGTGGGGGCATCTTTTTTAACTTCTTGTGTTCAACATCAAGATGATCTAAGTTGGTTAGTATTTCCAAGTACGTCAACATAGTAAGAACATAACAAAGCGAAAAAAATAAAGTTTTCAAATTACACAAAGTACATAATATATTAGTTAACTTTGTGATTTAAGTGCAAGACATATCCACGTACTGCAAACTTAAAAGGACATTTTAAAATATTTCATCGACTATAGACATTCCATAGATCATAAAATCATGTCAATCATATCGTTACTCCAAAAATCATCAAGGACATGGAGAAATTTATTTCCTATCAAAGCTTTATTGAGTTCAACATGAAGATTTCTTAATAATGAGTGGTTACAGATATCTTTCACCAACCACAATAAAACAAATTCTCATTTTATGAATTCTTATGCTTTCTGAAATAGTGATAGGCAAAACAACACTTCACATTTAGAGGTAGGTAATAGTGCATCGATTGTAGATCCGGCATAATGTGAATGATCACGTTGTCTCACAATTCTCATGTATTATTCCCAATATCTTTGTCCATCCATCAAAAGTTGATTTAGAACATAATAGAACACAAAGGGATTTTGCAACTAAATGGTGACCTTTAAAGTTCCTATCAAGTTCTGTTTTGATTTCTTTAAGATCTCGATGTACACTACAACTTATATTATTGAAGGCATGATTTACAAATAAAAATCAACAATCTTCATAAGATATTTATGTTATATGATGAGTTTGAAGAGTAACCATCATAAATGCAACACTTTCATTATGTGTAGTGATGATGATCTTACTTCCATGTACTGCAAATTTCAATATCTTTGAACATCCTTCTAGAGTTGATTCAGAATGTAATAGATTGTGTAAGGATTTTTAGCTAAATGATTCGTTTTATTCCAGATCTAGATATGCACTACGACTTCTATTATTAAAGACAAACTTTGCAAATAAAAAACCAACAATCTTCATTAGACATTTTTATTAAATGATGAGTTTGAAGAGTACCCATCAGAAATGCAACACTTTCATTATGTGTAGTGATGATGATCTTACTTCCATTTACTGCAAACTGGAAGGGATGTATTAAGAAATTTCATTGATCATAGACATTACATAGATCATAGAAATCCTACCAATCATAATCGCTGCTCCAAAAATCATCAAGGACAAAGAGAAATTTATTTCCCATCAAAGCTTTATTTAGTTCAACATGAAGATTTCTTAATTTTGGGTGGTAACATATATATTTCGCTAACCACAATAGAACAAATTTTGATTTGACGAGTTCATAACCTGTTGGAAATAACGAGGAATGGGCAAAACAACACTTTAGGTTAGGAGGTAAGTAATAGTACCTCGACCATAGATCCGACATAATATGGCTAATCGCATTGTATCCAACGCCCCATTTATTATTCTTTAATATCCTTGGACATCCTTCTAGAGTTGATTTAGAACATAATAGACCGTGTAGGGATTTTTTTAGCTAAAGGATCCGATTTCTTCAAGATCTAGATGTGCACTTCAACATGAAGATTTCTTATTTTTGGGTGGTAATAAATATCTTTTGCCAGTAAGAATAAAACAAAATTGATTTTATGAGTTCATTACCTTTTAGAAATTGTGAGAAAAAGGAAAAACAATTCTTCTGATTTGGCGGTAGGTAATAGTACCTCGACCATAGATCCGGTATAATGTGGTTGATTACATCGTATCGCAAGTCTTATGTATTATTCTCCAATATCCTTTTCGATCCCTCCAGAGTTGATTGAGAATGTAATAGACCGCTAAGTGATTTTTTCACCTTCATAGATCATTGAAATCCCGTTGATCATAATTGTTGCTAAAAAAAGCATCAACTAACTTAGGATTATTTAGGAACTTGCGGATCGAGAATTGGAGGCCCAAATCCTCCGAATCAATGATTCTAGGGTTAGGCAAACTGATGGCCATCCGATCGTGCGATCGACTTTGGTTCAATTGCTTGATCGAGACCAAACCTTCGGGACTTGTTTAGTAGACTTTTTTGGACCTATAGGAACTTTGGATCGGGGTTGATGAGATACATGTTTTTGGTTGTGAGACAGTTTTTTGACAGTATCAAGGTTGATGAAAGGAAAGATGCAATGAATACATTAAAGGGTTATTGAGATTCTCTCTTTGCAAATGAAGTCGGCTTTGAAGTGAAGTGGCGTGCTAAATTCACAACTCACAATCTCATTACTTGGAAAAAAGATAATTCGGTTAATAATAAAAAGTTATGCATGAGGTTAATTCATTGTATCTAGGTGGATGGTGAATGGTGAACACGGTATAGACTACCTTGGAAATGCCAGCGATGACATCGATGGCGCTGTAGGCATTCTTAAAGGTCTCAAAAACACTTGTTACTGATTTTGGCTTTGTGAGAAATCTTCTAATGAAGGAGGTCATTTTTGGCGTTGGGATGCGTGAAAATCGAACTTGAAAAGACACTATACTGTAGATGTAAAAATATTATATATATGAGGGTGGTCACGTGCTTTACACTTTTACTTGGGCATATTCACCACCTTGATATAGGTGTTGAAAATCTCATAATCCGATCGCCACCCAAAAAATTGTTAAATTAATTGAGAAAAATGAAAAACAAAAGTTTTGCAAACACATTTTTCCAAGCATAAAAACATTTCGTGTAATAAATGAATGGCAGTGCATAAAACTAGAGCCATAAAAAAAACTCATCCAGACTTAATCACCACTAATAAATGATGGGCACGAAAGTATTATGGGCTAACGACGAAAGATCCCTTGAAGGTTTGGGGACAAGAATTAGATTGCTAAGGAATAGTTGACCCCATACTCATTCCTTGTCTCCCCAACTGCTCCCATTTCAAATAAATAAACATGACCTACTCAATCTTTTCTAATACAACCGCTACAAGTAGGCCATGTAACAATAGTATTAGTAGGAATGTAAGAGTTCCTACTTACAGGGAAAGGAGGGAAGTATTCCATTTGTGAAAGTGAGCCTTGGGCTCGGCTATAATTATTCGTAATTAAGTGGATTTTGTTTTAAAACGTGCATTATTTTTCAGTAATTAAATGAATATGTATGAAATATAGTTTGAAATAAAATTTGAGAAATTTAAATATATTTGTATTAGTATTATTTAATTGTGAATTTGGTTTATCTCGAGATTTGAGAGTTTGATTTGCTTTGGCGATGAGTTTATGTTGAGTTGATATCCCATCCACTATCTCGTCTGAGCAACAAATTGTGCGGAGCATGGCACCAATTTGGTGGATAATGCATGGTTTGACTTAATATTGAGTGACATATGACCTAATCATTTATCAATGTTGAGCTACTTCATATCCATATTTTACCGTCTTGCATCATTCAAATCATTCATAGAATTTCCTTTGAAATGGAGTTCTTTTTTTCTTCTGTCAATTATGTTATTCCCTGTACCACTAGGATTGTGTAGGAACTAACAGATTGAGAATTGGAGGCTCGAATTCTTTGAATCAATGATTCTATGGTTAGGCGAACTAATCGTCGTCTGATCGTGTGATCGACTTTTGTTTGACTACTCGATTGAGAACAAACCTTTGGGACTTGTTTAGTAGACTTTCTTGGACCTATAGGAACTTTCGGATTAGGGTTGATGAGATATAGAGAAGATGAGATATAGGTTTTTGGTTGTGAGATATTTTTTTGACAGTATCGAGGTTGATGAAAGGAAAGATGCAATGAATATATTTAAGGGTTATTGGGATTCTCTCTTTGCAAATGAAGCCAACTTGAAGTGAAGTGGCATGCTAAATTGACAGTTTATAATCCTATTACTAGTTAAAAAGATAATCATGTTACTAATAAAAGGTTATGCATGAGGTTATTTTCATTGTATCTAGGTGGATAATTAATGGATATACCATCGACTATCTCGTATGTGCAAGGAATTATGCGGAGCATGGCACCCATTTGGTGGATAAAGCATGGTTTGACTTAATATTGAGTGACATTTAGCCTAATCATTTATCCATGTTGAGCTACTTCATATCCATATTACCCATTCGCATCATTCAAATCATTCACAGCCTTTCCTCTAAAAGGATTTTTTTTCTTCTTCTGTCAATTATGTTATTCCTTGTACCTCTAGGACCTGTAGGAACTTGCGGATTGAGAATTGGAGGCCCGATCCTCTGAATCAATGATTCTATGGTTAGGTAACCTGATCGTCGTTCGATCGTGCGATCGACTTTGGTTCGACTGCTCGATCAAGACCAAACCTTCGAGACTTGTTTAGTAGACTTTTTTGGACCTATAGGAACATTTGGATCGAGGTTGATGAGATATAGAGAAGATGATATACAAGTTTTTGGTTGTGAGACAATTTTTTGACTGTATCGAGGTTGATGAAAAGAAAGATGCAACAAATATATTTAAGTGTTATTGGGATTTTCTTTTTGTAAATAAAGCCGACTTTGAAGTGAAGTGGGATGCTAAATTTACAGCTTATAATCCTATTACTAGTAAAAAAGATAATCATGTTACTAATAACAAATTACACATGAGGTTAATTTCATTGTGCATGGGTAGATGGTGGATGGATATCACATCGACTAACTCGTCTATGCAAGGAATTGTGCGGAGCATGGCACTCATTTGGTGGATAAAGCATGTTTTGACTTGATATTGAGTAACATCTGGCCTAATCATTTATCATTGTTGAGTTACTTCATATCCATATGTTACGCTCTTGCATCATTCAAATCATTTACAACGTTTCCTTTAAAAGAAAGTTTTTTTTTTCTTATTCTGTCAATTATGTTATTCCTTGTACCTCTAGGATCGTGTAGGAACTTGCAGATTGAGAATTGGAGGCCCGAATCCTCCGAATCAATGATTCTATGGTTAGGTAAACTGATCGTCGTCCGATCGTGCGATCGACTTTGGTTCGACTGCTCGATTAAGACCAAACCTTCGAGACTTGTTTAGTAGAACTTTTTGGACCTATAGGAACATTTGGATCGGGGTTGATAAGATATAGAGAAGATGAGATACAAGTTTTTGGTTATGAGATACAAGTTTTTAGTTAGGAGACAGATTTTTGACAGTATCGAGGTTGATGAAAAGAAAGATACAATGAATAAATTCATAGCTTACAATCTTATTACTTGTAAAAAAGATAATCCTATTATTAAGAAAAAGTTACGCATGAGGTTAATTTCATTGTATCTAGGTGGATGATGGATATCTCGTATGTGCAAGTAATTGTGCGGAGCATGCCATCATTTGGTGGATAAAGCATGGCTTGGCTTAATATTGAGTGACATCTAACATAATCAATTATCCATGTTGAGCTACTACATATCCATAGTTTACCCTCTCGCATCATTCAAATCATTCACAGCCTTTACTTTGAAAGGGATTTTTTTTTTTCGTTTGTCAATTATGTTATTCCTTGTACCTTTAGCATCGTGTAGGAACTTGCTGATTGAGAATTGGAGGCCTGAATCCTCCGAATCAATGATTCTATGGTTAGGTAAACTTATTGTCATTTGATCGTGCGATCGACTTTGGTTCGACTGTTCGATCAAGACCAAACCTTTGAGACTTGTTTAGTAGACTTTTTTTGGACCTATATGAACATTTGGATCAGGGTTGATGAGATATAGAGAAGATGAGATACAAGTTTTTGGTTGTGAGACAGTTTTTTGACAGTATCGAGGTTGATGAAAAGAAAGATGCAATGAATACATTTAAGGGTTATTGGGATTCTCTCTTTGCTAATGGAGCCAACTTTGAAGTGAAGTGACATGCTAAATTCACAGCTTATAATCCTATTACTAGTGAGAAAGATAATTATGTTACTAATAAAAAGTTAAGCATGAGGTTCATTTCATTGTATCTTAGGTGAATAGTGGATGGATATCCCGTTGACTATGTTGTCTGTTCTGGGAATTGTGTGGAGCATGACACCTTTTTGGTGTATAATGCATGGTTTGACTTAATACTGAGTGACATCTAGCCTAATAATTTATCCATGTTAAGCTACTACATATTCATATTTTATCGTCTTCGCATCATTCAAATCATTCATCGCCTTTCTTTTTTTTTTTTTTTTTTTTTTTTTTTTTTTTTTTTTTTTTTTTAATGGTATTCCCCTTACCTCTAGGATCGTGTAGGAACTTGCGGATTGAGAATTGGAGGCATGAATCCTCCGAATCAATGATTCGAGGGTTATTCGGAGGATTAGGTGAACCGATGGCCGATCATGCGATCAACTACTTGATTGAGAACGAACCTTCGGGACTTGTTTAGTAGACTTTCTTGGACCTATAAGTACTTTGGGATTATGGTTGATGAGATATAAGTTTTTGGTTGTGAGACAGTTTTTTGACAATATCGAGTTTGATGAATGGAAAGATGCAATGAATATATTTAAGGGTTATTGAGATTCTCTCTTTACAAATGAAGCCGACATTGAAGTGAAGTGGCATGCTAAATTCACAGCTTACAATCTTATTACTTGTAAAAAAGATAATCCTGGTTACGCATGAGATTAATTTCATTGTATCTAGGTGGATGGTGGACGGATATCTCATCCATTATCTCGTCTATGCAAGTAATCATACGGAGCATGCCACCCATTTTGTGGATAAAGCATGGTTTGACTTAATATTGAGTGACATCTGGCCTTATCATTTATCCATGTTGAACTACTACATATCCATATTTTACCCTCTCCAATCATTCAAATAATTCACAGCCTTTTCCTTTGGAATGAATTTTTTTTTCTTCTATAAGTTATGTTATTCCCTGTACCTCTAGGACCGTGTAAGAACTTGAGCATCGAGAATTGGGGGCCCGAATCCTCCAAATCAATGATTTGAGGGTTAGGCGAACCTTTGATCATCCGATTGTGCGATCGACTTAGGTTCGATTGCTTGATTGAGAACAAACCTTCGGGACTCGTTCAATAGACTTTCTTGGACTTATAGGAACTTTTGAATTAGGGTTGATGAGATATATAGAAGATGACATTTAGGTTTTTGGTTGTGAGGCATATTTTTGACAGTATTGAGGTTGATGAAAGGAAAGATGCAATGAATATTTAAGTGTTATTGGAATTTTTTTTTTGCAAATGAAGCCGACTTTGAAGTGAAGTGGTATGCTAAATTCCCAACTTATAATCCTATTACTCGTAAAAAAGATAATCATGTTACTAATAAAAAATTACACATAAGGTTAATTTCATTGTATCTGGGTGGATAGTGGATGGATATTCCATCGACTCTCTCGTATGTGCAAGGAATTGTGCAGGGATGACACCTATTTGGTGGATAAAACATGGTTTAACTTAATTTTGAGTGACATCTAGCCTAATCATTTATCAATGTGAAGCTACTTCATATCCATATTTTACCATCTCACAGCATTCAAATCATTGATAACCTTTCCTTTGAAAGAAGTTTTTTTTTCTTCTGTCAATTATGTTATTCCCTGTATCTTTAGGATCATTTAGGAACTTGCGGATCAAGAATTTGAGGCTCGAATCCTCCGAATTAGTGATTCTTGGGTTAGGCAAACCGATGATCGTGCGATCGACTTTGGTTCGACTGCTTGATCGAGAACAAACATTTGGGGACTTGTTTAGTATACTTTCTTGGACCTATAGGAACTTTAGGATTAGGGTTGATGAGGTACAGAAAAGATGAGATATAGGTTTTTGGTTGTGAGGTAGTTTTTTGACAGTATCGAGGTTGATGAAAGGAAAGATGCAATGAATATATATAAGGGTTATTTGGATTCTCACTTTGCAAATGAAGCCGACTTTGAAGTGAAGTGGCATCCTAAATTCACAGCTTACAATCATATTACTCGTTAAAAAGATAATCTTGTTACTAATAAAAAGTTACGCATGAGGTTAATTTCATTGTATCTGGATGAATGGTGGATGGTGGATGGTGGATGGATATCCCATTCGCTATCTCTTCTATGCAAGAAATTATGTGGAGCATGACACCCATTTAGTGAATTAAGTATGGTTTGACTTGATATTGAGTGACATCTGCCCTAAACAATGATCAACGTTGAGCTGTCTCATATCCATATTTTACTTTCTCGCATCATTCAAATCATTCCCAGCCTATCCTTTGGCTAAGAGTTTTTTGTTGTTGGTCAATTATGGTATTCCTTGTACCACTATGATCATGTAGGAACTTGTGGATCGAGAATTGAAGGTCTGAATCCTCCAAAGCAATGATTCTAGTGTTAAGTGAACCGATCGCCGTTCGATCGTGTGATTGACTTTGGTTCAATTGCTCGATCAAGACCATCCCTTCAGGACTTGTTTAGTAGACTTTGTTGGACCTATAGGAACTTTTGGATCGGAAATCGTAGGTTGTGGGCCCAATTGACTAATATGGAAAGTTTGACAGCTCAGTTAACCATGATTCTTACGAGGCCGTCTCATGCTTGGAAAGTACAGATTGGCCCTAGGAACTTCTTGAAGGTCGTGCACACACTTTGAATCCTGGGAACTGGAGTTTTGAGTTAATGTTTGTTGTGGGGTACTTTTATTAATCAAATCCTTGTATTCTCTCAAAGAGGTTGAATATAACTTATGTTCAAATATTTGGTTTTTGTCCACTCACATTTTCTGTTTTGCGCCTCCATCGCCATAGTCTACACCTTAGGGACTTTCTTTTAACATCATCTGCATTCTTTGTTCCCGGGTTGTAAGTTTAATCTTTCGTTGCTTTACATGCTTGTTTTTAAGTTTGGGTAGAGGGCCTGAGGCCCATTTGAATAATCTTAACTATCGTGTGTGTTACCTTGTGCATGCTAAAAGTTAGGATTATTTCTGTGCTTGTTTACATGTACTGTTAAATTGGGAAACTTCCAATTACATAGGAGACTCTATCGAAATTTCGATAGCTGTCTCAGGCCTTATTCTTTTTAAGTAAGGAAAAAAGGCATTTTAGTAAAGTGGGTCCGACATCGGTAAGATGTCGGATGGGCACATGGTTCATCACGAATTTCAATGGGAATCCAGGGTGGGTCCTGTCAACTCTGTGGAGTGTGTGAAGACTAAATACCTATTTGAGAAATAGAAGGATTTATTTAATATAAGTACCCCACAACAAACTTTAACTCAAAACTCTAGTTCTCGAAATTCAAACTGTGTGCACAACCTTAAGGAAAACATTTCGAGGTCGTGCCAAGTGTTCTAAAGGCCAAGACGATTTCGGAAGACATCCGGTCAACCGAGTCAACGAGGCCCACTATCTAGGTTAACCGGACATGCGGGATCCACGACCCTTGATCTTTTATCTGGAAATTCCTATAGGTTCACAATTCCACATAACTTTGAAACAACTCAATAATTCACCAAAACAACATTTGGAAACAAGAAACTTGTTTCTGTTGCACACTTCCGAGAAGTCTAAACATGTTGGATGGCCACGATTTTTGGATATGTTGTATAGAACATGATTTGTTTGGAAATTGATTAATTTTGGTTTAATGAGGTTATGAAATTTCCTAGCTGTTTTATAGTAGCTTTTACAATGTCATATGGGATTTTCAATGCTTATTATTTATTTTATTTTATTACGTATATGGATTTGGGTTTTGGATTATGAGGATATTGGGTATGTTTATGGATTTTGAATATTGTATTTTGGTCTATATGGATATTGGATGTGATTATGAGTTGGTGTTTTCTCTACTATGGATTTATTGGGATATGGTTTTGAAATATTGAATTTTGGATTGCACCACTATATGTACCTCCCATGGTTGAATATGGATGTTACCCATACGTGTGATGCAGGATTCTGGTTGCGTGATGAGAGCCGGGCACCCTTAGCGGGGTGTGTCGTAGGCCCTCAGGCGGGTCAGTTTGCATGAATAAGGCTTGGTTCGGCTGCACGTGTGATGTAGGATTTCAACGTGTATGTTGTGGAACAATAATTCCCTAGTTGGACTGCTTGGGCGAAATTGTGTGTGTGTTTTTATATACCAGTTGACACGATACAACTCGATAAGAAAACTGGTGGAAAATGTCAAAATGAGCATGACCCGTTACAATTCGCGAATTACACGACACAACCCATTTCACCCGTTAAGAATTTTTTTTTAAAAAAAAACTGAAAAAAAAACCATGTACATCTGTGCAGCCCCCCATCTTCCTCTTTCTCTACTTCTTCTCCAATCCATAAACCTCCATTAATGGCACAACCAGTGAGACAGAGGGTTCACTGAAGGAGGAGAGAAAGGGTGGCATAGTGAGAGAGAGGAAGAAAAGAACAGAAAAGAAAGCCATGTTCGGTTTCGTAGAAAAATAATGAAAATAGAAGAAACTTACAGAGAGAAAGACAGTGGGAGAGTTGGGGGAATGAGGGGGGAAGATAAGAAAGAAAAAAAAGAAGAAAAAAAAGAAATATAAATTTAAAAAAATGCCCCTGAATTTAATGGATTAACGGGTATTCGCGAATTTACACGACATGACCTGTTAGCTTAACGTGTGGCTAACAGGTCAACATGACATCAGCACGACACGATAACTCAGACTCGAATACTAAAATTTTCATGAGAATTTGTGTCGTGTTAACAGGTTGTGTACAATATTGCCATGTGTAATGATGACCATGCTATAAGGGTAAAGTTGGAATAGAGCTTGTAAAATAATATGAAGCTTATAAATAAGGATCGACTTACTATAACATGTAACCCAACTGGACCGGAACAAATTAATTCAATATGATAGTAATTTTTAGACATTTGAACCGTTAAGGAGTTTTATATATATTTTTTCAAAGAGAAGCTGATTATTAGACTATTGTTTGGGTTTAAAAAGTTGAAGCTTCAATAACAAAATTATTATTTTATTTATAAAAAAGATATTTTAAAATTTTATTATTAGAAAGGAAAAAAGGGTTAAATTTTATAATAATATTATTATGTAATATTTTTTCTCTAAAAACAAATATAAATAGTAAATGGGATAGAAATGGGTTAGCCCACTGCGTCTTGGTCAGCATGGGCTACGACGGTGGGCTCAAGATGCCCAAATTACCTTGGCCCTACTCGCCCAAAAATATAAGACGTGCCAGGTCCATCTTTAATTATGCTCTTCTTGTTCCGGGCTTGACTTAGTGAGCTAATGAGTCAGATTAAGCTCGGCCTACAGGGTGCAGTGACTAGGCGATCGAATAGGGCCCTTAAAAAAATTGAGCTTCCTACACACCTCCAGTCCACTAAATATACTAGCAAAAAACATCTTTTATGTGTTGAAACTAATGCTTTTTGGGTTTTATTTTGAACTTTTTTGGGCCTTTTTATTTATCTTTCATATAATGGGCCTTTAAAAAAAAACTTAAACTAACCTACTTACCATCTAAGTTTGAAACCCTTTCTTATAATTTTTTTTTCAAAATGAGGTAAGTGTTACACAAAAAAGGTCTCATTTTTCATTTTTACCAAGGGCCTCCAAAATTAATGGACCGACCCTCAGTCCGATTCTTACTTGTGAGCTGCATCACATTTATCCCTATTTAGTGCATTAGTCTTTATTACTTCACTCTTTGAATTTCATGTAATTTATGCAGTAGATATTTGTAATTCTTGTAATTTATAAGTAGGGTTAATTACATTTTTTGTCACTTTGGGTTTTGGCTCGAAATTAAATTTGGTCATCATGATTTCAATTTTTCCGATTTCATCACTGAATTTGCGGTAGTTAACAAATTCAGTCTAATGCCTCATTCTGTGAGTTTGCTTTGTTAAAAAATATTTAATATTAAGTTAAAAATAATTAACTTCAATATAAATAATTGAAAATAAATAAAAACAAAAAATTAAATGAAAATCAAACAACCCAGCAACCATCTCACAACCCGACAACTCACCCATTAAAAGTGGAGTAATCTAATGGCCCAAAAATTGTGTCAAAACTTGTGTCAAAAATATGGTGCCACTGATCCGCCCCCCATATATATATATATATATATATATATTTTAATAGATAAATATTGAAATGTTCTTATTGGGACAAAATAGTGTGCGTGTTTCCATTTTGAGTCCCTATTGTCCTCAATTGCATTAGAGAACACAAGACACATGCAAGACCCATGTTCCCAACATCTTTCTTAACAACGAAAAAAGAAATAAATGTATAAATAAAGAAATAAATTCTTCTTGCAGAAAAATAAAAAACACATAATATTCTCTATTTTTAAAGTTGCCAAAATGTCCTTGTAGGTATTAAAAAGAAAAAGGAAAAAGAATTAGCAACGTGGAGGGAGTGCAGCAACTCTTCCGTCCCACTCTTCCTTCCCAAAATCAATTAGCAATGGGAAGAGTAGCCCAACTCCTTATAAATCCATACTAGATCCCTTAACTTTTTAAAGTAGGACAAACACTCTCAACACCCGCCATCAACCTTTCAATTCAACAATTCTTCATAAGTGAGTCATCTAGCCTAAGGGTTAGTAAAATCCAATTTTTTATTAGGAATAAGATTGGGGAGATTTATATCTAAAAGAAAGAGAAAAAGAAGTAGGTAATGCTCTCTCTTGGTCTTTCTCTCCCTAGTTGTATGGAATAGTCATTTTCAGTTTGTGTACATAGAGAATTCTTGGAACAATATAGTATAACAGAGCATACCTCTCTAGGCATGATTTTTGGAGACACAGCAGATATATGAAGCAGCGGCTTGAAGTTGTCTATTGGCTGTGAGCTTATGAATTTTTCATGCACAATTCACTCTTCTCCTTAGTCCGTACAATAAATCGTATATATTTCTAAGTGAGGTGTATATATATATTTGTCTAGCTTTTGGTATTTTAAGTCTATTATTGGACTTCAAAATTCAGTGATCATTGGATTTGTTAAATTATTACTTTTGATGTCAGAATATTATTTACTTAATATAGCGCATATTTTCTTATTTTCTTATTTCTTATTTTTTGGGTCGCTTGAATGCTACAAAGAGATGTTTCTTTATTAGAGAAAAGAAGACAATAAGACACCTTCCCTTAATATGTTCAACAAAACTTCAACATTGAAAAAAAAAGTTACTGGAATGGAAGCTAAAACTTATTATAACAGTTTATAGAAATTTAGTAGAAAATTAGATAACAATACTAACACTTAATATTGAAGAACCAAAGAGTAACAATTAACAAAGGATATGAATGGATAACTCATCCCTACCTAGCTCCCATGATTATTTAATAGGAAGAAGAAAAAACAAAAAAAAAAGCCCCCACATAACTCTGGTAGGCAATATATAAAACCCTAATAATAATAAATAATAATCAGCCCTAGCTAATTAATTGTAGATCTTCTATGCATGCATAACAAACCAAAGAATGTCGTCAGGGTCTTTGAAGGACCATAGATACACAGTGTCTCCTTCCTCGAAATCCTCCGTTTGCATCACTAAGTTCCAATCTTTTAAAACATGTCCACCATCTGCACTCCTACTAAGAGTCATATCAAACACATTAAGCGAGGGTCCGATCATCCGTACGGCAAGCGACTGCCTTTTCTTCAGGTTGATTGGCATGCCAGACAAAGACTCGGGTAGCACTAGCACCAAACGATTGCCAAAATCGTGCTCACAAAAAGTCAAATCAAGAACCAGCGTCGGTTTCACATTGGAGCCTACTAACTGTACTATTTTCATCTTCAGATCCTCAGGCAATGCAAAGTCCACCATCTTTGAAGATTTTGAGGTTGAGCTAGCACACCTTAATTGTATGCAAGAGAACTGTTGTGATAAAGGGTTTGCATTATGAACCTATATATATAGGACTTTAGAAAACTAGTTTCCCAAAACTTTCGATATTCAATTAGTTTCGTAATTTGAAACTAGAAAGGTTGACTAACATACTTACCCGATTGCATGCATGAGATATGGAATAGGAGATCAACTTCAAATATCTGCTTACTTGTTTTCAGTTTCAGAAAATAAAAAAGGAAAAGAAGGAAGTTTCAATATGTATTTCCGTATTTATTTTCTAACTTGATAAATACATTACGTATATATTTTTGTTTATTTTCGTGAAAGTGGAAACTTCCTATAACATCTTTCTTAACAAAGAAAAAAGACCCATAAGTTTAAAACATTTGTGAATTAATGCAAACACTTTCCTGATTATTATTTGATACAGCCAAACAAGATCAATCCCTTTCCGGAGGAGGGGTTGGGGAACGTGCGGCTGTGTTGGTCAAAGGAGAGGGGCTGGTTTTTATTTTATATTTTATATATATACATATATATATATATATATTTTTTTTTAATTTGTGATTTTCTTTTTCTTTTAACTTTTTTACAAAGAGTGGGTCATAGTTGCCACATCAGCATTTAACGTCTCACCAGAGTCAATCTATATAACTTATTTAAAGAACACCCTTTATAGGACTCACTCCATAATATTGTATTTCATAATACAAGCTGTCTATTTTATAGATATTCATTCAAAGATCATCTTTGCAAAAAAAAATCACATGAATCCGATATCATTTGACCACTTAATTAGGGTCAAATGAGTCTTTACTATTGCATCCCCATTGCAAAACTAGTCCATTCAAAGGCTCCTTCATCATATAAAGAACAGAAAGTTTATTTCGAAATCCACAATCTTTTCAGCATCAATGCAAGGAGCTTACAAGTGCAGCTTTCCACAATAGATTCAGATATGCCAAAAAGGCAACATTGACAATTTCGGATCAGGAACTGAAATTAGCTCATTAATCATTATGAGGTATTTAAACAGTCTCATATATTTTCATAAAGAAGAACAAACATCATTATGAGGTATTTAAACGTTCAGAATTGAACGTTTTGAAGACACTGATAGTAAGACATCCAAAGTTTGGAGTCATTTGCAATTAGAATTTTTGAATTGGTGCTGTGATGATTAAATGCCCCCAACTTGGATGGCAATCTGTAAAAACTAAATGACTTATGACATACACATGCTAGATTTAAAGTTTGGTAGATATAAACTCAGTGACCAGTATGCAGGGATGCATGCATTGAGCATTACCATGCAAACCTTTATAAAACAGAAAATCAATGGCAGGTATATTATAAAAAGTAGATGGGAGGAAATTGGCTTAAGAAAATATAGAGTATCAATATGTTTCACAGTGACAAAGAAGTTAACACCACTATATTCACTACTGAAATTAAACTTAGAAGTACAGACTGCAGAACTACTAGTACCCAGAGAGAATTGAATAATTACCATTAGGAGAACTAGAAGAACTCATGCATCAAGACATTGCAAATCATATTTGTTTCCCATCGATCTCTACGTTGTCGATGTGAGCAATCTTGGGCCAGTCTTCCCCTGTCTCTCGTTGGCACCGTTGCTTTAACAAAGGACATTCCGAGATTTGTAGATGAGAGAGAGAAGTCTGTAGCCCTTCATCTGGCAAGCACTGCAGCTTAGGGCACATCTGAATTGTCAACTCTTGAAGAGAGGTCAGGTGTGTCAACTCGCCTTCTATGGTCCTAAGATTCAAAAGACTGGAGATCCATAGAGAAGTAAGACTGGAAGGCAGCAGCCCTTCTTCCGGAAATGAATCTACTGCTTCGCATTCTTCAAAGCTGACTGTCAAGTGTCTGAGAGAGGTGAGTCTTGGTAGACTCCACTGCACACGGTTTGCAATGAGCTTTTTGCAAGAACGGATGGAAACAGATTTTAACTTTGAAGGTAATCCACCTTCAAAAAATGAGTGCATTTCTGGGCAGTTTTCTATGGACATAGACTGGAGAGATGGGAGAAGGGCCTGCATCTGTTCTGGCAATGACCTCAATTTCTTACATTCATTGATATATATCTCTGTTAAGTCTGTCAAGATGAGCTCCTGTGAAATATTAGTGACGGATTCTAGACCGGCTCCACATAACTTGAGCATATTAAGGCTTGGGAAGTAGTCTAACGGTAATATACCGGTTAGCTTGGGACACTTCAGCAGACGAAGCTCACGAAGATTAGGAAAACCTCCACCTTCATAAGACCACTTTTCCCATTCCAACATATTTTTTATTTTCAACATTTGAAGGCATTGAAATGATGGCCTAATTGCACAAGTATCATCAGCATAAAACTCATTGTCAATCGATACCACTCCATTTAACCCATCAATTTCAAGCTCTTTGAGTAAGGGTAGCTGTCCCAATGGTGGCAGGAGTAAAATATTTTCACATCGCTTGAGTCGAAGACAAACAAGATTGGAGGAACAATGTACTAGCCACCTCGAAAAGCTGGTGCTCCCATAAGAACAGATTGTGAGTTCTTTTAGGTTTGTATGGGGCTGGAGGTTGTTGAGCACCTGCCTATCTTTTTCTGAATCGTTACTATTGGATCCCCATTGCAAAATTAGTTCATTCAAATGCTCCTTCTCCCTCATATTGGACTTTAAAGCATCCTCGGCATGAACAATATTCTGAAGGCCAGTAATACGAAGTGTTCCATGCAAATGTTGAAATTCCTTAAGCTCCGCGATGTCATCGCCATGATATTTGTCCAAGACAAAGTCACTTAACGTTTGGAGATCTTTCAGTTTGCCCATCTTTGGTGGCATCTTTTCTAACTTTGTACCTCTTATATCAAGATGACGAAAGTTTATTAGTTTACCCAAGTCAGTTGGCAACTCAGCAAGAGCAAGACACCATGATAACAATAACGTCTGTAAATTATACAAAATGCACACAGAATCTGGTAACTTTTGAATCAAAGTATAGGACATATCCAAATACCGTAGATGTATCAAGTTGCTAATGGAATCGGGTAGTTCCCTAATATCATACCTTGATAAGTTGAGAACTCTTACATATTGTAATGTATGCAATAGATGATGTAGGTCCAGCATTCGAAATTTTCCTGCCCATATAGGTAGCAATGATAATGGTAGGAAGGTGTGCAAATACTTTAAATCGTCAAATTTCTCGTAGGCATGACAATCTATTTTTTTCATAAATGAAAGATGACGGGTTTTAATCACAGTATTGAGTGAGTCACTGTCCTCCAACCTAACACAGAATTTTCCCGACACAAACTTTGCTAGATCATGGATAAGGTCATGCATAGTAAAGAACGGTTGAACACTTGATGACTGTTGAAAAAATGACCGTGAGATGAGATCATCAAAGTACTCCTCTCCAACTTCTTCCGCTGTTTTCCTTTTTCTAGGTTGTAAGAGATCTTCAGCCATCCACAACATAACCAATTTCGATTTTATAAATGTGTGATCTTTTGGAAATAAGGCACAATACGCAAAGCAACGCTTAAGATGCGGAGGTAGATAATGATAGCTCAACCACAGAGCTGGAAGAATGTTAACGTTCTTGTCTAACAACTCCCATATGTCACTTCTCAATATATTTTTCCATTCATCCTCATTTACCTTAGAGCGTAAGAGACCCCCAAGTGCTTTTGCAGCTAAAGGAAGGCCTTTACACTTCTTAACAATTTCTCTTCCAATCACTTCCAGTTTTGAATTTTCAGTACAACCTTCAATTTTGAAGGCATGTTTTGCAAATAATAACCAACAATTATCGTCAGATATTTCCATGAGATGGTGAGTTGGAAGAGTACCCATAACAGATGCAACACCTTCATTGCGCGTTGTGACGATGATCTTACTTCCATGTGCTCCAGACTCAAAGGGACGCCTTAACAAATCCCATTGGATATAATTCTCATTCCAAACATCATCACAAACAAAGAGAAACTTCTTCCCTGTCAAAGCCTCTTGAAGTTTAACTTGAAGTAGGTTGAGGTCTGTCATGTCACAAGTTTGTGAACTAACTGCCCCATAAATTATCTGCGTTATTCGAACAACATCAAACTCTTCTGAAACACAAACCCATACTTGAAGGTCAAAATGTTGCTTCACTCTAAGATCTTTGTATACCAGTTGAGCAAGGGTGGTCTTTCCAATCCCACCCATGCCCACAATAGGAATGATACTTATCTTATTATTCTCTCCATCATTCGATAGCAATAATTCGATAATAGTACCTTTGTCCCCATCCCTTCCATACACACTGTTGTCTTCTACCAAAGATGTTGTAGGTAATGTGGCTTGTTGTCTACCTTCAACACTAGTTTTAATGCACAGATCAACTTTATCTTTTAGAATAAGTTCTAATCTGTCAAGAATCTCCACTATCCTGGGTTCGATAGCATTTTCGATCTCATCAAAGGAAGTGGAATTTAGGATTGTAATCTTACTTGTGCTGCTGCTTCCGGATTCAGCTTCCAGATTGCATCGCAGAGCTTTAATGTTGATCTCGTCCAGCAGGTCATCTGCCTCATAGAGAGCATCTTTAAGCTCGTCAAGCCACTCTCTCACTGCTGTGTTTCTGATTTGCTTCTCCTCTGCATCATCTAGCAGTGCATTAACCGATCTCAGCTTTATTTTCAACATCCCAAGCAGCTTATTGGTTTTTTTCCGTCCCCTAATGAAGTCAAGAACCTGACGGGAAGACATCCTATGAAACAGAACAGAGAGAAAAGAGGATAGAAACGCTCCAGCCACTACTTCTGGAACCATGATTTCTTAGTTAGACTGGAAGCTGAAAGATGAGCAGAAAGGTACTTAATCCCTTGGCCCTTGAAAGCTTTTTATTAGTTATGTTATGCTTTTAGAAAAGGTCCACTAATCAGCTCCGAAGCCAGTATTTCTTCTTTACAAATGGATTTGAGAGTTGGGGAGAATGTACTAAGAAATAGAAGAAAACTGGCTGAGCATGAAAGACAAAAGCCAACCTTCAATTTCAATAGAAGCTGCTAGGAAAATGAAAGAAGAGGAAACAATTGAGTGCACGTAACAACAACGCGGTTTTAGTACTTGTCATCATACTGTGACAAAATGCAAGGTATATTATGGTTAGTTGCCGAATTGCTCAATTTCATATGCTCATGTCAGTAATATAATGAAGATAACTAGTAGTCATTTTCAGGCAGGATTTTCATATTTTCCTTGCATGGACTTTTGATGAAGCGGATGGGATTTACACAGAGAATAGCTATCAACGACCCTGACGGTGAGGAAAAAGAAAATGGAAAATCAAACATCTTGTGGTATGAACAATTTTCCCCTGCATAAATTATTACCTTATCAGTCGCTGTCCATTGAATTAGAGGCACAACAACAAAAGAAAATGAACTAGTGGCACCAAAGTCATATGCCACTTAACAGAATATTGCAAGTGGTGCCTTTGATAGCTAAATAATATCAACTATCTACAAATCAAGTAAAACGTATAGGTAGTTCACCAAAAAAAGGTGAATTTTCTTCTTCTTTATTTTATATACATTTGAAGGAAACTTCAATGAATAAACGAAACTTATAGAACTACAAGAAATTGGGACAGAAGCCACTGATTTCCTGGCCACGGCGCATCCATGTAGAAACTGTCATACCAAAACAATTGTTGATGACTAACATGTAACACCCAAATAAAAGTTTAGAGTTGATAAAATAATAATATTTGTATGAAAAGAGTCCTACAGATGCTTTCTCAGTTCTGCATTACTTTTCAATAGCTTTCCAATCAACCACTCGTGGACAGAAGGTGGACGAGGAAGGCAAAGCTTATCCATCAGCTGAAGGGCAATATTGTGCTTTGAGAAGCCCTATATCAGAAGACCTTTGGGGCACACCCTGCTCATTGCAAAAAGTCCTAGTGGTGAAGTGTGACTTATTTGTTTCACTGAGGCTGTCTTTAACCCCAAACTCCAACCTTCAAACCTTGAACTTGAACAACACTTTAGACTTGACTCGACCGATCCTAATGCTTACAAGGACTAGGTTTTGGGTTAGAAAATTGCCATAATTTTGCACTTACCCTAGCCCCTCTTGTATAAATTAATGGCTTCACCATGCATCCATCACAAATTCATGGGTCCGTACTAATAAAATCTTGCTAAGGATCATTGTCAACTCAAATGTCTTTGTTTAGCTCCAAGAGCAATTGACATGCTGAGCTAATTTTAACGGCTTGAATAATAGGACTGAGATGATGAACTGTTAGAACAAATAATAAATCCTCCAAGACTATCAGATAATTTAACAAGTAAGCAAGATCAAAATTAAAATTATGTACAGGACAATTATTGTTTCATTTCAACTTAAAAATAGAATAAAATCATTCTAGAATACGATTCACATATTATACAAAATTCAATTACCATATCACTCCAGGTCAAAATACTATAATTCAAACTGAAGTGAACCACCAAAATTTAGAGTACCAACTAAGCATGCACAGATAACAGATGATAAACAAAACGCATTAAAAGGTGAATGAAAATTTGTAACTAAATACAATGAAATTCTGAAATGTTACAATTTACAAACTAATTTCTTTTTCTTCAGAAGACGTCCAGATAAAACTGTCATATTCCGTCAATCTAAAGGAGGATGAGGAACAACCTACAGAGAAGTGGCTTCTGGCTTTACAATTTACAAACTAATTTTTTATTCTAGGTAGCTGAAAACGAGACAACTCTAATAGGAAATTTGAGTCCCTCTTTATTTTGATTCACAGAAAAGAGTCAGTGAACACAATGAATTTGTGTATCTTCTTTGCTTTGGAACCTATAAGATCTTAAAGAGATTTCTGTGCTTGAGACAACACCGCTTTCCAGGTTGGTGTAACTTGTTTCATGTGTTTTTTATTTATCATACAATGATTAATTTGAACACCAAACTATTGTTAGGTGACTTGTGAACAGACATTAAACCTTTCCAACCTACAGGTAAATTTAAAGTTGAATGATTCACCAGTTTAATTTAGACTTGGTGGTTGCTGCAAGCTCTTTGCGCCCCGGTAATGAATTCCAGTTTGCTACAAGCTTCTGCAGTACATTTTAGAACTACTTGGAATCTTTAAAAAACAATAATGTGTGTGTAACCAGAATCGTGAGGATTCATATCAGTTTTTCTTTTCATGTCAGAACATTGTTATTGTAATTAGTTAATATAGCGCATTTTCTTCTTATTTTTTTATGTTTTGGATTTTTAGGTCGCTTGAATGCTATTTGTGTTAGATTCTTTATATGCATGTTCTAGATCTTACGCACAATTTGCAATACGTGTAAAGACATGAAGACATACCTAGAGCCATCTTATTACACAGCTTCTGAATTCATCCTATCCGTAGTAGCAACAATCCCAGCAAGAACAGTAATGGCTCAAGACTTCTGCTCTCTCTCAGAATCTGTTTCAGCTCTCTCTTTATGATGAGAATAGGTTTAGAGAACAGGTCTGACGAGAGCAGAGTCTTTAGCTTATATATGGCTAGGTCAAGTCGTCTCTACTCATCACCGAGGGCCGACTTGACTTATCTTTCAAGCCCACTTAATTGGTTCGCGCAAAAAGGAAACAAAATAGGACTCCTTAATTAGGCTCCAAAACCCTTTCTTATTCCACAAGGTTTTGGGCATTAAGGCATAACTTAATTCAACTCTTATTAAACTTGATATGACTTAGTATCTAGTGCACCGATCTAAATAGGAAAACATAACAATTTCATCCATACGTATTTTACAGTGAGATGCTTCTTTATTAGAGAAAAGAAGACAATAAGACACCTCCCCTTAATATGTTTGAACAAAACTTCATGCATGAAAGAGATCTATATAAATTTTTTTATTTTTTATTTTATGGTGATCGAGGTGTATGCTGTGCTTTCAACACTGGAAAAAAAGGCTACTAACTAAACTTCTTGTAACAGTTTATAGAAATCTATTAGAAAATTAGATAACAGTACTAACACCTAATATTGAAGAACCAAAGAGTAACAATTAACAAAAGATGATTATTTAATAGGAAGAAGGAAAAAAAAAAAGGCCTACATAATAACTCTGGTAAGCGATAAATAAAACCCTAATAATAATCAGCCCCATCTAATTAATTGTAGATCTTTTATGCATGCATAATAAACCAAAGAATGTCGTCAGGGCCTTTGAAGGACCATAGGTACACAGTGTCACCTTCCTCAAAATCCTCCGTTTGCATCACTGTGTTCCAATCTTTTAAAACATGCCCACCATCTGCACTCCTACTAAGAGTCATATCAAACACATGAAGTGAGGGTCCGAATCAGTGGCGGATCTATTAAGGCGCAAGGAGGTGCAGCTGCACCTCCCCTCGCCGGAAAATCACATGGAGAGGCAGGAATTTGCCCCTTTGATGGTGCTCACCATTTGTTCGATTAAATGCCTCAAAGAGGTTTTCCAATTTTGGTAGTGAAAAATCGCATCTATTATGACAAGACTCCTTCACATGCGTGTCTAGTTAGAATTGCATACTTCTTTTTCTGGCATAGAGACGCTATGCAAGGAAGAAGATGCGCGAGGAAGAAGATTTGTGCTGTTTATTTTGGGTTTCTCATTAAAACGATGTCGTCTTAGTATATGAGTTTCATTTAAAATGAAACGATGCGTTTGCTCAAACCTTCTTAGGATATAAAAAGACATGTTTGGTGGAACAGTCACCGAATTAAAAAGATAAAGAATGGAACGATGGATGCTCTCCATCCCTTCCTTTCAAGTCATGTCATCATGAGCAATAGTACTCTCTCATAATCATATTATTAGGTTTTGTTAATTTAAATGCAATGGTGCCTTTTGTTTGTAGTAAAACCTTTATTAATTTTTTTGGAACATCTTCGTTTATTTCGATTACCTACCTATTAGCCTAAAAGCAAAATTAATATGAAAACTTAAAGGAAAAAAAAAAAAAAAAAAAAAAAAAAAAAAAAATGTTATGAAAGGCTTACGCCTCAATATCTCAAGGCTTACATATGACCTTAAGCCACCAAAAGGGTATCACCCTTTAAAATTTTGGTAGGAACTAGGAGTCTGAGGCTTGTGGAAGGGTATAAATGAAGGCCATGTACATGTAGCTACGAATTTTGGATGGTATTAGTTGGTAATATATATATATATATATATTATTATTTATTTTTTTAGCTTTTAGCCTTTCAAATTTTTCCCCTTCTCCAAAAATTTCCTGGGTCCACCAGTGGGTCTGATCATCCGTACGGTAAGCAACTGCCTTTTCTTAAGGTTGATTGGCACGCCAGACAAAGACTCGGGTAGCACTAGCACCAAACGATTGCCAAAATCGTGCTCACAAAATGTCAAATCGCAAACGAGCGTCAGTTGCACATTGGAACCTACTAACTCTAGTATTTTCATCTTCAGATCCTCAGGCAATGCAAAGTCCACCATCTTTGAAGATTTGAGGTTGAGCTAGCACACCTTAATTGTACGTAAGAGAACTGTTGTGATAAAGGATTTTCACTATGCTCCTATATATATAGGACTTTATAGTGAACTAGTTTCCCAATACTTTCGATATTTAATTAGTTTCGTAATTTGAAACTAGAAAGGTTGACTAGCATACTTACTCGATTGCATGCGTGAGATCAACTTCAAATATCTGCTTACTTGTTTTCAGTTTCAAAGACATATTCTTACCTGATTTTGTATGCATGACAGGTCGTATGAGATATATTGAACAACTTTCTATATTCGATTCAAAGAAGAAAAAAAAAAAAAAAAAAAAAAAAAAAAAAAAAGGAGGAAGTTCAATATTATTTTCTAACTTGATAAATACATTACGTATATATTTTTGTTTATTTTGGTGAAAGAGGAAACTTCCTAAAACATCTTTCTTAACAAAGAAAAAAGACCCATAAGTTTAAATATTTGTGAAAATCATAATAGGAAAAGATGATTTTAATAAAGCAACGTGCAAGTCATAATAGGAAAAGATAATATTTTAACTTAAATTAAAATAGAGTCCAATTAGGAAAGTAATCTCAAGAGATAAAATATAATCATATTAAAAATAGAATTAACATAAAAATGCTAGGAGCATTTTCGCTCACTACTTTAACCCAAAGTGTACCATCACCACCATTCTAAAAAGTTGACGCATGTCCATGAGATAACCATAGTTAACTTTTACTTTTAAATCTTTTTTGAACGAAATAATAAAGTAAAATAATAATTAAATTAAATTTAAAAACTCTCCTTCTCTCTCCCTTCTTCCCAACCCACCTCCAGTAACCCTAAACCACCATTCCCCATGTAGCAACCCAGCCATTCCCTTCTAACAACCCAGCTACCATTCCCTACCCCGTCTTGTTCACCCTCCACCGCGCCCTATTTGCCTTTAAGCGTATAAAAGTAAGGACTCAAAGACTGATTTACGAGGAAGAAGAATTGCATAGCTTACATAAACGAATTTCCCAAGTTGAATTCCAATCACTTTTATCAAAAGCTTCAAACTTTTTCTAAGCCTACTCTCATTAACAGCCACTAGATCTCAAACCTAGGAGAATCTGACAGAAGCACTAGAGTCCAAGAGATCTTGATTTTAGGGAAATTTGGTGCGGTGAGTTTGTAATCTTCCGTGAGGGTCGATGGGTATTATTATTACTGCTTGGACCAATTGAAAGCCTTATGCTTTTTTTATATTTTTATATAAAGTAAATTGACTGATGTACAAGGGCGGCGGTGGAGGACCAGAGGGATGATGTGCCGGCGGAGACGGGTTTAGAATTTGAGCTGTCATGGATGGAGCGAGTCGGTCGGAGAGGCGGTAGAGAGAGGAGAAAGTTATTTTATTTTATATTATTATTTAGTTTTAAATATTTTAAAAGATTTAAAAGCAAAAATTAACTATGGTTATTTATATGGACAAATGTCAATTTTTAGAAGGGTGGTGAGTAGGGATGGCAAAAATCCCCGCATGGGCAGATCCCCGTCGGGTCCCCGACCCTAACGGGAGGAGATTTCGGGGCCAAACGGATATTGGGTACGAGGATCCCCGAACTTGAAAAATCCCCTACGGGTATGGGGAGGGCATGGTATTGGTGTCCCCAACCTCATGCCATCCCCAACCCTGAACCCGACCCGAAAATATATATGTTTATATTTAAATAAATAAATAAATAATTATAATATTTTTGTTTAATCCTAAGTTAACATCTCTCTCCTAATTTTTCCTAATCTTCTTTGGAATTTCATATTGATGTGATTTTGAATAGTTGAGTTAAACTTTATAGTTAATTTGGATGCGTTGAATGATAATTTAATATGAAACTTAATGTTAAAATGTATTATAAATATTTTTTATGCAAAAAAAATCGGGGATTCAGGGCGGGTATGGGGAATAGTCCCCCGACGGGAACGGGGATGGGGATTCCCCGAAACCTATTAAATGGAGATGGGTTCGGGAACGGGGGCAGGGATGGTATTGTCATACCCGGCCTCTACCCGACCCATTGTCATCCCTAATGGTGAAGGTACACATTGGGTTAAAGTGGTGAGCAAAAATACTCCCTAAAAATGCTTGAGTGAAAATAACTCCAACTAGGAATCATATGATGAATGCATGATTATGTCATGGTTTATTTGAAATCAAGTTCCTCATATTGATCAATTCATATTTCGAAAATCTGGAACTGAATGTGTTACACCAAAACTTTTCAGTAAAAGATATTCACACACTAATTCCCAATTTATGCTGGAGTCTAGGAAATGCCAATACAATTTTCATACTAACAGTATGAGAAATGTGTGCACATAGGTCAAATTCCATGATATGATAATTAAACCGAAAAAACTAGGAGAAAAGAAAATGCATGTACATAGCTAACAAATACAGATGTTCAGACTCTTCTAGGATTCTCTTCCTTTAGGTGAGTCTCTATTTTGCATGTCATTGTCTATAACCCCTCCATTACCATTCTTTCTCTTTCCCTCTCTCTCTCTTCCCTAAACCAAACAAGGGCGAATGGTAGAAAAGAAAGAAAGGAGAAAGAAAAGGTTCCAAAACGACAAACCAAACCACATTTCAAAAATCAACCCTGTAAGTGAATCTTTCCCACAAAAGGTCTGGATAAATCCTCTGAGGAGAGAATTCATCAAGGACCTCTCTCTCTCTCTCTCTCTCTCTCTCTCTCTCTCTACCATCTCTAGAGATGGGTTTATGGAACCATCATGTGGAAGGCCAAAATTTGTGCTTTCAAGCACCTCCTTTCATTGAATGGCTGCAGCCACCTTCCTCATTTTCTTCATCATCATCTCCTTTTTGCTTATCTGAGAATAGCACTACTATATAATGCTTGCCTCTTTTAAGCCGGTTTACGGACACCAAGCCGGTGAAAATAGAAGATGTTGGGGTGCAGAAAGAGGGTTTTGGAGTCAAAGAAGAGAAAATGGGGCAAGTTACGGTGGCCTTGCGCATTGGACTGCCTAATAGTACTAGTGAAGCTGATCTATCAGACACTCATCATGAGAATAAGAAGGTTTTGGATCTCAAGGAAGACCTTCAATAGGTACAATAACATGCAGGTTAGTTAATATTAATTATTCTTACCCATCATATATCTTTTGAACAAATTTTTGTGGGGGTTTTTAATTTGAGAACCTTAAATACAAATTTTCACCAAGAAATTAAACTACAACCTAACTGAAAAAAATAAATGAAAAAATATTCAAACCAGAAAAGGGAAGTTAAAAAAAAAGAGGATACACTTTGTAGTGAAGTTTTTTAGAATCATAACTTGTATAGTGGTGGAAGTAATTGAATTGTTGAATTGTTAATTATACAAATGGCTTGATAAGTCAAACTAGAGAAGACGACTTTGTGTTGAAAAAGAGACGACGACTTCATTATAAACCCATGTTTAGTGATGGGTTCTGGAGCCGCTCTTATTCTGGATTGGTGTCAAATACCCATATTCAGTCCATGATATGTTTTAAGCCCACCAAACAATGATTAGGATCCATGTCCATTTTAATTGAATCTATCCAATTCAATCCAGCCCACCAAACAGGGCCTACGTGTTCTATATACAGAAGCTGCTAGGTTTTAGGTTAGGATATTGCCAAGACACAAATTTCTCACTTACAACTAGGGAGCTTAGTACAAGTTAAAAAAAACAAAGGTTGCATTATGTAGCTCCCACAGCCCCTTGTAGCAGCAATTCTTGGCTCCACCATTGTGCACTGTGCTGTGTGCATCCATCACAAATTCATGTCTCCACACATATATATGTCATTTCATATAATTTTTCTTTTTTATTTGTGTTTTGTACAAATTTAGAGCTACCCACAACTACTTTCTCACCGTCATATATATTGCTACTATAAGCTTTCATAAAGTGATATGCCTATAAGTAATGTGCATTACTTCATAACCTTTTTAGTCTTGTGACTTTCCCAGAAGTCGAATGTCTTTGTTTAGCTCCAAGAGAAATTGACATGCTGAGCTCATTTTAACACCTTGAATATGACTGGGAAGATGAATTGTTAGTACAAATAATATTTCCTGCAACTTTTACTCAAAATTGGAATTATGTACAGAACAATTATTGCTTCATTGTAGAATAACATTCACATACTACACAAAAATTCAATTACCATACCACAGTTCAAAAGACTAATTCAAACTGAAGTGAACCACCAAAGTTTAGAGTAACGAGAGCTTAAATCAGGAAGGACCAGAGTGTACATGTACCAACTAGGCATGCACAGATGACAGATGATAAACAAAACGCATTAAAAGGTGAATGAAAATTTGTAACTAAATACAATGAAAAACTGAAATATTACAATTTACAAACTAATTTCTTCAGAAGACGTCCAGATAGAACTGCCATATTCCGTCAGCAATCTAAAGGAGGATGAGGAACAACCGACAGAGAAGCGGCTTCTGGCTTGGCCAAAATTGCAAATATCCCAGAAACCCTGTTATTTTGAATTAAATTGATCAAGCTGATATAATATGTACAAAATCATTTTTACAAAGGTGTGAGATGTGGATTTCTTTACCTGAATGTACTAAGAAACTCGATTTCTGGTACTACTTTATATCAGAATGAATAGACTATGCAGGGGATATAATAGCTGCACTGGTATAGATATAGCCATACATGAGTTTTGCAGTTCTTCAGCTAAATAAATATCTGCAGTTTTAACCCAATTTAAAATTTTGTTAGCATTAGCCACTGAATATTTGATTAAATGTATTAACGTGAAAATTGTCAGAATTGAGCAATGTGACAGGAGAGATTGACTTTCATTACCTGCAGTTTGGCTTCCTGCAACATTGAAGTCATATAGTTATTATTCTAGATAGCTGAAAACGAGACGATAACTTTTCCAATAAATCTTCAAGGGTTGTATTTGTATGTTACATGTTGTGGTCTCTAATAGGAAATTTGAGTCCCTCTTTATTTTGATTCACAGAAAAGTGTAAGTGAACGCAATGAATTTGTGTATCTTCTTTGTTTTAGAACATATAAGATCTTAAAGAGATTTATGTGTTTGAGACAACACCACTTTCCAGGTTGGTGTAACTTGTTTCACGTGTTTTCTTTTGATCATATTCGACAGAAGTATTCACCAGATTCGACAGAAGTATCTCAAAAGAAATAAAATTTCCTGTCAAATCAGGATACTAAAATGTTTAAACTGATAGTAAGTCTAACACTGGGGCAACTTTTTCCTTGCTTAAAGATATCTGAATCTAAATATTAACAAGGTTGGATTGATAATTGAATAGTAGTTACTACTTGATTGACACACTCTTATGAATTAATAACAGCAAGTTAGTAGTTATAAACAATAAGAAAAGTTTGTTCAGATATCTCAAAATAGGCATGCAATTTGGTAAGCATAGCAATGTAGTAACAGTTGTTTCAATATTTTTTTTTGGGTCAAAAGCCAGTAAAAAGCACAAAAGAACAGAGAACTAGCCATTTTAAACTTATGAGCAGAGACTGCAGAACAATCACCTGATAACGCCACTGGGATCGATCAAGACATGGCACATCATATCTGTTCCCCATCGATCATTATGTGACGGATGTGAGCAATCTTGGGCCAATCTTCGCCTTTTTCTCTCTGACATCGTTGTTTTAGCAAAGGACAATAAAAGATTTCTAGAAGTGAAAGAGAAGTGGGCAGCCCTTCCTCTGGCAAGCTCTGGAGCTCAGGGCATCTCCGAATTGCCAAATTTTCAAGAGAGATGAGGTTTGTCAACCCATTTCCATCCATGGTCTTAAGACTTGAAAGAGTGGAGATGGAGAGAGAGCTGAGAGTATTTGGCAGTAGCCCCTCCTCTGGAAATAAATCTACTTCTCCACATTCATTGAAGTCAACTTTCAAGTCTCGGAGAGAGGTGAGTCTTCCTAGAGCCCATTGCATACGATTTGCAATCAGCTTTCTGCAAGACTCAATCCGCAGTGATTTTAACTCTAATGGCAATCCCCCGTCTGGAAATGATTCCAGTTCTGGACATTCTGTTATGTCCATAGACTGAAGAGATGGGAGAAGGGTGAGCATCTGTTCTGGCAGTGACCTCAATTTCTTGCAGCGACAGATATTTATATTCGTCAAGTTTGGTGCACGTAGCCCTCCGTCAGGAAAACAAACAAAACTTGGGCAATATATATACAGGTACTCGAGGCATAGGAGTTTGCTGCGTTCAGATTCTTGTGAAAGAGTGAGACATTCTATATTAGTTCGACACAACACGAGCCTTTTAAGCTTCGGAAAGTAATCCAAAGGTAATCTCCCTCTTAGCTTAGGACAATTCCGCAGACGAAGCTCACAAAGATCAGGAAAAGCTCCACCTTCTTCATTACCTCCAACATAAGACCACTCTTGCCAATCTCGCATGTTTTCGAAGATCAAAACTTGCAGAGATCGAAATTGCTGGATTTCACTGCCATCATCACCAAAGAACTCAGCACCTATGGACATGACGCCATTTAACCCAATAATTTCAAGCTCTCTGAGAGAGGGCAGCATTCCAAGAGGTGGCAAGAAGTAACAATTTTTACAGTTAAAAAGTCGAAGACAAACTAGATTTGAGTAAGAACGATCAACTAACCAACCTGGAAATCTCGTACCCTCATAAGAAACAATGGTCAGTTCTTTTAGGTTCGTATGAGGTTGGAGGTTGTCGAGGACTTCTCTATCTTTTTGCGAATCCTCAGTATCGCCACCCCATTTCAAAACAAGTTGATTTAGATACTTCTTCTCCTTCATATTGGCCTCCAAAGCATCCCTGACGTGGACAATGTTATGAAGCCCTGAAATACAAAGAGTTCCACGCAGACACTGAAGCTCCTTCAACTCTACAATGTCATCATACCCTGCAGTATTTTGGTCCAACACAAAGTCACTCAACGTTTGGAGATCCTGCAATTTGCCCATCTTTGGTGGCATCTTTTCTAATTTTGTTCCTCTGATATCAAGATGCCGCAAGTTGATTAGTCTTTCCAAGTTGGTTGGCAACTCAACAAGGCCTCGACAGTACGACAACAACAAAGTTTGCAAATTATACAAAGTACATGTTGTATCAGGTAACTTGCCTATCAAAGTGTAAGACAAGTCCAAGTGCTTTAGATGTTTAAGGTTACTAATTGAATTAGGCAAATTCCTAATGTTGTAGCCTGATAAATTTAGCACTCTTAAACATTGTAGTGTTGGAATTAAATCATGCAGTATCTTGTCCGACATATGAAACTGTGCGACAAATGGACACCTTAGTGATAATGGTAGGAAGGTGCGCAAATTCTTTGCCTCATATAAAGCCTCAAATTTCTCAAAACCATCACCATATGTTTTCATATACGAAAAATGACGAGTCTTACACTGAATGTCCAATGAGTCATTGTCCTCCAACCTCACACAAAAATCTCCACATACGAACTTCGCTAAGTCATTGTTAAGGTCATGCATGGTGAAAACTGGTTGATCAAATTCGCCTTGTGAATGTTGAAAAAATGACCTTGAGAGTAAATCATCGAAGTAGTCCTCTCCAACTTCTTCCATTGTTTTCTTGTTTTTGGATTGTAAGAGACCTTCAGCCATCCAAAGAAAAACCAGATTCGATTTTGTGAAAACATAATCTTTGGGAAATATCGAACAATAGGCAAAACAACGCTTAAGATGCCGAGGCAGATAATGGTAGCTCAACCATAAAGCCGGCAGAATGTTGCTATCCTTATCTGACAACTGCCAAATATCGTTCTTCAGTATATTTTCCCATTCCTCTATGTTTGATTCAGAGCTTAAGAGACCTCCAAGTGATTTTGCAGCTAAAGGAAGGCCTTTACACTTTCTAATAATCTGTCTTCCAATCACTTCAAGTTTTGGATTTCCACCAACTCTTCTACTTTTGAAGGCATGTCTTGCAAATAACAACCAACAATCTTCTTCGGATATTTGCATCAGATGGTGAGTTGGAAGAGTACCCATTACAGACGCAACGCTTGCATTGCGCATCGTGACAATGATTTTACTTCCATGAGCTCCAGACTCAAATGGACGCCTCAAGACATCCCAATCCAAATAGTTCTCATTCCAGACATCATCGAGAACAAAGAGAAACTTCTTTCCCGTCAAAGCTTCCTTGAGCTTAACCTGAAGCATATTTAGGTCCACGAGATCACAAGTTCGTGACATGATTGAGCCATAAATTGTTTGTGTCACTCTAACAACATCAAACTCTTCTGAAACACAAACCCACGCTTGGAGTTCAAAATGCTGCTTTACTCTAACGTTGTTGTATACGAGCTGAGCAAGAGTGGTCTTGCCGATCCCTCCCATGCCCACAATGGGAATCACACTTATTTTATTTTCAGTCACATCATCTAATAATAATTTGATGATAGTTTCTTTGTCCTCATCCCTTCCATACGGAGTAGAGTCCTCAACCAAAGAAGTTGAAGGTATTATTTGTGATGCTCTCCGTCTTGCTCCTGCTTTCAAATTAAGAACATCTTTTTTCTTTTCAATGAATTCCAGTCTCTCAATGATTTCTTCTATCTTGGAGTCAATTGCTTTGTCAATGGCATAAAACCATGGAGAGAAGAGCTTTTTGTTGAGTTTTCGGAACAGCTGTTTTTTATTATTATTATTATTTTATATATCAAATAGAAACTTCATTAGATAAACTTCAGCGGTATAATCAAAAATATTAACAAGACATCAAAAATATCAATCTCAAAATGGCAACAAACTAACATGCTAAAAGCAAAACTAACGAGGACAAAGCCGCATTAGTTCACCAACAACAAATTAATAATTTTAAAGCTAATTAAATATTTAATTGAAGTTAATTTCTTTTCATTTTTGGAATAGAGATACACATAAATGTTCTAGGAACATATTCATTGCCTAGTATACAGAAATCTCTATATATAAAACAAAAGGCCCTTATTTATGAAAAAAAATTTCAAAACACAACTACTTAATGGATTTAAAATTAAAAAAAAGTAAATTCCAATTTAAAAAAAAGAGAAAAAAGAAGTATATATATAGTGGTATATAGTCAATAGAAACTTTAAATAACATTTTTCTTAAAATCCCCACAATCTGTACCTTACTAGTGCTGCTTCCATATTCAGCCTCCACCTTGCACCTCAAGGCTTCTGTCTTAATCTCGTTCAACAGATCCTCAGCATCATAGACTGCCTCCTTAAGCTCTTCGAGCCATTGCTTCACATCTTGGTTACTTATTTGCTTCTCCTCAGCATCATCAAGAACAGCATTCACAGACAACAAAGTGATCTTCAACTTCTTCAGCAAACCCTCAGTGAGTTTCCTTCCCTGGATGAAATCAAGCACCTCCTTTGAAAGCATCTTCTCGAACACTTCCTCTAGCAAAGCCTCTGCAAAAGCTCCCGCCACAATCTCCATGGTGTTAACTTCTTTTCTATATGGAATTCAGAGTTGAGAGAGAGAAGGTATTATTCTGTGAACAGGAGTTAGTAGAATAACTAAAGCTTAGAATAACAAGTTTATATGAGCATATATTTTGATGAAGCTGAGATAAATAACAATGGACGACTCATAAATCGTTGAAAGTGAAGTCAAGTTAAGCTATTTATATGGGAATCTGGACTATATATGTAATGTCATTATTTTTTTTCTCTCTCCTTTTGCTTTTGATAAAGGCAGATGCTTTCAAAAATATACTGGAGAAAGAAAGCAAAAGGGCCATTTGGTTTCCCATTTTCTCCCCCCGTCAATTATTAATTTATTATGAGGAAACCATATAACAACAATGTTAGTGGGACCGCAAATTCCTTCTTATTTTTTCTCTGCTTCACTTTTTGACAAAGCTAACGCAGGAAACTTATAAACAATGTAGCACTGAAAGCACTGGAAGAACCCTTTCAGATAAAAAAATCAGATATTTTCAAAAAGATTCCACTTTCACTATTTTTACACTCTCCTCAATCATGTCATTCATGCTTCATTTCATACATATCTATCACTCTCATGTATTGGAAATAACACTTTTTGTTGTTCTTAGTTAATAACGCAATGACACGTAAAATAACTTTTTCACATGTCATTGTGTTATTGATTTGAAATAACAAAACAGTGCTATCCCCGTTATATATAAATTTTTTAAGTCTTGTAAACTAAACTCCACCACCACTCAGTGCGTCATTTTATTTTTCTACAAAATGGAAAGACAAAGAAATATTAAAATTAATCAGTTGAGTTGGATATCATAACAATAATTATATATTAGCTAGGTTTTACTTTAAATCTGCTTTGTTGTTAACATCCCTTCCTGGTGTCATGAAAGGGTCAAGTTTATCCATTATATATCAACTTTTCTAACACTAGAAGTAAAAATAGGGACTTTGTAAGAAGGACTTTATCTAGTACGTGTGATTACTTTACCATAATAAAAAGTAAATGTAATTATATAAGACCATGTTTTCCTATGTGTGATCATCTCCTGTCCAAAATCTGCCAAAGCATACAAACTTTTGCTCCTTCAACAATCCAAATTACAAAATAAAAAGAAAACAGCACTACAAGTTACAACCGTAATTCAGACCAAGAAATTTTCAGAACCTAGAAAGTGAAAGATAATAGCTAAATGTCATGATGAGAGTCTCAAATTACATCTTTTTAATATTATTTTGAAGACTTTATGATATAATTTTGACTTAATAAATATAATTTCACTTGTTGTTACATTTTATTCTCACCAATTGAACTTATGAGGTGAATTTATCTTTTGTAGGAAGTTGGAAAGCCAATTGATGAAGATATATATTTGTCCAAGTTCAAGCAAGTGTGAAAAGAATTGCTAGCAAATTTTATTGAAGAATTGATTGTGGAATTATTGTGATTATAAAGAGAAGTAAAGAGGGAGAAGAGAAAACAAAACCGTTGAAGCTAAAGAGCCTATTTCATGTCATTCATAGCCATTTAACGCCCACTACCTCACTGTTATTTCTTTTCCACTAACTCTCCACCATCAACGAATGTTTAATCCAATTAATCCCTCACTTAAACTCTTCATTATCCACCATGAATCTATTAACTTTCCACTCATTTCATTGACCACTATAAATCACCCATCAACTCATTTGGCAAGAGGACACTACGACATATTTCTTTATCCATTTCATTCAAAATTTAGTTTATGATTTCCTTTGTAATGAGTTGCTAGAACTCTAGCTAAGGCTAAAGAAAATGTTCTTTGAGTAAGTTTGTGAATTGTTCTTTAATCCAATATACGGTATGAATTGCTAAATCCTTTTATTTTGATTGATGTTAAGTGCTACTATCTTTTCATGAGTTTACTTATATTTTTCTCATTGTTAAGAATTGACTTAGCATGCTTTTAAATTAAAAGAGTAGATATTAAGAGATTCCATTTTCTGAACAATTATTAAAAAAAATAACATTGAAAAATTAAATTAGTTTTAATTTCTTTATCTTCTGGTTAAAGTTTCTCAATGATAATTTTAATCGAGTTATAATTTGGATTAAAGAGCACGAAACATATTTTGCTTAAAGAATTGAACCTTGATGCCTTAGCATTTCCATTATTAATATTTCATTTTTAAACTCAATTTTCACAACAATCAAATCAAATTACTTTTCCATTTTGCTTGTCACTTTTATTGTGGTGCGTTTAATTATTTCTATGTGCAGATATTTGCCTACCTGCTCCTTGAGAATACGATACTTGGACTTCAAAGATTATTACTATGTGTGACTACTTGCACTTGGGTATACGCAACAGGCCACAAGAATATGTAGTGGTTGTGTTATTATTCATAATTAATGTGAGTTACATCAGATCACAAGTGTAGAGAAAACGGTTAGAGATATAACATTATCAGATAATGAGAGGTGATTTACAAAGAATTAAGCAAGTGTTGCAAAGAATTAAACAAGTGATAAATAGAGGATAATAACAAATGATAAGCTTTAACGCCTATATGTAGGGGTGGACAGAATTCGGTTCAGTCTTGTTTTTACCTAAAATCGAAATCAGTACTATTCATCCAATTCGGTTTTTAGTCCAAATTGGAGAAAAATCGAACCAAACCGAATTGCCAAGGAACAATTTGGTTTTCCAATTTTTTCAGTTTACTTCTTCTTCTTTTTTTGTTGGGCTTCAATATCTATAACATTTAAGGCAAATTGGGCCTAAAGTTTTTCTTTCACATTTATACTGGGCCTAAAGTTAGTAGAATCCAAAAGGGAGGCATGATTAGCATACCGAAGATTGGGCTTAAGAACTAGTTTTAGCCTGTGTTACCATAGAATAAGTAGGAAGAGGTTGAACCTAGGGAATGAGTTGCACGTGATGGATGTCTTGAGGAACTTGGTGAAACTAGCGTGACAATAAGGGGAATGGGTGAGGGAAGGGTGAGGGAAAGGTGAGGATGTGATGATGGGTCACAATGCAAAGATAAGTAGTATTAGACCAAGATCTAGTTGGTAATATTGTTAAGTTTGTTAATTGGTTGGTCCTCAAAGTAGCATATGCTTAACTTTCAAAATTCAGGGTTTAGGTTAAAAATGAGCTAAACCCTCAAACATGAGGTCTGACAACTTCATCCATTTCTTTTAACATCACTTTAGTCAAAACTTCTACAATGTAACTAATGGCATGTTTACTTATTTAGAAATGAGGCAATGATGAATCAGAAAAGTTATGAATATGGAAGAGAATGAATTGGAATTTGATCAGCTACTACTCTCAATCAATTGTGTCTGATGGGCTGCCGTGCCCTCCTAGTTAATCTTTGTAAGGTCTCAATCTGAGTGGGGATAAGCTTCATGCTGGTCTCTCTTGAGTCTTGTCCAAGGTCTAAAATATCGGTAGTCCAAAAACAGGGAAATTTCTATGGAAATATCGAGATATTATCGATATCGATAAAAATTGAATAAAAACCACGAAAATTGTAAGAAAAACTTGGAAATTTTTATTGAAACTTTGGAGGATGCTTATTTAGTCAATTATCTATTAGTTTATCATAAAAAATGGGAAAGAAATGCATTGCATGATGGATTTAACTAATTTAAGTTGATTATATAACGAGCTGACAAATACCGTGAGTGTAGAAAATATGTAGTAATTAATGAAAAAGGATTAAACACACCACAATCATTTATATATAATGATTTACTACAATATTTTACAATTTATACATTGTGTGCGAGAGCGTGAGTGAGTTTAAATTGTTTAATTTTTGAAAGTTCAAGTCGGGATATTATATATATTAGATTGCGTAGTTTATAAACACAAAGTCATCAACAGCGTGGTGGTTAAGTGGCTGCAAACACTCGACCTCATGCGCTGAGCTTGAATTGTTTTGAGTTTAAATTGTTTAATTTTTGAAAGTTCAAGTTGGGATATTATATATACTATATTCCGTAGTTTATAAACACAAAGTCATCAGCAGTGTCGTGGTTAAGTGGCTGCAAACACTCGAGTTGGGAGAGGTTTGAACCCCCACATGCGCAAGCTTAAATTGTTTAATGCTCCACTTATCGTGACGTGGAGTGCATGAGAAATTAGAAATCGGAATAATTCTAATACGCATGTGTTAGAATGTCATGTGCACTTAACGAGAATCGCGAAAGTGGGGAATTGACGAACTTAGGAATAGGGAAAGTAAGGAATTAGGAATAGGGAAAATAAGGAATTGTTTACTTACCGCATGGAATCATAATAGGGATAGTTGATTCCCATTATTTGCACTTATTAACTCTCATGAATTGGAAGCTAAACCAAGTTTTGGAAAGCAATATAAGAGAAAAAAAAAATATAGTTGATTTAGTTCCTTGTTTTAATGTAGTTGATTTAGTTCCTTATTTTGAGGGTATTGGATTACGGAATTAAGGTGGGATTAACTTTTTTAATTTTTGGATTCATTATGTATTTGTAAACATGTGAGAAATTCATGAACTGAAATAATTCTTTTTCTTTTCATATACATTCCTAGTAAGTAAACATGACATAAATAGTTAAAAATATGAATAATTCCAATAATCATCCCAACATAATCCCTATAAATAAACATGCCATAAGTGCGAGTGAACGTAAGGAAATGACATCGGAATATAAAATAAAATCACTTGTATATAAAATAAAATAAAAATTAGCATGCGTTGAATGTAGCATGAAACCCAAAAAGGAAAAAGAACATGCCAAGGGCCATCCTTTTGGGCCTTTTGGTTGGGGGCAACGGGAATCTTTCAAGTGCCCTTGGCTTATAATGGTTTTCAGAACATGCCAAGGGCCATCCTTTTATCATTTCTTAATGAAACACAGTCCAACAATACACTCTCTCTGTCCTATATATATATATATATATATAGGGCTTAGTTACTGTGACCCCTCAGCCTCGCTTTCTCCGATCTCAGCCGAAATAAAAACATCCCCACCTCAGTCTTCATCAACTCTCTCATCCTCCCTCTCCAACCCATCTCACTCCGTAAGCTGTCTCTCTCTCAGTCTTTTTCTTTCCATGTTTAATATGTGCGCATGTCATGGTTTTTTTTTGGGTCAGTATATGCATGTCATATTGGATCTGTGGTTTTTGAGATTAAATCCGGTTGTTTATTTGTTTAACAGCTGATCAGTCTTCTCCCTTTGGTTTTTGGGTTTTGTTGTGAGGGTTTGTGTTGTGGGTTTTGTGTTTTTGCTTTTGGGTTGTATGTTTTTGCGTGTGACATATATAGAAAAATGAAGATCAGGACTGAATTGATCCTCGGTTTTCAGAATTTGTTTTTCTGAAATCTGAAACAGAAATGAAAAGTTGGAAACAGCATAGATTCGGTTTTTTTTTTTTGGTGTCTTTGAAAGCACCTTCTTTTATGAACCAATGTTTTGCCTTTTTTTTTTTTTTTTTTTTTTTTTTTTCCCTTGCTCGTTTTGCAAACAATCTTTGTTGGAATTTTAATTTTTATTGTCAGGATGTATGTCTTGAACTCAGAATTAGATTCTGATTACCCCCAAATGGTAAAATGTGACCTATTTGGCTGAAGTTGCTGGGTTTTGACGCACTTTGTAATTTGGTGAAGCTAAATGGGTTCTCATGTTATTGGCTTTGGTATAATCTGGTTGATTATTGTTTGGTATGACTCATAGATTAGTTAACTCATAGATTAGTTAACTGATCTGACTTTGGTTTTAGAGCTATTTGCGTTTTCACCCTTAATCTTCCAAAATTTACTGATCTGATTTTTGTTCTGGTGTGAACATCTTGAAATTTTAAATTTAAGTATGTTTATGTTTTGCATGTTTTCCAATGGTCAATTACAGCATCTGGTTGAAAAGTTAAAACATGTATGCCACTTCATATTTAATTATTGTTAACTTTGTGGTGTTAGCTTTATTGTGAACTTTACTTTTGTATTTGTCTCCTTTCCTACATTTGAAATAATTTGGGTCACTACCAGAATAACCAGACAATAATGAATTAAATTTGCTTGATGAATTCAGTAGGGGGTCATACAAGGTCAAATAGATTACGAAGAAGTTGATTGACCCGTTTATATCATATGAGTACTTGTGAGAGGCGTGTCACAATTTTCAGTTGTGGGCTTGGATGCTAGATGCACACTTTTTCTCGGGATTGTTTATTGTTTATCTTTTTGTGTAATTTTCATAGGTCATGTTGGATGGTGTATATTGTTTTGTTTTGGATCATTTAGTGTTATAACTTGTTTTGTGGTTACACTTCTAGTTTTAGACCAATAATTTAGTTATTCTTCACGGATTAAAGTAACCATCTGTATATGCTATCTAACCAAAACGGAGCCTCGAGTGAAGAGCATAGAGCATGAGCTTGCTTCTTCTCATAGTGCTCCGGACATTGACTGCCTTTGTGTTTCAGAGGGGATGGTTTTGTTCCATCTTTTTATGAATTTTTCAGAAGCGTACAAGTGATGTCCCTATCTTATTCAGCTGTGTTGTTAGAGACCTGAAATGAAATTCAAGTTAATCTATATGGAGAATAATGAAATAGCTGGTCGTGGAAAGTTCTGCTGCATAATGTTGATCGCTAACATATAACAGATGCAAGTTTTGGATCACGGTATAGTTTTTTAGGGCTAGGCTGGGGCCGGTTTGGTTTGCTCATGTCTGTGGTAAGATAAAACTGGATCAAGGTTTTGAATTGTTTTCCACCCTTTAATGAAAATTCTATTGTGTAAAGTTCCTTGCTGTCATCTTTTGGTGTTAAATTGCCTTGCTGTTCTCCATTATTTGTATTGTTGGTAACACAACTTTGTTTCTTTCATAAGTGTAGTCTTGAAATGTTCTTTTGGGTAGTGTTCTTTTTGCTGTTCTCTCTTTTGGGTAGTGTTCTCTTTGCTGTTCTCTCTTTTGTTAGTGTTCTTTTTGCTGTTCTCTCTTTTGTTAGTGTTCTTTTTGGTAGTTATTAAAAGTCTTGAAATGTTGTTGGTTGATTTCAGGGCAAAACATGTCAACCATGTCAACTTTGCGAATTCCATCCCAATGCATGTTCAGACATACACCCCAGAATCGTTTCACCAGTTCTATCGTTAAGTTATCATCTCCTCTTGGATCTGTGAAGAATATCTCCAAGGCCTTCGGCTTGAAAGCATCCTCCAACTTCCGAGCATCAATGGCAGTATACAAGGTCAAGCTGGTTGGACCAGACAGTGTGGAGTGCGAGTTTGATGCTCCAGATGATGCATACATCTTAGATTCAGCTGAGAATGCAGGAGTTGAGTTGCCATATTCTTGCAGGGCTGGGGCCTGCTCTACCTGTGCAGGGAAGCTGGTGGCAGGTTCAGTGGACCAGTCCGATGGCTCGTTCCTTGATGACAATCAAATGAAGGAGGGTTATGTGCTGACCTGTGTCGCGTACCCAACTTCAGATGCTGTGATTCACACTCACAAGGAAAGTGAGCTATATTAGGTGCCTTGCTGTTGGAATTAAGTAGAAAGTTTGGAAGTGTTGCTAGATTTATTATGCATCTCATGTTGTCAAGGCTCTCGTAGACCTTCTCGTTGTTCTATTTTGGTAGGGGTTTGTTGTGGAATGGCAGTGCATCTAGATGTTAATGGTTGCCGAATTGGTTTCTGTAGGTGGCGCTTTAATTCAGTTCTTATTCAAGGGATAGATTCAAGACCTGTCCCAAAGCGTTTGTAGAAAAATTCACAAATTAAATTTGCTTTTCACATGGGAGGGAAATTCTTGCGCAATTTCGCTCCTTGTTTTCCAAAGGAAGAGCATTGACCCAGTTTTTTGCCAATTAATAGAACATGCCAGGTTTGAACGACGGTCACTCTTTTAGGTCATGTAAAAAATCCCATATCAAAAAGCTCTACCCATGTGGTAGTTTACTACTTTTGCTCTACCTAGTTATGGTAGTTTAACCATCTTCCCTCCTTTCTGTGCCTCCCTGCTCTGTCCCCCGGCTTCCCCTTTCTTTACCTTCCCTTCCGACTTCTTGGTATCCCAAAATGACAAATGCACACCCAACTGCGGATTCTCTGGCCTCATGTTCGGAGGATTCTTTTGACCTAGACGACGTGCAAAGAGAAATAATACTTGTGGGGGCGATCATTGCTGATGTGGTGCCAAACATTGGTGGGATCAAAGGAGCCCTTAGATCTGCATGGAGCAGCTTGGGAGCTCTCTCCATCTCCCACTACAAAAGGAACATCTTTACCATCTCCACTTCCAGCGAAGTGGCTTCCCAGATTCTTGAGGGTGCTCCCTGGAACATCATTAATTATTGTTTTGATGTGGTGGCTTGGCCCCCCCAACTAACCATTGAAGAGGTCCCTGTACACCTTATCCCTTACTGGGTCCAAGTATCAGGTCTGACTTTGGAGAAGATGAATGCCACAAATGCCAAAATCATAGGGGAAGAAATTGGAGCAGTTCTTGAGGTGGAAGATCCAGTTATGGGAAAGGCTATAACAAGGGGTTTTCTCAGAGTCAAAGTTCTCATCGACTCACGGAAACCCTTCCCTACCGACTTCTGGCTCCCCAGATCCACTCACCAATCTTTCCGTGTGGAGTATTGCTATGGAGGCCTTGGTGACTTCTGCTATGTTTGTGGGTTGCTAGGGCACTGTGAGAATGCTTGCAAGGGAAGTTCGGAGAGCAGTCGAACTTTGTCGGAAAATCCGTGGATCAAACGACGCCTACCTCCTGTCTACCCCCTCTACCATTGGAGCAACTAAACCGTGCTGGCCGACGGAGACCCCCGTCCGCACGAATCACAAGAAATGATCATGCGACGACAACAAACCTGGTGGAGGCCACACTGCAACCGTTGACCACAAATCCTGAACGACTTGTGAAACAGTCCCTTTCACTTGATGGCGACAACACTACCACTGTGCCCCTTATCATCGCTGTCACTGAGCAATCTGCCATTGTTTCTGCTACGCCTTCTAACATAACTGATGCAGCAACAAATGGCCACCTTAATGCCTACATTTTGAATAGGTTGTTGCCTCGAACCCTTGTGTCCCCTAGTACTGAGGAGCTGAGACAACGGTTTTTACCCGTTGGTTGCCCCAGCTCCAATGCCTACGAACGAGCTATGATTTTGGCGCTCACTTATAGGGGGTAGAACCCACCAACAAACCAGGCCTAATCCTCCAAATGCCAGCTTGAGCATAAGTCGAACCCAACCAATTGTCCTGAATTGACCCACAAAGCCTTATGTGTTTCTGGCCCATCATCTCGACACCCATGGGCTCAGATGGCTTTGCCCTTGACACAATCTCGTGAGATTTCTTGCGGCCCACTTGAGACATCATGAAAAGGAAAGGGCCCAATGCACACGGACTTGGGTTGTCAACCTTTTATCTCTGCCCTTCCCGACTCCTACACTTTTCAACAGGCTGCCTCCCCACCAATCTCGACAAAAAGACGTGTTGTCTCTCACCCTTACGAGGAGAGCCTTAAGACATGCAAGGCCCGCATCCTGCATGACCATGATACTATCGGTGCCAATTCCTATGGGCTGGTGGCTGTCCTAACTCAAGTCGGGGGTAATTGGAACCGAGGCAGGGGTTGAGTAAGAGGAAATAGAGGAAGGGGTCATGTGCTAAGGTAGAAGGGGGAGGTCATGCGGAGATGACTCTGCCCCCTATGTTATGAACCTAAGTAATTTCAAGGAAATACAGGTGGAATTCGTTAAGGAGCTCCCTGTGGTCGACAGGGTGACTACTCCCCAAGTTTCGGAACCAAATGTGTAGGGGCAATCCCACCTCCAGGGTTATGGTGGCTGGCCCAATGTAACGACCCGATCCTAAATAAACTTTTAATTATTAAGTTATTCAGATAAAAGATCATTTTGCCCCTGAAGTATTTTATTAGGTTTAAAGTTGACTTTTTGACTGGGAAGGAATTTATGAATTTAAACTATACCATTGTGTAGAGCACGGCGAGATGAGTCCGTAGACACGTAGTGGGTTCAAATCGGAGTTGTAACGAAAAAGATACGATCAAAATACCCTCAGTGGCATAACCGTAATTTTTTGTGAAAAGGGTTTGATAAAAGTCTGAAAACCCTCATTTTTCTCTCTCCCTGTGCAGTCTCTCTCTCTCTCTCTCTCTCTCTCTCTCTCTCTCTGTGGTTTGCACGACACCCCCCCCTCCCCCGTACTGTTCACTGACGACTACTTTTGGCCACCGCTGCTGCCATGGAGCACCATCGCCCACCAGACTGGTCAGGTTCGAACCGCCGTCACCCAGCAGCCTTTCCCGACCCTCTTCAACGTCAGCCACAGCTGGAATCCGCCGGAAAAAGCCATTAAAAGTCATCGATTTTTGACAGTTTTTCACCGGCTTTGATCTCCGTCATCCGGCCACCGTTTCCGACGAGTGAGGTATGCTTTTTCACCTATTTTTCATGATCTAGCTAATGGTTGGATAGGATTGCATCAATTTGATCTTAGGTAGCTTGATTTTCGAATTGGATTTCAGCCAGTTTTGGGATCACGATTCCGACCACTTCTAGTCACTTTTTGGGATACGCCCAAGAACAAAAGTAACTCCAAATAGGGTTTTACACCTAGGGTTTAGAAGTCTTAAGTCATTTTGAGATTTCCCGGCGAAGTGTTTTTGCTTTGGACACCCACGCGTTACCAGCATGAGTAGCGGCTCGTGGGCACGGTAGAAAAAGGGCATTGTGTCCCTATGTGATCTCCTGGTCCTCAAAAGCGCATAGGTGTACTCGGATTTCAATTTGGATATCGTTTGAGTATCGAACTGATTTTGCCTATTGTATGTAATCGAGGTTCGATAGGTTCGGACCGCTGGATCGACTCCATTCTAATATATGTTGATCTAGGTATTTTTAGGATCGTATAGGGTTTCGCAGATCGTGAATTGGAGCCTCGGATGTTCCGATTCAATAACTTAAAGTTTGTGTTTTATAATGACCATCCGATCGTGCGATTGTGAGCGATCCGACCATTCGATCAGGACCAAACTTGCAGGACGTGTATCCAAGACCTTGTGGAACCCTTAGAAACTTTCGGATCATAAAACGGAGGTGGTGGGCCCTACGGGCCCGGTCGACCAAGTTTGGATAGTTTAACCTCTCGGTTGACCGTGAGTCTTTCAAGGTAGTTTCACCCTTCGAAAAGTAAGTAGGATAACCTTGTAAACGAGCCTTAATTGTTATTTGAGTTTAAATTGGAAATTGGTACGATATGGGATTTCCTTTAAAGGTTGTTGCTTATCATTAATTAATATTATTTGATTAAATTATGTTGCATTTTACTATAGACTTGTATCGCTAAATTGTGATTATCTATATTATTATTGTGATATTTGAGACTTATAATTATTCGGAATACGGATTGTATTGGTTGAGTGCCATCCCTCAGATACTAGATACTTCCCATACGTGGCATTAGAATTTCCGGTGTATGGAAAGATTATGTGATTATTAGGTCTCACACGTGCCGTTGAAATTTCCGGCGTGTGAGACACTTCCCATACATGGCATTGGATTTTCCGACATATGGGAAGATTATGTGATTATTAGGTCTCACACGTGGCGTTGGAATTTCCGGCGTGTGAGACACTTCCCATACGTGGCGTTGGATTTTCCAACGTATGGGAAGAATATATATGATTATTAGGTCTTACACATGGGGTTGGAATTTCCGACGTGTGAGACACTTCTTATACGTTGGATTTTCCGGTGTATGGGAAAAATATGTGATTATTTAGTCTCACATGTGGCATTGGAATTTCCGGCGTGTGAGACACTTCCCATACGTGGCGTTGGATTTTCCGGCGTATGGGAAGAATATGTGATTATTTAGTCTCACACGTGGCGTTGGAATTTCCGGCATGTGAGACACTTCCCATACATGGCATTGGATTTTCCGGTGTATGGGAAGAATATGTGATTATTAAGTCTCACATGTGGCGTTGGAATTTCCGGCATATGAGAAGAATATGAATAAAGGTTTATGTTTGGTATGAGGTGGTTTTAAGAAAAAGGAAAAGAAAGGATAATACTATAATTTACTACTTTGTATCGCTGTAATGGTTTGTATGTTATTGGAACCGGGGTTCTGTTGGAAGAACTACGTGTGGCTTGATCTCTTAGTAAGGATACGTAGGTAGCCTGGGGTCCCACCCAGGTGCAGTCGTGGACTAAATTTTAGTTATGTTGTTTTATTGAGATTGGTTTTGACCTTGTCGTTTGTCTTGAAATTCGGTTGAAAACTAGATGCGATTAAATAATTGTTCATACTCCCGTTTGGCTGAGCGAGGATTGTGTAAATGTGTTCTGGTCAAAACAGGTATAAAAATCGTTTTGGATTGTTGTACGATTTGGGCTAAGGCCTTAAACTACTTGCGATTGTGTTCGGAGGTTAAAACCTCGTATGTTGGATATTTGGGAAGTTAGATGATGTAAATTGCATTTGGCATTCATAATTATGTTTGAGTTTATTATTTGTCTTGTTTAAGGTATTATTTGACTTAAGAGCTTTGTTGGTAGTTTTGTTTCGGATTACTTGAAGGCCGGAGGCCAATTATGTGAATTTCATGAAATTATCTTGTGCATGCTGCCGGTTGGTGATATTAAATGTGTTTTATGCAGGTTGAAATTTTTTGGGATTATTCAATTTACAGGGGAGACTCTGCCAAAATTTAGGTAGAAAGTCTCGGTCTTTAGTAAGTGGGCCCGGCATCGGTGTGATGTTGGAATTTCCACAGGATTCGTCTCGGGTTTTGAGGAATTATGGGCGGATCCTGTCACCCAAGGCAGCCACAAGTCCTCAATGAGCCATCTCTCTTGGAATTGTCGAGGCTTGGGGCGTGCTCTGACAGTCCAAAAACTACGGGAGCTTATCCGCTCTCATGCCCCCTCTATGGTTTTTCTTATGGAGACTAAACAGAACAACCATAGAGTGTCTATGCTCAGGAGACAATTAGGATTTTTCAAGGGTTTCTGTGTTGACCTCGTGGGTCTTGCGGGTGGTTTGACTCTCTGGTGGAGACCAGAGGTTGATGTCGAAATTCTTGCCTCTAATAAGAATTTAATTGATACTATTGTGAAGAATAGGGACGATGGTACTCATTATCGGTTCTCTTGGATATATGGCCCTTCGTATCGGGAGGAGAAACTTATTTTTTGGGCAAATTTGGCCAATTTCGCACTGGTTAATTCTCCCCCTTGGCTCTATATTGGGGACCTCAATGAGATTCTGGGAAACGACGAGAAGGAAGGTGGCAATTCGTGGCCTTGGTGTCGCACCCGTTTTTTGCGTTCTTTTATGGACACTAATGGCTTACTGGACCTCAGATCCACTAGCAAATTTTTCACATGGGAAAATAGACAGGATGGTGCCTCCCTGGTTATATTAAAATTGGATCGATGGCTTATCAACGCTCCGTGGCTTTACATGTGGCTGGACTCTTGCGTTCATGTTGAGCCTAGGATTGGCTCTGACCACTCTCCTTTCGTGCTTCATTTCGCTCCCAGAGTCAGGAGGAGAAGGAAGAATTTCAAGTTCGAAGCATACTGGGCTGACAATCCTGAGTGCGATTCGATTATTCAAAAGGGATGGAACTGTGACCAAAATGGGGACTCTTTATCTACTCTGTCGGCTAACCTTGGAGGTTGCAGGTATGAAGTTCTGAATTGGAGCAAAAGGAAGTTTCCAAATAATCTCTCGCATTAATTATTTGACGAAGGATCTGGAGGCCCTTCAGTCTGGTGAGCATGAAGATAACTTTCGACACCAGGAAGCTGCTATTTGGAATGAACTGTCCTGTTTGTGGAGTAGAGAGGAAACCTATTGGAAACAGCGTTCTCGTGTAAACTGGTTGACGGCAGGAGACACAAACACAAATTTTTTTCCATCTCTCTACCCTTCATCATAGACAACACAACCGTATTGAGTCTCTACTGACTTCTAAGGGTGTTTGTATCAGTGAGGACCAGGCCGTTAGGAATGAGTTTGGTAACTTTTTTGGCAATCTTTTCACGTCTCAGGGTCCTAGAAATTGGGGGAGTACTCTTCAGTGCGTTCATCGTAGTATCATTGATGCCCAAATACCTGTTTAACTGACCCTTTCTCTGTGGAGGAGGTCCGAACTGCGGTTAAGCAGCTTGGTTCGCTAAAAGCACCCGCCCGGATAGGTTCCTTGGTCTTTTTTATGATCACTTCTGGGAGATTGTTCAGCACTCTATAAACGACTTGGTGACTGAATTTTTCTCCGAAAATTGCAACCTGGATCTCCTTAATCACACGCACATTGTCCTTATCTCGAAGGTTCCCAAGCCGACCTCTGTCAACCAATTCAGACTAATCAGTTTGTGTAAAAACTCCTACAAGATCCTATCGAAACTCCTAGCAAATCGTCTTAAGCCCCTTCTCCCAAACCTGATTAGCCAACATCAGAATACTTTTGTCCTAGGAAGGCAAATTCAGGATAATATCCTGTTGGCCCATGAGGCTTTCCATTACTTACGACTCAAAACCTCCAGGAAAGCTTTTGAACTGGGTTTGAAACTTGGCATGAACAAGGCGTATGACCACGTGGAATGGGATTTTCTGGAGGCCACCCTCTGTCAGTTTGGTTTCGACAACAGGTGGATTTCTCTGGTCATGATGTATGTTAAATCAGTTTCCTTCTCCTTGGTTCTGAATGGCTCCCTCGGCGATCGCTTTTCACCCTCTAGAGGCTTAAGGCAAGGAGACCCCCTATCCCCTACCTCTTTCTTCTAATCTCTGAGGTAGTCTCACTTAATTGAGCAGGGGTGTGATCCAGGGCATCAAATTGAGCAAGGGTTGTCCAGGACTCTCCCACCTTTTCTTCGCAGATGATTCTCTATTTTTTCTGCAGGCTAGTCCATCAAATTGTACTGCCCTCAAAGCTATTCTGGATTATTATTGTGCCTCCTCGGGTCAGGAGGTGAATTCTCTCAAATCTAGCCTACACTTCTCACCCAATACTGATAAAGGAACTAGAAACAATTGTGGCAATATCTTTGGGATTCCTGCTACCTGTGATCCTGGGCCCTATTTTGGTCTCCCTACCTTTTGGGGTTGCTCAAAGGTTGCTGCCTTGGCCTATGTTCGTGACCGAATAAATCAAAATATTGCGGGTTGGAAACAAAATTTCTTATCTCAGGCGGGCAGGGAGGTTCTAATCAAGTCAGTTGCTACTGCTGTTCCTGCCTATACCATGTCTTGTTTCTCATTGCCAATCACTCTTTGTAATGCAATTAATGTCGATTTGACAAGTTTTTGGTGGGGTCACAATAGAGAACACGGCAAAATTCATTAACATTCTTGGAAGAAGCTTTGCACCCCTAAGGCAGTAGGAGGCATGGACTTTCGTGATTTACACCCTTTTAATAAGTCCTTACTCGCTAAGCAAGGCTGGAGACTCTTACGCAACCCTGATGCCCTCTGGGCTAGAATCTTGAAAGCTCATTATTATCCGGATTGCAGTTTCTTTGATGCAAAAAAGGGCGGTCGTGCGTCTTGGTCCTGCAATAGTCTTTTAATTGGTCGGGAAATTATTGCAACAGGTGCCCATAGCAAATTGGTAATGGCCTTTCGGTGGATGTGTGGAAGGACCGGTGGTTAACTGGCAAAGGCTCGGGAAAAATCACCCCTCTCCCCACCAATAACCGTTTCACCCTTTTACTTGTGTCCGATATCATAGATTCGAACAGCGGTACTTGGGACATCTCTCATATTGAACCTTTCATCCCACCTTGTGATGCTGCAAAAATTCGTGCCACTCTCATTGGCACCATTTCCACTTGTGACCGCTTGATTTGGCCCGAGGTAAAATCCGGGGACTACTCGGTTAAATCTGGTTACTATCATGTCATTGGGGACTCTCCTCCCGTCTCTAGGGACAGAGCTTATACTTCCCATGTAGTGAATAAGGAGATTTAGAGCGTGATATGGGGGGCTTCGTACCACCCCTAAGATCCGTAACTTTATGTGGCGTGCTATCTCGAACTCCATTCCCATGGGCGCCAATCTCTTTAAGCGGAAGCTTTCCCTCTCTCCAATCTGTCGCTTATGTGGCCTTTTTCCTGAGACAGTGGAGCACATGCTTCTGCTCTGTCCTTGGACACGGGCAGTTTGGTTATACAGCCCTTTTGGGTATTCTCCTGATTTGGCAACGATTTCCACCCTTGACTCCTAGTTATTTGGTTTTCTGAGTGGTACCTTTGCCGATGGTGATGAAAGGAATTGAGGAATCTCCCTTTTCATGTTCTGCTCCTGGGAAATCTGGAAGGCATGCTGCTAGGCTTTATTTAATGATCTCAGGCCCTCTCCTACTCTGGTTCTCTCCCATGCAATCAGCCTTTTGGAGGAATTTTCTCTGGCAAAGGATTTGGCGACTCGTGCTCCTCTATCTAACGGTGGTGCTCCCCCTGGAGTGCACTGGTCCCCTCCTCAATTTCTCTTTGTTAAAATTAAAATTGATGGTGCATGGCAGGCCAAGTCTGGCGTGGGTGGTGTTGGCGTGGTTATTCGGGATCATAATGGAGCTTTCGTGGGTGCCACTATTCAGCCCTGTAATCTCTCTTCTGCAGCGGAGTGTGAAGCCCAGGCGGCGATCGTGGGCCTTTCCTTTGCCTCCTCCATGCATTTACATCATGTGGTGGTGGAAACCGATTGTCTGGAGCTCTTTTCTTGTGTAAAGAGTGATTCTGCGAATAGTAACTGGAGGTTTTATACCTTTCTTGTTGAGTTTCGACGTTTGGAGGCTTTTTTCAGCCATTGTGATTGGAACTGGATTCGTCGTGAAGCTAACGGAGCTGCTGATACCGCCGCCAAGCTAGCCAAAAGGAGGTTGTGCCTTTGCAATTGGGTTAATACTCCCCCACCCTCCTTGGTTTCTGTCCTATCAAGTGATGGCCTGCTATCTCCCCTTTAGTTTTTGCCTTATAGCGGATCCGGTGCTACGTTTCTTTGTTGGTTTTTCTTATGCTGTTTTGTCTTTCTTTGCCTTTCCTTTCCCCCCTATGGTTGGGCTCTCTCTTGTTGTTAATGGTTGGCCCTTTTTTTGGCTTTTTATGGAAGTATCTTTCGATTAAAAACATAAAAAAACAAAAGTGGTCCCTTAAATTGGCTTCTAATAATACTCTCGGTACGAACTTTTTATTTCTGATATTCTGCTTGGATTTTGTCTTCACACGAATTGAGTAAGTTATGTAATCATTAGATTTTCTCCTCACACCAATTAAATGAGTTATGTTGTCACCAGATTAATTGGAGAAAGAATTCCAAGGCGGGACTATTTTCCACACCCAACATGGGTGTTTTGTCCCTGAGCTTTGTCTCAGATCAAGAGATTTTGTCTCCTTTTTGTTTTCTCTACTTTTTTCTCTTCACCCTCAATTTAAATTTCTCTAAATTATGCCTAAATTATGCCCAAGGTCTCAACCACCAGCCACTGCTCCTCGGCTCCATAGACGAGGATGCTTCAAAAGTGCTCTTTGCACGTGCTTCTTGGACTATGGTAGTGCCTTTTGCGTGATAACACTTTCACGTGCTTCTTTTTTGACTTCTGTTGGGCTGAGGTCTTGTACCTATTAGTGATGGGCTGTTTTTTCTTTTTGACTTTTTTGATATGCCTAATAACACTTTCACATGGCCTGACATTATTGGTCTGGGATAGCAAAACAATGCTATCTCCATTGCAACTAAGTTTTTCTCAATTAATTGTTCACACAAAACACAATTCTCTATTAAATTATTCGACCCGACCTTCTAAACAATTTTAAACAAATCACCCATCTCATGGATTGATTGATCTATGTTTTCTTAAAAAGTTGTTCAACCAAAGCAACTTTAGTGGGAGAAGGCCATTGTTTGCTATCTCCGATCAATCACAGCATGTCATGCGTGAAATTTTTTTTACGAGGCAATCTGTGATTGGTTAGGGATAGCAAAACAATGGTATCCTCATTTTCACACAAGTTTTTCTGCATAGAAAATGTCGAAAATGTACAAATAGTATATAATCAAGAACTACAAAATCAACCACAAATTTGGTGTGAACTTGATGGAATAATACAATAGAATTGCATTTACTTTCATATGCTACAATTGATAGAATCAATTATGGTTTTTCTCCACCTGGTAGTTTTCAAGTGTTTTTAATAATGGTGTCTTTACTAATCAGGAATTGGGATTAGAATCTGGATTTGAATTCCAATCATGGAGGATTTTTGCGTTTACTTCATATCAAGGAATTAAAAAGTAAGTGGAGCTCAATTCCTAATTTGGAGGAATTCAATTCTTGGATGGGAGATGAGATTCTAATTGCTGGAGAACTAACTCATTATGAATTCATCTTTTTTACCTATTATATGCTCCCACAATTTTAAAATTTTCATATTTGCCATCTACTTTAACCCAACAACGAGGACATTTAGCACCACTCCTACCCAAATTCCATATGGTTTAGTAAACAACTTCAATAGGAATTCGAAATCTAATTCTCCTCAATCCAACTCCTCCTAATCCGTATCGGATTAGTAAACATGTCATAAAATTATTCACGGAATTAGCTATATCTGATAGGTCTTCAAATGCTCAAAGATTGCATCTTTTTCGGGCGTAAGACATCAACTTCTTTATTCTTATGAGTAATGGTCTCAACTACTTGAGATTAAATTGACCTTCTTACTCCATTTTATCTTTGTTGTACATAACCTTATCTATAGGTCAAATATGCAACGGCAATAAATTTTGCTTCATCATCTTTTAATAGCGCGGCTATATTCGGTTTTTTCTAATTTTTTAAAAGAAATAGTACTCGGGTTTTTCTAAATTTTTTTAAGAAGGCTATACTCGGTTTTTCCTAATTTTTTTAAATAGTACAGCCGCGAGGCTAGACTCGGTTTATTTAATTGTTTTTAAAGAAATAGTATAGCCGTGCGGTTATACTCAAGTTTTTCCCCAATTTCGTTTATCAAAGAATAGTTTAAAAGCATTATCCATTACTATTACACCATTACCCAAGTCTCTATTGTCTTCTTTTGATTTTTCACTCTTCCAGAGTTATTACCTATATAAAGAATTTAGCACTTCCACGTTTAATACAATATTAAACACGTACGTACCTATTTTTCAATAATACATTCTTGTTTTGTATACATTTTAAAGACTCGGTAAAATTCACGTTTTTTAAAAAGCAAACTTACAATTCTCGTATTGAACATGTACATATGTATCTTTCAAATTTAATACACATATATTTTATAAAATTTTCAATAATACACACAAAATTCACGCATTATACACATAAATCTCACATATTATGTAGTTGCCGAACTTTGAAGTTGTAATTTGCCAAAATTTTGCCTAATAAAATACATATGTATTTTATTCGTATAGCCACACGGATATACCAAATTAATATCTATATAGTATAAACTAATGCAACCAGGAGGGTCCTTTTTCCTTAATTTTTTTAATTAAATAGTTTAGCCACCAGGCTATACTTTGTTTTCTTCCTAATTTTCTTATAAAAAAAAAAAAAAAAAAAAAATAAAATTATGCCGTGCGGCTATACTTGGTTTTTTAATTTTTGGAAAAAAAACAGTATAGCCGGCGGCTATACTCTGTTTTGCTAAATTTTCAACTGAAATAGTATAGCCGCTCGGCTATACTGGGTTTTTCTCTAATTTTTTAAAAGAACTAGTATAGCAACGCAGCTATACTCGGTTTTTTTCCAAATTTTAGTTTTCGATAAGAGTAGTTTAGAGCATTATCCATTATTATTAGGCCATTGTCCGAGTCTCTATTATCCCCTTTTGATTTTTCACTTTTCCAAAGTTATTACCCATATAAAAAATTCAGCACTTTCACGTTTAATACAATATTATACACATACGTACCTATTTTTCAATAATGCATTCGTGTTTTGTATACATCTTAAAGACTTGGTAAAATTCACATTTTTTAAAAAGCAAACGTACAATACTCGTATTGATCATGTACATACATATTTTTACATTTAATACACGTATTTTTTTACAAATTTTCAATAATACACACAAAATTCACGTATTATTATACACATAATTCTCACATATTAGTTGCTAAACTTTGGAGCCGTGCGGCTATACCAAATTAATATTTACTAATACAACTAGGAGGGTCCTTTTAAAATTAAAAAAAAATTAAGAGCAGTTATACTCGGTTTTTTCTAAATTTTTTTTTAAAGAAATAGTATAGCCATGCTGCTATACTCGTTGTTTTCCTAATTTTTTTTAAAAAGAAAAAGTATAGCCGCCTGGCTATACTCGGGTTTTACTAATTTTTTAAAAGAAATAGTACAGCCGCCCGGCTATACTTGTTTTTATTTTATTTTATTTTATTTTAAAGAATTAGTGAGGCATCAAAAATACAATTTGTACAATTTACATTCATATGACAAGAAGATTAATATAAATTGTACTTTTAACCACCAAAAATACACATTATAGTAGGAGGGATGAAAACTAAAATTTCATTAATCATGTGAAATGCTAATCATCAATTTTTTATATTCTCTCTCTATGATTTTACAATTATTATATTTGTGTTGATATCTAGAGAATTGATTAGTTAGATTAGACCCCATTGCATATATATTTATATAAGAATTAACCCCAATATGGGAAAATTAGAAGGGGCAAATGTACCATCTAGCCAATTCTTTCCCAGGTCTAGCTCTTACCTCTACCACCTTTTTGTATTCTTCAGGACTTGGTTCATTTTATTTTGGCTAACGACAAAAGACACCTTGCTGGTTTGGGGTGATTCTCAATATGAACCCTAGGGTATCAATTTTATCAATTTACACCCTTACGTTTGCAACGTCGTCCAATTTCATCCTTCCATTAAGTTGACCGTGTGGTCAATTGTTAAATACTGATGTGTCTATTGTGGGACCCACCTACTAACCAACCAACTCCTTAAAAAATTATATAAAATGATAAAATAACATAATTTTAAAAATAAAAAAACTTAAAAAACCGAAAAACCAACCATGGCTTCTCCCTTTGACCATCCTCCTTCCCCGCACCACAATTTTAAGATCTGCAACCCTCTTTTAAAAGAACCTGCCAGCCAACCACACCTCCGCTTGATTTTGCTCTCACTAAACCAATCCCTAACCTTACTCCTCTTCCAATACGATTATTCAATTTTCAGAAATTGAATTCATTGTGTTGATTCCAAGAATGTTTAGTATGGACAACACAATATTTCTATTTTGCGTGGGAGCTGACCTGCTTCTTAGTACAAAGGTCCCCCCTATTTATAGGGGGGGGGGCTTTTAAAAACATTAACAAGTTGGGAGCCTCGGCTCGGAGCCGAGCCGTGCGCGTCCCATCAGTTCCATCAGTGAGTGGTTTTTTATGGGACCTGTGAGCGCACAACTCATGATGGTCTGGGTGCTCTGTCCCTGCAACGGAGAGGGGCGGGGTGTTGCGGACAGAGTGGGTTTCCAGTCTGTAGGTATGACAACGGTCTTGTCTTGATGGGACGGGGTTTGGTTATAGACGGTATGGGCGGCTCCGCAAAATGCGGGTCTTGTCGGCCAAGGGGTCCCTTAGGAGCCGACGCCGAGCTTCCTCGCTAGTGTATGCATCTCATATGGCAGCTCGGCTCGGTATTTACCGAGCGTCAACAAGTCCCCTAAGTCCCCGAGCGAGTCCCCTTGTTTGGGGACTTGTCCGCCTGTCCTAACTGCCCGGTGTTCTTTACCCGTTCGATACCTGTCGAGCGCTGCTTTCGGTAGGCTTTGGTTCTTCTTGCTGCGGCCTCGGCAGGCTTGTTACGGCCTCGGGGTGTGAAGGGTGATGATGCCTCGAGATGCGAGAACGTAGTGGACACGTGTCAGGAGTTCGAGAGTCGTGGCATTGAATGTAGGGGTCATGATGAACCCGGGGAATCGGAAAGGGCGTGACATGAGCCGTCGCATCGAGTGGGGGAAACGAGGCGCGTTATCCACGTGGCGGGGGATCCAACGGTGCGCTAAGGTGTATATATATAGGCGGGTAAGTTCGAGTTCTTTGTTACTTTTGTTTCCGCGGAGAATCGCTGAGCGAGGAGAGGCTGCGAATTCTGAGTTCCTCTTTTCTGCGGAGGAGAAGCTGCGAGTTTTCAAGGCAGAGGCTGGGCAGAGGGAGAACGGCGGTTTCAAGCCAGGTGAGAGTTTCTCTGACCCTCTGTTATTTCTACCGGGGTGAAGATGTCTCGGGAGACGAGTGAGAGTGGGTCGGATAGGGGTAGCATGAATTTTGGGGCGTTGGAAGAGGCCTGGCATCAGTTGGGTGACAGACCAATGATAGGGATAGGGGCCGAGGAAAAGCCGTCGGTGGTTGAGGTGATGAGTTCTGACGAAAGGTCTGAGGGGGAACAGACCGAGGGTGGTGATCAAGGTGCCGAGGTAGGGCAGCACGAGGCTGGGGCGGCCGCGGAGGAAGAGGCCGAGGACCCAGACTTTGCTTGGATAGATCTGGACGGTGTGCCCGTAAGGGTGAGCGTCGCTCGAAGTGTGGGGGGTGCGTCGTGCTCATACTGGCGAGGGCTGCCCATGCACCCATACTACTACGAAGAGGGGGAGTGGTCGGCAGATACGGTGCCGACGCGAATGACGCACGAGCTACTGGAGAGGATCAGGCGGGAGTATAGCGTGCCGAGAGATGTGGTATTCGCGCTGCCGCAAGCGGACAACCGGCCAAGCCGACCGCCCCAGGGGTGGGTGACCTTGTACTAGGAGATGTTCAAGAACGGCATGCGCCTGCCGTTGCACCCGTTCGTGCAGAGGTGGATGGCCTTCCTCGGCGTCGCTCCTCATCAGATGAACCGAAACTTGCTGAGGACGATCCTATGTATGTTCGTGCTTTGGAAGAGGCATCACGGGATCGAGCCGAGCACGAACATCTTGCGGTGCTACTATGGTCTGAGGAAGAGCCCGAAGCAGGCGGGGTTCTTCTATCTGCAGGCATTGCAGGGAAAATTATTGGAGAACAACCCTAGTTCGTAGAAAATGGAAAGATCATTGGTTTTTGCGATTGGGTGTTGGGAAGTGGCGGCGGGGGTGGAGAAGCCGAGGGCGTTGGTGGCGAGGCGTTTTAGGGAGAAAGGTGGGGTTTATATAGGGGTCGGCATGTGGGGCCAATTTGCTGCATGTTTTATTTTATTTTTTTGTTTACCAGGGTGCGGGCTAACCAATTTGTGTGATCTGGCAGTGGACTGGGAGAGCGGGGAGCTAACCGAGGACGAGAGGGGCAGTTGGAGGTGATTTGGGCTTTGAAGGAGAGTGCTCGTGACGCGACCGAGCTGCTGTCACCTAGTTCTTTGAGGGCGTCTGGTTTGCTGGATCCGATCCCAGAAGGTAAGGCCCTTGGTCTCGTACCGGGGGGCAACACCCCTCTTTTTTTTTTTCTTTTTTTTTTTGGTGTTTGGCGTTATGCTGATGGATGGAATGCGGTTGTGGTGTAGCGATGGGTATTGACAGGAATGACCCAAGGGCTCGACAGCTGCTGGAGAAGTTGCTGAAGAAGGGCACGGGGGCCTCGGGGTCGGGATCCAAGGTGCTGGCGCCTGCCCGTTTGGCGGGGGAGGTAGCACCTGTAGGGCTGACACCGAATGTGGAAGCGCGGTCGCCGGGGCGGGCGCGTGGGCAGGACCGTGGGAAGAGGCCGGCAGGGGAGGAGAGGGAGGCGACCAGGGCGAAGAGGCCGAGGGTCGAGGAGGCTGACGTGGAAGAGGTGGTGGTGCCGACGCCGACCATACATCCGGAGAGGTTGGCTGACTTCGTTGATACAGCGAGGATGGTGATCTCGAGTGAAATGTCCTGGAAGGGGTTGATGGGGGGCGAGAGCACGTATGCCACGTCGATGGCTATGGCATTTGAGCAGAGCGTGCGGGTAATGAAAAAAAAGTTTTTTTTTTTTTTTTTTGTTGTCTGTAGTGTGGTCAGCTGCTTGTGTGGTTGGTGCAAGCGCTCTTCTCGCATTATGGGGCGGTTCGGCGGGTGATGATCCACAGGGAGAAGGACGTTGCCCGGGTGGCCGAGCTGAGACGGTCGAGGGAGGAGGCCAGGAAGCGCGATGCCGAGGTGAAGGCCGTGGTGGACCGAGCCAAGAGGATGGCAGATGAGAGCGCAAAAAAGGAGGTCGAGGCCGTGTGAGCTCTCGGGGTGGCCCAGGTGGAAAAGGCCGAGCTGGTGAAGGAAATGGACAGGCTGAGGGAGAGAGCATCCCGATTGAAGGAGGAGAGCGTGTGTCTGCAGAAGGCCTTGGAGAATGCATGTACGCCCCAAGTGGAGGATGTGAGGAGCTTCCTGGAGTCCGAGGGGGGCGTGGAACTGGCGGGCGAGATACTCCTCTCAGGTGGCCTGGATTTGTTGGAAAAAATCCAGAAGCGCTATCCGGAGTTTGTCTTCAGCCTGGAGGATCTGTTGGGCGAGGAGGAAGAGGGGGGTGCAGGCCAGGGTGACATAGTGCCGACGCCGAGTGCCGAGGGGCAAGGGGCTGTGGGGGAGGGGCCGGTGCCCGGGGCTGAGCAGGTGGCCGGGCTCCGAGAGCTGGGTGGTGATGCCTGAAGGTGTGCTTGTGTTTTTGTAATGCCTGAGAATGGTTTGTTTTTGTAATGCCTGAGAGTCCAACCGGCCTGTCGGTCTGTAGTGAACAAGTTTGGACAAGTTTTAAGTTTGGATAATTTTGAGTAATTTCGTAATGAGGAGTTTTTTGCGTTTGTTTATCTGTTTATTTAAGTTGTGTGGGTTTTTTGTATGGCGATTGTTAGTGTGTGAATTGTAGTGTGAGCGAGGCGAACCGGACAGTTTCGGGGGAGGAACAATAATGGAAGAAGTGCTTCGGAACAAAACGATACACAAAGAAACAAAGCAAAAGAACAAAGAAACAAAGCAAAACAGTCGCTCGACAAACAGGCGAACGAATAAACAAACAAGAGGGGATTTCTAGGGGTAGTACTGACGGAGGTGCTCGGCGTTCCATGGGTGGGGAAGAGATTGCCCACCGAGCGTGGTGAGGGTGTAGGTTCCTGGTCGAACGACGGCGACCACCCTATATGGTCCTTCCCAGTTGGCCCCCAATGTGCCAGCCGAGCAATCCCGGGTGGCGAGTAGCACGGCGCGCAGGACAAGGTCCCCAGGGCGGACGTTCTTATCATAGTGTCGCACTGCGCGCTGCTAGTATGTGGCGAGAGTTACCTCGGCGTGAGTCCGTCGGCCCTCCACAAGGTCGAGGTCAAGGTCGAGCTGCTCACCGTTCTGTTTAGGGTCGAAGTAGGCTACCCGGTGCGTTGGTATACCGATCTCAACTGGGATTACGGCTTCGGACCCGAAGGTTAGGGAGAAAGGGGTCTCGCCCGTGGATGAGCCCTGGGTGGTGCGATAGGCCCATAGGACCTCGGGGAGAAGGTCGGCCCAATCGCCTTTCTTGTCGCCGAGTTTCTTCTTTAGGGTGCGCTTGATAATTTTGTTAACGGCTTCCACTTGACCGTTAGCTCGTGGATGTGCTGGGGAGGAGAAGCGGAGGGCGATGTTGAAGTTGGAGCAGAATTCGCGGAATCGCGCGTTGTCAAACTGGCGACCGTTGTCCGTAACTAGGATTCGGGGTAGCCCGAACCGGCATATGATATTCTTCCATACGAAACTCCGGACACAGGCTTCGGTAATGGTGGCAAGTGGTTCGGCCTCAGCCCATTTGGTGAAGTAGTCGACCGCTACGATGGCGAATTTGGTTTGTCCTTTGCCCTCGGGCATGGGCCCACTGGGCGAAGGGCCATGGGCTGGTCATGCTTGAGAGTGGTTCCGGGGGTTGGTGTATGATATTGGAAAAGAGTTGGGAGGGTCGGCATTGTCGGGCGAGTTGAAGGCTATCCGTCCTTAGAGAGGGCCAATAGTACCCACATCAGAGGACTTTAGAAGCCATTGCTCGGGAAGCAGATTGGTCGCCGCAGACACCCTCGTGCACCTCCCGAAGGATTTCGTGGCCATCCACGTTTGTAGAGCTGTGTGTTGATGATGGTGTATCGGCCGGATTGGAGCTGTAGGCGGCATGCCGCGTTAGAATCGGTGGGAAAGGTCCCGCTGGCGAGGTATGCGTAGATGGGTGTCTCCAGTTATCGTTGTTCCCGATGGCCATGGTCTCTGTTGGCGTTTCGCTGATAGTAGGGTTGGCGAGGTACTCGATGGGGATGGACCGCTTGATGCCCCCGTCGAGGGCCGAGGCCAACTTGGCGAGAGCGTCGGCTCTGCTGTTCTGGCTTCGTGGGACCTGAGAGATGGCGAAGTGTACAAATTGTGAGGCCAGGCGCTGTGCTTCCTTGACGTACTGGCCCATTCGCTTGCCTCTGGCCTGGTAGGTATTGTTGATTTGGTTGACGACGAGCAACGAGTCACTGTGCGCTCCGAGGCCCTGGGCGCCGAGATCTTGGGCAAGCCGGAGCCCGGCGAGGAGGGCCTCGTATTCTGCCTCGTTGTTCGTTGTTTTAAACTGGAAGCGGAGGGCATATTCCACCTCGGTCCCGCCCGGTGCCAAGAGAACAATTCCTGCCCCACTCCCGTGTCTGTTGGATGCTCCGTTGACGTGCAACGTCCAGCTCTGATGCTCTGTAGATAGAATGCTTGGCGTGAATTCTGAGACGAAGTCGGCTATCGCCTGCCCCTTCATGGCGGTTCGGGGTTGATATTCGATATGGAATTCACTAAGTTCGATTGACCATTTGATGAGCCGACCTGACACCTCAGGTCGGTGGAGAACCTGTCGGAGGGGTTGAGTGGTGATTACCGAGATAGGGTGGGCTTGGAAGTAAGGCCGGAGGTGCCAGGCTGTTACTATTAAAGCCAGCTCGAGTTTCTCGATGAGGGGATAGCGGGTCTCGGCCTCTGTGAGTGCTCGGCTTACGTAGTACACCACTCGCTGGGAGCCGCCGACCTCCTTGGTAAGAATAGAGCTGACGGCGCATTCGGTAAGAATAGAGCAGGCTCCATCTCTCCTACCTCGGGTTTAGATAGGATGGGAGCAGGCCCCATGTGTTCTTTCAGTTTCCGGAATGCCTCATCACATTCCTCGGTCCAGTCGACATGGCGGTGTGCCCCTCATATGGCTTTGAAGAAAGGTAGGCAGCGGTCGGTGGACTGCGGGATGAAGCGGTTAAGGGCGGCCACTCGCCCGGTCAGGCTCTGTACTTCCTTTTTGTTTGCTAGTGAGACCATTTCGATTAGGGCCCGTATTTTCTCAGGGTTCGCTTCGATCCCTCGCTGGCTGACCATGAAGCCGAGGAACTTCCCTAATTCGATGCCGAATACACATTTGGCTGGATTCAGTCGCATTTTGTATTGACGGAGAATAGCGAATACTTTATTAAGGCGATCGACATGTTGGCAGGTGGTGTGACTTTTGACAAGCATGTCGTCCACATACACTACGATAGACTGGCCTAGCAGTTGCACAAACATTCGGTTTACCAGCCGTTGATACGTGGCGCCCGCGTTTTTGAGTCCGCAGGGCATGACCCGGTAGCAGTAGAGCCCTCGATCAGTGATAAAGGCGGTGTCCTCGACGTCGGCTGGATCCATGCTGATCTGATTTTATCCGGAGTAGGCGTCTAGGAAACTGAGGAGTGCGAAACCGGCGGTGGCGTCGACGAGCTGGTTGATCCAGGGGAGCGGGAAGCTGTCTTTCGGGCAAGCTTTGTTGAGGTTCGTGAAATCGACGCACATTCTCCATTTCTCGGGGGTTTTTTTCACCATAACTACATTGGACACCCACCTCGAATAGTCTACTTCACGGATGAAGCCGACCATTTTCAACTGTTGCACGTCTTCCTTCATGGCGGAATACCGAACGTTGTCATAAGGTCGACGCTTTTGCCGGATCGGTCGGGCTTCCGGATTGATACCCAAACAGTGCGTGATGACCTGGGGGTCAATCCTTGGTAGATCGGCATGCGACCATGCGAAGCAGTCGGAGTGGCTCCGTAGGAAGTCGAGGAGGCTGGTGCGGTCGGCGGGACCGAGGCCGGTTGGTCCGGGTGGTCATTGGATATGACTACGGTTTCCAGGTCTTCAAGCGGTTGGGGTCGCGGGCATTCTTCTCGGGGGTCTTCTATGGGCCCGAGTAGTGGGCCTTCGGCGGAGAGGGTGCACACAGGGTTGTTGTCTCCCTGGTGATCGGCGAATATCGTTGTCGTTCCCCGGAACGTGGGGAGGCGCAGCGTTCGTGTGTAGTAACACAAAGTGACACGCAGAGTCCACAAGAGAGGGTGACCGAAGATCGCTAGGTATGGGCTCGGGTGGTCGACTATCAAGAAGCATGCCACCATCCCGGCCTGTGCCGAGAGAAGCCCTATCGAGGCCAGGAGGTTGAGGTAGCCGAGGACGCGCACTTGCGTTCCGTCGAAAGAATACAGCCGGCCGTTGGCAGGGAAAAGCACTCGGGATTCCAGCCCGAGCCCTGGCAAGGCCGAGGAAAAAAGGATGTTCACAGGGCTCCGTTTCTCAAGCAAGACGTTGGGGGCGTCCCTCCGAGCTATGCCAGCCGTGATTGTCATGGGTCTCTCATGGCGTCGTGGCCGGTAGCCGCTGGTCGGGTTGTATTCAGGAGGGCGGTGACCGGCGCTTGCGACGAGGGTCTCCCCCGGAATATTTCTGCCTCTCAGGGCGGAGACGTAGCAGTTTCGTCCCGAAGTCTGGTCGCCCTGTATCGCGCCGACCCCATGGGGAGTTCTGAACTTCAGTGTGAGGGTGCGATAGCTGATGGTGAGGCCGAGGTCGATAAGTGCGGGTCGTCCCATAATTACATTATATGTGGTAGGGCAATCGACCACCACGAAGTGGGCCACGGTGGTTGCTTGTCACGGTCATTCTCCGATTGTCAGGGAGAGGTGAATATTGCCCAGGGGTTGCACGCGGGCGCCTCCAAAAGCGTAGAGGGGCGATGTCGATCTGTCCAGCAGGGCTCTACCTATCCCGAGTTTGTCAAACACAGGCGCGAAGATGATGTTTGCAGAGCTTCCCCCGTCGATCAGGACTCGGTTTACGTCGCAGTTTGCGATCCTTACCGTAATCACTACGGGGTCACTGTGGGGTTGAGAGGTGTGGCCATCGTCTGAGGTGAAGATGATCGGCTCTAGCCCGTTTGAAGGGTTGGGGGGAGCTACCGATGGAGAAAGCATGGCTCGTTTCCTGGCCGAGCAAATGGACGTAACGCTTTCTAGATCGGTTGGTGTCTCCGCCCGGTGAGGGGCCTGCTCCGATTGTGGATATTAACCTTTTGGGACCGGGTGCCTGGGGTGTCTCCACCGAGGGGTCGGGGTTGGTCTGTGGTGCCGCTACGTGCTCCCGTAGCTTCCCTCGCCTGACCAACGCCTCGATTCCGTCTTTCAGTTGGTAACAGTCATTGGTTGAGTGGCCGTATGCTCGGTGGTACTTGCAATACCGGGCTTTGTCTCGCTTCCCTTGGTACTCGTGTCGACCCTGCCGCAGGATCGGTAGCTCAGTCCCGGCGATGGCCAGAATGGCCTCTTTGTTGGTCTTGAGGGGGGTGTAGTTTGAGTAGCGCTCGGGGGCATGGTCTCGCCTCATGAGCGGCCGGTTCTGGTCCTTTCTCTGAGGGTTCCCCTTCCGCTGTTCCCGGGGATGGCAGGAGTGTCCCGGGTCGCTGTCTCCGAATTGAGTTGTTCGGCTTGGCTGTAACACGTTGCTTCCCGTAGGAGGTCTTTATACGTCTCCGGCGGATTGCGAGTGAGGTGGAAGAAGAAATCTCCTCCCTAGAGGCCTCCCATGAGGGTGTTGTGGGCGGTGGCCTCATCACATCCTTCGCACCGGGCGTACTCATTGTTGAATCGGGTGATGTAATCCCGGAGGGACTCGTTCGTCTTCTGGTGAACGGCCGAGAGGTAATTGGCCATGTATAGTCGGCTTGATATGATCATGTACCTGTCCAGGATGGCCCGACGTAGTTCGGAGAATGAGCCGACAGACTCGGGGCTCAGTCGCTTGAACCAGTTCAATGCAACGCCCTTCAGGGTTGTCGGGAAGAGCCGACACTTCGTGGCCTCATTCACCCCTCTGCCCTCCATGGCGTAGCGGAAACTGTCAAGGTGGTCGTAGGGATCGGTAAGTCCTTCGTAAAAGGCGATCTTGGGGGCCTTCGTGTCACCTATCACCACCGAGCCGAGTAGTTCCTTTGTGTAGGGGAGAGGGATTTCATCTTCGGAAAAAGGGGGAACGAGAGGGTGGTGCGTTTTTTTCGACTTTGCCAAGTCAGTCCCAGACACTCCCCATTTCCCCTTTGATCATGGCCCTCATGGCTTCCCGTAGGTCGGGCTCGGTGTCGGTGATCGTCGGGGGGGCAGCGCCCGCGTCGGCTTCGTCTCCTCGCCACGGGGCGGGTCCTCCACGGGAGTAGTCCCCTTCATGGCTGGTTTCCGCCGGAGCACTACTAGGGCTGATGTGGCCATCTTGGGGCAACCGCGTGGACGCCGTCTCTTCGCCGAATAGGCGACGTTCCACCCTCCTGGTGCGGCAGGAGTCCCTGATGACCTTCTTCTGGGTCCTTCGCAGTTTCGCCTGGAGGCCAATCTGCCGTTCCTCGATATGCTCGTTTTGGCCTCGGAGGGTCTTGTTTTGGTCCTGGATGGCGTCGGTTTCATTCAGGAGCAGTTCTACTTTCTTTTCAAGAGCATTCAATCGTGATTTTTCTGCTCTCCGGCGCTTTATGCTTTTTTGACTGGGGGTTCCAGGGGTGGAAGACCCCTTCATCTTTCGGCTCAGCATCGTGGTAGTGAGGTTGTCAACGTGTGACCTTTGAGTGTGTCTTCCCACAGACGGCGCCAAATGTTGATTCCAAGAATGTTTAGTATGGACAACACAATATTTCTATTTTTGCGTGGGAGCTGACCTGCCCCTTAGTACAAAGGTCCCCCCTATAGGGGGCTTTTAAAAACATTAACAAGTTGGGAGCCTGGGCTCGGAGCCGAGCCGTGCGCGTCCCATCAGTTCCATCAGTGAGTGGTTTTTGATGGGACCTGTGAGCGCACAACTCATGATGGTCTGGGTGCTCTGTCCCTGCAACGGAGAGGGGCGGGGTGTTGCGGACAGAGTGGGTTTCCAGTCTACAGGTATGACGACGGTCTTGTCTTGATGGGACGGGGTTTGGTTACAGACGGTATGGGCGGCTCCGCAAAATGCGGGTCTTGTCGGCCAGGGGGTCCCCTAGGAGCCGACGCCGGGCTTCCTCGCTAGTGTATGCATCTCATATGGCAGCTCGGCTCGGTATTTACCGAGCGTCAACACATTGTTTGATTAATCGTGAGAAAAACCCAGAATTCTCTATTCGTTTTGTTTCTATGAAAAACATGTATATTTGATAGAGATGGAGCCAACCTCAGGCAAGCCAGACCTTCTCCGCCGGCGGCAAACTCGAGAAGTTGACTAAGTCTACAGATTTCACCGCCGATATAGTACGGACGCTAAAGCCTGAAAGGATTGCAGTGGTCCACATCGGCACGAAAGACACCTCTAGTTTCCATTCGTTTATTGATTTGTTCAATTACTGCAAGCCCGTGACTTATGTGGATGTTGGAGCTAGAGGCTATGACTCCTACAAAGCGCTGGAAATAATGGAGGTCGCAGCCAAGTTTGGTTAAGATCCTTCTTGGTGTCTCGTTGCGACACCGCCGACACCATTGAAGGCTCGAACCTGCGATTGGCAAAACCCAGAAAGGCAGCCGAGAAAGCGGTGCTGCTGATAAACTTCCTCTGCTGCCTTCTCAGATCTGCGTGATAAGACTGTTAGAGTTAACAGTTTATTATTCATATTTTTTAGTTAATCAGTCTGTTAATAAGTCCTATCATTTAGGGACTAGTTGTTTGTGTTTTTAACAAATTCCTATTAGTCTGTTACCACGTTTTAGGGTGTTGCAAACGTGGGCTGTTATTTTGATTTTATCTCTTTGTAAAAGGCTTTATAAGCCAGTAGTTTGTTATCAATGAGCATAAGAACTTTTCATTCAAGGTTGTGTGCTATAGTTTCTTCTGAGTGTTCTCAACAATTGGTATCAGAGCCCCATCACAGGGGGCCTGATTGTGAGTGTGTGTGGAAAGAAACCGCAGTTTTCTTTCAGAGTAAGGGAGTCAAGCAGAATGGCGGAGAGCAATAGCAGTGGTTTTGTGCAGCCGGCCATTCCGAAATTTGACGGACATTACGATCATTGGGTGATGTTGATGGAGAACTTTCTCTGTTCCAAGGAATATTGGGATCTCGTAGAGAAAGGGATTTCAGTGGTGGTGACACAATCTGTCTCTACGGAGGTGGAAACAGAACAAGCACAAGCACAATGCAAATTGGTCGAGGGGCAGAAACTGAAGGACTTAAAGGTAAAGAATTACCTTTTTCAAGCTATAGATCGGAATATCATGGAGACTATACTCGACAGAGACACATCAAAGAGTATTTGGGACTCCATGAAACAGAAATACCAAGGCTCTACCAAGGTGAAGAGGGCACAGTTGCAAGCACTTCGGAGGGACTTTGAGACTCTCCACATGAAGGAGGGAGAGACTGTTGATAATTTCTTTGCTTGTACTCTCACTATAGCCAACAAAATGAAGGCTCATGGTGAGACAATGAGCCAAACCACCATCAATGAGAAAGTTTTGAGGTCCATGACTTCAAAATTTGATTATGTGGTTTGCTCCATTGAAGAGTCCAATGATTTGAACACACTGAACATTGACGAGCTGCAGAGCAGTTTGCTGGTCCATGAACAAAGAATGAATGGCCATCTAGGAGAGGAGCAGGCTCTCAAGGTCACTCATGAAGACAACACTAGCAGAGGAAGAGGTCAAGGGACGTTCAGAGGAAGAGGAAGAGGTCGTGGCAAACAACCGTTCAACAAGGCCACTATCGAGTGCTTTAAGTGTCACAAATTAGGACACTTTCAGTACGAGTGTCCTAGTTGGGAGAAGGGAGCCAACTATGCAGAATTAGATGAAGGAGAAGAGCTGTTATTGATGTCTTATGTAGAGCTTAACCATGCTAAGAGAGAAGAGATCTGGTTCCTCGATTCAGGATGTAGTAATCATATGAGTGGGAATAAAGAATGGTTCTCGGATTTGGATGTTCAATTCAGGCAAACTATGAAACTAGGCAACAACTCAAGGATGGCAGTTGTGGGAAAAGGAAACGTTCGAATGAAAGTGAATGGAATCACTCAGGTAATTTCGGAGGTCTATTACATTCCTGAGTTGAAAAATAACCTGTTAAGTATGGGGCAGCTTCAAGAAAAAGGGGTGGCAATTCTGATTCAACATGGGGAGTGCAAAGTGTTTCATCCTAGTAAGGGTCTAATCATTCAGTCTAAGATGAGGGCGAACAGGATGTTTGTTGTGCTCGCAGCGATGATGCCTAAAGCTACTACTTGTTTTCAAGCTGTGACAGAAGATGAGAGTTATTTATGGCATTGCAGATTTGGACACTTAAGCTTTAAGGGGTTGCGAACCCTTCAATACAAACAGATGGTCAGTGGTTTGCCTTCTTTTATAACTCCTACAAAGTTATGCACAGCGTGTTTGGTTGGAAAGCAGCACGGGGAATCCATTCCAAAAAGAAGTCTATGGAGGGCGTCACAGAAGTTGGAGCTGGTACATGCTGATATATGTGGCCCTATAAAGCCTATATCAAACAACAACAAGAGGTATTTCTTAAGTTTTATCGATGACTTTAGTCGTAAAACTTGGATTTATTTTTGCATGAAAAATCATAGGCTTTTACCATGTTTAAAAGTTATAAGGCTTGTGTTGAAAAGGAATCAGGTGCTTACCTTAAATGTTTGAGGACTAACAGAGGTGGTGAGTTCACCTCAAATGAGTTTGGGGAATTTTGTAAGGCAAATGGCATAACCAGGCAATTAACCACAGCCTATACTCCTCAGCAAAACGGAGTTACTGAGAGAAAGAATAGGACTGTGATGAATTTGGTGCGTTGTATGCTCACTGAGAAGCAGGTTCCAAAGGCTTTCTGGCCAGAAGCTGTGAGATGATGTGTGCATGTCCTCAACAGGTGCCCTACTTTAGCTGTGCAAAATAGAACTCCAGAGGAAGCATGGAGTGGTATGAAGCCTACAGTAGAGTATTTCAGAGTTTTTGGGTGCTTGGCTCATGTGCATGTACCAGACCAGAAAAGAATCAAGTTGGATGACAAAAGCACTCAGTGTGTTTTATTGGGAGTTAGCGATGAGTCGAAAGCTTATAGATTGTTTGATCCGGTCTCTAAGAAGATAATTGTTAGTAGGGACGTTGTTTTTGAGGAGAACAAGGGCTAAAATTGGGACATGAGCAAGGAAGAAATGGCTTTGGATATGTTAGAGTGGGGTGATAGTGAAGAAGAAGATGATGAAGCTAAGAATGAAGGGGAACTTGGAGCAGAAGTTAACGAGAATGAAGAAGTTGGCTCAAATGGCACAAATGAAGCTGGTTCAAGTGGCACCAGCTCACCTTCCAGTGAGTCACATGATGGGAATTCCTCGGGTCCAGTTGAAGGGAGGGCAAGACGAGCTCCATTTTGGATGCAAGATTATGAAACCGGAGAGGGTTTGTCAGAAGAAGAAGATGTGAGTGCCATGATGATTCTCACAGAAGCTGATCCCATTACTTTCGAGGAACCCGTGAAGAGCAAGAAATGGAGAGACGCCATGAATGCAGAGATTGAGGCTATTGAACGTAATAAAACATGGGATTTGACTATCCTACCTGCAGGAGTAAAGACCATTGGAGTTAAATGGGTTTTTAAAACAAAACTTAATGAAAGTGGTGAGATAGACAAGTGCAAGGCTAGACTTGTGGCAAAGGGATATGCACAACAATATGGGATTGATTACACAGAAGTTTATGCTCCAGTTGCAAGACTAGATACCATACATTTGATAATTGCCCTAGCAGCTCAACAAGGTTGGAGTATTTTTCAGCTTGATGTGAAGAGCGCATTTCAGCATGGTGAGCTTAGTGAGGAAGTGTTTGTCCAACAACCTCAGGGATATGAGAAGAAGGGTGAGGAACACAAGGTTTATAAGCTAAATAAGGCACTGTATGGCCTCAAACAAGCTCCACGAGCTTGGTACAGCAAAATTGAGGCCTATTTTGCTAAAGAAGGCTTTGAAAAATGTTATTGTGAACACACACTATTGACAAAGTCGAATGAAGGAGGTAAGCTCTTAATTGTCAGTCTTTATGTTGATGATTTAATCTTTACTGGGAATGACATGAGCATGTGTGAAGAGTTTAAGAAGTCGATGATGTTAGAATTTGACATGTCTGACCTGGGAAAGATGAGATATTTTCTGGAGGTTGAAGTACTACAAAATTCTGATGGGATTTATGTGAGTCAAAGAAAGTATGCTCATGAAGTTTGAGAAAGATTTGGCATGAACAACAGCAACTTGGTGAAGAACCCCATAGTTCCAGGTTGCAAATTGTCAAAGGACGAGAAGGGAGCTAAGGTTGATGCGAGTGTGTTTAAACAGGTGGTTGGCAGTCTTATGTACTTAACTGCAACCATACCTGATTTGATGTATGGTGTGAGTCTTATCAGCAGGTTCATGTTGTGTCCTACAGAGCAACACTGGTTGGCAGCGAAAAGATTGCTTAGATATTTGAAGGGAACGACTGGTCTGGGGATTTTCTACCAGAAAGGAGGCTGTAAGCAACTCACAGCCTATTCAGATAGTGATTTTGCTGGAGATGTAGATGATCGCAAGAGTACTTCGGGGAGTGTGTTCATGTTTAGTTCTGGAGCAGTGTCATGGTCATCCAAAGAACAGCCTATGGTTAGCTTATCCACCACTGAAGCAGAGTACATCGCTGCTGCCTCATGCGCTTGTCAGTGTGTTTGGTTGAGAAGAGTTTTAGAGAAGCTTGGTTATGTACAGAAGAAATGCACTACAATTTTGTGTGATAACAGTTCAACTATAAAACTCTCCAAGAATCCTGTTCTTCATGGCAGAAGCAAGCACATTGACATCAGGTTTCATTTTCTTTGTGACCTGGTAAAAGATGGTGTGATTGATTTGAGTCATTGTAATACTCAAGACCAGGTAGCTGACATTATGACGAAGCCGCTCAGGTTGGAGGTGTTTTTGAAGCTTCGTAGTTTGCTGAGCGTGTGTGAAGTTCCTAATATAAACTAAATGCATTCTGCATACAGTTTAAGGGAGGGAATGATAAGACTGTTAGAGTTAAGAGTTTATTATTCAGATTTTTTAGCTAATCAGTCTGTAATAAGTCCTATCATTTAGGGACTAGTTGTTTGTGTTTTTAAGAAATTCCTATTAGTCTGTTACCACGTTTTAGGGTGTTGCAAACGTGGGCTGTTATTTTGATTTTATCTCTTTGTAAAAGGCTTTATAAGCCAGCAATTTGTTATCAATGAGCATAAGAACTTTTCATTCAAGGTTGTGTGCTATAGTTTCTTCTGAGTGTTCTCAACACTACGACCTTCGTCAAGGCCTCGAGCGCGTGCAAGACCAAGCTGGAGAAGTGGATCTCAGCGATATTGGAGCACGTGACCGTCGACAACCTCCTGGTGTTGTCATTCACCTACGACGACAGGAGGCTCTTTGATCTCGACAGAGTGAGGAAGATCATCTTCGGACAGAAAGAAGGTTGGGGGCTGGGGTTGGTGAGGGGCGAGAAGGGGTGAACAGGGGCACTGGGTTTGTTGGGCAGGAGAGGGGTTGGGTTTTCTTTAAAGCTTTTTTTTTATAATTATAAAAAAAAATGTTATTTTATCATTTTATTAGGAACTGGTTGGTTAGTAGGTGGGTCCCACAGTAGTTACGTCATCATTTAACGATTGACCAAACGATCAACTTAACAGAAGGATGAAATTAGATGATGTTGGAAACGTAAGGGTGTAAATTGATAAAATTGATACACTAGGGTCCATATTAAGAACCACCCCAAACCAGCAAGGAGTCTTTTGTCGTTAGCCCTTTTATTTTCCTAGAAGTAGGAACTTATACTTTCTTGTTAATCACAATTTGACGTGTGTAGAGAATTTTTTTTATTGATAAATTATTTTTGTATATGTGTCAAACAATGATTTGCAAGAAGTAGACCTCCTTCCGATCTTATTTCTGTGACAAAAAAAACACACATATAGAACTGAACCTTGGAACACCAACATGTCAGAACAATGATACTTTTCCATCCAAATGAATAACATTCACAAAGCAACAGCCCATGGGGCTTGAGCCCTAAACTTTCAAACTAAATTTGGTGGGGTGCCCCAGGCCCATCCAGTAGCGAACCCTTGGAATAGGTCTTAAAAATTCTACCGGTTCTTCAACAATTTTTTCCTGTAACCTTGAAACAATACCAAAGGTGGAGGCGGCAGATCCAAGGCTCCTGTACCCTCAATTTATTTATTATTTTAGTTATTGTCATTAAATATTTTTTTTATACAAGTGATAATCAACACTAAATTACGGAAAATGCAATTCAAACTTAAGTGCAATGAGATAGCTTAACTTACCTAACTCACGTTTCTCTGTTATTAAAGAGGAAAAGAAATTGGGAAGCCTACTTTTTAGGTTTTGAATTTTTTTCTTTTCTTTTCTTGTTGACTAAATTAGTTCCCATGATCTGAAGAACACCTGGAAAATGTCTCACTCCTTCGGTTGAGAGTTAGGCAGGCCCAATTATTTGGTCTGCTGAGAATCATACCTGTTTATTTTATCAAATACAAATTTGGAATCAAGTAGGCAAAATAAAAAGCATCTTGGAGAACTACAAATAAAATCTTGGATTTCTTTTGAAATGATGAAAAAAAAAATTTGAAGGTTGGACTTGGTGAAAATTTGGTGTGTTTTTTGCCTTTTGATAGAAAGGTAAAATTTGGTGTACTCTCTTTAAGTTATTATGCATGGATGGATCATCATGCTAACTTTTTTCCTTTTACTTAAATTTTGTCTTACATGGTTATACACTTTCACCCAAAAAGAAAAACTGTTTCTTTTATTTTTGGTAGATTCACTATTGTATTTAATATATGGTCTAAATTATAAATTTTAAAAAAATACATTAAATAGGTTTTAGGAACACACACGAAGTCTATTTACAATATAACAAAGATACTTATAAATTACAAAACTGTCATTGATTTCTTAAAATAAGCCTAATCCCAAAACCTCATTAAAAAAACTCAAAACACTCAATATAACATCAAAAGTAATTTAATAATCAAAATTAAATTTAATAGGCCCATCTGTCATTCTTTGGATTTTTTTGGATTTGTTTATATAAATTAAATAGTGTAGGATTTATCTATATCACTGGTGCAATGAATGAGTATATAACTAAATATCTCTTTATTTTTTCCCTTTTTATTTGAATATTCCTGTCAACAGATATTGGAGGCAATGCCAAACTGGAGAAGTAGATAAATAAATAAATAAATAAAGAGAAGATATTTTTTACCAAATAAATAAATGAAAGAAATTATATTTCAAAGTCACTCTCAGCAAAAACAAAACAAGACAAAACTGGAAAAGCACCGTGACACGCACCAATGCTGAGCTGTCAACCGACTTATCTGGTGCACGCGAGGAAGCCACTGAAAGGCGGTGGTAAAAACGTGCGCTCTAGTAAGATTCTCGTCAGCAAATCTAATTTATTAAAACTAAATAATCAATTAAAAAAATACGTAGTAAATAATTATTATTATTTTTTTGTTATTATATAAATATAAATTTATAATTTGCATCGGCCTGGTGTTGGCTGATATATCAGTATCACTTTTTGGACAACAGTAATAAAAAGCCACATTTCAAGACCACACCTTTTTTCTTTTCATACCCCCAATTAAAGATTCCCTGCTGACACCTGTCTCTACCTGTTATAAATTCTTTCTGGTGCATATATTTATTAAAAGGATTAATTAAATCAGAGAAGAAAAAAAAAAAAATTTAGAATCTGAGATTCATCGAGCACCATTTATTTTCCCTTTTTTAAAAATATATAGATAATGTTTTGGATATTACTACATACTCTTTCTTTCTTTTACTTTCTATACATCAAATTTTTTCTGTCAATGATAAGATGTTTACAAGATCTTTATATAACGATCGACATACTCACAATAAAGTTACATTATCAGATCTCGATATCAAACTTGTACCACTACACCAAAGGCTAGTTAGTCAATAAATCTTCTTCTTTTTTATAAGATCAAAGGATCGTTTTCATAGATGACGGTTTTTGTTTTACATATATTTTTCTACTTGCTTGTCATATTGGCTTTCTCTGTTTTGTATATTAGTTTGATGAATAAGAGCAAGCACGCTGATGGTGAAACGTGAAAGCACATGTTGCCAAACCTGCTTGCATCATTGAATCGTTTTCCCATGGAATTCAGTTAATTCTCTACCTTATTATTGAATTCAACACTCAACCGGTGCATATACCAAGGAGTTTTGACCAGAAACATAAATGCAAAGGAGTTGTTTTGCACTTTCCCTCTGTTTTCTTTTTTTAGTTTTAATTAAATTTTGCCCCTAAGCTTTTTGGATTGTCCACTTTAGTTCTGAATTCCTTGTTTGTCTTAAGTTAGTCCAACTCTTTCATGGACTCTGCGCAGAGCTCTCACATGGTGGTTGGGGCCCTTCGTCCTAATTTCTGACCTCATCACAATGACTTCGCCGTTGAAAAACAAAACCCTCCTTCTGTCTAACAAAGTAATGAAGTTTCAATGTATATACAATGAACTTAAGAAAGATTTTCCTGAGATGCATGGAATCTTACAAGCAAGTTACACATTGACAGGCAAAGACAATCTGACTCAAAAGGCAACGCGAAAAAAAGGTTCCTCTTTCCTATTTTCGTAGCTGCTGCTTCAATGAGTATTCTAAAAGCTCAAACCGAACAACCGAGGATGGGAAAAATAACAAGAAAATGAGTAGAAGAAACAAGGAAAACGGTATGGCGATGAGGCCACTTCCCTAATTCCTGTTGCAGCTTGACTTTCCATAAGTGGAAACAAAACACTTTCTCACTCAGGTTTCTGCAAAATAGGAAAGTAACTTTACCAAAGCAAACGTAAGTTACATGTCGGTTAATTAAGCAAACAAATGCCTATCAATTTTTTTTAAAAAAATAATTAAATAAAACCCAAATAAAACAAGAATAAAAATACAATAAATATTGAGAAAACAACTATAGAAACCCCAGAGGTCGGCGGCCTTCCTTCCTACCCCCTCCTCTCTGCTCTCGTTCCCTCCCTTTCTCCGTTATTTTGCTTTATTATTTTACTTTACGGTGTGAAAGCAGTCACTGTGAAACGTTATCGTTATCATGATAATTGTTATCTTTTGAGTCACGAACACAAGGATTTAACTCCAGTTGTCAGCTTCCAACATGAGTTTGGAGCTGCAATGCGAGAAATATGTCGAGTTGAGTCGCGTTCAGGTTTAGCCGATACTACACTATGGGTTTAGCTAGTATGCTGCTATGGGTGGAGCGGTGTTCCTACTCCTTAGTTTTTTTGTTCCCTAATTTTAAGAACTCTTTAGAACTTTTGTTGTGTTTTATTTTCTCTTTAGGAGACTTTTTTTCTTTTAAACTTTCGGCCTTCGATACGGATCTGCTGTTGCGCGTCAGAGTTATATTGTAGGTTTGAGTAGGTGTACTTTTAATTGCTGAATCAAAGATTTTTATCACTTTATGGATTGTGCGTAATATCAATTCAACTTGTTGTTGTGTTTGGTCAGATTTATCCATATTTGGCACCATAGTGATTTTCTATGGTTTTATTATATATACACACACAATAAATATTAGCGGAAAGTGAAAAAACCCACCATAATCTAAACAAAGCATGAGTATACGAAATCAAACCTTTTTTCTTTGACCAAAAAAAGGCCTTTTTTTGGGGTACACAGAAAAAAATGCAAAGTTCACATTCCTATATATATATATATATAAATGAAATCTTGGGCATTGTTAGGTGGCAAAAGTGGAGTACGTGGTTCTTGGGATACAGGGGTAGTGGGGTGTTGGTGAAGGAGAAGGAGCAGGTGAAGGTGAAGGCCAAGATCGGATCAGTAATGGCAAGCTGCACTGTCCTATTCAAAATTATTCTGGTCCTTCTTAGTCTCTCAGGTTTGTTCTTTTTCAAACTACTTTCTTGCTTACCAGTTTGGTTCCGAACAAAGTGCAGGAAAAGAAAAAGATGGTAATTTCAGCTAAAAGCCCCAGATTTTCCTTCTGGGTCCTCTTTAAACAAAATCTTATCATCCGGGTCTTATATATCTCCTTTTTCGCTTTCTACCCACAAAAAGAAAAATATATATATCAAACACTTGAAATTTGAAACTCTGTTTTCTCTCCATCCAATTGAATTCAATCTTCTTTGCTATTTTCTGTTTTGAGATCAGTTCAGATTCATCAATCACTAATCTATATTGGGTTTTCATAAACTTAACCATTCTCTTCAATTTTACGTTAATTGCATTGGATTTAGGATCTGATTTTGCTCAACATTTGGTGCTGCAAACTTTACCAACTCTGTTCTCAACTCTGTTTCAGATTCAGCTGTTCATGTCCTCAGCCTGAGCTTCGGGATCAACTATGGACAAATAGCCAACAACCTACCATCTCCCTCAAGAGTCTCCGTCCTCCTCCAAACTCTAAACGTCAGCAGAGTGAAACTCTACGACGCCGACCCGAACGTCCTCCAAGCATTCTCAAACTCACAAGTTGATTTCATCATAGGACTCGGCAACGAAAATTTGCAGAACATGAAGGATCCTCTCAAGGCCCAAGCTTGGATCCAGCAGCACGTCCAGCCTCATCTTCCCCAGACAAAAATCACCTGCATCACCGTGGGAAACGAAATCCTCGGCGGAAACGACACTCAGCTCATGTCGAATCTCCTCCCTGCAATGCAATCTGTCCATGGAGCTCTTGTTGATCTTGGGCTCTCCAAGCAAGTTACTGTCACAACAGCACATTCTCTTACGATTTTGGGGAACTCCTACCCTCCTTCATCTGGGAGTTTTAGGCAAGATCTTGCTCAGTATATCCAGCCAATTCTCAGTTTCCATGCACAAGTTAATTCTCCTTTTCTCATAAACGCATATCCATATTTTGCTTACAAGGACAACCCTGGAGAAGTTCCATTAGAGTACGTGCTTTTTCAGCCTAATTCTGGCATGGTTGATTCAGTTACCAATCTGCACTATGACAACATGTTGGATGCTCAGATTGATGCTGTTTATGCTGCCATCAAGGCAATGGGGCATACCGATGTCGAAGTGCGAATCTCCGAGACGGGTTGGCCTTCGAAGGGGGATCCGAATGAGGCCGGAGCCACGCCGGAGAATGCAGGGTTGTACAATGGGAATTTGATGAGGAAACTTGAAGAGAGGAAAGGAACTCCGGCTAAGCCTTCTGTTCCAATAGACATTTATGTTTTTGCACTTTTTAATGAGGATTTGAAGCCTGGCCCTGCATCAGAGAGGAATTATGGGCTCTATTATCCTGATGGCACCCCAGTTTATGATATTGGCTTCAAGGGTTATCTCCCTCAGCTAATCTTTACTGCCGACTCAAATAAAAATAATGTAAGTACAAATAAAATATACCCTTTGTTCATTTGTCTGTTTTATGATCTTGGGTTAGAGTTAATTTTGTGGATTAATATCTAATGCTGCTATGTTTGCTTGCATGTTTTGCAGGTCCTGTCCATCTTCAACTTTCTGATCTTTCTTACTCTGTACTTATTATTATCTGCTTAATGCTCCTAAATTTTGGGCTCGATCCTAAATCAATTGGTCAAAGAAGTGGTTCGCATTAAGTTCGTTCAAATGTTCGGGACTTGGGAGCCAACATATGCATGAAGAATTCCTCAAGATTTTTCCAGGGCAAAAGGAGTTCTACAGTCTGACAGGTTATAGCTTTAATGAATTCTTATACTGTATATGGACCGTCACATGTATTTACATAAATTTCTATATTAGCTGAGTAAACCAGGCCAATATTTATTTACCACATCATTTACATTTTACACCTTGCTGAATAATGGAAGAGGATCACTATTATTTTCATTTTCAATGTATTTTTCTCCTCAGATATTCTGTATCAATTCAGAAAAAAGTAGAACAATTCAGAATGATCTGTAAATCAATACATGGTGGGAAATCAAATGGGTATCTCTGACGTACAAGTCTGTCAAGTTCTGCCCACTTCATACGTGCACCAAGTGGACTTTTTGACATAAAATAATTAGAGAAAGAAAAAAAACAGAACCAATTTGATGAAATATAATGTCCCATAAATTGTTTGTATGCTGGGAGTGGTAAGGGGTCTCTGTCCTCCTTATCTTTCCACTTGTATTCGTGCATGTGAATCTTTCTGTGAATGAAATTCTGTGTGGCTTGAGCTTCACAAAAGTCCAACTTGGCTTTCCGACAAGGAAAGGAAATCCATTTCAGTCATCTTCCTTTTGGGGTTGCCTTTTCTTGTTATATTCTTCTATCTTTTCCCTGGCCACTAAAATTTAAAATTCTGAAAAAAAACCTTATCAGCTTTGTCTCTGGGTGTGAACTCTATCTGAGAAATGGCTATCTCTTTGTCTGCCATACGCGGCTCTGCATTTATATTTAATCTGTTTGCGGCCTTTGGGAGCATCACATGTCAGTTTTGAGTTTACATAGAACAGGCTGCATCTGGTGGGGCTTTGCAGTCATATAAGTGTGTAAATAAGTCGAGTCAAGCCAAATATCAAGTTGTTTATAAGGTATGGATATTTCTTTTCAAGTTTGAACTTAAAATTTCGCTCGACTTTTGATACAAGCGAAGCGATATTGGGGGAATGGGAGATTCGAACATCATCTCAGATGTAGCAATAACTAGTCTTAACCGCTTGAACTACTTGAACTACAAAGTTCTTGAAAATTTCGCCCGACTTTAATTATAAATAGTTGAATCTAAATGATATATTTTTTAGCATTAAAATAATATTTTTTTAGAGGAGTTGAAATTATTGAGTTTTACGAGTTGAGTTCGGATGAGCTGAGCTCAAGTTGAAGTCCAGCTCTCTTGACAAAATTCAAGTTTAGGGTTAAGTTTTTCACGAGCTTTGTAAACTTTTGGTAACAAAACTTGAACTTGGATTTTTATTTCGAACAAGCGTAATTAAAATGTGGTTTTAGTATGACTTGTTTCTATTAGGAATCAAAAGTTTAAATGAGCCAAACACGACACGAATCAATCGAGCTAATGAAGTGGATTTACAATCCGAGATTAGTGTCAATCGACCGGTTAATCTCTTCGTATCAAACAGTGTATTCTCTGTCGCTATGGCTGCTATGGCTGCCATGCCCAATTCTTAATGTATGATAATGATGGTCAAATCAAACGTGCATAATACTTGAATGAAGATAATCTTTTGAATACATTCTGTGTTTAGGTTCGTCAAAAAAGCAGGCGCAGTGAATAATCTTCGAAATGAATTCAACCCTAAGAATCATGTTTTCTTGTTGAATTGGTGGTTTAAAAAAATAATTAAGGTTGAGAATTTTGTTCAACAAAGGTAACATGAAGCAATGCTTGAGCTACAAAGTGCGGGTCACTTTCAAGCTTGAAGGACGATTCTTTTGCCTTATAGGATTCTCATCAGCATGGGGCCCCAAATGGGATAAGCTTGACAGATAGGAACCCACTTGAATATTAGTTAATATATTCAACATAAAATTGTGATTAATATCTGATGACCTTTTGATATACAAGTACGTACAACCACCACAATTTATTTACTACTAAGATATTAATGTAGGTGATGTTGGGTTGCCAAATGAATTGACAACCCAACTGGATTTTAGACAGCTTCTTCCAACCATATGAAGTTATTTAAATTATGAATGAGAGAGGTATTGATGTCATGGTGTCAAGGAAACAGGAAACCAAATGAGATTATTGAAGGTTGAATTACATGTTTGGTTCCTATTCTTAAGTTTGATAATTTTAGTCTATTATTACTCTTTAGGAGTTTGCTTAATTTTATTTTAATTCTCAGGAACTCTTTAGGAGTTTGTTGTGTTTTGTATTTTAGTTTTTGACTGTGATATGGATATACCGTTTCTGCCATTGCACAGTAGATTTGTATTGTTAGCATGAGTATAGGCACGTAGGGCTACTAAATCTGGGGTTTGAGTATTTGTTGGTTTAAGCGTAATTCCCTCCAGATCAAATCAACATGTTGTTGTGTTTGGTCATTGGAGATATCATACCCATTTGAGCACTTTTGTGGCTTTGTACTTGTTCTGTTTCATTAACAAATACTATCGCTTTTTATATAAATAAATAATAATAAAAAGGTTCGATAATTTTAGTATTGTAGTTTAATTTTGTTTGTAATCAAGTCCAAATCGTATGTTCCGCTATATTAATGGATGAATTTGACGTGACAATATGCAATTACTAATGTAGAACGAGTCCAAGTGCCAAATTGTTAGAAAAGGCTCCAAATCAAAATTGGTGAGAAAGTAGATAGTAGTGGAAATACACACTCAAGTCGTGTTTGGCGTTGAAAAATGGAACAAATTAAGGATTTGACATATATTGCATATTTGAGCTAGGATGAGGGAAAATTAGTAGGTGTATCCCTAACTTGCCATGAGCCCAACATTCTACGATGGTTTTGATGAATTACAGGTGTTCTCTTTGAATCAGAGAGCCTTTTCTGCCAAACAAAATGGGAAGAATCTCTACACATATTATGAAGAATTAACAAAAAAAATTGGTGAATTGGATCATCGTGATATGTGCATGTGATATTGAGATTTACAGAAAGTCAATTCAGCGACAAAAGGTGCACATCTTTCTCACTGGTCTTGATGTGGAATTTGAGCAAATTCGTGGAGAAATTCTACGCAAAGATCCTATACCTGAATTGGAGGCCACATATGCCTTTGTTAGACATGATTCAGTACGTCGGGCTACTATGAATTCTGAAAGGGACAAGTCTGACACAACAACCATGATTGCTCAAATTGAGCACCTAACCGGTTGTCTAATGCTCAACCAGATCGCATAGGGTCCAATGATAGGTCTAGTCGCATCTCTAGGTCAGATCAATTCAACCGGTCCGACCGACTTAACAGAACCAGTGATAGCTAAGAATCCTTCAATCGCACTATGTCATCTAATGATTGTGTTTGTACTCATTGCAATCAAATTGGTCATCTAAAACACCGATGCTTCAAACTTGTTGGGTATCCAGATTGATGGGATCACAACTGCGACCCAAGGAAGAAAATTCAACTGCAGCTGTTGTTGACACAAAGAATGGTGAGAATAGCGATATTGTAGACAAGGCCTCTACCCTAGTGGCCACTACAGGTAATATTGGTAAGGCTTTAAATGTTTCTGCATTTGTTTCAAATAATACATGGATAATTGATTCCGGTGCCACTGATCATATGACTTTTGATTCTAGACATGTGTCGTCACTCACCCCATCCACTAAACCTAGTGTGTCCACTGCTAATGGGACTTCAACCTCTGTTATTGGGGAAGGATCAGTTACTCTTACAGATACCTTAAATTTAGACTCAATTCTTATTATTTTATCCCTTGATTATAATTTTTTATCTGTTGCCCAAATTACAGTTGCTTTGCATTGTATTGTAATTTTTTGGCCTTCTTTTTGCATCTTTAAGGACATCCCAATGCGATAAACGATTGGTTATGGTGTTAGGCGAGGAAAGCGATACTAATTGGATTTGGTATATGATAGTTTGAAGAAGTTGACTGAAGCTTTGATAGTAGCAGACTCTCAAGATGAGAGGAATCAAAAAACAATTTGTTATAGCATCTTCGTTTGGGACATATGCTTCTTTTAGTTATTTAAAGAAATTATTTCCTACGTTATTTTCAGCTATTGGTGTTTCTAAGTTACGATGTGATGTTTGTGAACTTGCTCAGAGCCATCGCGTTTCTTTTGATTCTAGTTTGAATAAAAGTTTCTTTCCATTTTAGATCATTCATTCTGATGTTTGGGGTCCATCTACACCTTCTTCATTAGGTGGATCACGCTGATTTGTTACATTAATTGATGATTGCACTAGGATGACATGGGTATGTCTTATGAAATCCAAAGGGGAAGTCAAAAATTTCATAAGACTATTACTACTCAATATAACATGCAGTTTCAGGTTCTCCGCAATGATAATGGAGGAGAATATATAAGTACAGAGTTGAGGAATTATTTGGAATTCCATGGCATTGTCCATCAAACCAATTGTCTATATACCGCTCAGCAAAATAAGGTAGTTGAAAGAAAGAATCGTCATCTCTTAGAAATTGTTCACGCTTCTCTTATTGATGCCCATATTCCACCCTCATATTGACGGTGAAGCCTTTACATCTGCAGCTTATGTGATTAATCAAACTTCTTCCAGTGCATTGGGATTTCAAACACCGCTGCAAAGCCTTATTGTAGCCATTGTCACTCCTCCTATCTCTAATCTACCACCACATATTTTTGGATGTGCTGCTTTTGTCCATTTACGTAAACATTAACGGAGTAAGTTAGCTCCTTGTGCTTTATGATGTGTTTTTGTAGGTTATGACACATCCTAGAAAGGGTATCATTGTTATCACCCTCCATCCCAAACCATGTATGTCACTCGAGATGTTGTGTTTCATGAAGACACCCTATATTTTTCCCATGAGCATGAACTTTAGGGGGAGCACTATAAGGAAGTTCAGTTATTTGATTACGGTTATAATGTTCAAATTTACGAGATGGATGAATGCTCCAACTCAGGTGGAGCATCTCCTATACCCATGGCGGCATCACTGATGCCGCTCATGCCACAAAGCCCAACACCAAGTGCCTACACCTAACCAATCTGTTGCTAAGGATGTTCCTACACCACCAAAGAGACAGATGCCCAATCATTCTACTAGAGGTATTCCTAAACTCACATATGAACCTGATCTTGCCAGTGAAGTGAAATACCCCATGAGTCATTATGTCTCTGACCATAAGTTGTCTGAATCAAGTAAGTCATTTGTCAGTCAATTATCTTCTATATCTATTCCTAACAGTGTGCAGGAAGCCTTAGTTAACTCTAAATGGAAAAATGCTATGAATGAAGAGATGAAGTCACTTCAAAAGAATGGGACATGGGAGCTTGTTAATCTTCCTATAGAAAGAAATCAAGTGGGTGTAGGTGGATATATACAGTGAAATATAAAGTAGATGGTACAATCGAACACTTCAAGGCAAGGTTAGTTGCAAAGGGCACACTCAGACATATGGCAATTGATTACATGGAGACAATTGCTCCAGTAGCAAAGATAAATACGGTACGAGAATTACTATCATTGGTTGTCAATTTGAATTGGCCTTGCAACAGTTTTGATGTGAAAAATGCTTTTCTTCATGGAGACTTAACTAAAGAAGTATATATAAATATCCCACATGGGTGTCAAATACCCATTGAGCATAGACATAAGGTTTGCAGATTGAGAAAATCATTATATAGTTTAAAGCAATCCCTGAGAGCATGGTTTGGAGGATTTACAAAAGCTATGAGAAATTTTGGGTATATGCAAAGTAACTCATATCACACCTTGTTCTTAAAGCGACGGAACGACAAAATTACTGGTCTTATTGTGTATGTTGATGACATAGTGGTCACAGGGATGACTCTAATGAACGAGAAGCTTTGAAGAAGTATTTATCTCAAGAATTTGAAATGAAAGATCTTGGTGATATGAAATATTTTCTGGAAATTGAGGTTTCTAGATCACATGAGGGAATTTTCTTATCTCAAAGGAAATATGCATTAGATTTATTCAGTGAAACTAGAATGTCTGCTTGTCAACCAGTAGATACACCCATAGAAGAAGGATTGAAGTTGGAGATTGAAGTTAATCAAGTGTCTACTAATAAGGACGTTATCAGAGGTTAGTCAAAAGGCTTATGTACTTAGCTCACACAAGCCTAGTATTGCCTATGTGTTTAAGTGTTGTTAGTTAATTCATGCATAATCCTGGAGAGAAACATATGAATGCAATGATGAGAATTCTAAGCTATTTGAAAGCAGCTCCTAGAAAAGAAATTTTGTTCACAAAAGATGATAAATATTTGAAGATTAAAGGCTACACTAATGCTGATTAGGCTGGTGATGTGGGTGATAGAAGGTCCACGTCAGGATATTTTACATTTGTTGGTGGAAATCTTGTCACGTAGAGAAGTAAGAAACATAATGTTGTTTCCCGTTCAAGTGCTGAAGCATAATATAGGGGAATGACCCTTGGAGTTCAAGAATTATTATAGTTAACGTTATTGTTGATTGATTTGGGTTATCCACCAAAAGAACCTATGAATTATATTGTGATAGTAAGGCGGCGTGTGATATTGCGCACAATCCGATACAACATGATTGGACAAAACATGTTGAAGTGGACAGGTTTTTTTATCAAGGAGAAATTGGATGAAAAGATTGTGGAAGTGCCTCAAGTATGCTCTGAATATCAGTTACATGATATACTCACTAAGGCGGTTTTTAGTCGGATATTTGACGTGTGTTTGCAAGTTGAGCATGTTCGATATTTATGCCCCAACTTGAGGGGGAGTGTTGAATTATTCTAATTATGTAATTATTGTTGTATTAGGATTCCTTACCACAGAAGGATTCTTGATCCCATAATTGATGTAATTACTTTCCTGTAATTCCTGGTGTAAACCCACTATATATTGCCTCCTTGAGAGAGGAATATCATTATTCTTATTATTCCCATAAAATTTTGATTTTCAAGTTTTTCATCCCAAACAAAGGATTTCACTATTCATGTACATGTGTTGCCACCTCATTTCGTGTTCAGGGTCTCACATCGAATTATTATATAAGGGTCTCACTCCTTTCTCTACATATAGGGCAACCCATGCTATAGGTATGATTTTCCTAATTGTACCCTTATTCTACCAAAATTTAACTGACTTAAACATCGGAAGTTAGTTCTTGAGCCGGTACCACACCAAGGTCTTGTTTGTTTTGGATGACTAGACTAGACTAGCAAAATGCGCATTCAACCTCTTACCAATCCTTCTATAGATGTAGGTCCAACCTCACCAGCCAGAGGACTCCCGGGGCCAAAGACAGCACACCTAAGTTGAATCCATTTTTCGACATCAACCACCATTGCTTATAGCATTCAAGAAAATCGGGTCATGGTGGTCCAGTACATTTGATAATAACAAGTTCCCTAATTTTAAAGTCAGGTGGGTCTCTATCGTTTCTTTTCTTCACAGGGGAATAGCAGCAAGGAACTTATACACCTTCCAGAAATGCTACACGAGCTTAGAATGAACCTTCGGTTTTGCACTAACAATTTTTGGACTTCAAATGCGGAAGATTGCAAGTCCAAGACTGCAATACGTTGAGTACTTTTTGTATTACAAACGTGTCACGTGTGTGTAGTTTGAGTTAGGGTTTAGAACCGTGTGGGTTCGTAGAAAGATTGAATTTGGAAAGGCATTTGAATGAAAAATAATTAACCCTCAGTTTTGAAATAAAATAAGAAAAATAGTTCCCTTCTATTAAGTAGGAACTCCTATGTTCCTGTCAATGACAGTATGACATATATGTATAAGTAATTCTTTTTGTGTTTTTGATGAGTTATTTTTTAGAATATTTCAAGCCGTGATTCGCAGTAATGTCCTCCTTGGAAGGAGGCAAGCAGTATTCATAAAAGGAAAGGACCAAACTAGGTAATCAGGGTAATTCAAGCAAGCATGCCTTTATCTGGTGGAGTATATCAATATCTAGTAATCTCTTTGTTGGAATATGTCACTATCCACATCTTGTCTCCTTAAATTTAGTCGAAGATATCAATATCTAGTCATCTCTTTATCTGTTAACCAAGGTCTAAAATATCGGTGATATCAGAAATATCGGTAGTCCAAAAACACTTAAATTTTGATGAAAATATCGATAAAAATTGAATAAAAACCATGAAAATTGTAAGAAAAACTTGGAAATTTTTATTGAAACTTTGGAGGATGCTTATTTAGTCAATTATTTATTAGTTTATCACAAAAAATTGAAAGGAAATGCATTGCATGATGGATTTAACTAATTTAAGTTGATTATATAGCGAGCTGACAAACACTGTGAGTGTAGAAAATATGTAGTAATTAATGAAAGAAGATTAAACACACCCCAATCATTTATATATAATGATTTACTACAATATTTTATATATTAAACATTGCAGGTAAGATACATAAGTGACTTAGTACCACATAGAGTTCCTATGAGGTTCAAATTTTTCACTATCTTCATCATCTCTATGTGTAGAGTAAGTGTATTGTGAAGAGTACTCATCAAATGATAAATCCCCAAAATAGTTTTGCATGTAATTGTTAACATGCCACCTATATGGATCCGAGATTGATTGACGTTGTCCATGAGCAAAATCATTTGAAGATTGAGTCTTGGATTCTTTCCATGAACTGCTCGATTCCTTCTTAAAAGGAATGGGATATAAAGGGTAGGGAAATGGTTGGTTATGAGTATAATCATAGTTACTACTTTCTTGCCTGTCCATGTCTCAATATTTAGAAGAAAAAAGAACTTACCACTTGGACGCCACAATACAAAGCAAACCAAGGATGACTAATTTTACAAGAGGAAATACCTTGAATCCCCTTTGTGTTTTTTCCCCTTCTTTTTTTTCCTTTTTTTTCCCTTTTTTTGTTTTCATTACATCGATATTTCGATATTTTAGTGATATTATAACGATATTGTAACAAAATATTACTGAAGTGTGAGCGAAATTATCAACGTCGATATTTTCCGATATTATTGTCGATATTGTCGATATTTATACGATATGTGCATAGATACGTTTCGAAATATTCGTGATTCGAAAAAATGATAATATCCTCGATATTTTAGACAAAAAGTCTTTGCTTGTTAAACAGTGAAATGCAAATCCATTGTGTATACCCTGAAAAATGGCCCAAACACATTGCCCACAGGAAAATTCTTACCCGTAGAAGGAGGCAAGCAGTATTCATAAAAGGAAAGGACCAAATTAGGTAATCAGGGTAATTCAAGCAAGCATGCCTTTATCTGGTGGAATATATCAATATCCAGTAATCTCTTTGTTGGAATATGTCACTATCCACATCTTGTCTTCTTAAATTTAGTCGAAGATATCAATATCCAGTCATCTCTTTATCTGCCAACACAAGGTGAAAAAGTCCTTGCTTGTCAAACAATGAAATGCAAATACATTGTGTTTACCCTGAAAATGGCCCAAACACATTGCCCACAGGAAAATTCTTAGTCAAAAGGTACCTCTAGACAGATCACAAGTTTCACTAGGCAAATACAAAACAATGTAATACAAATTTCTTTACAAACTATATATTTACAAACAGCAAGACCAAATCAATTATATGACACCAAAAATGGGATGACCATAGACATGAATGTATCATAATTAATTGTTGCCGAACCGGTATACCGCAGATCTCTCTCTTTGAACTTATCAGTCAAACCCTGAAATCAAAATATAACAACATTTACATGTTAGCAAATCCCAGCAACAAAATTTAGAATCAAAGATGGCTATTCCTTTGTCAAAGAGAAAATTTGAACATCTGCCCAAAAAATTGCACGAAGCTAGCTATTTCTCACCTTCACAATCATCCCGCATCTGCGTATCAAAGAAAACAGTGTGTCAGAAGAAGCATAACTATCACTTGATTCTTAGGAAGAACAGAACAATTCATGTGAAACTATCCAGGGGTAATGTCAGATATCCGGCATGTTATTTTGCCATACTGTGATCCAGGACAGTACATTTATACGTGATTTTACTTTATCCTTAATGGTTTTTTGTTTTCAAAGTCTAGCAAAAGAAAGTGTCCCACTACATTAGATAAGAAGACTTACTCTACAAAACTATCGAAATTGAGTTCAACCCTGCTCCCACTTCCATCATCATACTTGGAAATCAAAAGTTGAAGAACAGAAGGTGGGATGGCAAGGCCTAGACTGTAGAGTGCATCCCTCAGTTCCATCAAATCAATTTTCCCACTCCTATCTTTGTCATATCTCTCAAATATGCCCTGCAAGTGCAGGTTTAATTAATAATTCAAAGTGACAATTCATGGAAAAGAGAACATGGAACGGATATATAACATCTGAAAGCATTTTCTATGAACAAACAAGTAGGGAGTCATTCAGCATTCTGAATCTCTGGCTGCTTAAAATGGCATTGCAGATTGGCAGTGTGTTCAATAACAACCATACGTAGAACATATATGGTGGTGAATTGAATCAATACAACTATACGAATGTGTTCAGATAAGTTTCTTTCCAAGATTACAAGAGAGCTACACAACTACGTGGCCCTTACAATTTATGTAGTTCCAGAGTACGTAATATATAAATTAAGACTTGAATCAAATGAGTGGGGATCCTTGCAAGATTAGCCACTGCAATCTATTATTGCCAAAAATCAATGCAAAAGTTAAGCTAAATTGGTACTAGAAATGAGCCCTTTCCTTCAATTGGACTTCAAGAAATGACATAAAAGAAGTAGAAGAAAATTATACAATAGAAATTGAGGGATTTACTCGGTAGAGAGGCCACGATAAACAACCATTAACTATCGTAAGTAGATTCATATGATAAAAGAAAGCAACTGATGATACTTACTCGCCATTGACCAAGACAAGTCCAGAGTGCAGCAAACTCTTTGGGGCCTATATCAGAAAATTCAGAGGAAATTAATAAAGTGGGACTAGTTAAATTGATGCTTCGATTCGAAACAAAAACAACTAACAAGCAGCAACCCATAATTCATTTTTATCAGGTCAAAGAATTTATAATGCTGACTGTTGGTGTACACATGATAATAAACACAAGAACATTCCCAGCCAGAATTCAGGTTGACATTTAGAAAATAAATAGAGAAACTAAAATTAATTCTAGCTAAGAATTGAAATTTGAAAAATATATGCAAGTTAGGTAAGAATTCATAGTTTACATCTATAAGAAATCAAATGATACCCGTCTAACAAATAAGCATTATAATTTCCAAATTGGGTTCAAATTTCTAATCATATCCAATGAATCCTGAAGAACAAAGAAGCCATTTTGATGAAAAGAAAAACAAAAACTCACCAACTCGGAGAGGATCATTGGGGCTTTTGAAGAGAAAGATGAGCAAGCGAATGGTCCTGAGGCTAAATCTCTGGTACCCAGAAGAAAGAGCTTGCTGCAGCTCATTATCATCAATAAAACCACTCCTGTCCCTGTCGACCATCTGAAAGCTGCTAATCACAGCTGGGTCTGTTCCCGGAGGAAAACCAGAGTGCCCGTATGAAGAAGGCCCCTGCTGCTGCCCGTAACTATAGGAGCCGCCATTGCCCTGAGAGTGCTGCTGCCCGTAACCATAGAAGCCGCCACTCCCCTGAGAGTACTGCTGCCTGTAGGACTCGGGCAGGGATGGGGCAGAGGGCGCATAAGAGGGAGACCCATGTTTCCCATTGGAAGCCATTGATGAAGAAGGGATGTGTTCGTGGGTTGCAGAAATCAAAGAGATTTTACTCAGAAAAAAAAAGGAGGAACACGAGATTTGGAGTGTTTTTGTGAGAAAAGCTATCAGAAAATGATGTCCTCTTTTTGTACGTTTTGATTTGGATTTGGATTTTGATTTTGATTTTGCTTTTGCTTTTAAGGATTCAGGCGGCAGGTTTCGTACGAATGTGGAGAGAAACTTACCTGCAACGGTTGGACTGCGCCGCATTCAGGTACGTATTAAAACTGACGACGCAAGCGTGTCACATGTGTGGGGTATCGGATGGATGGATGCTGGGTGGCTTCGTGAGTTTGATGTCAAATTCAAGTTAGGACGGCCCCAACCAGGAAAATTCTGGCTTACAACGGGTGTTTGCAATTTACAGATACCGTCTTTTTTTAAAGTTGTTTTTTGGTTTTTGGGCATAACTACTTTTTTAACTGTTAGATTATATATAACAGCTTACCCGTTCTAGTAAGGATATAAAAATGGTAATCACCGTCCAATTTGTAGCGTGTCTATTTTGCTCTTTCTTTACTCAACAATACAACAAATTGTTTACTAACATTTTGGAATAAAAACAAGAGTGGGTCTCCCATAAAATCAACAATCACACTCCTGATTTTTCAGGAATGAGACTTCATGGTGAAGGGGTGGTATTGTGATTGATGGTAATTATGGGCCATCAGCAATAACTCCGATTTGTGCTCACTTCGATTCCAAGTTGGTAAACATAAGCAAAGGTTGTTTTACGAAAGGATGGAGTGTATTTGCGGTTTTTGGGTCGAACCGGTCAAATCGAATTGTACCCTCCTTACACAAAATTGGACTTTGTCAATTGTTTAGTTGTACTAGCCCAATGGTTTATCTAGTTTAGTTGATTACTTGGGCCTTTGAGCCCTCTTGTGACCTCAAAACGGGAAAAAATAATAATATAATAAAATAAAATTCCCCCAGGGATCAAGCCTCAAGCGGAGGCAAGACCGTGTGAGAGGAATGGCGGGAAACGAACGAGGACGAAATTACAATCATATCCTCAACCTCCTTGGGTACCGCTGCTGAAAGACTCGAGACATAAAGCGTGTGACAGATAGGGAGAAAGAAGGAAAAGGAAAATGGCGAAAGTGGTAGCGGAAGCGGAGGAGCTGCCGAAGGCTATCGTGCGCCGAGTGGTGAAGGATAAGCTTTCCCAGTGCTCCAAGGGCGACGGTGACCTAACTCTTCACAAAGAAGCCCTCTTGGCTTTCTCCGAGAGCGCCCGAATTTTCATCCACTACCTTTCCGCCACGTATGCACCTCTCCTCTCTCTCGTCTAATCGTAGTTAATTAATTAAATTAAAAATATTTTGATTGGGTGCAGAGCAAATGACATATGCAAGGAAAAGAAGAGGCAGACAATCAGCGCCGACGATGTTTTGAAAGCGCTGGAAGAGATTGAGTTCTCCGAGTTTATCAAGCCTCTTGAGGCCTCGCTTAAAGGTGACTAATTTTTGAAAATTTCTGTCCGCAAGGTGTTTGATGAAATGCCCCACTCAGTTGTTTTCTTTGACCTTTTATGTTTTGCCCAAATCTTGACCACGTTTGCTTGGATCTGAGATGCGCATATGGTGATGTTTGCTTTTAGTTAATGGTTAAGCAGATTCAATTAATTTGGTTCATTTAGATGTGTGAGAAAATCTTGTTTTGTTGTTTGCCTTGCAGGAAAGAATGCTGGAAAGAATGCAGAAAAGAGTGGAGGAAAGAATGCAGGAAAACAGAAAGCAGGAACATCAAAAGCAAAGGAAGTGAAGAAGAAGAGGAAATTGGAAGAGCCATCATCGCAAAAGCTGAAGGAAAAGGAGGACAACCAAGATGAAAATGGCAGCGATGATGAATGAGCAAGCCAGCATTTTTGTGCATTTTTTTTCTTTCTCTGTCTTTGTAGTGTGCTTCTAAATCAAAATTTGAAAATGCCCGTGTTACTTATTAAATTGGGTTTATAACAATTAGCAATTCGGGTTCAAATTTGGCCATCCTTCATATTTTGTCCTTGAGAATCTGCATGTTGCCTCTTCAGAGGATTGTGTGCACAAAGACGAAGTGCCATTGCGTTAAGATAGAGGGAGCTACACTTTTTTCTTATGGTGTGTTTACGAGTGTTTTTTTTGGGTCATAGTTTATGAGTGTTCAGGCAGTGCCAAAAGTGCTTTCAAATAGTCTATTTAGAACGATTGACAAATGATTAACAAAAGCGTTTCTGAACCAATCCGCTTCTTATAAAAGCCAGTGGCCAAGAAAAGGCCACCACCTTCTCATATGGTTCACGGCCACTAGTTCTTGTTGAGTACGTCACTTTGTAATAATTTAGAAAAACACATCGCAAATTTTGCATTGTCCGTACCCATGGCATAAGATTTATTTCTCGGTGAAAAACGATTCGATACCATTATCCTTGCGGGCTACCAGACCTGGAAAAATTAAGTAACTAGTATTCCTTTGTAAAAATCCGGACATGCCTCATAAAGAACTATTGCTCTTTTTCCTCAATTAGTTTCTATTAGTTTGGTGTACTTTAGGGTCAACAATGATTAAATATAACAAATCAACGATGACCCCATAAGGTAATTGTATAACAAAGAAGTATCCATAACGCACTTTCGTATAGGATGCTGCCGTTACAACTTTATATAACAATCTTGAACGTGAGAAGTACACAATGGATTGCCAACCCCTCCAACTTCTAACCATTGCAAGAACAATCAATACGGGTTATACCTGCGTCCATGCCCAGTATCATTGCTGTACCTACCCTTGTTTGGACCACCACTACTTCTGCTACTGCTTCCGCTCCCACCACCACCCCTGCTACTACTTCTTTGATGTGAAGGTGAGGGGTGTGGCTGTGCACCTGGTTGTTGCCTGCAATGAGGAAAGATAAATTACTCAAGTTACTAACATTCATTGAAGGGTGTCACATAAAGCTAGGGAAAGTTTATTTCAAGGGTATGTTTTATTGCAATTATATAGAACAAATTGAGTAAACAGTCCTGAGATCAAGCAATCCAAGCACTACATTCAGTAGTCCAAGTGATTGATTGGAGCATGGAACAGAGTAGACAAAACTGACAGATATAACAGAACTTCATAGAACCACGAAGGGCTCCTCCATTATGGCCAAAATAAATAGAACTTTCAAAAGGGTCAAATCAAATCATAACCAACAGTCATTCCAAAATTCAAATCATAATCAATCACATCCTGTAATAAAAATCCTAGTGAAAAATTACGGCCCTAACATCACAGATACACAAGGGGATGAAAATTGTTAAGATGCTAAAAAGAAGCCAATGTCTCAAGCAATTTGGAGCTTTCTTTTTTTTTTTCCTCTTATTTTTATGATCCAAACAGAGAAGTGTAGGCATCCTTGCTAGGATAAACAACCCAAGACCTAATTATGTTCAAGGAAAAAAGAAGACGTGGTACAGATTTATACCTCCACAGGGAAAAAAAAATTGACCAAACAATTAGAAGAGAAAAAATAGTTTTATATGGATTTCAAACCCAGATTCATATTTCTGGTTACTATATTGGTTCCCTGAATAGAAACCACTGAAAAGTGGATACTAGAGCTGGGAAGAATGAAGAAGAGAGGTGGGATTTTAAAACGTCTCCAAGTCTATAGTTTTCAAACTTTACGCAATTATATGCAGAAAAATTCTATTGTGCACTTAAGTTACAGTGTTTGAACAGAAACATAGTCTCCAGCTTTATTTTATATGAAATGGCACATTTATTTATTCAGTTACTTATTGTAGAAGGCAGACATAGAATTAAATAATGTGATGCCATATAATTAAAGCTATATGAGGCAAAAGATGAGTTGTGCTTACAGAACATATCCAATCCGTCCATCAGGTAGAAGCATTGGCATCATTCCCATGCCTGTAGGGGCCGGTCCAGGTCCAGACATCAAAGGCTACAATCAAATTTCAGCAGAATTTTAGAAATCATGTACCTAAAATATGGCAGATAAATCTTGGGCACAGTGGCATAGGTGAACAAATATTTTCATGTCTATGCTTTGAATAAAGCATGCCAAAATCATGGGAAATACTTTTAAAGATCTACAACATGAGCATGGAGGAAAGACGTTGTACCAAAATTTGAACATCAACAATCAAGGTCCATATTCACAATTCCTTTTTTCTTGCTTTTCAGATGCCTGTTTTTAGCATAGGGAGATTGATGGAGAGAGAGAGATTTCCTAAAGTTTACTTTTGGAAAATAACAAACCCTAACTTTGTAAAATATACAGTCATGAAAGGAAAGGGAACCTTGATGCCTAAATCCTAAGTCGCAGACCACTTTCTCACTTCCTGTTCTCTCTCAGCACTGTTCCGTTTCTCTTTGTTGAATCATTGACAACAACAGCACAAGTGACCTCAAACTGAGAGCTTGCCAATTTATATAACTTATGTTCATTCCATTCACGGAGCTTTTGAAAACAAATGGACCAAGTGTTTTCTAAGTGCTGCGCTCAGAATGTATCCGCACCTAGTCTAAAACGATTTCATTTTTTTCATCGGACGTGTATACATGCATGGTGTAGGAGGGTCAACATGTGTGACCTGGACACGGGATTCCTCTCAGCCGTGTCTATGCTTCTGAGATGTTGAACCACGACCGTGGGGTAACTGCTTCTATATTTATTTATGGCCCTGGCCTCAGAACAAATAATACTTCTGAAGGTATTCAAACTGCTAACAAAGCACAAAACGAAGACCAAAGAAAATTAGAGGTAAACAATTGAATATCATGTTTAGATAACCAGGCACAACGATAGTTATCAAGGCATGGTAAAAAGTCATTTGCACCATTATATTTAAAACCCATTTAACGCTAAGCAATGATAGTCCATGAGCAATTTATGTGAAGGCTAAATAAAAAAAATTCCATGAATGTGAAGTTTAATTAAAATATTCACTTCACACTGTAAACTAACTAAGAACATCAGTATACGTTGGCACATATCTCACCTGTGCAAAACCTGCAGCACCATACCCTGCACCAAGAGCACCATAGGCACCCCCAGCCATACCATAAACAAAACGAGGTGGATAACTAGGAAGCAACCCTGACCTATGCGAGTTTGATCCACCAGACTTTTGATCTGCCTGTGGCCTTGCAAGAGAACACTCCAACAGCTGGCCTGAAATTAATGAGACCGTCAAAACAAACTACTTTAATACCTTTAGAATGGGGGGAAAGGGAATGCAGATAAGACGTTACCATCAAGTTCATAAGTTTCAGTGTTCTTCAATGCTTTCATGGCACCGGACCTCTCTGCAAAATGTACAAAACCAATTCTACTCTGTTCCTGTCCAGATTTTGCAGCTGGCAGAACCACTTTCGTGATTTTCCCATGGTGTTCGAATAGCTCCTTTAAATGGTCTTGTGTCACATTTTGGGGTAAATTCTTTACATAAACTGCCTTCACCTGTATGATATGGGGTACATTAAGATTTGCAAAAATAAAAATTTAAAGACCACTCCCAGGACTAGCAGAAATTGGTGGATGATAGCTATGCAATAAAATACAGTAATTAATAGCCGGAAAATGATTGCCATGTGAACAAAGCAGGAACAGATTGTGGTTATTTAAATGGATAATATCCATCAAATGATTACTAGATCATATGGAGTCTGCGCTATCAAGATATAAGTGGCATGAAATACTAATTGGTAGAATCTAAATTCCCATGCACCACTACCTTTCTTTTCAACCTCTATCCATGCATCCGTAAAGCAACTATCATTTCAAAACTCCTACAGAGTATTACAATTTACCTAAAAGCATTCATATATTAGAATTATCATTCCTGCCTGCACCGTTATAAATACATGTGCAACCCTATGCCGACAAGTAGACGTCCAAAAACAAAACTATTTCTAGTTTACTTGGGCATTCACCAAGTTAAACATTGACATTGCCGTTAATATTCCAGCTGCATACTTTAGTCCTCAGTCATAAAATGTGAAGCAAACAGGAAGAAAAGAAAGAACAGAGTTACTTAGCAACAACCTGAGAAGCAGCAGACGACTCGGCATTTTTAGGATCTGCCCAGCTCACTGTTGGAGCATTGTTATCTAGCTTAAATTTTGGGTCCACCATTTTCTGCCTTGAATAGTCAGCGCATGCGTGGTTATAGTAATCAACGAAAGCAAAGCCTCGGTTATTGCTTGTGTTCTTCATATCCTGTGAGAAAAAGTTTAATAAGCAATGAAGATAAGAATCTAAAAAACCACAAAACAAGCATAACAATTGACAATGATTTACCCGAAATTTTCTGAAAGATAAAAATTCACAAGGCTGAGAATGAAGGGATAAATAATGGACACATGAGCACACTATATATGGCACAAACCTTGACCAGTTCTATACCAGTAACTCCAGGGCCAATCTTCATCACAACTTTCCTCAGATCTTCTTCTCCCCAGCTCCTTGGAACATTACCAATGAACAAACGGTGCTTTGCTTTAGACGTCGAACACTTTATTCTTTTACCCTGAGAGAGGGAGAGAGAGAAGAGTAAATACAATTGAAGAGCTGCATATTTAGAATGAAAGCAAACAGCCCAAAGTGTACAAAACGATAATTTTTGTTTTTAAAAAAAAAAATAATCTTCAATCTTTTAGTTTTATATCCTTACTCATATTTCAAGGATTATTATATGCGTGGTTCGGAGTAATATGATTATGCCCAAAGGTTAGGTTACCTTAAATTCAGTATTATTCAATTCCTCAATGGCATCAGAAGCCATTTCCACGTTTTTGAATGTCACAAATGCAAAGCCCTTATTCTCACCCGAATCTTTGCCCTTCATAATCCGAACCTGTTGTTACAAAACAATACAGTTTTATTTTATTAAAAATAAAATAAAAACATAAACAGGGTATTTTATAAAGAGCAATTGAACTAACCTCTGTAACCTTTCCTACAGCCTCACAAAAAACCTTTAAATCCTCTTGAGAAGCATCATGAGGAATGCCACCAATATAAACTTCTGAACCATGTGGAGGAAGGGCAAGAAGTTCAGCATGCTTTTTCTTCTCATCCTCATCATCAGACATCACCTCATCACTGCTATGGGATTTCCCAACATCAGTTCCAGTGGCATGATTAGAATCTTCATCCTCCACCTCTTCTTCCACCTCCTCTACTTCTTCTTCTTCCTCTTCTTCTTCCACCTCTTCTTCTATTTCTTCCTCTACTTCTTCATACTCAACCTCTTCATCCATTGCCTCCTCAGGGTCATTGTCACCATCAAGATCAACCTTCTCATCGGACTCTATTGGCTTTTCGGGTTCAACTGGTTTATCAAGTGATGAAGCATTTGCTTTTGCCCTTGGCATCTTATGTATCTAATTAAATAAGCTTGCAAGGCAACTGTGAAGAAGGCACAGAAGCCAGAAGAATTCATGGGAAGAAGTAAACACATATTGAAAGGAAGGAAAAAAAAGAATGGGCAAAAGGAGCTGCAGAGTATGCTTCTCAATTGAACTGGATTCATGAGAACAAACTCAAAGGTTTTCAATTTGAAAGACTTTTATTAAGGGATAATGATAACATTAACAGCAGTATTAGAGACAGGAAAAAGAGTTTTCTGAAAGATTATCATGTGGATTATGAAGGTGCTCCAAATATTCAAGATATGAATTTCTTGAAGTCACAACGAGACTGCTGTCCAAAAGAGGAAAAAGAAAATTGGCTAGTTTAACCTTATCCGAGGGCACATTTAACCCCATTCCAATAATAAGAATAGCAAAGATGGAGCATATAAGGATCTAGGGGCGGTAAAATGTAATAGATAATTGGGGAAAATATGGAGACATTTATAATGCTTTATGCATATGCAAGGCCACACAACAAAGTGACAAAAAAAGTAGGACCCAAGATTCTATGTAGATCAAAGGAATGAGACTGCTACAACAAAAAGGAGAATCAAGCCACAACAAAGTCCAATTTGACAAAGATAATACCATTTCCAAAATATACGTACCAATCTGGGTACCTTCCTGCAATAAATTGACATATAACAACTGAGATAGGGATGGACATTACAGCTATGATTTACATAACCAACAGGCACAATCATAATTCAAATGCACTAATACATCCTCTCCACCTATTCTCAATAGCTCCAGAAAGATAGTACTTGACCAGTGGCATTTGAACAAATTACACATCTGAGGTCTAATAAAAACAACTTTGCACTGTTGTTCAGAAAGTGCACACAAACAATCCATTTGATAAAGACAAAGGAATTAAAGTATATTTATCTCTAGTTGAATCAGTTTTATAGACATATATATGTAGGTCCTATATCAATAGTAGAATCATAGGTAAAGGAAACTACATGAAACAGCATAATGGAGTGAAAGACTAACTCAAGGGTACATAAAATCTGAGATGGATGTGCACACTTTCAAGGCATAACGGATCTTTTTTTCTCTTGTCCAGATTCTTTCCACTTTATCCCCTGTTCGGATAGGACAAAAAGGCCCAAAAGCTACCAAACCTAAACTGCAAATCCTCCACCCAGTGCAGTGAACCCATCTAGCATTTGAATGTCTCAACATAGCTGAGCTATTTCACCAGGATTTAGTTTTCAAGGCAACATGAACTTAGATCACTTGGATTAGAACTCCTAACAGTTGCAAAATTATCTCCCTTTTTTTCAGCTCAGCTTAATCACTAAGAAAATGTATATATAAAAAAAAACCCAAGAAGTTGAATTTTTTTTGAAACCCGACTTGAAATGTCCAAAATCCAACTGACATATAAGGAGACAGAGCATTTACAACTCGCCTTGAATTTCAACAAACAGTCACATTATCCAGCGGAGGAACTACATGTTCATAATATAAACACAAAAACATAAAACAGAAATGCAGTTTCTATTTGAACAAACCAGCAAGCATAAATACGATGGAGAACAATAAAGAGTCGAGAGAGAGAGAGAGAGTACCAAATGAAATGAGCAATCTGTGGAGCTTGCTTTTTCTTTCTTGTGGGTTGTCTATAAATAGAGTGAGGAGCAAATGGAGAGCGAAATTGGCAAGATCCGAACCTTGGTTGCGTGGAAAATAATTGAAGGCTCTGGCTCTATAGTTTTTATATGGAAAGGTTGAAGGGCACGAACCCTAGGCAGAATTGTGTCCAAATTAGGATTTTGTCGACCAATAGGATTTTGCTAACAATTAGGTGTTGTTTTTACAGCTAATCTTTCTCATCAACATGTTTTGGCATCTGGAATCTATCAATAAATCGAAAAAGAATCCAAATGGGGAGAAATTTGGTGTGTTTCATTTTATTTTATTTTTTTGCTAAAGTTAGGGAGGGGAAGGGGAGTTTTCCTAAATAAATAAATAAAACTTAGGACATGCTGAAAAATTATTTTACGTATCATTGCATTATTGGTTAGGATAGGAAAAAGTGATATACGCGTTCCAACTTGAGATCACCTGTCTACAAATCAATTCCTTTTTCACTGGGCATTGACAGTGTGTTTTCTCTTATTCGTGAAACCAATCTTGGACTGTAATATGGGCGAAATTTCGATTAGTTTCAATGTTATAACTTATACATATATAATTTTCTAATCTTTTCAATTCAAACATATCCACATGAGTAAGAATTAAAGTTTAGGAAGATGTCATATGTGTCCATTCACTTTGATACTAATCTCAATAGATTATGGGGACTGCTAGCAACCTTCTCTCTAACCTTCTATTTTGGACTTTCTCTTTTTTCATGACATGTGTCATTTTTCTTACACTACACTAAACAATATTCTCATCTCCTATCTCATGCAAATCCTAAATACGCATGTATCACTAACATGCACATTCAAATGATATACATGAACATATTTCATTCCATATATGGTGCTCATCTTTATGATCATAGCCCTCAACAATTTTCAAAGATTTATTTTATGATTGGAGCATTTCAATCGTAACCTTCTAGTTGCATATATGACGTATCAACTATCTCTTGATGTAGTGCTATATTTTTCCCAAAATTGAACAAAGCTCCAAATTCAAGTTACATACGCAAAAACCTAACGCCCCCTTTTCTTCTCAGCGTCGCATGGCTCCACTGGGGGAGGAGGAGGTCTATCCTCTCTCTCCCCCCCCCCCCCCCCCCCCCCCCCCCTTTTTTCTCCTTTGCCAGTTCTCAACCTCCCCTGCCTTGGATTCTTTTGTGGGATTGGTCTTATTTTGTGTTTGAGCCTTGTTTGGATGTGTTGGTGGTTGTCTCTAGGAGTTGATTGCTTCTCCTAGTGACTGCTTGAGCCTTGTGCTATGGGCTGAGATTATATGTCTCAAGCCGATTATGTGTCCCCCTTTCTTTGCCAAACACCCCCTTCAACCAAATTTACTTCTCCCACAACAACCCCTCCCACTCTTGCCTTCTCCTTTTTCCAGATCTGGTTTCTCCATTGAGATATAGCAACTACTTCTCTAAGCGCTTTGTTGCGTCTTTATTGGATTGTATATAGAGCTCTTTCTACAGTTCTAGCACCAATACTCTCCACTCCCTTGTATATACCATGTTGATGTTGTGATTGGTTGCTGTTTTCTTCTTGGTGCACAAGCTGACTCGGGTGTGAAGTAGAAAATGACTTTTGGAGGAATGTTCTTGTTATGTTGTGTTTATGTTTTTTGGGGAAATTTTGTTCTTGGCATAAGATTGGTTGGTCTATGTGTAGCTATGCTGACTTGTGTGGAGGATGTGAATCCCCTCATTTGTGGCCATATTGGTGCGGTTGGTGCGGTCTCCGGTCCCTTTATAGCGACAATGGCTCAATTTTGTATTTTGTTTTGATTTTGTGTGGGGAAGATTTGTTATACTAGACTGTACTAGTTCTTAGTTTAATCTTCCATGTACTTGTGGTACTTTGTTTCTGCATTTGGCATTTTCGGCTTTGTATTCTCTATTTGTTTTCTTCCCATTTTTGGGGTTTTAATGAACTTTGATTGACCAAATATATATATGGGGGCGGATCCGTGACACCATAATTTTGACATAAATTTTGACTCAAGTTCTTAACCTTTAGATTAACACATTATAAATAGCTGAGATTAAATCTCACTACTATTTATTACTTTCTTTTTAATAATACTTTTTACCTAAAATTACTATTATTTTAATAAACTAATTATGAAATGCATAGTTCCCTTGATTCTCTCTCCATGTCTCTTCTCCATGCCCACCGTTGGCTGTATTTCTATCCATCTTCCTCCATGGCCACCACTAACTACATCAATCAAGAATACCAGCAACAATCAACAACAGACATCTATAAATTAAAAAAATCTCTTCCCATCCTTCATCAAGCCAACAATTGTTGATGCTCTTTTTGGGAGGTCAACTTAGAGAGTAGGTGATAGTGAATGATGGGTGAAGGTGAAGACCTTCAGCATGTGTGTAAAGACTTGGGCAAGCGATAAATGTAAAGAATACAAGATATACATGGTTCACCCTTAATGAATGAGCTATGTCCACGAAGAAGTATGTTCTCATTATAATAGTGTATGATTACATTTGTACATAGGGTCGAACCCGAATATAAAGATGACAAGTGAGATGCCCAGGCCAGGGATTTAGAAGAGAGTCCCCGGCCCTAGGGTCTAGCTCTGAGACCCGGATCCTCTTCTAAGTGGAGAGAGAAGTCTCCCTTTCACATGGATATTGTTCCCTATTTATAGGGAGGTAAAAGTGGGAGATTTGTGTAGAATTTCAATGTGGGACTCTTGCAAGTCGCTGTGGTGGTGACATGTTCATGGAGATTAGGTTCTGCAGTTTAGGAGCTTCGGCAGTCGGGAGCTTCAGCAGGTGTCTGGCACCTCAGAAGAGTGTCTTCCTTCGGGAAGGGGAGAAGGCGTGGGCCTTGGTGCTAGTCGTTTTGAGGATGGATATGCTCAGTTGATTATGGTGTAAACAACAATCATAACCCAATTCCTACAAGGCTCATCAAGATCATATCTTCAGTGCCTCAAATTATTTAAAGTGAAAGCTTGAACAACATATTCAATGGATTAGTTGAACCAACCCCTGCAGATTATTCTCAAGCAATTATCTCACATCTTACCACCCATTATGCAGTTTTACCAAGGCTCAATGATCATATAATTAATTAACTAATGAATTAAGAATTTTCTTATGATTTTTAATTATTAATTCAAGTATTTTTTAACAAACCTCTTTCATTTTAAGAAACAAAACCAGAACAACAGGAAACATAAACCAACACAGAGCTCTCAAAAAAAAAAATATAGCTGACTTATAGCCCTTGTTTCGTCTTCAGTTTCTTGGAGGGCATGGTAACCCATCTACATGAGTTAGGACTGATGAGGGTCGGTCCACCCAGACCTCTTCCTGCATCATCCTCTTCGCCCAAGATGCCAAAGCATCTAATGGAGAGTTTAGGTTGTACATGTGATTGATACCCAAGGGTGGGCATGGAGGAAGAGAGATGTGGCGATTTACATGGAGAAAGAGAGAGTTTTGGGACCTATGCCAATCTTAATTAATCTAATAAAATAATAATAACTTTGGAATAAAATTATTATTAACAAGATAATAATAAATTAGTTGTGAGATTTAATCTTAGCCATTTATAATGTGTTAATCTAATGGTCAAGAACTTGTGTCAAAATTTATGTCAAAAATATAGTGCCACGGATCCACCCCTATATATATATATATGTACATGGTATATGTATCACTAAGATCAATCTCCCGCTTGTTGGTCTCAATATTATACACCAAAGTGCTTCTTCTTGGGTTTGTTTTTTTAACCGTTAGGGGTGTGTGGTTAATTGTGTGGATTGACATTCTATTTGAAATTATATTTGAAGTGGGATCCTATCAAAATTGAATTTGAAGGGATGAAGAAAAGGAAAGCAAATAACTTATGAAATGTTTACTTGGAATGGCGAAAGTAAGGAATTTGAGAACTTTGGAATAGGGGAGTTAAGGAATTAGATCATCATCATTACCCTTCTTAGTTGTTCCTTGTTTTTTTTTTTTTTTTTTTTTTTTTTTTTTTTAAAATAGAGAAAAGCACTAATTGTATTCATAAATTAGCCACAAAGACCATCAGCCACAAGGGTAAATACAAATGCCCACAAAGGGGTAATACAAAGATGGAAGGATAGTAACCACATAGAGTTAATCCAGATATAGGCCACAAAAGACCAGAGAAATTTAGGCATAAAAGCCGCATACCTAAACAAACCAGACATGAATCGCATCCCCCAAATCTACTAATACAACAACAATTTTAACTCTCACAAGTACAAACAAATACAAGTAGAGACTTGAAATAATCAAACACCCAACTCACAAGGAGTTGATGCAATCATTACAAAAAGAAAACTGCAAATAAACAACCAAAAACCAACAAAGCCACTACCGTCGTTGTTGCCACCACCACCACATCCATCACCGCCGCCTTGGAGACAGAGAACAAAATTGATATTGCAGCCCATCACCCTACAACAAAACCATATATCCACATATCTGGACACAATTAACCTTCCCACAAGTAAAACCCCAAATCCAGTAGATGGGGAAGGGGAAAAATAAGTAGGGAGGTAAGGAAAGAGAGAGGGAGAGAGGAATACATAACGCAAAAGAGGTTTGAGAGAGAGAGAGAGAGAGAGAGAGAGAGAGAGAGAGAGAGAGAGAATGGAGGCTAGGGTTTTTAATTCCTAACTAAAAAAATCAGAATATCTAGTTCTTGGTTTTAAGAGTATTGAATTACAGATTTTAAGGTGGGACTCACATTTTTTATATATTATTCCTTATGTGTTATTGAATATGGAGAAGTCATGAATTGAAATAATTCATTTTCTTCTCATACCCATTGATGGTAAGTAAATATGTCATTATATATGAACAGTTAAATAAATGACCTAAAATATCAGCGTATCAACCAATGCAGTCTACTCCAATAGAAAAATGTCTTAACTTGCAGACCAGTGGTTTCAGGTTTGAACTCACATGACACCTTAGTAGTGTGTGTGTGTGATAAACCCTCCTCTCCTTATAGTTTAGACTATTGCTTTTGTTAAATATATATATATATATATATATATATAGTTATCCAATTTGCTAATAAATTTCCAGTCGAAATTCTTGATAAAAGTCAACTCCAAAGATTTCTTACTATCTTTCAATTATATTGCTGACTTCTATCAAAACTTAAGAAAGCAGTGCAAACCCTTGTTTGATAGACTTCAAAGCAATCCTCCTCCTTGGTCTCCTAGTCACACAGATAGTTCAGAAAATCAAGCTATATGTCAAAACATTACCTTGTCTTGGCATTCCCGCAGACAACTAATTCAAAATAGTTGAAACTGATGCATCTGTAATTAGTTACAGAGGTATTCTTAAACAAAAAAAATCTCTCATAGTCAATCAGAACAAATTGTTTGATTTCATTCCGGAGTTTGGACTCATAATATATATATATATATATACCAATTAACAAAATTGGATGTTTCAATTGGAGCATAAAGTGGGAGATGTGTAGACTTTTTAGGAATAACAGTCTGAATTTGTGCTCGATTTGCATTTTGGTCTTCAGATTAGAAAAATGGTTGTTGTAGTCCCTCAACTTTAATTTCTCTCGCAATGTTGGTCATGGTGTCAATTCTATTACATTTTATGTCAATTTTGAGCACATGTCATGCATGTGGTTTACTGTTGAAGGTCAAAATTGACTTTTAACACAATTTCAAATCTCCAATTGCTCACCAGTAGGGAAATTGAAGAGGTTTCGTAAATTGGGGCTGATTAAAGTTCTAGGGTTTTAGAAATTCACCAATTTGATTGCAATTTGAGTGGATTTGTTGGGGGTAATTTTTCTAGTTGTGCCAATTTAAGGTGTGAGGGAGGGCTTGATTAGGGTTTGATTACGAGATTAGGGCCATTTTTGAAGACATTATGACGCTAGGACTAACGGTGCAAGAGACACTGAGGTTGAGGGACTACAACAATCATTTATCAAATTTGAGGACCAAAATTCGAATTTGGTATAAATTGATGGACTATTGTTCTAAAAAAGCCTTAAAATTGAGTTATATTTAGTTTGTGAGCAATTGGATCTTAGTTTACCCTTGTTGCTTTATCAAATTGAAATGTTAGATTTTATTTTTATTTTTTTATTTTTGATACTAGCGATATTTGGAGTAATGGGGAATCGAATTTAGGCATTTAGGTGCATGAGTAAATATTCTTAACCACTTGAGCTATAAGTCCCTCACAAAGGTTAGGATATTCAGAATGAAAGATCAACAAAATTGTCAACTCACAAAATTTTGTGAGCTACAAAACGAATTCTATGATAATGAGTTTTCACTTCATTTTATAGCACACAATAAATCCAAAACAGAACATTCCGAACTAAACCAGCGCAAAGATGCAAATGGGTTTTTGTCAAATCATGGGTTACTTTCCCTTCTAACCAAAAACAAGCATAAAATAAAAGCAAAAATGGCAAATGAGTTTTCAATTTTGAATATGAATAAGAAGGGCGAGGATACACCAGTGTCTTTGGATCCGGCGGGGTTCGATCGGCTGGCCCCGAGGGTCGACGCTGGGAGTAATCATTATATATATATATTTTTATTAACTTGAAATATGTTATTTAGGAAGCAAATCGACCCGTGTTGTGCATGAGAGAGACAACTGAATAGTCCTAAAACGAGTAAATCCCATTAAACATAAGTAAAACCAAAAGCTTCCATGGAAAACTTTTCAGGCCTGCCTCTGAGTTTCAAAATCCATTAATGTAATGACTACATCGCCACTGAAGAAGTAAAAACAAAAATTTCGAGACTGAAGATTGAAAAGTCTTCCAGAAGGAAAAAAATAAAACATATATCGCCACTGTTAGAATGAAACGCAAAAAATTCAAGGAAACTAACAAAATTTTCACTTTTACTACATTGTTTTATACCAAGCAATGGCCAATGAAAAAGCCACTTTTAGCACAGTTTGCTAAACCTATATTCATGGTTTGGCCAGAAATGTTGAGCTCTTACATGCCCGCAACTATGTTTTACAACAACTATGAGAGTGAATGTGATTTCTGTATAATTTGTACCAGTAGGGAGCTTAAGAAAAGGACTAGAAACAGCTGCCCGGCTGATTCAACCAGAACAGAAATTCCCGACATCGATGGCCATACAAAGCTTAAACAAGTGGTCAGTACACTCAGTATCAAGACCTGTGATTTAAGCACCCCGGCTAAATGTACCCTCTGTCCTGTACTTTGTGATGAAATTCAGATACCAGATTTCATGTATTCTAACACACCCTGTGTAACATCTTCAAGAAAGGAAACAAAACCCATAACGCTCGTTAGACCACTTCCGTCGACGTCCCGTTCCTCAATAAGATAGTTTTCAAAAGCTGTGGCATCGTCCTTCCCTCCTCTGATAAATATGAGTTTGGGGGTGACACATCTCTCTTGCTTTAATTTGTTGATCACAGTCCGCAACAAACCTAAAAGACATCTTGTGTTAGACGTGAAGCACTTGCACAACAAAGATTCTTTTGATTTTGATAACCATCTATTTGCTAAGAAAGCAGCAAGGAAATTTGTAGAGAACTTACAATCATGGGGTGGAGGAAAAGGAAGTGCAGGGTCTGCCGTTGAAGAATAAAACACAATTAGAGTCGTAAATGCATCAAGGAAAAATATAGGACTGCCACTCGTAATCAGTGCAGCACGACTAAGTGAATGTCGTGGGTATGCTTGTTTATCTGGAGTGGAATAGGAGGTCAGCACTGGATACACAGCTCGATGGAGTGAACTTGGTTCCAGTGCGCTGCACAAAATTGAAAGAATTGCTGAGTTGATGTTTCACTTAGTTGCAATTGATAGTTATAACCTAGTAACAGAAACCAGGAAAACATTTTAATAATATCAGTTTGTGCCTCAAATACCTAAAAAGACACTGCAGGTAGATTCGGAAGTCGGGATGAACACCTTCTTCATGAAAACGGAGCAGAGGGTTTCTGAGCAATGCAAAAACTAAGCGCGGTAAAGACTGCAGTTCTGGACATTGTGAGAATGCAACATCAACCTGACCAATTACAGAACTTCCATTCTTGAGTTGAACAAGTTTATAAGCTTCATTGTATTGAGCTGTTAGGATCACAAGCCAATCATGAAGCAACATTCTGCCTTCCCGAACCCCTTGCTCCAGAGAGGCTAATATAACCTATAGAAATAACAAATTTATGATAAACAATTGGTCAGAATTGTTAAGTGATAACAATAAAAATTACGTTTTCAGTACATAATCATAACGACACTTGTGTTTGTGCGTCCTATTCCCACAACATTCCCAAATTTGGGAATGAATGTTATACTATCACAGATACACATATTTTATCGTTATTTTTAAAAGAAAAAAAAATATAGAGCCAGTAAGACTTCTATTAACTACATATACACAAACATCAAGTTAATCTACACTAAGAGTAATTTATTATTAACCACATGAAAGACAAAAGAGCCTTTGACATCAGTAAATAGTCCCTTAAATGTGATTTGTTAGTGTAAGCATATCTTATATTTCCTCTCTAGCCTCCAGGAAACCTCATCTGCAGGATCTCCTACTGTGAGAAGATTTAAACCTCCAGTTCAGGGGAACAAAAAGAGAACAGCCTAAGTTGAAGATAATCTCACTCCAACATACAGTAGTACAAACCATTGTCTTGGTGTCAGGCCCTCCACAAGCTTGTAAGAGTGAGATATTAAACAAGCAACACTATGCCAAGCAAACGCAGAATTATATTTCATGTTTGCACCCATTTGGTGAAAATGGTACAATTAAAGAAATCATTACCAAATGGAGTCCCGTAAAACAAATACTTAGGACCATCTATTGATCAAGCTCCAAACAGAATTCACCAACATAGTCTCAATTACAATAAAAGCATTAAACGTATCTAAACACCTTTGCAGTTATATTTCATCTACCACAATGATGTTGAATAATAACCTCGGAGCTTGTATTCGGCTATTTTGAGATGCATGTGTTCATTTTTGACACAGAAGATCACAGTTTAGATTTCTTCGACCACTTCACATGTTTTCCCAATTCATGCTGCTAAGGATTTTAGTCAGGTGTCCTCCTTTTTCCTGGTTTCCACATAACTCAAACAACTCTATTTTTTTTAATCCAGAATGGTGGGTCACATGAAGGGTTAGTCCTAAGACAATAATCTTTACAATTGTTTGTTACCCTTCAGGCACGTGATAAGCCACCAGTTTATATGGCTTATGGGAATTTAGTTGAAAACAAGAACATGACACTAAGTGTCTCCTCAAAACTAGTCCTCTCACATGCGGTTGAGGCTCAGTGAATAACTATATGCTAGTCGTCGTTTTGTCTCTAAAATTTGTTTTAAAGGATGAACATACAATCATCAGATGAAAATATCCTCATCAGATAATCAAATTTTTTTCTTGGGCATCAATGTAAACGGGGGATATTCTTTAGAAGGAAAAAAGTGCAGAAACAAAGAATAGCAAGTTATAAAGTCAACAACACAGCTTGCTGGAGTTTTCTAACACAACGCATTTCTATAGTGAAGTTTAGTGCAGAAATTATTTAAGAAAAAATAAATTGTTCCTCATAGAAACCTCAAAATACAGTTCACATAATAATGCTAAACAATCCTTTAACTGGCTTGAAGAAAAACAACACAAACAGTTATGCCAGGAATCATCATATACTTTACATGGTGGAGTATGATAGAGCCACATGAACAGAGACAAAATTACAATATTAACAAAAACTAAGGCACAAAACTGCTGGGATGGTAATACACACATACCTTGTGAACAAGCAATGACAGAACCACTTCAGGATCAACACTGTCATAGAGTTCATTTATATTTTGGGCAACTCCACATTGTAAAGTTCGAATCCGTAATCGTCGTTTGAGGGAATGCTTGCCTCTACATAAACATTCAGCATGCTCAGACCAAAAGCATTTAAATTAAAATATAAAAATTTAGTAAATTTAATAAGTGAAAATAATTGCAAGGGTGGTAGTGGTGGCAACATGACACAGACGCAATCATTATGGAGGGGAGAAAGTAGTGAACATATAGAATTTAACATTCTAGAGAGCAAACCATCACCCAAAAAAAAAAAATTTCCCCAAATAACTAATGACATGTGGAGTCAATCATTAAAAAAAATCCATATTTAGCAGAACGAACTGCACCGGAATGCCAAACTTTTTTGTATGAACCCTTAGTATCCTAAGATCCTCTTACTCAATCTTAGTATTTCTCATTAACCATTGTAAGTTCTTTTGCATAATGCAGTGAAAAATATTGGATTTTCAATGAAAACATTTAAAACTATAATAAGAAGCACCATGAGACAACCCTGGAAAAAAAGGGTGTAACTAATGTTACAAGAGTAGAGATGGTATTAAAAACCTGGGATATGGTGTCAAAGATGACATAGAAAAGATGATGGTTGGACAAAATTCTTCTTCAGAGCTAAGATTTTCCATAAAAGATTTAGAATATAGAAGAAACATCTTTTAAGGCTCGGGTACAGAAAATTGGCATCAATCAGAGACACACATAAGATAAGTAACTTCTATCAATGCGCTCAAGTAAAATAACTACTTATTTTCTGTAAAGAGTAGACAAAATGCAACGAAGTGTTGAATTAGCCAAAAAAAAACAAAAAATGCAATATGTCGCCTGAGGTAGGATAGTTCATTTATTAAAAGAAAACAAACAAGATTACCAACTTATAGACTGCTGTCAGTAAACTAACCATACCTACTTGAGGAAACCAATCCTGAATCAGAGAGCTCCTCAGGGGGCAGAACAACTGTGTATTGGAATGCAATCTGTATAATAGGAGGCTCTGATCCATGTCTGCAAAATACAACAGTCCCACCAGAATTGGATTAGACATGCACATGAAGCAAACATTGGGCTTTATATCAGTAAGTGATAGCATGCAGTGAAAGTGCTGCTCAATAATTAAAAGCTACATGTGTTGCTATAACACAGAGAAGATGAGGGAATAAAAAATAATCAAAACAATGTGCAATGATCCCCAAAAAAAAAAAAAAAAAAAAAAAAAAAAAAAAAAAAAAACTAGCTACTAGTTATTTTTTTTTGTCGGAAACAAAGCATGATTGGAATATCTTAATGAAATAGCATTCACTTTTATGTAAAATGTGCTTTAAGCTGTATGAAAATATACCAAACTAATGAAAGAGAGGACAGGGGAGGGGAGCGCGACAGGAGAGAGGGAGAAAACAGTAGCAGTGAGTGGGAAAAGATTTCTTCCCGTCTCTAAGTTTTTTACTTGATTATTTTAGAAATGTTTATATGCAGTATTTACAGACAAAATTATCCTGTTTAGGGCTTTTTAGTTATTTTGCAAACATGTAAACTTGTATTGCAAAAAATAAAAATAAAACATTGTTCAAGTTTGGACGTCTAGAGAAAATTTTAGGGTATAAATCTAGAATAACTTGACATAGAAACTAACAATGAATTGAACATTTTCACTAAATGGCATATTGCGCCAGAGAGCTAGAAAGTTGGTATAAAAAGAATTGAGAAATTAGTAATTGCTGCCCGAAACTGATTGAGGTGGGTAGTGGCATAAAAGCTGCTTTCAGGATTCTTCAAGGTGGGGAGACCAAAAGCTTTAGTAAAAAGAAAATAACAACTAGGATAAGGGAAAAAAAATTACGACTTTCAAGTAATAGGTTTTAATAACCATCACTGGGAACCCCTTGATATCTTCAAACTCAAGTAATATAATAGTCATCAAGTATCATTTGTGTTTAGCCAAAGGAAAGACACCAAGATGGCAACCTAAGGTGTATACTTACCTTGCAAATCCCTTGGTATCTTCAAACTCAAAGTCATAAGCATATGTGGCATAAGAATCACAACAGATAATATGTTGAACATTCTCATACTGTGGATCTGGGAAGAAATGACCATACTGCAATATATATATATATAAAATACAATAAGCAAATGGTACAGTTGTAAATTGTAATTGGAACATCAGTTGTAAATTGTAATTGGAACATCAGTTGTAAATTGTAATAGGAACATCAGTTGTAAATTGTAATTGGAACATCAAACAACATGAAACTCACAGAGTGGCCAGTTTTGAACTCAGATGATGTCCTCAACCGCAATACACAACCAAATGCATATGGTCGACTTAGCATTCGGTACCTGCAAATAAAGCATATGACAGTAATTAAAACCTAGGTATTCAAACGACCAAAACACCCGTCTGATATCAGTGCACTGATGCAGGATGCGTAGGACCTAAATTTATTAGTTTCCTAGATTCTCCAGTTTTCCAAATTCTAGTAGGATTTCTACTTTTCCAGATTTCTAGTTTTAAGTTTCCTATTTTATTTGGGTTAGGATTTCTGTTTAAGCAAGGGATTTTTATCCTATTATGTCTAGGTTTTAGTTTGCTATAAATACCCCCATGTAGTTCTTTAAAATTCAGATTTGAATGTTGAGTAAACCTTTTCCTAGAACTCTCTGATTTCGTCCCTTCGATCTATATTTCTTCTCCTCAATCTCCAATATTCTTCTTTGTTCTACTGTTTCTGTCCTTTATCTCGTCTTTTCGATCTATATTTCTTCTCCTCGGTCTCTTATATTCTTCTCTGTTCTATTGTTTGAGTGCTTAATCTAATACCTACAGGCTGTACTACATCAATTGGTAATCAGAGCGTTCCTTCACTTTCGTTTGCATTTGCTCTCTGCCATGGCACCCCAAACCGTGGCCAGCCCTGCAGAACAATTTCATACGTTCCAAGACAAAGTTTCTGACAATATCACTGGCATGGAAACCCAACTCTCCAAACTCAGCGCTGACCTCAAAGACTAGTTGGTACAAGCTCACACACATCGTGCGACGACGGACCTTGCCATCACCAAACTCCAAGACTCCGTTCAGTTGCTTATCAATCACTTTCGGGCTGGACACGCTGAACCTTTGTCTACCCCAGCTGTGCTCTTGAGTTCATCTACGACACTGCCACAAAGTGGCCTTCTGCCCACTCCACTGGTGGATAAAAAATTCAAGGCCATGCCATACGGCATGTCCCATAGCTCAACTGGGCTCTCGCTCGACACGACCAAGGCTCAATTGGAGCCACCTTTTTCTTTTGGGATTATGCCACCGCTCCATTATACCCAACACACAACTGGCCCTCCTCCAGTGACTACTCAGGCTCCTACCTTGCTACCCGTTCCACATGCTCAGTACACTCATCTCCCTCGCCGTTTTGACAACGATGTCATCCGCCACATCAAGCCTACCGCTCCTACTTTTGATGGTTGTGGGGATCCTACGATGTTTCTTGATTGGGTTCAAGCCATGGAAGATTATTTCGCCTGGTACGAGTTGACAGATGCTCATAAACTTCGCATTGGTAAGATGACGCCACAGGGAGCTGCTAGACAATATTAGAATTCCATGGAGGAGCAACTATACCAATTTGGACAGCTTCCTGTGACTCTATGGGACGAGATGAAATTAAAGCTTCGCGAACAATATCTTCCCACCTTTTATCGCCATCAATTGTATGAACAATTATGGACCCTTTCATAAGGAAGTTTGACCGTTACTGAATTCCATGCTCGTTTTATCGAACACAAGATACATGCGGGGATTCGTGAAGAACCCAACATCACTATGTCTCGCTTTCTCCATGGTCTTCGTGAAGATATCAAGCGTGAAGTTCGACTGTTTCGTCCGCATACTTTGGAAGATGCATATTGCCATGCATTGGAAGGTGAGACATATTTGTCGCCACAACATTCAGGATATTCTGGTCAACTTGCCACTGCCAACCAACCTCTTCCCACTACGGATATGCAGACGGGGTTTTCAGGACCATCTAACCCGCCTGCACCACCACCTAACAAAGGACCGGCTGTTTCTACTAATGCTCGCATTGAATGTTTCCATTGCCATGCCAAAGGACATATTGCCTCTCGTTGTCCGCAGCGAACTTTAACTATCAACACTCCTGCTAGTGAGCTTTGTGAGATTGAGGAGCCTCTCGAAGGTGTCTATGATCTGGACATTGATGATTGCTGACCCTCGTCCCCTATTATTCATACTTGCAGTCGGCGTTGTCATCATTAATTTACCTTTTGTGGTTGTTTACTCGTCGGAGTCGAGTTCTTTTCGGCAGAGGAGAATGATGCAGGACGCGTAGGACCTAAATTTATTAGTTTCCTAATATATTTGTTAGTTTCCTAGATTCTCCAATTTTCCAAATTCTATTAGGATTTCTACTTTTCCAGATTTCTAGTTTTAAGTTTCCTATTTTATTTGGGTTAGGATTTCTGTTTAAGCAAGGGATTTTTATCCTATTATGTCTAGGTTTTAGTTTGCTATAAATACCCCCATGTAGTTCTTTAAAATTCAGATTTGAATGTTGAGTAAACCTTTTCCTAGAACTCTCTGATTTCGTCCCTTCGATCTCCGATATTCTTCTTTGTTCTACTGTTTCTGTCCTTTATCTTGTCTTTTCGATCTCTATTTCTTCTCCTCGGTCTCTTATATTCTTCTCTGTTCTATTGTTTGAGTGCTTAATCTAATACCTACGGGATGTACTACATCATGCACTCTCCAAAGTATATTATGATTCTGGAAGCCTACATTGCTTATTTATTCTATCTGCGGGGGAAGTAAGTCACTCTCTAATTTTATCAAATATTCTTCTTTTTTATTAAAAATAAAAATAAATATTCTTTAAATAATTCATACTATTTAGAACCTAATACTTTTGTCTCCAATATACATAATTGTTCACATACACACGTATGCAAGTCGAAATAATTGCATTGTATTTTCTATCGCATACTCACATGTCCTGAGGAAGAGTTGAATCATCAGCATTTGAATAAAAATACAATGAGCCTCCACTTTCTACACTAAGGAACTTCAGAGATGCCAAATCTGTATACTCATTTGTAACAGCAAAAATATCCACACAAACACCTGCTTGAACAGCGACAGCAGCCTGTAAAACATGTCAAAGCTTACATTTCCAAAAAAAATACCCAAAAGACGATAACAAAGATAAGTAAAAGATTAAATTACCAGATCTCTGTAGAACGGCGTCTGCTCAGGAAGCAATGCACGGTCCGCATCCTCTCTCTTACTAGCATATTGTTCTCCATAACGTCTTGTATCTAATTGCCCAGCTCCATAATCAGGAGGGCCAGACAAAAAGGCAAAGACTCTGCCTGCAGTTACATTCAAAGGAGACAACAACCTGTGTCACTGAATCAGGCTTTTCAAATCATATGATGAAAAGAAAAAGATTTGAAACTTTGCTTATATCAGAGCATTAAGGTACCAAAAACAATTTATGAGTTTGAGATTTATCCCGCACCTAATGCAAATGTGCTTCCATATTCTGATCCAAGGTAGTTCAAAATGGCTTCCATTGCCACCCCAAAACCCCGCCCGCCCATCAAAACACCCTCAAGTCCTTGACCAGCTGCCGTTGTTCTCTCCCATGACGTTGTTGGTCTAAGTGTTTCAAGTGCAGATCCAATACGATCCTTACAAGTTTCCACCTGTAACAAAGTTACTGAATTTAGCTCAGAAACCAAAACTGAATCATACATGAACTGTGATTTCGTGTTCTGAACAAATTGTACTTGAACAACTCAATCACTCAATGATGAAATACATTGCACATAAAGAAGTAAGAGCCAGAAAACACAATGGAAGACATACTGGCGCCAGGAACTGTGACAAAGGCATGACATCTTCAAGCTCAATTGGCAAGGTGCCCTCTGTATCTGGGGGAATGAAAACATTCTTCACAACTGGTATAGGTCCTTGAACATCATACAACCCTAGTTTGTGGCTAAATGTAGCAAGACCAAACAGAGAACCAGGCGCAAGAGCTGTGATAAAAATTGAAAAAAAGAGAGTTTAGCTATCAGCATTCATGAAGAAACAAACAAATAAAATCATTTTCACATAACAAATATCAACCAACCTTCCAAAGAGGCCAGCAATGCACTTTTAGTAAGTTCTAAAAATTCTTCTGAAGCTGAAGTAAAATCCATAAAAGATAAATTGTCAGTGATCTGATAAATCTTAGAAGCAATTAAAAAATAAATGAATATTTCCAGAAAAGAATGCACATATCAAGAAACATATAATAGACCAGAAAGAACGTGAAAAATATTTAGCTGAGAGGAAATTTCTTTCAATAAGCCTATTAGTGACAAAAACTGCACAGATCACAAACCTCAAATTAAAAAAAATTCAAGAATTAAGTTCTTCATAGTCAGTATATGTAAATGCCTTGACAAAAACTGCCATGTGTATCTTTCTAAAAATAGCCTGCAAAATAGTCGTCCTGAAGAACATAAATGTTACTTTAACTTGAAATGAACCAGATGGTGGCAATCACAACATGGTTACATCCTTAACATCATCTTTGGTTTCCACAATCAGAAACAGATAAGTGCAAAATGTAACTAGGGGCAAACCTAAACAACACCTTTCAAATTTATGAAAAGGTTGCCGTATTCTAAACAAAATCTTTTGAAATAACTAGATGTAGTACATTTGGAATGGATGTGAAATGACTATATGCAAAAAGTCATTTGAAATCTATTTGTCCTCTTCATTTCCTCCTTATTCAAATCTTGGCATACATGGATTGTAGTAGTCTAAACAAACAATTTGACCTTATAATGTCATCTAAATCCCTAGATTTGGAACCAGTCCATCCAAATGGATCCGTAGTTTTGGTGACACATGTACTCACGAGATTAAGCTTCAAATTCTATATCCTAAGGCATATACCCCTAACTAAACCCACTCATAAACCATTAGGAGAAATTTCTGCATCTGACACAACAAACCGAACACTGACTCTCATTGTCATCAACACCAGCACAGCCCAAAGACATGACAAGAAATCCTTCAGCTCTATACATTATCATCTTATTTCTTCTAAGTACTACCAATTGTAATATAAAAAACAGACCACAATAAAAGACAGTTATGCCAACTTATCTCTTTCTCACGGCAATGTTATCATTGTGATAAACTGCAATGTACAACTACAACCTAATGACATGAACTTTCAAGCACCAAATGACCAAGAGTTCACCACTTACAGGACAAATCAATGGCCGCAACATAAACCGGGCAAGGTTGCATTGCTTCATCCGACTCTTCCACTGCACAATTAAACAAAAAACAAAAAACAAAAAAACCAGAAACACAAATTAGCAATGAAAATCAAGAAACCCAAATTCGAGCATTCGAAGTTCGAATTTTAGTTCGTTTATCTCGGCAACCAAACAGAGACACTAATAATTCGAAAGTGTGGCAAATCGACTAACCAGGAAGCTCCAGATCCACGAACGAGGACATCATCTCGGGGCAAGACTGAGGATGAGAGTATCGAGCTATGGCCTGAGAAGAAAGTCCCTGCGGGTTTCCACATAAGGCACAGTTCCATGACCACTGGTCGAGCTCGCAGTACGTATTGAAATAGGCCCAGCAGTTCTCGCATCTCGGCAACAGCTCACCGTCCGATCCGTACACCGGGGAATGGCCGTTCTCGTCCTTGGTCGCGAATGGCGTCACCGAAACGCCCCATGGTATGCCTGAGCTCTCGTGGGCCCCAGCGTCGATCGGGAACCGCGACACAGTAGCTCGAACCGCCATGATTCTGAGAGAGTGGACTTTTTTTTGTTTTTTTCTTTTCTTTTCCGGTTTTTCTCGGGAAACAAACGGCGGATGAGAGTTTGGATGGGTGCAGGTTAGAGGTTGCGCATGTTAGCCTACCGTCGGAGAAATTATAGAATGGTACAGTATCACCACGTTAGCAGGTGATACTTCCATTTAGAATTTCCCAAGTGTATTTTTTAAAAGAAAATTTATACTTCTTTTTCGGCTAGACATTGGGTTCCAATTGTACCCTTCATCAAAATTAAAAGAGAAAAAAAACTGTCACAGCCTCCCACCTTTATCCAGTTCGGAGCCCCCTTCGCCACATCGTCCCTCCCACCTCCGACCAGTTCACAGTCCCTCTCTGCAGCGCCCTCCCTCCCTGTTTCTATTCCTTTCCCCAATCCTTCAATCTCCTTATCTAGGTTGTTTTCATCTCCCTCAAAACCTCCAGATCCGAGTTCTCTTTATCCAACTTTTCTCTCAATGCCACAATGCCTTGACAAGAGATGATCAGATACACGCATTCAGAAAGATGTGCAAAGCAAACTTAACCTAAAGGGCCCCAAGAAATTCTTGACTTGCAGAGATAAGGTTTTGACCCATGGAATGTGATGATAAAAGCCAACTATTAAATAAAGTGATTCTGAGAGAGAGAGAGAGAGAGAGAGAGAGATGAAGGAAAAGAAGGGGAGGGGCAACCGCAAGGGGGTAGAGGCACTGCAGCCAAGGTCTGCAGTCATCTTCTTTCTTTTTTTGAATTAATTTTGTTCCAAAGGGTAAAATTGAAACCTAATGTCTAGCTGGAAAATAATTTAATTAGTTGGGGAAAAAAAAGACACGTGTCAATATATGAGTGGAAGTATCACCAACTGACGTGGTGATACCGTATCATTTTATAATTTCTCCTACTGCTGGGGGAAGCGCCACATAGGTAATCCAGTGCTTTTGTGCCACATCAGAAAAGAATTTGAGGATTTGGCAGCCACATCGGATAAAAAAGATCTGGGCTGCGCCAAGTTTAGAAGTTTGAATCGGGCCAGCCCAATACCTGAAATTCACATGGAGTGACACTGAGTTGGCATCCCACCGATTAAAAAACAACTTGCAATTTGTCCAAGTCATGCTAGACCTATAAAACGGCATCAGCCAACACCTATACCTCTCTTCCTTGCCATAATCGCCGACTCTCTCTCTCTTCACATTGAAAACAATGGAGACTAGTGTGAACATAGAGAGAGATGGTGAGGGAGTTTGAGCACGGGAGGTGGGCATGGGGATGCAAAGGATTGGAGTGCCAGCATCGATGCCGACACCGTCAACTATGGTGGGGATGAGAGGTCGACGTTGGGTAAATATATAGATGTATAAAAGGGAAAATTACAAAAAAAAACTCCTAAACTATGGGGTCATTTTTAAGTTTATATCTATTTTTGAGGACATTTACATATTCAAACTCGTAGAAAGCCTATAATTTACTCTCTTCACTACCAAGAACAGATCCACGCTTGGGCTAGAGTGGGCTTTAGCCCAATATTGACTTTGAAGAGAAACAAATTAGGCTTAGTTGTGTAATCTCAATCCAGGAAAATTAATTTAATTATTAAAGTCTTTCTTGGTCAAATTGTTTCTTAAAACTTAAAACTTTAGTTACTAAAGTAAAGCCAACCTACTCTGATTTTGTTTTTCCGATTTTATTGATTTCGCTTCTTTTGGAAATATTGAAATATGGACCATCCCTCAATGAATTACTCTGCCGACCCAAAGTCCATGAGCTTCCAATTGCTCTTAGTCTGAGCTTCTAAATTTTGGTTTTTGGTTTTTTGGGTTTTCTTTATTTGTTGTAGGTTTCTTTGTTTAGATATCTCTTTGAAATAATTTTTAAACTGAAGGAAATATACTGAATTAGTAAAAAATTATACCACATTTGTTAATCTGAAGGAAATATACATTAGGAAATATTGCTTTTTATAATTTATTTTTTGTCAAAAAATAGGACTTATAATTGACTCAAAAAAAAAAAGCCCACCCCTGTAAATATTCCTATGTCCACCATTGTCCGTTACCTAAACCGTTAGTGAATCCCTTAAATGTTTGCGTGTCACAAGTAGGACCTATTTTTTTTAATGGCATGGACGTCCACGTGGATAAAAAAAACTAATAAAAAATTATCTACTTTATAAAAATTAAAATTATATTAATTAAAATTTTAAAATCAAAACGAAAATGAAAACAACCCTCCTCCCCCTACCAAAAGAAACTAGGGAAATAGCTCTAAATGCCACCCTTTTTATAAAATTTTTCTGAAAATACCACATCTCCCCTTTTTTTTTGCAACTATCACCTATAAATATATATTTATTGTCCACTTATTGCACATATATCATTTTGCTCGGAAATTTAGTTCTCTCTCTCTCTCTCTCTCTCTCTCTCTCTCCCCCCATCTAGCTAACTACACCTCTTCTCACGAAAAAGAAGATCATGAACAACCTATAAAACCAACAGCTTTGCCCTCATAACCCAGTTCTTCCTCTTCCTCTCTGTTTTCTTCTCTACCCAAATCCAAACCCCAACTTCGTCTCTCTTTGAATCCCTTCTGCAAACTAAACAAACCCAAACAAAACCATATTTTCTGAATATGACAGCATGTCTTGCCATTAGGTGGCCATTGTTTGAGCATTTTGGTCCAATTTTGGGGGGTTTTGAAGTATGGGTTTATATGCCCTCTTCAAGAACAGCTTCTCCAGAAAATAAATTGTTGGGAATATGTAAGTTTTGATGTTAAATTGAATTGAGTACTAAAATTGGAATTCTGATTGATTTCGTCAGCATTTTGTGTAGAAAGTGAAGTATTTGAATTGATTTTGTTTGTCTGAAACAACAAATGTGTTTGTTTTTTGTCGATTGATTCTTGCATTTGGTATTGGGATTTTCTATGAACTTATAATTATATCACAGTGAGGTAGCATCGTTGATTTGCTATTGCAATCGTATTGTGATTTTATTGCGGTTGTATTATAGTGGTATTGCTTTTGTATTGCTATGGTATTGCTGTTATATTGATTTTTTCTGGTGTTTTATTGATATGTTACTATAATTTAATAGGAATATATGTTGATATAATTTTTCTTTATCTGCTTGTGATTTGAGTATGAGTTGAAATTATTCTTGGCTGAAGTATTATTTACGATCTCTCTCTCTCTCTCTGCTCTTTGTATTTTTCTCAACATTTATGTGTTAATTTAATGTCTGGTATTGTTTTGGAACCATAATCATTGTCAATCTCATTGTTTCTTTAAAAGATTGTTGTGAAATTGTTACTTCATTTTCTTCTTTCCTTTGTTTTAAGGTATTTTTGTTTGGAGAAAAAAACTCTGCTTTTGTAATCTAAAAGACTAGGTACTCATGGTGAGTGTTTTCTGATCAACAAGATCCATATTTATATATGTCAGTTTACTACTTTTGAACTTAAACTTTGGCTGTCTAAAATTTGAAAAGTCTTGTATGCCAGCAGTGTATCTATGTCACACATCTTGGGTAAGAGGTATTATTCAATTGTGATAGTTTGCTCTGTTGTACATATTCAAACTACCTCAAAATGTTTTCATTAGTGTCTTGAGTTCAATATCAACAAAAGTTTTTAAATGACAAGAAATTATGAAAAGCTTATACATAACAGACATATAGTTTAACATAGCTAGAGTGTATATTTAGAAGATGTCATTGTGCTTCAAATTAGCAAATTTGTGGGGTAAAAGCACAATGGTTGACATGTCATTCTACATTTGATGAAAATAATTGATGACTTTGTATGGAAGTATACTCATTAAATATCTTGGATTCTATCAATGAATGAAATATTTACCTTCGAGAGCTTCATGTTTTTTGGTTTGTTTTATCAAGTATCTTATATTCTATAAATGAATGAAATATTTTGGTAGATTGGAGAGACTAGTCAGCTAGTGGATTTTGGATCATGACTTTTGAGGGGGGACTTGGCTTGAGCAGTTGCAAGAGTAAAAGGGATAATGCTTCATGTAAATTCAACTATTAAATAGGAGATTTTTGTTTTCAATTTGTTAATTCTTGAGATACTTGGTCATTTTTTAAGATTACGTGAAATAAAAAACTTGTATTGAATATTATTGTAGAGGAAACCATGTAATTATTTTGATACCATTAAATGAAATTTTAATTCAATTTACTTGAAAACTTTGGGATCTTGAGCAAGAGACGGCAGTCACGTATACGACAGTTTTGAAACCTAAAAGATAACAATGTAAGAATGGTTAATTTTGACAATATCCATAGTTGCTTCCACTCTATTATAATGTCATGTAGATTATAAAGTGGCAATAGACATGCAATACAAAAGCAATATAAAAGCAATAAACAAGCAATAGACAACCAATGCAAAAGCAATAAAATGGCAATAAACAAGTACCTTATGGATGTCTATGTACTCTCTTTCTCATATTATATAATGTTCTAATTGTTAAACTATTACAATATTCAGTTAGTACATAAAAAATAATAACCATGTATGAAAATTTCATATCATTATAATAATGACCTCAAAAATAATATCAAGTACATTACACAAATATTAGAAACATACAGCTCCACAAGAAGAATACATAATATCTTAGATGTCCTTACTAATTCTTGGGGCCTAATAACAAACATAATCAATTGTGTATAGTTTGCTGCAAGTTTGCTTAGCATTTTCATAATAGAAGCTTTGCTTTTGTCTTCAGAAGGCATCTCAAAGAACTCTTTGTCTACACATTACATTATGAACAAAATGGTCTCCAATGCCAGTGTACGACTTGCACATCAATGTCTGCACAAACCAGCTAAAACACATTGTGTAACTGTTAACCTCAAATTTGTTCTTCACAAGGAAAAGAGTTGGGTGCGGCTTTTCTTTTTCTTGTGCAATTTGAAAAGAAAAAGAGAAAGAAACATAAATTGTCAAGACAAAACTGCAGCAAATTGTAATTTGGTCAAGTACTCATCGTCGGGAAACAATATGCTTTCAATGAATAAATAACATATTAATTTCAACCAACACTACTGCAGAACTCATCTTAGAAACATGATTGAGATTTGACAAACATACAGGTAGAAGATCGAATCCATTAAAACACTCACATGCAAAAAAATGAACCTAATTTATATGCCAACTCAAGCTACAAAAACCCAACTTGTTGAGCACTAGTCAACAAGTTTTATAGACAAATTGAAATCAAGTAGAAATTACTTCAAAAGTAACACCTTCATTTTTTCAACCAAAGATGCCAGCTTCCTTTCAATATCAAAAAGCACATTCAATTAGTACCAAGATGTGGGACATAGATACATAGTCTTTTATATTACAAAAACAGAGTTCTTTTTCTCCAAACAAAAATATCTTAAAACAAAGGAAAGAAGAAAATGAAGTAACAATTTCACAACAATTTTTTAAAGAAACAATGAGATTGACAATAATTATGGTTTTAAAACAATACCAAGCATTAAATTAACACACAAATGTTGAGAAAAATACGAAGAGCAGAGAGAGAGAGAGAGAGAGAGAGAGAGAGAGATCGTAAATAATACTTCAGCCAAGAATGATCTCAACTCCTACTCAAATCACAAGCAGATAAAGAAAAATGATATCAACATATATTCCTATTAAATTATAGTAACATATCAATAAAACACCAGAAAAAATCAACATAACAACAATACCATAGTAATACAAAAGCAATACCACTACAATACAACTGCAATAAAATCACAATACGATTGCAATAGCAAATCAACAATGCTACCTCACTATGATATAATTATAAGTTCATAGAAAATCCCAATACCAAATGCAAGAATCAATTGACAAAGAACAACACATTTATTGTTTCAGACAAACAAAATCAATCTCAATTCTTCACTTTCTACACAAAATACAAACGAAATCAATCAGAATTCCAATTTCAGTAATCAAATTCAATTTAACATCAAAACTTATATATTCCAAACAATTCATTTTCTGGAGAAGTTGTTCTTGAAGAGGGCATGTAAACCCATACTTCAAAACCCCCCAAAATTGGACCAAAATGCTCAAACAATGGCCACCTAATGCCAAGACATGCTGTCATATTCATAAAAGATGGTTTTGTTTGGGTTTGTTTAGGTTGCAGAAGGGATTCAAAGAGAGACGAATTTGGGGGTTGGATTTGGGTAGAGAAGAAAACAAAGAGGAAGAGGAAGAACTGGGTTTTGAGGGCAAAGTTGTGGGTTTTGTAGGTTGTTCTTGATCTTCTTCTTCGTGAGAAGAGGCGTAGTTAGCTAGAGAGAGAGAGAGAGAGAGAGAGAGAGAGCACAAAGAGTGAACTAAATTTCAGAGAAAAGTGATATCTGTGCAATAAGTGGACAATAACTAAATATTTATAGGTGATAGTTGCAAAAAAAATTGGGGAGATGTGGTATTTTCAGAAAAAAAAAAATTATAAAAAGGGTGGCATTTAGAGCTATTTCCCAAGAAACTAGTCACCCTTCTCCTTTCTCGTCACCCAATCTCCTACACCAGATTGCCCACAAGGTGTGTACATGGTGTGTGGCTGAGGGTTGAGGGCCTGTGTAGATCTCGTTGTTGGGTTACTTTTTTTAATTTTAAGTTTTTATATATTTGATTTTAAAATTTTTAATTAATTTAAACAATAAAAGTATTTTTTTAATTATTTTTTGTCCATGTGGAAGTCCATGTTATTAAAAAAAGGGGTCCTACTTTTGACACACAAGCATTTAACAGATTCACTAATGATTTAGATAACATAAGGGGTAAAATTGTAGGTTTTCTGAAAGTTTGATAATGTAATTGTAAATATCCCCAAAAATGGGTATGAACTTAAAAATGACCCCATAGTTTGGGTTTTTTTTTGTTTGTTTGTAATTTGTCCTATATAAAACATATAAATAAAACTGAAAAGACAACAGGAAAAAGAGAGATATGGGTGGAGTCGGGAGTAAAAAGAGGAATGTGCCTGGAGTGGAGAGTAACTGCTTCTATATAATTACTTAGGTGGATTTTTTATTTTATAATTTAGTAAATTAAACTTGTACGAGTTTGCCTTAATTATATATATATTTTTTAAAGAATGAAATTTTTATTACATATAACAATAAAATACATAAGTAGTCAAGATGACCACAAAAGAAGGCTAAAACATAAGTATACCAACTACACGAAAACCATATCCCCAAACTTCTAGCATACAGAAAAATCTAAAAAAAACTAACCTGCCTGGAAAAATTAGTGGATGGCTACTTTCCAATATAAACAAATAATCCTAAAAGATAAATCTCTAAAGTTTGTAGAAATTGATGCCCATAGTATAGACCATTGCCTAACTTTCTCCCATAACTCCTCTCTATCTCAACGTACATGGTCTTCGAAAATCAATATGTTTTGCTCCAACTAAATCACCCAAAAACTAGTCATTACAATGCAATTATGCAAAACCTTGGTTTCTTTCCTTTTCCTCGAGGTTTATGCTTCTCAAAAAACAAGGAAAAACAGTCTCTCTCGATACAACCCAACTAATCTCGAACTCCTTAAACACTTGCAAACACAAACTCAAAGTCATTGGACAATGTAGGAACAGATGATCCACTGTTTCTAAACTTCTCTTACAATAAATGCACCAATGTAGGAATTGGGTCTCCTTCAATGAATCATGTCACAAGTCTTAAACTTTTGTTTCTGTAACATCCCATCTTGAAATTTAAATTAATTTTAAAAATTCTAAAGTGAAATGATGACTTTAACCTTAGGGTTCCTTGGTGGTTTAGAGTTATTTTTTTTTCTCAAGGCTTATTTTGGAGTTTTTCTTGATTCCTTTTGCGTAGTGCTCGAGCTCACGAGTTCGTAGACACATGGTGGGCCCAAATTAGAGTTGAAACGAAGAAGTTATGATCTACGAAAGTGTAGTGGCACAACTGTAACTTTTGTGAAGTTAAAAATTTAAAAGCTGGCATCTCTCTCTCTCTCTCTCTCTCTCTCTCTCTCTCTTTTCTCTCTCCTCTCTCGTGACTTCTGTCTCTCCCACTTAGCGACACCGTCGCTTTGACCAGAGATTTCGTTGCCATCCAGTGATCGTTTCAGGCGAGATTGGTCCCAAAATCTTCGTCTCTTTGTCCTCTACCTAACCCACCCCTTTTCCCAACTCAAAAGCCCAAGGAATTTCAGCTGGAACTACTGGAAGTGTCGTCAATTTTCAAAGCTTCCAACGCCTTTTTCGGTGACTCCGGCCACCGTTTCCGTCTAGTGAGGTATGATTCTTCATCCATTTTCCATGCTCTAGCTATTTATGTGAATGGTTTGGATTGATTTTGGAGTTTTAAAAGTCAATCAAAATACCCATTTTAGGCCATTTTCCATGATCTATCTATAGTCGAAAAATCTCTCAAGCCACTCATCGCTATCGACTACGAATGGCGGCCCATTATGTTATGAAATACTCCCCACGTCGTCTCGAGCACAACAATATGGTCGGATTTGAAGATGATTATCATTTGACTATCGAACAGATATTGCACCTATTGAGCAATATTCGGATTCGATAGGTTCATACCTTTAAATGGGTTCCAATTTTACTTATGTTGTTCCCTGGACCTGTAGGATCGTGTAGGAACTTAAAAAATCGATAATCGGAGTTCCGGATACTCCAAGTCAATGATTCTAGTGTTAGGCGAACCAATCGTCTTCTGATCATGTGATTCGCTTAGATTCGACCACTCGATCGAGACCAAACTTTTGAGACTTGTTTAGTAGACTTTGTTGGACTTATAGGAACTTTCGAATAAGAAATCGGATGTCGTGGGCCCCGCAAGCCTAATTGACCTAGATGGTGGGCCTCGCTGGCCCGATTGGGACCTTTTGGTTATGAGGTGTTAGTGGTTTTGTTGTTTGATTTTAAATTGGTATTTTCCTAGGAGAGGTTTATTAACTGTTTATGAATTATTGTTCTATCGCTTTTACTTTTCGAGCATGATATATCTATGTATATTTTTATATATGTGTTAAATTGTTTAAAATTGGATTGTGTTGCTTTCAGAAATATTGTTGCCTTCGGAGATATTGATGTCTTCGAACATCTCAATTGCCTTCGGAAATATGGTTGCCTTCGCAGATATTGATGTCTTCGAACATCCAGGTTGCCTTCAGACATATGGTTGCCTTTGAAATGTCTACGGACGTACAGTTGCCTTCAAAATGCATTCGGACATGCAATTGCCTTCAGAATATTTTCGGACATATGGTTGCCTTCGGATGTACATAAATAAGCCATGAAAATTTGATAATGTGGCAAATCCCACCTCATTTGGGACTCAAATTTGTGATTTAAATTTTGGTGTCTTGGCATTATTGAATTTGTTAAGAATAAAAAGGTGAAATGAAAAGTGAAAAAACTTAAAGAAAAAAGATGAGCATGGATTATCATCAGAGAACCACCACCCGCGTCTCCTTCCCACTCCGCCCAAATTTCCCCTCCAAAGCCAGACAGAATTAAAATAAATAAAAACAAAGGAAAAAGAAAAGAATTATAATTCGCATGACAATACAACACTTTTCAGGTTCTCATTTTTTTTCTTCTCTCCTTTTCGCCTGTTCTCTGTTGATTTTGAGTTGAACTGGATACATTTGATGCTGATTTGTCATTCTGTCATTTGCGTTTTCTCTTCTGAGCTTCATTTGGGATTATTGCATTTTCACTGCAACAACGTGATTATACTTCCAGTTGCTGAAAATGTTGGGTGTTCAGCTTTGAATTTTTTCATCTGGTTACTTATGCTTTACAAAGAGCAGTTGGTGAGCATTTGGAACCTTTATGCTCTCTGTTCTAAACTCAGCAGTATGTTGCATTAGGTTAGAACTCTATATATGGTGATTTTCTTCTAGTGCCTATGTTCACTTTTATAAACTTTTTTTATCTGTATGATTCAAACGTTTGCTTGATGTGGGTATTTCTGTATGATTCTAAGTTCTACGATTTTTATGTTTGATTCGAACTTTTATCTGCATCTTGCTGCAATTGGATTTGATTGTGTTCTAACTTTCTTGAAATTAATTAAGCTTTGATTTCAATTTTTAGGGCAAAAGTCAATCCTATTTAACTCAGAAAATTCAATGAGGAAACCTCGCAGCAGAATTTCCACATCAAGCAAAATAACGTTTGAAGAACCCGAATCTTTGTTTTCTTCCGAAGTTGTAAGTAATCAAAATAAAATTTCTTTATTATGATTGTAGTTATTATTGTTGCTTACTTTCAAGCAATATGGACCGCCAACAAAAAGAAGTTGAACCCTTTATTTAAATGAGAATTGAACATTTTATTTTGCCAATTTGTTTTCCGTTTATTCCTTTCTTCAAATTCTTAATGCAGAGAGACAGACTGAGACAGAGAAGATGAAGCTGGCCATGGCGTCTGTTCTGCTAGTATTGTTATCGCTACTCATCCGTTCAAATGCCAAAGAAGAAGCCTTCGATGTACGCCAACACCTTTCTACTGTGTCCAGGTTTTTCTTTCACAAAATCAAAATTTCCCATTAATTGGATTAGGAATTTATTACATTTTTATATTGTTATTTTCAATCGTGTTCTACGATCAATTGATATGTCGTTACTAGATTGTTGGATCTTACTACTTAGCCGTCTGCTTGGTTATGAGTAAATTGCCGAAAGTGTTTTAAATTGAAGAATTAATATTTTCAAGCAATAGAGGGTAGAATTACCGCGGAAAGATAAATAACTATCTTGTTGCAAATACGGTGTTGTGAAAGACATTGCAGACGGTTCATTTGTACCATCGAAGATTCCAGATGGCTGTCTTCCTATCCACTTAAATCTTGTGGTAAATTTCTTTTTCATCTCGTGTGTTTAGTGCTTACACAAGCATTACACAAAGAGGCATTAATAGATTCTACTATCAGGAATAACTTAGATTTGAAGTGTCAAAGTGCAAATAAGTTTGTTCTGTATGAAATGTGAGTTTGCGTCTATATTTGTATAGTATGCATGAATGTATTCTGGTTGTATGTTTAGTTATAAGATGCGATTTTTTTAGCATGACTTCTGCCCATTTGTTTAGCTTGCTGGCTTTCCACAAGTTAAATTCTTTTAATGCCTGAACTAGAGAATGACACATTTAAGGCTCCTTATACAACTTATATTATCAGGCAAGGCATGGAACTCGTTCTCCTACCAAGAAACGGATTAAAGAGTTGGAGAACTTGGCAGCTCATCTGGAGGTGTTACTGAGAGAAGCTGAAGAACAGAACCTATCTTTGGAAAAACTTCCTGTTTGGTTAAAGGGTTGGAAATCTCCTTGGAAAGGAAAACTGAAAGGTGGAGAATTAATTATCCAAGGAGAGGATGAACTCTATGATCTTGGTATCAGGACTCGAGCAAGATTTCCAAATTTGTTTAATGATGATTACCATCTAGATGTTTATGCAATAAAAGCAACACAGGTAAGCTTTGTTCTAGGGTTTTCTTTCTTCCCTTTTTGTTATATAAAGGCACTAAAGTTTGTTTTCCCTGTACAGGATAAATTATTGCCACGATCAGCCTTGTTTCATAGATTGTTCGTAACTTTGAATATGGAATAATAGTCATCTATTAGGCTTGGCAATTTTCTATTCCAATGTTTGGAGTAATTCTCATTTTCAGGTTGAGACTTTAATCTGATCGAAGTTAATTATATCTATCTGGCTGTGGATAGGTCCCTCGGGCATCAGCCAGTGCTGTGGCATTTGGCATGGGATTGTTTAGTGGGAAAGGAAGTCTTGGACCAGGGCGTCATCGAGCTTTTGCTGTAACCAGCGAAAGCCGTGCAAGTGATACAATGCTAAGGTTTCATGATTGTTGCCAAAACTACAAGGTATTCTGCAGTCCTGATATTTTCCTTGATTTTTGAACACATGCACACACACAAACTGATTATGCACCTTCTTAGTTGGTGGAATTGGGTGGAGCTAGACTGGGTTGTCACAACCCCATTTCAATCGGTTTATCTGCCATTCTGTGCTTTAGTTGTTGGTTGACGAAGACTTATGTATTTAGGCATTTAAGAAAAGTCAGGAGCCTGCTGTTGATAAGCTTAAGGAACCTGTTTATGATGAAATTACTTCTGCAGTAAGAAGGCGCCACAGGCTGAATCTTACAAGGCAGGATACACTTCTCTGTGGTTTCTGTGCAAACAGGTGATTGCTTTGTTTCTGTTTTCATACACAAACTCATTTTGTTGCTCCCGTGGATTGAGCTTGTGAATTAATTATCCCTGAAGTGCAATTGATTTTTATGGTCATCTGTTGTTTGTTCTATTTGGCAGGAAGCATCCTTGTTGAATATAGTTGATCAAGCTTGTGCACTTTTCAGTCCTTCTGAGGTATGCAGAATTTTATATTGTTAAGATTAACCAAATTTCTTATATTTTTCCATGATAATCAGGATATTCTGTTTAACATTTTTGGTTTGAATCTGAATATGATATATGAACGTGTACGCCATGACTCCAATATTGTGTAGACGACTAAAATGGCTGAAACTAGTTACATGATTAATACTAGCCTCTTTAGTTTGTAGGTAAATCCATTAATGGAGAGGACACAGCAAGTGAATTGGTGCTGAAATTGAATTACAAAAAAGAAATAAAAATTATATCTTAGAAGAATGCAATAGTTGCCCCCTTAGATTGTGGTTTAGTAATATCAGTAAACACAGATTTACGTGATCTCAATGTTTTTTGTTTGTTTATTTACACGAAAAAGTCTCCTGTGTTTAGGTTTCTTTGCTGGAGTGGACAGATGATTTGGAGGCCTTTATATTAAAGGGGTATGGTAAATCAATAAACTATAGAATGGGAGTGCCCTTACTTGAAGATGCTGTGCAGTCCATGGAGCAGGCTATTAAGGCCGAAGAAGGTAACCCAATAGTAGGCTGTCATTACTGGATAATATTGTGTCCTGACGACTATTAAACCTCATGGATATGTCAGTGTCTATTTGGACTTCAGTTAAATGTGGAATTCTTTGAATTATGTAGTTTTACAATGTCTTTGTTTTCTCGCTGTGTTTCTTTTCATTTGAACTTATAAAAGGAGGGAAAAACTGTTGTGCAGTTGTACTTTCAACCTACAAAATCTTATTTTGTGTAAGCTGTGACTTCTGGTATTCCAATTCTCACTCGCTCTCTCCCGTTCCCCTTTTCTTTGTAGAAAAACATGCTCCTGGCAGTTATGAAAAGGCAAGGCTAAGTTTCGCACATGCAGAAACTGTGTTTCCATTTTCATGCCTGCTTGGACTTTTTCTTGACGGATCTGGTGAGTGATTTTTTCAGTAAATTCTTAATTTTGCTTGGATGATCTGGGTTTTGTGAGGGTGGGAATCTGAATGTTCATGTATATGGCTTCTTCTATATTCTGTTCTCATAATAGGTGTTATGTTCTCTGTATTTCAGAATTTCAAAAAATACAGAGGGAACAGTCCTTGCAACTCCCTCCAATGCCTCCCCAGAAGAGAAATTGGAGGGGCAATACTGTGGCACCTTTTGGTGGGAATAACATGCTGGTTCTGTACAGTTGTCCAGCCAACACATCAAACAAGCACTTTGTGCGAGTGCTGCACAATGAACATCCCATTCCAATGCCAGTAAGGCCCCATTCTTACTTATTTTTAACTCATATGATTCTCGAACATTTTCGGATTCCAGACTTTGATTTCACTTTTGAACTTAGAAGATTCCCAAGTAACGCAATTTGTATTGGATTACAGATTTCTTTTCATACATTTTTGTAATGGCGAATAATGGCCAACTGTTTCAGTTATAACTTATTAACGGGTTGCTCTCTGTTTTGTCCTCGTGTTGAATTCTCAGATAATATTGTTTTGTGTTTTGGTGTTTAGGGTTGTGATGGTACTGATTTCTGTCCACTTGATATGTTTAAGGTATTGTTCCTACCCTACTCTCAGATTTAATAGATATGATCTTTAAGCTCGTTATCATTTTACCACTTGTGTTTTTCCAGGAAAGAATAGTGGCTCCTCATTTGAAGCATGACTATAATTCTGTGTGCAATGTAAAACTGGAACAACAAGAGCAGAAGCCTGTAGCCAGTAAGTTATCTCAACTGTGGATGTTCTCACTGGGGAATGGTGATAAAAGGTCCCTCGATGAATTGTAGTTTACTTTTTTCAAGTGGGGAAGGCATAATCGTTGCACTTCCTTTAGTAGCTTGCATTATTCACAGCAGCTTTTTCTTCTAGCAAACCTCTGTTTTTCATTATTCCCTTCATCTTGTCACAGTTGAAGTATCTGAGGCAGGCGGTAGAGTAGTGAATTTTGTAACAATGTCATGTTATAGTTTCGCTCTTTACAAAACAGCTCTTTAAAGATGTAACAATGGATATTTGTGCCAATTTGTTGGATTGGAGTGCTAAATGAATATAAACGACATGTCGTTTGCATCATCCTTGTAATCCCATTTTGCATTTCAAGCTAAAAGTTCAAATAGTAAACCACAGAGTGGGAAATGAAATGAAAACCGGGTTGGTTATATTCAAGCCACGTTTATATTTGGTCAACACGGTTCTACATTTTGAGACGGCTAATTTGTTGTATGTAAGTTCCACAAAAGCTCATAGCAAAGTCCTCTTTAAGTTATGGCCATGAATGGGCATGGTGAGTTGAATTTTGAAGCCCCAACCCTTCCCAAAATACGGTTACTTTCGTAGTGATTCTTTTTTATTTTATTTTTTATTTTAGCAATTACGGAGAAGTCTAATATCAACATTAAGACAATCGGGTGTGCCTTCACTAAAGATGACCCATAATGTAATAAACAAATGCATTAATTGGCAAATGGAATCTAATTATTCTGCTTGGTTTGGCATTTTTGTTCTTGTTTAGAATAGTTGGTAGGGCAACTAGTTCAGTTGGATAGTTGTCATGACTTGGGTCTGGGCCCATGGCATCTTGTGCTATCTGGTTGAATTGCTCTCCCAGAACGACTTGCACACTTCGAGTAGCTAAACCATTAGAAGAGGGGAGGCTGGCGTGGTACCAAACAAGCCCCCTCTAATGGTTAAGTTAATGACTGGTTCGAAATGAGGAATGAATACAAAGTTTCTGGGTGAGAGAATCATTATTACCTTTGTCTCAATGTAGGTGAAGAGTATTTATAAAGGGAGATGGGGAGGTCACATCTCCCTAAATCCAAGAAAAAGAGAGATCTCTAGCCATTCCCAATCTTCTTAAATCTAGTAGAATGGGAGATCTTTAGCCTTTCCCAATGGTGTGATTGGAGAGTGGTTATGGGCACCAGTCACTATGTTGATTATCAGGAACCAAGTAGCAAGGCAACATCTGGCTCGGACGTGAAACACATTTAGCCACCATACTGGTGTTAGGTGTCTGAAGTGACATGGCTTGACAGGGATTTGGTTGTATTAGAGTACTAGCGCATCTACCTTTCTAGTCACATGACACCACAGTGGACCTGGGGCGGTTAGTCTGGTCGGGTCAGTACATGGGCATCCAACTCCTGGCAGCGCAGCGTCTCTTGATAAGCTTGGGTCAGTATGAGGGACATACTCAGGATTTCAGAATGGCATAGGCTAAATTTACCTTACGTACAAACCTATTAAAAACTCAATGGTACGAGTAAATTTCATTGATAACAAAAAAAAAAGGGGGGGGGGGGGGGGGGGGAAATAATGAGCCTTAGCCCTCAAATAACACTTATATAAGTTGCACCCTTCGAGTCTTCACAGCATTAAAATCACTAATTATTAATTCATTATCTATATTATCAGCGAATTCTCTTTCAATATGACATATCATACAATCAGCAAGAAACTCATCACTTGTCTTATTCCGAAATCAATTTTTAATAAGTCTCATACATGAAAATGCTCGTTCTATTGTTGTTGTAGACACAGGAAGAGTTAGCACCAAATGAATCAATCTATCAATCAAATAGAATGTTTCCGCTAATTTTGTTTCGATTAAGCGCTCAAGTAATTAAGGGATGGAATCAATATTCTTGAAGGCTTGAATGTTATCCATATCAATCTTATAAAATCCCAACTGCTGATTTAAAGCATGCAACTCAGTTGTAGTGAAATCTAAAAGGTAAAATTTCTCAGCAAGAGTGCATATATTATCACTGTTAAATCGCTTGAAAGCATCACGAGGATCTAATGCTGAGCTAAGAGAAAGGAGTTCCACAGTCTCATATGGAAATCTAGTATTTAACTCCCCCAACTGAAAATCTATTACCTCATTGAATACATCAATATGATAATAATGCTCAACTGTGATACAATCTCTTTGTTGACAAGAACGGCGAGTGCCTATTGTATGATGGGCACCCATATCAGGCATATTAATATCATGTTATTCACAAAATGATTGTACACTCTGTATAAAATCATTCCAACCATTATTTCTCAACTTATCAAGCTCCATTTTTGTACTTGCAACCAAATTCAAAGCCTTTACAATGTCTTGAGATTTTCTATGAAGTTCTTGACAAAGAAAATCAGTGAATCTCATAGTTTTGTCCAACAATTTCAACGCAAAAACAAAGTCGAAAGATAACATAGATATTTTAATACCTTCTGCTTCACCACGAAATTGTGTGGTAGGTCTATTATGGCTGATATCCTTTAGAAGTGTCTTGGTTGCACCAAATAAATCAATCAAACTCCTAATTCCAGGGCGTTGCAAACAATGAATTTGATTAGCCCCTTTAGCTATCCTAAGTCTTCCAGCAGCTTGTAATTCTTCAATTTCAGTTTGTCGGATTAATTTTAATTCAAAATGGCGTTTAGCAGAAGCTCCAACAAAATTCACAATATTATTCAACATTGAAAAAAAAATCTTCAAACGAGTCCTACCTCTTTAGCTACACCATTTAAAGCTAATTGAAGACGATGAGCAAAGCAGTGTATATAATATGCATATGGACAATCATTGAGAAATAACTCTTGTAAGCCACTCCATTCACCACTCATATTGCTAGCACCATCATATCCTTGACCATGCATATTGCTCACTAAAAGATTATGCTTGCCAAGAACTTTACAAATATCACTTTTAAGAGTTGAGGAGTTGGTGTCATGAACACTCACAATATAAAAAAACCTTTCTTGAATATGCCCATCACAACCAACAAACCTTATGATAATAGCCATTTGTTCCTTCTTAGAGTCGTCTAGTGCTTCATCAACAAGAATACAAAATTTCCCATCTTCCCCAATTTCATCTCGTATCCTCTTTCTCACTTTGGTAGAATAGATACTTAAGATCTCCTTTTGTATCTTATTTGAAATATATTGGGCATTCAAGGGAGCATTTTGTAACACAACTTTTTCAATGTTTACATTCATTCTTGCAAAAGCCTTCACCAACTCAATGAAATTGCCTCAATTATAGGAGTCATAAGATTCATCATCACCTCTAAAAGCCATTCCTTGATTTGCTAGATACCTAATCGCCTCTATTGTGGTTGTAAGCCTCAAATGGTTTTTTGCAACTTTTTGTGGGGTTTGCACTACTCTATCAATATGGTGAGTTGGGTTTTTTAAATCCATCCATTTTTGCATAAGAAAATGATGTGTTGAATTTATATTGCCTACATGAATAAGGAAAACACACTCTTTTCCACCGGCTCTTCTCCAACTTTTGAATCCCTCTACAGTGAATGCCTTATGTAAGTGATCAATGTCAAAAAGAAAGCATGGAAAGCAAAACACTTTGTCTTTATGAACACTATACTCAAGCCAATGGTATTGCTTATACCAACTACCAACAAATCGACGCTTTTGTTTCCCTTCTAAATGTGATGGAAATTCCTTTAATTGTGGTTGACATGGTCCTAAGAGAATGTATGCTCTTCGAACATTATCACATTCATTAGGTGGATATGTGTCTATTTGAGGACGTTATCTGGGATCACGTTCGAGAGATTTGGTATTAACTTCTTGATGAGACTCGACTCTTACATTTTCATCTTCAATTCTTTGAGGTTGAGAATGAGGTTGCTCCTCACAAATTGGAGGAGACAGAGAAGGACCCGAAGACATGCTAGTTGATGATTCATCATTGTTTCTCTTAAAAAAATCTTGAATGGTCCTTGATCTCTTAACGTTACGATGTTGACCCGACATTATAAAGTATAACCTATTGAATAATATATAGAAGATGTAAACATATAGACCAACAAAAATTTCAATAAAAACATTACATACTTAAATACTTAAATATCTAATTAAAATCCCTAATTGACAATTCATACAAGCAAGCAAGAACACCAAAATCAAAAAACTAATTGATAAACCTTAATTGTAAATCCCTAATTGATACTTCATAAACCCTAAATAATCCCCAAAATTTCAAAAGAAAAGAAGATGAAGAATGGAAGATTACCTTAGTTTGCTTTAATTAAGTCTGAGGACATGCATAATTTTCCTTTTTGTCGAAGACTAGGAGTTAGCCACTACCGGATGCAATAGAGGGATTTTTTTTTGTTTTTGTTGTTTTTTTTTTTTTTTTTTTTTTTTTGGGTAAAGGAGAGAGGGAATGTCTATGCCTAGTGGGAGTCTAATGTTTTTCACGTGGGGTGTGGGGTTTAGTTCTTTTATTTATTTGTTGGTTAGCCTAGTTCTAGTGGGATTAGTTAATAATATTTTATTTGGATGGTTAGCCTAGTCCTAATGAGAATAGTTAATAATACTTATTTGGATGACCTAGACTAGAGTATTAATTTAGCTTTATAAAAAACAAGTTATCTAGGCTTTAGCCTAGGTTAGCGTGCTAGTGGATAAGTTCCTAGTCGGTGTATGAATGACCTACCCTTTCTTAGCCACATGATGTTTTCTGATAGACTTGGCTATATGACACATTAACAAGCATTGCTTTTTATACAAATGATATTAAGACAAGGAGGAATTCGATCACATTGCCTTTTTTATTTTTTTTATTTAATAAATTCCTTTCTGGGAAGTATTATTAGTGGTTCAAGATCAGTAATCAACGAACATCCGTGGTCCACAAAAGCTTAAACTGACAAGCACGCAAAAGTACGCGTCTGACGGTCAAGGAAGGGAAAGGCCATCTTGTCATTGGTCAACATATTGAACAAGAACACGAACCGTAAAACATATTAATTAATACTGATTTTAGCAATTATATAATTACCACTTCGATGACGAAAGAAAAATAATTTTGTTTTTTGGTAATTAAAAATGAAGCCTAGAGGGTCAAAAGAGAAGTTCAGTTGGAGTGCTAATGTAGGTTACACGAAAGCTATTATCAGAAGGGATCGTACTTAGACATTCAAATTAAAATCAATTTAACGGTAATTTCAGAATTCAAATTACAACCACACCTAAATGATGAATGTCCATCACTCATCTTCTCAGAAATAACAAAGAAAAGGACCATTCTCAAATTGGAAATTTTAATGAAGGGGACTTGAGAAGATTTTTATTTTATTTTTTAATACAAGCGATAGTATACTACAAGGGAAATGAGGATTACACACACACACACACACACACACACACACACACACACACACACTACTAAGGTACCATCGAGATTCAAACAAAATATCACTAATCTACAAGTCAAAGCCTCTTTTCATTGGGCTAGACCCGTTGGCGGGGACTTAAAGAAGATTACAAAATAAAATATATAATAAAGAGTATTATATAAAAGTAATTTCCTCACAATTTATATATATATATCCATAAATTCTCTCGCAATTTTCAGTCTACGTACATGGACGTGTGGACCTATGGTAATGATCCCACTTGCATGCCACCTGTTTGTTTTGGGGAAGATCATTTTTTGCAGGCCTTGACAATTTCTTAGGCCTTAACGTACTCCATTAAGCATTGTGCATAGATATATAGCAATATATTAGCTACTTCTATTGAGATTCTTCAAATTAGCTTATTTGAGGGATATCTTTATAGGGCCATTCCGTATTGTATTTCACTAATCCAAATCGTCTATGTTTTACATAATCATTCAAAGATCATCTCTATAAAAAAAATCACTTGAATCCGATATCTTTTGACGACTCAATTGTGTTATTGAAATTTTAGTACTTTCTTGAAGCACCGTGTTCATTGATTTTGTAGGATACAATTGGATGTCGAAACGGTTTTCGATTTGTCTAATTTTTTGTAAGGATGATCTATGAATGTAGACTTAAAAAATAGATGGTTTGGATCGTTCGAAAAAAATTCATAAGGTACCCCAAAAGATGTCTCTCAAATAAAATTATCTGAGGAATTTCTCAATAGAAGGAGACTATATATATATATATATATATATATATATATATAATTTGACTTTGGTTCCTGTATTCTTTTCACGGTTCTCATCCATGCTTTTCTACATGCAAGCTTTTCCATCATTTTCTTAGGTACAAATTTCAGTTTGGTCCCTATATCTTATTCGTGCTTTGGTTTTTGATCGTTGTACATCTAATTTTAGCGATTTTGCCTTATAATTGACTGTCTATCCACATTCATATTTCCGTTAATTGCTTGACAGAATTGGCACATGCTTGTCACATGTTGTGGTTAATTATATTAATCTTTTTTATATCATATTCCTCAGCACTCTCCCATAACCCTACCATGATTAATTTTAGCGATTTTGTCCTTAAATTGCAATGGCCAAAATTTATAGTAAAAGGACCAAAAATCAAAACTCGTACAAACTCAAATTTGGCCTCTTTGAAAGTCAATATTACAGAAAATAAAATTAATCACCTAAAATTAATTATGAATAAAAAGAAAAAGAGTCCCATGCCAAATCCGACGTATATTAGTTTAATATAAGCAAAATCCTAGTAAATAATTTATTTTCATTTTCCAGGTGTGTGATTAAGGAGGATAAATCCTCCAAGCAATCACAAGCAATCAAATTATATTTTTCTCAAGCGCCCTTCTCTTTGATTGCATTGCAAAGAGTCTGAAAAAACCAATACATCCCAGAGACCGCTTTGTAGGATATATAGAAAAAATAATAAGAAATAAATAAATTGGGTTGCTTAAGGGGTTTAAATTAGGTTACTTTCGTGGTAGTCGTATGGAAACTATATGGCTAGGATATTTGGGTGGTAATATTATCCCTCGCCCTTGCTATAAATACATACATATCAAAGGGCATAAATGAAATGTGTAACCAAAATCCTTTAGCTTGTTGCATGGATTTACTAAGCAGAAACTAGCTAGCATCCAAAATGTCTTCTAAACAAGATGTCACTTTGGCCCTATGGCATAGCACGAATGATCATCGTGGTTCGTTGTCTCAGCCACCTCCTCAAAATGATAATGGTGGACATTCGTTGGTTAAACCAAATGTTCAGGATGTTTTTGGAAGAGAGAACACATCTCAGGCAAATGATAATGGTGAACATTCGTCGGTTCAGCCAAATGTTCAAGATGTTTTCGGAAGATAGAAGAAGAAAACTGGGAAAAAGAAAGGGAACTAGTGATAAGGGTTATGCAGTAGGTCATAATATATATAAATAAGCTCCTTTGCAGATTTATATTTACAAACTACAAAGATCTTTGTACAAAATAGATACAAGCTTGTTTTGAGGGGCACACATTTGTTTAATTTCAGTTTGCATTGTTGTATAACAAAAATACATGCATTATTTGATTTTGTTCCACAAGTTGGGATTGCAATATATAATTCATTATATTTAAGAACTACTAATCCATGTCTTTTTTGGTTTGATTGTGTTTAATTGTACCATAGGGCTGGGAGGGCAAACCCTTTGTCTATATAACAGGCCCCCCTAATCTTTTTAAAGGGATCTCTTGTCCCTTAGCTTTTGAGACTCTCCCAAGGAAACTCATAGTGAAAAATAACCAAACAAATTCCATGGACATAACTCACATTGGGTGAACCATGTCAAAGCGCCGTGTTCTTATATGTGTCTCGATTGCATTACTTCATGTTATTAATAACAATGATGAGATTTGAGAAAAAATAGTAGAGTGAAAATGAAGTTCTTTCTATTGTTCTTGAGAAAAATGAAGTCTGCTTACAAGAAGGGTTATCTACTGTAGACGTCTCTGAACTATGGCCCCAGTTGCAATTGGGTCAGTAAACTAATTTTTGAGGAAATTACATCCTTTAATTAGACAATTAGTTGCAATTAGGTCCTGCCGTCCAACTCTATCAAATTATCCGTCAAAATGAGGGGTAAAAGAGTCCTTTCGAGTATTAAGACTCTCCTTCGAGTCTGAACACCCTAAATCGTTCGCTTCATAACTTAACTCGACCCCCAAATGAAGAACTGAAGAACTGAAAAACTGAAAAGGGCTGCGAGGGAAGGAAAAATGTCAGAGAGTTCGACATATTCAAATTGTAGCCGTCGTTACAGCTAGTGTGGGTCGGAAATCAAACGCCGAACTTCATGGACAAATCTGAATCCTAGAAGAAGATTTGAGGCATGTTGCAATAATCGGGTAAGTTTTTGTACTTGTAGAAGATTGGTTGAAGTAAAAATGGATTTTGTTGGATCTGAAATTGGTGTTTCATTTTGTTTGAATTGCAGAACAGTAAAAGGAGGTTGCATTTTTTCGCATGGGTGGAAAATGAAACATGCCCACAAGGAAAGGAAATCTTGCCTGGGTTACTTAGAAGACTAAGAGGAATGAAGGACGAATTGAGTGCAACGACGGAGAATTTCAGATTGATGGAAGAAGAGACACTACTACAAAAATCGAAATAGACGACGGGAAACCACCGTCGTGTAAAAGGTTTTTGCCCGGTCGTGAAATCGACTGCCGTCTATTTGGGTTTCAAATTACGACGGCTTTTCACCGTCGTTGTTTATCAGTAAAGATGACGGTTTTTAAAGAAAATCGTCGTTGTTTAGAGGTAAAGATCGTTAATTATAGGAGGAAAGACGACTGTTTTTAATAAAACCGTCGTGTATTGTATGTAAAGATGACGATTTTTTTATGAAAACCGTCGTGGATTGTTTATAAAGACGTCATCTTTACATACAATAGACGACCTTTTTTTATAAAAAGCGTCATCTTTACATACAATACACGACGGTTTTTATAAAAAGCGTCATCTTTACATACAATAAACGACGGTTTTTTATAAAAAGCGTCATCTTTACTTACAATAGACGACGGTTTTTTTTATAAAAAGCGTCATCTTTACATACAATAGACGACGGTTTTTTTTATAAAAAGCGTCATCTTTACGTACAATAGACGACGGTTTTTTTTATAAAAAGCGTCATCTTTACGTATAATAGACGACGGTTTTATAAAAAGCGTCATCTTTACATACAATAGACGACGGTTTTTATAAAAAGCGTCCTCTTTACATACAATAGACGACGGTTTTTATAAAAAAGCGTCATCTTTACGTACAATAATGCTTTTTGATTTCCTATGATGCTATACAACGATTTTAACTAGAAAACCAACCATAATGCTTTATCAAAAATAGTTTCTTTCATAAAACTTGAAGATTCAATAGTTATTACATAGTTAACCAATCTTTATTCTACAACAAACATAATTCCTAACAAGACCTACGTACTCCTAATCCAAGCATTCCTCATCCAAACATACAAATGATGCACAACTGAAGTCTCCTCCATCATCCCTGTAAATAAATCAAAATGACAAAGAGAGAAAAAAAAAAGAAGCTAAGATTATAAACATAAAAAATTAGGTGGAAGAGAAATTTTACCATTGGTCCATATTTCCATAGAAAACTTGTAAAATGAGCATAAAAAAGACCATCGAGAACCTGCAAATTTTCAACAACAAAAAAACATACGACTCACATAGAAAACCTGCAAAAGAAAAAGTTATAAATCTGCAAGCTTCCTCCTCATCTCCTGATAACCAAATCAGAAAATCTAAAAAGAAACCAGAAATAAAAAAAAATGTAAACAAATCAGACAAATCAAGAGAGACAAAATCTGAAATTAGGGATACAAAGAACATACCAAAAACGCAAAGAGACTAATCCAGAATTCACTAGCAAGATATAGAAGGGTATTAAGAGATTAGGTGACTTTCAAATCAAACCTTTCAACCAGCTTTGATTCTCAAATACAGAACATCCCTCTACATCTTATGGATTTGCTAAGACCTCAATCTCTCAACTCCTTCATTGATATCGATCTTTTGATGATTTTGTAGAGAGTTTCATGAGGGTGTTTTAGAGAGTGCATGAGGGTTTCAAGGAGGGAGAGATAAGGTTTTCAGAGACGGGGGAAAATCTGAAAATTTGACAAGCGCGAATTCACTTAAGTAGACTTTTTTTAGCGTGTTTTAAAAGACGACGCTTGTTAATGAGAGATAAGATTTTCAAAGACGGGTGAAAATTTGAAAATTTATCGAGCGCGAATTCACTTAAGCGGCCATTTTTTAGCGTGTTTTAAAAGACGACGCTTTTTTTAAAAAAAAATTTGTCATCTTTACATATAATATACGACGGTTTTTTTTATAAAAAGCGTCATCTTTACATATAATAGACGACGTTTTTTATAAAAAGCGTCATCTTTAATACAATAGACGACGGTTTTTTAAAAAGCGTCATCTTTACATACAATAGACGACGGTTTTTTATAAAAAGCGTCATCTTTACGTACAATAGACGACGGTTTTTATAAAAAGCGTCATCTTTACGTACAATAGACGACGTTTTTATAAAAAGCGTCATCTTTACATACATAGACGTTTTTTTCCACTACACTCCTTGACCCTATATGAATACAATGACTGAATTTGATCTTCAATTTAAAATATTTACACTAGTGGATACCACAAAATCTTATGTTATATTTAACGAAAGTATAAATAAACTCTTAATTGTTAGTGAATATTTTTTTTTATGGCATACGCATTTTAAGAAACTAGTTTCAACGATCCAACCGTCAAACTTGTTTGTTTATACTTCGAGATCATCTACACCAAAAATCGAAAAAAATAAACATTCAGAGATAAAGTAACGGGACAAAAAATTTCGACGGTTATAAATGAAAAATCATGATTTAACGGTTATTTTAACTCCGATTTTGATGATTTTTTACCGCTACACTCCTTGACCCATATGAATACAATGATTGAATTTGATCTTCAATTTAAAATATTTACACTAGTGGATACCACAAAATCTTATGTCATATTTAACGAAAGTATAAATAAACTCTTAATTGTTAGTGAATATATTGTTTTGATGGCATACGCATTCTAAGAAACTAGTTTCAATGATCCAACCGTCAAACGTGTTTGTTTATACTTCGAGATCATATACGCCAAAAATCGGAAAAAATAAACATTCAGAGATCAAGTAACGAGACAAAAAATTTCGACGGTTATAAATGAAAAATCATGATTTAACGGTTATTTTAACTCCGATTTTGATGATTTTTTACCGCTACACTCCTTGACCCAATATGAATACAATGATTGAATTTGATCTTCAATTTAAAATATTTACACTAGTGGATACCACAAAATCTTATGTCATATTTAAGAAAGTATAAATAAACTCTTCATTGTTAGTGAATATATTGTTTTGATGGCATACGCATTCTAAGAAACTAGTTTCAATGATCCAACCGTCAAACGTGTTTGTTTATACTTCGAGATCATATACGCCAAAAATCGGAAAAAATAAACATTCAGAGATCAAGTAACGGGACAAAAAATTTCGACGGTTATAAATGAAAAATCATGATTTAACGGTTATTTTAACTCCGATTTTGATGATTTTTTACCGCTACACTCCTTGACCCTATATGAATACAATGACTGAATTTGATCTTCAATTTAAAATATTTACACTAGTGGATACCACAAAATCTTATGTTATATTTAACGAAAGTATAAATAAACTCTTAATTGTTAGTGAATATATTGTTTTGATGGCATACGCATTCTAAGAAACTAGTTTCAACGATCCAACCGTCAAACTTGTTTGTTTATACTTCGAGATCATCTACACCAAAATCGAAAAAAATAAACATTCAGAGATAAAGTAACGGGACAAAAAATTTCGACGGTTATAAATGAAAAATCATGATTTAACGGTTATTATAACAAACCATCATCTTTACATATAATAGACGACCATTTTTTATAAAAAAAACGTCATCTTTATATATAATAGACGACCTTTTTTTTAAAAAAAAATCGTCATCTTTACATATAATAGACGACGGTTTTTATAAAAAGCGTCATCTTTACATATAATAGACGACGGTTTTTATAAAAACGTCATCTTTACACATAATAGACGACGGTTTTTTATAAAATCGTCATCTTTACACATAATAGACGATGGTTTTTATAAAAATCGTCATCTTTACATATAATAGACGACGGTTTTTAATAAAATCGTCGTCTTTACATATAATAGACGACGGTTTTTATAAAAATCGTCATCTTTACATATAATAGACGACGGTTTTTAATAAAAATCGTCGTCTTTACATATAATAGACGACGGTTTTATAAAATCGTCATCTTTACATATAATAGACGACGGTTTTTATAAAAATCATCATCTTTACACATAATAGACGACGGTTTTAATAAAAATCGTCATCTTTACATATAATAGATGACGTTTTTTTTTATATAAAAAGCGTCATCTTTACATATAGTATGACGTATGATAACAAAATCAAAGAAATAAATTGATAAAAAAAATTCGTATTAAGACGACGGTTCAAATATAAGGTATGACGTATAAAGGGAATAAATACGACGTTAAATTATATAATACGTCGTTAAATGAAAAACAAACGTGGTGAGATTTAAAGATACCATCGTAGAACTATACAAGAAAGATGTCAATATATTTTTATTTTCCGTCGTTGTACATTAATTTAATATGGCGATATTTTGTATTTTACCGCCGTGGATTTATTTGTAATTATATAGCGCCTTATACGAAAACTTGGTCGTGTTATTTTCTACGTAAAAACGGCGGCTTTTTTTGAAATCGTCGTCTTTACTTTCTACATCGGTTATTCATAACTTCTGCCGTTCTTTATTTGCTTTGATTTTACACTGCTGAAATCCTATTTCAATATACGTCGGTTTTTTAATTAGGTACGTCGTTTTTATGAACAACCATTTGAATCTCCATTTTTTAGGTGTCTAAGGTGTTGTGTTTTATAGAACCGTCGTCTTTTAAAAAACGACGACGGTTTTCACTTAGACCGTCGTTTTTTTCTGGTCGTCTTTGTCACTTTTTGTAGTAGTGAGAATAATAAATTTTGAAGCCCCCAACCCTTCCCAAAATATGGTTACTTTCACAGTGATTTTGTTTTATTTTCTTTTTATTTTAGCAATTACGGAGAAATCTAACATCAATATTGAGACAATCGGGTGTGTCTCCACTAAAGATGACCCAGAATGTAATAAACAAATGCATTAATTAGCAAATGGAATCTAATTATTCTGCTTGACTTGGTATTTTTGTCCTTGTTTAGCATTGCATTTTTTTTTTCTTTCTTGGCAGTATTATTAGTAGTTCAAGATCAATAATTAACGAACATACGTGGTACACAAAAGCTTAAACTGACAAAGTACACAAAAGTATGCGTCTGGCTGTCAAGGAAAGGAAAGGCCATCTTGTGATTGGTCAACATATTGAAAAAGAACACGAACCGTAAAACATATTAATTAATACCGATTTTAGCAATTATATAATTACCACTTCGATGACGAAAGAAAAATAATTTTGTTTTTTGGTAATTAAAAATGAAGCCTAGAGGGTCAAAAGAGAAGTTCAGTTGGAGTGCTAATGTAGGTTACACGAAAGCTATTATCAGAAGGGATCGTACTTAGACGTTCAAATTAAAATCAATTTAACGGTAATTTCAGAATTCAAATTACAACCACACCTAAATGATGAATGTCCATCATTCATCTTCTCATAAATAACAAAGAAAAGGACTATTCATCTTTTGACACTGTGTTTGACTTTTCCTCTATGGGGTGTGGTTTCTTGAGTAAGTGAAGAGGATGATGGTTGCAAGGGCACTTGTTGTGAGTATGTCATTGGCGGATTGACCATTTCTTGACTAATACCACTTACCACCTAAGATAAAAACCACAAAGAACATATATTACTATATAGGCAAACATAAAAAATCTGAGTTGGGCAAGAATAATAGGCAACTAACTGGCTTTAAAGATGACACCTTTGCAGCTGGATTCCATATGCCTCTTCCTCTTTCTATGCATGTTCCTCTGGCCCTATTAACTTGAATTTGGGATGGGGCAGTGTAAGTTTGAGTTGGGGCAGCATAAGTTTGGGCTAGGGCAGTGTAAGTTTGGGCTGGGGTAGCATGAGTTTGGGTTGGGGCATTATCATTTTGGCATGCATTTCCATTGTCAGCTGCTTGAACTTGATTTTGGCCAACATTCCCATTTTGGGCTGCCTCAGCCTGCACAACATACAAACACAACTATATAAAAAATCACAACCACAGCTGACCACAACCCAAATAATTAAAATTCATAAGAAAACCCAAATAATTAAACAACCTGTCTTCTACATCCTCTTCGATTGTGGCCTTCTTTTCCACATGCTCCACATCTAATTTAAATGAAGAGTCTTCTAAGTTTTGCTGGTGGAGCAATGTAACCTGGAGGCAAAAGGTTTGGTGGGTTTGGGGCTAATACTTGAACCTCACCAGGCACCCTTGTCCTCACTCTCTTAGGTCTTCCTAGTTGGCGCTTATGAAATGGAGGTCTAATTGGAGGCAAGCCACCCTTAACCCACTGATCCATAGAAGGGATGGGGTGAACTATTGGTTCATATGACCTCATGTATGTCTCTGGCTTATAACACTCATGTACATATTCAACAGGCTTTTCATCTATGTGGAATATAGTTGAAATAGCATGTGCACAGGGTATGCCACATAAATCCCATCTCCTACAACTACAAGACATTGCTTTTAAATATACAACAAACTCCCCACCATACATGTGATTGACTTGATACATTTTCTCCCCAGCCAATCTAGGAATGCATTGAGAAGCTCCCATCTTGTTCTTCTAAATTATTTTGAATATCCTTGATCCAACAGGGTATTTCAATTTACAACAAGCAGTCCTTCGATTAGCCATCCTAAGCATCATATACATTCAAATACTTTCCAAACATGTCAAAATGGAATTATCTCTGGCATCAATTATAGCTGCATTAAAGCTCTCACAAAGGTTGTTCAACAGAAGATCACACTTATACCTTGGATGAAAATGAGATCTAGTCCAATTTTTGGGTGGTCTCTGCACTAACCATTTCCAAGCTTCCAAGTCTTCTTCCTTCATCTTCTCCATTTCTGCTTCCCACCAAGGAATAGTAGTGGCTCTGGCAGCTGCCCACAACATGTGTTTAAGAGTGAGACCAAGATGTGTTGCTATGAAATTATTGTACAAGTGCGTGACGCACATCCTATGCTCTGCAATTGGTAGTACATGTGCAATGGCAAGTATGATGCCTTTTTGCTTATTACTTATGAAAACCCATGATAAACCATTTGTAATACCTAAATCTTCAATCAACAAATACAGAAACCAAATCCACGAGTCCTTGTTTTCAATCTCAGCCACATCATATGCAATTGGGAAAATACCATTATTACCATAAACTCCTACATCAGTCAATATTTGCCCAGGATAAGGACCTTTCAAATGGTAAGCATCAACCCCAATTACAGGCCTGCACCCTTCTAAAACCCCTTTTTTTACAAGCAGCCAGATACACATAAATCCTTTGAAATATTGCTTCACCCCCAATCAGATCACACTTAATTTTCACTGTACTACCTTTGTTGGTATTCTTCAACTGCTCTGCATAGTCCCACCACCGTGCATATTGCTGTATATAGTTTCCTTCAATTTGTGCTTTAGCCAATCTCTTTGCTGTTTTGGACACCCTCACATGATAGGACTTCGAAACTTCTCCCTGAAATGCTTTCAAATTCCAATATGTGTTTCTTTTAATCTTGCTAGAAAATATATCACAAATCCATTTGGGATTAGCAAACTTCAGTTTGTCCACCCTCCCACATGTATGTTCTAAGCTCAACTTCTTAATTGCAAATGTTTGCACATCCTAGTTTATCTGTGAAGCATAAACCACAAGTGGACATTTTAATCCTCCTTCGCAAATTGCCTTTACTCTCGTCTTGTCATTTTTTTTAAAGTACAGTTTCCTTCCATGAATAATGGAATATTCCCTTAGTGCCTCTTTAAGAACATATCTGTTTTCAAATTGCATCCCAAGCTGAAACTCAGGATGCTTTAAGTCCACCGCCCTTCTATACTGCTTAAACCGAGGCAGTTTTTTTTTTCCTTCTCACCTTACTTGTCCCTTCATTATCCCCTTCCATATCGTCCCCATCACCCTCACTTTCACTATCAAAATCTGAGATGTGCTCACCATCTGATGATACCTTTTCAGGAGCCTCAAAAGTAGGCCCTTCATTGCTACCATTCATAGTGTCCTCTTCCCCTTCACGAACATGCATTTCAACTGTCTTAAACCCAAATTCTTCTTCACTGAACTCGTAATCACTATCAACAAATTCTCCATCATCTTCTTTTTGTCTACAACCTCGGCTTCATCTTTATCTTAAACATCAACATTATCTTGCACCCCAATTTCATCTTCCACCTGACTTTTGTCTTGCACCTTAGTTTCATCTTCCACCTGAACATTGTGTTGCACCTCTGCATAATTGTTTGCACCATCCAAACCTTGGCACCCAAAAGATGTTTGACTCCAAACTATATTAGAATTGCCCACTTCAGTATAGTACAACACAACAATCCTATTACATGACATTTGGCCCAACATGTCAATCAGTTTAGCATCAGAGCTGATAAGTTCAAGCCCATCTACACCATGGGTTCCACCCTTCCTATACCATATTTCCATATTTGGTTTGGGGTTAGAAATGTCTACATTGTAACCAAGCTCTTTCCCTACCTTTCTTAAGTCCACCAATGACAGAAAATCCTCTATAACATTATCCAAGTAACAAACTTTTTCATTTTTATACTCCCCACTTTCCAACACACCCCCATGGTGAAGTTCTAAAGTACAGTTTTCATGGTTACCTGCACAGTAAACAAGAGTCAAAACAATACTAAAACACACACACCTGTTTTGGAATCATAAAATCAGACAAAACCATGTTTTAATTCAATGTTCTGCACCAAAACCAAAATATACAGTACACAGTTTGGTGAGTTTTTTAATAGCTATGGAATAACTTCAGTCCATTTGGTGTGAGGCATAGATAGAAGACAAGAAGGGATTAAAAAAAAACCCTAAGTGTTGCAGTCAATGACAGTATAAAGCAAAGCGTGTAACGGTATAAGGAATCTTTAAAAGCTATGGATCACACAGACGAAAACAAAACCAACTGATACGTATTCAAACAGGCAGAATCACTTACGGTATTTAGGAGCAACCCCACCCCAACGGAAGTCATATTCTTCCATCACTATTAGCCAAAATGAAACCCTAACCTTTAACTGTACCCCTGATCAACCCCAAATTTCGAAGCTTACACAGAAAATTTCTCACTCACTCAGTCACTGCTGCAGCAAATTGAACTCCAATGGCTGTCTCAGAAGGGATAGTTCACCGTCTGCAACTCCAATGTCTACTTCGAAGGTTCGGTTCACGTGCTTTCCCCCATTCTTCAACGCTAAATTGGATTTTGTTTTGTTCAAAATGACGAAAAGTCGAATATACCCCGAACAACAAGATCATGTGACACTCACATGGTCAATCTCGACGGATTCTGTTACAGCAGGACCTAATTGCAATTGATTGTCTAATTAAAGGATGTAATTGCCTCAAAAATTAGTTTACGGAACTAATTGCAACTAGGTCCATAGTTTAGGGACGTCTACAGTAGATAACCCTTACAAGAATCATGACACATTGGCTAAGCTCATATTAAAAAACTGAATTACATAGATAAGTAATCACAGGTGACAGGAGCAGGGCTTGAATATATTGAGGTGATGGGAGCAGGGCCTCTAACGAAAAGTGAAAGTTGAGAAATTCGTAAACAAAATTTAGGGTATTCAAAGCCACAGTGATAAATGCATGGTATGGGACATGCAGGCTTGGTGCCCTAAAGTATGAATTAGTGGGATTAGAAGGAAGTGAGTTCATGGCATCACGACATGTGCAAACTTGTGCATATTTAATTTGGATACTGCCAACAATTAATTTTCTTAATTAATACTTTTGTTGAAACCGTAGGTTCTTTTTGGACATGTCACCAGTGCCTTGTTATTTGTTAATCATGTGTACTAGTTTCTTTAAGTGATGAGGAGTCTTTGTTTTCTTAATCTTAATTAGGGGCCGCTTATAGCTTGTTTGCTGCGCTCTTGGTTTCTTTTTTTGGCATGTTGTCTTAGTTTAGGGTTATGATTTAAAACTACAAATGAGTCATACGTCATGTCTATATATGTGATTTTTTTTTCTTCCCTTTTTTAATAGGATTTTGTGGATTCGTGTTGTATATAATTATAAGGAGATTTATTACTGTTTACTCCAAATCATAGGCTAAGAGATTGTCTTCAACGCGAGCATACCACTATGAGAAAACTAATAAAAATTAAAATTAAAATATGACATGGATTGTATTGTTAAATATCAGAGAGATGGGTTAGTGGCCCACTACTAGCAACACCGATATTATCCCTAACAAATCTCAGTAGGTGCAAAGTTTTATCACAAAAAAGCCTCGGTGTTATTAGGATTGGAACCACTTATTATAAGTTGTAATTTATTTAGTCATGTTTCCAATGTAGGACTTTATATTATACGCACCCTTACGTGTGGGTGGGAGGCTGGGTTTGGGTCAAGGACCAGCTCTGATACCATGTTAAATTTCAGAGAGACGGGTCAGCCCCACTATTAGCAACATCAATATTATCTCCAACTAAACCACCTACAAAGCCGAGTAGGTGTGGAGTTTTATCACAAAAGGCATCGGTGTTATTAGGAGTAGAACCACTTATTATAAGTTATAATTTATTTAATCAAGTTTTCAATGTGGAACTTTATATTCTTCAACATGTATACGCTGTTATGGAAATAGGATCAAAGGGACATGAGTCAATATCGGATCCTGCACCATAGATTAATTGAAATTATTCAAGGATTAAAATCCAATTTTCTCACTAGTCCAAGGGCGAAATCACTTTTTTTTTTTGTTCTTGAACTGATTGGTATCTATGTAACAAGCGGTCCATAATTAAGTATATGCAGAAGTTTTTTAGTCCTAGAGATTAAGATCCAAAAATAAAAGCTGTAAATATTTAGACCTCGGCATCCATATTGGTCAAAAAATAGATCAATGACCACAAAATCGTAAAAACCACAATAACACACAAGATAAGGGAGTCTCGAAGGCTGTGAGAGAGAGAGAGAGAGAGAGAGAGAGAGAGAGAGAGAGCCCTTTAGGATGATGAGGAGGCCACATATATAGTTTTCATGTCCGATAGGGAGCCCTTTAGGATGTTCACGCAGGATTTATTCAGAAGCAAACACTATCAAACCAAAAACACAATGAAATATAGCAACAAGAGTTGTGGAACAAAATCAAATAATACATATACTGTGTTTCTTTTACACCCTAGAGTTGGAATTTATTCTTGGCAGCAGCCACCCCTTTTACAATATAATAATGGTAACTGAATTAATGAAGGAAATTTGAATGAAAACAACTTCTGTATTTATACATCTGCAAAAGGAGCAAGCATATTTGCAAATACCCCATTATTTGCCCAACAATGTATAAACATTATATTTAGAACCTGCTGCATAATTCTTCACTCGTTCCCTTTCTTCTTCCCATCTTCTGCCTATCTTCCTTCTTCACATCTTTCTTCTTCCTACTTGGTGAGAGACTCTCCTGAGTATTGGAAACGAGGTTCCGTTCTGAGAACGCGTCTGCTGCGAAGGATCCGTACTTTCATTCTGAGACGAAGGTGGCTGCGGCCAAAAGGTGTTAGTGACGTTGGGTTTCTTAGGAGGCATATTGATTCTAGCTAGCTTTTACTTTCTTTCTGGTTATGCTTTTGGTTTGCCTTTTTGAAACCAGTACGGTATTTATAGCCACCAGTTAGTTTCCACCCAATTACGAAGAAAGAAAGTGACAATTAAGATCCAAACAACTCAATTTATTTTGATGCTAAATTGGTTTCAGACTTTGCATTGCAGTTCAACAGAAGTGGTCTTCGTGATAAATTGGTTTCAGGTTTGATCAAACCTTTGATTGTTGAATCGCATGCGGTTGCTTGGAGCAGTGGTTTACTCGTCGTGAGCAACACACACATTCCTGGAAAATGAAATTGAAATTTTGACTGGGATTTTTTTATGATAATATTACTTGGAATTTGACGTTGGATCTACATTACATTTTCATTTCAATCTTTTTTCCCCTTCCCTTCTCAGCTTCTCTATGTGATTATTAAGAAAATGAACACAAATGCTTACACGTGTACAAACGAAGAAAACGCTTCCCCTTCCCTTCTCAGCTTCTCATAGATCGAAACCCTCATAAATAGAGAATTAAATAAACTTTGAAAATGCTTTTTTGTTTTGGTGGAACCTATGAAAATGCTTAAAAACCAAGAAAACGTCAAGGCCGACCAACAAATAATCTTCCCAGAAACACGATATAAGCAGTTGGCGTGCATGCATGCAGTCAAGTCATTTTCGTTGTATTTTCTAAGAAGATATTTAAGACAGCCATCACGTATGTGGGGAGTAATTAATTTGAATTATCACGTGCATGACTGTATATTCAATCTTTGAATATTTAAGAATCAATCCCTTGTGCTAATAGCTTTCCTATAACTGGAAATTCTCCTTGACCCTCTGCCAGGCCTTTTTTTATTTATAAATTTAATTAATTAATTAATATTTTTTATTTTTTATTATTTTATAAACAAGGCCTTGCATTAATATGTGTGAGTTAGCTTCCGCATGACGCGTACCTTTTTGCATATATTTGGTTTTGTTGCCACTCTCACAATTTGTCAAAGAACCCTATAAATACGTACCGGTACCTTGCCAGGCTTTTCTTTTTAGTCATAGAAACGTGTACCTTTTGGTACTTATCAGTTTTGTGGGTTATTAGTACTACCGTGTTCGTTAATTACTAGGGTTATTAGGTCTATTAGTCTTTGAATTTTGACCCAATTCGCATTTTGATTCGAATTGGGTTAAAATTTAGGGACTAATAGACCTAATAACCCTAATTACTAAGGTGTCAAATTCAAAAATTATGCACATTGAAAAATACTAAAAAATTACATACATATGAAATCCTTTTTGGTAGTTGAAGTCATAGAAAAGAATTAATCTAAGCCATTTTTTCAAGGCGTACTAATAGAGGTATGGGAGCATTTTTTTTCACCACATTAACTAAATGTGTATGTTCAACACCACCCTTAAAGGGTGACGCCTATCAAATAGTTAACCTTAGTTAACTTTATGTGAGAATAAATAAATAAATTTGATAAATGACCCACATCACAGCATAATCCCTCTTTTTCCTCCTTTCTCAAAAAATCAATGCATCCGAGAGACCATTTGGTAGGATATATAGAAAAAAGAATAAGAAATAAACAAATTGGGTTGCTTGGGGGGTTTAATTAGGTTACTTTCGTGGTACTCGTATGGAAACTATATGGCTAGGATATTTGGGTGGTAATATTACCCCTCCCCCTTGCTATAAATACATACACATCAAAGGGCAGAAATGAAATGTGTAACCAAAATCCTTTTAGCTTGTTGCATAAGATTTACTAATCAGAAACTAGCTAGCATCGAAAATGTCTTCTAAACAAGATGTCACTTCGGCCCTTTGGCCTAGCACGAATGATCATCCTGGTTCGTCATCTCAGCCGCCTCCTCAGAATGATAATGGTGGAAGTTCGCAAGATGTCACTTCGGCCCTTTGGCCTAGCACGAATAATCATCGTGGTTCATTGTCTCAGCCACCTCCTCAGAATGATAATGGTGGACGTTCGTCGGTTCAGCCAAATGCTCAGAGTGTTTTCGGAAGATAGAAGAAGAAAACTGGAAAAAAGAAAGGGAACTAGTGAAGGGTTATGCAGTAGGTCTTAATATATATAATAAGCTCCTTTGCAGATTTATATTTACAAACTTCAAAGATCTTTGTACAAAATAGATACAAGCTTCTTTTGAGGGGCACATATTTGTTTAATTTCAGTTGTATAACAAAAATACATGCATTATTTGATTTTGTTCCACAAGTTGGGATGTTGCTATATATAATTCATTATATTTAAGAACTACTAATCCATGTCTTTTTTGGTTTGATTGTGTTTAATTATACCATATTTTGTGCCTCACTTATCCACATGGAAATATGTAAAGGGCTGGGAGGGCAAACCCTTTGTCTATGTCATAGGCCCCCCTCACCCTTTTAAAGGGATCTTTTGTCCCTTAGCTTTTGAGACTCTCCCAAGGAAACTCAAAGTGAAACAATAACCAAACAAATTCCGTGGAAGTAACTCACATTGGGTGAACCATGTCAAAGCGCCGTGTTCTTATATGTGATTGTTGTCTCGATTGTATGACTTCATGTTATTAATAACAGTGCTGAGATCTGAGAGAAAACATCAGAGAGAAAATGAAGTTCTTTCTATTGTTCTTGAGAAAAATTTATTCTGCTTAGAATCATAACGCACATTGGCTAATCTGAGATTAAAAAACTGAATTACACAGATAAGCTAGCTAGTTTAGAGACTAAGTAATCTCAAAAATGCCAAATGGAGTCTAGCCTAGCGAAAAGGGTCTTGACTTGTATACCAGATGTCTCAGGTTTGAATCCCCATGACATCATAGTTGTGCGTGTGTGTGAGAAATCCTCATCCCCTATAGTTTAGACTATCGCTTGTACTATAAAAGTAATAATCTCAAAACCAATCAACTAATCAGACTAACTAATCAAAAGATGTGCTCCGTATTTGGATTAACCCTTTGTGGTTACTGCGCTTCCGTATTTGTAATAACCTTATATGGTTATTTGTATTTGTAGTGACTCGCCTCTGTACCTAAATTATAAATACAATATATTGTGTTTATAAAAAACAAAAATAAAACCTGCTTTCATTTGAGAATATTAATCTGTATGTTCAATTGCTGGCCAAAAAGAAAACTTGTGCATATTTAAGTTGGACATATACTGGCATCAATTGATTTTCTTAATTAGTACTTTTGCTGAGACCGTAGGTCCTTTTTGGACATGCACACTTTCTTTAAGTGATGAGATCTTTGTCCCCTTTTAATTAGGGGCCGCTTAGCTTGTTTCCCACATCATGCCCATAATGATGTTTGTGGATTCAAGTTGTATATAATAATGAGATTTATTACTGTTTATCCTAAATCATAGGCGAAGAGATTGTCTTCAATGCGAGCATACCACTATTAATAATACAAAGAGCTTAATAGAGATGAATAATTGATAACTTGTACCTTGGGAAAATGGTTAGATTAGCTGTTTTCTATGACTTCAACGATAAAAAAGGATTTCATAATGTATTTAGTGCAATAAGGGGTCATTTGATACGGCGGATTGTCATGGACTGGACTAAATACTATGATTATCTTAGATTGGCTTAGCCTGTCATAAGTTGGATAACACTTGTACTGCGTTTGGTCTATGTTTGATTGGATTATGACTAAAATATTTTTTGAAAAGTAAGTTTTTAAAAAAATAATTTTTTGACTTTTCTTCTCTCTCTCTCTCTCTTCCCACTTCTTCCTCTTCTTCCTCGTCTTTCTCTCTGCTTCTGTTCTTCTTCTTCCTCTCTGCATCTCTTTCATCTTCTTCGTCTGCATCCTCTCTCCTCTTCTTCTGTCTATTTTTCTCTTCATTTTTTTCGAAAATTTTCTCTTCTCTTTCTCTCTTATTCCTCTTCTATTCTATCTTCTCCTTCTCTTTTTTTTTCTTTCTAAATTTTTATGTTCTTCCTCTTCTATTATGTCTTCTCCTTGTCCTTTCATTTTATTTTCGAAATTTTTTTGATCTTCCTCTTCTATTATGTCTTCTCCTTCTCCTCTTTTTTTTGTTTTGTTTTGTTTTGTTTTGTTTTTTTTAATAAATTGTATCTTCTCTCTTCTCTTCCTCTTCTATTTTGTCTTCTCCTTCTTGGGTGGTTGTGCCTACTGCTTGTGGGGTCCCTGGTTGTGGGGAGCATGGGTTGGGTTGGTTGCTCGACGCTTGGGTCGGGACTGTTAGTCCATCCTCTCCAGACGGGTTTCTCTACGAACACCTAAGGAGGTGATTTTGGTAGGGCCCGTATTAGTTAATCCCACTTAAAATTAGAACCGAGTGAAACAAACGTGGGATAAAATCTTAGCCAAGCCAGTCCATGCTTGTACGTATATGTCGCTTTTATTTTCTTTTTAATAGGATGTTTGTGGATTCGAGTTGTATATAATAATGAGATTTATTACTGTTTATCCTAAATCATAGGCGAAGAGATTGTCTTCAATGTGAGCATACCACTATTAATAATACAAAGAGCTTAATAGAGATGAATAATTGATAACTTGTACCTTGGGAAAATGGTTAGATTAGCTGTTTTCTATGACTTCAACGATAAAAAGGGATTTCATAATGTATTTAGTGCAATAAGGGGTCATTTGATACGACGGATTGTCATGGACTGAACTGAATACTATGATTGTCTTAGATTGATTTAGCCTGTCATAAACTGGATAACACTTGTACTGCATTTGGTCTATGTTTGATTGGATTATGATTAAAATATTTTTTGAAAAGTAAGTTTTTAAAAAATAATTTTTTGACTTTTCTTCTCTCTCTCTCTCTCTTCCCACTTCTTCCTCTTCTTCCTCGTCTTTCTCTCTGCTTCTGTTCTTCTTCTTCCTCTCTGCATCTCTTTCATCTTCTTCATCTGCATCCTCTCTCCTCTTCTTCTGTCTATTTTTCTCTTCATTTTTTTTCGAAAATTTTCTCTTCTCTTTCTCTCTTATTCCTCTTCTATTCTATCTTCTCCTTCTCTTTTTTTTTCTAAATTTTTATGTTCTTCCTCTTCTATTATGTCTTCTCCTTCTCCTTTCATTTTATTTTCGAAATTTTTTTAATCTTCCTCTTCTATTCTGTCTTCTCCTTCTTCTCTTTTTTTTTGTTTTTTGTTTTTATAAATAAATTGTATCTTCTCTCTTCTCTTCCTCTTCTATTTTGTCTTCTCCTTCTTGGGTGGTTGTGCCTACTGCTTGTGGGGTACCTGGTTGTGGGTAGCATGGGGTCGGGTTGGTTGCTCGACGCTTGGGTCGGGACTGTTAGTCCATCCTCTCCAGACGGGTTTCTCTACGAACACCTAAGGAGGTGATTTTGGTAGGGCCCGTATTAGTTAATCTCACTTAAAATTAGAACCGAGTGAAACAAACGTGGGATAAAATCTTAGCCAAGCCAGTCCATGCTTGTACGGTGTAACAAACATGCCCTAAGAGTATAATTGAATTGAAATTAAAATGGGAAAGTCCATTAAGGATTTTATGCTAAAAAATTACCGGTTCTGATTATGACATAGAATATTTATCATATAATTAATTTTAGTCTTAGACGAAAATTAATCTTAGACGAAACCCGTAACATTTTCCTCGCTGTGACAAACCAAGATTACATATGTATATATATATATATATATATATATTCAACACGCTTTTACATTTGGAGACCTCTAATTAACTATGTAACTTCCACCTAAACTCATACCAAATCCTCTTGCAGCCAGGCAGGGGGGCAAAGAGAATTTCCAGTTTTAGGAAAGCTATTAGCACAAGGGATTGATTCTTAAATATTCAAAGATTGAATATACAGTCATGCATGTGATAATTCAAATTAGTATCTTCTCAGAAAATACCACGAAAATGAGTGTGCACAAATTAAACATGGCTAATTCAGTGTCATTTTTTTTTACATTCCACATAAAATGACTTGAGTCACTTGACTGCATGCATGCACGCCACCTTTTTATATATGACATATCGTGTGGCTCTTCGATCTGCAGTTTCTGGGAATATTATTTTTCGGTCGGCCTTGACGTTTTCTTGGTTTTCAGGGTTTCGATCCATGATGCTTTTGTACATGTGTAAGCATTTCTGTCATCATTTTCTTACAGACGGTTTTAAAAGTCAATATTTACAGAAGGGAAATTAATAATCACATAGGGAAGTTGAGAAAGAACGGGGAAAAAAGATTGAAATGAAAATGTAATGTAAATCCAACGCCAAATTCCAAGTAATATTATCATTAAAAAATCCCAGTCAAAATTTTATTTTCATTTTCCCGGAATGTGTGCGTTGTTCACAACGAGTAAACCACTGCTGCAAGCAACCGCATTGCGATTCAACAATCAAGGGTTTGATCAAACGCCCTTGTGTTGAACTGCAATGCAAAGTCTGAAACCAATTTAACACAAAGATAACATGTTGTAGGATATTATTATATAGCAAAGGAGATTAAAAATAAAAATAAATTGAGTTGATTGGATCTTAATTGTTACTTTCTTCGTAATTGAGTGGAAACTAACTGGTGGGATACTAGCTAGGGCTATAAATACCGTACTGGTTTCAAAAAGGCAAACGAAAAGCATAACCAGAAAGAAAGTAAAAAAGCTAGCTAGCATCAATATGTCTTCTGAGAAACCCGACTTCACTAAAGCCCTTTGGCCTAGTACTGGTCCTTCGCCGCAGCCGCCTTCTGAGAATGGTCCCCCGTTTCCAACTCTTAAGAAGTGTGCTGGAAAAGATAGGAAGAAAAATGGGAAGAAGAAAGGGAACGAGTGAAGAATTATGCAGCAGGTTCTAAATATAATGTTTATATATTTTTGGAAATATAATGGGGTATTTGTAAATATGCTTGCTTCTTTTGCAGATGTATAAATACAGAAGTTGTTTTCATTCAAATTTCCTTCATTAATTCAATTACCATTATTGTATTGTAAAAGGGGTGGCTGCTGCCAAGAATAAATTCCAACTCTAGGGTGTAAAAGAAACACAGTATATGTATTGTTTGATTTTGTTCCACAACTCTTGTTGCTATATTTCATTGTGTTTTTGGTTTGATAGTGTTTGCACCCAGTTTTGGGGCTCCCTTATCGGACATGAAAACTATATATGTGGCCTCCTCATCGTCCTAAAGGGATCTCTCTCTCTCTCTCTCTCTCTCTCTCTCTCCTCTCTCTCTCTCTCAGCCTTCGAGACCCTTATTCTTGTGTGTGATTGTTGTTTTTATGATTCTGTGGTCATTGATATCTATTTTTTAACCAACATGGATGCCGAGGTCTAAATATTTAACAGCTTTTATTTTTGGATCTTAATCTCCAGGACTAAAAAACTTCTGCATGTACTTAATTATGGACCACTTGTTACATAGAAACCAATCAGTTCATGAACAAAAAAAATAAGTGATTTCGTTCTTCGACTAGTGAGAAAATTGGATTTTAATCCTTGAATAATTTCAATTAATCTATGGTGTAGGATCCAATATTGACTCATGTCCCTTTGATCCTATTTCCATAACAGCATATACATGTTGAAGAATATAAAGTTCCACATTGGAAACTTGATTAAATAAATTATAACTTATAATAAGTGGTTCCACACCTAATAACACCGATGTCTTTTGTGATAAAACTCCACACCTATTCGGCTTTGTATGTGGTTTAGTTGGAGATAATATTGATGTGGCTAATAGTGGGGATGGCCCGTCACTCTGAAATTTAACATGGTATCAAAGCGGGTCAGCCTCCCACCCACACGTAAGGGTGCATATTGAAGAATATAAAGTCATACATCGGAAACTTAACTAAATAAATTGCAACTTATAATAAGTGGTTCCAATTCTAATAACACCGAGGTTTTTGTGATAAAACTCTGCCTCTATTGAGATTTGTAGGTGCTTAAGTTGGGGACAATATTGGTGTTGCTAGTAGTGGGCCGCTAACCAGTCTCTCTGATATTTAACAATACAATCCATTTCATATTTTAATTTTAATTTTTATTGGTTTTCTCATAGTGGTATGCTCACGTTGAAGACAATCTCTTAGCCTATGACTTAGAGTAAACAGTAATAAATCTTCTTATAATTATATACAACACGAATCCACAAAATCCTATTTAAAAAGGGAAGAAAAAAAAAAGCACATATATAGACATGACGTATGACTCATTTGTAGTTTTAAATCCTAACCCTAAACTAAGACAACATGCCAAAAAAAGAAACCAAGAGCGCAGCAAACATGCTATAAGCGGCCCCTACTTAAGATTAAGAAAAGGGAACAAAGACTCCTCATCACTTAAAGAAACTAGTACACATAATTAACAAATAACAAGGCATTGGTGACATGTCAAAAAAGAACCTACGGTTTCAACAAAAGTAGTAATTAAGAAAATTAATTGTTGGCAGTATCCAAATTAAATATGCACAAGTTTGCACATGTGGTGATGCCATGAACTCACTTCCTTCTAATCTCACTAATTCATACTTTAGGGCACCAAGCCTGCATATCCTATACAATGCATTTTATCACTGTGGCTTTGAATACCCTAAATTTTGTTTACGAATTTCTCAACTTTCACTTTTCATTAAAGGCCTGCTCCCATCCCCTCAATATATTTAAGCCCTGCTCCAGTCACCTGAGATTACTTATCTGTGTAATTCAGTTTTTTAATATGAGCTTAGCTAATGTGTCATGATGGTTATCTACTGTAGACGTCCCTGAACTATAGACCCAGTTGTAATCAGGTCCGTAACCTAATTTTTGAGGCAATTACATCCTTTAATTAGACAATCAGTTGCAATTAGGTCCTGCCGTAACAGAATCCGTCGAGATTGACCATGTAAGTGTCACATGATCTTGTTGTTCTGGGTATATTCGAATTTTCGTCATTTTGAACGAAACAAAATCCAATTTAGCGTTGAAGAAAGGAGGAAAGCACCTGAATCGAACCTTCGAAGCAGACATTGGAGTTGCAGACGGTGAACTATCCCTTCTGAGGCAGCCATTGGAGTTCAATTTGCTGCAGCAGTGACTGAGTGAGTGAGAAATTTTCTGTGTAAGCTTCGGAATTTGAGGTTGATCGGGGGTACAGTTAAAGGTTAAGGTTTCATTTTGGGGATAGTTGGGTTTTTCGTCCTTTTGGCTGATAGTGATGGAAGAATTTGACTTCCGTTGGGGTGGTGTTGCTCCTAAATACAGTAAGTGATTATGCCTGTTTGAATACGTATCAGTTGGTTTTGTTTTCATCTGTGTGGTCCATAGCTTTAAAAGATTCCTTACACGCTTTGCTTTATACTGTCATTGACTGCAACACTTAGGATTTTTTTTTTCCCTTCTTGTCTTCTATCTATGCCTCACACCAAATGGACTGAAGTTATTCCATAGCAATTAAAAAACTCACTGAACTGTGTACTATATATTTTGGTTTTGGTGCAAAACATTGAATTAAAACATGGTTTTGTCTGCTTTTATGATTCCAAAACAGGGGTGTGTGTGTGTGTGTGTGTGTTTTAGTATTGTTTTGACCCTTGTTTACTGTGCAGGTAACCATGAAAATTGTACTTTACAACTTCACCATGGGGGTGTGTTGGAAAGTGGGGAGTATAAAAATGGAAAAGTTTGTTACTTGGATAATGTTATAGAGGATTTTCTATCATTGGGGGACTTAAGAAAGGTAGGGAAAGGGCTTGGTTACAATGTAGACATTTCCAACCCCAAACCAAATCTAGAAATGTGGTATAGGAAGGGTGGAACCCATGGTGTAGATGAGCTTGAACTTATCAGCTCTGATGCTAAACTGGTTGACAAGTTGGGCCAAATGCCATGTAATAGGATTGTTGTGTTGTACTATACTGAAGTGGGAAATTCTAATATAGTTTGGAGTCAAGCATCTTTTGGGTGCCAAGGTTTGGATGGTGCAGACAATTATGCAGAGGTGCAACACAATGTTTAGGTGGAAGATGAAACTGAGGTGCAAGACAAAAGTCAGGTGAAAGATGAAACTGGGGTGCAAGATAATGTTGATGTTTAAGAGAAAGATGAAGCCGATGTTGTAGACAGCGAAGAAGATGATGGAGAATTTGTTGATAGTGATTAAGAGTTCAGTGAAGAAGAATTTGGGTTTAAGACAGTTGAAGTGTCTGTTCATGGCGGGGCAGAGGACACTATGAATGTTAGCAATGAGGGGCCTACTTTTGAGGCTCTTGGAGAGGTGTCATCAGATGGTGAGCACACCTCATATTTTGATAGTGAAAGTGAGGGTAATGGTGATGATATGGAAGGGGATACTGAAGGGACAAGTAAGGTGAGAAGGAGAAAAAAAATTGCCTCGGTTTAAGCAGTATAGAAGGGAGGTGGACTTAAAGAATCCTGAGTTTCGGCTTGGGATGCAATTTGAAAACAGACAGGTTCTTAAAAAGGCACTGAGGGAATATTTCATTATTCATGGAAGGAAACTGTACTTTGAAAAAAAAAATGACAAGACGAGAGTAAAGGCAATTTGCAAAGGAGGATTAAAATGTCCATTTGTAGTTTATGCTTCATAGATAAACTAGGATGTGCAAACATTTACAATTAAGAAGTTGAGCTTAGAACATACATGTGGGAGGGTGGACAAACTAAAGTTTGCTAATCCCAAATGGATTTGTGATAGATTTTCTAGCAAAGATTAAGAGAAACACATATTGGAATCTGAAAGCATTTCAAGGAGAAGTTTTGGAGTCCTATCATGTGAGGGTGTCCAAAACTCAAGTGTATAGAGCAAAGAGATTGGCTAAAGCACAAATTGAAGGAAACTACATACAGCAATATGCACGGTTGTGGGACTATGCAGAACAGTTGAAGAATACCAACAATGGTAGTACAGTGAAAATTAAGTGTGATCTGATTGGGGGTGAAGCAATATTTTAAAGGATTTATGTGTATCTGGCTGCTTGTAAAAAAGGATTTTTAGAAGGGTGCAGGCCTGTAATTGGGGTTGATGCTTGCCATTTGAAAGGTCCTTATCCTGGGCAAATATTGACTGTTGTAGGAGTTGATGGTAATAATGGTTTTTTCCCAATTGCATATTTTGTGGCTGAGATTGAAAACAAGGACTCGTGGATTTGGTTTATGTCTTTGTTGATTGAATAAATTTAGGTATTACAAATGGTTTATCCTGGGTTTTTATAAGTAATAAGCAAAAAGGCCTCATACCTGCCATTGCACATGTACTACCAACTGCAGGGCATAGGATGTGCGTCTGGCACTTGTAGAATAATTTCATAGCAACACATCTTGATCTCACTCTTAAACACATGTTGTGGGCAGCTGCCAGAGCCACTACTATTCCTTGGTGGGAAGCAGAAATGGAGAAGATGAAGGAAGAGGACCTGGAAGCTTGGAAATGGTTAGTACAGAGACCACCCAAAAATTGGACTAGATCTCATTTTCATCCGAGGTATAAGTGTGATCTTCTGTTGAATAACCTTTGTGAGTGCTTTAATGCAACTATAATTGATGTCAGAGATAATTCCATTTTGACATGTTTGGAAAGTATTCGAATGTATGTAATGCTTAGGATTGCTTATCAAAGGGCTGCTTGTGGTACATTGAAACACCCTGTTGGCCCAAGGATATTCAAAATAATTGAGAAGAACAAGATGGGAGCTTCTTAATGCATTCCTAGATTGGCTGGGGAGAAAATGTGTCAAGTCAATCACATGTATAGTGGGGAGTTTGTTGTAGATTTAAAAGCAATGTCTTGTAGTTGTAGGAGATGGGATTTATGTGGCATACCTTGTGCACATGCTATTTCAGCTATATTCCATAAAGATGAAAACCCTGTTGAATATGTACATGAGTGTTATAAGCTAGAGACATACATGAGATAATATGAACCAATAGTTCACCCCATCCCTTCTATGGATGAGTGGGTTAAGGGTGGCTTGTCTCCAATTAGACCTTCATTTCATAAGCGCCAACCAGGAAGACCCAAGAGAGTGAGGACAAGGGAGCCTGCTGAGGTTCAAGTACCAGCCTTAAACCTACCAAACCCGTTGCCTCCAGGTTACATTGCTCCACCAGCAAAACTTAGAAGACTCTTCATTAAAATTAGATGTGGAGCATGTGGAAAAGAATGCCACAATCGAAGAGGATGTGGAAGACAGGTTGTTTAATTATTTGGGTTTTCTTATGAATTTTAATTATTTGTGTTGTGGTAAGCTGTGGTTGTGATTTTTTATAGTTGTGCTTGTATGTTGTGCAGGCTAAGGCAACCGAAAATGGGAATGTTGGCCAAAATGAAGTTCAAGCAGCTGACAATGGAAATGCATGCCAAAATGATAATGCCCAACCCAAACTAATGCTGCCTCAGCCCAAACTTACACTGCCCCAACTCAAACTTACACTGCCCCAACCCAAATTCAAGTTAATAGGGGCAGAGGAACAGGAAGAGGCGTATGGAATCCAGCTACAAGGGTGTCATCTTCACAACTAGTTAGTTGCCTATTATTCTTGCCCAACTCAGATTTTTTATGTTTGCCTATATAGCAATATATGTTCTTTGTGGTTTTTATCTTAGATGGTAAGTGGTATCAGTCAAGGAAGGGCCAATCTGCCAATGACATACTCACAACAAGTGCCCTTGCAATGATCATCCTCTTCACTTACTCAAGAAACCACACCCTATAGAGGAAGATTCAAACATAGTGTAAAAAGAGGAGGACTAGTATAGACTGTGAAGACCTATTTTGTGGACTTTTAAGACCTATTTTGGACTCTTAAGTACTTACTATGTGGATGTGTATTTTGGATGAACAATTATAAACTCAAGTATGCTATTTGGTAATGTTATTTTGAAGGCTCTGTTGCCTATTCTATGTAATGTTAAGGTGTATTTTGGATTGTATGTAATGTGTCTATGTTCATTTGGTATACACTGCCAATTCAGCACAAAATTAGCTTATATAGCAAACCTTATACACTGCCAAAGAGGCACAAAATAACCTTATGCCTAGGTTTCTGCCCATATTTCTACACTAGCAATTCCTTCCCATATCCTGCCCATACTACCAATTCCTGCCCATTTTTACACTATGCTCATGCCATCAAAAGCTCTTTAAGAGTATATACAACATTACTCCCATTTCCTGCCCATTTCTACACTACCAAATCATCCATATTGATGAACAATATCACAATCATAAAACACAGTAGAACAACAACCCAGAACCACCTTTGTCTTTGTCGATAACTCAAAATTTCCCCTTTTAGTACAACAACTTGTTTACCCATTCCCATATTCTGTTTTTTCAAAATCTTAATTTCTTCTTCCTCTTCTCTCAGTTTTTGCTCTAACTTATTCTTCTCTTCTTCCATCAATCTGAAATTCTCCGCCGTTGCTCTCAATTCATCCTCCATTACTCTTAGTCTTCTAAGTAACCCAGGAAAGATTTCCTTTCCTTGTGGGCGTGTTTCATTCTCCACCCATGCGAAAAAATGTAACCCCCTTTTACTATTCTGCAATTCAAACAAAACAAAACACCAATTTCAGACCCAACAAAATCCATTTTTACTTCAACCAATCTTCTACAAGTACAAAAACTTACCCGATTATTGCAACATGCCTCAAATCTTCTTCCAGGATTCAGATTTGTCCATGAAGTTCGGCGTTTGATTTCCGACCCACACTAGCAGTAACAACGGCTGTAATTTGAATCTGTCGAACTCTCTGATATTTTCCTTCCCTCCCAGCCCCTTTTCAATTCTTCAGTTCTTCATTTGGGGGTCAAGTTAAGCTATGAAGCAAAGGGTTTAGGGTGTTCAAACTCTCAAAGGCGAGTGTTCAGACTCGAAAGGACGCTTTTACCCCTCATTTTGACGGATAATTTGATAGAGTTGGACGGCAGGACTTAATTGCAACTAATTGTCTAATTAAAGGATGTAATTTCCTCAAAAATTAGTTTACAGACCCAATTGCAACTGGACCATAGTTCAGGGACGTCTACAGTAGATAACCCTTCTTGTGAGCAGACTTCATTTTTCTCAAGAACAATAGAAAGAACTTCATTTTCACTCTAATGTTTTCTCTCAAATCTCATCATTGTTATTAATAACGTGAAGTAATGCAATCGAGACACGTATAAGAACACGGCACTTTGACATGGTTCACCCAATGTGAGTTATGTCCATGGAATTTGTTTGGTTATTTTTCACTATGAGTTTCCTTGGGAGAGTCTCAAAAGCTAAGGGACAAGAGATCCCTTTAAAAGGATGAGGGGGGCCTGTTATATAGACGAAGGGTTTGCCCTCCCAGCCCTTTACATATTTCCATGTGGAAGAAGTGAGGCCCAAAATATGGTACAATTAAACACAATCAAACCAAAAAAGACATGGATTGGTAGTTCTTAAATATAATGAATTATATATTGCAATCCCAACTTGTGGAACAAAATCAAATAATGCATGTATTTTTGTTATACAACAATGCAAATTGAAATTAAACAAATGTATGCCCCTCAAAACAAGCTTGTATCTATTTTGTACAAAGAGCTTTGAAGTTTGTAAATATAAATCTGCAAAGGAGCTTATTTATATATATTAAGACCTACTGCATAACCCTTATCACTAGTTCCCTTTCTTTTTCCCAGTTTTCTTCTTCTATCTTCCGAAAACATCTTGAACATTTGGCTGAACCGACGAACGTCCACTATTATCATTCTGAGGAGGTGGCTGAGACGTGTTCTCTCTTCTGAAAACATCCTGAACATTTGGCTGAACCGACGAATGTCCACCATTATCATTTTGAGGAGGTGGCTGAGACGACGAACCATGATGATCATTTGTGCTATGCCATAGGGCCGAAGTGACATCTTGTTTAGAAGACATTTTGGATGCTAGCTAGTTTCTGCTTAGTAAATCTATGCAACAAGCTAAAAGAATTTTGGTTACACATTTCTGCCCTTTGATATGTATGTATTTATAGCACCCCCTAAGCAACCCAATTTATTTATTTCTTATTCTTTTTTCTATATATCCTACCAAGCGGTCTCTGGGATGTATTGGTTTTTTCAGACTCTCTGCAATGCAGTCAGAGAAGGGCGCCTGAGAAAAATATAATTTGATTGCTTGTGATTGCTTGGAGGATTTATCCTCCTTAATCACACACCTGGAAAATGAAAATAAATTATTTACTAGGATTTTGCTTATATTAAACTAATATACGTCGGATTTGGCATGGGACTCTTTTTCTTTTTATTCATAATTAATTTTAGGTGATTAATTTTATTTTCTGTAATATTGACTTTCAAAGAGGCCAAATTTGAGTTTGTACGAGTTTTGATTTTTGGTCCTTTTACTATAAATTTTGGCCATTGCAATTTAAGGACAAAATCGCTAAAATTAATCATGGTAGGGTTATGGGAGAGTGCTGAGGAATATGATATAAAAAAGATTAATATAATTAACCACAACATGTGACAAGCATGTGCCAATTCTGTCAAGCAATTAACGGAAATATGAATGTGGATAGACAGTCAATTATAAGGCAAAATCGCTAAAATTAGATGTACAACGATCAAAAACCAAAGCACGAATAAGATATAGGGACCAAACTGAAATTTGTACCTAAGAAAATGAATGGAAAAGCTTGCATGTAGAAAAGCATGGATGAGAACCGTGAAAAGAATACAGGAACCAAAGTCAAATTATATATATATATATATATATATATATATATAGTCTCCTTCTATTGAGAAATTCCTCAGATAATTTTATTTGAGAGACATCTTTTGGGGTACCTTATGAATTTTTTCGAACGATCCAAACCATCTATTTTTTAAGTCTACATTCATAGATCATCCTTACAAAAATTAGACAAATCGAAAACCGTTTCGACATCCAATTGTATCCTACAAAATCAATGAACACGGTGCTTCAAGAAAGTACTAAAATTTCAATAACACAATTGAGTCGTCAAAAGATATCGGATTCAAGTGATTTTTTTTTATAGAGATGATCTTTGAATGATTATGTAAAACATAGACGATTTGGATTAGTGAAATACAATACGGAATGGCCCTATAAAGATATCCCTCAAATAAGCTAATTTGAAGAATCTCAATAGAAGTAGCTAATATATTGCTATATATCTATGCACAATGCTTAATGGAGTACGTTAAGGCCTAAGAAATTGTCAAGGCCTGCAAAAAATGATCTTCCCCAAAACAAACAGGTGGCATGCAAGTGGGATCATTACCATAGGTCCACACGTCCATGTACGTAGACTGAAAATTGCGAGAGAATTTATGGATATATATATATAAATTGTGAGGAAATTACTTTTATATAATACTCTTTATTATATATTTTATTTTGTAATCTTCTTTAAGTCCCCGCCAACGGGTCTAGCCCAATGAAAAGAGGCTTTGACTTGTAGATTAGTGATATTTTGTTTGAATCTCGATGGTACCTTAGTAGTGTGTGTGTGTGTGTGTGTGTGTGTGTGTGTGTGTGTGTGTGTAATCCTCATTTCCCTTGTAGTATACTATCGCTTGTATTAAAAAAATAAAATAAAAATCTTCTCAAGTCCCCTTCATTAAAATTTCCAATTTGAGAATGGTCCTTTTCTTTGTTATTTCTGAGAAGATGAGTGATGGACATTCATCATTTAGGTGTGGTTGTAATTTGAATTCTGAAATTACCGTTAAATTGATTTTAATTTGAATGTCTAAGTACGATCCCTTCTGATAATAGCTTTCGTGTAACCTACATTAGCACTCCAACTGAACTTCTCTTTTGACCCTCTAGGCTTCATTTTTAATTACCAAAAAACAAAATTATTTTTCTTTCGTCATCGAAGTGGTAATTATATAATTGCTAAAATCAGTATTAATTAATATGTTTTACGGTTCGTGTTCTTGTTCAATATGTTGACCAATCACAAGATGGCCTTTCCTTTTCTTGACAGCCAGATGCGTACTTTTGTGTACCGCGTATGTTCGTTAATTATCTTGAACTCTAATAATACTACTTTCAATAAATACTAAAACAAAAAAAAAAAAAAAAAAAAAAAAAAAAAAAAAGCAATGCTGAACAAGAACAAAAAAACCAAGTCAAGCAAATAATTAGATTCCATTTGCTAATTAATGCATTTGTTTATTACATTCTGGGTCATCTTTAGTGGAGACGCACCCGATTGTCTCAATATTGATGTTAGATTTCTCTGTAATTGCTAAAATAAAACAAAATCACTGCGAAAGTAACCATATTCTGGGAAGGGTTGGGGGCTTCAAAATTCAACTCACCATGCCCATTCATGGCCATAACTTAAGAGGACTTTGCTATGAGCTTTTGTGGAACTTACAATAAATTAGCCGTCTCAGAATGTAGAACCGTGTTGACCATATATAAACGTGGCTTGAATATAACCAACCCAGTTTTCATTTCATTTCCCCTTCTTGGTGGTTTACTAATTCAACTTTTAGTTTGAAATGCAAAATGGGCTTACAAGGATGATGCAAACGACGTGTCGTTTATATTCATGACTCCAATCCAACAAATTGGCACGAATATCCATTGTTACATCTTTACATTGTTACAAAATTCACTACTCTACCGCCTGCCTCGGATACTTCAAACTGTGACAAGATGAAGGGAATAATGCAAAACAGAGGTTTGCTAGAAGAAAAAGCTGCTGTGAATAATGCAAGCTACTAAGGGCAGTGCAACGATGATGCCTTCCTCACTTGAAAAAAGTAAACTACAATTCATCGAGGGACCTTTTATCACCATTCCCCAGTGAGAACATCCAACGGAACAGTTGAGATAACTTACTGGCTACAGGCTTCTGCTCTTGTTGTTCCAGTCTTACATTGCACACAGAATTATAGTCATGCTTCAAATGAGGAGTAACTATTCTTTCCTGGAAAAACACAGAATTATAGTCATGCTTCAACACGAGGAAAAAACAGAGAGCAACCCGTTAATAAGTTATAACTGAAACAGCTGGCCATTATTCGCCATTAAAAAAAATGTATGTAAAGAAATCTGTAATCCAATACAAATTACGTTCCTCGGGAATCTTCTAAGTTCAAAAGTGAAATCAAAGTCTGGAATCCGAAAATGTTTGAGAATCATATGAGTTAAAAATAAGCAAGAATGGGGCCTTACGTGCATTGGAATGGGATGTTCATTGTGCAGCACTTGCACAAAGTGCTTGTTTGATGTGTTGGCTGGACAACTGTACAGAACCAGCATGTTATTCCCACCAAAAGGTGCCACAGTATTGCCCCTCCAATTTCTCTTATGGGGAGGCTTTGGAGGGAGTTGCAAGGACTGTTCCCTCTGTATTTTTTGAAATTCTGAAATATAGAGAACATAACACCTACTATGAGAACAGAATATAGAAGAAGCCATATACATGAGCATCCAGATTCCCACCCTCGCAAAACCCAGATCATCCAAGCAAAATTAAGAATTTACTAATCACTCACCAGATGATGTCAAGAAAAAGTCCAAGCAGGCATGAAAATGGAACCACAGTTTCTGCATGTGCGAACCTTAGCCTTGCCTTTTCGTAACTGCCAGGAGCATGTTTTACTACAAAGAAAAGGGGAACGAGAGAGAGCGAGTGAGAATTGGAATACCAGAAGTCATAGCTTACACAAAATAAGATTTTGTAGGTTGAAAGTACAACTGCACAACAGCTTTCCCCCCCTTTTATAAGTTCAAATGAAAAGAAACACAGCGAGAAAACAAAGACATTGTAAAACTACATAATTCAAAGAATTCCACATTTAACTGAAGTCCAAATAGACACTGACATATCCGTGAGGTTTAATAGTCGTCAGGACACAGTATTATCCAGTTATGACAGCCTACCATTGGGTTACCTTCTTCAGCCTCAATACCCTGCTCCATGGACTGCACAACATCTTCAAGTAAGGGCACTCCCATTCTATAGTTTATTGATTTACCATACCCCTTTAATATAAAGGCCTCCAAATCATCTGTCTACTCCAGCAAAGAAACCTAAGCACAGGAGACTTTTTCGTGTAAATAAACAAACAAAAAACATTGAGATCACGTAAATCTGTCTTTACTGATATTACTAAACCACAATCTAAGGGGACAACTATTGCATTCTTCAAAGATAGATAGATAGATAGATATATATATATATATATATATATATCTTTGGTAATTCAGTTTCAGCACCAATTCACTTGCTGTGTCCTCTCCATTAATGGATTTACCTACAAGCTAAAGAGGCTAGTTTCAGCGATTTTAGTCGTCTACACAGTATTGGAGTCATGGCGTACACGTTCATATATCATATTCAGATTCAAAACAAAAATGTTAAACAGAATATCCTGATTATCATGGAAAAATATAAGAAATTTGGTTAATCTTGACAATATAAAATTCTGCATACCTCAGAAGGGCTGAAAAGTGCACAAGCTTGATCAACAATATTCAACAAGGACGCTTCCTGCCAAATAGAACAAACAACAGTTGACCATAAAATCAATTGCACTTCAGGGATAATTAATTCACAAGCTCAATCCACGAGAGCAACAAAATGAGTTTGTGTATGAAAACAGAAACAAAGCAATCACCTGTTTGCACAGAAACCACAGAGAAGTTGTATCATGCCTTGTAAAATTCAGCCTGTAGCGCCTTCTTACTGCAGAAGTAATTTCATCATAAACAGGTTCCTTAAGCTTATCAACAGCCGGCTCCTGACTCTTCTTAAACGCCTGCATACATAAGTCTTCGTCAACCAACAATTAAAGCACAGAATGGCAGATAAACCGATAGAAATGGGGGTTGTGACAACCCAGTCTGGTCCACCAACTAAGAAGGTGCATAATCAGTTTGTGCGTGTGCGTGTGTTCAAAAATCGAGGAAAATATCAGGACTGCAGAATGCCTTGTAGTTTTGGCAACAATCATGAAACCTTAGCATTGTATCACTTGCACGGAATTCGCTGGTTACAGCAAAAGCTCGATGACGCCCTGGTCCAAGACTTCCTTTCCTACTAAACAATCCCATGCCAAATGCCACAGCACTGGCTGATGCCCGAGGGACCTATCCACAGCCAGATAGATATAATTAACTTCGATCAGCTTAAAGTCTCAACCTGAAAATGAGAATTACTCCAAACATTGGAATAGAAAATTGCCAAGCCTAATAGATGACTATTATTCCATATTCAAAGTTACCAACAATCTATAAAATAAGGCTGACCGTGGCAATAATTTATCCTGTATAGGGAAAACATACTTTAGTGCCTTTATATAACAAAAAGGGAAGAAAGAAAACCCTAGAACAAACCTTACCTGTGTTGCTTTTATTGCATAAACATCTGGATGGCAATCAGAATTAAACAAATTTGGAAATCTTGCTCGAGTCCTGATCCCAAGATCATAGAGTTTATCCTCTCCTTAGATAATTAATTCTCCACCTTTCAGTTTTCCTTTCCAAGGAGATTTCCAACCCTTTAACCAACCAGGAAGTTTTTCCAAAGATAGGTTTTGTTCTTCGGCTTCTCTCAGTAACACCTCCAGATGAGCTGCCAAGTTGTCCAACTCTTTAATCCGTTTCTTGGTAGGAGAACGAGTTCCATGCCTTGCCTGATAATATAAGTTGTATAAGGAGCCTTAAATGTGCCATTCTCTAGTTCAGGCATTAAAAGAATACAAATTTATAAATAAACCCAATCCTAGACATGTATTTATAAAAAAACCCAAGCACTATTTAAACATAGAAACACACCCAAAATCAACCCCAAAGTCAACTTTTTGGGTGTGTTTATAAATGGGTTTTGAGTGTGTGTAATGATGGGTTTTGGGTGTGTTTATAAAGTGTTTTGGGTGTTGGGTTTTTTTATAATTTCAACCTCCATTTTGGGTGTTTTAGTGAAACTCCTAACTTGTGGAAAGCCAGCAAGCTAAACAATGGGCAGAAGTCATGCTAAAAAAATCGCATCTTATAACTAAACATACAACCAGAATACATTCATGCATACTATACATATATACAGACGCAAACTCACATTTCATACAAAACAAACTTATTTGCACTTTGACTCTTCAAATCTAAGTTATTCCTGATAGTAGAATCTATTAATGCCTCTTTGCGTAATGCTTGTGTAAGCACTAAACACACAAGATGAAAAAAGAAATTTACCCCAAGATTTAAGTGGATAGGAAAACAGCCATCTGGAATCTTCGATGGTACAAATGAACCGTCTGCAATGTCTTTCACAACACTGTATCTGCAACAAGATAGTTATTTATCTTTCCGCGATAATTCTACCCTCTATTGCTTGAAAATATTAATTCTTCAATTTAAAACACTTTCGGCAATTTACTCATAACCTAGCAGACGGCTAAGCAGTAAGAACCAACAATCTAGTAACGACAATCAATTGATCGTAGAACACGATTGAAAATAATAATAAAAAATGTAATAAATTCCTAATCAAATTAATGGGAAATTTTGATTTTGTGAAAGAAATACCTGGACACAGTAGAAAGGTGTTGGCGTACATCGAAAGCTTCTTCTACGGCATTTGAATGGATGAGTAGCGATAACAATACTAGCAGAACAGACGCCATGGCCAGCTTCATCTTCTGTGTCTCAGTCTGTCTCTCTGCATTAAGAATTTGAAGAAAGGAATAAACGGAAAACAAATTGGCAAAATAAAATGTTCAATTCTCGTTTAAATAATACAAATTTATAAATAAACCCAATCCTAGACATGTATTTATAAAAAAACCCAAGCACTATTTAAACATAGAAACACACCCAAAATCAACCCCTAAGTCAACTTTTTGGGTGTATTTATAAATGGGTTTTGAGTGTGTGTAATGATGAGTTTTGGGTGTGTTTATATGTTTAAATAGTACTTGGGTTTTTTTATAATTTCAACCCCCATTTTGAGTGTTTTAGTGAAACTCCCTTTAAATAAAGGGTTCAACTTTTATTTTTTTGTTGGCGGTCCATATTGCTTGAAAGTAAGCAACAATAATAACTACAAACATAACAAAGAAATTTTATTGCCTGCCCTTCGGAGACGGTCCAAAGCGAGGTAGGCAATCTGAGGTTCCGAAGGCCATCTTCTCGGTGGAGGATGACGAGGGCATTGCCGAAGCTGTCAATATTGCCTGCCCTTCGAAGACGGTCCAGTTTGCGAACCATATGATCCTTGGTTCGCAAATGGAGCTGTCGGAGATAGAGGCTCTACCGAAGAAGATCCTTCGGGAGGAGGCTGGGCGCGCCTTCCGACTCCAGGCCTCGGTAAGTATATATCACTACATGGTTACCATTCACGTATATACTTGTGCTGATTCATGTGGTTTTCCAGGCAACGATGGACATGTGGCTGTGCATGAAGCGAGCCATTACTGCCGCCGAGCGCGCCAAGAAGGCCTACGAGGATGGTCAGGCCAAGGTTGCCGAGGCTGGGAAGGCGCTCCAGGACCACGACCATCTCCTGCATGATAAACAAGCTACCAAACGGCAGGTCAAGGCTTCCGAGGCCAAGCTTGCGGAAATGCGTGCAGCTCTGGAGTCGGCGGTGACGGCGACGAGGGATGCCGAGGCAGCTAAGGAGGCGGTCCAGGTGGCTCTTGTGGAGTCAGAGCGAGCTAAGGCAGCAGAGATCGAGGCTGCCTTTCGGGAGGCGGTACAAAGTTATCGTTCGTCCTCAGAGTTCTCCAACCTTCTAGACGAGGAGGTGGGCTCTAAGATGGCGGGTCTGCTCTACCGTTTCAAACGGTACAACCCAGGACAAAAGCTCAACCTCAACTTTATCTCCGATCCTCCTCCTCTTCCTGAAAGTATAACTGAGGAGATGATCGAGGACTACGAGGGAGAGGATGCCCCAGAAGAGGCTCCTGCCGTCGAGGCTGCCACCGAAGAAGCTCCTGCCGAAGCCGCTGCTGACAAGGAAGGCGTTGCTTAGTTAGCTTTGTAATTTACTGTATTTTTTTTTGTACCTGCCATAAGGCAGTGGTTCCGAACACCTTGATGCCGAGGACATCTATTAATTTAAGTTCTACTTTCCCACATATCTGTTCAATACAAAGTAGGTTTACTTTCGGTACACTTCTGTTTTAACTGTCTTAGTAGCCGAAGGTTAGGAACCGCAATCGGTAAGGCGCTTAAGAACCTCTTTTAAATGTCGAGGGCTAAATAATAGGTTTTGAGCAGTTTAAATGCCGAAGGCTAATAAAAGGCTAACTTCAAAGTGCAGTTTTAATCGGAAGGAAGCTGAAAAACTAATCAACTTAATTGCCGAAAGCTAAATGATTGATTTAACTTCCGAAGGCTAGTAAAAACTCAAATTTGAGTGAACCTTGAATCAGTAAGCTACTTAGGGCTTTATCATTTTACTGCCGAAGGCTAGTAACAGAATAATTCTGAAGTTAACCTTCGATCGATAGGAAAGCAGACCGTGGTACCTTAATTGCCGAAGGCTAATAAAAGGATTTTAGAATGTGGTATAATGCAACCGATGGTCCCTACCGTATCCTTTAAACGAAAAGAAATTAATGAACACACCGAAAGCTGTAAATATATAAGCCGAAGGCCTTTTCATTAACTGGTGCCGAGGGCATGAGTACAGTTTCTTTGAAATACATTTTCATCCTGCCGTAGGCTAGGTGACTTCATTTAAAATAATATTTCAAATGCTCTACGTTCCAAGGATGGCCGAGGGTCTTTCCGTTGGAGTCTCTGAGCCGATAAGTTCCCAATCGTTGGATGTCGATGATCTCGTAAGATCCTTCCCAGGAAGGTCCGAGGGTTCATTCCGTGAGGTTCTTAGTTGCCAAAGAGTATTTTCGCATGACCCAATCGCCGATTCGGAAAGAGCGGGGTCTGATCCTTGAGTCATAATACCGAGAGATGCGCTGTTTGTAGGCTTCATTCTGAAGGTTGGCTTGCGCTCGGCGTTCTTCAATCAGGTCGAGGTTTAATGTAAGTGCCTCCTCATTTGCTTTCGGTGCATAGGTTTCCGTTCGGTAGGAGGACTCTCTGATCTCCACAAGAACCACTGCTTCCGAACCGAAGGCAAGAGAGAAGGGGGTTTGCCCAGTTGTCGTTCGGTAAGATGTCCAGATGGCCCATAATGCTTCTGGAAGCTTCTCCGGCCAGGCTCCTTTTGCCTTCTCAAGCTGCCGTTTCAATAGCTTATTGACTATTTTATTCATTGCTTCGACTTGACCGTTTGATCTTGAGGTGAGTGCAGAACTGCCTAAAGGCTTCCGAGTCGAATTGCCTACCGTTATCGGTGATGATGGCGTAGGGGATACCGAATCGGCAGCAAATGTTCGTCCAGATGAAATCTTCCATTCTGGCTGCCGTTATCGTTGCTAAGGCTTCGGCATCTACCCATTTGGTGAAGTAGTCCACGACAACCACATCATATTTGACCTGACCCTTGCCTTGCGGCATCGAACCTATCAAGTCTAGTCCTCGTTGGGCGAAAGGCCATGGGCTTACGATCAGTGAGAGAGGCTCAGCAGGAATGTGAGGGACACTACCGAACCATTGGCATTTGTCGCACTTCTTGACTAACACGTTTGCATCTTGGTGTAAAGTCGGCCAGAAATACTCCTGCTGGAAGACTTTGTGTGCCAGCGATCGGGACCCTGAATGGTCACCACAAACTCCGCTGTGGACTTCCCAAAGGACGTAGTCCTCTGTTCTTTGGTGAGGCATTTCAGATACGGCGTGTAGCCTCGCCTGTACAGAACATCATTGATGACTATGTATCTTGTCGATCGGTACCGTAGCTTCCGGGCTTGGGACTTATCGATGGGCAGCGTTCCGTTCGTTAAGAAAGCCTAAATTGGAGACATCCATGTGTCCTCATACCGTACGGCGCATACTTCAGCAGTTGTCGTGCTTGGCTGGGACAATATCTCCACCGGCACCTTCCTTCTGATCTTGTCGTTTATTGCCGAAGCCAAACATGAGAGTGCATCGACGTAGCTGTTTTCTGACCTGGGGATCTGCCGAATCTCGTAGGCCTGGAACTTTTGTAGGAGTTGGTGAGCTGCCGATAGGTAGGCTGACATAGAGGCATCCTTGGCTACGAAGTCTGCCGTTATCTGGTTTACTATGAACTGGGAGTCACTGTGAATGCTGATTTGTTTTGCGCTCATGCTCTTGGCTAGCCGAAGGCCAGCCAAGAAAGCCTTATACTCTGCCTCGTTGTTAGAGATTCTGAAGTTGAATCAGAGAGCATATTCGACTTTGTCTCTGTCTGGAGTAGTCAACACCAAGCCAGCTCCACAGCCTTGTTGATTTGCCGAGCCATCGACATGCAGGATCCATACAGGAATGGAGGGATCAAAGCGTTCGGCATTCAACTTTTCTGGTTCCAAAATAACAGCGTTCGGAAAGGATGGTTCCGATGGTGTTGAAGGTGTGAGTTCGGAAATGAAGTCGGCGATAGCCTGACCCTTCTCGGCAGGTCTTGGCTTAAACTGTATGTCGAATTCTCCGAGTTCGATCGCCCATTTGATCAATCGACCGGATGTTTCTGGGTTTTGTAGTACCTGCCGAAAGGGTTGATTAGTCAGAACAGTGATCTCGTGCGCTTGGAAGTATGGGCGGAGCCGTCGGGTTGAGATCACGAGGGCTAGTGCTAGCTGCTCCAAGGGAGGGTACCGAAGCTCTGCGCTCTGAAGTGCCTTGCTAACATAGAAGATCGGTAGCTCTGCCTTCTCTGGCTTCCGTATCAATACCGAGCTAACGGCAGTGTTGGATACCGAAAGGTAGAGGAGGAGAACTTCTCCGGGGAGTGGTTTCGACGATAGTGGTGCCTTGCTCATGTAGTTCTTCAAGTCTTGAAATGCTCGGTCGCACTTGGAAGTCCATGTGATATGATGTTTGCCCCCTTTCAAGGCTTTGAAGAATGGTCTGCACCTATCGGTGGCCTTGGAAATGAAGCGCGTTAGGGCGGCGACACGTCCGGTAAGGCTCTGAATATCCTTTTGTGTCTTCAGCTTTTCCATATCGATGATGGCTTTGATTTTCTCGGGATTGGCTTCGATTCCCCTTTGGCTGATTACGAATCCGAAAAACTTCCCCGAAGATACACCGAAGGCGCACTTCATTGGGTTCAGCCTCATTCGGTAGTATTTCAGTATACCGAACATGAGGGCTAAGTTTTCCAGATGCCCCCCTGTCGTTCGGCTTTTCACCAACATGTAGTCGACATACACCTCCAAAAGGCTGCCGATGTGTTTAGCAAAAATCCGATTGACGAGCCGTTAATACGTTGCCCCAGCGTTTTTCAAGTCGAAAGGCATGACATTGTAACAGTACAACCCGCGGTCGGTGATGAAAGCCGTATGCTCGCTATGGGCAGGGTCCATGAAAATCTGGTTGTATCCTGAATAGGCGTCCATGAAGCTGAGCAGCTCGTGTCCAGCGATTGCGTCAATGAGCTAATCAATCCTCGACAATGGGAAGCTATCCTTCGGACAGGCCTTGTTCAGGTCGGTATAGTCTTGACACATTCGCCATCCGCCCTTGGCCTTCCAAACCATAACTGAGTTGGCAAGCCAGACAGGGTACGTAGCCTCCCTGATAAAGCCGATGGCTTTAAGCTTGTCAACTTCGGTATGCATAGCCTCATACCGTTCGGCATCATACGAATGGTGCTTCTGTCTAACTGGTTTATAGACGGGGGAGATGCTGAGCTTGTGGCTGATGACGTCGGGTGATATGCCGAGCATATCATCGTAAGACCATGCGAAGACCTCGGCATGATGTCGTAAAAAGTCAATGAACTGCGTTCATAGGTCGGGATTTAGTGTGGTGCCGATCTTTACGCACCGATCGGGATGTTCCTTGCTTAGTATCACCGTTTCCAGCTCCTCGGCAGGTTGTGCTAACGGTGTCGGTGTTTCCTCCCTTGGGTCGTCTATAGGCCCGCTACCGTTCGGTACCTCTCTCACCGACATTGCTTTCATTGGAGGTTTGGGGCTACCAATTTAAGGGCCGTCGCATAGCAAGTCCGTGCGCTGAGCTGGTCCCCTCGGAGAGCGTCACTGCCGTTGCTGGTTGGGAATTTCATTAGCAACATGTGGAGGGACAAGTGTGCTTTGACTCTGGTTAGTGTCATCCGTCCTACGATGACGTTGTATGCCGTTGGGCAGTCGACGATGAGGAATTGGTCGTACATCATCGTTTTTCGATGGGCAACGTCGAAGGCGATGGGCAGACTGACACTGCCGACTGGTTGGACCAGATCTCCAGAAAAACTGAGTAGAGGCGTTATCTGCCGATTAACCATGTTGTCGGTAATGCCCAATCCTCTGAAAGCATCAGCAAAAATTACATTTATCGAACTTCCAATGTCGATCAGTACCCGACCTACATCGTAATCGGCGATTTCGGCCCGAATGATCATCGGGTCATCGTGGGGGTAAATGATCCCTTCTTTCTCTTCTTCGCAAAAGGTGATGGGCTCCCAACCCACCTTTGGGACCTTGTGGGTAGTGAGCGGCACGCACATATTGTTTCACCGATCGGTTAGAGGGTCCTGCCAGAGTGGTGCCTCCGCTGATGGTGCTGATCATATTGATTTGCCAATTCGCGTTTGGGGCTGGTGCTTGCGGTGGTCTGGCAATGTATTGATCCAGTTTTCCTTCCCGAATCAGGCGTTCAACGATCTTCCTGAGACTGATGCAGTCTTCGGTGTTGTGGCTGTTATGCTGGTAGTATCGGCAGAATTTACCGGTATCCCGATTGTCCTGCCGATTGGGCTTTCGGTTGTTTGGTTTCGGGATTTGGTCGTGTTCGTTCATCAAGACGGCCTCATATGTAGTATTCAACAGGGTGAAGACTTCCTGAGCGCGGTCGTGATTCGATAGTGGCGTTTGGTGGTCGTTGTGACCGTATTTCTCACGCCCCTTCTTCGAGCTTCCCTGCCGATTATCGCGGTCGTCCTTTCGCTTGTGACCCGCTGAAGAGTCATCAGCCCGCTTGGGAGGGTATGATGATTCTTGCCCAGGATAGCTCTTTTGTGCTGATTCCTCCCGCCGTGCCAAAGTCCCGGACTTGGAGTTGAAATATTCAGCCTTAGCGTGGACTGCCGCCTGCTTCATCAGTTTGTCATATGTGCGCTAGTTGCTACTGTGCACAAGATACCTAAAGTGAGAGGACCGAAGGCCACTCTTGAAGGCGCCGTAGGCTGCCCTATCGTCCGTTTCCGGACACCTCGAGTATTCATGACTGAAGCGCGCAGCGTATTCCCGTTGGGGTTCGTCTTCTCTCTGCCGAATCATGTACAGATCGTCGGCGGAGTACAAACGGTCTATCTGGATCATGAAGCGGTTGAGAAAAATCTGTTTCAGTTCGTCAAATGAGTCTACCGTTCCTGGTTCAAGACGGTATAACCAATTCAAAGCGGCTTCGGTAAGGGAGGATAGGAATAACAGGCATTGCCCTTCATCGCTAAGGCCCTTGCATCCGACTGCCGATTGGAAAGAGTGAAGGTGCGTCAAGGGGTCCTCCACGCCGGTGTAGAACGGTATGCGCAACTGCTGTACCTCCCTGTCCTGCCTGTACTTCTTGATGCGTTCGGTAAAGGCTCCCTGCCGAAGTTTCCCCCAATCAGTTTCTTGGGACCGGGTTCGGTTGTTTTCCATATTCTGAATTCTCTGGAAGAGCAGACGGATAATGGGGTCTCGACTTGGAACCTCCTTGGAACTGTAGTCTTCGGAAGTTCTCCGCGGACTCGGTGGTCTTGCCTTTGAATACTCCGTGGGAGTTTCCGAACGGTAGCTCGATTCGGTGTCTTTGGAGGAGACATATTCGTGTTCAGATTCTACCTCCGACTCCAACCCTTGGACCTTCCTAAGGGGTGATTTGTTTCCAAGGACCCTCATCCGTGAGTCTCGTAGGCGGGCATTAATCCTGATCGGGGATCTCTGCCGTTTGTCCTCCTTGTCGTTAATCCGATGGCAACAATCGATGTAGACCTTCTTCGGTATGTGAGGCTGGTCCCATGGAGCCGGGACTACCAATTGTTTGGAAGGCGCAGGCATTGCCTTTGCCCCTTCTTCCCCTTCTTCTGCCGACTGGGAGTCTGCAGACTTTGGGAAGGTTCCGTAGTTTGGATATTCTGCGTTTCCTGCTGATTAAGCAGCCGCTCGGTTTCGTCTACTTTGGATGAGAGGAGGTTGTTATGTTCTTGGAGCTTAGCCATTTCCTTCCGAAGGGAAGTCATTTGGTCCAGAAGCTCCGCTTCGACCGGTGGATTACCGAAGGGAGTGCTAGGGGGCAGCGCAGGGCTTGCTCCGCTTGGCCTGCCGAACGGTAGTCCATCCTCCGTTAAGAACGTTGGTACTGAAGTGGTTCCCATGTGTTTTATAGGAATTGTAGGTCGATTCTTATCGTTTCCCGCAGACGACGCCAAATTGTTGACGCAGAAAAATGGTTCGGCACTTTCCCGCGCAACTTAGGGCTCGTTTGGGAGTGCTTCTTCCTGAAGCGCTTATGCCAGTAGCGCTTATGCCAAAAGCGCTTATGATATAAGCGCTTCTGTAAAGAAACAATTTGTTGTTTGGATGTCACATTTAAAAGTGCTTTTACACTACATAAAAGTGCTTTTGATATTTTGTTGAGTGTTTGTCTAACACAGTAAAAGCGTTTTTAAAAGTACTTTAAAAAAGTTTAAAGAATCCCAAAATACTATAATAAACATAGGAAATAAAAATTATATAGAGATGGATCCCTGCAAAAGACCAAATCCTTGGTAGTTAATTAAGGAGATAACATAGAGATGGATCTATGAAATCAGGCAACAATGGGGTCACAGGGCTGGGATTTGCAGCATTGTTAAAATCAGTAGACCTACATTGATTATCATAATGCTACATTGAAAAAACAACTAACCTTAGAATCACATATCAGATAAATAATTGAATGTTTGAACATGCAATTTGAGAATGCTTTGTTCAATTCCACTAAACTCGTCAAACCAATTCCTTTGTTTTATCTTCTTGGTTTGAGAATATAATGACAACTAGTATAGCAAATCTCCTTCTTCCTAAAGAATTGGTTTGAGAACACATACCCCACTTACAAAGCATTTCTTAGGCTCTAGTTTCCAAAAATACTTCCATATACAGTTTTCAGAAAACAGTATAAAACAATGGCACTACAATTTCTTAACCCAAAACTGAAAAATTATTTTTAAAACAATACGTTTCCAGCTTTCCAGCTTGTTATGAACACCCTTTTGGCTGCATTGATTCCAGATAGTATGCAAACGATCAAATCAATACAGATTGACCCAAATTAACATATGAAAATTTTACTCATGAAACAAAACAAAAAGAAATTGACAAGTCCAAGCATACAAATTTCAAAAAAGAAAAAAAAAATTCAAAAACATGAAAAGGACTTCAAGGCAGAGAAGATCCAGTTTCATCCAAATCATAAAAAATCATAGAAGAACATATCCAATTAGAGAACTCAGATAAGGAAATCCAAAAACAAAGAATACCCAAATGGTTTTTAATGATTAGAATACGATCTGCAGGACAAGCAAGGATGGCCATGACCTTCAATTTATAGTCAGATCTTCTACCCGGAAAGAAACCATGAGGCCAAGAGAGAGAGAGAAATAACACGATGATCTGATGCGAAGCAAGCGATAGAAAATATGAGGGTATTTTGGCGTTTTAGAAAATTAAATAGGGATATTTTCGGTGTTTTGAAATTTTCATTAAAGGGAGCCAAGTGCTTCCCGTGTATTCACTTGGCAGCACTTCTATGAAGAAGCATTTCTCAAGTGCTTCTTAAAAAACCACTTCAAGTGCTTTTGAATCCCACCCAAAGCACTTTTACATTTTCTGCCAAACATCATTTTTAGAAGATGGAAGTGCTTTTACCCATTTAGAAGCGCTTTTAGCAATTTCAAAAGCACTCCCAAACGAGCCCTTAGTGATGTTGGGCCTTCGGTATGCTCTGGGTCTCGATAGGGCATGCGATCTGCAAGATAGCAAATGCTCGGTAAGACCTAGGGCACCGGTGTGGTACCGGCCGAAGGCTCTCCGATGCTTAAGTAAGTACGGATTTAGTAAAGTTGAATTACAGATCAATAGGCAGTATGCCGTAAGTTCTTATTACCCCAATTCTGGGGAATTGTGCTTCCTTTATAGTCTTTAGGAGGTGTGCATGTTGTGTAGATTTTCGATGTGGGACTGTGGACATCAATTGTGAGCTTGCCACGTGTCCTAGAGAAGGAGGTTGCCCTAATTGTTGGATCGGTAAACTAGGTGCCGAAGGCTACCATGACTTATTTCGTCTACGTGTCAGCTTCTCATTGGCTGTTCATTTTGGTATAAACAATAATTTTTTTAAATGATCAGGGATCTGGCAAGCTTGAAGCCTTCATCGAGAAAAGGCGCAGGAAGAATGCTGCAAAAGATCACAGATTCATGCCATACCGTAGGCCTGACAACACTGAGCAACAAATTTAATGACTTCACTTGGTTCTGGAGAAGCAGAGTAAATTTTCTTATTAGCTGAGTGGCATTGGGAGACTACTGGGTAGTGACACGGTGAGTTTGCTTGGAAAGCTGCAAATTTCAGTAAATTTTGAAGAAAAGCACCAAAAAAGTTTTTTTTTTTTTTTTTTTTTTTTTTTTTTTTTTTTTTTTTTTGTTTGTATTTATTTGGAGTTGTCAAATTTGGATGCGGGTGGCAGGGTGCCAAAGAGTAATTCCAATGATCTTTTTATTATTTGGAGCTGCTATATTTGCTCGCTATTTCATTCCTTCAAATGCAAATGGTAAAACTAATTTTGATTTATTTAAAATATATCAAATGAACTTTCACCCTCTCTCTTCCCCACCCAGCCAAGCCCAGAGCTTTGATGAAAGTAGGAGCCTTGCTGCTGGTGGGAGAACTAGTATTAGTGGGCATACAAAGAGTTGAGCCAGAGGCCATTGGAGACATGTTGAAGATTCAAAACTGAAAGAACTTGTGGCCCAATATGGTCCTCAAAACTGGAACCTAATAGCTGAGCATCTTGATGGCAGAGGGAAGCATCATCACTCTCAAAACACAACAACCCATCACCATTTCATCTGCCAAATACAACACCATTCACGTAGCCAAAACCCATAACAGTTTCATCTCCTCACACTCAGAATCAAATTTAAAGAATTGTTGAATAAAAATCAAATTCACAGATTGAATTTTGTAAGGAAAAATTTGATATGATAATCCTTAATCTCCAGAAAATAAAAATTCATTGTCTACAGAACTATCATCATCCCATCATCCTTCACGAAAAAATTGGTGCCACCCTTGCCGATCAATTTCTCACCACACTCAGATGTTGACATCGTTGAAAACCCAACCCCCACAACGTCATCCGGCATCGTCACAAACCTTCGATCTACGAAACTCAGGTGGTTGGGTCATCGCCGACCTCGAAAACTGAGCGACGTCGTCGCAAACCCAGATGCCGAATATGCCATTATGTATCTGACGATGCGCAGATCTCCTCCTCGAATCGCCGACCTCACCATCAGAATGAGGGGGTCCAGATCTATTGGCTACATGTTGTGTCGCCGACCTCACATAGAGACAGAGAGAGACGGAGGCAGAGCGATAGGCGAGGTGGCTAGGGCTCTGGTATTGGCTAGGGCTATATCTAAAATGCTTTATAATCCCTCGGTTTTTACATCGATCTTTGATTCCATTGTTACTGAGGCCTTGTTATGAAAAAAATACTTGCTAAGATATTCATGAAACTTGCATGCATTATATTCTTTTGATGGTTGTTGGTCTTGATACTGTAACTTTATGGACCAAGTAAAGACAGAAGTTACATATATATATATATATACGGTGCGTTGTGTTAATGTAAAGATTGATCTTCTCATAATCGTCTCATGTAGTGTAGGATTTTCCTAAGAAAAGAACGTGTAAAATAGGGAAAGCTCTCTTCAAAATGAAATGATTGTTATTAAATGAACTGTAAATGTAATTGAGTACACCTTACTATTTAAATCTAAATATAAAATTAACTAAGTACACATTTATACACTCTATCACACACAACACCCTAATACCAATCATAAACTAACTTTCTTTTTTTACATGAATTCGTGCCCTCTTTTCAGATTTTGGGTTTGCATCAAAATCTTTAGTTTTGTAAGCTGTTGTGGGAATAGATTTGATAGCTCCTTCAGTTCAAAGCTTGATTTTTGTAAATCCTTGTGATTTTATTTATTTATTTGAACTTGTTGCCCTCCAAATCTGTTCTATCATCTTATGAAAGTTTTATGGTTTCCTTATCTTTTTTTTGGGTAAAGTGAAAGTGTTCCACACTTCTTTTACATAACAAGAATTGTCAATAAAAATAGTAATTAATGTCACCAACTGATGCCTCGCAAAACTAATCAATAAATATAAAGTCATTATCATAAGGGTCCGCTACACCAGCTTCATATCTAAACTGACGTATTTGATCCTAATATGGTGTAAGCCAATCTGATGCAGTTATGGTTGCACATCTCAACCAACGCTCATCAACTGATGGTATGGGGTGTTGACCTTCCAAATAAACCTGTAAAATCAAAGAACTTTAATTAATCTAGTTATGCGAAAAGAATAGTAAGCAAGCATATTATTAAAAGTCAACTATAGACCCGTTACTTCTCCTAGGTTGTTGTTGAGGCCCAAAAATCCAAGGGCTAGGCCCAGGGTTATCCTTAGCCCAACTCAAATAAATCGCGAGAAAGGCCCGATCAGGACATAAGGGAAATTGAAGAATGCGCTTATATAAGCCACGGGTCATGAGTCATGCCAAGCAAGCATGTGCAAAAAGACCAAAGTACACCGACTTTATGAATTCACGCTCACCTAATCTGACGCTATTTGAGCCAATCATGGCCTATTATAGCGCAATAAAACTCAAGCACAAGCATAGATGCCATGCAAAAGAACCACTGTTCTAATACCAAGCTATGCCACAAAGTGGGCCCAAGCCACGAAAATTATCCGGGGCTTGCTAAGAATGTTGTGGTATGGAAGCTAACAAGCAATCACGGTGCCCATCGAGGGTTTGAGGAACGAAAGTTTTAAGTCACTTGGGAGCATTAAGACTCAAGCCCGTTCCTCGAGCCCAAATACATGGGTTAGCATGAGAGAAAAGGGAAAAATGGTCCAATGCCTTAGGAGGACATTTAGTAGCCTGCCATAACACTTAGATAAGCCCACATCAATAGAATGCCCAAAATTAATAAAGCCATTTCCAGCAGCTTGACAAAAACCTATCAAACGCTGGAAATAATAGGCCAATAACCCAATACAATGCATACAAGGCCAGCCCAACAACTCGTAAAAATCTGGCACCAAGTTCCACCCCTGTTAGAACTCCAAGGACGGTCAACGAAGGAGCCATGGCAGGGACCGAAGGAAATCCATGAAGGTAGGAAGAATACCCATCAGACAAAAATCTCTACCCATCTTCTTGTCCACTATAAGTTCCATTTGGAAAATCAAGAAGGAAAGCAAGTGGCACCTCACCCTCATGGGGAGGTCTAGTTGCATCAAAAACTTGGAACCACAAAGAGCTCCTTACCCATGCACCTTGGATAGAAAAAATTCACAAAATAGGATTGAATGGGAAGAAGCAAAGAAAAAGGTAAGAGGAAGGATAGATAAAATTAGGGTTCTTTGTGCCTATAAAAGGGAACTTCCTCTACCCAGCAAATCCATCATGCATAGCCTAACCAAGCTTTGTCAAGCAATTGAGAATTTACTCAAGCCACCCAATCTTCCTTTTTGTTCGTTTTCTTCTTCTCTTAAGATAGAAATCATTCTGCCCCCACTTCAAACCTTCTTTCTCTGTAAGAAATTCATGCTTCTCTCTCTCTCAAATTGCTAAACTCATGAAAGCTTAGCTCCCATGCCACAAGCTCCTCAAGCTAAGCCACTAATTGACTTATCATGTTTATTTGGCTATTGGTGAAAAGAACCTAAGAGTGTTTTTTCTAAAGTTTCATCAAACTTTTCAAAAAACTCTTATGGGAGCTTGGTCCTTGAACTCAGGCACTTGGGGAATTTCGTTCGTTTTCTTCGTACGGCAGCCCAAGCTCATTCGTCAGGCTGCTGGAACAAAAAGACAATGAAATATAGCAACAAGAGTTGTGGAACAAAATCAAATAATACATATACTGTGTTTCTTTTACACCCTAAATTTGGAATTTATTCTTGGCAACAGCCACCCGTTTTACAATATAATAATGTTAACTTAATTAATGAAGGAAATTTTAATGAAAACTTATGTATTTATACATTGTCTTATTAAGAGTACAATACGGAAAAACCAGTCGTGAGAGTGAGAGACTACTGATATTATTCAAAACAATGATAGACATGGTTATTTTGAAAACGGGGTCTTGTTTCTAGACACTTTCTTTCATGGTACCAAACCAATTTGCCCAAAATGACCAATTACATTCAATTTTAATCGGTTTTGATGATTTGACTGATTGAAGCGGATCCTAAATTTCCAAAATCAACATGATTGGATCGCAAAATCTAATCAAATTCAATCCCTAGTTAGATTCATGATTTTTTTTTTCTCTTGTAGGTAATTGAAATTGAAAAACTAATATGAACATTTTTTTTAAGTCATTCGATGGAGTATGTTTAATACATTATAGAATCAAAACAATTTTCTTCAGCATTTAGTTTATATTTTACATTCACATCTATTAAAATGTTTGATTAGATCAAACTTGACCATAAAGGTTTCGTGTTTCATTATTGTCTTTTTTTCATTATTAAAACCAGTTGGATCCAATATATCAATTGGATCGAATTGGATTGGATCCTAAAATATAACTAAATCGGATTGGACTGGAAAATCTATATCCCACCTATATTGGATCGAATTTGAATTGGCCAAATTATATCGGTTTTGAATCGAGGACACCCCTAGAAGAAATTTTTAAAATGGGAGGGAGAGCGAGAGGGCATTACTCTTTATCAAAAATTCTTAAATGAGATCTTGAAAATGGATTCAAGGGTCCTATAAATAGGAAGATAGAAACCAAGAAAAACAATATAAAAATCAAAAATCTGTCATGGATTGTATATGCTGATATGGAAATATGATCAAAGGAGATAAGTCAATATTGGATCCTACATCAGAGACTAATTGAAATTGTTCAAGGATTAAAATCCAATTTTCTCACTAGTAAAAAATGAAATCACTTTTTTCTTTTTGGTTATTGAACTGATTGGTTTCTACGTAACAAGCGGTCCCTAATTAACTATATGCATAAGTTTTTTAGCTCTACATTTTAAGATTCAAAAATAGAAACTGTTAAATTTGTGTATTATCGTACCAGATTATCTAGCTTCTTTTAGATATTTAGACCTCGGCATCCATATTGGTCAAAAAATAGATCAATGACCACAAAATCGTAAAAACAACAATCACACACAAGAATAAGGGTCTCGAAGGCTGAGAGAGAGAGAGAGAGAGAGAGAGAGAGAGATCCCTTTATGATGATGGGGAGGCCACATACATGGTTTTCATGTCCGATAAGGGAGACCCGAAACTTGGTGTAAACACTATCAAACCAAAAACACAATGAAATATAGCAACAGTTGTGGAACAGAATCAAATAATACATATACTGTGTTTCTTTTACACATAGTTGGGATTTATTCTTGGCAGCAGCCACCCCTTTTACAATATAATAATGGTAACTGAAATAATGAAGGAAATTTGAATGAAAACTTCTGTATTTATACAGCTGCAAAAGGAGCAAGCATATTTACAAATACCCCATTATATTCCCAACAATAAATAAACATTATATTTAGAACCCTGCTGCAGAATTCTTCACTTGTTCCCTTTCTTTTTCCCACCTTTTCCGACAATCACCTGAAGATTTGGAAACGAGGAACCATTCTGAGAAGGCTTCTTCGGAGGAGGACCATTGCTAGGCCAAAGGGCTTTAGTGACGTCGGGATTCTTAGAAGACATATTGATGCTTTTCGTTATGCTTTTTTGCGTCGGTATTCTTTCTGGTTATGCTTTTCGTTTGCCTTTTTGCGTCGGTATTTATAGCCCTAGCTAGTATCCTACCAGTTAGTTTCCACTCAATTACGAAGAAAGAAAGTAACAATTAAGATCCAATCAACTCAAATTTTTTTTAAAAAATCTCCGTTGCTATATAATAATATCCTACAACATGTTATCTTTGTGTTAAATTGGTTTCAGACTTTGCATTGCAGTTCAACAGAAGGGCGTTTGATCAAACCTTTGATTGTTGAATCGCAATGCGGTTGCTTGGAGCAGTGGTTTACTCGTCGTGAACAACGCACACATTCCGGGAAAATGAAAATAAAATTTTGACTGGGATTTTTTAATGATAATATTACTTGGAATTTGGCGTTGGATTTACATTACATTTTCATTTCAATCTTTTTTCCCCGTTCTTTCTCAACTTCCCTATGTGATTATTAATTTCCCTTCTGTAAATATTGACTTTTAAAACCGTCTGTAAGAAAATGATGACAGAAATGCTTACACATGTACAAAAGCATCATGGATCGAAACCCTGAAAACCAAGAAAACGTCAAGGCCGACCGAAAAATAATATTCCCAGAAACTGCAGATCGAAGAGCCACACGATATGTCATATATAAAAAGGTGGCGTGCATGCATGCAGTCAAGTGACTCAAGTCATTTTATGTGGAATGTAAAAAAAAATGACACTGAATTAGCCATGTTTAATTTGTGCACACTCATTTTCGTGGTATTTTCTGAGAAGATACTAATTTGAATTATCACATGCATGACTGTATATTCAATCTTTGAATATTTAAGAATCAATCCCTTGTGCTAATAGCTTTCCTAAAACTGGAAATTCTCTTTGCCCCCCTGCCTGGCTGCAAGAGGATTTGGTATGAGTTTAGGTGGAAGTTACATAGTTAATTAGAGGTCTCCAAATGTAAAAGCGTGTTGACATATATATATATATATACACACATATGTAATCTTGGTTTGTCACAGCGAGGAAAATGTTACGGGTTTCGTCTAAGATTAATTTTCGTCTAAGACTAAAATTAATTATATGATAAATATTCTATGTCATAATCAGAACCGGTAATTTTTAGCATAAAATCCTTAATGGACTTTCCCATTTTAATTTCAATTCAATTATACTCTTAGGGCATGTTTGTTACACCGTACAAGCATGGACTGGCTTGGCTAAGATTTTATCCCACGTTTGTTTCACTCGGTTCTAATTTTAAGTGGGATTAACTAATACGGGCCCTACCAAAATCACCTCCTTAGGTGTTCGTAGAGAAACCCGTCTGGAGAGGATGGACTAACAGTCCCGACCCAAGCGTCGAGCAACCAACCCAACCCATGCTCCCCACAACCAGGGACCCCACAAGCAGTAGGCACAACCACCCAAGAAGGAGAAGACAAAATAGAAGAGGAAGAGAAGAGAGAAGATACAATTTATTAAAAAAAACAAAACAAAACAAAACAAAACAAAAAAAAGAGGAGAAGGAGAAGACATAATAGAAGAGGAAGATCAAAAAAATTTCGAAAATAAAATGAAAGGACAAGGAGAAGACATAATAGAAGAGGAAGAACATAAAAATTTAGAAAGAAAAAAAAAAGAGAAGGAGAAGATAGAATAGAAGAGGAATAAGAGAGAAAGAGAAGAGAAAATTTTCGAAAAAAAATGAAGAGAAAAATAGACAGAAGAAGAGGAGAGAGGATGCAGACGAAGAAGATGAAAGAGATGCAGAGAGGAAGAAGAAGAACAGAAGCAGAGAGAAAGACGAGGAAGAAGAGGAAGAAGTGGGAAGAGAGAGAGAGAGAGAAGAAAAGTCAAAAAATTATTTTTTTTTAAACTTACTTTTCAAAAAATATTTTAGTCATAATCCAATCAAACATAGACCAAACGCAGTACAAGTGTTATCCAACTTATGACAGGCTAAGCCAATCTAAGATAATCATAGTATTTAGTCCAGTCCATGACAATCCGCCGTATCAAATGACCCCTTATTGCACTAAATACATTATGAAATCCTTTTTTATCGTTGAAGTCATAGAAAACAGCTAATCTAACCATTTTCCCAAGGTACAAGTTATCAATTATTCATCTCTATTAAGCTCTTTGTATTATTAATAGTGGTATGCTCGCATTGAAGACAATCTCTTCGCCTATGATTTAGGATAAACAGTAATAAATCTCATTATTATATACAACTTGAATCCACAAACATCATTATGGGCATGATGTGGGAAACAAGCTAAGCGGCCCCTAATTAAAAGGGGACAAAGATCTCATCACTCAAATAAAGTGTGCATGTCCAAAAAGGACCTAAGGTCTCAGCAAAAGTACTAATTAAGAAAATCAATTGATGCCAGTATATGTCCAACTTAAATATGCACAAGTGTTCTTTTTGGCCAGCAATTGAACATACAGATTAATATCCTCAAATGAAAGCAGGTTTTTTTTTGTTTTTTATAAACACGATATATTGTATTTATAATTTAGGTACAAAGGCGAGTTACTACAAATACAAATAACCACATAAGGTTATTTCAAATACGGAAGCGCAGTAACCACAAAGGGTTAATCCAAATACGGAAGCGCATCTTTTGATTAGTTAGTCTAATTAGTTGATTGGTTTTGAGATTATTACTTTTATAGTACAAGCGATAGTCTAAACTATAGGGGATGAGGATTTCTCACACACACGCCCAACTATGATGTCATGGGGATTCAAACCTGAGACCTCTGGTATACAAGTCAAGACCCTTTTCGCTAGGCTAGACTCCATTTGGCATTTTTGAGATTACTTAGTCTCTAAACTAGCTAGCTTATCTGTGTAATTCAGTTTTTTAATCTCAGATTAGCCAATGTGCGTTATGATTCTAAGCAGAATAAATTTTTCTCAAGAACAATAGAAAGAACTTCATTTTCTCTCTGATGTTTTCTCTCAGATCTCAGCACTGTTATTAATAACATGAAGTCATACAATCGAGACAACAATCACATATAAGAACACGGCGCTTTGACATGGTTCACCCAATGTGAGTTACTTCCACGGAATTTGTTTGGTTATTGTTTCACTTTGAGTTTCCTTGGGAGAGTCTCAAAAGCTAAGGGACAAAAGATCCCTTTAAAAGGGTGAGGGGGGCCTATGACATAGACAAAGGGTTTGCCCTCCCAGCCCTTTACATATTTCCATGTGGATAAGTGAAGCACAAAATATGGTATAATTAAACACAATCAAACCAAAAAAGACATGGATTAGTAGTTCTTAAATATAATGAATTATATATAGCAACATCCCAACTTGTGGAACAAAATCAAATAATGCATGTATTTTTGTTATACAACTGAAATTAAACAAATATGTGCCCCTCAAAAGAAGCTTGTATCTATTTTGTACAAAGATCTTTGAAGTTTGTAAATATAAATCTGCAAAGGAGCTTATTTATATATATTAAGACCTACTGCATAACCCTTCACTAGTTCCCTTTCTTTTTTCCAGTTTTCTTCTTCTATCTTCCGAAAACACTCTGAGCATTTGGCTGAACCGACGAACGTCCACCATTATCATTCTGAGGAGGTGGCTGAGACAATGAACCACGATGATTATTCGTGCTAGGCCAAAGGGCCGAAGTGACATCTTGCGAACTTCCACCATTATCATTCTGAGGAGGCGGCTGAGATGACGAACCAGGATGATCATTCGTGCTAGGCCAAAGGGCCGAAGTGACATCTTGTTTAGAAGACATTTTCGATGCTAGCTAGTTTCTGATTAGTAAATCTTATGCAACAAGCTAAAAGGATTTTGGTTACACATTTCATTTCTGCCCTTTGATGTGTATGTATTTATAGCAAGGGGGAGGGGTAATATTACCACCCAAATATCCTAGCCATATAGTTTCCATACGAGTACCACGAAAGTAACCTAATTAAACCCCCCAAGCAACCCAATTTGTTTATTTCTTATTCTTTTTTCTATATATCCTACCAAATGGTCTCTCGGATGCATTGATTTTTTGAGAAAGGAGGAAAAAGAGGGATTATGCTGTGATGTGGGTCATTTATCAAATTTATTTATTTATTCTCACATAAAGTTAACTAAGGTTAACTATTTGATAGGCGTCACCCTTTAAGGGTGGTGTTGAACATACACATTTAGTTAATGTGGTGAAAAAAAATGCTCCCATACCTCTATTAGTACGCCTTGAAAAAATGGCTTAGATTAATTCTTTTCTATGACTTCAACTACCAAAAAGGATTTCATATGTATGTAATTTTTTAGTATTTTTCAATGTGCATAATTTTTGAATTTGACACCTTAGTAATTAGGGTTATTAGGTCTATTAGTCCCTAAATTTTAACCCAATTCGAATCAAAATGCGAATTGGGTCAAAATTCAAAGACTAATAGACCTAATAACCCTAGTAATTAACGAACACGGTAGTACTAATAACCCACAAAACTGATAAGTACCAAAAAGGTACACGTTTCTATGACTAAAAAGAAAAAGCCTGGCAAGGTACCGGTACGTATTTATAGGGTTCTTTGACAAATTGTGAGAGTGGCAACAAAACCAAATATATGCAAAAAGGTACGCGTCATGCGGAAGCTAACTCACACATATTAATGCAAGGCCTTGTTTATAAAATAATAAAAAATAAAAAATATTAATTAATTAATTAAATTTATAAATAAAAAAAAGGCCTGGCAGAGGGTCAAGGAGAATTTCCAGTTATAGGAAAGCTATTAGCACAAGGGATTGATTCTTAAATATTCAAAGATTGAATATACAGTCATGCACGTGATAATTCAAATTAATTACTCCCCACATACGTGATGGCTGTCTTAAATATCTTCTTAGAAAATACAACGAAAATGACTTGACTGCATGCATGCACGCCAACTGCTTATATCGTGTTTCTGGGAAGATTATTTGTTGGTCGGCCTTGACGTTTTCTTGGTTTTTAAGCATTTTCATAGGTTCCACCAAAAACAAAAAAGCATTTTCAAAGTTTATTCAATTCTCTATTTATGAGGGTTTCGATCTATGAGAAGCTGAGAAGGGAAGGGGAAGCGTTTTCTTCGTTTGTACACGTGTAAGCATTTGTGTTCATTTTCTTAATAATCACATAGAGAAGCTGAGAAGGGAAGGGGAAAAAAGATCGAAATGAAAATGTAATGTAAAAGCGTGTTGGCGGTTCTACCCTTTGACCCTCTGCCTGGCTGCAAGAGAATTTGGTATGAGTTTATGTGGAAGTTACATAGTTAATTAGAGGTCTCCAAATGTAAAAGCGTGTTGGCGGTTCTACCCTTTGACAGGCTGGGCTCATGTCCGGCCGAAATTTGTGTTAAAAAAATATTACCCACACTCTTCTCTCTCCTCTCTCTTCTCTCCTATTTTGCCTAGCCCAAATTTTTGTTAAAAAAATATTACTTACATTGTCCTCTCTCATCTCTCCTTTTTTATTCTTTTCCTTCTCTCCTCTCTATCTCTCTTTTTTCGTTCTTTTACTTCTCTCTTCTCTCCCTCTTTTTTTTTTTCCTTTCTTTTCCTTCTATCTTCTCTCTTCTCTCCCTTTCTTATTTCTTCCTTTTCCTTCTCTCTTTTTGTTAGAAAAATATTACCTACACTACTTATGATTATAATAAAAAAATTTGTCTCACACAAAGATAGCTATTTCAAAAATTACGGAACATGATTGATAAGGCTATATGGAGCTCGAGGTTGAAAGTAAAAAACGAATGTCATAATAGACATTATATAAAAGAGAAAGAAGAGGAGAAAAAACTTGCCGCCAATTTTCTTCCTTCCCATTTCTCTCGATATAAACCTGGTTTTTTTTAAAATAATGTAGTCCCCTATTTTATCTTTCTTTTTAATGTGAAATAATTTTTTTTCTATTTTTTTATTTTAGTTTTTGTATTTGTAGATATAAATGCATTTGACAGTAAGGCCTATTACGTCTCCCCTCACTATGTAATCTTTTTATGTTTATTAATTAAATTTACTCGTTTAGTCAATTTTATTATATAAATTTTGCCCGCTTGGGTTCAAATCCTGAAACTGCCATTGTATACATGTAATTAACCTTCAATATGTTTTCTTATTTTTCCATCTAATTTATTTTCTCTTCAGAGATCAACTCACACACACGTACGTCGTTTTCTGGTGGATTTGATCAAAATCTAGGGGTCGGTCTGAATCCGATCGAGTGATAAATCTCTTGTTTCCTGGAACAATATGAGAAATTGTGCAAACACTTTGACGGTTTCTTTCTATTTCTATCTCTTTGTTTGAAAAATTAATTATATGATAAATATATGCACAGTAGTGGGCCATATAAGTGGTACAATTGTCATAATCAGAACCGTTAATTTTTTCAAAATCACCAACATAAATATCAATTCTCCAAAAATCAATTAAATTGTTGATCGTTTTGTCATTCAAATGTATCAACTAAATAATGTACGGTTCATCATGAGAATTTTAATTGTTAGCAAAGCTCATCCATTTATTCCATACATATAAGCATCTCCAATTTGATTAATTTTTTGTTGAGATGATATTTAGAATAGTTAAGGACTTCTCCTCTCAACCACCCATTTGATATGTTAGTGAGTTCATATTTTTTTAATATTTACCATGTATCAATGCAATAACTGGGATTACAAGTCCTATGACTGAGATTAAAGTCTTAACTAACCCTTAGCATACAATCCTTAATGGACTTTCCCATTTTAATTTCAATTCAATTATACTCTTAGGGTGTGTTTGTTACACCGTGAAAGTATGGACTGGCTTGGCTAAGATTTTATCCCACATTTATTTAACCCGGTTCTAATTTTAAGTGGAATTAACTAATACGGGCCCCATCAAAAACACCTCCCTAGGTATTCTTAGAGAAACCCGTTTGGAGAGAAGGGACTAACAGTCCCGACCCAAGCTCCTCATAACCAACCCCACCATGCTCCTCACAACCAGTGACCCCCCAAGCGGCAGCCACAACCACCCAAGAAGGAGAAGACAAAATAGAAGAGAGAAGATGAGATAAGAAAAAAAAAAAAAAAAAAAAAAAAAAAAAAAAAAAAAAAAAAAGAGAGAAGAAGAAGACAGAATAGAAGAGGTAAAAAAGAAAATTTTTGAAAAACAAAAATAAAAGGAGAAGGAGAAGACATAATAGAAGAGGAAGAACAGAAAAATTTCAACCAAAAAAAAAAGGAGAAGACAGAAATGAAGAGGAATAAGAGAGAAAAAGAAGATAAATTTTTTTGAAAAAAATAAAGAGAAAAGTATTCTGAAGAAGAGGAGAGAGGATGGAGAAGAAGAAGATGAAAGAGACGCAGAGAGGAAGAAGCAGAGAGAAAGACGAGGAAGAAGAGGAAGAAGGGGAAAGAGAGAGAGTGAGAAGAAAAGTCAAAAAAATATTTTTAAAAAGCTTACTTTTCAAAAAATATTTTAAAAAGGGAACAAAGATCTCATCGCTTAAAAAGTGGTTGCCTATGATTTAGGATAAACAGTAATAAATCTCATTATTATATACAGCTCGAATCCACAAACATCCTATTAAAAATAAAAAAAAAGCGACATATATGGGCATGACGTGGGAAACGAGCTAAGCGGCCCCTAATTAAAAGGGTACAAAGATCTCATCCCTTGAAAAGTGTGCATGTCCAAAAAGGACCTACGGTTTCAACAAAAGTACTAATTAAGAAAATCAATTGATGCCAGTATAGGTCCAACTTAAATATGCACTAGTTTTCTTTTTGGCCAGCAATTGAACACACAGATTAATATCCTCAAATGAAAGCTGGTTTTATTTTTATTTTTTATAAACATGATATATTGTATTTATAATTCAAGCACAAAGGCGTACAAACACAAATAACCACATAAGGTTATTACAAATACGGAAGTGCAATAACCACAAATAGTTATTAATTTCCCTTCTGTAAATATTGACTTTTAAAACCAATTCAATTCGATCCAATTGATATATGAGTAATGCTACACTTACCACATTTTTATCTCATATTTCTATACCACATTTTTATCCCATATTCAATTCGATCCAATTGATATATGAGTCAATGGACCTCAATTAACAATCCGATATCTTCTTCTTCAATGAAAAAAACTTAACACCGTTTCGAGGATTGAAGGTTCTATATTGAGAGAAAACTTTCTCCATCTTTCTTCGATTAAAGGGTGTGAAGATGAGGCACAAACTTCCACAAGGAGAAGAGCTGGTCATTGATGCACCTCATTGCTACTGTGGGAGACTTGCTCGGATGCAGACTTCTTGGACAAAGTCGATCCCACTTTGGACGTTCTTTGTGTGTCCAAAGTCAAAGGTAGGTTTTGGACTTGCTATTTTATCGAAATTTGGACAATAAATTGTGAGAATGTGATGGAACTTTTGTTTGAATGCAGAGGGGAAAAAATGTTGTTTTTTTTTTTTTTTTTTTTTTTTTTTGGGTTGATATTGAAATGTCTTTCTGTGAGGAAGCTCTGATGGCTTGGTTGCTAAGGATAATGTGAGAAGTTGAAGATCAGATTGGGTGTGTGAGAGCAAGAGATATGGATTGCTATGTTTATGGCCTCTTCAATAGCCTCATCATCATCCTCATCCTCTTCATACATACCATCATGACCAGATTGTTCATCACTCTCATCTTCACATTCAAATTTAGCAGGTTTCTTACAATAGGTTCCATCTCCTTCCAAGTCGTTGTAGTTTCATCCACATTAATAACAGTTGGGTGTTCCAAGTAAATTACAATCACTGGAGGCACCACATGACACCATTCAAGTATATGAGCATCACTATCTATACACACTTTCTTACCATTTGTATCCCTGTCAAAACCATTTGGTCATGGTAGCCAAACTCTTATGCGTACTCATATATCTCTAACAAATTTATGTAGTGACCACACCAATCTAAATAATCAATAGACCCCCCCTCCCCCCCTCATAAAACCACCTCTCATTAATGTTTCGGGACTTTACCATTCTACCTCCATGGTGTACTTCAAATGTGACTATTCCTTTGTCATCTGCACAACATAAAAAACACATTTTAACCACTACCTAGTCATATGTATTGTTTAAAAAGGGCAACACAATCACCAAACTACTAATAAACAGACATCGAGCACTAAAAGAACCTTTAAACAACTAGTAAACATGAAAACATAACAACAAGACATAGGGGACCATAACAATTTTTAATTCCAAAGTTTTCAAACTCAATGCCTTTGGACCCAACCCAACAAAGCAAGCAGACAATAAAGAAGCTTAAACCTGGACTACATTCTATAAATCTCTCGTTTTCATTGATTCCATGTTAGAAGAGAAGGGTTGACATTTACCGTACTCAGGTTGAGAACCTCCTTTCTCTCTAGGCACCGTTATTGTCCTCTTCAATCTCTCAATATTCATGCTTCTCCCAAGATTGTGATTCTCCTTATTTTCGAATCTTTATCATTCATTCTCTTCTATTATACACTCCAGACCCTAATCCCCAAAAAATTTCAACTGAGAAGCTTCTTCTTTTGGCCAATCTACGACCTGAGAAGCTTAGATTTTGATTTTAAAAACATATGGGGTCCACTTTGCCACATAGGAGGTTGACTATGTTCAACAATTGGCCACCATGTATGCTTTTATCATAATGATCCTACCATGTCAGCGTTTTTGACAGTCTTTTGGATGACATTAAAGGTGTGGGAAAAGAAAATGAAATAAAGCATAGAATTGAAAAATGCAAAGAAACTAAAATAAGGTTTAAATGAATTAGAAAAGAAACTGAGGTATTGGATTCCACATCATTATTCTGTAAAACTCTAATTAATTATCAAACAATTCCCATGGAATAGCAATCTAGAAATTAATCTACTGCTTTCTCAAGATATATCAATTAAGCATGCATTTCAATGATTCTTATGTAAATTCCCATTCCCTTCATAAGACAAATTCTAAGCATCCTATGTGAAAAAGATTATTTAACTACAAAGGATCAAAGAAATTTGTATATTAGTAATATAAAACCAAGGATGCATTAATAGCTTAACTTAAATTCTAACTACCACAAATACAAGAAAGAAGTGGTGGAAAGAAAATAACCTATTAATCATGTGAAGCTGAAATTATAAATATTGAAGAATATAATAATTGGGAATTGAAAGATAAAAACTAGAGTGAGAACCGATTATTGGGTCATTTTTAGTGGAGGCGCACTTGATTGTTTTAATATTGATATTAGATTTCTTCGTAATTGCTAAAATAAAAAAATAAAATAAAAACAATCACCAGGAAAGTAACCATATTTTGGGCAGGGTTGGGGGCTTCAAAATTCAACTCACCATGCCCATTCATGGCCGTAACTTAAAGAGGACTTTGCTATGAGCTTTAGTGGAACTTACATACGATACAATAAATTAGCCGTCTCAAAACATTAAACGTGTTGACCATATATAAACGTGGCTTGAATTGAACCAACCCACTTTTCATTTCACTTCCCACCGCTGGAAAATATTAATCCTTGATTTTATTTTCTTTTTTCTTCTTCACTTGACACACGGCTCTTTCAGGTCACGACCACGTGCATAATTTTCATGTAGGTTTACTTTCCTAATAGTCAGTCTGATCGGCCGATCAATCCATGGTTTCTGGGAAACAATATGAGAAATTGATGCTTATTACTGCGATCTTTTTAATTGGGGAATACTGGAATGTGGTGATGTGGTGCTTAAAATTCAAACCTTCAGCCCCATTCCTGGTTGTAAGAGGATTTGCTATGAGTTTAAGTGGAAGTTACATAATTAATTAGAGGTCTCCAAATGTAAAAGCGTGTTGACATATATATATATATATATATATATATATATATATATATAGTCCCCTTCTATTGAGGGATCCCTCAAATAATTTTATTTGAGGGACGCCTTTTAGGGTACCCTACAATTTTTTTTCCAATGATCCAAACCATTGATTTTTTAGGTCTTCATTCATAGATCATCCTTACAAAAAATTAGACAAATCGGAAACCGTTTCGACATCCAATTGTGTCCTACAAAATCAATGAACACGGTGCTTCAAGAAAGTACTAAAATTTCAATAACTCAATTGAATGGTCAAATGATATCGGATTCAAGTGATTTTTTGTAGAGATGATCTTTGAATGAGTATCTACAAAATAGACGGTTTGGATTAGTGAAATACAATCCGGAGTGGGCCCTACAAGGGGTATCCCTCAAATAAGCTTATTTGAGGGATCCCTCAATGGAAGCTCTCTGTATATATATATATACACGTAAACTTGGTTTGTCACAGCGAGGAAAATGTTCTGGGTTTCGTCTAAGATTAAATACGGGTGTTACCTTCAATATATTTTCTCATTTTTCCATCTTATTTATTTTCTCTTCAAGTGGATTTGATCAGATTTGTTAGGGGTCGGTCTGAATCTGATCGACTGATAAACCCCTTGTTTCCTGGAAGAATATGAGAAATTGTGCGGCAACTTTGATGGTTTCTTTCTATTTCTATCTCTTTGAAGTGAAAATGTAATCCAACGTCAAATTCCAAGTAATATTATCATATAAAAAATCCCAGTCAAAATTTTATTTTCATTTTCCAGGAATGTGTTGTTCACGACGAGTAAACCACTGCTCTAAGCAACCGCATGCGATTCAACAATCAAAGGTTTGATCAAACCTGAAACCAATTTAGCACGAAGACCACTTCTGTTAAACTGCAATGCAAAGTCTGAAACCAATTTAGCATAAAAATAAATTGAGTTGTTTGGATCTTAATTGTTACTTTCTTTCTTCGTAATTGAGTGGAAACTAACTGGTAGGATACTAGCTGGGGTTATAAATACTGTACTGAAGGTTTCAAAAAGGCAAACGAAAAGCACAACCAGAAAGAAAGTAAAAAAGATAGCTAGCATCAATATGTCTTCTCAGAATCCCAACGTCACTCAAGCCCTTTATCCTAATAATGGTCCTCCGCCGCAGCCGCCTTCTCAGAATGGTTCCCCAAATCCAAATGCTCAGCAGTGTTTCGGAAAAGGTGGGAAAAAGAAAGGGAACAAGTGAAGAATATGCAGTAGGTTCTAAATATAATGTTTATATATTGTTGGGAATATAATAGGGTATTTGTAAATATGCTTGCTCCTTTTGCAGATGTTGTCTTCATTCAAATTTCCTTCATTAATTCAGTTACCATTATTATATTGTAAAAGGGGTGGCTGCTGCCAAGAATAAACCCCAACTATGTGTAAAACAAACACAGTATATGTATTTGATTTTGTTCCACAACTCTTGTTGCTATATTTCGTTGTGTTTTTGGTTTGATAGTGTTTGCACCCAGTTTTGGGGCTCCCTTATCGGACATGAAAACTATATATGTGGCCTCCTCATCATCCTAAAGGGATCTCTCTCTCTCTCTCTCTCTCTCTCTCTCTCTCTCTCTCTCTCTCTCTCTCTCTCTCTCTCTAAGCCTTTGAAACTCCCTTATTCTTGTGTGTTATTGTGGTTTTTACGATTCTGTGGTCATTGATCTATTTTTGACCAATATGGATGCCGAGGTCTAAATATATATCTAAAAGAAGTTAGATAATCTGGTACAAAACTTCTGTTTTTGAATCTTAATCTGCAGGGCTAAAAAACTTCGGCATATACTTAATTAGGGACCGCTTGTTACGTAGAAGCCAATCGGTTCAATAACAAAAAACAAAAACAAAAAGTGATTTCCTTTTTTTACTAGTGAGAAAATTGGATTTTATAATTGAATAATTTCAATTAATCTCTAGTGTAGGATCCAATATTGACTCATGTCCTTCGATCTTATTTCCATATCAGCATATACAATCCATGACATATTTGAATTTGAAATTTTATTGTTTTTCTTGGTTTCTATCTTCCTATTTATAGGACCCTTGGATCCACTTTCAAACCGTTTTATGAGGACATTACTCATAATTGATCTCATTTAAGAATTTTTGGAAAAGAGTAATAATGCCCTCTCGCTCTCCCTCCCATTTTAAAAATTTCTTCTAGGGGTGTCCTCGATTCAAAACCGATACAATTTGGCCAATTCATAATCAATCCAATATAGGTGAGATATGGATTTTCCAGTCCAATTCGATCTACTTCTTGCTCTTCCAAGTGACCAGGTTTCCTCCTACAAAGGTGCAATATCCTATATGGTTGATTTCGATCCAAGAAGTTCCCTGCCTAATTAGCGTCAGTGTACCCAAGGATGTGAACATTATCATTCTTTCTCATGAGTATAACATGACCAACAAACCTCTCAAGGCACTACAAGATTCTTTTAACCACATTCAAGTGTAACATGGTGGGAGAATGCATGAATTGACTCACAATGCCAACTGCATATGTCATGTCTGGTCTAGTGATAATTAAGTAGATAAGCTTACCAATCAACCTCTAATAATAGCTGATGTTGTTGAGGGGTTCACCTTCCATGTCAAGCTTGAGTTTGTTGTCTAAAGGAGTATGAGCAGGTTTGGAGTCAAGCATGCTAGACTCTTTAAGAAGATCAAGAACATAATTGCGTTGATTTAAAAATAACCCTTCATGTGAAGTGGCCATTTCAATGCCAAGAAAGTACTTCAAGACTCCTAGGTCTTTGATTGAAAACTTCTGTTGCAAATTCCATTTCAGATTGTTGATTTCATCAGCATTTTCACCGTGACAATGAGATCATCAACATAGATGAGGACCACCAATTTTCCAACAGATCCACTTCGAACAAATAGAGAAGAATCTGCATTGCTACTCTGGAAGCCAACTACCTCTAGAACTGAACTCAACTTGGCATACCATGCACGTGGGGATTGTTTTAATCCATAAATAGATTTGTGTAGCTTACAATTATTGATTTGAGGATGACTAGGTGGAAGCTTCATAAAGACTTCTTTTTCAAGATCCTCGTGCAAAAATGCATTTTTCACCTCCATTTGTTATAGAGGCCACCCCTTATTGAATACAATAGACAACAACACACGAACTATATGTTCATTTTTGCAACAGGAGCAAAAGTCTCTTTATAGTCCACACCATACATTTGAGTGAAGCCCCGAGCTACCAATCTTGCTTTATATCTTTCAATAGATCCATCGGAGTGAAACTTGGTTTTGTAAATCCATTGACTACCAACAACCTTCTTTCCTTTAGGAAGCTTAACAACACTCCAAGTGTTGTTATCATCAAGAACTTGCAACTCTTCTTGCATTGCCTTTCTCCATACTGCTTGAAGATTTGCATCCTAGAAGCTTTGTGGATCATGAGCACTAGAAACAACACTGAGTAAGGAAGCATGATGTGGTGAGAACTTGTGATAAGATACAAAGTTGGTGATGGGATGCTTGACAGTGTATGTGACATAATCTTGCAGCCTTGAAGGAGGATGACGATCACACGTAGGATTACGTCTCAAGGGTGCATTAGAGGATTCTATATTGCTTTGGTCCTTATGATGATTAAGAGAATTGTTTGAGTCTTCAACAGGTTCATTTTAAATTTTAATTTCAGGCTCATGAGATGAAGGATGAGCAATAGAAGGCATAGGATGACTGGAGTCAATACTTGCAGCAGGAGTAGGCACTGAAACAAATCAAAAAATGGATCATGGCTTCATTAGTCTTGTGGTAATAAGGAGTTTTTTCATCAAATCAAACATCTCTTGATACGATGAATTTCTTAGAGATATGGTTATAACACTTACACCCCTTCTGTGTTGAAGAATATCCCAAGAACATGCATTTGATAGCTCTTGGATCAAGCTTATCCTGATGAGAAGCCTGAATATGAGCGAAACAGGTGCAACCAAAGACCTTTAAATGAGATAGGTCAATCTTTCTTCCCTTCATAACTTCAAGGGGTGATCTGAAATCCAACACTTTACTAGGCAAATGGTTAATAAGGTAAGTAGCAGTGAGGACTCCTTGAGACCAAAATCTTTTTGGAACGTTCATTTGAAACATTAGAGCTCTAGTTTTCTCAAGTGAATCACAATTTTTCCTTTCGACTACCACATTTTGTTGAGCTGTACCCACACAACTTCTTTGGTGAATGATTCCATGTGTGCTCAAGTATTGTTTCATGAGATGGGACATATATTCAGTGTACCCACACAACTTGTTTGGTGAATGATTCCGTGTGTGCTTAAGTATTGTGTCATGAGATTGGACATATATTCAATTTCGTTATCTTATCGTAGTGTATGAATTTGTGTGGAAAAATGATTTCTAACAAGATTATGGAAGTCCTTGAAAACATTCAATACATCACTTTTGAATTTTAAGAGATATAACCAAGTGATTCTTGAGAAATCATTGATAAAAGTCACAAAATATTTATAACTATCAAAATTAAGATTCAAAGGTTGGACCCCAGATGTCAAGAGTGTACAATCTCAAAGGGTTTATTAGCTCGAGACATAGAGGAATTGAAAGACAACCTATCAGACATAGACAATTGACAGGAGTCACATGTGGTCTGTTGTTTTACTAGGTTAGGAAACAAAACAGATAGAACGGGTTTTGAAAAGTGAGATAAATGTTGATGCCACAAACTTTGATCTGGAATAACTTGGAACTTACTTGAAATCCCTTCCTAGTTTGAAAATCCTTGGACAGGTAAAAGAGGCCATCAAGATTAACCCTTCACCAATCATCTTCTTGGTGGCTATATCCTGAAAAATGACATTATGAGGAGAGAATACAGCAAGGCATTTTAGGGAGATTGTGATTTTCCTAACAGAGAGCAATTGAAAAGGAAAGGAGGGAGTAATGACAGTGAAGGAGTAAGCAATGTGGGAAAGGAGAACTCAACTCAACATATGAAGATCTTCACAGTCACAGTCTTATGAATTTTGAGCTGCCATTCTTTACAAGTGTTTGTGCTATAATTCAATGAACATTGAAACCAAGACAAATATATCTTAAACTAGAGCATATTTGTCTAATCACAAACACACTGATGAGAAAGTATATAAAGGAAGCCATATTTAAAGTGCAGTTATTGCAACAACACTGGTCATGTGAAGAAGAGACGTTGGATCCTTCACCTTGAATTGAAGCCTCTCAAGTTTATCAAGGATAACAAGGGCACTCAGAAGAAATTTCAGACTTCAATTTCTAAGGCTAATCATGCAATCTTCAGACAACGGACTTCGAAGCTTCACTTCCAATCCCGCTGATCTTATCAATAAATTTGCTTTTTATATTCAAAAAACAAAAAGGAATAATGACAGTGAAGGAGTAAACAATGTGGGAAAGAAGAACTCAACAGCCTTGCTTGGCAAATTTGCTGAATTTCTTGTTGAAACTCAAAACCTTTCTCCTATAAAGAAACCTCAGGTACCCTGAATGCTTTTTTTACTGCTCTAAATGTTAGTAAAGTGCATGAGTTTTGGGTCATAGATTTAGGTGCCACTGATCATATGACAAATCAACTCACACACATTTTGAAAATTTGAATCATTCATCTCTAGTGAATATTAACTCCTTAACTATTCTCCTAGCAATCATTTCCATGTTTGATGGCTCCACGCCTTATTATTTCCCTGCAAACAGAAAACCCTATAATTTATAGGAAATTTTAGATTCATTCTTAATTAGGATTAGTTTTAATTGAGGTTTCTGATCTTAGCTTTTCACTAAAGCCACTATGTGTTTTGGGTTTAAAATAAAAACCTTTTTTGAATAGTGACATTGTAACATGGGTGGTATTTTAAGCCAAGGGGAATTCTAGCAACCTTCTCTCTAACCTTCTCTCTTTTTTCTCATGACATGTGTCATTCTCCTTACACATAAAACAATGTCATCAATACATTATTGAAATTTTAATACTTTCTTGAAGCACCGTGTTCATTGATTTTGTAGGATACAATTAGATGTCGAAACGGTTTCTAATTTGTCTAATTTTTTGTAAAGATGATATATGAATGGAGACTTGAAAAATAAACTGTTTGGATCGTTTAAAAAAACAAAACAAAAATCGTAAAGTACCCTAAAGGGTGTCCTTCAAATAAAATTATTTGAACAATCTCTCAATGGAAGGGGATTGATAATATATATATATGTCAAAATTATGTCTTTCTAAGGGCCACCATACTCTTAAGTTTGTATTTATAAGGTAAAAGACCCATCAAAGTCATTTTCAAGTTCATACCCACCTTTAGGGACATTTACAAATACATACTCGAACTCTCGGAAAATTTACAATTTACCCACTCTGTTAAACAAACCATTAATAAGTCTATTAAATACTGATGTATAAAACATGAGATCCCTTTTTTTAATGACGTGGACTTTATATGGGCAAAACAGTAATAAATAATTCCTTGTATTTTAAAATAGGGAGTTTCACTAAAACACCCAAAATGGGGGCTGAAATTATAAAAAAACCCAACACCCAAAACCCATCATTACACACACTCAAAACCCATTTATAAACACACCCAAAAAAATATACAATTGTTGATTTTGGGGTTGATTTTGGGTGTGTTTCTATGTTTAAATAGTTCTTGAGTTTTTTTATAAATACATGTCTAGAATTTGGTTTATTTATAAATTTGTATTTAAAATAATTAAAAATAATGTCACCGCCCAACCACCTCCTTCTCTCTTAGTCCTCTCCTCCTAACCCTAGCCAATACCAAAGCCCTAGCCACCTCGTCTCTCTCTCTCTCTCTCTCTCTCTCTATGTGAGGTCGGCAATACAACATGTAGCCAATAGAGCTGGACCCCCTCATTCTGATGGTGAGGTCGGCGATTTGAGGAGATCTGCGCGTCGTCAGATACATAATGGCATATTCGGCATCTGGGTTTGGGACAACATCGCTCAGTTGTCAAGGTTGGCAAAGACCCAACCACCTAGGTTTCGTAAATCGAAGGTTTGTGACAATGCCTGATGACGTTGTGGGGGTTGGGTTTGCAACGACGTCAAAGGGTGACACCAGTTTTTTCGTGAAGGTTGATGGGATGATGATAGTTCTATAGACAATGAATTTTTATTTTCTGGAGATTAAGGATTATCATATCAATTTTTTCCTAAAAAAATTCAATCTGTAAATTTGATTTTTATTCAACAATTCTTTAAATTTGATTCTGAGTGAGGAGATGAAACTGTTATGGGTTTTGGCTACGTGCATGGTGTTGTATTTGGCAGATGAAATGGTGATGGGTTGTTGGGTTTCGAGAGTGATGATGCTTCCCTCTGCCATCAAGATGCTCAGCTATTAGGTTCTAGTTTTGAGGACCATATTGGGCCACAAGTTCTTTCAGTTTTGAATCTTCAACAGGTCTCCAATGGCCTCTGGCACAACTCTTTGTATGCCCACTAATACTAGTTCTCCCACCAGCATCAAGGCTCCTACTTTGATCAAAGCTCTGGGCTTGGCTGGGTGGGGAAGAGAGAGGGTGAAAGTTAATTTGATATATTTTAAATAAATAAAAATTAGTTTTACTATTTGCATTTGAAGGAATGAAATAGTGAGCAAATATAGCAGCTCCGAATAATAAAAAGATTCATTGGAATTACTCTTTGGCCACCCCTCCCAACATTAATTTCACAACTAAATAATAAAAAAAAAAAAAAAAAAAAAAAAAAAAAAAATCTTTTGGGTGCTTTTCTTCAAAATTTACTGAAATTTGCAGCTTTCCAAGCAAACTCACCATGTCACTACCCAGTAGTCTCCCAATGCCACTCAGCTAATAAGAAAATTTACTCTGCTTCTCCAGAACCAAGTGAAGTCATTAAATTTGTTGCTCAGTGTTGTCAGGCCTACGGTATGGCATGAATCTGTGGTCCTTTGCAGCATTCTTCCTGCGCCTTTTCTCAATGAAGGCTTCAAGCTTGCCAGATCCCTGATCATTTAAAAAAATTACGTTTGTTGCCAAAGCCAAGATGACTAAGTACTAGTCCCAACAAGGTATTTTGAACATCATGACAAAATGAAAATTTTTACCTTGAGTTGTTTATACTTTTCCATAAGTCGTTTCTTTCGGATCTCAGCTGCATATAATTAAAAATGTTAAACAAGGGATTCGAATAATCAGATGATAAGATCCTGGGGTTCACTTGTCAAGGGGTCTAGAATTCCTCATATAGTGAATCTAAAATTGAGAGATCTAAAATATTTTGCTTTTTCTTGCATCTGCCAAGTACCATCCAGAAATATAGACTATTGAAACAAAACACATATGCGCATGCACACACAGATGGAGAGAGAGCAAGAGAGTATTACATTTCTTAAGAAAAAAGGGTTGTTTCCCTTGCTTTGCTGCTTCTCTCTCTTTTTGCTTGTACTCGGCCAGTATTGCAGCTTCAGTGCGCTTGGCTGACTCAGATTTGAGCTGTTTATCCTGAAAAGACACAACAATGAAGAAAACTGAATAGTGACATAGCCAGTTTCTCTCATTTTTCTTTCAAGCAAAATAGAGAGTTAAAAGGAATATATAGCAAGGACAGATTAATGAGGGAATCTATCAAATATATATTTTTGAAGGCAAGCACTTACGATCCAAGATATGTGTTTCTTTAGTTCTTCAATGACTTCTGGGTCCTTGGATTTCTTCACTTGCTTCTGCAGTTCCTGTCATATGCAACACAAAAATCAGCGAAAAATGATAAACATGTAGAGATGAAACTGAAGACATATGACATATTTAAGAAATTTTACCTCTCTCTCGGCAGGAAGCTCGTTTGCAAATAGAAAGTCATATCTCTTCCTAAACCTGTTGAATGCAGGTTATCCTTTTCATTTTCTATGTAACATAAATTTTGTTGAAGCCAAAATAATTACAACTCATTTTTGGCTTGGTACTTCGGATAATCCAGAAGTAGCAACTCATCTTTCATAAAAAGAGAGAAGCCTAAATAAAGTAAGCTATACACACACCACAAATGGGGGGAGAGAGAGAGAGAGCGAGAGAGAGAGAAGCCTACCCATCAACATCCAGTGTTCCACATAAAGATTCAAAACGTGGGTCACGTACCACCTGAACATAGCAAGAAATAATTTCAACCAAAGTACACTGATTGAATTGTTCAAGCTTTACACTAAACGAAGTACATGTAAGCCTTCTGCTTTACTCCAACACTCCATTAGTTGTCTTAATAAGATGATTGCCTAGGTATGGAAATAACTAGCCTAATCATAGATTGACTACTCACAACTTTGCTCATCCACTTTCTCGCTTTAACATAACTTTGATACAAAAAGAACTTCTCTAGGAGAAATGAATCTTAAGAATAAAATCCACATCAAATACTAAAAACCATAATCCTCCTATGTCATGCTTAATAACACACCAGGTTTTGATTCCAAATAGGTCATAGAAAAAACATAAAAACACACATCAAGAAACAAGCTACAGTTATTTATCATCAATTTTTGTCATAGTAAACTATTTAAGTTATCAATATTTTCTCATGAAAACCTTTGGAACCCAATAGGAAAACAGAAAGGTGTACCGCAAATAAGGTTGAATCTTAATTAAGTCATAAAATCACAAAGCAGAACATCTTCATATCAAAAGCTCACCTTTTTTGAACCTTGAATGATCTCTCGAAATCTTGTAACGGGCTTCTTGCAACTAACCTCCATTGGCCTTCAAAAGCAAACATACGCACACATATTCAGCTCCTCAATTGCATTACGAAAAACCCAACAAAAACCAATGGGAAACAATCTAATGCATGCTCAAATTACCGGTTCTTGTTCACCCGGCCACCCTTCTTCTCTTCTTTGGGCTTTGGGTGCACTAAATGTGACCCGTTTGAGCGTGCCTTTTGCAGTTCTCCAAATGTCACATCTGCAAGCTCCTGCTCTATCTCCTCTTCCTATTATAAATATAAAAAAGAATGAAAATCAAATGCAAAAATTGATTCTTCTTCACAACAATAAGAATTATAATAGCAATAAAATAAAATAAAATAAATTCTTTGATTACTTACATCTTCGGATGAAGAAGAAGATTCAGGTTCTTCGAACTTTATTTTTCTTGATGTGCAGATTGTGCTTCGTGGTTTCTTCATTTTAATTATCTGAGTGAAATAGGATTGGGTTTGCCCTAAAAATTGAAATCAAAGTTGATTAATTTCAAGAAAGACATAATAAAGAGCACAATTAAATCCAAAAACATTCAAAATCAGACAAACTAAAACAGATGAGAATATTAGGGCATGAAATGAATCAGTTGGAATTTTGTGTTAATGCAATCTTTTTATATTTGCATGTCTAATAGATGATGAAATTCTGCATACACATTATGAAATTATGCATAATAGATGATGAAACAGAACACCATAGAAACAAAAGGACAAGCCTAATATTTGAACCTGTGTTGCACCGATACGGCAGTCTTGAGGGGTATGCTTGTATTGGATACGGCGATACGCGTGTGATACGTATCTGATACGGCTATACGCGTATCGTGGACTTTTCCTAAAGTTTTACCGTCCGATATACGGTCCCGAAACGGCGCTGCCGCGAGAAGTCTGAGGCGTCGTCGGTGAGGAAGATGAAGAAGCGTCGTCGTCCGTGAGGCTCTGCTGCACGAGGAAGACGAAGAGAGCACGACTTTGTTTGTTTTAGGTTTTCACTGAGACGACGTCGTCTCATTGTTTGGGCTTTTCAATTTCACTGACGTTGGAACGTTTACGGAACAAAACCTTTTTTCAACCCGTGCTGTAAGTTTTTTAGCAGTAAAACCTTTATTATTTTCTTTTAAAACGTAGGCTTACACACAATCAACTCTAACCGTTTTTTTTCCTTTGTAGCTAGCTGCTGTTAGTATTGGGTTATATTTATTTGATTCTTTTTTTGTTATCAAAATGCATTTGATTCACACGATGATGATTATATCAAAATGTATTTGCTATCAAAATGCATTTAATTTGGTTACATGTATTAATTGTTGCATTTATTTGAAGATTTTTCCTATTTAAAGGGGTTATAGCATGCTAAATTTACACACAATACAAAAATACTAGGATTTGAACCCAAGACTTTTTCTAGAAGAGCAATTGCTCCAAACCATTACACAATTACACTGGTGGATCCTTTGCACTGGTTTTTAGTTTTATGTTTTAAACATAATGGATGATTATAACATGATAGATGCAATATCAGTTTTTATTATCTATATTATTTTGATAGCCGCATCAGTGCCATACCCGTATTCTAGTTTTTTGAGTTTTGCAATATCGGCGAATCGTACTGGCCAACCCGTATCTGTATCCGTGCAATATAGATTAGAATTGGAACCAATAAATAGAATCTCCTTCAATACATTAAAAACACCAATCAAACTAAGCCAAAAGACCCAATTGCAGTAAGATTTAGATAACCTAATGCAACGTACTGCTGAGTTTAGAACAGAGAGCATACTAAGTTGAAAATGCAAGTGTGGCTGAATTTATCATTAACTAACTTTTTGAGTTGGCTCTTTGTAAAGCATAAGAAACCAGATTTAAAAAAAATTCAAAGCTGAACAATAGAATCGGCCCCAACCCCAAGTGTTCCATTCCAAGCAATAACTAAAGCTAGTTTGAGTAACAAAACCAATTGCCAGCCCAGACAGAAATAAAACCCTTTCAATTTTCAGCAACTGGAAGTATAATCATATTGTTGCAGTGAAAATACAAAATCCCAAATAAGCTCATAAGAGAAAACCCAGATAACGAAATCACAAATAAGCACCAAATGTATCAAGTTCCAATTCAACTCAAAATCAACACTAAAATCACTCAAACACCAGAGAAAATAAATCAAAGTTATCTAGGGAAGAGGAGCCATAGAAGTGTACCTACGGCAGAATCGAAGCCACAAATCGTTCAACAAGGAGGCCTTGTTTGGTTCATGGGAAAGGAGGCTTGGGAATGGGAATTCAATTGTTTTCCCATGTTTGGTAAGTCCAGGCATGAGAAATGGTTGCCTGGCACATGAGAAAGTAGGGGGGAAAGTGAAGCCCTCCTCTTAACTTGGGTTTTGTTTTCCCTCCTCATGGGAAAGTTTGGGAAAATGAGCCAACATTCAATGCACAATTTTCATGACTATTTTGTCCCAATGAACAATTTATAATTACAACGTATCATTAAATGCATTCTTTTTTTATTTGATTTAATATGGGTATAATTGGAAAATTATACAAATTTTGTTTTCCATTCCTACTCAAAACAAATATGGGAAAAGAAACAAAGTGAAATCTCCCGGTTATTTTTCCCAGCATTACCAAATATGGGAAAGGAATATTTCATTCTCATTCCTTGGGAAATGACATGGGAAATAATTTCTCCTCAAATCCATTCTGTGAACCAAACGGGGCCGGAGAGGAGAAGAGAAGAAGGAGACGCCAAAATCAAAGTAGAGTACAAAAAGACGCTCACGAGTCACGAGTGTCAATTTTTTTTGGTATGAAGGCGTTGTCCTGGGCCTCACACTCTTCGTCACGCTATTCTATGTAGTGTTGCTGACGGTCATGTGAGCCGTTGGATGAATATGAACGAATGAGATTAAAAAGTGGCTTAAATAGGTTTCAACTAAAAACAGGTAAAATAAAATACACACCCGACTCAGACTCCAAAAAAATAAATTGAAGTCTTCTTTGTGATTGGAAATAGGGTTCATCATCGGGCTGGGCTTTATGGGCTTTTTTAATTTTTTTTAAGTTAGGTTGGGCCGGGTTTCAAAGGTTTCAAAGGGGCTGGGGAGCCTGACTTTTTTTTTTTTTTTCCTTACTTTTTTTTTTTTTTAGATAAAGAGTATTTTCTTAGCATAGATTACTAGATAACTTAAGAAAACAAAAATATAATAGTAAAACCTAGACCAATAGCCAATATATTTAAAAAATATTCTACCTAAAAATAAATCTTATGAAAATATTAGCCAAACTCTTTATAGTTTTTTTTTCTCTCTCTCTCTCTCTCTCTCTCTCTCTCTCTCTCTCTCTCTCTCTCTCTCTCATGTCTCTTTCTCTCTCTTCCCTCTCCCCCGTCTATCTCTCTCCTCCCTCTCCTGTCTCTTTTTCTCTCCTCTCTCTCCCATCTCTTTCTCTCTCCTTCCTCTCTCCTTTTCTTTTGATAATTTCAATTTAGGAACTAGGGTTTTTGATTTTTTTGATTTTAATTTCAATTTTTTTCTAGATCTTAAAAATAATTTAGAGTTCAATACCAAACAAGTTTTTAGATCCTAAAATCAGTATTTAAAAACTCATATTTTAACAAAAACTCATAAGTTTTGAGTTCATTTTTTTAAGTAAGATACCAAACAGACCCTAAATTACAACTACTCATATCCTAAGTTACACTAAACCTAAATTTGCAAAGAATAAAGATAAATAATGAATTTGAAGATTTGGTGTTGACGCACTCTCCTTCTTCGTTACTATTTATAAGGTTGGATTTCAACATTAGGACTAAGAAATACAATTCAATCAAGAGCTTAGTTGGTTATAGTATCGTTGATTTTTCCATTGATGATTTCAATTCATACACACAAAACTTAAGCGCCAATTATTTGTAGATGATCACTATTATTTTATTACAAAACTAAGCTAGAATCTACAGACATATACATGATTGTGGAGGCAAGGCAGTTGGACCGTTCACATTGATGATCACTAGTACTTACGATGAGAATGTCAGAACAACAAAATCCCAAGGTCACGTATGCATAATAATCTCAGATAGTTACAATAACTTATTAATTCAGGTGTAAAGTTTTATGTTATATACGATCAAGTGCTCCTCCTCTTCAATGGCAAGGGCTTGAATCCCATTCCGGATGGGGGTTAGTAATAAAAACCCTAAGCAATAACTCTTATCGATACACGAAATCAGGCAAAAAAATTAGAAGAAAAAAAGGATCCCTATATATATATATATTGAAGACAATTTAAAAAGAAAAAAAGAAAACAACAGTAAAAACCCCCCAGCTATACTATTTTTAAAAACATTTAAAAATTGAGTCTCATCGAACGAACGGCTATACTATTTACTATATATTTTTAAAAAAAAAGGACAGCTCTTTGGCGCCCATGTATAAAATACTATACCCTATAAAATACTATAGCCGTGCGGCTATACTTGAAAAATTAAAAAAACTCAGTATAACTATTTTTAATAAAAAAAAGGACCCCCCACCGTATAACCACCACGTGTCAAACCTAGTCTATTTTTAAACAAATAGAAAACACGAAGTATAGTCGTGCAGCTGTACTATTTATTTTTATTTTTAAATGGACCCCCTAGGGCCACGTGTCAAAAATAAGCACCATGTATCAATAACTATTTTTTTATAAAAAAAATCGTAGTATAGCCGCCCGGATATACTAGTTACATACATTATATTCAAACGGTAAAGCTGCACAGCTATGCTATTTAATTTTAAAAAATAAAGAAAAAATAACCCTCCTAATTGCATTAGTTTGTACTTTATACATATTAATTTGCTAGTTTCAACATATCCAAAGTAGATATTAATCGTCTACTATATAATATTGTAATATAATTTTTTATAACATATATTATTCTTATTCAATAGTATGTGAGAATTATTTGTATAATACATGAATTTTGTGTGTCTTACTGCAAATTTTATAAAAAAGAATACTTGTATTAAAGGTTAGAAATACGTATGTACATGTACAATATGACTATTCCACATTTTCTTTTTTAAAAACGTGAGACGTGTATAGAACACGAATGTATTATTGAAAAATACGTACGTATGTGTATAATAGATTATTAAAGGTGAAAGTGCTAAATTCTTTGTACGGGTAATAGCTCTGGAAAAGTAAAACATTAAATGGGGACAATAGGCCTAATAGGAACGGATAACTACTCTTATCGATAAACGAAAATAGGGGAAAAAATTAAAAGAAAAAAATGATCCCTATATATATATTGAAGACAATTTTTTTGATAAAAATAATAATAATAAAGCCACCGGCTATACTATTTACTATATTAAAAAAAGAGGACAGACGCACAGCCCTTTGGCGCCCACATGTAAAATAGTATAGCCATCCGGCTATACTTGAAATATTAAACAAACTAAGTATAGCCGTGCCGCTAGACTATTTTTAATAAAAAAGGACCCTCACCGATTAGTCGCCATGTGTCAAACGTAGGCTATTTTTAAAAAAAATAGAAAACACAGAGTTTAGTTGTGCGGCTATACTATTTTCATTTTATTTTTAAAGGGAACCTAGCGCCACGTGTCATAAAAAGTTTTTTTTTAAATGGTAGTATAGCCGCCCGGCTGTACTATTTAAATGCATTATATTCAAGAGTTATAGCCGCACGACTAAGCTATTTAATAAAAATAAATAAAGAAAAAAGGACCCTCCTAATTGCATTAGTTTATACTTTATACATATTAATTTGCTAGTTTCAACATATCCAAAGTAGATATTAATTGTCTATTATATAATATTGTAATATAATTTTTTATAACATATATTATTCTTATTCAATAGTATGTGAGAATTATTTGTATAATACGTGAATTTTGCGTGTCTTATTGAAAATTTTCTAAAAAATATGTGTATTAAATGTTAGAAATACGTATGTACATGTACAATACGATTATTCCACATTTCCTTTTTAAAAAACATGAGACGTGTATAGAACACGAATGTAATATTGAAAAATACGTACGTATGTGTATAATAGATTATTAAATGTGAAAGTGCTAAATTCTTTGTACGGGTAATAACTATGAAAAAGTAAAAAATTAAAAGGGGACAATAGGCCTAATAGTAATGGATAACTACTCTTATCGATAAACGAAAATCGGGGAAAAAAATTAAAAGAAAAAAAAGGATCCCTATATATATACATTGAAGACAATTTTTTTTTATTAAAAAAAAACGTAAAGCTGCTCGGCTATTCTATTTTTTAAAAACATTTAAAAAATCGAGTAACGCTGCACAACTATACTATTTACTATATATATATATATATATATAAAGAGGATAGGCGCACAACCTTTTTGGCGCCCACGTGTAAAATAGTATATCCGTGCTGTTATACGTGAAATATTAAAAAAAAACTACGTGTAGCCGTGCGGCTGTACTATTTTTAATGAAAAAGGACCCTCACAGATTAGCCGTCACGTGTCAAACCTAGTCTATTTTTTTAAAAAAAAAAACATGAAGTATAGCCGTCGGTTGTACTAATTTTTTTATTTTTAAAGGGACCCTCTAGCGCCGTCCTGCTGTACTATTTTTTAAAAACATTCAAAAAATCGAGTATCGCAACTCGGCTATATGAATTAATATATTTATAAATAAAAAAAGGATAGACGCACAGCTTTTGGCGCCCATGTGTAAAATAATATAGCCGTACGACTATACTTGAAAATTTAAAAAAACTAAGTATAGCCGTGCCGCTAGACTATTTTTAATAAAAAAAAGGACCCCCACGTGTCAAACCTAGGCTATTTTTAAAAAAATAGAAAACATTGAGTATAGCCATGCGGCTGTACTATTTTATTTTTATTTTTAAAGGGACCCTAGCACCACGTGTCAAAAATAAGTTTTTTTTATAAAAAAAAATCGAAGTGTAGCCACCCGGCCATACTATTTAAATACATTATGTTCAAAGGTGATAGCTGCGCGGCTATGCTATTTAATTTAATTTAATTTTTTAAAAAAGGACACTCCTAATTGCATTACTTTGTACTTTATACATATTGATTTACTAGTTTCAACATATCCAAAGTAGATATTAATCGTCTACTATATAATATTGTAATATAATTTTTTATAACATATATTATTCTTATTCAAATACGACTATTCCACATTTCCTTTTTAAAAAATGTGAGACTTGTATAGAACACGAATGTATTATTGAAAAATACATACATTTATGTATAATAGATTATTAAACTTGAAAGTGCTAAATTCTTTATAAGGGACTAACTCTGGAAAAGTAAAAAATTAAAAGGGGACAATAAGCCTAATAGTAATGGATAACTATTCTTATCGATAAACAAAAATAGGGGAAAAAAATTAAAAGAAAAAAAGGATCCCTATATATATATTTAAGACAATTTATCAAGTAAAGCCGCGCGGCTATACTATTTTTAAAAAAGATTTAAAAAATTGAGTATAGCCGCCCGGCTATACTATTTACTATATAAAAACAAGAGGACAGACACACAGCCCTTTGGCACCCACGTGTAAAATAGTATAGCTGTGTGGCTATACTTGAAAAAAAAACTAAGTATAGTCGTGCTGCTAGACTATTTTTAATAAAAAAGGGCCCCCACCGATTAGTCGCCACATGTCAAACCTAGTCTATTTATAAAAAAAAATATAGAAAACCCGGAGTATACATGTGCGCTGTATTATTTATTTTTATTTTTAAAGGGACCCTCTAGCGCCATGTGTCAAAATAATCGCCACGTTTCAAAAACAAGTTTTTTTATAAAAAAAATTGTAGTATAGACACCCGACTGTACTATTTAAATACATTATATTCAAAAGGTATAGTTGCATGGCTATGCTATTTAATAAAAAAAATTAAGAAAAAAGGACCCTCCTAATTGCATTAGTTTGTACTTTATACATATTAATTTGCTAGTTTCAACATATCCAAAGTATATATTAATCGTCTAACTAAATAATATTGTAATATAATTTCTTATAACATATATTATTCTTATTCAATAGTATGTGAGAATTATTTGTATAATACGTGAATTTTATGTGTCTTACTGCAAATTTTGTAAAAAATACATGTATTAAAGGTTAGAAATACGTATGTACATGTACAATACGACTATCCCACATTTTCTTTTTTAAAAACGTGACATGTGTATAGAACACGAATGTATTATTTTAAAATATGTACCTATGTGTACAATAGATTATTAGACGTGAAAGTGTTAAATTCTTTATACGGGTAATAACTCTGGAAAAGTAAAAATTTAAAAGGGGACAATAGGCCTAATAGTAATAGATAACTACTCTTATCGATAAACGAAAATCGGGGAGAAAAATTAAAAGAAAAAAAGGATTATTCAACGAATGCACTTGCATTCGCGTGAAAAATAGCGCGTTTGTTTGATAAAGTATTTTAGTTGGTCCAATTTCCCAAGGAACGACGAACTTTACTCAACGAATACACCCCTTGCGTCCTTGGAGTAAAATACCTTGTTTGTTGAGTAAATCATGGAGTTCGTTGGGTAATTTGGTCAACGAACAACATCATTTACTCGACGAACGAGTTGCTTAGCGTTCATTAGGTAGGTTTGTTGGCATAAATTACTCAATATAACTTTCGTGATTTACTACTAATTCAACCCAATTAACTATTGGGAATAATATTGAACTTTGTTGATTATCTCCAATTATTACTATATTGTTAATTAAAAAAAATCAATAATATCAAACATATGATTGTTGATACAAATATAAATTTAAAAACTTTCAACAAAAATTATTACTTAATGGTCGATTGATTGAGCCACATTGAATTGACAAAAAAGAAAATTGGACTTTTTCGATTATGATCAATGCCCAATTGATAATCATGTGACCATGAATGTTTAGGAAATGAAGTGGAAGTATGATAAGTCTTCTTATATCCAATCTCATTGCATAGTCCTCATACGAATCATATTCCAAGGATTGTTGTGTTGTTATGATTGTAGACTAGATATCATAGTTGAAAACAACGATTTTGCCCATAAATGATGGTGAAATATCCAGAAAAGAAAGCAACATCACATGTTTGGCTTTAGGGCATATATTTAACATCCTTTCATATTATTTTATTTTACATAATTCAATTATTTTTAACGTATGAAATGACCAATTTGCCCTCATACTTAATGACAGATTGGACGAAATGTTAGGGAATTAAACGACAGGGGAGACATTGGCGATAAAGACAAATATTCATATCCTTAATTTTATATATAAAAAAAATCATGAGATAAATTGAAATTTTGGTATAAGTTCAAGGACTAAATCAACAATTAAATGTGATATCATCTATTCTCTCTAACCAAGACTACATGTCACATAAATAATAAATAAGATCTCAAAAAAGAAACAGAAACAAAGAAAACACTTCACCTAAAAATTTTTGTAATACATTTAGCTCAATTTATAACTTGTAGAGTACACAAATGTTAGCCCCTAAATATTAGACTCTCAAAAGAAGGTGAGAATCTCACCAAGTATGCATGAAAAGTCCAAGTGAGCATACACCTTCCCGCAAATGAGAGGGAGGTAGAGAGAGATATTATTTAAACACTTCGATGGTATCTTTAAACATATATTTCAGTGTAACAAAAATGCCCTCATACTAATCATATTTCAAGGACTTGTTATTTTAATGTTATAATTATAGACTATATATTATAGTTGAAAACAACAATTTTGCCCATAAATGATGGTGAAATATCTAGAAATTAACATCACATGTTTGACTTTAGGGCATATTTTTAACATCCTTTCATATTATTTTATTTTAATTATTTAATTATTTAATTATTTTTAAAGTACGAAATAACCAATTTGCCCTCATGTTTAATGGCAAATTGGATGGAATGTTAGGGATTAGACAACAAGGGGACATTGACGAAAAAGAAAAATTCATATCCTTAATTTTCTAAATAAAGGTCATGGAGTAAATTGAAAAATGAGTACAAGTTCAAGGGGTAAATCAACAATTTAGTCATGTTTAATGGTTTTTGTGGGCATATATTGCCTATTACATCCTTTGTAGCATGAATGAAAGCCTAAAACATTGTTGAACTTGCAGCTGTAGTTATTTTTCGTAGTGTCATGCAATTACATATACCTATGCAATTTGACATCTTTCATGGGAATTCAGAACAACTAATCTCCGGTGCAATGATGTTCCTCTCTCTGCATTATTCATGCTCCACTCAGTAGCCAATCCATTATCGTAGCATACTAACATCATGGTAAAAGTTGTCTACATGAAAAATTTCTTAACTGAGTTACAACCTCAACCTCTAAGGATTCCATTACTTGAAAGCGCGAGTGAAGTGGCGGAGGACGTAGGCGAGGTCGGCTTCGGCCTAGTCTTCTGAACTGACACCTTTCTCGCATTCGAAGCACAGCGGTCTCTCTATCTCCTCTCCGATGGCTGAGACGCCCAGATTCCGATCTGGGGACATAGATGAAGCTTGGATTTCCGAGAGAGAGTGCGCAGAGATGAGATGAAGCAGATCCAGTGCACGCGAGGGATTATTCTTTGTTTTCTCAGTCACGTGTATTTCACGTGCCCCTTAATGAAAATGGCTAAAACAAGTCATCAGGTCATTCAATCTCAGCCCTTAATGTTTAAAATGAAATATGAGCCCTTGGATGATTAGATGCACCCGTACAATCGATGTACCACAGAATTTTAGTCTTTGTATACTTTTTTTCCTTCTTCCTCTCTCCCCATTTTTTTTTTGGGGGAAAAAAAAAAAAAAAAAAAAAAAAAAAAAAAAAAAAAAAAAAAAAAAAAAAAAAAAAAAAAAAAAAAAAAAAAAAAAAAAAAAAAAAAAAAAAAAAAAAAAAAAAAAAAAAAAAAAAAAAAAAAAAAAAAAAAAAAAAAAAAAAAAAAAAAAAAAAAAAAAAAAAAAAAAAAAAAAAAAAAAAAAAAAAAAAAAAAAAAAAAAAAAAAAAAAAAAAAAAAAAAAAAAAAAAAAAAAAAAAAAAAAAAAAAAAAAAAAAAAAAAAAAAAAAAAAAAAAAAAAAAAAAAAAAAAAAAAAAAAAAAAAAAAAAAAAAAAAAAAAAAAAAAAAAAAAAAAAAAAAAAAAAAAAAAAAAAAAAAAAAAAAAAAAAAAAAAAAAAAAAAAAAAACCATCTCAGGAGTAAACACAAACGGGTGAACAGTTTTGTTAGGACATATTTTTTTTTTGCAGTATTTATTTTTTTTAGATAAAAATCCTTAATTAAATTTAGATATTACAATAATTATTTAGATATTGCATTTGGAAAATCAAACTATAGTAATTTACAAATGTTTGATATCTTTTTGATATTAAAACAAGTTTAATAATTCAAGATGTGATACTTTCTTTATCGCAAGCAATTTTTACCTTGTGAAATTATATTTTTCAATTTGAAGTCAAAAGTCAAATATACAAAAATTATACATATATATATAATATTTTTAATTATTGTTTTACTTGGTCCCTAAAAAACCTAGAATTATATAGAGTGAGCTTAGCTCCTTTAACAATGTTTCGACCAACTGAGATTAATCTTGAGAAGGCAAAAAATAAATATCATAATTTTATTCTTTATTAAAAAAAATTATTTGTTTTCTTTTTATTATTGTTTTAAATCTTTTTTTTTCCAGATATTGTTATAAATCTTTGAATTGGGTTTCTTTGTAGCATTTATTTACCTTTTAGGTCAAAAACCCCAATTAAATTTAAATATTATAAGAATTATTTTTTAGTCCGACACAGCACCAAACATAGGTCTTCACTATTTTTACAATCCAGCTTCTTAGTCTGACGCAGCACCAAACATAGGTCAGTACTTAATCAAGCTTAGGTCAATCCGATTTAATCCGAGACAGCCCCAGAATTTAATCTAGTCCATGACAGTCTGCCGTGCCAAACAACCCCCTGTACAATGCATGTCTAATTTATTGCATTTGACTAGGTCTGTAAATGATTGATTTTAAACTAAAGGTCATTACAGTAACCATATATACGTATTGATAATCAAGAAACCCAAGAAAAAAATATATTTAGTAACTACGTATATATGTACCCAACCCGGGTTTCATCCAAGGGCTCACTTTCTATTCACATATTTAAATTTGTCTCTTTTTTGCAATACCCATCTTGAATTACATATGTGATAAGAAGACGGAATCAGAAATTTTCTAAAAGTTGGGTGGAGTCGGTAGGTTAATGTTTTGTAAGTGGAGTGAATGGAGTTAAATCTTTAGGATCGAGAGAACTAATTTTGTTAGGACGATGTGTGAGCTTTCTAAAAATTAGCACTATAATTCTTTATTTTCAAAATCTTAGACCTTAGCTTCAGCTCAGCCCTTGGTGGTAATCTCTGGTCAGGTAAAGCCTGTCCCGCTGCAACGTAGCTATAGGGTATAACCAAGGGTTAGCAAAGCACATACAACATTTCAAGCGCTAGATTAAAAGTTGTAACACCCGTTGACAGTCCCAAATTAACAGTCCCATTAGAGCATTTCCAGCAAGCAGGCTGGGGGGAGGGCTGGGGGGGGGCTGGGGGAAAAACATGTTTCCAGCAAGCCAAAGCTGCCAGGGCAAGGTGTGGGCCCCAGAAAAAAAAATTGCCTGGGCTAGCCCTCGGGCAGGTCCAGCCCGAGGAGCAAAACGAGTTTTGGGCCTACGTCAGCGCGCTGACGTCACGACGACGTCAGCGCAGCTGTTTAAATTTTTTTAACGTTGGCGCGTGCTGCACGCGCCAACATTAAAAAAAATTTGACGCGCCCGCTACAGTGCCCCGCCAACGGATCTATTCCACGTGGCGCGCACTGAAGCTGTCCGATCAAAGTTGTTCAAAATCCAACGCTTCTCATTTTTCGCGAATAAAAAAATGAAAAAAAAAATCGGAAGTTGCACCCAACGGCTCTCTTCCACGTGGCGATGCGCTGGCGCTCCGATGAAGTCCTTCCAGCAATCCAACGGCAGCTGTTCAATCTGGCCAAAAAATAATGAAAAAAAATGAAAAAAAAATCGGAAAAAATTTGAAAAAATACCCAAAAAATACTGATGTTTTTTCCTATAAATACCAACAAATACTCTTCACTTTTAACACCACCTCTTCATACATTTTCTTCTCATTCTACCATTATTCACTTTCTAGTCTAAATTTTTTTCACTTTCAAGTTGAATTTTTCTAGAAAAATTTATGGGTTCTTCTAGTGAAACCGGAGGGGCATGGAGTGTCATGGAAGATGTTAGCTTGTGTGAGTCTTGGCTCCACATTAGTCATTGTCCCGTATCGGGCAATGAGATGAAATTCTGTCATATGTGGAAAAAAATTCATCAGGATTTTTGTGAAAGGGTAATTGGTACGACCCGTACAGATCAAGCACTATCTAGTAGGTGGAAAATTCTTAACAAAGAGTTGGCGAAATGGAGGGATGCCTTGGCAAAGGCGATGGACAACCATAGAAGCGGGGAAAACCTTACCAGTGAGGTAAATTATTTGTAATTTTTGTTTTATTAATTTCTATGTCATATTAAAGTTAATTTAAATATTTCTTGCAATTTATATATTTTGTTAATATTTCTTGTATTTCCAATATTAATATGAATGTTTGTTGCAATATTTAAATTTTGTTTTTCATTTCTAATAAATTGTTAAGGTTTCTTGTATTTCCATTATTATTTTTTTATACTTGTTGAATTGCCAATAATTTTTAAAGTTTCTTGCATTCCTATTTCTTGTATTTCCAATATTAATATGAATGTTTGTTGCAATATTTAAATTTTGTTTTTCATTTCTAATAAATTGTTAAGGTTTCTTGTATTTCCATTATTATTTTTTTATACTTGTTGAATTGCCAATAATTTTTAAAGTTTCTTGCATTCCTATTTTTTTTTATAGACTATACAAGCACAAATGTTTTTTGGTGCTACTGGGCAAGGAAAAAAAAGCTTCAACCATACCCATTGTTGGGAGGTGGTGAAGAATTGTAAGAAATTCCAAATTATTCCAACGGGTCCGACGGTAGTCTTGAACGAGACGCCACTCTATGAGACACCGGCATCGGATTCACCTATGGATTCCCCGATGAGTCAAGACTCACCTATCGAAAAGGAGCCGAGGCCTATTGGGAGGAAGGCGGCGAAGGCGAAGAGAGGGAGTAATTCTACCAAGTCATCATCTAAATTTTTGGAGGAACTTTCAAGGATGCAAGCCATGAGAATTGAAATGGACATGAAACAACAAGAGCACGATAGGGCAATTGATGTAGAAAATGCAAAAGAAAGGGAGTATGTACGCCAACAAAGGGAGTATGCACGCCAAGAAAGGGAGTATGCACGACAAGAAAAGATTGAAAATAAGGATCGGGAAACAATGGCCATGGATACAACCCATATGTCCCCTGACACAAAACAATATTGGAAGCTAGAACGAAGGGATGTTATGAGACGAAGACTTTTTCGTGACGATGGACCTAGCAACACGGATTGGTTAAATGATCAAAACAATTAAGTTAGTTTGCTTGCCTTTCATTTCATTGTACCATTAAATTAGTTTGCTTGCCTTTCATTTCATTGTACCATTAAATTAGTTTGTTTGCCTTTCATTTCATTGTACCATTAAATTAGTTTGCTTGCCTTTCATTTCATTGTAATTTTTTTTTATTTACAAAATTAGTGGTAATTCATGTATTTTATTTTATGAGTTGTATTGATTTTCTTGTAGTGAATGAAGAAAATATTCAACAAACTTCCTTTTTATTCATACATAAAAAGCAAACCACAACCAAAGCATAAAAAATAAACAAACCACAACCAAAGCATAAAAAATAAACAAACCACAACCAAAGCATGAAAAAAACAACAAAGCATAACTAAAAATACAACATAAACATAATGCACTAAAATAACTTCTTCACTTGACTTCATTGACCTTCATTGCCTTTCACCGCCCACAAATGCTCCATCAAATCAATTTGACGGTGTTCATGAATATACGACGATTGCATCTCCGTGTAGCGCTCAATCATGCGATGCATGAAAGTACCGTCTCTAACTAACGGATCATGCTGCACTGGTTCTCCATTTGGCCCCATAGGTTTTTCATAAATTCGTGTTAAGGTCGTGTTCATGGGATCTGGCTCATACACTTCCTCAACATCATAATCATACTCATCTTCCACAATCATGTTGTGGAGGATGATACAAGTCATCATTATACTTCTGAGCACCTCCTCGTCAAATAGACGCGCCGCGCCCCTGATAATAGCCCACCGAGCTTGAAGGATACCAAAGCACCTCTCCACATCTTTTCTGTACCCCTCTTGATAGGCAGCAAAAAAATTTTCCTTCTCGGATCGGGGATGTGGAATTGATTTCACAAATGTTGTCCATCTCGGGTAGATACCATCAGCTAGATAATACCCGTTTTGATACACGGTATTATTGACTTGATATGTGATATTTGGGCATTCACCTCTCAAAATATCATTGAACACCGGGGATTGACCCAGGACGTTCAAATCATTTTGAGAGCCGGCAACTCCAAAGAAGGCGTGCCAAACCCAGGTATCAAAACCAGCAACTGCTTCGAGGATGATGCTTTTCTGCCCTTTCCGATTACCATAATCCCCTTGCCAAGCAGATGGACAATTTTTCCATTGCCAGTGCATGCAGTCAATGCTACCAATCATTCCAGGAAATCCACGAGACTCAGCTTTTTGTAGAAGCCGTTGCAGGTCCCTGGGCGTAGGTCTGCGCAGGTAGTCCATGGTGTACAGATTTTCCACTGCATCACAAAATCGCACCAAGCTCTCCAAAATAGTGGACTTCCCCATCCGGGCAATCTCATCCACTTGATCAGCAGATGACCCATACGCCAACATTCGTATCACAGCTGTGAACTTTTGCTCGGGAAGCAGCCCCAAATCTCCAGCACAATTTTTCTTTTGAACAAAGTAGTCATCATAATTGCAAATATCATGCATGACTTTATTGAACAAATGGGGTTGCATTCTATATCTTGCTCGAAAATGAACATCAGAGTACAGAGATTGTGGGATAAAATAATCTTCCAGAAGATTCTTACCCCGAGAATGTCTATGTCTGTCCACATTCGATGCCCGGCCTTCTCGTGAACCACGACGGCTCTGGTTTTCTTCCTCCATCAAAGCAACGGCCACACCAAGTTGCTCATCTAGTTCTCTCTGCGCCCTTTTGCTTGCAGCTCTTCTGCGCATTCTTGCTCGCCTTTCTCGCTGTTGCCTATCCAAAACATCTTCCATGTCTGACATTGAGAATGGAGAATGAAATCTAAAATCTGAGAAATGAAATCTAAAATATGAGAAATGAAGATGCAGAGAAGATATGGTGTGGGAGGTATGAGCTGAGCCTCTGGTTTTATAGAAAAATTTAGACAGATAGAGATGACACGTGGCGCAATTTTAGAGGATGAAAATCTTATCTGAAATTTGAAATTCAAATGAAATTTGGAATTGGTAATTTATCTGGAATTTGAATTTCGAAATGTATCTGAAATTCAAATTTTGAATTTATCTCAAATTTGAATTTTGAAATGTATCTGAAATTTGAAATTTATCTGAAATTTATCTGAAATTTGAAACCGAAAATCTTATCCGATTGATATAGAATTGACACGTAGGAACCCAAAAATCTTATCCGAAAATATTATCCAAATTAATTGTTTAAATAAACAAAGTTGTGAAAAAAAACAAAAAAATGAATAGTGTTTGCCATGGCAAGGGGCTAACTGCTGGAAACACACATTTGCTGGGGGGAGCTAGGGCAGCCACTATTCACGTGAATAGTAACTGCCCTAGGGCTCCCCTTGCCATGGCAAGGGGCTAACTGGTGGAAATGCTCTTAGCAAAGCACATAGAATCATAGGGTCTCGCCCATTGACAGTCCCAAATTAACACCGCAAATCCCTTTTTTTTCATTGATATATAAGAAACAAGAAAAGTGGCTCCAGATTAAAAGTTGTAAACCAAAAGAGATATATATCATTATTGTATTCTAAATTACTGTTGAGAGGCATCGAAATTGGTGCAAAGAGGCAGCCGTGAACCTTTCTTTGGGTATTTACTCTACTTCTCTCTTTTCCTTGAGAAAGAACTAACAACTTTCTTAAAGAAAAGAAAGGAAATAGCCATCTTATTGAACCATAGAACAAACCTGAAACAATATTCTTATCGAATGAAATCAAAAAGAAAACTACGTACATAAAGAAGAAGACGACGAAGATATGATGAAAAGGCTACAAATGCAGAAAATACAATACAATGCTTTAAATAGGAAACAATTGAAACCATAAAGAAGTACCCCAACAATTTTAAATAGATCTAACACAAACCAAACTGACTGTAACTGTTGGAGTTTTACAGAGTAGCAGGTTTACTTGCACAGAAAGTTGATGAGAGAATGTTTCAGAGAGAAAAGAGAGAGAGACGTTGAAAGAGAGAGAGAGAGTCTGTTAATTAGGCAATGATTGTAATCATGCACACACTCATGGTGTGATCTCATTCCACTATCAATATATATTCTTTAACCAGTACAAAAACGACTCAGCCAATACACAGTTGTACCGGCCTGTGAGCTGTACACTGGCATGAATCTGGACCTATAAGTCCAACAAAATGTGATAGCATATGAGCCATACACCTGGCTAACTAACAATTTAAACCTGGAAACAATTTATACTTCAACACTCTCTTATAAATTGTTAACTGGTTTAACACCAAGCAATCCTCTCAGATAGTTGAACCGATCTTTAGACAGAGCTTTAGTAAAAATGTCAGCCACTTGTTCTTCAGACTTGTAGTACCTCAAGTCCACTACCTCATCTTGCAAAGCATCTCAGATGAAATGATACCTGCGGTTGACGTGCTTGGTTTTCTGATGGAAAACTGGATTTCTTGTTATTGCAATGGCAGAGGTATTATCCACCATTAATGGGGTTGCATCAGTTTGCAATTCTCCAAAGTCTTCTAGCACAAACCTCAGCCATATAGCCTGTGTAGTAGCTTCACTTTTGCTGACATATTCAGCTTTAGCTGTGGAGAGAGCTACACTGTGTTGTTTGACTGATGCCCAAGAAAATACTCCACTGCCAAAAGAGAAAGCATAGCCATAAGTGCTTCTCATGTCATCTTGGCTTCCACTCCAATCACTGTCACAATATCCAATTATGATAGCCTCTTTTCCCTTATGATATTCAATACCAAAATCAATGGTGCCATGAATATACCTCAGCACCCTCTTAGCTGTTCCATAGTGTTTCTTTGTTGGACAATGCATGAACCGAGCTAATAGGCTAGCTGCAAACATTATGTCAGGTCTTGTAGCTGTTAGATACAATAAGCTACCCACAATATGTCTGTATTCATTCTCATCTGTAGGTTCACTTCCATCATCCTTGCACAGTTTCTCACTTGTCACCAGAGGAGTACTAACTGGCTTACATTGTTTCAAACCAAACTTGCTCAATAATACCAGTGCATATTTCTTTTGGTTTATGAAAATGCAAGTTTCAGTTTGAATCACTGTCATACTAAGAAAGTGATATAACAGACCTAAGTCAGTCATTTCATACCTTCTCATCATTTCAGACTTGAATTCTGTAATTAATTCTCCACTGCTTCCTGTATACACAATGTCATCAACATAGATTGAGACAATTAGAGTTCCAGAGTCTTCCTTAGTCTTGCAGTACAATGTAGCCTCACTTGTGTTTCTGACATAACCATAGCTAATGAGATAGGCATTAATTCCTCATACTAGGCCCTTGGAGCATGTTTTAAGCCATACAAGGCTTTCTTCAACTTGTACACCTTATCCTCATAGTGTGTGATCACAAATCCATCAGGTTGATCTACATAAACTTCCTCCTTAAGCACATCATTTAGGAATGCAGACTTGACATGTAACTGTTATAGTTTCCACCCTTTTTGAGATGCGAAAGCTATGAGAGTCCTAATTGGGTTAAGTCTGGCCACATGAGCAAAAGTCTCATTGAAGTCAATTTCAGGCTTTTGTGCATAGCCTTTGACCACCAGCCTAGCTTTATGCTTTTGTATTGAGCCATCAAGGTTCAATTTGGTTTTATAAACCCATTTAACACCGATCACAGGTTTATCACTTGGTCTATCAACTAGTTCCCAAATCTCATTCTTCTCAATCATCTCCATTTCTATCTCCATTGCCTTTTGCCAAGCCTTATCCTCTGAAGCTTCTGCAAAATTCTCTGGCTCAATGATGCTCATATTGCATCTAGCATAGATCTCAGTGATGTCTCTAAGCTTCACAGGTGTAGAACTTGGTGAGTCACCTGGTGAATCAACATTAGCACCATATGTAAGCACCTCAATTGGTCTAGAGGTGCTGTCAATCATTGTTTCATCATATTCCTCTTCAGAGCTTCTAGAAGTGTCTTCAAACCTCATTGGAATTGAGATAGAATCAGCAGTTTGCTTGTCCCAATCCCATAATGAATTCTCATCAAAGGTCACACTTTGGATGTAGTGATCTTGTTGATCTACAAATTGTACACTATGTACCCCTTTTCACATTTTCCATAGCCAACAAAAATGCATTTTATAGCTGCATCCTCCAACTTAGACCTTAATTGACTAGGCACATGACAGAAATAGATAGAGCCAAACACTCTCAAGTGCTTAACTCCAGGCTTTCTTCCACTAAAAGCTTCAAAAGGAGTGATATTGTCTAAAGCGTTTGTGGGGCATCTATTCTGAATATAGATAGCTGTATTCACTGCCTCTCCCCAGAATTTGTATGGTAGTTTGTTCTCTTTCATCATTGTCTTGCTCATCTCTACAATGGTCATGTTCTTTCTCTCAGCAACTCCATTTTGCTGAGGTGAGTAGGCCACAATTAGTTGGCCTTCCAAGCCAATTTCTTCACAAAACTACATAAATTCAGTGGAAGTATATTCTCCACCTCTGTCACTTTTAAGTTTCTTGATTTTGTAGCCACTTCGTAATTCCACCATAGCCTTAAATTTCTTGAAAATGTTAAACACTTTTGACTTAAACTACATGAAGTACACCCAGCACATTCTAGTGCAGTCATCAATGAAAGTCAAGAAGTATTTGTTTCCACCTATTGTTGTAGTCTACATTGGTCCATAGACATCTGAATGAACCAGTTCCAGAGGTACACTAGCTCTCAAAGTATTCTCTTTACCAAAGGCCTCCTTGTGTGATTTTCCAATTTCACAGTCTTGGCAAATTCTGTATGCATTGCCAATTTCAGGCAATCCATAGACCAGCTCCTGTTGTTGTAACAACTTCAAACTCTGCATATTCAAATGACTAAACCTCTTGTACCAACACCAAGTGGATTCTTCAACTATTGCTTTCATAGCCACAGAGTTTGCATATTTTAGTGAGAGTGGAAAACATCTGTTTCCTGTCATGGAAACTTTTGCCACCAGATTTTCCATGAAGCTGTCATCAAATATCTCACCATAAAATTGCCAAAAACCAGATAGTACCCATGCTCTAACATTTTACCTACACTAAGTAAATTTTCATCCAATCCTGGTTCAAGCATAACCTCTTTGATATATCTAGGCCCAGCTTTAGTGTCAATCACCAAAGTGCCTTACCAGTTGCTTGCACTAAGTCTCCTGTGCCCATTTTCACTTTTGTAGTAACCTTAGCATCAATATTGACTAGGAGAGATGCATGTGAGGTCACATGATTGCTACATGCATTGTCCACATACCACACACCATTATTCTTTACTATTGAAGCAGCATGACAAGCATAGAACATGATACCTTCTTCCTCTTTGTGTGATGCATAGTTAGCAGTTTGATCAGATTTTCCTCTGCATTCTTTGGCTATATGACCAAACCTCTCCCATTTGTAACATTTTGGTTTACCTTTGAACCAACAGACACCATAGTGCAACTTGTCACAGGTTTTGCAGGGAACCTTTGCTTCTTCAGTCTGATTTTCCTTCTTGGAATTATTGTCAGACTTTCAGTCCCACTTCTTCCCTTTTGAGATTTCCAATTCTTTTTAGACTTGGAACTACCTGCTTACCCTGTGTTTGATTGGTCTTTAGAAGTCACATTCAGGCTAGAGAATGCCTTCTCAGTCACTCTCTCATTATGCCTTTACAGTCGTTGTTCATGAGATTTTAGAGAGCCTATAACCTCCTGAACTCCTATAGATTCTGTATCCTTTCACTACTACAAAAAGTGACAAAGACGACCAGAAAAAAACGACGGTCTAAGGGAAAACCGTCGTTGTTTTTTAAAAGACGACGGTTTTATAAAACCGCCGTGTAATAACACCTTAGACACCTAAAAAATGGAGATTCCAATGGTTGTTCCTAAAAGACGACGCACCTAATTAAAAAACCGACGTCTTATTGAAATGGGATTTCTGCAAACTAAAATCTAAGCCAACAAAGAACGGCAGAAGTTATGAATAGACCAACGTAAAAAGTATAGACGACGATTTCAAAAAAAAGCCGCCGTTTTTACTCAGAAATTAACACGACCAAGTTTTTGTATAAGGCGCCGTATAATTACAAATAAATCCACGGCGATATAATACAAAATACGGCCGTATTAAATTAATGTACAACTACGGCAAAGATAAATATATCGACGTCTTTCTCGTATAGTTCTACGACGGTATCTTTAACTCTCACCACGTTGGGGTTTTTCATTTAACGACGTATTATAAAATTTAACATCGTATTTATTCACTTTATACGTCATACCTTATATTTAAACCGTCGTCTTAATAAGAATTTTTTTAACAATTTATTTCTTGGATTTTGTTATCCTACGTCGGTAGATCAACTTAATGACAAGAATTGAAATAACCACGACGATTTAAATAGAAAACCGCCGACATAATCAGATTTTTCTGAGATCCCAAGGGTTACGAAATCTTACCAGATGGAACTCTGTTCCTCATCATAATCTTACCAGAAAGACAATATTTTAGAGGTTAATGATGTATGTGTATTTGTGTCTTTGAGATACACAAACGCACATACACATTAACATCCAAAAAATTGCCTCTGAAATTTGACGACGGCAGCCTCATATTTGCAATCAGAGAGACAATTTTTTGGAAGTTGATGATGTGTGTGCGTTTGTGTATCTACACAAACGCACACACACATCAACATCCAAACAATTGCCTCCTAAAATTTCACGACGGCAGCCACAGATTTGCAATTAGATAGACAATTGTTTGAAAATTGGTCATGTGTGTATGTTTGTGAATCAAATACACAAACATACACACACACACCAACATCCAAACAATTGCGTCCTAAGAGGTGAGGTGAGACAGAGAAAAGGCCAAGAAAAAGTTGAAACCCTAATTGAAAACTAAAACTGAAAGAACTCGTGAAAAAAAATCTATTTATAATTAAAAAAATCAAATCAACGTCAGTTATATTACATATAACACGTTTAACAAAACGAATCCACGTCGCGAAACAAATATATAGCGTCGTCTTAGTCTCAGAGCAAAAAACCAACGACAGAATCAATTAATTGACGTAGAAATTAAAGATGTCGGAAATTATAAACCTATCGCCATCTTACGACAAAAAAGACGACGGTAGAACAAAAAACCGTCGTTGTTTTATATTTGTATTTGATTTAAATCAGTCAACCAAACAAGAAACTTTACAAATTCTAGATCATTAATTTCCGTCATTTAAATTTCCTCGGGAAAAAAAACTCTATTTATAACGCACTGTAATTGAAAACTAAAACTGAAAGAACTCGGAAAAAAAAACTCTATTTATAATTAAAAAATCAAATCCACGTCAGTTATATTACACCTAACGACATTTAACAAAAAGAATCCACGTCGCGAAACAAATATATTGCGTCGTCTTAGTCTCAGAGCAAAAAACCAACGACAGAATCAATTAAGTAATTGATGTAGAAATTAAAGACGTCGGAAATTATAAACCTACCGCCATCTTACAACAAAAAAGACGATGGTAGAACAAAAAAACCGTCGTTGTTTTTATATTCGTATTTAATTTAAATCAGTCACCCAAACAAGAAACTTTACAAATTCTAGAACATTAATTTCTGTCATTTTAAATTTCCTCAGGAAAAAAAACCCTATTTATAACGCACTGTAATTGAAAACTAAAACTGAAAGAACTCGGGACAAAAAACTCTATTTATAATTAAAAAATAAAATCCACGTCGATTATATTACACTTAACGACGTTAACAAAATAATCTACGTCGGTAATTATAAACCTACCGCCATCTTACTTTAATATACTACGACGACAAAAAAGACGACCAAAAAAGACGACGATAGAACAAAAAACCATTGTTGTTTCAAATTTGGTCTGTTCTCTTTTTGCAGGACTTTGATAGTTCAAAGCATTGACAATGTCTTTACAAATTCGATTGCTCAGGCTTTAGAGGCCATCTGAAGCCATTTCTATTCTTTATCGCATTCTTGAAAACCCATCTTCTTCTTCTGAAGCTCTACGGATAAAGGAACAGGCTATCACAAATCTAACGGATCTTCTTAGCCAAGAAAATCGAGCAGAGGATCAGGCACATCTGATCTTTAGATTTCCCTTTGCAAAGAAATGGCGCAGTGGACCCGTGCTGAGAAGCGAACTTTCCTTCGACAGCGAGTGGAGGCCAGGCTTGCATCTCTTTTGATGGAAAACAAGGAGTATTCAGAAGCACTAAGTCTCCTATCGGGCCTGATCACGGAAGTGAGAAGTCTAGATGACAAGCTTCTTCTTGTGGACATAGATTTGTTGGAGAGTAAGCTCCATTTCTCTTTGAGAAAGACATCCAAATTATTGTCTTTGAGAGGTGAGAGAGAGTGTCTGTGAGAGAGGAAGAACTTGGAACCCTAAATGAAAACTGAAACTGAAAGAAAGCGACAAATTTATACAATAAATTTTTAAAACCCACGGCGGTCATTACACACAAACCGCCGTTTAATTTTAAAATCAACGTCGGTTATTATTTAATATACGTCGTATATTATAAAAATCCACGTCGGTATATTAAAAAAACCGACGTGTTAAATCCTTGTACCATGACGCGAGATATTAATTTATCGACTTTTATTTTGGAGTTTACTACGACGGTACCTACAACACTACTGTCGTATTTATTTACCACGTCCTAAGTTCAAATTATCGTCGTAGTTTTTTATTTATACGTCGTCGTTCTCTGTAAACCGCCGTCTTATTTTTTGAAACGGTTTGTGTATATATTCAACTTTTTGTCTACCTGACTTACACATGCACTGTTTCCAAACCCGATAAAAAATTTCAATCTCCGAGAGAAAACTTTTCGTCTTTTTTCCTTGTCAGAGAACTGTCAGTGTATCTCATCGTCTTCTCTCGTCTTCGTCGTCTTCTCTGAACTTAAACACCAAACTCCGAGAGGAAGCTTTCATTGCACGCAAAAGGTAAGCTTTCATTTCTCACTATTTTTGTTGCTGTTTTGCATGCTCATACGGTTTTTGTTTTGAAAATCTTTTTACCTTTTTTCTGGCCAAAATCATTTTAATTCTTTCCAAGTTTGATAAAATATACAGACAAGAGGGAAAGTTTCCAACTTTGAACACAACTACTTCAACTAAATAAGACGATGGGTAGCTTTTTATTTACGTGGTTAAATATGTAGACCACGACGGTTCATCAATCGCCCTAGCGTCGTCTGAAAATTGGTCTAAGTTGTTTTTAAAATGACCGTCGTTTTTTTATTTTCTTGTTTGATTGCAGGTTTGATTTCTCTGAACCATGGTTTTTGTTCTTCCTAATTTGATAAAATACAAAGAAAAAGAAAGTAGGGTTTGGGATCTTATATAGACGACGGTATCTTATTATTCACGTTGTGTGAATGTTAATACCACGACGTTGTACTAAGATACCGTCGTCTATATAAGATTCCAAAACCTTCTTTCTTTGTCTTTGTATTTTATCAAATTAGGAAAAACAAAAACCATGGTTCAGAGAAATCAAACCTGCAATCAAACATTCACAGACAAAGAAAGAAGGGTTTGGAATCTTATATAGACGACGGTATCTTATTATTCACGTTGTGTTAATTTTAATACCACGACGTTATATTAATATTAACGTCGTTTGAATTTAAATATCACGACGGAGTGTAAATATCGCCGTAATAACTTCTTATTACGTCTTCTTTTATATTGTTTCGTCGTTGTTTAAGTACCATCGTTTTAAACATTTATTACGTCTGATGTTATGTTATTGCGTCGTGTAAAATCTTATCATACGTCGTGTTTTATGAATAACCGTCGTTTGTGTTCTTAATTTTTTCCTGAAATATTTTCACTTGCAGGTTTGATTTGTCTGTAACCATGGTTTCTCAAGACCAAAGTAAGGACTCTGGCTCGAAAAAAAATGGAGGTAAGGAGCTTGGAATGGTAACTCCTCAAGACAAGTCCTTGAAGAAGATGAAGTTTGTTTCATCTGCTGAGACAGAACCAACCAGCACGACAACAATTTCTGAGGATTCAAAGTCAGGTCGAGGTATGAGCACAATGCCTTGTGTTGTGAAGAGAAAATTTCAGAAAATCAAGCCAGTTGTTGAGTACAATAAAAGGGGAAAAGGATGTGGCCCTGCACATACTGAGATGCAGTCTTACATTGGTGTGTTGGCACGCTCCAGAGTCCCACTTGTGGACAAGAAATGGGCTGAAATCCCCAAGGATATAAAGGAGCAGATTTGGGAAGCCGTTGACATGGGTTTTGTGGTAGGTCAAGGGGGCAAGAACCTGGTGTTATCTTCTGCTGCCAAGAAATGGAAGGATTTCAAGTCTACACTAACCAAGCATTATATCCTTCCATACATCAAGGAGAGGGAGAAATTAAGCCAACCCCCTGAATTATATAAATTCATAGAGAAAGCAGAATGGGATGCCTTTGTGGCTTCAAGGTTATCCCAAGAATTTGTGTCTGTGCATTCTCAACATTCAAAGATTAGGGAGAAACTTGAGTACAATCATCGATTGTCTCGAAAAGGATATGCTGGTTTGGAGGATCAATTGGAGGAAACCATGCCTGGGGTAGAAATTGATCGATCTACCTTATGGAAGAAAGCTAGACAAGACAAAGATGGTAACATCCCTGATCCAAAGGTGGCAGAGAAAGCAAAATTAATTGTAAGCCTACTCACTCTATTTTAAATTTTTATTAAATTCTATATTGCCTTGATAATTCTTATTACGTCTTATGTTATATTTACCGTCGTGTGAATGATATTACTACGTCGATATGTTTTAAAAAACGTCGTTACAGGTCTGAATTTGGAATCGCTACTCTGTCTTTGTAATTATAGCATAAGACGTCAGTGTTTTATTTATTGCGTCGTTTGAATATATTACTAAGTCGAGATGTTTTAAAAACGTCGTTACAGGTCTGAATTTGGAATCGCTACGCTATTTTTTGTAATTATAGCATAAGACGTCAGTGGTTTATTTATTGCGTCGTTTGAAACAACTAACCACGTCATTATAAATATATATATAACGTCAATTTCTATGTTATTGCGTTGTTTGAAATTATATAATACGTCGTTTGTTTATAAATAACCGTCGTGTGTTTTCTTGTGCTGACTTTTTTATGTCTTTGTTTTAGGATGAATTGCAAAAACAAGTGGCTGAAGGCAGTCTCAGTGTATCTGGCAGTAATGATGTGTTGACCTTGGCTTTGGGTCCCGAGCATCCAGGGAGAGTAAGAGGGGTAGGTGTTGGGATTTCCCCCTAGGAAATACTTCAATTTACCTAGACAACAGAGGGTAAAGTTTGCCGATCAATTGAAGGAAAGTGTAAGAATTGTCCTTCAAGAAGAGACTAAGAAGATGGAAGCTAGATCAAGGGAAGAGACTTTAAGGATGGAGGCTAGAACCAAGCAATTGGTAGAGGCTGAGAGGGAACATTTACTGAGTCAGCTTTCCCAACTCATCCCCAATTTTGATCCAAGCATGCTTAAACCGAAAACTAGCCCCTGTCAAAACCAAGGTCTAGAGCAAAGTCCCAAAAATCCAATGTCTGACAAAGCAAGCTGCTCTGGGGATGTGAGATCCCTACATTTTGAGGATGATACTGCCAAAAATGGGGAAAAGCAAGAAGAAATGGTAACATATCTGAACTTTGAATTCTCTGTTTTTTAAAAGAGCTATTAGACGTCGTTATTATGAAGCAAACCGTCATTTGAAATACATACCACGACAATTTTATTAATAAACCGTCGTTTGTATTTCAATACAACGTCGTATTTAGTTTACTTGTTTTACACGCCATTAGACGTCGTTATTTTTGAAAACTTTTGTGGTGATTTAGACGACGGTTTTAGTCCTTACCGATATACTACCCACGACGTTTATTATTTACCATCGTTTAATAATTTTAAGACGTCCATAATTTTTACATACCGTCTTAAGTTATGCCTTACCACGACGTTTTGATTTAATTTTTTTACTTTCTGTACAATTTGTCTTATATATATATATATATTTCTTTTTTACTTAAAACAGAAATCTGGGGATTTAGAAAATCAAGATGAAGAGAAGAAAGAAGAAAAAAAAGTTGAAGAGAATAAAGAAGAAAAAAAAGATGAAGAAAATAAAGAAGAAAAAGAAGATGGAGAGAAGAAAGAAAAAAAAGAAGATGAAGAAAAGCATGATGAAAAGGTATATTCTCATAACTTTGCCTTTTTTATTTGTTTTTTCAAATTTCAAACGTCGATAGTTTCTTTAAAACCGTCGTTTGTTTTCAAATTAGACGTCGTAATTTGTTTCCCATGACGTAATAAATTATTCAACACGACGGTGTTTTGTTACCGTCATTTAAATTATTATCAGAGGACGTTGTTTTCTTTAAACCGTCGTGTTTATTGAATTACCACGTCATTTTATTTTGCTTTATTTCTTTAAACAGGGTATTGAAGTAGCTGATTATTCAAAGGTGGAGGTGCCATCTTCCTTACAATCCCTTTGTCGTTATGTGGAAACCACACTAAAGCCTCAGGAAAAGATCATGACCTTTACAATTGGGGAGAAGGTGTTTGGTGCAGATCGCAGTACCTTCGTCTTGCCTGAAGATATTACACAGTTAGTAGGCATGGAAGAAATTGGGGCTACTGTGCTTGCAGTATATATGAGGTTTGTCCTTATCAAATATTTATTTCACACTCAAATTTGTGTTAAAAAAAAATCATTATAGCATAAGACGTCGGTGGTTTATTTATTGAGTCGTTTGAAACTACTAACCACGTCGTTAGTTATGTACCGTCGTTATAAATTAAGTATAACGTCGATTTCTATTTCATTTCGTCGTGTGAAATTGTATAATACGTCGTTTTTTATAAATAACCGTCGTGTGTTTTTTGTGCTGACTTTTTTATATATCTTTGTTTTATATATTTAGGTGCTTATATGATCATTTGAAAGTAGCAAATATGCTCAACATGGTTGGCTTTATCAACCTTGCTCAAGTTAATGCCAACGTTGGGTCACTAACTGACAGATCACGAATTGTAGCCAGTCGACTTCAGAAGACAGATGGTGAACAGATTTTCATGATGAATGTTGAGGCCCAAAAAATCCATGGATTGGGCCCGAGCACTATCAGCCCAATACAATATTCCATAAGGGAAAAGAAAAAAAGGATCTATCGCATGCGAGTTATAATCCACATGCCACGCTAAATAAACAAATTATCATGCTATGATTCGCGATAAAATATAATTAACTCATGCTAAAAATTAAAACAATCCTTCCCAGGGGCGATAAGGTAAAATATGCCGAGCAACATGCCATGCCGTTATCTCGCACCCAACCACGCTACAAGCCTAGGTGGGCCCAAGCCACTCAAAAAAGACCCGGGGCTTGCTTGAGTGGGTTGTGGCATGGATGGTGATAAATCAACATGAGACCCATTGATGGACCAAGAAATGGAAAGTCTCGGGTTGCTTGGGAGCCTCGAGACTCAAGCCCATTTCTTAGGCCCAAACATGTGGGTAAGCACAAGAGAGAAAAATAGCCCAAAAGCCCAAGCAAAATAACCTAGCCAAGAGATAACCCAACCAAAAAATAATAAGCCCAAATCAAGAAGCCCAACAAGCCCATTTGCTTAGAAAGCCATCTTGGCCCTTAGAAAAACCCAAAATAGCCCACAAGAGCTTCAGCCCTTTTGAAAAACAGAGAACACGTGAAGGAGTAGACGGCAGGCTCCTTAAGCAAAGCTGCTGGAAACCAGTCCCAAGCCAAAGACATCCAAAGAACCGATGAATACCATCCCGCATGCTGTCAGAAGCATCCCTTGGACCAGCATACATTTGCACCTCTTTTCCTTCATCAGATTCAGCCAAGGAAGAGGAAAGAAAAGAAGAAAAAACAGCAAACCAAGAGTGGAAGCTCTCATTGCACAGCCGCGGGAAAGGAGGATGTTGAGCCCCCAAATCCCCTGAATTCATGAAAATAGACAGAAGCAATCTTTGCCAAGAAAGGGAAGTCAGAGAAGGGGAGGAGAAAGGAAGAAAAGCTCAGCCAAAGTAAGTAGAAGCCATTAGGGTTTCTTGAAAAATGGTGATTTCCGGCAGCTATAAATTGAGCCTTCCCCTACCCAACAAACTCAACTCACAACCTGCAGAGAGCAAGCTTTTCTCTCTATCTTGCAAAACTCAGACTCGTGCACTGTTCATCTTCTTCTCCAATTTGTTTTTCTGGCAGCTGCCGGAAGAACCCTGCCTTTCTTTTTTTCTCTTTCTCTAGTCAAAATTCCTCACAAAACACCTCATCCCTTACTTAAACACTTTCATTTCCCATAAACCAAGCCTAATTTCTCTCTTAGTGCTAAACCCATGTTGGTTTTGCTCCCCATGCCTCATGCCACTCATGCTGAGCTAAAAAACCATCTTTAAGCATGCCAAAACTATCTGCAAGTCACTATTATTCTCATTGGTGAAGATTATCCAAAATGTTTCCTAAGGTTTCGCTGCCCTTTCGAAGTATTTTGGGGCTTAATTTTTGAACCTAAACAAAAAGGGGCAATCTCCTCAATCCGCCTTTTACAGCAGCCCAGCCCGTTAGCTGCAGGAAGAAAAGTCCCCTACACCTTACAATCCAGGGTTAGTCTCCTTAACAGGATTTTGTTTGTATGATGCACTGCGTATAAAACTGTTTAACTAATTTTGTGCCGTTTGAAACATCTAACCACGTCGGTTCTTTATTTATTGAGTCGTTTGAAACAACTAACCACGTCGTTAGTTAATTACCGTCGTGATACATTTATAATGACGTCGATTGCTACGTTATTTTGTCGTGTGAAACTATATAATACGTCGTTTTTATAAATAACCGTCGTTTGTTTTCTTGTGCTGACTTTTTATATATATTTGTTTTATATTAATTTTGTGCAGCCGTCATTGGGTCTTGCTGATTGTGAGAGCAAAGAAGGAAACCGTCTATTTTCTGGATCCTCTGCCTGGAAATCGTGTGGTTAATGAGGAGGCCAAAACATGGTGAACAGTGCTATAAAAATTTATAATTCCCACATAGGCAGACAAGGCCGTAAAGCACCCATTTGGAAAACTCTGCCAGGCACACCAAAGCAACCCAGCAGTGTCGAATGCGGGTATTATGTCATGCGCTTCATGAGAGACATCATCATGGATCCTTCCCTGGAGTTTGAGAAGACGGTAAGAAGAAAATTTTCAGATACATTTTATGTGGTTTTTTGCATTATCAACGACGGTCCTTTAAAATTACCGTCGTTGAATCGATATACTACGTCGGTTATGAAAATAGCGTCGTCTGTGATTGAATTTCTTTTTATTTATAAAGCTTAATAATCATTGTTTATGGATTGCAGTTTGCCAGGGAAAAGAGCAAGCGCCATACCCCCAAGCAGCCATTGATGAAGTCAGGAATGAATGGGCAGAGTTTGTTTGCCTTCATGTGGACTAGAGGATTTTTAGAACACTTTATATTTTTATATAATGTACAAATTTTGTCTATAATATACATCCGTTTTTTTCCCTGAAAATTTGTTGAGGTTTTCTTAATTTAAAAAAAAACAAATTGCGTAACCAACGTTTAACAGTTTGAAACAAAACCGACGTAAAAGGATATTTAGACGATAGGTATGACGTTGTAATTAAATTACACGGCGACACCTTTTTTGTTTAAGTCGTGATATACGTTTGTACGTCGATAGGACGTCGTTTTAGTAAAAATTTCGCCATGGTTTCGCTTTTAAATGACGTCCTTTCAACAAGTAAGTCTTTTATTATATTTACAACGTTGTTACTTTCTTAAAGTGGACGTGGTTTGTTGTGTTTGTAGGAATATTTTATTCTATTTCATTCAAAATATTCATAATAAATATAAATAGATAAAAAAAAATGCAACTTCAACTCCTATGAAGTCATTGATATATTTTCTTCCCCCTAAACCTTAAAAAAATTCAGTTTGAGTAATACAAATTTAAAATGACCACCAAAAATAAATTGTTTTGATGAGTCATAACATCACTTGTAGTTTGATGGTTTAGGGTTGTTATTTATTAGGGTTTAGGATTAAAGGATAATTTTTGGGGTTTACGGTTTAAAAGACGTTATATATTAGGCTGTAAAACCATAAAACCTTTTATAAAATTATATTTTAGTAATATATAATTTAGGGTTTAGGGTATTATTTTTTAACGACGGTATTTATGTTTTCAGTCGATGTTTACTTTTTTGACAACGGTGTTTATGTTCCTTTAAAATGACGTTGTACATGAATAACAACGTCATCGATTTTAAAAATAATGTAAAAGGTTATTCAAACGACGCTATTGGTTAACAGACGACGTGGTTTCTTTAAAATAAACGGCATTGAGTTTAGTGTTTGGGTCATGGAATAATGAATTTACGTCGGTTTTGGTAAAACTTTCGCCATGGTTTCTCTTAGTTTTGACGACTTCGATTGTTTTTTTCATCGATGTTTTAAAGAGCTCGCTTTCCAAAAATATTTCGCGCGACCTAAAATTTTCATATTTCGGGCAACATAACATTTTGCTCTCTCCCTTATCTCTAATTCAAAGTTGGGCCAGGCTTGTCGAATCCAAGTAGCCATAATCTGTGAGCTCTGCCAACCTGTAAGTACAAACCCTCTCTTCCCCTTGTAAATTCATTGAATGATTATTACGTTGTTTTGTTAAAGGGTTTTAGGTATATGTTTTGCGATCTGTTAATAATGTTGTTGGAGGTATGGGTTCATGGATTTTCTGTTTAATGTTTTCTTGATCACTCTCTGTTATGTTGAATATGGGAATGGATTTCATTTTGTCGGATCTTTTAATCACTCTCTGTTATGTTGAATTGGGAATGGATTTATTGTTTTCATGCTTAGTATATGTTGGTTTCATGTATATGTTGGTTTCTTGCTTGGTTTCATGTCTATGTTGTGTTCTTAATAGGGTTTTGGGATCTTGAAAATAAACTGGATATCGACGCGTTTTCAGGCATACGACGACGGTTTTTACTTTAAACCGTCGTTTTTATTACTTATACACGACGGTGTTATTTAACTACCGTCGTGGTTATAATTAGACGACGTAAAATCCGTCGTCTATATATGTCAAATACGTCTGTTTTTGTTTAAAAACCGTCGTCTCTGTTGTATATTACTTGCTATTAGACTTTATATAATCTGCTATAGTGATGGTCATTGCTTGTCTTTTCACTTTATTATATATAATAGGGTATAGTGTCGGAGATGGATAAGTCATGGATGCACTCGGATAGAAGATCGAAGGCATATGAGTTAGGGGTGGAAGCATTTTTGAACTTTTCTGTAGAAAATCTTCTAACTACCACACATATCCGTTGTCCATGTGTTAAATGTGTTAATTTGAAATTGTTTGGGGTTGGAATTATAAGGGATCACTTATACTTTAATGGAGTTGACCAAAGCTATAAGAATTGGACATTTCACGGAGAACCTTGGGAAGCAGCTACTAATGCTAGTAGAAATGTTGAAGAAGATGATGACCATAGTAGGTACAGTTTTGTGTCTGAAGAAATAGAGATGGATGATAATGATTTTGGTGATTTTGGATCTGATCCTTATGAGTTTGCCAATGTGATTGGGGATGGAGATCAACCATTGTACCCTGGTTGTAGAAAGTACACGAAGTTATCGGCATTAGTGAAGTTGTATAATTTGAAGGCAAAATATGGGATGAGTGATGTCTGTTTTACAGAATTATTGATACTTCAAGGCGATTTGCTTCCAGAAGGAAATACAATACCGGCCTCTATGTATGAGGCAAAAAAGACTTTGTGTGCATTGGGGCTGAGTTATGAGAAAATGCACGCATGCCCCAATGATTGCATCTTGTATAGGAAGGAGTATGAGGATTTAACTCATTGTCCTAATTGTGGTATCTCAAGGTGGAAGGAAGGCAAAGATTCAATCTTGAAAGAGGGTGTGCCAGCGAAGGTGGTGTGGTATTTTCCTCCAATTCCAAGGTTTAAAAGGATGTTTCGATCACATGAGACCGCTAAGAGTTTGACTTGGCATGCTGCTAGAAAATCAATTGACGGTTATATGTCTCATCCAGCGGATTCCCCGTCTTGGAAACTTCTTGATGATAAATGGCCCGAGTTTGGTAATGAGCCGAGAAACTTGAGATTGGCTCTTTCATCTGATGGATTCAATCCCCACAGTTCTCTAAGTAGCAGATATAGTTGCTGGCCAGTTATCTTAGTTACATATAATCTCCCTCCATGGCTGTGCATGAAACGAAAGTTCATGATGTTGACCTTATTGATTTCCGGTCCTAAACAGCCCGGAAATGATATAGACGTCTACTTGGAGCCTTTGATTGATGATTTAAAATCTTTGTGGGATGGGATTGGAGGAGTGTATGATGCACATAATGGAGAATACTTTACACTCAGAGCTGCATTAATGTGGACAATTAATGATTTCCCCGCCTATGGAAACTTATCTGGTTGTGTTGTTAAAGGATATAAAGCTTGTCCAATATGCGGCGATGATACACCTAGTCACAGGTTGAAAAATGGCCACAAAATTTGTTACATTGGGCATAGAAAATGGTTACCGATCAATCATCCATATAGGAGGCAACGTGCAGCTTTTAATGGGAAACCTGAATATGGCACGCCTCCTGAGCCATTAACCGGAGAAGAAGTGCTGCATATGGTTGAAGATGGTGACAGAGTTTGTTGGAAGAAGAAATCAATATTCTTTGATCTCGAGTATTGGAAATACCTTCCTGTGAGGCATGTCCTAGATGTTATGCACATTGAGAAGAACGTTTGCGATAGTATCATTGGTACATTGCTGGAGATCCCTGGAAAAAATAAAGATGGGATTGCTGCTCGATTAGATTTATTGAACATGGGGGTCAAAACTGATTTGCAACCCGAGTATGGAGAAAGACGTACTCGTTTGCCTCCCGGGCCTTGGAATTTGTCAAGAGCAGAGAAGAGAGAGGTTTGCAATTCTTTCTATGGTATGAAGGTCCCTGAAGGTTATTCTTCAAATATAAAAAATCTTGTATCTTTACAAGATTCAAGACTTCTTGGCCTTAAATCACATGATTGTCATACCTTAATGCAACAATTGCTCCCTGTGGCAATTCGTTCTGTTTTGGAGAAGCCTGCAAGGTATGCAATAACTCGTTTGTGCTTCTTCTTCAATGCTATATGTGCAAAGACTGTTGATGTTTCCAAGCTAGATAAGTTGGAAGAAGATGTAGTAGTTACTTTGTGTTTGCTTGAGAAGTACTTTCCCCCTTCATTCTTTGATATCATGGTTCATCTAGTAGTACATCTTGTCAGAGAAGTTCGTCTGTGTGGGCCAGTATATTTTAGATGGATGTATCCGTTTGAAAGATATATGAAAGTGCTAAAGGGGTATGTTCAGAATCGTACTCGTCCCGAAGGTTGCATTGCTGAGCGGTATATAGCTGAAGAAGCTGTAGAGTTTTGTACCGAGCATTTATCTGATGTTAGTACAGTTGGAGTGCCTTCAAGCCAAAAGATGGGAGTTTCAAAGCCATTATCAGGTTGCACAGTGAGCGTAGTTGATCGGGACCTGTTGAACCAAGCACATCTATATGTCTTGGAGAATACGGAGGAAGTCCTACCTTATATCGAGTACGTATGAGTTTTATTCTTTAAGTTTCCATTTTAAATTATTTCTTATGTTTATCTTATATGTTTGGGACCGTAATACTTGAATTTTGTGTGTCATGTAGGCAACATATGATCCACATCCAGACCGCTTATCCAAAATTTAGAAAGAGAACAAAGTGGCTGCAGGATAAGCACAATAGCACTTTCATTCAATGGCTACGCTTCAAGGTATATGTTATTGAATAACATATTGGACTTTTAATTTTCTTCTTTCTATGTTAGATTGAATTAAGTTATGATTAATTTGCAGGTTTCAAAGTGAACTTAATGAGGAAGACAATCATGGCGTATCAGAAAATTTAAGGTGGCTAGCAGCTGGTCCAAACATGGCAGTGCCATTATATAGGAGCTATCTCATTAAAGGTATTAAATTCAACATCAAGGCACAAGATGATGTGCGGACAACTCAAAATAGTGGAGTTTATTTACTTGCACATACTATGCAAGTTGCTAGTGGCCAAGGATAAAAACCCAATTCTCTCAAATATGGGTTTCTATGGTGTCATTCAAGAAATTTGGGACCTTGACTACCAAAAGTTTACAATCCCAGTCTTTAGGTGTGATTGGATTGATAATACTTCTGGTCTTGTAGTGGACGAACTTGGATTTACCCTTGTAGATTTGAGTAAAATTGGACATAGGAATGACCAATTTGTTTTGGCTTCTCAAGTCAAACAAGTATTTTTTGTTGACGACCCGATGCATCGTGGTTGGTCGGTAGTGTTATCAATGCCTAATAGAGAATATAATGATGTTATTGGTGATGATGTCTTAGGTGATGTGAGAATTGAGTGTGAGCCATTTACTAGGGGGATGCCAAATGTTGACACATTTGATGAAGTGGTGGTTGAGTTAGGGAGTCAAAATATTCGAGATGGGTGTGAAGATATATGGGTTGAATGATGCTTTATGTAATTGGCAGTGTATGACATTAATTTTGTAATATATTGTAATGTGATTTCTTCACTTTCATTATACAGGTTTTGGCCACAAAACAATCAGTACAAAAATTACTGGTTCCAGATTACAAACACGACGGTTTTGATAAAAATGTGAAAAACAAACGTCTGTTCTAATAAATAACGACGTTTTGGAGCATTCAACGACCGCAATATATTTACCGACGTCTTAAAGCAAAGTAACAATGAAGAACCACGACGCTATTGTGAAACAGTTATCCAGGATAACACGTCGGACAAGCATAAAGAACCGCCATGTAATTCAAAATAACACGACTCCAATCCCATAACACCGACGTCTAAAAGACGAGAACTTTAACCTGAACGTTACAAAAGACGACGTCGTCATGAATTTACCACGTCGCATGTTCTTTCATAAACGAAGTGGAAAAGGATGAATTCACGACGGTATTTGAAGTCCATTAAATTTGTCGACGTTAAGATTTATGAACTAGACGACGTTAATTTTTTTAATGAAGACGTATAAATTATTAAACACGACGGTCTTTTTCATGGTACCGACGTTGTATATAGACGACAACGTCGTCCTTATAAATTACTGTGTCGTAATTAATGACCCCATCATTTTTTCCACGTCGTTTATTTTCAAAATATGACGTATAAATTCTGTAATACGGCTCTCATTTATTTGGAACCGACGTTATTTATCAAATTCAACGTCGTCTCTGTAAATACATGCGTCGTAAGTAATGACCCTGACATCTCTTTCCACGTCATAATTCATAGAAAAATCGAAGTGGAAAATTTATTTTACGACGGTTGTGTGAAATGTTGTGACGTAGTAGGTGTCAATAACGTCGTCTATTATGATTGTAAAGACGTCGTATTTATATTTGTCATCTGTTTCCTTTTTAACGACGTTGTTTTTGTTGGAGTTGGTCGTCTATTCTCATCCTCGACTGTTTTTTTATGTCTTTTGCAGCACAAAGACGTCGGTTTTTATTTTTGATGACGTTTTTTATTTTAACAACGACGGTTATTCACCGTCGTGGTTTGGTTATGGAAAAGATGTCGGTGGATTCCACGACCATTTGAAAACAGAATACACGACGGTGAATTCCCGTCGTGGTTTTCCTTTTTGTAGTAAAGGAGAAAAAAAAAAAACCCCCCCCCCCCCCCCCCCCCCCCCCTTTTTTTTTTTTTTTTTTTTTTTTTTTTTAAAAAAAAAAAAAAAAAAAAAAAAAAAAAAAAAAAAAAAAAAAAAAAAAAAAAAAAAAAAAAAAAAAAAAAAAAAAAAAAAAAAAAAAAAAAAAAAAAAAAAAAAAAAAAAAAAAAAAAAAAAAAAAAAAAAAAAAAAAAAAAAAAAAAAAAAAAAAAAAAAAAAAAAAAAAAAAAAAAAAAAAAAAAAAAAAAAAAAAAAAAAAAAAAAAAAAAAAAAAAAAAAAAAAAAAAAAAAAAAAAAAAAAAAAAAAAAAAAAAAAAAAAAAAAAAAAAAAAAAAAAAAAAAAAAAAAAAAAAAAAAAGGGTCGAAGGAACCGTGTTTCATCATCGAAAGAGGGACCGTACTGCTAATAGGTGAAGAAAGAATCAGAGGTGCCCCTGTTGGCTGAGAGACGCCAGGAGCCCTACCAAGGCTCGTGAATAAAATTTTTCTAATGAGCAAATTGGGGTGGCAGGAGGGACCACTGGTCAGTTGAGGCGTTGGACGAATTATGGGGAGCTTGGTTAAAGCCGGAACCGACCAAGCGGGTCAAGCCGACCTCAAAAACCTCACCGAGGGTCTTCAGCTTCTCCACTAATATCGCATGAATCTAATCCAAGTAAATGCACTTCGGTGTCGCACTCTGGTCCGGAAAAGTGAGTGAGTAGGGGCGTGCGAAAAAAATGGGATAGGGGAGGCGGGGCAAACGGGGTATCGAGACACAGGCCCGCAGGGGGGGCCCCAAATCAAGCCATTCTCGAGATGGGTATTCCGGCCTGTCTCCACAGTGAATTAAATACAAAGTCTGACGGGCAGATGGTCGGGAGCCCCTGGCTGGAGACGAGTTAGGTGGGTCCTCTCAAATCTACCGACAATTGCAGACCATTCTTCAAAGCTTTGAAGAAAGGACAAAAAGACAAATGGGACGAAGAGTGCGAAGTAGCTTTCCAGAATCTAAAAGACCTACCTTACTTCACCTCCCCTTCTCTCAAAGCCAGTTCCTGGTGAAGACTTGTTCGTGTACCTGGCAGTGTCCAACTCGGCCGTCAGCTCAGCTCTCATCCGAGAAGAACTTTGGGGCCCAACATCCGATATTCTACACGTCAAAAGCTCTCCTCGATGCAGAGACTCGCTACCCGAAATTGGAGAAGCTCATTTTGGCCCTTGTGGTTTCTGCGAGAAAGCTGCGACCTTATTACCAAACTCACCGAGTCATCGTCATGACCGACTTTCCTTTGAGATCAATCCTCCACAGCCCTGATGCTTCTCAGCGACTCATGAAGTGGGCTATAGAGCTAAGCCAATACGACCTCCTCTACCGGCCGAAGACTGCAATAAAAGCTCAAGCCCTAGCAGACTTTGTTGCAGAATTCACACCATCAGCCGAAGAAGAGAAGCTGGTCAGCAAAAAGAAGGAAAGTTCGAGAGCAGACAAGACCTCTACTGAACCTGACCAACCCAGAGACATGTGGCAGTTGCGCGTAGACGGAGCGTCGAACCAGAAAGGAGCTGGAGCAGGCGTCGTCATCATCACCCCAGATGGAACCCTGCTAGAGCAAGCTATCACGCTTGGCTTCCAGCTTCAAACAACGAGGCAGAGTACGAGGCATTGCTCGCTGGCTTGCGCTTGGCAAAGGAGCTATCAATCAAAAAGCTGGCCATCTACTCAGATTCCCAGCTGATCACAAGTCAAGCCTCAGGAGAATACATGGCGAAGCACCAAGGATGATCTTGTACCTTGACAAAGTCCAAGAGTGGTGAAGGCGTTTCCCCACCTTCACCATCCAGCAAGTTCCCAGAGCAAAGAACGCGCACGCAGATGCACTAGCAAGCTTAGGATCGGCGCTGGATACCCAGTTCAGACGCTCCATCCCGGTCGAGCACCTCGACCAGCCTAGCATAGAAGAGGCAGAGCAGCCGGACCTGATGCAGATCGATGAGGATCCTAGCTGGCAAGACCCATCATTGACTATCTAGTGAATGAAAACCTAGCCGAGGACAAGTCTGAGGCCAGAAAAATCAAGCAGAAGGCTGCAAGATACTACATGAAAAGCGACATGTTATCCGCAGATCATACTCTGGGCCTCATCTCACTTGCATCAAGTACCCACAACGCTCGAGGTTCTCTGCAAGATACACGACGGCGAATGTGGAAATCACGCTAGGGGCAGATCGCTTGCTCAGAAAGCTCTCAGCATCGGCTATTTCTGGCCTACCATGCGCCAAGACTCGACAAAGTATGCTCGAAGATGTGATCGATGCCAATGCTACAAGCCGGTCCCTGGCCTGCCCGCTGAGGAATACCATCCGCAAAACAGTCCATGGCCATTCATGCAATGGGCCATTGACTTGGTGGGACCTATGCCGACGGCACCTGCCAATAAAGAGATGATGATCGTTGCCACTGATTACTTCACCAAATGGATCGAGGCCGAGGCTTTATCTTCTACCAAGGAGGCCGATGTTGAACGATTCATCTGGAAGAACATTATTTGCATATTCGGTTGCCCACAATCTATAGTCACCGACAATGGTACACAGTTCGTGGGCAGGCAGATCACCGCATTCTTTGCGAAGTATGGCATCAAACAGCACCTGTCAACACCCCGATACCCGCAAGGCAATGGCCAAGCAGAGGCATCCAACAAGATAGTGTTGGACTGCCTAAAGAAAAGATTGGAAGGCGCAGAAGGAAAATAGGTCGACGAGCTGCCAGGAGTCCTATGGGCTTATCGCACGACCAAAAGGAGATCGACCGAAGAGACACCATTTTCCCTGGCCTATGGGACAGAAGCAATCATTCCCCCACACATCACAGTCCCTTCCATGAGCATTGAAGTGGGCAGTCTTGACCAAAATTGCAAGCAGATGAAAGTCAACCTTGATCTGCTCGAAGAAGAACGAGAAAAGACCATTGTTCGAGCTGCCGCCTACCAGCAGCAGTTGACGTCCTACTACAACAGGAAGGCCAAGATCAGACAGTTTCAGCCTGGAGACCTTGTGCTTAGAAAAACTTTCATCACAGCACCAAGGCAAGGGTCAAAGAAGATGAAGCCAAACTGGGAAGGCCCATACGTGATCAGCCGATCTGGGGGCAGAGGAAGTTACACCCTTGATACTCTAAAAGGAAAAGAAATTCCGAGACAATGGAATGCCCACCACCTTCGGAGATACTATCCATGAAACTCTTCGCTTACCAGCTTGGCTCTTAGCAGGCGACGAGCCTTCTGTACTTCCATTAAAGACGAACTACTTTTGATGTTACCTTTGTTGTTAATTTCCTTTATTCAATAAAGCGATGTATTCACACCAACATAAATACAAGAGCAAGCTTTTCAATGAAGTCTTTTTCGAGCATTGTGTCCCCGACATACGCTCACAGGCAACAAGTCTCATCTCCATTGCAGACAAGCTGCTTCACGAAGCACAAACTCAATGGAGTCTTTTTCGAGCATTGTGTCCCCGACATATGCTCGCAGAGGCGACAAGCCTCATCTCCATTGTAGACAAGCTGCTCCTCGAAGCACAAACTCAATGGAGTTTTTTTCGAGCATTATGTCCCCGACATACGCTCGCAGGCAACAAGCCTCATTTCAATTGCAGACAAGCTGCTCCACGAAGCACAAACTCAATGGAGTCTTTTTTCGAGCATTATGTCCCCGACATATGCTAGCAGGCGACAAGCCTCACCTCCACTGAAGGCAAGCTACTCCTCGAGTACAAACTTCATGGAGTCTTTTCAAGCGTCATGTCCCCGACATACGCACACAGGCGACGAGCCTTATCTCCATTGTAGGCAAGCTATTTCGCGAGTACAAACTCAATGGAGTCTCTTTCAAGTGCTATGTCTCCGGACGTACACTTACAAGATACAATGAGAATTGAAGTTTGAAAGACAACTGAAACTTCCATAACAAAGCAGCCAACCAGCACCATCTACTCAACGGCCTCACCTGCCTACTCCTTCGCATATGGTCTAACCTTATCAGCTACGCCACCTTGGGAGTTGTCTTCCTCCATTACAGCTTCATCTGCTATCTGCTCTTCAACTGCTTCTGCATCCACAACATTGCTTTGCTCACTTTGAGCAGGGGGCAGGTCAAGATAAAGTTGCTTACCGTCTTCATGTTCGAGAGGGCAACAAGGAGAAGCACTATTCTTGCAATCGAGTATCCCAGCTTGTACGCATTAGCAAACAATCTCATGCTTGGATGCCTCCGTGGCTTCAACATGAGTGTCAACTTGACCAGCGGAGCTATCACCAACTTCTGGATCGGCAGTTCGCGCAACTTAAGGACTCTTTGCTCGAGCGGACGACTTTTTAGCTCTCTTGGCCAAAACTCGCAACATTGAGTCAGCTCTATGCTTGACTGTTCGTGGCTTTGCAGACAAGTCGTGATTGCTAGACAGATGTACAGTCCTCTCAGTTTGATCCCCAGGATCGGCACAAGCAACTCAAACCCTGCTTCTCAACAGCCTCCTCACAAGGTAGAACATGGGTTTTAGGCAGTTCGAGCGGATACCTGAGCAGAATATCCCAGACCTCCTGCATGCCATTGATCTTCTTACTGTTCGTGCTGACGAGGCGCTTGATCCTAGCAGATGAAGAAGAAACATTCCCATAGGAACATTCTCAACAGACGAGACCCCCTTACGGAAGACTTGATCGTGGAAGAATGAGGAAGCTTGGTCGAGGACTTCTCCCGCTCAACTGGCAGATTATCAAGGTCTGAGCCATGCAGCTCCCTTCTTTCAACATCTTCGGCTAGGAGTAGACCATCAGCCTCCTTCCGATGTTCACTCAGCAACCAGCGCAATCCACAGAACCTGGCAAGGATGTTCAAAGCTTGATGAACATTGATCGTGTTCGGGCCAAGATCGAGCTTCTTGTGAATGTTATTTTCTACAAGCAGAAGACAAAAGTTAGTCAGACACACAGCAAAGAATTCCATGGCTACTGTAGCATATCAAAGGGATACAACTTACCATCACAGTAGGTGTGAGGAATGAGCGGACCGTCGCCAACCTCCCTACCCATCTGCCGCTGACTTCCAACATGTCCTTGCTCCACACATGATCGCCTTGACTCATACTGTTCCTAGTTCGTGACACAAAAGAAGGAATTGAAGTAGTTTGGATCAACCACAAATAAGCCGACCCCAACTGCCACCTGCTCCAGCAGCAGGCTGGCTCGCCTCCACCCAGTTACAGCTGGACAGCCCAAGTTAAAATACCAAAGTGGCAAGTCAAAGACCTCCTCCACGCAAGAGCCCAAATTAAAGAAGGAAGCCCAGTTACAGCTGGACAGCCCAACAGATAATTCACATCTCCTACATACCGCCACACGCCATGCAGAAGCTGGGGAGCATTTGTGGGAACCAATTAAATCAAAACCCTAGGTCAAATAATTCCTTCCATTTGGGGATTATTTGACCTAATTGGGAATTACTCAACCTAATTGGGAGTTACTCAATTTAATTGGGGGTTACCCAATTAAATTGATAATACCTAATTAAATTTAGATTTGATTTGATTCCTACCCACAATTAGGGATTTGACTTACCCTAATAAATCAAATCCCTAATTAATCAAATCAATGCCAAATCGAGGAGGAATAATTCCTTACCAATATGGAATTATTCCTCTGAAACCCTAGCCTCCGAGACCACTATAAAAGGATGGTCACACACAAAGGTTAAGGTACGTCTAAATTCCTACTGAAACTCTGCAGAAATTATTTCTCACAAACCCTAGCCACCACTTTCTTTCTCTCTCTGACACCAGGCCCCGGCCACCACACAAGCTCCGGCCACCCGGTTTTTCTTGAATACCCTACCTAACATAGGCATCGGAGGGCCTTTGGCCAACACCCCCCGGGTGTGGTCCTTTTACCCCGATCTGTTTTGCAGGGAGAAAGAGAAGTGGAGAAGACGAAGGAATCTTTGGCGAATATTCTAGTGGGATGAAATTTGCTCCCACAATATGCACAAGAGAGGTGGGGGGCCTGGATACCCAGACTTCCGGACTCGACCTCGATAGTGCCAGCGACGCAAGGTGATCTGTCGCTTCATTGTTTTTCCTACCAATCCATGCCTAGTTATAGTTTGAGAAGATGGAGTTGCATTCACGAATCCTTGATAAAAGTGGGTATAGATTCCATCTTCCACGTTTTATGTTTCCTTTCACGCTCCCAACCAGCTCTTTGGAGTCAGATTCAAAGCAAACCTCAGATAAGCCCAGCTCAGATGCCCATTTGCAACCTTCTAAACCAGCAATTGCCTCAGCCATGATCGCAGATTCCGCTTGAAAGGATAGGCATTTCGCTCCCACGAACTCACCATTAGCATTTCGTGCAATAAGACCTGCTCTTGCTTTGCCAGAGGATGCCAACCAAGCAGCATCAAAGTTAACTTTAATAACATGGGCATCCGGGGCTGTCCAAGAGGTAGGATTTGGAGAGGGTCCTTCGCAAAGCCTCCTCACATTCCTTTTGTTATTCAACACAGCTAGCTCCTCCACTTGAGAAAGAATGGTTTTGATGGCCAAGGGAGGTTGTGGTTTGCATTGATCAAAGACAAAACGGTTCCTTGATTTCCAAATAATCCAGCAAGTAACAGCAATAATGCAAGATATGCGCCTTTTTTCCTCCTTAGATTGGAGCCCATCCGTGGGGTCGCAGTTTTACAACTTTTGCTTATATATTTAACAGCCGTTTTACAGAGGGGACGTGTGCGTATATAGCAGGACCAGATTGCCCTCAAAATACAAAGCGTGTGCACCTCACTTGACTTTTTTAATGGCAATTTGAATGAAATAGCCTCAAATTTAACGGTAGGTGCAAGATTGACAGGAGTTCGAGTGCTAAATTAATAGAGAAAATAATCGCGGGGTTAAGTTTGAAAAGCGTTATAGTCAGGAGGTAAAACGGCAAAATTTGCACTTTTGCTCTGCCACACCCTTTTGTTGATATGATTGATGATCAATTCGTATTGCAATTCTTGTTTTCATGCAATAATCGGTGGGTCCAAATTACTCTTCGGCCCGAGTCATCTTTATTTATCTTTGCCTTGCTTTATTTTTATGCTATTTAATTAGCTTTTCCATAATGAGACTTCTTTGCTATTATCTTTATAATAGTGATTCGAACTGGATTGTATGTGAAATTAATTCAATCTTTTTATCTTGCTTTGCGATTATTTTTTTATTTGATTCAACCTATGAATTATGAAGTCATTTATCATTCAAGGCAAATAAAAGAACCAATCTGAGTAAGTTCCTCATTCATAGCACAATAGTTTAATTCGGAGTCAAGTCACTTCAGGCGCAAGTTATCATTCGTTCATCAACTTAAGGTATGCTATTAATTAACAAACTAACGAATTACAATATGAGTAAGTTGATAACACCATGTGGCGATGTGACCTCACACCAAAATATTACCTGTGAAAGTGAGAGTGGTGTCGTATACACATGCTTTATGTAAGAATTTGTCATAATAATCTCCTCCCTGCCCACATTTGTTCTGAAATTAACCACAACAAGAGAAAACTCTGATAATATATATAGTTGACAAGATGAATTGTGACAAACAATGTAAACAGGTTGTGGGATACCCTTTCAACACATTATGGATAATTATTAAAAACAAATAAGATAACAGAAATCTGAAGACATAAAACTACTGGTTATGATTTTTTCCTCATGGCTTGGGAGCAAGACCGGCCTTGAGCTTTTGAATGGTGGCTACATCAGTCTTGAAGGAGTTAGCCAAGACATTTTCGTCGATGCCGGTGGTGAAGAGAGTGTTGGGGAGTGATACAGTGCCTGCATTTGCACTTCCAAAGGCAGAAACTGCTAGAGCTGGGTTTTGTGAATCAGCATTGTACTGGAAGTGCACAAGTCCCTTGGGAAACACAAACAAATCACCTGCTTGAAGAGTTTGTGTAAAAAGGTTGTTTTTTGTGTCAATGAAACCGACTTCAAGGGTACCATCAATGAGGAAAAGGAGCTCAGCGGAACGAGGATGAGTGTGTGGTGGGTTAGTAGTGCCGGATGGGAATTCGAGGACGGCATATGAAACACTCTGCCCATCAAGAGCAGGGAACTCAGCCAAGGTTGCCTTCAATACCTTGAAGGCAGTTGGAGGATCGCTTCCAACAAGAACACGAAAGCCGGTGTAAGTGAAGAAGTTTGCATCTACTGTTCCATTTGCAGGCAGTAGGAAGTCAGAAATAATGTCCGGGTCTCCGGCCATTGCCATTTGAACGATGGCAAAGGAAGAAATTAGTAGTGAGAAGAATTTGAGGGTGGAAGTTCTTGATGCCATGATTGGAAGAAATGTGTCCATTCGATATCACTATAGTGTTAGGTAGTTGGATGAGATTTTAGGGCTTCACCAACTGCGCTATTTATGGGGTGCAGATTGTATGAAACCCAAGGGAAAAACATTGGTGTTGGAATATATTGTTGCCGCAGGCCTTTCTGATGTTAACCGGAGATGAAGATTACAATGATAACCTTGCCGTAGCTGCAGTTTTACAGTTGTTCATTTGTAGTTTTTCTTGGAAAAGATATATACCAAGAATATTACAACTTTTGCTTATGTTCTCCAACAGTTGGTATTAAAATGAAATATAATAAAGTATATTCTTTGACCCTTTTTGGATGTTCATCCATTCTGTCGAGCCATATAGGCTGGATTCACCACATTCATTGCTGATGATAATTAATTTTGGACACCAAAGGATATATTTCTGTTCTTGGCGACAATAAAAGGTACAATGTCAGCTCCAGCGTAACTTGAAATTTGTCTTATGGCCAGACTATAGAGCGGGAGCTTGTATAGATCAAAAATTAGCCGTTTCTTACTGTCATCTCGTTGTTCTTACAAAATGCAGAACAAAAATACATAATGGCACTCATATATTAGCAGTGGAACTACTGTTTAGTACGCCACACGTGTATCAAATTTTACAATGGGTCATGTGGATGTCACATACTGAGTAAAGATCTAGCACACTGCTAATTCATCCAACACCAATATCAAGTGTGTGGTTTTATTACAAAAGACCTCGGTGATATCAGTAGTACTAACCAATCACCTTCTTTTTTTTGTCAATTTTCCCACCTGACATTTTTACATTCTTCACGACTTCATTGCTGGTGCTAGTCGTTTTATCCTTTTCTTATTGTCTCGTTGCCGAAAAAAGTTTGATACAAAAATGAATGCCAAACTCCAACTCCAACAGTAGTGTTAAGTGTAAATTGCAGGGCAAGAAAAGCTGCATGACTTCCTAATCCTGCCTACTCCCAACTTAATTAACCATGGCCTGCCCCAATTCAGTAGAGAAGCCATTTCTCTCATGTTTTGTGAAGCTAACTTTGTTGCTGATGCTTGCCATTGACTGAATGGTTTGTCTTCATACTAACAGACTCTTGTTTGATGTCTGACCTGTCTCCAGATTATTTTTTGTAAAGAAACTACTAGTCAATGCTATAAAAAAAATTATGGAGCAATTTAATTCATTATTGACATTATACAATTAATGTTTATCTACACCTTCCCACCCTTACCCCCAATTTTTTTTTTGGGAGATTCACATACCCAATATAATTAAGCACCCAAATTATTAAAAAATAAAAAACCATATATGAAATGAACTTTAGAAACACACTCAAAGCCTATTTACAACATAACAAAGAGTCTTTTAACTTCTTATAAATTACAAAACTGCTATCAATTTCTTAAAACAAGCCCAACTCCAAAAACCCAAAACCTCAACCAAAAAAAGAAAAAAAAACCCCAAAACACTCAATAGGACATCAAAGTAGTTTAATAATCAAATTAAATTCAATAGGGCCAGCTGTCACTTTTTGGATTTTTTTGGATTTGTTTGTATAAATTAAATGGTGTAGGGTTTATCCATATCATTAGTGCTAAGAATGGGTATATGACTAAATATCTCTCTTTTTTTTGTATAAGTAATAGTTTAAACTACAAGGGACACAAAAAACAACCAAGCTGCCATGGGATTCGAACTTGAGATCTCTGATCTGCAAGTCAAGACATTTTGCCACTAGGCTAGACCCGTTGGCCTCCCATTTTTCCTTTTTACATCAGAATGTAGTGCCAAATTCCAGATGATTATATAAATAAAAATTGAGACGTCCCACAATAGAAAAGAAAGTGAGGCTCTTTTGTACCCCAACTAACTACCATGATACAACCAAAGGAGAGTCTTATTATATATAGCTTGACAACAAATGAATTGAGACAAACAATGAAAAATGTAATAAAGGTTGATGGCACCCTTCTTGACACATTAAGGGTAATTATTCAAACCATTTTTTTGTTTGACAAACAAAGGAAAAACCTGAAGAACAAACATATTAAATTACTTTTTAATGGATAGCAATTATATATATCCTCATGGCTTGGCAGCAAGACCAGCCTTGAGCTTTTGAATGGTGGCTACATCAGTCTTGAAGGAGATAGCCAAGACATTGTCGTCAATGCCGGTGGCGAACAAAGTGCTGGGGATTGATACTGTTCCTGCATTTGCACTTCCAAAGGCTGAAATTGCTAGAGCTGGGTTTTGTGAATCAGCATTGTACTGGAAGTGGGCAAGTCCCTTAGGAAACACAAACAGATCACCTGCTTGCAGAGTCTGGGTAAAGAGGTTGTTTTTCGTGTCAACAAAACCAACTTCAAGCGTACCACCAACAAGGAAAAGGAGCTCAGCAGAGCGAGGATGAGTGTGCGGTGGGTTAGTAGTGCCGGATGGGAATTGAAGGACGGCATAAGAAACACTTTGCCCATTAAGAGAAGGGAACTCAGCCAAGGTTGCCTTCAATACCTTGAAAGCTGTGGGAGGAGGGCCTCCTCCAACAAGAACGCGAAAGCCAGTGTATGTGAAGAAGTTTCCATCTACTGTTCCATTTGGAGGAGCAATGAAGTCAGTAATAATGTCTGGGTCTCCAGCGGTCGCCATCTGAACAATGGCAATCGAACAGATTAGTAGTGAGAAGAATTTAAGGGATGAAGTCCTTGAGGCCATGGTTGAGGACTTGATTACTTTTTCAGAAATGTGATATGAAACTATTGCTAGATTTTGGGTATAGGTTGATGAGGTACATGGGCTTCGACAAGGACAGGATTTATAGAGTATGGGAAATGAATATATTCTTGCTGCAGGCCTATGATGTCAATTGGAGATGAAAACAATAATGCTTTTGCTTTCTTGTTGTAGTTCCAGTGTTACAGTTGTGTGTGTTATTTTTCTTTGTTACTTCTCCTGCGATATTAGATTCACTTTTATACATAAAATACATTGAACTTAGACAATTACACACAGTTTTTACATTGCTGAGTTGCAGCCATATATAGACTATCTGCATCCCTAAGTTCTAGTAATCAGAACATGGTACAGCTGCAAGGTGCATAAATATATAGTCCATGGAATCATAGACATATATATAGATTACCCCTCTCCCACAAACTCAAAATGTCTTGGAGAGGATTTGAATTACTTCTTTTTTTTGGGGTAATGAGAGCATTTGAATTTGGATGGATAAGAAGAACAGAAACCGAGTTACGTGATGTCTGAATTTAAAATAAATAAATAAATAAATTTGGATGATAATTTCATTGGAATCAACCCATATTTGAGAAAAATAAGCAAAACAATGAGAAATTGGATTGAAAGTTGTTTCTCACTTTTCAAACAAATTAAAGAACTGCCGCGAAAGAAACAGAATATTATATAGTTGAGCACTTAAGTACTAAGATAATTACGCATTTTCTTTCATGGACAGTTGAACATGAGAACTCTACTCAGACTTTACCCATTCCATGTCCTTGAATCAAGGCTCTGGAATGAGCCATTTCTTGTTCATGCAAATTATAGTTTGACACATATGCAAGAATAACTTATTCCAAAAAGAAAAATTTATGTACACGTCTCAATACTTGCATTGGCGCAATATTGACTGCATACGATTATATGTCTGGTAACAAAGGTAAAAAAAGTGACACTATCCACTAGTATTGGTTGCACAGTAGAAGTGGAGAGAAGTATAACTGACAATAGTCTTGATGAAATTTCTCTTTTTTTTTGTTTTTTATTTTTTATTTTTTATAGTCTAATATTTCTAGGGACAAAATTCTCCTTGTAAAAACTATTTAACAACATTTTTACAAGTTTCTGAAGATCTTTCGCGGCAGTTTTTCACACTTCCATAGACGAAATATTTCATAGATACTTTGGTGACTAGCAGGGGATGTGGAGAATGCGAGAGTGGCATTGTGTACGTGCGCTTGTTGTACTTGAGAATTTCAGGTAATTATCTCCGCCTAGTTTCCTCCTCCTTTTTTCTTTTATACCAGAGTGTAAAATTACAAAAAGTTACCAAATGATTTTCTATATGAAAATTGTGTTCAACAAGCGTAAAGGCAAGTGAGGCTTTCTTCTCAAATTAACAACAAATATTAGAGGGATGTGTGCTCATATAGTTGACAATAAATGAATTGTGACAAAAAATGCAATGCAGAACTTTCAACACCTTATGGTTATGGGTGCTTATTCAAAGCAAATAAAACAACAAAAACAAAAGAAGAACAAAGACATTAAACTACTGCTTATTAATTCTGTGATGTTGTGACTCTATCTTTATGGTTTGGGAGCAAGACCAGCCTTGAGCTTTTGAATGGTGGCTACATCTGTCTTGAAGGAGATAGCCAAGACATTGTCGTCAATGCCGGTGGCGAACAAGGTGCTGGGGATTGATACTGTTCCTGCATTTGCACTTCCAAAGGCTGAAATTGCTAGAGCTGGGTTTTGTGAATCAGCATTGTACTGGAAGTGGGCAAGTCCCTTAGGAAACACAAACAGATCACCTGTTTGCAGAGTCTGGGTAAAGAGGTTGTTTTTCGTGTCAACAAAACCAACTTCAAGGGTACCATCAACAAGGAAAAGGAGCTCAGCAGAGCGAGGATGAGTGTGCGGTGGGTTAGTGGTGCCAGATGGGAATTGAAGGACAGCATAAGAAACACTCTGCCCATTAAGAGCAGGGAACTCTGCCAAGGTTGCCTTCAACACCGTGAAAGCTGTGGGAGGAGGGCCTCCTCCAACAAGAACACGAAAGCCAGTGTATGTGAAGAAGTTTCCATCTACTGTTCCATTTGGAGGAGCAATGAAGTCAGTAATAATGTCCGGGTCTCCAGCGGTCGCCATCTGAACAATGGCAATCGAACAGATTAGTAGTGAGAAGAATTTGAGGCTAGAAGTCCTTGAGGCCATGGTTGGAAAAACTTGATGAATAAGTAGAATTGTGCTAGGTATTGCGATAAAATTGGTAGGTTATGAGATGTTTATGCTTCTACAAGGACAATATTTATAGGGTGAGGGTTATGTGAAATCTAAAGAAAACTTAAGGCAAGTTCGGATATATTAATGTATTCCTGCAGGCCTAGCAGCTGATGTGAACTGGAGATGAAGATTACTATGTAATGTTTCCTTGTTTTAGTTGCCGTTTTATAGCTGTTTATTTGTTATATTTCTTGAAAACAAAACCAAGAAATGTTACAACTTTTGCTTATCTTTATCAACTGATCAACATTCAATATTAAGATTTAATATTAGAATAGAAGTATATGCTTGGACCTTGTTCTTTTTTGGATGTTCATCCACTTTGACTGAAAAGATGGCCTTCGTTCATTACATTTGATGTTGACTAGTTTCCAGCGAAAGATTATTATTAAATTTTTGTACTGATACAAGGCTAGCTAAAATTTATTGGGCATAAAAATGAAACAAAAGGGCTTTTGGCCTTTTCTTATTGGCTTATTGCCATTGTTGTGAGAATATGAAGGTAAAAAGTCTCATATTGGAAAGTTAAAAAACCTTGCAAGGGCTTATAAGGAGTTGGGCTATTCCCCCCATTGTCAATTGGTTTTAGGGTAAAACCTCAACTTTCTTCATGGTATCAGAGCCACGTTGCCCACGTGTGAAAGCCCAACGACCACAGGTGCTCCACGTCACCCAAAATGTGTTGTCCACATGGAGGCGCTACGAAGTCGTTAAGAATGTCGGTCTCCCACCATTGTCATTTGAACAATGGCAAATGAAGAAAATAGTAGTGAGAAAAATTTGAGGCTGGAAGTTCTTGAGGGCATGGTTAGAAAAACTTGATTAATTTGTTCAAATGTAATATGCTATTGCTAGCTGTGATATTGGGCGGTTGGATGAGGTTTGGGGGCTTATAAAGGACAATAATTAGAGTGTGGACTGAGTCGTATCAAAAGAGAATGCAATCAGGTTCGAAGATACTATTGCTGCAGGGCCTGTCTGATGTCATCAATTGCAGATGAAGATTACAATGTCTTTCTTCTTGTAGTTGCATGAAGTTCTACAGCTGTTAATTTGTTTGTTACTTCTCGTGAATAAAATACCAAGAAGGTTTTAACTTTTTCTCATCTTCATCGGCACTAGACATTAAAATGAATAGAATGGAAGTATATGATTAGACCTCCAACTTTGTTGGATCTTCGTCCATTCAGTTGAGCATATGGATTGGTTTCACACCTCTCTCTGCTGTGTACATTTTTTCAAGAAAGTAGGCCGGATACATCTTCGAGCGCATGTCCTAGTTCTTGACAACAATATGAAAGGTTAAGTTATGCCTGTTCCAGAGCTTAACATCAAATTGGTTTTATGCCAAAACAAAGGAGACAATCTCTGTCTTGATACACAAGGGTAGCTAAAGCTATAAGTTGTCCTCAAAATGTAACTGAAGGGATAAGTGACAATTGCAAAGCAAGTGAAAGCATAGAACCAAAACATGAAGACAGAACAGATCAAAATAAAATACAACAAAACAACCAAAACGGAAATATGATATATCTCCTCAATTAAAAGTTAAAAAACCAGGTTTATTAACTGCCCGGCATGATCTCCTAATCTCCCCTTGTGAGCCAGTAAGGACTTCAACTGCTCCCAACTTAACCATGGCCTGCCCGAATTTAGTGGCGAAGCTGTTAGTACTGTTATTCGCTAAGGCGGTCACTGTGGCCTGAGTTATGGGGTCCAAAGCTAGCTCTTGGTCAATTTGAAGAATTCCTCTACGGGTTATTATCTCCTTGTAGAACGAGTTATCGACAATAAACGAACTTTGAGGGTTCTGGTCCAAATTAGTAGCATTGGTGCCAGCTGAGTTTTGAGGGCAGATACTTCTCAGCCTTTCTAGTAACGCTACATTCATATCGGGGTCAGGTTTTCCAGTGTTCTGGAAATTGTAAAGACGATCTTGGAAGAGAAAACAATGTGCCACCCCAACAGTGTGACCACCTACATCATCAAGCAGTATGGAAGAAATTTAAGAACAAGAATATTAAGAGAAAAAAAACAGATGAATTATATTTTTTTAGTACCAACTTACCAAGAAGATGAACCATATCAGTCATATTGAGTCCTTTTCTAGCAAATGCTGCAACTGAATCAGGCACTGATATTGAGGGAGCTGGGAGGTCAACATTTGCTGCAAGGGATATCAAGCCATCCCTTCTCCCTGTTTGAACATTGTATCGCCCTCCTCCGCTCTGAAAGTACATAATCAAATTTCACCACCATGAACTAATCAGTATAAGCTTAATTATAATAATGAAGCTGATGTAGTCATGTTAGATTCTATATAAAATCATCAAACTCAAAATTTACACACAGAAAAAGATAGGGTTTGCTTACCAAATAAACAGCTTCTCTGGTAGCAATGGCAATGATATCAGCGCAAGAGACAACTCCCCGGCATACACTTTCCACCGCAGTCTTTGCGGTGTCAATGATATCAAAACCCCGTACGCTTAGATTTGGAGGAGCAGTTTTCTCGCTGGCGCTTCCATCTAATAGAATGGATGCATCACATCCCTTTTCGAGAAATATGAAAGCATTAGCTCATGCAGTAGGAAATAAAAGAAAAAGATCATCCTGTTATTTGGACCACACATTTACTAACCACGTTATTTTCCAATACTAGAGAAGCGAATCCCACTCATATACGGATACCATACATATTATATACGTAATCAGTAAATATGGTTCAAATAGAGTATAAACCTTAGTTTTACTATTTAGAAAAGAAAAAAAAAGACTTACGTACATTGACAAAGCAATCATGAAACTGCAGGCGGATGAGGGCAGCAGCGATTGTCCGGTCCCTGAAAAATTTTGTCTTGACTACGCCGGCTACAATACCTTCAACATCAACAAACCGGCCGCATTTTCCCCAGTAGAATCCTACCTCCAGTGCACCGGAGCACTGGCTGGCGAAGGTCAAAAATACGAGCCCAATTGCTACTACTGCCACTGCAGCTGTGCTAGACATATTCATCTTGATCTTAACTTAATTTCAGAGACACTAATTGATGAACAATATATGCATGGAACAACAAAGCGCATCTTTTCCATTTATAGGAAAGAAGGAAGCTCTCGATGGGAAACGTTGTTTGGTACTATTACAAGTGGTATGGTTTGCACATCTTCTTCTCCACTGACAAGCTGTTCTAAGTTGCCTCTCTAAACGTGCTGTCATGTAACAATATATATACATTGAACAATACGTATAGTGGACTCTGTAAAATACATCTAAAAGAACAGCCAGAGAATTTTCTAATATCAGATTATGAGAATTAGAAAATGGGCAAGGTCAAGGGGTAGCGTTTTTCTAATGCTTAAAATCTTGGATCAGCTGATCCTTGATTTATTTAATTATTACAATGTGGACTTTCACGACGAGGGAGATTTTCCTTTGTGTTTATGTATCTGTGAACTCTTTTTTCTTTGCATGAGATGAATCATCTAAAATGTCAGTGCTGATTTATTGTTTTCTTCATGATTTGCATCTTTATCTTAGTTTGGAGAGATTAATTTAGGGTAACAGAGGAGAAATTGTACTTCCATGGGTATAAAGTTTAAGATAATATGCATGCAATTACTTGCAAATTACACATATTAAGTAAATCATGTCAAAATTACACTTAACAACGTTGTTGAATTATAAGGTTAAAAATAAGCTAATGTTAGTTTTCAAAACCTCCAGATACCCAATGATTAAAACCCTCTCTCCCAAACTCTAGCCCCCTCTCTTCCAAAAAACCCTCCTAAATTCGTTTTCACTTTGAGGGGGGAGGAAGCCATTGTTCTTTCTCCCCTCTCCCCTCTTCTCTTCCTCCCTCTCTTCTCCCCTTATTCAGAGACAAAAGGTTTTCTCTATTTGTCTTTGTTTTGTTAAGATTTTCCTCCAACCATCACAAGCAGCTGCATCTTGGCGTCAGATCTCCACATGCATTTCAGCGTCGAATCTCCACCATCATCCTTTTTGCGGTTTCTTTATGTTTGGAATAAGTCACAGAGACTCTTTGGGTTATCTATGTAGTTTTCACATATCCTTTTGTGAGAGCTTTTCACCTCTCCTTTGTGAGGGCTTTTCACCTCTCCTTTGTGAGAGTTTTATTTTTATTGTTATGGCTTGGTTTTTCAAGTTTTACCTCTTTTTTGTTATTTTGAGTTTGTAATCTTAGTTGGGATGTCTATGCCAAAGTTTCTTCTATCATGCGTGATCGTTAGTAGAGACGCACTAAATTGTCTTAATTTTGATATTAGACCGCTCCGTTATTATAATGGCTCTTTATGGTTAGTTTGTATTGGACCTTTGTGACTAGTGACTTTTTTGACTGAATTATGAATACAATTTTAGAATTTCTATATACTAACCTCTTAACACATGCTCACACATGTGCCAATTGGTTTTCTTTTTTCTTTTTAATTTTATTTTTAGATTTAAGAAAAGATAACATAGATAGTTATGTTCCATAAAAGTATGACCTATTATCTTATTTTGTTTTTAATTTTAATTTTTTTAATATGAAAAAGTGAATTTATCATATTATCCTCATTTAATTAATATTTTTAATTCTTAATGTTTGAATTAACCAAAAATATTTTATGATATTTTGAATGTTTCATTATTCTCTGTCTTTTGCTTTATATATATATATATATATATTTTAAATAAAAATAAAAAACAACCAATAATTATTTTTCGCGACATTATTGTGTAACATAAAATTTTGGAGTGGAATACAACCCAATGAAAAACGAAACATTACTCCATTGTCCTATATGCGATCTCCTAGTGCCATCTGTCCACTTGTCTTGGCCTTTCAATTCAACAACATCCCACATCCCAAAATTAGACTCAAAAACGACAGTCGCTTCAGCTCAAACCCTCAATCTCAGGCAGCTGTCTCGGTCCGAGCTCCGGATAGAGTGGTAAATTTGCCGAAAGACCATGGGCAAAAAGGTCAAATGGAGCTGGACCTCAGCAATTATCGGAGCGGCGTCGGCTTTAGCGACGACAGCGCTGTTGTCGTCGAAGCCCAAGGACCCAACCTTCCACCTCATCTCCGTCAATCTCACCTCCTTCAAGCTCAACCTCCCAGTTCTCGACACCGACGTCATCCTCAACGTCCACGTCACCAACCCCAACATCACAGCCGTCCACTACTCCTCCACCTCCATGTCCATCTTCTACAACGGCTCGCTTCTCGGCTCGGCCGAAGTTCAAGCCGGCTCTCAGCCGCCCAAGTCATGCCAGCTGCTCCGCCTGCCTGCGCGGCTCGACGGGCTCCAGCTGGCCCACCACGCCGCTACCTTTGTTGCTGACGTGGCGAAGCGGGAGATGGTGCTCGACGCGGCTGTGGATATTGCTGGGGCGGCGAGGATTTTGTGGTGGGATCACAAGTTTAAGGTTCACGTGGATAGTCGCGTGACCGTTGATCCAGTTTTTCTTGACGTCATTGATCAGGAAAATAAGTTGGAGATGGAGATTTTTCTTGCTTGAGTTGAGAAATTAGCAGTGTTTTTAATTTTCTTTTGGGAAATTTGCATAACCACCACCTAAACTATTAGGGGTGTGCGTATTTACCACCCAAATAATAAAATTTAACTATTTACCACCCAAACTTCAGTTTTGGTGTTAATGTGCCACCTCTATTAACTTCTGTCTAATTTTCCGTCATAAAGTTCCAAATACACCCCAAAATTTTCTCTGTTCACCAATGCACTAAAATTTTGGGTCAGTATTCCAATTTTATCCCTAGAATTCATAAATAAAAACATTAAAAAACATCTTACCATTGCAGCCCTTCCCCGACCTACAACAGCCCCGCTCTCCTCTCCCATATTCAAAAAACTCCCAGACCCCCCTCCCTCCCTCCTTCCTCACCCACTGCTTAGCAAGTAACCCCTCCCCAATCACACACTTTTACCTCTCTCTCTCTTGCCTAACCCAGCCCCTCCCCCTCCCCCTCCTCCCCACCACTCACCTTCTCAAACCGCTGTTGCCTACCCACCTATAAATTCACAGCCCCAAAATTATTTTATTAATTTAATAATTTATCTTTATTTTTATGTTCTACTCCTCTTTAATTTCTGTTGAAATTAATTGACAGAAGGGAAGAAGAGGGAGAGAAGAGAGGGTGTTTGTTGAGCAGTGAGTGGGGCGGGCTACCATGGGACTTGAGTGTGGGGTTGTTTTTGTTTTTAATTTCTTTTATTTTTTTAAGTGCATAGTAATTGACAGAATTGCCCTTACATAACTTCATTTAACAGAGATTTCTGTTAAATCTAACCGAGGTGGTAGATTTGCACTAAAGTTAAAGTCCAGGCGGTAATCAGTCAAATTTTATTCTTTGGGTGGTAAATACACACACCCTTATTAGTTCAGGTGGTATTTATGCAAATTTCTCTTTTCTTTTTAAAAGTGTTTTGGCTTCTTGCAGGCTTTGTTGTGTGCCGTAGTTGGTTCCCAATTTGGAATCCAAACTATTATTTGATTTAAATGTTAGCGTGTAATAAGTCCGGATTCGAAAGCAATATAAGTCCAAGAGCTTACTAAGGGTCTTGAATTCAAAAGTTGAAAAAGAACATAGACCGAGAGAAGGTTGCTTGCTCATCCGCACTAATTTGGTAATTTGGTTAAATTATAATATTGTAATTATCAACTATTTTTACTATAATTTCAAGGCCAAAAACTAATATTGAAGTATGAGAGTGAGATTAAAAAAAAACATAAACATAAGAAATAAAATTAAATTAACAAAAACTAAAATTCCATTCAGCACGTTCGACCCACCTCCAACCCTCCACGCCCTTTACCCCTACTCATTCGGTGCCTGAATAACAAAGGCCCACCCCCAACCACCAGGGAAGGAACTAACCCAAGGGTTGCCCTGGGCTGTAGCCTAGGGAAGGTTTTGAGAAAAAATAATAATAATTAAACATATATATAACATAATATTTTTAACTAAAAATAAATAAAATATATACAATTGCATATCCTACCACATAGTGGCCGACCTATTAAGTACATCCCTTAGCTGGAAAAACTATTATAGGTGCTTCAAATTGCCTCTTTACTTAGCTGGTGGTGATGCACTCCAGGTATACAAATTACTTTATTTCCATTTTCAGCATTTTAGTAAATGTCTTTGTCTTTTTACTTTAATTTATTTCTTGTGTTTACAACTAGTGTGATTTATATGATTTAATGTATACTTTTATTCTATAAAAACTATAGAAACTGTTAGTACCAAAAAAAAAAATTATCATTAGATTTTAAGCTAATAACTTTAGCTAGCCCACCCATTGAAAACTTCATGGTTTCGCGCTTGCCAACCACCACCCACATTTAGCAAACAAATCTCTCTCTTTCCCCACCCCGCCACATCTCATCCCCAATGTTCCCCCATCCAGATGTCTTTAGGTAAGACATATCTCATATTCCTTACTTGAGATCTACAATGTGCAACTTGTCTTTTCTCTCGAAGGCCTCCTATATCGCCTAATTGGCGGTGAAATGGGAGAATTTGATGATGTTGTTGAAGACTTGGAAAGCCCAATGGTGTGGCCCAATAGGGTAGAAGGACAAAATTGACCCCAATATTTGGTCATCTCTCTTGGACATTACGTCTTTCAGTTAACTCTGAAAATGATTAAGGGTGTACAAAATCCAATCCAATTCAAACTAATCCAAATTCAATTGATTTCGATGATTTGGCTGATTTGCTTATGAGAATCCAATTTAATCCAATCTAGTTAGTTTTATGCTTATTTTGCTCTTATAGGTTTTGTACTTGAAAATGTTATGAATATTTTGAATCATTTAATATAGTTGTGTTTAATATATAATATAATCAAAATAATTTTCTCTAGTATTTCATTTATATTTTACATTTACGTCTATTAAAATGTTTAATATTTCATTATTGTTTTTTTTTCTCATTATCAAAACCGATCATCCAATTCAATCCAATATCAATTGAATTGGATCAGATTGAATTGGATTTAAACTTCTAATATAATTGGATTGAATTGAAAAAATCACAATTCAATCTATATTGGATCAGATGAGCCCAATCGTGGTGGGAATTTCTCTCTCTAAACAAAATATATTTTTTCTCCCAACCCTAGCCCCATTTCTTCAACGCCACTCAGGAAGGGGAGTGGTCATTGACCCTTCTCCCCTCTCTCCCCCCCTTCCCTCCCCATAGCCCCCCATCTCTCTCTCTGTTCTCTTTTTTTGTTCTCTCCCTCCATCTTTTTCTGGTTTTTTTCTTTTATTTCCTCTCTCTTTCTTTTCTTGGTTGCTCCTTCGTTCCCTTTCTCTTGCCTTTTCATTCATCTTCCACCTCTTGAGGAGCCGCTCTGTTTTTACAGAGCAATTTTCGGTTTTCTTGATTTTTTTCTTTTCTTTCGGTTTTCTTTCTCCTGTTCTGCTACCTCCCCTTCTCCCATGTCTTGGGCTTTTGGTGGAGTTGGTCTTCTTTCGGTTTAAGCCTGTTTGGCTGTGTCTGTGGCTCTCTTTGAGAGTTGGGTGCTTCTCCCTCTGTGGTGTCTGCTTATGCCTTATACTCTGTGCTGAGATTAAATGTCTCATGCCAATTTTGAGTCCTTCGTTCTCCACCAAACAACCCCTTCAACCAGATTTATTTCTTCCTCAACTTCTCATCCTCTTTTTGCCTTATCCTCTTTCTGGATCTAGAATCTCCTTTGGGATACAACAATCATATCTATAAGCGCTTTGTCACTCATTTCTCGGATTTTATTTAGAGCTTTTGCTACGGTTCTTGCTCTGGTGCTTGCACCAATACTCTCCACTCTCTTGGTGTCGGTCTTTTGGTATATACCTTGGTGTTGTGATTGGTTGTTTTCTCTCAGGTGCAATGACAGATTTAGGTATGATGGAGAAGGTGACTTTTGGAGGAAGGTTCGAGGGCTGATGTGTTTCCGATTTTTGGGGAATATCTGTTTTTGGTGGAAGATCCGTGGGTCTCTATGTGCAGCAATGCTGACCTGTCTGGTGGTGGTGTATCCCCTCATTATTTGTGGCCATTGTGGTTCGGTCTCCGTCCCTTTTGCCGAAAACGGTGACTTTGTATTGTATTTTGGTTGATTTTGTGATGGGGAAGACTATTATACTAGACGGTACTGGTTTTAGTTTAATCTTCTCTGTTTGTGGCATTTCGTTCTTTTAACTGGCCTTTTTGGCATTTGTATTTTCTATTTGTTTTCTCTCCATTTATGAGTTTTGAATGAACATGATTGATTCCGACCAAAAAGAGAAGAAAAAAGATCGGATGCAAATTAACTAAATTGTATTTGTTTAAAACGGAGGTGCACCCCTAGAAATGACTACCACATGGAAATTAAAGACAAAAAATCTAACATAAGTTAGAATCTGGACTTATTACTGCTACACGTCATCTTCTATCGCCACCTGTTCACTTTGTGTTGCTGCTCTTCCAAAGCTGAACTCCAAAACGACATTAAACAACACACTCAACTCAAATCCTCAGATCTCAAATTCAATTCCGCCGCCCCATTTTCTCAGTAAATTCGTCCAAACACCATGGCCATGGGCATAAAGCTCGACTGGAGCTGGAGCTCAGCTCTGATCGGCGCGGCGTCGGCTTTAGCAACAACGGCTCTAATCTCCTCCAAGCCCAAGGACCCAACCTTCGACGTCGTCTCAATCAAGCTCACCTCCTTCAAGCTCAACTTCCCGCTCCTCGACGCCGAGCTCATCCTCACCGTCCAAGTCACCAACCCCAACGTGGTGCCCATCCAGTATTCCTCCACCACCATGTCCATCTTCTACAAAGGCGCACTTCTCGGCTCGGCAGATGTCGAAGCCGGCTCCCAGCCGGCCAAGTCCACCCAGCTGCTTCAGCTCCCGGCTCGGCTGGACGGGCTCCAGCTGGCCCACCACGCCGCTAGCTTCATCGCGGACGCGGCGAGGCGTGAGATGGTGCTTGACGCTGCCGTGGATATCGCCGGTACCGCAAGGGTTTTGTGGTGGGATCATAAGTTTAAGGTCCACGTGGACAGTCACATCACCGTCGATCCAATTTTCCTAGATGTCATTGATCAGGAAAATAAGTCCAAGATGGACATTTCCCTTACTGGAGTTTAGAAGTTTTATTTTTATTTGTATGGTTTCATGCGAAGCTTAAATTGTTAAGTAAATTTGAATATTAATCTGAACTTTTTCAATTTGGCTACATCAAAAGCACGAAAGAGAGAGTACGACTGTTTACACCTGAATTTTTTTCCCCTTCTGGCCCCACAAAGGACAATGACGTGGCTAAAGGTTCATTGAACCAAACTTTGGGCCTAGATACGAAAGTATCCAAGCCCAAAGCAAAAAACCGGGAGTTCAGACCATGAGCGTGGAACAACGGGATTGGTCGTTTGGCGTTGAAAATATAAGTTTTGTTTCATTACAGCTGAGTTTTTAGTGGTCAATGATACTGGGGTGGGACCTACGGATCCAAAAGATAAGAAAAGGGCTGTTCCAGAATACCTATACAAAGAATAATCTTGTCCGTTAAGTGAGTATAATAATCATTTTTCACTCACACGTCACACGAAAGGAAAGAAGCACGCCAAAGCATGCTGGTCAATGGCGACACATGTAATTCTTCAATTAAACAGCCCCAAGTAAAACTTGAATAATTATCTTACCTAAATTTAGATCATCGGCCTGACATTATATGAATATTTTTTTATAATTGTTTTTTGAGAGAATCTCGACAGTACAAGGAAAATTTTATTGATCATCAAAATGAACTCGAGGGACTTAATGTCTTACCTTTATTACAAGCGTCAAAGACTAGACAATCTTTAATAGCATCTGATGATTCTTCAAACCACTTTATTCTAGAATTACGAAATAGTGCGCCACCTTGTTGGCTTTATGCCTAATAAACACAAAACTAAACCCATTATGATTTGTAACTTGAGTAAAAGGAGGAAGAAGTCTAAGTTGGAATCTATTTCAACATTGTGAAAGAAAAATACTACGACACTATAATTATGGAATTACTAATAACATTTCATTATCAATAAGGCTACTTTTACCGCATTTTATACTACAAGTCCATACTACTTTATATGCAATTGAAGTGACTATCATTATTGTTTAAATGAATTATTTCATTTCATCATCATTTCAGTTTTATTAGGCAAGTTATGCTTTTCTCTTTAAATGACCATGTTTTGACTTTAAGAAAAAGATAATCTTTGATGGGATACCATTATTTTTCTTGCATCTATACATCCATACTTGAAGCTCCCTATATAAACTCATCTTGGCCGTAGCCATAGTTTTTGACATAGTTTCTAAAAATATATCAAGAAAACCTTTTCTTCATACAATGTACTACGCAATACCATTTTTTTGTTGTTGATTTGAATGAAGTAATGGAAATGGGACGAGTCAAATGGCTATTGATGATTTAAATGGAGTTTTTCTTTATAGATATGTATGTCGTTTATGTTTCCAAAATATGTATAGGGCTTTTCTTTATTGCGGATTATAATAATGCGAATTCAATATAGATTTCTAATATACATAAGAAGATATATATATATATTTCTTAGTCATTCGTTATGACTAATATATTCTAACATACATAAGAAGATGTCAAACTTCTTAAACCACCCCCGTTGACTAATCTTCTGTAGATTTGGCGAATGACCCATGGTGATGGTAGAGGTAGAAACAAAGATTTAGTGAGGTTTGGCGTTCAACTTATCAAACCAGAAGAAAGAGACGGACCGCGTGAGAATTTGAGGAGCCAAAATTTGCTACCTTGAAATATCTCACTCCAACATACTCTACTAATAACTTGTTTAGTTTATTAATTTAATTTCTTTTATTGTTATTTTATCTACAAAACTTCTTATCAACACGTCCACGTCACCTCTCAAGGAGGAATTACTTAAGCCGTCCATCTCAAAACCCAAATACCTGCAGCCGGCCAATCCCACTACACCACTAGATAGAAGCAAAAAGGTGTGGTGAGAGTTAATTAAAACCTACCTGTAGAAATTAATACTCTAAAGTTAAATTAATTACATTAATTAATGCTCGGCCCAACCGTATTGATTCGGTTTATGTCTTCGAACCGAAATACAACTCTCTTCCTCTCTCTGTCTCTGTTGCTTGCTTTTCTTGTTCAACGCCACCAAAACCAGTCACAAAAAACCCAAATAAAAAAAAAGGACATATTTATTTCAGTTAATGATTCTCACGTCCCACAGTGCTCATTGCTCAAAGACCCTTTCTTCCCTTCCAATCCAAACTCTCTCTCTCTCTCTCTCTCTGAGCATTTGTTTTTGATTTTCTTCTTTTCTTAAAGCAAAGAAGTAATCTTGAAAACGCTTTCTTTGCTTTTTTAATCAATCAAGAAAAAGGTTGCTTTCATAGCCAGCCATGACTGAGGTCCTCCATTCCCCTTCCCATTTCTGCTCTTCCCCAAGAGCCGGCTCCTCTTCTTCTTCTTCTTCTCCTCCTCATTCTAATTCTTCTTCTGTTTCGTTATCGTGCGCACCCCCATCTTCTTTATCCTACGAGCCCCACCCTAGCGAAGAAGAAGATTGCGAGTCTGCGGTGACTGACTGTGAGGTGAAGGACCGTGACAAGCGGAGAAGGGAACAGCTTTCTCTCTTGGCATTGCTTGTAACCTTTTTCAGGAAATCTTTGATTCCTTGCAAGAGTGATAGGAGGGAGCTTTGTGCTATGGAGATTGGCTGGCCAACCAATGTGCGCCACGTGGCGCATGTCACCTTTGATAGGTTCAATGGGTTCTTGGGTTTGCCTGTGGAGTTTGAACCTGAAGTCCCCAGGAGGGCTCCTAGTGCAAGGTTTTTTTTTTTTTTTTTTTTTTTTTTTTTTTTTGGGGTGAATGTTCCGCTGTGATTTCGTGTGAAATGTGAATGTGGGTTTTGTATTGTTATGTTATGTTTGGTGTTTATTGGGTTTACCCAATTTATGTAATTGAAAAAGTTTTCGTTTTGATTGATGGGTTTTGGTTGCATTGAGTTGTGGAATTGCTGTGAATTTTCTGTCTACAATAACTGGTGTAATTATTTTCCCTGAATAGGTTTTTGCAATGCATTTCTTGAGTTCAATTAGTGCATGTGTTTCTGCGATTCAATATTATGGTTGTGAGGTTACAGATGATTTCAAGTTTTTTTTTCTGTCCTGATATATGTTCTATCAACTTCCTTGGTTTGGCCTATCAGTTTACGAGCCACGTCTTTGACAATTCCAAATTTCATCACATTCCTCATCATCACAGATGAATGAAATTAATTTGCACTTTTACAAACTTGTTTACAACATTAGATCAGATCCGCTATTTGTTCCTCAAAAACTCAAAGCCTGGTAGTTTTTGTGAGCAAAAAAAAAATTTCGTGTGTCATTTAATTGCTATAATTCCCGCCTCTCTTGATTTTGATTTTTTTAATATGTAGTACAACTGTTTTTGGAGTATCCACGGAGTCCATGCAGTTGTCATACGACTCTAGAGGGAATAGTGTGCCAACAATTCTCTTGCTTATGCAAGGACGGTTATATGCTGAAGGAGGCCTTCAGGTATACTGCATTTCCCTTCTCTCTGTGCATTCTATGTTCACGTCATGAATACTGATTTCCAATGCTGACATAAATTATGGTACACAATCCTAATAGTTAAGAATTAACTTAAGTCTGTAATTCTGATTCATTGTATTGTCTGTGTGATATGGGGTGGTTCTGCTTCCACATTTTTGGTTATAAAGCTGTTGACTTATTGTCCCTGACATTTTCTCAAATTGTAAAACTATAAATGTAGGCAGAAGGGATTTTCAGAATTAATGCAGAAAACAGTCAAGAGGAGCATGTAAGGGACCAATTAAATAGGGGAGATGTACCAGAAGGCATCGATATACACTGTTTGGCAGGTTTGATCAAGGTAGGTCATTATAATTTATGATTGATACTTTTTGTCTTGCATTATATTTGGCATATGCTTGTCCACATGAAATATGTGAAGGTAACCTGATTTGAGTGATGAATGATGATAGTGATACAGGGGACTCTGCCTCTCTACTTCCTCACAAGTTTCTTGCTTGACTTGATTGTCGGAGGTTGTTGGCTGACACCACACTGCCCCCTTCTCTGATTTTACTTTTCCCTTGATTTCATGGCCTGTTTGTTTTATAATTTTTTTTTTCCGGATATAATTTCATGGCATGTTGAAGGCACAAGTGTTGCATGAAAAGCATAAGACATTTCATCCGATTTTTGGCATCAACATGTATAAGGGTAAATGTGCACCCATTGGTTTGTGTCAGTGATAATTTTGAAATTTGCATATTTGACATTGCTTTGAATTTAGTTTCCAAAGTAATGGCCTGGTGATGATGGCCCTGAGAATGATTGTTAACTATTTTCAGACTTTTATCCTTGTTTACAAGGGAGTTAATTATGGGATTTCATTTAATGGGATTTTCAGACTGGCTCTATAAATTCCAAGTCAGGGACTTTGTGTGAGGTTGTGTCAAGGAGAAGGTAAAGAGGAGGATTTGGTGAAGTCAGAATTAGGTTCATGACCTAGGAAAGGAAGAGAATTCTGTGTGTGCCGTGCAGCAAATCTGACTAAGAGGAATGTGACTTTGTTAGGGAAGTGATTGTGGATCTTTCCTTAGGAGAGAAATCCGTTTGGCATACTGTCATTTCAAAGTAGTATGGTCCTAGCACTAACAGGTGAGATTCCAATAAGGTGTTGAGAATCTCTTGTAGGAGTCCTTAGAGAAACATTTCACAGGGAATTGATTTGTTTTCTGAAATCCTTTGTCTCGTTGTGGAGAATAAATGGGCTGGGGAATTTCCTTTGTATTTCTGTATTCATTGTTTCTGTGCCTCAATTGACTGTTTTCTGCTATCAATGTGTCAATTGCTATCTAAGGAGAAAAAACCACATAGGCTCATGCCAAAATAACATAATGAACTCAACTATGGCATGACACAAGCACAAATGTGCCACAATCGAGGATGGAACAACACGGGGTACAAGTGAGCATGATCTTTCTTTTATTGAGGCACCCTTGGGCCTCCTTTGTTGTGTTTGTATCAACTCCAGGTGTAGTTGATGAATTGTCACCATCCTTTGTACCTTTTCATCAACAAAAAATGGGAGTGCTTGAAAATGTTCTTGAAGTTTAGATAGTTGCAGTATCACTTGTCCATTGTAACTGCAAGAGTCAAGTTCCTGTAGTAGGAGTCCAGGGAAGAATGGTGAAGATCCTACTAAGAATTATTACTACGGACTTCTATCCTATTTAGGGGTTTGATTACAGAGTAAATTAAGGATTTTATCAATGATTTAATTTTTTTGGAATTTTGCGAAGGAATTTGATTTTGACAGGGGTTCTAAGATCAGCCTTATAAATAGGTTATGATTCAACTTGAATTACAGGATAATGAAATCATATTGGCTGGCTCCCTCTTGTTCGTCTCTTCCTTTCTTCTGTTTTTCTCATCTTTATGCTCTCTTTATCTTCTCTCCCACTTCCCTTTCTACTAAGGTCCAGAGTTTTGTTTGCAAATCCAAAACTTGTTAGATTTGCAAATACTCTTTTCCTTTCATTTGCACATACATTTTTTAATCATTACATTTCATCATGTCATTTATTTTACAAGTCAAACTTTGTTATTCAGTAACCTTTTCTCATGGTGCACATATCTGAGGATTTTCTTGTGAAGCCTATTCTGGATATTGGTGAAAATGCTAGGACTTATGGGTTTCCTTGACTTGAATGTTCATCTTTATTCCTTTTCTTGTGGTTGTGAGTCTCATGTGTTTGCATCCATGATCCATGTGACCGCCCATTAGAATAGAATGCTTTCTTGTTGTTTACCTCATCTTGCATTGTCTTGATTCTTGATACATTCACCTGATGTGTAATTTGGTTATTTAGGCTTGGTTTAGGGAACTCCCAGCTGGGGTTCTGGATTCTCTATCCCCTGAGCAGGTAATGCGATGTCAGACAGAAGAGGACTGTTCGCAGCTTGTGAGGCTTCTACCTCCCACCGAAGTTTCCCTACTGGATTGGGCCATCAACCTTATGGCTGATGTTGTCCAACAGGAACATCTGAACAAGATGAATGCACGCAACATAGCCATGGTTTTTGCACCAAACATGACGCAGGTTTGTTTTCATAGTTTTTCTGTTCTTGCTTTTTTCTCCTTTCCCCTGAAGAGTGCATCTTCCATACCGATATCAGTGGCAAGCATAGTTACTATTTCTTCTGAAAGATCACATGTTAATTTTCTGATAACCCAATCGCTGATTTGAATACATGCTTTCACTGCATGTATGACTGTTTTCTTTTTGTTTCTTTAGTTTAGTGTATATATAGCTTTTTAATTTCCAGTGAAGGTTTCATTTTCCTTTTGTTCAAGGGTTGAAGCTGCATGTCATATGCTGTATACTAAATTTTGTACCATATTACATACAAAGGGATACAGGCTACAGCATCAGTGGGGCACCTCCCACCCCCTCTGGTTTGGGAACCTTGAAGTTTCCAACCATAGAAAAATCATTAAATGATTTCTGACTACGTTTGCTATCATTGCCATATTTTGACTCTTTTTTTGGGTTCAGATGGCAGATCCTTTGACTGCATTGATGTACGCAGTCCAAGTGATGAACTTCCTCAAAACGCTTATTTTGAAGACACTGCGAGAAAGGAAGGATGCTGTGGTAGAGCCTCCTGTGTGCTATGAAGAACCTTCTGATGAGCATGGACACCAGAGCCCTTCACAGTCCTGCAGGGAAGATACTGGCAAAGATAATGGAGAGAAAGAGCAATCGTTGATTACTGAAGAACCTATACTGGGAAGTTCTTCTAACTCTAACCATGTCAATAACCTAACCAATAGAGAGGCTAGCAGTTCGATAAGCTTAGTTGATGGCGATGGCTGTTGTGATACTGCTGCGCAAGTTGACAGCATAACAGCGGAAATTCAAGGCGAATCTGCAAAGAACAAACCTGGTGAATCGAGTATCTCAAATTTCAAAATGGGGCCTAAAAGCACAAGTGATCACCAGCCTGTGGTATGGGGAACAGGGCCTGTTGAGAAGAATAGGGGTATCAGCAATCTGAGTCGCATAGATTCAAGGATGGAGCGGATTGAAGCCTGGCGGTGAAGAAAGCTAAAGCTCTGTCCAGTTTGATCTTTAACTGAATCTATGGCATTGTGTGAATATAAGTTTGATTGATTTGCAAGATTGTGGAAAGAGTTTGTGAATTGTTGATGTATGTTTTCTGTCTGGCTGTGTGGTCTGCTTAACCTGTTCTTATTTCATGGATGACACTCTGATAGTATCTATCACTAACACTGTTATTGGAGTTCCATTGTGTTTCTGATGTATGCATGAATAAACCTTCATTTTACTTTTTTTTGTGGGACTTGTGGATCCGCAATCACTTTCCTTACACGCCAAGATTTCCTATATTCAATGTAATTGATTTACTTCAATTCCTCATTTCAAAAACTATGTCAGAAGGTAACAGAGCTAACGTCAGAGTGATGATAGCATAAGTTGTCCGTGCACTTGTGGACGGTTGTGGGCCGTTGATGTATTGTAGGACTCGTTAACATTACCCATCATTCATTCACAATCGATGAAAAACAAATGGTATTTAATTTGATTTGTCTGGAATGTGTAAATGAGAAGGGGGGGACCAGAAATGTATATAGCCGGTGAACAATACACATCACGTGGAAAGAAAATCATACCAGGACGACATAAAACCTACCCCATTATGGAACTCTCGAGAACACTAGTTGCTACATTGTTTAGAAGTATAGTCTGCATCAAATAAACCTCAACGGCTTGGAGATGGTTGTCTATACTTACATGAGCCATCACTATTGAGTGATGGGAGCCAAACATTGTCATAAAAAAGTAGTGGCTACCAAAAGGAACCATTGACATATTCCTCATCTCCATGCCCTTGAAAATCACCAGCTCTTGGCTGTGGCTCATCCAGCTAGCTAAACCGTCTTGATCGAAGGCCGGCCATGACATCTAAAATCTTTTATAATCGCGACAGGTGAACTGGTTCTTGCCGTTTGGATTGGGTTAAAAACAATTTAAGTTGTAGTAAAGTTCAATCTAATTAGAGTGGCTTGTTGATCTTTTTTGTTGGCGAGTCTTTATTTAATTAGAATTTTGATTCCTTACTATGTTAGGATTTTGGTTACTTACCCATTTAGGGCTCGTTTGGGAGTGATTCTGGATAGGCAAAATCACTTCTGGAGAGAGGCACCTCCCACATGCTTCTCCATATAATCATTTTAGGTTATTTTTGTGAGAAACACCTCTCATGTGATTCCCACATCCATAGAAGTGATTTTATGTAGAATCACATGGGAGGGGAGTGAAAAGGATCTGTTTCTCTTTTCCATGAAGATATTGCCTATTCCTTGACTCCGACAACCTCTTCTCTTCAAGGGGAGAGGGGAAGTGAAGAAGTTGTGTCTGCGTGAATTAGGTAAAGTAGATATGGAGGAATTCTCTTTCACTTTGGCTGCTGTTGTCGTTGCTGTTGTCGTGGTCGCTGCTGTCGCCTTTGACATCAACCTTGCCTTTACTTGCTTTGCTTTCCGTTGCTGTGTCCTTTGCCTTTTCTTTGTCTTTATTTGTCTTGTCTTTTGTCTTACCTTACCTTTCTTTGCCTTACCTTTCTTTACCATGCCACCGCCTTTTCGCACCGCGACAACCCAACATGATAGTATTCACTTACTCTCTGTGTTTTACAATCACTTATTTTATATCTTTGCACTTCATCCTATCTGCACATGGCTCCTTTAGAACTTCTCTATCCTTACTTTGAACAAAAGGTAATTAGAGTGAGTTTAGGATTTAGAATGGCGTAATATACATTATTGACTTATTCTTTAATAACTTAAGTTTTTAGGCTAGTGTTGTCTAACCGTTACATCTAAATCTACGAATTAGAGGTAACATGTTGTGGCAATTTAGATTTTTCGTCTTCGAGAAAAAATATGGAGATGACATGTTGTGGTATAGATTTTTCTACGAATTAGAGGTAACATGTTGTGGCAATTTAGATTTTTCGTCTTCGAGAAAAAATATGGAGATGACATGTTGTGGTATAGATTTTTCTTCAAAGATTCGTTACAAATCCACATGATATTCACTCCTAAGAACATGGGCAGCAGCTTAGGACAGGGAGACGTGGTAACAACTAAGAACCTTTCAATCTCATCCACGTCTCGCACATCAATACCCTTGTCATTTATGAGGAAATTTCTTATGTCTCATATATGAAATTACAACATTCGTATGTGAACAAATATAATTGAAGACAAATCCTGCTGATTTGACCTATGACGCATACAATTTAAAGTGTAGATTCATCTGGTTGATTTAACATAAAGTTCATAATCAACGAGTGCTAGTCTAGTGAAAAAGAACTCTGATTTGCAAATCAGTGGTCTCAAGTTCAAAGCTCCATGACACCTTGGTAATGTGTGTGTGTGAAACCCCCTTACTTGCTTGTAATCAAAGTTCATAATAGAAATGTGGGTTCATATTTGAAATCCATCCTTTTTAAATTTGAAAGGATGAATTTAGATTTGAAATTTCAGTGCAACTTGTTTAATTAAACTTTAAAAATATTAAGCTTTTATGTGAACAAAATCTACATGTGATGTTACTATTAAAAAAAAAAAAGGGTGGACTTTAAATACTAAAGTTTTTTATTTTCAATTTCATTTCAAAATTTTCTAATTAGATATCTAAATAGTTTCCGATTTGTCTAATTTTTTGCAAGGATGGTTTATGAATGAAGGCTTAAAAATAAATGGTTTGGATCATTGAAAAAATATTCATAGAGTACTCTAAAGAATGTCCCTCAAATAAAAATGATTTGAAAAATTCCTCAATAGAAGCGACTATATATATATATATCCACAAACAAATCAAGCAAGAACAATTCCAAATGCCATTGTGTAGTGCTTTGTACGAAGTCCCTTTCGTTTCACACAAGCGAGTAGTGGTGGGTAGGCAAGAAATGATGTAAAGAGAAGACTCAAAGATGTGAAGGGTATGGGTTCAAATCCTCTAGCAAATCACATCAGTTTCCTTGGATATGTAGAACAATGATCTGCCACCACGTAGGTTGTAAGATGGAAAATATGTACATCCATACAAAAACATCAGTCATTCTCAAGAGTCATCTCTGGAAAAAAAAAATTGAAAGAGGAAAGAAAAAATCACATTACTGGGGTCACACACTCCACGCAATTTGGTCCAGTGACATGAACCGTCTATTAATATATATATTCTGAAATAAGGAGATATTATGAATAGAAGGAAGAGATTTAGGACTCAACCAAAACATCATGGATAAACTCAGGATGATCCTGGTACCATGATGATGTTTTGGTCAAAATGTTACGATTGTAATTTGGCTATGTTATTATCACTTTGAAGATTTCAGTTTCTATTTATTTTGTTGGTGTATTTATTGTTGAAGAATATAAGTCCCATATCAAAAACTTGACTAAATAAAATACAATTTATGATGAATAGTTCTACTACGAATATCACCGAGGCTTTTTGTGATAAAACCCCATACTTACTAGACTTTGTAGGTGGTTAAGTTGGAGACAATATCGATGTTGTTAGTAGTGGGCCGTTGGCCCGTCTCTTTGAATTTAACATTTATTTGGTCATAATTAAACCATTAAATGACATTTTAATTTGGCTCATATTTTGTAATTAAGAATGATTAAATGAGGAATAAACAAATTGGTGGTTTAGATCATTGGATTGTATGCATGTGGGGTTGGCCCTGCATGTTATCCTTTTTGTTGCTTATTACACTCAAGTGTTTGTAAGAAGGGAATTTCAGACACATGACAAACAGACACCGATCGATATATACACACACACACCTGAATGAATTATTTATCACACCCTTTGAATGATTTCACTTAACCAACCACCCAAATTAATAATTGGACAAACATACCTATTAAGATCACAGATTGAGTCATGATTTCACATGATAAACAATCTTAATTCATAATTAGGCAATATAATAAACATGCTATATATAGTCTGCTAAAATATATAAATGAAGGATCCTTCAATAGAAACTCTCTGTATATATATATATATAATATATATATATATATAAACGTATTTGTGTGCTCACGCGCAATCTATCAGCGCTAGGCAAGTAAGGTGTTGCACTAAATTAATACACTTATAAACATTGTCATCACAGTTAAAACATAAAATTGTCATAACCCTAGATAATTCATGTGATGTGAGGTGCCTTTACATAGCTAAGCCTTGTTAAGTGTAACAAAACAAGCAAAAAATAATCGGTTGGTTATAACTTATAAGTTATATCTGCTAATTACACCAACAGTAAGCACCAAATTTAAGGCGTAGAACCAACACCACCCATCTCTATATTCCAGTCCAACTGAATCAGCACCCACCACCAATCCTCATTAATTAATAGCAACAACACACCCTCTGATTTTTTCAACCCACATGCCTGATCCCGTGCCTCTTTCTCTCCACCATCAAATCTCATCTCCTATATTTCTTTCTGGAACTACCCTTTATTTGTTTCTTTTGTCTCAAGCATCTTAGAGAGAAGAGAGACAGAGAGACAGAGAGACAGAGGAGTAAGAACTGCAGAGAACAAGGCCATGGCTGCCTGTGGAAGCCTCCAACACATCTTTGAAAACCCTAAATTACCTGAGAACCCAACAACACTTCTTGAATCCTTCTCCTCACCATGGAACCAAATCAAGCCTCTTGATAAATCATTATCCATTCCTCCTGAGAATTCTTCATCCTTCACTGAGATCTTTGGTGAGCTTCATTTCAAAGAGAACATTTGCTCTCATTTGATGTCCTCCTCATCTTCATCCCCATCTTTGGTTGATTTTGATGCTCCACAGCCCAAGATTGAAAAAGAAGAAGAATCCAATATTGGCAACAAGAATGAGGAGGAGAACAATTACCAGAAAAGCCCATCAAAGGAATCCTTTCCGAGCACCCCAAGGAGTTCCAATTACAACAGATCTCATAAAAGCAGTGATAGCTTTTCATCAATGAATTCAGAGAGCTTGCAGTTCTGCACAGAGGGACTTGGATTTGAAAGCTCAGATGAGGTTGAGGACTTGATCAAGACTAGTGATCAAGATAATAGGCGGATTAATATGCAAGAGGAGAAGGTTAGCTTTGCAAAGCAATATTTTCCAATATCAGAAATGAATGGTTGTGGTGGTGAATCTAGGAGGTCAAGGACTAGTGTTGGGGGATTTCCTCCACCAATTTCTTGTATAAGCAAGAGCGGGAAGCCTTGGGTTTGCTTCAAGTCTTACAGGCAGGATGGCAGATTTGTCCTCAAAGAGATCAGAATTCCCACCCAGGAGTTCCTCCACGCTTACAGAGAAGACGGGCGTCTCAAGCTTCACTTTGTCATGCCCGACGACGAAATTCTAGACGAGGATGAGGAAGATGATGATGTATTAGATGATGAGGAAGAAGAAGAGGAAATTGAAGATGATGATGACCACCAAGATCATCTACATGCAGATGATGCTAATGGAATAAATGAGGGAAATGAGCCCAAGACAACAAATGATGAGGTACTGTGAGGTTGTTTGTTTTAGGTAGGAGAAGTTTCACTTGAGGTGTCTGAAGTGATTAATTTGTTAGCATGCCAGTAAGGCTTTCAACTTCTGTCATTAATGCCTCCCAATATGCAGGTTTTTCTTTTATTATTGGTAAGGAATATGCAAATAATTTTAGATAAAAGAAAAAAAAAGAAAAAAGGCTTTGACTATGCCATTCTGAGATGATCTCTGTTTCTGCTTAACCCGTAGCAATGAATTAGCCAGTTGTGCTTATATCCTTTTCACAGAGCTCGAGCTTTATTTTGTTTGTTTGGTGTTTTTTTTTCTTCTCACAATACAGTAGAGCATCAGATTCAGAGCAAACACCAAGCGACCTTTATCCGAATTCTACTGTTTCCCATCGAAATTTTTTTCCTTCCATTCCATGCAGTTAATTTAGCAAAGAGAAATTTAGAATAAAAATCATTTCTTGCATGAATTTATATATAAACACTAAAACCTTTAAATTGAAGAAAAAAAATCCAAAAATAGCCAGTTGTAATATTTTTTTAAATTTGAATGATGTGTGAAATATCATTAATATCCTTGCATTATAATTTTTTAAAAAACAAAACATTGATGACATTGTTGTAATTTCACTATAGAATTCTCGCACATTACATTAGGCTATTGGGACATTCGTTGTCTAGTTTTTGTTTTTGTTTTTATAGTACAAGCGATTAGGGGAGGGAGGTTTACACAAATATTTATTGGGTGCTTAGGGGTTTCGAACATCTGCCCACGTGGATAGATGTGGAAGAGCTCAACCAACTAATCCCATTAGCTTGTCTAATTTTTGTTTACGTAAGCTGTATATTATATTGTATTTAATTAGTGGGATTTTCGTCCTAATACTTATTATTGTACAATAAGGTTTTATTATTACATTTCTCGATGTATACACGTATTTAGGTGTGTATGGCTTTTGTCCATGTTTACAAAACATCAAGGCAGTTGAATCCTTGTGATTTACTAGCGTGTGTGTGTTTGTTTTGGCTACGGTCTACATCAAAAGAGGTATGGTTACTATCACCCACCTACCTAGAAGATTTATATCGCTAGGGATGTGATTTATCAACGAATAGGGACGTATGTCATGGGGTCCACACAACATGTCGCATCTTGACGATGTTATCTCGTTTGGGCCTCTAACAATTCGGTCGGTCAGCAATAAACGACTTCTAAGATATGGGCTGTCGGAATTACAATCATATATTATTTTCTACCGGTGAGGGGAATATATACGTAGAGAGTTTTCATTGAATGATTTTTAAAATAAGTTTATTTAAGGGACATTTTTGTAGGGCTCACTCTTCGTTATATTTCACTAATTTAAATTTTTTATTTTGTAGATATTAATTTAAAGATCATCTCTACAAAAAATCACTTCAATCCAATATCATTTGATCACTCAATTAAATTATTGAAATTCAAGTATTTTCTTAAAGCACCGTGTTCATTGATTTGTTGGTCTCAATTAGATGCCTTAATGATTTTCAATTTGTATGATTTTTTTCAAGGATGATCTATGAATGAAGACTTGAAAAATAGACATTTGAATCATTGAAAAAAAAATCATAAGATATCCTAAAAGGCGTCCCTCAAATAAAATTATTTGAGGGATCCTCAGTGGAAGGGGCATATATCTCTTTCAACCTTCTCTCTCTTTTATAGCACCATCAACCCAGCTGGCTTCCAAGAAGTATAATTGCAGGAATGGGAATGCAGCTGCAGGGGCCCGAAGCTTATGGTCCAAAGATAGATTTTTGGTATATAGCTCGATTATTTGGGAGGCGGATGGGTAAGAAGAGAAAACTGGCAAACAATTGTCGGGGGATGCTTTTCTGAATAATAAAGGACCTTATGTCGACAAGGACAAAAGCTTTTTTCCACCAGACACATGGCAAAATTTATCTCCATAGTCTTGGGAAGATAATTAAGAAGTTTAAATCACGGCCTTGGAGGCTCAATTGACTTATTGCAGCGATTCATGTCCACATCCAGCATCTTGATTACGATCACAATTGACGACTGATCGGTGTGGTTGATTTGCTAGGTGAAGTGCATCGCTAAAACTATTGATAGCGGGTCTCATGACACACCCAATGCTTTCACAATATATAATATGCTGTCACTTTGACATCTCATGCAAGAAAGGGGTCATGCTAGCTGTACATAAAATTAATTAAAATGTCCTCTATTTGGTTTTTAGGAAAAAAATATTAAATCAATTTATACGTATATGACTAGTAATTACTTATTACGTAGAAATATCTGTGGGTGGCTATTCCAGAAATGGTTGATTGCATTAACATTTGAAAAGAAATATCAGAGCTTAATTTGATTGAATATGTTTTTATCAAAACTATTACTAATCCTTCATATTTCTCTCTTAGGCTTTTCATTTTTTATGCATGCGGCTGCCTTTGGATCGCTACTTATATAGGTCATGGTTGTTTTCAGTGAGCTAAAATTTCCGGCCAAGGGAAACTACGAGGTTAACTTGAATGTGGTATTGAAAAGATTATCTATGAAAGCAAGTTATAGAAGAGCTGAAACTGCTTTCAAGGGAAAATACGGACGGGAAAATCAATATATGTTTTATATGGGCTAATGAAATGTTGGAGTAAAATCTCCCAAACACGTTGCAAAAGGTGTATCTTTGAAGGAAGTCAAGATGAAGACCTTACCACCAAGGAGCTATAATTTGGTATGATAATTACCTCTTAATACTCAAATCAATATTTCTTAGGTTTGAGTGACACAACTAACGGAGTATATTTGACAAATTACAAATTCGTTGATACTCCCTTAATGTTTGATCAGAAAGTTGGTCAATTGTTAACCAAATTGTGTATTCATGCTTATGATAGTGATTTTAAGGTTGCTCACGGGGAGTTAGAAATTGGGATATTGCAATATGGTTCAATTTATGGTGTAGCTCAATGCACTAGTAATCTTTCTAGCCATTGATTGTAAAAAATGTCTTAATGTTGCAATGACTGAACTTTCGAAAAACAGTCATGGAAGGAGGAGTGGACGTGCTTATTATGGTAGTTTTTGAGAAGAGAAATTCTATTAATAATTTAGGAAGAATACAAGAGAACCTGCACGTAGGAATGCAACCTCATTAAAACCTTCCCAAAGATACCCTCGAGTGGGAAAAAGAGTGCCACATGTGCATTGGACTGCAAGAGAGTCAAAAAACTAAGATCAAACGAAATAACATAGAGCATAACTACAAGCTCAGCAAATAACATCCACTACAACGTAAAACTGTCAAAGAAGAACTTCTACGCTCGCATAGTTCTTTGTACAATACCGAGAACGTGTCTTGAGCGTCAAAAAACAGAACTAGCAGAAGCACCATATGCCATCTCCCCCAAATCCAAACAAAACCAAGCACAACTACAAGCCCAACAAAGAGCATCTCACCACAATCAAAGAGAAAATTCCTATGCACGCATAGCTCTTTGTACAGTGCAAACCAGTGAGTGTCAGCATAGAGCCCACATAAGCACCAAAAACCAACTCCTTATCTCTTAATCTAGACTCCTAATTGACAAGGCAAGGGGGGGATCAAGAGTGGCCTCTTAGTAAGATGAACTTCCAATAGAAGATCCTCAGAGTAGGAACGTTTATCGGATGCCAAGCTTGCAAACAATCCAGCAAACGCATTAGGGAGACTTGGGAGGACCCTCTAGGCTAGTCTTCATCACCTGATAAGCACAAACTTCAAGGGAAATACTATGCTCACTATACGAATCCATGAGCACTAGGTTGCGCCCAAAAGAGTGCTCAAGATCATCAAGGGCTCTATCATCTGCAATCCCCAGCACCAAGAAATCAAGCAAAATCACAAATATGGGGACAAAGATAGCTCCCCAAATCCCTAGCCGTTGAGGGTCTCACTCAACCCCGGGAAGAGGAAAGGCAAAACCAAGGAACCCAAATCGCCATAGATCCATACAACCCAAGGAGAAACCCAGACCCAACCTCTGTTAGATCCCTTGTATATATTGCCAACATCTCGCAACACCGGCCCACGTACAACCCTCACCCAAAACCCTCTGCTAACGTTACTTCCGTACCTTATCGACAGACCCCTTAGACAAATTAGGAGCTATAATTGGCCACAAGTCCCTGAAACAACCGAGAGCAGCCCACCCGATAAACATGAAGGGCTAATCGAAGAAGAGGGGAGATGAGATTTTGTCTATGCAAAGGAAGAACCCATGCCGACAAAACCTAATGGAAACCACCATGCTGAGAAGACACCCCAACACGATCCCAATCAAAGTCAGAGAGAGACGAGCAACGTAGATGAAACCTTAACCCTAATTTTGATGTAACAGCCCTTCTTGCATACGAGATGGCGACCTTATCCCCTATATGTGTTCTCAATCCTCCATGACTTAATTTATAATCGTGCTTATTATGGTAGTTGTTATATTATATTTGAAACTTTTCGCTTCCTTTACAAGTACGATTATTAGATTTGGAGAATATATGTAGGTATTATTGCTCTAGTATTAAGAATATGTACCTTACACCTGATATTCGAAGCTTTGAATGTTAACTTTCGTATTGTATCTAAGGTAATTATTTGTAATATGACGTTTCCTAGCGGGATTAAGGTTTATATATATCTCATTGTGAGATGAATATTATGAAATAATATTAGCCAAATAGTATTCTTCTTCTTGGCACCAGAGTTGCATTGAAGAAAGAAAGGAAAACCCTTAACTAAATCCACTGCACCACCACCACACGAACTCAAAGCGTTGCCACCGCTAGAACCCAACACACCGACATTGCAGCACAATATTAAGCATAGCTGAACTGCATAATCATGCACTGTCGTTGCAAGAATTCCGCAGCCGCCGCACTGACCTATATCACATAGCAGCACCCCCAACCTGTGCGCATAACCCAGCCACACACCTACTCCACATCAACTCTACCACCACTCATCCTCCTCCTTAGAACTTTCAGTTTCTTGCAAATGGCCAAGGAAGAAGAATCTGCTGCCGCTTCTAACACTACTTCCGTCGTTGTTCAATTTGACAATACTATGTTCCATGTCGGAATTACTCTCACCAAGAAGAACTACGATTTGTGGTCTCAACTCATAAAGATGCATATCACAATGAGACAAAAAGTATATTTGTAGCAAAGATAAAGTACCCACCGACACAGATCCCAAGTACGACAAGTGGTATGTTGAAAACCATGAAGTTAAGAGTTCTCGTTGAATTGGACGTAGTAGCAGTAGGAGGTTGTTGACCTGCATGACACCAGAAATTATGAAGCATTACATCCACCTGAAGAAGGCGAAGGAGATTTGAGATGCCCTTTGAACGACATTCTTTGATGAAACCAATGAAGTTCTTTTGTTTGCCTTGAATCAAAAGGTGTTTACTACCTAATATAATGGAAAATCCATGACAAATTATTTTTGGGAACTAATTGCAATTTTTCAGGAATTGAATCATTGCGATAAGGTGGTTATGTCTTGTGACCATGATATCAAGGCACATGCAAAGTTAATTGAATGCCTAAGAGTTCATATATTTTTGGCTAGGTTGGATGCCGAGTTTGATCAAGTTCGAGGATAAATTTTGAGGAAAGACTCTGTACTTGGGCTCCAAGAATCCTATGCTTATGTTCGTCATGAAGCTGACATGAAGGAAGCCTTGAAAAGCGAGGTTGACCAATCAGAAGCAACGGTGATGGTGGCATGCCATCCTTTTTAGAACTAGATCGGCTAGGACACCCGAGCCTGCCAAAACTGGGTTTCTCCGACCAATGATGGAGGGGCTGATCGGTCCAGCCACAACGTTGATTGCTCATCTCGCCCATCGAATGATTGTAAATGCCTTACTTGTGGGCAAACCAGGCATTTTAAAAAAACACTGTTATGAAATTATTGGCTATCCTGAATGGTAAGACAAGAACCGTGATCCTAGGTACAACAAATCTCATGCATTTGTTGCTTAAAGGAAGGATGATTCTGAACATGTTTGTAAATATGCATATACTTTAGTCATTGCTACATGTAACAATGGTAAGTTTTTAAAGGTTTTTGCATATGTTCTGAATAATACATGGATAATTCATTCTGGCACTACAGAGCATATGACTTTTGATTCTAGACAGGAACAAACCTTAATGCCCTCCACACAACCTGTTGTATCTACTGCTAATGGTAATGTCGTCCATGTTATTAGGGAAGGCATCATATCCCTTACTGATAACCTTTCTTTAGACATTGTACTTGTTGTTCCTTCCTTGGACTATTACCTTTTGTATGTGTGCGTGTGTGTGTGCTTTTTTTTTTGTTGATACGATTACCTTTTGTGTGTTGCTCAACTAACTGTGGCCTTACATTGTATTGTGATTTTTTGGCCTCTTTTTTGTGTGTTCAAGGACATCCGGACTCGCATGTCGATTGGTTATGTTGTTAGGTGAGGGAAGCTCTTCTACTTGGATTTGACATTACAAAGCTCCGGTCGATTGACTCAAGCTTTGTTTGTGGAAGGCTCTCAAGGGGGAGAAGAATAAAGAATGTGAAATATGGTTATGGCATTGTTGTCTTGGACATGCTTCTTTTCGTTATTTATAGAAAATATTTCCTAAGTTATTTTCGAAGTTTGATGTTTCTAGTCTAAGTTGTGACATTTGTGAACTAGCGAAAAGCCATCGTACTTCCTTTTCACCAAGTATGAATAAAAGTTCGCTTCAGTTTATGCTTATTCATTCTGACGTTTGGGGTCCTTTCTAAGATTGCTATATTGGGTGGCGCCCACTGATTTGTTATTTTTATTGATTATTGCACCTGGATGACTTGGGTATGCCTTATGAAATTGAAAAGTGAAGTGAATTTGTTGTTTCACTACTTTAAATTTAGTCAATATAAAGAGTTTAAATTGAATAATTAGTGACTAAAACCCATAAAGTGGTATGGCATGGTGCCGTCACATGTCTTATTTGCAATATTTGTGACCAATTAATTTTTTTTAACTTCTTTTCAAAAGAAGCGTCCTCATATCCAATGAGCGTATTATTTTCTCTTCCTCCCTAAATCACTTGGTAGATTTCCTCAGGAATATATCCACTCAATTGGGCTCTTGATTTTGACTTCTCTAACTCTAGTTCCATTTTCCATTTCGAATATGGTGTCGATTTAATTCAAATTGATTTTGATAATATTAGGCATAAACAACTAAAAACACTAACCTGAAGCCATTGAATTATCTCTATAGCTAAACTCTTTATGTTAGGTTTTGTTTCGCTAATCTTTTAGCTTTCCTAAATAAACTTGTAGTCTTGTATGTAATTATTCAAGCTCAAGGAATTTAGGCTAGTTTAAGTCTGCATTCAACATGATTACATAAGTTGAGATGAACCTTGTCATGGCTCATATGGACATGGAATCAAGATCCTTGAAGGTAAAAATACATTGTATTCATTTAAATTATATTTGGTATGACTAGTCCCTGCCTCTCCCTCATCTCTCCCTTTCCCTCCCCGACCCAACCCTTATCGCACCCCACCCTTTCCCCTCTCTCTCATCTCTCTTATTTTTTTCTCTATGGCTCTCCATTCCACTACAATTTGCAAGCTTGTTAGAGCATCTCCATCCACAAGGGCTAAGTCTAGGGAAAGGGCAAGCAAGGGCTGCCACTATTCATTTGAATAGTGTCAGCCTTGCCATTTGTAGTTCCACCCATGAGGGCTAAGTCTAGGGCAAGTCTAAGGCAATTACTATTCACTTAAAATTATTTTTTATTTTTTATACTTAAACCATTTATTTTGATAAGCTTTTCGGATAAGATTTTCAATTCCCAAGTGTTAATATTTATCGTAAAATCCTCACCTAAAAATCAAGATAACATTTTCGATTGAAATTTTGAAATTAAATTGGTGTGGAAAGTGAATAATATTGGTAGGTATGTATAGAAAAAAATTTCAGAATTTTTTGATATTTTTTGTAGCCAAAAATTGGACAATCGTTGGATTGTGCAAGATTTTTTGATCGGAGGCTCCAGGAGAAGCCACATGACTTGTAACCATTGGGCAATGTGGGCTGGTGGGTCCAACATTAAAAAAAATTGAAAATCAGATGCTGACGTCATGCTGATGTCAGCAGCTCGAGGGCAACAGCCCAGTCAAGATATGCCCTTAGGCTTGCCCGGGCTGGTGGGACCCAGGGCTTGCCTGGGCTGCAGGTGCTGCGCTGGAGTGCGAAACTGGGCTTCGGGGGGCCTTTTACCCGGGTTAATGCCTAGCGCTGGAAGTGCTCTTAATGCTTCCATTTTTTAGGGCTAGTTGGGTAAGGACAGAGAGTTTGTCATTATGGGAAGGTATGGATAGGGCAGAGGCTGTTGAGAGAGAAGATGGGGAGCGATTGCTGAGGAGATTTTTTTTTTGGTTTTTTGGTTTTTTGAGTTTTAAGACTTTTTTTAAACATATCTTATTTTCAATTACTCATCTCACACAAGGAGCTAAAGCCATGTTTGGCATCCATAACTATGCCTCACGGGACTGAACTGGGTTAAATAGTCCTTGAAACCCATGTTTGGTAAGAGATAGGATTAAGTTGAATAGGATTGTATAATCCGATGGGGAAAAAAAATCGGACTTGCTTGTCTAATATAGCAAGCCCGAAACGTGGTTTGCAAAATAGCGTAGGTGCTATTTTGAACACGCGAGTCCAACTGGATACCACCACCATCATCAAACACACAAGCCCGAAACATCAAACATACCATCACCACCATGATGCCAAGACCGTCAGACCACCACCATCAAATCCATCACTAGCCACCATAAACCCAATCGAATCATCATCATCACCATCACCTAATCAGTCAATCGAACCATCATCACCACCACATACCCAGCTCAACCACCATCACCACCCAATCGAACCACCACAACCATTAATTAGTGGAACCATAGAGAGAGAGAGAGAGAGAGAGAGAGAGAGAGAGAGAGAGAGAGAGAGAGAGAGAGAGAGTGGGTTGATGGTTTGATTGGATCTGCAACAACATGAAGAGAGAGTGAAAAGGATGGAAGGAAGAAGAAAAGACAAAGGAAAGAATAGGAAGAAAGAAAAAAGAAACGGCTTGGGAAGGAAGAAAAAAAAAAAGGGGGGGGGGGGGGGGGGGGGGAAGAAAAAACAAATGAGAGAAGAGGAAGGAAGAAAGAAAAAGGAGAACAACGAGAAAAAAAAAGGATAAGATAGTTTTAGTCATTAAAAAATATTAATATTTTCTTTATTTTCTTTTTGTTTATTTTTAGGTCAAAATTAAATATCAAAATTATTATTTTTAGTCCAACACAACACCAAACATAAGTCTTCACTATTTTTACAATCCAGCTTCTTAATTCGACAAAGCACCAAACGTAGGTCAGTACTTAATTTAACTTAGTCCAATCCGAGCTAATCCAAGACAGTCCCAGAATTTAATCCAATCCATGACAGTCCGTCGTACCAAACGACCCCTAAAAGTACTAAAATGTTCATGCCACATCAGCACACTTAATGGTATTGTGGACGGAAATGGTAAAGTGAGAAAATTTCATCAATTTTACAGATTCTAGGGTTAAGTGATAAAATTTAAGTTTCATAGAGTAAAGTGAGACTGAGTGTCTGTTTTAGGGGTGAAACAATAATTAAGCCTTTTATTAATCATGGTAAATTTTGAGGAATGAGAGGTTGGAGAACATTTTGGGGTGTTTTTATAATATTTTAACAGAAATTAAACGGAATTGGATGGAGGTGGCAGATTAGCACTAGAAGAGAAGTTTATGTGGTAATTGCTAAATTTTTTTCTTTGGGTGGTAAATGCACAATCCTAATAGTCCACATGGTATATGTGCAAAATTCCCTAAAATTTTTAATATTTAAAAATGTTAATTTACTCTATTATCCCTATTTAACGAAAAGTTTTCATTCTTAATAAATTCATTAATCGATGGCAATTTTTGGTATTTTGAATATTTCATCATTCTATACTTATGCTTTATATATATAATTTAAAGTTTTTGGTTTCATATTACATAAAGAGAAAATATTAGAATATTTTGTAAAATGTGAAATCTTATCTCTCGTATTTCAACATTTTTGTAAAAACAACCAAGTATAAATTTAAATTTTAGGTGCTAATTTTCATTTCTAAATTTTAGCAACATAAATATGAATATGTTTTGTATTTAATTGTAGACGAGTTGTTAATGGGGTCTACTACTGTTGGTCATTTTTTTTGTCAGGCGCTCCCTTTGCCGGACATGGGGGTCGGCTTGCTCAGAGGAGCGGAGAGGTTGCTGGATCAACACTAATGCCCCGGTTGATGCTTCTTGTTGACTCGCAATGAGAATTCTCCCAACTTATGAACAAAATTGAAAGTTGAATCAGCTTGACAGGATCGAGCAGGCTCGGGTAGGGCCCTGTCCCTCGACTCATCTCGACTCTGATTCGTGGGGTTGCGTAGGCATGCCACTATTAGATATGAGACCATTCCAATAAACCTGGTGTGGGGGGAGTGTAGTGGGCTGATTTGGTGATGTTCGCACTTTTTCTCTAGACCTCTGCTCAAGCCATTGTGCTCCAAGGAGGGTATTGGCCTAGATTAGTTCTTTTCCATGCCTCAACTAAGAGGACTTCAACATTCTTTCATTCGTGTGTGTTAGCTTGATAAGTATGAGCGATACTTGATCAAGCAAGGGGAGAAACCAAGATCGTGGTTAGTAGTACCCTATTTGGGCTTAACAACCTGATTTGAAATTCGTGTAACCCTTGGACTGGGCCAACAGTCAATTCGGGCCTAATGGTGTAATTCGAGCTCGACTCCACTTCCTATCTCTTGGACCAATACAGCCCTATTCGGGCCCGGATGCCTCCTTTGGGTTCGAATGATGAATTTAAAAGTGCAAAAGCTGGAAATTAAATTTATGTACCGAAATAATTTATAATATATGTACGTAAGCGATTAAATGACAAATGCTTGATGAAAAGTTAAAATGGATTCTGCAATCCCTTCATCTAATCTTAACTTAATGACAAGAGGAAGACGAAGGTTCTTTTTAACTAATCCAAACATAAATTACAAAACAAAGAAGGACTGGAGATTTCTCAATCCAGTTAGATGATTACGTGAATTCAATTGATCATTTTAAAAGAAAATAATACCATGAAGATGGCAGAGCAACAAAAGATGAACGCAGGAGTTGTCAACTAGCTATCTGGAAATTAAGCAGGCTGGTTTGAAAAAATCTTGAGTTTTTCAAGTATTTTCAAGACGTTGCATCTAGTTTGGAGAGAGAGTCCCCTTCTTCTGTGGCGGAAGCTCTTTATTTATAGGCAAGGAGAGAGCTTGCAATGATGGAGGCTGAGAAAGGATATTTGGTTGCTGCCCGAAGTCAGCTGTCGATTCGCTGATCTGAACTGGTTCATAGGAGGGATGATGGAACATTTCTGACAAGAACTGCTGGTCCTTTATGATAATCCTCTGACTTGAACCCTTTATACTTGAAGATTTGGTTGGCAGCTTAGTCCTTTTCTGGTTCTGGTGGCTTTCGTACAGCTTGTTTCCTTGCTGGGCGAGAAGAGAGTCAAGTCGTCATTAATGGTGATAACCTCCTTCAGACCCTCACATGGGTCTATGTATAACGGTTACCGATATTTTTAGTGTGACTCAAAAGTCTGGGCTTCCTGTTCTTGGGCCTTGGACTAACTTCTTTTATACTGACGGCCCTCTAAGTAATGGGGGTCCTTTGGTTTTGAGGAAAATAGAGAAAGGTTGTTGGGCCAGAGCCTTTTAAAATATTCTTTTGAAAAGTAAACCATTTTTGGTTCATTTACCAAAACTGGGTACAAAAAACTACAGTAGAAAAGGACTTCACTTGCATAACAGTAGTCTCAAGGCCCCCCCCCCCCCCCAACCCATATCACTTGTATTAAAAAAAATATTTGTATATGAGTTCGCAGAACAAGTAATAGAAGGTAAAGATCCCCAATCAAACTCTAATTCTCTACATTATGATGGAATATTAATACCACGAATTGTTTTATGGATATCAAAAGGCACAAAATGGCTTCACTTTCCCCAAACAAACCCTATTCCAATTTCGTACAATAATATAATTACTTCTTTGAACTTCAAAAAAGAGACTTTCAGATATTTCCTTGAAATGATTTGTACCCACCAAAGAATTTTTCAACCTAGTTCTGCTAAAGCACCATTATTAACATATTCCAATTTTCTTATACCTACACCACCCATGATACTCCAGAGTTTTTCCTTTTTATTCTAATTTTGAGATTATGAGGCTTAATTCATCAAGCATAAACTGACTCAATTTTGATAGAAGCGCAGGGCCGAGACCTTTCTGTGCTCCAGAAATAGAACCTTTGGAACAGAGCCTGGATTCTCTGGGAGGGCAACCAACTTGCTCCAATGCAGTACAGTAACCAGGATAAATGAAGTTCAACAAGACTTGAGCCATATAATAACATACTAAATAAGAAATATGACATCGCATTCTCAGCAAATACATTGAAGAAATAGATTGGAATTAGATACCGGGATGCAATGAGTCTAGGGTTTAGGGTTTAAAAGTTTGACTTGGCAAGGTAATTAAGAATTTAACACAATCCATTGTGTAGAGACTACCAATTATAAATTATCACCCAGTAGTGCTTCACTTGAAATAATTTCTTCCTCTAAAGTACTAAATTTTCTAGTCATGCCATTGAGGTCCATGTTAGTAATCCGGGTAGGACCACTGTACTTCTGAAATTTAGTGCATGATAGTGATGGATTTTGATGTACTTCCTTTCTTAGTTCTACAACATGCATAGCAGTAAGAGGTAAGGGGCATCATCACAACGGGGAATTGCTGCCATCTGATGTCAGTAGCACCTTGTACAAATCTGGGCGTCGATCACGGAATACTCCCCAACTATGTCTCTTCCATTTGATTTTGTCCAGGTCAAATTGTGCTACTAGTACAGCTTCCTCTTTATCATTAGCAGTTGCAACAATTTCTCCAGTGGGTCCTGGACATTAAATTATGCAAATCCAAGTATTTCTTAAAATTCACCTCAATCAACAAAGGATTGGTTTATTGAAGGTAGTTTTAAATAAAAGTAAGGAAAAATACCTGCAATGAAAGAGTTACCGTAAAATGTGATCTCACTCTTTCCATGCTCGGTTTCAATTACCTCTTTTCCTATGCGATTTGAAGTTACTACAGGGACCTGAAATTCATCAAACAAAGATTAATTACTTTTTCTTGGTAGCAATTCAATAGGAAAAAAAAACTCTCAATTTGTTCCGATTTATATATTGCATCTTTGATTGGCCATTATTGGTCCAAGACAGTAGTTTAGAGACTAGACAAACTAAACCCAACTCCAGACATAAGCTGCTTGAAATGACAAAGACAGACAAGCTAACTTTAAACCAACTGAAGTACTTTCTAAATCCAAAAAGTAGCCAAACTACTCTTAAGATATTTACCACATTAGCCCCAGCATGCCCTTGCATTACTCGCCTCCAGTGATCCCTAGAATCAAGTCCTCCATCTTGAGGTTCAGAACCAATAGCAGTAGGGTAAAACAATATCTCTGCACCTTGAAGAACCAAAGATCGGGCTGCCTCAGGAAACCACTGATCCCAGCAAATTGCTGACATGAAATGAAGTACTAGCAGAATAAGTTTCCAGTCTTCCCACAAAATGTCATTGGTCAACATACACGCCACTATTCTCAACATGATTTCTATTATCTAACAGATAAAGATTGCAGAGTTCAATGAACCACAGACAATATTGAAGATATGCCAGCTTTTGAATTGGGCAGCTGTTGCCCCAAGAAATTCATCTAAACTCAAGAAGCAAGTACTTCAAATTTTCTCACCAACTCCAATTGTGGCGAACTTGGTCTTGAAAACCTGCTTACCAACAAAATTACATCATCAATCACCACCAATGTAGAATCAACCAAAAACAGCATTATACATAGATTGTAATTGTATTAAGCACCCACCTTGAATCCAGTGTCACCTGGATTGAAGTAGAACTTTTCCTGGTAGCCTGCAGCAGAAAAATAGTGGCTTTTATCATAATTACAAGATGAGATCAAATAAGAGGAACATTATGCAACTTGAATACCTGGTCCATCTGGGATGTGGGATTTCCTATAAAGTCCAAGATCTGCCCCATCAGCATCAATAATGGCAATTGAGTTGTAATGGGCATTATTTGCCTCTTCAAAGAAGCTAACTGGTATTACCACACCCAACTCTTTTGCAATTTTTTGCATCCTACAGAGCATGCAATAAAATACATAAGCATTACTGCCCAAAAAGTGTTCCCAAGTCAATTAAGAACCTAATTTTTTTTCCCTTCATTTTTCTTTTTAAAGGTTCTCCTGGTATGTTAGTAGCACAATGCAGAATCCAGGATGAGGACATCTAGGAAGATCAAACCGAAATTGAAAGGCTATTTCCCAATGCTTTCACCTAAGAATTGTTGGATGATCTTTGTAAGGCTTTGCTCGCTGAAAGAAGTCCTCCCTTTGTGCCTGACAGAAGTAATGTCCCTCAAAAAGTTCCTGCAACAATCCAGCACCAATCAAAAGAAAAGACAACATATAAACTATCACAATTTGCATTCAATCATAAGTGCCATGGAAAAAAAAAGAACAATTTTAGACTTTAATCACAATGCTTCTTGCTCTCCACCTTTTAGGCTCACGTTGAACTTTGCATATATAACTCTAATTTGGAATTTGGAATATCAAATCATAATAACTTTGAGGATGTATCAGTATGAGCATATCAAAATGAAAACAAAACTATGAGTTATAGACCTAGAAAGAAACTTCTTCCAGATTTGAAGTGTCATACCTGTATAAGAATGATGTTTGCACCCTTTGCATGAGCAGTTCTAACCAACCTGAATGAAAATAGATAATGAATTCCACTTAACAAGATGACTTCTTTAAAAATAAGGGCAACGCCCAGCCTGAGAAGAACCAGTTGACGGAACAACTTCGAACCCTCAATTCTTTAGTTTAAATTAGGCCCCAACTAGATCCAACTCCATATAATTTTTAAAGGGTAAAAAAAAAACATTATGCTTATTTAATCTCAAATAAAGTGTCACAACCCAAGTTCAAACGGCTCACTCTCCTGGACTAAACCCAACACTCACACACCCATCTTCTTGACTAAAAAGAGTTTCCAAATTAAAACACTAACAAAAATATTCCTTCCGAACTTCGGATAAGCACAAACAGTTTTCCATGTAATAGTTCATTGCACGTTCAGATGCATACTTTTAAGTAATCAAATGAGACACACGCCATGCTCGAATTAGATTTGATCAAAATCAAACTGTTAATAGAACAAAAGCACAGGGCAAGTAAGTACAAGACATTTCATATTAATCATTAGATTTTCATCAACAGACACACAATCATGTTCAAATGTTTACTCTCGAGTAATTTAATGAGACTTCACTGGATCAAAGTTCAACGATGAATTGAACAAAAGATTATTATCCAGAGCAAGCAAACTATACCTTAAATCAGCCTTAATGCGACTAAAATCCGCAACAACCACTTACTTTTACTCTTATGGAATGGTGGACGGTATTGGACAAATTGAGAGGAATGGCAAAACAAACAAACCCATACGATTATACAATTAGAGTAATTTTCTGGCCCCAAAAACAAGGAGAAACACTGGAAATAATTAGGAAGATTGCAAAAAGAGGAAGAACCCAGAAATTCATCCAGTGCAAAAATCTCACTCAAGGAAAACAAGATGATAACTTTCTGGGTTTGGTTATTCAGTTCCAGAAATGCACATAACAAGTTCAAAATGCAATCTTTAACAAAAGGGTCTTTCAATTCAGCAAATTTTCATTGATCAAATAACAGGCCCTGCTTATGCTCGCTTAGCCTATGATGTTAACAAGATTAGATGAATGAAGAGAAAGAAGAAAGTACAAAAAGAGACCTTTCCGCGGTTGCAACGTTAGTGGCGACGTCATCGGTGCAAGCGAATTGCAAAGCTGAGACCATCACCTCCCTTTTATCCTTCTCCATTTTGCTCTCTGCAAACTACACTCTTGCTGAGGAACTGAGAAGAAGAAAGAAGAGAGAGAGTGCGAGCAAGTGGGGTCTGTTAAAACCCGACTTCGCTTTCTTTTAAAATACGACCATTTTGATTCTGTCAAACCAAACCGATCAACGAACCGATACATGTTTTTTTTAAAGTAAATTTAGGTTTTAGCAACAACAAAAATTTCACTTTTAGAAAAGCCAAAGCTTTTTCAAAAAAGACAGAAAAACCTTTCAACTTTCAAATCAAAGACATGCAAATGTAAAGGATTCCTTAGGAAATCCAAAAATAAATAAGGGCAATTTTGTCTATTTTGGCTGCTATTTCCAACCTGTCTTCATTTTCCCATCTATTTTATTTTCCCAGCAACCATGTAAATTTGAAAAAACATAATTCTATCATTTCACCTACTATTATTCTTAAAATATTATTTAATTATTAACTTAAGAAAGTTATTTCCTAATCATTAGTAATTAAGATATGAAGAGAATCAAGTTGTGTTTGACGCAGTGGATAAATATTTTAGTCCAACATTTTGATTTTCTGGATCTTTAAGTCTTTTTTTGTCAAATAGTAGAATAGGTGGGTTACATAAGTTGAGGTTTTTTCCCTAAATCCTTAGAAGTCGTTTTACAAAAAGGTAATAAGACAGAAGTGGAAATAGCAGTCCTTATAATTTAAAATTGCAACATACCTACAAACATTGGTTCACTCTTTGATAAATGCTGAAGAAAATCGAATGTCATGTATACAAGAATGTTAATATTCACTAGTGCTACTATGAATATGATTTATTTATTATTTATTTTTATATACACAAGTGAATGTTAATATTCCTCAAGTAATACTCGAGGAGAGGAAAACCGAACCTAAATTTTGGGGAGAGAAAATCGAACCTAAAACCTAGAGTACAATGGTAAATACTCTTATCCGTTTGAGCTACAAACCCCTTATATATGAACATAATATCTTAAAAAATATACGTACATATATGCTTTTTTATGTAATGAATTATAAATTCCACTGAAAAATCAATTGGCAATGATATTGTTACTAAATTATAGGTTGATATTGTTGCATGATAAATAAATTCTTTAATATAATTTGGTTTGATAAGTCCCTTTTTTTTCTTCTTTTTTTTTCGCACAGTTGACGATAAATCTTATTTCTAAGGTGGTTAGTTTTTAAGGCGCTTAACTGCTCATATCAGTTTTACATTTCAAAAATTGGAACTCAGCCCAGTGAACTTAAAATTACGACAATATCAATGTCACATGCATGTAACATGTAACTATAGATGAATTATATGAAAGACAGCTACTAACAAAGCTGCAGAATGCGTAATCTAAGTCAATTTGCTATTGGAGCTAGTCTAAGTCTAGTTCACCAATTAGATTCCTAATATTTGCACTGCAAGGCATCTGCAAACTATGAAAAAACAAACCCTAAGATATGCAGCAAATCATTCCATCAAGAACACTGCTTGGCCCCGTTACAGATAAAGAGCCATGGCTTGCTACATGCTAACAAATCACAACCTAACACATTCCTCCATGCGGAGCGTTTTCTTCCTTTTGCACAACTAGGGCTCAAGCCTCTCCTTAAGCCCAAGTGAAAAGTCTCACCTGTTGACACAATCGTCAATCAACAAAAACCATTTGCTACCCTCTTACAACGCAATGAACAACCGCACTGGAAAATTGAAAGCTGCAGAATACCTTCCATTATGTATATATTTCCCAAAACAGAAAAGGTAATAACAAAAACTCAACACAACACATATCCGCCAGAAACAGAGACGGTTTGAAGTTTGATTTATTTCTATGCTAACCAGAAAGTGTTATGACAACTGATGCTTCAATTGTTCATACCAAAGCACACTAATCTCAGTCCTGCACTTCTTGTTTCTTTCCACTAGATTTGAGATACCAACCTGCAGCAGCACCAACAGTTACAACACCTGCTACCACAGCATAATTCCGGTACTTGTCAGTGGATACTTTGGCAGTTGATTCTCCAGAGGTAGAGCCACTTGGTTTGGCATCAGATATCGAGCCCCCTGAGCTTTCAGTTGGGTTCTCTTCTGGTTTAGGGCCCTGAAAATGTTCAAATAATTGAGCATAGCATTTGTAGCAGAGACATGACAATCCCAACCAAGAACTAGTTTGATATTGAACCACATCCAGAAGGCTGGAAGAAAAAAAATTGACCAGAACATATAAACCACAATTGATTGGGTGATCGCAATGATAAATATGTGATCAGACATGTAAACTAATAATCAATACGCCAGCAAACCAGACCACACTAAAACTTGAGCTGCTAAGATTTGACTAGGACACTTCAAGTTGCAAAATGAAGAGCTGAGTAAAATATGGTCTTCCAATTTTATCGGGTGTTCCCGAAGGAACAACACACAAAAACATTATTTGTAGAGAAAAGAATGATCCCATAGTTGTATTATCTTGTTTTTCAATTTTAACAACCTTCATTTAACACTATGCAAAGCCCTCAAAAGTAATTTAATTTTCTGAATGCCAACTCTGGCTGCTTAAACAATGAAGAATGCTTTACATTCTAAAGTGTGGTCATCTAAAATTACTTAAATCTCAAAATACATGAAATGTAAAAACTGTGTTCATACTTTACGTGCAAGCTTCTGCAGCTTCTCTTGCTCGGTTTTCTGCATTAAAAACAAAAACAATAACAGTGAGAAGATATATCACAATAGCATTGCATATACAATAAGTAAACAGACAGATAGAAACCCTCATCCACACTTCATATACATGTAAGTATGAGTGCACATATTTCTACATAGTTATATGTATCTGTATACAACGTCCTTCACTAGCAGAAACACCAAATTTTCAAGTGTGCTGGACTGACACCACAGCAGTAGGATCACATATAATGAGATTCTACGATTCTAAATATTTGAAACAGTAAAAAGACATTGGCCATACAGTAAACCACTACAGAAACCAGGTTTTCTAAGAGAAAAAGTAAAATGGAGAAACCCATCAAAGCCCCTATGGAGCAAAAATTTCTACCACCAAATCATCTAAACATTTATCTTCATCAAGAATTTTTTTTCCTTCAACGTATGCATCAGGATCATCAAAACTCAAGCACAAAATCAAAGGAGAATCAGAAGCAAATCAAGATATTGAACTGTTGATGCAGCAGATGCCTTTCTATCCCAAAAATGAATGGAAAAATTATTTGAAAACCAGAAAAATAAAACTTGGAAATAAATAGAAACAATGGGAATTGGTCTCATAGGAAAAGTAGGTAATATTCTCTCAGAAAAATGCCTCGATTGTCGTCACAATTGAAAGAAAGGAATTAGATCGGACTCGTCATCATTTTTAATGATCACAGAGATACCTCCCCACATTGATTTCATAATTCAGATTTTAGAATAAATAAAAGTATTTCGAGAATAACAGACCAACCATTGTGGAAACCAAATCCAGAATGATTAGCCTATGAGGCTATGACGCTAAGCAAGCAGAAAAGAAAACAACCAACGGAAGAGATCTATCACATATGATCGGTTACTGCCTAGATTCGCTACACTTCACAAGCAGATGCACAAGTTCAAGAAAAAGGAAAAAACAATATTCATGAAATTAAATTTCAGATGATTTGGTGATAAAACTTTTGCACCAAATAAAGCATAGATGAACAGGGAGATCTGGACTCACTTCGGCCTTTGGTATTGCACCAAAGGTATATTAGAATCACTCCAAGTCAACTCATGCTTTACATACAAGCAAGAAATCACACGAACTTCTTTCACTTCAGAAATTCTAAAAGACAGACACCTAATACATTAATCATGTGACCGATACTCAAACACTATGAACCTTCAAATACATGTGTAAATTGCATTTATAACATTAAAAAAATACTCTTCATTACATGTGCTTGTACTTGGATGGACTTATCTATTATTCTTTGAACATGGCAGCTGACACTAAAAGTGTGTTCCAGCTTTATGAACAATAATACGGTACATGATATAGTTCTATAACACATTTGTTTATTACTAATTCCTACTGACCTAATACATTCCTACAAATATTTAAATAAATTCTTAATCAGTTTGTTATTTTAAGTTTCCCCAGACAAACTATTTACATAGGTTTCAGCTCCTAGATAAAGACCTTTCCTTCATCCAATAATGGTCATCAACCTCAATAGTTATCTAAATCTAAGAGGAAATACATACAAATGCACACAAAACAACAACAATACAGTTCAAAGGAAAATCATAAGAGAATATATCTAGGGTTTTTATAAATGACCTTAATGTAAACATTCTCTGCAGCTCTTTCCTCCTCACTAAGCACTTTTCCACTGCTTGACAGCCTCCGAGTAACAAACCTTGCAGCCATCCTTGACGCCATTGGAGTTGATTATCCTTCCTGAAAAGGATATTATAGATAAGGAAATGCTCCTCTATCTTCTATTCCTATAACTGTGGTTTTGAGTTATATAAGTTCTGGAATACAAAACAAAACAAAACAAAACAAAAAACAAAGTAAACCAATGACAATAACATAAATTATCTTATCCAACCCCAATTTTATTATTGATTTAAATTGATAATAGAACCATTAAATCTATTGATAAGTAGCTTTTAGTCAAGTCCTAATTAACTTGAATGTGCACCGTATGATGCTCTCAATTGTACCCCAATCTGAGTAACAACAAAACCATGGAGTATCCAATAAAATTTACACATAGGACCCCTTTTGTGTCCAATATACGTTATATAACAGGTACAAGAATTCAGTAAGACCCATTAACGATCAACACCAACGACAACCCCCAACCCTCATCCCGTCCCACAAAAGAAAAATAGCATAACAAAAGGAAATGCAAAATGCCAGGGTCTGTTTCACGCATATCTCCAAGATTTTGTTCTTGAAAATGTACATTGTATAATTAACAAAAACAGAACAAGGGTATCTTGTTTAACAATAGTCTGACCATTTATGATCTATCACTAAACAGAACCTTAATGAATGAACTACGCATTCACGGGCAACCATATTTCCTTTATAGCATCATCCATTCTAAGAAAATCTATTTCAAAACTATACCCAGAAAAGGTTTTTCCAAAGACTACAATATAAAACTAAAGAACCGGATGCAACAAAGGGTACTATAAATACTCCTGGAGCTTCGCATTTCATTACAAATCCAGGAGCTGGTACTGAATGACATATTAACCCTAAATCAACTACTTCGAAAATTTAACCTGACGGCAACAATCGGGAGCATAATGTACATGGAACGAAAACTAATCCAACAAAATCTATCAGAACCACACACTTGAGGTGAACTTACTGAGATCAAAATGCTAGGGAACTCGATCACAAGCCCTAAAATTGCAAGTAAAAAGGAGCCGATAAATATTGGGGAAAAATTGCTTACCGAGCAAATGCTTCTTCTAGAGATTGAGAAGACGAGAGAGGAGAGAGAAACAGGTGGTTGCTTGTGGTATTGGGCTACTATTGTGGGTTTGTGTGGGTTTATAAAGGATGGACCGAGTAAGATCGACAAGCGAAGCTCTTGGCCGTTGGATTCAAGGGAAATATTTCGTTGGCGCAATTGGGCCCGTTGGTTACAAGTCACGACGACGAATCTAGGATAGTATTTGGAAACTTCTAATTACACCAAAAATATTGTCCAAATAAATTCCAGGCGAATTTTGTTTGTTTTTATCCAAATGCAATGTAACAAATTTTGGGCTTTGTTAATTACGTGCCCTCATTATTAGTGCTTTCTAATTAGAATCAGGATTTTCTGTTTGGATTTTCTCTGTTAGGATTTACCTGACTTCTTTCCTCAATACATTATCTCATTAAAATTTAATTCAAAAAATTTAAAGTTGACCCCCCCAACTAAATTTTGTTAGAAAATTTTACAAATGTGATAGTATGACTAACACTGCTAACGAAGATAAAGTTGAGGAACTAAATAAGCCATTTTGTGAATTAATTAGAGTACCAAAATGCAAATTGGGTCTAAATACAAGGATATGGCCACTAAAAAGCCTAAATATAAAAATAAAATAAAATAAGCTGAATTGCCCTCATGCGCCCCCTATGTATAGTATACAGTATGCTAACTCAAAACCACAACGGACAACGTACAACAAACAAACCCCCTGGTTTTCTTTCTCATCCCGCCCTCTCTGTTTTTTGTTGTTTTTTTTTATATTTATAAATATCTAAAGATGTAAAATTTATTGAAATAGTTTTCTTTCTCATATCTCCCCGTCTATTCCCTTTTTATTTTTTCAACTCACATTCTCACATGTAAAAAAATTAAAAGCTTGAAATCCTCTCAAATGCTTAGTTTAGATGTTCTACTTTTGAGCCTATGAAAATTTGGGTCAAATTTAAAATAAGTCCAAAACGATGGAAAGGATTTGGATTTGGGCCTCAATCCAAATCTACCTAATCAAATCCATGAATTCAAACGGATTCTTGTATTGCCTCCATACTAAAAAAGAAGATAATTTGAGATAAATCCAAAAGGTATAACAATAGTTGGATGTAATCCTCGTATTTTGTCTATTTGATTTAAGTCCTTTGACTATTTTGCCACATAAAATTACAAATTAAGGTATTAATTAAAAAATTAATTGCTTCTGACTATAATGATTTTGTATAATTCATTGCTTGTTTCTTTTTTAGTTTTTCCATTCAATTAATTGCATTCATGATCAAAATTAATAGCATTATATTAATTTCAAATTAAGAAGTTGCATTATGCATATAAACGTTGGCTCTTTTTCTTTCTCCATTTTTCCATGTCTTTGTTTTGCTTTCATTATGGCATTTTTTATTGTTGGTTGTATTAATGAGATTCACACATTAACTCATGCATAGGTACATAATTTCATGTGGGTGCTTAGAGCATCCACAATCATGTTCTTTATTTTTTAGTTAAATTTTAGCTAAAAATATATATAATTTATTTTAGGAGCTTTCTATAAAATTTAAACTCTAATCATGCTCTCTAGTTTAGGGAGTCATAAATGCTATAACTCTTTTTTAATTGGTCCATCTCTATTAAAAAATAATATAAAAAATAATTAGCATTAATTAAATGTTTGAAATACTCATTAAATAAAGCAGCATTAAATTATAAAGAGCCACTGGTAGTCCTTTCTCTCTCCTTAGATTTAGGAGCTCCTAGAAGTCTCCCTATTTTAGGAGGTAGATAGGGGGCATGGTTGAAGTTGTATTTTTTCAAATCCTCCCTAAAATTTGTCTAAGGAGGTGGTATAGAGTAATGCTACTCTTACCATATTTGTATACCACATTTTCATACCACCTTATGTGACAGATGAAATAGGCAGTCACATCAATTAGAAAGTATCAATAAATCATAAAAGAAAAGAAAATGTTAAATTAATTTTAATTGATATGGATGTCCGCCTCATCTGTCACATAAAAGTGGTATGTGAATGTGATATACAAATGTGGTAAGGATAGCATTATTCATTGGGAATATGTGGGTCTTTACTTTCCATGATTAAATTGTACTTTATTTGTTTAAAAGGCCTATGTTACACCAACAATGCCAGCTAAGGTCTACCATGATGAACAAAAATGAATTAAGAGAAAAGAAAATTCAAAAAAGAAAATTTATCACAAAGATAGAGTCAGATAGACACACAACAACTAGAGGTAACAATACAATTATTCAATTAGTTTAATTGCTATTTATGCTCTGAATGGGCTTAACATTAACACTAACTATAAGAAATAAATAAATAAATCTCACCTGGGCTATAGCCCAGGTTGTACACTTCATAGGTCCGTGCCTGATTTTATCCATATATTAGGTAGACATTATGAAGGAACTAATGTAAAATTTAAATTCTGTAATTCAATTACAACGGCATAATGCATTAAATTTGGAATTTCAATGTGTTTTCCGTATTTACCTCAAAGGTTAAAATCGACACCACAAAAAAATTAATGAAAGTCAAAGGACCTACATCTAAAACGAACAACGCGTAAACTATACCCAATGACAACTAATCATTTTGGATGTAGGTCTAACAACCCAAAAAAGAAAAAAAAGAAAAGAATAGGGTTCTGATTTTCCCACTCTCCTTTTATCCACTTACATTCCATTTTTTTTTAAATTATATGTTTTCACTCATCTTTTGTTCACTTACACTCCATTTTATCTTATAGTAAAAAATATTTAAAAAAACAAAAAGAAAGTGTAGGTGGATAAAAGAGGAGTGGGAAATTCACCGCCCAAAGAATATACATGATAAAATTTCTCAATTGATTGTTTCACATATCACTTCTACTTTTGAATTATTCCTGGTCTACATTTCTTTTCGGTAGCTTGTCTTCTTCTACTATTGAACTATTCTAGAAACTGAGGAAGCTTCACACAAGTTTCCAGTGTCAATTATAATAAGCTTTGGTCCACCCTCTTTGTCTCTTGGCTCTCGGTGGAGAAGCCACTGGCCATATAGTATCGTCTTATCTTTATTCAATCTACCGGCTCAACTATATAGTCAAACCCTCCAAGGCCTCTCGTTTGGTTTGGTGGGTATTGGATATTAGCTGTGTTTTTTATTTTTATATAGAGAAAGGAACATTACATAGTAAAAACTAGCATGTTAATGATAGTCTCGTTAAAACTTTCCCATAGAAACAAAATTCTATAGTAGGAAAGAGTACCACCCATACTATTGACTAAACAGAAGAGTCAAACAACTTATACGAAACAGACAAACCTAAAACCCAACCACAAAACCCTTAAAACCATATTTAGTGCTATAAAAATGAATATAGATATAGGACAAAAGATAATCTCACCATTAATTCATGCATTTTTTTATGAAAGATTGTAATATAATTTAAAAAAAAAAAAAAAAAAAAAAAAAAAAAAAAAAAAGAAAGTGGGATACATAAGACCAGGACCAGCCCATACTCGAAATCAAAACACTAATGCCAATTAATAAAGAGTACTTATCATTTCCAGTCCAATGTAATTCCAATCCTATCTCCTATTCTAATTCAATCCTAATTACCAAACACGGTCCCAGAGTACTAATTTTCCACAGCCCTCGGCTCTTATATTCACACCACTTTATATTGTGGAAATGTTAAAAAGAAGACAAAACACTATACTTGTTGTGAAACTTTTCCCCGTTGGTCATAAAGTTTCCCACTAAGCAAGAACATGTAGCAACCCCCTTTTATATATATTGAAGTCTCCACCAAGCATGCCAACGCGTACGTAGAGAAGATTGGCACCATATGTCTTGTTTTTTTGTTCAGTTTCTCTCTAAACCTTCCTAGAGAGGAGTGGTGGTGCTGTTTAGATCTATTTGGGTACTTGGAACACTGTAAGTATAATCTTTATATCCATGGCTTCTTCCTTCCTTGCCTGTTCTCTCTTTCATTTTCATTTTCTTTATTTTTTCTTCTAGTTTTTGAAGAAAGAAAAACTCCAACAAATTCTTCACAAGGCTCCAGATCCATGATTTCAGAGCAGTGATCCAAATTTTTTCACCTTCTAATTAAATGAATGATTACCTCCAATGATAAGGAAAAAGAATTGTTTGTGTTACCAAATTCAAAATTAAAGGTCTTAAAACAGTTTTGTTTTTTCTTTTATGTATCACGCATGTATTTATTTACACAAATTCAACGTAGATAGTTTTGTTTTTATTTGTTTGTATGCATACGATGAGTATCGTCTTGGATATTTCCACACACCCCTTATCTTCATGTTTTATTTTGTTATCCACCCTGTTTAAATGATAATCATGATATTAGTTATGCATCGTTAATTTCTTCATTTGACTTGTTCATCTTGTACGTACATGCGTCAAATCAAAGTTAGTCTCTTGGGAAAAATAAATAAATAAAAATCAAAGATTAATCCAAAGTTAATACAAGTAGGAAAATATAGACCTTTAAGAGGGATCGGGAATTAATATAGAAAAACTTTGACTAGAATGGAATTAATTGACTAGAATCTTTGTCAAGGATTGCCGGGTTCACACGGCATTTCATTGTCGGGCGATAGTGCCAATTTGGCTGGTTCATGTAATAATTGTTTTGCTGGTTCGTCAGCCTTCATGTAGGTGACTGACGTCAGCAGGAAAAATCACCACTGATTTTTTTTGTTTTACTTTTTTTAAAGGGTGTTGATTTTCTCTCTTTTTTCCGCTTACACTTTCTTTTATTTTTAATATTTTTTATTATAATATAGTGGGTGTAGACAAAAGAGAAGTGAGAACACAAAATTTCCAACAGAGGAAGTGTAAGTGGACAAAAAGGAGTGTAAAAATCAGCTACTTTTTTAAACATAAATACATTAAAAATTAGATCCCTTTGAGATCTTAATACCATACAAGTCATGATTAGTTTGCCAGTAATTATATAAAAAGTTTTTTTAATGATTATATAAAAGTTTTAATATATGTGAAATGGATTGTATTTGTGGTGATTTATTTTCGAAAATAAAACTATTTCTTTGATCCCAAATTTTCCGTCAGATTGTAAAACAGTTAATTAAATACGTTGGTGACATAGTATTCCATTTAGCAACTGTCCAGTCCACAAGATCTCGTATTTGCTTTACCTTTTCTATCAGCAAGAAGGCATCTCTTATACTATATTCGAAACTAAAAAGTGTTAATACCTAACACAGTTTGTAGTAAGATGGGAGATAGAAAAATTAGGAAAAAATATAATATACATGTGTATTATTGGAAAAAATTCAAAATAAATTTGAGAACAAGTTCGGCTACCATATAGTATTTTGGTATTATTTATTTACCCTTTTTAGTGTATAGTCTTTGTAACGAGATGCAAAATATGTGAGTCTACTGTATTATTCAAAAATCTGTAATAAAACATGTATGTATGAGCGTTGAGAATATGTACATATATGTATATTATACGTGAATATATAGTATGTTCGTCTTTACAAAAATGTATTTAACTGTTGTATTTTGAAAGAGCACATATGAGAAGGGAAAGTACGTTCATGTATAATAGACGTGTGTTATAAGATGAAGAATCGACTGAAGAAAGAAAATACTTATTGTCGTAGAAATAGCTGGCTTATGTTTTGTTGTGCTTTCTTGCTTTTGACCTAGCTTATTGCTTTAGAAATAAATAATTACTTGCTGAATAGCTCAAGTTTTTGCGCAGGTACGACACATTTGAGCAAGTTTAAATATTTGGAACCATGTCTAGCCCAGGACCACAATCTACACCTGCTTCCACAGAGCCTAAGCATCCTTCACGTCATCTGCTAGAAAAAAGCAAAAGTACGTATGATATCTGTTTAATATGAAGAAGAGTACAATGAAACATTTCGTGATTCAACACAAATTAATTCGTCATATGACTTGATTCCTTTAAATCCTACACAGGAGAAGCATACTTGGACTTATGTGTGCCCCTGCACAAAGCTGCAATAAAGGGTGATTGGGATACCGCTGAAACAATCTTAACTGATAATCCTACACTTTTAAGTGCTAGCATAACAAAAGGATGGCAGACCGCTCTTCACATTGCAGCAGGTGCAAGGCATATTCACTTTGTGGAGGAACTGGTCAAAATGATGGATGAAGAAGACTTGGCACTTCAAGACAACAAAGAAAACACTGCATTGAGTTTAGCCGCCGAGGCTGGATCCATAGAAATTGCAAAGATTATGATTCAGAAAAATATGTTCTTGCCAAAAATTCAAACTGGTGAAGGACCGACACCGCTCTTTAAGGCTGCTTTGCTAGGACAATCTGAAATGGCGTGTACTTATATCCTAAAACGTATCCAACACTAAGGAAACGAACCGCAATGCTCTATTTTTTTCTTGTATCGATACTGGTCTTTATGGTAAGTTGCACAAAATTCTTCTTCCTTATGTAATTCTCTCTCTCTCTCTCTCTCTCTCTCTTAATTTTAAATTAGTAAACATTAAAAATATTTATTTTTCTTTTGCTACTTAATTTTGACTTGTATAGTAGAACCATTCCACCCTTCTAGTATTTATAGGATTTTTTTTTGCCGCCATTCTAGTATTTTCTTTTTACTCATAATCTTAGGTTTAGGTTCCCTTTAATTCTGTTGAATTTTAGCTCAAGTCTATAGAAGAGGTCTCTTATTTTTAGGTGCACTTAGAAGGAGAATCATTAATAATAAACTTTAACAACTGGTTTATTTCAAAATTCTTTGCATTCTTTCTTTCTTATATCCCTATGAAATTATGCAGATTTGGCCATGAAGATGCTAGAAGATGATACAACACTAGCAACGGCCCATAATTCCAATGCAGAAACTGCCTTACATGTCTTGGCTCGAAGGCCTTTAGAATTTGGTGGCCGAAGTACTTCAGGAATGTGCAGTAGGCTCATGAAATCATGTGAGTTGATTCTCAAAATTATATATGATATTGACATGCGTAGTAATTAGTTGTGTGTTTTTGTTATTTGGTAATCTTGATCTTGTTGTTTATTGACCTTTTTACATCATAAAAATTAAGTAGTCTCAGGCATTGAGGATTCGTACAAAAGCTCGAAGCAAACTAAAGCCCTAGAACTAGTCAATTGCCTTTGGAATCAAATCTTGAAACAGGACGATGATGATGTCATGCGCCTCATCACAGAACCTACGGAAGTACTATTTGACGCGACGAGATTAGGAAATTATGAGTTCCTGTCTGTGCTTATTAATGCTTATCCTGATTTACTATGGGAAACTGATGACGAAAATCGGACTATATTCCATGTTGCAGTCTTGTATCGTCATGCAAGTATCTTCAATTTAGTACATGAGACGGGTTCAATCAAAGACATCATAGTGACATATACTGATGATGAGAATAACAACATTTTACATCTTGCTGCAAAACTAGCACCTCAAAATCAACTCAATCTTGTGTCAGGAGCAGCTCTACAAATGCAGCGAGAGTTAGTATGGTTTGAGGTACCTCTCCTTGTACCCTTACAATCTTTACCATTTTATTATGTGTTAATTGTCTTCTTTTAAACATCATTGCCCTTTTTGTAAAAAATTTCTTTTTTATTCAACAACTGTACGTACATGAGATTCGAACTCATGATATCTTCCAATAACACAAAGTGGAGACTAAATTACAAACACTTAAAGCTCTTATCTATCATAGTAGCAGCTGTCAAAAGGAATTGCGCAATATAAAATAACATTGAATCTAATGAAATTGATTGGGATGAAAAGAAAGCTCTTGATAGAATGTATTGGTGGCCTCCTTATTACTTCTACATTTATTGTAAATAGTTTCAATCGTTTGCGCGTATAATCTTTATGTCCTTCAATTTTCATCATTGATTTTTCCTATGACAGGAAGTGAAAAAGATTGTTCAACCTCAGTCCGTAGATATGAAAAATAACGACGGCAAAACACCTCGAGAATTATTCACTAGTGAGCATGAGGGGTTATTGTCTGAGGGAGAATCATGGATGAAGAGAACTGCAAATTCGTGCATGCTTGTTGCGACCATTATCACTACCGTCGTGTTTTCAGCTGCATTTAGCATACCAGGTGGTATAGCTGATAATACAGGAGCACCAAAATTCCTAAAAGATACAGCATTTCTCATCTTTGTCATATCAGATGGAGTAGCACTCTTTTCCTCATCAACTTCCATGCTGATGTTCTTGTACATCCTCACCTCGCGGTATGCAGAAAACGATTTTCTCAAATCCTTACCATTGAAGTTAATGGCAGGATTCGCATCACTCTTCGTCTCCGTGACATCCATGATGATGGCCTTCAGCACAGCCTTCTATTTGTCTTGTCACTACGGATTAGGTTTCGTCTCGGATTTTATATTTATATTTGCATTTGTTCCAGTTGTCTTGTTCGTTTTCTTGCAATATCCACTCTTGTGCGATATGTTCTTGTCGACATATTATTCAAGTCTTATATTTCAGCCAAGAAAACATATGATCCAATAGAAAGCCAAATCCTCAATGGTTAACCTTACCCCTAGAATAATGTGTATCTATGCATTATATTTGAGGAAAAATTTGTAATCAAGTGCTTTAGTAATGGGGTGATATTGATTCAATGAGTCTTCGTACTTTGTGTGCTTGAATCAACAACATTATCTGAAAGGGGGTTTTAGATTACTATAGTTCGAAAGATGAGTTGTTTTTAGAATGTTTGAACTTCTGCAATCTACTTAATATTCTGGAAACACTAGTCTTTTTTTGGGTCGTAGGAAACACTAGTCTACAACACATAAGTTATTTAGCGAGGAAATATTTTGAGACTTTCTTTGAGCATGAATTACACATAAGATAATAAGTTAGATTTGTATAAGTATACATTCGATAAATATATGAAGTGTACCAAGCTAATTAAGTAGTCTAATTTAGATATGGCAACAAGAAAATCTCAATTTTAGTCACAAATCAATCCATAGCCAAAACTATTGGGTTCATGGTTAAATGTAAGAATTGAGAGACTGAGTCCAAGTCGAGAGGTCCCAAATACCAAATTTTGATAACTAGAGTGCATTTCATGTGTCGTGAAGTAAAATTAATGAATAAAACAAGAGTGCAAAATAATAATAATAATAATAATACAAACAAACGAACAAAAGCCGAAAACACTTTCAAGTTGTTTTAAAAAATAAGGTGATTTTGAAAACTAGATTTCACTTTTTTGAAAACTGAAAACAAAATCTGTTACAAGATAGGAGTTTCTGATTTCTAATAAACTGGTTATATTAAAATTAAAATATCCAAAATAGAAAACCATGAAATATTCCAAATTCCTAAGTAATAAATGACACATAATATATACTAGCCTCTCTGCAAGCGCATCTGCGCCTGTGAGAGGCTTTTTTTATTTATTTATTTAATTTTAAATTTATTTTAGAATTAAAAAAGATAATGGGTAGTTGTGTTCCATAAAAATAGGATCCATTATTTGATTTTTCTTTTAATTTTAATTTTTTAATATGAAAAAGTCTGAATTTCCATATTATCCTCATTTAATTAATAATTTCAATTCTTAATGTTTGCATTAACCAATGACATTTTCTGATATTTTGAATGGTTCATCATTCTCTATCTTTTACTTTATATATATATATATATATATATATATATATGCAAACAGGGCGGAGCCATGTAGGGGTGCTCCCAAGCCCCCCTCAATTTTGTTGATTCCTTGTATTTATATATTGTATTATATTATATTTGGGATATTTACTCTAAAATAAATAATATATTAGGTTCTTTTGTCTATAAATTGACTATAAACTTCTTAATCACTCTTCTACTTTCAATTAGATCAACTCACTAGGTTATGATATTTACGTTAAAAACTCCTAAATTTTTTTTTCTTCTCTTTCTCTTCCTCTTTGTTTAACTTAAGCTTAAGCTTTATGAAAATTTTCCCTCCCTTTTAACATATTTGAGTAGGGTACTTTAATATTGGGATTTATGATTTATTTTTTTTTTGGTATTTCTTCTCTATGTTGGAATATAAATTATTAACTTTTGAGTCTTTAATAGTGTAGATGATGAGATTAATATTCAAACATTTTATAACATAAAATTAAGAACAATTATAATTGTAATGACTGGATAAATTATTAATCAATATGAAATGATATTATGAAGTGGGCTAAATCGAATAGTTAGTATCATATTAACTTGTTAACCAGTTAGTGTTTGAGCACTCCTATTTGAATTATTTTATAAAATTTTATGAAGGATCTCATCTAATAAAAAATTCTCGCTCTACCACTGTATGCAAACAAATATTCTGTCAAATTTTTTGCAGCAACCGAAAGAAGAAGAATCATCATATGATCATCGCAGCGAGGACTTCCACTTTCTCTTTCTCTTCTAGGGGCGGCTGTGAGTGTGGCCCTCCTCAGAGATTGGGAAAGCCGTATATATACATTATACATATATCTATATTTTTGCCCTTTGCTATATATTTATTATTATGTTTTTGTACAATTGTCTAGGCGTGGGTTTTGGCTTCACGTGCGAGGGGACCTATGTGTAACTTCTTTCCAAATTCACATATCTTTTGATGAAGTTTCCTGCAAGTTTCCCTTCAATTATAACCAGCTTTGGTCAAGTGTCTTTTGACTCTTGCCTCACCAACGACAATATAATATCATTTCATCTTTGTTAAATATTTGGTGGTGGTGAGTGAGCGTCGTCTTCTTCCATCGGAAAAGAGAGTACGGATGCCACTGTATTGGCTCAACTAGTCAAGTCTTTCAATTTCAAGAGCACTACTTTTCCACGCCCCTCGGGTCTTATCTCCATTTACATCATTATCCTTTTGCTTTTTAAATACTTTTTAATCAATTTTATTCTTTCTTTTTCCTATTTTACTTTTACCTTACATTAATTTCATTTTTACTTCATTTTTATATTATTCATTTTTTTTTATACTTCATTTTTTAATTTACACTCCATTTTCAGTATTAAAAGGGAAAAAAAGAACCTAATTTCTTACACGATTAAAGGAAATTTTTTTTACTGAAAATGAAGTGCAAGTTGGAAAATGAAGTATAAAGAAAAAGAACTAATATAAAAGTGAAGTAAAAAGAAATTAATGTAGAGTAAGGGTAGAATAGGAAAAAAAAAGAACAAAATTGATTACAAAGTATTAAAAAGCAAAAGGGAGTGTAAGTGGAGAAAATGGAAGTGAGGAAATCATATCTCTTATTTAAAACTTTACATTTTCGACATTTTTTTTACCCTTTAAAAAAAACATAAAACAAAACACTAATTATATATAATATATTTTAGAGATATTTAGTGATATACCCATTCTTAGCACTAATACTATAGATAAACCCTCCATCATTGAAGTTCTATAAACAAACCCAAAAAAACCCCCAAAAATGACAGCTGGCCTTATTGAATTTAATATTGATTATTAAATTACTTTAATGTCCTATTGAGTGTTTTGGGTATTTTTATGAGATTTTGGGGTTGGGCTTGTTTTAAGAAATTTATGGTAGTTTTGTAATTTATAAGAAGTTAAAGCCTCTTTGTTATGTTATAAATAAGTTTTGGGTATGTTTATAAAGTTCATTTCATATGGGGTATTTTTATAATTTGGACCCCCATATTGGGTATATTAGTGAATCTCCCTATATTTTACCAAGTCTCCCTGTGGAGAGTTGAGACCAATTATTAATGTCTTCGAGTTTCCCACTAAGCAAAGCTAGAGAGAGACTGAAAGTAGTTCAGTTTGGCTTCAAGACTTTCGAAACCCTTCCTTCCTATATATACAAGCTTCAAGAGTGGTAGTCTTTCTCTCTCTCTCTCTCTCTCTCTCTCTCTCAAGGGTGGTGCTGGCGGCTGCTCAGCTTTTGATCTGTCTTGTAAGTAACCTGCTTATCCATTCCTCCTGTTAATTAGTTTTTGATCTGTCTCTCAAAACTCCCACACTTATTCTTTGATGGTCCGTCGACAAATTTCATATCGATTCTTGTTTTCTGGGGGCAAATTTTGACCTATAGTGTGAAAGTTTGCATGCATATTCTTCAAGTTTTTTGTTTTCCTTGTGTCTGGATATTTACTTTATTAATTATTTGTACGGACATGATTCATGCTCTTTTGCTTTTTCACTTCCATTATCTGTATTTGTTTTTATTGATCCTCGAGTCCCTCCCTGTGTAAATCTTGTGCGATTCATGGGTAAACAATGAGTGGAACTTAGTTCTCCATGTACGTATCATCAAAATAGGAAGCCGAAAAGAAGAAGAAGAAGAAGAAGAGGAACGACTAAACTGGATGGAGAAAACAAAAGCATATTTTGACTCCATTTTATTAATTACTCTTTATTTAATTCAAGTAATTCAAGAATAATTAAGCTCTTCTGTATGTCTAGCATGCAAGTTGGGCACACCAATACAAATCATGTGGGATCCACTCACTGGACCACATCTTTTGTTAATTAGGGTCAGTTATGTAATATTATAAAAGAAATTAGGGTTATTAGGTCTATTAGTCCCTAAATTTTGATCCGATTCGTATTTTGGTCCCTTAATTTTCAAAATTGTTCATGTGGTTTTTCAAATTTAGTTTCGTTAGGACAAATGGTCCTAGAGGCTAAATGGTATTTTTGTATTAAATTAATTAAAATATTAATAAAATATTAAAAACTAAAAAATTAAAATTAAAAATAAATCTCTCTCTCTCTCAATTTGATTTTTTATTCATCTTTCTGGTTCTGATTTTGATTTTGATTTTTTTTTTTGTTGGTTTTTTATTTAATGTTATTTAAAGATATGATTTTTTTATTCATTTTTTTGGTTTTAATACAAAAATACCATTTTGTCCCTGCATTTAATAGACCAAGTTAACAAAATTGACGGCATGACCATTTGTCCTAACGAAACGGAAGTTGAAGGACCACAGGAACAATTTTGGAAATTGAGGGACCAAAATGAGAATCGGGTCAAAATTCAAGGCCTAATAGAACTAATAACCCAAGAAACTACTAGTTAAAATATAATCACTTAGATGAGAACCGACTCAATACACTGGTGATTAGATAAACTAATACAAAATAACCTAATAATTTAAATTTATTTATTTATTTATTTATTTATTTTATGCAGGTGCACGCGAGCATATGGGTACACAGATTAATTTGGTAAGCATGTGTAGCCCACAAGCACAACATGTACCAGCAGCTGAAATTCAATTAATGGCTGGCGCTCCAACAACAGGACTAGGCATTCAGTCTCCACCAAATTGTGTGATCCACATACCTTCGCCTCAACCTAAGACACCTTCTCTCCATCTACTAGAGGAAAACAATGGTACGTAACATCTCTCTCTCTCTCTCTCTCTCTCTCTCTCTCTCCCATCATGTCCATACACACCATTATTGGTAGACCCTTCTTTTATGACAAATAGGATTTTTGTGTATTGCATGACATAATTGTTAAGAATTTGGCTTGGTATAGACCATACATTTTCTAAAATTACAATAATGAAACTATGTCATGTATTTGTGGTTAATAAAGTTAAAAGCTTTTGTCTATGCACCTGACCCAACGTCGTGTTGGATTACACATTCTCAACTATGTCATGTATAAAAAATAAAACTATTTACATCAAAAGAAGATGTTTTAAGCACCAAACTTAGTCTACTAAAAAAATTATGATATATTACACAACCCATATTAAGGAAAACATCCCACAACACATAGTAAGGAGAGAATTCTCCCACAACCATTATTAGGAATATTACAATAGTATTTTATAATTTGAACTTCCTCCATCTTCACAAAGATAATAACATATATTGTTGAATGTAAAGGCTTGAGATTTGAGAACAACATGCTATATATTTGAATATTGTTAGAGTATGTGGCGTTTGGTATCCTATTCAAGTAGAGAACTCAAAATTTTGATTTTTTCTTTAAAACAAGGAGTTCTCAAATCCATTTTTTAAGATTCAAAAATTTGTTTCGTATCAACTAGGTACTCAAGTCAAAAAAAAAAAACTCAAAAACAAAGAAGAATTCTAAAATCCATGTATTTAAATTAAAAAAGTTTGGTTATAAAAAAACCCATGTTTTTTTTTTAAAATAAGAAAAAAAAAAAAAAAAAAAAAAAAAAAAAAAAAAAAAAAAAAAAAAAAAAAAATATGTTCTGTTTTCAAGTATTTGGGTGTTTTGAGTTATTGTTTAGTTGAAGTTTTCAAAACTAGGTCTACCAAACAGATTTTTTGAGTTTTGAACTCAAATTCTGTTTTTGAGTTTTTGACTTTGTGATCTTCTTTGTGATCTTCATCTTTAAATTCTACACACAGGAGAAGCAAGAGAAAAGTATCTTAGGTTATGTGTGCCCCTCCATAAAGCTGCTCTAAGAGGCGATTGGAAAACTGCTAAAAGCATTCTTAGAAAGGATAAAAAACTTTTAACTGCTAGCATAACAAAGGGATGGGAAACTGCCCTTCACATTGCCGCAGGAGCAAGACATGTTCACTTTGTGAAGGAACTGGTCCAAATGATGGATGCAGAAGACTTGGCACTGCAAGACAATAAACAAAATACTGCATTGAGTTTTGCCGCTGCAGCTGGAACGGTAGAAATTGCTGAGATTATGATACGAAAAAATATATTTTGCCAACAATCCGAGGGGGTGAAGGAATGACACCAATATATATGGCTGCTTTGTTGGGACAGTCTGAAATGGTGGAGTACCTGTACCCTAAAACTTATGAAATATTTGACGAAAGGGACCGCAATGCGCTGTTTTTTACTTGTGTCGATACAGGTCTCTATGGTAGGTATACGAAACATTTAATGCTTTTGATTTTATAATTTTCTTTGTTTCCTAGAGAAAACTAATGGCACACACAAGTAATTAATTAATAAATTACTTCACATTGGCTGAATTTTCAAAGTTACTTTGTAAATTATGCAGATTTAGCCATGAAGATGTTAGGAAATTATACAGTATTAGCTACGGTTCGTAATGGGGAAAATGAAACAGCCTTGCATGTCTTGGCTCGAAGGCCTTCAGAATTTGCTAGCCAAAGTTCAGGATTGTGGAGTAGAATCACCAATTCATGTGAGTTAATTGATAGAAAATTATAATATATGGACATATATATGTAGTAATAATTACCTAATTAAGTGGAAGTAAGCACTTATTTTGTGTGATATGATCACTATTATTTGTCATGTGCAAATTACTAAGTAAAATGCAGAGAGAGAGAGAGAGAGAGAGTAAGCGGCATGACAAGAGAAAGCTATTGCTTAGGGTTTTTATTACTAACCCCCATCCGGAATGAGATCCAGACCCTTGCTATTGAAGAGAAGGAGCGCCTGATCGTATATAACATAAAACTTTACACCTGAATTAATAAGTTATTGTAACTATCTGAGATTATTATGCATACGTGACCTTGGGATTTTGTAGTTCTGACATTCTCATCGTAAGTACGTACTTTCAGTTTTGAAGTTTGCATACAAGGGAAACTCGAAGCAAACCAAAGCCCTTCAACTAGTTCAACAGCTTTGGGAAGAAATCTTAAAACTTGACGACCAAGTGGTCATGAGCTTGATAAAATATCCTTCACAACTACTATTTGACGCTACAAGATTAGGAAATTTTGAATTCCTGGCTGCACTTTTAAGCGCTTATCCTGATTTATTTTGGGAACTCGACGAAAAAAAACAAAGTATAATCCATGTCGCAGTTTTGCATCGTCATGCAAGTATCTTCAATCTAGTGCATGAGATCGGCTTTTTCAAGGACTTCATAACGGCAATGAGTGATGATGATGATAACAACATATTACATCTGGCTGCAAAATTAGCACCTCAAAATCAACTCAATCTTGTGTCAGGAGCAGCTCTTCAAATGCAGCGAGAGTTAGTATGGTTTGAGGTACTTCTGCTTCTATCCTTGCAATCTTTATCATCATTGTATTTTTTCTTATAAGATTCTTATAATGTTGCCAATGTTTGAGCCTTACATTTGAGATGCGTTTTATGAGATCGTAACACTTTCATATGGTGTGACTCAAATTACAAGGGTTCATAATTTAGTGCATAGTTTTAATAAATACGCATTTATATGCATTAATATTTCCATATGCAGGAAGTTAAAAAGATTGTGCAACCTCTCTCTACAGAGATGAAAAATAAGAATGGCAAAACACCGAGAGAATTATTCACCAGTGAACATAAGGGGTTATTGCATAAGGGAGAATCATGGATGAAGAACACTGCAAATTCGTGCATGCTTGTCGCAACCATTATTGCCACTGTCGTGTTTTCAGCTGCATTTAGCATACCAGGCGGTATAGCTGATAAAACAGGAGCACCAAATTTCGTAAAAGAGACAGCATTTCTAATCTTTGCAATATCAGATGGAGTAGCCCTCTTTTCCTCTTCAACTTCCATGCTGATGTTCTTGTACATCCTCACCTCGCGGTATGCAGAAAATGATTTTCTCAAATCCTTACCGTTGAAGTTAATGGCAGGACTCGCATCACTCTTCATCTCCATGACATCCATGATGATAGCCTTCAGCACAGCCTTCTATTTATCTTGTCACTACGGATTAGGTTTCGTCTCAGATTTTATATTTATATTTGCATTTGTTCCAGTGGTCATGTTCCTTTTTTTGCAATATCCACTCTTGTCCGATATGTTCCTGTCGACATATTGTTCCAGTCTTATATTTCAGCCAAGAAAACATATGATCCAATAGAAAGTCACGGCCTCATTAATATGAACGCTCTAACTGAAACCTTCCCTCCACAATCATGTATATGTTTGTATATTCCAGCTTAGTTTTGTAATAAAATAATAGTGATCATCAACAAATACATGGCGCTTAAGTTTTGTGTGTATGAAATGAAACCATCAATCGAAAAATCAACGATACCATAACCAACTAAGCTCTTGATTGAATTGTATTTCTTAGTCCTAATGTTAAAATTCAACCTTATAAATAGTAACGAAGAAGGAGAGTGCGTCAACCCCAAATCTTCAAATTCATTATTTATCTTTATTCTCTGCAAATTTAGGTGTAGTGTAATTTATGAAATTGGTACTTAGGTGAAGGGAGTAAACTAAAATCCCACTGGACAGATCAGACATGTAGGAATCAGACAACAATGTATTCCTAATCAATGTGTGACTAGCCAATCCCAAGTCACATACCTAAGAACGCATAACAAACAATACACATTCAATCACAAATCTCGTACCCCCTGCAGATCTAGAAAAAGACTACGTGACAACCTAGGCACTCAGAAGGTTTCGTCAATCTAGGCATCCCCTGTTTTAGCAACAACTAGAATGATAGGTGTGTAAGAATCTTTCTTCAGCATTTCAGCAACAACAGGTATAGTATGACTAATCATAATAGTAAGAACAACGCAACAAAAATGTTTACCCAGAAACCCATCGCTGGGAAAAACTCGAGGTCATCACTCCGACATGGTAATCCATTATAACAAGAAGAAATAGTTACAGAGATCAATAGATACATCTCAAGTTTCCTAGTTCTATAAAGGAGCAGCTATACCTCTCCAAGCTATCTTCTTCTTCTCAGCAACGTTGCTTGCAACTAGTCTATCATGACAATGGAAGCTTCATCCTCCAGCTCAATCATCTCATGGCACCAGTAACACAACACTACTCAAACAAATGCAGTGATGAAATGTAGATTTAAGAAAGGATCAATTTTCTCATGAAAGCATTCTCGGAGAAAATCAATCTTAAAATCTAAACTCTAGATCTAGAATGATATATATGATTTAGGACATCTAGATGCAGATATAGCTAGTGATCACAAGTAGATTTGTTAGGACCAATTTTTGGTATATTGGCAATTTCCTGTTACAAAAATATAAAGTAGGTCTTTGAGTGTAACCTACAGTTTTTAAGTGACATTTTGCTATCCTGGATCAGTGTGGCTGAGAGACAATGTCAAGGTATGTTTTGCATTCATGCATTCATATTTGCATATTTGCAAGTTCATCAAAAGTGGCTGTCATATATATAGGACTGATATATGGTTTGATTCTTGCATAATGTAATGCTAGACATCAATGAGTTTTTAACGATGGTTTTATACTCTTTAGTTTGGTGTTTATTTAAGCAAAAGGGTTCTTTTGTCACTACTACATTTTTCACTTTGCGCGACGAAGAAAATTTCGTCGCGCAAAATACATTATAGTCGCACAAATTTTAGCGCGACAGAAACTTCGTCGCGCAAAGATCGTGGAGAAAGACTTTGCGCGACGAAATTTTTTCATTCGTCGCGCAAAGAGACTTTGCGCGACGAAAAAATATTGGTCGCGCAAAGTGACTTTGCGCGACGAAAAATATTGGTCGCGCAAAGTGACTTTGCGCGACGAAAATATTGGTCGCGCAAAGCGACTTTGCGCGACGAAAAAATATTTGTCCCGCAAAACTTTGCGCGACGAAAAAATTTTAAAATTTTTTTTTAAAAATTCCCTCGTCCCATTTTTAGTACCCGCCCAAATTTTTAGAGTTTTGCGCGACGAATATTAATGTCGCGCAAATATTTGCGCGACGAAATATTTTGGTTTTTGACTTTTTGTTTTATTATTTCTTTAATATTAATTTAATTATATTAATTATTTCGAATTTTTAATTTTTAAATTAAATTTAATTGTATGATTTTTTTCGTTACTTTAATTTAAATTGATATTAATTTAATTATATTAATTTATTCAAATGTTTACTTTTTAAATTTAATTTAATTACTTTAATTTAAATTGACATATTCAAAATAAAATTACATATGAAAAATAGTGATCAAATTATCCAATAAATATATATATAATATTCAAAATGTACACATAAATTAACAAAGTACAATAAATAAAAAAAGGGATAATCTCCCCTAAAATTGTTATACCACAAATCCAACCCAAACTCCAATCCCTCCCCTTTACTCAACCCCAAACCCCACACAAACTCAAAACTAACTCCAAAAACACATATTAATGAAAAAAAAATTAAAATTTGGAGAGAATCTACCTTTTGGCAAGATTGAGAGTGAGTGAGAATGAGAGAGAGAAATGAGTGTGAGAGAATTAGAGAAGATAGTGATAGAGAGATGAGAGAGTGAGTGAGAGTGAGAGATAGTGAAAAGAGAGATGAGAGAGTGAGTGAGAGTAAGAGATAGTGAAGAGAGAGATGATGAGAGATTAAGTGAGAGGAGTGAGAGTGAGAGAAATGGTGAGATTTGGGGAGAGGGAAAGAGAGAGGAGAGGAAAGAGTAGAGAAAGACATTGAGAAAATGATGGAGGAGTTATTTTTATTTTAAAAACCGTATCACTTTGCGCGACGAACGACATTGTTGGTCGCGCAAAGCTTTGCGCGACGAAAAATATTGGAGTATTGGTCGCGCAAAGCTTTGCGCGACGAAAAATATATTGGTCGCGCAAAGTTTTGCGCGACGAATATTAGTATATTGGTCTCTCAAAGCTTTGCGCGACGAAAAATATATTGGTCGCGCAAAGTTTTGCGCGACGAATATTAGTATATTGGTCTCGCAAAGTCAAAAAAAAAAAAATCCCGCGTCCCATTTTTGGTACCCGCCCAAATTTTGAAATTTTTGCGCGACGAAAAATACATATTGGTCGCGCAAAGTCTAAAAAAATTAAATAAAAAAATTCCCGCGTCCCATTTTTGGTACCCGCCAAATTTTTGCGCGACGAAAATATATATTGGCGCAAAGTCTAAAATATAAATTTATTTTTTTTTTTTTTTTTCCCGCGTCCCATTTTTGGTACTCACCCAAATTTTTAAAGTTTTGCGCGACGAATTGTTGGTCGCGCAAACTTTTGAGAGACGAAAAATTGGTTCATAGCACGATATTTATAAAAATAATTGTTATGAATAATAAATTTATTTTTTTTTACGATTTAAAATATAAATAAGGTTAAAGCTACTTAATAAATGTATATACCAATTTCTTAAGTGTTATACGTACAAAATAAATAAATTTAAAGCTACTTAATAAGTAAATATATATATATATATATATATACACACACCATTCAACGATCCAACCGTCAAACTTGTTTGTATATACTTCAAGATCGTATACCCCAAAAATTGTAAAAAAACAAACATTCGGAGACCTAGTAACGGGACAAAAAATTTCAACGGTTCTTAATGAAAAATCACGATTTAACGATTATTTTAACTCCGATTTTGATGATTTTTTACAGCTACACTCCTTGACCTTATATGAATACAATGAACTAATTCGATCGTCAATTTAAAATATTTACACTAGTGGATACCACAAAATCTTATGTTATACTTAACAAAAGTATAAATAAACTCTTAATTGTTAGTGAATATATTGTTTTGATGGCATACGCATTCAAAAAAACAAGTTTCAACGATCCAACCGTCAAACTTATTTGTTTATACTTCGAGATCATATACGCCAAAAATCGCAAAAAATAAACATTCAGAGATCAAGTAACGGGACAAAACTTTTCGACGGTTATAAATGAAAAATCTTGATTCAACGGTTATTTTAACTCCGATTTTGATGATTTTTTACCGCTACACTCCTTTACCCTATATGAATACAATGACTGAATTTGATCTTCAATTTAAAATATTTACACTAGTGGATACCACAAAATCTTATGTTATATTTAACAAAAGTATAAATAAACTCTTAATTGTTAGTGAATATATTGTTTTGATGGCATACACATTCTATGAAACTAGTTTGAACGATCCAACCGTCAAACTTGTTTGTTTATACTTCGAGATCATATACGCCAAAAATCGCAAAAAATAAACATTCAGAGATCAAGTAACGGGACAAAACTTTTCGACGGTTATAAATGAAAAATCATGATTCAACGGTTATTTTAACTCCGATTTTGATGATTTTTTACCGCTACACTCCTTTACCCTATATGAATACAATGACTGAATTTGATCTTCAATTTAAAATATTTACACTAGTGGATACCACAAAATCTTATGTTATATTTAACAAAAGTATAAATAAACTCTTAATTGTTAGTGAATATATTGTTTTGATGGCATACGCATTCTATGAAACTAGTTTGAACGATCCAACCGTCAAACTTGTTTGTTTATACTTCGAGATCATATACGCTAAAAATCGGAAGAAATAAACATTCAGAGATCAAGTAATTGGACAAAACTTTTCGACGGTTATAAATGAAAAATCACGATTTAACGGTTATTTTAACTCCGATTTTGATGATTTTTTTATAGCTACACTCTTTGACCCTATATGAATACAATGAACTAATTCGATCGTCAATTTAAAAAATATATTTTCTAATAAAAACCCAATCCAAAAAACAATAATATATTTTTCTAACAAATATTTTAAAAAATATTTTATTTATTTTTATAAGGACTTTGCGAGACGAAGTTAATTGTTTCGTCGCGCAAAGTAGCTTTGCGTGACGAATTGTTTTTCGTCGCGCAAAGTCGCTTTGCGCGACGAACTGTTTTTCGTCGCGCAAAGTTACTTAGAGCGACGAATTTTTTTTCGTCGCGCAAAGTTACTTTGAGCGACGAATTTTTTTTCGTCGCGCAAAATTTGGTCGCGCAAGACTTTGAGCGACGACGTATTGTCGTCGCGCAAAAGTTGGTCGCGCAAAGTTGCTTTGAGCGACGAAAAAAAATTCGTCGCGCAAAAGTTGGTCGCGCAAGGTTTTTAGCGACGGAGTTTTGAGTTTCGTCGCGCAAAGTGTCTTTGCGCGACGAAAAATTATTCGTCGCGCAAAATTTGGTCGCGCAAGGGTTGTTTTGTAGTAGTGTGTCTTTTCAGTTGGGTTTTTAGTTAAGTGGCTTTATTTGTTTTCAAGAAATAATTTATTTGTTAAAAAGTCCATTTTTGCTAAAAGTCTTTTTTGGTCTTTGACCTAGTTTGAAGCATGCAAAATAAGAAAGGAACTTAGCCGATTTTGCTGCAATGTTGTGAAGCAAAGAACGACAAAAATATTCTTGCAGAGGTCTTTTTGAGAGTTTATATTGAAAACTCATGTGGTTGTTCCTTATGAGCCTCTATGAGTGATTAAATCATCATCTTTTCATATATGTGTGAGTTCATGAGCATTATGCATGTTGGTGATTAGCAATCGTGCCTTGAGGTGTGAGCAGTTGAGACCAGAGTTGAGCCATCTCTTGTTGACGAAGGAAGACAAGATCGCTGATTAGGTTGAGTAGCAAAGGCAAGTTTGCCTTGTGAGCGTTAGTCTTGTGAGTTGAGACTTGTAAGACCTTTTAGTATTCTTTCTCATAGTGATTTGTTTTTCGGCATAATGCCTGCAGTTGTTTTCCTCATCTTGAGGTTTTTTACTGCGTCAACATATCCCGTGTCCTTTATGCAAGTGTTTGTGTTTTTTGTTTGATTTTATTGCTTCTACGTATTCTTTGCTTACAGAATTGTTACAGTATTTCAATCCTAATGTGATGTTTGAGTATTAAGAAACAGATCGATTGGCCATTCTAGGGAATTTCAAGATTTTATGAAAAAAAACAGGTTTTTCAAAAATCTCATAAATGCAACCTCACGGCCTTCACAAAGAAAATATTGAGCCTTCAAACTTCCCAAAAATGCAAGGTATATTTTGTGAAGTGACAACACCTTAAAAATTTGCCTCCTTATGGCAAGGAGAGTAAAAGGCTGCCCTAGAAAGAAAAAAAAACTACAATGTGTCAGCAATGTATCAATGGCCATTAATCAAAAAAAAAAAAAAAAAAAAAAAAATTTTTAGGACAGAGAAGGAGTAAGTAAATAATAAATAAATGGTAAATGGATAATAAAATAAAGCCATCAGGATGACAGGTCATCCAACTGGACTAGAAACCAAAGATGCAATGTAATGTATGATTTTACCTTTATTGAAAAATGCCACTGCCGCCTTGTTGAAGAGAAACCAATGTGACAATCTTTTTATGAGGTCCACAATAAGCCATCAATCTTAAACTAATCTAAATCCTTTTGAGCAAGCTTATTACAAAAAATTATACACATGTCAAGGAAAGCTAAAAATCAATAGATTAATTACAACCTTACAACTTAGGATATGAGTAGTTGTAATTTAGGGCCCGTTCGGTATCCTACTTAAAAAATGAACTGAAGACTTATGATTTTTGTTAAAATATGAGTTTTTAAATACTGATTTTAGGATCCAAAAACTTGTTTAGTATTGAACTCCAAACTATTTTTAAGATCTATAAAAAATTGAAATCAAAATAAAAAATTCAGAAACCCTAATTCCCAAATTGAAATTATCAAAAGAAAAGGAGAGAAGGAGGAGAGAGAGACGAGGGAGAGGGGAGGAGAGAGAAAGATGAGGGAGGGGAGGAGAGAGAGAGAGAGAGAGAGAGAGAGACGAGAGAAAGAGACAGGAAAGGGAGGAGAGAGAGAGAGACGAGAGAGAGGGAGGAGAGACAAAAAAAACTGCAAAGAGTTTGGCTAATATTTTCATAAGATTCTTTTTAGGTATAATATTTTTTTAAATATATTGGCTATTGGTCTAGGTTTAGTCAAAGATTTACGTTTTTGTTTTAAAGTTATGTAGTAATCTATACTATTTTTTAAGAGAATAGTCTTTATCCATCACTTTTGACGAAAAAATTAAAACACTTTGAAAAAAAAGTCCGGCCCGATGATGAACCCTATTTCTAATTACAAAGAAAACTTCAATTATATTTTCTTGGGGAAAGAAATCAATTACAGGTTTAGTCATGGCATCCATTAATTATCCATGGGCATTTTGAACTACTGCTCCCAACACCATCTTTCTATCAACCACACAATATGCCCCATCAACATTTAATTTTATGAAATCCTCCTCAGTGGGCTTCAACAACAAGAAACTACATGAGATAGCTTAGCAGCTGTACATAGATCAACACACTCTCCTTATAGAAGGCTAGTGATGTGTCAAGGCTTTCTCATTAAGCCTCCATGAAGGCTCATGTTTCTCTATGCTCAAATCATCCAAGCTATCACTGCAAATGAATATATATTCTCCTCCTAAAATATAATATGAATATGATTAAAGATATTCATGAAAGAAAATACCGTTGTTTGGCATAGAGGAGAACAATTCCAAAACTATCATGCAAACTTAAAAGACCACAATGCATGCAACAAATCTTCATCAGCTCGCAAACAACAAGAACAAACACCAGAGGGTATCACATGTCAACTTGCTAGAGTAGCTTGACATGAAAGAACACTTTTTAGTGCATGCCAAAGGAAAACTTGTACCTTAGGCGTTAATTTCAGCTTGACATGGAAGAGACCATGAAACTAGGTAGTATCCGCAACCTATAACGTAAACACTTGTTGAGTCAATTAAATAGCATACACTTCGAAATATGATGGTGTAAAGATTAGAAATTTGGATTTAATTACCCCATTGGAAGTTGATTTATAGTGTGGAGAAATAGATGACAGAATAATTAGCCAATTTTGAAGCAAAAAGTACCAAAATTTAAAAGAAAACTCAATCAAATCATGATAGGAACATAAAAAAAACTACATGAACCCATATCAAACCTCTTTATCACATTTTCGATGTAGGCCTTTGGTCATTAAAATTATTGGTGTTTGCTAACGGGGTCTAGCATAGTGGAAAAGGGCTTTGATTTGCAGACTATTGGTGTCAAGTGTGAACTCCCATAGCACATTAGTAGTGTGTGAGTGTTAGTGTTTGTGTATGAATCCCTCTCCCCCTTGTAGTTTAGATAATTTGCCATATAAGGTGGTATGAGAATGTGGTATACAAATGTGGTAAAAGTAGCATTATTCATTGGGAGTAATATGTGGGTCTTTACTTTCCATGATTAAATTATATTTTATAAATATATTATCAAGGAAATAATGCAAAATTTAAATTCTAAAAATTCAATTACAAGGGAATAATGCATTAAATTTGGATTTTCAATATGTTTTCATTATTTACCTCAAAGGTTAAAATCGACACCACAAAAAAATTAATAAAAGTTAAAAGACCAACATCTAAAACCAACAACACGTAAACTATACCTAACAACCCAAAAAAGAAAAGACAAAAGAATTTACACGATAAAATTTCTCAATTTGATTGTTTCACATAATCACTTCTACTTTTGAACTATTCCTAGTCCACATTTCTTTTTGGTAGCTTGTCTTCTTCTACTATTGAACTATTCTAGAAACTGAGGAAGCTTCACACAAGTTTCCAGTCAATTATAATAAGCTTTGGTCCACCCTCTTTGTCTCTTGCCTCTCAGTGGGGAAGCCACTGGCCATATAATATCGTCTTGTCTCTCCAAGGCCTCGTTTGGTTTGGTGGGTATTGGATATTAGCTTAGTTCAATCCCCTACCATATTTGGTGCTAAAAAAATAATATATATGACAAACGATAAGCTCACCATAATTTAATTACGTGCACTTTTATAAGATAACTTTTTCTAAGAAAAAGGTTGGACATAAGACCGGGAGCCCAGACACGAAATCGAAACACTAGTGCCAATTAATAAAGAGTACTTATTATTTCCAGTCCAATGAAATTCTAATCCTATCTCCTAATCTAATTCAATCCTAATTACCAAACACGGCCCAAGAGTACTAATTTTCCACAGCCGTCGTGTTTTATATTCACAACTTTATGTTGTGGAAATTTAAAAAAAGAAGACAAAACATTACACTTCGCACATTAAGTCCTCAAAGAATCTTTTCCCCATTTGAGACCAAGTACATATAGCAACCCCCTTATATATATATATATATATATATATATATATATATATATATATATGTGTGTGTGTGTGCGCGCGCGCGCGCTTGAAGTTTCCACCAAGCATGCCAGCCGTACGTAGAGAAGATTGGTACCATGTCATCTTTTTCTGTTCAGTTTCTCTCTAAAACCTACCTGGAGAGGAGTGGTGGTGCTGTTTAGATCTATTTGGGCACTTGGAACACTGTAAGTATAATCTTTATATCCATGACTTCCTTCCTTTCCTTGCTCTCTCTCTTCTTTTTTTTTTTTTTTTTTTTTTTTTTTTTGTTTTTGAAGAAAGAAAAAACTCCAACAAATTGTTCACAAGGCTCCAGATCCGTGATTTCATAGAAGTGATCCAAATTTTCCACCTTCTATTTGTATGAATGATTACCTCCAATGATAAGGAAAAAAATTGTTTATGTTACAAAAATTCAAAATTAACCGTCTTAAAACAGTTTTATTTTACTACTATGTACCACGCATGTATTTATTTACACAAATTCAACATAGATAGTTTTGTTTTTATTTGTTTGTATGCATGCGATGAGTATCATCTTAGATATTTCCACACACCCATTATCTTCATGTTTTATTTTGTTATCCTCCCTGTATAAATTATATTAGTTATGCATAATTAATTTCTTCATTTGACTTGTTCATCTTGTACGTACATGCGTCGAATCAAACATTAGTCCAAAGTTAAATGCAAGTAGGAAAAATATAGACTTTTAAGAAGATCGGGAATTAATATAGAAAAACTTTTGACTAGAACAAACAACAATGGAGTTGAGATTTTTTCTTTTTTGCTTTTGGTTATATACATTAAAAATAGGGTAACGTTAGCTTACCGTATTTTTATACCACATTGTGTACCACCTCTCTAAGAGCACTTTCAGCACTACATCTCAACTCGAGCAGGAGGCCCTTAGACCTGCGAAGAGTGCTCTAGTGCACTGCATGCAGCCCAGGCAGATGTGGGCTCCACAAGTCTGGGCAGGTCCAAAGGCAAAAACAGCCCGAGTTTTGCCTAAGGGCGATGACATCAGTGATGATGTCATCAACGTAAAAAAATTCTGAAAAATTTAGAGACATATTTTTTTACACATACCTAGGAATTTTATTATAATTAATCTCATACATATAAATAAAATTAATCCCGTGTGAATAGCAGTTGCCCTTGGATTGTCATGCCAATAGGTGGAAACACAACTTGCCTTTTGTAGGGTTGTCACTATTCACATAAATAGTACCTGTCCTTACTTACCCTTTTCCTTTGTCATGACACTTAGGGGTGGGCGCGGTCCGGTTTGGACCGATTTTTGCCTCAAATTAGAACCGAATTTGGTACTATTCATCTGATTTGGTTCGATTCGGTTTTAACAAAAAAATTTCAAAAACTATTCGGTTCGGGTTGAACCAGTTCCGATTTGGTTTTGGTCCGATTTGGTTTTGAACTGGATTATTAAAATTATTTTTAAATACAAATTTCAACTGAAATTTTGTTTTTTTTGAATTGAAAATTAATAAATTATTTAATTTCATATAATAAATATTAAAGCTAGAACAGAGAGATGTTTTGAAATTGAACTTGGATAAATATTAGTTATGAGATTAAAAATATAGCATTGAATATACATAAATGTTGAAATTATATAATTTTTAATTTGACTAGTTCGGTTCGGCCCAGTCCGATTTTTGAAGACATAGAATCGGATCCAAAACCGGTCCAAATCGGTCCGGCACTATGGGTGGAAATGCTCTAATAGAAGTGGAGCTCACCAATACAATAGAATCCCTCCTTATTAAAGAGATAGTACATAATGTGGTATAAAAATAGAATAAATCTAGCATTTTCCTTAAAAATATATATAATTTCCATTGACTCCAAATTTTTACTACAAAAGTTGGAAACAATAATAAACAAAAAATAAATCTATGTCATTATGTCAAGGACGGCCAGGTCCACCAGGCATTTCATTGTCGGACGTTAGTGCCAATTTGGCTGGTTCATGTAATAATTGTTTTGGTGGTTCGTCAGCCTTCATGTAGGTGACCGACGTCAGCAGGAAAAATCACCACTGAATTTTTTTTGTTTTACTTTTTTTAGGAATTTGATTTCCTACTATCTTTTTCTTCACTTACACTCCTTTTTACTTTTTAATACTTTTTAATCAATTTTATTATTTCTCTTTCTTATTCTACCCTTACCTTACACTAATTTCTTCACTGCCATCTAACTGATTGTCTCTGCCTCTCATGGTCACCCATTTCTTTCTTTAGTGCTTTTTCCTCAATTTCCTATTTCAAACAGCAAAAATTTGGTTCATTCTCTCAATCAATTGTAGATCCCTTTTTTTGAACCCATTCAAGGTGTTCAGTTCATAGGGAGCCACAAACAATTACCCAAAAAATTTCTAAAGAAAAAAACCAAGTTATGTTGCCCAATATCAATCAAACCTCAAATTCACAAGAGATTTCCTTGTTGTGTGGTGTGTGGGGTTTTTTTTTTTTTTTTTTTTTTTTTTTTTTTTTTTTCTTTTTTTTTTCTGAATAAAATCTTTACCACCGAGGCAACCGCCGCTGCATTTGTCGATCACCGACTACCGCCACATCAACTGGCAACACCACCTACACCAACAGAGTCATGAGGCATTGATATATGGACCTAGTTGAAACCGTCGTCATCCATTGCCTAAAAGTTGTCAAAAACAAAGTACCGTAGAAATCTTCCCTGGATCTGTCATCTCTCGTTGGCGACCCTCTAAGGTTCTACTGGAGTTGAGAACACCATCAACAGAATTGTCATGCTCCAACATACAAGACCCTGTCAACCTTGTAACTACCCAACACTACCGTCCCTTCATCGTCTCCATTCTCTACTATGAAGCATCCTTAAGAAAACATCAAAATATTGTATTGATATTTACAATACAATATTATACTTAACATAGTTAACTTATGTTAAATGAAAGGACACGTGTTCAAAAGATAAGGAAGGAAACAAGAGGGCACATGAGATTTGGTAATAGGAAAATTAGACTCAATTTCTTTTTACTTCATGTTTATATTAGTTTTTTTTCTTTATACTTAATTTTCCAATTTGCACTCTATTTTCAGTATATATTTTTTACGTTAATAGAGTAAGAAACTAAGTAATTTTTTTTCCTTTAATACTGAAAATGGAGTGTAAGTTGAAAAATTAAGTATAAAGAAAAAGAAATAATATAAAAGTGATGTAAAAAAGAAATTAATTTATAATAAGGATAGAATAGGAAAAAGAAAGAACAAAATTGATTAAAAAGTATTAAAAAGCAAAAAGGGAGTATAAGTGGAAAAAGGGGAGTGGCAAAATCAGCTCCGTTTTTTAAAGGACACTGATTTTCTCCTTTTTGTCCACTTACACTCTCTTTTGTTTTTTGTTTTTAAATACTTTTTACTATAACATATAAGAGGGTGTAGACAAAAGAAGAGTGAAAACACAAAATTTTCAACAAAAGAAGTGTAAGCGGACCAAAAAGCAGTGTGAAAATCAGCTCCTTTTTTAAAACAAAAATACATTACAAATTAGATACCCTTGAGATCTTAATACCATACAAGTCAAAATACACTCTAATAAGTACATCCTATAGAAAATTACTAATCCAAGTAGATGAATTATTGTAGCAATGTCCCTTTTTAGCCAACTGATCAGCTACCATGTTAATCTCTTTGTAAACATGTGTGATAGTCACTTGAGCAAAATTTCCAAGAAAATTCCAGATAGCTTCTGCAATTGAACGTAAAACCATGGTAGATTAGCTCATTTTGTAATAATTTGTATAAGTGTTTTAGAATCTCCATCAATTTCCACCTTTCATATTCAATCTTTTCGCCCACAGTAATGCTTGCTTAAAAGCTGTTGCCGCTAAAGTCTTTTTTAGGAGGACTTCATTCATAAGATTTAGCATTTTTATTCCTTTTTTTTAATTTTATAAAAGAACCATTAGTAATTATATAAAAAGTTTTAATATATGTGAAATGGCTTGTATTTGTGGTGATTTATTTTGGAAAAGGCAAGAAGGAAAGAAGGCAAGAAGGCATCTCTGATACTATATTCGAAACAAATACACTAAACTAAAATGTAATTAATACCTAACACATAGTTTGTAGTAAGATAGGAGATAGAAAAATTAGGAATAAAATATACATGTGTATTATTGGACAAAATTCAAAATAAATTTGAAAACAAGTTCGGCTATTATATAGTATTTTGTTATTATCTATTTACCTTTTTAGGGTATAGTCTTTGTATAATGATATGCAAAATATATGTGAGTCTTACTTGTATATTATTAAAAAATCTATAATAAAACACTACGTGTATTAAGCGTTGAGAATATGTATATATATGTATATAATACGTGAATATATAGTTTGTTTTTCTTTAACAAAAGTGTATATAACCGCCGTATTTTGAAAAATCACATATAAGAAGGGAAAGTATGTTCATGTATAAGACACGTGTGTTATGAGATGAAGAATCGATTGAAGAAAGAAAATACTTAGGGGCTGTCTGGTAACGTTTTCGGAGAATATTTTTTGAGAATATTTTTAGAGGATGAAAATGAGAATGAATTCGCATTTTCATGATTCGAAAATGCGTTTGGTAGATTGCTTGGAAAACAAATTCAGAAAATAAAAACAGTGAAAACGTGTCTGAGAGTATAATTTGATAATAATAATATGTGAGTTATTTTTCAGGGGTAAATTTGCTAATTTCAGTTCTAAATTTTTATATTTATTTTACATTTTGATATTTTTAGAGGCTAAAATTATTATAAACAATGAAAAAAAAAAAGATATTTAAAGCCCAAAAATTATTTCTCTCTCTTTTTTTTTTTTTTTTTTTTTTTTCTTTCTTCTTATCATCATTTCTCCTTTTCTTTTTCCTTTCCTTCGCATGGCCGTTTCTTTTTTCTCTTTTTCTTCCTCTTTCCTTCTTTCTTCCTCTTTTCTTCTTCCTTTCCTTCCCAGGTCGCACCCATTCCTCCTTCCTTCAATGGTATGAATCCCATAAACCCACCCATATATATATATATATATATATATATATCTCTCTCTCTCTCTCTCTCTCTCTCTCTCTCTCTCTCTCTCTCTCTCTCTCTCTATCTCTTGTTCCACTAATTAATGGTTGTGGTGGTTTGATTGAGTGGTGATGGCGGTTGAGCTGGGTATGTGGGGGTTCGATTGGGTGATGATGGTGGTTGAGCTGGGTATGTGGTGGTTCTTCTTCCAGTCTTTGTTTTTTTTTCTTTTCTTCTTCCTCTGTATTTTTTTCTTAGTTTCCAAATTTGTGCGATATTGGGTCGGAGAAGATGGATGTTGTTCCTGTTGGTGGGTTTATAGGTTGTCAACAGAGAGAGCTAGAGTTGTTGATGGGATGCATTCTCGTGTCTTTAGAAAACACTGAAAACGAAATCACTGAAAACAACTTTTTATCGTTTTCAACTTTTGTTCACAAAGTTAGATTTGTTTTCAATGTGAGGGAAAACGAAAACGATGCACCGAACGAACGTGTATTTACGAAAAACAAGAAACAAAAACAGAAAACGGGCTCAAAAAATATTACCGGGCCCTTATATTGTCTTAGAAATAGCTGGCTTATGTGTTATTGTGCTTTCTTGCTTTTAACCAAGCTTATTGCTTTAGAAATAAATAATTACTTGCTGAATAGCTCAAGTTTTTGCGCAGGTACGACACATTTGAGCAAGTTTAAATATTTGGAACCATGTCTAGCCCAGGACCACAATCTACACCTGCTTCCACAGAGCCTAAGCATCCTTCACGTCACCTGCTAGAAAAAAGCAGTAGTACGTATGATATCTGTTTAATATGAAGAAGAGTACAATGAAACATTTCGTGATTCAACACAAATTAATTCGTCATATGACTTGATTCCTTTAAATTCTACACAGGAGAAGCATACTTGGACTTATGTGTGCCCCTGCACAAAGCTGCAATAAAGGGTGATTGGGATACCGCTAAAAGAATCTTAACTAATAATCCTACACTTTTAAGTGCTAGCATAACGAAAGGATGGCAGACTGCTCTTCACATTGCAGCAGGTGCAAGGCATATTCACTTTGTGGAGGAACTGGTCAAAATGATGGATGAAGAAGACTTGGCACTTCAAGACAAGAAAGAAAACACTGCATTGAGTTTAGCCGCCGAAGCTGGATCCATAGAAATTGCAAAGATTATGATTCAGAAAAATAAGTTCTTGCCAACAATTCAAACTGGTAAAGGACCGACACCGCTCTTTAAGGCTGCTTTGCTAGGACAATCTGAAATGGCGTGTTACTTATATCCTAAAACGTATCCAACACTAAGTGAAACGAACCGCAATGCTCTATTTTTTTCTTGTATCGATACTGGTCTTTATGGTAAGTTGCACAAATTCTTCTTCCTTATGTTATTCTCTCTCTCTCTCTCTCTCTCTCTTAATAGCATTTATCAAATTAATGGTGGAGCTTGTTAAACATTAAACAATTAATTTATATTTTCTTTTACTCATATCTTAGATTATTTGACTTAGATATAGTAGAACCAGTTCCACCCATTCTAGTAATTTAATAGGAATTTTTTTTGCCCATTCTAGTATTTTCTTTTACTCATATCTTAGGTTAGGTACCCTTTAATTCTGTTGAATTTTAGTCATCAAGTCTATAAGAAGATGTCTTCTATATTTTTATGTGCACTTAGAAGTGGAGGAATCAGTTAATAATAAACTTTTACAACTGGTTTATTTCAAAATTCTTTGCATTCTTTCTTTCTTAGATCCCTATGACATTATGCAGATTTAGCCATGAAGATGCTAGAAGATGATACAACACTAGCAACGGCCAGTAATTCCAAAGCAGAAACTGCCTTACATGTCTTGGCTCGAAGGCCTTTAGAATTTGGTGGCCGAAGTACTTTAGGAATGTGCAGTAGGCTCATGAAATCATGTGAGTTGATTCTTCGAAAATTATATATGATATTGACATGTGTAGTAATTAGTTGTGTGTTTTTGTTTATTTGGCAATCTTGATCTTGTTGTTTATTGACATTTTTACATCTTAAAATTTAAGTAGTCTCAGGCATTGAGGATTCGTATAAAAGCTCGAAGCAAACTAAAGCCCTAGAACTAGTCAAATGCCTTTGGAATCAAATCTTGAAACATGACGATGACTATGTCATGTGCCTCATCACAGAACCTTCGGAAGTACTATTTGATGCGACGAGATTAGGAAATTATGAGTTCCTGTCTGTTCTTATTAATGCTTATCCAGATTTACTATGGGAAACTGATGACGAAAATCGGACTATATTCCATGTTGCAGTCTTGTATCGTCATGCAAGTATCTTCAATTTAGTACATGAAACGGGTTCAATCAAAGACATCATAGTGACATTTACTGATGATGAGAATAACAACATTTTACATCTTGCTGCAAAACTAGCACCTCAAAATCAACTCAATCTTGTGTCAGGAGCAGCTCTACAAATGCAGCGAGAGTTAGTATGGTTTGAGGTACCTCTCCATGTACCCTTACAATCTTTACCAATTTATTATGTGTTAAATGTCTTCTCTTAAACATTATTGCCCTTTTTGTAAACATTTCTTTTTTATTCAACAACTGTATGTACACGAGATTCGAACTCATGATATCTTCCAATAACACAAAGTGGAGACTAAATTACAAACACTTAAGCTCTTATCTATCATAGTAGCAGCTGTCAAAAGGCATTGCACAATATAAAATAACATTGAATCTAAGTCTAATGAAATTGATTGGGATGAAAAGAAAGCTCTTGATAGTTTGTATTGGTGGCCTCCTTATTACTTCTACATTTATTTTAAACAGTTTCAATTGTTTGCCCGTAAAATCTTTGTGTCCTTCAATTTTCATCATCGATTTTTCCTATGACAGGAAGTGAAAAAGATTGTTCAACCTCTGTACATAGATATGAAAAACAAGGACGGCAAAACACCTCAAGAATTATTCACTAGTGAGCATGAGGGGTTATTGTGTAAGGGAGAATCATGGATGAAAAGCACTGCAAATTCGTGCATGCTTGTTGCGACCATTATCACCACTGTTGTGTTTTCAGCTGCATTTACCATACCAGGTGGTATAGCTGACAATACAGGAGCACCAAAATTCCTAAAAGATACAGCATTTATCATCTTTGTCATATCAGATGGAGTAGCACTCTTTTCGTCTTCAACTTCCATGCTGATGTTCTTGTACATCCTCACCTCACGGTATGCAGAAAACGATTTTCTCAAATCCTTACCGCTGAAGTTAATGGTAGGACTCGCATCACTCTTCATCTCCATGACATCCATGATGATAGCCTTCAGCACAGCCTTCTATTTATCTTGTCACGACGGATTAGGTTTCGTCTCGGATTTTATATTTATATTTGCATTTGTTCCAGTTGTCTTGTTCGTTTTCTTGCAATATCCACTCTTGTGCGATATGTTCTTGTCAACATACTATTCAGGCCTTATATTTCAGCCAAGAAAACATATGATCCAATAGAAAGCCAAATCCTAATGTTTAACCTTACCCCCAGCATAATGTGTATCTATGCGTTATAATTGAGGAAAAATTTGTAATAAAGTACTTTAGTAATGGTGATATTGATTCAATAAGTCTTCGTACTTTGTGTGCTTGAATCAACAACATTATCTGAAAGGGGGTTTTAGATTACTACAGTTCGAAAGAAGAGTTTTTATTAGAATTTCGTAATCCCATATATGCATTTTTTTCCTACTAATTTTGAATCTTGAATGTTTGAACCTCTGCAATCTACTTAATATTCTGGAAACACTAGTCTACAACACATGAGTTCTTTAACGAGGAAATATTTCCTTGTAGAAAGTAATCAATTCCTCATTAAACTTGTTCAACGAGGAAATATTTTGTGTCGATAAGAAAATAAGTTAGATTTGTAAGTATACATTCGATAAATATTTGAAGTGTACCAAGCTAATTAAGTAGTCTAATTTAGATATGGCAACTAGAAAACCTTAATTTTAGTCACAAATCAATACGTAGCCAAAACTATTGGGTTCGTGGGTAAATGTAAGAATTGAGTGACCGGGTCCAAGTTGGGAGGTCCCAAATACCAAATTTTGATAACTGGAGTGCATTTCATTGTTGTGATGTAAAATTAATGAATAAAATAAGAGTGCAAAATAAAAACAAAAAAAATGTCGAAAACACTTTCAAATTGTTTTAAAAAATCAGGGTGATTTTAAAAACTAGATTTCACTTTTTTGAAAACTGAAAACAACATCTGTTACCAAACCTGTTAGTGTATTCTCTGTCTCAACTATCTTTTGAGTTTTATTATACAAGATAGGACTTTCTGATTTCTAACAAACTGGTTATATTAAAATTAAAATTGCCAAAATAAAAAACCATGAAATGTTCCAAATTCCCTAAGTAATAAATGACACATAACATATATATATATATATATATATATATATATATATACAGAGAGCTTCCATTGAGGGATCCCTCAAATAAGCTTATTTGAGGGACACCCCTTGTAGGCCCCATTATGGATTGTATTTCACTAATCCAAACCGTCTATTTTGTAGATACTCATTCAAAGATCATCTCTACAAAAAATCACTTGAATCCGATATCATTTGACCACTCAATTGAGTTATTGAAATTTAGGTACTTTCTTGAAGCACCGTGTTCATTGATTTTGTAAGACACAATTGGATGTTGAAACGATTTCCGATTTGTCTAATTTTTTGTAAGGATGATCTATGAATGAAGACCTAAAAAATATATGGTTTGGATAATTGGAAAAAAATTGTAGGGTACCCTAAAGGGCGTCCCTCAAATAATTTGAGGGATCCCTCAATAGAAGGGGACTGTATATATATATATATATATATATATATATATGTAAACAGAGCTGGAGCCATGAAGGGGTGGTCCCTGTTAAGATGAAGAGAAACTGAAAAACAGAGTAAAGAAACTGTAGAAGCAGAGAAAATTTTGGAGAAGGAATTGTAGGTTTCTGTATTTTGTTAATCTCTAACTGAGCACATTACAATCTTTATATCAGCCTAATTATAGTCTCAATTGGCTACTCACTTTGCTAACAACTCTAACCACATTCTAACAGCTTACTCATTGATCTATTGACACTGGCAATATCATCATCATTGATACTCTTACATCCCCCCTCAATCTCATGCTTGGAGGAGCCAAGCATAAGATTGAAACAGTGATGTGGTAAAAGAGAGGCAATGAGGCCGTTCATAAGAATATCTTCAAATTGTTCGGCAGAGGAAACATGCTGCAGACACAAGCATGGCTAACTAACAAACTGCATGAGCACAAGGATTTGGAACAGTGAAGAACTATGATATAGAAAGAATAGGAGCAAGCAATATCTAAAATGTGGAAGACCAGAGTGTACAAACAAGATATAGAGTTTCTGTAAAACCAGGAGGCTGAGCCATGTGTTTGAGTTTCCACTGAAAACCACCAGCCAATGCCAAAATGAAACTAACAATGGTTGATGGAACTACTAGCAGGACCGTGGCATTGTAATCAATATCATTGGCTAGCACACATTTTTGTATATCTGGAACTACGTTGAGATCAAAATGCAAAATGCGATCAAAGTGCAATTTTGGCGTCACCAAAGGAATGTCCCCAGCAAACTTGGCATTTCCAGAGATAATAGTCTTGCCAGTTTCACCCTCATCATGAGAACCAGAGGCCTTGCCATCATGTAAGGTCGTTGCCTGAGGCAACACATCATCTGCAGCAATTATTTCATCTGAAAGTTGGAGTTTAGAAATTGGAAAACCAATTGGAGACACAGTGGCTTCCTCTTCAGCAAATGCATCAATACTAAAGATTGTCTTGATTGGTAACGATGGAACAGTTGATGCGGAGGTAGTAAACAAAAACTCTTGTTCACCTACCGACTGTGGGACTGTAGCGTTACAAGATCTTGATTCCTGAGGATAATAGGAAGCAGCTCTACCTTGATTGTGATATTTTGAACCTCTGTGGCAAGCAACAAGCATTATTTCTTCAGCAAGCAATTGACATTGAAACTCCTTGAATGAGAGCATACTTTCTTGGCATTGCATAACACACCTAAAAGTGTTGTATTCTGTAGGTAAACCATTGAGAGCCAAGATGATAATGTCTTCATCAGCAAAGTGCACGCTAACACATGATAGTTGATCTCTTGCATCCTTAATATGATTAAGATATTGAGCTATTGAATCTGAACCTTTCTTCATATTGTAGAGACAAGTCTTCAGAAGAAAAATACTAGTCTTGGTAATAATAGCAAACCTTTCTTTCAAAGTTAACCACATCTCCCTAGCATTGGTACTACCAATTACACAAGAAATAGCAAAGGCAGACAAAGTAGTAGAGATTAATAGCATCAAAGCTTTGTCATGTAACTGCCAGACCTTATATGCTTCAATTTCCTCAAAATTAGAACCAACAACAAACTGAGGTGGACATGGATGGGAACCAATCACAAAACCAAGTATGCCATGACATTCCAGCAACAAGTTCATTTGGAAGTGCCATTGCAAGTAATTAGTATCATCCAACTTGACATGGACATTAGAAACCATAGGAACCAGTGATGCAATAGAAGAGTGAGGAATCACCAACTGAGAGGCAGTCACCATATTTGGACCAAGAAAGGAATCTTTACTCACACCAACCAATAAGTGAGATGCAATCCAAGAAAATCCAGAAGAGTAGAATGAAGAAGATAACTGAGTAATAACAGTTGTGGGCTAGAAATGATCGTTCTTTAACCATAAGTGCAACTCAAATGTCAGAGGAAGCAGAAAAATTGAGGAATGTAAGGTTCCCAATTGAATTTCATCATCGTGCCTTACTTCTAAGTAAGAGTCAATTGTAATTGTGCTAGATTTCAAGATTTGAGCAGAAATAAGGATCACAAGTTGAAGAGAGCAAGAAGAATAATTTGAAAGGTCAATTTTGGAGAAAATCAAGACTAGGATTTCACTGGAGCAATTTAGCAAATAGCCGATAGGCAAAACTATTCTTTAAACTTGCTAGAAAGAATAAAATTCAAGAAAGAGGAGTAGAGGAGAAAGTCATGAAGAAACAGAGGTAATGAGAGAGGTAGAAACAGTAGGAATGAAAGAGGTAATCGGAGATTGGAGAATCTGAAGTTGAGTAGTAGTCACCACGTGGAGAATCCAAGAAGAAAAGAGAAGAATTTAGGGTTGAGAAAGAAAATTTTTTCAGAAAAAGAAATATTGAAGAAAAAATTTCGGTGAAACAAAACATCAAACAGGTAATAGGCAGAGGAAAGAACACGAAATTGGTTGCTGTGTTTGAGTAGAGAAAGAAGCCAAAGAGAGAAAACAAAGAGGAAGAGAGTGCGGAAGCAGAAGAACAGAATATCAAGATCGATCCATGGCGAATGATACCATGTTAAGATGAAGAGAAACTAGGGGTGCACATTATTACCGAAAACCCGACCGAACCGGCCGAACTTGACCGGTTTTGGCGGGTTGGTCCGGTTTTTTTATTCAAATTATTGAAATCGGTAGGAAAACCTGCCGAATTTTTTTAAACCGGCGAAACCCGAACTGGACCGATTTCATTAAATTGCCTAAAAATTTAGACAAATGCCATGATGGGGAATCGATCTCTGCTCATAGTTAATATATAAAGCCCAAATACCACTGGATTGATGTGCCTTCTTGTGTAATGTGTGTATAATTGTATTATTTATTACAATCTAAACAATTTTTTTTAAAGTTAGGGTTTTTCCTGCCCCACACACTCTCCTTTTCTTTTTCTTTTCTCCCACCCCAGCCAACATCCGTTCTTTCTTCTGTTTCTCTCCATCTTTTTTTCTTTCCTCTTCCTCCCGCTGCTGCATCTTCTTCTTGTTTTTTTTTGGATAAATAGCTGCATTTTCTTCTTCTTCTTTCCCTCTTCTCTCCATCTTCTTCTTCTTTTCTTCTTCTTCCTCCCCATACCCTCAACCAGGAAGTGGTCCTTAATCTCAGTTCAATCCTCTGCCATCAATGCTCGCCGAACCAAACCAAACCGCACTGACTTCTCGGCGTGCCGATTGTAGTCGGTCTTGCATCTCCTCGGCGCGGCGGCGGTCTCCAAAATAGGTGCGCCGATGACCTCCGGTTCGGTGGTCGGCAACTCCTCCAAGACACGGTTATCGAACCGTGAACAGCCCTAAGAGAAACTGAAGAACAGTGTAAAGAAACTGTAGAAGCATAGAGAATTTTAGAAAAGGAATTGTAGGTTTCTGTATTTTGTTAAGTTCTAATTGAGCACATTACAATCTTTATATCAGCCTAACTACAGTCTTAGCTGGCTACTCACTTTGCTAACAACTCTAACCACATTCTAACAGCTTACTCATTGATCTATTAACACTTGGCAATATCATCATCATTGATACTCTTACAGTCCCAGGCCCCCTTCAATCTGTTGATCCCTTGTATTTGTATATTATATTATATTATATTATATTAGGGATATTTACTTTAAAATAAATAATATATTAGGTTCATTTTGTCTACAAATTGACTATTAAACTTCTTAATCGCTCTTCTACTTTCAATTAGATCTCCTCGCTAGGTTATGATATTTATGTTAAAACTCCTAAGCTTTTTTTTTTCTTCTCTTTCTCTTCGTCTTTTGTTTATTTTAGGCAGATTTACTATTAGGGGCCCAAATTATAAAAAATCCATATATGAAATGGACTTTAGGAGTACACCCAAAACCCATTTAGAAAATAACAAAGAGGATTTTAACTTCTTAGTGCACTTCCAGCAGTGCTAGCAACCTGGCTGGGGGGGGGGGGGGGGGGGGGGGGGGGGGTGTTTTTAGGCGTTTCCAGCAGTGCCCGGGGCAGGAGGTGGGGGCCAGCAGACTGGGCTGGCCTGAGGTGGGGTTCGGCCCGAGCGCTTGCCCGCAAGCTGAGCTAACATCACGATGACGTCAGCGTTTCAGTTAATTTGTTTTAACGTTGGTGCGTGCAAAGGCAGCCATTGTTTTCCAATTAAAAAAAATACCCAAAAAATTACTGATTTTTGTTTTTTTTTTCTCTATACCTTATTTCCATTTTCAACATTGAAGTAAATGTCTTTGTCCTTTTACTTTCATTTATTTTTATATTACTCCATTTACTTAAGTTTACAATGTAAATAAGGAAGTACCCCCCATTTGGATTCAAATAAAAATACTAGAAAATCAAATTCCCACCAAATCAAAATATGAAAAATTGGTTTTAGTGCAAAATACGATTTAGGCTAAAAATGATGGCTCATTAGTGTAAGGAATAAAAGCCGCCAAAAATTATCTTGAGAAAATTATTATTCCGAAAAACTATTTTTCATACTTAGCCAATATTGCACCTTTGCTAAAAAAATTCTGGGTCCGCCAGTGTCTATAAATACCAACCAATACTCTTCACTTTTAATACCAAATCCTCATACTTTTTTTTTTCTATAAATACCAACCAATACAACTAATAAAATAAAATATTATCCGATATGAATAGTATTGACACGTAGGAACCCAAAAATCTTATTCGAAAATATTATCCAAATTAATTGTTTAAGTAAACAAAGTTGTGAAAAAAACAAAAAAATGAATAATATTTGCCATGGCAAGCCTAAACTGCTGGAAACACACTTTGCTGGGGGGACTAGGGCAACCACTATTCACATGAATAGTAGCAACCCTAGGGCTCCCCTTGCTATGGAAAGAGTTAAACTGCTGGAAGTGCTCCCTTGCCATGGAAAGGGGAGCCCTAGGGCAGCTACTATTCACGTGAATAGTGGCTGCCCTTGCCATATTAAGCAATGTGTGTTTCCAATAGTTGCCCTTTGCCATGACAAATACTATTAATTATTTTTTTTTACAACTTTTTTTTTACCTAAACAATTAATTTGGATAATATTTTCGGATAAGATTTTATTTTATTAGTTGTATTGGTTGGTATTTATAGAAAAAAAAATGTATGATGATTTGGTGTTAAAAATGAAGAGTATTGGTTGGTATTTATAGACACTGACGGACCCATAATTTTTTTAGCGGAGGTGCAATATTGACTAAGTATGAAAAATGGTTTTTCGGAATAATCATTTTCTCAAGATAATTTTTGGTGGCTTTTATTCCTTACACATCAAATAAGAAAATTTGATTTTATGGGATTTTAGTATGAAGTATATATTGACTTAATGAGCCATCATTTTTAGCCTAAATCATATTTTGCACTAAAACCGATTTTTCATATTTTGATTTGGTGGGAATTTGATTTTCTAGCATTTTTATTTGAATCCAAATAGGGGGTACTTCCTTATTTACATTGTAAACTTAAGTAAATGGAGTAACATAAAAATAAATGAAAGTAAAAGGACAAAGACATTTACTTAAATGGAAAATAAGGTATAGAGAAAAAAAAATTAGTAATTTTTTTTTTTAAATTTCCATTTTTTTTTTTGCACAAAAATTGGATGTCGTTTGATTGCTGGAAAAAATCTGATCGGAGAGCCCAACACGCGCCACGTGGACGAGGGCACTGTAGCGGCACGCTGACGTCAACTCAAACCTCGGGCTGGAGCTCGGGCCAGCCCGTGTTGCTGGGTCCCACCTTGCACCCGAGCCTCCCTTTGCTACTGGAAATGAGTTTTTAGCCCAAACCCCCTAGCCCTCCCCCAAACCCCATTGCTGAAAATGCTCTTATAAATTACAAAACTGCCATCAATTTCTTAAAACAAACCCAACCTCAAAACCTCATAAAAATACCCAAAACACTCAATAGGGTATCAAAGTAATTTAATAATCAAAATTAAATTCAATAATGTTAGCTGTCATTTTTTGGGTTTGTTTATAGAAATTAAATGGTGTAGGGTTTATCTATATTATTTGTGCTAAGAATGAGTATATGACTAAATATCTATTTTAGGGAGATTCACTATTATACCTAATATAAGGGCCCAAATGATAAAATAAATAAAAAAGATTAAGCTTCATGAAAATTTTCCATCCCTTTTTACATGATTGAGTAGGGTACTTTAGTAATCGGATTTATGAATTTTTTTTGTATTTCTTCTCTATGTTGGAATATAAATTATTAACTTTTGAGTCTTTATAGTGTAGATGATGAGATTAATATTCAAACATTTTATAACATAAAATTAAGGACAATTATGATTGTAGTGAATGAATAAATTATTAATCAATATAAAATAATATTATAAAGTGGGCTAAACAGAGTAATTAATATCATATTAACTTATTAACCCGTTAGCACTTGAGCACTCCTGTGAATGGATAATTATTAATCAATATGTAATGTATCACTTCGCTCCAAATTGACATATCTTTTTAGGAAGTTTTCTGCAAGTTTCCCTTCAATTATAACCAGCTTTGGTCAAGTGTCTTTTGACTCTTGCCTCACCAACGACAATATAATATCATTTCATCTTTGTTAAATATTAGGTGGTGGTGAGTGAGCGTCGTCTTCTTCCACCTGAAAAGAGAGTACGGATGCCACTGTATTGGCCCAACTAGTCAAGCCTTTCAATTTCAAGAGCACTACTTTTCCACGCCCCTCGGGTCTTATTTAAAACTTTATATTTTCGACATTTTTTTACCCTTTAAAAATAAAATAAAACAAAACACTAATTATATATAATATATTTGGAGGGAAAGTTGAAACTATAGCCAGCCACGTGCCGAGTCTTGAGAGAATATTTTCCCCGTTTTCAGTTGAGACCAATTATTAATGTCTTTCCCACTAAGCAAAGCTAGAGAGAGAGTGGAAGTAGTTCTGTTTGGCTTCAAGACTTTCGAAACGCTTCCTTCCTAGCTATATATAAGCTTCAAGTTTCCACCATCCATGCTATATCTAACTAGACAAGAGTGGTGGTTGCCATTTTAGTCTCTTTCTCTCTCTCTCAAGGGTGGTGCTGGCGGCTGCTCAGCTTTTGATCTGTCTTGTAAGTAACCTGCTTATCCATTCCTCTGGTTAATTAGTTTTTGATCTGTCTCTCAAAACTCCCACACTTATTTTTGTTTTCCTTGTGCCAGGATATTTACTTTATTAATTATTTGTACGGACATGATTCATGCTCTTTTGCTTTTTCACTTCCATTATCTATATTTGTTTTTATTGATCCTCCTCCCTCCCTGTGTAAATCTTGTGCATTTGGGTAAAAAATGATGGAACGTAGTTCTCCATGTACGTATCATCAAAATAGGAAGCCGAATAGAAGAAGAAGAGGAGCGACTAAAATGTTTTTTTTTGGGGGGGGGGGGGGGGGGGTGCGGTGTGGGGTGGAAGGAGGTCCTCTCCTGATGATGCTCTACCCAACTTTCTGTTATCCTTCTTATTCTCTGTAAAAAAACCCTAAACCCCCTCTCTGCGCCGCACTACCTTTTTTTGGAGGGGGGGATCCTGATACCTGCTGCTTGTGAATCTCCTTGTGGAGACTGTCGGCCCCTGTTCTCCCCTTCTTTGTCGGTGGTCTGCTCTCCCCTTTAGTGGGTGTTTTGTTCTCCTTGTTCTGAGGCTTCATGCCTCCTATCTGGTTAGATCCCTCACATCTCCACTACTCCATTCTTCTCAGAGCTGTCCTATGGCCGTCGTCGATTCGATTGTCTGTCTCCTCTTGGTGCGTTGGTGTCTGCGATTCTGGTGAAGATGTTAGTTCTCGGTTGTTGATGGTCAACACCCAGATCCCCCCACTTCCCTTTCGATCCGGTTTCACCGCCCGGATACAACGGCCAACCCAAAACGCGATCTCTCTGTACCCCTTGGAAGGTATGTAGAGCCGCAGCAACGCTCCGGCTCGGGTGCCTGCACCACCTCCTTCCTGCTCCTTGGTTTCAAATCTTGTGCCTTTGGACTGCTTTGAGAGTTACTGGCTTTTGTTGTAGATCTGTGGTGTGGTTCTGTTTTTTCTGTAATTCTTTCGGTTTTCAATTTGGTGTTGTACAGTGTTTTACTGCTTTTAGTTGTGGAATTTTCTTTTGTTTATCTGTTGATATCTCTGGGACAATCTTGTTGTTCTTGTCCATGTGATATCTTCACAGATTAGTTTGTTCCTAGGAGCTTCCTTACTTGGTTGCTAATTTGGCTTTTGTATCTCTTTACCTTCCCTGTGTTTTACTTGGGAGGTTCTGTTTCTAATGAAGATTTGATCTTCCTGACCCCAAAAAAACAAACAAAAACAAAAAAAACAAAAGCATATTTTGACTCCATTTTATTAATTACTCTTTATTTAATTCAAGTAATTCAAGAATAATTAAGCTCTTCTGTACGTGTAGCATGCAAGTTGGGAACACCAATACAAATCATGTGGGATCCACTCACTGGACCACATCTTTTGTTAATTTGGGTCGGTTATCTATATATATATTGAGTTTAGTACAGTTGCTTTATTCGACTCAGAAGCTGACCTTAATTGTATTCAGGAGAGTCTAATTTCCACTAAATATTATTAGAAGTCTAAAGAATCCCTAAGCACTGCTTTAGGAAAGTCGCTTAAATTGAATTATGAGATCCCCAAAGCCCATGTCTTCCAAAATAGAATTTGTTTTAAAACCTCATTTGTCCTAGTCAAAAACATCAATGACGAAGTCATTTTAGGTTTGCCTTTTATTGCCCTGTTATATCATTTTCAGGTAGAATATGACGGAGTCACCTCTACCCAGTTAGGAGAAAAGGTTAAGTTTGAGTTTCTATCAAAACCTGAGTTGCATAATTTACAAGCCCTTCAAAAATGTTCAGTTTCAAAATCTGTCAAAATAATTCATAATAAGAACAATCAATTGAAATTTCTTAAAGAATAAATTAATTTCAAAAGAATTGAACAACAGCTTAGTTGCGAATCATTCCAGTTAAAAATTCAGCAATTTGAAAATAAGTTAAAAAATGAAATATGTTCTGATTTGCCTAATGCTTTTTGGTATAGGAAACAGCATGTTGTTGGTCTACCTTATATCAGAACCTTTAATGAGAAAAATATCCCCACTAAAGCCAGACCAATCCAAATGAGTCGAGAAATAATGGAATTCTATAAGAATGAAATAACTGAGTTACTTCAAAAAGGAATAATTCGTAAATCTAAGTCGCCTTGGTCTTGTCCTGCTTTTTATGTCTAGAAAAATGCTGAGTTAGAAAGAGGAGTCCCAAGCTTAGTCATTAATTATAAGCCCCTTAATTCAGTCTTAGAATGGATTAGGTATCCCATACCTAATAAACGAGATTTGATTAATAGATTAGAAAAAACAGTTGTCTTTTCTAAGTTTGATATGAAGAGTGGTTTCTGGCAAATCCAAATAGATGAGTCAGATAGGTATAAGACTGCATTTGTTACTCCCTTTGGTCATTATGAATGGAATGTAATGCCTTTTGGCCTGAAAAATGCACCAAGTGAGTTTCAGAACATTATGAATGAAATATTCAATCCTTACAACCATTTCTCAATTGTCTACATTGATGATGTTCTAATCTTTTCTCAATCAATAGAACAGCATTGAAAGCATTTGCACAAGTTTCTTCAAGTAGTTAAACACAATGGTCTAGTTGTCTCTGCCAAGAAAATCAAGTTGTTTCAAACCAATGTTCGTTTCCTTGGTTTAAATATTTGTCAGTCCCAAATTAGTCCAATTGATCGAGTTATCTAGTTTGCTGATAAGTTTCCTGATCAAATTCTTGATAAGAGTCAGCTCTAGAGATTTTTAGGGTCTCTTAATTATGTATCTGATTTCTAACAAAATTTGAGAAAACAATGTAAGCCTTTGTTTGATAGGTTACAGAGCAATCCTCCTCCTTGGTCTTCTGATCACATCGAAATTGTCAAAAAAATTAAAAGCCATGTCAAGACACTTCCCTGTCTTGGTATTCCTTCAGTTGATTTCTTCAAAATAGTTGAAACTGATGCCTCTGATATTGGTTATGGAGGTATTCTTAAGCAAAGAGTCAGTTCAAACCACCCAGAACAAATCATTCGTTTTTATTCTGGTATTTGGACACAGTCGCAATATAATTACAGTACTATTAAGAAAGAAATACTATCTATAGTATTATGCATTTCTAAGTTTCAAGATGATCTGCTTAATCAAAAGTTTTTAGTCAGAGTTGATTGTCAGTCAGCAAAACATGTTTTAGAAAAGCATGTTCATAACATTGCATCTAAGCAGATTTTTGCACGTTGGCAAGCTATTTTGAGTATATTTGATTTTGATATTGAGTATTTAAAAGGAGGTGAAAATTCAATCCATGATTTTCTTACACGAGAATTCCTGCAGGATAATCAATGGCCCCGAAAAAAGATAAGCAAAAAGAATTCTCCTATAGTCAGCCCAAATAGTCGCTCAAAATCCTCATTCTTCCATGAATAATCCTAAAGCAGAATTGCCCCAGCAGTTGGTCCCTTACCCAGGATCTTCTCCAATTTCAGTAGCCACACCAATATCAGTTGCCAATAGATATTCTAGCTCAGGTTCCATAGTTGGCCAAATTCGCCTTAGTTACGAGTCATCTCTAATTTCCAATTATGATCCCTTTTCAGTTGGACCTTCAGTTGCCTCACCTTCCTTCAAAAAGTCGTCTCCGTATTTGCCCAAAAGTAATTCTCATTTGTTTATCATTGAGTCTGTTTATGATTGCCACTCTAATCCAGTTGCAATAGCTAAACACTATTTCCCTCCTGGATTCCATTATATGCCACCAAGTCCTTATAAGTCTCTCAAGTATTATAGAGACATTTTACTTGAAACCCAATAAATTGAAATAAGGCCGATAAGGGATCGTGATCACCCTGAAATCATCCTTTATCATTCCATATATGTCCACAGAATTATAAGCCAAGAGTCATTCAGCAGTTATTCCTATGAATTGAAAACCCTCCAGTTGAAATTGCAGTATAATTATTCTGATTATATTGAAGCCTGGTATTCTACTTTCCTTCATCAGTTTGAGGATTTTAGTCATTCTTGGTTTATCAATTTTGACAATAAGCTTAAAGTTCCCATTCCTTACTTATTTCTTCACTGGTGGGAAAAGCATGGTCCAGTTAATGAAATCCTACCCATCCAAATTCATGAGTTGATTCGATATTTTACCAAACAATACAAGTTCCCCAAGCAAGAGTTGTTTTTCCCAAAACAATTGCTTTTTATTTGTAGATATAAAGTCCCCTAGATCCTGAAATGGTCCTACAAAGTTACTAAAGACACAAGAGTCTTTGCCCGCCAATTCTCCGTTAAGTAGTGGGATAAGTTTGAAGTTGACAGAATTGTCAAATATGTTTATAATGATTTTCCTCAAGTTGTTGTTCCCCTTAAGCCTCAGCCTACATCTCCTACTGGTTCAGTTCGATCTTCTCTCTCAATCGAGGGAAAATCAAAATCTGAATTACAGGAAATTGCACGCCAGTTGATTATTCAAGCCTCACAAAGAATGATGATGAGGACAATGATAATGACTCCCAGTCATCATCTAGTTGCCGCCCCATGCAAAGTCCTGCCTAGCCAAAGCGTTGGGCTGATTATGAAGATTCACAAGACCCCTATGACGCATATGATTTGAATTCAGATTAAAGTCTCAAAGTCGCCGGCAGCCATCATTTTGTCTCTAAGTAAAAGCCACCACTCAAGTAAAAGCATTCGGTGAAAGCAGATTCCTACCTTTTACCCAAAGTAAAAGTTGTCTTCATTTCCTAATTGCCCGTGCCTCTACAGTTAGAAGCCTATAAGTTGTCATCATTTACTAAGTGTCCATGCCTCTATAGTCAGAAGCATCCAAAGTTGCCAGCATCTTCCAGACCCCCGTGCCTCTACAAATTCAAGTAGACCATAGTTACTTTCAGTTACTTTAGTTAAAAATCTTGAGTTAGTTTCATCTATAAGAAGAGGCTTCGACCTCAGTTGTAAGCAGAATACATTTTAAGTTTTCGAGTTTTAGAGCTTTCCTTGAGACTCCCTCAAGCAAGCTATCAGTGTAAAACTAGAAACTATGTATCCTCCTCATTGAAGCCTTCCAGTAAAAGTTTTCAGTGTGTATAAATAAATAAAGTTTCTATTTTCTAAATTTATCTTGAGTATTTTCATATATGCATTAATTTGAAGTATCATCATGTTCTTATTTTCAATATTGGTATTTTCATTGATAAGATTCATGCATAAGTTACGTCTCTTCTTATATATCTGCTTCATCACTATCTCTGCTCATCATTCATTTTGGTTTTTGAGTTGATTTTAAGTTGAAGTTGTTTCATTTAGTCGCCTTGGTCTTGTCCTGCTTTCTATGTCCAGAAAAATGCTGAGTTAGAAAGAGGAGTCCCAAGATTAGTCATTAATTATAAGCCCCTTAATTCAGTCTTAGAATGGATTAGGTATCCCATACCTAATAATCGGTTTTGACATAATCGGCTCTGATACCAAAGAGAACTAATTGATAAGATTCATGCAACTCAAAAAGAAATAGCTTCAACTTAAAATCAACTCAAAATCCAAAAGGAATGATTAGCAGAGATAGTGATGAAGCAGATATATAAGAATAGATGTAACTTATGCATGAATCTTATCAATGAAAATACCAATATTGAAAATAAGAACATGATGAGGTCGAAGCCTCTTCTTATAATGTATTCTGCTTACAACTGAGGTCGAAGCCTCTTCTTATAGATGAAACTAACTCAGGATTTTTAACTAAAGTAACTGAAAGCAACTATGGTCTACTTGAATCTGTAGAGGCACGGGTGTCTGGAAGATGCTGGCAACTTTGGATGCTTCTGACTGTAGAGGCACGGGCACTTAGTAAATGATGACAACTTATAGGCTTTTAATTGTAGAGGCACAGGCAATTAGGAAATGAAGACAACTTTTACTTTGGGTAAAAGGCAGGAATCTGCTTTCACCGAATGCTTTTACTTGGGCGGTGACTTTTACTTGGAGACAAAATGATGGCTGCCGGCGACTTTGGGACTTTAATCTGAATTCAAATCATATGCGTCATAGGGGTCTTGTGAATCTTCATAATCTGCCCAACGCTTTGGTTTGGCAGGAATTTGCATGGGGTGGCAACTAGATGATGACTGGGAGTCATTATCATTGTCCTCATCATCATTCATTTGTTAGGTTTGAATAATCTACTAGCGTGCAATTTCCTGTAATTCAGATTTTGATTTTCCCTCGATTCAGAGAGAAGATCGAACAGAACCAGTAGGAGATGCAGGCTGAGGCTTAAGGGGAACAGAAACTTGAGGAAAATCATTATAAACATATTTGGTAATTTTGTCAACTTCAAACTTATCCCACCACTTAACGGAGAATTGGCGGGCAAAGATTTGGGTGTCTTTAGTAACTTTGTAGGACCATTTTAGGATCCAGGGGACTTTATATATGCAAATAAAAAGCAACTGTTTTGGGAAAAACAACTCTAGCTTGGGGGAACTTGTATTGTTTGGTAAAATATCGAATCAACTCATGAATTTGGACGGGTAGGATTTCATCAATATAATCAGGCTTATGAAGGAAAATAGAATACCAGGCTTCAATATAATCAGAATAATTATATTGCAATTTCGACTGAAGGGTTTTCAATTCATAGGGATGACTGCTGAATGACTTTTGGCTTATAATTCTGTGGATAATATATGGAATGATAAAGGATGATTTCAGGGTGATCACGATCCCTTATTGGCCTTATTTCAATTGATTGGGTTTCAAGTAAAATATCTCTATAATACTTGAGAGACTTATAAGGACTTGGTGGCATATAATGGAATCTAGGAGGGAAATAGTGTTTAGCTATTGCAACTGGATCAGAGTGGCAATCATAAACAGGCTCAATGATAAACAAATGAAAATTACTTTGGGCTAATAGGGAGACGACTTTTTGAAGGAAGGCGAGGCAACTACAGGTCCAACTGAGAAAGGATCCTACCTGGAAATTAGAGATGACTGGTAACTAGGGCGAATTTGGCCAACTGTGGAACCTAAGCTGGAATATCTATTGACAACTGATATTGGTGTGGCTACTGAAATTGGAGAAGATCCCGGGTAAGAAACCAACTGCTGGGGCAATTATGCTTTAGGATTATTCACGGAAGAAGGAAGGATTTTGAGCGACTATTTGGGTTGACTAGAGGAGGATTCTTTTTGCTTATCTTTTTTCGGGACCATTGATTATCCTGCAGGAATTCTCGTGTAAGAAAATCAGGGATTGAATTTTCACTTCCTTTTAAATACTCAATATCAAAATCAAATATACTCAAAATAGCTTGCCAACGTGCAAAAATCTGCTTAGATGCAATGTTATGTACATACTTAGTAGGGATTAGACCTTCCTGGATACAATTAAGGTCGGCTCCTAAATCAAATATGGCAACTGTGTTAAATTCAAAATTTTTTACGAATATGGTGACTTTGGAATACCATTTTGAAAATTAACTTGCTTGATTAAATTAACGGCTTGTTCACCATCTGAGTTATTCGGACTCTCGGGTTGGCTTTTAGATTCAGAACTTTCTTTTTCCATTAGATTTATTAAATCTTGTTTTATTTCATAATTTTCAGCTTGCAACTTGTGACTCATTTGTTTCAACTCAATTATGTCTTTTTTGACTATTTTAACTTCTAATTGCAAATCTTGCAAAGTGACATCTTTCTTTCGATTAAATTTTTCCAAAGTAGTATTCAGACTTATTGGTTGGGGAACAGACTGGCTTGGACTCTCTTGGCTAATGACTTTTCGTAGCTTTCTTAAGTATTCATATTTTAACTCAGGATTTTCAATTTTACTGATTAAATCTATTAATAATTCTTCTTGTTCTTCCTGTTTGGTGAGGACAGAAATAGATTTTATTCTATTACAACATTTATCTTTACAACCAAACTGAACTTGTGGTGAACTCGATTGGGAGTTTGAAGACTGATAACTATTTGACTCAGAGCTGGCAAGTATTGTTTCATTTTCACTCGGTTTGTCAAAATCAATCTGAACAATTTAGATTATATTCAACAATATTTAGACGGCACAGTTAAAATTAATTTTGGAAACCAACCTCCACAAAAATCCACAGTTCAATTACATCAGTTACCCACACCTGGTCAATCCCCCAAGTCAGCAATCGATTTTCCAATCTGGGAACCACATTTGGCCAAATCCGCCCCAATTATCAGTCTGCACTAGTCTCCAGTTATGATCCATTCCAGATCACTCCCCTAGTCGCCCAGTCCTCCCTGTCGAATACTAATCTCCCAAAGTCGTCTCCTTACTTCCCCAAAGATAAGTCTCACCCCTTCATAATTGAACCAATTTATGATGGTATTTCTGACCCAATTACAATTGTCAAATCTTTTTTTCCTCCTAATTGCCCTTTTCTTCCCCTTTGCCCCTATAAGAATCTCAAATATTATAGGCACATCCTTCATGAAATAGGTTCAGTTGAAATCAAGCCCATTAGAGACCGAGAAAGGCCTCACATAATCCTCTATCATTCCCTTTACATTCACAAAATATTAAGCCAAGAAGAATTCAGTCGCCATCCTTATGAATTGAAACACCTCCAATCCACTCATCCCTACAACAATGATGACTACATTGAAGCATGGTATACCATTTTCCCCCATCAAACAGTTGATTTCAGTCACTCTTGGTTCATCAATTTTGATAGTAAATTCAAGAGTCCATTCCCTTATTGGTTTCTTCATTGGTGGGAAGAACACGGCCCAATAGTTGATATCCTTCCTACAGAAATCCATAATTTGACCAATTATTTTTCCAGCAAATACAAATTCAATAAAGAACAGTTGTTTTTTTTTCCCAAATTACTCCTTTTCATTGCCAGGTATAAAATTCCTTGGATTTTGAAATGGTCTTATCATGTAAATTGGGAATCCAAAATCATGTCTCGCCAATTTTCAGTTAAATGGTGGGATAAGTTCACAGTTTACAGAATCGCAGAATATGTTTACAGGGATTATATATATATATATATATATATAGAGTCCCTTTCTATTGAGGGATCCCTCAGATAATTTTATTTGAGGGACGCCTTTTAGGGTACCTTACAATTTTTTTTTCCAATGATCCAAACTATCTATTTTTTGGGTCTTCATTCATAAATCATCCTTGCAAAAAATTAGAGAAATCGAAAACCGTTTCGATATCCAATTGTGCCCTACAAAATCAGTGAACATGGTGCTTCAAGAAAATACTAAAATTTCAATAACTCGATTGAGTGGTCAAATGATATCGGATTCAAGTGATTTTTTGTAGAGATGATCTTTGAATGAGTATCTACAAAATAGACGATTTGGATTAGTGAAATACAATCCGGAGTGGGCCTTACAAGGGGTGTCCCTCAAATAAGATTATTTGAGGGATCCCTCAATGGAAGCTCTCTGCATATATATATATATATATACACACACACTATGTTATTATGTTCTATATTGTATTTTCATTAATTAGATTCATGCATAAGCTTCACTTATTTTATTATGTCTGTTTCACCACTATCTATGCTAATCCTCTCTGGTTCTAGACCCCTTTTGGTATCAGAGCCATAAAAGTTGTGAGAGTTCGTCTAAGCCACAACTCATCCAACCCAAGTGGCTGGTTTAGGATTTCTGAGTTGAAGTTTTCTAGTTTTCTTCTTCTACTTCTTTTATTCTTCAAGACATTTATTTGTTTTCTCTCTTAAGGTCTGACTCGTGAGTCCTCTTTCCAAACGATAAGTCCCCAGAGTAGGGCACGAGCGGTGGGCAGAAGACAGAGAGTTAGAGAGAAGATCAATAGGTTTCTTGTTGAGTAAATAGTCAGTTTTAGAAGTCATTATTCATCTTCTTCTTCAGAAATTCAACCCCAACCACTTGAGTAAAAATGAGTCACCTCTTAGGACAAATTCTTGTAGTTCTAACAGCTCTAGAACCACGATAGGTCACCTCCCTGAGATAGTAAATGAAGAACAGTTTGAATATAACTCTAGTAATGATAAACAATTAGATTTTAGAGATTGGAATATACCTAAAGTCCCAAGTTAAAATATTTATAAGAAAAAATGGTCGCTTTCTAGCTTTAATTCTACTACTCATGTAAAAACAGTTGAACAAGTTTATGCTTTAAGTAAAGAACATGAATCTTGCCAGTTACTTAATCTTGAGTCTATTAAGAAACGTAAGCATGATGGTAATAATTTCCTGCATATAGGCCTTGTTCAAGTTGTTAACACTTACTAGATTAGGATTACAAGCCTCTATTTTATTATGTTTACGTGATGCTAGATTTACTGAGTTTAATGATAGTGTTCTAGGAATGATTGAGTCCAGTTTGTGTAATGGCCCAGTTCATTTTGATTGTTACCCTGATTTTATTGTAAGTCTGAATGATCCTCATATTCTTAAAACTTTAACTTTGAATATTAAGACTTCTGGTTATAATGTCCTCCCAGGTACCCAACCTTTAGCCTTAGTCTATAGAATCTACTACAAAGTTACTGGTACGAATATGAATTTTCAAGCTTTAAATAAGAGTCCGAAAGATCAAACACTTTTAATACAAAGTTGCACGCCTGACGCTAATATTAGAATTCCACACACAGTTAAATGGTCTGAGATTAGTCTACCTACTAATTGGACTTTAGTTACTGAGACCCAACCTGCCCCTATACAACGAAGTTTAAATAATTTAGATTATATTCAGCAATATGTAGATGGTACAGTTAAAATTAATTTTGGTAATCACCCCAAGTCCTCAGTCCAATTACAACAGTTGCCTACACCTAGCCAATCCAAGAGACATACACCTGCTAGACACTCCTTCGCAGCTTCTTCCTCTACTCAAGAAAGAGACTTAGAAATAGAAAAAGCCCTAATTTCATTTGAAATTAGAATCCCTTAGAAAAACAGCCCAAGTAAGCCACCCATGCTATGGAACTCCTCCTATTCCTCCAATTGCAAAAGAACCCAAACCTGAGTCTCCTCCTACTTCTCCCACACAGACAGATTTCATAGCAAGTGAGGCCAATGCTTATGTCATAGATGATCAATTAAGAGTTCTTAAGAAATCTAAACGATTTAAAATTAATTGGAAATCCTTGGATAAACACCTTTACGACCCCAAGAATGAGACTAGGAGAAATAATTATCACATAGTTGTCCCAGATAAAAACAAAAGACAAGAAATTTTTAATGATTGGAAAGACTATATGCGGTCTGCTAAAGTTGAAATTTATTATCTTGATTTTGTAGAAAGCCGCTATATTTCGAATGAGTTGAAAACCTTAACTAAAGAGAAATGGGTAAAAGTAGATCAATCCGAAGTTATCTCTAGCCATCCCCCTGTAGAAACTATTCTTATTAACCATGGAACGGCAAAAGTTGTTGCAAGTCCTTTTAAAATTACTTACCAAACAAATGATAAGAATAAGAAATTAATTGAACAAAATAATTATGCCAATCAAAGCCTAGTCATCGTAGGAAAACAATTAGATAAGATAGAAACCAAAATTGATAAGCTTCTTCCTTCTGTGCCTAAACTCAAGTCAAAAGAAAAACCTTTAGTTTAGTTTCAAGAATTACAGCCAGTTGACTCATTGAAAACTTCATCTACTATGAAAAAGATAGAAGGTATGCTTGAGCAGTTAACTCCAGTCAAACCTGAGAAATCTGGTCTCAAAGTCTTAGGATCTTCCTCAGTTGTCCAGTCAGGTACTGATTCTGACGAAAGCAAAGAAACTATTGAGTCTAGTAATATTTCAAAAATTGAAAATGCATTCAAGAATCTAGAATTAGAATATGAGTTAAAAGTAAAAAGATTAACTAATAGAGTTAACCCCACTAGCTTAACTAAAAATTGGTATAATATGCCTACACCACCTGATATCCAGTTTGAAGAAAGAAATAATTTGAGTCAATTTTCTATTTCTTCTGATAAGTTGTATGAGTGGAATATAGATGGTTTGTCTGGGCAATAAATAATGAACAAATTAACTCATATGTCTATGGTAGCCAATAGTTATATCACTAATCATAACCTTCGTTAATCTGAGATAGTCCCTTTATAAGAAACTGGTTTTATTAGAACCTTACATTCTTGGTGGGATAAACACTTAACTGATGAGTCTAGAAGAAATATAATACATGCTATCAAACTTAATGAAGAAGGTCTCCCCATATTTGATGAGAATATAGGTCGCAGTGTAGAAGACGGAGTCAATACCCTCCTTTACACAATAGTCGATCATTTCATAGGAACACCTAGTCATACCTAAGCTAGAATACATGATCAACTAAGTAATTTAAGATGTCCTCAATTAAGTGATTTTAGATGGTATAAAGATGTTTTTATTTCCCGAGTAATGCTACGAGAAGATAGTAACCAAGCTTTTTGGAAAGAAAAATTTATTAATGGATTACCCAATTTATTCGCCCACAAAATTCAAACAGTCTTAAGTAATGAGTTAGAACATATAGAATATGATAATTTAACCTATGCTAATATAATTAGTACGATTAATCAAGAAGGTATGAAAATGTGTATCGATATGAAAATTAGTAGACAAATACAATCTGAAAGAAAATCTACTAAATATGAGTTAGGTAATTTCTGTGAACAATATGGTCTAATTGCTATCCCTCCTTCCAGAAAAAACAAGTCCAATTACCCTAGTCATATCCGTAAGAAACGACATTATGATAGAAAGAGATAATCCTTCCAACATAATAATGAACATAATGAATTCTATAAGAAAAGAAAGTTTCACCCTAGGAAAAATTGGTCAAAAGCGCCAAAATATAAAGATAAGGATAATAATCACTTTAAGAAAAGTACTGATAAAAGAAAAGTAAGATGCTATAAATGTCAAAAGTTCGGTCACTATGCTAATAAATGTAAAGTAAAAGATGCTATCCGACAGTTAAAAATAACAGATGAAGAAAAAGCCAATTTAATTAAAGTTCTTGAGATACGCAATTCCGAGTCTAGTGAAATTAAAACTGCAGTTAACAATCCTGAGTCAACTAACTATGAGTCGTCAGATTCTCAATTAAGTTCACCTAGAATCCAATTAGGATGTAGAGATAAATGCTGCAATACTTTAAAATCTATTTCTGTTTTAACTAAGCAAGAAGAACAAGAAGAATTATTAATAGATTTGATTAGCAAAATAGAAAATCCTGAGTTAAAATCTGAGTATTTAAAGAAACTTAGAAAGATCATCACTCAAGAAACTAATACAAGTTATCCGAGTTCTCCAACAGTAAGTCTTAATACTACTCTAGAAAGATTCCATAAGAAAAAAGAAGTTTCTTTACAAGGCCTACATTATGAAGTAAAGATAATTAAAAAAGAAATAATTGAGTTAAAACAATTAAGCCACAAGTTACAGACTGATAATTATGGAATTAAGCAAGATTTGAACTCCCTCTTAAATAAAGAATCCTCCGAGTCTGATAGTCAACCTGGCAGTCCCTCCAATTCTGAGAAATCTTTACAGGAAGAACAAACTATTAATTTAATCAAACAAGTCCATTTTAGGAAATGGTATTCTAAAGTTACTATAGTTGTTAAAAATTTTGAAATCAACACAATCGCCTTATGCGATTCAGGAGCTGATCTTAATTGTATAAAAGAAGGTTTAATTCCCACTATGTATTATAAGAAATCTAGAGAATCCTTAAGCACCGCTTCAGGAAAGTTACTTCAATTATGCTATGAGATCCCAAAAGTCCATGTCTGTCAAAATAAGATTTGTTTTAAAACTTCTGTTGTTTTAATAAAAAACATAACTGATCAAGGTATTCTGGGCTTACCTTTCATAAGCCTTCTTTACCCTTTCCAAGTTGAATTTAATGGTGTGGTTTCAAGTCATTTAGGTGAAAAGGTTAGATTTGAATTTTTAACTAAACCTTTGTTACATAAGCTCACATCTTTACAAAAAAATGTTATTGCCAAGACAATTACCTTAATAAAAGATAAAAGTAGCTAAGTGTGCCACCTTCAAGAAGAAGTAAAAACAAAGAGAATTGAGTCTCAACTAAGTAGCCCTTCCTTACCACAACAGGTCTTAGAATTTGAGAAAAAATTAATATCCGAAATATGTTCAGATCTACCCACTGCTTTTTGGCATAGAAAGAATCATGTTGTAAGTTTGCCTTATGTTAAGAATTTTTCTGAGAAAAATATCCCTACCAAAGCCCGATCAATTCAGATGAGTCAAGACATGATGGAATTTTGCAAAACTGAAATTAATGAGTTATTACAGAAAAATATAATTAGGAAAAGCAAGTCACCATGGTCGTGTCTTGCTTTTTATGTCCAAAAGAATGCTGAATTAGAAAGAGGATCTCCAAGATTAGTCATTAACTATAAACCACTTAATACTGTGCTAGAATGGATTAGATACCCTATTCCTAATAAGAGAGATTTAATTAATCGCTTAAGCAAAGCTGTTATTTTCTCCAAATTTGATATGAAGAGTTGGTTCTGGCAAATTCAAATCACTTAGTATGATAGATACAAAATTGCTTTTGTCACTCCCTTTGGACATTATGAATGGAATGTTATGCCTTTTGGTCTTAAGAACGTGCCTAGTGAGTTTCAAAATATAATGAATGAGATTTTTAATCCTTATAGTCATTTCTCTATTGTTTATATTGATGATGTTCTTATTTTCTCCCAATCCATAGAACAACATTGGAAGCACCTGCATAAGTTTTTTCAAATAGTCAAGTCAAATGGATTAGTTGTCTCTGCCCCTAAGATTAAGTTTATTTCAAACCAATATTAGATTCCTTGGCTTTAATATTAATCAGTCGCAGATCCGTCCAATAGATAGAGTTATCCAATTTGCAGATAAGTTTCTTGATCAAATAATTGACAAAAATCAGTTGCAGAGATTTTTAGGTTCTCTTAATTATGTCTCTAACTTCTATCAAAATCTGAGAAAACTGTGTAAGCCTTTGTTTGACAGATTACAGAGTAATCCTCCTCCTTGGTCATCCATTCATACTGAGATCGTCAAACAAATCAAGAGTCATGTTAAGACACTTCCTTGTCTTGGCATTCCTACAGTAGATTCCTTTAAAATAGTTGAAACAGATACTTCTGAGATAGGATATGGTGGGATTCTTAAGCAAAAAACTACTTCTACTCCTTCTGAGCAAATTGTTCGCTTCTATTCTGGTATTTGGACCTAGTCGCAATCTAATTATAGTACTATTAAAAAGAAATACTAGCTATTGTATTATGCATTACTAAATTCCAAGATGATTTATTAAATCAAAAAATTTTAGTCAGACTTGATCATAAATCTGCTAAGCATGTATTAGAAAAAGATGTTCAAAATATTGCATCAAAACAAATCATTGCACGATGGCAAGCTATTTTAAGCATTTTTATTTATTTCAAAATTGAATATTTGAGAGGAAGTGAGAATTCTGTCTCTGATTTTCTTACTAGAGAATTCCTGTTGGATAAGCAATGGCCGGTAGAAAAGATAAACAAAAAGAGAATCAAAGCCAACCCTCCCAGTTGCCCAGAATCCTCCCTGCATTAATGAGTCAAAAGATGGTCAAAACCGAGTGTAGTTGCTCTTCTCTCCCTAAGCCTGAGTCACCCTCTTCAGTTGTTCCTTATCCTGGTTTCTCTCCAATCCCAGTTGTTAATCGTTACAGTCCTTTAGGTACCACGGTTGGCCAATTTCACCCAAATTATCAATCTGCCTTTGTTTCCAGCTATGATCCCTTTCAGCTTTCTTCAACCGCTACTCCTGTCTCTTCCTACCCTAAATCATCTCCTTATGTTCATAAGAGTAGTTCTAATCTTTTTATCATTGAGCCTCATATTCCTGAAATAATGAGTCCTGCCATGATTGCAAAAGAGCATTTCCCCAGTGGTTTTCGTTTCCTGCCACAAAGTCCTTATACACCTTAAAATTTTACCGAGAAATCCTCCATGAGACCCAATCAGTTGACATTATGCCTATCCGTGATAAACAAGATCCTCAAAATATCCTTTATCATTCCCTTTACATTCACCAAATCCTGAGCCAAAAAAGTTAGGGAGCACATCCCTATGAGTTACGAACCCTTCCATCCAAATTTCAATATAATTATACTGATTACATTGAGTCCTGGTATTATATTTTCTTGCACCAAATAGCTGATTTTTCCCATTCCTGGTTCATAAACTTTGATAGTAAATTTCACAGTGAGTTTCCCTATTGGTTCCTCCATTGGTGGGATACCCATGGTCCTAAATCTGAAATTCTACCGTCCCAAGTTACTGAGTTAATCACCTATTTTGCCCAAAAATATAAGTTCTCTGAGCGAGATTTATTTTTTCCAAGTCCCAACATTTTATTGCCCATTATAAAATTCCTTGGATACTAAAGTGGCATTATGTAGTTAATTGGGAGACAATAACTTTCTCCCGCCAATTTTCTGTTAAGTGGTGGGATCGCTTTGAGGTTCCCCGAATTGCTGAGTATGTTTACAGAGATTTTCCTCAAGTACCTGCGCCTCAGTTGCCTAAGCAGAAGTCCTCCTTTTCTCAATTCTCTCATACCTCCCTCTCCGTCGAAGGAAAGTCTAAAGCTGAGCTCCAAGACATTGCATGAAAACTGATGCTCCAAGCCTCTCGAATGAATGATGATGAAGACAATGAGTCTCAGTTGTCCTCCAGCTATCGCCCTCTCTCCTCTAGTCAAAAAAGTCCTGATTGCCCTTTGAGATGGTCTGACTATCCACATGGTCAAGACCCCAATGAAGACTACCCAGCCTACGACCTGAATTCAGACTAAAGCAAATCCTTCATTATGAGATTCCCCTGATTAAAAGCAAAAGCTGGCCAGTAAAGCATGAGTTAAAAGTAGAAGACAAAATTGAAAGTTGAATTAGTAAAAGAGCGAAATTTCAGTTTCTCAGTTCAAATGTTCTCTCAGAAACAATGATCTGAAAAACAACAATAGGAACTCAAGGAATCTGCTTTTACTAATTCAACTTTCAATTTTGTATTCTGCTTTTAACTCATGCTTTTACTGGCCAACTTTTGCTTTTACTCAGGGGAATCTCATAATGAAGGATTTGCTTTAGTCTGAATTCATGTCGTAGGCCGGGTAGTCTTCATTGGGGTCTTGACCATGAAGATTAGAACTACTCTTATGAACATAAGGAGATGATTTAGGGTAGGAAGAGACAGGAGTAGCGGTTGAAGAAAGCTGAAAGGGATCATAGCTGGAAACTAAGGCAGATTGATAATTTGGGTGAAATTGGCCAACAGTGGTACCTAAAGGACTATAACGATTAACAACTGGGATTGGAGAGAAACCAGGATAAGGAACAACTAAAGAGGGTGACTCAGGCTTAGGGAGAGAAGAGCAACTACACTCGGTTTTGACCATCTTTTGACTCATTAATGCAGGGAGGATTCTGGGCAACTGGGAGGGTTGGCTTTGATTCTCTTTTTGTTTATCTTTTCTGCCGACCATTGCTTATCAAACAGGAATTCTCTAGTAAGAAAATCAGAGACAGAATTCTCACTTCCTCTCAAATATTCAATTTTGAAATAAAAAAATGCTTAAAATAGCTTGCCATCGTGCAATGATTTGTTTTGATGCAATATTTTGAACATCTTTTTCTAATACATGCTTAGCAGATTTACGATCAACTTTGACTAAAATTTTTTGATTTATAAATCATCTTGGAATTTAGTAATGCATAATACAATAGCTAGTATTTCTTTTTTAATAGTACTATAATTAGATTGCGACTGGGTCCAAATACCAGAATAGAAGCGAACAATTTGCTTAGAAGGAGTAGAAGTAGTTTTTTGCTTAAGAATCCCACCATATCCTATCTCAGAAGTATCTGTTTCAACTATTTTAAAGGAATCTATTGTAGGAATGCCAAGACAAGGAAGTGTCTTAACATACTCTTGATTTGTTTAACGATCTCAGTATGAATGGATGACCAAGGAGGAGGATTACTCTGTAATCTGTCAAACAAAGGCTTACACAGTTTTCTCAGATTTTGATAGAAGTTAGAAACATAATTAAGAGAACCTAAAAATCTCTGCAATTGATTTTTGTCAATTATTTGATTAAGAAACTTATCTGCAAATTGGATAACTCTATCTATTGGACGGATCTGCGATTGATTAATATTAAAGCCAAGGAATCTAATATTGGTTTGAAATAAACTTAATCTTAGGGGCAGAGACAACTAATCCATTTGACTTGACTATTTGAAAAAACTTATGCAGGTGCTTCCAATGTTGTTCTATGGTTTGGGAGAAAATAAGAACATCATCAATATAAACAATAGAGAAATGACTATAAGGATTAAAAATCTCATTCATTATATTTTGAAACTCACTAGGCGCGTTCTTAAGACCAAAAGGCATAACATTCCATTCATAATGTCCAAAGGGAGTGACAAAAGCAATTTTGTATCTATCATACTCAGTGATTTGAATTTGCCAGAACCCACTCTTCATATCAAATTTGGAGAAAATAACAGCTTTGCTTAAGCGATTAATTAAATCTCTCTTATTAGGAATAGGGTATCTAATCCATTCTAGCACAGTATTAAGTGGTTTATAGTTAATGACTAATCTTGGAGATCCTCTTTCTAATTCAGCATTCTTTTGGACATAAAAAGCAAGACACGACCATGGTGACTTGCTTTTCCTAATTATATTTTTCTGTAATAACTCATTAATTTCAGTTTTGCAAAATTCCATCATGTCTTGACTCATCTGAATTGATCGGGCTTTGGTAGGGATATTTTTCTCAGAAAAATTCTTAACATAAGGCAAACTTACAACATGATTCTTTCTATGCCAAAAAGCAGTGGGTAGATCTGAACATATTTCGGATATTAATTTTTTCTCAAATTCTAAGACCTGTTGTGGTAAGGAAGGGCTACTTAGTTGAGACTCAATTCTCTTTGTTTTTACTTCTTCTTGAAGGTGGCACACTTAGCTACTTTTATCTTTTATTAAGGTAATTGTCTTGGCAATAACATTTTTTTTGTAAAGATGTGAGCTTATGTAACAAAGGTTTAGTTAAAAATTCAAATCTAACCTTTTCACCTAAATGACTTGAAACCACACCATTAAATTCAACTTGGAAAGGGTAAAGAAGGCTTATGAAAGGTAAGCCCAGAATACCTTGATCAGTTATGTTTTTATTAAAACAAAAGAAGTTTTAAAACAAATCTTATTTGACAAACATGGACTTTTGGGATCTCATAGCATAATTGAAGTAACTTTCCTGAAGCGGTGCTTAAGGATTCTCTAGATTTCTTATAATACATAGTGGGAATTAAACCTTCTTTTATACAATTAAGATCAGCTCCTGAATCGCATAAGGCGATTGTGTTGATTTCAAAATTTTTAACAACTATAGTAACTTTAGAATACCATTTCCTAAAATGGACTTGTTTGATTAAATTAATAGTTTGTTCTTCCTGTAAAGATTTCTCAGAATTGGAGGGACTGCCAGGTTGACTATCAGACTCGGAGGATTCTTTATTTAAGAGGGAGTTCAAATCTTGCTTAATTCCATAATTATCAGTCTGTAACTTGTGGCTTAATTGTTTTAACTCAATTATTTCTTTTTTAATTATCTTTACTTCATAATGTAGGCCTTGTAAAGAAACTTCTTTTTCTTATGGAATCTTTCTAGAGTAGTATTAAGACTTACTGTTGGAGAACTCGGATAACTTGTATTAGTTTCTTGAGTGATGATCTTTCTAAGTTTCTTTAAATACTCAGATTTTAACTCAGGATTTTCTATTTTGCTAATCAAATCTATTAATAATTCTTCTTGTTCTTCTTGCTTAGTTAAAACAGAAATAGATTTTAAAGTATTGCAGCATTTATCTCTACATCCTAATTGGATTCTAGGTGAACTTAATTGAGAATCTGACGACTCATAGTTAGTTGACTCAGGATTGTTAACCGCAGTTTCAATTTCACTAGACTCGGAATTGCGTATCTCAAGAACTTTAATTAAATTGGCTTTTTCTTCATCTGTTATTTTTAACTGTCGGATAGCATCTTTTACTTTACATTTATTAGCATAGTGACCGAACTTTTGACATTTATAGCATCTTACTTTTCTTTTATCAGTACTTTTCTTAAAGTGATTATTATCCTTATCTTTATATTTCGGCGCTTTTGACCAATTTTTCCTAGGGTGAAACTTTCTTTTCTTATAGAATTCATTATGTTCATTATTATGTTGGAAGGATTATCTCTTTCTATCATAATGTCGTTTCTTACGGATATGACTAGGGTAATTGGACTTGTTTTTTCTGGAAGGAGGGATAGCAATTAGACCATATTGTTCACAGAAATTACCTAACTCATATTTAGTAGATTTTCTTTCAGATTGTATTTGTCTACTAATTTTCATATCGATACACATTTTCATACCTTCTTGATTAATCGTACTAATTATATTAGCATAGGTTAAATTATCATAATCTATATGTCCTAACTCATTACTTAAGACTGTTCGAATTTTGTGGGCGAATAAATTGGGTAATCCATTAATAAATTTTTCTTTCCAAAAAGCTTGGTTACTATCTTCTCGTAGCATTACTCGGGAAATAAAAACATCTTTATACCATCTAAAATCACTTAATTGAGGACATCTTAAATTACTTAGTTGATCATGTATTCTAGCTTAGGTATGACTAGGTGTTCCTATGAAATGATCGACTATTGTGTAAAGGAGGGTATTGACTCCGTCTTCTACACTGCGACCTATATTCTCATCAAATATGGGGAGACCTTCTTCATTAAGTTTGATAGCATGTATTATATTTCTTCTAGACTCATCAGTTAAGTGTTTATCCCACCAAGAATGTAAGGTTCCAATAAAACCAGTTTCTTATAAAGGGACTATCTCAGATTGACGAAGGTTATGATTAGTGATATAACTATTGGCTACCATAGACATATGAGTTAATTTGTTCATTATTTATTGCCCAGACAAACCATCTATATTCCACTCATACAACTTATCAGAAGAAACAGAAAATTGACTCAAATTATTTCTTTCTTCAAACTGGATATCAGGTGGTGTAGGCTTAGGATACCAATTTTTAGTTAAGCTAGTGGGGTTAACTCTATTAGTTAATCTTTTTACTTTTAACTCAGATTCTAATTCTAGATTCTTGAATGCATTTTCAATTTTTGAAATATTACTAGACTCAATAGTTTCTTTGCTTTTGTCAGAATCAGTACCTGACTGGACAACTGAGGAAGATCCTAAGACTTTGAGACCAGATTTCTCAGGTTTGACTGGAGTTAACTGCTCAAGCATACCTTCTATCTTTTTCATAGTAGATGAAGTTTTCAATGAGTGAACTGGCTGTAATTCTTGAAACTAAACTAAAGGTTTTTCTTTTGACTTGAGTTTAGGCACAGAAGGAAGAAAGCTTATCAATTTTGGTTTCTATCTTATCTAATTGTTTTCCTACGATGACTAGGCTTTGATTGGCATAATTATTTTGTTCAATTAATTTCTTATTCTTATCATTTGTTTGGTCAGTAATTTTAAAAGGACTTGCAACAACTTTTGCCGTTCCATGGTTAATAAGAATAGTTTCTACAGGGGATGGCTAGAGATAACTTCGGATTGATCTACTTTTACCCCATTTCTCTTTAGTTAAGGTTTTCAACTCATTCGAAATATAGCGGCTTTCTACAAAATCAAGATAATAAATTTCAACTTTAGCAGACCGCATATAGTCTTTCCAATCATTAAAAATTTCTTGTCTTTTGTTTTTATCTGGGACAACTATGTGATAATTATTTCTCCTAGTCTCATTCTTGGGGTCGTAAAGGTGTTTATCCAAGGATTTCCAATTAATTTTAAATCGTTTAGATTTCTTAAGAACTCTTAATTGATCATCTATGACATAAGCATTGGCCTCACTTGCTATGAAATCTGTCTGTGTGGGAGAAGTAGGAGGAGACTCAGGTTTGGGTTCTTTTGCAATTGGAGGAATAGGAGGAGTTCCATAGCATGGGTGGCTTACTTGGGCTGTTTTTCTAAGGGATTCTAATTTCAAATGAAATAGGGCTTTTTCTATTTCTAAGTCTCTTTCTTGAGTAGAGGAAGAAGCTGCGAAGGAGTGTCTAGCAGGTGTATGTCTCTTGGATTGGCTAGGTGTAGGCAACTGTTGTAATTGGACTGAGGACTTGGGGTGATTACCAAAATTAATTTTTAACTGTACCATCTACATATTGCTGAATATAATCTAAATTATTTAAACTTCGTTGTATAGGGGCAGGTTGGGTCTCAGTAACTAAAGTCCAATCAGTAGGTAGACTAATCTCAGACCATTTAACTGTGTGTGGAATTCTAATATTAGCGTCGGGCGTGCAACTTTGTATTAAAAGTGTTTGATCTTTCGGACTCTTATTTAAAGCTTGAAAATTCATATTCGTACCAGTAACTTTGTAGTAGATTCTATAGACTAAGGCTAAAGGTTGGGTACCTGGGAGGACATTATAACCAGAAGTCTTAATATTCAAAGTTAAAGTTTTAAGAATATGAGGATCATTCAGACTTACAGTAAAATTAGGGTAACAATCAAAATGAACTGGGCCATTACACAAACTGGACTCAATCATTCCTAGAACACTATCATTAAACTCAGTAAATCTAGCATCACGTAAACATAATAAAATAGAGGCTTGTAATCCTAATCTAGTAAGTGGTTTAACAACAACTTGAACGAGGCCTATATGCAGGAAATTATTACCATCATGCTTATGTTTCTTAATAGACTCAAGATTAAGTAACTGGCAAGATTCATGTTCTTTACTTAAAGCATAAACTTGTTCAACTGTTTTTACATGAGTAGTAGAATTAAAGCTAGAAAGCGACCATTTTTTCTTATAAATATTTTGACTTGGGACTTTAGGTATATTCCAATCTCTAAAATCTAATTGTTCATCATTACTAGAGTTATATTCAAACTGTTCTTCATTTACTATCTCAGGGAGGCGACCTATCGTGGTTCTAGAGCTGCTAGAACTACAAGAATTTGTCCTAAAGAGGCGACTCATTTTTACTCAAGTGTTTGGGGTTGAATTTCTGAAGAAGAAGATGAAAACAATGGTACGTAACATCCATCTCTCTCTCTCTCTCTATCTCTCTCTCATCATTGGTAGTCCCTTCTTTTATGATAAATAAGATTTTGTGTGCATTGCATGACATTATTGTTACGAATTTGGCCATACATTTTCTAAAATTACAATAATGCAACTATGTCATGTATTTGTGGTTAATAAAGGTAAAAGCCTTTGTTTATGCACCTGACCCGAGGTTGTGTTGGATTACCCATCCTCAATATTGCCTAGATAAAAAATAAAATTATTTACATCAAAAGAAGATATTTTAAGCCCCAAACTTAGTCTACCAAAAAAATTAGGCTTAATATCACAAAACGTCTTTAAGGTTTAACAAAACTATCAAATTGCTTTTTTTTTTTTTTTTTTTTTTTTTTCTTTTTTTTCATTCGTGATCCTCAAGGTTAGTATGTGTGATCACAAATGGTCATTGCTGTTAGGTTCCGTCAAAAACTCTGTTGGTTTGCTAATGTGACATATATATATCACAAAACATCCATGAGGTTCACACACTATCACAAATGGTCCTTGCGAATTTTTTTAATTTAAAATTCATAAATTTTTGTTTTCTTTTTAAATTTTATGAATTTTAAATTATTTAAAAATATATATATTGTATTTTAAGTACATGTGACACTATATTATTGGGATGTGGGCTCTACATATACCCCCACATAAAAAACTAATGGATTTTTTAAAAATAATTTAAAATTCATAAAACTTAAAAATGAAAAAATAATTTATAGAAGGATTTTACTTGAGAACCATTTATGAGCTGGGAAACTGCCCTTCACATTGCAGCAGGAGCAAGACATATTCACTTTGTGAAGGAACTGGTCCAAATGATGGATGCAGAAGACTCGGCACTACAAGACGAGAAAAAAAAATTACTGCATTGAGTTTTGCCGCTGTAGCTGGAACGGTAGAAATTGCTGAGATTAAGATACGAAAAATATATTTTTGCCAACAATCCGAGGGGTGAAGGAATTACACCAATATATATGGCTGCTTTGTTGGGGACAGTCTGAAATGGCGGAGTACCTATACCTTAAAACTTATGAAATATTTGACGAAAGGGACCACAATGCGCTGTTTTTTTACTTGTGTCGATACAAGTCCCTATGGTAGGTATACGAAATATTTCATGCTTTTGATTTTATAATTTTCTTTTTTAAATTTTATGAATTTTAGATCATTTAAAATATATATTGTATTTTAAGTACACGTGACACAATTTTAAATTACTTGTGTCGATACACCCATATGTGAGCCGATCTTTAAACTGCTCAGAAGAATCCCTGCCTTTCAGAAAAGATACACACAAGGAACGAGGATTGCCACACGTGACACTATTTTAAATTACTTGTGTCGATACAGGTCTCTATGGTATGTATACGAAACATTTCATGCTTTTGATTTTACAATTTTCTTTTTAAGTTTTATGAATTTTAAATTATTTAAAAATATATATTGTATTTGAAGTACACGTGACACTATATCATTAGAGATGTGGGCTCTACATATAGCCACATCAACAAACTAATGGAGTTTTTAAAAACTAATTTAAAATTCATAAAACTTAAAAATGAAAAAACCAAGGGTTTAGGGTTTATAAATGGTCCTCAAGGTTTATATAATATATATATATATATATATATAACACCAGATTGACAAGTTACTGCGATAGTGATAAAGCACAGATAATAAATTGGAAAATAATGCATAAATGAAAGTAATGAATAAATGAAGATATGAGTAATTGAAAACATAAATATTTGAAATGAAATTGCAAACTTACAGAAAATCTTGATTGAAAGATTTTATTGATAGGTACACTCATAATTTACAATGATAGTTTTTCTTGAGCAAGTCTCAGAGAAAACTTTGAAAGACTGAAAGGAAAAAATTACAACTTGATTACAATTGAGGTGAAAATGGTACTTAGGTGACGAGGGGTAAATTTAAAAGATATTCAACCAAGAACGCAGCAAACTTCACACACTCTAGACCTTGACCAAATACTCTTATGACTAGTCAACTGTCATATATGAATTATACCAAACAATAACATACACAGAGCACACCAAGATGTACCTGCAAGCCTAGAGAATTACTAGTGACAACTTAGGCACTCAGAAGGACCCGTCAATCTAGGCATCCCATGTGCTAGCAACAACTATGGTGAAAGTGTGTGAAGACCAAACAGCAGAATCAAGCAAACACCAAACAGCAGAAAAAGATGACTAGTCAACTGCACAAACCCAGATGACTAGTCAACTGTCAAGAACACAAACCCAGAAAATTTACAGAGTTGGAAACCAGAAACTGTTTACCCAGAAACCCACCATTGGGAAAAACTGGGGGTCATCAACCGACCAGGCAATCCACTAAGTAGAAAAAGATTCTTACAAAGGAACACAAGCAAGCTCAAGAAAAACCTAGATCTATTTAGGAAGATGAGCTATACCTCCTTTGTGCAATCTTCTTCTCCAACTTAGCAAAGCTTGAAGCTCAGTTCTTCATGGCAATGGCAGCTCCTTCTCCAGCTCGTTCATCCCATGGCACTAGCTTGCAAGCTCCAACACAAACCGAAACCAAAATTTGGATTCAAAGGAGAATGACCAATTTCTTCAAGAAACCATACTCTTGAAGAAATCAATCTTGAATCTGACCTAGATATAAATGATAGAATGATTTAAGTAGCTAGATGCAGATTTGTGTTTCAAATGCAGTTTTTCAAAAAGAAATCAATTGGAAAAACTCATAGATGAAATAAGATGGTTCTCTCGAGGAAGAAGAAGCGAAAGATGGCAAGCCAAACTTTCCAAAACTTCCACCCAAAAGAGACAACACCAAATGACCAAAAACGTAGCCTTTACAGCCAAAAAATTCCTTAGGTCAGAAAAGCCCAGATGGCAGCAGAGAGAGAGAAAGAGGAATAGGACAAAACAGTTTGTTATCCAGCTGGAAATCCTACAGAGCAAGGATGACTAGTCATCTGAGAAACGGATGACTAGTCATCAGTTTTTATGAAGACTGTTTTATGAAATGATATGCAATGCACAATACCTTTGTCAAATTGCATGAACCTCCATACAGCAGAAGTTAGAGAAGAGCACCAAGAAAGGTTTTCCTTAATCTAAACTTGAGCTTGATAAATAACAACACACATCCTATTACAAAGTTGTCAAGGGAAGCCAAAAGAAAATAGTAAAAACCATACATTAACAATCTCCCCCTTTTTGGCTTTCCTTGACAACACACTCTCTAAAAACACTCAACCCAAAACTGAGACTAAGGAGATGATGGAGTGAAGGTACCTGCAAGAACAACCAATCTTTTAGGCACAAAAACAAGCATATTATCACAGAATTTTTAAAACAATATGCGATGTGGGGTTGAGAGTGTTCTCCCCCTTGTTGATAAGGAAAGTGCAAAAAGGCAGAGAGATAGAAACAACATACAAAGGAATTAACCACAAAAGGATAGGCAGATATGAACAAGGTTAACAGCACATAACATAGATTGATGACCAGTCAAATAACAGTTGTTCAAAACAGTACAGAACATAGATTGATGACTAGTCAAATACCAGTTGTTCAAAACAGGACAGAAGAACTCCCCTATCAAATGCATTGACTACCCACAATGTGATTACAAAAACAACTCCCCCTATCACATGCACAACCTGTCCAGAATTACTCTTCCTAAAGCAAAACACCCCTTTAGAAAACATACTTCCCTTGAGTATCATATAACATAAAGGACATAACCTTTGACGTACTGATTCAGCAAACTTTCCATAAATACCAACAAACACAAAAGTGCATCAAGCTAAAAAGAATAAGAAATGGAGCACAAGTTGCAAGGAATCATACCTAAAGCAATTAAAATCAAGTGGCTGAATTGAATTTCAACGTGTACACATTACACATAAAGAAACTCCCCTAAAAAGACAAAGTTTAAGCAACATATTTATCAAAACAAGGGACAACCAATGAATTTTATTTACACAACGTAGTGCAAAATCAAGACAAAGCACCAAGATTTCAAAATTTAAGGCATCAATCATGTCAAATTTGAAGAAAGCACCAAGCAAGATGAACCCTAAATTTTTGCTCAAAATTGAGGACATGTGAGAAAGAGCACAAGAAATAAGTCTCTAGGTTGTCCAAAAAAACCCAACACACTTTCCAAAAAAAAAAAAAAAAAAAAAAAAAAAAAAAAAAAAAAAAAAAAAAAAAAAAAAAAAAAAAAAAAAAAAAAAAAAAAAAAAAAAAAAAAAAAAAAAAAAAAAAAAAAAAAAAAAAAAAAAAAAAAAAAAAAAAAAAAAAAAAAAAAAAAAAAAAAAAAAAAAAAAAAAAAAAAAAAAAAAAAAAAAAAAAAAAAAAAAAAAAAAAAAAAAAAAAAAAAAAAAAAAAAAAAAAAAAAAAAAAAAAAAAAAAAAAAAAAAAAAAAAAAAAAAAAAAAAAAAAAAAAAAAAAAAAAAAAAAAAAAAAAAAAAAAAAAAAAAAAAAAAAAAAAAAAAAAAAAAAAAAAAAAAAAAAAAAAAAAAAAAAAAAAAAAAAAAAAAAAAAAAAAAAAAAAAAAATGACTAGTCAACTGTCAAGAACACAAACCCAGAAAATTTACAGAGTTGGAAACCAGAAACTGTTTACCCAGAAACCCACCATTGGGAAAAACTGGGGGTCATCAACCGACCAGGCAATCCACTAAGTAGAAAAAGATTCTTACAAAGGAACACAAGCAAGCTCAAGAAAAACCTAGATCTATTTAGGAAGATGAGCTATACCTCCTTTGTGCAATCTTCTTCTCCAACTTAGCAAAGCTTGAAGCTCAGTTCTTCATGGCAATGGCAGCTCCTTCTCCAGCTCGTTCATCCCATGGCACTAGCTTGCAAGCTCCAACACAAACCGAAACCAAAATTTGGATTCAAAGGAGAATGACCAATTTCTTCAAGAAACCATACTCTTGAAGAAATCAATCTTGAATCTGACCTAGATATAAATGATAGAATGATTTAAGTAGCTAGATGCAGATTTGTGTTTCAAATGCAGTTTTTCAAAAAGAAATCAATTGGAAAAACTCATAGATGAAATAAGATGGTTCTCTCGAGGAAGAAGAAGCGAAAGATGGCAAGCCAAACTTTCCAAAACTTCCACCCAAAAGAGACAACACCAAATGACCAAAAACGTAGCCTTTACAGCCAAAAAATTCCTTAGGTCAGAAAGCCCAGATGGCAGCAGAGAGAGAGAAAGAGGAATAGGACAAAACAGTTTGTTATCCAGCTGGAAATCCTACAGAGCAAGGATGACTAGTCATCTGAGAAACGGATGACTAGTCATCAGTTTTATGAAGACTGTTTTATGAAATGATATGCAATGCACAATACCTTTGTCAAATTGCATGAACCTCCATACAGCAGAAGTTAGAGAAGAGCACCAAGAAAGGTTTTCCTTAATCTAAACTTGAGCTTGATAAATAACAACACACATCCTATTACAAAGTTGTCAAGGGAAGCCAAAAGAAAATAGTAAAAACCATACATTAACAATCTCCCCCTTTTTGGCTTTCCTTGACAACACACTCTCTAAAAACACTCAACCCAAAACTGAGACTAAGGAGATGATGGAGTGAAGGTACCTGCAAGAACAACCAATCTTCCAGGCACAAAAACAAGCATATTATCACAGAATTTTTAAAACAATATGCGATGTGGGGTTGAGAGTGTTCTCCCCCTTGTTGATAAGGAAAGTGCAAAAAGGCAGAGAGATAGAAACAACATACAAAGGAATTAACCACAAAAGGATAGGCAGATATGAACAAGGTTAACAGCACATAACATAGATTGATGACCAGTCAAATAACAGTTGTTCAAAACAGTACAGAACATAGATTGATGACTAGTCAAATACCAGTTGTTCAAAACAGGACAGAAGAACTCCCCCTATCAAAATGCACTGACTACCCACAATGTGATTACAAAAACAACTCCCCCTATCAACATGCACAACCTGTCCAGAATTACTCTTCCTAAAGCAAAACACCCCTTTAGAAAACATACTTCCCCTTGAGTATCATATAACATAAAGGACATAACCTTTGACGTACTGATTCAGCAAACTTTCCATAAATAGCCAACAAACACAAAAGTGCATCAAGCTAAAAAGAATAAGAAATGGAGCACAAGTTGCAAGGAATCATACCTAAAGCAATTAAAATCAAGTGGCTGAATTGAATTTCAACGTGTACACATTACACATAAAGAAACTCCCCTAAAAGGACAAAGTTTAAGCAACATATTTATCAAAACAAGGGACAACCAATGAATTTTTCTTTACACAACGTAGTGCAAAATCAAGACAAAGCACCAAGATTTCAAAATTTAAGGCATCAATCATTGTCAAATTTGAAGAAAGCACCAAGCAAGATGAACCCTAAATTTTTGCTCAAAATTGAGGACATGTGAGAAAGAGCACAAGAAATAAGTCTCTAGGTTGTCCAAAAAAACCCAACACAGCTTTCCAAAAAGCACAAGAAGAAGAGAGTGGACTAGTGAAACGGACTAGTCACGCATGTCTAAATTTGAGGTGGCATCAAAAGACCAACAACCTCATAGACATAGCCAAGAACAAAAGAGAGCAAATCAATCGAGATAAGGCTTAGAAAGGCAACATTGATGTATGAAAATGATAAAAACAACCAGCAAGAATGTTGCCAAAACACATGCATCTCAAAGAAACTCCCCCAACAAAATAAATTAGCCAACAATCCAAAACTCATATAGCACAGCAAACTCGTAAGGATTTCAAGAATTATGTTAGGCTAAATCATTGAACGTTGGAACACAACTTATTAAGATGATTGGTCATAGACCAACGTGGCATCATCCAAACACGATCATACATAAACACAATACCAATGTTCGAACATAAGGTGTAAATGAGACAAGGAGCGCCTTTGTGCTTTGTTTCATAACCAATGGTCTTTCTTAGAGAGTGAAAATTAATTTCACCAAAAGGCACAAGAAACCTATTAAGCAGATGACTAGTCAATCATAATCAGTGGGAGCATAAGTTGACTAGTCAACCAAGGCAATATCATAACAAGCATAACTGGATGACTAGTCAACCACAATCAGCATGAGCATATGTTGACTAGTCAACACAAGCAATAACATAACAAGCAGCAATTTTAGTATCGACCCTGAAGAAGACATGATTTTGGTTTTAAAACCACAAACATGAACTAGCAAATATATCAAGTGATCAACGATGTATTAGCTATTATAGCCTAGTCCAAGTCTTCAAGCACAGTAAGTAAGAAAGAGAGAGGATAACCCCATGTGCAAACAAAACAATTGCAACTAACTCTGATAGATAGAATATGAATTAGATTTCATGCTCAGAGATAAGGCAAGATGGACAGAGGAGGTTCAGAGCCAAAAGAAAAACACAAGAGATGAAAAAATATCACTCTTGGAGAGACAAGTATATAATGAACCTTCAAGACAAAGTCAAAGCATAGATTCAACCTATTTGATTTTCATCACTCAATCTGGCCATTTATTATGTTTGTTATTTGCACATCCCAGACTTAAGTGCTTGAGTGGCCCAATTTTGCGGCTCTTGCTCTAGATTCTTCAATCATATCACCTTATACCTTCCTAGAGTCGTGACTACATTGGTCACACTTCTTTTTTTTTTTTTTTTTTTTTTTTTTTTTTTTTTTTAAATTGCCTAAGAGAGTGAGATAAGATAGGAGATTATAACAATGATTGTCCACAATGTATCACAACACTTGTCTCACCAATAGGACGTAAAAACACAAAAAAAAATGTCATCTAATGGCTCCAAACTAGAAGGGGGGAATTATGCACAAATCAGGCAAAGCATAAAATGATTCAAACTTCACACCATCAGAAATCAGAAGAAACAGATGTTTTTGACATTTGCACACCAAGTAAACAAAAATTTATATTTGACTAGTAGATGACTAGTCAACAGTTCTGCAATGTGCTGAAGATAAGGAACAGACAAGCTAATCAATCAATTGAGCAAAGGCCAATGGACTACCTAAGTGTGACATGTTTCTGAAAGTCCAAGGCCTTGGTAAGTATATCTGCTAGCTGTTTCTCAGAGGGAACAAATTCCAAAGATAGAATTTTGTCTTCCACAAGATCTCTAATAAAATGGTGCTTAATATCTATATGCTTAGTCCTAGAGCATTGAACAGGATTTTTAGAAATATCTATGGCACTCATGTTGTCACAATAGATTAGAAAGCATGATTGAGCAAGACCATAGTCTTCCAACATTTATCTCATCCAAAGGAGTTGAGTGCAACAACTCCCAGCTGCAACATACTCTGCTTCAGTAGTGGATAAGGAGATAGAGTTCTGTTTTTTGCTATGCAAAGCAACTAGGTTGTTGCCTACATAAAAGACCTCCCCGGAAGTGCTTTTCCTATCATCACTACAACCTGTCCAATCGGCATCACTATACCCAATAAGATTGACACAAGTGTCATAGGTATACCACAACCCAAACTCAAAAGTTCTACTCACATATTTTATGATTCTTTTGACAGCAAACAAATGAGACTCTTTGGGATCACTTTGGAACCTAGCACAAAACCCTTACACTATAGGAAATGTCAGGTCTTCTTGCAGTCAAGTAGAGAAGGCTTCCTATCATGCTTCTATAGAGAGTTTTCAACAAAGACAGATGAGCTGGGATTCTGAGAATAATTATGACAAGTTGACAGGTCAACTGGAACAGAATTGTCAAGAGTTGACTGGTCAACCGATTTGCTAAAGGTTGACAGGTCAACCACTAGATCCAAACCTGAAGATTCTCCCTCAAGCATAGAAGATAAAAGACCATCCTCATCTAATGCCATCTCAGTAGAGGCAGCAAAGTCATCAATATTGACATGATGGTTTCGGACCTATAATTGTATACTCTAGAGGCTCGGCTTGAAGTGGAATACCCAAGAAAAAATCTGTTGTCACTTTTAAAGTCAAACTTAGCAAGGTGTTCCCAATTTCTTAAGATAAAACATGTGCTACCAAAGACTCTAAAATAAGACACATTGGGTTTCTTACCTTTCCAAAGCACATAGGGAGTTTGTTTGGCACCATACCTCAAAAACTCCCTGTCTGAGATGCAACAAGCTGTATTTACAGCTTTACCTCAAAAATATTTAGCAAAATTTTTGCTATTGAGCATCATCCTAACCATCTCAACAAGAACTCTATATTTTTTTTTCATAACACCATTTTGCTGAGGTGTAATAGGTGCAGAGAACTCATGCTTAATTCCCATCTCCTCACAAAATTTCAGAAACTGAGAATTCTCAAACTCAAAACCATGATCTGTTCTAATTCTAACAAGAGGCAGATGACTAGTCATCTTAACTTTTTGTAAAAAGTGGCAGACAGATTTAAACCTTTGAAAGGTTTCTGATTTTTCAAGCAAGAATAAGACCCAAATAAACCCAAAGAAGTCATCTACAATTGCTAGGATGTATTCCTTGCCAACAAGGAAAGAGGTTTGGACAAGATCAACAAGATAAATGTGAACAAGTTCAAAAGAACATGAAATTTTGTTGATCACCCAAGATTCAAAGCACTGTGAGAGAGATGATTGAAAGACATGCATGCAATGACCATATTTAAAAAAAAATTAAAACAAATGAATCCTAATCAAACAAAAGAACAAGGTGCAAATGCATGACAATGTATCTAGACTCCATGAAGCACACACAAACAAGAGAATGGTCTAGATACATAAGATGAAGAAACTAGTCACCAACATGAGGAAGAACATGGTCTTCCTTCTTGATCCAAACTTGCTTTACTTTTGAGACTTCATGAGGCAAAGAGAACACTGTAGGAATTTTGACAACTTTATAAAGAAGATCATTCACTTGAGTTTGAAGTGAGTCATCATTTACTTTCTTGAAATGAACAAAAGGTTTTTGCTCAAAATTCCTAAGCTCAAAACACTTTGGTCTAATGTGTCCTAATGTGCCACAATGATGGCATATAGGAATGAACCTTTTTGGTTGTTGAAAACCAAATTTTGCAAGTGAAAAATGTTTATCTCTTGTACAAATAACAGATTTTGCAAGCTCACATGTTTTAAGAGATGAAATATGGTTCTTAAAGCCATTTGCATCGGTTGCTCTAGACACATTCCTTAGAGCATTACACCTAGGTCGAATATGACCTTTCACACCACAATGGTAACAAGTAGGAATGAATCTTTGAGTCCTAGTTGGCTCTAAAACATCAAACTTTGTATTTGACTCCTTGACAAATGTGGTCAAATGAGGAGGGGCATATGAACTAGAACAACCATAACCAAAAGCAATTTTGTCTCCATGAACCTTACCCATATTCAACATTTTATCCACCTTTTTAGCCCCTATGGTAAGCTTGATCACCATGTCATTTGCCTCATTTATCTGAGTCAACAAATTCTTGTTGGAGGCATGGAAAACCAAGTTGTTTTCCTTGAGCACATTCAATTGGTTTGAAATGTCATTTTTAATGACAATCAATGAATCCTTTTCACTCTTCAAGGTCTCAATATTTTCACTCAATTCATTATTTGCTTCTTTAAAAGTGCAATTAAGAATTTCCAGGTTCTTTACCTTCCTTTCAAGTAGGAAATTTCTTTCCTTAAGCTTGGAAGTTTCAGTAAAAAGGACATCATACTTTTCACACATACCCAGGTATGACTGGTCATCCTGTTTCCTGTATGACTGGTCATCCTGCCTATCATCTCCAGACACAGATTCATTTTTTGAATCAGATTTTCCTTCCTTAACTACATGAACTCTAGCAATGCTAGAGTTATGAACAGAACCAACAAGGGCAAAATTATTTGTCTCTTCAAAAGATGAAGTGATATAGTTATTGGAATCAACACTATCACTATCACTCCATTGTGCACTAATTGACTCTTCTCTCCCATTAGACTCTATCATGTGGTTATTTGCACATTCCACATCAGTGTGACCAGCACCACCACATAGATAGCACTTTACAAGACCCTTCAAACTTTTGTCCTCCCTAAAGCCATAAGAGTCCAAAAAATTCATCTCCTTAAAAACATTGTCTTGAGACACACATGTAGACGAGCTAAGAAGATTTTGACAATTCCTAGTGACTTTGGTTTTACCTTTGACAACCCTTCTATATTTCTGAACAAACAAGGCAAGCTCATCATGAATGCAAGGAGCAATTTGGTCCATTTTTATGTTTGCAAACCTAATACCAATTAGCACCCAAAGGATCTCTCTATTTATATTAAGAGCTGGTGCTCTGATACCAATTGAAATTGGTACTTAGGTGACGAGGGGTAAATTTAAAAGATATTCAACCAAGAACGCAGCAAACTTCACACACTCTAGACCTTGACCAAATACTCTTATGACTAGTCAACTGTCATATATGAATTATACCAAACAATAACATACACAGAGCACACCAAGATGTACCTGCAAGCCTAGAGAATTACTAGTGACAACCTAGGCACTCAGAAGGACCCGTCAATCTAGGCATCCCATGTGCTAGCAACAACTATGGTGAAAGTGTGTGAAGACCAAACAGCAGAATCAAGCAAACACCAAACAGCAGAAAAAGATGACTAGTCAACTGCACAAACCCAGATGACTAGTCAACTGTCAAGAACACAAACCCAGAAAATTTACAGAGTTGGAAACCAGAAACTGTTTACCCAGAAACCCACCATTGGGAAAAACTGGGGGTCATCAACCGACCAGGCAATCCACTAAGTAGAAAAAGATTCTTACAAAGGAACACAAGCAAGCTCAAGAAAAACCTAGATCTATTTAGGAAGATGAGCTATACCTCCTTTGTGCAATCTTCTTCTCCAACTTAGCAAAGCTTGAAGCTCAGTTCTTCATGGCAATGGCAGCTCCTTCTCCAGCTCGTTCATCCCATGGCACTAGCTTGCAAGCTCCAACACAAACCGAAACCAAAATTTGGATTCAAAGGAGAATGACCAATTTCTTCAAGAAACCATACTCTTGAAGAAATCAATCTTGAATCTGACCTAGATATAAATGATAGAATGATTTAAGTAGCTAGATGCAGATTTGTGTTTCAAATGCAGTTTTTCAAAAAGAAATCAATTGGAAAAACTCATAGATGAAATAAGATGGTTCTCTCGAGGAAGAAGAAGCGAAAGATGGCAAGCCAAACTTTCCAAAACTTCCACCCAAAAGAGACAACGACCAAATGACCAAAAACGTAGCCTTTACAGCCAAAAAATTCCTTAGGTCAGAAAGCCCAGATGGCAGCAGAGAGAGAGAAAGAGGAATAGGACAAAACAGTTTGTTATCCAGCTGGAAATCCTACAGAGCAAGGATGACTAGTCATCTGAGAAACGGATGACTAGTCATCAGTTTTATGAAGACTGTTTTATGAAATGATATGCAATGCACAATACCTTTGTCAAATTGCATGAACCTCCATACAGCAGAAGTTAGAGAAGAGCACCAAGAAAGGTTTTCCTTAATCTAAACTTGAGCTTGATAAATAACAACACACATCCTATTACAAAGTTGTCAAGGGAAGCCAAAAGAAAATAGTAAAAACCATACATTAACAATCTCCCCCTTTTTGGCTTTCCTTGACAACACACTCTCTAAAAACACTCAACCCAAAACTGAGACTAGGAGATGATGGAGTGAAGGTACCTGCAAGAGACCACCAATCTTTAGGCACACACACAAGCATTATCACAGAATTTTTAAAACAATATGTGATGTGGGGTTGAGAGTGTTCTCCCCCTTGTTGATAAGGAAAGTGCAAAAAGGCAGAGAGATAGAAACAACATACAAAGGAATTAACCACAAAAGGATAGGCAGATATGAACAAGGTTAACAGCACATAACATAGATTGATGACCAGTCAAATAACAGTTGTTCAAACAGTACAGAACATAGATTGATGACTATCAAATACCAGTTGTTCAAAACAGGACAGAAGAACTCCCCTATCAAAATGCAGACTACCCACAATGTGATTACAAAAACAACTCCCCCTATCAACATGCACAACCTGTCCAAATTACTCTTCCTAAAGCAAAACACCCCTTTTAGAAAACATACTTCCCTTGAGTGTCATATAACATAAAGGACATAACCCTTTGACGTACTGATTCAGCAAACTTTCCATAAATACCAACAAACACAAAAGTGCATCAAGCTAAAAGAATAAGAAATGGAGCACAAGTTGCAAGGAATCATACCTAAAGCAATTAAAATCAAGTGGCTGAATTGAATTTCAACGGTACACATTACACATAAAGAAACTCCCCTAAAAAGACAAAGTTTAAAGCAACATATTTTATCAAAACAAGGGACAACCAATGAATTTTTATTTACACAACGTAGTGCAAAATCAAGACAAAGCACCAAGATTTCAAAATTTAAGGCATCAATCATTGTCAAATTTGAAGAAAGCACCAAGCAAGATGAACCCTAAATTTTTGCTCAAAATTGAGGACATGTGAGAAAGAGCACAAGAAATAAGTCTCTAGGTTGTCCAAAAAACCCAACCCAGCTTTCCAAAACACAAGAAGAAGAGAGTGGACTAGTGAAACGGACTAGTCACGCAGTCTAAATTGAGGTGGCATCAAAAGACCAACAACCTCATAGACATAGCCAAGAACAAAGAGAGCAATCAATCGAGATAAGGCTTAGAAAGGCAACATTGATGTATGAAAATGATAAAAACAACCAGCAAGAATGTTGCCAAACACATGCATCTCAAAGAAAACTCCCCCAACAAAATAAATTAGCCAACAATCCAAACTCATATAGCACAGCAAACTCTCGTAAGGATTTCAAAGAATTATGTTAGGCTAAATCATTGAACGTTGGAACACAACTTATTAAGATGATTGGTCATAGACCAAAGTGGCATCATCCAAACACTATCATACATAAACACAATACCAATGTTCAACATAAGTGTAAATGAGACAAGGAGCGCCTTTGTGCTTTGTTTCATAACCAATGGTCTTTCTTACGAGTGAAAATAAATTTCACCAAAAGGCACAAGAAACCTATTAAGCAGATGATAGTCAATCATAATCGTGGGAGCATAAGTTGACTAGTCAACCAAGGCAATATCATAACAAGCATAACTGGATGACTAGTCAACCACAATCAGCATGAGCATATGTTGACTAGTCAAGACAAGCAAACATAACAAGCAGCAATTTTAGTATCGACCTGAAGAAGACATGATTTTGGTTTTAAAACCCAAACATGAACTAGCAAATATATCAAGTGATCAAGGATGTATTAGCTATTATAGCCTAGTCCCAAGTCTTCAAGCACAGTAAGTAAAGAAAGAGAGAGGATAACCCCATGTGCAAACAAAACAATGCAACTAACTCTGATAGATAGAATATGATTTAGATTTCATGCTCAGAGATAAGGCAAGATGGACAGAGGAGGTTCAAGCCAAAAGAAAAACACAAGAGATGAAAAATATCACTCTTGGAGAGACAAGTATATAATGAACCTTCAAGACAAAGTCAAAGCATAGATTCAACCTATTTGATTTTCATCACTCAATCTGGCCATTTATTGTTGTTGTTATTTGCACATCCCAGACTTAAGTGCTTGAGTGGCCCAATTTTGCGGCTCTTGCTCTAGATTCTTCAATCATATCACCTTATACCTTCCTAGAGTCGTGACTACTTGGTCACACTTCCCTTTTTTTTTTTTTTTTAATTATTTTTTGTTTTAACAAATTGCCTAAGAGAGTGAGATAAGATAGGAGATTATAACATGATTGTCCACAATGTATCACAACACTTGTCTCACCAATAGGACGTAAAAACACAAAAAAAAATGTCATCTAATGGCTCCAAACTAGAAGGGGGAATTATGCACAAATCAGGCAAAGCATAAAATGATTCAACTTCACACCATCAGAAATCAGAAGAACAGATGTTTTTGACATTTGCACACCAAGTAAACAAAATTTATATTTGACTAGTAGATGACTAGTCAACAGTTCTGCAATGTGCTGAAGATAGGAACGACAAGCTAATCAATCAATTGAGCAAAGGCCAATGGACTACCTAAGTTTGACATGTTTCTGAAAGTCCAAGGCCTTGGTAAGTATATTTGCTAGCTGTTTCTCAGAGGGAACAAATTCCAAAGAGAATTTTGTCTTCCACAAGATCTCTAATAAAATGGTGCTTAATATCTATATGCTTAGTCCCTAGAGCATTGAACAGATTTTTAGAAATATCTATGGCACTCATGTTGTCACAATAGATTAGAAAGCATGATTGAGCAAGACCATAGTCTTCCAACATTATCTCATCCAAAGGAGTTGAGTGCAACAACTCCCAGCTGCACATACTCTGCTTCAGTAGTGATAAGGAGATAGAGTTCTGTTTTTTTGCTATGCAAAGCAACTAGGTTGTTGCCTACATAAAAGACCTCCCGCAGAAGTACTTTTCCTATCATCACTACAACCTGCCCAATCGGCATCACTATACCCAATGATTGACACAAGTGTCATAATTATACCACAACCCCAACTCGAAAGTTCTACTCACATATTTTATGATTCTTTTGATAGCAAACAAATGAGACTCTTTGGGATCACATTTGGAACCTAGCACAAAACCCTTACACTATAGGAAATGTCAGGTATTCTTGCAGTCAAGTAGAGAAGGCTTCCTATCATGCTTCTATAGAGTGTTTTCAACAAAGACAGATGAGCTGGGATTCTGAGATAATTATGACAAGTTGACAGGTCAACTAGAATAGAATTGTCAAGAGTTGACTGGTCAAACCGATTTGCTAAAGGTTGACAGGTCAACCACTAGATCCAAACCTGAAGATTCTCCCTCAAGCATAGAAGATAAAAGACCATCCTCATCTAATGCCATCTCAGTAGAGGCAGCAAAGTCATCAATATTGACATGATGGTTTCGGACCTATAATTGTATACTCTAGAGGCTTGGCTTGAAGTGGAATACCCAAGAAAAATCTGTTGTCACTTTTAAAGTCAAACTTAGCAAGGTGTTCCCAATTTCTTAAGATAAAACATGGTTCTACCAAAGACTCTAAAATAAGACACATTGGGTTTCTTACCTTTCCAAAGCACATAGGGAGTTTGTTTGGCACCATACCTCAAAAACTCCCTGTCTGAGATGCAACAAGCTGTATTTACAACTTTACCTCAAAATATTTAGCAAAATTTTTGCTATTGAGCATCATCCTAACCATCTCAACAAGAACTCTATATTTTTTTTTCATAACACCATTTTGCTGAGGTGTAATAGGTGCAGAGAACTCATGCTTAATTCCCATCTCCTCACAAAATTTCAGAAACTGAGAATTCTCAAACTCAAAACCATGATCTGTTCTAATTCTAACAAGAGGCAGATGACTAGTCATCTTAACTTTTTGTAAAAAGTGGCAGACAGATTTAAACCTTTGAAAGGTTTCTGATTTTTCAAGCAAGAATAAGACCCAAATAAACCCAAAGAAGTCATCTACAATTGCTAGGATGTATTCCTTGCCAACAAGGAAAGAGGTTTGGACAAGATCAACAAGATAAATGTGAACAAGTTCAAAAGAACATGAAATTTGTTGATCACCCAAGATTCAAAGCACTGTGAGAGAGATGATTGAAAAGACATGCAATGACCAATGACCATAAAAATAAAAAAAAAAAAACAATGAATCCTAATCAAACAAAAGAACAAGGTGCAAATGCATGACAATGTATCTAGACTCCATGAAGCACACACAAACAAGAGAATGGTCTAGATACATAAGATGAAGAAACTAGTCACCAAACATGAGGAAGAACATGGTCTTCCTTCTTGATCCAAACTGCTTTACTTTTGAGACTTCATGAGGCAAAGAGAACACTGTAGGAATTTTGACAACTTTATAAAGAAGATCATTCACTTGAGTTTGAAGTGAGTCATCATTTACTTTCTTGAAATGAACAAAAGGTTTTTGCTCAAAATTCCTAAGCTCAAAACACTTTGGTCTAATGTGTCCTAATGTGCCACAATGATGGCATATAGGAATGAACCTTTTTGGTTGTTGAAAACCAAATTTTGCAAGTGAAAAATGTTTATCTCTTGTACAAAACAGATTTTGCAAGCTCACATGTTTTAAGAAATGAAATATGGTTCTTAAAGCCATTTGCATCGGTTGCTCTAGACACATTCCTTAGAGCATTACACCCTAGGTCGAATATGACCTTTCACACCACAATGGTAACAAGTAGGAATGAATCTTTGAGTCCTAGTTGGCTCTAAAACATCAAACTTTGTATTTGACTCCTTGACAAATGTGGTCAAATGAGGAGGGGCATATGAACTAGAACAACCATAACCAAAAGCAATTTTGTCTCCATGAACCTTACCCATATTCAACATTTTATCCACCTTTTTAGCCCTATGGTAAGCTTGATCACCATGTCATTTGCCTCATTTATCTGAGTCAACAAATTCTTGTTGGAGGCATGGAAAACCAAGTTGTTTTCCTTGAGCACATTCAATTGGTTTGAAATGTCATTTTTAATGACAATCAATGAATCCTTTTCACTCTTCAAGGTCTCAATATTTTCACTCAATTCATTATTTGCTTCTTTAAAAGTGCAAATTAAGAATTTCCAGGTTCTTTACCTTCCTTTCAAGTAGGAAATTTCTTTCCTTAAGCTTGGAAGTTTCAGTAAAAAGGACATCATACTTTTCACACATACCCAGGTATGACTGGTCATCCTGTTTCCTGTATGACTGGTCATCCTGCCTATCATCTCCAGACACAGATTCATTTTTTGAATCAGATTTTCCTTCCTTAACTACATGAACTCTAGCAATGCTAGAGTTATGAACAGAACCAACAAGGGCAAAATTATTTGTCTCTTCAAAAGATGAAGTGATATAGTTATTGGAATCAACACTATCACTATCACTCCATTGTGCACTAATTGACTCTTCTCTCCCATTAGACTCTATCATGTGGTTATTTGCACATTCCACATCAGTGTGACCACACCACCACATAGATAGCACTTTACAAGACCCTTCAAACTTTTGTCCTCCCTAAAGCCATAAGAGTCCAAAAAATTCATCTCCTTAAAAACATTGTCTTGAGACACACATGTAGACGAGCTAGGAAGATTTTGACAATTCCTAGTGACTTTGGTTTTACCTTTGACAACCCTTCTATATTTCTGAACAAACAGGCAAGCTCATCATGAATGCAAGGAGCAATTTGGTCCATTTTTATGTTTGCAAACCTAATACCAATTAGCACCCAAAGGATCTCTCTATTTATATTAAGAGCTGGTGCTCTGATACCAATTGAAATGGTACTTAGGTGACGAGGGGTAAATTTAAAAGATATTCAACCAAGAACGCAGCAAACTTCACACACTCTAGACCTTGACCAAATACTCTTATGACTAGTCAACTGTCATATATGAATTATACCAAACAATAACATACACAGAGCACACCAAGATGTACCTGCAAGCCTAGAGAATTACTAGTGACAACCTAGGCACTCAGAAGGACCCGTCAATCTAGGCATCCCATGTGCTAGCAACAACTATGGTGAAAGTGTGTGAAGACCAAACAGCAGAATCAAGCAAACACCAAACAGCAGAAAAGATGACTAGTCAACTGCACAAACCCAGATGACTAGTCAACTGTCAAGAACACAAACCCAGAAAATTTACAGAGTTGGAAACCAGAAACTGTTTACCCAGAAACCCACCATTGGGAAAAACTGGGGGTCATCAACCGACCAGGCAATCCACTAAGTAGAAAAAGATTCTTACAAAGGAACACAAGCAAGCTCAAGAAAAACCTAGATCTATTTAGGAAGATGAGCTATACCTCCTTTGTGCAATCTTCTTCTCCAACTTAGCAAAGCTTGAAGCTCAGTTCTTCATGGCAATGGCAGCTCCTTCTCCAGCTCGTTCATCCCATGGCACTAGCTTGCAAGCTCCAACACAAACCGAAACCAAAATTTGGATTCAAAGGAGAATGACCAATTTCTTCAAGAAACCATACTCTTGAAGAAATCAATCTTGAATCTGACCTAGATATAAATGATAGAATGATTTAAGTAGCTAGATGCAGATTTGTGTTTCAAATGCAGTTTTTCAAAAAGAAATCAATTGGAAAAACTCATAGATGAAATAAGATGGTTCTCTCGAGGAAGAAGAAGCGAAAGATGGCAAGCCAAACTTTCCAAAACTTCCACCCAAAAGAGACAACCACCAAATGACCAAAAACGTAGCCTTTACAGCCAAAAATTCCTTAGGTCAGAAAACCCAGATGGCAGCAGAGAGAGAGAAAGAGGAATAGGACAAAACAGTTTGTTATCCAGCTGGAAATCCTACAGAGCAAGGATGACTAGTCATCTGAGAAACGGATGACTAGTCATCAGTTTTATGAAGACTGTTTTATGAAATGATATGCAATGCACAATACCTTTGTCAAATTGCATGAACCTCCATACAGCAGAAGTTAGAGAAGAGCACCAAGAAAGGTTTTCCTTAATCTAAACTTGAGCTTGATAAATAACAACACACATCCTATTACAAAGTTGTCAAGGGAAGCCAAAAGAAAATAGTAAAAACCATACATTAACATGAAGCCAAAGCCTCTATTTAAAGGGCCGTATCAAAGAGTGTCGGCAATATTGGATACTTAAAATATTACTATTGAGGCACGGAATACTTGCTAGGACTTGTCTTTCTTCTTTATTAGAGAATATTGACTGTAGAAGCATGCTAACTTTCTTTCTTTTATGATGACTGTCGGAGAATATTGACAGTTTGAGCTTTTCTTTAGTCTGAACTAAGATCATAAGGATCTTGACTATCTTGATAATCTGCCCACCCGCATCTTTTGGGAGGAGGTCTTCTGACTTGATGGTATTTGAGGCTGACTAGTGGAAGATTGGGATTTTGGAGAAGCATCATTATCATCTTCTTCATCATCCATTTGTGAGCTTGAATTATCAATTGTCTGGCAATTTCTTGTAATTCTGACTTTGATCTTCCTTCGATTGGGAGGGAAGCATGAGATGTGCCAGAAGAAGAGGGCTTTTGGAAAGTTTTCACTAGAGGAAACTCAATGTTGACTTGATCAATAATTCTTTCAATTTTGAATTTATCCCACCACTTGATTGAAAATTGTCGAGATAAGACTCGAGAGTCCCAATTAACTTGGTAAGACCATTTTAAGATCCAGGGACTTTGAATTTGGCCACAAATATAAGGAGATTGGGGAAAAATAATTCCGATTCTTCGAATTTATATTTATTGGAAAAATAATTAACTGAATCTTGTAATTGAGGTGGAAAAAGATCAATGACTGGATCGTGTTTTTCCCACCAGTGGAGAAACCAGAAGGGAAAGGGACTTTTGAATTTACTATCGAAATTAATGAACCATGAGTGACTGAAGTCAACTGTTTGATGAAGGAAAATAGTATACCAGACTTCAATGTAGTCATAATAACAATATTGGAGGGTTGACTGGAGAGTTTTTAGATCATAAGGGTGTTTACCCCATTCTTCTTGGCTCGAGATTTGGTGAATGTATAAAGAATGGTAAAGTATGATGTGGGGATTATTGCGATATTTGATTGGCTTAATTTCGACTGACTGGGTTTCATTGAGGATATCTTTGTAATATTTGAGGGATTTATATGGACTTTTGGAGAACATAATGAAAATTTGGGGGAAAGTAGGCTTTTGCAATTGTGACTGGGTTGGCAATGTTGTCATAGATGGATTCAAAGACGAAAAGATGGGTAGAACTTTTTGAGGAATAAGGGGATGACTTGCGTAAAGGTACTGGGGATCGGGTGACTTGGGTACTGACTTGGAAGGGATCATAACTGAAAATTAAAGCTGACTAATAATTCGGGCGACTGTGGTCCCTAAACTGGAGAACCTGTTGGTTATTTGAATTGGGGAACATCCCGGGAATGGGACAATCTGGGAAGGAGACTCTGACTTGACCGGATTCATTGATGCTGGAAGTATTCTGAGTGACTGGGGTTGACTGATTGGTTCTTTTTGTTTATCGGGTCTTTTTGCCGCCATTGTTTCCCCTGTAAGAATTCCCTGGTGAGAAAATCTGGAATGGATTCTCACTTCCTCTCAGATATTCTATATTAAAATAAAAAATACTTAAAATAGCTTGCCATCGTGCAAAAATCAGTTTTGAAGCAATATTTTGAACATCTTTTTCTAAAACATGTTTTGCACTTTTACAATCAACTCTAAAGATTTGATAAGAGTCAACTCCAAAGATTCCTAGGTTCTCTTAATTATGTCTCTAATTTCTATCAGAATTTGAGAAAACAATGCAAGCCCTTGTTTGACAGACTTCAAAATAATCCTCCCCCTTGGACTCCTAGTCATACAGAGATTGTCAAACAGATAAAGATTCATGTCAAAACATTACCTTGTCTCGGAATTCCTTCAGTTAATTCTTTCAAGATAGTTGAAACTGATGCTTCAGAAATAAGTTATGGAGGCATTCTCAAACAAAGAGTCATTCCAAATCAGCCAGAACAAATTATTCGTTTTCATTCTGGAATCTGGTCACAATCACAATATAATTATAGTACTATTAAGAAAGAAATATCATCTATAGTATTATGCATTACAAAATTTCAAGATGATTTTACTAAATCAAAATTTTTCAGTGAGAGTTGATTGTAAAAGTGCAAAACATGTTTTAGAAAAAGATGCTGAACTAATTTTTTGTCATTTTGCTCAGGAATTTTAAAGGGACTGGCTGTGATGTTAGCATTTTTATGACCAATAATTATTGTTTCTACCAGGGGGTGGCTGGCTATGACTTCAGTGTTATCTTCTCTTTTCCAGTTTTCTTGTGTTAAAGTGTTTAACTCTTTGGGCATGTAGTGACTTTCAACAAAATCAAGGTCGAAAATTCTGACTTAGTTCTTTCCATAAAATTTTTCCACTCATTAAAGATTTGTTGTCTTTGTTCTTTATCTGGGTAGACTGTGTGATAATTATTTCTTCTGACTAGATTTTCTGGGGCATTTAAATGACTGTTTAAGATTTTCCTAATCAATTTTAAATTCTTTATTGAGGGTTCGTAACTGGTTATCTACAGGGATGGCTTCAGCTTCAAATCAGTTTGTGTGGGGGAATCTGGAGAATATGATTTTTCATCTTCTTTAATTGGTTTCTTACCATAACACGGATGGTTCACTTGGGAAGTTTTTCTTAAAGATTCTAATTTTAAATCAATTAAAGTTTTTTCTAACTCTAGGTCTCTTTCTAGAGTAGAAGAAGAGGTCGCAAAGTAATGCCTAGCAGGAGTATGTCTTAGGGATTGACCAGGTGTTGGGAGTTGGTGTAATTGAACTGAAGACTTTTGAGGGGGTTAATTTCCAAAATTAATTTTAATTGTGCCGTCCAAGTATTGTTGAATATAATCTAAATTATTTAAACTATGTTGAATGGAAGCAGGTTGATTTTTGGTGATTAGTGTCCAATCGAGAGGTAGAGTGATTTATGACCATTTGATTGTATGGGGAACTCTTATATTAGCATAAGCTTTACTACTTTGAATGAGCAAGGTTTGGTCTTTTGGACTTTTGTTAAGGGCTTGGAAATTCATATTGGTTCTTGTGACTTTATAATAAGTTCTATAGACTAAAGCTAAAGGTTGGGTACCTGGTAGGACTTTATACCCTAAAGTTTTAATATTTAATGTTAGAGTTTTCAATATGTGAGGATCACTAAGGCTTACTGTAAAATCTGGGTAACAATCGAAATGAATTGGACCATTAAATAAGCTTGACCCAATTATTCCTAAGGTACTATCACTAAAGTTGGTGAATCTGGCATCGCGTAGGCAAAGTAAAATAGAGGCATTTAGTCCTAATCTGGTAAGGGGTTTGACTGCAACTTGGACGAGACCAATATGAAGGAAATTGTTTCCAACATTCTTATGTTTCTTTATTGAGTCGAGATTTAATAATTGACATGTTTCGTGTTCTTTACTTAAGGCATAGACTTGTTCGACCGTATTCACATGGGTTGTACTTTTGAAACTTGAGAATGACCATTTTTTCTTACAAATTTCTGTAGTAGGAATTTTGGGGATATTCCAATCTTTATAGTCTATTTCATTACTAGATTCATATTCTATTTGTTCTTCATTAACTATTTCTGGGAGTTTACTAATACTGGCTCTAGAGTTGCTATTGTTACAAGAGTTTCTTCTAAAGGGGCGACTCATCTGGACAAGGGTGATTGGTTCTCTTACAAGGGTAAGAAGAATGGCTAACTATCCTATAATGGGTTCAAGGGTTCTTGGGGACTGAAGGGTTTTCCCTCTCTCCGCTTATGCCACATCCGCTCATGCCTCACCTGGGACTTATTGTTTGGAATCTAGGACTTATTGTTTGGACCAAAGAGAAAAAGGAACAGTAAACAGGAAGACTTTGAAAGGCTACAGAATAAAAGCAAACTTGAAACACAGAGAAGAAGACCAGTGACTTTGAACACAAAGACGCAGATTTAGAAATTACTCTTCAACACTTATGGCTCTGATACCAAAAGGGATCTAGAAGCCAGAGAGAAGCGTACTGATAGTAATTAAGCTAAGAAAATAAAATATGCGAAAATTATACATGAATGAAAGTAATGAATAAATGAAAATATGTGTAATTGAAAACATTGAAATTTGGAATTGCAAACTTATAGAAAATCTTGACTGGAAGATTTTATTAATAGATAGCACTCATAATTTACAGTGGTGGTTTTCCCGAGGGAGTAAGAGAAAACTTTGAAACTAAGAAAACTAAAATTATATTCTAAGTTACATTCTGACTACAACTAGGCTGAAGCCTCTTTAAATAGATCAATACTACCAGACTGTTGGCAGCATTGGATGCGTGGATGTGTACTGTTGAAGCACGGGTTATCTGCTGGAGCTATCATTCTCGCTTTTGACTTGTCTTTTCTTTTACTTTTTTCTTTATCAGGGAATATTGACTGTAGATCCCTCCAGGTATCAGAGCCATAAGTGTTGAAGAGTCAATTCTAAATCTACGTCTCTGTGATCAAAGTCACTGGTCTTCTTCTCTCTGTTTGAAGTTTGCTTTTGTTCTATAACCTTTTAGAGTCTTCCTATTTACTGTTCCTTCTTCTCTCTGGTCCAAACAGTAAGTCCTAGATTCCAAACAATAAGTCCCAGGTGAGGCATGAGCGGAGAGAGAGAAAACCATTCAGTCCCCAGGAACCCTTGAACTTTTTATAAGATAGTTAGCCATTCTTCTTACCCTTGCAAGAAAACCAATAACCCTTGTCCAGATGAGTCGCCTTTTTAGAACAAACTCTTGTAACAGTAGCAGTTGTATAGCCAGTATTAGTAAACTCCCAGAAATAGTTAATGAAGAACAAATAGAATATGAATCTAGTATGAAATAGACTATAAAGATTGGAATATCCCCAAAATTCATACTACAGAAAATTGTAAGAAAAAATGGTCACTCTCAAGTTTCAAAAGTACAACCCATGTTAAAACGGTCGAACAAGTCTATGCCTTAAGTAAAGAACACGAAACATGTCAATTATTAAATCTCGACTCAATAAAGAAACATAAGAACAATGGAAACAATTTCCTTCATATTGGTCTCATCCAAGTTGCAGTCAAACCCCTTACCAGATTAGGACTAAATGCCTCTATTTTACTTTGCCTACGCGATGCCAGATTCACCAACTTTAGTGATAGTACCTTAGGAATAATTGAGTCAAGCTTATTTAATGGTCCAATTCATTTCGATTGTTACCCAGATTTTACAGTAAGCCTTAGTGATCCTCACATATTGAAAACTATAACATTAAATATTAAAACTTCAGGATATAAGTCTTACCAGGTACCCAACCTTTAGCTTTAGTCTATAGAATTTATTATAAAGTCACAGGAACCAATATGAATTTCCAAGCCCTTAACAAAAGTCCAAAAGACCAAACCTTGCACATTCAAAGTAGTAAAGCTTATGCTAATATAAGAGTTCCCCATACAATCAAATGGTCATAAGTCACTCTACCTCTAGATTGGACACTAATCACCAAAAATCAACCTGCTCCCATTCAACATGGTTTAAATAATTTAGATTATATTCAACAATACTTGGACGGCACAATTAAAATTAATTTTGGAAATCAACCCCCTCAAAAGTCTTCAGTTGAATTACACCAACTCCCAACACCTGTGTTAATGTATGGTTTTTACTATTTTCTTTTGGCTTCCCTTGACAACTTTGTAATAGATGTGTAATGTAATTTATCAAGCTCAAGTCTAGATTAGGGAAAACTTTTATTGGTGCTCTTCTCTAATCTCTGCTCTATGGTGGCTCAAGCAAGTTGACAAAGGTATTGAGCATTGCATATCATTACATAAACAATCTTCATAAAATGATGACTAGTCATCCGTTTCTCAGATGACTAGTCATCCTTGCTTCCAGCTGGATAACAAACTGTTTTGTCCTATTATTCTTTCTCTCTCTCAGCTGCCAAGTGGGTTTTCTGACCTAAGGAATTCGTTGGTCTGTAAAAGCCATGATATTTCTCATTTGGCAGTTGTCTCTTTTGGGGAGGAAGTTTTGGAAAGATTGGCTTGCGATCTTTCTCTTCTTCTTCCTCAAGAGAGAACCAAATATTTCATCTATGAGTTTTTCCAATTAATATCTTTTTGAAAAACTGCTTTTGAAATCCGAAATCTGCATCTAGCTACTTAAATCATCTTTCATTTATATCTAGGTCAGATTCAAGATTGATTTCTTCAAGAGTATGGTTTCTTGAAGAAATTGGTCTTTCTCCTTTGAATCCAAATTGGTTTCGGTTTGTGTTGGAGCTTGCAAGCTAGTGCCATGGGATGAACGAGCTGGAGAAGGAGCTGCCATTGCCATGAAGGACTGAGCTTCAAGCTTTGCTAAGTTGGAGAAGAAGATTGCACAAAGGAGGTATTGCTCATATTCCTAAATAGACCTAGGTGCTTCTTGAGCTTGGTTGTGTTTCCTTTGTAAGAATCTTTTTCTACTTAGTGGAGTGCCTGGTCGGTTGATGACTCCCAGTTTTTCCCAATGGTGGGTTTCTGGGTGAACAAAATCTGTTTTGCTTATCTGTAATTTTTCTGGGTCTGTGTTCTTGGTGGTTGACTAGTCATCTTTATCTGCTGTTTGATGTTTACATGATAATGATGATTTCACACACTTTCACCATAGTTGTTGCTAGCATAGGGGATGCCTAGATTGACGGGTCCTTCTGAGTGCCTAGGTTGTCACTAGTAATCTTCTAGGATTGCAGGTACATTGTGGCATGCTCTGTGTATTCTATTGGTTGTGATTGTTTCTTGACTAGTAGTTGACTAGTCATATGTGTATTTGGTCAAGGTTTAAAGTGTGTGAAGATTGCTGTGTTGTTGTGTCTTGTTTGTGTGATTAAATTTACCCCACGTCACCTGAGTACCATTTTCAATTGGTATCAGAGCGTTAGTTCTTAACAAAAATAGAGAGATCCTAGGATTTGTTTTGGTGTTTAGGTGTGCTCACTATGGAAAGGGATCGAGTTGCTGGATCTTGCAACTCCCCTCCCTATTTTGACGGCAATAACTACGCTGCATGGAGAGAAAATTTGAGATATTCCTTGATGCTCTTGATGAGTATGCAAGTGGGTATCTCACAAAAGAATGGGTTGCTCCGGTCAAGACTGTTGAGGGTGAGGTTGTGCCCAAGCCTAGGTCAGAATGGACTGAAGCTGAGGTGTTTGCTGCATATTCGAACAAGAAGGCCAGAAATGCCTTAGTTACAGCTTTGTCTAGCACACAATTTGCACATATACAACACATCCCTAATGCTAAACAAGCTTGGGATAAACTAAGGGTGGTTCATGAAGGGGATGACCAAGTTAGAACCCTAAAACTTCAGATGGTGCTTGCACAATTTGAAGAACTTAGGATGTCTGAAACTGAGTCTATTTCTGAGTTCTATGGAAGAGTTGAGATGATCACAAATGAAGCCATGAGTCTAGGTCAACCCATTGAAGAGCTTCTTGTTGTTCAGAAAATTCTTCGTGTTCTACCATCTAGGTTTAGAGCAAAGAAAACCGCAATCATGGAGGTCCAAAATTTAAATGAAATTAAGCTTGGCAAACTTGTAGGAAAATTGAAAACCTATGAGATGGAATTGAATATGGAAGAAAATGACTCCAAAAAATCAAAAAGTGTTGCACTTCAAGGAGTGCATGTTTCTTCTCCGAAAGGTGGTGATAAATCCTCAGGTTTTGAGGATGAGATGGCCTTGTTGGTCAAAAAATTTAGGAGAATTCTTAAGGATAAGGGAAAGTTTGCTAGAGAGGGCAGCTCTGGTAGTGAGAAAAATTTTAGACCATCAACTGATCGGTTTAATGAGAGGAATAAGGATGTCAAACCTTTCACGAAAGATTTTAGAAAATCTGTCAAGTGCTTCACATGTGGAGGCATTGGACACTATGCTGCTGACTGTGCAAACAATCAGAAAAAATACTCCAAAGGAAAGGACAAGGCCATGAAAGTGAGCTGGAGTGAGAGTGAAAGTGAAGGCTCTCAAGATGATTCATCTTCCTCTGATGATGATGACCAACATGTTGCCTTTGTTGCCTCTGTGCAGCCCATGTCTGATGAATCTGATTCTGAGTCAGATGACCTGTCATACGAGTCATTAGGAAGAAAATATGATTGTTTGTTTAAAGAGACCTTGTCCTTGAAAGAAGAGAGCCTCAAACTTGAGGCAAATAACCAAGATCTTCAACATGAAATTCTCATCTTAAAAGAAACCAAAAAGGAGTTGAGTGACAAATTTGAGTCTCTAGAAAAAGAAATTGATGCTCTTGTGTCAATTAGGAGTAACCTTGAGAACCAAGTTAATGTGCTCAAGGAAAGTAACATTGGTTTCCAGAACTCAAACAAACAGCTCCTAGGTGAATTGAATGAAGCAAATAGGAAGATTATATCTATGACCATTGGTGCTTCAAAAATTGACAAAATGTTGAATATGGGAAAACTTCATGGGGACAAAGGTGGTCTTGGATTTAATCACTTTGGTTCTAGTTTGTCTAGTTCTACCACTAAGTTTGTCAAATCAGAAAATCCAGTCACGGTTCCTCTTGATGTTCAGCAGGTTGTCAAGAAACCTAAGTTTGTTCCAACTTGTCACAGGTGTGGGTTGACTGGTCATATTCGACCAGTCTGTCATATGTATAGCAAAGAAAAGACCAGAAAATTGTCTCCAAAATCTAAAAGGAATCCCAGATCTTTGCAAGATCAAGTTGATCATTTGCTGAATGAGGTCACTAAGATAGCCAAACTTGTCTCCCTCAAAATGAGTTCTCCTATTGTGCCTAAGTCTACTTGGATTGCAAGAGGTCATACCAAATCTCTTGTTGTGCTAAATGCTTTTGCTGCTTCAAATATCAACTCTTGGTATTTTGATAGTGGTTGTTCCAAACATATGTCTGGGGATAAAAATGTTTTCTCATCTCTCAGCCCCTTTGATGGAGGCACTGTGACTTTTGGTGGAGGTCATAGATCTCAAGTTGTTCACATGGACCTTGTTGGTCCTATCCAAACCATGTCCCTTGGTGGAAAGAAATATATTCTTGTCATGGTTGATGATTTCTCTAGGTTTACTTGGGTCTCATTTCTACGTGAGAAATCTGAAACTTTTCAAAGGTTTAAGTCTGTTTGTCACCTTTTGCAAAAAGAGAAGATGACCAGTCATCTGCCTCTTGTTAGAATTAGAACAGACCATGGCTCTGAATTTGAGAATTCTCAGTTTCTAAAATTTTGCGAAGAAATGGGAATTAAACATGAGTTCTCTGCACCTATTACACCTCAGCAAAATGGTGTTGTGGAGAGAAAGAATAGAGTGCTTGTAGAGATGGCAAGGGTGATGCTAAATAGCAAAAATCTTGCTAAACACTTTTGGGCTGAAGCTATCAATACAGCTTGTTACATCTCAAACAGGGTATTTGTGAGGTCTGGTACCAACCAAACTCCCTATGAGATTTGGAAAGGAAAGAAGCCTAATGTGTCATATTTTAAGGTCTTTGGTAGCACATGCTATATTTTGAGAGATAGGGAGCATCTTGCTAAGTTTGAGTCTAAGTGTGATAAGGGAATATTTCTAGGGTATTCCACTTCTAGTCGAGCCTATAGAGTGTACAACTGTAGGTCCAGAACCATCATTGAATCCATAAATGTCACTATTGATGATTTTGCTGCCTCTATAGAGATGGCATTAGATGAGGATGGTCTTTTTCCTCCTCCTCCACTTGAGCAAGAATCTCCAGGTCTGGATCTTGTGGTTGACCTGTCAACTTTTGGAAATTCTGTCCCGGTTGACCTGTCAACCCCTTCAACTTCTAGTTCCATCTCCTCTGTCCAGGCTGCCAGCTCTCATCCTGATCATAGTCCTCTCACTCCATCTGCGAATGTCATTATTGGCCCTCTTAATCAGGGAGTGAGAACTAGGAAACAACTTGCTCAAGAAATTAGCCATGTGTGTTATGTTTCCAAGGAAGAGCCTAGAAATGTGAAAGAAGCCTTGCACCATGGTGAATGGTTTCTTGCAATGCAGGAAGAATTAAATCAATTTGTGAGAAATGACGTTTCGTACCTTGTTCCTAGACCAGTTCACACAAATGTCATAGGCACTAAGTGGATTTTCAAGAATAAAACCGATGAGCAAGGTAATGTGGTGAGAAATAAGGCTAGATTGGTTGCTCAAGGATACACTCAAATGGAAGGCATTGACTTTGATGAAACTTTTGCCCCTGTTGCACGATTAGAATCAATTAGATTGCTTCTTGCCATTGCTTGTCATTTGAAATTCAAACTTTATCAAATGGATGTCAAAACTGCCTTCTTGAATGGTGTCCTAAATGAAGAGGTCTATGTTGAGCAGCCAAAGGGTTTTGAAGATCCACATCATCCAAATGATGTGTTTCGGTTAAAAAAGGCTCTCTATGGTTTGAAACAAGCTCCTAGAGCATGGTATGAGAGGTTATCCTCTCATCTTCTAGGAAATGGGTATGTTAGAGGGTCCGTTGATAAAACATTGTTTGTGAAAAGGTTTAAAAAGGATGTCTTGATTGCTCAAGTGTATGTTGATGATATTGTGGTTGGTTCTACCTCAGATTTGCATGTTCAAGATTTTATTCATGTCATGACTAGTGAATTTGAAATGAGTCTTGTAGGTGAGCTTAATTATTTCTTAGGTCTTCAAATCAAACAGAGCCATGATGGGATCTTTGTATCCCAATCTAAATATGCAAAAAAACTTGTGACAAAATTTGGTTTGGAGGGAGCCAAATCTGCAAGAACTCCAATGAGCACTAGTGCTAAGATTCATAGAGACTTGCATGGCAAAAGTGTGGATCAAACTCTCTATAGAAGCATGATAAGAAGTCTTCTCTACTTGACTGCTAGTAGACCTGACATTTCTTTTAGTGTTGGTGTGTGTGCTAGGTTTCAAAGTGACCCAAAAGAGTCTCACTTGTTTGCTGTTAAGAGAATCATAAAATATGTGAGTGGGGACTATTGAGTTTGGGTTGTGGTATACCTATGACACTTGTGTCAATCTTGTTGGGTATAGTGATGCCGATTGGGCAGGTTGTAGTGATGATAGGAAAAGCACTTCCGGGGGGGTCTTCTATGTAGGCAACAACCTTGTTGCTTGGCATAGCAAAAAACAGAATTCTGTCTCCTTATCCACTCCTGAAGCAGAGTATGTTGCCGCTGGGAGTTGTTGTACTCAACTTCTTTGGATGAGACAAATGTTGGAAGACTATGGTCTTGCTCAATCTTGCTTTCTAATCTATTGTGACAACATGAGTGTCATAGATATTTCAAAAAATCCTGTTCAACACTCTAGGACTAAGCATATAGACATTCGGCACCATTTTATTAGAGATCTTGTGGAAGACAAAATTTTATCTTTGGAATTTGTTCCCTCTGAAAAACAGCTAGCAGATATACTTACCAAGGCCTTGGACTTTCAGAAACATGGTATACTTAGGCAATCCATTGGCCTTTGCTCAATTGATTGATTAGCTTGTCTGCTCCTTGTCTTCAGCACACTTCAAAACAGTTGACTAGTCATCTTGCTTGTAGTTGCCTAGTCAAGTCCAAAATTTCTTTTGTGTTTTGATGTTGATATGTCACTGTTCATATCACTCATCTCTGCTGGTGTGCATGTTGAATGTTTTTGTGCTTTGTTTGACTTGTGCATAATCCCTTTTCTTGTTTTTGAGCTGTTAGTTGAGACCAAAATCATGCTATCTTGTCCTCTTGGTGAGCCATGTATCTCGGCTTCATTTTGGACTGTTCTTGTTATTATCTCTTAGCTGGTCTCACTCTCTTAGCCAATCTATTTCAAATTTATTATAAAAAAAAGAAAAGAAAAAAGAAAAGAAAAAAGGGAAGTGTGACCAATGCAGTCATGGCTCTAGGAAGGTATAAGGTGGTTTGATTGAAGAATTTAGAGCAAAGAGCCATAAAATTGGGCCATTCAAAGCACTTATGTTCGGGATGTGCAAGTACCACAAAATAAATCATCAAATATTTTGTCAATAGAGAGTGCTGATCTTTTGCTGTGAGCCCATACTATGATCATGTCTTAAGAATGCAGTGTATACGTGTCTCTCCAAGAGGGATCAGATATCATCTCTTGTGTCCCTTGGCTCTAAACCTCCTTCTTTCCTAAATATGCCTTGTCTCCGAGCATGAATTGCATCTCATTGCCTGTTTCTCAGAGTTGATTGTCTATGTACACTGCCTATGGTTTTAAACTATTCTTCTTTTTCATTCTCTTTTCTTCATGTGTTGAAGACTTGGTTTAGACTATTGTGCTAATGCAACCTTGATCACTTGATATATGTGCTGGTTCATGCTTATTTAATTTAACCAAAATCATGTCTTTCACAGGGTCGATATTATTTGGTGTTTGTCATAATGCTGGTTTAGTTGACTAGTCATCTATGCTTATGGTTGCCTAGTCATCTGGGTGTTTTGCTTTGCTGTTCTTTCTAATATTGCCTTAGTTGACTGGTCATCATATTTGTGGTTGACTAGTCATCTTGCTTGTGGTTGACTAGTCATCCGCTTTGTTTCCTAACCGATGCGTCTTTTTCATTTTTCGTTTTGGCGGTTATTTTTTTTCCATTTTTGGTTCTGAGCGGTTCTTTTTTTGGGTCGTGTCGTTTGCGTTTTTTTTTCCTTTTTAGGTATTTATTTTCCTCTTCTTCATCAATCTCTTCTTCGTCAGTTTCGTTTGCCTTTTTTCTCTCTCTCTGTTCTCATCAATCTCGACTTCGTCTCCATTTCAAATTTTTCTCTCCCTCTCACTCTGTTCTGGTCTCTTCGCCCCTTCTTCCATTTGTTTTCTCTTCCAAATTTCTTCCCGCTGCTGACCATGTCTTCCTCCAAGCCTCTCCACACTTACCACCGTCGCTCCAAATCAAAATCCACTGACAGGGTGGATTTCAATCCGTCAATTCCTAGGGCTCCTAGAACCCGTCCCTCTTCCTCTGTTCCTATTGGAGATTCCTCTCCTTTTGTGTCTTCTGCGGCTGCCTCCTTCTTTGATGAGGTTTTCTCGAAGAGAAAAATTATTCCTCAGAGGACTTATCAGTTTGATGTTGTTCCCTTGGCGGCTCAGGAGTCTGCAAATCAGATTTTGGAGCACTACCACCTTCATGCCCTAAACTCTCTCTCTGGTAAGTTTAATATCCCTGTCGTTCAAGAGTTTTACTCTAACTTTCCTGCTGATCCTAAGGAGTCAAAGTATCAGATTTTGGTTAGGTCAGTACCCATTACTCTGAAACCATCTGTTCTCAATCGGGTCTTAGGTTTTTGATCATGCCCTGGTTTTGATTATGCAAAATTTGCTCTTGCTTCTGCTGAATACTCTGTTGATCTTTTTAAATCCATGGCATACACTGATCAATCTTTGCCTTTGACCTCTAAAGGTCTGCCTATCAAGTCTTACCTATCACCTTTTTATAAATTTTTGTGGGATTTTATCCGTCATAATGTTCTCCCCACTGGGAACAATTCTAATCCCACTCTTGCTGCCTGCCAACTCATGATATCCATGGTGAATCATGATAAAATTCCCCTTGGTGATATCCTATATAATGCCATTCTTGGGAAAACCATTGGTCATGGTACCAAGCACAAGGGGACTCTTGTGTTTCCCTGTCTGATTCAGCGCCTTTGTGAGAAAAATGGGGTGGTATTTCATGATTCCGATCAGTGGCATCCTCCCATTGCTCCTTATGGCAAGGCCTCTGCTGCCCTTAGCCAGAAAGTTTCCAGAACCTTTCTCACTTCTGTGTCGTCTTCCTCTGAGAATGCCTCTCTTAGAGCTCAGCTGGCTGCCAAGGAAGAGTATATTTAACATCTTTTGAGCCTCATTCCATCCACTTCGACTCCTGCACCTGCTGCTGATGCAGATACTCAGCCTGCTCCTGCCACTGATGAGGACTCGGATGACTCTGTGGATTCTGGTGGCTCTTTGGTCTTTTAGCTTGGTGTTGCTCTTGGCTGTGTCCTAGATAGGAAGATTAATTCTGGATAGGTTGTGCATTTTGATAGGGGGAGTTGTTTTGTAATCACATTGTGATTAGTCTGTGCATTTTGCTAGGGGGGGATTGTTTTTGTAAACACATTATGGGTAGTCTATGCATTGTGATAGGGGGAGTTGTTCTGTCCTATTTTGAACAACTGGTATTTGACTAGTCATAAATCTATGTTCTGTACTGTTTTTAAACAACTGTTGTTTGACTAGTCATCCATCTATGAATATGTGCTGTTAACCTTGTTCCTATATGCCTATCACTTTGTGGTTAATCCCTTTTATATGATGTTTCTATCTCTCTGCCTTTTTCCACTTTCCTTATCAACAAGGAGGAGAACACTCTCAACCCCACATTGCATATTGTTTTAAAATTTCTGTGATAATATGCTTGTTTTTGTGCCAGGAAGATTGGTTGTTCTTGCAGGTATCTTCACTTCATCATCTCCTTAGTCTCGGTTTTGGGTTGAGTGTTCTTAGAGAGTGTGTTGTCAAGGAAAGCCAAAAAGGGGGAGATTGTTAATGTATGGTTTTTACTATTTTCTTTTGGCTTCCCTTGACAACTTTGTAATAAGATTTGTAATGTAATTTATCAAGCTCAAGTCTAGATTAGGGAAAACTTTTATTGGTGCTCTTCTCTAATCTCTGATCTATGGTGGCTCAAGCAAGTTGACAAAGGTATTGAGCATTGCATATCATTACATTAAACAATCTTCATAAAATGATGACTAATCATCCGTTTCTCAGATGACTAGTCATCCTTGCTTCCAGCTGGATAACAAACTGTTTTGTCCTATTATTCTTTCTCTCTTTCAACTGCCAAGTGGGTTTCTAACCTAAGGAATTCGTTGGACTGTAAAAGCCATGATATTTCTCATTTGGCAGTTGTCTCTTTTGGGGAGGAAGTTTTGGAAAGATTGGCTTGCGATCTTTCTCTTCTTCTTCCTCAAGAGAGAACCAAATATTTCATCTATGAGTTTTTCCAATTTGATATCTTTTTGAAAAACTGCTTTTGAAACCGAAATCTGCATCTAGCTACTTAAATCATCTCTCATTTATATCTAGGTCAGATTCAAGATTGATTTCTTCAAGAGTATGGTTTCTTGAAGAAATTGGTCTTTCTCCTTTGAATCCAAATTGGTTTCGGTTTGTGTTGGAGCTTGCAAGCTAGTGCCATGGGATGAACGAGCTGGAGAAGGAGCTGCCATTGCCATGAAGGACTGAGCTTCAAGCTTTGCTAAGTTGGAGAAGAAGATTGCACAAAGGAGGTATTGCTCATATTCCTAAATAGACCTAGGTGCTTCTTGAGCTTGGTTGTGTTTCCTTTGTAAGAATCTTTTTCTACTTAGTGGAGTGCCTGGTCGGTTGATGACTCCCAGTTTTTCCCAATGGTGGGTTTCTGGGTGAACAAAATCTGTTTTGCTTATCTGTAATTTTTCTGGGTCTGTGTTCTTGGTGGTTGACTAATCATCTTTATCTGCTGTTTGATGTTTACATGATAATGATGATTTCACACACTTTCACCATAGTTGTTGCTAGCACAGGGGATGCCTAGATTGACGGGTCCTTCTGAGTGCCTAGGTTGTCACTAGTAATCTTCTAGAATTGCAGGTACATTGTGGCATGCGCTGTGTATTCTATTGGTTGTGATTGTTTCTTGACTAGTCATATGTGTATTTGGTCAAGGTTTAAAGTGTGTGAAGATTGCTGTGTTGTTGTGTCTTGTTTGTGTGATTAAATTTACCCCTCGTCACCTAAGTACCATTTTCAACCTGGTCAATCCCTAAGACATACTCCTGCTAGGCATTACTTTGCGACCTCTTCTTCTACTCTAGAAAGAGACCTAGAGTTAGAAAAAAACTTTAATTGATTTAAAATTAGAATCTTTAAGAAAAACTTCCCAAGTCAACCATCCGTGTTATGGTAAGAAACCAGTTAAAGAAGATGAAAAATCATATTCTCTAGATTCCCCCACACAAATTGATTTTGAAACTGAAGCCATCCCTGTAGATAACCAGTTACAAACCCTCAATAAAGAATTTAAAATTGATTGGAAAATCTTAAACTGTCATTTAAATGCCCCATAAAATCTAGTCAAAAGAAATAATTATCACACAATTGACCCAGATAAAGAACTAAGACAACAAATCTTTAATGAGTGGAAATTTTTTATGAAAAGAACTAAGTCAAAAATTTTCTACCTTGATTTTGTTGAAAGTTACTACATGCCCAAAGAGTTAAAAACTTTAACACAAGAAAACTGGAAAAGAGAAGATAAGACTGAAGTCATAGCTAGCCACCCCCCGGTAGAAACAATAATTATTGGTCATAAAAATGTTTACATCGTAGCCAGTCCCTTTAAAATTCCGGCACAAAGTGATAAAAAATTAGTTGAGCAAAATAATTATACAAACCAGAGTCTAATAGTCATTGGGATACAATTAGATAAGTTAGAAACGAAAATTGACAAAATAGTTCCCCAACAAATGTCTCTTAAGTCTCAAGAAGAGAAACCTCTAGTCAAATTCCAAGATTTAAAGTCAAGCCCCACCTTTAAGACAAAGCCCACAATGAAAAAAATAGAAGAAATGCTTGAACAACTAACACCAGTTAAAGAAAACCCTGAGCCCTCTACTTCAAAGTCCTTGAATCCTCTGTTCTAGTCAATTCCTCTGACAATAAGTCCATAACTAGTAATGAAACAGATTTTAGTAATATATCAAAAATTGAGAATGCCTTTAAAAATTTGGAAATAGATAATGATTTGAAGCTTAATAGACTAAGGAACAGAGTCAATCCTACCAGTCTAACAAAAAATTGGTACCCCAAACCAACTCCTCCTGACATCTAGTTTGAAGAAAGAAATTCCCATATTCAATTCTCAGTCTCCTTTGATAAATTGTATTAATGGAATATTGATGGCCTTTCTGAATAAGAAATCCTTAATAAACTCCAACATATGTCAATGGTAGCCAACAGTTACATAACCAATCACAACTTCATAAAGTCAGAAATCATTCCCCTTCAAGAAACAGGATTCACCGGAACCTTACGTTCTTGGTGGGATAAACATTTAACTGAAGAGTCCAAACGACAAATCATACACCCAATAAAACTAAATGAAGAAGGTCTCCCTATTTTTTTATATGAACGTTTAGGTACAGGTATAAAAGACGGAGTCAATACCTTATTATATATAATTATTTAACATTTCATAGGAACACCTAGGAACACAACAGCCAAATTGATGATCAACTTAGTAACCTTAGATGCCCTAAACTAAGTGATTTAAGATGATATAAAGATATCTTCATTTCTAGAGTCATGCTTAGAGACGATAGTAATCAGCCTTCGTGGAAAGAAAAATTTATTAATGGTCTCCCCAATTTGTTTACCCATAAAATACGCAGAGTCTTAAGTAAAGACCAAGGCCATATAGATTTTGGTTGTTAATTTAACTTATGGAAATATTATTAGTACAATTAATCAAGTAGGAATGAAAATGTGTGTTGATATGAAAATAGGTAAACAAATCCAGTCATAAAGAAATTCAGCCAAGTATGAATTAGGAAACTTTTGTGAACAATATGGTCTAGCTTCTATTCCCCCATCTAGAAAAGCCAAGACTAGGGATCCGGATCCTCTGCTCTGATTTTCTCTGCCATGATCTGCTTTACTTTTGTTCTCTATACGCCACCTCATTAAAATTTAATCTAACGGATTTAAAAGTTGACACATCATCTTAAAACAAAAACTCAATTTACTCCTAATTAAAAAAGAATAAAAAAAATCCCTAACCCTAACTAACAGTAGTTAACGTCCAGCTTCTCTTTTTTTTTCTTTTTTTTCTTTTTTATAATTTTTTTTCTGTTTTCCTTATTCACGTTCTGTTTTTTTTTCCTCCTTATTCACTTCTTTTCTTTATCTCTTTCTGCCATTTTCTCCTATTTTTCTCTCCTTGCATAAACCATCATGCCATCATCTAGCTAACTAGAGTGCTAAAGAGAAAACAAAGAATGGATGTAGGAAATAGAATCGAAGAAATATTTATAATCTCCATTAAAAAGACAAAAGGTTTATAATCTTCCCATCAAATACATGACAAACATAAATTTACACATCAATAATAAAAGAAAGAACAGTTGTGTATCTTTGGCAAGCATTCCTATTGATATATTGACCTGTATAAAAAAACAAAGAAAAAACTAGTTAGTATTATACAAATGAAATTTCATAATAAAGGTATTACTGAATGCATAATATACCCCTGATTCCAGATGCCATCTTCAGTTTGATCAACATTTGAAGCTGTATGTGGCTTATCGATCATCAAGTTCATAGCCTGTATAAGGTAGTTATGAAAATTGATTTTAATAAATAAAAAAACTTACCAGGACTTATAAAAAGGATATCATCAAGGTCATAGCCTTTCTTCCTCCTTTCGAGGGTTGACCGCCTAGTTCTCTTCTGGGGTTGATGCGAGGGTAATAGCTGTATTTGGAGCTGTGATTGAAATTCAACATTTAAGGTAAGATGAATATGAACTTAAATAAAGAGAAAAGGACAGAACCTGAAGCAAGAAGGAGAAGAGGACAAAACCTGAAGCAAAAAGGAGAAGATGACAAAACTGAAGCAAGAAGGAGAAAAAGAGAGAGGACGACAGAACACGAAGAAGAAGAAGAAGAAAAAAAGAGTTTTGGACGTTAAACATCCCGTTAGTTGGGTGTTAGAGTTTTTTTTTATTCTTTTTTAATTAGGAGTAAATTGAGTTTTTGTTTTAGGATGATGTGTTAACTTTTAAATCCGTTAGATTAAATTTTAATGAGGTGGCATATAGAGATCAAAAGTAAAACAGATCATGGCAGAGAAAATCAAAACAGAGGATCCGGATCCCAAGACTAGTTACCATGACCGACAAACTAGTAAACGTTGACATTACTCACGCAGAAAACAATCCTTTAAACATAATGATGAATTTTATGGTAAAAGAAAATTTAACCCACGAAAAAATTGTCAAAAGCTCCCAGAAAAGACAAGAAAAGTAACTTTAAGAAAAATACAAATAAAAGAAAAGTTGAATGCTGGAAATGTAAAAAACATGGTTACTATGCTAATGAATGTAAAGTAAAAGACACGATAAAGTAATTACAAATCACAGAAGAAGAAAAAGCCCAATTAATCGAGGTTTTAGAATTAAGAAACTCTGAGTCTAGTGAAATTGAAACCTCAATAACAAACTCAGAAGATTACAGTTCCTCAACTTCCTAGTTAAGTTCCCCAAAAGTCCAATTTGGATGTACAGAAAAGTGCTGTAATGTCCTCACAAAGTCAATATGAGTCCTTACAAAACAAGAAGAACAAGAAGAACTATTAATTGATTTAATTAGTAAAGTAGAAAACCAATAACTAAAATCTGGGTATTTAAAGAAATTACGACAAGTCATTGGTCAAGAAGAGCCAAGTCAACATGTTCCCTCAAAGATAAGTCTAAACACTATCTTAGAAAAATTCAACAAAAGAAAAGAGGTAACTTTACAGTATTTACAAATGGAAGTAAAAATAATCAAAAAAGAAATAATAGAATTAAAACAAATGAGTCACAAGTTACAAAATGAAAATTTTGAAATTAAACAAGATTTAATTAATTTAATGGAAACAAGAAATTTTGATGCTAAAAGTCAAGCTGAAGGTCCAACAAATTCCAATAATGAGCCTTTAGACAATGATAAAGCTATTAATTTAATAAAACAAATAAATTTTAGAAAATGGAATTCTAAAGTCACCATATTTATAAAAACTTTTGAGTTAAACACAATAGCCCTTTTCTATTCCAGAGCAGATCTTAATTGTATAAGAGAAGGATTAATCCCTACTAAACATTATGAAAAGTCAAAAGAAAACATTAAGCACTGGCTCTAGTAAATCACTCTGATTAGATTATGAAATTCCAAAAGCCCATGTTTGTCAAAATAAGGTATGCTTTAAAACTTCATTCGTCTTAGTCAAAAGCATTACTAACGAAGTCATCTAGGTCTACCCTTCATTGCCCCCTTGTACCCTTTCCAAGTAGAATACAATGGAGTCATATCAACCCATATGGGAGAGAAAGTCAAAATTACATAATTTAAAAGCTTTATAGAAAAATGCAATCTAAAAAATAGTTAAAATAATTCAAAATAAAAATAAACAGCTAGATTTTCTCAAAGAAGAAGTCAAGTTTAAACGAATTGAACAACAACTTAATAATGAGTTCTTACAGTCACAAATCCAAAAATTTGAAGAAAAATTAAAACAAGAAGTCTGTTCTAATTTACCCAATGCTTTTTGGCATAGGAAACAACATGTCTTAGAATGGATTAGATATCCGATCCCCAATAAGGGAGATTTAATGAACATGTTAGACAAAGCAGTCATTTTCTGTAAGTTTGATATGAAGAGTGGATTTTGGCAAATTCAAGTCAAATAGTCAGATAGGTATAAAACCGTTTTTGTAACCCTATTCGGTCACTTTATGAGTGGAATGTTATGCCTTTTGGTCTAAAAAATGTGCCTAGTGAATTCCAAAATATAATGAATGAGATATTCAATTCTTTCAGTCATTTCTCCATAGTTTACATTGATGATGTCCTCATTTTTTTCTTAGTCAATAGAACAACATTGGAAACATCTGCATAAATTCCTCCAGATAGTCAAACAAAATGGTTTAGTTATCTCTGCCAAAAAGATCAAGTTATTCCAAACCAATGTTAGGTTCCTTGGATATAATATCTGTCAGTCACAAATCAGCCCAATTAATCGGGTCATCCAGTTTGCTAATAAATTTCCAGATCAAACTCTTGACAAAAGTCAACTCCAAAGGTTTTTAGGTTCTCTCAACTATGTCTCTGATTTTTATCTGAATCTGGGAAAGCAATGTAAGCCTTTATTTGACAGACTCCAAACTAATCCTCCTCCTTGGTCCCGTGTTCAACAGAAATTGTAAAACATATCAAAGTCCATGTCAAAACAATGCCTTGTCTTGGCATTCCTTCGGTCAATTGCTTCAAAATAGTTGAAATTGATGCCTCCGAAAATGGTTACGGAGGAATCCTAAAACAAAGAGTCAATCCACAACAAACAAAGCAAATCATTCGATTCCATTCTGGAATTTGGACACAGTCACAACATAATTATAGTACTATTAAAAAGGAAATTTTATCTATAGTATTATGCATTACAAAATTCCAAGATGATTTACTAAATCAAAATTTTTTAGTCAGAGTTGATTGCAAAAGTGCAAAGCATGTTTTAGAAAAAGATGTTCAAAACATTGCATCAAAACAGATTTTTGCACATTTGCAAGCTATTTAAAGTATTTTTTATTTTGAAATCGAATATCTGAGAGGAAGTGAGAACTCCATTCCAGATTTTCTTACTAGGGAATTCTTACAAGAAAAACAATGGCAGCAAAAACAACTGACAAGCAGAAAGAGAAAATCAGTTAACCACAACTAGTCAGAACGCTCCTAGCGTCCATGAATCCAGTCAAAAATGAGATTGTCCCTTTTCCAGGATGTTCACCCATCCAGATTAGTAATAGGTTTACCAGCCTTGGTTCCACAGTTAGCCCGATTCGTCCTAATTATCAGTCAGCCTTAATATCCAGTTATGATCCATTCCAAGTCATAACCCCATCTCCTACTTCTTCCCCAATTAGTTACACCAAATCATCTCCTTACTTCCCCAAAAAAAGTCAAAACCTCTTTCTCATTGAGCCATGTTTTAATCACCTAACCAACCTAGTCAAAATTGCCAAAGCCCATTTTCCTCCCAATTTCCATAACACCCTTCTAAGTCACTTAAATATTATTGTGATATCCTCCTTGAAACTCAGTCGCTAGAAATCCAACCAATTAAGGATAGAAATGACCTAAACATCATTCTCTATCATTCTATGTACATCAAAAACATTCTCAGTCAATCTGAACACCCCTACTCTTTCAAAAAACTTAATTCCAGTCTCCAATTTAATTACTATGATTACATTGATGCTTGGCATGCCATTTTCTTCCACCAAACCGAGGATTTAGTCATTCATGGTTTGTCAATTTCGATAGTAACTTTAAGAGCCCTTTTCCCTACTGGTTTTCTTCCTAGTGGGAAAAACATGGTCCTACCTCGGATCTTCTCCTAACCAATCTCAAAGAAATAGTCAAGTATTTTTCCAGCAAGTACAAATTCATGCAAGATAGTCAATTCTTCCCAAAACTCTTAATTTTTATCACCAAATACAAAGTCCCATGGATTCTAAAATGGTCCTACAAAGTCAACTGGGAATCACGTATTCTCTCCAGACAATTCTCCATTAAATGGTGGGACAAATTCAAGACATAAAGAATTATTGAGCAAGTCAACACAGAATTTCCTCAAGTCAATACTCCCCAAAGGCCTTCCACCTCTGAAACATCTCACTCTTCCCTCCCAATCGAAGGAAGATCTAAGTTAGAGTTAAAAGAATTAGCCAAGCAGCTAATGATCCAAGCCTCATAAATGAATGATGAAGATGATGATGACGATGCTTCTCCAAAGTTTCAATCGTCTTCCAGTCAGACTCAGAATCCACAAGTCAGAAAGAATCCACCCAGAAATTTCGAAGGGCAGATTATCCTGACAGTCAAGATCCCTATGATCTAAATGAAGACTGATTCACATGAAAGCAAAAGAAAAGCAGTCAATATTTCTCGACAGTCATCATGAAAGCAAGAAATGTAAGAAAGCAAAAGTAAAAGCATGCATCTACAGTCAATATTCCATGATAAAGAAAAAGGGAAATAAGCTGGTGTAATCAGGTTTTAGAAATAGTGTGCTGAAATGATCAGGCTACAAATTGTGTTCTAATATAATCACTTGGGGACGTGAAATGACCAAAGTGCCCTCCATATAAAAGCAGATGTATCAACCCTAACACTTCTGACTTCCCTCTCTCACGGTTCTCTCTTCCTCTCTCAGCGATTTCTCTCCATCGACCACCACCACTCTCTTTCTCCCTCTGTAGCGAAAACCTAAGTAGCACTCTCTCGTTCTCTCTCTGCAGTCAATGTTAGGGTTTGTTGAGGGGGTTCTTGAAGGTGAAAGAGAGGGTTTCTTCGTTAAATGCTCTCTCCCTTCAACAATCTCTCAGTTCCCTCTCTTTTCATGTCTTCAATCAACTTCTTTCTCTTCTCCTCTGCTCCTTCAGGACCTCAAAAAACCCTAATTCTTGGTTTCGGTTCCGATTTTTTCACATACTTCTCAGATATTGCAATTCTTGTTCATTAAATTTGGTCTTAGGTATGATTTATAACTGTCCATCCATTGTATTTTTTCAGTTTGATTTTTATCAGTGTATTTAGAGAAATGCACTATACTACAGAGGTATTGGGCATGCATTTCATACAATTTGCAGAGAAGAAGGTTTTTTGGGATTGTATAAAGGACTTGGAGCGACACTGTTGGTATGCTTTATTATGAACCTGCACATTCTTCGTTGCTTTATTTTGTTAACACTAATTTCCATTTGGTTTATTCCTGTGGCACAGGGTGTTGGGCCCAGTATAGCAATAAGCTTCTCAGTTTATGAGGCTTTGAGGTCTTTTTGGCAGTCTGAAAGGTGAATACTGCACAATTGGTTGATTTGGGGCTGAATTTTTTAAAGTGATGTTTATTGTCCCTCTATTCGTTTGACTTGTAATATTGTAGTTTTCAATTCTTCTGATATCAGGCCCAATGATTCGACTGTAATGGTCAGTCTTGCCTGCGGCAGTCTTTCAGGCATTGCCTCATCAACAGGTAAGTGATATGTGACATTTGGTGCTAGTTTGGACCATCAAAAGATGGATCGCTATAACAGAAAATTGTGACATGATGCACAGTGGAGGATTTATTTTCACAAGGAAAAATACTTTACAAATTAACAAAAACTTATATACAAATTAAATCTTGTATAGTTTTCAGACACAGATAGATGGCAAACTATGTTAGGACTTCCAATTGATTTGTTTAGGATCTAGCAATAAGAATTTCAGATTTATTGTTCTTCTGTGTGATTATCTTTTGGTCTATTTGTTATTTCAGCAACATTCCCTCTGGATGTTGTGAGGCGAAGGATGCAGTTGGAGGGGCTGGTGGTCGAGCTCGCATCTATAATACGGCTTAGTTGGGACTTTTAAGCACATAATCCGGACTGAAGGCCTACGGGACTTGTATAGAGGGATTCTGCCAGAATATTACAAGGTTGTCCCCAGTGTAGGCATTGTCTTCATGACTTACAAGACACTGAAAATGCTTTTGTCGCGCATCCAAGCAAGTGATTCATGCTTTTCTTTAGGTGTTTCTGGGATTTCCAATTCGGTTATATGCGCCAAACGAGTGATTCTAAGGTGGGTTTTGTATTTGTTATTGACTAGTTTGTCTTTTTGTATGGTTTTCATTTGAGAAGGATAATTTCACTAACCTGTGACTGATTTTGTGAAGTTTAGTAATTAGAGAGATTGGAAATTTCTGTATTTTAACTTTGAATTACTTCATGCCTGGATGAAACTTCTATTGGTCTGATTGATTTTGCTCTATGGATGACGAAGTGCCTCAATTTGCTATTTGCCATCTAGGATTGTCATATGTTCTCCTTTTGTTCAGCTTCTGCAGGAATTGAGAACTCGCAAAGTGCCTAAGGTTTCTTTTGTTTATTCGATACTTTGCATTTACGTGGTTTTAGTAGAATTGCTATTTGCAAATAACAAAATTTATATAGACTGCTGATCTCAGAAAATAGGAAGCTGCCTTCCCTAATGCTTGTTCTTTTTCTGGCTAATCACTTAACTAATATGTTCATTTGAATTTGATTTTATTAGGTTGGCTATCCAACATTGGGTGGATTTGCAGAGTTCGTATCTGAATTTGACATGCCTAGTGGTTCAAGTTGAAAGAACAAAGATGCAAGTGTTCTTGAGACTGGTAGGGCTTTTAGCCCTGCCATGTTTGAAGGCGTTTTTAAAATTTTTACTCCAGATGTACCAACTAGCATCTCGGGCAGGTATCTGATCTGGGTCAATAATTTTCCGTTCTAGGTTTTGTCTTTTTGTATTTTTTATTTCTATGTTGAGCCTTCTTATTGCAAATGTAATCCTTGATGGTATTGCTGGCTGAAATTGTAAGGCACGATCATTGGAAAAATATTTAGACACATGCATCTATTTGTAGTCACAAAAGTTGCCCTTCGCTGCCACTTTTTTTCTTTTAAATCCCTTATGCACTGTTTCCTTTCTGTCCTTATATTGTTACTTTGTGATTCTCATAAATCTTGTATTGATCGGTAATGGTTTTCCTTCAGTATTATTAGGCTTGATTGATAATTCTCATGCTTTACAATTTGTCTGATGGCTTGAAAAAGTGCTACTGCCTGACATAGCTCATGACTAAAATGCCTGCAGTTACAATGTCTCCACTTAAATGTTTATTTTCTGAAAACATGCTACACTTTTTTCCAATTTATTTATCTGTTTGTGGTGTATTACACCTGTTGCAACCCATTTAATGTGAAATAATGGGTTAGACTAAGATATTTTAGAAGTTAACTTGTGATTGGTAAAATGTTGTAACAAATAGGTTAACAAACTTCTGTATTATTCTGAGTTCACCAATATTTTCATGGACCAAGGAAAGAAGAAACCTAGAACACTTCAAGAGTAATTACCAAAGGATTAAATTTGTATTGTTTAGTTTCTTCTCTGTCTTGTGTAAATATTTATGGCAGCAGGTCTATATTCTACTATCTATTTTAAGTTGCCTATTGAAACTATTTTGTTTTTTCAGACAAGAAGATGCTCAGGAGTTCCCTTAGCTTCATTATGGATCAAATGCATGATGAATTACTTAAGCTTGAAGGACAGCCCTTGAGTATTAATGGCCTCAAATCATCTCTAGTATCTTCTGTAGAATTAAGCTATATTTTTGGAGGACAATTGATCTTGATCTTGGTTTTTACTTTTTTCCTGCAGAGGAAAGACGAACTTTTTTTAAGAAGGGTGGGTGACTATCAAAGAGCATTATGTCAGGCCTCCAAGATGGCGGAAAGAATTTCATCTTCAAGATGGACGCAGACATTATAGTCATCAATTTGTACTGAAATGCTGGATTTGGAATCAAAATTTTGTTACTCTTCTTTGAGCCAGCAATTTGTATATTGTATTTCAAGGGATATGTATAATGCCATAGTCGGACTGAAGTTGTATTAATTTATGCCGAGCCCTCCTTAGCTTGGGGTGGCTATCATTATCGGTATAGAATTTTGTAAGGGGAAATGTCTGATATAATCACTTTCTATTTCTTTTTGCAGTTTTATCTTGACAATTTATGTTTCTTTCCCCTTCTCTTTTCAAATTGCACAAGAAAAAGAAAAGCCCCCAACTTGTTTATTGTATTTTTATTGCCTTTTTATTGCTTGTCTATTGTCACTGTATTGCTCGTTTATTGCTACCGTATTGTTTTTGTATTGCATGTCTGTTACCACTTCATAATTTATGTGCCATTACTTTCGTATTGCTTTTGTATTGCTTTTTGGTTGGTTTTCTTAATTAATAGACTTTTCTTGCAGGGGAAGCAACTATGAGTTTGATTTATTAAAAGGATGTGACGTCATTAATGGAATCACATTCTTACAATAATAAATAATAAATAATAAATAAATAAGCAATAGTGGAATCACATTCTTACACCAATAGCTGAACACGAATCAATCATATTGAATAGATGCATATACGGTGCTTCTTGTACCTTATTTATATGATAATGAATAATGATCCAGCATTTTCCTTTACAAAATAAACTTACACAATCAAGCGTTTTCTTTTACAAAATATCCTTATAAGTTCCTTCACAAGACATACTTGAAAAAATTGGTGACAAGAAACAAATATGAGTGCAATAACCAGGCAATACCACAACGCTACAATGACAATATGATGACAATACAAATGCAATACGGCAGCAATACAATGGCAATACAAAAACTCCACATTCCCACTATATATCATAATCTACAACATATTACAAAAAGGACACGACGTCCTTAATGGAATCACGTTTTACACTCCTACAACGTCAAAATACCCTCAAGCAAGGAATGGGCGGAGAGGCTTTTGTAAAAGTTGAGGATGTAAATATGTTTTTTGACTTGAAGGTGGATTAGTTACCGGCCAAAGGCTTCTTAGGAAATTATTTTCCTTTCGCAACTCTCCAAGAGCTAATCCGACCTAAGGGAAAAAACAGAGTCAGAGATACATAAGCATACCCAGTAACACCAGAGAACTCAGATAAATCACCAATATAATTGTCCTTCATAGATTAGGCCTCTATTCAAAAAATAACAATCATATCTATTTTTGGATAGTGATTTTTATTTTGGGTCATTTGAGCATAGAATCCTTCAAGATTTGAGTATAGTTTATGATAATTCCTTGTGATGTTCTGAGACCAAAATTGAACTTCATAATTTAACACAATTATTTCATAGAAGTGAAAGACACATACCCTGACAGTGACATAACCAGCTGGTATCAGACCTTTCCTTATCCTTGTGATGTATCTTTGGAGAAGCACTCATCAATTATTGACTGCCTGAAAGGTAAGGAAAGGTTATTGAGATCGAGATATGGAGCTTTGCATGTTAATGTTAAGGATTGAAGTGGAATTAACAATTAAACACCAGCAACTAAGATTTATTACTTGTTTAAAACACTTTCTTCATCGGGCTGGACTTCCACTGCAAATTCTTCAATCGCAGCTTTGACTGCATTCTCATCTCCAGAGTTTAAGCTTATCAAACGCTTCTCTAGATCAGATAATTTCTGATGAACAAAACAGTTCAATAGCAAATTTTAGTTTGACATAGTAACTATGAAGAAGAATTATATCAAAGAATCTAATAATAATGGATGTGTATAATGCAGTCTCTTAGCTTTGCAGATCACTTAGAGGGGCAAATCTTGTGAGCTAATACTTCCGAGACTTGGTTTCAGAGGAAGAAAATTATAGGGAAGGAATGAGAAAATCACCTCAAGAGGGACAAAATGGTTTGCCAATCCAGCTGCAACCAATTCCTTACCATTCAGTCTTGCTCCTGTTAAGGCAAAGAACTCCCCTGCGTTCCCCACACGATACCAATCAATTTCAGTAAAATCCAGGAAAAACTATTTTCCTCTATATTTGCATGCTTACCGAGATGCCCAGGAAGATGGGATACATATGAGAAACCACAATCAGTATGAAAGCCAATACTAGCTTTCAGAGATGCAAATACCTATCATGAAATACACCACAGAAAATTTTGATGTTATTATGCAGAGATAGATATCAAGCCAAAAAACACTAAAGATAGACATGTTTCTATAAACATCCCACTAGGATCATATTCATACTCACAGTTTTTTCTGTGACTACCGAGAACTTCATTGGGACCATTAAAGATGCGCCTCCACCCATTGAAATTCCATGGACCAGAGCCACCTATTGATAACATGAATTCTTTAGTGATACCCTTAAATAGTGGCATAAACTTGGAATCATACAGTCTACAGGGAACTCATTTTCGAATGGAAAACACAGGCGATAGGATTACTTTATTTCAAGCATTACCTGGGTTTTCTTATAAGTATAAATGTGATAGCCAAGCCAATACATTCTGTAAGCCACTTCAAGGCAGGAATCCTCTGCCAAAGAAGGTTCATGAGCAACTTCACTTTCTGTATATATTAGGAACTTAAATATTTTCACAAGAGAAAGCATTTACTTGAGTTCCTGCCATCATAGAACATCTTCAAGTCCCCACCAGCTGAAAAGCTCGACCCGATCCCTATACAAGAACACCAAAGCATATCAAGTAGCTAATATCTAAATGGCTCTATATGGAATTGAAGACTTCACCGAAGTTGTGCATTGATCTATTAAACCACGACCACCAATGCTAGTTCAAGATTTCAGGAAAAATTGGAAGTAACCTTTGATAATTACAAGCTCAGCTTTATCATCTTTTTCCCACTTTTCCAAGTATTCTGCTAGCGAAGAAACCTGATTGCAGTGAAAAAAAAGTGAATTAAGAACCAAAAAAAGAAAGTGAATTAAGAACTTAAACAAAACTAGTTGACTTTGTGAGCATACGACTTTTGATGAGATGACATTCAAATGACGAGGCCTGTTCAAGGTGATCAACCTCACATGGTCTATTTCTTCTCCAAGAACAACCTAAAAGATTACATAAACACCCATATGGTAATTACTAATTAGCAAACAGTTATCATGTTCACTATTTGCAGGAAGAAAACTAAAAACAGAAACATCAAAAGAAAGGTTGGTGCAATTATAAATGCACAAGGAGATTACCTCATCTGAATTTACAACTTCTTGTGCCATTTCAATGATCAATTAACTAGTGGATTAAAAGCCAACCAGCTGCACAAACAAATTAACAAGAAGGGGCAATGAGGAAAACATGCATTTTTTGAGCAGTGAACTAATCCCAGATAATTAGTTCCAGAATTGGGGGCCAACCGCCAAGAAACTTGCTCATTTCATTCCAATCTTTCAAGGTAGAATTAGAAGCATTGCAGTTTAAGTTTTTTGAGCTAACTCGAAGCAAATCGATCAAAGAAGCAATGAGAACTTACACGAACCGTGGAGCTTTTGTACAAAAAATGCAGCGAGCAAAGTGGGTTGGTGAAAAGGGTGATGATGGTGCAGTATTTAACGTTCACTGTTGACAATTTGATAGCTACTTAAGTAGCTCGTTTGTGAGAGAGAGAGAGAGCCCTATCAATGAGAGATATGGATAATTTGAATTTACCGGGTTTTGGAAAAACTGCAGCTTGTCAGACCTAATAGAGAAGACAATGTGCCTCCCTATCAACTTTGACAAGAAATAAGAAGAAGATGCACTAGCAGTGGCATTGAAAACCACCAAAGCTACACTTTTGAAAACCCCAAAAAGGGAACCAGCAAGCAAGGACATGAATACAGTACCAGAGGCAAAAACAAAAGCAAAATAAATAAACCAATCAATGCCAAACAGTCATTGCAACAAATGAAAAGGAAGTAGGGACAATGATTTTGTGGGGTAAACAGTAGCAGTACAACATTTTTGTGGTTTGGAAACCTCTCTCAAGATTCCATCAACCAATGTGATGCACTGTGCTGTCAAAATTTTCAACGACAACGAATGACCACAAAAAAGCTCTTCATTTCTTTTCTTTTTAACTCTCCCTTCACTTCTCTATTTATTAATGTCTCCTTGGATTTGTTTCAGGGTTTTCCCTTTTGTTTCCAGTACCATCAAGATCAAGAACAATATAACTACAAACAGAAAAAGAAAAGTATTTCTTACCAACCATCTTGGAGACTCGGGAATGAAAAAGAGACCGAAAATGGTCACTGCACAGGGAACTAGTCCTGCAATCACCACACAAATGAGCACTCTACTACTATATTAGATAAGTATTCAAAAGCAGAGTCTGTCTAAGTAAATCACCTATGAATGCTAAAGCCCTCCAGCTTTCTAGTACCCCATTTTTGAAGGAAATGGACACTCCAGAAATGATCATTAACTATAAAATAAGCAGAAGACAAAGTTAGATATGATCCAATCCAAACCCATATAGTTTGTTGCTGAACTAACCCACATCAATTTCTTGCTTAAAATATCAAAGCTAACTCACAAAAGAATTCTACTAGCTAGGTTCAAGGATTGCATTTCTTGTTACATGTTTACCTGATTTATAGCAGTTAATCTTCCTCCAAGATTTTTGAGTGCAATTTCATATGTGGAAACAGGTACCCTATTATCCAGGAATTGAAATAAACCTCTGATAAATATCAAGAGTTGTATGTATGCACATACATACACATAAACAAAGGGGGAATCTTTACAAAGAAAACTGATCCTTTTTTAATAAAGAAGACCACTCCAAGATTTAAAATATACTTTAATATATCTTATTTAGCTCCAGCACTATAAATCCATATGCAATTGCTCATCTACGTGAGAACAGGACCAAAAGAACAACAACCCAGAAACAAACAATTGAAAGAATCCCAAAAGAAACACACATATTGAAAAGCTCACAAAATGATTTCAATAAAAATAGAAACGCAAAGGTCAAAATGTAATCAGAACAGAAAGGTTATAAATAAATACCTGGATGCCCCGTTTCAACAATCCTAGACAAGAATCTGATAGCCCACTGCGGCAAGAATGGACATTTTGGAACTGATTCACATCGAGCTTCTTGTTAATGATTCCCACAATGAAGTAAATGCTATCAGAAGGCAGAAAATCGACTCTGATTTCGTCCATTGTGTCCATTATTTCTTCTCAGGAAAGAAAATATAAAGGATAAAACTTAAAGGACATGTATTCAAGGCTTTGGCTAAGCTTTTATTTTTCTGGGTTGGACTTGTAAGACCAGATAACCCTAGATAGGGGATAAAGATTGAGTTTTTTTGTTGAGAAATTGACACAGGGATGGATTTCGCGAGAGTGGGAGAAACAGAGTGGTGGTGGTCATGGAGCGACGGTGGAGAGATAAAACGCTGAGAGAGGAAGAGAGAACGCAGAGAGCGAGGTCAGAAGTTTTCGGTCACCAATCAATTGCCAATAACTCCCCAATAGATATGTTTTTATATGAAGGGTAGTTTGGTCATTTCACGTCCCCAAGTGATTATATTAGAACACAATTTGTAGCCTGATCATTTCAGCACACTATTTCTAAAACCTGATTACACCAGCATATTTCCCAAAGAAAAAAGTAAAAGAAAAGACAAGTCAAAAACAAGAATAATAGCTCCCGCAGATGACCCATGCTTCAATAGTAAGCATCCAATGCTACCAACAGTCCGGTAGTATCGATCTACCTAAAGAGGCTTCAGCCCCAGTTGTAGTTAGAATGTAACTTAGAATATAATTTTAGTTTTCTCAGTTTTCAAACTTTTCTCTGAGACTCCCTTAGGAAAACCACCATTGTAAATTATGAGTGCTATCTATCAATAAAATCTTAAGTTTGCAATTCCAAATTTCAATGTTTATATATATATATATATATATATATATCAATGTTTTCAAAGGCGAGGCATATATGCGAGGCGTTTTTAGTAGTGCTATGCAAGACGTAAGCCTTGAAGCATTGAGGCGTAAGCCTTTTGAACATTAAGTTATTTTAATAAGAAAAATTTATGAATAATACAATACGATTAAATTGTACAACTAATTCTTATTCAACCATAACAATCTTTTAAATATAATCAAATATAAATACTAATTGTCATTCAAAACATAATAATCAATCCCAAAACATAGTTCACTCATCCCATTCCTCAACACTAATATCAATCAAACTAGCATCACTATCATATTGATCAACTGTATCAATATGAAAAGGATATTTCCCATTATCAAATGTTGAAGGATCTTTATCTATCTCATCATCTTCATCCATAAGTATCGCTTTTATGGACTTGCTTTTGACTTTCCTCTTACCTGTTCATATGAACAATGAATTAAAATTATAAAATTTAGTGGTAATGAATTAAACACTAATTGTAACTTTCACTCCATGATTTACTTTCCATACTTACTTGAGGTTTCACCATCTTTTCTCTTTTTTGAAGCTAACGAGGAAAGAAGAACATCATCATCAAGAATAAGATCATCATCAATAATAGGATCTTGAGTTCTAGAATGGACAATAGGCTCTTGAGTCCTAACATGAATATTCCCTCGCTCTTGAGTCCTAGGATCACCAATAGGCTCCAAAGAAATAGGCACTTGAGTATGTAGATCAGTTTCATAAGGTTCAGTGGGTATATTTCTGATGACATCAACATCATATAATTCTTGAGAATTAAGCCAAGTAAGATCAGTTGGTAGAATTGGTTCTTCAATCTCAGCTATCCATTCATCATCGGACTCAATTTCATTCACCAATATTGGATAAATCTTTGATCTCCTTCTAATACTTCTCTCTCTTAGTGCCATATTATACTTCACATATAATAGAGCATTGAGCTTTTGATGCTCAAGTCTTTTTCTTTTCTTTATATGAATCTAAAATGAATATAAGCATAAAAAATTAGATTTAGAAGCATCAAAATTTGAACAATAAATTAATAGAAGAATTTTTCCTGCTCAAATGTGCTCCAATTCCTCTCACACCCAGATGCACTACAAGTAAGGCTAAGGACCCGAATAGCAAACTTCATCAACTCAGTGTGTGTCCCTTTCCCAACCCAATCCCTTCCAATTCCAATTATAAAAAAAAAAAAAAAAAAAAAAACACAAATCTAATTAAGTTTAACATTTATTTCAAGTGTTCATTATTCTCGAATGAAAATGAAAAAGTAAAGATTATAACCTGGAGTTTGTAGTTTCCTTGAATTCACAGCAAGACGACTTCCAAACTCTCCTTTTGCCTCATCATACAAGTCCAACTGGATATCAGCAGCCATACAATCCTCAAAAGACAACATCCTAGTCATGCAATCTTCCAATCCCTTTCTCACTTCATTACCATTAGAAAAGGTTTCTTCATAACGCAATTGAGGGTTCAAATAATAACCAACAGCATGTAAAGGTTGATGAAGTTGTAGGCCCCATCTTTCGTCTATTCTTCTCCAAATTGGTTTATACTTTCTTTCAACTTTTCCACAATTAAAAGCAGTCTTCTCTTTTGCAACATCCATTAACTCATAAATAAATCCCATAGCAGGTCTCTCCTCTGAATCAACTTCTCTTAAAACCGATACTAATGTCATAACACTTTTGATGCAAAAAGCAACAAATTAACATCATATAGTATAGTTGAGCGAGCCCTAATACCTTCATTATGTTAGACAAATGGTCCATTATGCCATTCTCTAAAAGAAAACATTGCCTGAAGAGGTTGCTTTTGCTTATAGATGCTTTGAAGAGTAAGATAAGAAGTGGCAAACCGTGTGATTGCAGGGCGAATTATCTCTTTGTTTTTTGTGAAAGATCTCATCAAAGCAAGAACCCATGTATGCCCATAAATAAACTTCACTACTTGCTTGGCTAGTCTAATTGTATCTTCAAAAACTTTCATTTTGCTAATATCTTCTAACATCAAATCAATGTAGTGGGCAGCACATGGAGTCCACCATAACTTCTTCCTCTTCTCCATAAGTTTCACTCCAGCATTCTTATAATTGGAAGCATTATCTGTTATTACTTGAATGACATGCTCCTCTCCAACTTCTTTGACAACATCATCTAAATATTTGAACAATAACGTTCCATTTTTTATGGAATCAGATGCATCAATAGATTTCAAAAATCAAGTACCTGCTGGGTTATTCAAAAGAAAGTTTATTAGTACTCTATTTTTACCATCAGTCCAACCATCAGAAATAATAGTACATCCATACTCTGCCCAAGTTTTCTTATGTTCTTCCATCATCGTATTAATGTCGCCAACTTCTTCCTTAAGGATCCAAGTCCTCAACTCATGCATTGACGGAGGCTTAAATCCTACACCATATGCGGCAATCCCTTCCATCATAGGTAGCCAAAATGGATCATTTATAATATTAAATGGGAGTGCTCTAGAGAAGTGACAAATCTATCCATTGGTCCTTTCGATTTAGGTTGTGCTCTAAGAGCCTCATCAACTGCAGCACTCCTAGTACCAGGGATTCCATATTCTTCATCCAATGAAGTTTCCATACTCAGAGCCCCTCCTCCTAGACCATCCCCAATCTCTTTAAGCATTTCACTTTTCTTTCTTTTTTCAAGCTGAAGATTTTTCAAAGTTGCGGCACACTCTTTTTTCACATGCTCAGGAACTTTCTTACATGGTTGCATACCATGATGAGTTTGACTTAAATGATGCTTAAGTCTAGAAATTCCTCCACTGCATCTTTGATCACAAAATGCGCATCTCAAGTATTTTTCCCCCTCTACTTCTTTTGCATACTTCCACGCAGGATCTTTTGATTCATATCCATAAAACAATACCATTAATATTTCTAAGATACAAGTATGATGCATGTACATCAAATTTCTACTATATCACATAAACGAATAAGATAACTAGTATATTTATATAAAAAATTGAAAAAAATTATACGAAACTTCAAATTACAGTTTATTACAGTCAAATTATACAAGTATGATGCATGTAAAAAAAAAAAAAAAAAAAAAAAAAAAAAAAAAAAAAAACTTGCAGTCGAAAGATGAAGAGAATTCTTGAAATTGATGGAGTTATCTGGTAAGGGTAGAAATTAGGGTTGTACACGTACTATACAATATATATATATATAGTCCATGTTTTAATATATTAATTTAGAGAAAGAAGAAAAGAAAAAAAAACGTAAGTACAAAAGCTACAGTCGGTGGGAGTTAGGAAAAAAAGAAGAAAGATATTAATTCTTGCCGTAAGTTTATTACAATAAAGGTGAGGGAAAAAAAACTGAAACTTGCGTTTTTAATTTTTTCAACACACTCCAAGTGAAACGACATCGTTTCACTATAAGATTGTTTTTAAAACATTGCAATCAAAATGACGTTGTTTCATTACAATAAACCTAAAAAATAAAAAGCTAGTCGTCTTTCTCGTAGAAAATTTGTAGATTCCCAACTTTCTTCCGATTCAGAAGTTTCTAGATCTGGTACGCCTTGCAATGTCTCGCTCTGCCTTGCTACACCTTGCAACACCTTCTCACGCCTTCCCAGCGCTAAACGTGCAACTCGCGAAACAGCCGACGGCCTAGGGCGTTTTCCTCCCGCCTCGCTCCGATATGCGCGAAGGCATGCCTTTGAAAACACTTATATATATATAGGGTTTGGGGTTTAGGGTAAATCTGGCATCACGTAGGCAAAGTAAAATAGAGGCATTTAGTCCTAACCTGGTAAGGGGTTTGATTGCTACTTGAACGAGGCCAATGTGAAGGAAATTGTTTCCATCACTCTTATGTTTCTTTATTGACTCAAGGTTTAATAATTGACATGTTTTGTGTTCTTTACTCAAGGCATAGGCTTGTTCGACTGTTTTCACATGGGTTGTACTTTTGAAGCTTGAAAGTGACCATTTTTTCTTGTAAATTTATGTACTAGGTATTTTGTGGATATTCCAATCTTTGTAGTCAATTTCATTACTAGTTTCATATTCTATTTGTTCTTCATTTACTATTTCCGGGAGTTTGCTAATACTTGCTCTAGAACTACTACTTTTACAAGAGTTTGTTCTAAAAAGGCAACTCATCTGGACAAAAGTTACTGGTTTTCTTACAGAGGGTAAGAAGGGAAGCGAACAATCCTATAACAAGTTCAAGGATTCCTGAAGACTGAAGGGCTCTCTCTCTCTCCGCTCATGCCTCACCTGGGACTTATTTTTTGGGTTGAGAGAAAGGACTCGGTATACAGGAGGACACTAAAAGGGTTATAACTGAAAAGCAAACTTGAAACACAGAGTAGGATGACCAATGACTCTGAATTTAGAGAAGCGTAATTAGAATAACTCTTCAACACTTATGGCTTTGGTACCAGGAGGGTTTCTAGAGACACATATAAGAGCCAGTATTAGTAAACTCCCGAAAATAGTAAATGAACAACAAATAGAATAGGAAACTAGTTATGAAATTGACTACAAAGATTGGAATATCCCCAAAATCCCTAGTACAGAAATTTTCAAGAAAAATGGTCACTTTCAAGCTTCAAAAGTACAACCCATGTGAAAATAGTCGAACAAGTCTATACCTTGAGTAAAAAACACGAAACATGTCAATTATTAAACCTTGAGTCAATAAAGAAACGAAAGAGTGATGGAAACAATTTCCTTCACATTGGCCTTGTTCAAGTAGCAGTCACAACCCTTACCAGGTTAGGACTAAATGCCTCTACATTACTTTGCCTGCGTGATGCCAGATTTACCAACTTTGGTGATAGTACCTTAGGAATCATTGAGTCAAGCTTGTTCAATGGTCCAATTCACTTTGACTGTTACCCAGACTTCACAGTACGCCTTAGTGATCCTCACATACTAAAAACTCTAACATTAAACATTAAAACTTTTGAGTATAAAGTCTTTCCAGGTACCCAACCTTAAGCTTTAGTCTATAGAATTTATTATAAAGTCACAAGAACTAATATGAATTTCCAAGCTCTTAATAAAAGTCCAAAAGACCAAACCTTGCTTATTCAAAGTAGTAAAGCCGATGCTAATATAAGAGTCCCCCACACAATCAAATGGTCAGAAGTCACTCTACCTCTGGATTGGACACTAACAACAGAAAATCAACCCACAACTATTCAGCATAATTTGAATAATCTGGATTATATTCAACAATATTTTGATGGTACAGTAAAAATAAATTTTGGAAACCAGCCTCACAAGTCCTTAGTTCAGATACAACAACTCCCAACACTTAGTCAATCCCTTAGACATACTCCTGCCGAGTTAGAAAAAACGTTAATTGATTTAAAGTTAGAATCCTTAAGAAAAACTTCCCAAGTCAACCACCCTTGTTATGGTATGAAACCAGTCAAAGAAGATGAAAAATCAAATTCCCCAGATTCTCCCACACAAACTGATTCTTCCAGTAGACAATTAGTTACGAACCCTTAATAAAGAATTTAAAATTCATTGGAAAATTTTAGACAATAATTTACACGCCCCTGAAAATCTGAACCGAAGAAATAATTATCTCACAGCCTACCCAAGTAAAGAACAAAGACAACAAATTTTTAACCAATGGAAAATTTTTATGAAGAATACCAAGTTTGAAATATTTTACCTTGATTTTGTTGAAAGTCACTATTTGACCAAAGAATTAAAAACTTTAACCCAAGAAAAATGGAAAAAAGAAGATAATATTGTGTCCTAGCCAGTCACCCTCCTACTGAAACAATAGTTATCACCCATAAAAATACTAAACTTCAGGCAAGTCCTTTCAAAATTCCAGAACAAAATGACAAAAAAATAATTGAGCAAAATAATTATACAAACCAGAGTCTAATAGTCATTGGAAAACAATTAGATAAGATAGAGACAAAAATAGACAAAATAGTCCCTCAACAAAAATCCCTTAAGTCTCAGAAAGAAAAACCTTTAGTCAAATTCCAAGAATTAGAGTCAAGTTCCACTCTCAAGACGAGTCCCACTATGGAAAAGATTGAAGAAATGCTTAAACAATTAACCCCAGTAAAAGAAAAACCTGAACCTTCTGGCCTCAAGGTCCTTGAGTCCTCCAATTTAGTCAATACCTCTGAAACAGAGTCTATAACCAGTAACGAAACTTATTCTAGTAATATATCAAAAATTGAGAATGCCTTTAGAAACTGGATTTACAGGAACCTTACGTCTTGGTGGGATAAACACGTAATCGAAGAGTCAAAACGACAAATCACACATGCAGTAAAACTAATTGAAGAAGGTCTCCCTATTTTTTATGAGCGATTAGGTATGGGAATAGAAGATGGAGTCAATACTTTATTATATACCATAATTGAACATTTTATAGGAACACCTAGTAATACTATTGCCATAATCCATGACCAGCTTAGTAATCTCAGGTATCCCGAGTTAAGAGATTTTAGATGGTATAAAGATGTCTTTATTTCTAGAATTATGTTAAGAGATGATAGTAATCAACCATTCACGAAAGAAAAATTTATTAATGGTCTTCCCAATTTGTTTGCTCATAAGATTTGAACAGTTTTAAGTAACGACCAAGGCCATATAGATTTTGATAATCTAACTTATGGTAATATAATTAGTACAATTAATAAAGTCAAGACAGAAAGTCAGCCAAATATGAATTAGGAGATTTTTGTGAACAATACGGTTTAGTACCCATTCCCCCTCTAGAAAAGTCAAGACTCGAAATAATGACCAACAAGCTAGTAAAAATAGACATTATTCACATAGGAAACAATCCTTTAGGCATAATGATGAATTTTATAGTAAGAAAAAATTTAACCCTCGAAAAAATTGGTCAAAAACACCAAAAAAAGACAAGAAAAGTAACTTTAAGAAAAATACAGACAAAAGAAAAGTTGAGTGTTGGAAATGTAAGAAATTTGGTCACTATGCTAATGAATGTAAAGTAAAAGACACAATAAAGCAGTTAAAGATTTCATAAGAAGACAAAGCCCAACTGATCAAAGTTTTAGAATTAAAAAATTCTGAGTTTAGTGAAAATGATATCTCAGTAACAAGCTCAGAAGACTATGGCTCCTCAAACTTTCAGACAAGCTCTCCACAAATCCAATTTGGATAACCAAATCAATAAGTATGCTCACAAAACAGGAAGAACAAGAAGAGTTATTAATAGATCTAATTAGTAAGATTGACAATCCAGAATTAACATCTGAATATTTAAGGAAATTACGAAAAGTTATAGGACAAGAAGACGCAAGTCAAAATAATAATTTCCCCAAAATAAGCTTAAACACAACTTTAGAAAGATTTAATAGAAGGAAAGAAGTTACTTTACAAGATTTACATACGGAAGTAAAAACTGAAAATGGTACTTAGGTGACGAGGGGTAAATTTAATCACACAAACAAGGCACAACAACACAGCAATCTTCACACACTTTAAACCTTGACCAAATACACATATGACTAGTCAACTACTAGTCATGAAACAATCACAACCAAGAGAATACACAGAGCATGCCACAATGTATCTGCAATCCTAGGAGATTACTAGTGACAACCTAGGCACTCAGAAGGACCCGTCAATCTAGGCATCCCCTGTGCTAGCAACAACTATGGTGAAAGTGTGTGAAATCATCATTATCATGTAAACATCAAACAGCGGATACAGATGACTAGTCAACCAACAAGAACACAAACCCAGAAAAATTACAGATATGCAAAACAGATTTGTTCACCCAGAAACCCACCATTGGGAAAAACTGGGAGTCATCAACCGACCAGGCACTCCACTAAGTAGAAAAAGATTCTTACAAAGGAAACACAACCAAGCTCAAGAAGCACCTAGGTCTATTTAGGAATATGAGCAATACCTCCTTTGTGCAATCTTCTTCTCCAGCTTAGCAAAACTTGAAGCTCAGTTCTTCATGGCAATGGCAGCTCCTTCTCCAGCTCGTTCATCCCATGGCACTAGCTTGCAAGCTCCAACACAAACCGAAACCAATTTGGATTCAAAGGAGAATGACCAATTTCTTCAAGAAACCATACTCTTGAAGAAATCAATCTTGAATCTGACCTAGATATAAATGAGAGATGATTTAAGTAGCTAGATGCATATTCGGGTTTCAAAAGCAGTTTTTCAAAAAGATATCAATTAGAAAAACTCATAGATGAAATATTTGGTTCTCTCTTGAGGAAGAAGAAGAGAAAGATCGTAAGCCAATCTTTCCAAAACTTCCTCCCCAAAAGAGACAACTGCCAAATGAGAAATATCGTGGCCTTTACAGTCCAACAAATTCCTTAGGTCAGAAACCCACTTGGCAGCTAAGAGAGAGAAAGAAGAATAGGACAAAACAGTTTGTTATCCAGCTGGAAGCAAGCATGACTAGTCATATGAGAAACGGATGACTAGTCATCATTTTATGAAGACTGTTTAATGTAATGATATGCAATGCTCAATACCTTTGTCAACTTGCTTGAGCCACCATAGAGCAGAGATTAGAGAAGAGCACTAATAAAAGTTTTCCCTAATCTATATTTGAGCTTGATAAATTACATTACACATCCTATTACAAAGTTGTCAAGGGAAGCCAAAAGAAAATAGTAAAAACCATACAGTAACAAAAACAGTCAAAAGGGAAATAATAGAGTTACGACAGATGAGTCACAAATTACAAAATGAACATTTCGAAATTAAATAGGATTTAATTAATTTAATGGAAAGAAGGAATTCTGATTCTAAGAGTTAATTTGAAAGTCAAGCAAATTCAGATGATGAACCCTCAAGCAGTGATAAAGCCATTAATTTAATAAAACAAATAAATTTAGAAAATGGTACTCTAAAGTCACTATTTTTGTAAAAATAAAAAATAAAAAATAGAGTTAAATACAGTAGCTCTTTTTTATTCAGGAGCAGACCTTAATTGTATACAAGAAGGTTTAATCCCCACCAAATACTACAAAAAGTCAAAAGAAACGTTAGGCACTGCCTCTGGTGAACCACTTTAGTTAGATTACGAAATTTCAAAAGCCCATGTTTGCCAAAATAAGATCTGTTTTAAAACTTCTTTCGTATTAGTTAAATATATTATAGATGAAGTCATCCTTGGACTACCTTTCATAGCTCTCCTATACCCTTTTCAAGTAGATTATGATAGATTCACATCTACCCATATGGGAGAAGAAGTCCAGTTTGAATTTTTAACTAAACCTGAGTTGAATAATTTAAAAGCTCTGCAGAAAAATGCAGTTTCAAAAACAGTCAAGATAATCCAGAATAAAAATAAACAACTAGATTTTCTTAAAGAAGAAGTCAAGTTCAAAAAAATTGAACAACAACTTAATAATCAATCTCTACAGGCACAGATTCAGAAATTTGAAGAAAAGTTAAAACAAGAAATCTGTTCTAATCTCCCCAATGCCTTTTGGCATAGGAAACAACATGTAGTCAGTCTCCCTTATGTAAAAACCTTTAATGAAAAAAATATTCCTACTAAGGCCAGGCCAATCCAAATGAGTGAAGAAATTATGGAATTTTATAAAAAAGAAATTGTAGAATTACTTCAAAAAGGGATAGTCCATAAAAGCAAGTCACCTTGGTCATGTCCGGCCTTTTATGTTCAGAAAAATGCTGAATTAGAAAGAGGAGCCCCAAGATTAGTTATTAACTATAAACCCCTTAATACGGTATTAGAATGAATTAGATATCTGATCCCCAATAAGAGAGATTTAATCAATAGATTAAACAAAGCAGTCATTTTCTCTAAGTTTGATATGAAGAGTGGATTTTGGCAAATCCAAATCCTAGAGGCAGACAAATATAGAAATGTTATTGTTACCCCATTTGGTCACTATGAATGGAATGTCATGCCTTTTGGTCCAAAAAATGCGCCTAGTGAATTCCATAATATAATGAATGAAATATTTAACCCTTTCAGTGATTTCTCCATAGTTTATATTGATGATGTCCTTATTTTCTCCCAGTCAATAGAACAACATTGGAAACACCTGTACAAATTCCTTCAAATAGTCAAGAAAAATGACTTAGTTATCGCAGCCAAAAAAATCAAGCTATTCCAAACCAATATTAGATTTCTTGGATTTAATATATGTCAGTCACAAATCAGCCCAATTGATCGAGTAATTCAATTTGCCCATAAATTCCCGGATCAAATTCTTGATAAAAGTCAACTTCAAAGGTTTCTAGGATCTCTTAACTATGTCTCTAATTTTTATCAGAATCTGCGAAAGCAATGTAAACCCTTATTTGACAAACTCCAAAGTAATCCTTCTCCTTGGACCTCTACTCATACAGAAATTGTTAAACAAATCAAAATCCATGTCAAAACACTACCCTATCTTGGCATTCCTTCAATCAATTCCTTCAAAATAGTTGAAACTGATGCCTCAGAAAATGGTTATGAAGGTATCCTAAAACAGAAAGTCAATCCAAATCAAACAGAGCAAATCGTTCAATTCCATTCTAGAATTTGGACACAGTCACAACATAATTATAGTACTATTAAAAAAGAAATTTTTTCTATAGTATTATGCATTTCAAAATTCCAAGATGACCTACTAAATCAAAAAAATTTAGTCAGAGTTGATTGTAAAAGTGCAAAACATGTTTTAGAAAAGGATGTTCAAAATATTGCATCAAAATAGATTTTTGCACGTTGGCAAACTATTTTAAGTATTTTTTATTTTGACATTGAATATTTGAGAGGTAGTGAAAATTCTATCCCAGATTTCCTTACAAGAGAATTTCTTTAAGAAAAACAATGGTAGAAAAAAAAAACAAAACAAAAAACAAAAAAGCAAGGCAAGCAATCAATCAGACAACTCCTAGCTTCAATGATCCCAGTCCAAACAGAGCAACCTTCCCAAGTCATCCCTCATCCAGGATATTCACCTATTCAAATATCAAATAGGTTTACTACTTTAGGATCTACAGTCAGTAACATTCGCCCCAATTATCAGTTAGCTCTTATTTCCAGTTATGATCCATTTCAGGTCTTCACCCCCTCACCTTCCTGTTCCCCAATTAGTCAGAAAAAATCCTCTCCTTATTTCCCGAAAAGCAGTCACACCAAAGCCCTTCAACTAGTTCAAGAGCTTTGGAATGAAATCTTAAAACTTGACGACCAAGAGGTCATGAGCTTGATAAAATATCCTTCACAACTACTATTTGACGGGACAAGTTAGGAAATTTCGAATTCCTGGCTGCATTTTTAAGCGCTTATCCTGATTTATTCTGGGAACTCGACGAAAAAAATCTGAGTATAATCCATGTCGCAGTTTTGCATCGTCATGCAAGTATCTTCAATCTAGTGCATGAGATAGGCTTTATCAAGGACTTCATAACGGCAATGAGTGATGATGATGAGGATAACAACATATTACATCTGGCTGCAAAATTAGTACCTCAAAATCAACTCAATCTTGTGTCTGGAGCAGCCCTTCAAATGCAGCAAGAGTTAGTATGGTTTGAGGTACTTCTGCTTCTATCCTTGCAATCTTGACCATTGTTGTATTTGTTCTTACTTTTAGATGTGTTTTATGTGATCATAACCAAGGTCTTAAATATCGATAGTTTCGGAAATATCGGTGGTTCAAAAACACGGAAATATCGGGAAAATATCGATATCGATAAAAATTGGATAAAAACCATGGAAATTGTGATAAATACATGGAAATTTTTAATGAAACTTTAGAAGAAGTTTATTTAGTCAATCATCTATTATTTTGACACAAAAAAATTGGAAGGAAATGCATTGCATAGTGGGTTTGAGTGATTTCAATTGATTATATTGCGAGCTAACAAACTCTGTGACTTAGAAAATATGGAGTAATTAATGAAGAGAATTAAACACCCCATAGTAATTTATTTATCATTTTTTAGTACAATATTTTACACTTTATAAATTGCATGGTAAGATACATGTGTAACCTTATTTCACATTATTCATTGGACATGGTACACGTTCTTATATTTATTATTTATCAAAAATTGAAAAATAATTAAACCAACTTGACTTTTCATGAAAATTAGGCACTTTACCATACTTAAAAAATAATAGTGAAGATTGAAAATTAACTAAGAACATAAATAAATTTATCAAAGAAAGAATTAAGTAGTAAACAAAGAAAATAAATATTATAGAGATTTAAGTAATTAAGCAACAATTTGAAGGGGAATTTAGTAATGTAAGTACTTATAATGAATAATAAAATAATCAATAACATTAAATGGATTAAATAGAAAAGAAATAAATTATATTAAGTAATTAAGTAACTGATCAACAATATAAAAAAATAAGTAATTATGTTAATTTCTATTTTGAGAAACAGCTCGCATATATTATAAATACATATTCCATAGCTTATTATCACAAAATGATGACTGGCGTGGTGGTTAAGTGGCTCCAAAAATTCGGAGTTAGGAGAGGTTCGAACCCCATCATACGCGGAGCTTAAATTGTTTCAATTTTGACACAGTTCAAGTCGCGATATTATGACCATTTAAATTGAGAAATTGGACGAAAATATCTTACCCGAAATATCCTCGAAATTATCGACGAAAATATCGAAAAAATCACGATATATAATTGGAATTGTGCTAAAATTTTGCAGCCCCAAAAAAAGGATAATTTCGCCGATATTTCGGCGAAATTATCGAATTTTTGTACTCTGATCGTAACACATTCATATGGTACTACTCAAATTACAAGGGTTCATAATTTAGTGCATAGTTTTAATAGATATTCAAAATTTAAAAGATATTCAACCAAGAACGCAGCAAACTTCACACTCTAAACCTTAACCAAATACTCTTATGACTAGTCAACTGTCATATATGAATTATACCAAACAATAACATGCACAGAGCATACAAAGATGTACCTGCAAGCCTAGAGAATTACTAGTGACATCCTAGGCACTCAGAAGGACCCGTCAATCTAGGCATCCCTTATGCTAGCAACAACTATGGTGAAAGTGTGTGAAGATAGCGTAATCAAGCAAACACCAAATAGCAGAAAAAGATGTCTAGTCAACTGCACAAACCCAGATGACTAGTCAACTATCAAGAACACAAACCCAGAAAATTTACAGAGTTAGAAACCAAAAACTGTTCACCCAGAAACCCACCATTGGTAAAAACTAGGGGTCATCAACCGACCAGGCAATCCACTAAGTAGAAAAAGATTCTTACAAAGGAACACAAGCAAGCTCAAGAAAAACCTAAATCTATTTAGGAAGATGAGCTATACCTCATTTGTGCAATCTTCTTCTCCAACTTAGCAAAGCTTGAAACTCAGTTCTTCATGGCAATGGCAGCTCCTTCTCCAGCTCGTTCATCCCATGGCACTAGCTTGCAAGCTCCAACACAAATCGAAACCAAAATTTGGATTCAAAGGAGAATGACCAATTTCTTCAAGAAACCATACTCTTGAAGAAATCAGTCTTGAATCTCACCTAGATATAAATGAGAGAATGATTTAAGTAGCTAGATGCAGATTCGTGTTTCAAATGCAGTTTTTCAAAAAGAAATCAATTGGAAAAACTCATAGATGAAAATAAGATGGTTCTCTCGAGGAAGAAGAAGCGAAAGATGGCAAGCCAAACTTTCCAAAACTTCCACCCAAAAGAGAGCCGCCAAATGACCAAAATCGTAGCCTTTACAGACCAAAAAATTCCTTAGGTCAGAAACCCACATGGCAGCAGAGAGAGAGAAAGAAGAATATGACAAAACAGTTTGTTATCCAGCTGGAAATCCTACAGAGCAAGGATGACTAGTCATCTGAGAAAAGGATGACTAGTCATCATTTTATGAAGACTGTTTAATGTCATGATATGCAATGCACAATACCTTTGTCAACTTGCTTGAACCTCCATAGAGCAGAAATTAGAGAAGAACACCAAGAAAGGTTTTCCTTAATCTAAACTTGAGCTTGATAAATAACAATACATATCCTATTACAAAGTTGTCAAGGGAAGCCAAAAGAAAATAACAAAGAACCATACATTAACAATCTCCCCCTTTTTGGCTTTCCTTAACAACACACTCTCTAAAAACACTCAACCCAAAACCCAGCCTACGGAGATGAAGAAGTGAAGGTACCTGCAAGAATAACCAATCTCCTAAGCACAAAAACAAGCATATTATCACAGAATTTTTAAAACAATATGCAATGTGGGGTTGAGAGTGTTCTCCCCCTTGTTGATAAGGAAAGTGCAAAAAGGCAGAGAGATAGAGACAACATACAAGGGGATTAACCACAAAGAAGATAGGCAGATATGAACAAGGTTAACAGCACATAACATAGATTGATGACTGGTCAAATAACACTTGTTCAAAACAGTACAAAACAACTCCCCCTATCAAATTGCACAGACTACCTAAGCAAATGATCCCTCACAATGTGATTACAAAAATGTACCACCCAAACTGTTCAAAAAATACTCCCCCTATCTAGGACACTTCCTATAATATAAAGGAATTAACTTTTGACGTACTAATCCAACAAACTTTCCACACATAGCCAACAAACACAAAAGTGCTTTAGGCTAAATAGAATAAGAAATGGAGCACAAGTTGCAAGGAATCATACCTAAAGCAATTAAAATCAAGTGGCTGAATTTAATTTCAATGTGTACACATTACACATAAAGAAACTTCCCTAAAAAGATAGAGTTTAAGCAACATATTTATCAAAACAAGGCACAACCAATGAATTTTTCTTTACACACCATGGTGCAAAATCAAGACAGAGCACTAAGATTTCAAAATTTAAGGCATCAATCATTGTCAATTTGAAGAAAGCACCAAGCAAGATGAACCCTAAATTTTTGCTCAAGATTAAGGACATGTGAGAAAGAACACAAGACATAAGTCTCTAGGTTGTCCAAAAACACAACATAGCTTCCAAAAAAAGCACAAGAAGAAGAGTGGACTAGTGAAACGGACTAGTCACGCATGTCCAAATTTGAGGTGGCATCAAAAGACCAACAACCTCATAGACACAGCCAAGAACAAAAGAGAGCAAATCAATCAAGATAAGGCTTAGAAAGGCAACATTGATGTATTAAAATGATAAAAACAACCAGTAGAATGTTGTCAAAACACATGCATCTCAAAGAAACTCCCCCAACAAAATAAATTAGCCAACAATCCAAAACTCATATAGCAAGGCAGATTCTTAAGGATTTCAAGAATTATGTTAGGCTAAATCATTGAATGTGGGAACACACCTTATTAAGATGACTGGTCATAGACCAAAGTGGCATCATCCAAACATGATCATACATAAACACAATACTAATGTTCGAACAGAAGGTGTAAATGAGACAAGGAGAAGACAAGTGAGCCTTTGTGCTTTGTTTCATAACCAATGGTCTTTCTTAGAGTGAAAATTAATTTCACCAAAAGGCACAAGAACCCTATTAAGCAGATGACTAGTCAATCATAATCAGTGGGAGCATAAGTTGACTAGTCAACGAAGACAATATCATAACAAGCATAACTAAATGACTAGTCAACCACAATCAGCATGAGCATATGTTGACTATGAACTCAGGCAATCTCATAACAAGTAGCAATTTTAGTATCAACCTTGAGGATGACATGATTTTGGTTTTAAAAAACACAAACATGAACTAGCAAATATATCAAGTGATCAACGATGTATTAGCTACTATAGCCTAGTCCAAGTCTTCAAGCACAGTAAGTAAGAGAGAGAGAAGATAACCACATGTGCAAACAAAACAATTGCAACTAACTCTGATGGATAGAATATGAATTAGATTTCATGCTCAGAGATAAGGCAAGATGGACAGAGAAGGTTCAGAGCCAAAAGAAAAACACAAGAGATGAAGAAATATCAGTCTTGGAGAGACAAGTATATAATGAACCTTCAAGACAAACTCAAAGCATAGACTCAACCTATTTGAATTTCATCACTCAATCTGGCCATTTATTATGTTTCTTATTTGCACATCCCAGACTTAAGTGCTTGAGTGGCCCAATTTTGCGGCTCTTGCTCTAGATTCTTCAATCATATCACCTTATACCTTCCTAGAGTCGTGACTACATTGGTCACACTTCCCCCTTTTTTTTTCTTTTTTTTTCTTTTTTGTTTTAATTTAAACAAATTGCCTAAGAGAGTGAGATAAGATAGGAGATTATAATAATGATTGTCCACAATGGATCACAACACTTGTCTCACCAAGAGGACGAAAAAACACCCAAACAAATTTCATCTAATGGCTCCAAACTAGAAGGGGGAATTATGCACAAATCAGGCAAAGCATAAAATGATTCAAACTTCACATTATCAGAGATCATAAGAAACAGATGTTTTTGACATTTGCACACCAAGTAAACAAAAATTTATATTTGACTAGTCACTAAAACGAAGATGACTAGTCAACAGTTCTACAATGTGCTGAAGATAAGGAACAGACAAGCTAATCAATCAATTGAGCAAAGGCTAATGGACTACCTAAGTGTGACATGTTTCTGAAAGTCCAAGGCCTTGGTGAGTATATCTGCTAGCTGTTTCTCAGAGGGAACAAATTCCAAAGATAGAATTTTGTCTTCCACAAGATCTCTAATAAAATGGTGCCTAATGTCTATATGTTTAGTCCTAGAGTGTTGAACATGATTTTTAGAAATATCTACAGCACTCATGTTGTCACAATAGATTAGAAAGCATGATTGAGTAAGACCATAGTCTTCCAACATTTGTCTCATCCAAAGGAGTTGAGTGCATCAACTCCCAGCTGCAACATACTCTGCTTTGGTAGTGGATAAAGAGATAGATTTCTATTTTTTGCTATCCCAAGCAACTAGGTTGTTGCCTTCATAAAAGACCCCCCCGTAAGTGCTTTTCCTACCATCACTACAACCTGCCCAATTGGCATCACTATACCCAACAAGATTGACACAAGTGTCATAGATATACCACAACCCAAACTCAAAAGTTCTACTCACATATTTTATGATTCTTTTGACAGCAAACAAATGAGACTCTTTGGGATCACTTTGGAACCTAGCACAAACTCCTATACTATAAGAAATGATAGGTCTATTTGCAATCAAGTAGAGAAGGCTTCCTATCATGCTTCCATAGAGAGTTTTCAACAGGGACAGATGAGCTGAGATTATGAGGGATTATGACAAGTTGACAGGTCAACTGGAACAGAATTGTCAAAAGTTGACAGGGCAATCGGTTTGCTAAAAGTTGACAGGTCAACCACTAGATACATACCTGGAGATTCTCCCTCAAGCATAGGAGATAAAAGACCAAAAAAACACCTGTTTAAGATGTAACAAGCTGTATTTACAGCTTTAGCCCACAAATGTTAAGCAAAATTTTTGTTGTTGAGCATCACCCTAGCCATCTCAACAAGAACTCTATTTTTTTTCTCTCCACAACAACATTTTGCTGAGGTGTAGTAGATATAAAGAACTCATGCTTAATTCCCATCTCCTCATAGAATTTCATAAACTGAGAATTCTCAAACTCATAATCATGATCCGTTGTAATTCTAACAAGAGGCAGATGACTAGTCATCTTAACTTTTTGTAAAAGGTGGCAGACAGATTTAAACCTTTGAAAGGTTTCTGATTTTTCAAGCAAGAATGAGACCCAAATAAACCCAAAGAAATCATCTACAATGGCTAGGATGTATTCCTTGCCACCAAGGGAAAAGGTTTGGATAATACCAACAAGATAAATGTGAACAAGTTCAAAAGAACATGAAATTTTGTTGATCACCCAAGAATCAAGCACTGTGAGAGAGATGATTGAAAGACATGCATGCAATGACCACATTTAAAAAAAATTAAACAAATGAATCCTAATCAAACAAAAGAATAAGGTGCAAATGCATGACAATGTATCTAGACTCCATGAAGCACACACAAACAAGAGAATGGTCTAGATACATAAGATAAAGAAACTAGTCACCAACATGAGAAAGAACATGGTCTTCCTTCTTGATCCAAACTTGCTTCACTTTTGAGACTTTATGAGGCAAAGAGATCACCTTAGGAATTTTGACAACTTTATAAAGAAGATCATTCACTTGAGTTTGAAATGAGTCATCATTTACTTTCTTGAAATGAACAAAAGGCTTTTGCTCAAAATTCCTAAGCTCAAAACACTTTGGTCTAATGTGCCACAATGATGGCATATAGGAATAAACCTTTTTGGTTGTTGAAAACCAAATTTTGCAAGTGAAGAATGTTTATCTCTTGTACAAATAATAGATTTTGCAAGCTCACATGTTTTAAGAGATGAAACATGGTTTTTAAAGTCATTTGCATTGGTTGATCTAGACACATTCCTTAGAGCACTACACCTAGGTCGAATGTGACCTTTCACACCACAATGGTAACAAGTAGGAATGAATCTTTGAGTCCTAGTTGTCTCTAAAACATCAAACTTTGTATTTGACTCCTTGACAAATGTGGTCAAAGGAGGAGGAACACATGAACTAGAACAACCATAACCAAAAGCTGTTTTGTCTCGATGAACCTTACCCATATTCAACATTTTATCCATCTTTTTATCCCCTATGGTAAGCTTGATCACCGTGTCATTTGCCTCATTTATCTGAGTCAACAAATTCTTGTTGGAGGCTTGGAAAACCAAGTTGTTTTCCTTGAGCACATTCAATTGGTTTGAAATGTCATTTTTAATGACAATCAATGAATCCCTTTCACTCTTCAACGTCTCAACATTTTAACTCAATTCATTATTTGCTTCTTTAAAAGTGCAATTAAGAATTTCCAGGTTCTTTACCTTCCTTTCAAGTAAGAAATTTCTTTCCTTAAGCTTGGAAGTTTCAATAAAAAGGACATCATACTTTTCACATATACCCAAGTATGACTGGTCATCCTGTTCCTTGTATGACTGGTCATCCTGTTCCCTGTATTACTGGTCATCCTGTTCCCTGTATTACTGGTCATCCTGTTCCCTGTATGACTGGTCATTCTGCCTATCATCTCTAGACACAGATTGATTTCCTGAATAAGTTTTTCCTTCCTTAACTACACGAACTCTAGCAAGGCTAGAGTTATGAATAGAACCAACAAGGGCAAAAATTTTTGCCTCTTCAAAAGATGAAGTGATATAGTTATTGGAATCATCACTATCATTATCACTCCATTGTGCACTAATTGACTCTTCTCTCCCATTAGACTCTATCATGTGGTTATTTGCACATTCCACATCAATGTGACCAGCACCACCACATAGATAGCACTTTACAAGACCCTTCAAACTTTTGTCCTCCCTAAAGCCATAAAAGTCCAAAAAATACATCTCCTTAAAAACATTGCCTTGAGACACACATGTAGACAAACTAGGAAGATTTTGACAATTCCTAGTGACTTTGGTTTTATCTTTCACAACCCTTCTATATTTCTGAACAAACAAGGCAAGCTCATCATGAATGCAAGAAGCAATTTGATCCATTTTTTATGTTTGCACACCTAATACCAATTAGCACCATAAGGATCTCTCTATTTATGTTAAGAGCTGGTGCTCTAATACCAATTGAAAATGGTACTTCAGTGACGAGGGGTAAATTTAAAAGATATTCAACCAACAACGCAGCAAACTTCACACTCTAGACCTTGACCAAATACTCTTATGACTAATCAACTGTCATATATGAATTATACCAAACAATAACATACACAGAGCATACAAAGATGTACCTGCAAGCCTAGAGAATTACTAGTGACAACCTAGGCACTCAGAAGGACCCGTCAATCTAGGCATCCCCTGTGCTAGCAACAACTATGGTGAAAGTGTGTGAAGACATCATAATCAAGCAAACACCAAACAGCAGAAAAAGATGACTAGTCAACCGCACAAACCCAGATGACTAGTCAACTATCAAGAACACAAACCCAGAAAATTTACAGAGTTGGAAACCAGAAACTGTTCACCCAGAAAACCACTATTGGGAAAAACTGGGGGTCATCAACCGACCAGGCAATCCACTAAGTAGAAAAAGATTCTTACAACGGAACACAAGCAAGCTCAAGAAAAACCTAGATCTATTTAGGAAGATGAGCTATACCTCATTTGTGCAATCTTCTTCTCCAACTTAGCAAAGCTTGAAGCTCAGTTCTTCATGGCAATGGTAGCTCCTGCTCCAGCTCGTTCATCCCATGGCACTAGCTTGCAAGCTCCATGGCACTGAAAAAAAATGAACTCAAAACTTATGATTTTTGTTAAAATATGAGTTTTTAAATTCTAATTTTAGGATCTAAAAACTTGTTTAGTATTGAACTCCAAACTATTTTTAAGATCTAGAAAAAAAATTGAAATTAAAATTAAAAAATCAGAAACCCTAATTACCAAATTGAAATTATCAAAAGAAAATAAGAGAGGGAGGAGAGAGAGACGAGGGAGAGGAGAGGAGAGAGAAAGAAGAGGAAGGGGAGGAGAGAGAGAAACGAGAGAGAGGAAGGAGAGAAAAAAAAACTGCAATGAGTTTGGCTAATATTTTCATAAGATTCATTTTTAGGTAGAATATTTTTTAAATATATTGCCTATTGGTCTAGGTTTAGTCAAAGAGTTTATGTTTATGTTTTCTTAAGTTATGTAGTAATCTATACTATTTTTTAAGAGAATGGTCTTTATCCATCACTTTTGACAAAAAATAAATAAATAAATAAAAGACTTTGAAAGTAAAGTCCGGCCTAGGCCAAGATCTTTGAAATCTTGACCGAGCCCAACCCAATCCAAAAAATTAAAAATGCCCATAAAGTCCAACCTGATGACGAACCCAATTTCTAATCACAAAGAAAACTTCAAATTTTATTTTTTTTGGGAAAGACAATCAATTATAGGTTTAGTCATGGCACCCATTAATTATCAATGGTCATTTTGAACTATTGCTCCCAACCTCATCTTTCTATCAACCACACAGTATGCCCCATCAACATTTAATTCCAACAAATCCTCCTTAGGGGGCTTCAACAACAAGAAACTACATGAGATAGCTTAGCAGCTGTACTTAGATCAACACACTCTCCTTATTGAATGCTAGTGATGTGTCAAGGCTTTCTCATTAAGCCTCCATGAAGGCTCGTGTTTCTCTATGCTCAAATCATCCAAGCTATCACTGCAAATGAATATATTCCTCCTCCTAAAATATAATACAAATATGATAAAAGATATTCATGAAAGAAAATACCGTTGCTTGGCGCAGAGGAGAACAATTCCAAAACTATCGTGCAAACTTAAAAGACCACAATGCATGCAACGAATCTTCATCAGCTCCCAAACAACAAGAACAAACGCCTGAGGGTATCACATGTCAACCTGCTAGAGTAGCTTGACATGGAAGAACATTTTTAGTGTATGCCAAAGGAAAACTTGTACTTTAGGCGTTAATTTTAGCTTCCAAGGATGTTTCCACACTCTTCGTTAAGAATGGGAATAGTTAGAGGGGAAAAGACCATGAAACTAGGTCATATTCGCAGCCTATAACGTAAACACTTGTTGAGTCAATTAAATAGCATACACTTCAAAATATGATGGGTGTAAAGATTAGAAATTTGGATGCAATTACCCTATTGGAAGTTGATTTATAGTGTGGCGAAATAGGTGACAGAATAATTAGCCAATTTTGAAGCAAAAAATACCAAATTTTAAAAGAAAACCAAAGACCTCAAGCTATCAATCACTCAATCAGATCATGATAGAAACATCGCCAATATAAACCCATATCAAACCTCTTTATCACATTTTCGATGTAGCCCTTCGGTAATTAAAATTATTGGTGCTTGCTGTTGTGAAATTTATTGCAAGCGCACAATTCGCACAAGTAATACAGTGATGAGTGAAGTGTCGTTCCCACGAAGAGTGATTTAATTTACTAAGTACCAATTGTGATTAACCCAAGACTTTATTTGAACAATTGATGATGAGATTCGATTGATTAATTAACTAAAACAATGAATAAAAGCAAGCGCATAAAAATAAAGCAGTGAGATTAAAGTTATGAGAGCACTAGAGCTTCCAATTTCACCATTTCCAATTCTACCCAATTCCCTTAGCATGTTAATCCTAATTATTCTCCATGTTGACAATTGATTTTCCCTACTTTATTCGATACTCCATCCCTAGTTATACCAAAAGTATTCTTATCACCAACCCACTCTATCCCTAGTAATGGAATTAAGATAATAAGAACCCATTAAATCCCTTAGAAAACCTACAAAACAACCACATAAGTCATGACAAACATGCATCTATTACAAGAAGCAACCCCAAATTGGATATCCCTATCGTCAATTTAGCATCAAAACAATTAAATGTTGGCCAAACATTCAAAGCATTAGTCATGGTAATAGATACTCAACATGGAAAAATACTTGGAATTAACATTGACTAAAGTAATTGAGTATTCATGGCTAGACTACATCGTAACCCTAGCAAAAAGAAATTAGTTCATGACAACTTCAATAAAAACTATGATAAAGTGTATTGTAGGAAAGAAAAAAACCAATTGAAGATTTGATCTCTGCACAACAACTCTAGCTCCAGGTCATCTTCTTTGTCTCTTTAAAACTCTCTCTCTCTCTCATTTGAGTGTTTCGATTGAGTATGAATGTGTAGGAATTTTAGGGTAGATGATAGAGGATGCGGATGGATGATGGGTAATGGATCCCTTGAACAATGACCTAAACTCCCTATTTATAAAACTCCTAGAAATCATACCTAAGGAATAATTACAATTGTTATAAAAATAGGATTCCTTCTAATATAAGGTCTTCTTTATTCCTCCTTGTTTGACTTGATAAGACTTGAACCATCTTGAACTAAGAAATTTGACAATATTCCTTGCAACAAAAGAAATGACTTGGCTTCTTTTTAATTGATCTCCGATCTTCATCTTCTTGCCTTTTTTAGCACACTTTCTCCTATTTCACAATTCCTTCACAAATCTCACAAAACAAATTACAAACAACCAATTTAATCCAAGAAAATTAATAAATAAATAAGCAAATGAGTCATAAAATATATATAAAATATAGACTTATCACTTGCTAATGGGGTCTAGCATAGTGGAAAAGGGATTTGATTTGTAGACTATTGGTCTCAGGTGTGAACTCGCATAGCACATTAGTAGTGTTGACTATCGCTTGTATTCAAAATAATAAAAAAATTATTGTGGCTGAATTTTTTAACATTGACAAGTAGTGGATACTTTAAATTTAGTCAATATAAAGAGTTTAAATTGAATAATTAGTGACTAAAACACATAAAGTGGGTATGGTACGATGTCCTCACATGTCTTCTTTGCAACATTTATGACCAATTAAATTTTTTTAACTTCTTTTCAAAAGAAGTGTCCTCATATCCAACCATCATATTCTTTTCTCCCCCTCCCTAAATCACTCTTTGAAAGGAGGTAGATTTCATCAGGAAATATCTCCACTCAAGTAGGCTCTTGATTTTGACTTCTCTAACTCTGGTTCCGTTTTTCAATTCAAATTTGATGTCGATTTGAGTTCGACTTCGATTTTGATTTGAGTATGACTTTGATTTTGATAATCTTAGGCATAAACAACTAAAACACTAACCTGAAGCCATTGAATTATCTCTAGAGGTAACGTCTTCATGTTAGGTTTTGTTTCGGTAATATTTTTAGCTTTCCTAAATAAACTTGTAATCTTGTATGTAATTAACCAAGCTCAAAGAATTTAGACTAGTTTAAGTTTGCTTTCAAGATGATTACATAAGTTGAGATAAACCTTGTCAAGGCTCACGTGAAATCAAGATCCTTGAAAGTAGAAATACATTGAATTCATTTAAATGATAGGTGGTATGACTAGTGATCTATTCACATGATAGTTTGTTTTTATTGCCAACTGTGTTGAGCCTATTCTTAACAACTAAAATGAGTTATTAAAAACAGCAACTTTAATTCTCGCAACTGCACGAACCGTTTATAGTATAGCTTATGTAAATACGAGGTCGATCCCACGGAGAATGGTTACTTGGTTACAAGTTAAATTACTTAGAATGCTAGAAAAACATAGAACAAAGAAACTGACTAACTAGCTAAAGGCAAGGTTGAATTCAACAATGCCTCTTGCTAATTACTCAAGGTCTAGGACAGAATCCTAGCACCACACACGCACTCGAAATGGGGGGTTTTGTTGTTGAAATGAAAAGGAGAAAGTGAAATGAAAGTGCTTGAAAGTAAACACGAGCAGCAATTAACAAGTTGTGAAACAATGATTGAGATGTGTTAAAGCCTTGGAATCCACCACTAGTTTTCCTATCCAAGTTATGAATGCATAGAAATTGACTCAAGCTTCATCAACAATAGATTATTGCATACAAGCCTATGGTATCTAGGTGCAGGATGCATGATTCTCCTAAGGCATGTAATCGTGCATGGTATCTACATAACATGTGATCTCTAATATGCAACCTAAGCATGGTATCTACTTAGAATAAAGCATACAAGAGTCATTAAGCTCTATGAGAATATGATAATCACACAAGTCCTAGAACATGGTATCTGTCCTAGTCAACCTATGGTTATTAACCCCTTGAATGATTCTTAAGCCATTCATGTGTTGCTTGTGAAAGGAGAGTAGAATTGGTGAATCTAAACCCCTTCCCAACCTATGCTAGATGCATAAAATCCTAGTTAGCTACTCCAAGAAAACATACATCAAACACATAATAAACTAGAGATTAACAACTTGATAATAAAAGCAAGGAAATCAATTAACTATAAAATCATCCATAACATTGAGTATTCATGACTTGGGCTTCATCCTAAGCCCTAACTAAATGGATTAGTTAGACATAACTATGAATACAGAAAATAAGATACATAGATAGGATAAAGAGAGGAGAAGAACTAGATGATGGCAGCAAGGAATTCCCAGGACAGCTCCAAGCTCTCCCTCCTTTGCAACTGGCTCTCTTATCCCTTGTGGTGAATCTGAATGTGTGTATGAGAATAATGGATAAAGTGAATGTGTGTGTCTGACTCCCGATTGAATGAGTGTGCAGCTCTCTATTTATAGAGTGCAATTTCTTCCTTCCCTTTGGCTGGTGAAGCACACCTCTCTTAGCTACTCTCAACTGCTCCAGCTTCCCATACTTGCCAACTGCTCCAGCTGACATACTTGCCAACTTCTCCAGCTGACATACTTGTCAACTGCTCCAGCTACCAAATACATGCTTTGGTATGGTTTCTTTATGGAAAGCTTGACTTTTGTTCATCTTTCTAAGTTCCTGAGCTGATTTGACTCCTATATGTGGCTGCCCATGTGTAGCACATGGCTCTAGGGATGTAGCCACATTAAATGTGATGGCAGCCAACATGACATTTCTATGAACTTGGTTCAGTCTTTGACGTGCTGAGGGCTCCGGATTTATCCAATTGGGCTGAAATTTGGATATGTTATAATAGACACCTATTGGAACAACTGCTATCAAGGATGTCCCCTCATCCGACTTGTGTAAGTTGCTAAAATGAGGCCTGCAAGATGACCTACGAAACTGAACTGACAAGGAATGTGTCCCAAATTGGGTTTGTCTTTAAGCTCATATTCCTCTTATCCCAATCAGCCCTTAACAAGCATGGATTGCATCAAATGTGATCTCTTGCTGTCTTAACCTACAAAACAAACAAAAAGAGGTAAGTGACTCAAAATAAAGAGAAAGTAAGCAAAGTCACTAAGTAAAGAAGGCATGCGAATGTATGAAATTATGGACTTATCAAACTATACCTCCTCTGTCTTATTATGAAGCCAATGTTTCACTGCCAGTTGGGGGATTTTAAAGGAGACTTATTTTTGGTAGAAAGGGAAGCTACAACATGGTAGCCATCACTTCCTTTAGGAGAGAAAATTTGAGAGCTTCTTCTTCCTATGCATTTTCTTCTCTCAGTGAGGTATGAGATTTTTTAGAGAGAGAGAGAGAGAGAGAGAGAGAGAGAGAGAGAGAGAGAGAGAGAGAGTGGTCTTCTTCTTATTCTTCTCTACATTTGCACTTGGGTGTGGTTTTAGTTTTCAAATGAGGTTTTTAAATAGCTTTTGAAATTCTGCTTATATTTAACCTGACGGCAACAATCGGGAGTATAATGTACATGAAACGAAAACTAATCCAATAAAATCAATAAGAACCACACACTTGAGGTGAACTTACTGATATCAAAATGTTAGGGAACTCGATCACAAGCCCTAAAATTTCAAGTAAAAAGGAGCAGATGAATATTGGGGAAAAATTGCTTACCGAGCAAATGCTTCTTCTAGAGATTGAGATGACAAGAGAAGAAAGAAACAGGTGGTTGCTTGTGGTATTGGGCTACTATTGTGGGTTTGTGAGGGTTTATAAAGGATGGACCAAGTAAGATCAAGAAGCGAAGCTCTTGACCGTTGGATTCAGGGGAAATATTTCGTTGGCGCAATTGGGCCTATTGGTTACGAGTCACGACTACAAATCTAGGCTAATATTTGGAAACATCTAGTTACACCAAAAAATATTGTCCAAGCAAATTCCAGACAAATTTTGTTTGTTTTTATCCAAATGCAATGTAACAAATTTTGGACTTTGTTAATTATGTGCTGTCATTATTAGTCCTTTCTAATTAGGATCCGGATTCTTTGTTAGGATATGCTTGACTTCTTTCCTCAAGATGCCATCTCATTAAAATTTAATTCAAGGGATTTAAAGTTGACACCCTCCCTCAAAATTTATTAGAAAATTTAACAATTGTGATAGCTAGCATGATTAACACTGCTAACGAAAATAGAGTTGAGGAACTACATAAGCCATTTTGTGAATTAATTAGAGTACCTAAATGCAAATTGGATCTAAATGAACGGATATGGCCACTAAAAAGCCTAAATATAAAATAAATAAATCAAAGCTGAATTGCCTATTATACTTTACACTTTCTGTTAGAAAACGCAATTTTCCTTCATGCCTCCTATGTATACAGTGTATGCTAACTCAAACCCACAACGAACAACAAACAAATCCCCGGGTTTTCTTTCTCATATATTCCCCTCTATTCCCTTTTTGTTTTTTCATCTCACATTCTCACATGTAAAAATTAAAAGCTTGAAATCCTCTCAAATGCTTAGTTTAGATGTTCTATTTTTGAGCCTATGAAAATTTGGGTCAAATTTAAAATATGTCCAAAACGATGGAAAGGATTTGGATTTGGGCCTCTAAATCCAAATCTACCTAATCAAATCCATGGATTCAAACGGATCCTTGTATTGCCTAGATACAAAAAGAGAAGATAATTTGAGATAAATCCAAAAGTTATAAAAATAGTTGGATGTAATCCTCTTATTTTGTCTATTTGATTTAAGTAATTTTGACTACTTTGCCACATAAGATTACATTCCCTTTTCAGAAGGCTGAATAAATTTGTTTTTCTTTGTTCCCATACTACCCATTGGATTGAGGTGAAAACGGGAAACAATCTGATTTTAAGGTATTAATTAACAAATTGCTTCTGACTATAATGATTTTGTATAATTATTCATTGTTTGTTTCTTTTTTTTAGTTTTACCATTCAATTAATTGCCTTCATTAGGGCTCATCAATGGGTCGGTTCGAGTTAGTTCGGCCCAAATTTAATGGGCTTGAGCGGGGCCGGGTCGGGCTTTAAAGAGGAGAGAGAAAATAACGGGCTGGGCTAAACTTGGTTTTTTTAGAAAATTCAAAGCCCAGGCCCGACTCATGGGTCGGGCTTGAGAAAGCCCATCGAGCCTGGTCGGGCTAAGCCCAACAGGGCGGGCCAAATGGACCTACTTCAAAAGAAGAAGAAGAAGAGGAGAAAGAAAGAATGTACCATTCAAAAAGAGGCACTCAGTTACATCATAATTAGACCGTAACACGTTTTAAGAAATAATTTTAAAAAATAATACATATCAAAAAAATATTTTTTTTTTTTAAAGGATGATATGAATAAATATGAAAACATGAATGCTAGCAACATTCTCTCTAACCTTCTCCTTTGGACCTTCTACCTTTTTTGCTTGACATGTGTCATTCTTCTTATACCTAAAATAATGTCATTAATATATTATACAAACTAACTTTTGCTTTCCAAGTTTACCCTTATTAAATGTATTCAATTTATCCAAAAAAATTTCACAACTTTCTTACCATATTATTAATTTTTTTCTAACGTATATGTGCTTTTAAGAGGACTTTTAAATACAAAGGTTTTAGATAGAAAGAAAAAAAAGTCATTTGTGTTTAAAAAAAAAGGGACATTTCCTCTTTTTTGAAAAATGCTGACATTTTCTTTAAAAAAATAATTGACATTTAAAAAACTAATAATAAGATAGTAAGAAAGTTGTGAAATTTTTTTGGATAAATTGAATACATTTAATAAGGGTAAACTTGGAAAGCAAAAGTTAACTTGTATAATATATTAATGACATTGTTTTAATTGTAAAGAGAATGACACATGTCAAGCAGAAAAAGGGAGAATGCCCAAAAGAGAAGGTTTGGTGATGGGTTCAAGAAAAACATGATTATATTTGGTGGTGTAATTATGTTCGGTGATATGATATGTTGTTCATCTTATTCTTGATTTATATAATTGTTGTATTAATAATTGACACAAATTAATGTGCTAATCATCCAATTATAAACTAGGAATGAGTAAGGAAAAGTAAATGAAATGAAACAAAACAAGAAACCCAAAATAAACACGAATAACGATTTCTATCACCCCTTTATCACCACTGTATTGCCACTATATCACCATGGTAGCACCAGTTTATCACGTTTTATTCAGAGACGAATTATGAACTTCCTCTGTTTTTCAGTTTCGACATCTGTCCAGTTTTTTACCAATAACTTTTCAATCGTTTATGCAAATTTTGTGTTAGCACAGAAAAATGAAGAACACAATGCAAACCAAATATAAAAAATGGATATAAAATTGAGCAAAATTCAGTGGAACCAAACACAATGTTTCAAACAAGTAACACACTCAAAAATGAAAGAAGAGTGTTTGTGATTCAAGTGATATAATTCTAATCCTAAACCCTTATTTATACATAATTATATATGTATGTGGGCCTAACGGGCCGGGCTTTTATGGGCAGGCTGGGCCAGGCTTTCTTGGGATTAATCGGGCTAGGCTTCAAACACCCAACCCCAAGCCCAGCCCAGCCCAATGCGAGCTAGGCTATCCCAAAGCCCATAACGAGCTAGGCTCGGCGGGCCCCATCGGCCCATGAGCCCGTGGGCCAAGTGAAGAGACCTAGCCTTCATGATCAAAATTAATAGCATTATATTAATTTCAAAGGGTTATTTGTAGCAATGATCCTTCAACTATACTCGGAGTTACATTTTGGTCACTCAACTCCAAAAATAGTTATAGAGGTCACTCAATTAGGTGTTGTGTTGCACCATTAGTCCCTACCGTTAGAAAGACTTGACGATAGAGACTAATGGTGCAACACAACACTCAATTGAGTGACCTCTGCAACTAATATTTGAGTTGAGTGATCAAAATGTAACTCCGAGTATAGTTGAGAGATCATTGCTACAAATAATCCTAACTGAAAAGTCACATTTGCCCATCAATAATCTAAGAGATGCTTGTCACGTCATCATTTTAAACAGAAAAAGTCACAGACTTGATGGTAGAGACTAATGGTGCAACACAACACCCAATTAAGTGATCTCTGTAACTAATATTTGAGTTGAGTGACCAAAATGTAACTTCAAGTATAGTTGAGGGATCATTGCTACAAATCACCATAATTTCAAATTAAGAAGTTGCATTATGCATATAACGTTGGCTCTTTTTCTTTCTCCATTTTCCCATGTCTTTGTTTTGCTTTTATTATGGCGTTCTTTATTGTTGGTTGTATTAATGAGATCCACATATTACCTGATGCATAGTTACATAATTTCATGTGGATGCTTACTAGATCGATTGATATAATATGTTGGTCTTTACTTTCCTTGATTAAATTATATTTTATCCATATATTAGGTAAATATTATCAAAGAAATAATGTAAAATTTAAATTCTGAAATTCAATTACCAAGGGAATAATGTATTAAATTTGAATTTTCAATGTTGTTTTTCTCTTATTTTTTTCCTCAAAGATTAAAAAAGACACCACAACAATCAAAAACAAAAAAAAGAGCATCCTAAAGCATCATCTACAAACGCATGAACTATAACCAATAATAACTAATCGTTTTGAACATAGATCTAACAACAACAACAAAAATAGACAAAAGAATATATATACATGATAAAATTTCTCAACTTGATTGTTTCACATAATCACTTCTACTTTTGAAGTATTCCAGGTCCACATTTCTTTTCGGTAGCTTGTCTTCTTCTACTATTGAACTATTCCTAGAAACTTAGGAAGCTTCAAACAAGTTTCCAGTCAATTATAATAAGCTTTGGTCGACCCTCTTTGTCTCTTGCCTCTCAGTGGGGAAGCCACTGGCCGTATAATATCGTCTTGTCTTGATTAATTATTGGATGTTTCTTCCTCCTTTCTTTTTCTTTTTTTCTTTCTTTCCTCCTCTTTTCTTCTTGCTTTCCTTCTCATGGCCGTTTCTTTTTTCTCTTTTTCTTTCTCTTTCCTTCTTTCTTCCTCTTTTCTTCTTCCTTTCCATCCCAAGGCCGTTTCTTCTTCCTCCTTTTCTTCTTCCTCTTTTCTTCTTCCTTTCCTTCCCAAGGCCGTTTCTTTTTCCTCCTTTTCTTCCTCTTTTCATCTTCCTTTCCTTCCCAGGCCGTACCCACTCCTCCTTCCTTTCCTTCCCAGGCCGCACCCACTCCTCCTTCCTTCCATGGCATGAATCCCATAAACCCACCCATCTCTCTCTCTCTCTCCTCTCTCTCTCTCTCTCTCTCTCTCTCTCTCTCTCGTTCCACTAATTAATGGTTGTGGTGGTTTGATTGGGTGGTGATGGTGGTTGAGCTCGGTATGTAGTGGTTCGATTGGGTGATGATGGTTGAGCTGGGTATGTGATGGTTCTTCTTCCAGTCTCTGTTTTTTTTTCTTAGTGTGCAGATTTGTGTGATTTTGGGTCAGAGAAGATGGGTGTTGTTCCTGTTGGTGGGTTTATCAGTTGTCAAGACAGAGAGCTAGAGTTGTTGATGGGATGCATTATCGTGTCTTTAGAACCACTTTTTATCGTTTTCAACTTTTTGTTCACAAAGTTAGATTTGTTTTCAGAAAACATTTTGTGAGGGAAAAATGAAAACGATGCACCGAACAAACGTGTATTTGCGAAAAACAGGAAACAAAAACAGAAAACAGGCTCTAAAAATATACCGAACGGGCCCTTATTGTAGTAGAAATAGCTGGCTTATGTTTTATTGTGCTTTCTTGCTTTTAACCTAGCTTATTGATTTAGAAATATATAATTACTTGCTGAATAGTTCAAGTTTTTGCGCAGGTACGACGCATTTGAGCAAGTTTAAATATTTGGAACCATGTCTAGCCCAGGACCACAATCTACACCTGCTTCCACAGAGCCTAAGCATCCTTCACGTCATCTGCTAGAAAAAAGCAAAAGTACGTATGATATCTGTTTAATATGAAGAAGAGTACGTACAATTAAACATTCAACACAAATTAATTCGTCATATGACTTGATTCCTTTAAATCCTACACAGGAGAAGCATACTTGAACTTATGTGTGCCCCTGCACAAAGCTGCAATAAGGGGTGATTGGGATACCGCTAAAAGAATCTTATCTATCGATCCTACACTTTTAAGTGCTAGCATAACAAAAGAAACTAAAGCAAAATTTAGAAATCCAAAACTATGATTCGCTTATGTGTACCATTGTTTGTTCATATATGTGTCTATGCATTTGTATTTCATTTGTTATTATGACTTACTCTTGCTAGTTCTGTGTGAAACTTGCCGTGTGGTTACACTGCAGACCAACTGTTCGATGAAAAGAACCTCTATAACAACACTAGGATACATGCATGCATGGTATAATTGAATGGAAGTACGGTATATTGGAAAATAGAATTCCTTTTTTTTTAATAACCCTTTTGAAAGTAATCAAATCCTAATCCCTGGATACGATAAATGCTCCTGAGTTATCAAAGATAAAAGCAGCAGCATTCTTGTTGAAAATGGACTCTGCGTGGTTGTAAGTCCTTGTCTGTAGGATTAACACGAAACATTTTGTTCCTTTAGCAGACTGCTCTTCACATTGCAGCATGTGCAAGACATATTCACTTTGTGGAGGAACTGGTCAAAATGATGGATGAAGAAGACTTGGCACTTCACGACAAGAAAGAAAACACTGCATTCAGTTTTGCCGCTGAAGCTGGAGCCATAGAAATTGCCAAGATTATGATTCAGAAAAAATAAGTTCTTGCCAACAATTGAAACTGGTAAAGGACTGACACCACTGTTTATAGCTGCTTTGCTAGAACGGTCTGAAATGGCGTGGTACTTATACCCTAAAACGTATCCAACACTAAATGAAACGAACCAGAATGCTCTATTTTTTTCTTATATCGATACTGGTCATTATGGTAAGTTGCACAAAATGCTTCTTCCTTATGTTATTTTCTCTCTCTCTCTCTTTTGTTTTTTAATAGCAGTTATCAAATTAATGGTGGAGCTTGTTAAATATTAAAAAATTAATTTATATTTTCTTTTACTCATATCTTAGATTATTTGACTTAGATGTAGTAGAACCAGTTCCACCCATTCTAGTAATTTAATTGTAAATTTTTTTGCCTAAAGGTTATGTACCCTTTAATTCAGTTGAATTTTAGTCAGCAAGTCTATAAGAAGATCTCTTCTATATTTTTATGCGCACTTAGAAGTGGAGGAATTAATTAATAATAAAATTTTACAACTGGTTTATTTCAAAATTCTTTGCATTCTTTCTTTCTTATATCCCTATGAAATTATGCAGATTTAGCCATGAAGATGCTAGAAGATGATACAACACTAGCAATGACCCGTAATTCCAATGCAGAAACTGCCTTACATGTCTTGGCTCGAAGGCCTTTAGAATTTGGTGGCCGAAGTACTTTAGGAATGTGCAGTAGGCTCATGAACTCATGTGAGTTGATTCTTCGAAAATTATATATGATATTAACATGTGTAGTATAATTAGTTGTGTGTTTTTGTTTATTTGGAAATCTTGTTCTTGTTGTTTATTGACCCTTTTACATCATAAAAATTAATTAGTCTCAGGCATTGAGGATTCGTACAAAAGCTTGAAGCAAACTAAAGCCCTAGACCTAGTCGAATGCCTTTGGAATCAAATCTTGAAACATGACGATGACGATGTCATGTGCCTCATCACAGAACCTTCGGAAGTACTATTTGACGCGACAAGATTAGGAAATTATGAGTTCCTGTCTGTGCTTATTAATGCTTATCCTGATTTACTATGGGAAACTGATGACGAAAATCGGACTATATTCCATGTTGCAGTCTTGTATCGTCATGCAAGTATCTTCAATTTAGTACATGAGACGGGTTTAATCAAAGACATCATAGTGACATATACTGATGATGAGAATAACAACATTTTACATCTTGCTGCAAAACTAGCACCTCAAAATCAACTCAATCTTGTGTCAGGAGCAGCTCTACAAATGCAGCGAGAGTTAGTATGGTTTGAGGTACCTCTCCTTGTACCCTTACAATCTTTACCATTGTATTATGTGTTAAATGTCTTCTTTTAAACATTATTGCCCTTTTTGTAAACATTTCTTTTTTATTCAACAACGAGATTCGAACTCATAATATCTTCCAATTCCAATAACACAAAGTGGAGACTAAATTACAAACACTTAAAAAGCTCTTATCTATCATAGTAGCAGCTGTCAAAAGGCGTTGCACAATATAAAATAACATTGAATCTAAGTCTAATGAAATTGATTGGGATGAAAAGAAAGCTCTTGATAGAATGTATTGGTGGCCTCCTTATTACCTCTACATTTATTTTAAACAGTTTCAATCATTTGCGCGTAAAATCTTTATGTCCTTCAATTTTCATCATCGATTTTTCCTATGACAGGAAGTGAAAAAGATTGTTCAACCTCTGTCCATAGATATGAAAAATAAGGACGGCAAAACACCTCGAGAATTATTCACCAGTGAGCATGAGGGGTTATTGTGTGAGGGAGAATCATGGATGAAGAACACTGCAAATTCGTGCATGCTTGTTGCTACCATTATCACCACTGTCATGTTTTCAGCTGCATTTAGCATACCAGGTGGTATAGCTGATAATACAGGAGCACCAAAATTCCTAAAAGATACAGCATTTCTCATCTTTGCCATATCAGATGGAGTAGCACTCTTTTCCTCTTCAACTTCCATGCTGATGTTCTTGTACATCCTCACCTCGCAGTATGCAGAAAACGATTTTCTCAAATCCTTACCGTTGAAGTTAATGGTAGGACTCGCATCACTCTTCATCTCCATGACATCCATGATGATAGCCTTCAGCACAGCCTTCTATTTATATTGTCACTACGGATTAGGTTTTGTCTCGGATGTTATATTTATTTTTGCATTTGTTCCAGTTGTCTTGTTCATTTTCTTGCAATATCCACTCTTGTGCGATATGTTCTTGCCAACATATTATTCAAGTCGTATATTTCAGCCAAGAAAACATATGATCCAATAGAAAGCCAAGTCCTCAATGTTCAACCTTACCCCCAGAATAATGTGTATCTATGCATGATAATTTAGGAAAAATTTGTAATAAAGTACTTTAGTAATGGTGATATTGATTCAATTAGTCTTCGTACTTTGTGTGCTTGAATCAACAACATCGTCTGAAAGGGGGTTTTAGATTACTACAGTTCGAAAGATGAGTTGTTATTAGAATTTCATAATCCTATATATGCATTTTTTTCCTACTAATTTTGAATCTTGAATGTTTGAACCTCTGCAATCTACTTAATATTCTGGAAACACTCGTCTTTTTTGGGGTCGTATGTTAACGCTAGACACAATAAGGAAATATTTTGAGTCTTTCTTTGAGCATGAATTACATATAAGATAATAAGTTACATTTGTGAGTATACATTCGACATATATATATATATATATATATATATATGAAGTGTACCAAGCTAATTAAGTAGTCTAATTTAGATATGGCACAAATCAATTCATTAAGTACCAAGCAAATACAACGCAAATACAGAGGAAGCATTTGGTTCCCTTTAATGAAGGTTTTGATATTGCGAAAATACCCTTATTTTATTTTCTGAAACGCCAAAATACCCTCGTCTGTTCAGACTCCATCATGTTATTCTCTCTCAGCCTTAGATTTCTCTATCTTAGCCCCTCACATTTGTCTCTTAATTGGCTAAAACTTGATTACCTTTCTCTGGGATTTAGGGTCTTTGAGTAATACTTCGTACGAAGATGGAGAAATAGAAGATCTGACTATTTCAAGGCCATAGTCACCATTGCTCTTCTTGTAGATCGTATTTAAAACCTGCTAAAATATGAAACCTAATATGAGAATATTTGTTTGTGGGAATTTTCTGTATATTCCTCTCCTTATAGGAGGTCATATTTATAATACAATAGAGCCTTAGTAGCCAAGTAAATAATAAATTTCTATTTCTATTTACAGTAGGAAATCAGAAATTAAAGTAAATCAAATATAATTATAATGAGAATCCTTAGTGTGTAAGGAAAGAAAGTCAATGGTCCACAAGTCACGCCAACACTCTTCCTCACATTGGTGCATAGATGTTGCCAATGCCCAACTGGTCCAGTGAATTGTGGATTGCTCTACTGGAAATTGCCTTTGTCAAAATATCCTCAAATTGATCCTCGAACTTTACGAAAGGAAACTAAATCACTTTAGCTTCGAGCTTCTGTTTGATATGGTGTCGATCTACCTCAACATGTTTGGTGCGATCATGTTGAACTGGATTCTGTGCAATAGCTATTGCAGCCTTGTTGTCACAAAGACGATTCATTACATATGTAGATTTATATCAAAGTTCAGTAAGCAACCTCTTTAACCAAATGAGTTCGCAAATTCCTTTGGTCATATCTCTAAACTCGGATTCTGCACTGGATAAGGCGACCACCTTCTGTTTCTTGCTCCTTCATGTAACCAAATTACCTCCCAGTCCCATAAGCCTTTTCAACCACAATCATTCACATATATTGAAATTAATAACCGGAAATAATTGCCAAACAAATGACAAGTGATTGACTTTAAATGAATTTATTAAAATCTTGAAACAATGGCATTGCATGTAATTTTGTAACTTTAGATTATATTTTGTAATTATTGACCTTATGTTTATATATATATATATATATATATATATAGATTGCTTGGCTTTAACATAGAGAACTAACTTTGTGCTTTGCCCTTTTGCAGCATATTCTTTGCAGGCAATTCTTGTAGGGATTCACGTATAAGTCACAATGACTTCTGTGATGAGTGATGGTCTATTTTCCCTTGCACGATGGGTTGAAAAAGGGACAACTACCTTCATAGCTTAGAAACACCTGCCAAGACTTGATCATAGGCACTAGGTAAGATTTGGAGGCTACTCTCATTTCCAGGTGTTGTATAGAAGAAATGCATGTTTCCGGCGGCCACTTGATTTTTTCAATACCCTTGCAGCATCACTAAGGGCTGGCCAGAGTGGTTCAATTATGAGTTGGCAGACTCAACTACTGAAGATGTTTTGCAAAGGAAACATCGTTTTCGACCTTACAGTAGTGTGCTAAAAGGGTTTGAGCATGTGTCTTATTAGGACCTCGCATGGACTTCCTGCTCGATACTTAGAAGAAGTTATAGGACACACTGTTTTTAAAGCATGAGTCGCTTGTAGCATAAAGATGCATGTGCAATCCCCTTAAACAAGAGTTGTCGTTAATGCGCTGAGCCTTAAGGTACACAAATTGGGGCGCAAGTTATCCATTTTAAAGAAGTCTGCTAGGATTTTCAAGACTAGCAGTGGCACGTTTGCACACCAAAGAAAGCTGACTTGTTGACCAGTCAATGGTTTCCAAGGCAGTGGGGAATTTTACTCTTCCATCACAAGAGCAAAAACAAAGTGGGTGAACACATGGTAGGTGAGAAAATATAGTGGGTGAAAAAATAGGACAGAGTGGTGGAAATAGCAACACTCTTTTTTCCACTGCCTACCTAGTGTGTAGCCTCTTAAACAATGGGGTCCACCCATACTCCACCCAAGTGAGCCATTAGAGCAACTCCAGCGTGCCCGGGCAAAGGGGGGTTTAGGCCCAAAATTGCCTTCCAGCGGACAAATACTACTCGGGCTGTGGGTGGGCTCCACAAGCCTGGGTTGGCCCTCATGCAAAATCAGCCCTCAATCCAGCCTGGGTTTGCTGACGTCAGCAACCAAAAAAAATTTTAAAAGTACTAAAAATTTCAGAATTTTTTAAAAATAAATACTTAGTCATATTTTTCACTTCCCACATCAAAACTCTATACAAATTCCTCTTTTCATATCTTATGTGAATAGTGGTTGCTATGACAACGGGTAGAAACACACTTTGCTTTTTGCAAGGGCAGCCACTATTCACATAAATAGTAGCTGCCATAATCCCCCCTTTGCCATGGCAAAGGTCAAATGGGTGGAGTTGCTCTTACGTCTTTTAGACGAGGTAGAAATAATGTTTTATATTCAAACTTTCCACAGATTTCCCGAATGTAGCTAAACGCCTTTATCTTTTTCAAAAAAGAATTTTAACATTAAAATAATAAATTCACAAACCAATTAACAATTACAATAGGCCATATATATATATGCAAACAAATATTCTGTCAAATTTTTTGCACCAACCGGAAGAAGAAGAATCACCATATGATCATCGCAGCCAAGACTTCCACTTTCTCTCTCTCTTATATTATTTTTTTCCCAATATTCCTCGTTTCTTTTCGGTAGATTGTCTTCTTTTAGAGGCGGCTGTGAGTGTGGCCTCCTCAGAGATTGGGAAAGCCATATATACATGTCTATATTTTTACCTTTTGCTATGTATTTATTAGGGAATTTTCATTTTATTACGATAAAGTTTACCAATTTTTAGAGTTCAATACATTAACTTTATTTCATCTCAGTCACATACACAAAGTTAATAAATTTTACCGTATGAAAGTGAAAATTACCATATTTATTATTATGTTTTTGTACAATTGTGATTGTCTATGCGTGGGTTTTGCCTTCACGTGTGGGGACCTAAATATCACTTAGCTCCAAATAGACATGTCTTTTGAGGAAGTTTCCTGCAAGTTTCCTTTCAATTATATTCAGCTTTGGTCAAGTGTCTTTTGACTCTTGCCTCACCACCGACAATATAATATCATTTCCTCTTTGTTAAATATTAGGTGGTGGTGGTGAGTGAGCGTCTTCTTCTTCCACCTGAAATGAGAGTACGGAGCCCACTCGACTAGTCAAGCCGTTCAAGAGCACTACTTTTCCACGCCCCCCGGGTAACTTTATATTTTCTGACAATTTTTTACCCTTTAAAAAAACATAAAACAAAACACTAAATATATTATATATTTGGAGTGAAAGTTGAAACTATAGCCAGCCACGTACCAAGTCTTTGAGATAATATTTTCCCGTTGAGAGTTGAGACCAATTATTAGTGCTAGTTTGGCATTACTTATTTGGGGTAATAAGTGATTTTTTAAAAATTTTGAGAAGCTCAATCCGTTTGGTAAACTGTAAGAAAATCACTTATTGTTAAAAATTGTTGTGAGAGAAAGCTATAAGGGAAAGCAACTAATGAGGTGCTTTCATTTTCTGATTATGCAGGAATCAGTTTCGAAGAGGCGCTGGGTTTAATGATTATGCGGCAATTATTTTTTTATTATACGTAAAATCAATACCAACAACACTTTTAACAAAAATTTTACCAAACACCAAACTACTTTCTCTCACAGCTGATTTCTCTCACAGCAAATCTGACAGCGATTATTTTCACAGCACAGCAATGCCAAACTGGCCCTTAATGTCTTCAAGTTTCCCACTAAGCAAAGCTAGAGAGAGAGAGAGAGAGAGAGAGAGAGAGAGAGAGAGAGAGAGTGAAAGTAGTTCTGTTTGGCTTCAAGACTTTCGAAACCCTTCCTATATATATAATAAGCTTCAAGAGTGGACAAGAGTGGTAATCTCTCTCCCTCTCTCTCTCTCTCTCTCTCTCTCTCAAGGGTGGTGCTGGCGGCTGCTTAGCTTAGAAACTCCCGTATATATTGGTCTTGTAAGTAACCAACTTATCCACTCCTCCTGTTAATTAGTTTTTGATCTGTCTCTCAAAACTCCCACACTTATTCTTTGATGGTCTGTTGACAAATTTCATATCGATTCTTGTTATATGGGCCAAATTTTGACCTATAGTGTGAAAGTTTGCATGGCGGACCAGGAATTTTTTTAGGAGTGACTAAATTTTTATTTATTTTTTGAGAGATCTTTTATAACAAGGAATTTTCCGGGCAAACTAATATTATATGGTAGGTTTATATTTTTTTATATATAGAAAATATGGTAGAATTTCAGTGGGTAGAAGAAAATAAAATCGGATTTGGATGGTTAGAATAGATTGAATTCTAAAAGATAAGTAGACTAAAATTTAATTTTAGTGGATTTTGTTGTACAATAAAGACTAAACTAAAGTACAAAATGAGCACTGGACTAAAGCCCGGTTAGCTCCTTCGTAGATCCGCTCTTGTTTGCATGCATATTCTTCAAGTTTTTTGTTTTCCTGTTTTCCTGTTTTTTTTTTCTTTCTTTCTTGGGTCTGCATATTTGGAAAAAATGATCGACGTGGAAGATATTTTCTTCATCTTTTTTTATTAATTATTTGAACGGACATGATTCATGCTCTTTTGCTTTTTCACTTCCATTATCTGTATTTGTTTTTATTGATCCTCCCTCCCCTGTGTAAAGTGAAATAGAAGAAGAAGAAGAGGAACGACTAAAATGGATGAAGAAAACAAAAGCATAATTTGACTCCATTTTATTAATTACTCTTTATTTAATTCAAGTAATTCAAGAATAATTAAGCTCTTCTATACGTCTAGCATGCAAATTGGGCACACCAATACAAATCATGTGGGATCCACTCACCGGACCACAGCTTTTGTTAATTAGGGTCGGTTATGTAATAATTATCAAAGAAAGTACTAGTTAAAATATAATCACTTAGATGAGAACCTACTAATACAAAATAACAACCTACTAATTTAAGTTTTTATTATTTATTTATTTTGTGCAGGTGCACGCGTGCGTATGGCTACACAGATTAATTTGGTAAGCATGTCTAGCCCACAAGCACAACATGTACCAGGAGCTGAAATCCGATTAATGGCTGGCGCTTCAACAACAGGACTAGGCATTCAGTCTCCACCACATCATGTGATCCAAATGACCAATTTGACTGAACCTAAGACACCTTCACTGCATCTACTAGAAAATAATGGTACGTAATATCTCTCGCTCTCTCTCATCATGTCCATACACACGATTATTGCTAGTCCCTTCTTTTATGACAAATAAGATTTTTGTGTATTGCATGACATAATTGTTAAGAATTTGGCTAGGTATAGACCATACATTTTCTAAAATTACAATAATGCAACTATGTCATTTATTTGTGGTTAATAAATTTAAAAGCCTTTGTCTATGCACCTGACAACCTGAGGTTGTGTTGGATTACCCATCCTCAATCTTGCTTGTATAAAAAATTAAAAAATAAAACTATTTATATCAAAAGAAGTTGTTTTAATTAAGCACCAAACTTAGGGGCCGTTCGGTATCTTTTTCACGGTTCCATTTTCCTTTTCCGTTTTCAATTTTAACAGAATACATGTTCAGTAGAGTGTTTTCCCAAAACACTCAAATCCGTTTTCTAAAAACAAATCCAAACCCATGTGCACAAATTGAAAACGAAAAAAAGTCGTTTTCAGTGTTTTCTAAAGACATGGGATAACACCACCATGGATAACACCCATCTTCTCCGACCCAACAAAATAGACCAACTCCGATCAAAATTCTTTGGTGGACTAGTAGATTTCACATGCAAATTGAGAACCTTTTGGCCCTCGATTTCATTGCTATGTTTTTGCCTCTCTGAAATTTTTGTCGTCAACCTCCATAGGGACCACAATCCCTGCCGGAGAAAAAACTAGAAAATTTATTAAAGAATGCACCATAGATCTAGAAATTGAGACCCAACAAAACTCACTTACCACTCCTCCAGTAGAAGAAGAAAAAAAACAGAGAGAGAAAGAGAGAGAGAGAGAGAGAGAAAGAGAGAAAGTAGGATAATTTTAGACTTTTTTAACAATAGAATTATATATATTTTTTATAATATATTTTGTTTGTTGTAATCACATATATATATATATATATATATATTATGAATGAGATATTAACTTTGAAAAATCACAATGCATTTAAATGAAAAAATAAAGTAAAATGAAGTTATTTTCAAATTGTACTACCAGATGCGTTTTCACTGTTTTTATTTTCTAAATCAGTTTTTCAATTAATCTACCAGAAGCATTCTCGAATCCTGAAAATGCAAATTTATTTTTTTGTTTTCATTCTCAGAAAACATTCTCCGAAAACGTTACCAAACAACTTAGTTTACTAAAAAAAATTATGATATATTACACAACCCATATTAAGGATAACATCCCACAACACATAGTAAGGAGAGAACTCTCCCACAACCATTATTAGGAATATTACAATAGTATTTTATAATTTGAACTTCCTCCATCTTCACAAAGATAATAGCATATATTGTTAAATGGCTTGAGATTTGAGAACAACATGCTATATATTTGAATCTTGTTAGAGTTTGTAGCGTTTGGTATCCTATTCAAGTAGAGAACTCAAAACTTTGATTTTTCTTTAAAACAAGGAGTTCTCAAATCCATTTTTTAAGATTCAAAAATTTGTTTGGTATCCTATATTCAAGTAGAGAACTCAAAAACTTCAAAACGAAGGAGTTCTAAGATCCATGTATTTAAATTTAAAAAGTTGTTTGGTATGCAACTCGAAAACATGTTTTAGAAAGAAAAAAAAATTCTAAAACAACATATTTGTTCTGTTTTCAAGTATTTGGGTGTTTTGAGGTATTTTTGAGTTGAAGTTTTCAAAACTAGGTCTACCAAACAGAATTTTTGAGTTTTGAACTCAAATTCTGTTTTTGAGTTTTTGACTTTGTGATCTTTTTTGTGATCAGCATGGTACTCAACAAATTAATTAAACATGCCAACATTTCTTCATCTCTAAATTCTACACACAGGAGAAGCAAGAGAAAAGTATCTTAGGTTATGTGTGTCTCTCCATAAAGCTGCTCTAAGAGGTGATTGGACAACTGCTAAAAGCATTCTCAGTGAGGATGAGAAACTTTTAACTGCTAGCATAACGAAGGGATGGGAAACTGCCCTTCACATTGCATCAGGAGCAAGACATGTTCACTTTGTGAAGGAACTGGTCCAAATTATGGATGCAGAAGACTTAGCACTGCAAGACAATAACAAAAATACCGCATTGAGTTTTGCCGCTGCAGCTGGAATGGTAGAAATTGCTGAGATTATGGTCCAAAAAATATATTGTTACCAACAATCCGAGGGGGTGAAGGAATGACACCAATATATATGGCTGCTTTGTTGGGACAGTCTGAAATGGTGGAGTACCTGTACCCTAAAACTTATGAAATATTTGACGAAAGGGACCGCAATGCGCTGTTTTTTACTTGTGTCGATACAGGTCTCTATGGTAGGTAAACAAAACATTTCATGCTTTTGATTTTATAATTTTCTTTGTTTCCTAGAGAAAACTAATGGCACACACAAGTAATTAATTAATAAATTACTTCACATTGGCTGAATTTTCAAAGTTACTTTGTAAATTATGCAGATTTAGCCATGAAGATGTTAGGAAATTATACAGCATTAGCTACGGTTCGTAATGGGGAAAATGAAACAGCCTTGCATGTCTTGGCTCGAAGGCCTTCAGAATTTGCTAGCCAAAGTTCAGGATTGTGGAGTAGAATCACCAATTCATGTGAGTTAATTGATAGAAAATTATAATATATGGACATATATATGAAAATGGTACTTAGGTGACGAGGGGTAAATTTAAAAGATATTCAACCAAGAACGCAGCAAACTTCACACACTCTAGACCTTGACCAAATACTCTTATGACTAGTCAACTGTCATATATGAATTATACCAAACAATAACATACACAGAGCACACCAAGATGTACCTGCAAGCCTAGAGAATTACTAGTGACAACCTAGGCACTCAGAAGGACCCGTCAATCTAGGCATCCCATGTGCTAGCAACAACTATGGTGAAAGTGTGTGAAGACCAAACAGCAGAATCAAGCAAACACCAAACAGCAGAAAAAGATGACTAGTCAACTGCACAAACCCAGATGACTAGTCAACTATCAAGAACACAAACCCAGAAAATTTACAGAGTTGGAAACCAGAAACTGTTTACCCAGAAACCCACCATTGGGAAAAACTGGGGGTCATCAACCGACCAGGCAATCCACTAAGTAGAAAAAGATTCTTACAAAGGAACACAAGCAAGCTCAAGAAAAACCTAGATCTATTTAGGAAGATGAGCTATACCTCCTTTGTGCAATCTTCTTCTCCAACTTAGCAAAGCTTGAAGCTCAGTTCTTCATGGCAATGGCAGCTCCTTCTCCAGCTCGTTCATCCCATGGCACTAGCTTTCAAGCTCCAACACAAACCGAAACCAAAATTTGGATTCAAAGAAGAATGACCAATTTCTTCAAGAAACCATACTCTTGAAGAAATCAATCTTGAATCTGACCTAGATATAAATGATAGAATGATTTAAGTAGCTAGATGCAGATTTGTGTTTCAAATGCAGTTTTTCAAAAAGAAATCAATTGGAAAAACTCATAGATGAAATAAGATGGTTCTCTCGAGGAAGAAGAAGCGAAAGATGGCAAGCCAAACTTTCCAAAACTTCCACCCAAAAGAGACAACCACCAAATGACCAAAAACGTAGCCTTTACAGCCAAAAAATTCCTTAGGTCAGAAAACACAGATGGCAGCAGAGAGAGAGAAAGAGGAATAGGACAAAACAGTTTGTTATCCAGCTGGAGATTCTACAGAGCAAGGATGACTAGTCATTTGAGAAACGGATGACTAGTCATCATTTTTATGAAGACTGTTTTATGAAATGATATGCAATGCACAATACCTTTGTCAAATTGCTTGAACCTCCATACAACAGAAGTTAGAGAAGAGCACCAGGAAAGGTTTTCCTTAATCTAAACTTGAGCTTGATAAATAACAACACACATTCTATTACAAAGTTGTCAAGGGAAGCCAAAAGAAAATAGTAAAAACCATACATTAACAATATATGTAGTAATAATTACCTAATTAAGTGGAAGTAAGCACTTATTTTGTGTGATATGATCACTATTATTTTGTCATGTGCAAATTACTAAGTAAAATGCAGAGAGAGAGAGAGAGAGAGAGAGAGAGAGTAAGCGGCATGACAAGAGAAAGCTATTGCTTAGGGTTTTTATTACTAACCCCCATCCGGAATGGGATCCAAACCCAGAAGGAGCGCCTGATCGTATATAACATAAAACTTCACACCTGAATTAATAAGTTATTGTAACTATCTGTGATTATTATGCATACTTGACCTTGGGATTTTATTGTTCTGACACTCTCATCGTAAGTACGTACTTTCAGTTCAGAAGTTTGCATACAAGGGAAACTCGAAGCAAACCAAAGCCCTTCAACTAGTTCAACAGCTTTGGAAAGAAATCTTAAAACTTGACGACCAAGTGGTCATGAGCTTGATAAAATATCCTTCACAACTACTATTTGAAGCTACAAGATTAGGAAATTTCGAATTCCTGGCTGCGCTTTTAAGCGCTTATCCTGATTTATTCTGGGAACTCGACGAAAACAAATGGAGTATAATCCATGTTGCAGTTTTGCATCGTCATGCAAGTATCTTCAATCTAGTGCATGAGATAGGCTTTATCAAGGACTTCATAACTGCAATGAGTGATGATGAGGATAACAACATATTACATCTGGCTGCAAAATTAGCACCTCAAAATCAACTCAATCTTGTGTCAGGAGCAGCTCTTCAAATGCAGCGAGAGCTAGTATGGTTTGAGGTACTTCTGCTTCTATCCTTGCATTCTTTACCATTGTTGTATTTTTTTCTTATAAGATACTTATAATGTTGCCAATGTTTGAGCCTTACATTTGAGATGCGTTTTCTGTGATCGTAACACATTCATATGGTGTGACTCAAATTACAAGGGTTCATAATTTAGTGCATAGTTTTAGCAAATACGCATTTATATGCATTAATATTTCCATATGCAGGAAGTTAAAAAGATTGTGCAACCTCTCTCTACAGAGATGAAAAATAAGAATGGCAAAACACCGAGAGAATTATTCACCAGTGAACATGAGGGGTTATTGCATAAAGGAGAATCATGGATGAAGAACACTGCAAAATCGTGCATGCTTGTCGCAACCATTATTGCCACTGTCGTGTTTTCGGCTGCATTTAGCATACCAAGCGGAGTAGCCCTCTTTTCCTCTTCAACTTCCATGCTGATGTTCTTGTACATCCTCACCTCGCGGTATGCAGAAAATGATTTTCTCAAATCCTTACCGTTGAAGTTAATGGTAGGACTCGCATCACTCTTCATCTCCATGACATCCATGATGATAGCCTTCAGCACAGCCTTCTATTTATCTCGTCACTACGGATTAGGTTTCATCTCGGATTTTATATTTATATTTGCATTTGTTCCAGTGGTCTTGTTCCTTTTTTTGCAATATCCACTCTTGTCCGATATGTTCTTGTCAACATATTGTTCCAGTCTTATATTTCAGCCAAGAAAACATATGATCCAATAGAAAGTCACGGCCTCATTAATGTAAACGCTCTAACTGAAACCTTCCCTTCACAATCATGTATATGTTTGTATATTCTAGCTTAGTTTTGTAATAAAATAATAGTGACCATCAACAAATGCATGGCGCTTAAGTTTTGTGTGTATGAAATGAAATCATCAATCGAAAATTCAACGATACTATAACCAACTAAGCTCTTGATTGAATTGTATTTCTTAGTCCTAATGTAGAAATTCAACCTTATAAATAGTAACGAAGAAGGAAAGTGCGTCAACACCAAATCTTCAAATTCATTATTTATCTTTATTCTCTGCAAATTTAGGTGTAGTGTAATTTATGAAATCGGTACTTAGGTGAAGGGGGTAAACTAAGACACCCCAATGGACAGATCGAACATGCACGAATCAGACAACAAAATATTCCTAACCAATCTGTGACTAGCCAATCCCAAGTCACAGACCTAAGAACGCAGAACAACCAAACATACAAATTTAATCACAAATTGCATACCCCTTGCAGATCTAGAAAAAGACTACATGACAACCTAGGCACTCAGAAGGACTCGTCAATCTAGGCATCCCCTGTGCTAGCAACAACTAGAGTGATAGGTGTGTGAGAATCATTCATCAACATTTCGGCAACAATATGTATAGTATGACTAATCATAACAGTAAGAACAACACAGTAAAAATGTTTACCTAGAAACCCACCATTGGGAAAAACTGGGGGTCATCACGCTGACCTGGCAATCCACTAACAAGAAGAAATAATTACAGAGATCAACAGAGCAGTTATACCTCTCCAATTTATCTTCTTCTTCTCAACAACATTGCTTGCAGATAGTCTATCATGAAAATGGAAGCTTCATCCTTTAGCTCAATCATCTCATGGCACCAGTAGCACAACACTACTCAAACAAATGCAGTAGATTTAAGAAAGGATCAATGTTCTCAAGAAACCATTCTTGGAGAGAATATCAATCTTAAAATCTAAACTCTAGATCTAGAATGATATATATGATTTAGGACATCTAGATGCAGATATAGCTAGTGATCACAAGCATATTTTATGTTTTTCATAAAATCTCATGAATGCAACCTCACAGCCTTCACAAAGAAAAGCACAGAGAAAATATTGAGCCTTCAAACTTTCCAAAAGTGCAAGGTATATTTTGTGAAGTGATAGCACCTTAAAAATTTGCCTCCTTATAGCAAGGAGAGTAAAAGGCTGCCCTAGGAAAAAAAAAAATTTAATTACAATTGTCAGCAATATATTGGCTATCAAATAAGACCACCAAAAAAAAACCCTGGACAGAGGAGTAAAAGTTGGCATAAACAGTAAAATTGTACCATCAGGATGACAGGTCATCTCAGTGGACTAGCAACCAAAGATGCAATGCAATGCATGATTTTACCTTTATTGAAAAATGTCATTGCCACCTTGTTGAAGAGAAACCAATGTGACAATCTTTCTGTGAGGTCCACAATAAGCCATCAACCTTAAACTAATCTAAATCCCTTTGAGGAAGCTTATTACAAGAAATTATACACATGTCAAGGAAAGCTAAAAACCAATTGATTAATTACAGCCTCCCAACTTAGGATATGAGTAGTTGTAATTTGGGGCCCGTTTGGTATCCTACTTTAAAAAAATTAAGAGAGTTTCATTAAAACATCCAAAATGGGGGCTTAAATTATAAAAAAACCCAAGCACTATTTAAACATATAAACACACCCAAAACCCATCATTACACACACTCAAAATCCATTTACGCACCCAAAAAGTTGACTTTGGGGTTGATTTTGGGTGTGTTTCTATGTTTAAATAGTGCTTGGGTTTTTCTATAAATACATGTCTAGGATTGGGTTTATTTATAAATTTGTAAAAAATTAACTCAAAACTTATGATTTTTGTTAAAATATGAGTTTTTAAATACTTATTTTAGGATCTAAAAACTTGTTTAGTATTGAACTCTAAACTATTTTTAAGATCTAGAAAAAAATTGAAATTAAAATAAAAAAATAAGAAACCCTAATTCCCAAATTGAAATTATCACAAGAAAAGGAGAGAGGCAGGAGAGAGAGACGAGAGAGAGAGAGAGAGAGAGAGAGAGAGAGAGAGAGAGAGAGAGAGAGAGAGAGGAGAGACAAAAAAACTGCAAAGAGTTTGGCTAATATTTTCATAAGATTCATTTTTAGGAAGAATATTTTTTAAATATATTGGTTATTGGTCTGGGTTTAGTCAAAGAGTTAATGTTTTTGTTTTCTTAAGTTATGTAGTAATCTATACTATTTTTTAAGAGAATAGTCTTTATCCATCACTTTTGACCAAAAGAAAATTAAAAGACTTTGAAAAAAAAAAGTCCGACCCATGCCAAGATCTTTGAAACCTTGGCCCTGCCCAACCCAATCCAAAAATTTAATAAATTCCCCATAAAGTCCGGCCCTTACTAACCTAATATAATACAAAAAAAAAAAAAAAACTTTTCTTTAGAAAACAAAAAAAAAAAAAAAAAAAAAAAAAAAATTTGTTTGTTTGGAAAGGCAATCAATTATAGGTTTAGTCATGGCACCTATTAATTATCCATGGGCATTTTGAACTATTGCTCCCAACCCCATCTTTCTCGCAACCACACAATATGCCTCATCAACATTTAATTCCAACAAATCCTCCTCAAGGGGCTTAACAACAAGAAACTACATGAGATAGCTTAGCAGCTGTACTTAGATCAACACACTCTTCTTATAGAAGGCTAGTGATGTGTCTAGGCTTTCTCATTAAGCCTCCATGAAGGCTCATGTTTCTCTATGCTCAAATCATCCAAGCTATCACTGCAAATGAATATATATCCTCCTCCTAAAATATAATACAAATATGATAAAAGATATTCATGAAAGAAAATACTGTTGCTTGGCACAGAGGAGAACAATTCTAAAACTATTATGCAAACTTAAAAGACCACAACGAATGCAACAAATCTTCATCAACTCTCAAACAACAAGAACAAACGCCAGAGGGTATCACTTGTCAACCTACTAGAGCAACTTGACATGGAAGAACATTTTTTAGCACATGCCGAAGGAAAACTTGTACCTTATGCATTAATTTCAGCTTCGAAGGATGTTTCCAAACTCTTTGTTAAGAATTGGAGTAGTTAGAGGGGAAGAGACCATGAAACTAGGTCGTATCCGCAGCCTATAACGTAAACACTTGTTAAGTCAATTAAATAGTATACACTTCGGAATATGATGGGTGTGAAGATGAGAAATTTGGATGTAATTACCCTATTGGAAGTTGATTTGTAGTCGTAGCGAAATAGGTGATAGAATAATTAGCCAATTTTGAAGCAAAAAATACCAAAATTTAAAAGAAAAATCAAAGACCTCAAGCTATCAATCACTCAATCATATCATGATAGGAACATCACCAAAACTACATGAACCCATATCAAACCTCTTTATCACATTTTCGATGTAGCCCTTTGGTTATTAAAATTATTAGTGCTTGCTAACGGGGTCTAGCACAGTGGAAAAGGGCTTTGACTTGCAAACTATTGACCTCAGGTGCGACGCAAATTAGTAGTGTGTGAGTGTTTGTGTATGAATCCCTCTCTCCATTGTAATTTAGGCTATCGCTTGTATTCAAAATAAATAAATTAAATTTATTGCGGCTCATTTTTTTAATGTTGACAAGTAGTGGGTACTTTAAATTTAGTCAATATATGGAGTTTAAATTGAATAATTAGTGACTAAAACACATAAAGTGGGTATGGTACGGTGTCCTCACATGTCTTCTTTGCAACATTTGTGACCAATTAAATTTTTTTAGCTTCTTTTAGAAAGAAGCGTCCTCATATCCAACCATCGTATTCTTTTCTCTCCCTCCCTAAATCACTCTTTGAAAGGAGGTAGATTTCATACGGAAATATCTCCATTCAAGTGGGCTCTTGATTTTGGCTTCTCTAACTCTGGTTCCGTTTTTCATTTCGAATTTGATGTCAATTTAATTCGATTTGAGTTCGACTTCGATTTTGATTTGAGTATGTCTTTGATTTTGATAATCTTAGGCATAAACAACTAAAAACACTAACCTGAAGCCATTGAATTATCTCTAGAGCTAATGTCTTTATGTTAGGTTTTGTTTTGGTAATACTTTTAGCTTTCCTAAATAAACTTGTAATCTTGTATGTAATTAATCAAACTCAAGGAATTTAGGCTAGTTTAAGTCTGCTTTTAAGATGATTACATAAGTTGAGATAAATCTTGTCAAAGCTCACATGAAATCAAGATCCTTGAAGGTAAAAATACATTGAATTCATTTAAATAATAGGTGATATGACTAGTTATCTATGAGATTTTGTTTTTATTGCCAACTGTACCTCCTTTGTCTTATTATGAAGCCAATGTTTGACTGCCAACTGGGGGATTTTAGAGGAGACTTAATTTTGGTAGAAAGGGAGGCTACAACATGGTAGCCATCACTTCCTTTAGGAGAGAAAATTTGAGAGCTTCTTCTTCCTCTGCATTTTCTTCTCTCAGTGAGGTCTGAGATTTTTGAGAGAGAGAGAGAGAGAGAGAGAGAGAGAGAGAGAGAGAGATCTTCTTCTCTACATTTGTACTTGGGTGAGGTTTTAGTTTTCAAATGAGGTTTTTAATAGCTTTTGAAATTCTGGTTATATTTAACCTGACGGCAACAATCGGGAGCATAATGCACATGAAATGAAAACTAATCCAACAAAATCTATCATAACCACACACTTGAGGTGAACTTACTGATATCAAAATAACGAGCCCTAAAATTGCAAGTAAAAAGGAGCCGATGAATATTGGGGAAAAATTGCTCACTGAGCAAATGCTTCTTCTAGAGATTGAGACAACAAGAGAGAAGAGAGAAACAAGTGGTTGCTTGTGGTATTGGGCTACTATTGTGGGTTTCAGGGACGGACCTACTCTTGAACTAACCTGGGCTATTGTTTTCACCAGCCCACAATATCATACCTAGCCCACCCAAAAAGTAAAAAATAATGCTAAAAAGTAATTTTTGTAACCAACATGTGTCCATCCTGACAATCCCCACTAGACTCAATCAACAAACTACTACAACTTTTGTTTAAATATTTAACACACAACCATATTTATTGCTTCTATATATTGTTTTAATACTCTTTCATTAATTAATATACATTAACATGTTAACTCGCAATATACTCACTTAAATCACTCAAACTCATTGCGTAATACATTTCTTTCAATTCCTTTTTTATATATAAAAATTTCTTTCAATTCTTTTGTGTTAAAATAATATGTAACATTTTCTAAAGTTTCACTAACAATTTCCATATTTTTCTCACAATTTCAATAACAATTTCCATATTTTTCTCACAATTTCAATCTTTTTTATCAAATTGCCGATATCAATAATTTGTCGGTATTTTCTAGTTTTTGGGCCACTGATCAGAAACCATTGAAATTTAATAAATTTGTACGTAAGGTAAGGTAAATTTAGCCCACCCAATTTTCAAATCCTAGGTCCGTCCCTAGTGGGTTTGTGAGGGTTTATAAAGGATGGACCGAGTAAGATTGAGAAGCGAAGCTCTTGGCCGTTGGATTCAAGGGAAATATTTTGTTGGCGCAATTGGGCCCATTGGTTACGAGTCACGACTACGAATCTAGGATGGTATTTGGAAACATCTAGTTACACCAAAAATTATTGCCCAAGCAAATTCCAAACGATTTTTGTTTTTTGTTTTTTATTTTTTATTTTTTGTTTTTTTTAATCCAAATGCAATGTAACAAATTTTGGGCTTTGTTAATTACGTGCCATTAGTGCTTTCTAATTAGGATTTGGATTCTTTATTAGGATCTGCTTGACTTCTTTCCTCAAGACGCCGTCTCATTAAAATTTAATTCAAGGGATTTAAAGTTGACACCTCCCCAAATTTATTAGAAAATTTAACAAATGTGACAGCATGACTAACACTGCTAACGAAAATGGAGTCGAGGAACTACATAAGCCATTTTGCGAATAAATTAGAGTACCAAAATGCAAATTGGGTCTAAATGTAGGGATATGGCCACTAAAAGCCTAAATATAAAATAAATAAATCAAAAGCTGAATTGCCTATTATACTTCACACTTTCTGTTAGAAAACGCAATTTTCGTTCATGCCCCCTATGTATACAGTGTATGCTAAATCATAACCACAACAGACAACAAACAAACCCCCGGGTTTTCTTTCTCATCTCTCTGTTTTCTTTCTCATATCTACCCCTCTATTCCCTTTTTATTTTTTCATCTCACATTCTCACATGCAAAAATTAAAAGCTTGAAATCCTCTCAAATGCATAGTTTAGATGTTCTACTTTTGAGCCTATGAAAATTTGGGTCAAATTTAAAATATGTCCAAAACGATGGAAAGGATTTGGATTTGGGCCTCTAAATCCAAATCTACCTAATCAAATCCATGAATTCAAACGGATCCTTGTATTGCCTCCACACAAAAAAGATAAAAAATGAAATAAAAACAAAGGCTTAATTATTGATATGCCCCATGTGCTTCACCGAAAATCTCACTTTGCCTCCTATACTTCAAACTGAGAAAATATGCCCCTTGTGCTTTATTTTTGCATCCCCCTTTACCTCATTCCGTTAGCTTGATCAGTAAAATCGTTAACTTGCTGACGTGGCATGGGTATTTTAGTAATTTTAACTATTAAAAATTCTCAAAACTTTAAAATAGTATTAAAACATTTTAATAATAAAATAAATTAGAAAATAGAGAAAAAATAAATCCCCTGAACCTGAATAGCCCCCTACCACCACAACCTAACCCTTCCTCATCGCCAACAACCACCCCCAACCCATGCTTACCATTCCCTCCCCATCTTGCCACCCTGATTTCTCCTCTGCCAGGGTAAAAAAGTAAAACACAAAATAAAGTTCTTCAATATGAGTTTACTGTTTATAAACTCCCCCTATACTTCAAACTGAGCCAATATGCCCCATGTGCTTTATTTTTGTGTCTCCTGTTACCTCATTCGGTTAGTTTGGTCAGTAAAATCGTTAACTTGTTGACGTGGCGTGGGTATTTTAGTAATTTTAACTACTCAAAATTCTCAAAATTTTAAAACAGTATTAAAACATTTTAATAATAAAATAAATTAGAAAATAGGGAAAAAAATAAATCCCCCATAACCCGAATAGCACCCCACCACCACAACCCAACCCTTCCCTATCGCCAACAACCACTCCCAACCCATGCTTACCATTCCCTCCCCATCTTGCCACCCTGATTTCTCCTCCGCCTGGGTAAAAAGTAAAAAACAAAATAAAGTTCTTCAATATGAGTTTACTGTTTATAAACTCCAATCGCTTAACCTTCATGGTTGCACAAAGAATATGTGAAAATGACAAGCATGAAATCAAATCAAACCCAGTTGGAGAAGATAAGAGAAGTTCTTGCGCCTTGGGGTTTTGGCATTCGGAAAATTTGTTGGGATGGCTACGGCTTGGGGCATATTGGATTTGTGAGGTTGGGTGTGGATTTGGAGTGTCAGCTCGGAGTGAGTATGGTTGGAGGTTCAAAGTGGCTAGGTGGGTTGGGATTGATTGTTATTAATAGTTTGGGGTGGGTGCATCACCTAGGTGGGGATATCATATTTGAAAAACGGATGGCCATAGGTTGGGGGCGGCGGGTGGCGGTGGGGAAGGGTTGGATTGTTGTGGTGGTGGGGCTATTCAGGTGCTAGGGGCTTTATTTTTTATTTTTTATTTTTTTAAGAACTTTCTAATTATTAAAATATTTTATAAACAGTTTTTAAAAAGTTAATTTAAATTTTGAAATTTTGAAAATTTTTAATAGCTAAAATATCTAAAATACTCTTGCCACGCAAGCAAGTTAACAGATTTACTAACCAAACTGACGGAAGGGGGTAACGGGGGACACAAAAATAAAGCAGAGGAGGCATATTGACTCAGTTTGAAGTGCAGGGGGCAAACTGAGATTTTCAGTGAAGCACAGGGGGCATATCAATAATTAAGCCAAATCCAAAAGGTATAACAATAGTTGGATGCAATCCTTGTATTTTGTCTATTTGATTTAAGTCCTTTGACTACTTTGCCACATAAGATTACATACCTTTTTTAGGAGGCTGACTAAATTTGTTTTTCTTTGGATTGAGGTGAAAATGGGAAACAATCTGATTTTAAGGTATTAATTAACAAAGTAATTGCTTCTGACTATAATGATTTTGTATAATTCATTGTTTGTTTCTTTTTTAGTTTTACCATTCAATTAATTGCCTTCATGATCCAAATTAAAATCATTATATTAATTTAAAATTAAGTAATTTTTTTTTTTTTTTTTTTTTTTTTTGAGAGATCTCGATGGAACGAGGGAAACTTTATTGATAAAACGAAAAGTTACAACGGGGTTGGGGGGGAACAATACGCCTGACTCCGACTCAACAAATCACATAATAGAGCGTTCTAAATAAGATCAGGGGGCACCTCAAACCAAGTAAAGTTGTCCACAGTATGTAGACCAAATCTAGCAAGTCGGTGTGTAACACCATTTGCTTCCCTATGAGTAAATTGAAAAACAGAGCCAGGAAATCATTTCTGAAGATGCTTTACATCTTCAACAATGGTACCAATGTTGGAATAAATCTGTCCTGCTCGCTTTACTGCTGCAACCACCACAGCAGAGTCTCCTTCAAAGATGGGAGATGCAATCCCGAGTGAGAGAGCAAGGGTCACCCCTTCAGGAGCCGCAAGAATTTCTGCATGTTCAACCAATTGCACTTCCCTAACTGATTTTGCCATTGCAGCCACAAAACCTCCATCCGCGTCTTTGGCAACAACCCCAACAGCCCCTCTACCCGAAGTAGGATCAAATGCTCCATCAAAGTTGAGTTTGAGGCGGCCTGACAGTAATGCTACCCATTTAAAGGCATCCCGCACCCAATTAGTTACTTTGGACAGAGTACCATTTACCGTAATAAATTCATGCACATATTGTTGAGCAAAGACCACAACATCATGTAGAGATCGTTGAACTCCCTGCCACAACAATGTATTTCGGTTTCCCCATATAGCCCATAGCAAAGTGATAATATGATCCCTCTGCGCTTTATTTGTACTCTCCAGCATCTCTCTCAACCAATCTTTCATTGTATTACAACGTACCTGATGGGCATGCCTTGTCAACATAGAAATATCCCAAGTAGCCACCGCAAACGGACACATAACAAGGACATGTACAGCACTTTCAGTGGTGTCGCCACAAAACAAGCACAGCTCCTGCATATCTACACCCTTTTTAATTAAGTTTGACTTAGTAGGTAGGATATCATGGGCTACACGCCATGCAAAAAATTTAAGCTTTGTAGGTACAGTGGCTTTCCAAATAAGTCTCCAGAGCATACTATTATCTGCACTGGATAAGGAAGACCCATCCTCATCACCAGAAGTAAGTCACAAGGCCACTCTATACGCACTCTTTAACGTGAACACACCATGGTTATCATAATGTCATACAATTCGGTCTGGTGGCGCCTGAATACTTAAGGGGATTCGTGCAATGTCACAATGTCAACCACATCCACAGGTAAAAAAAGATTATTGAGTTTCTGGAGATCCCATTGTGGAGAGCCCTCATTATATATCAACTCACTCACCCTAGTATCCTTCATACCATGTAGACGTGAGGTGATCACAGCAAAAGTGGCAGGCCTTGGCACCCATCTATCCCCCCAAATTCGTGCTGATTTTCCATCACCAATTTGAAATCTTGATCCCATCTAGAAAGCCGTATAGATGCTTTTCCAAAAAAAAAATATGGCTTTGATCCTAGTGTAGCTTCCCAGAAGTTGGTTTGTGAAAAATATTTGGCTTTTAGAATTTTGCTTGACAATGACTAAGAAGTTGCATTATGCATATAACATTGGCTCTTTTCTTTCTCCATTTTCCCATGTCTTTGTTTTGTTTTTATTATGGCGTTTTTTATTGTTGGTTGTATTAATGAGATCCACATACTACCTGATGCATAGTTACATAATTTTGTGTGGATGCTTACTTGATCGATTGTTATAATATGTGAGTCTTTACATTCTTTGATTAAATTGTATTTTATCCATATATTAGATAAATATTATCAAGGAAATAATGCAAAATTTAAATTCTGAAATTCAATTACAAGGGAATAATGTATTAAATTTGGATTTTCAATGTGTTTTCCTTATTTACCTCAAAGGTTAAAATCGACAGCACAAAAAAATTAATGAAAGTGAAAGGACCTACATCTAAAACCAACAATGCGTGAACTACAATGACATTTAATCACTTTAGACGTAGATCTAACAACCAAAAAAAGAAAAGACAAAAGAATGTACATGATAAAATTTCTCAATTTGATTGTTTCACATAATCACTTCTACTTTTGAACTATTCCTAATCCACATTTCTTTTCGGTAGCTTGTCTTCTTCTACTATTGAACTATTCTAGAAACTGAGGAAGCTTCACACAAGTTTCCAGTCAATTATAATAAGCTTAGGTCGACACTCTGTCTCTTGGCTCTCAGTGGGGAAGCTACTGGCCATATAATATCGTCTTGTCTTTATTAATTAAGGTGAAATGTTAGAGAGGAGAGTTTAGAACTTTTGTCAAATTTGATTAAATTCTAGAATTCTAATTGTTATCCATTGCCACAAGTTTGCCCTCAGAATTTCCATTCATCATCTTTCTTTATCTTTTATAGGTTTCTTCTTTTTGGCTGTGATCTTTTTCTACATACCAAGTTTGGATCTGGGTGCTTTTTGTTCTTAAAAAATGTATAAAAATAAGTGGGATGCTTTCAAACGAAGATGTTCAAAAGAAGATGTTCTTTCTTCGACCAAAAGCCAAGATTTTGATTTTCTTTCTTTGACCAACAAAGAAGATTTTCTTTCGAGTAGCTTTATACTGTACAGTTCGGAAGTTATTTCAGTATTGCTACTACAACCAATCAGAGAGTTGAGTTCATTCTTAGTTTTCTAATAATATTGTTTTGAATTTGAATTTTGAAATGGACGAGTAATCATGTGTGAACAGCGATGGAGAAATACTTGTGTGAAATGGGCATGTGAATGTGACCAGCTGGGGTCTGAGCACGTGACCAACGGGGGGCTGAGCGATCGTCCTTGGGATGGATTCGGCACTTCTGACATGTTTACTTGTTAGGAACAAAGGAAGTCATGAATCAAGAAGCTTAGAGGAATTAAGGAATTAAGGAATTAGAATTGGATCAACTACTCTCATTATCTTGATTTTAAGAATATTTAATTACGAATTTAACGTAAAACTCACCCAAAAAAAATTTATTCATTATTTGCAAGTAGACGTATGGGGAGTCAGGAATTGCAATCATATACACATTCTTGATTAGTAAACATGATATGAATGTGAAGTCAAAGAATTTCTCTAAAAGATTACCCAAAAAAAGGAATATCTCTAAAAGAATTGTAATTTTCTTTATAAATTTGTCAATAGATTCAGTACAATCTTTATGCACATATAATTTGAATAAATTAATCAAATTACTATTCAAGTACACTAACGCTTTGATCTGGAGACCATGTCCAGCACTAGGTCAAATCTGTATGAGGATTTCCTTTTGAATAGAGAACCGGTGTAGAGGGAGCTGTTAATGTTCAAACCAGAACCTTTTGAGCTAACGGCTTACGCTAGGGATAGTGCATTGCACAGAGATTTGCAAGCATTAACACAAAGTTTAAATTTCTCTGCAGCCATTGCCTGCAAAGATGCACAAATATCTTATCAGAAGTTATCAATATAACAATGAAAAAGAAATCATGAAACTGACCTAATAATAATACGATAAACAAATCATGGCAGAGAAGCAACAAAAGTTAAACAAATGGCGTGCAGCAAAACAGGTCACTGTGCATAACAGCAAGACCGAGCACCAAGACAAACCAGAATACAACTAAGTCAACACTCAGCAAAGCAAGCCAGATAAAAGACAGCGATAATGACAAGTCAGCATTAACATCTTGACAGCCAGCTCAGATCCCGTTCATAGGACAGCTTCAGTTGGCTTCTGTTAGGAAAAGTTTTTATTAATTTATTTTTATTTTTATATAAACGACAATTTAAACTACTCAAAATTGCTCTAATCTACCCGAGAGGGGGATCGAACTCAGGCACAAGGGGTGGGTACACTGCCATTATTCTCTATAAGCTCCAATGGAGATGTATTTATTCATTATTTGAAAACCGTAAGGAAACAGTTAGGAGTTTTCAATTTGTTATGCTTAGGTGTAATCTGTAAACTTGTTAAAGTCAAGTTATGCTTCAGTTGACTTGCTCCCATTGTGTATATAGGACCTACCTGACAACGAACATTTGGACATTCATCATCTCTGTGCCAATGTGATTGCTGTCAAGATTTTTCTTCGCAGATTCATCATTTTCTTCAACGCATACTGTTCCAGTTCACAATTATGCACTGTAGCATGAGTATGGTATTTTTATCTGTTTTAAAGTAAAACTTACCAGTGTTATCTGGCTAGCTAAAAAAGTGCAAAGTCATCTATCAATTCAAATAAACCTAATTAAGGGATGCGTATTTTTGTCTTGATAATTAAATGTTAACAATTTTCAAGGGAGTAATTTGCCTTAAGACTTATTCCATATTTGTCAAAGCTTTTTACAAACAGCTTTTTGATGCCTCTATCAAGCCGCTTACCCACACAAAAATGGAAAATCAAACTGTTGAATAGGCTATGACTAACAACTGAACATGATATTTTGAACACACTCAACACTCGAGTGAATTAAAGAATTCAAATTAGTCAAAGATCCAAAGATTAAGAACTGACCTGTGAAGGGCCTTCATGCTTGTCAGGATGCCATTTTAAAGCTGATAAATGGAAACTGCCAGGAGGAGTCAAATGTTTAAATAATACTGTAAAAGAAAACGGGGAAATATAAAATAAAGTACAAGAACTTTGTTCATATACTCCATTCAAAAATTTGGAGAGAGAAAAAAAGGCCCGCTGAAGAACTTACGCTTTTTTAACATCTTCAGCCTTTAAAGGACCTGTTGGAGGCAGACCAAGAATTGTTCTATCAGAATAAGATCCTATGGTACATAATTCATCATCAGACTCCACGTCACTACTATTCTCCCATCTTTTACTTCTATCTTTCCAGCTTGATTGCTCTGACCACTCAAATCCAGATTCTGAATCTTTAAAAGAGGAGTCACGGCACGAGTCAAAAGACCAGGTGTACCATTTCTTGCCAAATGTCGCACGAAAGATAGACTCAGGATTGTTGTCATCATCTTCGGAGAAACTCTCCCTTTTGAACTTGCCTGAACAGGACAGAAAGAGAAAGCACAAGGTTTGTAAGATGCACCTAATGCAGGCAAATCATAACCTCTACCAGCCAGCAGAAAACACATGGGTTTTTAAATTTTTACATAGAATCTCTGACTTTTCGCAATGAAATAAGTAGAAATGTGAAGTTCTGAAAAATCTTACATGAGAGCAGATTTAGAGATTCTTCTGACAGATATTAGCAACTTCATAAAGTTCTGAGGGTTCGTCAAGAAACATTTACATTTGGGATTGCAGTTCTTCCTATTGTGCATCCAAAAATCAGAAATGCATCTGATACCTAACCAGGTACATGTCACATATGACACACACCTTGGATTTTAGACAATCTGGTTTATGGATAAGATCTATAACTTTAGTTTACAACATAGGAAGGTTTTATGGTAATGATCATTCAGCATAGTTTCTTACAAAGAGAGTGAAAAATTCAGCCACAAGTTAACACAACATTTTAAAATTAATTATACTTGTATAATATGTTTGCTTTAAAAATGAAATAAAAAGCACACCTTTTTTTCTGTATAGTTGGGAAGCACATCAGAAATGGGAGTACTTTTCAAAGTATTTAAGTGTAGAATACACAAATTTTCTAAGTAGGAAATAACTATAATCAAGTGCAATAACCACTGAACTGATGAAAAGATCATCCAGCTTTTAAAGCATTAAAGAAAATGATGAGCTGTTTCTTTTTTTTTTTTTTTTTTTTTTTTTTATTTTTTTTAATGAAACAGAGACTTCATCAATAAAATTCATTAAAGTCACAGCATGGCGGTGACCAGTCTTGCACAAGATATCCACCATCTAGACAACATTAAAAGCAAACTTTTATCATGAAGAAATCTACTGTTGGCATGAGAAAAAGTGGATCAGCAAATCATAAAGCTCAGATGCAGGCCAAACATCAAAAAAGAAAGTACAGATTACTAGACAAAATTGTAAAAGTAATCAAACTATTAAGTGCAGCAAACGTAGGGCATAGAAAACAAATATAAATAAAAGGATAGGCTTAGAATGGACAAATAAGAAGACCTCACGTTTTGTTTTCTTGTGGTGTGATTTCTCAGTATGTCGAGAAGATCTCGACCTATGTTTCTGAGGAGAGCTTCCTGAATAATTTTCATTCTGACAGTGAAAACAAACTAAGTATCACTACAGTAAAAACTAAGTGCACTTTTTTTTTAATCAAAAGCAGACACAATTATATTTATAAATAAAAAACAATCAGCAAAACACCATATTACGTGCTTCTGCCTCTGAGACATGACAGGGGAACTCTAATACCAGGAACTAGATAACTGGATTTCTAAAGTGCAGGGGGGAATTGATAGAATTGAGACGTCTCCATCGTGTCTTACATATCAATAATATATATATATATATATATTTAACAATTAAGGATCCACAAGGCCATTAGAAAAATTAGGAGCTATATCATCATGAATTCATGAATTCATAATATGTTTTAGTTTTTTTCGTCACTACTTTTGAGATAAATTTTTAAATGGCTCCATTTAAATCATGTTTAACTATATCCAAATCCAAGTTGAATGGAATGTGGACATTCAATCAGAATTTAACGCCAAAGTATCCTCAGAGAAATATAAAAGAAACGAAACACATACACAAATTAAAAAATTTATTTTAATGCAACAAAAAAGAGGGCATTCCAATGTATAGATGCACACCCTCGTTTCAAAATAATGAGTAAAACAATGGAATTTTGCCAAGTTGTTTCATATATAGAGACTTCAACGAGACTATATACAAAAACAAGAGGACCAGTCTACCTGAATGTTCTGAAAGAAATTTTTTGAGGACCCACTGTTGAAGAGGAGGTTTTTTCAGGGCTTTCTTTGTATCAGCACGCTTTTGACGTGTTGCATATCTGATGTAATTCTGAAATGCACATTTCAAATGTTAAGCTTCAATTTAGAAAATTCATAATTATGAAAGAGACAGAGAAGCAGGGAGGGAAAACTGATACTAAGCAGTGAAACAACAGACTCCTAACTGGGTATAAGAGTTGGTACAATCATAAAAGAGGGTACTCCCTTGCTTTATAAGAGCATACAATAAATGGAATGAGGGACAAAACTATTGCAAGAAATAAGCGAATATAAAAGGCACATCTAAATTTATTTATCTTTCCCTCTGGACAGCCTGTTTGACTTGGAATTCAGATTACATTCTAGAACATGTGAAGGAAAAGGCTTGATAGCTAATAAACATTTAGCAGGTTAAAGACCAACCAAGGATTGAAAAAAAATCTAAAAGAAAATATGAATAAAAAAAGACTGCACAGTCTAGATACTGGCACGGGGTGAAAAGGATAACACAAGATAAGGATGCATCTGCTTATTGAAAAGCAAACATGCTGCCGAACAGGGCTGAAATGCAATTTGAAGCAGGGAAGATGAATGGAAATAATAGCTTTTCAAGCTACAATGAACTTGGCAATAAAAAGCAATAGAACTGAAGAATATATAGTTTGGAAACATCAGACAACAGCAAAGTAGGCCATCAAATATTACAGCAGCACCAAAATTTATTAATATTTCATATTACGATACTCACTCCGGCTAGCATCCAATTTGCACTTATTTTAAGACTGGAAATGCCCCAGAAAGGGAGATTACAACCAGAAGTGAGAGCACCAGAGCATCCAAGATCTCTCTCTCTCTCTCTCTCTCTCTCTCTCTCAAGACTTTTTCATTTGCTTGGAGCTAAACTTTCCATTTGAGGTGGAAACTTGTTGCAGAACCAGCAGTTTTCTTAAACTCCTAAGTATGCTATGCAATAATTAACAACAAATCTTATGTCCCATAATAGTTTGTGGAGCATCTTTTTTCAAACTTGTCACCAAACAAAATCCCTCCTTCCACATGTATACGAACTTTAAACATGCACGTCTGTTCTGTCTCTGCCATAAAATGGCATACTCGAGAAGCGCACAATCTGTGTATTGGTAACAACTAATTTGCCTATCTTGGCTTTCTACTAAATCACGGATTGAGAGCATTTACGTTCACTTAGTCTGCTGAATTAGACGACATAGGTAGACTGAAGACCAATACATTCTCCCTTCAAAATTAATCATTAAGCATAAAAATAGTCTTATAAATTAGAAGAATATTTGTGGAATATGGATGTGTTGTTTTTCCAACTAATCCTAACATAACTGTTTTTTTATAGAAAAATTGTGTTTGTGAATTGGCAATTTTTTATAGGGGAGATAAATGATAGGAACTAACCTTTCTTGTGCCAAAGGCAAGAGTAGAAGTTTGCATCTTTCAAGACTATTAAACTCTTAGGACTTTTTCCCAAACAAACAACCAATCAAATTTCATGCTCGAGAATTAACAATTCCCACGTATGATTATCATGTGGAAAGCACACCATAAAGGGGGAAAAAGATTAAAGCCCTGTGTGCAGTGTCAGTTTTTGCTGCCTTTGCTTGCTATCATTGGCATGTATTTTCTATATAAGAAGTCCGAAATTAGCACAGAATTAAATACCTTTGATGGTTGTTGACTGCTTTTTACATCCTGCAAAAACATTTGAATCAATAAATATTCTTATAGAAAGCAAAATCGTGTTAGTTCAAATTTTATCTAATTGACGATTATTCTAAAAAACTTCATAATTTAAAAAAACTAAATATGCATCACAAACATTAAGATACAGACGAATCAATTTGCACAATCAAATTACACCAAGATGCCTTAAACCTCTCTCGGTAGAAATGCAAAGGTAGGAGAAACCTTAAAATTTGACCTACACCTGACACTGACTGGATCACTTGGAAACCTTAGAAGACGAAAAAATCACCACTTATATTATAGATTCTCTCTGCCTTGAAGTCAAAGATAAAAATTAAAAATTAAAAAATTAAAACTCAACGTAGAGACCAAACATTAGTGCCAATTTCTAGAGAACCAAGAGAGAAGAAAGTACAAACTTAAACAGCCATTTAACCATAGGGTGATCAACAAATTTAAACAGCCAATGACAAGAAACACAAACTGATTAACCAAAACAATAGTCAGTTATTCCATCATCAATTTTAAGAGTCAAGGTGGCAGTAGAAAAAAAAAATCCTCAATCAAAGATATTATTGACTTAATATAAATAAATACAAAAAGCACAAGTAAGAAGATAACATGTTTCCCTAAACAAAGCTAGAAACCGCTCTCTTTTCATTCAAAAAGTAATGTTATTGCTTATAGGATTTATCATGTAAATTTTGCCTTCACAACCTCTAAGAATCTTCAAACGAAAAATAAAAAATCATGTTCATAAGCATACAACTAAACGACGAATTAAGCATACACTTTTAACAAATCTTTGACATGGAGAGTAATAAAAATGAAATCATCAAAGAGAAACAACTCACGAAGGTCCATTTGTTCTTCCACTTCTCGAATGAAGTTGGAGTAGAATGGAACCAAGCGAAGCGGGTTGCTGTAGAAGTTGATGAAATCAATGAATTCTCGAGTAGAAACAAGTTTCTCCATCTGAATATTTGCATTTATGGAGAGGAAAATCTGGAAAAACTTGTATCAAGGTTCACTGTCGGATCCACGTAGGGGCAAGGGGGTCAAGTGACCCCAGCAAACAAGAAACCACGGCCTGGGGAGAATAATTGTGAGCCCTGAAAAGAGACGGGTAGAGACTGAGGCAGAGAGGAAGAAGACGGAAAAAAAAAGGGAAATAGCCTTCTATGCCACCCTTTTGCTAATTTTAACTAAAAATACCACCCCTTCCCAATTTTTTTACAACTAACACCTTTAAATATAAAATTATTGCCCACTTATTGTACTCATATCATAGTTTCAGAAAATTGGCTCTCTCTCTCACTGTCTTCGCTCTTTCTCTTCAGCCCATCTCTCTCCTGGTGTACCTCTCTCTCTTCGACGCAGTGCTCTTTCCCCGTCAACAGTGGCCGTTCATCCAAGCGGAAATCGATCGTTGACATCGACGAGGTACTGTTCATAACCATTTTCTTTGAAATGTGGGGTTTTGTGAAGGTTTATGGTGTCTGGATTTCTAAGAAATTGGTTTGGTTGCTCAGAAATTGGGTTTGGGTTTATGGGTTTCTATGAACTGGGTAATAACGCACACCCACTGTCACTGGCTCGCAGCCACTGTTCACAGAAATCAAACTCTTCATTTTGTCACAGAACGTTTGGGCTTCGTTCACCTTTGGGAATCTTGGGTTAGCTTATGGATTTGATTTACTGTACTGTAGTTGATGAATTGCATAACTTTTGGAACCCAGTCTATTCTAAATATAAATAGAAATTTGGAGTTGGAGTAGTGTTTAAAACTGCTCATGCGTAAGGTATTATCAGGGCTTTTTTCTTTTTTCCTCTTTTTTCACAAGTGTAGCAGTTAGAATAGATACATGTTGTTAGTTAATTTCTGGGGCCTTCTATGTTTTATGGGTTTCCCTATCTATGTTTGAAGGGTGGTGGTGGCTGTCTTCTTGGTCTTGATATACTTGTTTTACCTTGTCCCTAGATAACCACCAATTGAGGTATCGAAGTTACTAAGTTTGTATATTAGATGTTGGTGCCAAGCATTTTCTCTTCTATTGTGCTATTTTGTTCTTGCTGTGACTAGTGATTCAACTTCTTAACGTTTTTCTGCTGTTTCAAAAATAAAAAAGTCATTAACTTTCAAATTGGGCCCATAACCTAATAATCTTTTAGACTAATCTTTTTCCACTGAATTTTCATTTCAATTTTGTTTTTGAAATATCTGTTCCAAGTTAAATTTTTTGTACTGTTATTGTTCATATTTGAAGCATTTATCATTCATTTGTTACTTGAATGACAATCTTAACACTTTCACCATGTTGCTGGGAAGTTGCTTTCAAGCTCATAATGCATTTTGAGAACAAGTTGTTTTCTAATAACTGTCTATAACTTAACTTCGCGCTCTCTCTCTCTCTCATTACCTTTTGGGTTATCATTGTTGGTATAGTGTGATGTTGAATCATTTTGGTTTGGACAACCCGTGTTTATGTTGACTGTAAATTATTGACAATAGATTTTAGTGCAATATCGATGTTAATATGAATGTTGGGGCTGAGGAATAACATTTTGAAGTCAGTGTATTTGTTATATTAGGAAATCTGCCTTGGTGTAAGTTGTTATTTACATCAAGTGACAACAGTGTTGAGCAACTTGGGATTGTTTTTGTCATCACATTTAAGTGAGCCTAACAAGTCCGTTTGATTAGTTCCACTGTTATTGCCTTCACGTTGTATTGTGTGACCAAACTATGGTTAACTTTTCTGCATAAGAAAAAGTTGGAAAATATGTGAAGATTTTTCTTGGGCAAATTTGTCGGTGTCTCCTATCCTATACACCCTTTTTGCAGTCACCTCTTCATTCTGACTTGCTGTATTGCCATATAGCATGATGCGAGCTAGTCTCATGCTATTACATTTTCAATTTCCTTTGTATGTTGTTCTGTATGACCTTGTTTAGAATACTAAACATATACTGATGATGACTCTTATGTCTTTGAAATGCAGCCGATATTTGGTGTGATCTGTGCACTCTTCCAAGCGGACTGTATTCCAGTAGGTAACTTTCTTCTATGATGTGAATCTGGTGGAAGTTAGAGTTTGAGAATTTGGACCTTAAAAGCATCCTCTCTTTAAAGATGCCATTTTTCATAGTGATTCTTGAAAGCTAGTGCTTCAGGTTTGAGGCTTAAATGCAAATGTTTCCCCTCGGTTATATTGATAAGTTTTCGTTTGGTCATTGATTTGATTTGACGACAGATACCTAGCTATTGTAACCCCCCTGTATATTGTTGGGCTTTACTGCTCTGCCGGCTTCCCTAGGCATAGAGATGGGGATTTTTTTTTCCCGGCTAAGCTATGGTAGAGATAGATGAGTTAGCAGCGGAGATCTTGTCTTCCTAAATCTTAATTAGTCTGATGAGGATATGGATGTATGGTACTTACATGGTCTGATTGGTCTCACGAGAAATTGACTTGAGGGCAGTAAAGAATTGAGGGTCGCCATATTTTTAGTTTTATTCTAAACTCAGCACTTGAATAATGTGTTACAACCCGACATGAATATCCCTTGAGTTTATTATTTTAATGGTCATTTTGACCTTAAAAATTAACGTGCATCATCAGATCTTCTCTTCACTATCTGAACTTTAACAAGAATAAAAGAAAAGGAAAAACTTACAAACGTAGAGGTGCTTTAGATTGAAGTGCCTCCACTTCTCAGGTTGGTGTGCTCACCGTGCTAACAAAGCATATGAGAATTGAAATACGCTAGTTGCTGGGAGTTGGAGTCTCTTGGCTTCAAAGAATTAAGGGAAATAGCCTTCTATGCCACCCTTTTGCTAATTTTAACTAAAAATACCACCCCTTCCCAATTTTTTTACAACTAACACCTTTAAATATAAAATTATTGCCCACTTATTGTACTCATATCATAGTTTCAGAAATTGGCTCTCTCTCTCACTGTTTTCAGTTTCATTTTATGATGCATATTTAGTGTGGGAATTTATTGTGGTTCATGTGCTGTAATTTGTGTTTAATTTTCACTTAATATCCTATAATAGGCCGTTGAATTGTGTATTGCTTGTTATTGTCCAGATTGCAACGGACTGAATTTTTCTTAATAATAATGCCGTGCAGGGAAACATGGTTTCGCCAATTAAGTTGATGATTGGAGAGGAAGAAAAGTTCCAAGGAAAAGCATTGGCGCTATCCCATACAAAGAGTGCAATAAGTACGATAAAAGAGAAATTCAGTGAGCAACAGCTACGAACCTTCGAACAGAGTTGTTTTGGGCATCTCCTACTCATCGAGGACCTGAAGTGGACGTCGCCAATTGTACACGGATTGTTGCTGAGGAAAGCTGATCCGAAGACTGTTTCCCAAGTGAACGGGATCAAATTCATTGTTGGCAATAAGGTGATCCAATTCACACCCCAGCAATTTTGCGTCGTCACAGGGCTAAGGTTTGGAAACCTTCCCTTTATTCCGATTCCCAGTAATGACAACTGCTCATTGAAAAGGAAGTATTTTGGCAACAATAAAACAGTGAGCCTGTTGGAATTAGAAAAAGCCTTCCGCGACTGCGCTGATGCGGATGATGCATTGAAGCTCGGCTTTGTATACTTCGCTGTGTTTGTGCTGTTGGGCAGTGAAAAACATGTCCACATTGACATGCGATATTTGAAGTTGGCCGAAGACCTTGAAGATTTTGGTAAATATCCATGGGGTGCTGTGTCTTATGCGAAGACAAATGCGTCACTGCTGAGGGCACTGTGTGCAGATTACCAGCGAGTGAAAGGGCCGAAAAAAGCTTCGAAAACAAAAAAATCTGAAAAGCAAGTAAAGACAACGGCAACCGGTAGACCAAGAGAGTACCACCTAAAGGGGTTTTGCCTTTGCACTTCAGGTGAGCACATTTCGATTCCTGTTGAAGTTAAATATCATTTGTTTACAGTAATGGGTTCTAAAACAGTAATGGGGGAGAGAGAGAGAGAGAGAGAGAGAGAGAGAGAAATTGAGAGCTGCATTGGAGGAGCTAAAACATCATTTGTTCATGTTTATTTTCTGTAATTATTACTTATTTGGGGGATTGATTGGTTTAGTTGTTGAAGGATGAAGACGAATAAAAGGAACTCTGTCCACTGTTATTGTTTTTTGACAGATTCTTTTGACTAATGATATTGTGTTTGTGTGTGTGTGTTGATAGATATTTTGTGTGAGAGAGAGAGAGAGAGCGAGCGAGAGAGAGAGAGAGAGAGAGAGAGAGCAAATTGGGTGGCTGTTCTGGGCGGCTGTGGTATTTAAAAAAAGAATTCTACAAAGAAATATAATAATTTGCAAAGTTAAAAAATTGATGGGAAAGGGGAGAAACATTCAAGGGAGGGGGTCAGGGGTAGAAGGGAATTCAAGAATAGAAAATGGACAGAAGGTTTTATTTTATTTAATTAGTAATATTATTCTGTTTTTGCTGAATATTATATCATTAATATTGATGATGAGCCCCGTGTTTTTCTATCAACAACCCTAAGTTAACACTAATGACCTCATTATAGAAATAAGTTGTCAGAAAAACAAGTTTACATTTTCACCCCTTTATGTAAGTGGGGGATATTGGATATTAGGAAATAATCTGTTTTTCCTGATTTGTGTTGAATGCTCTTACACTAATGACTAATGTGGCCCGAACCACTTTTAGCCTCTATGCATCTCTACATGGCTGTATTTCGTTTAACCTTTGTCAATCATAGGGCAAGGTTTAGACTGCAATTAATACATGCTAATTATTTCTCTTTATTGTATTCTTTGGCTTTTCATGCCCTATTTAAGGTTATAGCATGTGATCTCTAAGGCTTTTCTTCCTGAAACCAGATTTGGGCTTATGAGGTATTTCCAGCGTTGGCTGCACTACATTTGGTGGTGCACGAACATAATGCCTACATCCCTCGTATACTACATTGGAGGAGCAACACTTTGCCGCGTTTTTATGAGCTCATGAGCCAAGTCTTCGAAAACCGTGAGGTTAGTTCAGTTTGTAATGATAATCTTAGGCATATGAAAATATAATTTTATAAGTTTACTGATATTTCTATTGTCTGCGTAAATTGCAGGTTGATGTGCAACTTATCCGGCCATCTGTAATTGACAAGCAGCAGGCGTATTGGACTTGGGGTGACAGTGTTGACAACACTGAAGAACTTGTTGAGTTGGTTGGCGATGACGCTGAACAAAAAACCAGCACGTCTGCCTCTGTAGAAGAAAAAGATGAGGACATTGAAGAAACTGCTAGCCTTCCGTCGTCTTCTAAGGCAAGCATTACCTATTTTCCAATATTCCAATATATATGTCATAATACAATAGGAAATGAACTGCTGTTTTGTTCCGATATATTTTGGAAATATTGTAACACTTGCATTATAACTGATTGCAGGGTAAAATGGCGTCCACTGAGTTACGCACTTTGAAGCGTGACTTTGAAAGGATGAAGGATGAATTCGCCAAAGTTGTCAGTTCAAATCGAGCGCTTCACAACAGAGTGCATGAGTTGGAAGAAATGGTACGGAGGGAGTCATCCAAAGTTGAAAGAAATAACAAGTGTGTGGAGGATTTGCGCAACACAGTGGCATCAATGGAGCATTATTTTAAGCTGGAGCTAGAGCAGCTGCGAAAACAAGATGGTGGGGTGAAAGAAGCTGGGGAAGGACATGAGGACCTCGATACTCCTCATATGAATGAAGGAGGTGACAATGAATTGTCGCCATTACATGACAATGTCACTCCGCCCACAAAATCGGCAGCAATGGCAACACAAGTCCCCAGTGATGGAGCCGAACCTTCCGCAGCCATGGTCACTCCAGTTCCTGACTTACAAGTGCATGAAGCAGCTGCGCATGCACAATCCGAGAAGCTGCCTACCCCGGAAGATGTGGCCGGGTGTGACGAAATCTGCCAAAGACTTATGTTTTTGTTAGAAGATTGGAAAATAGCTGACAGAGTGCCATCGGGAGGTCCGATGAATCCTCCAAGTATACCTACAATTAGTATGGCTGCTGATGAAGAAGGTAGTTTGAGTGTTGAAAAAAAAGAAGTGGAAGGTAAAGGCTGTAGACAGAAGCGCCCGGCCCAGACATTATTAAGTCCATTTACTGATCCTTTGAGGAAGAAGAGGACAATGAGTGTGTCGGATGCGACTGCAACCCCGCCATGTTTTGATCCATCAAAACCGCTGCCCATTGAAGATGTGAAGGCAGTAATAGATTTTTGCACTGCCTGGAAAAACGATATCAGGTTCGCATTCTTGACCTTCGAAATCCAATTGTCATCCTATTAATATGCATGTGTATATTTGTCATCAACAAAGTCAGATTTATGAGATGAGTACAAACGTAACCGTTCCAAGTTTGCCTTTTCTAGTGTGCAGGTGCAGCTTGAAGCATTTTCAGTGGGCGCTGATTTTTTCTACAAACTCATCGATGAAACGGCATGGATTAGCTCAAGGGTAAGAATACACAAATCTCTACTTTATTATGATCATTCAATTGTTTTCTCACCTTTTTTAAGTGTACAATTGTCTGAAAATGTGCTGATATTATATGTCAACTGTCAGCACCTGGAAATGGCAACCTTTCTTATCCGGAAACGGCAACTCTCTCATCCGTTGCTATTTGGAACCGACTGGACAACGGCAGATTATGCCTTGCAGGTACACTTTTTACCATGTTACATTCACTGCTTCATTTGCTTTCCCTCGTCATTATGTCATATGGTTTCATTTCAATGTCTGCAGCAATTTCTAGAGCCGTTAAAAGCGACTGGCAAGACACGTGGATCGAAGAAGGCAGCAGCTTCAAACACCAGTGACCTTCCAGCCAACAAGCTGAAGAATGTACATCACTTTGTGCACGGTACGTGGCAACACGGGTATGCCCAAGCTTGGAAAAAAGTCCGCAGAGTGTATTTTCCATATAATCTTCGAGAGTCCCATTGGGTTGCAATCGAAATTGATTTCGTCCGACATACTGCAACTGTGTATGACTCATATGTTGATTATACCAAATCTTCGAAGCTGGTTACACTTCTGCAACCTGTTAGCGATACGCTTGCACGAGTGCTGTACAATATGAAGTTTTATGAAGATTCTGAGGTTGAAGAGGTGAAGCAAAAGGGGCTGCAGATGTCGAGGTTTACGCCTTTCTCAGTTTGCATCATTGGAGGTGTGCCACAACAACGAGATGGGTAAGAATTGTGAATTTAGTTCATTTTTTCAAAATTTTACATAAATGCAGTTGTAATTTCCCAACTTATTGGCCTCACAGTACGTCTTGCGGAATCATGACCGTTCAATTCATCGAGCATCTCAGTGCTGGGCTTTCGGTGCATAAAATTGACCCGTCGAAGATCAAATATTACCGACTGAAGCTTGCAATAGAGGGGTTAAGGGGGGAGGCATATTTATGAGGTAAATGTCTTCATGTGTGTGAATTGACTAGGGTTTTTATGAGTTTGCATTTGGTCAACTAGGGTTTTTATGAGTTTGTTTATTTATTTAGGAGCTTGTGTCTTGTTGCTGAAAAAATTGATGGATTTGTGTTTAGGAGCTGGTGTGTCATATGTGTAACATGAAACCACTGCAAGAAATTTTCAATAAATTTGGTTTGTTATACCCGAATTGTCTTCTTAATCTGCATGATTGTTCTGGTTTTTATGAGCTTCATTGTGTTCAATTTCAGTTTTACTTAATTGCTGTGTGACGTGGTTGAAATGGGTTTTATCCACCACTTTCTCTACATAAAGTTTTTAAGTTTGTTTAGATTATTAAGAATTAAAATTTTTCTTGTTTGAATATTTCTTTAGCCTGCTGGATTGACACCTGTTATATTGATAGTTTGCACTGATCTGGTTCGTGGTGCAAAGGACAAGAGGCTCCGGGTTAAGGGACCCGTGAGAATGCCAACCAAGGTTCTGCACATTACCACCAGGAAGTCTCCTTGTGGTGAAGGTATGTTTCACTGTGAAATGTTCTTGTTGTTAACTTATGGCTTTATGGGCAAGGCTTATGGCTTTTATGGCCATTTAGTCAGAGTTTGGAGCTCCCTTGTTTGTGCCAAGTTACATAAGTAAATTTGTTGCTTATTGTAGTTTATTCATAACTGACCAGTTATTGAAGTACAATGTCTCTGCATTTGCATTTAAAGGGTTATGTATGTATCTTTAAAATTGTGTTTGTGATTTACAGGTACCAACACATGGGACAGATTTGAGTTGCGTGTCCACAAGAGGGTGATTGACCTCTTCAGTTCACCTGATGTTGTCAAGCAAATTACTTCCATTACAATTGAACCTGGTGTGGAAGTGGAGGTTACAATCGCAGACTCTTAAACTGGACCCGTTTTCAGTGTAGCCTTCCTACTTTAAAATGAGCTTGTTTGTTGTGTTCTAATCTTGAATTTAAAGACTTGGTAGTGTCGTTTGCAATTTTCTTGAGCTGTTGTTTTGATATGATTATGCACTCCCATGTTTTGATGTTAAATAGAAGTACTTTAGCGTCGTTTCCTTCCCATTGATGCTCACTGTGGAACGGAGAAATGTTCTCCTGTTATACTTTATTCTGGTTGGATTGAGATTCCGATTGTTGTCGTTGAACCCAAAAAAACCTAAACCTGTTTCATAATTTTTGTTTCTGGAACTCCCATTCATAAACTCTATCTATGTGTGTCATATGTGTGTGCCAGTTGTTTTTGCAGGTCCGTCTCAACCAAGTGTTGATTGCAATATTCTAAAGAAGATGACCATACACTGTTATTTGATGTAGGCATACGTATGAGATGGCTTAGCTTGAATTGGTTTGGTTGTTCCAAGTTGTATGTACACAATCTCAGAGTCAGTACCGAGTTGGTTTACATTTCATGTATTTGTCCGTGGTTTTTTTCCCCCAATATTATGATTATGGAGATGAAGTAAATATTAATGTGGACTTTATAGCATGTTTAGTTTCTTTTATGGCCTTAATTCTGTGAGAGATGCCCTTATGATGTCAAACAAACGGTTTTGACATACATGTTTTGAAATAATTGAAATCACACCGTTTATTATTATTATTATTATTATTATTATTTTTGTTTCCTGCTCGGAGAAGAAGCAAAGTGGTTACAAATATGAAAGATTCCGAATCAGTTTTCTTCTGTCAAATTCCGCATGGAGCTAGAGGTCTACGGTACCATCCAATGAGACTTGACAAAAAATTTGTATTTTTCTTCTTACATTTGTCATAGATAAGATTAAATGTAACCACTAATGAACTGATCCCTTTATTTGTTATTGTTTATTTATTCCAATTGCGTGTGCATCACATGGAAATCTTAGGATTTCTTTACATCAAACTGCCTCTTAAGAGTCATGAGAAGAAGAAGAGGAAGAAGAGAAAACAGAAGGACCTAGCTGGAGCTTACAAGTAATTAAACTAAAGTTCATTTAGTTAAAGTCAGGGGAAGAAAACATGTTTATGGCACCCTAAACCAGGCAAAACACTGGTGTTGGAAGGAGATGTAAAAGGGTTATTGTGCATTCCATTGGCCAAGCTTGAATTGATTTTCTTTTCTATTGTATTTGACCCTTCTTTTCAAGCATGCCAAAAATCATCATGGTTTTGTAAGATGTGGTTTGAGCCCAATGAATTTACCGTGGCTCTTGCATTTTTGTACCCAATATTTCAAAGCTGCCTTCTTTTGAAGGACGATTCATTGAGGGAGAGAATTACTTTCCTTTTGAATATGAATCGATGTGCAACTCCAACTATCATTTCAAAAGGAAACATCAATTCATGGTAATATAAGGATGGATAACAATTGTCCTGTCCGTGATATTTGAATTGAGGATTACTTTGAACGAAATGGAGACTGTTATTAGACCAAATGGCATTGACATACGATGTAATAGCAATATTAGGCCAATATACTTCACTGTAGAGGCAATATTAAAGCAATATAAGTACAATACCATAGGGATATGATCACAATATACTTCTCATAGGGTGGCAATATACATACAATATGTATACAATACGAAGGCAATATTAAACAATATACATACAATATGTGTACAATACGAAGGCAATATATTAAGCAATATACATGCAATATGTATACAATACCAAGGCAATATTAAGCAATATACACGCAATATAACAGCAATATGAAGTGAATCTACATACAATACACACACATCCAAAAAGTACGACTACATTTGACACATGCAAACCAAATCGCCTCCGAACCTTAACAATCCTATTCCGCGAAGGAAAACCGAAGGCACCAAAAGATCCATGTAATCGGGTGAGATGAACTGCAGCAGCACTTACCCTTACTACAGGTCCATGAAAAGATCAATGTCTTTGGGCTTTCTCCTCGCTGCATGCACGAGGCTATGATGAGCCATTCCCTCAGCACCCATATTCAGCACCTGCCAGACACCAGGTACATCAATTTCACTCCAATTGTAGTCTGGTGAGATGACCGACGCATAATCTCGGAACATTTCGAAGCCGTTGTTGAAACATTCAACCATTTCATGGTTATATTCTTCAGATTTGGTGAATTTATCGACGGCATTTTTCTTTATCTCTTCCAATTTCAACTTCAACGACTCTAACTCTTTGCTCCGACTGTTTGCTTTTAAAGTTTGCTTCACTTCTCCAGCATATGCTTTGTTCAACTTGTTGGCCAAATTTCCCATAACTTGGCCATGAATATCACATTTAGTCTCCCACCAATCTGTTGCCTTAGACAAATATTGGAGGTCGTGCTTGACGGCTGAGATTTTGTCAAGCGGATCACTGCTCTCAGCCTCACTTCCAGATGAAGTGGGATCATGATTGGGAGTCGGAGGTGGAGATGGGAATGGCACATGCCATGGCTGGTCCCCCGGTAACTGCCATGCTCGTTTGGAGGGCGTACATCCGACATCTTGAACTATTGATGGGGACAATTCACACCTGGCGACTGAATGTTTGCATTTGAGTACGACTCATTACCTTTCTGAGGTTGAAGAAGTTGGCTAAGTTGCAATTATTGATAGGAAGCTTGAGTTATATGTAGGAATTGATATTAAGTACATTCGGTATGTAGGTGGTGCATTCAATTGATGGGATTGCAAAGTAGACCATTAACTCGTTGGCTGTAATTCACAGCAGTACAGCATTACATTAACAACAATAAAATGGGCTGACAAACGGAAAAAAGCTAACCTTCATGGGAAATTGGAAAGTGTGGATTTGAACCCAAACAAGGACTATGTAACTAAGCATTTATTGCGAATTTCAGAAAAGAAAATTGGAACATAGCAAAATAGCAAATTAGCAAAAGTGCAAACTTGGAAAATGAGAAATAAGGAAACTTGGAAAATTGGAAATAGAACAAAAGGAAAATTTTACAAATTGGGAATTTGGAAATTTGGAAATTTGGAAATTTGGAAAATCGGAAATACAAAAATACGAAAATACAAAAAAATGGAAGCTTGGAATTTTGGAAAAGTGGAAATAGGAAAAAAGGAAAATTAGAAACAGGAAACTAGGAAATAGGATAAAAGGACACTTGGAAATTTGGAAAAAGCCAAAAAGGACACTTCAAAAATTGGGTCATTGGAAAATAAAGACTCTTCGAAAATTGGAAAATTGGAAATTGAACAAAAGGAAACTTGGAAAATAGGCAAAAGGCAAAAAAGGAAACTCTGAAAACATGAAAATTCGAAAAAAGGAAAATTCGAAAAATCGAAATAGGAAATAGGAAAAAAGGACACTTGGAAAATAGGCAAATTCGCAAATTGGAAAATTGAAAATTGGATAATTGGAAAATTGGACTATTGGATAACTGGATAATTGGAAATTAGGAAATAAGGCAACTTTGAAAATAGCAAAATTGGAAATACAACAAAAGGAAAGTTAGCAAATTGGAAAATTGGAAATAGGAAAAAAGGAAACTTAGAAAATAGGGCAATTGGAAAAAAAGCAAATTGGATAATTGGACAAAAACTGAAAATTGGATAAATGGAAATAGGAAACAGGGACACGTGGAAAATAGGCAAATTGGAAACGAATTGAAATTGTGGAAATGGGAAATAAAACAATTACCATATTGGACAATTTTATTTACTTTCTCAATTAGGCAAAGTAGGCAACTTATTTTAATTACATAATGGGAAAATAGGAACATTGAAAAGATTGGAAAACTGGAAATAGTATAAAAGGAAACTTGGGAAATTGCAAAATACGAAAATGGGAAATAGGAAAAATAGGCAAAAATAATGAAAAATTGGATGACACATGGAAAATAGGAAAATATGAAAAATGGAAACATGGAAACGAATTGAGATTGCTGAAATGAGAAATAAGACAATAACCATATTGGTCAATTTGAATGAGTTGGTCAATTAGGCAAATAGGCAAATCCCTTATTTGAATTACATAATGGGAAAATTACCAAGTTCGGAACATCCAAAATAGAAATATATTAGAAAAAGTCATACAGTGAAGTGGGTAATAACTCCCGCCCAAGACTATCCCGCCTAAGACTCCCGCCAATCCCTCCCGCCAATCCCTCCAATCCCTCCCGCCAATTACTCCCCCTCATTCCTCCCGCCAATAACTCTGTCATTTACTCCATGCTGAAAAGGCTGCCTATTTATTAATCAACCTAGCTGAATGGAAGGTGAAAACGGCAATCACATTAACTGCAGCCATTACCTTCCCCATCAGCCTCACTTCCATCCCTTTATTTCCAATTAAGTCATACAGCAGCCTACAATAAATATCGAAGACCATGGATCATAACCTCACACCAAACCAAACGCTTTCAATTACTGAAGGAGGGAAGATTGAAACAGAAGGCAAGTCACCCAATTCACTCACTGCAGACTTGGTCCATGGCATGCAGCAATGTCGAGCCAATACAATGTTTTGGAAAAATCTCCATGCAGACATAGTTTCAAAAATTGTGGAGGGCCAAGCTAGATGGGGTGTCATAAAAAACCGCACAATTCGCTCTCGTTATCATGCCCGCATGCATCTCCTACATATAAAGGCAATGAAAGGAAAAATTGAAATTGCCCCTGCCACTGCAATTATGGTATTCAAGGAATCAGAAGAAATGGCCAAGTTGAAGCAACAAGAAGTGGAAAGCGGATTCGAACTATTTCGTAAGTTTGCAAAAATAGTGGATCCGGCAGGAAACTGGGACAACATGACTGTGGCCGGGGTCATGAATTTCATGGGTCGTGGTCGCCGCACTTGAAGAGTATGCAACTTCGAATTTGTCAATAGCAGGGAAATGGAACTATGAGGTCGCCTCTTTTTGTATTATGTAACGATGGGGTGGCCTGTTGTTGTATTATGTTTTTTTTTTTGGTCGAATGTTGTTGTATTATGTAAGTTTGGAAATAGGATTTTATGGAATGATGATGCCTCTTTTTGTTTTTGTGCGTATACAGTTTATCAGTGTCCAGTTGAGTGGCGATATAGCAGCAATAACTATACAATAAACATGCGTATAATGGCAATATTATGTCAATAAGGGTGCAATAGAGTAGTGATAGGGTTACAATATGATCATATTACAGTACGTAGTCATCAGAATGTTTTTAAAATTATTTGGTCCAAAAAAATACAAAAATACAAAAAATAAAAGTAATTACAACCTGGAAAAAGGATGAATTATACATCCCTTAAAAGACATATGACCTACATTACAGACCTTCAAAATGAACTCTATATATATAATGCATGCCTTGTAGCACACATCCCCCCCCCCCCCCCCCCCCCCAATTACAGAAACATGACACCCCAAAACCTCGTGCTCCTTCCTCTTTCAACCCCTAAATTATCCATTGGACATGAGCAATCTATTGGGGTTAACATTCGTAATGCTCCTTCAACAACGATATGTAGTCAAACACATAGGACATTTCACCTTGTATTTGCCCCACATGTGGCCTATGCATCGGCCGAATTTGTAATCACAAAAGAAGGTATAGTCGGAGTATCACGGTAACTGTGTCATAAAGGAATTCAAAGAACTTGAATGTTTTGGATCCATTTGGAATTACATTCCAGGCCCTTTAATTTCGCACTCAAATTATAATAGCAATATGGAAGTAATACCATGGCAATAAAAGTACAATATAATGGCAATCTGGACGCAATACAGCATGCTGTAGCAATGCAACCCAAATTATGCAAATGTAAAAGAATTCCCATTCAACATAACACGAAACCCACCACAAATAAAAGTAAAGTTGACATGACCTACCAAAGCAACAGAAATCATATTGTCTAAGATACATTGCGCAGTGGAATAGTGTTTTTACAGGTGCTTTTATTGTGGCCTGCGGAACCACACCTTGAGCACTTTCTTCTAATGGTGCCCTCTCCTTGCGAGGGAATTCTTATCTTCTTTCGTCTGCCTGGCATGACCCTTGCAATGGGAGGCAGCACAACTCGACTTCGAACATCTTCAGGAATATCCCACATTCCGTGAGGCTGTATCGGGTAGATGCTATCCGAATAAGCATCCATCCAGGTTTTCCGAGTGTAATACCGAGAAGCCTTTGAGTATACATTTACTTTCAAGAAGCGGCAAACTGCAACTACATGCTTGCAAGGTAGCTGCTCAAGCTGAAACTTTCTACAACTGCAAGTGTTGTTCGTCAAATCTACGAGGCCATCCATATGACCGTCCAAAACATTAAACTGTGCATTATTCACTTTAACCACATTCATCGTTGCAGCATCCTCCAACCTGTTCCTCAACTTCTTCTCTCCAAAATTGGGGCACAATGTTGTTGTGCACTTCAAAGCCAACTCACGACGTTCGGTGAACCATTTGACAAGGAGATTCATAATTTCCCCTATCAAATGAACCACTGGCAGCGTCCTTGCAAACCTAAGGACTGAGTTGATTGACTCCGCAATATTTGTTGTCATTACATTGTAGCGGCGTCCATCCATGTGAGCTCTAGACCACTTATGTAACCCTGCCTCTTCAAGATATTGAGCAACATGTTCCTTTCGCTTGATCTTGCGAAAATGACAATCAAATTCAGCAATGGAATAAGATTTCGCAGCCTGCTCAAAGTGCATAAGTATTGGATCACGCTTTTTCAACTTGCAAGTGCGTTTCATGTTCCCCTTCATATGATAAAAGCATATGCCATGTTGCGCAGTTGGAAAAACTTTGTTCCACACATTCTGTATGCTAACATTTCGATCAGAAATAATAACAAGATTGGGACACTCACCAATGGCTTCATGAAGTTTAGTGAAAAACCAATGCCATGATGCATCCGTCTCCAAATCCCCGATCCCAAAAGCAAGAGGATATATATTTCGATTACCATCGAATGCATTTGCTACAAACATAACACCCTTGTACTTGGATTTTAAATGAGTGGCATCCACAGCTATCACTGGGCGCATGGAAGAACAAAACCCTCTAATACATGCACCAACCGCCATAAATAAATACACAAAGTGATTGTTCTCATCAGTTTGGATGTGTGTTTTTGTGCCGGGATTCATACGCTCCAATTCATAGCAATAAGCTGGAAGAATATAATATGCCTCCTCCGCTGATCCTCTAATGGACAATAGAGCTAACTCCCTTGCTTTCCAAGCTTTCGAATAATGGATTCTTAAACCAAAGTTGTGTTTCACATCTCTCATAATGTCACTTGGTGTGTATATTGTCCGAGAATCCTTCAACTTCCTTTTACATGAAGTGGCTACAAGTGCTGCGGTTGCTTGACGATGGTTGTCACTTATGAACCTCAAATCACATTCATGGACAGTTGTACACCTCACAATCATGAAGCTGTATTCTCCAAATCTCGATGCTCGGACCCGCCATGGGCATGGACGTTGACAACAAACCACAAGCAACCTCTTTGTGCAGGAGAATTGCACCTTAAATTCGAAGTGGCCTCTTATTGCCGTCAACTGTAACTCCGTCAACAATGCTTTCTTACTAGAGAAAATTTGCCCAACTGTAATTTTCGGATTCCAATCACTTCGCGAACACCCGCTATCCAAATATGCTTCCCCATCATTTACACCGGCTTCATTGTACCGGTTCTGTTCACCTATTTGATTCCAATAATGTTCACGAATGGGTTCAGATTCTCCTCCTAAACGCATTATTGGCAGTTGGGCAGATGTGTTCAAGCAGCCCAAAATAGGAGGGGCAGAGTACACTGACACTTCATTTCTTTCAGTACCATTATCACCACCATGCATGTCCTCCACCTCGCTAAAATCAATCATATCCATAAAATCTGTCCCTACTTCACCTCCCACATCATTGCCATTTGTATTATTCCAACTTACTTCATTGCTTTCAACAATGGCGACTGAAGAAGGACCCATCCGACTACTATTTGTCGTGATATGCATACTATCAACTACATCATTTGTGAGTCCTTTATCTTCTATACTCACGAGTAAGGGAGCTAGTTTTGAAGGTGTTACCTCAGAATTGTACTTCATAAAAAAATTGACATCATCATCATCCTCAATCTTTATGTGCTTCCACTCATTCGAGGCCACCAAAACTGAGAATTTTAAGCAAACCTTGTCTTCCCTGCTGTTTGTATTACCAATCTGATGCACACGGTCCAACAGTTCAGCAAATTTGATGGTCCGTGGAACTATTAAGCCTTTTGAGTCACCCCCTTCGTATTTGCACATCTTCTTCGAGGTGACCCATTTTCCATTGTAGCACACGAGAATAACAATTGTCTCCATTTCTGACCATGACAAAACAACAGTTCATTAACACAATATAACCACAATAACCATACAGTATAACAGCAATATAACAGCAATATAACCACAATAACCATACAATATAACAGCAATATAACAGCAATATAATGGCAATATAACAGCAACATAACAACAATACGACGGTAAAATAAGAGGAACACTGGTGTAACACATCAGAATCACACTATACAGATCTACTACATCAAATGGAAAATCCCAAGTTTCAAGATTCACATATCCAGACCAATCTAAGTGCAATTGGTACAAACCCAGATGAATCAGCATGGATATTCAACAAAACCTAACCCAAAGCAATTAAAGCCAAAACAAATTTAACACAAACCCAAACAATCAAAATGTAACCCATTTCACATAATCCCACTGATATTAAAAGAAAATAACCATCAACACTACCTTTTCGAGGTCGGCAATCCACTAGAGCTTCACGGTTGCAAGCAGCTATTCAGAAGACATACCTAAAGGTAGGGGTTCGCGATTCCAAACAGAGAGCAAGACCGAATATGGGGAGAAACAGACATAACGAATCTAGAGAGAGAAAGAGCTGCGGTATGAGAAAGAGAGCAAAGACAGAGACAGAGAGTTGTGCTACAGAGAGAGAGAGAGCCAAGAGAGACAGAGAGCTGCGAAATACCAAAGAGAAAGAGAGCTGTGCCAGAGAGAGAGAGAGAGAGAGAGAGCTGCGTGAGCTAAGAGAGACCAAAATTTATGAACTTGTGATAAATCAGCAATAGGAGGACAATAATTTTATATTTATAGGTTATAGTTTTGCAAAAATTGGGAAGGGGTGGTATTTTTAGTTAATATTAGTAAATGGGTGGTAGTGGGGGGGGGGTTGGGGGGGGGGGGGGGGGGGGGGGAAAAAAAAAAAAAAAAAAAAAAAAAAAAAAAAAAAAAAAAAAAAAAAAAAAAAAAAAAAAAAAAAAAAAAAAAAAAAAAAAAAAAAAAAAAAAAAAAAAAAAAAAAAAAAAAAAAAAAAAAAAAAAAAAAAAAAAAAAAAAAAAAAAAAAAAAAAAAAAAAAAAAAAAAAAAAAAAAAAAAAAAAAAAAAAAAAAAAAAAAAAAAAAAAAAAAAAAAAAAAAAAAAAAAAAAAAAAAAAAAAAAAAAAAAAAAAAAAAAAAAAAAAAAAAAAAAAAAAAAAAAAAAAAAAAAAAAAAAAAAAAAAAAAAAAAAAAAAAAAAAAAAAAAAAAAAAAAAAAAAAAAAAAAAAAAAGGGGTAAGTTATAAGGGGTTCACTTTATAGTCATTGGATCAATCGAAGGGCTGGGGAGAATTGGGATAAAGTTGTGCAATCGGGTAGGTGAGGAACCCAAACCCGAATTTAATATCCAGCAATGAAGTTGGTCCCAACAAAAAAAAAGAGAGGCAAGTTCGAAGTTTGAACAGAAAAAACCCATTGATCTCAAACTCATAGCTGAGAGAAACCGCTAAGCTCTGAGAAACGGTTGAAGGCAACGGGCAACGACGGTTGAAGGCAAAGGTTAACGACGGTTGAACGCAACTCCACTATCTAAACCGTGAAAAAGTATTTATTTTGAGTGGAAGGAGCAAAGGCGTGGATTCTGAAACAGTGAAGACGAAGCAGTGGAAGGGGAAGGAGAGAAGCCGTATTCGTTGGAAGTGATAGGTTCCATTTGTGGAGCAAAGCCGCACAAAGACCCAACACAGACACCTTGCGATTGTTCAATAACCAGCATTTGGTGAGTAATTTATGGAATTTGAGTTTAGGGTTAGAGTAACCGTTTTCCCCAATTTGTAGCATGAATGTTGTTAGATTTGGCATCTCTTCTTTGTGCTTCACTTGCATGTTAATTTTTGCTTGGGTATATGTTAAAAAACGAATGAATATAAAGTCAATAACATGTCAATAACATGTCAATAATGATATGAATAAGGTAATGGTGTTGAATTGGAGGAGGCCCTCAAAACCTTCCACATTTGAAGCAGTGCAGAGTGCAGATTATCTCTCTGGAGCTAGAATATATATAATTTTTGAAATAAATATTATTTCCGTTGTTACTAAATTTGCCTGTTAAAAATGAGAACAGATAATAATAAACTCATGAATAAAAGTGCAAAGCATTTGAAAAAAGGTTGATCTATGACGATTATGGCTGACTGAAGAAAAAGCTAGAAAGAAAGAAGGATGTGGCAATGGCTTAGCGAGCAGATAGCAGAGCAGATGCTTTGCTTTGCTTCCTTCCACCATCTTTCTCATTTATTTATTTATTTATTTTGTGTTGTGTATGAAATGACAATAATTGTCATGTGTGTGAAGTGCAGAACTTGCCTAGATTGCACTCACACTCACTCATGCATCAACCATTGATTGGAGTTTGGATCCATAAATAAAACACATGCTAGTGCTTGTAATTCACAGAATCATTGCATTAACAGGTATTTGCACAAAATATGTCATATTGCTTTGATGATGTTAAAGCCTGTGATCAGTAATCCCTATGCGCATGTACTTTGTAAAATTTGTAATGTGCTGGTTGACTAGTTGTGTAAATACCAATGTGATTGTGCAAATACGTGGTAGTATATGTGTTCACGTTATTTCATCTTGTATTTCAGGAAATGGGATCCAACGTTGAGCTGGTATGGCCAGAGTCAGAGGCATATTCCTCACGGGTGAACAACTGCTCACATGCAAATTCATCCCTAGCTGTAATTCGAGCGAAGTTGAGTGCCGAACAATTAGAACAATTCAAGACATCATGCTTTGGCCATCTTCTGAATATAGATAAGATTCAGTTTAGCGGGCAGATTGTGCATGGGGTTGTGTTGCGTAGAGTAGCGGGGCAGGGTGTGAAAGACTTGGATGGACTGAGTTTCTTAATAGGGTGCGACGTTGCTCAGTTCACTCGTCAGGATTTCTGTTTGATCTCAGGGCTTCGTTTTGGGGAAGTGCCTGAAGTTTCCAGTGGAGAAAGTGATGAAATTAGACTTCAGAAAAGATATTTTATAGACGAAGGAATTACATGTAATGCTTTAGAAGAAGCATTTGTGAGGTGCACAGAGGAAGATGACGTCTACAAGCTAGCTCTTGTTTACTTTGCTGAGTTAGTGGTTTTGGGAAGGGACAAACATTTGAACATCAATCTAAATTACCTGACCCTTGTAGAGGACTTGGATGCGTTCAACAGGTTTCCATGGGGTTCGGTGTCGTTTGACAAAACCCAAGACAGTCTGTTTTCTGCACCAACAAAGTATGTGAAAAGCTTTGAAAATGAAGAGGGAAGAGGGAAGGGGAAATGTAAGGTAACCGGAACAAGCCGGAGAAATGAGAAGGGCAAGAAGGATAACCATGGTGAAGTGCAAAGGGGTGGCTGGAGTTTTAAAGGTTTCACGTATGCTTTCCAGGTACATGGTAATAATGTTCATGTCGTTATGTTTTGTTGACTTTAAAACTTAAATAATAACTTGTGTCCTGTGAATTGTGTAGATTTGGGTATATGAATTAATTCCTAGAATGGTGGACCTGAATTACTGCAAGGTTGTTGATCCGACAGCTCTCCCGCGTATTTTGCGATGGAGAACTACTACGTCTGTTCCCGAGATGAGAAAGTTGAACAATTATTTTTTCCAGAGCAAAGAGGTTTGGTTTGCAGCCCTTGGAACTATTTATAAGATTCAATGAAATTATGAAGTAGAATGATTGCATATGACTCTTGTCTGTTTTCTGAAACAGTCAGTTCAGTTGCGGGCGCTATGTCCAAGTGAAGAGGAAATGAGACAACCATATTGGAGTTGGCCACAGGGTCGCCCTGCTGTTGTCTCGGCAGAGTCAATTCCTTCTTCATGTGCTGACCTTGATGAGTTGAACAAGGCGGTAAGCTTGTTGAGGTCCGAGTTGTTTCAAGTAAAGCGGGAAAAGGACGTCCTTGAGTTAAAGGTCATACGGATGGAAAAAATTTGGGCCACTGTTTAGGTCCTCATTTTGAGCAGGAAGTGAGAAGGGACATAGCTTTACTGAAAGAGAGGACGAATCGTTGTGTCGTGTCACATCTATTTAAGGGATATGAGGAAGTGGATGGCATGCAATGGGATGAAGGGCCAAGTAATAGAAATGAAGGAGAGGCAAATGAAGAGGAGGACATTGAAGGGGGTGAAGGGCCAAATAACAGAAATGAGGGAGAGGACAAGGAAGAGGAGGGGATTGAAAGGGGTGAAGGGGCAAGTAAGACAAATGAGGGAGAGGAAAAGGAAGAGGAGGGGATTGAAGGGGGTGAAGTGCCAAGTAAGAGAAATGAGGGAGAGGAAAAGGAAAGAGAGGGGATTGAAGGAGGCCAAGTGCAAAGAAAACCAAGGGAGGTAGAGGAAGCTCAAAGGAAAAGAAGTGAGGGAGAGCAAGTGAAAATAAAAAGCAGCAAAGGAGAGGAAGCGCAAAGAAAGAGCATTGAGGGAGAGGAAGAACTGCAAAGAAAAAGCAGTGAGGGAGAGGATCCGAAAAAAAAAAAGAAGGGCAAGGAAGTGAAAAGACAGAGAAGTGAGGAAAAGGAAGTGCAAAGAAACCAATGTGAGGAAGAGGATGATGAAGTTATGTTGGTTGGCGATGACATTGGCGAGAGCACGGAGGGGACAAAGGTTGAGGTTACTGTCGGGGACATTGATTTGGATCAACCTAGAGCTGTGTTATCTCAGTTGAACGTTTGGTTGAATGATGAAGGTCAAGGTGTGGAACGAGGGGTCCAATTACGGAAGAGGAAGAGGATTATTCCTATGTGGAAGATCGTTGAAGCTAGTGAAGTGGTTAAAAAAATTTGCCAAAGACAACCGGACTTCGGACGTTAGACCCAATGAAGGCGATTCCGCATGATGATATGGTGAAATTGCTGAAACTTTGTTCGGAATGGCGCCATAACCCAAAGTAAGTCCTTTGTTTTTTGAGATAGAAGGCATGAGTGTATATATTTTGTAATTGTTGTGTTCTAAAACTTTTTTATATTCATAGTTTGGTGATGCAATTTGGCAACGTGGAAGCTGAGATTGAATTCTTCGCTTCCCTCGTCAAAGCTGACGGCTGGCTGAAAGGAGATGTAAGTTTAATTGATTATGCATTTGTTTGAATGTGCATAGATAATGAGATTGACAAGGAAAACATGTGCAGCACATTGATTTGGGCTTGTATCTCATCCGGAAGCGACAACAACAGTTGGAGGAAGTAGAAATATCGGATTGGACAACGACCGATGTATTTTTTATGGTATGTGATGCAGGATGCATAGGACCTAAATTGTTTAGTTTCCTAATTTATGGTTAGTTTCCTATATTCTTTAGTTTTCCAAATCCTAGTAGGATTTCTAAGTTAGTTTTCCAAATCCTATTAGGATTTCTAAGTTTCCTATTTTATTAGGAATAGGATTTCTGTTTTACCTGGGGATTTTAATTCTATTCTCTCTAGGTTTTAGTTTGCTATAAATACCCCTGTGTAGTTCTTTACAATTCAGATTTGAATATTGATTAAACATTCCTTTAAACTCTCTGATTTCTGCCTGCCTTCTACCTTTTCTTCCCTTCAGCTTTTCTTATCTGTTATGTCTTATTGCTCTAAGTGTTTAAACTAACACACCCAGGGCTGTGCTACATCAGTATGGCATAGGCCTTGACCAAGTGCAGTTAATAATTACAAATTATCCATACTTGCTTTGTGGAGTTGTTTAACCATTGATTGTTTTCTATTTCACAGAATCACATCCATACTTGCTTTGCGGATAATAAAAGGAAAAAAGAGCAAGTTGGGTGGAAAATTAGAACCAGTTTAGTGAACGTTGTAAATGGCAAGGTTCCGGCTTGTGGATTGGATTGGCAGAACACGTATAAGGTGTATGTACCTTGTATGTTGCAAAAATATAAGCATTGGGTGGCTCTAGAGATTGATCTGATTCAGTGTGAAATCAAAGTCTACGATTCAATGGTTTCACTCATTCCAGATCAGAGCTTAAAGGAAGAACTCGGCCCCCTGTCAATTACGATTCCAAATCTTCTGCACACCCTCGACTTTTATGAAGAAGGTGTTTACGCGAACGAGTGCACCCGAGATTGGTGGTGTCCATGGCCAATACATCGTGTGGATGTTCCACAACAGGCTAATCAGTGAGCACAACTTTTTATTTAATTTTATTACTTTAATTTGTCAATTATGTTAGAATGTCATTAGTTGAATTGATCGAGTTCTTGTTTTGCTTCAGAGGCGATTGTGGTATGTTCGTGTTGAAGTACATTGAGCTGTTGAGTGCTGAGATTTCCTTAGCTACTTGCACCTCGCAGAACATGCCATTTTTTCGGTTGAAGTTGGCTGCAGAAATTGCACGGGGAGATGCTTACATGCCATGATATCGGTTGAACTTGGTTTAGGCACATGATGATGAAATAGGTTTTGGGAATGTCAAATTTCAAAGTCATGTAAATACACAATAGAGACCCATGGGTCCTTTTCGAATTCCACCTCTGCTCCTGAATTCTTCTTCGTCTTTCTCAATCTTAGTGTATTTGTGTACAGAAATTTAGATTTAAGTTACTGGACAATAACAATTAGAACCAAAATAGTGGCAAATATTATAGCGGATGCATGCTTTCATTTTGATTAGTGTGATATTACGCTATGTGTATTCTCATATTGTGCGAAAATGTATATGGAGCTGGTTGCAGAGCATAGAAAAATGAAGACTCTGAAATGGAGATGCTGAGGGTTGGAGAGGAGAAAAGTAAATGGATCTGTAAATCTATTGCACGTGGGCAATCTAAATGGATAGGCAGATGCGTTTTTGAAGTTAGACACATGCCATTCCCATACATAGAATGTGCATATGGAGTGTAAAGTTTTTTTTGATGTAATGAAACAAACATCGGTGTAATATTGGCCTAACTCCTTCACGACATTTACCTAACCTCAACCAAACTGCATTGAATTGGGATTTGAAGACTGCATATGTGAATTTGGATTTGAAGAATGCATATTCACATACGGACTGATGGCTTTTTAAGTGTATTACATCATTGCAAAGTGATATGTCATCATTTATCCAAGCCACCATTCCAAATATCAGATCCCAATCTTTAAGCCGTTCAACATGCCTTGACTTAATCGCAATGGGTTGCATCTTAAGGTAATTCTGTAAGGGGAATAGGCTGCTATGGCCTCGCCTCCAATATTTTATTCAACCATGCCCTCCTTATAGAAACACATGAAAAAATGTCCCCAGGTGCAATGCTCTAAAAACTCCCTATTGGTTCCGCACTGCCCCTCGGGTTTGAATCCCTCTCTCCTTTATAATCGGTTAATAAATTGGTTGATTTTCTTTATTTTATTGGTTTTGGGCAGCTGAGTAACATAACAGTAATGTATATTGGTGCGTCTATATTGCATGTCTGTTGGGTCTATATTGCTTGTCTATTGCGTGCATATCTTTACATTTATTGCGTCTGTATTGATTTGTATTGCTTACGACGGAAATAAATAACAATACACAGGCAACAGACAAGCAATATACACGCAATAGATATGAAATATACACGCAATAGACATGCAATATACATCAGTCCCCAATTACATCAACCATAAGGAAGTCGTATTGAATAGGAAATTCTACTTAAGTTGTTCTTCCTACGAAAACAAAGAATAAGGACCGTTTCCCCCCTTAAATCTAACTGGAGTCCTACTTTTGCCCCCAATAAACTTGCAATATTGGAGCAATAACATGCGATATACATGCAGTAAACACTCAATCAACTTTCAATAAACCTTCAATATCGGTTCAATAACATGTGAAATACATGCAGTTAACAATCATGAAACCTTCACGAAACATGTAAACAATCAATAAACCTTCAATAAACACTCAATATCGGAGTAATAACATGCGAAATACATGCAGTTAATGAACCTTCAATAAACAGTCAATATCATGCGATTTACATGCAGTAAACAATCAATAAACAATCTATATACACTGAATAATTATGCAATCTTAAAAAAAAGGTATTGTCTTATTATTGCATCGTATTGGCCCTGTATTGTCATTTTATCGTCTTCGTATGACTTTATTTTTGTAAAGTAACTGTAGGAAAGTTTTTACTGGGTTTCTGACAAAGTAAATGCTTTTGTTTCAAACAATAATTTAAACTCAATGCTAATCCACCTATTTCAATAACAAAAATTACAAATTGGGTTTGAAAAGTCATTGGTGGTGCGTGCAACATGTGTTTTTGGGGAGAACTTTTACAATCCTTGAAACCGTGCACTTAATTGGTCATTAAAAGAACAAATAATATGACAATTGATACAACTAATAAAACTAATACCAAGTCCTTAATGGACTTCAGCATATTAAGCACTGTAGCATCATACGTGTCAGCTTGCTGATCTGCTTCAGCGGAGGTTACATCAACCCATTCGAATCCATTGCAACTGGTGGCTCCCTAATTGCAGGCATCATATATGCAAAATAATTCTGTCAGAGTTAGACCTAGGATTTTTTTTTCACCCACATACATATTCTGGAAATGAGAACTTACATAGGAGGTTAGACACTTCCAAAATGGCTTCCCGCGATTTTTATCTGATTTTGAAACCCGAAGCACCATTGCAGCTCCACAATACTGACACCTCTTTGTTTGAGCGGGAGATGAAGACGAAGACATGTTGAATCTTATCACTTGTACCTCTTCTCACTCAGATCTTCTCACTAAAACCTCTTCGGACTCATACCTTCTGAGTTATACCCCTTCACTCATAAGTCATAACCCTAAACTTCTCACTCAGCTCTCTCTCATCTCTGCCCAAATCGAATTATATCCTTCTTTTCTGTGTGTGGGTGGGTTGGTCACGATCTGGACACCTGTACCGTCAGAATTGTGACACATTTTACTCCGATAAAGCGATATACTATTTCACAACAAATTAATCTTACAATTGAGGGGACACTGCTTTAAATATATTATTTTCTTTATATTGCATTAAGGCAACTAGTTGGATAAGAATCCGTCATTTAATAGGGGTAGTGTGGTGTGGGAAAATGAAAAAGTATCTGATGGGACCTTCTGTCACTAGTCAGTAATCCATCACATTTGTATCAATGAATTTAATGGCGGGAAAAGCCTAACAATGGCTATGGAAATAGGTTATTAATTGACTTTTGGACGGTCTGACTCCCTTTGCATTTTGATGACGTTTTCCCTTCGCCTGTCTTATGTTTTGGGTGTTGAGTTCAGTTTCTTTAAAAAGTGTCAACTTGGAAAAACCCCAAGGAAACACCTTTTCAAAACAGTGCAAACCAGAGGCTAAAACAAACCCAAAACCCCGTATATTCTCATTTCTCCCCTCTTGCAGTCCTCAAATCGTTCCATTCCAAAAATATTTCAATGAATTCGAAACATTACACTACAGTCGGAGGAAAGAGAAGGAAGCATCTCGATCTGGATGTGCCTCAAGCCTTCATCCCGGAATTAGCTTGGTTTAAAGTGATGTTATACGTGGCAACCCAATCCTCGGAAGATCTCTTTCGTATGGCATGTGTGTGCCCGATTGTTCAATACGTTGGCAAACACTCCACAAGTGTGGAACACAATTTCAATGGAAAAGTACCAAGACCATCCTAACTGGTACTATGCCGCAACGCAGGTCCGGCATTTCGTGGACCAATGCAGGGCTTGCCAGAACCCTGAGGCGATATTTAGAGAAGCGTTCGACATGTTTTTCAGGCAGGGTAATGTGGAAGCATTGTCTGGGATGCGCGTTGCAGCCACGGCAGGCCATATGGAAGCGTCATATCTAGTTGGACTACTTGGCATGTCCGGAATTGGTCAGTCAAAAGAGGATGCATTAGAATTCTTGTGTTCTTTGAATCAACGTAACAACATTGATATGAAAGGAACCAGGGATGCTTTGAGACGACGATTAAGCGGAATTTTCTCTGTTGGAAGACATATCGTAGATATGTTTTACTATGGGAAGATTAGGTTCAATCAGTGCAGCGCTTGTAACAACAACGACTGGTGTTTTGTTATTCCAGGCTGGCCTAGTGAAGAAAAGATCAATCCTGCCTTCTGGACTTGTTGCAATCGATGCAAATGGCACCGTGAGAGTGTTTTTTGGTTCAAGGTGATGCGTGTGTATGTTGTGCCAGGGAATCCATACCCTTATAATTAGTTGGAGTATGTTTCTATGGTTTTTATGCGTGTCTATGTTCTACAAATGTTGTTTTCTATTTCATGTTTTAATCTATTTTGTCTGGTGTTTGTGCTGTCCTAAACCGTTTTATATATAAATGTATAATATTTGTTATATAGTGGAATTATTACTGACATAATTGACGGTACGAATGACATTTTACTGACACAGATATTTTGCACAACTGCAATCTTAATATTTGGTAAACGAAAACGCATGCATGAAGTGAGTATGTGTCTTTTCACCGGTTCTTGGGAATGACATTTTCCCACTTAGCATATCCCAAATGATTGGGTTACACGTTTCTTAAGCAAAACTTGAACAGTGAAAGACTTTGAATAATTATTTCCTGATGTTGTAGAATGGATGGCTTGTATATTTCCATTTTATGTTTGAAAACACCCTTTAAACCTAAAAAAGAAAAAACATTAACAAATTGAAGAAGAGAGAAACTGATTAGCACCAGAAATGGTCTATTCACACGGAAAATAAAAATAAAAATAAAAATTTGGAGTAAATATAATTAACAAATGTACAAGCTAACAAGTAATATAACAATAATAATAAAAATAATTTTGGATAAATAATAATAAAATACTAATGTAGCGTAACCATGAAACAGGGAATTCAGGAGGAAGATGAAGTCTCAATGAGGTCGTAGCAATTTTCGGAACATTATTGTGATTTTTGTGTATTTAGTTATGAATTTTCTAAGAAAAAGTCATAAAATAATAATTTAGGGTAAAAGGTAAGGATGTGGCCATGTTGACTGACGCACACTTGTCAAGGGGTGAAAGGTGAGGGGCTGAGATCGCGCCAGGTGTCCATGTGGCAATTATTTTGGCTTTTTTTAGTGCAAAAATCTTTGAAAAAATGCAATAAATAGTAGAAAAATCCTAAAAATGCCCCGAAAAATACTCCGGCCTCCGTGTGACGTTATAAAACGAGGGGAACCCATAGATCATCCATTTCGCAATTAAAAATTCAAAAATGATTTACATAACTCACTTTCCTCTTAACCCTAAGTATATATGTTGTTCACTTTAACTTCAATAACCTACTTCAACAAGCATCTCCCGTTAATGTTCGGAATTGTTTTTTAAATGCGTAACCACTAATCGGGGAATTCAGCAAGGGAGATGGAGTGTCAATGAGGTCGTAGCAATTTTCGGATCATTTTTCTGATTTTTGTGTATTTAGTTATGAATTTTCTAAGAAAAAGTCATAAAATAATAATTTAGGGTAAAAGGTAAGGATGTGGCCATGTTGACTGACGCACACTGTCAAGGGGTGAAAGGTGAGGGGCTGAGATCGCGCCAGGTGTCCATTTGGCAATTATTTTGGCTTTTTTAGTGCAAAAATCTTTGAAAAAATGCAATACATAGTAGAAAAATCCTAAAAATGCCCCGAAAAATACTCCGGCCTCCGTGTGACGTTATAAAACGAGGGGAACCCATAGATCATCCATTTCGCAATTAAAAATTCAAAAATGATTTACATAACTCACTTTCCTCTTAACCCTAAGTATATATGTTGTCACTTTAACAAGTATATTTCCTTAATATTCGTTATATAATTTGTACTAATACAAGAATTAGTTTCCTTTCATATATAAGGATGTAAAATTATCTGTTTTGGTTATAATAATGTACATATATAATAAATGCACCACTACTTGGAAGCCATAATTGGAACTGCGCATGCGCCTAGAGCTTTGAAGACGTCAGATATAGTCAATAAGTTGTCCATATGCACCTGCACCTAGAGTTTTCAACACGTCGGCGGTATTCAATAAGTTGTCCTTATGACGCCGCATTGGGAATCAGTAATATATTTTCTATCATGTCCAATCGCATAAACATATAATATAAAGAAATAAAGCAATAGTAGGAGATGAACCAGTACAAAAAACAATATATAACTGGTACAAAATAATGCCATAACCTTGTCACAAAACCAGTCACACATGCTTTTCCATAAACCTTACCCTAACATATAATACATAAAGGCAACATTGCATATGATGCAACCATGTCCAAATCTGATACGTGATCACAAAAAAATGGACATGGCAGCAACATATGACTGAAGTAGATGGGCACTTTGCATCGTGTTATCGTAATTAAAGACATGAAAATATGAAGGTTGAAATCTTCTATAGTAGTAAGCATCAAAATAGGTTTGAAGCAGAGCTTAACGAAAATTCCAGTTCCTCTGATTTGCCTCTACTCAAACACGATAACCAAAATGGTCACTTCCCTTGCTGAGTATATTTGTTAACGTCGGAAACGGTAATAGATGACCAATCAAACCCGGGTACGACGAGTTTTGCATAGGACCGGAAGTAGTCGAATCCAGCTTGCATCACACGCTTCTTTGACTCCTTTGCATTAGATGAGTTCTTGTATTTTTGAAACAGCTACACTCCGAAGTCGTTTGTGTCTACGCTTCATGCGCTGCAACTTCGCCCTATCCAGATTGGCCTGCCTTTTGTCATCTTCAATTTGGCCTTCAACAAATTCCAAACGTACCCTTGCCCTTTGGATTTCATCACCAAGTTGAAGATGCCTCTCCTTCCAGAAAGCAAGAACTCTTTCAGACTCAAAACTTCCAACAAAATGGTCATTCTGTCTAGGAAAGTGACATTGCTTGTCTGGTGACTCACTTGCGTTTCGAAGGCGGTCTTTGTTTGGAGGGGTGTTTATTACGCTCACATCAAACTTGGTTAGTAAATCCATTCAATGGGGGGAGAGAGTTTCTGTGGAGGAGAGAGTTTCAGTAGATGGAGACACATTCGGTGGAGGAGTGAGTTTTTTGTGGAGGGAGAATTTTTATGAAGGGGGTGATAGTAATACCAATAAAAAAGGGTTCCCGCAAAAAAAAACATTTGGTTGACAATGTATAAATGAAAAAAGGTCTCATACAAGCTAAGTTTAATCCTAACTAGTTTGTTTAGTTTGGTTGGGTTCACTAACTAGATGTCACTTCCATTGAGTTTCTTTCAACCACTAACAGTGGTGTAAGGAGAGTGTGAGGTTGACATGCTTGAAAAGCAAAACCTGACACCTGTTTTTTTAAAATTGAAATAAAGTAGATATGTTGACTACACGCAAGCTTTGGTATGTTGGTCTATAAAGCTATGTTCCATTTCTCAAACGAAATTGCATCTGCAATCCTCATCCTCCAAAACAAATAGGATTATTCAAGTATGTCAACCTCTTTCAGGCGCCAACAACACAATCGAAGATGAAAAATTGGAGTCGCAGGTTCCGTTTCCACGTTGTACTCGCCGACCCTTTCCATTTTCAACATCATTTGGGAGTGAGGGGGACTCCGATGATCCATTAGAGGCAATAGATGCAGTCAGTACCAAGCTGGATTATAATTCCAGACTGATCAATTCATGGCACGAGAAATGTGTTGAAGACGAGGCCATTTTGGCTGATCTTAACATTAGAGTGAACAAAGCGTTCTCCCAAAAGAACAAGTACTTGAAGCTGAGTCATAAAAGGAAGCTGAAAGCTGAGGAGTTGGATGCAGTAATGAATGATGAAATTAAAGGTTGTTTGATGAACCATATGCGATGCGAAGAGCACCACAGTGAACTGGAGTTGGCATTCAACGAAGGATTCGAAAAATTCCGAGCATTCGCGGCAACAACTCATACAAGTTATAATTGGGACTATGTGTCCCCTGATGCTGTGAGAGAGATACTAGACGATGGTGGTGACATGAATGAGCATAAGCACGTCAAAGCTGCTCGGAAGAAGCCGACCGATACGGCTAAGTGATTGCGGCTACAGCTGTTTCTGTTGGTTGGGGGTGATCGTGGTATTGCACAAATTAGAACTATGTTCCCTTAATGTCATTATCTAATATAAAATAATACAAATATCAGTTTCATTTGCTTCATATATAATTATTGGGACTATGTCTTGCAAGTCATCATGTGTTCCTTCTGTCTAACATTATATTTTGCAAACTATGGAAATATTATTCAATAAGCAGTCAATATCACAGCACCCTGGGTAATCAGTAAAGCCCCATTATCATGACACGTGAGTCATAAGTAAAATGCCATGTGCTATACATTGTGTAGTGAATGGTTTATGGTTTATGTATATATAATAAAATTCCAAATATTGCTGAATATTTATTTTGTCTAAATCACTGGGGACATGAGTGACCATAAGCACGCGAGACCTGCTAAGAAGAAGCTGACCAATACGACCTAGTGATTGTGGCTACCGTTGTTCAGTTTATTGGGGAGATCGTGGTATTGCTAAGAGGGAGCACATAAAATGCTTTGCAATCAAATTTTCTTTTGTGTGTGGAATTATGAGTAGTTCAAATGTTAGTGTACCCTTTAATATTACCCAACCATTCGAAATGTGATTAGCTGCAATGTACTTTTTTACACGTTGCTTTCTAATCTTTCTGTTCCAACAAAGTGCTTCAAGTATCCTTCAGCTACGAATGTTTGCAAAATCGTGCACCTAATAACCAGTCCAGCTCAGATCTTAATCACCAGTAAAACACTAGAACATAACATTCGCAAAAAGTGGGTGCTGCTACAAATGATGCGTGCTGCTGGAAATCATTACTGGTAATGGAAACAATAGCTGGCTGCTGGAAATGCTGCATTAGCCTGTCATATAATCAATAAATCTCTATTCAAACATAATTCACCATAAACTACCCATTTTACAAGGTAAAAGTCATTGCTTGTTCACATAAATCAAAATTTGATGCTTTATCTAATGTCCATGAAAATTTCTAAATAGGGAGAAGACGTAAAATTAACATGTGTCCAAATTTCATGCAAGAATGAAACCAAGCAAATTTTCATTTCAATTATCAATGGACATAGTCAGAGCTCATCGGTGGACATGAACAAAAAATAATAATAATAAAACTGCATCTACAAAACTTCACCTGATCATTAGTCTTCATAATAACCGGGCTTCGTATAATAGAAACCTAAATCATTGAGTTGGTCCGTGCATCCTGTAAAATTCGTCAAATAATGGGTCACTAAGATCTATTGGAGTTGATTCGTCATTGTTCGACGGTGATGTCCTGCATAAACATCAAACAGAAGCACATAAGAACTTTACCTATTCAAATTTTAGGTCTTATTATAAATAGTGTTAACATCTTACGGTGTGTTCAAATTTCTTGGGCATTGTCTTCTATCATGACCAATGTGTCCACACTCCCGACAGTGTCTAATCCCTCGCTTCATTGCCTTTTCCTTTGCTCCCGTTACTCGTTTCGACCCTCCATTGCACCTTACTCTCTTAGGGTCTTTCATATATTGTGTTTGAGAGCTGGACCCTCCAACTTCGTTATTACTTGGTCCATCCTTCAACAACTTCAACTTCACCTGCAAACTTTTTAGAGTCTCTGACAGTAGCTCACATCCTTCTTCACACATTAATGCATCCTCAACCACATCTGAAGCAAGTCGGGACATTGTACTCCGCTTTATTAAAAGACCAGGATCTGCAGAGTCTTTAATTTCGTTGCCATTTGCATCTGACACCAATCCAAATTTCGCAGTTTTCTTCCACCTCTTCAAAATGTATTTATCGGGCATATATTCAATCTGGTCCCTTCTGAACAATGCTAGGATGTGCTTGCAAATAATTCCAACAAATTCAAATCTTTTGCAGCTACACGATGCGTGGTCAGAATCTTTGACATATACGACTTCTGCCACTCTTGTTTCCCAATTTTTCCTTTCGCTCACATTAAAGACAACTTTAGAAGCATCCTCTGTTTTCAGCTCTAGGAAACATGCTGTACTTTGTATTAGTTCTTGCTCAAACTTTTGAAACATTGTCCTTGTGTACAAGGTAGCCATTTGTTTGTTCATTGGCATCGGTAGAATACATTGAGCCACTTCAAATGCATCTACGTGATCAGCAACTAACTCTTTTTGACGTTGATGAGAAAGTGCCCTCTCAAATCTTATTATGAAATCCATCAACGAATTTTTCCTTGATATGTATTGCTTGAAGAAACCATGAGAACATTCAGCTCTTTGGCTGCTTGACATTCCAGCGGCAAAAAAGTGTCGTGCGTAGGCTGGAACCCAAGATTCCCTTAAATCAAACATTGAACTTAGCCATGGATGGTCAGTCAAACCAGCCTTTGTAACCACAATATTCCATTTTGCATCAAACTCATCCTTATTGTCAGTATCCCATATGGCTTTCTGGAATTCACCCCAATACTCCTTATAAGCAGAATGTGGTAACTTAACAGAGAACTTTGATGTGATGTGCCATATGCAAAGTCGATGAAATGTAGTCGGGAAGGCTATTGAAATCGCTCTGCTCATTGCCGCATCTTGATCTGTGATGATCGTTTTAGGTTCGCCACCTGGCATGGCTTTCTTAAACTCCTCAAACATCCAAATAAACGACTCAGTCGTTTCCTTGCTCAAAAATGCGCATGCTAGGACAATTGTTTGACCATGGTTATTAACTCCCAACATTGGTGCAAATGTCAAGTCGTATCTATTCGTGTTGAATGTGGTATCGAATACAACAACATCTCCATAAAACCCGTACGCCCGTCTAGAAGTTGCATCTGCCCAAAAACATCGACTAAACCTGTTATCGCCATCTCCCTCAATCTTGAAATAAAAAGCCTCATTTTTTTTCTGTTCAGCCATAAAATACTCGGTCACTAGTTCAACATCGTGGTTCCTCAGCTTCTCATTCACACTACATTCAAGATTGTACATATCCTTTTTCATAAAACCGATTTTATCCATTCCTCCGGATTGCACCTCGAAAATACTTACCTTCTGATTAATGGGAATATTAACCGAACCCAACTGTTTTGTAAGTACTTTTGTAGAATCTGAAATACGACGGTGTGATCTCAGTAAATGCATTCTTCCTGAGGGTGTCATCTTATGATTGTGTCCCTCTGCAAAAAGAGAGATGGTATACTTCTTGCTCCCATGTGTCTTCACAACCACAATCTTAGCTTTGCAATTGCATCTACTTATTCCCCGTTGTCTTTTTCTCTCCCGAGTTTCATCATTCCGGTATGCACCTTGTTTGCAACATACAAATTCTTTTCTCAGAATCTCTTTCTTATTTTTCCCCCAAAAGCTGGAATGAAGTCGAATACCAAAGCCAGCCAAGAATGCATATCTATTATAGAAATTATAAACGAGGTCAAGCGAGTCGAACTTCATCCCAACTGCTGGTGTTTCCTCATTTCTTACTTCAGGAATGTAAACCCTCCCATTAGCTGTTACAGAGTCGTCACTCTCTGAGCCCCCAGACATTTTATCCACGTATATTATTGATCTACTTCTATATTACTGCATAGCAAATGTTAATTCATTAATCAATCATTACTGCATCACAACTTAGCAATGCATTCCACTTACACAAAACATTGCCCAAATTGACACAATACACGCATAGCCTAGCTTGTTGGATTCTGATTACACAAAACACAAGCAAAATTTAATACTAGTTACGTCATCTCTTGTGAAATAATCTGGAAAAAATAACATTAGAACCAACATGTTCAACTAAGAACTCAAATGTAATTCAAACCAGCAATTACAGAACTTCACCCAATATCCTCTCCAAATGCTTACTTCTAATGCCATTAAGCCTAAGTTTAGGATCTTTTACCTACATTTCATAATTTTCCAATCCCCCTCCAAACAAAAATAATCAACTAAGTATATTGAATATTCATAAGGAAATGACGCATTATTGATAGCAGAGCAAATGACGCATTATTGATGCCACAAATGACAAATTTCTCACCCTCACAAAAAACAAATCAAACCCAGCAAAATCAATCCAGCAAGAGTGAACTTACCTCTCAAAGTCAAATGACGCATTATTGATAGCAGAGCAAATGACGCATTATTGATGCCACAAATGACAAATTTCTCACCCTCACAAAAAACAAATCAAACCCAACAAAATCAATCCAGCAAGAGTGAACTTACCTCTCAAAGTCAATCGGGAGCTCCGAACTCAGTCAGCTTCAAAGAATGTGGTGGACATTAGAGAGGATTCTTTCGTAGTGGAGACTCCATCTCTACCAAAATCCAGGAACAACTGCAGCAGCACGAAAAAGAGATATGCTACTTTGCTTTCATCTGGAATCTCTTCTGCTGAACGAAAAAGAGAAGGGGTTTTCACTTCAATCATAGAATCAAAACAGGGCAATAGCTAGGTAAAAGCCATTAATCATCATACCGAGGATACCATAGATCGCAGGCCTCCCAAGGAGCTGATGACAATGGAGCGATTATAGAGTTTGGGAGCTTTGGATCTTTCTAATTGTGGATTTGCATTACATTAAAAAAGAGAGGATTGTGTTCTTGAGTTTTTCACAGAGAGGGAAAAATCTTCAGCTGAAGTTGGGTCTCCAAACGGGTCAGATTTCAACCCGGTTCTACATGCACCCTCTTTTAAAAACTCACCGTTGGATGAAATCCAACGGCTCTTACATACCCCTCAAAAAAACCCCTTATAACTTTCCACTCACTATAGAAGCACTCAGCTATTAGGGCTTGAACTTGTCTGTTAGAATTTAGTTTGCTTGGTTTGGGCTGGGTTGGACTAGGCCTGTCCAATAAATATTTAATTATTTGTTTTTGTTGGTCGCATAATAGACTAATATTAGTAAAAGATTAATTAACACAATATATATTAATAGTAAGGGCAAGTAGAGCTCATTTAACTGGCCTTTAAGTAGAGCTGCTAAATTTCCCTTACATACAGCCACGTCGTGACTAATATTAAAACACTTAATTTGCATCACAACCAAACTAATCTCTTCAAATTTTGAACCACTTGATGCACAGGGACTTGGATTGTCCCCACCAACTTCATCTGCAGGAGTTTGTTGTTGGATATAAGGAAGGCCTTCGAGGCATTTGAAGGTTCTCAATGTCTCCTTTGAGCATCTCCACTACTTTGTCCAAACTTAAAACCGAAAATGGGCCGACCCGATAGGCTCTGGTTCGATTCTGGTTTTTTTGTCAGTTTTGGGCTTTAGCCCAACACTAGTTTTTTAAACCCAACTCACTTTTTTTGGACCAAAATCTTTTTTTTATAGGTAAAATTGTCAAAACCTAATTAGTTTATTTATTCAAAAGCCCAATTTTTTTATTTTTTTTTCACAATGCCAATTTTTCAAACAGGCCATCCCTTAAAGCCCATTTCATTTTTCCTTACCCAAATCATGTAAATTCAACTCAACTATAACATGCTTTTAAAGTTTCTAAACTAAATCACAATCACAAGCATCATCCAACTATCAAATTAGTTGTTTCTTACAAGTTACATCCCAAGCCATGACAAAAAATACAAGTAAAGCACCAAATTATATTTTACATCCCATAAAAAAAAATACAAGTAAAACACCTAATTAGATTTTAAATACCAAACACAATCACTTGTATGATTGTATCAGTTAAGGGAGCTGCAAAAAAAAAAAACACTTGTATCAGTCAAAAATCACTCACCAAACAACCATAATCATACTCCCAACTCGATAGTTAATTTCACCCAAAAAAAAGAAAAGTGTTTGCAGTTTTTGTCTCAAATCATTTAAACATATCAAAACAAGTTATAGCACCTCAATCAACTCAAATACACAGATCAAAACACTCCTCAATCAGTTATCATTCAAAACATCTTATAAGCTCTGTTGTTTCATTTTCTTAAGAAATCTATTTCAGCCAAGGCAAACCAAATAGCTGGGAATGCCTTAATTTCCCCCAACCCCAATACTTCAAGATGTTAAATTTTTATTTTCATCAATATTTAATCAACCAAATACAAAATGAAGCATCAAATATCAATCCCACCGAAACAGCAGTAGGTCTATCTATAACCACACAAAAATTTCAGAACCAAAATCTCATTAACATCAAACATATTTCAGAACCAATATATCATGAACATCAAGCAAGAAAATTTTTAGAACTAACCACCGCTAGCACTGAGTCAGATTCATCCATAATCACCACCACATTGTAGTCACAACAGACTTTTATCCAAGTCCTTACCACAAAGACGCACATATAATGTTAAAAACAACATACCATTGATTTGGATTGAAGAAAAATTAGAAATAGCATAGGGTTTATACAGTGTTTTAAAAGGCACGCATCAAATTTCAGTCCCACCGAGCAGTAATCTTCACTTTTGTCAAATATCCATACTTTTTCAAAGTTAAAATAAAAGATGATTTTTTTTTTTTTTTTTTTTTTTTTTTTTTTTTTCTACAGATCAACCAATGGGTACTCAAAGTGAAGAATATTGAAGATAAAAGTGAAGATATCACCAAGCAGTTATCTTCACTTTTGTCAAATACTTCAAACTAAACTGATATTTCAGATTAGTGAGCAAATCATAGATAGCCATCAAACTACATTGAAAATATTGAAGAATTGACGAAACTGAAAGCAAAAGAACTGAAAGTCATCAGATTACTTACCGCATCAGACCTAAAAGCTCGATCTGGGTCTTCAGCTATGGGGGATTGCTATCAAGGTGCTTATGGTTCCTCCTTGTCAGAAAGAGAGGTGCAGAGCATGAGAGAGGAGATGGTGAGGTGAGAGAGAGAGGTAGAGGGGGTGAGTGAGACAAGAGATAGAGAGAGCGACGATGACAACGATGACGCCGTAGCGGTAGCCATCGCCGTAGATTTGGTGAGGACGATAGGAGCAGTGAGATCGAGAGAGAGGCGGCGAGTGTGAGTTAGGGCTGAAAGAGAGAGAGACGAATGAGAGTGAACGAGTTAAGTTAGGTTACTTTGTGAGAGTAATGATCCAGTGCAAGCAGACTCCGCATAAACTCTTCTTTAAGCCAATTAGACAATGACACATGGCAAATGCATATATAATTAAATATTATGCGGTTCGGTTCAGGTCCACCGGTTTAAAATTTTTTAGACCCGAAGCCTGAACCGAAGTCAACGGTTCGGGTCAGGTCCAGCGTTGACTTTTTCGGTTTGGTCAAAAAAACCTCCTTTTTCGGTTTGGTTTGGTTTGGTTTGGTTCGGTCGATTCATTCGGTTTATCGGTTTTTATGCCCACCCCTAGCCACCATCATCATATGCTTTACGATCTTCTTTTCCTTATTTGTTGCATCACCTCCTATTTCTATGTCCTTTCCTTCTTTCAACTGATCAGAAACCCATGTTGGAAAGTAGATTTGGCTAAATTGGCTTGAATGTTCTATACCCGCATTCATTGGCGGACCCATGAAATTTTTAATGGAGGTCTAATTTTTATCAGGATTTATTTATTTTTAAAAAAACAGTGCGTTGTGCACATTGGATGCTCTTAACAACTTTACATACAAAAGCTTCAACACTTCAAACAATTAGCCACATTTGACAACATTCAGCTATCTAACTATGATCAAATAAATAGATACACACAACATTTCCCATAAACAATGAAAATATTCACCAGAATAAATTTAAATGGTTAAATTTTTTTTTTTTTTTTTTTTTTTTTTTTTTTTTTTTTTTTGTTTCCATAGATGTATCATGAATAATGACCATTGGTGGAGCTATTAAGATGCAAGGAGATGTAGTTGCACCTTTTTCCTTGCCAGAAAATCCTTTGGGATGCCAAAATCTACCCCTCTGCTATAGTGCACACCATGTGTTCAACTAAATGCCTCAAAAAGACTCTGCCCACTGTCTAAAGGAATTAGTACCAATTAGTTTACGTTTCAATTATAGTGTATTTGGTTGTCTAATTTCTTTTGGGGTTCTTAGATCTAGGTCCAAAACGATTAGCTGTCATTGGGTTTAGTCCACGTGTTTTTTGTTTTAGATGTAGGTCCTTTGACTTTTATTACTCTTTTTATTGTGTCGATTTTACCCTTTGAGGTAAATAATGAAAACATTGAAAATCTAAATTTAATGAATTATATACCTGTAATTAAATTTCAGAATTTAAATTTGGAATTCTTTCATTGATAATATTTAACTAATATATGGGTAAAATACAAATTAATCAATGAATGTAAAGGCCCACATATTATACTAATCAATTAGGCAAGCACCCACATTGTATCTAACATACATGTAAATAGTGTTCTTATTAGCAACGAAAAAAACTTAGTGAGAAAATATGAAATAAATGTACATAAAATACTATTATTCATTGTCCAAAATATGAAAAAACACACACACACACATATATATATATATGCCTATGCAATATGCAATATGACAATATACCTACACCATAGGATAATTTATACAAAAGTACATACTATACCTCTACCATAGGGAGAACAACAATAAAAATAGTTACCTACAACTTTTCAAAGAAAATGGAAGGGGAAAGGAATCTTGTAATATGGAATGCCATGATCTTGGGCCACATTCAAAATCATTAGCATGAGGAGGCTTTAGAATTATATGTGGCAATGTACAGATTGTCAATTGACCGTACAAGATCAACATTCTCTATCATAGTATATATATATATATATATATATATATATAAAATTGAAGAAAAGAAGAAGATGGAGAACAAAGAAGATAAAGATGAAGAACAAGAAAGAAAAACGTGCATCTAGTTAATAAGCTAAATTCTAGGAAAAATTGTATCTTCAAAAGAATAAATAATCCTAAAAGTATGTGCAATAATAAAATCCATGTTAAATAGGAATTTGAGTCAAGATAAAAAAATGAAGGTTCGACATACATTCAAATTGTAATTATTCGTTAAATTGTACATGATCAAATCTAATCATTAATAGCATATAAATTCTCATCTTACTCATTTTAGACAATAGGGATATGATAGGAAGAAAAAATTTAAATACAAAAGTTTGAATCAACATGTCAAAAATGGAATATAATCTACGTGGCAAACTAGTCAAAAGACTTATAACAATAAACAATAATTCGAGAACTAGACCCAACTATTGATTGGAATTTTGGACTTCTATCAACTTTTCTATTTTCTTTTTGTGGCTTTTAGCCTTTTCAATATTGCCCTTCTCTTGAAAATTTACTTACTCCACCACAAATGATGACCTAAGACATGAATGATTCAAATAATGAGATGACCTTATAGAGTAAGCCCAAACACATAATTAACACCTTATTAACTTACTAATTGAATCCGCGCTTGACGCTGTTCTAGATATCCAAATAAATGAGTCTTGGTCAGCAGGGCAATAAACTAGTCTATTGGTTGTTTCAAGAAAATAGGACTATTTTCTCCACTAAACTAAGAAGTTTTCAGGTATTGTGCTCAAAACTGCTGAATTTTTAAACAAAGTTGTTATACTGCATGTGGGGATAGTCACTTTATATATTTCATGATAAAACTTCTTACTTTTTAACTTTCATTTAAACTATAAAAAAACCAACAACAAAAAGTAAGAAAATATAATAATAAGGTTTCACAGTGGTTATGTTCGCGGAAACAATAGGAAATATTAATTTACAAACACTACAATAACCATTTTCAATGACTAAACCCTTTAGTTACGCTGCAGTTACGATTTAGGAGTTCGTAATATATGAAGTCGTCACAATTGCCTTTTGTTACGATTTTTACCACCAATCGTGACAAATTTGGTTGACTCAAATTGCTTCAAAAGTACATTGGGGCCATAACATATCCAATCAACTTTATTCATTTACGTTTTTTTGTCTATTGAAATATTTTTTTATTATTTTTACTAGGCTCACAAAATTCAACAAATTTTTAAATATATTTTTGATTTCAGAGTATTACATTTTTCAGAAGAAAATAACCAATTTTTATTTGGAATATTTATGCCTTTTCTATTTGGTATACTCCTATAAATTCATCCATTACTACAACTTCATTGCCATTCAATACAATAGAAAATGATATTTTTTTATATTTCAATGGCTTAGAGTAAACAATTCAATAAAGATAAATTATTTGATTGCAATTTCATTACAATTCAATAATTAATTAATTACAATTTCTATTTTGTATTCTTTGAGTCTTTCTTGGTGACTCCCGCATATATCTTTTACATCATCTATATGAGTCGAATCGCACCGAACCAAATTGGAAAAAAACCGAGTTGACCAAAAAGTCAACAACTGGTCAAAAACCGAACCGGACCGGTTTGGACCGATTTTGGATCCGGTTCCATAGCTTCAAAAACCAGACCAGGCCGAACCGAACCGGTCAAATTAAAAAATATATAATTTCAATATATATTTATATTTAATGCTATATTTTTAATTTAACAAAAAAAAACTAATATTTATCCAAGTTCAATTTCAAAATATCTCTCTTTTCTAACTTTACTATTTATTTTTATATGAAATTGAATAATTTGTTAATTTTCAAGTAAAAATAATAACATCAGAGTTGCATCAAATTTCAGACTTCAGCACAAGAAATTAAGGAGGTTAGGGATTTGCACTAAGGTTTTTGAGTTTGAGTTTGAGTTTCACTTTGGTCCAAATCCAAGTCTGTAGCTTTGCTCTGGGTCTGTAAACTCTTACATATGGTTTAGTCATTGTCGGTAGAACCAGTGGCGGAGCCACCTAAGGACCAGGGTGGGCCCAGGCCCTCTCTCATTTCTTTTTATTTCCTCATATTTTTACTTATATGTTTGCTTCTTGGAGTAAAAACTCTTCTTTTTTTTTTTTCTCCTTCTCTTCCTCTTTTGTTTAATTTAAGCTTTGTGAATTCTCCTTCCCTCCATTTTACATGTCTAAGTAGGGTATCTTAATATTGGGATTTATGAACATTTTTTGTATTTCTTCTCTCTATTGAAGTATAAATTATTAAATTTTGAGTCTTTAATAGTGTAGATGATGAGATTAATATTCAAAAATATGAAATTCAGGACAATTATGATTGTAATAAATGGATCAATTATTAATCAAGTATGAAATGATATTATTAACTTATTAACCCGTTTAGCGCTTGAGGACCCTTATTCGAATTATTTTAAAAATTTTGTGAAAGGCCCCCTTTAATGTGAAATCCTGGCTCCACCACTGTGAGTCTGTAAACTCTTACATATGGTTTAGTCATTGTCGGTAGAACTGGATTCTAATTCAGATATGGAGATTATTTGACGTATAGGGTCGTGTTTTATTTTGAACCCTTGATTCAAGCATAATAAGCCCACTCGATAACATATCCATATACAAATGAATTGTTTCTCTTGGGCAATTCATTTGTGTAAACCTAATTGTCATCAAAGTTCAAGTCATTGCATTTCTGGCAGGCAGTTTCTCAAACAATAACCAAAGGCAGAGGCTGATTATTTGCTTAAATCAATTACAACATGTAAACATATTTGTGCTTTGATCAAATACAGAGTAGAGCTGCTAACTTTGCCTTACATTTGCATCCGCAATCAAAGTAATCTCTTCAGATTCTGAAGCACTTGATGCACAGGGACTTCGATTGTCCACACCAACTTCATCTGCAGGAATTTGTTGTGGGTATAAGAAAGGCCTTGGAGGCATTTGGAGGCTCTCAATTTCTCCTTCAAGCATCTCCACTACTTTATTCATTGAAGGGCGTTCGATAGGCTTCATTTGTATGCACCATAAAGCCACCATCATCATCTTTTTTATGATCTTCTTTTCCTCATCTGTTGCATCATCTCCTATTTCTATGTCCTTTCCTGCCTTCAACTGATCAGAAACCCATGTGGGAAAGTAGATTTGGCTAAATTGGCTTGATTGTTCTATTCCCGCATTCAGGTTTTTCCTTCTACCAGCCATTTCCATCAGTAGCATTCCGAAACTATACACATCAGCTTTGTACGAAACACCTCCAATGTTTTTGTAGAACAGTTCTGGAGCTATGTATCCCATAGTTCCTCTTGCTGCAGTCAAAGATACAATGCTATTATCCAATGGGTACAGCTTTGCTAACCCAAAATCAGAGACTCTGGGAGTAAAATTCTCATCTAGAAGAATATTGTGAGGCTTGATGTCAAAGTGCAAAATTTGCATGTCACAGCCTTGATGGAGGTATTTAATACCACGAGCCACTCCAAGTGCGATTTCAAATATTTTTTGGCAACTTAAAGACACATCTCCTTGTTGAGAAAAAATGTATTTCTCAAGAGACCCATTAGGCATGAAATCATATACAAGAGCCCGTTTTGAACCTTCAACACAGAAGCCAATAAGTCGCACCACGTTAACATGGCGAATCCTTCCAATTGTAGCAACTTCATTGATAAAGTCTTGGTCATTATTAGTTTTGGACTTGCCTAACATCTTGATGGCTACAAGGCGACCGCTGCGGAGCTTTGCCTTGTATACAGAGCCATAGCCTCCTTCCCCTAATTTGTCTTTGAAACCTCTGGCCATCTTTTTGATGTCCGAATAAGAGTACCTTATTGGCATGAAATTATTATTACTCCGTAGAAAGTCTTCTATATTCTCATACATTGACAAGTGCCTCCTTCGCCATTTATATATTAGCAGTGCAGTTACAAAGGGAAAACCAAATGTAAATTTGGCTGCTACGTATAGTGCTGCATGGTCCATAAAAAAGGAGTTAATAGGAAGGATAATAATTTACTATAACAATAATAATAACAATATACTCCTCTCCAAACCATCTCAACCATGCAATTGTTTTGTTCTCATAAATTTTTATTGTGCCTTTAAATCTGAATAATAATGTTTCCGTGAGATAAACGCAAGTATTCTCTTACCAGGGTAACCGATTGCAGAGAACACAAATATAAGGGCATCATCAAGGTCATTGTTGCCAGTATTCACTGATAAAAGCCGATCAAGGTGGAAGTACCTATAAATAGGGTACATAACTATTTCTGCAACAGTAGTGAAGACATCGATCAATAAAATGACTACGGTGTCAAGCCAAATGCCAAAGAAAATTTAACCACACATTTATAGAGTAGAGGGATCCACTCACCTAGATGATATATTATCTCGTCTATCGTGCGCCAACGTGCTACATTGAACAGAAAACTGTAACATTAGCTTAGTAACTGTTGGAAATTACTGTTTAACTTCCTGGGGTCACTTTGACTTCTTGGGGTAAAACTGATATTTGACCATAGTTTCAAAGGGCACTGTTGTAAATAAGCCTTCTTTAATATATAATTTATAATTTAAAGGTTTGGCAATTGTCTAACCTCGTCGTGAGCATTGAATTCCATTGCCGGTGCTGTTCAGCCAGCAAAATTCCCCTGATCCGCAACTTTCTGTACATGCATACTTAAGCCATGAGAGTTCAAAGCCATGCGCTATTTCATTATATATTCCTTTGCAAGACGTCATGTGCTCCTCAGTTGAAGGGGACACCATAACCATTAGTGTTATTTTGCAGGAATCCCCAAAATTGTATGACCCTGGGCCATTGGATTTTATGAAATAAGAATATGCTGTTAAATTGGAGAAAGAAGAATTGGAAGCAGAATAGTTGTTGACCCCACTGATGCATGGAGCTCTTTCAACAATGAGATCGGAAGCATTCATTGGATTTTCACAGCTCAGGAAGATTATAGACATTGATGATGCATCTGGGTAATCATAAGGACCTGTATCATCAGAGTAATAATAAGAAAAGTTGAAGGGGGTCAAGGAGTAGAGTGGGTGGGAGAAGTAGTTGTCCTTGATCTTGTGAACACCAGCATCCACAAGTCGGATTGTGAAGTTATTGTAATTGATTGCATGTACGTAGTACTTTCCTGAAAACAAGGATAGCACTGCATGAGGAGTAGTACCATTTCCCTTGGCCTCACAAGATAGCTCGAAGCTTTTGTTGCCGCAGTGTTCAGAGTCTCCTTTCAATCGGAATGGGGAGCTTATGTTAATATTTCCACAGGAACGATTGCAATCAGAGATATCATGTTTATTAGCTGTAATGGAAGCAGTTTGTGAACAAGCGGAAGGAAGAAGAAGAAGAAGATGAAGGAGGAGCGTTGTGTAAGCAACAAATAGGAGACTTCCTCTAGACATGATGTCAGAGCAGAAGAAAGAGATTTTCAATTTAGTACAGTTAATTTAAACCTTTAAAGAGATAATCAGATACAAAAAAATAAGAGGGTTGCATGAGTCATGAGACATGACCCGACCGCCATTGACTCAAACTTCTAGATGGAGTGGGGCCCATATCATCTTGAAGTACTGACCCCTGATTTTATATCATCTGCAAGCAATTCGATTCATTTGCTTAGAAAGGGTTCTCATCATGAATTTCTTATGGTGGTTGGCCGTGGTAGTAGTAATAGGACTAGGAGTCAATGGTGGAGTAGGCCAAGAAGATTGCAGAGAAACAAGATGTCGCCCGGACGGCCCAGCCATCCGATGCCCATTTCGACTTAAAGGTAGGCAGCCAATCCATTGTGGCTTCCAGGGCTTTGATCTTTCTTGCAATGAATACAAAGAGACTATACTCGAGATGGCATCATCAACTAAGCTCATTGTTTATGATATTAACTACACATCTCATGCGATTAGAGGAATTCCTTATTATGGTTGCTTGCCAAGGGAGTTGTTTTACAGTAATGGTTCTTCTCCCTTTGAATTAGTAGGCCGCGCAATCTTATTCAGTTGTCCACCCTCAACTGTAAGAGATGAATATTCTTCTGGATATGTTTGTCTGAAGAGATTGAGCCCATGCCATGGCAACAATTCTGGCAACCATATTTATGCTTTCATGAATGATGAGTGTGACCTTGGAGCAGTGCCCCTAGTGTCTTGTATCAAGGTGCATGACTATATATCACATTACCCTAAGGATTCAATGAATTCAAAGACGCTGCATTGGTCCATACCATCATGTGAACATAGCAAAGGTATTACGTACACTCCAGCTTTACTTTCCAACATAATCGCTTATGAGAATTTGAAGAATATAATTTTGGATTTCATTTATTTGAAAACCGGCCCTTATTTCATGAACAACTTTTACAGGTCGTAATCTTAGAAGGCCAAATCTGAAGATATTAGGTGAGCTATATCCACCTTCATTTCATTTCATTTCATTTTTTTCTTCTTCAATTTTCTTTTTTTATGAACATAATGGGGAATAAGTTAATCAAGGGTATGTTTGGAACAGAGTTTAAAATGACTAAAACGCTTTCAAAAAACGTTTGACACAAAAAGAAAATATTTGCAGGTATTTGTGCACTCTGTTTAGTTCTAATCGCGATGGTGACGACAATCTACCATGTGTATACGTCTAACAAAATGAAAAAAGAAAATCGACTTAGAATTGAAAGATTTTTGGATGATTATAGAGCGATGAAGCCAAGTAGATATTCCTATGCTGATATTAAAAGGATAACAAATCAATTCAAGGAAAAGTTGGGTCAAGGGGCCTATGGAACGGTGTTCAAAGGAACTCTTTCCTCTGAGTTACTTGTTGCTGTTAAAATGCTCAACAATTCAAATGAAGAAGGGGAAGATTTCATAAATGAAGTGGGGACTATGTGTCAAATCCACCATGTCAATGTGGTTCGCTTGGTTGGATTTTGTGCCGACGGATTTATTCGTGCTCTTGTTTACGAATACTTACCAAATGGTTCATTGCAAAATTTCTTATCTTCAACAGATAATAAGAATTCATTCCTTGGTTGGGACAAGTTACAAGATATCGCTTTAGGAATAGCCAGAGGAATTGAATATCTTCACCAAGGATGCGACCAACGAATCCTGCACTTCGATATCAAACCACATAATGTATTGCTAGACCAAGATTTCACTCCAAAAGTTTCTGATTTCGGTTTAGCCAAGTTTTGTGCTAAGGATCAAAGCGCAATATCGATGACTACTGCAAGGGGGACCATGGGCTACATTGCACCCGAAATCTTCTCAAGGAACTTCGGCAATGTCTCCTATAAGTCGGATGTCTATAGTTTTGGAATATTGTTACTTGAAATGGTTGGAGGCAGAAAAAACTTTAAACTCATGGAGGACTCCACTAGCCAAGTCTACTTCCCTGAATGGATCTATAACCTATTAGAGCAGGGCAACGACCTACGAATCCATATTGGGAACAATGAAGGAGATGTTACAATTGCTAGGAAACTTGCAATTGTGGGTCTATGGTGCATACAGTGGCATCCAATAGATCGTCCTTGCATGAAAGTTGTAGTTCAAATGTTGGAAAGAGAATGTGAGAATCTAACCATGCCTCCTAATCCTTTTGCCAACACTTCAGGTTGAAGGAAAATTAATGAACAGACATCTATGGTGAAGAAACAATTCAGCCTGAGTGGATTATACCACTCACTTCTGAGATGAGTCATGGAGTGTTATTATAATAAGATTGTTATAGTATTGTCGAGTATTGTCGTGTTAAGCAGATAGTATAATCAAGAAACTGGTTTCAGGTCAACAAATTTCAATGTGAAGTATTTTTTTTTTGGTCGAACAAGGTGAAGTATTAGGTGGTAATAATTCATCAAAACTTACTGTTCATGTTATAATTAAGTAACATGATCTCTTTTTCGCTATTTCATTCATCTGCAAATCAAAAGTCAGGTGTTTATTTTGAAAGTTAAAAAAAAAAAAAAAAAAAAAAAAAAAAAAAAAAAAAAAAAAAAAAAAAAATAGATATACAAACACACCAGTGAATAGAATTGTTTTAGACTAGTATTTATATTTGTTGATACACCCGATGATGAAGGAGGGTCTTGAGGGGTGGAAGTAAACAATAGAGGCACAAGTTCCTTGCAATAGTTTTATTTTCTTTCCCAACACCTAAGTGTAATATTTTAGTATTTTAACCCTATTGTCATTATTTGAGGTGAACCTCTCTAATTAATTATTCTTAAGTTTTTAGGTCATTCTTCTAAATTCTAATCATGTGATGACATTGTGAAGTAAACCCACCGCATGCACATGCCACGCTAAATAAATAAATTTGCTAGGGGTTGAGATAAAATATACCGGGTCTACAAGCCCATGCAAAAATTAAACATCGTAGCCCTTCTCAGGAACGATAAATTAAAACATGTCAAGGGACATGCCATGCCAAGCACGAAAACATGATCTCTTTTTCGCTATTTCATTCATCTGCAAATCAAAAGTCAGGTGTATTTTGAGTTACATAGAAGAAAAAAAAAAAAAAAGGTTGAGCATATAGATACCAAAGTGAATAGAATTGTTTTAGACTAGTATTTATATTACAAATTTATAAATAAACCCAATCCTAGACATGTATTTATAAATAAACCCAAGCACTATTTAAACATAGAAATACACCCAAAATCAACCCCAAAGTCAACTTTTTGGGTGTGTTTATAAATGGGTTTTGAGTGTATGTAATGATGGGTTTTGGGTGTGTTTATATGTTTAAATAGTGCTTGGGTTTTTTTTATAATTTCAACCCTACACCATTAAATTTCTATAAACAAACCCAAAAAATGGCAGCTGGCCTTATTGAATTTAATATTGATTATTAAATTACTTTGATGCCCTATTGAGTGTTTTGGGTATTTTTATGAGATTTTGGGGTTGGACTTGTTTTAAGAAATTGATGACAATTTTATAATTTATAAGAAGTTAAAAGCCTCTTTATTATGATGTAAATGGGTTTTGGGTGTGTTTCTAAAGTCCATTTCATATAGGGTATTTTTATAATTTGGGCTCTTATATTGGGTATAATAGCGAATCTCCCTATTTATATTTGTTGATACACCCGATGATGAAGGAGGGTCTTGAGGGGTGGAAGTAAACAATAGAGGTACAAGTTCCTTGCAATAATTTTATTTTTTTTTCACAACACCTAAGTGTAATATTTTAGTATTTTAACCCTATTGTCATTATTTGAGGTCATTCTTCTAAATTCTAATCATGTGATGACATTGTGAAGTAAACCCAAATATATACTTAGCCCTTTAGTACTAGACTGGTCCTTTAGTTTAGATATCCAAATAGATAATTCTTGGTGATCGATTCCCATCAACGGGACAATAAACTAAACTAGAAGGTGCAGAAGAATCCAAACAGAGCTGTTATAGACAATACAATAACATTGTTTTAAGGTAATAAACTAGTCTATTCATTGGACGTATTGTTTTCAAAACTGCTGCATAATATTCAAACAGAGCAGTTATAGAGGTAATTTGTCTACTTATCGATGTCCACATGCTGAGATACCCCAAGGAAATTTCCCTTCAGGTCAAGAAGACTAATGAAATTTCCAAAAGGTTTGAGGGCATATAATATATAGTGAAACACTTGACCATGTATTTTAAGTCTCTAGTCTAAGAAAGAATCCAAGTCAACCAGCACATATATTTTTTAATGATACTACGTGTTACCCTACTTTTTTGTCTCTTTTATTTTAATTATATGAAAAAATAAAAACAAAAAAGTAAGAAAAGACTAATGTTGGATGGTCTTTTAAGTTAACAAATTTTAACTATTGTAGGTTACGCAAAACACAAGGGTTGAGTTTTCCAAGATTCTGGAAGAAAATTAAAATATGCCACTTTGTACATACTCTTGCTTGGACGTCGATAAGTACAATTCTTTTGTTTATTGTTTATTGTTTATTTTTTCATATGAATTTTAATTTTGAAGTAAGTACGTGTTGACGTGTATGTCTATATATCTTGCAAAATTCATACATGTACTATAGTTACGACGTTTTATGTAAACTTTTGGCATTACTATGTTGTGAAAATAATTGCTATTAGATTTGCTGTGGGAGAAATCGACTCTGAGAGAAAGCAATTTGGCATTTGGTACACTTTTTGTTAAAAATGTTGTTGGTACTGATTCCTTCATAATCAGAAAATGATTGCTGCATAATCATTAAACACAATGCGTCTTCGAAACTGATTCCTGCATAACCAGAAAATGAAAGCACCTCATTAGCTGCTTTTCCTTATGGCTTTCTTTCACATCAATTTTTAACAATAAATGATTTTATCATAATTTACCAAACGAGCTGGGCTTATCAAAATTCTTTAAAAATCACTTATTACCCCAAATAAGTAATGCCAAATGGGCACTAAATTTTTTGTTGAAATTGATTATATGCATTTTGATCTCGCTCTCTTTTCAATACACGTATGTCATGGTGAAAGACCTAGCTAGGTTGGGTGTGGCTATGCACACCTGTTCTCGGGATGAAGCAGAGCTTGACAAGTGCTTACGAGAATGGGAGTTCAGGGATTTTTGAACGCTGGGCGTTGTAAATAGCCCCCAGTTTATTTCGTGCTCTAGCTGCTTGTATAATTGTCACAAAGAAGAGAACTTTTTAATATGAAGGATTTTTGAACTTCTTTTATGTGTACTTTTAACTCGTCAAGTTTTGGCTTTTGGACTTTTATGGAGGGCCATTGACTGGTGAGGAGAGACATAGGCTGGGACATGAATAAAATGCAATGGAATTGGAGTGGGGTTCATATTTCCTTCGCATGAATGAAATATATGGAATTAGTGTTATTTTCCTTAGTTGATAAGTTTTAGAATTTCTGATCTCAAGTTATGTTAAACTTTCATAAAAGGGACCAAGAAGCTTAAGGGACCATGTAATGACTCTAGTCCATTAGGACTTGGGATTAAGTCGTAGTTAGAAAATAGGAGGGAAAGGAATTTCCAATTTACATTATATAGAAACAATTGCTGCTTCCACATTGTTGGTATGATTGAAACTTGTATGGCTTCAATCTTTGCTTTTCTTTGGTCCTTTTCCGTATACTATTTTATCATTATTTCATTAGTTTGGCATGAGTTTGGCCAAAGTCAATGACCTTCAGTGATAAAGGATTAGGGCATGTGCCAAAGAAATTCAAAGGAGAGTGTGTTACTGCTACTAGTGAGAATTTTTATTTTTATTCTTTATTTAACATATAATATCATTAGTCATTTGGCTTTGTGTGGGGTACATACATTTTAAAGAGAGAGGTATTTTACCTGCGCGTTCTCAAGAAGACCTGAAAGCAGCATTCGAACTCCTCAACTTTTGGTTGGAAGTGGACTTTGAAGACTACCGTTAGAGCATCCACAATGGGCTCTCTAAACCACTTTCTTAGACAAATTTTAGGGAGGAAACGTAAAAATGCAACTCCAACCATGCTCCCTATCCACCTCCTAAAATAGGGAGTCTTCTAGGAGCTCCTAAATCTGAGAATAGAGAAAAGACTCCTAGTGGTTCCCTATAATTTAATGTTGCTTTATTTAATGAGTATTTCAAACCTTTATTTAATGCTAATAATTATTTTATTTTATTTTATTTTTAATAAATATGGACCAATCAAAAAAGAGTTATAGCATTTATAACTCTCCAAATTAGGAAGTATGGTTGGAGTTGAATTTTTTTCTAGAGCTCCTAAAATAGCTTTATTGTATTTGTAGCTAAATTTTAACTAAAAAATAGAGAGCATCATTGTGGATGCTCTTATGAGATACACATTAGAAATTAGAATTGTAATGAATATTTTGAATTTATTACATTCGTTTTTTCTGCTTATGTGACTTTATTAATGATGATAATAAGAGTTTTTGAATAATAATTGACCATCAAAGTTATTATTATTATTATTATTTTGACAAAATATTTATGTTTTCTGACAACATATTTATGTCTGAACTGCATAATTTGGACAAAATAATGTACTTGAAAATAGTGTAAATACATCCTTGGAAATACAAAGTTTGTTGTTTGTGTAATATTTGCAATAACGAATTATCTTTTCCAACGACTCTCTTAGGTCACAAATACAAAGTCATCCTTGTTTTAAAAAGGTGTTTCCGACAACTATTTCATCAATTCCGAGAGCATAATGTTGTTGGAAATGGTATCTTTTTCGACAGAATTACTTGTATCGTTTTTAATTCTAGTCATTGTGACTCTCTCTCTTTTTGCTTGTATTTAAGGCAGGGCTCATGGAGAAAAGACAGAGGTTGTCTTAGGTTGTGTTGCTAATATGATCTTCAAAGTGCTAGATAGCTTGGTTTAGTTTGAGTGTTTTTACTTTTAAATCTAATTTTATTGTGATTTAAATATCATTTTACAATGGATAGATTGACAAGTTGTAATTTTGTATTTTCAATCATTGTATCTAATTATATTTGGTGGATGTACAATTTGTTTTGTTACACTCAGAGTCATTATTCTATACGGGCACAGTCATCCCGTTTTTGCATCATGGTACGTGGAATCTATTTACAATTACCCAGTTATTATGAGTAAATTGCATGTCAGTTCATAGTATGACTTGACAGTTTATATGCAATTGCTTACAATGAATATGCAATTGCACAACCATTCTAGGCCTAGCCAGCCCACACGTTAACATCACATTATCGCTAATTGCATACAGGAGGCCACTACTACAAAAATCGAAATAGACAACGAGAAACCACCGTCGTGTAAAAGATTTTCCAACCGTCGTGAAATCGACTGCCATCTATTTGGGTGTCAAACAACGACGGCTTTTCACCGTCGTTGTTTATCTTTAAAGACGATGGTTTTTAAAGAAAATCGTCGTTTTTTAGAGGTAAAGATCGTTAATTATAGGAGGAAAGATGAATGTTTTTAATAAAACCGTCGTGTATTGTATGTAAAGATGACGGTTTTTTATGAAAACCGTCGTGGATTGTTTATAAAGACGATGGTTGTTTTATAAAAAACCGTCATCTTTACATACAATAGACGACCCTTTTAAAAAAAAAGGTCATCTTTACTTCACAATAGACAATCCTTTTTATAAAAAAAACGTCATCTTTACATATAATAGATGACCCTTTTTAAAAAACCGTCATCTTTACATATAATATACGACCATTTTTTATAAAAATCGTCATCTTTACCTATAATAGACGACCCTTTTTTATAAAAACCGTCGTTAATTATCTGTAAAGACCATGATTTATTATAAAAATCATCATCTAATAAGTTTCCAAACGGCTACATTTTAGTTCTTTTTTATTTCCTATGATGTTATACAACGATTTTAACTAGAAAACCAACCATAATGCTTCATTAATGAATATACACACTCAAAAATACACTACTACAAAAAAGGAAAACCACGACGGGAATTCACCGTCGTGTATTCTGTTTTCAAATGGTCGTGGAATCCACCGACATCTTTTCCATAACCAAACCACGACGGTGAATAACCGTCGTTGTTAAAATAAAAAACGTCATCAAAAAATAAAAACCGACGTCTTTGTGCTGCAAAAGACATAAAAAAACAGTCGAGGATGAGAATAGACGACCAACTCCAACAAAAACAACGTCGTTAAAAAGGAAACAGATGACAAATATAAATACGACGTCTTTACAATCATAATAGACGACGTTATTGACACCTACTACGTCACAACATTTCACACAACCGTCGTAAAATAAATTTTCCACTTCGATTTTTCTATGAATTATGACGTGGAAAGAGATGTCAGGGTCATTACTTACGACCCATATATTTACAGAGACGACGTTGAATTTGATAAATAACGTCGGTTCCAAATAAATGAGAGCCGTATTACAGAATTTATACGTCATATTTTGAAAATAAACGACGTGGAAAAAATGATGGGGTCATTAATTACGACACAGTAATTTATAAGGACGACGTTGTCGTCTATATACAACGTCGGTACCATGAAAAAGACCGTCGTGTTTAATAATTTATACGTCTTCATTAAAAAAATTAACGTCGTCTAGTTCATAAATCTTAACGTCGACAAATTTAATGGACTTCAAATACCGTCGTGAATTCATCCTTTTCCACTTCGTTTATGAAAGAACATGCGACGTGGTAAATTCATGACGACGTCGTCTTTTGTAACGTTCAGGTTAAAGTTCTCGTCTTTTAGACGTCGGTGTTATGGGATTGGAGTCGTGTTATTTTGTATTACATGGCGGTTCTTTATGCTTGTCCGACGTGTTATCCTGGATAACTGTTTCACAATAGCGTCGTGGTTCTTCATTGTTACTTTGCTTTAAGACGTCGGTAAATATATTGCGGTCGTTGAATGCTCCAAAACGTCGTTATTTATTAGAACAGACGTTTGTTTTTCACATTTTTATCAAAACCGTCGTGTTTTGTTGTCTGGAACCAGTAATTTTTGTACTGATTGTTTTGTGGCCAAAACCTGTATAATGAAAGTGAAGAAATCACATTACAATATATTACAAAATTAATGTCATACACTGCCAATTACATAAAGCATCATTCAACCCATATATCTTCACACCCATCTCGAATATTTTGACTCCCTAACTCAACCACCACTTCATCAAATGTGTCAACATTTGGCATCCCCCTAGTAAATGGCTCACACTCAATTCTCACATCACCTAAGACATCATCACCAATAACATCATTATATTCTCTATTAGGCATTGATAACACTACCGACCAACCACGATGCATCGGGTCGTCAACAAAAAATACTTGTTTGACTTGAGAAGCCAAAACAAATTGGTCATTCCTATGTCCAATTTTACTCAAATCTACAAGGGTAAATCCAAGTTCGTCCACTACAAGACCAGAAGTATTATCAATCCAATCACACCTAAAGACTGGGATTGTAAACTTTTGGTAGTCAAGGTCCCAAATTTCTTGAATGACACCATAGAAACCCATATTTGAGAGAATTGGGTTTTTATCCTTGGCACTAGCAACTTGCATAGTATGTGCAAGTAAATAAACTCCACTATTTTGAGTTGTCCGCACATCATCTTGTGCCTTGATGTTGAATTTAATACCTTTAATGAGATAGCTCCTATATAATGGCACTGCCATGTTTGGACCAGCTGCTAGCCACCTTAAATTTTCTGATACGCCATGATTGTCTTCCTCATTAAGTTCACTTTGAACCTGCAAATTAATCATAACTTAATTCAATCTAACACAGGAAGAAGAAAATTAAAAGTCCAATATGTTATTCAATAACATATACCTTGAAGCGTAGCCATTGAATGAAAGTGCTATTGTGCTTATCCTGCAGCCACTTTGTTCTCTTTCTAAATTTTGGATAAGCGGTCTGGATGTGGATCATATGTTGCCTACATGACACACAAAATTCAAGTATTACGATCCCAAACATATAAGATAAACATAAGAAATAATTTAAAATGGAAACTTAAAGAATAACACTCATACGTACTCGATATAAGGTAGGACTTCCTCCGTATTCTCCAAGACATATAGATGTGCTTGGTTCAACAGGTCCCGATCAACTACGCTCACTGTGCAACCTGATAATGGCTTTGAAACTCCCATCTTTTGGCTTGAAGGCACTCCAACTGTACTAACATCAGATAAATGCTCGGTACAAAACTCTACAGCTTCTTCAGCTATATACCGCTCAGCAATGCAACCTTCGGGACGAGTACGATTCTGAACATACCCCTTTAGCACTTTCATATATCTTTCAAACGGATACATCCATCTAAAATATACTGGCCCACACAGACGAACTTCTCTGACAAGATGTACTACTAGATGAACCATGATATCAAAGAATGAAGGGGGAAAGTACTTCTCAAGCAAACACAAAGTAACTACTACATCTTCTTCCAACTTATCTAGCTTGGAAACATCAACAGTCTTTGCACATATAGCATTGAAGAAGAAGCACAAACGAGTTATTGCATACCTTGCAGGCTTCTCCAAAACAGAACGAATTGCCACAGGGAGCAATTGTTGCATTAAGGTATGACAATCATGTGATTTAAGGCCAAGAAGTCTTGAATCTTGTAAAGATACAAGATTTTTTATATTTGAAGAATAACCTTCAGGGACCTTCATACCATAGAAAGAATTGCAAACCTCTCTCTTCTCTGCTCTTGACAAATTCCAAGGCCCGGGAGGCAAACGAGTACGTCTTTCTCCATACTCGGGTTGCAAATCAGTTTTGACCCCCATGTTTAATAAATCTAATCGAGCAGCAATCCCATCTTTATTTTTTCCAGGGATCTCCAGCAATGTACCAATGATACTATCGCAAACGTTCTTCTCAATGTGCATAACATCTAGGACATGCCTCACAGGAAGGTATTTCCAATACTCGAGATCAAAGAATATTGATTTCTTCTTCCAACAAACTCTGTCACCATCTTCAACCATATGCAGCACTTCTTCTCCGGTTAATGGCTCAGGAGGCGTGCCATATTCAGGTTTCCCATTAAAAGCTGCACGTTGCCTCCTATATGGATGATTGATCGGTAACCATTTTCTATGCCCAATGTAACAAATTTTGTGGCCATTTTTCAACCTGTGACTAGGTGTATCATCGCCGCATATTGGACAAGCTTTATATCCTTTAACAACACAACCAGATAAGTTTCCATAGGCGGGGAAATCATTAATTGTCCACATTAATGCAGCTCTGAGTGTAAAGTATTCTCCATTATGTGCATCATACACTCCTCCAATCCCATCCCACAAAGATTTTAAATCATCAATCAAAGGCTCCAAGTAGACGTCTATATCATTTCCGGGCTGTTTAGGACCGGAAATCAATAAGGTCAACATCATGAACTTTCGTTTCATGCACAGCCATGGAGGGAGATTATATGTAACTAAGATAACTGGCCAGCAACTATATCTGCTACTTAGAGAACTGTGGGGATTGAATCCATCAGATGAAAGAGCCAATCTCAAGTTTCTCGGCTCATTACCAAACTCGGGCCATTTATCATCAAGAAGTTTCCAAGACGGGGAATCCGCTGGATGAGACATATAACCGTCAATTGATTTTCTAGCAGCATGCCAAGTCAAACTCTTAGCGGTCTCATGTGATCGAAACATCCTTTTAAACCTTGGAATTGGAGGAAAATACCACACCACCTTCGCTGGCACACCCTCTTTCAAGATTGAATCTTTGCCTTCCTTCCACCTTGAGATACCACAATTAGGACAATGAGTTAAATCCTCATACTCCTTCCTATACAAGATGCAATCATTGGGGCATGCGTGCATTTTCTCATAACTCAGCCCCAATGCACACAAAGTCTTTTTTGCCTCATACATAGAGGCCGGTATTGTATTTCCGTCTGGAAGCAAATCGCCTTGAAGTATCAATAATTCTGTAAAACAGACATCACTCATCCCATATTTTGCCTTCAAATTATACAACTTCACTAATGCCGATAACTTCGTGTACTTTCTACAACCAGGGTACAATGGTTGATCTCCATCCCCAATCACATTGGCAAACTCATAAGGATCAGATCCAAAATCACCAAAATCATTATCATCCATCTCTATTTCTTCAGACACAAAACTGTACCTACTATGGTCATCATCTTCTTCAACATTTCTACTAGCATTAGTAGCTGCTTCCCAAGGTTCTCCGTGAAATGTCCAATTCTTATAGCTTTGGTCAACTCCATTAAAGTATAAGTGATCCCTTATAATTCCAACCCCAAACAATTTCAAATTAACACATTTAACACATGGACAACGGATATGTGTGGTAGTTAGAAGATTTTCTACAGAAAAGTTCAAAAATGCTTCCACCCCTAACTCATATGCCTTCGATCTTCTATCCGAGTGCATCCATGACTTATCCATCTCCGACACTATACCCTATTATATAATAAAGTGAAAAGACAAGCAATGACCATCACTATAGCAGATTACATAAAGTCTAATAGCAAGTAATATACAACAGAGACGACGGTTTTTAAACAAAAACAGACGTATTTGACATATATAGACGACGGATTTTACGTCGTCTAATTGTAACCACGACGGTAGTTAAATAACACCGTCGTGTATAAGTAATAAAAACGACGGTTTAAAGTAAAAAACCGTCGTCGTATGCCTGAAAACGCGTCGATATCCAGTTTATTTTCAAGATCCCAAAACCCTATTAAGAACACAACATAGACATGAAACCAAGCAAGAAACCAACATATACATGAAACCAACATATACTAAGCATGAAAACAATAAATCCATTCCCAATTCAACATAACAGAGAGTGATTAAAAGATCCGACAAAATGAAATCCATTCCATATTCAACATAACAGAGAGTGATCAAGAAAACATTAAACAGAAAATCCATGAACCCATACCTCCAACAACATTATTAACAGATCGCAAAACATATACCTAAAACCCTTTAACAAAACAACGTAATATATCATTCAATGAATTTACAAGGGGAAGAGAGGGTTTGTACTTACAGGTTGGCAGAGCTCACAGATTATGACCAAATTGGATTTGACACAGCCTGGCCCAACTTTGAATTAGAGATGAAGTGAGAGAGCGAAATGTTATGTTGCGCGAAATCAGAAAATTTTAGGGTTCAGGGTTAGAAGTATAAAAATAAGAGCCAAATCTGAAAATTTTAGGTCCCGCGAATATTTTAAGAAAGCGCGCTTTTTAAAACATCGACCGAAAATACAAGCGTCGTTAAAATTTAACATTAAAGATGACGCTTATTACATTAAGGACGTCGTGGTAAAACTATGTACCACGCAAAATCAAAAAAGGCGTTAAAACTATGAAAAACCACGGCGGGGTTAAGTAACTAACGACGTTGTAAACAATAATAAAGACTAACAGGTAAACAAAACGTCGTTTAAAAAAGAAACCACGTCGGATTTTTCACCATACGACGTAAACTCAATATTCCACGACTCAATCACCGTCGTTAAAAGTAATACCCTAAACTTTAAAACCATAAATAAAATATTTGTAAAATTTAATTTTATAAAATTGTTTATGGTTTTACATCCTAATAAATAACAAGCATAAACCCTAAACCCCAAAAATTATACTTTATCCATAAACCCTAATAAATAACACCCTAAACCCCAAACCCTAAACCTAAACCCTAAACCATCAAACTATATAAGTGATGCTATGACTCATAAAAACAATTTTATTTTGGTTGGTCATTTTAAACTTTCATTACACAAACTGCATTTTTTTGGGGTTTAGGGGGAAGAAAATATATCAATGACTTCATAGGAGTTGAAGTTGAATTTTTTGAATTTATTTTAAATTTATTTTTAAAATTTTGAATTAAAAATAATAAAATATTCTTATATCAACAACAAACCACGGCGGGGTTAAGTAACTAACGACGTTGTAAACAATAATAAACGACTAACAGGTAAACAAAACGTCGTTTAAAAAAGAAACCACGTCGTATTTTTCACCATACGACGTAAACTCAATATTCCACGACTCAATCACCGTCGTTAAAAGTAATACCCTAAACTTTAAAACCATAAATAAATATTTGTAAAATTTAATTTTATAAAATTGTTTATGGTTTTACATCCTAATAAATAACAAGCATAAACCCTAAACCCCAAAAATTATACTTTATCCATAAACCCTAATAAATAACAAACCCCAAACCCCAAACCCTAAACCCTAAACCATCAAACTATATAAGTGATGCTATGACTCATAAAAACAATTTTATTTTGGTTGGTCATTTTAAACTTTCATTACACAAACTGCATTTTTTTGGGGTTTAGGGGGAAGAAAATATATCAATGACTTCATAGGAGTTGAAGTTGAATTTTTTGAATTTATTTTAAATTTATTTTTAAAATTTGAATTAAAAATAATAAAATATTCTTATATCAACAACAAACCACGGCGGGGGTTAAGTAACTAACGACGTTGTAAACAATAATAAACGACTAACAGGTAAACAAAACGTCGTTTAAAAAAGAAACCACGTCGGATTTTTCACCATACGACGTAAACTCAATATTCCACGACTCAATCACCGTCGTTAAAAGTAATACCCTAAACTTTAAAACCATAAATTATATATGTGTAAAATATGAAAACCTCAGCAAATTGTTTTTTCTTTTATAATATGAAAACCTCTGCAAATTTTCAGGGAAAAAAAGGATGTATATTATAGACAAAATTTGTACATTATATATTATAGACAAAATTTGTACATATAAAAATATCAAGTGTTCCAAAAATCCTCTAATCCATATGAAGGCAAACAAACTCTGCCCATTCTTTCCTGACTTCATCAATGGCTGCTTGGGGGTATGGCGCTTGATCTTTTCCCTTGGCAAACTGCAATCCATAAACAACGATTATTAAGCTTTACAAAATAAAAAGAAATTCAGTCACAGACGATGTTTTTTTTATAACCGACGTAGTCTATCGATTCAACGACGGTAATTTTAAATGACCGTCGTTGATAATACAAAAACCAAATAAAATGTTTCTGAAAATTTTTTTCTTACCTTCTTCTCAAACTCCAAGGAAGGATCCATGATGATGTCCCTCATGAAGCGCATGACATAATACCCGCATTCGACACTGCTGGGTTGCTTTGGTGTGCCTGGCAGAGTTTTCCAAATTGGTGCTTTACGGCCTGGTCTGCCTATGTGGGAATTATAAATTTTTAAAGCACTGTTCACGATGTTTTTGCCCTCCTCATCAACCACACGATTTCCAGGCAGAGGATCCAGAAAATAGACGGTTTCCCTCTTTGCCCTCACAATCAGCAAGACCCAATGACGGCTGCACAAAAATAAAATAAAAAACGACGGTTATTTATAAAAACCGACGTATTATATAGTTTCACACGACGTAAGAACTTAATCATCGACGTGATTATAAATTTATCACGACGAGAATTAACTACCGACGTGGTTAGTTGTTTCAAACGATGGTATAAATAAATAACCGACGTGGTTAGATGTTTCAAACGACACAGAATTAGTTAAACAGTTTTATAAGTGAAAATCATACAAACAAAATCCATTTAAGGAGACTAACCCTGGATTGTAAGGCATCATGAAAATCTGTTCACCATCTGTTTTCTGAAGTCGACTGGCTACAATTCGTGATCTGTCAGTTAGTGACCCAGCGTTGGCACTAACTTGAGCAGGGTCGATAAAGCCAACCATGCTGCACATATTTGCTTCTCTCAAAAGATCATATAAGCACCTAAATATATAAAACAAACGACGGTTATTTATACACAAACGACGTATTATATAATTTCACACGACGAACTGAAATAGAAACAGACGTGATAACTAATTTATCACGACGGTAAAAAAGAACAACGTGGTTAGTGATTTAAAACGACGCAATAATTAAACAACCGACGTCTTATGATATAATGTTTGATATTTGATTAGGACAAACCTCATATATACTGCAACCACAGTAGCCCCAATTTCTTCCATGCCTGCAAACTGTGTAATATCTTCATGCAAGACGAAGGTACTTCGATCTGCACCAAACACCTCCTTCTCAATGTTGAAGGTCATGATCTTCCCCTGTGGCTTTAGTGTAGTTTCCACATAACCACAAAGGGATTGTAAGGAAGATGGCACCTCCACATTTGAATAATCGAGTACTTCATCACCCTGTTTAAAGAAATAAAGCAAAATAAATTGTTGTGGTAATTCATTAAAAACGACGGCTTAAATTAAACAACGTCGTCTGATTATAATTTAAACGACGGTAATTAAATACCGTCGTTTTATATTATTTATTACGTCGTAGAAAATAAATTCCGACGTCTAATGTTAAAACAAACGACGGTTTAAAGAAAAATATTGACGTCTGAAATGTGAAAAACAAATTAAAAAGGCAAAGTTATGAGAATATACCTCCTCGTCATGCTTTTCTTCATCTTGTTTTTCTTCTTTCTTCTCTTCAACATTTGTGTCTTCCTCTTTGCCTTCATCTTTATTCTCTTTTTCTTCTTCCTTCTTCCCTTCATCAATTGTTTCTCCCATCTTCTGTTCATCTTTATTTTCTTCTTTCTTCTCTTCATCTTGATTATCTAAAGCCCCAGATTTCTGTTTTAAATAATAAAGAAATATATATATAAGACAGATTGTACAGAGAGTAAAAAAATTAAACCAAAACGTCGTGGTAAGGCATAACATAAGACGGTATGTAAGAATTATGGACGTCTTAAAATTATTAAACGATGGTAAATAATAAACGTCGTGGTAATTTTATATCACGTCGTTGAGGACAAAAACCGTCGTCTAAAAGCCACAAAGTACGACGTCTAATGGCGTGTAAAACAAGTAAACTAAATACGACGTGGTATTTAAATAAACACGACGGGTTATTTATAAAATCGTCGTGGTATGGTTTTAAAACGACGGGTTATTCATAATAACGACGTCTAATGTTAAAAAAAAACAGGGAATTCAAAGTTCAGTTATGTTACCGTTTGTTCTTGCTGTTCCCCATTTCTGGCAGTATCATCCTCTAAATGTAGGGATCTCACTTCAGCCCCAGAACAGCTTGCTTTATCAGACATTGGATTCATGGGACTAGTTTTCGGTTTAAGCATGCTTGGATCAAAATTGGGGATGAGGTGGGAAAGCTGACTTAGTAAATGTTCCCTCTCAGCCTCTACTAATTGTTTGGTTCTAGCTTCCATCTTCTTAGTCTCTTCTTGAAGGACAATTCTTACACTTTCCTTCAATTGATCAGCAAACTTCACCCTTTGTGGTCTAGGTAAATTGAAGAATTGCCTAGGGGAAATCCCAGCACCTACCCCTCTTACTCTCCCTGGATGCTCGGGACCCAAAGCCATGGTCAACACATCATTACTGCCAGTTATACTCAGACTGCCTTCAGCCACTTGTTTTTGCAAGTCATCCTAAAACAAAGACAAAAAAAAAGTAAGCACAAGAAAATACACGACGGTTATTTATAAACAAACGACGCATTATATAATTTCACACGACGGACCAATATAGAAATCGACGTTATAATATATTTATAACGACGTTAATTAAAACCGACGTGGTTAGTTGTTTAAAACGACGCAATAAATAAACCACCGACGTCTTATGCTGTAATTACAGAAAACAGAGTTGTGATTTCAGATTTAGATATTTCACGACGTTTTTGAAAACATTTCGACGTAGTAATAACATTAACACGACGGAAAACATTAACCACCGACGTCTTATGCTATAATTACAGAAAACAGAGTTGTGATTCCAGATTTATATCTTTCACGACGTTTTTAAAATATTTCGACGTAGTAAAATCATTCACACGACGGAAAAATATAATATAAGACGTAGTAAGAATTCTACACAGTAATATAAAAATTTAAAACAGAGTGTGTAGGCTTACAATTAATTTTGCTTTCTCTGCCACCTTTGGATCCGGGATGTTACCATGTTTGTCCTGTCTAGCTTTCTTCCATAAGGTAGATCGATCAATTTCTACCCCAGGCATGGTTTCCTCCAATTGATCCTCCAAACCAGCATATCCTTTTCGAGACAATCGATGATTGTACTCAAGTTTCTCCCTAATCTGTGCATGTTGAGAATGCACAGACTCAAAGTCTTTGGATAACCTTGAAGCTACAAAGGCATCCCATTCTGCTTTCTCTATGAATTTATATACTGCAGGGGGTTGGCTTAATTTCTCCCTCTCATTGATGTATGGAAGGATATAATGCCTCGTCAGTGTAGACTTGAAATCCTTCCATTTCTTGGCAGCAGAAGATAACACCGAGGTCTTGCCCCCTTGACCTACCACAAAAGCCATGTCAACGGCTTCCCAAATCTGCTCCTTTATATCATTGGGGATGTCAGCCCATTTCTTGTCCACAAGTGGGACTCTGGAGCGTGCCAACACACCAATGTAGGACTGCATCTCAGTATGTGCAGGGCCACATCCTTTCCCCCTTTTATTGTACTCAACAACTGGCTTGATTTTCTGCAATTTTCTCTTCACAACACGAGGCATTGTGCTCATACCTCGACCTGACTTTGAATCCTCAGAAATTGTTGTCGTGCTGCTTGGTTCTTTCTCAGCAGATGAAACAAACTTCATCTTCTTCAAGGGCTTGTCTTGAGGAGTTACCATTCCAAGCTCCTTACCTCCATTTTTTTTGGAGCCAGAGTACTTACTTTGGTCTTGAGAAACCATGGTTACAGAATAAACAAACCTGCAAGTGAAAATATTTCGTGAAAAAAATTAGAACACAAACGACGGTTATTTATAAACTACGACGTATGATAAGATTTTACACGACGTAATAACATAACATCAGACGTAATAAATGATTAAAGAAGAACAATATAAATGTTTAAACAACGACGAAAAAATATTAAATAAGACGTAATAAGAACTTATTACGTCGATATTTACACGACGTCGTGATATTCATATTAACACGGCGTAAATATTAATATAACGTCGTGTTATGTATATTCACACGACGTGAATAATAAGCTACCGTCGTATTTATAAGAAACCAAAAACATTTTTCTTTCTTTGTGAATGTTTGATTGCAGGTTTCATTTCTCTGAAACATGGTTTTTGTTTTTCCTAATTTGATAAAATACAAAGAAAAAAAGCTTTCTCATCTTTTTATAGACGACGGTATCTTATTATAACGTCGTGGTATGAACATTCACACGGCGTCAATAATAAGATACCGTCGTCTATATAAGATACCAAACCCTACTTTCTTTGTCTCTGTATTTTATCATATTAGGAAAAACGAAAACCATGGTTCAGAGAAATCAAACCTGCAACTAAACAAGCAAATAAAAAATTGAATGTCATTTTAAAAACAACTTAGATCAATTTTAAGACGACGCTAGGACGACTGACGAACCGTCGTGGTCTACGTATTTAACCACGTAAATAAAAAGCTACCGTCGTCTTATTTAGTTGAGTTAGTTATGTTCAAAGTTCAATCTTTCCCTCTCTGTCTGTGTATTTTATCAAACTTGGAAAGAAAAAAATGATTTTCGCCAGAAAAAAGGTAAAAAGATTTTCAAAACAAAAACAGTATGAGCATGCAATATAGCAACAAAAATAGTGAGAAATGAAAGCTTACCTTTTGCGTGCAATGAAAGCTTTCTCTCGGATTTGGTGTTTAAGTTCAGAGGCGACGATGAAGACAAGAGGAAGACGATGAGATACTCTGACAGTGCTCTGACAAGGAAAAAAGACGAAAAGTTTTCTCTGGGAGATTGAAATGTTTTCTCGGGTTTGGAAACAGTGCATGTGTAAGTCAGGTAGACGAAAAGTTGTATATGTATACAAACCGTTTCATAGTAATAAGACGGCGGTTTACATAGAACGACGACGTATTAATAGACAAACTACGACGCTAATTTGAACTTATGACGTGGTACATAAATACGACCGTAGTGTTGTAGGTACCGCCGTAGTAAACTCCTAAATAAAAGTCGATAACTCAATATCTCGCGTCATGGTAGAAATATTTAACACGACGGTTGTTTTAAAGTTACGACGTTTATTTTTATAATATACGTCGTTTTATTGTAATATACCGACGTGGATAACACTAAACTAAAACGACGTATTATTTTTCCGACGACGTGGATTCGTTTTTAAACGTCGTTATGTGTAATATAACCGACGTGGATTTTATTTTTTTTATTATAAATATAATTCTTTTCCCCTTTTTCTTATAGTGTATTTTTCAAAAACAGTGCCTTATAGATATAGTTTTTTTTCCCGAGGAAATTAATGTTCTAGAATTTGTAAAGTTTCTTTTCTAGGTGACTGATTTAAATCAAATAAAAATATAAAACAACGACTGTTTTTGTTATACCGTCGTCGTTTCTTGTCGTTTTAAGTAAGAATAAAACGACGTAATATATTTGTTACCGACGAGAATTGTTTTTTTAAACGTCGTTATGTGTAATATAACCGACGTGGATTTGGTTTTTTAATTATAAATAGGGTTTTTTTTCCACGGGTTCTTTCAGTTTTAGTATTCGATTAGGGTTTCAACTTCTTCTTGCCCCTTTCTCTGTCTCACCTCATCTCTTGGGAAGTTTTAGGAGGCGATTGTTTGGATGTGAATGTGTGTGTGCGTTTGTGTAGATACACAAACGCACATACATCATTCACTTCCAAAAAATTGTCTCTCTGATTGCAAATCTGTGGCTGCCGTCGTGAAATTTTAGGAGGCAATTGTTTGGATGTGAATGTGTGTGTGCGTTTGTGTAGATACACAAACGCACACACATCATTCACTTCCAAAAAATTGTCTCTCTGATTGCAAATCTGTGGCTGCCGTCGTGAAATTTTAGGAGGCAATTGTTTGGATGTTGATGTGTGCGTGCGTTTGTGTAGATACACAAACGCACACATATCATCAACTTCCAAAAAATTGTCTCTCTGATTGCAAATCTGAGGCTGCCGTCGTCAAATTTCAGAGGCAATTTTTTGGATGTTAATGTGTATGTGCGTTTGTGTATCTCAAAGACACAAATACACATACATCATTAACCTCTAAAATATTGTCTTTCTGGTAAGATTATAATGAGCAACAGATCTGGAGTTCCATCTTGTAAGATTTCCTAACCCTTGTGATCTCAGAATAATCTGATTATGTCGGCGGTTTTCTATATAAACCGTCGTGGTTATTTCAATTCTTGTCGTTAGGTAGATCTACCGACGTAGGATAACAAAATCGAAGAAATAAATTTTTTTTAAAAATTCTTATTCAGACGACGGTTTAAATATAATTTATGACGTATAAAGTGGACAAATACGACGTTAAATTCTATAATACGTCGTTATATGAAAACCCCAACTTGGTAAGATTGAAAGATGTCGTCGTAGAAATACGAGAAAGACGTCGTTATATTTACCTTTGCCGTAGTTGTACATTAATTTAATACGGCGGTATTTTGTATTTTACCGCCGTGGATTTATTTGTAATTTTACGTCGCCTTATACGAAAACTTGGTCGTGTTAATTTCTGGGTAAAAACGACGGCTTTTTTTGAAACCGTCGTCTTTACTTTCTACGTCGGTCGGTTCATAACTTCCGCCGTTATTTGTTGGCTCCGATTTTACCTCTTGAAAATCCTATTTCAATAAGACGTCGGTTTTTTAATTAAGTACGTCGTGTTTTTGGAACAGCCATTTGAAACTCCATTTTTTAGTTGTCTAATGTGTTATTACACGGCGGTTTTATAAAACCGTCGTCTTTTAAAAAACAACGACGGTTTTCACGTAGACCGTCGTGTTTTTGTGGTCGTCTTTTTCACTTTTTGTAGTAGTGATAGTTTCTTTCATAAAACTTGAAGATTCAATAGTTATTACATAGTTAACCAATCTTTATTCTACAACAAACATAATTCCTAACAAGACCTATGTACTCCTAATCCAAACATACAAATGATGCACAACTGAAGTCTCCTCCATCATCCCTGTAAATAAATCAAAATGACAAAGAGAGAAAAAAAGCTAAGATTATAAACATAAAAAATTAGGTGGAAGAGAAATTTTACCATTGGACCATATTTCCATAGAAAACTTGTAAAATGAGCATAAAAAATACCATCGAGAACTTGCAAAAGGAAAAATATATAAATAAAATGATGGTGAAAAGAAAAGGTAACAAATTTTCAACAACAAAAAAACATACGACTGACATAGAAAACCTGCAAAAGAAAAAGTTATAAATCTGCAAGCTTCCTCATCATCTCCTGATAACCAAATCAGAAAATCTAAAAAGAAACCAGAAATATAAAAAAATATGTAAACAAACCAAACAAATCAAGAGAGACAAAATCTGAAATTAGGGAGACAAAGAACATACCAGAAACGCAAAGAGACTAATCCAAAATTCACTAGCAAGATATAGAAGGGTATTGAGAGATTAGGTGACTTTCAAATCAAACCTTTCAACCAGCTTTGATTCTCAAATACAGAACCTCCCTCTACATCTTATGGATCTGCGAAGACCTGAATCTCTCAACTCCTTCATTGATATCGATTTTTTGATGATTTTGTAGAGAGTTTCATGAGGGTGTTTTAGAGAGTGCAGGAGGGTTTCAAGGAGGGAGAGATAAGGTTTTCAGAGACGGGGGAAAATTTGAAAATTTGTCGAGCACGAATTAAGTAGCCTTTTTTTAGCGTGTTTTAAAAGACGACGCTTGTTAATGAGAGATAAGGTTTTCAAAGACGGGTGAAATTTTGAAAATTTATCGAGCGCGAATTCACTTAAGCGGCCATTTTTTAGCGTGTTTAAAAGATGACGTTTTTTTAAAAAAAACGTCATCTTTACATAAAATAGACGACGGTTTGTTATAAAAAGCGTCATCTTTACATATAATAGACGACCCTTTTTTTAAAACAACAGTCATTTTTACTTCATAATAGACGACCATTTTTTATAAAAATCATCATCTTTACCTATAATAGACGACCCTTTAAAAAAAAATCGTCATCTTTACTTTCAACTCTTTAAATACGTTTTTGGAAGGCTAAACGACCTCAAATGGCCAAAAACCACCATATGTTCCTGGCTTCATTCCCTTTTCAGAAAAGTATTATGGACCTCAATCAGAGTTCAGACAACAAAACTGCAAATTCCCTCTACGTCTCTTCTGTTCCCACTGTTTTATGCATCAAAACCGGATAACAGCCCCATACTAGTTACATGCCTCTTGAAAACATTATTTGGTAGCCCTTTATTGAATGTAACAGGCCCATACTAATTACATACATCTTTACATATAATAGGCGACCCTTTTTTTAAAAAAATCGTCATCTTTACTTCATAATAGACGACCCTTTTTTAAACAAACCATCATCTTTACATATAATAGACGACCTTTTTTAAAAAAAACCGTCATCTTTACTTCATAATAGATGACCCGTTTTAAAAAAAAAACCGTAATCTTTACTTCATAATAGACGATTCTTTTAAAAACAAACCGTCATCTTTACTTCATAATAGACGACCAATTAAAAAAAAACCGTCATCTTTACATATAATATACGACAGTTCTTTCAAAACAACCATGTCTTTAGCAAAAAAAAGGACACTTGATTTTTAAAAGATGATGCTTGTCATACCTGCTGTCATTGTTTTTTGGTTAGATTTTAACTCTGAAGAAAACTTTTTTTAATAAGACGACGCTTTTTTATTTGTGTGTGTCGTTATAAAAAAATATTCAACAGTACCTTCGTTTTTTAGTTGTTTAAGTCACTTATCCATGACGGTTTTTTGTTACCGTCATCTTTTTAAATACAATGACGGTTTTTTCTTCTACCGTCGTCTTTTTCTGGTTGTCTTTTTCACTTTTTGTAGTAGTGCTGGTCAAAAATTACATCAAAACTATATGCAATTGCACATAAGAAATGATACAGCAAAATGTAGAGTGTTGGATGTTAATACTCGTATTCAAATTCTTTAGCTAAGAAAACACCAATTCTAAGACATGTGGCTTGCAAAAGTTAACCATCAACCACTTGGATTGAAGAAACCAAAACCCGGAGGAGGTTTCTCAGTTACAGAACTTTTCTTTCTCTTTTGATGCCAACCTCAGTTCCTCCACTAACAAGCCTAAATACTCCATCATTAGATTCAGTTCATGAACTAGAATTCTTGAATAATAAAACAAATAAAAAAAAAAAAAAAAAAAAAAGAAAAAGAAATATGTAGTCTGTTTACAATTACCCACTATTATATAAGTAATTGCATGTAGGTTCACAATATGACTTAGCATTTTATATGCAATTGCACAACCATTCTAGGCCTATCTAGCCTACATGCATTAACAGCTGAAAATCGGCAATTACATGGTCTCCTTGCAATTCCTTGGCCACTGTTTGGAAATTGAATGGTTGTCAATACAAACGCTAATAACGCAAATTACATTGGATTACACATTACTCATATCACCATTAAATTTGTAACTTACATTCTAAAGTCGAATAAGTATAAGAAAAATCACGATTACACTTCATAACTTAGAGCCTAAAGCCTAATAAGCATATGATAAAAAAAAACACCTCAAATATCATCATACCATCCAATGTTAACACTAATGATCCAATGGTTCAAAATAAGTGGCCGGTCAACTGGTTCTCCCTTTTAACTCTTACATGTACTGAATTGAATGCTTATGCTCATTAAAGTATTATATGATAATGTATAGATACTCAAACAACATAATAATTAAACTATCTATATTATAAATCCTTATTTGTCACATTATCATATACATGAGAACTTTTAAGTTTATATGTCCTCAAGTTAAAAAAGTAATGTGAATATTCTTCCTAAGGCTAGTGTCACACCCCTAGTACAACATTAAATCTTTCAATCGTATAGTCATATTATTATTTTTATTTCAATAGTAATTGAAAACACATTGCTCATCTACTTTTACCTTAAATTAAGACCTACATAACAAAATGCTCAAAGGTTTGAACCACATTGAATTAATTAATGTAGAGTTTAACACTGCAGTTGAGAACCATATAAGTAATGTATATGTGATATGTTATTGTAATTAATGTAGGGCTCAGACACCATTTACCAAACATGAGCTCAGAGTGAATTACATTTTTGAAACTAGTGTATTCATATGTACATATCTGTATTTGCGCATAGACAGATTACTTTTGCAATACAGTGACTACAATTGCATGTATGTATCTCTATTTGTTTACAGACTGTCACTACTACAAAAATTAAAATAGACGACGGAAAATCAATGTCATCTAGAAGGTTTTCCAACCGTCGTAAAATCGACCACCATCTTTTTTACATAAAACAACGATGGCTATTAACTGACGTAGTTAATACATCCAACGTCCAAAACTATTACGAACTGACGTGTAATTACTATATATATAGCCTAAAATGAAATCTTCGACAACATTAGACGACGATTTTATTAAAACTAAGACGTCTAAAGACTGTTATATGTCAAGATCAAAACAAGAACTATGTACAGATAATTATCTACGTCCTAATTGAAGGAAAACAAACTTGGATAATGTTGATAAATTTATTGCAAGCGCACAATTCACACAAGTAATATAGTGATGAGTGAAGTGTCGTTCCCACGAAGAGTGATTTAATTTACTAAGTACCGATTGTGATTAACCCAAGACTTTATTTGAACAATTGATGATGAGATTCGATTGATTAATTAACTAAAACAATGATATCTTGGAGTATTCTCTCTCCTTTACTGAGAGTAAAGATTCCTTATTGTACATTCATTCGCTTCCATGAATCTATTGAGAATCCTAATGAGCATCTTTAAGCTATGCATAATTCAACATGACCCTATAGTGCCATCAAAGATTAACAACATAGCTACAAAACATATATGATGCCTCAGGTCTAAGGATTAGTTTGCACTACTGCAATTTATGAGTTCCAACTTGACATGTGAGTAAAGACTTCCATGCTGTAACTCATGTGTTGGATCGCGTTCAGTGTACTTGTTCTTTTACAAGCACCTACACATATATCGATGTATCTCCACACTTAATGACTTGAGACCTTGTCATTCCCTACATATAGAGACGATACTGGTGTACTGGTCTTTACGGAATATTGAAGCCCAATCAATATTCCTATAACCAAGAACATATTTAGGACTAGCGATGATGAGAAGTCTCCATGTATGCAATCTCATTACATAGTTCTCATATCCACTTGGGTATTTATTGGATTATGGTTATTCTACATATTGAAAGATAATATAGGATGATTTAATGTATAAGACAACCTTTCTTGCCCATTGATAACATAATATGTCTTTTATCAAAGATGTCCTTAACTCTAACTATTACATAATTAGTTGGCTTTAAGGGCATATTTCTGAGAGTCAGTTGTGAGATGGTTGTTAGGTTGTTTGATTTTCATTTGATTTTTTGTTTTTATTTATTTTTAATTATTTATATTGAAGTTAATTGTTTTTAACTTAATATTAAATATTTTTTTAATGAAGCAAACTCATGGAATGAGACATTAGAGTGAATTTGTTAACTATTGCAAATATAGTGATGAAATTGAAAAAATTGAAATCACGATGACTAAATTTGATTTCAAGCCAAAACCTAGTGACCAAAAATGTAATTAACCCTACTTATAAATTACAAGATTTGCAAATATTTAATGCATAAGTTGTATGAAATTCAAATAGTGAAGTAATAAATACTAATGCATCAGAAAGGGATAAATGTGATGCAGCTCACAAGTAGGAATCTGACGGAGGGCCGATTCATTGATTTTGGAGGTCTTGGGTAAAAATGAAAAATGAGACCTTTTGGTTTCACACTTATCTCATTTTGAACAAAAATTATAAGAAAAAGTTTCAAACTTAGGTGCTAAGTAGGTTAAAGGTTAATTTTTTTAAATGGCCCATTATATGAAAGATAAAGCAAAAGGCCCAAAAAAACATTAGTTTCAACACATAAAATGCATTTTTTGCTAGTATACTTAGTAGACTGGAGGTGTGTAGGAAGTCCCATTGTTTTAAGGGCCATGTGAGGTCGCCCAGTTCGCCCTCTTTGTGGGCCGAGCCTGATTTGACTCATTAGCTTATTAAGTCAGGCCCGGAACAAAAAGAGCATAATTAAAGATGGGCCCGACAAGTCTTATATTTTTGGGTAAGTCGGGCCAAGGTAATTCGTTCGTCGTGAGCTCATCGTCATAGCCCATGCTAACCGAGACCCAGTGGGCCAACCCATTTCTATTCCATTTACTATATTATATTTGTTTTTAGGGAAAAAAATGTTACATAATATTATTATTATATACAAATTTAACCCATTTTTTTCTTTCTAATAATAAAATTTTAAAATATCTTTTTTTAAACTCAAACAATAGTCTAACCATTGGCTTCTTTTTCAAAAAAATATAAATAAAAAGCTCCCTAACAGCTTCAAATGTCTAAAAAGTACTATCATATAGAATTAATTTGTTCCGGTCGAAGTTGTAGTAAGCCGGTTCTTATTTATATTATTTTACAAGTTCTATTCCAACTTTACCCTTATAGCACGGTCATCATCTTCTTACCATGAAAACAAATACCCCCAAAGGACGCCATGTGGACGGTTTCTCAGCAAGGGTGGGTTACACCGTGGAGACCTTACAGATAAAGACCACGGCGGCTCCACCATGGATTGATAACTCAATGCATAAATTTAAATTATTACATTAAATCTATTCTCAGGTTTATAAGCAATATAACATTAAATCTATTTTCAGATTTATATAACTATTGGCATGCTAACCATATATAACTAATCTTATGGTTGAAGCTTTTGGCTAGGGTTGAGTTTCGGAGAGGTGGGTGGAGGCTGAGGCGGCGGCTCTTGAGGGTTTTGTGCAGTGGCGTGACGGTTTCTCTTTCGTCGAAAGGTGGATTGGGTACTTTGGCCGGCGGGTCAAGAGATTGCCAGGTTGTTGTTTGAGGTAGGGGCAATGCGTCTGGTGCAAATGGTAATTTTTTTAATCTCTCACCTTTCAATTGAAGTCTCTGAAATTGTGACAAGTTAGGAACGAGGAATGTGTTGTTGTATAATTAGTAGTAAGATGAGTTTATGGATTTAGGTTAAGTTGTTGTATATATTTTTAACTACAATTCTTTTGTTGTTTCTGGTTAGTGATGGTTGCAATTGAGTTTGTTTGCAAAATACTACATCTTAGCTAAGCTTGTTGGCTTGTTGTATTCAGTTGATTATTGTTGTCTTTTTGATAGAGGTCAAGTAGAGCTCATTTGCCTTTAATGGCTCTTGGTGTTTTGATGGAGGCAACATTATTTAGAAAGAAACAGAGTAGTTGCTTAGAACATCTGTCTCATGCTTGTTTTGGCTTTGGTGAAAATGAATCCACCTTACGAGTGGTTGTTTAGAACATCTATAGGCTTTGCCGATCCTAGTGGATTTGAAAATGGTTGGGATATATGTTCAAAAATCAAGAGCTTTTTTTAGGGTTGAGGATGGGATCAATGATCTAATAACAGAGTTGTGTATAGAATGAGTGTAACTTTTAGTTTTAACAGCAATGTCTTCTACTTCTGTGATGTGTGTTATCTATTTCAGAAGAGAAGATTATACCACTTATCAGATTCGTTTAGTTGCGGTTTTTTCTTTTAATTTATTTGTTAATCAAGTTTGTCTGCCTTATTACTATGTTAAGAATTTAGAATTTAGTGAAACTGGCACTTCCCTTTGGAAGGTCTCCACGGTAGGCCCACGTGGATTGTGCAGCTTAGGCTAATGTTTTTTAAGCTTTTTCTTCGTTCCTGTGTGTGGTTCAGTCATGTGGTTTGCTATTTGCCACTGCACAGCTTTTTTAAAACCCAACATAACACCGTTCAGGCATAATAAGCCCACTCGATAACATATCCATATAGAAATGAATTGTTTCTCTTGGGCAATTCATTTTTGTAAACCTAATTGTCATCAAAGTTCAAGTCATTGCATTTTAGGCAGGCAGTTTCTCAAACAATAACCAAAGGCAGAGGCTGATTATTTGCTTAAATCAATTACAACATGTCAACATATTTGTGCTATGATAATACAGAGTAGAGCTGCTAACTTTCCCTTGCATAGATCCACATTGTGACTAATATTAATTCACTTAATTTGCATCCGCAATCAAAGTAATCCCTTCAGATTCTGAAGCACTTGATGCACAGGGACTTCGATTGTCCACACCAGCTTCACCTGCAGGAATTTGTTGTGGGTATAAGGAAGGCCTTGGAGGCATTTGGAGGCTCTCAATTTCTCCTTCAAGCATCACCACTACTTTATTCATTGAAGGGCGTTCGATAGGCTTCATTTGTATGCACCATAAAGCCACCATCATCATCTTTTTTATGATCTTCTTTTCCTCATCTGTTGCATCATCTCCTATTTCTATGTCCTTTCCTGCCTTCAACTGATCAGAAACCCATGTGGGAAAGTAGATTTGGCTAAATTGGCTTGATTGTTCTATTCCCGCATTCAGGTTTTTCCTTCTACCAGCCATTTCCATCAGTAACATTCCGAAACTATACACATCAGCTTTGTACGAAACACCTCCAATGTTTTTGTAGAACAGTTCTGGAGCTATGTATCCCATAGTTCCTCTTGCTGCAGTCAAAGATACAATGCTATTATCCAATGGGTACAGCTTTGCTAACCCAAAGTCAGATACCTTGGGAGTAAAATTCTCGTCTAGAAGAATGTTGTGAGGCTTGATGTCAAAGTGCAAAATTTGCATATCACAACCTCGATGGAGATATTCAATCCCATGAGCCACTCCAAGTGCGATTTCGAATATTTTCTGGCAACTCAAAGAGATAGCTTCTTGTTGAGAAAAAATGTATTTCTCAAGAGACCCATTAGGCATGAAATCATATACAAGAGCACGTTTTGAACCATCAACACAGAAGCCAATAAGTCGCACCACGTTAACATGGTGAATCCTTCCAATGGTAGCAACTTCATTGATAAAGTCTTGGCCATTATTAGTTTTGGTCTTGCCTAACATCTTGATGGCTACAAGGCGACCGCTGCGGAGCTTTGCCTTGTATACAGAGCCATAGCCTCCTTCCCCCAATTTGTCCTTGAAACCTCTGGCCATCTTTTTGATGTCCGAGTAAGAGTACCTTATTGGCATGAGACTATTATTACTCCGTAGAAAGTCTTCTATATTCTCATACATTGACAAGTGCCTCCTTCGCCATTTATATATTACCAGTGCAGTTAAACAACAAAAACCAAATGAAAATTTGGCTGCCAGGTATATTGCTGCATGGTTCATTAAAATGGAATTAATGAACACGAAGTATAATAATGATAAGAATAATAATAATATACTCCTTTGCATATCCATCTCAATCAAAATAAGAATATTAATTTTCCAGTGATCCAGAGGAGTATTCTTTTACCTAGGAAAGCGACTGCACATCCCAGAAGCTGGCCAAGGTATAATCCGGAATTATATAGTGGAACGAAAAGGCCTTTAAAGTGGAGGTGGTTATACATAGAGTGAAGCCCGGGTCCTGCAACAGAAATAAAGAAATCAATCGATCAATGGAATGACTAAGGTGGTTAGTCAAGCGAAAAGGCCGAAGAAAAGTAAACGTCTATTTAAATTACAGAGTTGAGGGATCCACTCGCCTATTATCTTGATTATGGACATTATGACCTTGTCGTACCAAGGGAGTACTACATTGAAAAGAAAGAAGACGGTAACATTAGTATCAAGAGAATTCTGGTTAGACCGACATAAATTATGAAATGAAAACTGTAACATTATTATCTTTAGAGGGCACTACAGTAAATAAGCATTCTTTAATATATATTTATAATTTAAAGGTTTGGCAATTGTCTAACCTTCTTCTACTTTTGGTAAGCATTGAATTCCATTGCCGGTGCTGTTCAGCTCGCAAGATTCCCCTGATCCGCAAGTTTCTGAACATGCATGACCAAGCCATGAGAGTTCAAAGCCATGCGCTATTTCATTATATATTCCTTTGCAAGACGTCATGTGCTCCTCAGTTGAAGGGGACACCATAACCATTAGTGTTATTTTGCAGGAATCCCCCAAATTGTTTGAACTTAGGCTCCAAACTGGAAATTTTATGAAATAAGAATATGCTGTTAAATTGGAGAAAGAAGAATTGGAAGCAGAATAGTTGTTGACCCCACTGATGCATGGAGCTGTTTCAACAATGAAATCGGAAGGATTCATTGGATTTTCACAGCTCAGGAAGATTATAGACATTGATGGTGTTCGGTAATTGCCAGAACTGATGTGATAATAAGGACCAGAGTAATAATAAGAAAGGTTGAAGGGGGTCAAGGAGTAGAGTGGGTGGGAGAAGTAGTTGTCCTTGATCTTGTGAACACCAGCATCCACAAGTCGGATTGTGAAGTTATTGTAATTGATTGCTTGTACGTAATACTTTCCTGATAACAAGTATAGCACTGCATGATGAGTAGTACCATTTCCCTTGGCCTCACAAGATAGCTGGAAGCTTTTGTTGCCGCAGTGTTTAGAGTCTCCTTTCAATCGGAATGGAGGGCTTATGTTAATATTTCCACAAGAACGGGTACAATCAGAGTTATCATGAGCTTTATTAGCTGTAATATTATTGGAAGCTGTTTGGGAACAAGAGGAAGGAACAAGAAGAAGAAGAAGAAGAAGGAGCACTGTGTAAGCAGCAAATAGGAGACTTCGTCCAGACATGCTGTCAGAGTACAAGGGAAATTTCCAATTTAGTGTCTAGTCTAAACTATTTAAAGAGATAAATTTTTTTTTTTTTTTTTTTTTTTTTTTTTTTTTTTTTTTTTATCAGATAAAAATTAAGAGATCACCGTAGCCGTCGGCCATTGACTAAAACATCCAGAAGGAGTGGGGCCCATGTCATCTCAAGTAATCCACACAACAAAAAGAAACCCAAGTCCATATCATATCATATCATATCATATCATCTTCAAGGATACTTGTACTCTGCAAATAATTTCTTGCCATCATGAATTTCTCACGGTGGTTGCTCATGATAGTCGTAATAGTAGTAGATGCAGTCAATGGTGGAGTAGGCCATGAAGATTGCAGAGAAACAAGATGTCACCCCTACGGCCCAGCCATCCGATTCCCATTTCGACTTAAAGGTAGGCAGCCAATCCATTGTGGCTTCCGGGGCTTCGATGTTTCATGCACTGACGACAACCGGACTATGCTCGAGATGGCATCGTCGTCAGCTAACTTCCGGGGCTTTGATGTTTATGAGATTAACTACAGATCTCATACAATTGGAGGAAGAGGTTATGATGGTTGCTTGCCAAGGGAGTTGTTTTACAGTAATGGTTCTTATCCCTTTGAATTCGTAGGCCCCGCAACCTTTTTCAGTTGTCCACCGTCAACAGTAAGAGATGAATTTTGTTCCAATTATTCTTGTCTGGCGAGATTGAGTCCATGCCATGGCAACAATTCTGGTAACCATATTTACGCTGCCTTTAATGATTATTGTTCCATTGATACCATGCCCCTAGTGTCTTGTATCAAGTTGCATAACCACACATCAGATCCTGCATATTATGATGGGATGGGAATATTGCATTGGTCCATTCCGTCATGTGAACATTGCAAAGGTATTTTACACTCCAAGTTTACTTTCCAACTACAATTTCAAGATTAATTGAAGATTCTATGCAAACTATAATTTTGGATTTCATTGATTTGAAAGCCGGCCCTTATTTCATGAACAACTTTTACAGGTCGTAATCTTAGAAACCGAAATCTGAAGATATTAGGTGAGCTATATCCGCAGACCTTCATTTAATCTAATTTCTTTTTTTCCTTCCTTTTTCTTTCTTTTATGAATATAATGGGGAGGAAGTTAATCAAGGATATGTTTGGAAGAGAGTTTAAAATGGCTAAAAATGCTTTAAAAAACGTTTGACACAAAAAGAAAATATTTGCAGGTATTTCCGCACTCTGTTTAGTTCTAATAGCGATGGGGACGACAATCTGCTATGTCTACAACTCAAACAAAAAGGAAAAAGAAAATCAGCTTAGAATTGAAAGATTTTTGGATGAATACAGAGCGATGAAGCCAAGTAGATATTCCTATGTTGATATTAAGAGGATAACAAGTCAATTCAAGGAAAAGTTGGGTCAAGGTGCCTACGGAACAGTGTTCAAAGGAAAGCTTTCCTCCGAGTTACTTGTTGCTGTGAAAATGCTCAACAATTCAAATGAAAAAGGGGAAGATTTCATAAACGAAGTGGGGACAATGTGTCAAATCCACCATGTCAATGTGGTTCGCTTGGTTGGAATTTGTGCCGATGGATTTATTCGTGCTCTTGTTTACGAATACTTACCAAATGGTTCTTTGCAAAATTTCTTATCATCAGCAGATAATAAGAATTCATTCATTGGTTGGGATAAGTTGCAAGATATCGCTCTAGGAATAGCTAAAGGAATTGAATATCTTCACCAAGGATGCGACCAACGAATCCTGCACTTCGATATCAAACCACATAATGTATTGCTAGACCAAGATTTCACTCCAAAAGTTTCTGATTTTGGTTTAGCCAAGTTTTGTGCTAAGGATCAAAGCGCAATATCGATGACTACAGCCAGGGGGACCATGGGCTACATTGCACCCGAAATCTTCTCAAGGAACTTTGGCAATGTCTCCTATAAGTCGGATGTCTATAGTTTTGGAATATTGTTGCTTGAAATGGTTGGAGGCAGGAAGAACTTTAAAGTCATGGAGGACTCCACTAGCCAAGTCTACTTCCCAGAATGGATCTATAACCTTTTAGAGCAAGGCAACGACCTACGAATCCATATCGGTGATGACGAAGGAGATGTCACAATTGCTAGGAAACTTGCAATTGTGGGTCTATGGTGCATCCAATGGCATCCAATAGATCGTCCTTCAATGAAAGTTGTAGTTCAAATGTTGGAAAGAGAAGGTGAGAATCTAGCCATGCCTCCTAATCCTTTTGCAAGTACTTCGAGTTGAAGGAGAATATAGTGAACAGATCTCTACGTTGAAGAAGCAGCTGTGTCTGTATGGATTATACCACTAACTTATGAGATGACTCTTCGAGTGTTCTTATAATAAGATTGTTATGGTATTGTTGTGTGTTAAGCAGCTAGTACTAGTTAATTAAGAAATTGGTTTGAGTTCAATAAATTTCAATGTAAAGTTTTAGATAGCAATAATTCATCAAACTTGCAGTACATGTTATAATTGAGACTAAGATAGTGTCTCTTTTGCTATATATTCATATATAATGGTGTATTTTGAATTATAGAAAGGAAAAAAAGGGTGACCCATATTGTGGTAGAGCATATACCAAAGTGAATAAAATTGTTAGTATTTATATTTTTTTTCATACAAACACTTATGAAGGAAGAAGAATCGAATAATATTGATCTTCCGTGGTAAAATAAATGATCTTAATCATTAGAACTACAAACTCCTTGTAATATTAATTTTTCTTCAACATGTAAGTATTTAGATGAGGGTACGTCAATATTTCCTGTGAACCCCTCTACTTAATCAATATTTTTAAGCTTTTATCCAAAGCTCTAACATCTTATTATTAAGATATTACAACACTAGCCATTAGTCTATGTCCACTCCACAATGTCATCTTATTAACCAAAAGATTCATGATTTAGGTCATTACTCAAAGATGATTGTTACAAAAAATTACTTAAATAAATAGAAGAACTCAATACTTCTTATAAACGATGATTACCTAAAAAATGAATAATTCAAATTATGTGATGATATAGTGAAAAAAACTCAAATATATATATTTTTTCCCCTTAGGTTTTTTTTGATAGGATCCTTTGTATTTGAATGGTCGTGTAGTTTAGATATCCAAATAAATCATTCTTGATCCACTCCCATCAACAGCACAATAAACTAGTCAGAGTATTGCGCTCAAAACTTCAAATAATCCGAAGCGTTGATTTTTTATATCATGAATTAACATTCAACATATAACTGACAATAAACTAGTCTATATATTGTTTTCAAGGGAATAGACCATTCTCTCTGCTAAACTCAAAGGTGCAGAAGATACCAAGTTTGTGCTCAAAACTGTTGATTAATATTCAAACACAGTTGTTATGAGAGGTACTTGTCTATTTATCATTGTCCACATTCCGAGCCACCCCAATGAAATTTCCTTTCAGGTGAAGAAGACTAATCAAATTTCCGAAAGGTTTTTGGGCCTAGTGAAGCAAGAAGCCAAGTGCAGGCAAGATAGAGGAAGACTTTGACCATATACTCATGTTATGTGGTTCTCATCCTATTCCAAAAGAAAAAAAGGACAAAAAGAAAAATAGAACAAAGAAAGTTCAATAAGAACTAAACACTTGTTCCACAATAGACAACTACTTAACTTGGGAATCTCTCCAACCCACTCCTCAAGTCAGGAAATATTTTCTGCATTAACGATTATTTGGACTTTTTAATACAATGCCGACCAGTGGTTTGGGTCCACTTAATAGTATCATTAAAATGAATCTGAATTATCTTCTTAGATTTCTCTCTATCATGATATACTTGACTCTTATTAGCATGCAATCTTATCAAACATAGATTATTTTTAAATAAAACAAAATGGCTGCACACCCAAAACAAACTTTACGAAACGTTAAAACAGATTGTTGCTCTCTTCCCATCGCCTCCCCCTTTCACCTTCAAAAAGCAAACCAAACCATACAAGAAGATCCAGCAGCTCATAGCTATGGCATGTTCTTCAAATTTCACACTGCAACATGTTTAAAGAATACAAGTGTCTTAGTTACTCAATTCAATTTTGCTTCAATATCTTGCAATTTCTCTCACCATACACAAGATTTTCTTCCTCCATTCCAAGTACGAGATACGATGGTTTTAAAAGAAAAACATATGAAATAATCAAATCTGACAATTTGCCCATTAATCAAAACCTAATAAAGTTCACAAGTAATCTTCGGTAGTTTCCCATATATATTATAAGCTAGAGTTAGTTTTTTTTTTTTTTTTTTTTTTTTTTTTTTTTTTTTTTTTTTTTGGCCAAGATTGGAGATTTGATTGTGTCTCGGTGCTTACCCACCCAAAATTCATGGTATCTTCCAATTTGTTACTATAAGAAAAATATTATGTTAAATTTCAGAGAGATAGGTCATCGGCCCACTACTAACAACACCAATATTGTTCCCAACTTAACCACCTACAAAGCCCAGTAAGTGTGAGATTTTATCACAAAAGTCCTTAAAAGTCACTTTACAAAGGGCTAAATTTGTCCTTAAAATTTTGAAGATAAGGTGGGTGGGGAAATAGGAGCACTCGGCATCTAATTGCGATAAAAGAATAATAGATGAACATATTACTTCATATAAATAATAATAATAATTCATGATAATAATTAAATGAATAAACGATTTTTTATTTGGCTAATTTTTTTATAGCTCTTGAGTTTATATATATCTCCAGATAAATGATTCTTGGTCCACTCCCATCAACATGACAATAAATTAATCTATATATTGTTTTCAAGGGAATAGAGCCATTCTCTCCACTAAATCAAAGGTGCAGAACATATAGTTTTGTGCTCAAAACTATTGACTAATATTCAAACACAGATGTTATGAGAGGTATTTATCTATTTGTCGTTGTCCTCATTCTAAGACACCCCAAGGAAATTTCCTTTCTGGTGAAGAAGACTAATGAAATTTCCTTTCTTGTAGGCAACATAGAAGAAGACTTTCACTATATACTCATGTTATGTGGTTCTCATCCTATTCCAAAAGAAAAAAAGGACAAAAAGAAAAAAAAAGTTCATTGCCAAGTTTCTTATCAACATATAATAAGAATTCATTTTTTAGTTGCAAGATATCGCTTTTGGAATAGCCAAACGAATTGAATATCTTTGCCTAGGGTGTCACCACCGAATCCTCCACTTCCGATATAACACCACATAATATGTATTTGCCAGATATCCAAAAAAAAATAAAAGAGTTCATACAATGCTAACCAGTCGTTTGGGTCCACTTAATAATATTATTAAAATGATCTGAAGCGTTCATTTTTTAGATCATGAATTAACATTCAGACACAACTGACAATAAATTAGTCTATATATTGTTTTCAAGGGAATAGATCATTCTCTCCACTAAACTCAAAGGTGCAGAAGATACCAAGTATGTGATCAAAATTGTTGATTAATATTCAAACACAACTATGTCTATTTATCATTGTCCACATTCTGAGCCACCCCAAGGAAATTTCCTTTCATATGAAGAAGACTAATGAAATTTCCAAGAGGTTTTTGGGCCTAGTGAAGCAAGAAGCCAAGTGCAGGCAACGTAGAGGAAGACTTGACCATATACTCATGTTATGTGGTACTCATCCTATTCCAAAAGAAAAAAAGGTCGGAAAGAAAAATAAAACAAAGAAAGTTCAATGAGAATTAAACACTTGTTCCACAATAGAGAACTACCTAAGGTTGAGAATCTCTCTAACCCACTCCTCATGTCAGGAAATATTTTCTGCATTAGTGATTATTTGGAAAGTGGGTTATATGGCCTTTCATGGGACCAAGTTGGGCTTTTAGGACTTAGGCATTTCTTCGGGCTAATTTGGTCGGTTTTACTACCTCGACCCAAGCCCACTCACACGGGCCGGACTATTAGGGCTTCAACGTGTTGTATAGAATTTGGTTGGGCTGGGTTGGGCTACATTGGGTTACTTAAGTTGGACTGGGCTAAGGCTGTTTTTTTTTTGTTGAGAATTTCATGATAAACTAAACATTTATAAAAGATTAATTAACATAATATATATATATATTAATTATAACATGTAAACATATTTATGCTAGGATCAAATACAGAGTAAAGCTGCTAACTTTCCCTTACATAGATCCATATCTTGATTAATATTAATTCACTTCATTTGCATAAGCAATAAAAGTAATTTCTACAGATTCTGAAGCACCTGATGCACAGGGACTTGGATTGTCCACACCAACTTCATCTGCAAGAATTTGTTGTGGATATAAGAAAGGCCTTGGAGGCATGTGGAGGCTCTCAATTTATCCTTCGAGCATCTCGACTACTTTATTCATTGAAGGGCGTTCGATAGGCTTCATTCGAATTTTCATAACACCTTGACAGTGTGTGTGAAAAAAACTCTCCTCTCCTACTGTCACTTATAGAAATAAATACATATTATAAAATTTAAAATAAAAAAATCTCATTCGAGCTGAGCCCATTTGTAATTTCCAAAATTTGGAGTTAGGCCTAAAAAGGAGAGTTTGAAGCCGAATATTGGACTCTCAGGCCTAATTGGGTGTGGGTATTGGGCCTAACGCACAATATTCGTCAAAGAAATATGCATAAAATGTTTCTTCGCTAGATTTTTTAATTCAACAAAGAAATTTAAAGCATAGTCCAATAGATGAAGAAAATAATCAGACTTCCATAACTACTCTCATCTCATGGCTTTGAAAAGAGAAAACACATTAGATTCTTTGCTTTCTTTCTGGTCATTCCATTTTCCACAGTTTAGCTGTTTGGAAAAATCCGTGCTTGAAATCTCCCATCAATGATGTCTTCATCTTTTAGTTTTGCTTTATTGAACCCCCTACTTTTCTAGTTTGTCCCTTTATTTTCTGATTTAAAATATTTCCTGTAAAGGATATCATCTAGTTTTAAGCATGAAATTATGAAAAAGATAAAAGAAACAAAAGACGATCAAGGATCGAAGAAGATCTTGCTGCGTCTTTATACACGTGCAATACGATTTTAAGGAGACGTGCTTTAACAAATTTACAAACAGGTACATAATAAGCAAGCCAATTGGTCTGAAGGGATATCCTTTGCTTGTGTGGCAAGACCAAGTCTTGTTCTAGGATATCCTTAGCTTGTGTGGCATGACAAAGCCTTTGTTCTTTGAGATGATCATGAGCCACAAATGATGATATCCTTAGCTAGAGAATTTAAGAAATGTGTTTTCTGTGTCCCACTAATTATGTTATTTGTTTTGTTAACACGTACCGTGTCAAGGGTCTACGGCACACCTCATCAAGGGTGTCCGGTTCTCATCACACACGTCGGCAACACATCGCAAAAAAAACAAAAAAACAAAAAACAAAAGAACAGGAAAAAAAGAAAAAGAAAAAGGAAATATCTTTTAAGATCCCCCTGTAATGAATGATGGCAAACATCCAAAGATATATCCACTAGACAGTTTTTTATTGAAAGAAAATCGCATTGAATTGAAAAACAAGGAAAATTACAACCGACCTGCAACTTTTTTGTAACAAAAATGGAAACAAATCATCTTATATATTTTGACAGAAAAAAATAGCATTTATTAAGGTATTGCTTCTTCTTCAATCCTTGCTTGGAAAAAATAATCATTCCTGATTTGTTCCATGAAGAATGCGTCAAGTTATTTTAAAAAATAACAATAAAAATCGCTATATATATATATATATATACTAGAGAACTATCCATTGTACATACTGTGTACCATTAGGGTTAAATCTTATAGTTTGCAGAGCTTTCGTGTACGGCTGCTCTCCTATATTCAAACGTTTTGTTCAGTCATGGAGATGATCATGCATCCGGTGAGTAGTTTTGCCGAACTTTAATTCATTTATTTCAATCATAAAATAGTTGATTCATGCTTTGATTACTAGATATATTAGGTTGACTTCATATTTTTCCATGACAATCTTTTTCTGTTATTTTCAAGAAAGAAGATAGCTAAATTTATTTTCTTCATAGGAAAACGGAAAACATTTATTGTAGGAATTCATGAATTTTTCATGGAATTATATAATCGTGGGAATGTGAATGCATCGGATTCTATCAAACCTTTTTTAATTATTACTCAAATTCTATTTTTGCTTACTCTAACTTTGTTTCGCTATATGTTTTCACACTAGACCCTTTATCAAACTCCCTGTTGGTAAGTTATCTCACACTAGTCCGCATAAGAAAGGCCGTTCAAAGTGGAGGCTCTCGATTGTCCACACCAACTTCATCTGCAGGAATTTGTTGTGGGTATAAGAAAGGCCTTGGAGGCATTTGGAGGCTCTCAATTTCTCCTTCAAGCATCTCCACTACTTTATTCATTGAAGGGCGTTCAATAGGCTTCATTTGTATGCACCATAAAGCCACCATCATCATCTTCTTTATGATCTTCTTTTCCTCATCTGTTGCATCATCTCCTATTTCTATGTCCTTTCCTGCCTTCAACTGATCAGAAACCCATGTCGGAAAGTAGATTTGGCTAAATTGGCTTGATTGTTCTATACCCGCATTCAGGTTTTTCCTTCTACCAGCCATTTCCATCAATAGCATTCCGAAACTATACACATCGGCTTTGTACGAAACACCTCCAATGTTTTTGTAGAACAGTTCTGGAGCAATGTATCCCATGGTTCCTCTTGCTGCAGTCAAAGATACAATGCTATTATCCAATGGATATAGCTTTGCTAACCCAAAATCAGAGACCTTGGGAGTAAAATTCTCGTCTAGAAGAATGTTGTGAGGCTTGATGTCAAAGTGCAAAATTTGCATGTCACAGCCTTGATGGAGGTAATCAATACCACGGGCCACCCCAAGTGCGATTTCAAATATTTTCAGGCAACTTAAAGACGCATCTCTTTGTTGAGAAAAAATGTATTTGTCAAGAGACCCATTAGGCATGAAATCATATACTAGAGCACGTTTTGAACCATCAACACAGAAGCCAATGAGTCGCACAACGTTAACATGACGAATCCTTCCAATTGTACCAACTTCATTAATAAAGTCTTGCCCATTAGTTTTGGACTTACCCAACATCTTGGTGGCTACAAGGCGACCACTGCGGAGCTTTGCCTTGTATACAGAGCCATAGCCTCCTTCCCCCAATTTGTCCTTGAAACCTCCGGTCATCTTTTTTATGTCCGAGTAAGAGTACCTTATTGGCATGAGATTATGATTACTCCGTAGAAAATCTTCTATATTGTCATACATTGACAAGTGCCTTCTTTGCCATTTGTATATTAGCAGTGCAATTAAACAACAAAAACCCAATGAAAATTTGGCTGCCAGGTATATTGCTGCATGGTTCGCAAAAGTGGAATTAATGAACACGAAGTATAATATAATATACTCCTTTGCAAATCCATCTCAATCAAAATAAGAATATTAATGTTCCAGTGATCCACACAAGTTTTCTCTTACCTAGGGAAGCGACTGCACATCCCAGAAGCTGGCCAAGGTATAATCTGTAATCATACATAGGGAAACGCCGTTCAAAGTGGAAGAGCGAATATATTTTCTCAAGCCCGGGTCCTGCAACAGAAGTAAAGAAATCAATCGATCAATGGAATGACTAAGGTGGTTAGTCAAGCGAAAAGGCCAAAGAAAAGTAAACGTCTATTTACAGAGTTGAGGGATCCACTCGCCTACTTTCTGGATTATGTGCCTTATGATCTCGTCGTACCAAGGGACTACATTGCGAAAGAAGACAGTAATATTATTACATAGTTTCAGAGGGCACTATGGTTAGACCAACATAAATTATACACAAATTATGAAAAGAAAACTGTAATATTATTATCTTCATGAGCCAGGGTGCTACGTACACATTGAAAAGAAAACTGTGACTGTTGGAAATCACAGTTTAACTTCCAAGGGTAAAACTGATATTTAACGTAGTTTGAGAGGGCACTATAGTAAATAACTCATCTTTAATATATAATTTATAATTTAAAGGTTTGGCAATTGTCTAACCTCCTAGTGGTGAGCATTGAATTCCATTGCCGGTGCTGTTCAGCCTGCAAAATTCCCCTGATCCGCACTTTCCTATACATGCATGACGAAGCCATGAGAGTTCAAAGCCATGCGCTATTTCATTATATATTCCTTTGCAAGACGTCATGTGGTCCTCAGTTGAAGGGGACACCATAACCATTAGTGTTATTTTGCAGGAATCCCCCAAATTGTTTAAACTTAGGGGATCCCCAACCGGAAATTTTATGAAATAAGAATATGCTGTTAAATTGGAGAAAGAAGAATTGGAAGAAGAATAGTTGTTGACCCCACTGATGCATGGAGCTGTTTCAACAATGAGATCGGAAGGATTCATTGGATTTTCACAGCTCAGGAAGATTATAGACATTGATGATGCATCTGGGTAATAATCATAAGGACCTGTATAATCAGAGTAATAATAATAAGAAAAGTTGAAGGGGGTCAAGGAGTAGAGTGGGTGGGAGAAGTAGTTGTCCTTGATCTTGTGAACACCAGCATCCACAAGTCGGATTGTGAAGTTATTGTAATTGATTGCTTGTACGTAATACTTTCCTGATAACAAGTATAGCACTGCATGATGAGTAGTACCATTTCCCTTGGCCTCACAAGATAGCTCGAAGCTTTTGTCGCCGCAGTGTTCAGAGTCTCCTTTCAATCGGAATGGAGAGCTTATGTTAATATTTCCACAAGAAGGGGTACAATCAGAGTTATCATGAGCTTTATTAGTTGTAATATTATTGGAAGCTGTTTGGGAACAAGAGGAAGGAACAAGAAGAAGAAGAAGGAGCACTGTATAAGCAGCAAATAGGAGACTTCCTCCAGACATGCTGTCAGAGCAGAAGAAAGAGATTTTCAATTTAGTACAGTTAATTGAAACCTTTAAAGAGATAATCAGATTAAAAAAAATTAAGGAGATTCACTATTATACCCAATATAGGGGCTCAAATTATAAAAATACCTCATATGAAATAGACTTTAGAAACACACCCAAAGCCCATTTATCACATAACAAAAAAGAAAACCCAAGTCCATATCATATCATATCATCTTCAAGGATACTTGTACTCTGCAAATAATTTCTTGCCATCATGAATTTCTCACGGTGGTTGCTCATGATAGTCGTAATAGTAGTAGATGCAGTCAATGGTGGAGTAGGCCATGAAGATTGCAGAGAAACAAGATGTGGCCCGGGAGAACCAGCCATCCGATACCCATTTCGACTTAAAGGTAGTCAGCCATTCCATTGTGGCTTCCGGGGATTTGATGTTTCATGCACTGACGACAACCGGACTATACTTGAGTTACCATCGTCGTCAGCTAAGTTCCGTGTTTATGAGATTAACTACAAATCTCATGCAATTAGTGGTTATTATGATGGTTGTTGCTTTCCTAGGGAGTTGTTTTACAGTACTGGTTCTTATCCGTTTGAATTCGTAGGCACCGCAACCTTATTCAGTTGTCCACCGTCAACGGTAAGAGATGAATATTGTTCCTATGATTATCATCGTCTGGCGAGATTGAGCCCATGCCATGGCAACAATTCTGGTAACCATATTTACGCTGTCCTTGGTGATTATTGTTTCATTGATAACATGCCCCTAGTGTCTTGTATCAAGTTGCATGACTACACATCAGATCCTGAGATGGAAGAATTATTATTGCATTGGTCCATTCCATCATGTGAACATTGCAAAGGTATTTTACACTCCAAGTTTACTTTCCAACTATAATTTCAAGATTAATTGAAGATTCTATGCAAACTATAATTTTGGATTTCATTGATTTGAAAACCGGCCCTTATTTCATGAACAACTTTTACAGGTCGTAATCTTAGAAGGACAAATCTGAAGATATTAGGTGAGCTATATCCACAGACCTTCATTTCATCTATTTTTTTTCTTCCTTTTTCTTTCTTTTATGAACGTAATGGTGAGGAAATTAATCAAGGGTATGTTTGGAACAGAGTTTAAAATGGCTAAAAGCTTTAAAAAAAATGTTTGACACAAAAAGAAAATATTTGCAGGTATTTCCGCACTCTGTTTAGTTCTAATAGCGACGGGGACGACAATCTACTATGTCTACAACTCAAACAAAAAGGAAAAAGAAAATCAGCTTAGAATTGAAAGATTTTTAGATGAATACAGAGCGATGAAGCCAAGTAGATATTCGTATGCTGATATTAAGAGGATAACAAGTCAATTCAAGGAAAAGTTGGGTCAAGGTGCCTACGGAACAGTGTTCAAAGGAAAGCTTTCCTCCGAGTTACTTGTTGCTGTGAAAATCCTCAACAATTCAAATGAAAATGGGGAAGATTTCATAAACGAAGTGGGGACAATGTGTCAAATCCACCATGTCAATGTGGTTCGCTTGGTTGGAATTTGTGCCGATGGATTTATTCGTGCTCTTGTTTACGAACACTTACCAAATGGCTCTTTGCAAAATTTCTTATCATCAGCAGATAATAAGAATTCATTCCTTGGTTGGAATAAGTTGCAAGATATCGCTCTAGGAATAGCTAAAGGAATTGAATATCTTCACCAAGGATGCGACCAACGAATCCTACACTTTGATATCAAACCACATAATGTATTGCTAGACCAAGATTTCACTCCAAAAGTTTCTGATTTCGGTTTAGCCAAGTTTTGTGCTAAGGATCAAAGCGCAATATCGATGACTACTGCAAGGGGGACCATGGGCTACATTGCACCCGAAATCTTCTCAAGGAACTTCGGCAATGTCTCCTATAAGTCGGATGTCTATAGTTTTGGAATATTGTTACTTGAAATGGTTGGAGGCAGAAAAAACTTTAAAGTCATGGAGGACTCCACTAGCCAAGTCTATTTCCCAGAATGGATCTATAACCTATTAGAGCAGGGCAACGACCTACGAATTCATATTGGGGACGATGAAGGAGATGTTACAATTGCTAGGAAACTTGCAATTGTGGGTCTATGGTGCATACAGTGGCATCCAATAGATCGTCCTTCCATGAAAGTTGTAGTTCAAATGTTGGAAAGAGAATGTGAGAATCTAGCCATGCCTCCTAATCCTTTTGCGAACACTTCAGGTTGAAGGAGAATTAAAGAACAGACCTCTACGGTGAAGAAACACTTCTGCCTGAATAGATTATACCACTCACTTCTAAGACGAGTCATCGAGTGTTATTGCAATAAGATTGTTATAGTATTGTCGTGTTAAGCAGATTGTATAATTAAGAAAATGGTTTCAGTTTCAATAAATTTCAATGTGAAGTAATTTATTTTTGGTCGAACAATGTGAAGTAATGGATAGTAATAATTCATCGAAACTTGATGTACATGTTATAATTACGTAACATGATGTCTTTTTCGCTTTTTTCATTCATCTGCAAATCAAAAGTCAGGTGTATCTATTGTTTACTTCCACCCCTCAATGGGACAATAAACTAGTCTATTCATAGTTTTAACGGAATAAACTAAACTAAAACAGAGCTGTTATAGACAATAACATTGTTTTAAGATAATAAACTAGTCTATTCATTGGACGTATTGTTTTCAAAACTGCTGAATAATATTCAAACAGAGCAGTTATAGAGGTAATTTGTCTATTTATCAATGTCCAGATGCTGAGATACCCCGAGGAAATTTCCCTTCAGGTCAAGAAGACTAATGAAATTTCCAAAAGGTTTGAGGGCATATAATATATAGTGAAGGACTTGACCAAGTCAACCAACACATATATTTATTTTATCTTTTATTTAAATTATTTGAAAATAATAATAATAATAAATAAATAAATAAAAAGACTAGTGAGGTTTCAATGGTGGTTGGTCTTTTAAGTTAACAAACTTACTTGGACATCGATAAGTACAATTCTTTTTGTTTATTGTTTATTGTTTTTGGGTTGTTTTGCATATGAAGTTTAGTACGTGTTGACGTGTACTATAGTTACGACATTTTATGTGGACATCCTAAAAATATTAAATTGAAAATCAAAGTCGTACACCAGAGCGCGTATGCATTTATTGACAAAAAGTATTTTAGAAGAGAAAATATTTATGGCCAAAAAAATGCCATTTTTCCCTTACTAGATCAGAAAGAAGAAGTGTTACGAGGAAATGTGATAATTTGGTTAAAAATAACTTTTGGCATTTTGATGTAGCTTGGAGTAAAAGATACCCCATTCAATTGCATTGAAAACTTCAAATTGATAAGAAAATAATTATCAAGAATGTTGCTATTTTCACCCACATGTTCTATTTCCCACCGACCTTATTTTCAAAATTTTAAAGACAAATTTACCCCTTTATAAAATAACCTCTAAGGACTTAATAAAAAACTCTTTAACCCATCTATTCTACCAAACAATAAATTAAAAAAAGCCTAACTCCTCAGCATGACTTTTAACTTTTTAGATCAAGTACAAATGAATTTAAAATATATAACTTCCGTGGATAGGAAAAGGTATATCCATCATAAAGTGGTACATAACCACCTAGCAAAAGACACATGATTCTCGGTTTTAGAGAATGGTTTTCTGCAAAGTTTAGTAAGACACAACCATACTTTATAAAATAATTTGTTTTAGTTTTTGTTTGATATAAGAAGCAAAGTTTAATACATACCATGGTTATTATAATTTGAATTATAATTGTTCAAGCACTTTTAGAATGTTATATATGTGATATAATTTTAGTACTAGTTCAATTGCATAAAGCAACAAAAGTGCTAAAAGAAATTGATTGGAAAATCAAGGATTAGTTTTATTGAAATCAATCAACTTTAAATGAATATTGGAGATGCAAAGGAGTTATTGCATTGATATTCATATGGGACATTGCTAAGAACAATTTTTATAATGTCTAGGTTTTAACTATGGATTGAAAAAGGTACTCAATCTTGATAAAGATGAGTAGGAAATCTAATAAAGATGAATATGACATAATACTAGTTGAAATGTCAAGGTATAATCCAAGTCATGTTACTAAACGGATCCTTGAAGGATAAATAAAGAAAGATCTTTGATAACATGAATTATCAAAATTTATATTGCCAAGTATTTGAAAAGGCAAGGAAATTAATTTAAGGACATAGCTATGTGAAGATATCAAGCATATATATCATATATATTAGAATTTGATTTTGTAAGTAAGTTAAACTTACAAAGGTTTGATGTGAGACATCAATGGGATAGTGTTAAAGTCCAATTTTATTAAATCATCAATGGTGGAAACTCAACTCAACACTTGATGAAACATCATGTTCTTGAGTTCAATGAGCGAAGTACATCATATGTAGTGGTTGCAAGCACTAAGTGTTCTAAGGAAAAGGAGAACATGTTATATTTGAGTCCAAGATGATGTTTATTTTGCTATATTCATCAGCTGTATTTTGAATTAAGGAAGAAAAAAAAGGTTGACCCATGATACATGCTATAATTAATTTGAGGATATAAAGCCATATTGTGGTTGAGCATACCAAAGTGAATAAAATTGTTAGTATTTATATTTTTGTGATACAAACACTTGAGAAGAATAATGGAATGCAAAGAACCCATTAGTATAGTGGTTTGGAGTGATTGCTTTTTCATGCGTCTTGAGTTCAAGTCCTAGCATCTGTGTAGTGTGTGTGAATTTAGATTATTATTACTCCTATCAATAGAAAAGGCCCTCAAAAAAGAAAAAGAAGAAGAATGGAATATTGATCTTCCGAAGTAAAAAGTAAATGCTCTTAATCACTAGAGACTGCAAACTGCATGAAATATTAATTTTTCTTCAATGTGTAAGTGTAGTGTTTTTGTGTTTTAAGTGTAATAATTGGATGAGAGCATGTCAATATTTCTGGTGAATGCCTCTACTTAATTATTATTTTTAAGTTTTTATCAAGAAGCTCTAAGCTCTTATTATTAAGTTATTACAACACTAATGACAAGACCCGACCCAAATTTCAATTTGGAATTTGTGGGAGTCCCTTTTTTTAAATGTTGAATAAGAAAAATAAATGTTATTATTCTTAAGTAATTATCTTGGTAAGAAGGAAAAGTATATGTTTATAATACCATTTCAATAGTTATATGAATATTATTTCATTAAATATATATATATATGTATATACATTTTTTTCGAATATTAAAAAAAAAAAAAAAAAAAAAAAAAAATTATTCCTTGGATGCTATTAGATGGTTATTGGGTGCTTTATATATATATATATATATATATATATTAATAACATGGATTAAGAGTTTAGACGTGGCATTCTTACATTGTTTTCTTGGAGAGAAAGATTGTTCTCTCTTATCTTAATTTGGAGATATATTTAAATTAGTATGCTGGAGGTGGCTTTTTCCATTAAATTAGTTGATGCATTACCATGCATTTGGACAGCTCATGCTTACAATATGGTGACTAGGCTTTATCTTAGCTTGAGGAGGAGTTTATAAGTTCAATAGGTGGCATAGCCTTTGGAAATATATCTCCTGGCGTTGACACATATCAGCTTATATAAAAGAGTGGCAACCAAGTTATCTTTTTGTATAGATAAGATAATGGCCTTTGTTATTATCCTCTCCATTGTTACCGCCATCTCACCACCTATAAATAGGAGTGTTAATAAGGAAGAGATATCATGCAATGAGAGAGAGAGAGAGAGAGATGATGAAATTCTTGGAAGAGATACAGGGCTTAGCTTGTATTTTCTTAACTTGGAGCAATGATTTGGAATCGAGGTAGGGATTTCATGGGGGCCTTTACGGGGATTGATCTAATTAAATTTCTTGAACTCTATATCATGTGTGATATTGTATATAGGATATTTATGTATTGTGAACTATTTGAATAATGTTGGCATAATTATATCATGTCATGGAAATTGGTTGGAGTTGTTGGGTTGAGAAAATAATGATGGAAAATAGGGTAATGGAAATAGTCTTTTGTGTAGTTGAGTCTAACTCTTGGGAGGTACCAGGTCTCAGGGATCCTATAGTGCACATGGTTTTTATTGGGTGATTCGGGACTGGCGAAAGAGGGATAGACAAGATGACTAACAAAAGGAGAATTATGGGATGATTGAAATAGGTGTTAATTCATATAAATGGGCATTCGGGACTAAGTGGTATAAGCATGGTATGGGATGTGCAGGTTTGCTTGTCCAGTTATATGAATTAACGGGATTAGATGAAGAGCATTCATGCATTAATATTATTAATGTGATATTTGGTTGTGTGATTGCATGTCACTTAATTTAGTTATATCAATCTACTGTGGTAATGTCTCATGTCCCTACTGAGCTGTGGTTGCTTACCCCTCACCCTGTTTAATTTTTCAGATAAATTAGTAGGCAAGACAAGGACTAAACCAGTTGAGGCTGAATTATATGAGAGTGATAGAGCTTTATTTTTTTTACTTGTAAAATTGTAAGATTTTGGGAGCTATTTTTATAAGAGAAGTTTATTTTAAACCATGTTTCGGCTTCTTTTTATTTTATTTTTTCACGCACCAGGCGCGGGGTTTCTATCGACCTTCGGTCCGGGGCGTGACAGAATGGTATCAGAGCTTTAGGGATTAGATACCTTTAGGGATTCTATCACTTTCTGGAAAAAAAAAGAAAAAAAGGGTCTCTGAAGTCCTATACCAAAAGGTCAAGTACAACTAGAGGAGTGTTTTTAGTTCTTGGACCCAGGCCAAAAAGTGGTCAGAGTGGCCTGACACACGGCCAAGTCGCCGACCAAATTGGGTGTCTAGACTCTTCAAACCACATAATCGACCCAAACCAACTACATAAACGGATAGAACATGGAAAAAGGATGAAAATCCATACCTTACTTGACGGAGCAGCCGGAGTCGCTGGAAAATGCCTAGATATCGGCCAGCGTCAAGGGAGTGTTTTGGGTCGGGTTTCAGTTAAAAAATCCAGTTGTTCTTGAAGTTTTTGAGTTCGACTGAGGGTTGGGTTAGGTAGAGGAGACCTAGACGAAGATTTTGTGGGTGGTGGTGCCGCTTGGAATGACTGGATGGTGACAAATTTCGCCGAAGAAGATGAATAGTCATTGTGTAACAGCGACTGTGTTGAGAGGGAGAGATGCGCGAGGGGAAGGAAAATTTGACTTTTAACACTTAACTTGTATGGTTGTGCCCTTGCACTTCTACAAATCGTAACTTTCTCGTTTCAACTTTGATTTGGGCCTACTACGTGTCTATGAACTCGTGAGCTCACCTACTACGTGTCTTTGAACTCGTGAACTTGTCATAACTATGGGAGATGTTAGTATTCTTGGTGGCAGTAGAAGAGTTGAGTTCACTATCCTTTTTAGCAAGGGAACGTTTCAACTTAGATATATTCTCCCTTAGTCCAGACATCTTCTTTTCATAACGGATCTACTCAACTGAGAGCTTGCCAGTCAGAACAGCATTCTTCTTCTCTAACTCGCTGAGTTGAGCAGAAGAATGGGTAACAGCAGATGAGTTTCAGATGGCCTCGATAGCAAATACTACTCATTTTTTAAGCAAATGAACAACCGTTTCCTTTTGTTTCTCCAAGGAAAGACTTGAGAATGTGCCAAGGTTACCAGCCTGATGGATATGATCAACCAGCTTGACGTAAGCAGACGGGCTTGACAAGAAGTACGTCTTAAGCAGATCAGATACACCTGTATCCCCTGTAGGGTTGGACTTGTCAGCCTTGGGATTAGTTATTCGTATTTCAGAAGAACCCTTCACCCGGGCAGATGACTTTTTTGCCTTCTTGGCCGCCGCCATCCTCGCCTCCAAATGAGTCAACGAAGCCAAATAAGCTCAATGTTTGACTACTCATGGCTCAACAATTGGATTGCTATGGTTAGGCGGAGGAGGGCCTTTGGCCAACACACCCTGGTGTGGTCTTTTCACTCCGTGTTATTTTGCAAAGAGAAAGACGAATATTCTCTAGGGAGAAAAATCACTCCCACAACAACCATATTTATGTTGTCCTTGGTGAAGATTATTCCGTTGATGATTATCCAATTGATGAAATGCCCCTGGTGTCTTGTACCAAGATGCATGACTACACATTAGATCCTGCATATATGTTTGAAATAAAAACAAGGTACATTGATGGTCTGAAGTTGCATTGGTCCATTCCATCATGTGAACATTGCGAAGAGATGGGCAAGACATGTAGATTCATTCCAAGTGTACTTTCTGACAAGGGTTTCTGATCATTTGAACATTAACTAGTTTGTCTTTCATTGATTTGAAAAACCTAGTCCTGATTTCATAATTAACTTTTACAGGTCATAATCTTGGGAGGACAACCCTAAAGATAATAGGTGAGCAATTCGCAGGCCTTCATTACTTTTATGTTTTTGTGCGTTCTTTCTTTTTATGAAGGATAAGGGAGGAGGTCGAATAGAGGAAATTAAGGACATGTTTGGAAATGCCTTGAAAATGGCTAAAAATACTTTTGATAACATTTGACAGAAAAAGTTAGAAATGCTTCTATGTTATTGAAGCACTTGTAAAGTGAGTTTTTCAGGAAGCACTTGAATTTTTAATACAAATCTTAGACGTGAACAAAAGTGCTTACCACAAAAGTGCTTATGAATACAACATTCAGCTATCTAACTATGATCAAATAAATAGATACACACAACATTTCCTATAAACAATGAAAATATTCACAGAATAATTAAATGGTTAAAGGATTTTTAATTTGATTTTGTTTTTTGTTTTTTTGTATTTTGTTTTTGTTTCCATAGATGTATCATGAATAATGACCATTAGTGGAGTTATTAAGATGCAAGGAGATGTAGCTGCACCTTTTTCCTCGCCAAAAAATCCTATGGGATGCCAAAATCTGCCCCTCTGCTATAGTGCCCACCATGTGTTCGACTAAATGCCTCAAAAAGACTTTGCCCACTGTCTAAAGGAATTAGTACCAATTAGTTTATTACGTATAAATTATAGTGTATTTGGTTGTCTAATTTTCTTTTTGTGGCTTTTAGCCTTTTCAATATTGCCCTTCTCTTGAAAATTTACTTACTCCACCGTTAATGATTACCTAAAACATGAATGGTTCAAATAATGAGATGACCTTATTAACTTACTAATTGAATCTGCGCTTAGCGCTCTTCTAGATATCCAAATAAACGAGCCTTGGTCGGCAGGACAATAAACCAGTCTATTTTTTTGTTGCAAGAGAATAGACTATTTTCTCCACTAAACTAAGAAGTTTTCAGATATTGTGCTCAAAACTGCTGAATTTTTAAACAAAATTGTTAAACTATGTTTATACCATATTTGACCAAGCAACTAGAAGCAACTCTAGGCAAAGCAAAGAGTCCCACATTGGAATATTACAAGAAGTGAATGCTCCCCATCACCTATAAAAGAAGACCACTCACCCCTTAGAAAAGGATCCTTGGGCTGGGCTTGATATTTAGTCATGGCCTTCTCATTTCTTACATTTAAATTTGGGTCCAACCCCATGTACAAATGTAAATACACAATATTATAATAATGAGAATATACTTCTCCGTGGACGTAGCCCATTCATTAAGGGTGAACCACGTATATCTTGTCTTCTGTATGTTTATCGCTTGCTCCAATCCTCACACACTTGGTGAAGGTCCTCACCTTCACCCATCATCCATCACACCTCATCACTAAGTTGGCCTCAAAAGTGCCGAACCATTTTTGAGCGTCAACAGTTTGGCGCCGTCTGTGGGAATCGACACAAAGAGCTTCTGTTATTCTCCCCCTTTTTAGTGCCCTTCGGCAGATACCTTCGGCAGTGCCCTTCGGCACCCCTACAATCAGCATCACCTAACTTGCCGAACGGCAATACCATAATGGAGCAACCATGAGGGTCAAGAGAGTAACATGCAGAAGATAAATCCTTGCAATATAATAGTCATAAGAAGAGGAAATACAGAGACCACCCTAGCTTTTCATTACATGCCATACCGTTCGGCATGTTCCTTGGAAAGCATTATTGGAGGGAGCCCGCATTGCATACCTTACTAAGGAGGTCTGCCGACATGCATGGCGAATATCAAGATGATAACCACCAAAAGGCACTCAGCCATGCAATTACATAAAAAGCTGAGAGAGTCCTACCGTACGGCACCATGCAAACAATTGATAAAGATATCTAAACCTCTGGTTTTATCGGTTACCATTCAAAAGGATATCAATACGACCACATCACGATCATCATTCTCCTAAAAAGATAAGTGCAATAGTCCTTATCTTTTTTATCTTTTCGTCATTTTGTTGAGATCATACCAGGCTCACTTGTGGTTCAGAACATTGCCCATTTTTTGTGGTCCAGAATATTGCTCATTTTTGGATGGCTTTACATGCACCACCATCTGTACCACAGCAACTTCAGTGAAAACAGTTTGCAAAGGGCTCCTGCTTCTTGCTCCACGGGACCAGCCCAAAATTGCCAAATCAGCTGCTAACGCTGCCTAAAAAATCGATCAAACCACCCTTGCCAAACGGCAAGGGTTGAGCAGAGGATCAGGGGGGCTTCGCATGGCTCTCAAGGCATCACCGTGTCTTGCTGAAGGTTTTGCAGGCCCAGCTCCAATTCGTTGGTCCCTTCCTTCAGAACCCGAAGCCTTGCTAAACTCTCACAACCACCGCCCTTGCTGAACGGCAGGGGTTATGCAGTAACGAATGGTGGCCTTCAAGAATACGAAGACTCACCTTCTAGACACCAAGAACCAGGCTCCAACTCGTGCCCAAGCACTACGGATTCACCCCGCACTCCTTGGAGCTTGCCGATCGGCACAAACCTTGATATGAACACGGCGCAAGGAGAACGAACGAGCCTGTCGAATCTGCCCTCAAACCAATTCTGCCGACCAAGGCTGCCGTCGACACAGCAACTTGCCGAACGGCAGGTACCGACCAGACGTCTATGGGACTACCCCGCGAAGCCAACGTCAACTCACAAAGCTCTCGGACCCTCCTTTCCATATCTCCCTTACCGATCGATAAGACAATTGCAGAACGAAAGGAGCCTTGCTGAACCCAGGAAGCCTTGACAACCTTTGCCTGCTAAAGCCCCTCATTCACGCAAAAAGCACCTCCAGCCAACCTTGCCGAACAGCAAGGTGCCACTCCCGTCTGTTGCACATCATATCGATGAATTGCTCAGGACACCCAACCACAAATTTTATCAGGACACCCGAAACAGAGTGGGTTCGTCCATAACAAACACCACCAGACAGGGAGTTCAAACCTGCCGAACGGCAAGGCCTGGGCAAAAGCTAGGAAGGCTCAGTTAATTTGCCTCGAATGCCCAACTTCCCCAAATCGAGAATAAGGAATGGGTCTCACCGTCTCTAATCGAATGCTCTACCGAATCCGATAGCCTCGACCAAGGGTGCTCCGTCTTTTTCTCCCGCTAAAAATGACCTTGCCTCACCAAATTTCTGCAAGAGTGGAAGCCTGCCGAATGCCCAAGGAGGCCTCCCGATATCCTCAAACTGCAAATTCGAGCTCAGCTCCAGTCAAGGTCACCGGAGCCCAGCTCCAGTTCACGCAGGCTCTCCTCCTAGACCTGTCACGACATTCACAAAGTTATTTACGAGGTTGCCGAACCAAAAGGGCTGCCTAAATTCCCGGCGCCAGTCCGCCTTGCCTACACGAGGGACTCAACAAAAGCCTTACCGAGATTTGCAACAAACTCCTAGGCTCCCGAGTCTGCCCAGCCGCCCTTCTGATCCAGCCTTCACAGCTCAAAACTAACAAGCTCCTCCGAATCACACCAGGCAGCACTCACAGCCACAGGAAAATTTTCACTCCACCCTTGCCGAACGACAAGGGTCGGGCAAAGGAGAGGGTGGCCTCGAAAAAAACCTCCTTGCGATTCTCACAGAACCTGCCGAACCCAGCTTCGAATTCTTGGGCAGAAAATCAACCCAAGCACAGACTGCCGAACAGCAGGTGTTATGTAGGAAGGACTCCACCCTCCTCCCAAATCCTAAGGCCTTGCCTAGGCCCAAAAGCGGGCCCAGCACCTTGACTTCACAAAGCTCCCTTATCCAAGCTGCCCTTGCCGAACGGCAATGGCCATATCAAAGTCAAGACACTTCTGGAGGCCCACGAGTTGCTCCCCTGCAGAATCATTAAATCTCAAAGGCCCACTTATGGCACTTGACGTTCATGCCGACACAACCCAAAACAAAAGAAAAAACCCAAGATTGTTAGCCATCGGCAATAATAATTGGAAAGCTTGTTCTACAAGACGAGAGCGATGCTTTCGGCACCCCGTCATCATTTGACAAGCGATGCCTTCGGCACCCCGTCATCATTTGACGAGAGAGATGCCTTCGGCACCCTGTCATCATTTGACGAGAGCGATGCCTTCGGCACCCCGTCATCATTTGACAAGCGATGCCTTCGGCACCCTGTCATCATTTGACAAGAGAGATGCCTTCGGCACCCTGTCATCATTTGACGAGAGCGATGCCTTCGGCACCCCGTCATCATTTGACAAGCGATGCCTTCGGCACCCTGTCATCATTTGACAAGAGAGATGCCTTCGGCACCCTATCATCATCCGACGAGAGTGATGCCTTCGGCACCCTGTCATCATCCGACGAGAACGATGCCTTCGGCACCCCGTCATCATTTGACAAGCGATGCCTTCGGCACCTTGTCTTCATTTGACAAGAGAGATGCCTTCGGCACCCTGTCATCATCCGACGAGAGGGATGCCCTCGGCACCTTGTCATCATCCGACGAGAGCGATGCCTTCGGCACCCCGTCATCATTTGACAAGCGATGCCTTCGGCACCCTGTCATCATTTGACAAGAGAGATGCCTTCGGCACCCTGTCATCATCCGACGAGAGCGATGCCTTCGGCACCCCGTCATCATTTGACAAACGATGCCTTCGGCACCCCGTCATCATTTGACAAACGATGCCTTCGGCACCCCGTCATCATTTGACAAGCGATGCCTTCGGCACCCCGTCATCATTTGACGAGAGAGATGACTTCGGCACCCTGTCATCATCCGACGAGAGCAATGCCTTCGGTCACCTTCGGCACCCTGCCATCATCTGACGAGAGCGATGCCTTCGGCATCCCGTCATCATCTGACAAGCGATGCCTTCGGCACCCTGTCATCATTTGACAAGAGAGATACCTTCGGCACCCTGTCATCATCCGACGAGAGCGATGCCTTCGGCACCCCGTCATCACCTTCGGCACCCTGCCATCATCCGACGAGAGCGACGCCTTCGGCACCCCGTCATCATTCGGCACCATCGACACTACACTACTTGGAAGAAGACTAAGGTGTTGCTCAGTCAATGCACTGAAAATTGCAAGTCCTCAACCAAGGAGTACCTCCTCGCTTGAGAACTTGGGGGACTTCTGTTTATACCATATTTGACCAAGCAACTAGAAGCAACTCTAGGCAAAGCAAAGAGTCCCACATTGGAATATTACAAGAAGTGAATGCTCCCCATCACCTATAAAAGGAGACCACTCACCCCTTAGAAAAGGATCCTTGGGCTGGGCTTGATATTTAGTCATGGCCTTCTCATTTCTTACATTTAAATTTGGGTCCAACCCCATGTACAAATGTAAATACACAATATTATAATAATGAGAATATACTTCTCCGTGGACGTAGCCCATTCATTAAGGGTGAACCACGTATATCTTGTCTTCTGTATGTTTATCGCTTGCTCCAATCCTCACACACTTGGTGAAGGTCCTCACCTTCACCCATCATCCATCACACCTCATCACTAAGTTGGCCTCAAAAGTGCCGAACCATTTTTGAGCGTCAACAAACTACATGTGGGGGTACTTGTCACGTTATTGTTGTCTACATGCTGAAATACCTCAAGGAAATTTCAGGGCAAGACTACTGAAATTTTCACACAAAACTTTGCTGGCATCAATGAAAGACTTTGACCATTTCAAGTCTATAATGAAGCAAGGATCCAAGTGCAGGCAACTTAAACGAAGACTATGACCATATATAGTAAGAAAATATAATAATAAGGTTTCACTGTGGTTATGTTTGCGGAACAATAGAAAATATTAATTTACAAATACTACAAAAATGAGGCAACAGTAACTTTTTTTGTGACTTTATTGGTGACTGTTGGTGCCAACAGTAATCATTTTCAATGGCTAAACTCTTTAGTTACGCTGCAGTTACGATTTAGGAATTCGTGATATACGAAACCATGACAATTGCCCTTTGTTACGATTTTTACCACCAATCGTGACAAATTTGGTTGACTCAAATTTCTTCAAAAGTATATTGGGGCCATAGCATAACCAATCAACTTTATTCATTTACTTTTTTTTCTTTTTTCTATTTACATATTTTATTATTTTTTTACTAGGCTCACAAAATTCAACAAATTTTTAAATATATTTTTGATTTCAGAGTATTACATTTTTCAGAAGAAAATGACCAATTTTTATTTGGAATATTTATGCCTTTTCTATTTAGTATACTCCTATAAATCCACCCACTACTACAACTTCATTGCCATTCAATACAATAGAAAAAGATATTGTTTTTATTTCAATGGCTTAGAGTAAACAATTCAATAAAGATAAATTATTTTATTGCAATTTCATTACAATTCAATAATTAATTAATTACAATTTCTATTTTGTATTCTTTGAGTCTTTCGTGGTGACTCCCACATATATCTTCTTCATCATCTGTCAAGTGAAGAGGAAAAATCACATGAAAAAGAGGAAGACAACAGTAACCACATTAAGCAAAGCACGCTTTATAAAAATAAAAAAAAACCAAATCTAGTTTAGAAGAGGAGAAATATATATATCTAATGCAAGACGAAGACTTGATGAAGATTATGCAATTCAATTATGGCTAAAAGTCACTTTTGGTCTATATAGTTTGACATTTCAACTACTTTTGACTCTATATAGTTTCAATTCCATCAATTTTGACCATGTAGTTTCGTATTTGTAGCAATTCAAGAACAATTTAGTTTTCAATTATACCACAAAAATCAGGGAAAAAAAAATCAAAGCAAGATTATAATTTTTTAATAAAAAACAACAAGTGGTGTATCGAAAATTTAAATTAAGTATAATATTTTATTGATTTAGATTACAATTAGAAGATTACAATAAAATATTTTATTGGAAACTTCCTATTTATGTGCAGCCACAGTAGATTAGGATTTTATTTAACCTATTTAAATCAATAGTAATGAACTAATTATATACTTGTATTCGCTTGAAAAAATTAGGAATAACTGAAATCCTACGTCATAGTACGAGTGGGGGGAAAACCATTATGGAATAAATGCCATGGGTTTATCTAGAACCTAAAGAGTGTTGCTATTTCCACCCATCTGTCTTTTTTTCCCACCCACCTTATTTTCTCACTCACCATCTAGATTTGAAAAAACACAATCCTATCTTTCCACCCATCATTATTTCTAAAATGCCCTTTAATTATTAATTCAAGCAAAAAAACTTGAAACTTATAAAAAAAAACCCAACCCAAACCCAACACAAACTTCCCCCATCGACAACCCACCAACCCCATCCTCCTCTTGCCACTGACTTGGGTCACTTGTGGGTTTAACAAAATCAATGAAAGTCATGGGTTTAACAAGAATCAATTAAACACTTTAAAATCTTTGAGTGAGACAAAAAAAAATTGCAAAAATCAAGTGATCAAATCAGATTATTAACCCATAACCCATGTTGGAATGGTCTCTGGTTGGGGAGGTTGTTTTTATAATCAGCTTGATTCTACTTTACGTTTTGGTGCTTCTGATCACCGGACGCTATTCCATGAGGTTGTATGTCGCCTACAATTGCACTTATATTTTCGGAATGTTGCTCGCTCTGCAACTTCGCTTTGTCGAATTTCAGCATGTGCAGTCTGGCGAGCATATGGTTGCGATGGGCCTCTTCTTCTTTATGCAGGTTTGGTTTTCTATGCACATTCAATTTACTCTTATCAATGAATTGTATTGTATGTTTCCTCTTCTGTTCAGTGTATATGGTGTGAATTAACTTACCCGATTCATTTACTTCTTTATTCATTTTTCTTTGGTGGTGTGTGGGCGTGTGGGCATGTTGGCATGTATTTTACTTAGATTAGGTCAGGCAGGCACCTACTGAGTGACAGAAAGATGTTTCAAGCCTTTCTAAGGACCACTGGCACCTACGCAGTAGGCGTTGGTGTTGTTGCTTTGCGAGTCGGCACTACATTTGGGTATATCCCTCCATAGTTGTCGATGGAGAAAGTTTGTGATGGGTTGAGGTTTTTGTGTTTAGAAGTCATTTTATAAATGGGTAGATTTGTCTTAAATTTTTTGAAAGTAAGGTGAGTGGGAAAATAGGACAGATAAGTGTAAATAGTAGCATTCAATCCAAAACAACCACAGTGGATATTCACAACTAACGCAACTTTTGACTCAAATAACGACGTATGATACAAATTTAAAAGATCCAAGTGGTGGCTTTTGTCTCGAATTGCAAAAATTGCAATTAATGCCTTTCTACATCAAACATGATCCTTGGCCTAGAATGACCTTACCTATTTTTTGGGATTTTTTTTTTTTTTTTTTTTTTTTTTTTTTTTTTTTTTTTTTTTTTTTCCCTCTCTATCTACCTAAAAATACTTTACTGTAAAGTTAAGAAGTTTAAAAGTATATTGGTAAAAATAAAATAGGGAGTTTCACCAAAACACCCAAAATGGGGTCTGAAATTATAAAAAAACCCAAGTACTATTTAAACATATAAACATACCCAAAACCCATCATTACACACACTCAAAACTCATTTATAAACACACCCAAAAAGTTGACTTTGGGGTTGATTTTGGGTGTGTTTCTATGTTTACATAGTGCTTGGGTTTTTTTTTATAAATACATGTCTAGGATTGGGTTTATTTATAAATTTGTAATATATCCTAAAAATAAATGACTTTTCGTTTGAAACCTAAACTTTTTTTTAATGGCTTAACAAACTTTTAACATAAATTTTGTTAGCAAATGTTTTTGTTCTTACTAAAATTGCTTACTTTATTAATGTAAGACATTCATTTTTTTTTTTTTTTTTTTTTTTTTTTTTTTTTAATCATCGCAAATAATAAGAACTCACTCTTTCATTGGGATAAGTTGCAAGTGTAATGCTATCGTGTTCTAACCCTAATTTGCATGAGATTAGACCATTCTCTCTACTAAACTAAGGGCTAATTTGGTATTGATGTGCTAAAAAAACTGCTTATGTTGTGTTGTGAGAATTAATTGTGAAATAAAGTAGTTAAGTGCAAACCCGGCCTTGAGCCAAGGCAGGCAATGCGATCGCCCTAGGCACCGGGGCAACAGAGGCCCCAGTTTTATTTATTTTTTATATGGTCATATTTTTCTAATGAGTTATTTATGTAACCGAGTCAAATATTGTCGTAAGTTTCCTCCAGTAGCAGTGGCAAGGGTTGCTGTCTTTGATTGTTTTGTCTACAACCATTGTTTTCATCCTAAATTATTTCAAAAAATAAATGACTTTTTGTTTGAAACCTAAACTTTTTTTTAATGGCTATATATAAAAGGTTATATTTTTTTTAATATTCTATACACACGCAAATAACATCAAATGATTTTTCTTGTGTGGAGCTATACATACAAATGGTCTATTTTCGACGTCGCCATGAGCCTAAAAAATCTCAAGGTCGGTCTTAATTAAGTGTTTGGTAAATTATTTTTATTAAAGTGTTGTAGATATAAAAAGTAGTGTCAAAATGTTTACTAAACTTTTATGCCCAAGAAGGACATGAGCTAAAAATACTTTTATTTTTCACCAAAGGGAATACTAACTTTACTCTACATATACTTATCTTTGAAAAAAAAAAATATTTATCTTCATCTTCGGTTAGTCCCAAAAAAATAAATAACTCTAAAAAATATTTATCTTCATCTTCACTTAGTCCCACCAAACGCACTCTAAAAGGTGCAGAAGTTTCCCAGTATTGTGCTCAAAACTGCATGAGAACTTGTCTATTTGTTGTTGTCTACATGCCGAAACGCCCCAAGGAAATTTCAGGTCATGACTATTGAAATTTCCAAAGAACTTTGCCGGCACCAGTGAAAGACTTTGACCATTTACTTCAAGTCTATAATGAAGCAAGCATCCAAGTGCAGGCAACCTGAACCAAGACTTTGACCATATACTTATGTATTTCATCATCGAAGTTTTATGTCCCTTGTGTCTCTTATCTAATTGTTTGACACATGTCAACTCAATTAATCGTGAATTAACTCCCTTCACTTATAAAATTGAGAAAAATCTAAAAATAAAATAGAAAACAAATGCCACAGCATCAGCCACCGCCCCTCGTGACCGAATCTCTTGAGGTGCTGCTAGATTTCTTCAACTTTGTTTAATGGGCCGAATTGGATTGGATGTGTCCAGCTAATTAAATTGGTATTAAAATACTAGTCATTGCTTGGTGGGCTTAAGTGTGACTGGACATCACAAATTCTCTAGTGAGGACCGCTGTACGCAGACCTTTTATACACATACAAGGTTCAATCAGAGCCGCGAAAATTGATTTGAACGGCTGAAAAAATAAAGCGAGCTTACAGTACTAAGGGGTAACATAAAACCCATTTCAAGACAACACCGACACTCTTAACAAAAAGGAAGCGATGGTTCCGCTTCTTCCACACGAAGTCCATGGCTCGCAGACCGGCCCTTTTCTTCCTTTGTTTGCAACAATTAAATCCAACAATAACCCAATCCAGCTTCCTCTTATACCATCAGGGTCACCGCTCTCCCCAACTACCACACCAGCCAAACCTTCACCTCAGCAACTACAGTTGTACAGTCAAAAGCTTTCATATTAATGCCATATTCATTTCAACGGGCAAAACGTGCAACAAAAGTTGAGATATCATGTAAATGCTAGTGGGTCTAGATTAACAGAAGCAATACCTCGACTAAACCTAACAAAAGCAAAAAAATTTGGGCTTGGATCTAATACATAGACAAAACAACTTATCTGAACTTCGGGCCCACCATGGTGCATCCACCCACTGGTAGTGGAGGCTGATTTTTCTTTTCAATTTTGTGGCATTTTCCAATTCTAAATAATCCATATGTTGTGTTATCTTATGATTGCATATGATTTTTTTTATTATTTATTTTATGTCTCGCTTTTCAATTGAAGTCTTTGAAATTTGTAAAGCAAAAATTAACTTGTGTGATGCATTAATGATGTTATTTTAAGGATAAAGAAAGTGACACATGTCATGAGGAAAATAGAGAAGGTACAAAGGAGAAGGTTAGAGAGAGGGTTGCTAGCATTCCCCATATTTTTAACTACAATTGTTTTGTTGTTTCTTGTTACTAATGGTTGCAATTGAGTTCCTTTTTTTTGGACTTCTTAGATATAGGTTCATTTTCATCAAGATGTAATGGATGCAATTCACATGCTCTCCCTTTTCACTTGTAGTCCACTCTCGCCAAGTAAGCAATTCGTATGTCCATAATTTTTAAGGAATTTACAATATATGCCACAATCATAAATGGAATTATATGAAAACACTTTCTTAAAATTCAGTGTCTCTTAAATGGAATTATATATAAGTACAAAAATAGGGTGGTTGTGGACTTGCATTGACTAAATGGAAGAAGCAAGATTGTGTTATGATGCTGAGCTTGTTTGCTTGTTGTTCTTAGTTGATTGTTGTTATCTTTTAGAGACTTCAACTTAGTGCGTTTCTCAAAGTTTTGGCGAGCTATGTGAGGAGGATGTTTGATAGTAAAGTCAAGTAGAGCTCATTTGACTTTAATTAATGGTTCTTGGTGTTTTTTAATGGAGGCTTGCTCATCCTAGAGGATTTGAAAATGGATAGAGGCAACATTATTTAGTAGAAACGAGAAAGAAACACAGTAGTTGCTTCGGAACATCTGTCACATGCTAGTGGATTTGAAAATGGATGGGATATATGTTCAAAAATCAAAAGCTTTTCTTTGAGTTGAGGATGAGAGAGCTGTGTATGGAATGAGAGTGTAATTTTAGTTTTAACAGCAACGTCTTCCAGTTCTACCACTTATCGGATTGGAAGGTCTCCACAGTAGGGCCAATGTGGATCGTGAGCTTCGTCCTTGTCTTTGGTTCAGTCATGTACTTTAATTTCAATCTTGTAGCTATGATATGGGATTCTAATTCAAATATAGAGATTATTTGACGTATAGGGTTTGGTTTAATTTTGAAGGTTTCTTTCCATTATTGATGCCATTTTTTTAACTTGAGCAACAATAAAAAGGCACAGACAAATATACTAGCTCTATCTGCAAAACTGAAACTTAACAAGGTTTAAGAAGAAAACAGAGGATAGGGGAAGCATGTATAAATGTCATAAAGGGACAGGGTACAAACTTTTGAGCTGCCGGTCGCCGATGTCGTTGATACAAACATTCCTCTTAGTCTATATGCCTTTGCTTTGGTCTCAACACCTTCTTCTTCTTTTTTGTGGTTAAAATCTCAATACCTTATTTTCCATAGTTCGTATTTTTCATTCTCATTATTGCTAGAAGGACCTTACATTGCATTCCTAATTGGCAGGCATTTTCTCAAACAATGTCTATGCTTCTTCTAATAGCTTCAAGTTCCATTGTCATTGTTCACAAGGATAGAATTTGCACATCAACATAGCTACCAATAACCAAAGGCAGAGGCTGATTATTTGTGTAAATCAATTACAATGTGTAAATTAAACATATTTGTGCTATGATCAAATACGAAAAACATGTTTAACTGGCCCTTACAGAGCAGAGCTGCTAGCTTTCCTTGACATACATCCACATCGTGACTAATATTATTTCACTTAATTTGTATCCGCAATCTAAGTAATCTCTTCAGATTCTGAAGCACTTGATGCACAAGGACTTCGATTGTCCACACCAACTTCATGTGCAGGAATTTGTTGTGGGTATAAGAAAGGCCTTGGAGGCATTTGGAGGCTCTCAATTTCTCCTTCGAGCATCTCCACTACTGTATTCATTGAAGGACGTTCACTAGGCTTCATTTGCATGCACCACAATCCCACCATCATCATCTTCTTTACGATCTTCTGTTCCACATCTGTGGCGTCATCTCCTATTTCTAAGTCCTTTCCTTTATTTAACTGATCAGGAACCCATGTCGGAAAGTAGATTTGGCTCAATTGGCTTGATTGTTCTATACCCGCATTAAGGTTCTTCCTTCTACCAGCCATTTCCATCAATAGCATTCCGAAACTATAACCATCAGCTTTGTATGATACACCTCCAATGTTTTTGTAGGACAGTTGTAGAGCTATGTATCCCATAGTTCCTCTTGCTCCAGTCAAAGATACAATGCTATTATCCAATGGGTACAACTTTGCTAACCCAACGTCAGAGACCTTGGGAGTAAAATTCTCGTCTAGAAGAATGTTGTGAGGCTTGAGATGTCAAAGTGCAAAATTTGCATATCACAACCTCGATGGAGATATTCAATCCCACGAGCCACTCCAAGTGCGATTTCGAATATTTTTTAGCAACTCAAAGATATAGGTTCTTGTTGAGAAAAATTGTATTTCTCAAGAGATTCATTAGGCATGAAATCATATACAAGAGCACGTTTTGAACCATTGAGATAGAAGCCAATAAGTCACACCACGTTAACATGGCGATGACAAGACCCGCCCCGAATTCCTCAGAATCCGCTACGAATCCTTTAATATTTCCGACATCAAACTGATGCCGGGCTCACTTACTAAAAAGGCACAAGCCTTTCTGCATAAATTTTGGCAGAGTCTCCCCTGAAAAATAGACATTCCTAGCACGTACAGTAGAATCCTCAATACTCGTACGCCTGTGACAAGTCCTACGCGTGCAGATTAACCCCGCTAAGGGTCTACCAAATACCCCGTCAAGGGTGCCCGGGTTCCGACATATTCCCATAGTTCCAAATTTCCAATCCAAGTATTCTAAATTTGGGGAGGTACATAGGGTAGTGCTAATAGCACTCAAAACTGACTTAACCACAACCCAATCCACATTTCATAAACTCTTTCCAACAACCCCATGTACTCAACACTTATCCAAGTATAAATAATCATTCTCAAAAATAGCACATATCCAATCGAAATAGTCACAATCCACAATATTCGAATATACTACAATTACTTCAAAAAAATATTATATCCCACAATTAAATATATAGTAACTCAATAATCAAATAACCAATTATGCATATTTTTCCATCTCTGGTAGACGAAGCTGCTCATAATCAAATGTTATCATTCACGGATGGCAATGCAGGATACAATCAGATAATGGTGGCAGAATAAGATATCCACAAGATAGCCTTCATGTGTCCAGGACATATAGGTGCTTTTGAATACACTGTAATGCCTTTTGGCTTGAGAAATGCAGAAGCCACTTATCAAAGAGAAATGAATTCTGTTTTTCATGACATGATAGGCCATTCTCTAGAAGTTTATATAGATGATGTGGTGATTAAATCCCTAGAAAAACAGAAGTTGAGCCACAACAAGCAAGTCAAGTTAGAATTCAGAGTCTCTAAATTCAGTTCAGTTTCAGAGAAATAGTCATACAAAACAAGATTTCTCTCATTACAAATTTGGTTCAGCATAAGCCAAAACAAGCAGAGTTCGGATTTTGCTAATATGAAAACCTCAACAAATTTATGGAGAGCCTTGATCAAGCAGAACAGGTACTATAACGCAGTTCCAAATCAGCAATCATCAAATCCAGCCACTTTTGCCCCTTCCAGACTGAAGACGTTCCAATGTTGCCCGTTCAAAAGCCTTCTAGGGCTTGAAATAGATTAAAGCTCTGCCAGACTCGAATGTTGGTATCAATTTATAGCTAAAACTTGACAGTTGAAGGTGTCGATGGTCCAATCCAGCACAGACACATCCAATCCAGTCCGGATCAAAGGTAGCTATCCAGGCAGAAATTGAAGTCCAATGCTCTTTTGTCTTTTTTAGAGTTGGTCTTTCCCTTTCTGAGTCTTGTAAAAGGCAGTTATGCCTGAAACAGTTTACTTTCTTGTTATTTATTCTGTCCAAAACTACCAATTTTTTACTGTGAAAAATTGTGAAGTCTTCACCAATCTGAGATAAGAAAAGAATTTACTTGGAAGATATTCCTCACCCAAATTCACAATTGCTTGTTTAGAAATCAGTGACTTGGGGCGCAAGTTATCCATTTTTAAAGAAGCCTGTTATTGCTAGTAGTGGCATGCTCATACACAAAAGAAAGTTGACTTGTTAACCACAAATGGTTTTCAGGACAATGGAGAACTTTACCCTACCATCACAGGAACAAATAAAAAATGGGTGAACACTAATTTTAAGCATGTTTTTAATTCATTACAATATTTTATGATGAGTTTGTATTATACAAAAGATCAAGGCCTGAAGTTCCTCGATCCTCATCATATAACTAGATTAGGACCTCGAGTTCTTTTAATTGAAGCAGAACCTGAAGTTCTTTGATTCCAAATAATTGAGGGCGTGAAGTTCCGCGAATTTAAAGAGCAAATAAGGACATGAAACTCCTTGATTTTGTATTAATCAAAATCAAAATTCTATGAGGCCTATAAAAAAAATAACGCTCTATAAGAGGTTATGATCCACATATTCTAAATAATTCATCATAAAAGAGATGTTTGCCACTTAAGTGACAACATAAGCCCCTGAAAAGGCATTGGTACCCCAAAGCAATAAGATGCTTATAAATTATGCATGCACATGCACATGAGAATTGTGGAATCATGAATTGATAATACATTTGGTTTATTAGTAGCTACTACAATCCTCAAGGGCTATGATTATATTAAATCTCGCCTTATGACTGTCGACAAGTTAAGTGATTGGCTAAAAATGGAAATAGGCAATTCCATTTATCACTAAATATGAAGGGTTGGATATTGAACCTATAACTCAAACACCAAATCACAAATGTTAAGTATGAAGGTTACAGATTGGTGTTTGTGAAGTGAAATAAGATCACTAATATGAAATAAGGCTTCCTGGTAGAGACATGGTTTTAGTCTCCCATCTCATCGTAGATGCATCCGCATCCCATCTCATCGTAGATAGCATGTGTTAAATGCATATTTATTAAGACTGTATGGTATATGGAGATCCTCAAAGCTCATGAAATATTTGAGATATATCGCATGAAGCAACTCCTTGAAGGATATAAAATACCACAATATTCTTGATTAAGAGTTAACACTAAGAGTTTGAGTATTTTGAATTCAAATTTGATATTGTTGTAACATATTCTAACTATTAGATTAGTTGTTGATGCTACTAAAGAGTTCAATCTTTTGAAAAGTGAAAAACAGGTCGAATAGTGTGATAAACAATCATGTGTGAAGACAATGTTCCTTGTATTGCTCAAATCAAAGAAGGGTTCATCAAGGGTGACAATTTCAGAAAAAAGTCAAGAGATTGGAGTCAAACAAATTTGTTCACAAGATAATATGGCGAACCTTTTTACCAAAGCTTTTCTGAAATCTATATGCCATAAGTTATTGAAAATCAATGGGAGATATCAATCAGGGGGAGTATCCTAGTTCTACTACATACAACACATATGCGTGTTGCACATGTGTTGTACTCTTTTCCCTTCGATTAGGTTTTTGTCCCACTGGATTTTTCCTAGCAAGGTTTTAACGAGGCAACATAAGTGCATCCAACACCATATCAATGATCTAGAAGAAAGTTTCACTCTTTTTCCCTTCGCTTCGGTTTTGTCCCACTGAGTTTTCCAAGCAAGGTTTTTAATGAGGGAATTATGTCATTGTATGGTGGACATCCAAGGAGGAGTGTTGTAAATGCATGAGTTGGTGGATGACCACCATACCTCTTAGTATTCCATCGTTGGATTTTATGTAACCTATACACTAAGTTTTTGTAATTAGTGCTTGTAGCCTATATGTATATTGTAAATGATGGTATTCAATCTCCTATCTTGTAAGCCTATAAATAGGTAGTTCTACCAAAGATTAAGAGAAGAATAAACATGGTAAAACTTTATCTCTAGCATATCATTTCTCTCTATATTTTCTCCCTCTAATTTTATAACAAGATAATAATAATTAAATGAAGAAACGATTTTTGATGTGGTTAATTTTTACTTTTTTAGCCTACAAACCGGGTTAAGCATAGATCCGTTGAATTTATATCTCCAAATAAATGATTTTGGTCCACTCCCATCAACTTAACAATAAATTAGCCTATATATTGTTTTCAAGCTAATAGACCATTCTCTTCCCTAAACTCCAAGGAAATTTCCTTTCAAGTGAAGACTAATGAAATTTCCAAAAGGAAAACTTTTAAGTCTAGTGAAGCAAGAATCCAAGTCTAAGCGGCAATGTAAAGGAAGACTTTGACCATATACTTGGGTGGTATATTTCCTCACCACAGTACCACGCACGCGGAAAGAAAATCATGTATGATTGTTCTCATCCTATTCCCAAAGAAAAAACAGACAAAGAAAGTGCAATGAGAATTCAACAGTTGTTCCACAATAGACAACTTACGCTTCTCTCCAACCCACTCCTCAAGTTCGGAAATATTTTGTGCAGTAATGATTATTTGGACTTCATGGAAGCAATTTGAGTCCCACATATATATTTAATTATAAAACATGTTACCTTTTATCTTTATTTAAATTATTTATTAATAAACAAAAAGTAAGAAAAGACTGATATGGTTTTAATGGGTGGTTGGACTTTTTGAGCTCACAAACTTTAATATCAAAGAGCCACCTAGGTTACGCAAAAGCACAGTGATTAAGAGCAATTGTTTCTTATGATGGATATTGGGTTTGAATTTTAGTATCCGTGTAATGTGTATGAGTTTGGTATTATTATCCCTCTGAATAGGAAAGATCCTAAAAAAAACTGAAGAGAAGTATTATGAGAACTTTAATATCAAAAGATGCCTCATTCAATTGCATTGAAAACTACAACTTTCAAGGAAAAAAACATGCTAGACAAATAAGTACATTGAAGAGGGAGAGAGAGTTCAATTATTGATGGAAAGTGGATTGTATGACCTTCTACATTGGGCCGCGTTGAGGTTTATGATTTAGGCATTTCTTGCTAATTTGGGGTGGGTCAAAGTTTTAGTACTTCGGCCCAAGTCTGCCCACACAGACAGAGTCATTAGGGCTAGGGCTTGAACTTGTCTGGTAGAATTAGTTTGGCTGGTTTATGCTACATTGTGTTAGTTGGCCTGGGCTAGGCCGGCCCAATAAATATTTTAATATTTTAATATTTAATTAACACAATATAGAATATACAGTAATAGTAAGGGCAAGAAGAGCTCGTTTCACTTTGAAGGAGGATGGAGGCAACATTATTTAGTAGAAACTAGAAAGTAACAGAGCAGTTGCTTAGGAACATCTGTCTCATGCTTGTTTCTACTTTGGTTATTAAATTCTATGAATCCACTTGACGAGTAGTTTGTTAGAACATCTAGGCTTGCCGATGCTAACGGATTTGAAAATGGATGGGATCAATGATCTAATAACAGATCTGTGCATGGAATGAGAGTGTAACTTTTAGTTTTAATAGCAATGTCTTCTATCTTTTAGCCCAAATTGCTCACTCCAAACCCACTGGCCATTATCAATCCAAGTCTGTAGCTTGCTCTGGGGTCCGTACGTAAAACTGAAACTTAAACAAGGTTTAAGAAGAAAACAGAGGATAGGGGAAACATGTATAAATGCCATAAAGGGCAGGATACAAGCTAAGCTGCCGGCTTTCGCGGTTGCCATTTATACAAACTTTCCTCTCAGTCTATATGCCTTTGCTTTGGTCTCAACACCTTTTTTTTCTGTCAAAATCCCAACACCTTATTTTCCATTGTTCGTATTTTTCATTCTCTTTATTGCTAGAAGGACCTTACATTGCGTTCCTAATTGGCAGGCATTTTCTCAAACAATGTCTATGCTTCTTCTCCAGACCAAAAAAATGTCTGTGCTTCTTCTAATAGCTTCAAGTTCCATTGGCATTTTCTCAAACAATGTCTATCCTTTTCTTTGCACATCAACATAGCTACCAATAACCAAAGGCAGAGGCTAATTATTTGCTTAACTCAATTACATGTAAATTAAAAATATTTGTGCTATGATCAAAGAACAACATGTTTAACTGGCCCTTAAGTAGAGCTGCTAAATTTCCCTTACATACATCCACATCATGACTAATATTAAATCACTTAATTTGCATCCGCAACCAAACTAATCTCTTCAGATTCTGAACCACTTGATGCACAGGGACTTAGATTGTCCCCACCAACTTCATCTGTAGGAGTTTGTTCAGGATATAAGGAAGGCCTTGGAGGCATTTGAAGTTTCTCAATGTCTCCTTCGAGCATCTCCACTACTTTATTCATTGAAGGGCGTTCACTGGGCCTCATTTGTACGCACCATAATGCCACAACCATCATCTTCTTTACGATCTTCTTTTCCTCATCTGTTGCATCATCTCCTATTTCTATGTCCTTTCCTTCTTTCAACTGATCAGAAACCCATGTCGGAAAGTAGATTTGGCTAAATTGGCTTGAATGTTCTATACCCTCATTCAAGTTCTTCCTTCTACCAGCCATTTCCATCAATAACATTCCAAAACTATACACATCTGCTTTGTACGAAACACCTCCAATGTTTTTATAGAATAGCTCTGGAGCAATGTATCCCATGGTTCCTCTTGCTACAGTCAAAGATACAATGCTATTATCCAATGGGTACAGCTTTGCTAACCCAAAATCAGAGACCTTCGGAGTAAAATTCTCGTCTAGAAGAATGTTGTGAGGCTTGATGTCAAAGTGCAAAATTTGCATGTCACAGCCTCGATGGAGATATTCAATACCACGAGCCACTCCAAGTGCGATTTCAAATATTTTCTGGGAACTTAAAGAGATAACTCCTTGTTGTGAAAAAATGTATTTCTCAAGGGAGCCGTTAGGCATAAAATCATATACAAGAGCACGTTTCGAACCATCAACACAGAAGCCAATTAGTCGAACCACATTAACATGGTGAATCCTCCCAATGGTGCCAACTTCATTGATAAAGTCTTGCCCATTAGTTTTGGACTTACCTAACATCTTTATGGCTACCAGGCGACCGCTGCGGAGCTTTGCCTTGTATACAGAGCCATAGCCTCCTTCACCCAATTTGTCTTCGAAACCTTTTGCCATCTTTTTGATGTCTGAGTAAGTGTACCTTACTGGCATGAGATTATTATTATTACTCCGTAGAAAGTCTTCTATATTCTCATACATTGACAAGTGCCTCCTTCGCCATTTATATATTAGTAATGCAGTTACAAACGGAATACCAAATAAAGCTTTGGCTGTTAGGTATGGTGCTGCATGGTTCACAAAAAGGGAATTATGAGGAAGGATAATAAGAATAAAAATAAAATAATATACTCCTTTCCAAATCATCTAAATCCTGCAAGTGTTTAGTTCTTGTAACAGCATAAATTTGTGTTGTGCCTTCTCTTACCGAGGTAAATGATTGCACAGACCAGAAGCTGACTGCGGAAATAGTTGGTGGAAGGACTAATAGGGAAAGTCCCATCAAGGTGGAAGCGCTGATAAATAGGGTCAATAAATGTTTCTGCAACACAAAGTGAAAAAATGGATCAATGGAATGACTAATGTGGGTTAGTCGAGCGAAAAAGCCAAATTTGCAGAGTACAGAGGAATCCACTCGCCTAGTTTCCAGATGATGTACTTAATGACCTTCATGTACCAACGGGTTTCTGCATTGTTAAAGAAAACAGTAACATAATAAATTATACACAAATTGAAAGCAAAAGGTAACATTGCCTTAATTAACTCTTGAGAATACATTTTAATATGCTATAGTCATAAATAAATTTTTTATTTGACCAACATGAACTACATACAAATTGAAGCAAAAATGATGGATAATTTCAGGTTTGGCAATTATCTAACCTTTTGGATCTAACCAGAGCATTGAGCATTTGATTCGATTGCCATTTCCATTCAGCTCGCAAGCAGACAGTGATCCGCAATTTACTTTACATGCATAAGAAAGCCATGAGAGTTGAAAGCCATACGCTATTTCATTATAAATTGTTTTGCAGGATGTCATGTCTTCCCCAGTTGAAGGGGACACCATAACCATTAGTGTTATTTTACAGGACTCCCGCAAATTGGATGAACTTGGGCCATTGGTGTAGCCACGGCTCCCAACCATGAAATAGGAATACGTTCCTACACTGGTGAAAGAAGAACTTGGGCCATTGATGCATGGAGCTGTTTCAACAATTACATCAGAACGATTCATTGGATTTTCACAGCTCAGGAAAATTATAGGCATTGATGATTCTGTATATCCATAACCATAATTAATTAAGGCGTAATTTTCATAATAAGGAGATTTAGAGTTAGAAAAGTTGAACTGGGTGAAGGAGTAGAGTGGGTGGGAGAAGTAGTTGTCCTTGATCTTGTGAACACCAGCATCCACAAGTCGGATTGTGAAGTTATTGTAATTGATTGCTTGTACGTAGTACTTTCCTGAAAACAAGTATAGTACTGCATGATGAGTAGTACCATTTCCATTTGCCTCACATGATAGCTCGTAGCTTTTGTTGCCGCAGTCTTTAGAGTCTCCTTTCAATCGGAACGGAGGGCTTATGTTATTAATATTTCCACAAGAACGAATACAATCAGAGATACCATCTTTATTAGCTGTAACATTGGAAGCTGTTTGGGAACATGAGGAAGGAAGAAGAAGAAGAAGAAGATCAAGAAGGAGCGCAGCAGAAAATAGGAGACTTCCTCCAGACATAATGTCAGATCACAAGGCAGAGATGACCAATTTAATACTGTATAACCCTTTGAAGAGATAATTAGACATTCATAAATTCAATTTTGACATAATTTATAATCAGATAAAAAATAAGACGCGTTGCATGTGTTATAAAGTTAATACTTACTTGTAATATTTTATGTTTATGATATATTTTGGATTGGGTGGCAATTAGAAGGCCACGTCTGTAGTCGTGGGCCGCGTCGACCGTCTCAAATACTTGCCTTCGGCATGTTTCAAATAGGCATTTTTCTTGTAGTGTTAGAAGGCCACGTCTGTAGTTGGCTAAAGTAAAGCTTAGCCGCTCCTTTCGTTATCTAAGTGTCGTGTGTGACACACTTGAGAAGGAGAAAATATAATACTCCTTCCATTAAATGAGACGTGTGGAAGTGTATTTGTGAGGCAACAAGAGTCTCTACAAATATGCAAACTATGTGGGAAAATAATAAGTCTCCCCCCTCCCCCTCTCTCGAAAATGAAATGAAACAAGCAGCAGCGAGTAATACTACTCTTACTACATTTATATAATACTATTCTTACCACATTTGTATATTACATTTCTATACTACTTTATGTGGCAAATGAAGTGTACAACCATATCATTTAAAACTACTTTAACATTTTCTTTCTTTTATAATTAATTGACATTTTTTAATTGATGTGGTTATACATTTCATCTACCACATAAGTTGGTATGAGAATGTAGTATACAAATATGGTAAGAGTAGCATTATATTCGGCAGCACGCAAGAGCAAAGAAAAAAAGGCTCCTCTGCAAATTTGGTATATTTTTCCTTTTTACAACTCTTACTCTATATATTTGTGTTGAGTGTTTGCGTGTGGGTTGAAATGAAATTCCAACAACATGATCCACCCGCCATTGACGGACTCAGACATCCGGAATGAAGGAGTGGGGCCCATACTGTTTTAAGTAATCAAATTAGAAAAAATAAAAAAATAAAGAATAAAATTCACAAGAGAATAAATCCAAGTCCATATCACATACATACATATGTATATCATCTTCAAGAATACTTGTGCGGTGCTGCTGTGGCTAAGGTTCTCATCATGAATTTCTTATGGTGCTTGCTTATGCTACTCATGATAATTGTACGAGTGGTAGATGCAGTCAATGATGGAGGAGTCCTTCAAGATTGCACAGAGACAAGATGTGGCCCGGAAGGCCCAGCTATACGATTCCCATTTCGACTTAAAGGTAGGCAGCCAATCTATTGTGGCTTCCGGGGCTTTGATCTTTCATGCACTGGCGACAACCGGACTATGCTTGAGATACCATCGTCGTCAGCTAAGCTCTTTGTTTATGATATTAACTACAGATCTCATGCAATTGGATTAAGACATTCTGATTATTGCTTGCCGAGGGAGTTCTTTTACAGCAATGGTTCTTCTCCTTCCTTTGAATTCGTAGGCCATGCATCCTTATTCAATTGTCCACCGTCAACAGTAAGAGATAAATATTTCAAGTCTCCCGATGGTTATCGATGTATGGCGAGGTTGACCCCTTGCCATGGAAACCATATTTATGCTGTCCTTGGAGAAGATTATTCCGTTGATGATTGTCCCATTCATGAAATGCCCCTGGTGTCTTGTACCAAGGTGCATGACTACACATCAGATCCTGCATATATATCTGAAATAAAAACAAGGTACATTGATGGTCTGAAGTTGCATTGGTCCATTCCAGCATGTGAACATTGCGAAGAGATGAGCAAGACATGTAGATTCACACATCAGATTGATCAAGTTGAATGTATTGATGTGTCCAAAGGTATCGATGACGCTCCACTGTACTTACAAGGGTTTCTGATCATTTGAACATTAACTAGTTTGGATTTCATTGATTTGAAAAACCTAGCCCTGATTTCATAATCAACTTTTACAGGTCATAATCTTGGGAGGACAGCCCTGAAGATAATAGGTGAGCAATCCACAGTCCTTCATTTCTTTTCTGTTTTTGTGCATTCTTTCTTTTTATGAAGGATAAGGGAGGAGGTCCAATAGAGGAAATTAAGGACATGTTTGGAAGTGCCTTGAAAATTACTTTTGATAACATTTGATAGAAAAAGTTAGAAATGCTTCTAGGTTATTCAAACATTTGGAAAGTAAGTTTTTAAGGAAGCACTTGAATTTTAAATATAAATCTTAGACTTGCTTCTAACAAAAGTGCTTATGAATAGAAGTGCTTTTTTTGAGCTGTATTTCCAATAATTTGTATCTAACTACAAATCGTGGGTTCTTAACGCATAAGATTATATTTGCAGGTATTTCAGCATTCTGTTTAGTTCTAATAGCGATGGGGCCGACAATCTACTATGTCTATACCTCTAACAAAATGGAAAAAGAAAATTGCCTAAGAATTGAGAGATTTTTGGATGATTATAGAGCGATGAAGCCAAGTAGATATTCCTATGCTGATATTAAAAGGATAACAAGTCAATTCAAGGAAAAGTTGGGTCAAGGTTCCTACGGAACAGTGTTCAAAGGAAAGCTTTCCTCTGAATTACTTGTTGCTGTGAAAATCCTCAACAATTCAAATGAAAAGGGGGAAGATTTCATAAACGAAGTGGGGACAATGTGTCAAATCCACCATGTCAATGTGGTTCGCTTGGTTGGATTTTGTGCAGATGGATTTATTCGTGCTCTTGTTTACGAATACTTACCAAATGGGTCTTTGCAAAATTTCTTATCATCAGCCGATAATAAGAATTCATTCCTTGGTTGGAACACGTTACAAGATATCGCTCTAGGAATAGCTAAAGGAATTGAATATCTTCACCAAGGATGCGACCAACGAATCTTGCACTTCGATATCAAACCACATAATGTATTGCTAGACCAAGATTTCACTCCAAAAGTATCTGATTTTGGTTTAGCCAAGTTTTGCGCTAAGGATCAAAGCGCAATATCGATGACTACAGCCAGGGGGACCATGGGCTACATTGCACCAGAAGTCTTCTCAAGGAACTTTGGCAATGTCTCCTATAAGTCGGATGTCTATAGTTTTGGAATATTATTGCTTGAAATGGTTGGAGGCAGAAAGAACTTTAAAGTCATGGAGGACTCCACTAGCCAAGTCTACTTTCCAGAATGGATCTATAACCTATTAGAGCAAGGCAACGACCTACGAATCCATATTGGTGACGATGAAGCAGATGTTACAATTGCTCGGAAACTTGCAATTGTGGGTCTATGGTGCATCCAATGGCATCCAATAGATCGTCCTTCAATGAAAGATGTAGTTCAAATGTTGGAAAGAGAAGGTAATAATCTAGCCATGCCTCCTAATCCTTTTGCCAACACTTAAAGTTGAAGGAGAATATAATGAACAGACCTCTATGCTGAAAAAGCACATGTGTTGCATGGATTATACCACTCACTTCTGAGATGAGTCATCGAGTATTATTATAATAAGATTATTATGGTATTGTCGTGTTAAGCAGATAGTACTAGTTAATTAAGAAACTGGTTTGAGTTCAATAAATTTCAATGTAAAGTATTAAATAGCAATAATTCATCAAACTTACAATACATGTCATAATTGAGACTAAGATGGTGTCTCTTTTCCTAAATATATTCATATATAATATTTTGAATTATAGAAAGGAAAAAAAGGGTGACCCATATTGTGTGGTTGGTTGAGCATATACCAAAGTGAATAAAATTGTTAGTATTTATATATATATTTTTTTTCATACAAACACTTATGAAGGAAGAAGAATCGAATATTGATCTTATGGGGTAAAAATAAATGATCTTAATTATTAGAATTGCAAACTCCTTGTAATATTAAATTTTCTTCAAACGTGAAAGTGTAATATTTAAATGAGGGTGCATCAATATTTCCTGCAAACTCCTCTATTTAATTATTATTTTTTAGTTTTTATCCAAAAGCTCTAACCTCTTATTATTAAGTTATTACAACACTAGTCAGTACTCTATGCCCACTGCGCAATGTCATCTTATTAACCAAAAGATTCATGATTTTGGTCATTACTCAAAGATGATCCTTACAAAAAGTTACCTAAATAAATAGATCAACTCAAAACGATGATTACCTAGAAAATGAATGATTCAAATCATAGATGACATTGTGAAATAAACTCGAATAAATATTTTTTCCCTTTTTGGATGGTCGTGTAGTTTAAATATCCAAATAAATGATTCTTGGTCCATTCCCATCAACAACACAATAAACTAGTCAAAAAGGTGCAGAAGAGCAGAGTCGATCCTGAGATTTTGAGGGCTCTGTGCGAAACTTAAACTGGAGCCCTCACATAATCTAATAGGAAAATACTAATTTTTTTGTCCTCATGACAGTGTCATAAATCAAATTTTTTTATAATTAAAATTCATCATAATGTAATAACAATCACAAATCAAATTCATAAATTTTTTAATGTTTTCATTTGATAAAGTTAATATTAGTATGTTCGGTTAAAAAGATAAGAGTTCAAGAGAAAGAAGAATGCATGAATTTTTTTGTTTTGTTTTGTTTTGAGTGGAAGAAAGTACTTTTTTTTTAAATGAGAAAGTATATGGACATGATATACATTGCTGTTAGTTTAGTTGGATCTTTCTGGGGCCTTGTACCAAGAGTTATGCATTAAAAACCAGCTCGATCAAATACACTTATGTGTTAATGTGTTGCATGCTAGAGTATATATATAATTTTTATAACAATAATATATATATAATATAAAATAAAAAAATTTCGGGAGCCCTCAAAAATCAAAAGCCCTGTGCGGTGATGCCACTTGTACCTTGCCAGGGCCGCCCCTACAGAAGAGTCCATGTATTGTGGTCAAAACTTCAAATACAGCTGTTACACTGTATGTACATGCTAAAACACCAGAATAGTCCAGAAAGTTTGTCGGCACCGACGAGAAACTTGGACCATCTAGTCGGCCTGAAATTTCCAAAAGTCTTTGGGCATTTCCACAATGCTTTTCCAACCCAGTCAACTACTTCATTCAGGCCCATTCAAGTAAGGAAGCAATATTTTTGCATTAATTTGATGAAATGAATTATATCGATCGATAAAATGACTCCCACATTTAATTATCATATGATAAAACCTGTTACTGTTTAATTTTAATTTTAATTATAAAAGATGATAACAGAAAAGTAACTAAAAAAAAATAAAGTTGAACTTATGATTGGACTTTTGACTTAAAACATAGGATTGAATGATTGTGAATTATTTAATATTCTCCATAAGGAGGATATTTATACAAGTACAAGTTGACTTTCCTACAAGGAATCCTAACTAGGTAACTACTCTAATTAGGTAACGTGAATCACGCCCGGAAATCAGGGCTCACACCACCATTTTGATTTATATATAATTTAAGATTAAAGAGCACGTATGTGGATGCTATAAGAATTCATTCTTTAGTTGCAAGGTATCGCTTTTGGAATAGCCAAACGAATTGAATATCTTTGGCTAGGGTGTCACCATTGCCACTTCTGATATAACACACACATATATATTTTTATATATCCAAAATAAAAAAAAAAAAAAAAAAAAAAAAAAATTTACAATGCTAACCAGTCATTTAGGTCTACTTAATAATATTATTAAAATGCTCCGAAGCGTTCATTTTTTGGATCATGAATTAACATTCTAACATAACTAAAATAAACTAGTCTATATATTGTTTTCAAGGGAATAGACCATTCTCTTCTCTAAACTCAAAGGTGCAGAAGATACCATGTATGTGCTCAAAACTATTGATTAATATTCAAACACAGCTGTCACCCCAAGGAAATTTCCTTTCAGGTGAAGAAGACTAATCAAATTTCGAAAAGGTTTTTGGGCCTAGTGAAGCAAGAAGCCGAGTGCCGGCAACGTAGAGGAAGACTTTGACCATATACTCATGTTATGTGGTTCTCATCCTATTTCAAAAGAAAAAAAGGACAAACAAAAAAAACAAAGAAAGTTCAATGAGAACTAAACACTTGTTCCACAATAGACAAGTACTTAAGCTTGGGAATCTCTCCAACCCACTCCTCAAGTCAGGAAATATTTTATGCATTAGTGATTATTTGGACTTTATAATACAATGCCAACTAGTGGTTTGGGTCCACTTAATAATATCATTAAAATAGATCCGAATTATCTTCTTTGATTTCTCTCTGTCATGATCTACTTGAATTTTCTTATAAGCATACAATCTCATTTAAATTTCATCCAAAAGCCAAAAAACAAAGAAAGTTCAATGAGAATTAAACACTTGTTCCACAATGGAGAACTACATAAGCTTGAGAATCTCTTCAATGTCAGGAAATATTTTCTGCATTAGTGATTATTTGGACTTTCTTTGTTTTGATAAAACATGTATATTTTTTAACCCACTTCCCACATATATATTTAATGATAAAACATGTTACTTTTTATTTATTATTTAAATTATTTAAAACATAACCCAAAAATGAGAAAAGACTAATAAGGTTTTGATGTAAATTACGCAAAACACGAGGCAGGCAGAATCTGAGTTTCTGAAATGCAGTAGGAAAATTAAATCTGTCATTTTGTAGATACTTCTTGGACATCAAAGTACGCAACATTTTTTATTTTTTAAATATGCATTTTATTTTTCAAGATAGTACGTGTTGACGCGTGCATATATTTTGCAAAATTCACACATGTGCTATAGCCTTTGACGTGGACATCCTAAAAACGTTAATGGAAAGTGGGTCATATGGCCTTTCATGGGACCAAGTTGGGCTTTTAGGACTTAGGCATTTCTTCGGGCTAATTTGGTTGGTTTCACTATCTCGGCCCAAGCCCACTTACACGGGCCGGACTATTAGGGCTTGAACGTGTTGTATGGAATTTGGTTGGGCTGGGTTGGGCTACATTGGGTTACTTAAGTTGGACTGGGCTAAGGCTGTTTTTTTATTTTTTATTTTTTATTTTTGAGAATTTCATGATGAACTAAACATTTATAAAGGATTAATTAACATAATATATATATATATATATGAATTATAACATGTAAACATATTTATGCTAGGATCAAATACAGAGTAGAGCTACTAACTTTCCCTTACATAGATCCATATCTTGATTAATATTAATTCACTTCATTTGCATCAGTAATAAAAGTAATTTCTACATATTTTGAAGAAGCTGATGCACAGGGACTTGGATTGTCCACACCAACTTCATCTGCAAGAATTTGTTGTGGATATAAGAAAGGCCTTGGAGGCATTTGGAGGCTCTCAATTTCTCCTTTGAGCATCTCGACTACTTTATTCATTGAAGAGCGTTCGATATGCTTCATTCGAATTTTATAAGAGCACTTCCAGCAGTTTGCCCCTTGCCATGGCAAGGGGGGGCTAGGGCAACTACTATTCACATGAATAGTGGATGCCCTTACCATATCAAGCAATGTGTGTTTCTAGCAGTTGCCTTTTGCCATGGCAAATACTATTCATTTTTTTGTTTTTTGTTTTCACAACTTTTTTTACTTAAACAATTAATTTGGATAATATTTTCGAATAAAATTTTTGGGTTCCTACGTGTCAATACTATTTATATCGGATAAGATTTTCAATTTCAACTTTCAGATAAATTTCAAAATTTAAATTTCAGATAAATTTCAAATTTCAAATTTCAGATACATTTCAAAATTCAAAATTCAGATAAATTTCAAAATTCAAATTTCAGATATATTTCAAATTTCAAATTTTAGATAAACAAAACAAAAAATACAATGAAATGAAAGGCAAGCAAACTAACTTAATGGTTTTAACCAATCCGTGTTGCTAGGTCCATCGTCACGAAAAAGTCTTCGTCTCATAACATCCCTTCATTCTAGTTTCCAAAATTGTTTTGTTTCAAGGGACATATGGCTTGTATCCATGGTCATGGTTTCCTGATCCGTTTTTTCAATGTTTTGTTGGCGTACATACTCCCTTTCATGGCGGCTATACCCCCTTTCTTTTACATATTCTAGTTGAATTGCCCTACCGTGCTCTTGTTGTTTCATGTCCATTTCAATTCTCATGGCTTGGTGCTTTGAAATGTCCTCCAAAAATTTAGATGCATTCTTGGTAGAATTACTCCATTTCTTCACCTTCGTCGCCTTCCTCCCAATAGGCCTCGGCTCTTTTTTGATAGGTGAGTCTTGACTCATTCGGGAATCCATAGGTGAATCCGATGTCAGTGTCTCATGGAGTGGCGTCTCGTTCAACACCACCGTCGGACCCGTTGGAATAATTCGGAATCTCTTACAATTCTTCACCGCCTCCCAACATTAGGTATGGTTGAAACTTTTTTTGCCTTGCCCAGTAGCACCAAACCACATTTGTGCTTGCATAATCTATAAAAAAAAAAAAGGGAAATGCAAGAAACTTTAAAAATTATTGGCAATGCAACAAGTATAAAAAATAATAATTGAAATGCAATAAACTTTAAAAAATATTTTAAAATATATATAAATTGCAAGAAACATTTAAATAAAAATTAATATGACATAGAAATTAATAAAACGAAAATTACAAATAATTTACCTCATTACAAAGGTTTTCCCTGCTTCTATGGTTGTCCATCACTTTTGCCAAGGCATCTCTCCATTTCACCAACTTTTTATTGAGAAATTTCCACCTACTAGATAATGCCATTTTCGTATGGGTCGAACCAATTGCCCTTTCACAAAATTCTTGATGAATTTTTTTCCACATATGACAAAATTTCATCTCATTGCCCGTTACGGGACAATGACTAATTTGGACACAATACTCACACAACAAAACATTTTTCATCATGCTCCATGCCCCTCCGGTTTCACTAGAATAAGCCATAATATGATAGAGAAAAATACAACTTGAAAGTGAAAAAAATATAGAGTAGAAAGTGAATAATAGTAGAAGGAGAAGAAATGTATGAGGATTTGGTGTTAAAAGTGAAGAGTATTGGTAGGTATTTATAGAAGAAAAAAAAAATTCAGTAATTTTTTTTGTATTTTTAAAAAAAATTTCTGATTTTTTTAATTTTTTTATTGCACAAAAATTGGCTGCCGTTGGATTGCTAGAAAAAATCTTATCGAAGAGCCTAGTGTGCGCCACGTGGAAGCTAGCCGTTGGGGGAACTGTAGCGGGCACGTCAACGCACGCGCCAACTTTAAAAAAATTTGAACACCAGGGCTAACGTCGTCGTGACGTCATCTCCAAAACATGGGCTGGGGCTCGTGCCAGCCCAGTTTGCTGGGTCCCACTCCTTGCCCGGGCCACTTTTTGTTGCTGAAAACAGCATTTTGGGCTTGCCACAGTTTGATACATGCATAGTTTGATACACTTTACTTGCATTTTGGGCTTGCTGAAAAGAGAGAACACATTGATACATGCATAGGCGTCTTGAGTATGCATGTTAGATTCTTTGCTTTCTTTCTGGTCATTCCGTTTTCCACAGTTTAGCTGTTTGGAAAAATCCGTGCTTGAAATCTCCCATCAATGATGTCTTCATCTTTTAGCTTTGCTTTATTGAACCCCCTACTCTTCTATTTTGTCCCTTTATTTTCTGATTTAAAATATTTCCTGTAAAGGATATCATCTAGTTTTAAGCATGAAATTATGAAAAAGATAAAAGAAACAAAAGAGGATCAAGGATCGAAGAAGATCTTGCTGCGTCTTTATACGCGTGCAATACGATTTTAAGGAGACGTGCTTTAACAAATTTACAAACAGGTACATAATAAGCAAGCCAATTGGTCTGAAGGGATATCCTTTGCTTGTGTGGCAAGACCAAGTCTTGTTCTAGGATATCCTTAGCTTGTGTGGCATGACAAAGCCTTTGTTCTTTGAGATGATCATGAGCCACAAATGATGATATCCTTAGCTAGAGAATTTAAGAAATGTGTTTTCTGTGTCCCACTAATTATGTTATTTGTTTTGTTAACACACACCGTGTTAAGGTTCTACGGCACACCTCATCAAGGGTGTCCGGTTCTCATCACAAACGTTGGCACACACAACAAAAAAAAAAAAAAAACAAAAAAACAAAGGAAAAAAAAAGAAGGAAATATCTTTTAAGATCCCCCAGTTATGAATGATGGCAGACATCCAAAGATATATCCACTAGACAGTTTTTTATTGAAAGAAAATCGCATTGAATTGAAAAACAAGGAAAATTACAACCGACCTGCAACATTTTTGTAACAAAAATGGAAACAAATCATCTAATATATTTTGACAGAAAAAAATAGCATTTATTAAGGTATTGCTTCTTCTTCAATCCATGCTTGGAAAAAATAATCATTCCTGATTTGTTCCATGAAGAATGCGTCAAGTTATTTTAAAAAATAACAATAAAAATCGCTATATATATATACTAGAGAACTATCCATTGTACATACTGTGTACAATTAGGGTTAAATCTTATAGTTTGCAGAGCTTTCGTGTACGGCTGCTCTCCTATATTCAAACGTTTTGTTCAGTCATGGAGATGATCATGCATCCGGTGAGTAGTTTTGCCGAACTTTAATTCATTTATTTCAATCATAAAATAGTTGATTCATGCTTTGATTACTAGATATATTAGGTTGACTTCATATTTTTCCATGGCAATCTTTTTCTGTTATTTTCAAGAAAGAAGATAGCTAAATTTATTTTCTTCATAGGAAAACGGAAAACATTTATTGTAGGAATTCATGAATTTTTCATGGAATTATATAATCGTGGGAATGTGAATGCATCGGATTCTATCAAACCTTTTTTAAGTATTACTCAAATTCTATTTTTGCTTACTCTAACTTTGTTTCGCTATATGTTTTCACACTAGACCCTTTATCAAACTCCCTGTTGGTAAGTTATCTCACACTAGTCCGCATACGTTTAGTTCGACAACTTTCCTCAGCTAGAGATCATATCTCTGCCTTCAATCCGGATCCCTTCGCCGCCACGCAATCCACTCCCCGCCATGAGTGAAAAGATAGCCAACGTCAACGTCGGCTGCATTAGCAGCAGGAAACTAAAGTGGTTCGCATGGGGCACCGGAGGCCTTATTGTCTTTATTGGCCTCCTAGTGTTTGTTGTGTTCCTCGTTCTCCACCCCTCCAAGCCAAGCTTCAACCTCGAAGACGTCACCGTTTATCAGTTCAACGTCTCCAAGGTACCGCCCTACGCCATCACCATCATCATGCAGGTCACACTGTCCTCTAGAAACCCTAATTCTCGGATAGGCGTAGAGTACCAGCCTCTCCACGTCTACGCCACATATCGAGACCAGCAGATAACAATGGCTTATCTCTTGCCTCCTACGTACCAAGGACACAAGGAACCTGTGGTGTGGTCACCTCCTTTGACTGGCTACGACATGCCGATTTCGCCATATTCGCAGCAGTCTTTGGATCAAGATTGGCATGCTGGGGTTATCCTGATGAATATCAAGCTTCAAGGGGACGTGAAGTGGAAAGTAGGGACTTGGATTTCGCCCAAGTATCACTTGTACGTGCATTGCCCGGCGAATATCAGGTTTGGGGATTTGAACAACGGTGGTCCAAACCTCATCAAGGGTCAGCCGGTGGATCATTGCGATGTGGAGATTGCTTCTTAATTTTTTTGTTTTGTTTTGGTAAAGAGGAGGGCTAGCACCCAGATCAACTGCTTCTTAATTAATTTGATTTCTCTTTTAATTATCCCCTTGCTTTTTCAATTTTTGAGTTCTTGTTTCTTTTTGGGAGGATATATATGATTTAAAGGAATTCAAATTCTTATATGTTAATAAATCCCCTGTCTATGATTAACGTAATTTAGTCTTCAAGATACGAAGTCATCATTCTCTGACTTCTTGGATGACCAAAATGCAAACATGGTCAAACCGTATATATAGATCTGCTGTACGCTTTTCATCAAACACGATCCAAACACATGTCAAATATATACTTGAATTTTGTTAATGTTCCCCTAGCAAAGACCAAGAGATGTTAGTAAATAATGAAAAGAAGCTTGCTCAACAGTCTTAAGAAAGAAGGAAAATAGTATTACATGTATAGAAATGCTAATTACATTATTAACCGGAATTCTCTAACATAGGTGTCACGCTATGTCAAATGCAAGGGCATTAAGACTGAAAATGTATGGAAGTAATATTTGTCATTAACCTATAAATGCATGTACGATTTGACTCAATTGGAATAATTTTTTCCTACAATTTTTGTCATTTTTGTCACATATCTTTTGAAGATGCTCTTATACAAGTTAGTTTTATTTAATATATTTTACTAATGCCTATTTATGTTCACCCAGCGCACCAGTGGTCTAGTGGTAGAATAGTACCCTGCCACGGTACAGACCCGGGTTCGATTCCCGGCTGGTGCATCACTCGTCAGTTTTACTTTTTCTGATTTAAATTTCTTTTTGACGTAACAGTCCACCAACCTCCTTGTCCAAAAAAAGACAGTCCACCAAACTGGGAGGAGACGACCCTAAAAAACCTTAAGAAAGAAAAGGAGAAAAAAACAGAGAGCAGAAAGTTTAGAAAGATGGCTGAAGATAACACAGTCGAAATTCCTAGAGTTAAATTGGGAAATCAAGGACTTGAGGTGCGTACATCTTACTCTTCAACTTATCCTTTCCTGTTCATAGTTTTCAAATTACGACTCTAAAACCCAGTCAGTTGCATCTTTTTTCCAGAAAGCTGACTTCTTGGGTGGAAAACAATCCAATGATTTAATCCTAACGCAGGGTAGACTTTGTATTAACAAATCCAATTTATATTTGGGATTGATCTATTAGGAAAGGGATCTAAAGAAATTACATACAGGAAAAATAATATGGCCGAGGGGAAGAGAAATCAGATTCCAAGACTGAAACTTGGAACAGTTTTTCCTGCTTTAGTTCAGAATTTATGATTTCCTTTCAGGTCTCAAAATTGGGGTTTGGGTGCATGGGCTTGACTGGAGTCTACAACTCTCCTGTCGCTGATGAGGATGGAATCTCGATAATCAAAGATGCCTTCAGTAAAGGAATCACTTTCTTTGACACATCTGATGTATATGGACCTCATTTGAATGAGATTCTTATTGGGAAGGTATGCATGTCTCTCCGCTTCTGAATTTGTCAACAACTTCTGAATGATTACACGAACTCCACAAGTCAATGTTTTGTATGTTTCTATTCTTGTCAAGAAGAAGAAACTTGCAGCTGCCTTACAAGTAACGAAGGACTTTCCTATTGATTTTCTGCGAGCCTAATTGCAAAGTTTTAATTTTCCAGGCCTTGAAGCAGTTGCCAAGAGAAAAAATTCAATTAGCCACAAAGTTTGGTATTACCGGCACCGTTGACCCTCCTACTATTGTAATCAAGGGTACTCCTGAGTATGTCCGTTCAGCCTGCGAAGCTAGCTTGAAGCGTCTTGGTGTGGACTACATTGATCTGTATTACCAACATCGGGTGGACACTTCGGTGCCTATAGAGGAAACTGTATGTGATTCTCTTCCTTATTCAGCTGCAACCACCGCAATTGCATAATGAACTCTGCATGTTAGTTTGATTATATACCTTTTCGTTTTCTTTCTGGAGTTTAGATTGGTGAGCTGAAGAAACTGGTGGAAGAAGGGAAAGTAAAGTACATCGGTTTATCAGAAGCTAGCCCGGACACAATAAGGAGGGCACATGCAGTTCATCCCATCACAGCTGTACAAATGGAGTGGTCTCTCTGGACTCGTGATATTGAGGAAGAGATTATTCCACTTTGCAGGCATGTTCAAAATCCTATCTGAGCTATAAAAAAAAAGTCCTCTGAATCAAACTCAAGCTCTACCTATTACAACTCTAATATGTGTCAATTATCTCATTGGATGGTGTAATGTTATCACATACAGGGAGCTTGGCATAGGTATAGTTCCATACAGCCCTCTTGGTCGTGGGTTTTTCGGTGGCAAAGCAGTTTTAGAAAGTGTGCCTGCAAATAGCTTCTTGGTAAATGTTTCTTCACCAATTTTTCTGCTTAGTTCATTGTAAAACCAAATGTTCCCAATTATATTCTTTAAGCTGTGATTAATTTTGTGCATCTTTCCATGAGGAAGCTTTGAGGGGACTTTACTTCATCTCCTTACATTTATTATTTCTTAGGAGAAGGAATGTTCAGAAACCTGATCCATTTTTCTTTTTTATGTTTTCTAAGGCCTCAAATCCTCGGTTCATAGGCGAGAACTTGGAGAAGAACAAGAACATTTACAATCAAATAGAAAGCCTTGCAAAAAAGCACCAATCATCTCCTGCTCAACTAGCACTAGCATGGGTTCTCCACCAAGGAGATGATGTTGTGCCCATCCCAGGTGAGCTATCATTACACTTTTGTTATCTGCAACTTAAATTAACAGACGTGCCAAAGGTGAATTAGTTTAAGGACTTTTGGTTAAGTTGTTTTTTCTTTGAAAATAGTTTTAAGATGTAATCAGAGGCAGAACTTTGATTATGCTTCTGAGTGACAGCATGTTGTACACTAACTCGAGTCAAGCGAAGAAAAGTTCTTACACTCCATGTCCATAGTCCATATTGCTCATTTGCTTTGAATTTTCAACTGCTTAGGGACAACAAAGATTAAGAACCTGGATGCAAACATTGGCTCCTTGAGGGTGAAACTTGGAGAAGAGGACCTGAAAGAAGTTTCTGATGCTGTCCCAATCGACCAAGTAGCTGGTGATAGAACCTACTCAGGCATGACGCATTTGCAATGGAACTTTGCCAACACTCCTCCAAAGGTCTAAAGGAACTTTTGTATTGATAAGTTATGTGGGATTGTATAGAGTTGAGTAACTGAACAATCATGGGTACATGCATGATACATTTCTCTTCTATTAATAAAGAAATGGTGTAATTTATTAACCGACACCTCCAAAAACCTCTGAAACAACTGCACAGATTCCCATTCTATTTTCTTTTCTTCTCCTCTTTCTCTGTATTTCCTTCTCAGAAAACAGATTTGAAGAAGACCCAAGTTGGCTTACAATTCTTGCTTCCTCAAATAGTCTGGTAAGATTCAGAAAACATTGTTTATCTGTTTAAAGAGCTTCATAGGTTCACTAGCTAAGTCTTTTTTCATAAACACCTCTGTATTTTTTGTAGTAAGTAGTAACGGACTCTACAACCTATAAAGCAACTCAAAACCAAAAACTACAAGCCATTAGATAGTAGGAAACATCCTTAACCAATCAAACCAGTAACTGAAAACCAAAAACAACATGGAATAACCCAAAAAACTCGAGCATAAACAAAAGTGGTTGTTAAACTACACATTTCTTGACAGCATAAACCCATGGTTTTGTTGAAATCTAGAAGCTGGGATACCCTAATCAAAATTTAGCCAAATCATAAAACTGCAAAACTACATGCATTTTTGTTGAAATGCACAAGACCCAACAGAAATAGAACTTCTGTGTAGTGTTCGAAATTGAAACAAAAATTTTCACCCACAATCTGTTATATACTTTGCCTTCTACGTGTTTGTTGAAATGCCCGAACCAAAATTTCTTCTTAACTCGAAAAACTCAAGCATGGAAGTATAAACCCATGTATTTCCAGAAGCTAAAATACCTAAAACTACTATGTAGTGTAGGAAATCATTTAGAAACAACATATATGCAAATCCAAAAGGCAAAACAGAAATACAAAAAGAAACGTGCTGCTTAGTTTGCGCAATAGACGAAGAAGAAGAATTTAGAAACGAAGGCAAAGGTGTCAGACCCATTAGTGACTGCAATATAGTTTCTCATTTAGTGAGGCAGTGAGAGTTTCTTACATTTTTTTTTCTTTTCAGAGTTTGAGAATGAGTTGCAGCGCTTGTTTTCGTCGATGTTGGTGGTCGTTGCTTTCTGATTGCTTTTCTATTTTCAGAGAGCGAATTTTCAGAGTGAAATGGCGAGGGTTATGCTTGTGAGTATGTGAGTGTTTTTTCTTGGAGTGGGAAGGAGTGCGACTGGATGGAATGGTCAGACGTCGTGGGCGTGAATTTCGTTGTCGCGGGCGTGATTGGGTGTTGCTGTCGTTTTGGGTAGAAATTTGGCGTCGCTGCTGTCGTTTTGGGCTTGATGGAAGCACCTACAGGCCACAGATGTAAGAAAGTGTTACAAAAATAAACATTCAATATAAGATTGAGACAAAAAAAAATTTGATGTATTAAAGATTGAAACTCGGTAAACTTCAATATAGTAAAATGAAAATTACCCTTAAACAATTCATTTTTTTAAAAATAAACAATTTCTTAAAGTAATAACACATTAATATTTTAAAAAATTAATTTAAAAACAAAAAAACAAAGTGGGTCCGTAATTTGCCACATCATCAATTTCACAAACAATTAAACGGTTAAATTAACGGAATGTGAAAATTGATTGAATATTAAAATATCGGGGTGTAAATTGATGAAATTGAACCTCCGTAGTCCATTTCGATAATGCCCCAAACTTAGAGGATATAATGTGGTTAACTTTTTTTTTCTCCCCACTTCTTTTTCATGTAACTTTTCTCTTTTTCTTCCATCTTGTTTCTCTCCTCTCTCTACTTTTCTCTTTTTCCTCTCTCTGTTTCTCTCTTCTTTTTTGTTTCTCTCTCTACTTCTCTTTTGTTTTTCTTCTTTTTCTCTCTCCCGTTGTCTGTGGCCTTCGTCAATCGTCAATTTCGTTATCGGATTTTGTAAATCTCGAATCTAAGTTTGTTTGTGGTTGCTGATAGTTTTTTGAGATATTTAGTTATATACCCATTATTAGCACTAAAATTATAAATAAACCCTACACCATTTAATTCTATAAACAAACCCAAAAAAAAACCCCAAAAAATGATAGATGACCCCTATTGAATTTAATTTTGATTATTAAATTACCTTGATGCCCTTGGGCTGTTTTATGAGGTTTTGAGGCTGAGTTTGTTTTAAGAAATCAATGGTAGTTTTGTAATTTAAAAGAAGTTAAAAGTTTTTTGTTAAGTTGTAAATGATATTTTTATAACTTGGGCTACTATATATGATATTTTTATAATTTGGGCTACTATATTAGGTATAATAGTGAATCTTCCTAGTTTTTTTGAGTTGAGTGAGTAGTTTTTCAATTTTAGTCTTCCTTAATTTGGTTTCTTGTGGAATGGGCCTTGCTTTTGGCTTACCCAAGTGTCCTTTTTTTTTTTGCACTTATATTTATTTTGTTTTTCTTCTGTTTTAAATTCATGTCGTTGAGAAGCAATTGTTTGCTGTTTTTTTGGAAAATATTTTTGCTTACCACTTTAAACAAAGGTGTATGCTCACTACTGTACTTAATACTTGACATGCTTCCATTGGCATAACCGCAGTTAACATTTTACTTTAATTTACATAATCATGATTATGCCTATAAACACGTGTCAAGTAGTGGCAGAGCCAGGATTTCAAATTAGAGGGGGGCCTTCACAAATTTTTAAAAGATAGTCTAAATTAATATGACACTAACATTTTATATTGATTAATAATATATCCATTCGTTACAATCATAATTGTCCACAATTTCATATTTTATAATACTTAAATACTAATCTCATCATCTACATTATTATAGACTCAAAAATTAATAATTTATATTCCTACATAGAGAAGAAATACAAAAATGGTTCACAAAATCTAATATTAAGGTACCCAACTCAAACATGACAAAAGACAGGGAAATAAAAATTCACAAAGTTTAACTTAAACAAAATATAAAGAGAGAAAAAGGTTAAAAATGTAGGAGTGTAAATATCACAAACTAACCTAGAAGGTAAAAGAGAGAAGTAAAAAAGAGATTAAGAAGTTTCCCCATAACAACATGATTACATCCTTGGGACCACACATAAATAATGAGTGATAAGCCATAATCAAGTCAATGGTCCTATGCCCACTGGGAACTCGTGCAAATCATGACAGTTGATATTTCCTAGAGATATTTCTTAATGAGTTTAATTTCTACAGAGTCTGGTTAATAACAATTTATTATTTTTTACCTGTCTATCTAAACATATCAACAAGATTAGTCTTTATTACGATTATTCTGGCTCTTTAAAAAGCAAAGATAATCTGAGTAAAAGCAAAGCTAAGTCTTTTTACATTCCTCCATAGCTGGATTCCTTAATTAAGAGAGCATATGTGCTCACTATTTTAATTCAAAGTGTATTCTTACTACTATTTTCAATAATTGATATGTGTTTATATGCATAACTATAGACTATAGTTCCATAAATACAAAGTAAAAAACTAAATATTGTTATACATATGGATACGTGTCAAGTATTAAGAAAGATAATGATGATACATCTTAAATTAAAGTGGTGAGCAAAAATATTTCGAAAATTTAAGGAGGAGCTCTTTTTTAGAATAAATAAAATTATGACACTTGTCAAATTTCGAAAGAAAAATTAAAGGAATTCAAAAGCAAAATAAAGTTAAAAGATTTTGACAAGTGTCAAAACATACTCATCTTCAATTTTATGGAGCCAAACTTTTCCCCTTTGATATTCGCGCAATACAAAGTATAATCGATTCATATACTCACCCTCTTCTTGGATGAATGAAGCAAGTTCAGTTCCAACACAGACACTGAGAGAGAGAGAGAGAGAGAGGAGAGAGAGAGAGAGAGAGAGAGAATGGGGGTGCCTTCTTTCTTCCGTTGGCTGGGCAACAAGTATCCCAAAGTGGTGGTCAAGGCCATTGTCGACCAGAGAGATGAGTCCACAAGCTCACCAAACCCAAATGGCATGGAGTTTGATAACCTTTATCTTGACATGAATGGGATTATCCATCCCTGCTTTCACCCGGAATCAGATGAAGATGGAGTATGAACTTATTAATTCCTATAAATTCTCTTCACAAGCTATAAGAATTTTCAAATTTGTTTTATTTTATCCTTAGTTATATATTTTAATTTCTACTGTATTTATTCAGGTGCAACCAACTAGTTTTGAAGAGGTGTTCATCAATATTTTTGAATATATTGACACACTTTTCAACATTGTTCGACCAAGGAAGCTTTTATACATGGCCATAGGTGACAAAATTTCTTTTTTTTTTCCTATGTTATAATACTTTTGTAAGATTTTTGCTTTCTCTTGATCATCTCTTTACTTTAGTTGATATGCGTATCGTTATGTATACTTTGAAATTGAAGTAGTTTATATAAGGATATAAACTTGATGATTTCTTGTAGATGGAGTCGCTCCAAGGGCTAAAATGAATCAACAACGTGCCAGGCGTTTCAAGTCTGCCAAGGACAAGGAATTAGCTGTGGGTTTTAAGCTTTTAATTAATATATTATGTTTCTGAATCACACAAACTTTCTTGTACCCGCTTAATGTTCATACAAATACGTAAATTTATACCCCAAAATGTTGGTATCAACTGTATAGGATGCTGAAGAAGAGAAGCTGAGAAGACAGTTTGAATTGGAAGGCAAACAAGTGTTACTAAAAAAGGAAAACGAAGTCTCAGATTCAAATATAATCACCCCTGGAACTGATTTTATGTACAAATTGTCGAATGCTCTTCGCAGCTATATTAGTTTACGCTTGAACAATGATTCAGGCTGGAGGGACATCAAGGTCTGCTCCATTTGTGCCACTCTAATTTCAACTTGACGAACACATGATCCATCATTTTTCATTTTCTCTCATCTCTTTTTTGTTTTAACTTCATGATTATTGATTTAGGTGATTCTTTCTGATGCCAATGTTCCTGGAGAAGGGGAACACAAAATAATGTCTTTCATACGCCAGCAGCGTAATTTTTCTTCGTATGATCCAAACACCTGCCATTGCTTGTATGGATTGGTATGAATGATTATATGCTGAACACAACTATTTAATAGTTTTTGTAATTTTTTGTTTTCCATATTTAATTTTGCTACAATAATATATAGTTGGAAAATCTGGAAGAAGGAAAAGAACTATATGGGAATGAACATGTTTCTGTTTAAAGATTGTCTTTCATAAATTCCGCCCCCCCACACAATTGAATTCTGACATTGTGGTGAATTATTGGCATGCAGGATGCAGATTTGATAATGTTGGCTTTGGCAACACATGAAGTTCATTTTTCCATATTGAGAGAGGTTTTACAAGTCCTTTGCATTTTTCAAATTTCATATAGAAGTTTCCTTGGTGGTTTCTTGGTCACATTGGCTTTTAAGGTTTCCAATAATTAATACCCCAATTGAGTGAGGTCTGCCTAGCTAATGCACTAGGAACCAAAATCCGGGTTATAAAATTTTTCCTTATACTAATCCGGGTTGTAGGTTCTGATAACTGATGAAATTTTAAGTACTTCAATTTCTGGATACAGGATGTTCTAAACCAGGAGCAGCAACATGCAAACTGTCAATCTGTTCGAGAAATGACTCCGTCTTCTGTAAAGTCAGGCAACAGAAAAGCATCCATTGTAAAAAAGCCCTACCAGGTATTTGAAGTGGTCCTCTTATCCATCACCTGTAGTTTGAATATTGCTCTGTTGTCTCACCTCTATTTTTCCTTCCAAATTTCAGCTTCTGCATGTTTGGATTTTGAGGGAATATTTGGAGCTTGATATGCAAATCAATGATCCTCCTGAGAATTTCAAGTTTGATCTTGAGTGCATAATTGATGATTTTATATTTATGTGCTTTTTTGCTGGAAATGATTTTCTGCCCCACATGCCAACTTTGGAAATTCATGAGGTTCTACGCTAAACTTCATTGATATGTAGTGATGGGAATACAATGTATGAAGCTCAACTCAAGACTAATTTTTTATGAAAACTACTCATTTCCAGAATGCAATTGACTTGCTGATGACTATCTATAAGAAGGAATTCAAAAATCTCGGGGGTTATATGGTTGATATGCTCCGGGTATAACATGATTAGCCTTGTTTCAGTTGCATTTCTTCACCTGAAAAAAATTGTAGATAAGATCATGACCATGCCAATTCTTTTATGCTCAAAAGCAGGTCAATGACAAGAAATCAGGATTCATCAAACTATCCAGGGTTGAGAAATTTATTCTTCTTGTTGGTGCTTATGAAGATAAAATTTTCAAGAAAAGATCAGAACTACGTGAGCGTAAACTCAGACGTCTTTGCCTTAATAAAGATTCTGTAAGTGCTTGTTGCTCAAGTATCATTCATCACTGACAATATTGCATGTATTTGTCTATTTTTTCCATTATGAAACAAATGCTGAATTAATTGGTTGCCAGCTAGAGGAAGAAATTGATGCTGGAAGTTCAGCTACTGATTCAAGCAGTACTTGTACATTGCCTAATGGAGAAGAATCCGAAGCTCCGTCACTTGGGATGTTTGAAAATATGCATTCTCAAGTACGCTGTTGTTTGTGTGTGTTTTCTTTTGTATTCCATGATGAATAATGATTGATAAGATGACTCCGAGTTTCTAGAAGAATTTCAAGATAGGCTTATACTTTAAATTCTTCTAGCAACTCATCGGAGTCATCTTATCAATCATTATTCTTCATGGAAATGAATTTAGTTTTCCTTTGTCTATGTGCTCTAAATTGAAGATTCCATTATCAAACACTCCATTGTTACTTTTCTTTTTTGTTTTCGGGAGTGGGGCAGGGAGTATCTGCAGGTTATTTTGCTTGATTACACACATATATATATGGAATAAAGTAGTTTTACCATGTACTTTGTGACCTGCTGAAGGGGTTTTGGTGTCATTTATATTGAATTTTTGCAGATAATAGAAAATACAAAGGAGTTTAAGCAGAAATTGAAAGATAGCATCAGAAGGAAATCTGATCTGTTTAAGAATGGTGATTTAGGGACGGACAAAGTATGAAGCATTCCCTTCTTGAAGTTTCAATATTCTTTCTCATAATACCTTGTGAAACGTTTACATCCAAGCATATAAACAAATATTTTTACATGCTTTGCTGATTTCTTCCACAGGTACGATATGCTGCTGCAGGCTACAAGGAAAGATATTACAAATACAAATTTTCTGCAGAAGGGCCAGGGGATATTGAAAGCAAAAGAAAGGAAGTAGTACGTGTGGCTTTCATAAATTTTATCTTATACTTCTTTAGTCCACATGATGTTCTTCTTTTTTGTTTCTTACAGAAGCTGCACTTTTTTATTTGTAAAATGGAGGGCCAAAGGCCGCACCAAAACTATTCATCTTACTGAGTTTTGATAAATTGTTTGGTTGATTGTTTGCAAAACCTACACAAAATTAGATGCAATCTTGTGTTATTCCAATAGGGTTTTTGGTAGAACATTTTCTACTTGTGTATTTAACAGATATTTTATTTATTTATTTAATTTTAGATTTCCCCTTATTTGCAACTTCCAATTTCTGATGTACTTTAGGTTAAATACTACACTGAAGGACTGTTCTGGGTTCTCTTGTACTATTTTTCGGGTCCCCCATCATGGACATGGTAAGTCATATGTAATATGGATTTCAGTTATTTACTTGATATTGGTATGAAAAGTAGTGTTACATTACATTCACTGTAATATCCTATCAGGTTTTATCCTTTCCACTATGCGCCATTTGCTTCCGACCTAAAGGGCCTTGGTCAGGTGAAACCTAAGTTTGAAAAAGGTTCCCCATTCTTACCTATCGATACTCTTATGGCTGTGTTACCACCGAGAAGGTAACTATGTTTCTTTGTTTTGTAAGTTTGGTCTTACCAAGTTCTCCAAGAAAATATTACATTCGTTCTTCTTTATAGTGCTCATGCACTTCCGAAAGTTTATCAGACACTTATGACAGATGAGAGTTCTACCATTATTGACTTTTACCCTTCTGGTAAGTACACATTGTGTAATATCAGTTATCTTAGTCCATGGGATCTGATAGAAATTAATTGCAAGCTCTGTTTCATCTACAGATTTTGAAATTGATATGGATGGAAAACGCTTTACATGGCAGGTTTGTCTTCTCTTCTTTCCTTGTATGATTTCTGGTAGTTATTCATTGGTATTGCATTTTCGTTGACATCTAGTGATTGTTCTCTCTTTTACCTTCTAAAATTGTTTTTGACTTTATCATCTCCAAAAGGGCATTTGCAAACTTCCTTTTATAGAAGAAGAACGGCTTCTATCTGAAACGAGAAAGTTAGAGAAGGAGTTGGTGGTATGAAACTTTTTTATATATTTTAATTTCTTAAAGATATGAGATGTTTTTTCCATTCTTATATTTAAATTGTCTTATCAGTTTGTGTTACAATATGTGTAGGGGGAAGACAGAGACAGGAATAAAGAGAAAGTTGATCAATTATTTGTGCTAAGCACACACAATATGGCATCACAGATTGTCGCACTGTTTACAAAGGAAAACTGCCCCATCAAGATTGACAACAGTTTGTGGTAGGTCAATTATCTTTCTAAAGTCTTGTCTTTGTTACTTTGCCTTTTTCTTTTTTCTTTCATGGACCGCTTTTGCAGTATTTTCTAAATGTTAATGTTTATTGATAAGTTCTCTGCCCCCTTTCAGTTCTGGAATTAGTGGTTTTTTCCGTCTTCATGAGAATGCTTCCAGTGTTAAAGGAGGAGATAATAAACTTCAAGAAGACTCTGTCTTGTGAGTAACCAAACTAACGAGTCGTTAATTTTGATCTTGTAAATGTTTTGCTGTCCTGAAGGATAAGTTTTATGAATTTGATTATGTTATAGATGCGTGGGATATGAGCTTCCAAACGATGGTCCACATGTGCCTCGTTTACTTGCTGGTGTAGAGTTTCCTGTCAAGGTATCCGAACTTTCAGAATTTGCAATTATTTTCATGAGCTTGAATGGTCTCGTGCATATATGTTTGTTTTTGTATTTGTTTAATGTGATGGTTTACCTGCTCTGCCACTGCGGATATGATTAGTTCCTTGCTAGCACTGGCTTAATGAGTTCTTGGTATTCTAACTACATTGTTGGGATGCATTTTCCAGTTTAATAGTTAAATGTCCTCACTCCCTAATATACTATCCTTCAACTAGCATAAGAGAAATTCAGTGGCATGTTATAATTAAGCCTAATTTGTAACATTTTCCATCTACATTTGCAGACAATCACTGAAGACGATCTTATGGAGACAAAACTATGGCATGAATATCAGGGAAGCACACCCAGCTCCAGGTTGTTTGGCTTCTTGCTCTGTCTTTCATTTGTTATTCACATCTATATCTACGAATTTCTCTTTAAACTCATTGTTCAAGAACTAAATGCAATGCAGCAGTCAGCTTGTTCAGGAAAGGTTTAGAAAACCAGATAATATGGGAAATCAAGGCTTCTGGAACAATGCTAGATTCACTTCTAGCTCTCCGAATATGATACACAAATTTTCTGGCACTGGATGGGGTTATGGTAGAGGGAAAGCAATTGCAAGTCCTGATTTTGGAGACCGATTTCATGCTCCAGGAAGAATACAGTGTGAAAGAGTAATGTCATCTGGCTCATATTCAGGGAACGGTGCAGTAGCATACAAAAAAGCCGCTCTTCATGAGACACCTGTTTGTAATGAAAAGTGGAGAGTTGCTGGTTCTGGTTCAGGAGATCAAATACGAACCCTTAGAGATTTGCAAATATCGAAGTCGTCATCAAGCCAGTGCTGGAGGCCTAATGGAAGAGTTCAGTCAGCAAACAATGTTTTCTGGCCGTCTAGAAATGGCTTCACACCTGACACAAACCATGCTTGGCAACATGGTCAGTCCCGCGGTAGAGGCCATCAGGACTCCTCGAAGCATTATTCACCTTTTGCTGCTAACCGTTCACCCCAAGCCAGTGGAAGTGCGCACTTTGTTCCACGTAGTTGGGATACTGAAGGTAAGCCCCGCTGGTAGCTAGTTAACACATAGCCCTCTTTGCTTGGCTGCCAAAAGAGCAAGAAAAGCACTGTTTTGTACACATTCCATCTATTTTGTATTTTACGGCTGAAGGATGAAGAATTTTCGATCTGCTAGCTATTTCCTATGCTTCACAATTTCTGCAATTCCATATTTTTGGTAATTAAGTAAGAGTATATTTGGGCGTTCATTTTATATCCTTGGAGATATGATTTGTACGTATGATCTTCTCTTATGGCTATAATAGTTTTCTTGCCCATCCGGCTATACAAAATCTGATAACATTAAAATGCAAACACAGCGTTGGAACGCTATGGTAGAGTTGGGGTTTTTATAACGTCGGCTGACACAGAATTTCGTATAGGGCTATTATATCTTTCTATAGCGTTTTTGTAGTGCTATCTACGTCGATTTGTGGTGCTCTGCGGAGTTGTATTCAGTAGAGTTGGGATTTGTGGTAATGCAGATTTCAATGATATATGTACAAAAAGAGCAAACATTCGATGACTATTATAATTGTTCAGAATTCCATTCACAACCTCCAAAATTACAAATTAATAAACATCTCACCTTGAAGCAGAGTTGCAAACATAAATCCTATATTTCAAGACAAATAGATACATCAAATTAGAACTCCCTTCATGTTCTTCATTGTCACTGTTTGTGCAAATTTCTCACGGGAGAATATTCGCAGATAATTCTTCTCTCTTGTTCGTCCCTCCTTCTAGATTCCTTGCAAGATAAAATAAATCAATCAGAAGGTAGGCTACTTCGGTAGATCGATGACCACTACGCTTCGTTTAGTGTAGAGTACTCATCTAATCCTCTAGGACATAGTTTGGTTTTTTTTGTAGTTGTTACTCCCTTCTCCTCATTAATAAAACACTGCCGTTGTGTAAAAAAAAAAAAAAAAAAAAAAAAAAAAATATTTTTGTTTCTCTTCCAGAAGAAGATTATTGGTAAGTGATGAATTCTATATTTTGTTTTTTATTACTTTGGGCTTTAACCATATTTTGATGGAAAATTTACACATGCAATTGTATAAAAATTTACCTGATGCGAAATTAGTGTTACGTTATTCAATATATACCCAATCAATTGATGAAATGTCGTCAATTAATCGGTTAGTAAATCATAGTGGATATATTTGTTTCAGTTGAAGTCTGCCCATTTTGCTTTTCTTTCGTTCTTTTGGTTAAATCGGTCCAAAAGCCCAAAGCCCAAAGCCCAAAGACCTAAGAACAAAAGCCCAAATCCCCAAGACCTAAGAACAAACTAGTCCTTTGGAACTTAAAGAGTACCATGTACAATAGGAAAAGTGCTGGATTCGAGTCCTAGCATTTGTGTAGTGTATTTGAGTTTAGTATGTTATCGTCATTCTCAATTGGAAGGCTCTTTCAAAAAAGAATGCCCACGTACAAGCTCATCAGGCAGATGAAGTCCAATTAATTGAGAAGACCAAAGTAGATCATCAAGAAATAGGTGAAAGATATGACCAGGCCTGTTACGTACACTACCCAAACACAAGAGACAGCTTGAAAATGAGGGGTAATTCTTAATGCATATGATCATTTATTCCAGAAGCTTCAAGTTTACAGTCAACAATAACAGTACTTCTTGTTATAATCCAAGAAGCGATCCCACTTTGAACTTATTTCATCTACAACATTGAAACTTATTTATTGGTTCAAGGTTTAGAGCTTAAAGTTTAAGGTTTAGTCGCCACAGTCAACAAAGTCGTAGTTGACAGTAAGGTGGCCTTGGGCATTGCCTTGTCCATTAGTGTCTATCTGGTTAAACACATTCACGTCCAAATCTAACCCTCCATTGCTGCACTGATCCACAATCCTCACTGTCACTTGCGCTCCTGTGGCCGTGTTCGTCACCTGCATATAATATCAATTTTACATATATAAATATACCTCGATTAACAAATATAAATTGCAGAAATTAATGTATGTACTAATTAATTATGTTTACTGAAAGATAAATTAGAAGATGATCAACAAAACTAATTAGTACTAATGATTAATTACCAGTAAGCACTTCCCACAAGAATCTTGTCCGGTAGGGCCAACGGGTCCGCAGAAGGCAGTCCATCCATATTTGCTGCGCCATGACAATGGCTTATCAGCATCCCATGTTGCGCAGTAGACACTCGCAGTACGCAAGTCCCAGTTGATATTCTGAGGATTGTACAGGTTGTACGTGGCTCTCACGTTAGAAGCACTTTGCGCAGAAGCGCTGCCCACCACACAGACGATCATCATCGTCAGAAGCACTTTGCCCACAAGCACTTTCTCCATTTTGTGATGATTTGTAATATATTTATCTCTATAATCTGCGATAGTTAACAATTAAAGTCGTCAATGGAGGTGTTGGAGAAGTGGTGGTGCTTGAATGTATATATATAGGGCGGAGGTTTGGTGTTGGAATTTTTTTTTTTTTTTTTTTTTTTGTCAACAATTGGTGTTGGAATTACTAGTACACCCTTTGGAAAGATAATTAGAACTGTATGGGTTGAATTGTATGCCACTACCAAACAGCCAAACTTCACGACTTTATAAGCTTGTTGACTGAAAATTTTCTACAGAGGACACAGTTATAGGACGTGGCAAAGACGGCATAGCCCTGATGCATAAGGAGACTTGGAGTTGTATACAGGCACAAAGACTAGTAGAGTAGTATGAAAATATATTTTCAGATCCATGTTACTATACTTGAGTTAAATAATATTATAATATTATATATTGTATTAAAATGTTATAATTTGGATTAGTTTTCAACTAATTAATTAAAGTGTTGCTTTGGTATTGGTCGTAAATGGTGGCTTGGCATCATAAGATATATATAATTGAACATTGATCGCGGCTCAAAATGAGACGTTGAAGATAAGAGGTAACGTAGAAGCATAGGACTTCAATTAGAAGTAATGGCTATCTGGTCCTTTACCTTATTATCTATCTCTAGGACTAGAAAGCGTCTTTATAATCTAGAAGCAGGAAGGAAGGAGGATAGATTTTCCATTTGGAGTGAGAAAATTTTCAGGCCACCTCCCACCCCGATCTCCACGCCTTGACAATTTTGGCTTGACCTAATTAATTGATTAATTAAGCTAAAAGAGAAACATCCACGGCGCCTATCATAGCAGATTCTGGATATATGCTTTGTATTTGTACCTGTACGTAACCTTAATTAATTAATTGGCAGACTTATTTAGCCCAATTTGGGTTATATATATTCTTCGATTCATCTCATCTCATCTCATCTCTTCTTAAAAGTATTCTTGGATTCATTAATTGTGTGTTAATTGGTTAATTATTTGCTTAGAAGTTGATATATACTATGATCGATGTTCGATGTACACTGTTTTGTAGGTTAAATTTGTAGGGTGTTGTTATTTCCACCCTCTGTCCTATTTCCCCAACCACTATGTAAATTTGAAAAAAGGGTTATTCGTTTTATTAGTCCCTGAACTTAGACCCGATTTGCATTTGAGTCCTTTAATTACCAAAATCGTTCTCGTGGTCATTCAACTTTAGTAGCATTAGGACAAATGGTCATGCCATCAATTTTGTTAACTTTTCTTTTAAATGCATGGGCAAAATGGTAGTACTATTTTGTTATCCCAAGCCAATAATGCTATGACATGTGGAAGTGTTATCACGCGTGTCATAGCGTTATTGGCTAAGAGTAGAAAAATAGTACTATTCCAATGTCATGGAAGTCTTTCTCGTGATGTTGGGGTTGTGGGTAGATGGTGGTTGCTAGGTGGTTGGTGTTATTTGGGTGGTGGCTTGTTGGGTGGGGCCTCGGAAAGAGGCAAGTGATGATGGGCCTATTGCCATGGCAACTCAATGGCAATTACTATTCACATGGGATTAATTTTATTTATACATATGACATTAATAAAGAAAAAATTGCTAGGTATATATATATATTTTTTAAAAATTATGATTTTTTTGCTATTTTTCCATTTTATATCTTTGCTGACGTTAGGATGACATCAGCGCCCTTAGGCAACAGCTCAAGCTGTTCTTGCCTTCGGACCTATCCAGTCTTGGTGGAGCCCACCTCCTACCCGGGCTACAATTGACTGGTGGAATGAGTTTTTCTAGCCCAAGGGCACTGGCGGATCCAGAAATTTTTTAGCGGAGGTGCAATATTGACCAAGTATGAAAATTGTTTTTCGGAAGAATCATTTTCTCAAGATAATTTTTGGCTGCTTTTATTCCTTATACATCAAATAAGAAAACTTGATTTTATGGGATTTTAGTATGAAATATATATTGACTTAATAAGCCATCATTTTTAGCCTAAATCGTATTTTGCACTAAAACCGAATTTTCATATTTTTATTTGGTGGGAATTTGATTTTCTAGTATTTTTATTTGAATCCAAATGGGGGGTACTTCCTTATTTACATTGTAAACTTAAGTAAATTGAGTAATATAAAAATAAATAAAAGTAAAAAGACAAAGACATTTACTTAAATGTTGAAAATGAAAATAAGGTAATCTGTACACCAGTTGAGCAAAGGGGCAATTTGAAGCACCTACAATGGTTTTTCCGGCGAAGGGAGGTGCAGCTGCACCTCCTTGCGCCTTAATAGATCCGCCCCTGCCCAAGGGGCCTTTTATCACAGGTAGAAATATCTCCTATAAAAATTTTAAAGATAAAGTGAGTGGGAAAATAGAATATATGTGAAAATATTAGCACTCAATTTGTATTACCTTTTTTTAACTTTAACTTAATTACGAGATAATATTACCCAATGACAAGGAGAGATTGCCTGCATCTGCATGTGGTTGCCTTGGTCAGTTTAATTTCCATTGGCAGTATTCTCTGCAGTCTATGATGATCAAGCCACATAAGTACAGGGATTGCTTTTCTTCTATGACTCCCACTTTGAACTTTTTGCACGTCTCATTATGATGAGAATTCAAATTAAGCACAAATACTTTGATGTGGTGATGGTAAAGTTTTGAAGTTTCTTTAGATATTACGGACCACTCATTTGCTTTCACTATCAAATAATTTGTTTTTTGTACTCGTTGTGATTTCATTTCTCGTAATCGTAAAAAGAATATCTTGTATCACAAAGGCATGATTGTCACGTGTTGAAAACATAGTATGATAAGGATCGTAATTAGGATATGAAGAATGAGAATAAATTGATTTGTAAAAATTGAATGAAAAACATATCGAAGTAGAGAACTATATTGGGAGTGCGATAATGTAAATCTAGCTCTAAATTCACATTTTGGACAACAACCGATTTAATTAGATTTGATACTTGATGCATTTAATTTAGCTCCATTTCATCTAATTTCGTCTTTCATATACAAACTAGTACTTCTACCAGGACTGCTCTGTAACCAATAACATATAAGTTATAGAAGGAGCAGCATTTTCGTTCGTATGTATTGGATCAATTATCGTAAATTACCCAAATTATGGGGTCATTACAAACTCATACCCAATTTTTAAAGATCCGTTTAACTGGTACTCAAATTTATGGAAATCTTACAAATAAGAATCTTTATTACTCAAATCGTTAATAAGTCTGTTAATTGTTATGTGGCAAATGTGTGGGTCTCATTTTTTTTGGTTTTTTAAGAAATTAAGGAGAAATTATAGAATGGTATGGTATCACCACATCAGCTGGTGATACTCTCATTCAAAATCTGCCATTTGTCTGTTTTTATATTTAAAAGTTAAAATTAATTACAGCTGGATATGAAATTATACTTTTACCCTTTCAAATAAAATCTTAAAAATGGAAAAAAGAAAATAGAGAATGAGTAACCAAAACTATCTCCCTCTGCTGCCGCACCCGGCTCTTTCACTCTCTTCCCTACACCTTTCTGTCCTCTCAACTTTACACTTTTTAATTGAATATGCAGATCTCATTCAATTGAATATGACTTGCCCAAAAGCTGACTTGGGATCAATTGGAATACACAGATCTCATTCTTCTAAATGAGAGAGAGAAACTGGGAGAGCGGGGGTGATGGCCAGGGGAGGCAAAGCTGAGTGCAGTGGTTGGTGTACAATATTCTAGTTTTTTCGATTTTTTATTCTTTTTATTTTGAGGGAGATGAATAAATGGGCAGAATTTCAATGTGGGAATAAACAACAAATGTAAGATAAAATAGTTGCTGGTACAGTACAGAGAGATGGAAGGAGGATTAGAAACTCAGAGAAAGGAAGCGGCAAACGGGAATTGGTAATTTCAGTCGGGTGGGAGTCTGGTGCAATTTTCTTCTTTGTAGTTTTTCTTTTATTAATTTTATTGTAAATGGTAAAATTGGATGTAAAAGTCCAGCTGTATAAAAAAAATGTAGTTTTCTTTAAAAAGTGACAAGAGGCAGATTTTAAATGGGAGTATCACTATGTGATGTAGTGATACCGTACCATTCTATAATTTCTCAAAATTAAGAACCATGTTTATTGGCTGTGTATGTATAAAATTAAATTTGAAAATGAATTTAATTTATCTAAAGGTTCTACTCAGGTAGTTATTAGTAGTATACAAATAAATTATTTTATTATTGTTGTCTTCATCAAACCTAATTACGGCTATATTGGTGCCAAAATGTGCAAATGTTTGGAGCTGAATTTGTGAAAGGTCAAATTCTGGTTTATGTGAAGTTTATTGAATGGCTTTTATCACAAAACGTTTCATGGAGTTAACGAAACTATCAGGTTGAGTTATCACAAAACAAAATTTGTTTAATTTTCCAATTATACCCATATAAAATTAAATAATAAAAGACTACATTTAATGATATACTGTAATTCTTTTTTTTTTAAATATTAAAAGTGATAGTAATTTTATTGATAACACAAAAAAAAATACAGAGTAGCCATAATGTCAAATATGAGTACTCCAGTGACCAAACACAAAAATAATTAGTTTGATTTGGAGAGAATTACGCATGCCAGAAAAACCTAAAACCTCTAATTCGGCAAACAAAATAACCTTTAGTAACGGCAAATCCGCATCAAAAAGTCAAACACTAAATACAAATATCAACAAACTCCTATTGAGTTTATGAGAATTACTAGACTAAAATAAACACAGAAACAAGGACACTGCACCACATCCTCTCCAACAAACCAAAGAGACTCGTAACACCATCATGGCTAAACCTCTTATTTTGCATAAGCAAAACCAGATCCCACACAAACCGACAACAATCACTTTTCCAACTCCAAACATTGAACTGGAGCAAAATCCATGTGAGTGGACCAAAAGCTGCAATAAAATGATGGTGTCTATAGTGGATTGCAGTACTTCCTTCAAAAACACAACAAAAAATAAAGAAAAAAGTTGGGTTGACAACACCACACCTCAGCCATCCCAGCGGCAGCAAGACACATCCAAGAACAACAAAAGTCACCAAGGGCCTACAACAGAAAACACACAAACAAACAAACAAACAAAAGACAAGATCCAGATAGATCTGAACAAGAGGACCTAAAATCCAAATGAATATGGGGAGAGAAGATGAGAGGGGAAGAAAACTAGGAAATGAGAAAGGGAGATGAGGAGAGAATTGAAACATGCATGCTACTATATAAGAAAGTTAAAAGCTTAGAACGAAAGAGACACAAAGAATTGAAACTATTGAGCTAACTCTCCTGAGAAATCAAAAGAGGTAGCGAGGGAGATGGGAGTGCCATCTTTTTTTCGTTGGTTGGCTAACAAGTACCCTAAAGTGTTGGCCAAAGTTATGGTAGAGAGAGATGAGCATACCAAAGTCAAACCACATGGAGTTTGATAACTTTTTTGTTGACATGAATGGAATATCCCTCCGTGCTTTCACCCAGATGTTGATGATATCGTTAATGAAGTACGATACACCATACAACAACAGTTGCATTCTCTCTTCACAGCGCATTATTTCTTGATAATTAGATTGATAATGGTGAATTAGTTAGTATACAACAATTGTACGATACCATACCAAATAGAATTACTAATGACACAATAAATTTATTAGTTATTAATAGACATGTCAACATGTGATTGGTTGAATAAGGAGTCATTGGTGGAATGCTACGTGATAAATAAGTCTTATAGGTTTTGTCCTATCGAAAGTTTGTTACGATTAACGGATTGAGCTCTCTACCGAACGGATTCACAGCTCTCTTGAAATAATGAAATATACAAGTGGAGGATGATTGTGGAGTGCAAATGATGTTTATTTTTATTTTTCACGTACTTTATGAACCAGGTGGGTTGGTTCTCTCATTCTGCACAGATTTATTCTTCGATAGAAAAAAACAAAAGAAGAAGAAAAGACGTCAGTTGCATTGCTGTTGCTTGAACCCAAACCTCTCATTCTGCAAATCATACTCCACATGGTAATTCTGCATTTGGAAACTCCCCAGAATTATAGAAGGCCCAGACGAGATCATAGGCAAATTATCACCCCGAATCGTCAAGCACAGCACCTCCCAACCGGCCGGCACCAAGTAATTCTCCTCCGGCAGTGCCATCTCAGCCCCTCCCTTGAAGTGAAACGTCACGCTTGGAAACGTCGGCGTTTCGATCCCGGACACATTATAGCACGGCCTCAACCTAGTCAAAGCCTCCACTTCCTCCGCCCTCTTGTAGCCCTTCGTCAGCTTCTCGAACTCTCCCGCCACGCGCTCGAACACCTCAGGCGGCATATGCGTGAAGGTGGTCCCGGAATCGACTATGGTCCCGCCGGAGCCGTTCTTGTCAGGCCTTAGGTACCTGTACGGAATCTTCACGCTCCGCCCTCCCACAGTGATGCGGCGGAGGCCGACATAGTAATAGGTGAGGAAATGCCCCCTTCCGGGGACTTCTGGGTTTTTCACAAACGGCGTGTAGCTGACGCCTTTAGTTTTCTTTACGGAGTCCTTTCCGCCGACGAGGACCAGTGAGCTGCTTTTGTTAGTGTCGGCGAAGAGGAGAGAGAGAAGGCAGTAGGAGAATTTTTTGATGGCCAATTGGGAGGGGAGAGAAGGTGGGCCGCGGCCAAACCCGGCAATGCCAGCGGCGGGTTGGTCGGAAGCGCGAATGGAGCAGCCCACAAGGAAATCGGGTACGCGTCGGTTCGGGAGGTGCAGCGTTTCAGAGAGTAGACTTCCACCTGTGTCGCCAGAGCCGTAGGGTAATGTGTACCAAGGGCATCTCCGGGTACAGTTTTTCGAACCGAGTTTGCAATATGGGCATTGAATTTTCGGGAAAACCATAGCGCATTTGGGGTTCAAGCAGGCGAGGGTTTTGGAAGATGAGGACAATTTGGGAATAAAAGATTTGACTTTGGCGGTGTTGTTGAGGTAAGTGGAGCAATTGACGCACTGGTAGTTTTTGCCGCAAGGGAACCAAGTTAAATCACTACCAGTGTCCAGGATGAAGGGGAGGGTTTGGGGAGGGGTGCCAAAGCTCAGGGGAATGGAGAAGTAGCTTCCATAGCTGTGGGAGAAAAGTGGGATTTTGGCGTTGGAATGAGGAGGGGTAGTTTGGGGATTTTTGAGGTGGTAGGCTCTTTTCAAAGAGGAATTTGCTAAGTAGCTGAGGTGCTGGTAAGGATCTGGATGTGGGTTTTTGGGTAAATGTGAGATGGGTATGATGATAATATTGGAAGAAGTAATATACGGTAGAAGAAGGAGAAGTAGAGAGAGAGAGAGCAGCATAGAAGATGAAGAAGAAGCCATGGTTTTGATAGATTGGATAGAGGAAGCTTAATTTTTATTGTGCTTCTTAAGGATAGAAAATGTGAGTGCCAGTTAGGTTGGATGATGAATTTTGCCAGCTTCAATTTTTGATAGCAAACAGGTGTCTTTGTGCATGTGTTTAAGCATAGAAAGAAAGGCTTACTTGTCCAAACCAAAAGCCTAGATGAGTTCGGTTTCTACTTGACGTTTGCAAAACAACAATTTTGTTTGGCAGCTTGTAAATCCTCTTTTGGGTTGGGGTGTTCAAATTCCAATTTCATCCGTGATCGCTTACAAAGAGAAATGAATTCAAATCAAAAATAGGAACAGATGCATGTCACTCCTTGAACGCTTCGCACACTGGTCCAAAGAAGCCGCTTCAAAATTTTAACTCAGCCTCTTTGTGTCATGCATGTCAGGAAACAAATCAAGTGGCTAATATTATAGTAAAATATGAGCATGCTTGTACGAGTTCCGTGTTATTTTCCTAAAAGAGTGTTACATAGATTATACTTTGATTTGTATGGTATAAAGATCCCTCGACAATCTTCATTGTAAAGTTTTTTGTTTGTAAAAAAAACAAATACGTGTCAACTTTGGATTTTCATGCAAATACTAAGGAGTACTTGTTACGCTAAGTAGGCAAGTCTTTCTTATTTCTTGTGTTGTTTTCTTTAATTAGTTTTATGTTTTACGAATATTTGACTACAGTAATTTTTTGGTTCCATTATGCTGACGTTTTATATGCTCATTTTCAGTGCACTCAGAATTTCAGTTGTTAGTTTTTAAACTTGGATTCTCAGGATCCTATTCGACCCCAATTTCTAAGCTTTACACATTTAGCACAGCTAGTCATTCTTAGTTTTTTTGTCTTTTTACACAAAGATTCGATTTTGCCTTTTTGTTTTTAGTGAATTTAATTTTTAAAAATAAATGTATATCATTGGATCGCTTTTTATAACTAGTCAGCCAATATATATACATCATTTTTATTAAATATGGTTTGCTCATTTTTCTTTCCTAATGTTATGTTTTGGTTTTGATGAAGTTTCAATATATTTTTGAATTAATTAAAATTTAAAAATAAATTTCAAATAAGTTTATAAGTTTTCAACAAAAAAGAAAAAAAATTATTTATGTTTATTTAAAGGCAATTTTAATGGAATGGATCACATTGGCTAGTGGTCCGAAACACGGGGACCAAATTGGCCAAATTGAAAACACATGGATTAAATTGATCAACGTGGTAAAACACAAGGACTATTTTAGCATTTAAGCCTTTTATTATTCCTTTTTCTTTCCTTTTTTTTTCCTTCTCTCTTTGTTTCTCTTTTTTCCCTTGGTTTTCCCATTCTCTCTCTTTCTCCTCTCTTTTTTTTTCGTTCTCTCCGTCAATTTTCTTCTACCCCTCAAATGCAAAAAAAAATAATCATAATAATTTTAAAAAATTCGTGTAATGGAGATAACATTGTTTTGTTATCCTAGGCCAATAACTCAATGACACGTGAAAAAGTTAACCCACACGCCGTTGCGTTATTGGTCGGGGATAGCAATAAATGTAATCCCTGTTGCATGAGAGTGTTTCTCCCTCAAGTGAGCATGATCACATTTTTTATTTTATAAAGTTTCGTTTACATATACCAGAAGCAGTGTAGATATAGACTTATTAGAGATGAGTCCTCTTCGTATGTACATCATTTAATAAAAGAATTTGATATTAAAGGTGTGCGATACAATTGAGATAGGATGTGTGGGCGCATATATTTCGCTGACAAATAAATGGGCGACACATGGAAAATAAATATTCCTTAGGTCAACTAATTACCCTAATTAATGGGAATATCTCCCAAAATCAAGGATGAGATTTCCACCAAATCTCATTGATAATTCCAATCTCCTATTTTTGGATAAGAATGATCCTAATTAAATAAAGAATTTATTCTTCAAACCCTAACCTTCAAGAAGTTTAAAAATACATGGCTATACAACACACAAAAGGTAATTCCAGATCAGGGGCGGAGCCACACTAGGACCAGTGTGGTCCCGGGCCCCCACTCAAGTTTTTAAATATTTTAAAAGTAATATGTTGTTATTTATTTTTATATGTATATTATTTCAAATACTTTATGTTTTGATATGTACCCACATGTGTTGTGGCGGACCTATTAAGGCACAAGGAGGTACTTCAAATTGTCTTCTCGATCAGTTAGTGGTGTTGTACTCCAGGTGTACATATTACCTTATTTCTATTTTCAACATTTAAGTAAATGTCTTTGTCTTTTTACTTTAATTTATTTTTATATTACTCCACTTACTTAAGTTTACAATGTAAATGAGGAAGTACCCCCTAGTTTGATTCAAATAAAAATACTAGAAAATCAAATTCCCACCAAATCAAAAAATGAAAAATCGGTTTTAGTGTAAAATACGATTTAAGCTAAAAATGATGGCGCATTAAGTCAATATATACTTCATACTAAAATCCTATAAAATCAAATTTTCTTATTTGATGTGTAATGAATAAAAGCCGCCAAAAATTATCTTGAGAAAATTATCATTCAGAAAAACCATTTTTCATACTTGGTCAATATTTTTATATAAAATATTTTTTTCACGTATGATATGAATGCATGAAGGGACCTTAAGTTTTTTTTTAAATATTTTTTTCTTTTTATTGGGTTTAATGGGGGAAAAAGCTTTAAAGATATTTGCTAAATCACTACTTTTTGTCTATCTCTTGCAATTTTTCTTGCTTGGAATGTATTTGTCTATCTCTTTGTCGAGGGCAATTATGATTGTAACCAATAAGCAATATAATTCTTGACATATGTGATATATAAACACACTATGTTTCGTATGTATTGTGAGTTCGAATTTTTGATTCTTTATAATTTGTAAGAGGCCCCCACACACATGAAATTCTAGCTTCGCCACTATTCCAGATCCCTAACAAAATTGATGTCACACCTTTCTCTCTCGCCCCCCCCCTCCCTCTCACTCTTTCTCTCACAAAGATGGCTCTCCCTGTGAGAGAAGACCTCCATTATTTTCGTTACTTTGTTGTATCTTTCTCAAGATCCAATTAATTGACTTAGGCATCGGAGGGTCTTTGGCCAACGCCCCCCCTAGGTGTGGTCAATTTACTCCGGTCTATTTTGCAAGAATCGAGAAGGAAGAAGAAGAAAGTTTGAGGAACAAAGAAATCATCCGCGAATATATATTAAGCCTTTCTTGGTTTCGCATCAAATTCTCACAGTGGGAAAGTCTTACGTAATTCAAATACCTGCCCTAATTTACAAACAGTTCATATTTATTCCTTACAATTCTCATTAAGTGGGCGATAGTTTAAAACAATTAGTTTAAGGATAAATATTGTCACGTGCACAATCTTTAATTTTGTTATTTATTTCTAAGACACTACTAAAAGAAAGGTCAATACGGAAATTGGTATCTGGGAGCGGATCCGCTGTCCCCAATTTGGTGTCCCCTTCATGTCCCTTCTTTAAATGTTTGACAAGTGTCCTATCACTTAACCCTAATATAACAGTGTTAACTTAATAAAATAAAAAACTAAAAATTGAAAAACAAAATAACAATAAATCATAGCAGCCACTGTTACCAAGTCCCTCCGCCCAGCAAACACCAACAGTCAACCACCCCAATCACCCCATCCCACTGGCGGCAACCTCCCTTTCTTACCCTACCCTAGGCCAGCCACCCAACGTAAGCCGCCCTAGGTTCACGATCTAGTAGTGGGTTAAAGCTCTGCTACCAATAAAAATCAACCACCCTTTCCCGAAATCATACACAAGTGAGCAGTCCCTTTCATTGTAAACACATGCAAAAACAACAAAACCAAACCCAAAAATCAAATTGAAACAACAAATAAAGATTGGCAGAGAAAAGAACGATATATAGAGGAGGGAGGGAGGGAGGGAGGGATGGAGAGAAAGAGACAGATACATAAACAGAGGTTGGAGTGGGTGGCTGCCAGGTTGGAGTTCTTAATGCTGATTGATGACGAGCTTTAACCTCATATCCCAAAATGCTGGTTATCTTTGCTCGTGAGGCTCCCAAGGTTAAAAAAGAGGTTGGAGTGGACGGTTGGTGTTTGCTGGGCGGAGGCACTTGGTAACAGTGGCTGCTATGATTTATTGTTATGTTGTTTTTCAATTTTTAGTTTTTTATTTTATTAAGTTAACATTGTTATATTAGGGTTAAGTGATAGGACACTTGTCAAACATTTAAAGAAGGGACATGAGGGGGACACCAAATTGGGGACAGCGAATCCGCTCCCCCGGTATCTATGCCCGCAATACGCTATAAGACACTCTTTTAATATATTGGGCGTGGAAAGTCCAATACAAACTCTATTTGCGGGGCACAAATAGTAGCGAAAGTAAACATCACATTTGAAACATCGTTTCTGAAATAGTAATCCCAGCAAGACACGTCCAAAAGTATAGTACTACTAGTGGCAAGGAAAAATGGGTCAAGAGATTACAATGGCCAAAACCTAATGAGAAAGGAGAAATATAATGAAACAAGAAATCATACAAAATTTGAAGTTGAACGTTGTGTTTCACAAAACTAAAACAAGATTGTACTTTTTTTTGGGTAACATCCATTTTTCCGCACCAATGTACACTACATAGTGTTTTGATACAAAATAGAATAACTATTTTAATCGGGTGATGGCGTTTGTTGTTTGGGTTTTTTAAAATTTATTTTTAATAACCAAAATAGTGTTTTGATATAGAGTAAAAAAAATGATGATATTATAATTTTTAAAGGCTAAATTATTGAAATACCCCCTGTAACTCAATTTCAGTCTCAGTTTCCCCCCCTGAAACTCTAAGTGTCTCACTTTCCCCTATGAAACTCCATATAGTATCTCACTTTGCTTGGATTTCATCCATCCATAACAGAAGTCGTCAAACTTGCACACGTGATTCCCATGTGCCATTTTTCTTGGTTCATTTGTCCATATAAGAATTTATAGGTATTAATTAACTCTGCAAAAATTGGTCCCAAATTGCAAACACTTGTGAACCCTAAAGACCTCCTTCAACAATTGAACTGAAGTTGCGATGGAGGGTCGACAACGAAAGCATTGCCATTGTGGGAAGCTCTGTCGAGTTCAGACCTCATGGACAGATTCCAACCTAGGTCGAAGGTTTCTAGTCTGCCCACTGGTAACAACCACTTTAATATTTGTAGATTTCTACTCGTTTATGGTAGTTTTTGATGATATTATGGTGTTACAGGGAAGGAACAAAGGTTGTTGCTTCTTTGAGTGGTTTGATCCAGAGATGTGTTCTCGTTCAAAGGATATAATACCTGGGTTGCTGAAGAACAGAGGAAGACTGGAACAAGATCTAGCCCAGCTTCGAGGTAGAGAGAAATTGTTGTGGGGATTTCTATTTCTTTCTTAGATAATGTTGATTTCCATGATGGTTGGTGGTTTAAGGGGTAATCATCGTTAGGTTTAGAGTTGACTATGTAATGTAGGTTTAGTAATCCTGACTGTAACAAAGGGGAGGAGGGAAGTTTGTAATCTGCAAGTGTTTTGGGAATGGTTGAGCACAATGGCATTTGTGTGTTATGTAATCTGGTGTTTTTTAGAATGGTTAATCCAATGGTATTTGAATATTGTCATACTTTTGGTTGTTATTGTTCAACCTCTTCTGTAAAGTGGTCTTACTTTTTTTGTTTTTTTTTGTTTTTGGTATCAACTGACCATACTTTGAGATAGTGAGAAAACTATAAACAAATAGGTAATGAGTTCTGAAACTAAAAAATAACCAGTGGCTCAATTTACTTGACAAATGAACTTGATGCCAACATAGGCTCAATTCATTAAGTACATTTCTATTAAGAACATCAGTTTACACATTCTAATTTGACAAGAAAAGACCATGTCCACATCAAAAACCCAAAAGGACATAAAAAACTTAAATCCATATCAATTGCAGCCAATTGTACATCAAATCTATTTCAAAGGGCTTACAATTCCACATCAAGAACACAATATGCCAAAATTAGTTCTTTCACATGAACAACAATGATTGTTTTCTCCCTTTCCTTACCAAAACATAATTCCACATCAACTGTAGTCAACAGAATTGTAATCTTCTTCATGGACATCAAAATCACCACTGCTAAGGTTGCATAGTGGCCCTGACTTTCTTTAGCCACTCCTTGTTGTTTGCAGCAGATGTCAACCTCTTCTTTGAAGGACCTCCCTCTTTATCAGAAATGATGTGGGCATGCAGTGACTGTGATTGAGCTCGGGATGATTGACTTGGCTGTGAAAGATGAGTTGATTGGCTTGGTTGTGAAAGATGAGTTGATTGGCTTGGCTGTGCATTAGGTTCCATTGAGTGACAATTTGAACGAGCTCTCCTCACCTACATAAATGACATTGTAGTATGTAAGTTTTTGTAAAACTAGTCTATAAATTGAGTTATAAGAAGCTTATGTATTGACTGTGAATGAGGTTGGACTGATTGTCCTAGTGTATTGGCTCTCCTCACCTACACAAATGATATATTAGAGTCAGCTTTTCTAAATATAATTAGTAAATGGTGCAATTGTAATGAAATATAATAAGCAATACTTACAGATTGCTTACGCCTTGGCTGGTTTTTCATTGGCTCCTTACATTTAGTTATGTTATGGCCCTCTTGCCCACAATTGCTACACTTGATGACAATGTGGTATCTTTGGAGTTTGTTGGGATTTGATTTCTTTTTAGGCTCATCATGTGCCTTCTTCCTACTCTTCTTTGGCCTATCAGGTTGTTTATGGTAAAGAGGAGGCTTCAAAGGAAGTAAACCACTTTTAGGCCACAAGTCTTGGCTAGGCAAGGGGTGAATCATGTCCCTGTAAGTTCTTAGATAAGCATCTTTCTTGTAGAAGTCATGCACATAATCTTCTGGATTCCCATGGAATCTACTCACTGCAGCACAAGCATGGAGGCAAGGAAGACCACTGAGATCCCATGCTCTGCAAAAGCATGTGTGGGCATTCAAATCTACCACAAACTGTCTCCCACTGTGATGCATAACTTGGAATTTATTTTTCCTAGCATGCCTTGGAATGCACCACTGCCCAACTGCCTTATTTACCTCCAATACCCCTTGTATTCTAGGCCCAACTTGACCATGCCACTTATCCATGGCTACTCTCCTTGGAGCCATTAAGATCATTAAATACATTCTAATCATCTCCAATGTAATCAACACAGGCTTGTTCCTTGCAGGTAATATGGATGAGTTAAAAGCCTCACTTAAATTATTCATCAAAATGTCACACTTAAAGTCAGTTCTAAAATGGGATCTAGCCCATTGACTTGCATCCCTCTCACATAACCAAGCATTTGCAGCTGTATCTAACTCTAACCAAGCATGTGCAAAGTGTTTTTTGTAGTAGTGTAGGTAAGTCGGTAGTGTCAGTTGGCTACTTCTTCAGTAACATCCATCTCAGCATAGAGATATGAATGTAGAGAAATCACAACTAGAATAGAAGCATCATAGAAGATTGTTTTCTATATTCAAAAGATCACATGCGCACGAGTTTATTTCAATCCATTTCGCTTATATGATGTAGAGTATGCAAGTTAATAGTCTTTGGGATTCTATAAGTCAAATTCAAGTGCTATCAAATTAAGGGTAATATATAATTACATAGTAGCATATAATTGTGGAAAAGATATGGCGAAGGCCAATTGCTAAGGACGACGAATTGTTGAACCAAGACGACCGCACTAGTCCGGTGCTTGGAGCTCTTTACAGTCCGTTCACGATAGCTTTGGCGTCTGATAATCTGTCAATTCAAGATTTTCATGTTCATTTGGCCGGAGTTGCTCACATCCTGGATTGCATTCTAAAAGCGTGAGTTTTGAATTCCCTCCTAATAAATCTCATTATTTGGTTACTGTAGCCATTGTTGACTTTTGTGAATTGGTCCATGTATCTTACACGGTTAAATCAATTCCTTTAGGGCTTTTGTATATACCATTAGATGAAATTATAATTATTTATTTAATTTAAAAGATATTGGAGAGATAGATACTAGTCATAACTCTACCACTGGGTTTCTAAACTTTATTATATTGCTTTTTCTTATGGGGCTTATGAGTCCGGGTCCACTTCCTTCAAAGGCTTAACTTTTGTTTCTTTTGTATTTTGGTCAAAATACACAACTTCAAGTGGAATTGAGTTGGTGGTTATATTGCCTAGGAGCAGCCCATGTCGTTGAGCCCATATTGGTCAGATTATTTTCCATCCAATTAGTGAAATGGAGGAGCCATCTTTGCCATCTCCACGACATCTTTTTTAATGTTGTATTTGAGGATATCGTTTTCTTTTAAAAATTTCTTTCATCCTTTTTGTTCCTTTTGTCAGGTATACATTAGTTGAAGCCAGTACCTTGATTGCTTATGTTGGTACCGTGACTAACTTAGCAACTAGCTAGGCTAGATCATCTACGTGTCATGTTTTGAGAGGTCATCACCTTAGCCAAAGAAATCTTACCACAAGTCACAACTCTAAGCAAGGCAAGGAATCCCGCATTGGAAGACTACAAGAGATGGAGACTACCCCTCATCTATAAAAGAAGATTACTCTTTTCTTAGTAAAGGGTCTTGAGTCTTGGACTCTTGGGCTTTGTACCTTAGGCATTGAGTCTTCTTCCTTTTATCTTTGGGTCTAATTCCCTTATACAAATGTAAACAAATATTATCATAATGAGAACATCCTCCTCCGTGGACATAGCCCATCATTCGGGTGAACCACATATATCTTGTCCTTTGCATACTTATTTACTTTACTTATGCTGAATGTCACTGATTGCCGAAGTCACATACACATGCTGATGGTCCACGTCTTCACATATCATCCACCACTCCACATCTATCTAAGTTGAACTCCATTTTGAGCATCAACAATTTGGCGCCGTTTGTGGGAATCGACACTAAAAGATTCTATCGTTCTCCCTTTCTTCAATGCCCTTTTGCTGCTTATTCATGGGTTACTGAACAGCACCCACTTACTCATTATACTAAGAGAGCTCCAGAAAGCTCTAAGAGAACTTTCTCCTCAAAACACCTAAGTACCGAAGAGAGAATCCTTGCCAAGATCACTGCAAGGAGCTTATGCTTCAAAGATATCAATCGCTAGCCATTCTTTACCAAATTCAGAGGAGTCAAACCACAATTTGGCACCTTCAAAGCCTCACCGAACCTCAAACCACTATTTGGCAATTTTCCTTGAGACATGCAAGTGCCTTTGGCGCCCTTTTTCTCGTCAACACCTCACCTTATGACACTCAAGTGTGCCATTCGCACATCGTCTTGCAACATGCAAGCCCATGCTCTTCGGCACCCTATGCCCTTCAACACCTTGTCTTGTGACAAGCAATCTTATGACTTTGACACCCTCGAGTCTACAAACATTGTCTTGCGAAATGCGAGTCTTGAGCCTTTAACACCTACATGCCCTTTAGCACCTTGTCATGCGACATGCAAGTATTGTACCTCTAGCATCCCCCGCCCTTCGGCCCACTATGATGCTCTTCGACACCCTTGCATAACAAACTAGGGACTTAGCAACCAATTGGGTTTTTGTTGCAAGTTCCCTTCTTCCAATGTCCTTTTTACTCGGGGACTTGGGGGACTGTGGGTAGTGCACTATATGACTTGGAAGATAAACTACGGTGTTGCTCGGCTAGTGCACTTAAAATTACAAATCCCCAAGCAAGAAGTACCTTCTTACTCGCGAACTTTGGGGACTACTGTTGGTATTGTGGCTAACCAAGCAACTAGTTAGGCTATTTCCTCTACGTGTCATGCTTTGAGGGGTCATCACCATAGCCAAAGAAATCTTATCATAAGTCACAACTCTATGCAAGGCAAGGAATCCCACATTGGAAGACTACAAGAGGTGGAGACTCCCCCTCGCCTATAAAAGAAGACTACTGTCCTCTTAGTAAATGGTCTTGAGCCTTGGACTCTTGGGATTTGTACCTTAGGCATTAAGCCTTCTTCCCTTTATCTTTGGGTCTAATCCCTTTGTACATATGTAAACAAACATTATCATAATGAGAACATCATTCTTTGTGGACGTAGCCCATCATTCGGGTGAACTACATATACCTTGTCTTCTGGATGCTTATTTACGTTACTTACACTGAATGTCACTGATTGCTGAAGGAAATATCCTACCGAAGGCACATACACATGCTGAAGGTCCATATCTTAACACATCATCCATCACTCCACATCTATCTAAGTTGAACTCCATTTTGAGGATAATACTGTGGATGATGAGACATCAGCCAATACATTTAAGGATGAAATTGTGGATGATGAGACAGCATTCAATACCTCAATTTCAATTTCTAAATTGGAGACTGACATTCTGGATGAAGGTTATTCACTGGTCTTCCACAACCACCACTTTCCCCTTGCTGCTCCGCCGTCGTAAATCTACAACCGCCAGATATAACCAGTAACCAGAGAAACCATTGCTTAGAATGGAGAATGGTGGTGGACAAACCACCCACACAAAGAGCATTACCATAATCGTAGAAGCTATTGCAAAGAGCACTTTTGAAGCATCCTCATCCATGGAGCCGAGGAGCAATGGCTGGTGGTTGAGATCTTGAGTCGGAACACAGTCGAAGGGAATGTGTGGAGGACACCATAACAGAGAATGGGCAAGGGATGCAGATGTGAGAAGTGTAGATTGAAGAACAATATTTATGGTTGGGGAAGAAAGAGGAGAGTGGAAGTGCATATATGGGTTTTCCAAATTTAGACATAATTTAGGGAAATTTAAGGTGAGGTTGAAGAGAAAAAAAGTAAAGAAAGGCAAACATAGGAAAAGAGGAAGAGGAGAACTTAGGGAAGATGTAATAGATAAATGGGGTGTTTGGAGACACAAGGAGTTAGAGATGAGGGAGATCAGAGGGTTGGGAAAGAGTTGGATAGGAGATTCAGAGAAATAAAAAGTAAAAATAAGCAAATATAAAAATAACATAAACTCACACATAGAAGAGGAAGAACTCTCACAGAGGAAAGATAAGTGGGAAAGAGCAAAGGCCAGAGGAGAGGAACAATAGGAGAAGGAAGAAGTGGGAAGGAGCAAAGGCCTCCTCTAAAAGCAATGCTGCAAGTGTTTTCAAATGAGGGGCTAGGGTTAGAGAGAAAAAGTTGCAATAAAGTCGATGAACAAAGTAGGCCTTCGAGTGTTCTACTTATGATGTATGGCTCTTTTTGTTACGAAAATAGGCCCCTCGAATGTGAGTGTTGCTTTCACATTTGCAGGGAGTACTCTTTCATCACTCCCAGTTACTACCTAGCTGAGAAGCTAAAGAATATTGTACACACAAAAAATGCCAGATTTCACCACTGGGTTGAAAAATATTCATCAAATCATTATCAGGTATTGTTGATCATGCCTTACTTTTAAAACAACTCAATTATCAGGTTTGTTCTTCTTTGTTTTTGGTATGCAAACTCCATTTATTTGTTTTCAATGAAAACAATTTGCAACAACACATTATGTCTTATTTTTAAAGCATATGTGTTTATTCCGGGCACATTATATCCATACGAAGAAGGTGTTCAATCATCTATGCCACTCTTTGACCAGCGATGCCTGCGTTCAGTTTGTTGAACCATGATATAGAAGTTCCATGGAATTGACAATAGACTTTTCAGCCGGCAAGTCATTGTTGATCAATTCCCTATAGTTCTTGTAATTAAGGAGTTTGATATTAGAAGATAGCTTTTTCTTATTGCATGTGGGTTGAGTTTCTCCTGCTGTGATTCTTACACCAAAGATTTGATGAAGGACATACCTATTGTAAGGGGTAAGTACGTTGATCTATTATTTCAATTTTTAAAAGTGTAGTTTTGACTTGTGTTTTCTTTCCTTTGTAGTGGGATTTATACATAAAAATATACAGAAAGTCTTATCTCAATTTGCAGATTTTGAACTAAAATTGGACATTTTCAACGAGATTTCTGAGAAGACTAAGACGAAGAAACTGTTGAGGATATTTGTTGGAAGCTCGGTTGATGACCTCGGCCCTCTTCTGGAAGCAGAAATAGGAATTGTCATCAATCCTTGCGATCACCTTTTGGCGGTAGGCTATCAATTTGGGATGACTTTTATGCCACTGTTGTGGGCAGTCATTCAAAAAAGCAAACAAATGCGAGAAGGAACAGGGTCCCTTTGGAAATCAAAGACCGAGACCCTTTATCTTGTCGACAGCTAGCATGAGATAATTACATTTATATTTGGAGTTTGTGATGCTAGGAATGAGAAGCCACATGACAATAAGAAGCCACCTCATGACGATATTCTTGAACCTAAATCTGCAAAGCCAAAGAATGCTGGTGTTAAGGCATTGTCAGGTTCTCGGTTGTATTTTGATGGCTGTAATGACATTTTAGAACCTAAGTCTGCAAAGCTCGGCACTTTTGCCAAAGCCAAAGAGTGCTGCAAAGCTACCTTCAGCAGAAAATTAAGCTAAGACTGCTGAAGATGAGAATGTAGAAGCTGAAAAGTAACAAGCTGAGAAGCCAAAGAGTGTTTGTGCTAAGCCACCTCACTACGATATTCTTGAACCAAAGCCAAAGAATAGTGGTGTTAATATATTGTCACCTAAGTCTACAACACTTTTGACACTTTTGTTAAAGGTAAAGGATGCTGTAAAGCTATCTTTAGCTGAGAATGAAGCTAAGACTGCTAAAGATGAGAATGTGAAAGTTGAAAAGCAACAAGCTGAGAAGCCAAAGAGTGCTGCAAACATACCTTCAATTGAAAATGAAGCTAAAACTGCTGAAGATGAGAATGTGGAAAAAAGCAACAAGCTGAGAAGCCAAAGAGTGTTGCAAACCTACCTTCAACTGAGAATGAAGCTAAGACTGCTGAAGATGAGAATGTGAAAGCTAAAAAGCAACAAGCTGAGAAGACAAGCCACCTCACTGCGATATTCTTGAACCAAAGTATGTAAAGGTATCTTCTACAGTTTGGGCAGTTTTGCCAAAGCCAAAGCATGCTGGTGTTAATACATTATCACCTAAGTTTGCAACACTTTTAACACTTTTGATAATGCCAAAAAATGCTGCAAAGCTACCTTCAACTGAGAATAAAGCTGAGACTGCTGAAGATGAAAAGCAACAAGCTGAGAAGCCAAACAGTGCTTGTGCTAAGCCACTCCACTGCGATATTCTTGAACTAAGGTCTACAAAGTTATCTTTTACACTTTGGGCACTTTTGCCAAAACCAAAGAATGCGAGTGTTAAGACATTGTCACCTAAGTTTACAAAGCTACTTTCTACAGTTTTGGCACTTTTGCCAACGCCAAAGAGTGCTGCAAAGCTACCTTCAGCTGAGACTGCTGAAGATGAGAATGCGGAAGCTGAACAGTAACAAGCTAAGAAGCCAAAGAGTATTTGTGCTAAGTCACCTCACTGCAATATTCTTGAACCAAAGTTTGCAAAGTTATCTTTTACACTTTGGGTACTTTTGCCAAAGCCAAAGAATGCTGGTGTTAAGACATTGCCATATAAGTCTACAAAGCTACATTTTACACTTTTGGCACTTTTGCCAACGCCAAAAGAGTGTTACAAAGCTACCTTCAGCTGAGAATGAAGCAGAGACTACTGAAGATGAGAATGTGGAAGCTGAAAAGCAACAAGCTGAGAAGCCAAAGAGTGCTTATGCTAATCCACCTCACTGCGATACTCTTGAACCGAAGTCTGCAAAGGTATCTTATACACTTCGAACAATTTTGCCAAAGCCAAAGCATGCTGGTGTTAATACATTGTCACCTAAGTCTGAGTCTTGTGACTTGTGAGGATGCTTTTTCTTTTCTTTCTATACTTGACTACAAAATACAGTAGTTTATTGCATGCTGATGTAGTGTGGAATTAGTATTAATTTTCTTTAACTTAATCATTTATTAGAAAGAAATCCAATTACGGAGGCAAGAGAATATTATATGGAAGCTGATGATATTGAAGGGACCCTGAGGCAGTTATCCTGACATCTGGTTGCTAAAAGAGCTAGAGTAAGTCCCCAACTATGAGTCTATGATTGCTCCTGCTTTGCTTTTTCTCTACAGAGTCTTGTTAGTGTTTTAATGTTTCTGTAAACTCTCCTGAAAGATTAATTTGTATTTAAATCTTTTTCTTATTGTAATTAATCCTTCCTGCATTTGCTGAATCTAAGCTGTCTTTTCTGTCATTTTCTCATGCATCTGGGATGATGATCGTATTATCTTTAATGATGATTCCCAAATTGGATTACTTCTTCTTGGGGTTTGTACCTGATCATGAATTTTGTTTCCTTTGTCCTCGTATAGATGCAGTGTCTGAAGAAATGTCCTGGGAACTACTTAGACTTTGAAAGCTATTCCTAGAACTTTGAGGATGATGTAAGTGATTTTCCAGCAGATTTAGTTGTTTTTTACTAACTTCATGACTGGTTTGGCCTAGAGAAGACAATAAATCTCTGTGTGTTAAGTTTAACACTCATGCATGAGTTCTTGTAATGCATCTCTTTCCATCTTGGTTCTTGCCTTTTCAAATGCATATACCTTACTGACCATACCATTTGGGAAAGGGGGAAGCATAGTGCAAGTGATTGTGTGTTGTACCCCATGAACAAATGGAGTATCTACAGAGTAAGTTTCATGTAACTATGAATAAGTTTCCAAAAATATGCAAAGAAATATTGTATTCTATTGCATTGTAACTACTTGTTTGTTTATATCCTTCCAATTTTCGTATTCTTCTATGTTATGACTACCCTATTTTCAGGTATGTACATATTTACCAAAGCTATTTGTGCCCAATGAGTATAAGAGTGCAAAAATATGGTATGTTGTCATTTGTTTATATCCGCACATATGCTTATATCCTTCCAATTTTTGTGTTCTTATATCCACACATGTGTTCTTGCATAAAACATCTCATTTTTTCAGTGTATGCATCCACATATCTTCTCATGCATAGTGAGTGTCTAGGGTTTGCTCACTATTAAATGCAGGGTGTTCTTTTTTCAAACACTTTGGGCATGTTTATTTATCAGTAATGGGTATGGGAGAAAATGGAATGATTTCCATTCCTGACTTCCGATGCATTTACTTGCAATCAGGAATTAAAAAATAAGTGGGCCCCACCTCAAAATTTGTAATCACATCCCCTCAAAACTAGGTATCAAATCATATAGGGGGGAGTAGTCGATACGATTCCCATTCCTGTTTTCTCTTAATAACTTCCAAAAATACTCTTATCACTTTACCATTATTTCAAAACACCCCAAACCCTAAAAAAACAAAACTCATGCCAAGAAGTTCCAAGACGCTCCAACTTCTTTTTCACGTTAGAGTTGCAGACACAACCTCCTAGAAGCAATAACAACGCCTTGTGCTATGTAAGTCATTCTATCTATCTATCTTCTTCTTCTTCTTCTTTTTCTTCTATCTTTTGTCTTCACATTCATCACAAAACAAAGTACAATCATGGATAAAGACTTTTGTGGAGATTATATGTCTCTTTTTTCGGTAGTATGAAGATTATGTATTTAATTGTATGAAGATTATGCGGGTTATTATTATTTGATTGTTTACTATTTATGTAGGTGAAAGATATATATATATATATATGTATTTATATTTATTGGAGTTTATTTTTTCATTTGAAATTGGCTATGGACAAATGTGTTATTAACATGATCATTGAACTGGGCTCTTACTGTTCATCTTGTTCAGCATATTAAGTCCTCATGTTTACACAACCTTACTGGTTGCTACAGGATTAGTTTGGTCTTCTTAGCCAATTTGAGATTATAAATGTGTTGTGGTGAAAATGGCAGGGCATTTCAGTAATCAAATTAATTTGGATTCTGATTCATGAAAATTAGTACACAATAACAATGGGAATCAACCCCATTCCTTTGCTAATTCCAGATATTTAGTAAACAACTTAATGGGAATGATTTTTCCCATACCGATTCAGTAGTTCCTCGATTCCTAAATTCTTTGTTTCTTTACTTTCTCTATTACTGATACGTAAACATGCCATTTGATTCAATTTATATAGGATTCTAGGATTCTCAAATGAAGATTGTTAGGAAAATAAATCATTGATCTAAGCCAGCCTTTTTAATTTTAACTCAGTACTAGTAGGAATTTAATTTCTAAACTTCTCTCTCTTCTCTCTCCCCTAACCAGTAGACCTGTAAACGAGTCAAAGATGGAACGGAGCACCTGAAATCCGACTCGATTTGATCCAAAATTCTTACAGATCATTAATAATTAGATCTATATTCTATGTTTTGAATTATTTGATATCAGATTTGATAAGCCGGTCTGAATTCTTTTATGTAATATATATAAATAACTGAAAAATATTTTTATTTATTTTCAAAATTAACAAGATTGTTACATATGCATATATATTAAGTAAGTAAAAATAAAATAAAATGAAATATATGTTATATCAAATCAGATCGAATTATTATCGAATCGGATTAAACAAGATCCAACTTTATTTCGTTAACTTAACAGGTTATCGGATCGGATCAGTGGCCCATGATTGCACATGTTCCTTGTTCCCAGCTCAAGATCAATAACTGTCAACCAAAACCAACTTGCAACACCAAATATGACTACAATGAAATAAAAGAGTGCTTTGCCCATGTCGCCAAATAAGGTTTTATACTCGCCACGCAAATTCCTTCCAAATTCTGACCAAGTGTGAGCAAATTGCCATGCATGCATGGCAACCTAAGAGTCAAGAGAGAACCCTAACATTTATGGATAAGAACAAGTATATATAAACCAAACAAGCTATTTAGAGGCATTGCTTTGCTTCTCCAGACTGGAAATTCAAGACTCATCTGTACATAACTTCAATTACAAAACCCGAAAAAGAAAAGAAAAGAAAACGCTGACAAAAATATCTAATGTTCATTTTGCCAGCCCAAATATAGTACTTTTAGAAGTACTAAAAATCACTACCTCAACCACTACTGTTTTTGGGGGAAACCCTTCCAAGAGCTTTTAATTAAACAGCTAGCTGCTGTTGCTGATGGGAGGTTTCACCCTCATCAAAGCACAAGTGGAGCTTTAGCGATTTGCCTAAACTAAGAGAAGAATCTGCAGAATCTAGAGGAGGCTGCAGTAAGAGCATCTCTCTCTGGAGGTAGGAACAGTAGGTGGTGAAGGTTGAGGGGGTCACATTTAAGTTGAAGTTCAAACCAAAAAGGAAATCCACCTCAAGAAAATTCATCTCTATTGTGCTGATGCCTCCAACTTTTGCATAATAGGCATTGTTGTAGTACCTGAATAATATTACATGGAGATTAGTTAATTCTGGCGTACCTATTTGGGGATAAACCAACTGAAAATAGATCTCATTACAAAAATAGCTTTGACATTGCACAAAATTTTCTGTCAGTGATGACCACTTGAGCCAGAAGATTCCAAAATATTCCAGTAAAATCATATTCAGTTTCCATCTACATTCATGCATGAAACAGAATATTCCAAAACTTCTATATTTAGATGAACACAATACAAAATGGCCACATAAACAAATTCAAAATCTTTGAATGATCTCCCTTTGAATTTCCCCGGCTTAAAATTCACTTCTGTAACTAAAACTAAATAACTTGAATAAAAAAATCATCTAAGTAACTCAAACACCAAAACTTCAAAGCCAAATAGATTTTCCAAAATTTGTTCATCATAAGCTAATAAAATCCAACTTCAACACTTACATGTCATCCATGAACTTTGCAGCCACCATGACACTAGTAATCAGCAACCGGTGAACGTTGTACGAATTGATAGGCAAATCGGGTTGCCTCTGAGAAAACCGATCCAGATAAACATGTGCAACAATTAAGCAAGATGGGCTACAATCGGCGTACTTGAAAATTCTCTCTAAATAGCTCTGTATTGATATGGGGGGCCTGGTTTGGCCATGGAAGACTGAGATTTTCTTGGGTTGGAATTCATAATTGATGTCATTTGATTCAGCCACCCTTTGAACCAGGGAAGAGAGGAATGTGATGACCTTTGTCATCACTATTGGGTTCTCTAGCTCTTCCATTGATGATGAGAGCAAGTTTTGGTTTGATTCTCAAGTGTTTTGAATTTCTGTTGGTGCTAGTGCTTCTGTTGGGCTATATATAAAGGGTCGTTAGGAATTAGTGTTTAGTATTTTTGGTTTTTGGTTTTTTAGTTAAAGAAAGGAGGGAGCATGAGAAATGATAGAGGTCAAAGAAGAGAAAGCAAAGGGAAATTTATAAAACTAAAAGCTAAAATGATTTAAAACTGTATTTAGTTTTTTTTTCAGGTTTATATTTTATTTGTTTGTTCCACATTGTTCTATGTATTTTCACATGGAATATTTTCTTACCACAATCAATTTTTTTTTTTCGATTATAAAAATAAATTAAAAAAACAGAAAACAAAAACAGTTTAAACAAAAAGGTAGTTAACATTAATGGGTAGGTTCTTATTACCAGAATAGCTTCAACAATTGGAATTAGAACTTTACATATCCTTATTGGTTTAGTGGGGTTTCCAATTGTCTCATTTTCAAATAAAAAAGATTGAATCTTGAGTTGGGTAAACAATTGTTTTCTTTTTCTTATTACTAGCATCTTCACATGAGCTTCCGCACTTGTGAGATGTTTTTTTTAAAAAAAATTTAAAATTTATTTTAGAATTAAAAAAGATCATGGGTAGTTGTATTCCATAAATATATGATCCATTATCTTTTTTTTTTCTTTTAATTTTATTTTTTTTTAATATGAAAAAGTGTGAATATATCTTCATTTAATTAATAATTTCAATTCTTAATGTTTGCATTAATTAAGAGCATTTTCTGATATTTTGAATGTTTTACTATTCTCTACCTTTTGCTTTATATATAGATTTCAAACCATTTAAGAGAGGGAGAAAGGATGGATTAATAGTGTCTTTTTCTTAAAACGAATGTGGGATTTTCTGGTGATTCGCTGTGACAATTGTGGTAGCATGCTGTACCAATCATGTGATAACATGTTGGAAAAATTGTGATTGTAATGTGGGGCCCCACGTTCTAAGAGATCTTGCATCGTTGCATGTGTTGTGATTCCCATACAATTCGGTGGCATAACATGGAATTGCTTTGTTGGTCTAGGGCATTCATATATGCTGCTTTTGTTACGTACACTGAAAATTAAAATTGCAAATTTAGGGGTAAGGGGTTATGTAGTTCAAGTGGATGAGAGGTCTTATAGATTTAATTTCTCCTTTTCTCAATATCGCTTATATAAAAGAAAAATGCAAATTTAAGAATTAATGGCGGGTTTAGATTTAAGATTGGATCATGTGATTCAATCTTGCTTAACTAAATATAATTGCAATAATGCTAGATTCACTAAAACTATTTAGCAAATAATGTGTTCTTAGTATTTTTTTGGACGAGTTTAATAAGCGCTCTTAAAGAAAAATTTAAGAAACCAGTGATTAGGTAGTTGTTTTCATTTATTTGTTCCCTCTTATGTGCAAGTAAATCACTGGAAACTATGTTTTTCCCAAATCTATTATGGATGTGCTTGTGGATGTGGCCGCGACAACGTTTCTTCAAGTGATGGTGCTAGGGTTCGTTTAGGTTCATTGGTTGCTTTAGGGTTTCAGTTATGTTGGGTATCTGGGCTTTGCCTGGGCTTATGATTAATTGTGGTTATATGGGCTAGTAGTTTTAGTGCACTTCCCTTTACTTCATAGGGCCTTCCCTAATAGGGGAAAAGCCTTCCATTTCCGTCAAATGACCCGGCCTCCCTTGGCGCCTTTTTTTTTTGGGGTCAAAATCAAATTTCATTCAATAGAAGGCTAAAGCCAATTACACCAGTGTGAACCTGAAAAATGAGTTCAACCAAATGTAATACAAAAGGCATATAGCCCACTACAGTCATTAAACTCACAAAAGACATAAAGTCCACATAAAGGCATAAAGCCCACATAAAGGCAAAGCCCACAAAATAGCACATATAGAAAACCCTAAGACAAAGAAAAGAGAAATGTTGCACCACCCAAAGCCAACGAGCCACGCCACCAATGGAACACCACCACAACAGAATAGAAACTAGTAACCAAAGCTACAAACAAAAAATGGTTGTGGACAAGTCACCAAAGCTACAAAGAGTGCTACCATAATCCAAGCAATTAGTGACACGTGCACTTTGAAAGCATCCTCCCTCTGTGGAGTAGAAGAACAAATGATGGTGGTGGAGAACAAAGACGAGACATAACCATCGACAATGGGTGGAGAAAATACATGGCCTGTAAAAGCACGAACATAAAAATAAAGCCGATGATGCCAAAACCACCTCAGTCGCCGCCCATGCCATTGCCGCACAGTGAACTCCTTAAGTGACTTTCTAACTTACTATCAGAGCCAGGTTAGCCCACGTGTGAAAGCCCAATGGCCACACGTGCTCCACGTCACCCAATATGTGTTGTCCACATACTAGGCTTAAAAATTTGTCACACATGCGGGGGCGTGTGAAAATGGGAAGGTAAAAAAATCTTATATTGAAAAGTTAGACAACCTTGCAAAGGATTATAAGTAGTGGGCTTAAAAGATAGAAAATGGAGACATAAGCCTCAAAGCTCACCCACACAAAAAGGGAATGGGCCACAAAAATGGACCTAAGGTATATTTCTTTTCCACGTACCGTCTTCTTATTAACCGAGGAAATATGTGTTCCCACATTTATTATGATTGACTTTTTCCTCATTCATTTTCTCAATTTATGTGGCTTGTCGTATGCACACGAAACTACTTTACATAACAACGAAAGTAAAACTCAACATGCCATATGTCACGCAAGTTGGAAAAAAGGTTCCTTAACAGTAAATGCTATTTCTTTATCACCATATATACCTTCGTCCAAACCAAACACATGTGATCTGGTGGAACACTGCACCAGGAACTTGCAGATGGCTAGGTAATCAAACTAGTCATACAGACCAAGAAATTGAAAACTTTATAAACTTATGAAATGCACATGCATGAGTGAGTACCTGCAGCAGCTTGGAATGGTCTTCAGAAGGTTATTGACCAGCTCTAACAATCACCTCAATTTTTGCAGGAAGCCAACTAGCTGAAACATAGACTTTACACCTAACCTTGAAAAAAAAAAAAATGACAACTACTATTTTTTTCAAACCAAGAGTATCAAAAATATTTTATATTTATTTTTTTATTTTTTTTTTTTTTTTTTTTTTTTTTTTTTTTTTTTTTTCAATAGTCTACATTAATCTTTTACGTGGTGGGGGATTCGAACTTGAGTGCTAGGGTCGGCCTCTCTACCCTATCCTTTTTGTTTTTCCAAATCAATAATATAAAACTATTTATTAAAAAAAGTAGGATAAAGCCGAAGCCAAAAATATATATGATCCGCAAAAGCGAAAAGGCATTCATATCATTATGAGGAGCAACATTTGGCTTGAACGAGATCTGCCCTTAGCTTCCACTCTTAACCAAGAGAAATAAAGAGCATCAACTACTAATTAAGCAAATATAAATTGGCTTCCATGAAAATGTTTTTTGGAGAGAAAAGTGTTCAAATTGGCTTTGTGTATAAAAATAACAGTAGACAACCTTAACGCATCAAGTTAGCAAAAAACAATAAAACCAAGCAAGATCATTATGTGGTTAGTGATCAACCAATAATCATGCAACACAACAGTAATTTATACATATGCGACGTGTCTACTAATAAAAAACAAAGGGGTAACATTCGAATCTATTATAACAATCCATGTTTTTTTTTCAAAAGTTCACTTATTGCCACATCAAGACACTTCTTACAATCGAGGCTAGAAAAATCACCAGTGCATTGAGTCGCACCATAAACTGAACATATAATAGTGGACTAATACAAGTTTCAATACATAATTGAGTTAACAATTCACCAACTTTTTTATCCAACAAGGGAGCACTGAGAGATTCATTATTCATTGCATAAACCGCATTAGTTGTATCTGGTACATGAAAGAATTTTGTATTTTGAGTATTTGAAAAGGCAATCATCGTACCAAATTACAGCTCCTAGCTTGTTAGGGCATAGCCTACGAAGCTCTTGAGCTGCTTCTCTGATACATCCTTCGCAACGTGTGTGCCTGAGAGGTTTTACTCCAACATTGCACTAGCCCAAATAGAAAATTATGAACTATTATTCCCCTTTTTTCCCCTATGAAGCCAATACCAAACCCTTTAGAATGAGGTGATATAATTCTATGATTAATGAATCCCAGTAAGACTTATCACCCCTATGAGCTCGAAATTCTAGCTCATTAAAACAATTATGCCCCACAAATAACAATCCGAAGGCATGCACATGCTCAAGAAGGAAATATAATAACAGACGCACGAGATGGATCAATAATGATTTTATATCAAACGCACCAAAAAAAAAGATGTTTTAATGGCCATAGGCGCAATATATTATATACGCATAAAGTCTTAATAGGCTTAATTATTATTTTACCTCTCAACTTGGATTTATTAATATAATTTTCAAAAGGTCAAAAGCCCAAATCGGATCTTGATTCTTAATAGGCTTAATTAGTATTTTACCTCTCAACTTGATTCGAATCTCAATTTTAATTCCTTCAACTTGTCTCTCTTTTTACGTAATTACGTCATCTATTTCAAAGTTATTTAACGTGACATGTATGTGGTCCAGTCCTTTGCTTACATATAAACTACGATCGGGCCACATATTTTGTTAAACAAAATTTTAAAAACACAATTTAAACAAAAAAGAAAAAAAAATATATATATATATATATATATAAATTGTTCTAATGTTGTTTTTTCTCAACCAAAAAAAAAATACCTCTTTCTTGCATGAAGTGATGAGTTACTCCTATCCGTAGTTTAGATTAAATTAAAGTAGAATATCGCTCATATAAAAAGAGTAAATAAAAAACTTGCCTATAAATTATAAATAATTAAGGTTAAAATATCTAGCTCACCTATAATTTTTGAAGAGGAACTTAAACACACTACTTTGCCTATAAAGTATGTAACTGTTCATTTTTTGGATTCTCCTTCCATGATCATTACCCAAAATATAACACTATGAGAAATGCATACACTACTATTTAAAACCTCTTATGGATTAGAACAAAATGTTTCTTTTGTTACGATATATTTCAGGCTATTAATTTGAATTGCACATTCTTATAATTATTTCTGTATCATAGCAGTGGCGGAGCTAGGATTTCACATTAGAGGGGGCCTTTCACAAAAAATTTAAAAATAATTCGAATAAGAGTCTTCAAGCGCTAAATGGGTTAATAAGTTAATAATATCATTTCATACTGATTAATAATTTATCCATTTATTACAATCATAATTGTCCTGAACTTCATATTTTAACATGGTTGAATATTAATCTCATCATCTACACTATTAAAGACTCAAAATTGAATAATTTATACTTTAACAGAGAGAAGAAATACAAAAATGTTCATAAATCCCAATATTAAGATACCCTACTTAGACATGTAAAATGGGGGAAAGGGGAATTCACAAAGCTTAAATTAAAAAAAAAAAAAGAAGAAGAAGCAAACATATAAGTAAAAATATGAGAAAATAAAAAAATGAGAGAGGGCCTGGGCCTAGTAAAGGAGGGCTTTAAAATTCTAGACAAGGCCAATCCTAGCCTAGGGGTGGCTCCTCCATTGGTCATAATGTTTTTAGTGGTTTTGTCGAATCTCATGTTTTTATATTTATCCGGTGAGGTAAGGAAACCTTGGTTCACACAAAGATTCATTTGAAGATTCGTGATAACATAAATAAATTATGGCAAAGGAAGCATTAAATCAAGTCTCTTCTAGGTCATGTGATTGATGTGCCATTGAAATTAAAAACAAAACTTGAGAGGAATAGGCGATGGAATTTACTCTTTCGACCGTATCCTATTTCATCAAGACTGTTGAAGCTTCAAGCTTGATCTTCTCTCCTTCACTTTAGAAAGTTCCCTAATTCACAAAGATATATGTGACCTCCACTCCAAGTCTCTTCACCAACTTGATTGTGGGATGAAGATCATGAAGCCTTAAATAGAAGATGGTGCTAGCAATCAGACTGTAAAGTTTCATCAAACTTCAAATTCAACATCATTATCTAGTTAATTATTATCCAATGAAATAACTACACATGTAAAATAAATAAAACAAAAATAAATATACAAGCAAACCAAACAATTACGATCAAATTCGTGTTTTAAACCATTTAACTATTTTCTTGGTTAAAACCAAATCAAACCAAACCACCCATTACAGTTTGCCTCGACCTGTTTAGTCGGTTAAGCCAAATTGATGCCCACCCTTCCTCTTAACCATGTAACCAAAAATGATCAAAACCTCAAATGGAAGGGAGGCATGAGGTTCTTTAAATATGAGTTTCAAACAAGTGAAACCCTATCTCACCCTAGTCACTAGAGTCTAGTTTGGCTGGCCGGCCGTACATAACCTGGGGCCCTATTGGGTCCTCTGCCCAATGGACCTAAGATCCCCATGTCCATAATAATGATGACTCTGGCTGAATCTAAGCATCAAGCGTAATGAGCCAGCCCTCATGACCTTTCGACAAGCCGTCAACAATCAGGTTTACCTAGTCAACAGTTGGGGGTCCAAGCAAACCAGAGCTATTGGCTGCAGACGGGTTAAAGAAGATAAGCAATACAAGAAGTGACAATTATATTTTGAAGAGAAGCATATCAGGTGAGCCCCATGGTGGCTATAGAAGAGGAAAGGCACGAAGGAAAAACAAGAAGTCACAATTATTTTATTTCTTTTGAAGTCTTTGCCTTTATCTATTAGTTTTGCATCAAATAATGACAAGTCCATTGTCCAATACGAGAAAACTTTATGGTGAGGGGTAGCTAGCCAGCTTGGAATAAGAAGTCAGACATCCCAACAAACTAATTCACAACAATACTGGACACAAATAAGCTTTTAGTCCTCTGCTTAAGACATAAAAGATAGAATATTATAAGCCTGAATATTAATAACCCTTCAAATAAATTACCTGTTAATTCAATGGTTAAGACAGGGAGTGTTCCTAGAAATGCATATGTACTTGTAGAGAAAGATAAACAGGAACAACAACACAATTAGCTATATATAAAGTGATAAATCTTTCTCTGTTATTGTAGATGGTGAATCATAGTGCAAACCTTGAAAGACAAAATATGTTTTATTTCCCTAGTGTCCCTAAAACCATTAATCCTGTACCTTTTCTGTGTTTTCTGATCATCCTCCTTTGTCACCTTGCTGATGCCGCCCCTCCATATTGGAAATGCTCAAATGTTAGTTATACAGATAACAGTCGGTTTCATAAAAACCTAGGCGATCTTCTCATTTCTTTACCTTCGAATGCTTCTGTTTCCAAGTATTACAATACGTCCACTGGAAATGATCCTGACAGAGTATATGGCCTCTATATGTGCTTTGACTATGTTGCGAATGAAATGTGTCGGCGCTGCATAAACACCGCGCAATCAGACATGCTGATGCTTTGTCCACACTCAAAAGAAGCGGTTGTGTGGGAGGATTCCTGCCTATTGCGCTACTCCAATGAGAATTTCTTCGGCAGATTGAATGTAAGAGACAACATCGCCGACGAGAATTCACAGAATATTTCAGACCCGAAAAAGTTTGAGTCTGTTTTGAATGAGACGTTGAATCGCCTCGCTAAGCAAGCGGCTTATAATCTCTCTGCAGCTGAGATGCATGCTACTGAAGAAGTAGCTTTTGAAGATAAACTGATATATGCTTTTGTGCAGTGCACTACCGACTTATCTAGAGATGACTGTGATAAATGCCTTTTGAGAGCCAAAGAAGACGTTTTAGCATTGTATTATTTCTCCGTTGGTGCAAGACTTATGAGTCGTAGTTGCTATCTGAGGTTTGAGTTATATGCCTTCTATACTGCCGGAGCATCCGAAGCTTCTGCACCTCGCTCTCCAAATAAGAATGGTACAAATCTCCTAATATTTGACGTAATTAAATTGTGCATATTATCATAGCCTTCACGGCATGGGAAATCCATGATGAACCGAAATTAATGAATGGCTTCCATATACATGCAGGTAGCAGAAGGAAAATATTGTTGATCACAATCCTTACAGTTGTGTCAGCATGCCTGGCAATACTACTTTTGGGTTCCTGTGTCTATCTTGCAGTGAGAAAAAGAAATAAAGAAGGTAGTTATGCTTAATTATGAAAAAAAAATACTTCAAAGTCCTAATTGTTTTCTTAAAACAGTTTTTTTTTTTTCAGGAAGAAATTATCGAAAAGCACAGGACCCCTATATCAGTTTGGCAGCTATACATGCAGCTACTTCCAACTTCTCTGATTCAAATAAGCTTGGAGAAGGTGGTTTTGGTCCTGTTTACAAGGTATTGAGTTTGTTTCGTTCAATAAATTATGAAAATCTTACACATGTGCTTGCTTAGTATTTTTGTGACTTGAAAGAGAATCGGGTGGTAATTTCTCAGGGTATACTAAATGATGGAAGGGAAGTGGCAATCAAAAGGCTTTCGAGCTTGTCCGAGCAAGGTTTAGAGGAATTCACAAATGAAGTTCTACTGATAATGAAACTTCAGCACAAAAATCTTGTCCGGCTTTGTGGTTTTTGCGTAGACGGAGAGGAGAAGCTCCTTGCATATGAATTTATGCCAAATAGCAGCCTAGATGTCATCCTCTTTGGTTTGTTCATTTCTGTTTATCCTTTGAATTTCAATTACTAAGGCAAACTTAAGCACAATTACATGGTCAAGATTTTCTGTTTTGAAAAAAAAATTCTTAATTAATGTATGACTTCTTTTCTTATGATGGATGGTCAGATTCAAAGAAACGTGCACGACTTGATTGGAGCCGGCGCATAAGCATTATCAGTGGGATTGCAAGGGGGATTCTTTATTTGCATGAAGACTCTCGACTTAGAATCATCCATAGAGACCTTAAAGCTAGCAATATATTATTAGACAATGAAATGAATCCAAATATCTCAGACTTTGGCATGGCAAGGATCTTTGTAGGAAGTGAAGGAGAAGCTAATACTGCTACAATAGTTGGCACTTAGTAAGTGCTTGATTTCTAAGTTTTCAATAAAACCATATTATTTGATTTCTACAGATTTATAATATGTTTTGGAATTTTGTATTGGAAAAGTGGATATATGGCTCCAGAATACGCAATGGAGGGACTATACTCCGTGAAGTCCGATGTTTTTGCCTTTGGAGTACTCTTGATTGAGATCATAACTGGGAGAAGGAACGCTGGCTTTCATCTGATAAGACGCGTTCCTAGCCTCATAGCATATGTACGTTTGTCTGGCTTAGACTGCATTACACTTTCTCATTCTCAAAGCCTATTGATGTTTATCTCATTGAGTGATGATATGCAGGCATGGCAATTATGGAATGAAGGAAACGGGCTAGAGCTGATGGATCCGTTACTGGTTGATTCATGTGACGCCGATGAATTTTTAAGATATCTCCATATTGGATTGTTGTGTGTTCAAGAAGATGCGGATGACAGGCCAACCATGTCTTATGTTGTTGTCATGTTGAAAAGTGAAACAGTAACTCTTAGCCCACCTGAAAAACCTGCTTTCTCTACAGGAAGGTTTGCTGATCATTGTGAGATGAGGGCTGATCATATTATCTCAATCAATGAACAATCAGTTTCTGATGTTGTGCCACGGTAAGGGAGCTGATCCGTGGAGCTATGCATGGAAATCGTGATGCTGGCCAAGCACCAAGTTTAATTTGTGTATCTGCTGTTGACTTAAAGCATTTCACAGAGAGACCACAAGTTAAATGATGATGTATCAAATAAATTTTAAATTGCAATTGAACAATATATCTTCTCTTTTCCACCTTGAATTTCGAATTTCGGACATAACAAAGTTATTGTGCGAACTGCACATAGATCATTTAACTCACTTTTAGGAATTTTAGGGCATCAAAATCCTAGCTCAAGATTGCCAGCTCTAAATTCAACACAAGTAATAAAAGTACAGAAAACGCCTGTGGGGAACTTGTAGCTCTATGGGTTAAGAACATTCACCCCAACACCGAATTCGAATCTATCTTCCCCTGTATTGTTTGATAAGAAAGGTTCACTCAGATTGGGCTACTTCCATGATCCGTTCCTCTAAACAAAGAAGAAGATTAAACAATCTCTCTTGTCCTGACCCAATTATTAATTTCACAGCAACAAAGTAAAAGAGAATGTCAAAAATAGAGTACAGAAATCTATGATGCGAAAAAGAAATAATCCTTTTTATTATTATTATTAGAAGGTTCAGAGGATTGTAAATTTGTTGACAGTAGAAGGAAAACTATCATACTAAACTTCCAAAAGAACTCTAAGCAACAAGGTCAAGCAAAGAAACATTGAGCGACTGATTAGCAAGGTTTGCCAAACATCAGCTGCCAAGTTTATAAGGTGAATTAAAACTTTGGAAGCACATCAGACTTTTTCTAGAGGTTGCCTTCTATTAAATGACCAGTAGTTGATTATAAAGACAATATAACTTCACCATTCTCTTTATTAATTATAAAAACTGCTATTTCCTATCAATTAACTACTCCTTCTAGTTGATGTTGATGAAAAAAAAAACCATATGAATACTCCTATGGAAAGGATATGAGGCTATTTCCACACTACTCTCTCACACAGCAAATTATTTTTCTCTATTTTCTAGTGGATTCCAGTTGTTAATGGATTTCCATTTATCTTCTCGGGTTTAGATGTTTGTCGGTGCATAAACACGTGCTTTAGGCTGCAGGCAAAATAAGCCAAATAATGGTAGCTGATACACGTTTCTAAGACCAAATGGTTTAATAATTAGAATCAATTTTTGTCTTCTTGTACTGGTCAATTTGACCCGAATATGACTGAATTATATTTGATGACCATGATGATGCTTCTTGTATTGAAATTTTCATAATGCATTTCTCAGTCAACCTCTGTACCAGCCTGTAGCATTGCCCAACTGGGTGTAACGGAATCAAACCAAATCTAGGAGTAGTAGTTATCTTAACATAAAAACAAAAGCTGTGATATCAGCTTTGGACTGAATCCACTTATATCTATATAAGATTAGTAATTATTACATGATTTGATATAAATTCAAATTAAGGAAACCAGAAGTTGACGTCTTCCATGAAACATTTGTTTGACTTTGATCAAAGGCCTTTGACTTATACACCGAGCATATAATCATTAAGCTTTTTAATTCAAACATCCAGATTCAAATCCGATCGACTTAATAGACATAACTAGTATTTAAAGAAAAATAATTGTTTCTTATGTAAGCACCTTGTTGTGCTTCTGATGTAATCAGCCAAATATCTCGGAGATTATTTAATAAAAATGGTGTAATTTCGTGCCGCATTCTATGCTAAGTTCATACCCTTTGCTAGTAATTTCAGGTCTTGTCTCTTCAATTAGAATGTTCAGAAGTTTGAAGTCAGTCTCTTATAAACCAACCAATAGCTTGTTTAGCCAGTCCCTGTAGCTAGAAATCAACTCTGAAATAATGACTCTTTCATCAAGTATTTTGAGAATGTACATACCGTAGAACAGTAATGTACAGTAATCATATGAACAGTAATATGGGTATAAAGAATTGTATGCATCCAAGGTGCCAAAGGCTTTGATTAATCAACAACTGTGCTCCATCTTTGGAAAATGGACAAAAGTGCACTTTGTGTTTTGCTTTTCATGATTATACAACTAGCAATCCCTGCCAACCTCTCTGGTGTAGATCCTACCATTTTTTGTTCACCTACTGCCAGAAACTACACTCCTAAGAGCCAATTTGAGAATAATCTGAAGCAGCTATTTGAGTCATTGTCTTCAAACACTTCAATCTCTGGCGGTTTCTACAACACCACTATTGGAAATAACACTGACAGAGTCTTTGGACAAGCACTTTGTAGAGGGGATGTGAACTCTACAGTTTGTCGAAATTGCGTCTATGAGGCGAGCCAGGAGCTTTTCAAGAGTTGTAATACGAATGATGCAATGATATGGTACGAAGCATGTCAAGTCCGCTATTCCTTCCAGATGTTCTTTTCATTGATGGTTTACGTTGGAAATTATCCGAAGCAGGATAGTCAGGAGAAGAGAGTGTCAAATCCGGATAGCTTTAGTCATGTTTTGATTTATTTGATGAAAAACTTGTCCGATGAGGCTGCCTTTAATCCTTCTAAGCATATGTTTGCAACTGGGGAAGTAAAATTTTTAGGGAAAAAAAATATTTATGGTCTGCAACAGTGCACGAGAGACATCTCTGAAAGTAACTGCAAAACATGTTTGGTTTCTGCTTTAGGGGATCTTTGGGCTTGCTGCTCTTCTAGCCAAGGTGGTGCCGTTGTGGGTAGGAATTGCAATGTGAGGTTTGAGATGTTCCGATTTTTTGACGACATGTCAAGCTCTCTGATAATTTACCCATATTTCGAAGGTTAGCACATCAAAATTTTGTTTCCTTTATTTATTTATTTATTTTGTTCATATATCTGTGTGTTTATACTTCTAAGAGCCATGGTAAGCAACTCTTTCCATTAAAAAGCAGGAGATAAACGGAAGACGTTGAAGGTGGTGGTTATATGTGCATCAACTTTTCTATTAGCATTTCTCATTGTCTGTTGTAATTAATGCCCATCGCCAGCGGAAAAAGGGATTAGAAGAATTAAAAGGTACATTAGATGGAAACATGGCTGATGCTAATGATTGTGAATTAATTTATGTAAGATTACCAACTGAAATTTATTGTGTGCGGATGAAGAAAACAGCCAGCATGTACTATTACATGATTTGGCAAGCCCGACTAGTGTCACGATCACAGAAGATAGACAATTGACAAGTTCTGAGAGCTGGCCTTCATGGATCTAGCTGCTATTAGGGTAGCTACAGATGACTTTTCAGATTCAAACAAGCTTGGACAAGGTGGGTTTGGCACTGTTTACAAGGTAATGCACCATCTTGGGGTACAGTACTAATAGATTCCTCGGACCAAAGTCCCGAAACATGCATCTCATCTGATTTTAAAAAATATTATTTCACAGGGTTTGCTACAAAATGGGAAGGAAGTAGCTGTTAAAAGACTGTCAAGAAAATCATGGCAAGGCTTGGAGGAGTTTAAAAATGAGGTCATACTCATTGCAAAACTTCAACACAGAAACCTTGTGCGGCTCTTGGCATGCGGCTTTGAAGGAGAGGAAAAGCTGCTTTTGTATGAGTTCATGCCAAATAAAAGCCTTGATACTTTTATCTTCGGTATGTTTTGTCCACCCTTCTGCCCAATGTTTCTTGCCCTTATATCAATCATTTCGCACAATCACATTTAAATATGCTTCTTTACCCTTAAATCTAAACGCTAAACCTTTATTTACTGCTGAATTTCAGATTCGGAAAGACGAGCTGAACTCAATTGGAAAACATACTACAACATTATTGAAGGTATTGCCAGAGGACTTCTGTATCTTCATGAAGACTCCCGGCTTAGAGTCATTCATAGGGATTTAAAGCCCAGCAATGTATTGTTGGACCATGAAATGGTTGCCAAAATATCAGACTTTGGCTTGGCAAGGATATTTTGTGAACGTCAGAACCCCACTAAAACTAGAAGAGTTGTGGGAACATAGTGAGTATGCTTGTTTACATTTATTTAATTTAGAATCCTATATATCACTTCAGGCCACAAGTTTTGATTCTACATGAGAAGTGAACATTGCTAATAATGCTCATACATGAAACAGTGGATACATGGCTCCAGAGTATGCAATGGAGGGTCTATTTTCTGTAAAATCTGATGTTTTCAGCTTCGGTGTAATCTTGCTTGAGATCATTAGTGGGAAAAGGAATAGTGGATTCTACCTTACGGAACATGCCAAGACACTCATTGCATACGTACTTTTCATTGTCTACTTTGATTACTAGTCTTACTTAACTAATTAGTTTATCTGGAAAACAGACATTAATTTCATAAGACATAATTCTGCTTAAACAATCGACAGGCATGGCGACTATGGAAGGCAGGAAAAGAATTGGAATTTGTGGAACCTTTGTTGATGGAATCTTGCACAAAAACAGAGGTTTTGAGATGCATGCATATTGCGCTGTTGTGCGTCCAGGAAGACCCTGCAGAAAGACCAACCATGTCAGCTGTGGTTGTATTGCTTGGAAGTGAATCAGTTGATCTTCCCGAACCAAAGCAGCCAGCAATATTTGCTGTACGTAGAGTTCTTCCAGTTAATGAGTCTATAACTGATCCTTCTGCAAATGGTCTCACTATGTCCATAATGGCGCCAAGGTGAATCCGTTCGCTTGCTCGTGTAGCAAGATTGTAAAGTGAAAACTGCAGTATTTTAGCATTTGGTTTCTTTAGCATGGGAAAGTGATATATGTGATGCATAAAATTAATTAATTGCATGGAAGATCAGTCCATGGCATTGCAATGTTATGTTTGTAATAAAAAAAGTTTCTCCATATTTTAAAGTACTAGAAGCATCACAGACAAGCAATGCATTTAGAGTGCGATGCAAGTAACTGACAAGTAGAAAGAGAAATCATGAAGGTCTGCTTTCTTACTCTCCTTTCAATTATATGTAAAACTCAGTTTGGGATTTTCTTATCTGATTGTAGGAGTGAATTTTGCAGCAATCAATTTCAGCCATTTCTAATTTTTCTTCTGATATGATAAAAAATAATGGTATTTTTTCTTTTGGTTGAAAAGGCTGATATTTCGTAGAAAAACAACCACCAAGAGACATTACAATAAGGGTGTGGGAGCAAAGCAGCCTGTCTCCCAAAGAAAGCCCGATAGAACAAAAACAGAAATAGACCACTTCAAAACACAGCCCAAAGGTGTATTCAATATTTAGATTTCAAATAATTTTAAAAGAGTTATAAAGTTGATAGAGTTTAACTGAGTTTAATTGAGTTTAACTGAATTCTACAAACTCCACATAGATTTTGACTAAATTCATGTATAAATTTTAAATGAATTTGTTAAAGTTTTATTATTGATTTTAATGGAGTTTATAGCAATCAAAAAACAAAGGGTTTAGGGGTGATGATGGTGGTGGTGATGGCGGTGGCAGTGATGGTGGGGGAGGTTGTGGTGGAGGAGATGGGGGTGGTAGTGGTGATGGCAGTGGGAGTGAGGTAGTGGCGGTGGTGGTGATGGTGATGGTGATGATGCTGACAGTGGTTGTGGTGGTGGTGACAGTGGGGATGATGGTGGGGGTGATAGTGGGGGTGGTAGTGGTAGTGGTGGTGGGGCTAAGGGTGGTGGTGGATGTGGTGGTGGTGACAATGGCAGTGATGGTGATGATGCTAGTGGTGGTGGCGGTGATCATAAGGATGATAGGGATTATGGTGGGGCTAGTAGTAGGGGCGGTAGTGAGTGGTGATGGTGGTGCGTGGGGAGTTTTGAATGCACCCAAACTTTTATGAAGTCTTTTAAAGTCGTGATTGAATTCATCTAAATTTGAATGGAATTTAAAAAGCCTAAATTGAATATACCCAGAATTGTATAGATTTCTATAAGATCGTGATTGGATACACCTGTACTTTCAAACTTCTTTAAAATCTTTTAAAATCTAAATTGAATACACTACAGATAATGGAACTAGGGCAACCTAGCTCAAAGACAATCTTGACAGTGACAAATGTCAAAACTCTCTTAGAGCATTTCCACCCATTTGTCATGGCAAAAGGTAGGCAATTGTTGTTACTATTCACATGAATAATGCATGCCATAGCATTTTTTTTTGCTGGTTTTCTGAAATTTTTGTTATTTTTTTCAATTTTTTTGTTATTTAAATTAGTTGCTTACGTCACAATGACGTCAACGTTAAGTCATCTTGCCCAAGCAGCAGCCGGAGCAAGTCTTGCCTTGGGCCTTGCCCAGGCTGGTGGAACCTAGCGCTTGTCCTGGTAAGCCTTAGCCGCTGGAAACATGATTGGGGGCCTAGGGGGCCTCTTGTCCAAGCTAACCCCTCCCACTGGAAATGCTCTTAGTGTTCTTCATTCATGACCAACGGGTGGGCATGGAAGGCCATCCCTGCTCAAAACATGCAAAAGTGAGGATGGAGGTTTGGATATCTAGATCTCCAAGGCTCATCCTCGATAGTGTCAACGAGGCCAAATGGTCCGCTACTTGATTTGCCTGCCTTGGGTAGAAATTTGAAAGCTCTAGGCACTCAATAAATATTTATGTAAATTCCCCTCTCCCAAATACGTAAAATAAAAAAAATTCACTTGTATAAAATTAAAAAAAAGTAAAAAGCCTTTTTTATTTAAAACCAATACAGTTCTAATCTTCTTATCTTATACACGACTAGCACGTAATTTTTAACCGTGGTAACAAAGTAACTTCCGATCAACCTTTGCCCTGCTTCTTTACCTCTACTCGAAACTTTCTCCCGCTTTCAATTTTTGCAGGAGAAAACTATGAGTGTCTTTCCTATCTCTCAGTCTTCCTTGTTTTCTCTTTCCTTCCTCTCTTCTTTCATTGTGTCTTCTTCCCTCTCTTTCCATGCACGGCCCCATCCTTCTCCTCCTCTCTCGCCAAGTAAGTAACCCCCCAGCGCAGCAATGCACACAGGAATAAACCAATGCAAGTCCCCAGTCGCTTTCTCTCTCATTTTCTCTGTTCTCTATGGGGTATTTTAACAACAGCATTTGCTTTCGCCTGTTCTTATTTGCAGAGGCCAGAGCTCAAGAAATCAGAAAGCTTCAGGCTTCGTTTGGTATCTGATTTTCGTACAGTTTTTCCATTTGAGAAACGGCAAGTCTTATACATGTGTTGATCCGAGTGTAACCAGCGCCGACGTGATACTGTGAGACCCAATACCCACCCTACATGTACCTTTTCATTCTTTAGAATTTACACCATCTCTTACACTATTTCCTTCTGTCTTTCTTTCACATTCATTTGTTTAGTAGTTGGTCAGAGGTTGAGGGAAATGTTCGGGCCAAAGTGTTGCATATATGGTGTTTGATGAAACGTCTAAATGAGATCCAAAGTAAACCAAATACGCTTTCATAGTCTTTTAGACTTCAAAAACAATTTCAGATACAGTACCAAACATTTCTCAGATTTTGCAGTAACTAAGAATACAGCCCAGATTTTTAGATTGTATCCTGGTTTTTTTTGTTTTTTTGTTTTGTTGGGTAACAGATTTATCCTTGTTTTTGAATAGGAAATTTCATATCATGAACCAAACTACCTAGTTTGTTTCAGCTTTTTTCTAATCATATCTGCTTATGAGTTGCATTTTTGTCTCCTGTAGTCTGGTCACTCTTCTCCGACTAAACTAGCAATCACCATGGATCTTGGATTTACAATGTAAGAGTTTTGACTCTCATTTTTAATATGTATATATGCATATTTTTTGGTTTCTTTAGTTTTAGTTTCTAGCTGCTATAATCTGGGTTGGTTTTCTCATTTTGGTTCTTTATCAAATGTGGGTGCCATGGTTGTAGACAGAGGTCAAAATATTTATTATATTGGCAAAGCGTTAGGATTTGAGTTAGGCAAAGGGCTATAGTCAGGGGTAATTATTGGTACAAAAGTGATGCTATTTTATGTTTGTACTCCTGTACTGCATTCTTCTTTTTATTATGTGTTTAACATCAAGTTAGGCAAACTCACAGAAGTCTCTGAAGCGGAGAAGCCTAATATCTCCAGTGATGGGGATGCTGCCAATTCAACCCCTGAAGTATATCCTTCATCTCTCTCGCCTAAACACTCGTTATATATCATCAACGCAAGAAAATCTCTCAACAAAGCTCATTCTCTGCCATGACCCCTCCCTACAACAATCTTACATGGAATTGTCACAGACATTCTACGAAGCCATGAAAGCTTGTGCATCTCTCAAGTCAATACCCATTGCAAGAAAACTCCATGCCCAACTCATTTCCATAGGATTGGACTCTGCTATTTTCCTCCAGAACCATCTCTTGCACATGTACTCCCAATGTGGCTTGATAGAAGACGCTCATCGGATTTTTTACAGTATTCAGCATCCTAATGTGTTTAGTTGGAATACTATGATCAATGGATTAGTAGATTTGGGTCGGATGAGGGAAGCAAAGATCTTGTTCAATGAATGCCTGAGAGAGACTCTGTCTCTTGGACTACAATGATGTCTGGCCATTTTAATAAAGGGCAACCAGTGGATGCAATTAAAGTTTTTGCTGCAATGGTTCAGAATTGTGAGAGTTTTTCCGACCCATTTTCCTTCTCTTGCGTAATGAAGGCTTGTGGTAGTCTTGGCAACATCAAATTGGCTCTTCAGTTGCATAGTCTTGTGGAGAAGTTAGAATTTGGAAACAACATGACTATTCAAAATTCGATTATCGATATGTACATTAAGTGTGGTGCATTGAGTTGTGCTGAGAAAATGTTTTTGAGGATCCCAAGTCCTAGTTTGTTTTGTTGGAACAGTATGATCTTTGGTTACTCTAAACTTTATGGGGTTCAAAGGGCTCTTCATATGTTTTTTCAAATGCCTGAACGTGACTGTGTGTCTTGGAACACCATAATTTCAATCTTTTCTCAGCATGGGTTTGGGATTCAGAGTCTCAGTATGTTTGTTGAGATGTGGAACCAAGGTTTTAGACCAAATTCTATGATATATGCCACCGTACTTAGTGCATGTGCAAGCATATATGATCTGGAATGGGGTACCCATTTGCATGCTCGGATCATCCGTATGGAACCAAGTCTTGATGTCTTCGCAGGTAGTGGACTGATTGATATGTATGTGAAATGTGGACACTTGCATTTTGCACGGCAGGTGTTTAACAACATGACAGAACACAATGCAGTTTCTTGGACTTCTTTGATCAGTGGAGTTGTGCAGTCTGGACTTGAGGACGAAGCTTTAGTACTGTTTAACCAAATGAGAAAGGCTCCTGTTTCCTTGGATGAGTTTACTCTCGCAACAGTTCTTGGGGTTTGTTCAAGCCAAAAGCATGTTTTAGTTGGGGAACAGCTCCATGGATATACAATCAAGGCTGGAATGATCTCTTCTATTCCTGTAGGGAATGCTCTTGTTACGATGTATGCAAAGTGTCAAAATACTCATAAAGCAAATCAGACATTTGAGTTGATGCCATTCAAAGATATAATATCATGGACAGCAATGATCACGGCATTTTCTCAAGTTGGTAATGTTGAAAAAGCTCGAGAGTATTTTGATAAAATGCCACAGCGGAATGTCATAACTTGGAATTCAATGTTAGCAACATATTTTCAAAATGGTTTTTGGGAAGAAGGCCTAAAATTGTATATTCTAATGCGAAGGGTAGAGATTAACCCTGATTGGGTCACCTTAGTAACTTCAATCAGTGCATGTGCTGATTTAGCAATATTAAAACTTGGGATCCAAATTATAGCTCAAGCTGAAAAAATAGGGCTTGGTTCTAATGTTTCTGTCACAAATAGTGTTGTTACTTTGTATTCACGATGTGGGCGAATTGAAGTAGCAAAAAGAGTGTTTGACTCAATATGTGACAAAAATTTGATTTCTTGGAATGCGATTATGGCAGGATATGCCCAAAATGGTGAAGGTAGGAAAGTGATTGAGATTTTTGAGAATATGTTGAAAATGGACTGCACACCTGATCATATAAGTTATGTATCTGTTCTATCAGGATGTAGTCATTCAGGGCTCATAATAGAGGGGAAACACTACTTCAGTTCCATGACTGAAGATTTTGGCATCAATCCAACATGTGAGCATTTTGCTTGTATGGTAGATCTACTTGGCCGGGCAGGGTTATTAGAGGAGGCCAAGAATTTGATTGATACAATGCCCTTTAAGCCAAATGCTGCTATATGGGGGGCTCTGCTTGGCGCATGTCGGGTTCGTCGCAATTTAAAGTTAGCAGAAGTTGCAGTGAGAAATTTGCTTGAATTAGATATAGATGATTCTGGGAGTTATGTCCTTCTGGCTAATACATATTCTGATTGTGGACAATTAGAAGCTTTTGCGGATGTGAGAAAAGAGATGAGAAAGAAAGGAATTGAGAAAAAACCTGGTTGTAGCTGGATAGAGGTTAATAATAGGGTACATGTGTTCACTGTAGATGACACCCATCATCCACAAATGAAGGACATTTATAGAATACTTGATGAGATTATTAAGAAATAGAAGATACCGGTTGTTATGTCAATCCAATTAGCTCATTTCTTTCTCAGTGTTATCACAGAGAAAAGCTTGATGTTGCTGTTGAGCTGCTTAGAGTGCCTGCTTGATGCCTATCTGCATAATGTGAAACCTTCAAGCTTCCCATGATTGTCACTTGGTAATGAAGTTGATTTCCCTTGATACCTCAAGGGAGCTTATAGTGCAGGATAGATACCGGTTTCATCATTTGAAAGGTGGATTTTGCTCCTATGGAGATTACATGTGATCTCTGGTATGGAATATATTCTCTTACTATCTATGCATTTATTCTCTGTTCCTTGTGGCTACTGTTATCACTAGTTGTTTGAGGAAAACCACTTGTTTCGAGTAGATCTATTACTCTGTGACACATTTATTTACACTCATTTATGTATTCATCCACTAATAGTGAGTTTCTATTTATAGAACTGCACCTTGAGAAAATAATGAGACCAGAAAAATTGATGGTTCATTTACACCTCTGTTTTGCAGAATGTGATTCTCTAGCCTTCACCTTGAAGACACAACGGACGTAATGAATAGGTTCATAATTTTATAAGAGTCTGCTGTAAGCTGACAAAGTGATGGCTCATTTGGTAAACAATCCTTTTTATCCTCCTGAAAGTTATGTTCTTTTTTTCCATGTTCCTCTTGAACTATTACTCATGAATCATGATATCTAATATTACAGACGAGTTTCTTTATCAGCGATGACAGTGGTCCACATGTTCAGCATTTATTTGATGGCCCATGTAAGGTACTTAAATTTGAAAATTTGCAAGCTTTCTTATCACTTCAACTGGAAATACATTTTGTTCTCTTTGCACATTTTCAGTCTTTGTTAGTCTCGTATTTTAACAAGGTTAAACAAATGGTTATACATTAGCGTTTTGGACATAATATTTCTATGGAAAAAAAATGTGTACTAATTAACCAAAAGAGTGGGAATAAGCATTTGGACATAAGATGTTTTGATGCGTACTAGTTAAACATCATTAGATGTCTTTAGAAATCTGCATACGTTGTTGAATGTTACTATTATTAGTTGTAGCATTATATGATTCATACAAAACTATAGCATATTGGCACTAACATGACAAGATGTTGGCTGTAGGGTTATTTTTAAAAGCAGAAATCAAAATCCAAAGATGTATTGAACTTGGGTTGTATTTAGATGTGTGGATTTAAAATGATAGATAACGAGACTACTTAAATTTGACTATTTGAGATAGGATGGATTTCAAAACTTGAGAGAAAAATATTCAATTTTTCTCCCTGAATCACTTAAATATATAAATTTCCTGTTTTTTTAACATTTGATGCAAGCAATTAAACTAGGTAATCAAATCCAAATCTCCCATTGCAAATCCATATATCCAAAGGCAACCTTAGTGTTTCAAACAAAAAGTAAAGATAGAAAAACTCATTTTATTTTTCAATTTAGTTTTGATGCAGGATTCACATTGCTTAATTTGTTCTTTCCCCTTCTCTTCTTTTCTTTTTTCTTTTTTTTCCTTTTCCAGACCATTGTTTCATTTCAAACCCTTGTTTCTTAGCTTCCCTAGTTTCGGTTTTTATTTTTCTTCTTAAAAAAAATCGTTTCTTTAGGTCACTCTTCTTTGTGTTTCAAGTGATCTGTCTTTGACCATACTCAATTGCTTGCTGTATTGAATATTAACTGCTTAATTTCAAGCAGCAAACTAGATGGTATGTTGCTGCCGCCCACACCCAACCGCATGTCCTTATCTTGCGATCACATAGTTTTAATCTTTGCTTCTTCTGATGCGTTGTTTTGTCCCACGGTATGTGTTGAAATTCAGTAAATATTTTTCATCTAGAACTCAGCATATGAGGTATGCCAGGTATAATGTAATCATGCCTTTGTTGATTTCATATTGCAGAAACCCATGTTCTGGTATTAGTTGATGCAAATTTGAATAATTAACAGAGCCTCTAGTATCCAGTTCCACCTTCATCTGATCCACATGGGCACTGAGCCCTCTGATTTGCTTGACTTATGAATGGAACATTCAGATTTTTCAAGCAACATTTTAAAGTTCCCACCCATTAATGTGAATTTCTCATGGTTTTTTTTTCTTTATAGGTACAAATTTCTGAGTTGGGATTTCATAAGGAATACCAGCCGTGGTCATTAAACTCGCCAAAACGAGTTAATTTACAATGCCATGGGACCTTCGTTCTCAATGAGAAGTGAAAATAGGACTGCTTGCCTTCATAAATATTTTTGCGCAGTCCACGATTGGCTGCCAATAGCTCAATGCAAGCCAGTGAGAGAAGCCAAAATGTGTTTGTTACAACCATTTTGAAAAGTAACTTGTAGTGGCAAGGGGCTTGTAGATCTAGTGGTTAAGATAAGAGCAGTAACCTAACCTGTAGTGGTTGTTAAATGCATTAAATCCCTTTTCCCTTCATATAAGCTGACAATCTCAATTAACCTGTAAATTGTGCTTCACCCGATTTAAAAAATACCATTGCTTTTCATACAAAAAAGGGAAAAGGGAGGCGATCGTCCGAACATTGACTTGAGCTTGCTTGAGGTGCGGGATAAGTGCTCTATAACTAAAACATGGATTTCAGAGGTAAATGATTTTACCCACTAAAAGTTGCAAGCCTAAACATCGAATTTCTAATGAATGACTTCAATGAGCAACCAAGGATTGCCAAAACAATGAGAGAATCCAAAATTATTATATGAGCCAATAAATTGTTAGAACACCCACTGCTGCTGCCATAACATGATTGATTGGAGCATAAATTCCAATTACACTTTAGATTTTTAATCTTAGTGTTCTATCGGCATCGCCCCCTTAAACTCTGTTGAATTTAGCATCAACTCGTCTATTAATAAACTAGGAAGATTAGATCCTGGTCCTACATCCATTTTCCTCTACAAAAGTTCAATAACCTTTTGCCAATGAGGAGTCTAACCTAGAGAAAAAGGGTCTTAATTTACAGACCGAAGGTCTATGTATGTATCAAAAAAACTTATCTTTGTAGTTTAGATTATCGTTTGTACTGAAAAACAGCTCACTAACTTTTTTGGTCGAATTAATTTCTTGTGGTCCAAAAAAGAAAAGGGATGGAAGATAGTTTCTGTTTGGGCTTCGGGCCTCAAATTACAAAGGAAAAGAAGCCCAAACAATAAGAAAGAAGAGAGTTTTAGTTGTCTTTTGAACCCGACTCAGATGCTACGAGAACTTCCATTTTCAAGAAACAAAAAATTTATATATAAAATCGAAGATAAACAGAGAATTGCGGTCTCTCTTGTTCTTCCGAATTTGCATATTCTCCTTGTTTTGCGAAAGCTCTTGTCTGGTAAGTGGACTGAAATTATTCTTGGCTTACGGTTCCGTACTTATTGTTCTCTTTGTTTTCAAGTCCAAATTCAGTTTGAGTTTGGTTCATTTCGTTTTTGGGTGCTTGACTTCCTCATTGCTTATTTCAGTTTGAGTTTGGTGATCTTTTGCAAATGGTTTGTTTGAATTGGAACAGAATGCCATAGAAATTTTCCATTTTGATTGCCCATATCTGGGTTACGTCTATTTTGCATTAATTTCTTCTGTGATTGGTTATTAGATTGTTGTTTCATTTAGGAGATGGAGCCATAGCATCTCTCCACCTTTTCGTAATTAGCTGTGGGAGGACTTCAGGTGGGCGTAGCCTTGCTCATCTTAGTGAGTGGATCAGTTTTGATAGATTCAGTGTTTATTTTATTAGAATTATTTCCATTATCAGATTTTAGTATGTGATCTTTCACTCAGATTTATAGCATGTTCTTATAATATACATGTCACTTCTAAGGGGGAGGGTGCTCATGTACCGGTTTTGAAACTAGTACTGATGATAAGATATATTTTTTATGTAATACAATTGTTTCATTTAAAATTGTATTTTCATTAAGCCAAATATGAATCCTACAAGATGATTTTCGAAATGAGAACATTTTTTTCGCTTTTCCTTCGCAATGGAAGTTCCGGACAAGTATTGCTTAGATTATTGATTTTGCCTCAAAAGGACATTAGCATTGCTTGGATTGTTGATTTTGCTTTTTCCACTTTTTAAATGATTTTCCAATGTGAATAAGGTGTGGGACACAGTAGACTACCTAGAATGAAATGATCATGCAATTTGTGAGTGTCCACATATATTTGCCGACTTAGCTTCTGATGACTGTTGGAGTAATAGCTACACTATGTAGGATAAGGAGCTAAATGCTAGTATGTATTTAAAGGACCTTGATAATGTGCACTGTTATACATGGATAGACAAACTAAATTAATGAGAAGTCTTCTGTCAGAGTTAGAGGAGCGTCATATATGAGTACTTTATCAGTGAATTACACACTCTACTGAGAGGAGCAAGTGCCCTCCATGATAGTTGCAATTACCTTAACAGTTTTCATTTCCAAGGCAATTTTAGTATTTTCCTATCTTTTTCTACCGTTTCTACAGAAAGAGAACCACTCAGTTTTACTTGGCTTCTGACTAATCATCCCCTAGAACTAACATTGAAAGTATGTTTTGGTCAATTGCCTCTAAGAAATTTGAATGAGTATCTAACTTGTTGTACGCTGTTCTGCTGACAGTGACATGGTAATGTTTTCAGTCCCTGGATATGAGGAAGAGCTTTTCTCTGTTTCTCAGATGAAAAGATGAACAGTCTTTCTATTTTTCATGCAGAGGAAGTAGAAATTAAACAGCAATGTTCTATGAGCATGGTAGTCATATAATTATGGTCTGTTCGTATGATGGGCCAGCAACCTTAGGGATTTATAAATGTATAAGTTGCTTTCTTAGATTTAGCCGCATGTGCATAAAGATTGGTGCCTTGTTTCAGACTTATCATTAGCAATCTTTTGAAGCAGCATATAACTTATACTGTTATTACACTTACTGTTAAGATTATGGTTGTAATTAGTCAAAAATTTTAAGAAACAGTGTTTAAGAAGGCTGCTGAGATCATATGGTTTAAGATGTGTGTCTGTTTTTTTTTTTTTTTTTTTTTTTTTTTTTTTTTTTTTTTTAAAATCTTCATTTATTTATTTTTATTTTGTGTGGTACTTGTGATTTTTCCAAATCCTCAGGACTTTTCAGTTATTCGCAGTGTAATCTTAAAAGCCTAGACACAGAAAATTATAAGCGAATTACTAATCCACCCACGTGTTTGCTCCATTCACATATTGCTATATTAGAAAACTGTGGCTCGATGCAGCCTGCAAAACTCTTACATGATTGTCTTCCTTTTTTACGAACTTTAACATGACTTTTTTGTTTAGATAGTCAGAAGGGGAAATAAAGGTTGTGCCGTTGTTTTTTCACTGATTAAATTTATGTGCCATCAACTAACTGACTGCATTTTCTGAAGCTGGCCAGGTTCTCCAAACATGGGAAACAAACCTGTGAAGCAAGAAAGCGAAGAAATTTTCTTGAAAGTTGTTCCTCCGTTGGACCGTACATATGTTAGGTGGCTTGCTCGAGATCTTGAGAGGATTCATGGCTTTACACCAGCTAAACCTCGTGCTGTGAAGCCCCCAGATCATTATATTGAGTACATGCATCTGAATGGATGGTTGGATGTGGACTTGGCTGATCCTGATCTAGGCCATTTATTCAAGTAGAATAGATAGTGAAGGTGATGTACTTAAAAGAAATATTTGGGGGGAAAAAAAGATTTCCTTTGACCTAAAACATTGTTTAGTATTACTGGATTGGAATTTGAGTACATATCATGAGTTGTAAGATACCACAAATTTTTATTTGAATGAAGCATCTCAAACCTCCGATTGATGAAAATTAGAGTTTGGAGAAATTAAATTAGAGTTATGATAAAAATAAGACCCCAACCATACAATCTGTAGAAGATGCTTCAAAATTATTTACATTTGAATTTTCATGATATGAAAGTTTCTCATGTTCACCACGACAGTAGCAACATCACATCAGGTTTACAAATCATTACCAAGTCGCATTTACATATCTTTTACGCATCCGTCAATTATTGGACCTACAAAAGAAGCTATTTCTTCTGTTTTGGGCATTCACCAAAAGTACAATTGGAAGGTATTTAGGTATTAAAAAACATATCATTCGCTGGCCTGACAACTTTCCCGGGCTGGGAAATTGGTTCTTATCAAGGTCTAAAATATCTATAATATCAACGAAAATGACTAATATTATCGCTTTTTTAGGAGGATGGTATTTTGGAATCTATCCATCTAATTATCGATAATTCCAAGAATAATATCGGGAAAATTTTGGCGCCAAGAATTTCACTCTCTCTTCAGCAACATTTGGACAGTATCAATATCGATAATATTAGGATACGTACATGGATTGGTGAAAAAATAAAAAAAAACCACAGCCGTGCGCTCACACAAGGGCAATGTCAACCAATCTCATATTCATATGGGTGACATGTTAACAATTATATGCAAAACTATTATAGGTCTTGAGATGGAGAAATTTTTGTAACCATTCAATATACATATGACATGTGGAAATATTTTATTATGGACTATGTGTATTGGAAAATATTTTTAAATGTCCCATGTGTACATTGGATGGTACTCAAAACATACAAAAATTATTCAGATAAAAATGCCCTTTATATTATTCAAGACAGTATCCCTTTATTTTTATTTTTATTTTGCTGAAGTTTAATAAATTAGACTCAAATTCAAGCCCATGTACTTCAACTTGGGCCCAAACACCAAAATTTCTTCACACCATTGAATTGTTTGTTTTTCTTTTTCCTTTTTAAAATTAAGATAATTTTTTTATATAAAAAATTTGAGAGATTGCTTGGTTAAAAACATTGGACTTTGCAGTCACAATATTGGTTAGACATTTCCTGATATTTGTATAACACAAAAAAAATAAATATATAAAATGGGTAAAACACCGATAATAAATCAACTATTCTTTGATAAGCAAATAATAAAAAGAAAAAAGAAAAACGAGGGTAAGTGCTTCCCTCCATATCTATATCCGAACCAAATTCCCTCCTTCTTTCCTTTCCCTCGTTTTCTGCTCTCTCTCTCTCTCTCTCTCTCTCTCTCTCTCTCTCTCTCTCTCCCGCTTTTTTATTTTTCCCAAACACCAGATCTCACATTCTCACCCACTCCCCCCACCTTCGCCTCCAAACTTTCCCTCCATTTTCTTCCCCCACTTTTTCTTTTCGTTTTTTTTTTCAATTCCCTCCCAATTTCTCTCGATCTCTTTCGTTCTCCTTCCCTCCACCAAACCCACCAAAAAAAAACCCGCCCAACCCACAATCCGGTTCGGGTCGCTGGATGTCGGGCTCTCGGGCTCATGACCCGCCGGCTCAACCGCCCCAGCCGATCATGCAGCAGGCCCTCAAGCGGCAGCTCGCCTTCTCCTCCATGAAACCACCGTTTTCAGCTACAGCAGACTACCACGGCTTCGTTCCCGACCCTCGCCAACTCACTGATTCAGAAGCATATGGCATATACGTTAAGCCCTCTGTGAGTTTTTGTCTCATTAATCTTGGTTTTTCTTTTTACTGTTATGTGTTTATGTATTTATGTGTTTATTTTTTTTGGACTATTTTGTTGGAGATCTGCTTGATTAGTGAGTGTAATTACTCATTTGGGTTTTAGTTTACTGAAATTAGTTATTGGAATTAGTACTAAAGGTTAGGATTCGTGGAAATTGTTTGGTTTTTATGTTAATAATTGTGATTTTAGGTGAAATTGAAGATTGTATTAGTGTGTATTACAGTTGTTCCTAATATCAGTTTTGACATGATCGAGGAAGTATGTGGTATGGAAATTCTATTGGTGTGATTACAGTTGGGGAAGAATAAGATCTGAACTATGGTAGTCTTCACCCCCAATCAACAAGGGCAGATCTTATTGGTAAAAGAGGAAAAGAATGAAAAGGCACATTAGGTTTTTGGTAATTAGGTGCAAATAATGATTCGTCAACAGTGCTGTTTACATTTGCACCTATAGTATTTTATTACAATCTAGAAATTAAAATCCTATTATGCCTGGACCCCTTACATTCACTAGTGGACTTGTGTTTGCATGGCAAGTGCATCGATTTACACTCTGGCATGTTTTGTACTCTGCTTGCGTTACGAGTAGTATTTTGGTGAGTTGAATGTATAGAAACTAATTGAGGTAGGTTTTTGTTTCCCAAGTTGGCTGTTTCATTGGGCCAGTATCATTAAAGTTTCTGAATCCACGATGAAATATGTATGATTTATAGAGTTGCTATTACTGTTCTATGTTACATATACTTGCTGGCGTGATCTTCTAGTGGCAGTACTACCTTTTGAGAAAGTTGAAATGATTGTCTAGCATCTATTCGTAATCTAATTTTGGAGTGTTTCTGTGGGAGGTGCTTTTGCTCAGTAGCTCTTTTGTTAGAAGAAACCCAAGTGCTTCTCCTTACATATTCACTTGGAAGCACTTCTTGAGTAAACAGCTAATGAGCATTTCTCTAGGAATCACTACTCCTATAACCCCATAAATCATTTGTTCTTTATTTCGGTCAAACACTAAAAGCAGACACTGCCAAAAGCAATTCCAAGCACACCCAATGCATTTTTCAATACACAACCAAAAGTTAGAAAAATTAAAGAAGCTGTCTGTGTCTCACTGGATTTGTTGGGTTTGGTATTTGTTAGACCAATCTCTCCACACTATCTTGAACTAGGTTACAATCACTGTAGATGACTGAATAATTTAGTACAAATCAGCCTCTGGATTCCTGTATGGTTTGAAGTGCTCAATGGTGCCAATTTTAAGGGTTGGTAGTAAATACCAGTCTTAACCTGCTAATGAGGGATGCTAGAGGTTAGCTGACCACAGATCGATCATAGCAGTATACACGATTTTGCGCTTCATAAAGAGCTTTTGCAAGTATGTTCTCGTAATCTTTTGTCTGTGACATGCCTAATTATATCTAAGTGAGGCTGCAAAAGATTGGAAATAGCAGCATAAGTATCTACACACTTACATGATGAAGCTTTCCTTGTCTGAGGCAAAGTCAGACTTGAGACTATTTTGAAAAACAAAAGAACAAGAAGAGTAACTTTTAATATTCTCTTCTCCTCTTGATGTATCCTTTCTTCCCAATAATTATTCATAGAAATCTAATGTATTGCCAACAAAGATATACATCCCTTAAAGTGTGGTTCTTTTTACAACAGAAGATAATAGACTATTTCGAATGGGAACAGTGCTGTCCCTATTTAATCTTTTCTTCTATTCTAGTTCTTGTCTTTTGGCATCGGGTCCCCATTAAGGGTTTTAAGTTACTTCTTCACGTGAAGGGCCTGCCTCACTTCTTCTTAGGGCATGCTTCTTGAGGACACTGATACAGTTGCACCCTTGTTGCAGACTGGCTGGCTGTCCCAAGATTCTTTCGCTTTTCCTTCTTATGATTACCCCCCCATGTTTACTGTATTTGAGTGTGAATACATATTAAATTATTCCAAAAATAAAGTTTGAAATGTTGCTTGATATGCGGTGTTTATTCTATTTAATAATCATGTATTCTAAAGGAGTTCATGATGCCTTCTTGGCTGACTTACCGTCTGGGAGTTGGCATGTAAATGCTGGGGGTTGTACTGTTTAGACTCTTGTGTATTATGAATCTTCATGTATCATATACAAGGTTTTTGGTACACACTTTTGAATAATCTGGTATTTATAGAGGAAACTTATAAAATGTAAATTATCTAAGATGGTTTAGGAAATAAGAAAAGGAAAAACATTTGGTTTTACCTTAATAGCAATGATGTTTATTTCTCTGATGTGGCTTTGCAGATGTTAGAATGCACTAGAGATTAGCATGTATTTGTAGAATTATGGATTTATGAATCGTTCCATTTATAAGTTGGGAAGCTTCCAGTTTTCTTTGTAGAGCATAGTCCGCTGGAAACGTAGATTGGTTTGTATGATGTGCTAACATCTTTCCGGCTAATGTACCTGTATGCGTAATTATAATAATCATTCTCTTCATAGTCATTATGTATTTTCAATTGATCAATTATTTTCATTTTATAATTACTTATATGATATGGTTTGTTCATTTGATGCTAATTTTTTGAATAAACTAAATGGTGGATTAGCAGCTAAAACGGAAGAGTGATGCGGCAGATTACGAAGCTGAGTCTAGTGATAGGACAGCTGCTCCTGGATATACTGAAGTAGTTACCAGCCCCCTCCAGACTCCTGTGTCAAGCAAGGTGGGAAAGGCAAACAAAACATCAAGGCTGACAAAATGTAGCAGATCTGGACCCCAGACTCCGGCTTCCAATGTGGGTGAGTGTTACTTAAATCTGTCAAGTGTGCTCCCATACTTGTAGTTCTATTATATATGCGAGGTAAGGTTTAATTGAGATTTGAAGAATGGATTAGTTGTGTTCTGAAAAGAATGAATTAGCTGATGCTATGAGAATTTATAGGATGTGTTTGCTTGATTACTCCCATCTAATCTGTATAATTGACAGGTTCTCCTTCTGGGGCTAATCTTACTCCAGCTGGACCTTGTCGTTTTGACAGCTCCCTAGGTAACAGAACGATTTCCTATGTTTTTTGTTAACTGATTTTATCATTTAGTTATTTAGGTTCTTCATCAGAAAAGCAAGTTAATTTTTTCATTTGTTGTGCAAATATTACGGCAATGTCCTATTATTGCCATTCAGGTCTCTTAACAAAAAAGTTTATCAATCTGATCAAACATGCGGAAGATGGTATTCTGGATCTCAATAATGCTGCTGATACTTTAGAGGTGACTAATTTCCTATCTGTTGTAATGTATTCTATGTCAAGGATCTGTAAATTATAAGTGTTCTTTATATGCAGGTGCAAAAGAGGCGGATTTATGATATAACAAATGTTCTTGAAGGAATTGGTCTCATAGAAAAGAAGCTCAAAAATAGAATTCAGTGGAAGTAAGGGATTAGTTGTATTTGTTTCCTGAAATTTTAACAGCTATTTTTCCACTTTATTAAGTTGTAAATATTCAATTATCCACTGTACATTAGAAGTTACTCAAAATTGAGTGATTGGTTGATTAGGGGACTTGATGTCTCGAGGACAGGAGACGTGGACGAAAATTATCCTAGTTTACAGGTACGGAAAAAAGTGAACTTGTTGCTTGGCATGCTTGTGCTTGGATAGCTTAGTCTTGGCTCAGTTTTTGAGACTGTATGTTTTTTTGCTTAAAAGTACCAATGCTGTTGGTGTTTGTGCTATTATGTCCTGTTATTTGTTGTTTTTCTGTTCTCTCTTTTTTTTGAACGCGCCAGTCCCCATCCTAACTATCATTGTTGATTCCAAACCTAGACTGAAAGTGTTAGCTGATTAAAAAGGCTGCATTTGCTTGCAAGGAAGTAAATAACCATATAAATCTGAAGTCAACATCCCTTTTACTGACTGGTTGGGTTTTCTGTGGAAATTGCTTTCCATATTTGAACTTCAGCATGATATCGTTATTGGTCATGTTACCTAAGTCTACATGTTTTTTCCAGTTCCAATGCATTCAAATATGAATAACTGGCATGACAAAGCGGGATTTTATGTTCTTGACTTGAATAGTTAAGCTTGTTAGATTTCAGTCCGCATGTTTTGTCCAGTACCATTTTTCAGTGTAATGCATTCAGATATGAATGATTGGCATGACAAAGCAAGATTTGCGTTCTTGATTAGATTACTTTGACAAGACTTGTTTTTGGTTGATCATGCTAGATTTCAGTCCACATTTGTCCAGTTCCAAGTTTGTGTGATGCATTTGAATTTCAATGACTGTCAAAGCAAGATTTGTGTTATTGGCTGGAAAGAGTTTCCAAGGCCTATGTTTGCTTGTGCTTCCTAAGATTAGTGTCATGGTTGATTAAGACTAGAGACAATGGATCATACATAACATATGTCAACTATTCATTGCACGTCATAGCAAAAATAATGTTTGCCAATTCTGAAGTACAGATATGACCTCATTCACAATTTCCTTTTTATCCCAGGCACAAGTTGAAAACCTATCTGATGAGGAGCGCAGATTGGATCAGCAAATAAGGTTAATCCTTGGCTGATGCTGCTTTTTCATTCTTTCCTATTGTTATTTGTTGTTTTGTGCTGAAGCTATTAAATTGTCCAGAGAAATGCAGGAAAGGTTGAGGGACCTGAGCGAAGATGAAAGCAATAAGAAGTAAAGTTTTATCCTTTAATGTTCAGTATTCAATTACATTCCATGGAAGGTCATCACTGGCTAGTTTTTAATATTTTTAGCTTACCCTGTTGCAATTTATGCAAACACTTATCTCAGTTTTCCTTTTTACTTTGGTAGATGGCTTTTTGTTACTGAAGAAGACATCAAGGGCTTACCTTGCTTGCAGGTAAAGTTTTGGTGTTTGCTATTCTCATCACTGCAATTATCATTCTTCCCCCACTCTGTATTTTCTAACAAAATGTTCTCCTCTATGTTGTTAAACTGAACGTACGATTTATTGCTTCTATCAGAATGAAACCTTAATAGCAATTAAAGCTCCACATGGCACCACTCTTGAAGTCCCAGATCCTGATGAGGTAGTTCAGGACAAAATATTACTTATTAAAAAATTTCTATAGTCTTGTACATTCTTAATATTCAATCAAACTTTTGTATTATGTACTAGGCTGTTGACTATCCCCAAAGGAGATACAGGATGGTCCTGAGAAGCACGATGGGTCCAATAGATGTCTACCTTGTCAGGTACTGTTGTTTCATGGTACATTATCGTTACTTTAAGAGCAACAGTGAATGGTTTCTCCTGCTTGCATAGTCGAGAATTACAATGAATTTTAGTAATCTCTCTCTCTCTCTCTCTCCTCTCTCTCCTCTCTCTCTCTCTCTCATGCTAGTCAATTTGAGGAGAAGTTCGAGGAGATTAATGGTGTTGAAGTACCTACAGACATCCCCTCAAGTTCAGGGGTTAATGAAAACCCAGCTACAACAATGGTCACAGAGAATAGAGGGAAGGATGTTGAAATTCAGGGACCAGATGATCATAGAATGTGCGCTGATCCCACTGCTTCCCAGGACATCATGAGTGGGATGATGAAGATTGTTCCCTCAGATGTTGATGTAAGTTTGGCTTCTAAGTTGATTTTACCATTGCCTATTTGAAAGATTCAATATGCTAAAAAAAATGTATTCTTCATTGGTTGCCTTTAGTGGGGCTGGGAAGAATACTTCTGCACAAGTATCATATTATGCTCTTGAGATGTCTGTAGAAAATTATCCTGAAAACTAGTATTTAATGAATTAACAAAATTTTAATGGAAGTTTCCCTTTTCATTAGATACTTCTGCTAATCCTATTTTAATTGCAAAACATCTTCTAGAGTTCTAGTTATTTAGCCAAATAGGTATCTTTTCGTACCTTGTTAAATAACCCTTTACACATTATGGCAAAAAAAAAATCATTTACAAAAAAAAAAGGTGTGACATGTTAAATTGTTTTTTGTTGTACTGAGGAAAGAATAACTTTGACTTACAGTGTGAGCATTTTCTGTTACCTTTTTTCAGAGTGATGCAGATTACTGGCTTTTATCAGATGCTGATATTAGTATCACAGACATGTGGAGAACAGAACGTATCCTTGCCCTGAAAGATGTTGTCTTTCTTTCCATTTATTATTTATTCTTTGGGGTCAATATTTCAGTGGTCAAAATATGTCTACTAAATTTCTTAACTATCAACTATAGCTGGGGTTGTATGGAATGAATTGGGTGCAATTGATGAAGATTATCCCATGGTTAATGTCAGCACACCACGGCCGCAAACTCCGCCATCCAGTTCAACTCAAGTACCGGCTACTGCCAACCGTACTAAGACTTGAAACCTAAAAATGATTCTTACCGAATCTAATTGCAGAAGTGCACTCTTTTTTTCTGAGAACCTATGATGTCCAACCATCTCATGTATTTGTTTCACCGGCAGAGGTTGGGTTGAAGGTTCCGGTAAGTGTTCCCGGAGGATCCATCTGAGGAACAAAAGAACAGTGGAACCAAAGATGGAGGTAGCTGCATTGTTGTACATTAATGTAATATACATGTCCATGAGACGGTGGCTAGTAATTAAGAGGATACAATTGTTAGTACATCATGTATATTATTAGAATTAGCAGGCTTTTCTTGTATTAACCAGAGTGAAGTAGACAGTAGACTGTCTAGTAATAAGTCTGGATAAGGTTGGATAGGGAGAATGTCGGGTAGTTTCAGGACCCCAAAAAAGGAAAGGATTTATGTTCGGATGCCTCGTTTTGTTTTGAATTATACCGATGAGCTATTTTCTGAACTAGAATTACCACATTTTGTGATGCCCAATTACTCTGCAAAAGGGTTGGGTCTTGCCATTGATCATCAATTTATAATTTGAATTTACTCCATTCTTGTTCATGTGATTTCAAATGCCCCAAGTCCAGGCAGTAATTTTGCATGATTATCATCTCAATCACCTAAACTGAAGTTGTATTGTAGAAACTCCGAGTTCAAACACTTAGATAGTAGACTTCGCAATTTTGTAAACAACCCATTAACACGAGTCGAATTTCCATTGTATAAACTCCAAGGGACGTGGGAAAGTATATAATATATAACCATTGATTGGCAGATGGGTAAAAAGATGACTGAGAAATCAAACAGCTGATTTTACAAACAAGGGAATAAATAAACCATAACTTTACGAGCAAAACTCCTGTTTATGGATTAAGTAACCGAAGAAGTTACTTCTCCTTTTCGACTTTCTTTCTAATCCATCCGGCTACAATGGGAGTGAGAGCCACTGTTGGAAGAAACCTAATTGGAGAGATGCAGCCTTGTGTGCAGCATATGATCAGAAAGCGCGTGGAAATAAGATGTGCACAGGTAAATTGGAGAGTTAAAATCTAAAATTTAAGTGAGAAAAGTGTATGGTACTGTAAATAACATGTGATCAGAAAGATGTTTTTTATATATTTTATTTTATTTTATTTATCAAATAGAAACTTCATTAGATAAACTTTAATGGTACAATCAAAGACATTAACAAGACATCTAAAATATCAATCCCAAGAGAGTAACAAACTAACTTGCTAAAAGCAAAACTAACGCAGACAAAAGCCGCACTAAAACTATTAGTCAACATCACCACAATTAGCCATAAGTCCAAATAAAGCGCACAAACCCAACGTAACCAAAACCCTAAATCAACCCATGAGCCTAAACAATCCCTACCACCACCACCTGAAGAAGAGCATCGCGGCCAAACCCATCACTGCATCTGTAATAGATCTGGGGAAAATATGATTTCTAGTGCTCTACCTGCGTATAAGAGCGAACAAATAAACGAAAACAATAACTTTGCCAAAGAACAATTGGGTGATTTGAAGCAACCTCTGTCAAAGACAATGTAAAATCAAATTTAAAGAACATGAGCGGCGTTTTGGAGTAGGATTTGATTGAGAACATAAACTAAAAGGAGTGATGGGGTACTTCAATCTAACCATGACTTAGAAGAAACTGTTGAAGAATATGAGTCCCACATCAGAAACTTTACTAAATAAAATACAATATATAATTAATGATTCCACTACTAATATTACCGAGACCTTTTGTGATAAAACCTCACACCTACTGGGCTTTGTAGGTGGTTAAGTTGGGGACAATATCGGTGTTGTTGGTAGTGGGCCGATGGCCCGTCTCTCTGAATTTAACAGTGTTAACCCTAAATAAAATAGGAAATATATCTAAATTACAATATGAAATAAATCTCTATTACAATAGGACTAAATAATAATTGGTAAGTAACCAAAATTCTAACTAAATAAGGAACCAAAAATCGCCCAACTTGACAAGTGAGTTATAGAACACCATACTCGACATTGACCAATCGAACAACTGTAGAGAAAGCCTTGTCATAAACCATCCTGTGAAGAAATAAAGGCATTAACACAACAACATTATCGGCAATTGCCTCAGTGGATTTATTCACTAACCTAAAAGGAAAAGACGAGAAGATAAGAACGAGGAGGGGCAGTGACACTTCTTCCTCCTCCCCTCTCTATGGAATTTTCCTTTAAGACTCATAGAGGGAGAAAGCGGCTCTGATGCTTCAAGCTTTAAAATGACTATTCATTTGTAATTTTTTATTGATATTTGATATTAGAAAGATGTTAATACGTTATTTATACTAATGTAAAAGAGTGAGGATGCACTATGGAAATAGTGCATTATTTTAGTGTAATGGAACACCCACACACAGAAATGTATTAAAAATAGTTGGTTGGATTTAATTTAAATTATGTAATTAGAGGTCGACGGCAAGCCCTATCCTATGGGAATAAAAGCAATGATATTTATAAGCAAGTTTAAAAACATGTCAAGGAAAGACTTTGGAATCTCTATATCAACTTCCAGCCGGCTTCTTGCTTCACCAGTCAAAGAAACATGAGTTTTACCCAAAAACACAAAAACAGAAAAAGGGTAGAAACATGGGCTTGAACCAACATGCCCAGCTTCGCTTCCTTACTCTAAACAATAACACATTCAACTCTCTTTCCCTTTTACTGTTATTAGAATTTCAGTATCCAACTCAAAATTAATTGATAATCGATAAAGAGGTTCAAAATTATATAAACTATTAACGCAATGTTTCTACTTCCTATGTGAGATAATAGTCCCAACACGTCCTCACACGTGTGACGTAACTCAGTCCAAACGTATACAACACAATGAGTAGGTGATATAGGAGCCTATGAGCCGTTGATTATGTGCAATTGCTTCTATTTTTTCCTCTTTTTTGTGAGAGTTTTCCACATCTTCGTTATTGTAATGGCTCTTTGTGGCCTGTGATTTTTTCAGGTGACATATGAATACAATTCCAGAATTTCTCAATAAAAAAAAAAGTTTGCGATTTATTTTGTTTGAGTAAAAAAGCGGTGTGAAACTGACAAATGCTTATTTTAGTGATAATTTTCTTGTTAATATTGGAAGGAAAGTCCAAGTTCCAATCCGCATTCCATATTTAAAAATAATAATAATATTGGCGCGTACCACAATGATCAACCTAACGCATGGCTTGCATTAGAAAAGAATTGTAATATTATTTACCAAATTGCCTAATGATATAGAACAAATATAGTTAAGATGTTTTCCTAAATAAATAAATAATTTTGTTTGTGCTGGGGCCTTGTTTATCAAAAAAATAAATTATCTACACCCTAAACATAAAAAATCAAACCACTGCCAGTCCAAACAACTTTCCCGCGTGCTTCTCTACCTCGTCATAATTAGCGAAACACTTTTTCGTAATCTGCTGAAACGTATGCAACGTCAGCAAACCGGCCTGGTGACACTTCCCGACAGCCCGGTTCACCTCCAAACGTTTCGCAACTTGCTCTAACCCTCCGTACAAGCCATCACAGAAGCGGATCATGTGCTTCACGTCGTAAACTCTACTTCCGAAAAAGACCCTCACAATTTTCAAAAACTCCTCCAAGTCTTTCAAGCCACTTGGCAATTGCTGGCCGGTCAAAATCTTGACCAGGTACCCGAAGTCGTACGCACTATGGAACGTGACCCAGCTCACAGACTCGTTCAGGACGAGCCCCGATGACATCAGCTGCTCAGCGAACCGGGCCGAATCGATCCCCTCGGACTGGTTGCGGTCGAAGTCGATGCCCTGGCTGCGGAGGAGGGCGACGGAGTCGGGAGCGTGGCGGTCACGCGTGACGTCGAAGTCGCTGAAGTTGAACTCCCAGATGAAGCTCGTGGAGGAGGAGGAGCCGAGGTAGGGGAGGTTGCCGTGGGCGTCGGACAAGGTGAGGCCAACCTGGATGAGGTTGAGGGTGTCGACGTTGGAACAATTATGGTCATTTTTGGCTTCGCCTCATAATTTTCACTATGGAGTGTTTCACGTGAATTCAAGGTTTCAGACATGTTGAAAATGGTTATGGTGATGATTTGGACCAAGTTTTGGGGTCCCATATGGCCTGCATTGTGTTTTAGGTGGATTGGAAGTTCAAATATGCGCCAAAATACCAAAATTGCTACTGCTGCATTTTCTGGCTGTTCATCAGATTTTTCGTCGCTAAAATCCTTTTGTGAGGGTTGTTCGTCGGATTTTTTGTAGAGAAAAGGTTCCAGACACTCTTTAGTGATGGTTTTCTGCAGAAAAACCGTCGCTAAAGGTTATTTGTCCAGATTTTGCTGCTGTTGCTGTCCTCACATGTTGCTGCTTCTCGCCTAGTTTGGGGGTGGTTTGCCTCACACACTAGAGCCACTGTTGGAAGAAACCTAATTGGAGATGCGGCCTTGTGGAAGTTTCCCTTTCCATTAGATGCTTCTGCTAATCCTATTTTAATTGCAAAACATCTTCTAGAGTTTTAGTTATTTACCCAAATAGGTATCTTTTCGTACCTTGTTAAATAACCCTTTACACATTATGGCAAAAAAAAAAAAAAAAAAAAAAAAATTGTCTTTTGTTGTACTGAGGAAAGAATAAATTTGACTTACAGTGTGAGCATTTTCTGTTACCTTTTTTCAGAGTGATGCAGATTACTGGCTTTTTTCAGATGCTTATATTAGTATCAAAGATATGTGGAGAACAGAATGTATCCTTGTCCTGAAAGATGTTGTCTTTCTTTCCATTTATTATTTATTTTTTGAGGTCAATATTTCAGTGGTCAAAATATGTCTACTGAATTTCTTAACTATCAACTATAGCAGGGGTTGTATGGAATGAGTTGGGTGCAATTGATGAAGATTATGCCATGGTTAATGTCAGCACACCACGGCCACAAACTCCGCCATCTAGTTCAACTCAAGTGCCGGCTACTGCCAACCGTACTAAGACTTGAAACCTAAAAACGATTCTTACTGAATCTAATTGCAGAAGTGGACTCTTTTTTTCTGAGAACCTATGATGTCCAACCATCTCATGTATTTGTTTCACCAGCGGAGTTTGGGTTGAAGGTTCCGGTAAGTGTTCCCGGAAGATCCATCTGAGGAACCAAAGATGGAGGTAGCTGTTGTTGTACATTAATGTAATATACATATCCATGAGACGGTGGCAAATAATTAAGGGGATACAATTGTTAGTACATCATGTATATTGTTAGAATTAGCAGGCTTTTCTTGTATTAACCAGAGTGAAGTAGACTGGCTAGTAATAAGTCTGGATAAGGTTGGATAGGGAGAATGTTGGGTAATTTCAGGACCCCAAAAAAGGAAAGGATTTATGTTCTGATGCCTCGTTTTGTTTTGAATTATACTGATGAGCTATTTTCTGAACTAGAATTACCACATTTTGTAATTGATCATCAATTTATAATTTGAATTTACTCCATTCTTGCTCATGTGATTTCAAGATGCCCCAAGTCCAGGCAGTCATTTTGCATGATTACCATCTCAATCACCTAAACTGAAGTTACATTGTAGATATTAGACTTCGCAATATTGTGCAACGAATCGAATTTCCATTGTATAAACTCCAAGAGACTTGGGAGAGTATATGATATATAACCATTGATTGGCAGATGAGAAAAAAGATGACTAAGAAATTATACAGCTGATTTTACAAACAAGGGTATAAACCATAACTTTACGAGCAAACCTCCTGTTTATGGATTAAGTAACCGAAGAAGTTACTTCTCCTTTTCGACTTTCTTTCCAATCCATCTGGCTACAATGGGAGTGAGAGCCACTGTTGGAGGAAACCTAATTGGAGATGCAGCCTTGTGTGCAGCATATGCCAAAGCAAATGTCCCAACCTTCTCTCCGGTCTCACTGCCGGAGATTCCCACCTGAAAAAGAAAAGTAAAGACAGTAGGTAGGATGAGAAGTCATTCTTCCAAATATCTTACATGATAAAAACAGTTAAGTTTGCATTCGGTTCATATGAAGATTGCTTGCTTGTACCTTTTGCAGCAAAGCTTGGACATCAATCCCGGCACTGACAAGTGCATAACATAACGAAAATGAGATTATGGAGAGAGCGATGGAGGTGGCCAAGTATGCCCCTCCATACTTCGCTAGCAGTTGCTTGGCATCATCTCCCTTGGACTTCTTTTCCACACCTTCCTTTCCTTCCTCTTTTGAGCTGAATATCTGCATTTTTCCATAACAAAACTTTGTGACTACATATAGATATAGCTTACTATTTACCACTTATTTACTCAAACTCTTACACTGCTTTCAGCTATTAGCCCAAAACGAACTAGACCTTTTTTCCCTTAATTAATTCATAATATTTTCTTTCACTTTTGTTCTTAGCAACAAAACCAAGTTGCTGTTGTGCTTTTGAATTCATACCTCTTTTGTTTTTCTTTTTTCTTTCTGAATTTAATTTACTTGACATTTATCTTTCTAATAAGTATGAAAGAAACCAAATTGAAAGAACAAATAAAATAAAGAAAAAGAGAGAGAAATGGGTACCTTCCAGAGACCAGCTTCGAGGCCATACTTCTTAGTAATTTCCTCAGCTGAATCAGCAGAAGATGGGTTTTTGATTTCCTCCTCTGTTTTCTCTTTCAGGGCTCTGACTCTGAAACGTTTGGAGTAAGAGCTGGCCTTGGATGGCTGAATTGATGCACAGCAGCGATTTCTTGATTGTCCATTGTTGTTGAAGAAGGAAGCAGAGTTAAGACAGGGGACTAGCAGAGCTGTTGCCATTGTTTGCCAACCAAAACTTTCTATCTAATTCTAATCAAACATGCTTTAATTCAATGGGTTGTGTTCTGAGAAGAAATGTCTTGGAATTTAATCCCTTTGAAATTGAATTGAACCACGCAAGAAGCAGAAGAAGATGCACAAGCAGCTTTACCACATGAGGCTCTAAGACAATCCAAGTCGCTCTATTTTTTTTTATCTCTTTACGATTTCATCAATGTACAATTTTTGCCCTTTGTGTGTGTAGTGGGCTTGAGATTGTCGGTTTTCTTTTTATTTTGGTTGGAGATTGTCGGTTTCCTTGACAAACACAAACCATAAAAGAAAGATATTGGGCCTCTTTTTCAAGAGCCCAAATGACCTCTCTCTCTCCCACCGCATATTGTGTGCTCTTTTGTTTCGGAAAAAACCAAACCCACCACATTTTTTTGGTTGGATAAACCGAAGCTAAAATTACCAAAAAAATTTGTTATTGGTTTTGAGAAGTATATACATTTTTTTACAAAAAATTGAATTTACTCCAACCGAACTTGCAAATTTAGTATTATTTTAATGTTTAAACATATGTTTCAACACTTGAATATATATAAGAATAAGAGGCAATCCCGATATCTTGGACTACAGGGATCCAAGATATTTGTGGTCACTCACCGTTGGATGTAAATTCAACAGTTCATTCACTCTTGCACTCCTTTTAAAATTTTTTTTTGAACCATTGGATTAATATCCAACGGTGAGTGACCACAATTGAGGTATTTAATTATATATCCATTCTTAGCACTAGTGATATAGATAAACTCGACACCATTTAATTTCTATAAACAAACTCAAAAGAGGACAATTGGCCATGTTGAATTTAATTTTGATTATTAAATTACTTTGATGCCCTGTTGAGTGTTATTGGTTTTTTTAAAATGAGATTTTGAGGTTGGGCTTGTTTGAAGAAATCGATGACAATTTTGTAATTTATAGGAAGTTCGAAGCCTCTTTGTTATGTTGTAAATGGGTTTTTGGTGTGTTTCTAAATTCCATTTCATGTAGGTTTTTTTAAATAAATAAAAAAATAACTTAGGCCCCTATATTTAGCATAATAGTAAAACTCCCTTAAATTTGAAAGTTCGGTAGGAGTAAATACTTTTTTGTTTTCTGTATATACTTCTCAAAACCAATGTTATGGTTCGTATTAATATACACTCAAATACATACATTATACATCTGTGTGTCTTACCAAGAAAAAAAAATATTAACATGTGATGGTATTATGCTTTTACGGCTAACCATAATGGTAATTAATATTTGCAATAGAAGTATGGCATACCACTATTGTAGTACCAACCTGATTACAAATACTTTGGTTTGGTGGCCCAAAAATTTGAAGCTCAAATACCAAAAGCAAGTTACTTATGTTATTGGTGTCCTATATTTAATTCACCTCAAACAGAGTGTTTCAGTTGTAAAGTAATAAAAATTACCAATGGGGTGTTAGTTGAATTGACTCAAATTTTTGGTATATCCCAAATGATCCTTCGTAATATAGCCAAACGCCCCAAATACTTGTGTAGATATGCACGTGGCATAAATTAATAGGTACTTCCCAAATTATAATTGGCATATTTCGTCCTTGATCAAACTGTGATTATAATTGGTTAATTATTTAATACCAAATTATAATTGGCATTTCATCCTTGATCAAACTCCGAAGGACGTGAAGCAAATCCCTAGAGAATAAAATTGCTTTTGCCAACAGTTACCAATTTGAACTAAAATTCCAAAGCAACAGAAACTTGAATCCCTTTGACACTCTATCAACTGCCACACTCTATGTAAATACAAACTTTTAAAACCCTCGTCTTTCAAAACAAAAGCCAACCAGACCCCATAACTATATTTTCGTTGGAGCTAAAACAGCATGGAGCCATCAAATCAACGAAGAAGGTTTTCTTGGACAAAGTTTCGAAGTCAAAGCTTCCCCGCAACCAGTTCAGAGCTCAATTCTCCTGTGTTAGAATATACTTCGCTCAAGGATCTGATGCCCTCCTCAACAAGACCTAAAACTTGTTCGTCTCCAAAAGCTTTGGCTATGCAATCGGCTTGTCAAATCCCAATTAGCAACTTGTTGGTGCAGAAGGCTGCCTGGGCTTACTTGCAGCCCATGCCAGAGCCAAGCGAAGCCGTACCGCGCTCGTCGACTATGCAGCTTTTTGGTAATCTGAAAATCTTCAGCAGAAGTGTTGTTACTGCAATCAGGCGTGTGTTTGGTAGGCTATTAGGAGCAATTCATATTCGTTGTTAGAAACCCACAAAGAACGTCAGTGTATTTGGGTAGTACTAGAACATTGAAATTAGGCAACGAGTAGTTTCTTTTTCTTTTTCTTTTTCTTTTTCTTCTTCTTTTTATCTTTTGATACGGGGAAGGTGGCTCAAACTGCTACTTCTTTTAACAAGTTAGAAAGAAATATCATTAGATCAATTCCTAGTTGGTAATGAATAGTTTTTCTTTCTAAATGTGGTAGATTACCATTCCGATTTCAGTTTTTTTTCTCTTTACTTTTTTCATTAGAGATAGAGGGAAAATATATGGGAGAAATTAGGGATGAAGAAATATACGAGGGAGGAGAAAAGAATGGAGTAGAATGTTTGAAACAAATACTTGAAAAAGAAAACAACTTGAAGATTATTTTCAGTTTTTAGTTTTGTTTTCATATGTATTTCTTCAACATTCCTCTATATCCTCCTTGATCTTTAATTTCTTCCATATATTTCTCTCTATCTCGAACAAAAATAAATAAAATCTATAAAATTGGAATCGAACTGCCCTAAATTTTTTTATTTTTAATTTTCGCAATAAACATGAGATGGTGTTGATGGTGACTATTAGAATTTGCAATTTTGTCCTTTTGTATTGAAGTCGAATCTTGCCAATCTAGCTTACATTTCTGCCTTCCCTCTACTTCTGGATCCAGCCCTTTTGGGCAAATTAAATTTCTTCTACGTCAAGTAAAAAGCTTCCCTAGAATCTTTTCATGTCAGTCCAAAGAAAGGATGAAAAAAGAGAGAGTGATATTGTGAATTTGTGATGAGATGATAGCATCATATCGTATCAAATGCACGAAGATAGAGGAAATGGATTCCACAGGGACATGGATATAGGCTTTTGGTTGTTGAAAGAATATGTATTTTCCAGTATATTATAACATATGGTTGCTTGGTATACATCTATTAGTAAATTTCTTTATTGTTGCTGTGTGGTGGGACTATAGACGTTGAGTGTCCAAAACTTCAAAACTGGACCCCAATGTGAGAGGGCGCTTCGAACGCTCTCATGCTCAAGATAACCCTCATAGTTTGCTATCCGGATTGAAATTTTGGTCATGACCTCTCAAATCCATCACCAAACCCCAAAAAAAAAAAAAAAAAAAGGGCTGTATCTAGAAATGTGGTCGTTAGAGCCTTAGGTTTTTGTAGTTAAAATACCCAAAGCCTAGATTTGACATTATAATGGACACTCAAATGTATAAGGCTTATTATCACAAAATGTCTCTAAGGTATTATGCATACTTATTAGCATCCTTCTTAATTTTTTTTTTTTTTTTTTTTTTTTTTTTTATCACTTGTGGTCCTCAAGGTTAATATGTGTAATCACAAATGGTCTCTGCCGTTAGGTTCAGTCAAAAAATTTGTTAGTTTGCTAATGTGGCATATATATAAATTACAAAACATCCCTGAGGTTCACACACCTTTCACAAATGGTCCCTACAATTTTTTAAAAATTTTTAAATTTAAAATTCATAAAATTTTGGTTTTCTTTTTAAAATGATTTATAAATGAAAAAACCATTTATAAAAGGATTTTAATCTTAAGGACCATTTATGAACCCATTTATAAAAGGATTTTAATCTTAAGGACCATTTATGAACCCTAAACCCTTAATTTTTTATTTTTAAATTATTTTTAAAAACTGCATTAGTTTGTTGATGTGGCATATATATGGAGTCCACATCTAGAATAATATAGTGTCACATGTATTTTAAATATAATATATATTTTAAAATTCATAAAATTTAAAAAAAATTTGTAGGGACCTTTTGTGATAGGTGCGTGAACCTCATGGATGTTTTATAATATATGTATATGCCACGTCAGCAAACTAACGGAGTTTTTGACGAAACCTAACGGCAGAGACCATTTGTAATCACAGATACTAACCTTGAGGACCATGAATGACAAAAAAAAAAAAATTAAGGATGCAATCTGATAGTTTCGTAAACCTTAGGGACGTTTTGTGATAATAAGCCAATGTATAAACTAGTTGGTTTTGTGAGAAGTTCAGTTACCTTTTAGGAGGTGTTGAGGCCCAAAAAATCTACGGTTCGGCTTAAATGAATTCTCGGCCCAATGCCATACCTTCCCGAGAATAAACCCAATTTGGGCACGCGAAAGTTCATCATATGCGCTTGTACACATGTCACGTCAAGCAAATAAGCAACACGTCACGCTACAAGCTTAAGTGGGCCCAAGCCACATAAGATGTCTAAGACTTGTTGAGCAGGTTGCGGTATGGATGGTTACGAGTTTTCATGAGGCCTATTGATGAGCCGAGAAATGAAAGTTTTGGGCTGCTTGGGAGCCCCGAAACTCAGGCCCATTTATTAAGCCCAAATATGTGGGTAAGCATAAAGGAGATAAAATAGCTCATTACCTTAGAAAAGATAGCCCATCACTTTGGGAAGTTGGCCCATCCCTTTAGTGAACTAGCCCATTACCTTAAAGAATGACCCAAGTGACCAACAAAATATCTAAAAATCTCCAGCACATGGCTGGAGACAAAACCATGACAAAAGCCAAAAATCACTCACATCTGTAGGCTGTTGGAATCTCCAGCACATGGCCAAACACAAACCCAACGCAAGCCATCAGAAAAATCAATAGATACTTGAGCAAAACACCCTTCAAACCAGTGAACATACCCATTTCTTTTCCCCCATCAGATCTAGCCATAGAATAGGGGAGAAAAAAAGAAAGAAAGATGGCTGAAAATAGGAGTCTCCCACTGAAACAGCTGCGGGAAAGGGGGCCTTGAGCTCCCAAAAATCCCTGATTTTGTGCAAATGGGTATAGTGGATTTCACCAAAATAGGATGATTGAAGGGATGAGGGGAGAAAAGAAAGGAAAGACTTTGCCAAATTGGATAGAAACCATTAGGGTTTCTTGGAAAATAATAGCTTCTAGCACCTATAAAAAGAGGCATTTCCTACCCATTATCACAAGCCACATATGGAGAGCAAGCTTTACCTCTCACCTCTGAAACTCTACAATTTCGTGCTCAATTCATCTTCCTCCTCCTTAGTTTTCCCTCTTGGTAAGCTGTTCTAACACTTGACAAAGCCTCTATCAAGTTGCTGGAAAAACATCAATTGCCTTCATCTTTCTCCCCCTCTCTCTCCTCAATGAATCCTCTTAGAATCCCTTCCCCCATGCCTTAAAAACTCTGTTTCTCATAGGAAATCGCAGCCATTTCTCTCTCTCTCTCGTGCTAAACTCATGAATGCTCAGCTCCCATACCACAAGCTTCTCATGTTAAGTCAAGAATTTATCTGTAAGTTATTGTTATTTTTATTGGTGCAGGTAACCAAAGTGTTTCCTAAGGCATCTCTGTCCTTTCGAAGCATTATTGGGGCTTGATCTTCGAACTCAGGCTCAATGGGCAATTTCATCCATTTTGTATTTACGGCAGCCCAGGCCCGTAGTAGTTGCCAAGCCCGTAGTAGCTGCCGGAAGAAAAAAGCCCATATAGGAGGATAAGTTAAGTCATGTACTTTTGACGAGAAGTTAAGTTATATTTTAGGTGGAAAATTATGCTTATTTTATAGCAGAGAGAGTGATTCCTATATTAGTGTTGTTTCGATATGAGACTGAAGGTTCGTTGATGACGTGGCACCTTTTGGGTAGTTGGTTAGCTATGCGTTAGCATGCGTCTCTTCCTTTTGGGAGAAATAGGCGTTAGTGGAATTCATGGGCCAATTAATCCTTTTAAATAAGTTGCGCGTGGGATCTCAATTAATCCTTTTAAATAAGTTGCGCGTGGGCTTCTAGGACTGACCGCATGCATTAGACGACCCTGCCTGGTCTCGTTAGTCCGTGGGCCTCCATAGGCTTCTAAAGAACTCTGTCGGCCTAGTTATGGGCTTTTGGGCCTGGTTCAATTTTTTTTATTTTTTTTTGTACCGGTTAATTCAGATCGGAATCCGTCATTATTCCCTCCAAAATTCAATATTTTTATCGACTCCAAATTAGTTTCATGCCAAGAATCTTAGATATTAGTTTTCAATTTCAGTTATTATTATGCTTATTAAAAAATTTGTACGTAACCGAAAATAAAAATTTGTTGATTATTATTTTATAAAGAAGAAAAAAAAATAATCAAATTTTGTTTCCTTCCAAGCTAAACAATCAGTTAGATATGTTCATTGAGAAATATTACATAAAATTATTTTAATTTCTTATAAAATATTGTTTTGATATAAGATATAGATGATAAACTTGAAAGGGAAGAATCTTATCACGAGCCAAGGTCACACATGCTTTTAAGTTTGATTTCCAATGCTTTTAAGAATCTTAAGTCAAATGCTTCTTAAATAAAAAATTAAAAACCCACCTCTGCTTCAACAGTAATACAGAAAAAGACTCCTACCAAGACACACCTCCTCTCTCATTCACACAAGTCTCATGCCAGAGCAAAAATATTGATTGCTGAAAAAGACTCCTACCAACAATACTTTCCCAGCTTCCTTAAACCAAAATCTCTCTCTCTCTCCCTCTCTCTCTCTCTAAAGGCAATAGTAAAACAACTCTCTCTATATCTCCCTCCCTCCCTCCCTCCAATGTCTTCCAGCAAAAAGCACAAGCTTACCAAAACTCTACTCATATCCAATATTGCAGGTTGTGGCTGTGGCAAGCCAAAGCTCTCAGATGTATATGAGCCAACTCCAAAACCCAAAACCCAAATCCCCCAAAACCCAACTCCCCAACGACGTTCCTCTTCAAGCTCTTGTGACAAAAATGGCAGTTTCACTGTTGATGATGACGATGATAATGAGGACCAGTGCACCTCCACCACCATCTCCTTCAACAACAACTCCTCCTCACACCCGTCTGATTCATCAGAAAGCACAAATCCAAAGAACACCAAGTTCCCAAGCCCCAAGTGGACAAAGATCGACGACAGCATTGCTGTGGTGAAGGAATCCAACGATCCCTACCAAGACTTCAGGCAGTCTATGCTGCAGATGATCGTAGAGAAGCAGATTTATTCAAAGGAGGATCTACAGGAGCTGCTCAGCTGCTTTCTTGAACTCAACTCTGCATCCCACCATGATGTTATTATCCAAGTTTTTACACAAATCTGGAATGATCTGATCAGAGAAAGTAAGAAACCGATCATGTGAATCCCAGCGGTGACATGTGTCATGGCCATGTGATGCATTGAATCGATGGGCAAGTGGGAGAGGTTGGGAAAATTCATTAGCCATAAATTCATGGGGTTGGTACTCAAGATTAAAGCAGATGCAGAGAGGTGTTTTCCCATTTGGATTCGTGTGTACGGTGGGAGAAAAATTTACATGTAATGGGATGTTACTGTCATGTATTTTAATTTTTCGACATATTTGAAATATCGCTAAAGTGATATTTCCCTTACATGTAAATTCTTCTTGGATGGTGGACAGATAGGAAATTTTAAATAGCTTAGAATTTTTTATATATAAGAAAATGAAAGGAAAATCTTCTTCTTTTTTTTCTTTTTTTTTTTGTCTGTGTTTTTATGTTAGTGTAGAATTTCCAACATGGGTATTCAATACTAACTGTGTGTGTGGTTTTAATGAGTTTGCAGTTCAGCCATCGTTGTTGCTGTTTCTATGTTTGGTTGGTGCTTGGCAATGGCATATTGGAGAGATCTCAATATTCTTGTCTGATTGCATAAGCATTTACTGGCTTAGCTTTGCAGTACTTCTCATGTAGGAATACCTTCATCTTACCATAGAATAAAGATGGTTTCTCATCAAACTTATTTTTTCTTTTTGTATACAAGTGATAGTTTAAACTAGAATAGGAGAGGGGTTTCTCATACAAACGTTTATGTCATGGGAATTCGAACCTAAGATTACTAGTCACCAAGAATCAATGCACTTTTTCACCGGATTAGACTCGTTGGCGATTTTATCAAACTTAACATGCCCTATTTATTGATTTTCTAAAATTAATTAGCAATGACATATTCAATGTCCACAAATGAGATAACACCTATTCACACCATCTAACTCTTGCAATTTCAATCCTTTTTTTTTCTTTCAGAAACGGCAGTTTTGGAGAAATAGGTAACCCATATCCAATAAGTGTCCCCTTAGGAGACCTTAAAACTTAGGTTTGAGCCAAACATAGCATGGTTTGAAATGTGGGACATCAATTGTATATCAAGAATAAAGTATATGACCTGTTAAGCCACTAGTAAAAAACTGATCAACACACACAATTTTTAATGGTGGCGTTGGGAGTAAAGGACACTGATTTTGGTGCCTATTGTCAAAGGCCATTATGCAGCCACTATTTCTTTGTCGATTGTCTAAACTGGGGTTTCCTAACTATGTGCGGAAATTTTCTTGAGTTTGATCAAACAAAAAAACAATCCAACAAAATAAATTTAGAGAGTTTCACTATTATGCCCAAAATATGGGCTCAAGTTATAATTTTTTTTATACATAAAATGGACTTTAGAAACACACCTGAAGCTCATTTACAACATAACAAAGAAGCTTCGAACTTCCCATAAATTACAAAACTGCCATCAATTCCTTAAAACAAGCCCAACTCCAAAACCTCATTAAAAGAAAAACCCAAAACACTCAACATGACATCAAAATAATTTAATAATCAAATTAAATACAATAGGGTCAGCTGTCTTTTTTGGGTTTATTTATAGAAATTAAATGTTTTGTTTATAGAAATTAAATGGTATAGGGTTTATCTATATCACTAGTACTAAGAATGGGTATATAAACTAAATACCTCATAAATTTATCATACTACTAGCTAAAGAGGCAAAACCCATAGTTCACCTATGTACATTAGTTAGGGAGTATCATTTGGCCCGCAGGCTGAAGTGGGAAGCCCGAGGTTCGATGGGCTAAAGCTCGGCCCAGCCAGATGGTTAGGATCGCTCGACCCGGTCTGTTTTAAGATTGAGTAGGGCTTGGGCTTAGGATTTGAAACCTCCTGCCCGACCCAAGTAGGCCCACCCATTGTTTTTCTATTGCTTTTGCCTTATATTGCCTTATTTCCATTCCAAATGGGAGGTACTTCCTTATTTACATTGTAAACTTAAATAAATAGAGTAATATAAAAATAAATTAAAGTAAAAAGACAAGACATTTACTTAAATGGTTGGAATGAAAATAAGGCAAAGCAATATAAGGCACAAAAAAAGAAGAAGCAATGGGCTGCCCATAAATGTCGCTACTCAAAAAGCCCACTTAGGTCTGGCCCTATGGGTAGACTCGGGCCAATCCCTTTCAAACTTTGGCCGGCCCAAAAAAAGGAAAAGCCCGATAAGGCCCGGTCCGATGAAGAACCCTAACATTAGTGGTCTAGTGGCCATGGTTACATATATATATGTGACAATTAACAAACCCATAAGCCGCGGTGTATTTATGGTTAGTTGTTAATGAATCCATGTATATGAGTGCGGTACAATCTCCTTAGTGACAACTTAGTTTAATTTTATTTCACTATTTTGAACCTAGCTTGTGATGCATGTGGCTGCTTGAGTGATGATGTGGCAGCTCAAATGATAATATGACATGGCAATTGTTGAGGGTTAAACTTCAAAAGGGCCCCCAGTTTGTGCTTGATAGAAAATGAGGCTCGAAATTTTTTCACAAGCTTGATGAAGGTCGTTGAGTCTTTGAATCTCTTGATGGTTACTTGGCAAGAAAAAAGTCCCTTCATTGAATTAGAGATTGTATTTAGATGACAACTTAAAGAAGGGACTAAACCCTAATTGTTAGAGGAAATGACCTTTCACAACCAGGCCTAATAGAGGAAATAACCATACATCATGGTAGCCCAAATACAAAAAATCAGCCTACAAAAACACTCAACCAAATACAAAATAAATAGCCCAATCCAAAAAAGTTAAAAAGCCCAATTCAAATAAAATAGACTCATACCTAGAAATACATATAACAAAAAAAATCCAGATTACATAAACACTATAATCATTACAAGCTGGGTTGAGGCTACCTTTAATGATGATTTGTTAAGAGTTCCTAGAACTTGTACTGTCTTTGTCATTTAGTTTTTATGTGTTTAGGGTTAATCCCCCTATTTCACCAAAAGAAAAAAACCCATATGACATAAACACTATAATCAAACCGTAACCCTATATCACATATATAGGTTAAGCTACTTGACCAGGGCAGTAATTGTGGGGTTGAAGCACATGTGTCATCATTGTAAAGCCATCAAACAAAGGGTAATGTCAACTCTTGATCCACCAAACTAACAACTATATATCGGAGATCCATATATAAACTAGGAATACAGATGAAAGCCTGTCGTAACCATCCTCAATGTACCCTAATTTTCACTCATTTAATGATTTTAAGTACGAGTGGGCACAGTCCGGTTCTCATCTCAAACCGGAACCGAAATCAGTACTATTTAACTAGTCTGGTTTAAGCAAAATTTTTTTAAAAACTAGCCGATTCGGTTCTGATCGGTTTCGGTTTTAAATCGAATTATTAAATTGTTAATTTTTTTTCAATATTTTTTTATTTTTTTAAATAAAAATTAACAAGTGACCCAATTCATACAATGAGAAATTTTTTGAAGTTGAATTTGGAAAAATATTAATTATAAAATTTAAAATATAGCATTGGATTTTAAAATTTTGTAATAAAATAAAATAAAATAAATGCAACCGGTCCAGTCCGGTTTGGTGCGGTGTAAAACCAGAATCAGAACCGGTTGGAACCAGTTTGGTTTGGTTTCGGTCTAGTTTGTTGACTTTTTTGGCCAACCGGTTTTTTTTCCAGTTTTTTTTCACCGGTCCAGTTCAGTGTTCCGATTTTCCGGTCCCGATGCCCACCCCTAATTTTAAGTAATTGACTAGTCTAATATTTTGTTTAAATTGAATTCAATTATTTGGGAATTTTGTAGATCATATCGAGAACGTATTATGCGACCCAATCGGAGCTCAGACGCCAAATCTTTAAATTCCTGCTACGTTCTTTTTCCCTTCTTCGCTCCAGTTCTTCTTCAATCCATTCAGCCATTTGTTCTACATCAATTTTTTAAAAAAAAATTAATTTTATACAAGTGATTGGGAGAGAAGAGTTTACATAAATATTTATTGGCTGCTTGAAGGTTTCAAACCTCTGATTCAACCAATCGAGAGATAATTTACGTACCCTTTTTCTTTGTTATCAATTTGCTGTGATGTGACCCATTATATTTTGACATGTTTTTCCTAGTTACTTTTAAACGGTTCTGGTTCACGAAATTTCAAATGGAATCCCCTGATCAAAGTTTTCCATGTTGACTGTAGTTTAACATTTTTGTTACACCCAGATCCTGAATGCCTTGTCGAAATTATTGATATGTCATTGGCCTAAATCCTTCGAGTATTCAAAAATGAACTCAACGTGGAATCCCGCTAGTAAACACAATCATATAAAATAAAAAATCAGCATAAATATAAATTACAATAAAAACTAGCTAGTATAGTGGACCAAATAAACCAAATCAAATATACGGTACAAGAATTCTACTTCCCAAGCACACAACCCAAACCATCCAATCTCAAGGAAACCTTCTATGGATCTGCAAAAATAAAAATTAAATGAGTGTGTGGCCTTAAGATCTATCTAGTTAGCTCAATATCAGACCCAAAAAACTAACTATTTTCCCCAAGCAAAGAAAGTTAAGCCTAACCCTAATTAGTAAAACATGTAGTCTTCGAGGCCAAACTACTCCGAAAAACCTATAAGCTCTCCAATAATAAATTATAAATACCAAATTTAGGATTGAGATATCACAACCATAAGAGAAAGTGAGAGATTGAGAGGGTAAAGGCAGGGTTGCCGACAATGGCCCCTTTGTCTTGTCATAGTCGGATGCATTTTGATATCGGATCTTCACATGCATCTCAATGTCGAATCTCTACCACTATTCTTTTTGCGGTTTCTTTATATTTGGAATAAGTCATATAGACTCTTTGGGTTTGCTGTGTAGTTTTTACCTCTCCTTTTGTGAGAGTTTTGAACCCCTCTTTTGTGAGAGCTTTCCATATCTCCTTTGTGAGAGTTTTATTTGTATTATTATGGTTTGGTTTTTTCAAGCTTTATCTATTTTTGGTTATCTTGAGTTTGCACTCTTACTCTTAGTTGTGATGCTTATGCCAGAATTTCTTCGATATCTTAATCTTGATATTAAATCGCTCTGTTATTGTAATTGCTCTTTACGGCTTGTGGTTTTTTCAAGTGACTTATGAATGCAATTCCAGAATTTCTCACAAAAAAGAAGGTTGTTGCTTTGTTTGAGTAAAATAACGGTGCGAAACTTACAAGTGCTTATTTTAGTGATAATTTTCTTGTTAATATTGGAAGGAGAGTCCAAGTTCCAATCCCCATTCCATATTTAAAAATAATAATAATAGTGGCGCATACCACAATGATCAACCTAAGGCATGGCTTGCATTAGAAAAGAATTGTAATAATATTTACCAAATTTCCTAATATGAAAAATAAATTATCTACACCCTAAATATGAAAAATCAAACCACTGCCAGTCCAAACAACTTTCCCGCGTGCTTCTCCACCTCGTTATAATTAGCGAAACACTTTTTCGTAATCTGCTGAAACGTATGCAACGTCAGCAAGCTATCTGAACCGGCCTGGTGGCACTTCCCGACAGCCCGGTTCACCTCCAAACGTTTCGCAACTTGCTCTAACCCTCCGTACAAGCCATCACAGAAGCGGATCATGTGCTTCACGTCGTAAACTCTATTTCCGAAAAAGACCCGCACAATTTTCAAAAACTCCTCCAAGTCTTTCGAGCCACTTGGCAATTGCTGGCCGGTCAAAATCTTGACCAGGTACCCGAAGTCGTACGCACTATGGAACGTGACCCAGCTCACAGACTCGTTCAGGACGAGACCCGATGACATCAGCAACTCAGCGAACTTGGCCGAATCGATCCCCTCGGACCGGTTGCGGTCGAAGTCGATGCCCTGGCTGCGGAGGAGGGCGATGGAGTCGGGAGCGTGGGGGTCACGCGTGACGTCGAAGTCGCTGAAGTTGAACTCCCAGATGAAGCTCGTGGAGGAGGAGTCGAGGTGGGGGAGGTTGCCGTGGGCGTCGGACAAGGTGAGGCCAACCTGGATGAGGTTGAGGGCGTCGACGTTGGATTTGAGAGTCTTGTAGTGATCGGAAGGCTGTAAATCGTGTCTGTACGGCTGCCGGAATATCTGGCCTGGAAACTCCGTGTCCATGGAGATGTAAGTGTAGTTGTCGATCACGGAGCGTATCAATTCGAATTCGGATTCTAAATTATGGGCCCACACCTGCCGGATCTTGATGGGCTTCGGACATGAGCTCGAACTTTGATCCTCGTTGACGCACATGTTTTAGTGAGAAATTAATTATGTCTTTACCAAATACTAAAGATGAAACTCAACTCTCGTAATCACTCGAATTACAAACGAAAACTGAGTCTGAATTGATGGAGAAAAGCTTTACGGGTATTGAATGAGTGAAGAGTGGCGTGGGGGTGTGTGGTTTATATATGGAGATAGGAGGAGGGTGAAAAGGGATGTTGCCTGGAAAAAGAGGGAAGTCAAATTACTTCTGCGGGTAGGAGAAGAGAGAGAGAGAGGGGGGTTTTTCTTTTATGAGTGTTGGATTAACGGAACAGAATTGCTCATATTGGCTGTTGGCTTTCCCTTTTTATTTATTTATTTCTCTCTCTCTCTCTCCAATTTCCAATTCTTATATTTTCTTTCCTGGTTTGGTTTGTTTATTGAAAGTGGGTTATAAGTTGTAAACAGGTGGGGCCAACTGGGATGCTGATTGGATTGGAATTATATTAAGTCTATGGATAGGAAAAATACTTACTTGTATTGGGATAATATTATTTTACTATTCACGATCAATAATATAATGATATATATTATACTACGTGTTATTAGCAAAAAATAATAAAAAGTATTATCCTACTTGCATGAAAATTTCTCTCATAGATAGGAGTATTATTGGTTAGGTGATGTTGGCGTTCGGTGGGAGCAAAGAAAAATACTGCCCACCACGTCGATCTCCTTTTATTTATTTATTTTACTGTGTTTTAAATTGTTTGTTTTGGGGATAGAGACTTGGAATGTGGTCAAAGTCAAGATGGGTTGCACCAAAAAAGTGGCAGTACTTTTTAGTCTTCAATTTCAAGTTTAAAGTCTTGGTTGCAAATAGTATAGATTTTCTTTCTCTGAAACTTAATCCAGGAAGAAATGCATCAGATATAGGCTTGTGTTCGAGAACATCAAATCAGCTAAGCCTACTCTTCATCGTTTTTTCTGCCACAATTCAATAGAGGATCCCAATTTGGGCAAGTTTCAAATTTGGATGCATAACAAACCCAATTTAGTCTGCTTAATGAATGAGTGTTTTCAATGAATTAACTTGATATGAACTGTTAGCGTTTTATACTGAATATGAAATAGATATTTAATTATATACTTATTCTTAGCATTAGTGATATAAATAAATCATACACCATTCAATTTCTATAAACAAATCCAAAAACCGACAGTTGGTTCTGTTGAATTTAATTAGGAGATTCACTATTGTACTTAATATAGGGGCCCAATTTATTTATTTTTTAATATAAAAAACCCTTATATAAAATAGACTTTAAAAACACACCCAAAGCCTATTTACAACTTCTTATAAATTACAAAACTGTCATCGATTTTTTAAAACAAGTCCAACTCCAAAACCTCATAAATAAATAAATAAAAACCCAAAACACTAAATAGGGCATCAAAGTAATAAAAATTAAATTCAATAGAACTAGCTGTCATTTTTTGGAATTTTTTTTGGGTTTCTCTATAGAAATTAAATGGTGTAGGGTTTATCTATATCATTCGTGCTAAGAATGAGTATATGACTAAATTACTTTGATGCATTATTGAGTGTTATGGGGTTTTTTTAAGGAGGTTTTTTGATTGGGCTTGTTTTAAGAAATCGATGGCAATTTTGTAATTTATAGGAACTTCGAATCCTCTTTGTTATGTTGTAAATGGGACTTTGGTGTATTTTTAAAGTCCATTTCATATAATTTTTTATTTATTTATAAATAATTTAGGATCCTATATTGGACACAATATTGACTCCCTCAATATAAAAAAACATGCCAACATTAATGCATATTTTAATGATCCCTATCTATTTATACATAAAGAAAGAAGTAGTGATAGTGAATCATTCTGCTGTTACATTATGCACGCTGAAAATCATGTCAATAGTGAAACAAGAAAGAACAAGGAAACTCATACTTCAATTATTGGCCTTTCGACTTCGACCAAGAGAAAGACTTTGATGATTGGCATACGCGTTTATTATTTTCCTTTTTCTACCCAATTAAATAAATAAAAAATTCCAAATCTAACTGAAATTGTACCCAATTTTGGACAACATGATTTGGGCTATCTTGAGCATGCTTGGAGTTTTACATATGGACTAGGGGTGGTTGCGGTTCGGTAACCGCGAATTTTTACTCAAATCGCAAACCGACCGACTATTTGCGGTTTGGTGATTTTTGAAACCGCAAAATGCGGTCGGTTACTGCGAATTAGTGGTTTAAAACCGCAAGTTCTCAAGCATTCACAAAAATATAAATTTACAACCTAAATAAATAAATACACAACCTCAATTTCTCAAGCATATATAAATTCACAATCTCCTCAGCTTCTCAGGCATTCACAACCTAAGAAAATTAAAGTTACAATTCCAAGCATTCCAATTAAAGTTAAACTTCTCAAGCATTCCAATTCCAAATCCTTTAAAGTTACAAACTAAAAGGAAAATGTAAAGCAAAATGAATTAAAGTTACAACCAAAAAGAAAAATTCAATTCAAAGTTAATTAAAGTTACAAACTAAAAGGAAAATGCAATGCACCAATGTTACAAACTCAAGTGTTGGTGGTGAGTGGATTTGAAGAACCCCGTTGTGTTGTTTAAGCACCAATGTTATCTACAAATAAAACAACATAGTTTAGTACATTTTATTATAAGAAGAAGCATAAATAACATTAGCATAAATAAACTAATTACTTACAAGTTGTCATATGTTCCATTTCCTTGTAGAATTCAACCTCATCATCCGTGCGGCTATACTTTGCGGTTTGCGGTAACCGCAACTTTTGAAAATCAAATACAGCTACTGCAACTGCAAATGCGATTCGGTTCTTAATATCGCAAATGCGGTTCGGTTTACCGCGATTGCGGTAAATTGTCGGTTGGTTTTTGCGTTTTTTCGGTTTAAAATGCCACCCCTAATATGGACTAGAGCCTCAAGTAAAGGGCTTCTGACATAAAGTTCTGATTATTTTTTTGGTTACAATAAAGTTCTAATTTTTCAATTGGTCTAGAGATGGGGTAAGGTGGGACGGTTAAGGCAAGAGCGGAACCAAATTTTTTTGACTGGGCTAGTTAAATTTTTTAGATTAAATTTTAATGATTTAAAAAAATAAAAAATGAACATACAATTCCTAGTTTTTACAGTTGTTCTAGAAAAAAAATAATTAAATCATACCAAAAAATAAATACTTATTAAATGCAACCTAAAAATACATATTATCAAAATGAATATATATTCAACAATATAATTGAAAGTATACCTATTCAAATTGTGCCTTGTGATCTTAAGAGAATTGAAATATTTTGGGATCCCGAGCCTCTACACTTAGAGAGTACGCATTTACATGTATTTCATAAAATCTCAAACATTCAAATCATCTAACAACTTAAACCAAGCCAAATCAGTTAAATATGTTTTTGCCTTTATTAATGATAATGGCATTCATTACTCCTTGTTTTCTCCTCAGAACCAACTTCATTGTCACTCTCCATCTTTTCCCTTTCTTTTTTTGATGAATAATAAAAAATTCCTAACCCGATCCTAAGAAACACCAACCCATTTCAAATTACCAAGCCTGCTTCTCAACCGACTCTGTAATTTACACAAACAGAAGGCCACTTCCATAATACCAATTTTATAATAATCCTCCTTATCTCAAATTGGAAGATCTGTTATGGGATAGGGTGAGGGGATCTAACATCATACAAAAAGAAAAAGAAAAAAGAAATGAGTGAAATTAAAAATAAATAAATTAATTAATTTTTATAATGAAATAAAATTGGGGATATGGAGGAGGATGGAAATATTGGGCGGTTGCCATGGAAGTTGATGACAAGCAGTCATGAGGAGGATGAACAGGAATAGGAATTAGATGGCTCAAAAGGAGGAAATCTGGCAAATGTTGGAAGATGGATGCTTAGTCCTTAATGGAGTTATAGTCATGATGAGGATTATGGATACTGGGGTTGAGAGATGAAGGGACTGTTACCGTCAATTTTTAAAGAACGTTACAAATCTATACTCTAGCTGATGTGGCTTGCTTTAAGTCGTTAGATGATTTGAATGATTGAGATTTTATAAAATGCGGATAAATACATATTCTCTAAATGCAGAGCTCAGGATCCTTATAGTTTCAGGACTTTCTATAGAAATAGTCCTAAATTATCAAATTCGCATCATAAATTGTTATACCAAAAAGAATTTTTTATCTTATTAATTAAATTGCCCCAATTAAGAAAGCAATTAAATTTAATATACAAATTAATTCATAAATTTTTTGCATCTTTAAATAATCAAAACACTTCCAACCCATACAACACTCCAGCGTGTTGCTCAGGCCCGCTATGCACAAAATACATATCCCTCATCTTTTGAAACGCATGCCATGTCAGCAAGCTATCCGAACCGGCCTGGTGGCACTTTCCGACCGCCCGGTCCACCTCTAAGGTTCTAGCAACCCGGTCCAACCCACCGTACAAGCTCTTACAGAAGCGCATCATGTGCTTCACGTCATAAACTCTGTTTCCGAAAAAGACCCTCAAAATCCTCAAAAACTCGTCCAAGCCACTGGGCAAGTTCCGGCGCGTGAGAATTTTGACCAGGTAGCCGAAGTCGTACGCGCTGTGGAACGTGACCCAACTCACCGAGTCGTTGCAGACGAGCCCCGATGACATCATCAGCGCGGCGAACCGGGCAGAATCGACCCCTTCGGACCGGTTGCGGTCGAAGTCGATGCCCTGGCGGCGGAGGAGGGCGATGGAGTCGGGAGCGTGGGGGTCACGCGCGACGTCGAAGTCGCTGAAGTTGAACTCCCAGATGAAGCGCGTGGGGGAGCCGCCGAGGTCAGGGAGATTGCCGCGGCAGTCGGAGAGGGTGAGGCCCACCTGGATGAGGCTGAGGGCGTCGACGTTTGATTTGAGGACCCTGTAGTGATCAGACGGCCGGAGTTGGCTGCTGTATGGCCTCGTGGGGTCCACGGCAGGGCGGAAGATGAGGCCCGGGAACTCGGTGTCCATGGAGATGAAAGGGTAGGCGTCGATGACGCTCTGGATCAGCTCGAATTCGGATTCGAGATTGTGGGCCCACACTTCCCGGATCACGATGGGTTTTTGTTTCGGATTCGGATCTTCGCCGCCGCCGTACATGTCTGGATCCCGGAAGAAAATAATTGAAGAGAAATATTTTATTATTATTTATTGTTTTTGTTTTTGCTTCTGAGCTGAAGAGAAGTTGTGAGTATTTGTGTGTTTTTTGGGGTTTATATATACATGGAGAGACAGAGGAGTGAAAGGAGGGAGGGATGGTGCTGGGAAATTGGTTGAGGAGAGAGAGAGAAGGAGAGAGTGCGTGTATGAGGTCAAGTGTGTTGGATGCGTTTTGTTGTCTCTGTTGACCGTGGACTTATTTGTAAGTAACAGTAATGTATAATAATAAATAATAATGATGGATGAGAATTGGTCCAGGTTGGCTTCTTCTTCTTCTTCTCTATCATTCTGTCCCTTTCCTTCCTTCCCAATTCAATGAATCATTGGATTGGATGTCTTCTTTTCTTTATAACTGAACTATTCTTTTTCTTGGTACTATTTTCAATCAATTGGCCTGCTCTGCTTAAAACCCTGAATTTCTCTTTTTGTGCGTTTCTACTAATTGAAAAAATAATTGGTATTTATTTGTATACATATTATATCGGCGATATTGAAAGAGCGGGGGAATAAAATGCACATAGGTAAATTTGAGAGTTAAAATTTAAAATTTAAGTGAGAAACATGCATGATCAGCCTTTTCACTAGCATAATCTCATTAGATCTCGAAGGGAGATGTTAATACGTTATTTGTACTCATGGACACCAAAACTTTATGTATCAAGAAGAGAAATTCATGATCAAATTTGGGAGATGGTATATCATGATCAAATTTTATTGATACAAAAAAGGAAGACTGAAAAAGACTGGTTTCTTCCGTTTGAAAACTTCTTTGTTTGACCAAATAGACTTACGAGTCTTACAGATAAAACTCGCATTCATCTGGTAAATTCTTTGTGTGTTTCCAACAAGACTGTCTACAGTAGGCAGAAAAAGATAAAAATAAATAAATAAATAAATGCATGAAATAAAAAGAGGCCAACTAACTCTTTCTTCTTGGTCAACAATATCAACCAACTTGAAAATATTGCTTTCAAGGTTAACCATTTCTCTTTGTTATTTGATTTTGGAATAGTGGTCAACTATACGTTGACCAATACCACACATGGAAATAGTGCATTATTTTAGTGTAATGGAACACCCACACACAGAAATGTATTAAAAATAGTTGGTTGGATTTAGTATTTAAATTATGTAATTAGAGGTCGACGGCAAGCCCTATCCTGTGGGAATAAAAGCAATGATATTTATAAGCACGTTTAAAAGCATGACAAGGAAAGACTTTGGAATCTCTATATCAACTTCCAGTCGGCTTCTTGCTTCACCAATCAAAGAAACATGAGTTTTACCCCAAAAAGACAAAAGAGAAAAAAGAAACGTGGGCTTGAATCAACATGCCCAGCCTCGCTTCCTTACTCTGAACAGTAACACATTCAACTCTCTTTCCCTTTGACTATTATTAGAATTTCAGTATCCAACTCAAAATCAATTGATAATCGATAAAGAGGTCCAAAATTATGTAAACTATTAACGCAATGTTTCTACTTCCTATGTGAGGTAACAGTCTTGACATGCCTGAATTGTTGTGGAAGGCATACATTGACTTTGAACTATCAGAGGGTGAATCTGAGAGAGCTAGAGAACTTTACAAGAGACTCCTAGACCGAAAAAAAACACCTAAAGGTGTGGATCAGTATGCGAAATTTGAGGCATCTGCTGTAGTGGAAGCAATGTGTTCAGAAGACCAGGATCAGGAGAAGAAGCACATACCCAAAACCTCAAGATATTGGAAGCTGCCTACATGTGGAAGAAGCGAAAGGTGGTTTAGGAAATAAGAAAGGTAATAGCAATGATGTTTATTTCTCTGATGTGGCTTTGCAGATGTTAGAATGCACTAGAGATTAGCTTGTATTTGTAGAATTATGGATTTATGAATCCTTCCATTTATAAGTTGGGAAGCTTCCAGTTTTCTTTGTAGAGCATAGTCCGCTTGAAACGTAGATTGGTTTGTATGATGTGCTAACATCTTTCCAGCTAATGGACCTGTATGCTTAATTATAATAATCATTCTCTTCATAGTCATTATGTATTTTCAATTGATCAATTATTTTCATTTTATAATTATTTATATGATATGGTTTGCTCATTTGATGCTAATTTTTTGAATAAACTGAATCGTGGATTAGCAGCTAAAAGGGAAGAGTGATGCTGCAGATTACGAAGCTGAGTCTAGTGATCGGTCAGCTGCTCCTGGTCCTGGATATACTGATCATGAAGTAGTTACCAGCCCCCTCCAGAATCCCGTGTCAAGCAAGGTGGGAAAGGCAAACAAAACATCAAGGCTGACAAAGTGCTATGAGAATTTATGGGATGTGTTTGCTTGATTACTCCCATCTAATATGCATAATTGACAGGTTCTCCTTCTGGGGATAACCTTACTCCGGCTGGACCTTGTCGTTTTGACAGCTCCCTAGGTAACAGAACGATTTCCTATGTTTTTTGTTAACTGATTTTATCATTTAGTAATTTAGGTTCTTCACCAGAAAAGCAAGTTAATTTTTTCATTTGTTGTGCATTTATTACGGCAATGTCCTATTATTGCCATTCAGGTCTGTTAACAAATAAGTTTAACAATCTGATCAAACATACGGAAGATGGTATTCTGGTTCTCAATAATGCTGCTGATACTTTAGAGGTACTACTTTCCTATCTGTTCTTTTTTATGCAGGTGTAAAAGAGGCGGATATATGATATAACAAATGTTCTTGAAGGAATTGGTCTCATAGAAAAGAAGCTCAAAAATAGAATTCAGTGGAAGGGATTAGTTGTATTTGTTTCCTGAGATTTTAACAGCTATTTTTCCACTTTATTAAGTTGTAAATATTCAATTATCCACTGTACATTATAAGTTACTCAAAATTGAGTGATTGGTTGATTAGGGGACTTAATGTCTCGAGGACAGGAGATGTGGACGAAAATTATCCTAGTTTACATGTACGGAAAAAAGTGAACTTGTCCTTGGCATGCTCATGCTTGGATAGCTTAGTTTTGGCTCAGTGTTTGAGACTGTATGTTTGTATGCTTAAAAGTACCAATGCTGTTCGTGTTTGTGTTATTATGTCCTGTTATTTGTTGTTTATCTGTTCTCTCTTCTTTTTGGACGTGCCAGTCCCCAACCTCCCTATCATTGTTGATTCCAAACCTAGACTGAAAGTGTTAGCTGATTAAAAAGGCTGCATTTACTCGCAAGGAAGTAAATAACCATATAAATCTGAAGTCAACATCCCTTTTACTGACTGGTTGGGTTTTCTGTGCAAATTGCTTTCCACATTTGAACTTCAGCATGATTTCGTTACCGATCATGTTACCTAAGTCTACATGTTTTGTCCAGTTCCAATGCATTCAAATATGAATAACTGGCATGACAAAGCGGGGATTTTATGTTCTTGACTCGAATAGTTGAGCTTGCTAGATTTCAGTCCGCATGTTTTGTCCAGTACCATTTTTCAGCGTAATGCATAGATATGAATGATTGGCATGACAAAGCAGGATTTGTGTTCTTGATTAGATTACTTTGACAAGACTTGTTTTTGGTTGATCGTGCTAGATTTCAGTCCACATTTGTCCGGTTCCAAGTTTGTGTGATGCATTTGAATTTCAATGATTGTCATGAAAAAAGCAGGATTTGTGGTCTTGGCTGGAAAGAGTTTCCAAGGCCTTTGTTTGGTTGAGCTTCCCAAGATTAGTGTCATTGTTGATTAAGAGTTAAGACTAGAGACAATGGATCATACATAAAATCTGTCAACTATTCATTGCACGTCATAGCAAAAATAATGTTTGCCAATTCTGAAGTACAGATATGACCTCATTCACAATGTCCTTTTTATCCCAGGCACAAGTTGAAAACCTATCTGATGAGGAGCGCAGATTGGATCAGCAAATAAGGTTAATCCTTGGCTGATGCTGCTTTTTCGTTCTTTGCTATTGTTATTTGTTTCCAGAGAAATGCAGGAAAGGTTGAGGGACCTAAGCGAAGATGAAAGCAATAAGAAGTAAAGTTTTATCCTTCAATGTTCAGTATGAATTACATTCCATGGAAGGTCATCACTGGCTAGCTTTTAACATTCTATTTTTAGCTTACCCTGTTGCAATTTATGCAAACACTTATCTCAGTTTTCCTTTTTACTTTGGTAGATGGCTTTTTGTCACTGAAGACATCAAGGGCTTACCTTCAGGGAGTAGATTTTAAGGCTTGAGAGCCAAGCCAAAAGGCTTTTGTGCATAAGGATACCAAACAGCTCACTTATGCCTTTTTGTTGGGTTTGCAATGGCCAAAAGTTGAAATAATGCAAGAGGAAAGGTTATTTTGGTTGATGTTTTTGTTGGAGAAGTTGTGAAGTTTTCCTATGCATAATATCATTTTCTTAGTTCTTTCACGCCAAGGAGTGGCCCCTGCAAGTGACATATGGTCTCATGAAGATGTTCTGGGTGCTGGTTTGTCTTGGAGAATATCATTGTGAAAATTTCCCTTTTGGCACAATTATGGTAATTTTTGGCTTCGCCTCATAATTTTCACTATGGAGTGTTTCACGTGAATTCAAGGTTTCAGACATGTTGCAAATGGTTATGGTGATGATTTGGACCAAGTTTGGGAGTCCCATATGGCCTGCATTGTGTTTTAGGTGGGTTGGAAGTTCAAAAATGAGCCAAAATACCAAAAATTGCTACTGTTGCATTTTCTGGCTGTTCATCAGATTTTTCATCGCTAAAACCCTTTTGCGGGGTTGTTCGTCGGATTTTTTTGTAGACAAAAGGTTCCTAGCACTCTTTAGTGACGGTTTTCTGCAGAAAAAACCGTTGTTAAAGGTCATTTTTAAAGATTTTGCTTGCTGTTGCTGTCCTTACATGTTGCTGCTTCACACCTAGTTTGGGGTGGTTTGCCTAACACACTAGAGCATCATGCCTCACCAATTTTCTCTTCATGAAGCTAGTGCAAATAGACCTGGGAAGTCCTCTTCTTTTCCTTGTTTCTTTTATTTACTTATTTATTTTATCATTTTTTTTTCTTTTCTATATGCTTCCTTCCTTAACTGTGCATTGCATGTTTTCTTTGCTTAACATCGAGGACAATGTTTAGTTCTAGTTTGGGGGTGGGAAACTTTGTTTAGGTTGTTTTACTTTTAGTTTTTAAAAAAAAAAAATAAAAATTTCAAGTTTTTTTTTTTTATTTTTTTTTTTTTTTTGTTTGTTAATCTTAGTTGTTTGTTCTTCTTGTTAATTGTGTGAACAATTCAAAGTCCAGTGAAATTTAAATTTTGAATTTGATATTCATAGGTGAGTTTAAAGGTTTGAACATGCTTCCATTATGAAATCTTGGGTGAAATTTGCAATCATAGTTATTTACTTTGGATGAGTGGATTAGTCATATGCTTCACCTTGAGACTTTCACATGCACACCAACACTCTTGCAGGGAGTTAAACGAGTTTTGAGTATACTCATCCTTTTGTTTTATAAAATATAGGATTAGTTAGCATTTAACTAAAAAGTTTGAAAAAGGTATATCATATTGAAAGTGACCAAAGAAGTCACAGCCCTATGCAAAATCAAAGTACAATTCAACGAAGCTAGAGTGGAAATTAAAGTGAGCTAAAAGCTAAAGGTCGAAAATTACATACAAGCCTTTTCAACTCGAGTGAGTAAGTCCTTCGGAATGTCTTCACATTTAGTGTCCTAAAGTCATATGATTTGGGAGTCACTGACCTAAAGCTTGTTACATGGGTTGATTAGAAAGCTTGTTTCGGTTATTAAAAAAAACAAAACAAAACAAAAAAGAAAAGAAAAGAAAAAGAAGAACAAAAAAAAGAATGCCTCTGCTAGTTGTTTGCTAGGTAGTCCTTTCTTCATGGTAGACAATGAAATATTTGTTAATTACTGGATGTGTAAGATATTATATTTGAGTCTTTCCTTTGAAATGGTACGTAATATTATTGGAGATACTTCGTTGCTATTGCAGATCCTATCTAAGACTTTCCAAGATCATTAATGTCACATATCGTGTTCATACTAGAACCCAACATAAAGTCATTATGCTTGGTACAAAAGAAAAATAAAATCAGCTTTTATACTTAAGAAGAATGTATGCATAAACTTAATTTCTAGTGTATGATGTTACATGAACAAGACAAAAGCTCAAGGATTCTCAAGCAAATGAGGTGCATGTTCAATGATTAACGAAAAACAACAAGGGAAATCGAACAATAACCCGTCAGAACAAAGCTGAAGTCCACCAGCAAACTATAGACCCCCACCAGGAATTGAGTAAAACCTCAAAATTTATTGAATACAAATATGAATATTATCTAGAGATGCACTGATGGATCCCTTTTATCCATATGCAACTCTAGACACACTAGAAAACCCTAATTGGAATCAAAAACGGAAAATAACAAAATTCCCAAAAATATTATTAAAACTTTAAATGCTAAAAAGTGAAAGTAAACAATGGAATTTGGCCTAAAATGTCCATATGTCATAACAACATAGTCAGTTGCACTCGTGTCGCCAGTCATGGGCTCAATTTTGAGCTCAAAGCCCAAATTTGCACGAGATGGATTTTACTTCCTCAACAATCCGGTTGCTTGTCCAGTTGTTCCTCCATCAATTCAACCATCAGGAGGAGATGGGGGGGTTCTTGGCTTATTATCACAAAACGTCTTTAAGGTTTATGAAACTATCATATTGCATCTTTAATGTTTTTTTTTGTGTCATTTGTGGTCCTTAAGGTTAGTATGTGTGATTACAAATGGTCCTTGCCGTTAGGTTCGGTCAAAAACTCCGTGTGACACTATATTATTGTAGATGTGGGCTCCATATATATGCCACATCAACAAACTAATTGAGTTTTTAAAAAATAATTTAAAATTCATAAAATTTAAAAATGAAAAAAAACTAAGGGTTTAGGGTTCATAAATGGTCCTCAAGATTAAAATCCTTCTATAAATGGTTTTTTCATTTATAAATAATTAAAAAGAAAACCAAAATTTTATGAATTTTAAATTTAAAAAATTTAAAAATTTTGTAGAAACCATTTGTGATAGGTGTGTGAACCTCAAGGATATTTTGTAATATATATATATGCGCCACGTCAACAAACTAAAGGAGTTTTTGACGGAACCTAACAGCCGGGACCATTTGTGATCGCACTTACTAACCTTGAAGACCACGAATGACACAAAAAAACATTAAGGATGCAATATGATAGTTTCGTAAACCTTAGAGACGTTTTGTGATATTAAGCCAACTTTCTTCGAACTTTCTTCCTTGACCTTCAATTTGGTTATGAGCCCCCTAATATTTTAAGATGTATCCATTTTCTCCCAACTGTCAAATTCAACATAAAATAACATAATTGACAATAGGAAGCAAATTAACACATTTTCAAAGATTAGGTGGCTAACAACCAAATTGAAAGGCCAATTGTTAAAGGATACCAATTAAGTTTGGAAGGCATAGCTAAAAGTCTCCCCCTTTTTTATGTATAAAATATTAGAGTTTTCTCATGCCGATGCCAACTAATTTGGACAGAATGCAAATGGGGAGGATTTAATTTGCAATTCATAGGGGTGTCTGGAGTGAAGGCATTGAGGTGTTTGCTGTATTAACCCTTTTAGCTAATGTCTGCACATCTTTAATTTGTCATTTCAAAATTTTGGAATGTGGATGGAAAATCAATATGCAAGCACTTTTAAACCATCAGGGATATATATGTTGTTCAATATTGAAAGTGTTACCCGAATTGGAATGACCATTGATGACCAGCTCTTCATTTACCTAATAAACACAGTAAAAGGGGAAAGAAAAGTGACGGTTTGTCCATTCAAGTCGAACCTTATTTCTTTGAGTTGTTCCGACGCAATTATAGCAGCCACGTTGTAATTAATAGGGTTGTGGATAAACAAGGACAACCAGATAAACATACACTCATTGGCTTGGCACAAACATGCATGGTGATGAGCCCTCCATTTTAGTTCTCATTTCTGCTATTTTATCAGAAAATTATATTTTTCTGCCATTTACGGTGACTGTAAATTTTTGCTTCAAGGGGAAGGCATGCGGTTGTCTGAAAAAAAGACGTACGGTGAATCCAAAGTTGGTGTTTTTGGAAAGTGTTTTTTATTTTTTATAGTGTCGTAGATAAACGTTTTCATTTGATAAATGAAAAAAAAATACTTTCATAAATTTATAAATAAAAAAAAGAAAAAAAAAGAGGTGATATATTAAGATTTTTATGTAAAGGAGCTGCATAAGAAAGCACTCAAACAATATCTGATTTAATTAAGGGGAGCGATTCATCGTTTAGCTACATGTACTTAGGCCCCGTTTGGTTCACGGAACGGATTTGAGGGGAAATCACTTCCCATGTCATTTCCCAAGGGATGGGAAATGAAAATTCATTTCCTATGTTTGGTAATCCTGATAAAGTAACCAAGAAATGTTACTTTATTTCCTTTCACATGGTTGGTTTGTGTAGGAATGTAAAACAAAGTTTTTTTAATTTTTCAATTATACCCATATGGAATCACATGAAAAAAGAATACATTTAATGTTATATTGTAATTCTAAATTGTCAATAGGAACAAAATGGTCATGAAAAATATGTATTTAATGTTGGCTCATTTTCTCAAACTTTCGTATGAGGAGGAAAACAAAACCCGAGGAGAGAGGAGAGCTTCACTTTCTCCCCTACTTTCCCATGTGCAAAGCAACGATTTCCCATGCCTGGACCCAAACATGGGAAAGCAATTGATTTTCCATCCCCAAGCCTCCTTTCTCATGAACCAAATGGGGCCTTAGGGTTTAGGATTTAGAGCTCAAGTCCTTTTGTTTTTGTTTTTGTTTTGTTTTGTTTTTTGGGCTTGTCCAATATAGATCCCTACATTTTCTATTTCCTTGACATATACCCATTACTATATAAATCTATGTGTAAAACCCAATTTCAAATTTAAATGACTAGTATGATATAAGAGGTCGTAGTATTTCTATGTTTTTACATCATTGCCACCAAACTTCATATTTTATTTATAATTTATTTCAAGCATTTCATTAACTGCCATAATTGTAATTAATGTACTCCCTATTAATAACATATCAATCACCCCATTTCTTTTAGTTGTCATTCCCTCTCACATCTCGCCCCCTAAAATTACAATAACAAAAAAAAAAATCTGTAAATTACATATCCAATAATGTACCTATGAAAAATATAATATAAATATATACATATAAAATATAGGTATATTATTTACCAAAAAAAAAAAAACAAATTACTTTGTAATTGCGTATATTTTTCATAATTAAAAGTAGGTACACAATAATTTATATAAAATATAGGTACATTATTTACCCACAGGTAAATTATTTTACACTATACCTGTAAATGTGTATAGGTACATTATTTGGAATAGATAATTATGTACACTTTTCATACTAGGTAAATTATGTTTTTCATAAAACAAACAGGTAATAGGTACATTATTTTTTCAACATAATTAGTATGTACAGTTTTATTCATAAACAATTATAAAGTGGATTATTAGTCATGTATAATTCATAAAAAGAAAATAACATAAACATTTTATTAAACAAACCGATTACCTAAATTTGAATTTATTGTTAAATTTTTTTTAAAATGTTTCAAAATTAATTCCTACATCCATTACAACCATTTGGAGATCTTTCCAAATTCAACATCTGTCATTATATACAATCCAATTAAAAACTGTTTCCATATTGATTCCTACATTAATATACAAAATGCAATAATGGCTTAGTTGGGGGTATTTTTGGAATCTGAAAAGTACAATAAATCAGATTTTATACTTAATTAGGTAACTTGCTGAGTTGGATCCTAGTCATGTGTTTTTACTTATACAAATTGGGTATTATTTATAGGAACAAAAAGTGAAGGGTTTTAGGTACAGCAAATTAAATTTGAAGGGTGTAAGCCAAATTTACTATTGTTTTTTTGACATAAGCCTCCTTTCTCAAACATAGGACGTCGGGTGCAAGAAGAACTTAACCACTTCAGTTACCAGCCCCCGGAAAATTGAAGCTCAAGTTAGGTTCCGTAAATATGATATTCAACAACATGAATATTAGAGAAGTTAGGCCAACTACCACTGTAACCATTCTGCATTGACATTGATGGATAAAATTGGTGGAACCGATAATGAGAGAAGTGTGATCTACCTATTTCAGCCCTGCCGTATTTACTCTGAACTTAGAACATTGAATAAGAATTAATTGTGTGATCTACCTATTTCAGCAAGCACTGTGCTTTGGGTCTTCTTTGTTTTAGTTTGACTTTATTGCATTATGTCAAGAAACCCGCTAATACATGAAGTGGGATAAAAACCCAGTTCCACATTTGAGTAGAAATCCATGATAATTACATCCTTACTACTATTGGGTAGAAACTGATAAAGCTTTTAAAACAAACTATTTTTCCAAACTATTTGCCTCAAATTTCTCATAGTATGAAGTTACGATATTATGAGACACCTCCGTAGAACTCACTAACCTTGTTTGATTTGGTGATTAAGAAAAAAAGTCGGATTCTATAACATCTTCAGAACCATTACCACTAAACAAGAAAGCACAATGTTTGATTTGATGCATGCATATAGAAAAAAGAAAAGTTCCTACAAAAGGAAATTTCACAATTTCACAATCCAACTCTGGATAGCTACTTGAACCTAAAGGCAATCAACTGGATGGGGCAAAACAAAGGAAAAAAAAATGGGGACAAAGGAAAAAGAAAAAGACGTAATTAACCACAAGAACCAAAAAACTTCAACAGTTGCTCAAAAGGCTGACAAAATATTTTACTGACTTGCGCCATGAGAACAACAAAAAGCAAGCCATGTTCCTCCTTATATTGTTGTCCTCTTGGTGCTTTCTTCGTTAATAAGGAAATCAAGCAAGACTGTGCTTTTGCATTTTGGGCACTTCGGATCGGCATCAGATAGCATGACATACATGAGGCACCGTGGACACCCGGCAAGCACCATGGCCTTCGCTTCAGGGCTGCTCTGGTAGTCCATCGTCTGATGTTCAGGCTCCGACGACACGCAAGAGCCGCGGTCAAGCGACATGTTCGAGGATGTTTCGGAGGCATTCGGGGAGCCAATTGGTGAGTGAGCTCTTGGAGGAGACAGGTTTAGCTTCAATTCAAGCTTTGGACTAGTACTTCCTCTTCTGCTCATCTTTATCTCTCACCTATCAAAAACAAATTAGTATACAAGGACATTAATTAAACAGTTGTAATTTTTTTAAACATGATGTAATAGACCAATGTCTTACCTTAATTAATCAAGTACAAACTGAGGCTTCACCAGTAGTGTTATATATGGCAGGTAAAAACAAGATTGAAAGCTAGAGATAGAGAGTCATCAGAATGGTTTGGTGAAGATATGGAAACGTACCCAGCTATATATATAGCAGGAGACGTACTAAGATAAGGGCATTGGGCAAAGAGCACCCATCAACAGATGGGTTTGGTGTTCTACTTTTGGACCTCTAAGGCCATGAATTTAAGAGGAAGGTAGAGTTTTTGGGTCAAATTTGATGGTTGATTAATATGTATGGAAATCGAAGAATAAGGAGAATAAGGAGAATTTGGTGGAAGAATGTGTGCAGGAAATTATAATAAATCACGGCATGTATGTATTTATCCTCATTTAGCTAGGCTGGTGGGTTTGGTGTGTGTATTTAAAATCACAGCCAAAAATATAAATAAATAAATTATATTCCCATATATTCTCTCTGTTGCCTTCAGCTTCTTTTCTTTTTCACCTTTTTTATTTATTTTTTCTGTGGGATAGAAAATTCAAAAGTTTGAATATATTTCAACAAACCTGCACAAATGCTTTAAAAGGTTGTAACTAGACAATATATTTTTATTAACGTGTAACACTACTACTGGAGACTTGACTTTTCGTGAAATGTCTAGGAAGATGTATAGATCGTGTCACAAATTCAACCAAGTTTTTAAGATGATAGTCAAGTTTGCGGCTGATTTAGGAGATCCAAAATTTTAGAATTTGACCATCCTGAAAATCCACTTCTGATGATGCTCTCTATCCAATTTATAAAATAAAGAGACCTTTAGGAGCTCTTAAATATGAGGAAATAGAAAAGACTCCTAGTGACTTCTTATAATTAAATACTTCTATATTTAATATTATTTTAAGCATTTATTTAATACCAACTATTTTTTATTATTGCTTTTGTGTCTACACTTTATTTAAAAATTGAATTAAAAATTATTAAAAATATTTATGAATCTTTAAAGTAGAGAGTATAATTAGAGTTGAAATTTACAGAGAACTTCTAAAAATTAGAGAGCATGATTACTTAGTGCGTTTGAAGTCAAGTCAATAAACCGTTGGTGGACCAATGTATGTTGAGTAGGCAGTTCAAATATGTAGCTTAGGCCATGTTAAGTGGAGTTTGACCTTTATTTTATATCATTTGAAATTACTTACGTGGAGGGTAGGAGGTTTATATAGGTGGCATACCATTGCTGGACGGGGGGACACGTACTTTAAATAGTGTTAGTCATTTTTAGGCACAGCATGCAAAACTAGTGGTACGACATTACTATGTCCGGTCAGCCTCAACTGCAATGCATTAACCTCCACTCCCGTACTGGACTGGATTTAACTGAAATTATGATGTTTTGACAACCAATCAGACATTAAAATGGTTGTTGTTTTACCCCGTTTAAGTTTTAACGACAATGGTAAACCAGTCCCTTATTAAATTCATATAACTGTTGATCAAGTGGAAGAAAAAAGGAGAAAGAAAAAGTGGTTCATTGTATCTGTAGCATTGAAAGAGACTCCACCCTGCGTAGTAAAAGTATATGCATACATTGAACTACTGCTACGACTAGTCGCACTGAAGTGCTAACCAAATGGCTAAATGGTTCCTCAGTTGGAGTGGATCTCTTTGCAAAAATGATCTTTGAATGAAGACTTAGAAAATGAACGGTTCAGATAACGTACATGGAGTATAATGTTTTGGAACAAGGGCTTTTAGTCGTATTAGATATGAAAATGTAAGTCTCGCTTCATTCTTTTGTCTATTTAAGTTATGTATAAATTTTGAAAGTTGTTAATAACATGTTGATGGTGGTCTGTGGCTAAATCAAATAGAAAAATTATGAAATCGGAGACGAACCAAGCCGCATTGAATCTTCACCGTGAAAGATGGCAAGAATGCTTATGTAAGAGCTTATAGAATTACATTTGGTGTGTTATTGTTGATTCTTATGCGGACATGGGGCTGAAGATGTAAATGTACTATAGTAACCTCCTCTTGCTTTGCATATTAGTAGTCATTTGGCTTTTGGGGTGATGTCTCATTTTCTACTATATATGTGATTTGTGTAGGATGAGATGAAGCAGCTAAACAACCCACCACAAATAGATGGGAAATCCGTTAAAAGTGATGTTTGATGATGAAATACATGACACAATTCTCCTTCTAAAGTAGTAGGTGGCTTAGGAGCAGGTCCCATCGGATGATGATGCTACATATTTCCTGCAACCTGTTCCATTACCGCACCATCCAATGAGCCCCAAAATGGCAACAAAACCGAAATCAAATCCAAGAGAATAAAAACAACGAAAAAGACCCAGATCCAGACTTGTAATTTCGAAGAAAATGACTAAGGCGATGGGGAATGTGGACTGGGGAGAGGGCAACTGCGGGTAGCACGAGGTTTTGTGGCGGTGTGTTGCTGGGATGGTTGTCGGGAAGTCGAGGAGAGTTTTAAAATGTTGACAAGTTCGGGGCTAGTCTGATCTAAGAGTTTAGGTAGATTTTTGTAGTTAAGATAGAAATTGTTTTGTGCGTTCTCTTTCTACACATCTCTCATCCCTGTGTTTTCTTCTTCTTCTTTGGGTAAAATAGGGGCAGAGCCCAAAACTAAACTAAACAGAAACAGTTCTATGCCTCACAAGACCAATCTTATCCTCATCTAAAATACTCTGCAGCAGCTCAGGAGGAGATAAACACTCAAAAAATCTCTCTTAATTAAAACGTAACCCTCATAGGCATAAATAAAACTTTGTTTGAATAAATAATTGCTCTGGCTATAACATTTCTTTTAACGAGAGAAAATGTAGTCATAATGTGACAACAAGATTCTCTGAGATTTGAACTTTACATTTGAATAACTTCTGCCTAGTGTGGTAGGCCACTGACACCATGAGTAGTTTCCATTCTAAACTCAAAGTAAATTGTGTAACTTGGTCAAAAAACCAAAGGTTTTTACGGGTCAAACATATTACAGGTGTTCGCCATATATTTCCATGGGCTCAACCTAGTCCTTGAATATCTGATGTTGTTCAAGTTCAGTAACATGTTCAGTTCGGAAGCTTACAGTGTGATTTGTGGTCTGAGTCTTGCTCCTACACTGTACCAACTGTTCCCGGAGACTACGAACAAGCTCATTTAGTCTCTGAATGTTCTTTTCTTGCAATAATATGATCTATGACAAGTGAGACGTGTTAGATTTGAGGGACACTTGCAACACAAGCCACAGAAGAACTTCTTGTAAACAACGTAGATTCACTTAGAAGATGGATTAGAAACAAACCATTAGTGTAGATTAATAATTTACTTAAACCACAGTACATAATTATCAATTTCAGATACACCAAGTAAGCATTTCTCTCATCTAAGCGATAGTATCAGTTTAAAGACAACCAAGACTACATTGGTGAGACTAATGTCATTTCCTGGCATCACATATATGGGAAACCATAGGGCATAGGAATCATAACTTAACTACCAAGTCACCCAAAGCATGAAACCTAGAGAAAATTTGTATAAGGTTCTTTGATGCATTATCCTTGCATGGTATGAGGAAAACAGTTCTAAGGAGACATGTGATGTAGTACAGCCCGTAGGTATTAGATTAAGCACTCAAACAATAGAACATAGAAGAATATAAGAGAGCGAGGAGAAGAAATAGAGATCGAAAAGACGAGATAAGAGAGTTCTAGGAAAAGGTTTTCTCAACATTCAAATCTGAATTTTAAAGAACTACATGGGGGTATTTATAGCAAACTAAAACCTAGACATAACAGGATAAAAATCCCTTGCTTAAACATAAATCCTAACCCAAATAAAATAAGAAACTTAAAACTAGAAATCTGGAAAAGTAGAAATCCTACTAGAATTGGGAAAACTAGAGAATCTAGGAAACTAACAAATACATTAGGAAACTAATAAATCTCGGTCATATGCGTCTGCATCAACATGTATGCACGAATTCCAAGCGTTCCCACTATAACCCAAAAAAATAAAGGAAACTAAAAGAATGATAAAAACCATAGAAACCAAGTACCACAAAAATGATTGGATAAATTAATAAGAAAGTCCTAGACAATATTGCCTTGTTATGAGATTTTTTCTATAAAGTGAGTATGATATATGCAGAGAATTGAGATCATTTTAAGCGTAAAATCCAGAATAGAAATTATGTATATTTGATTATAATTCAGAAATTAATTGTTTCGTTTAACTATTGCAGTGTATATTATAAGTATTTAATTAAGTTGGGATTGTCTATATAAATAAGCCTTATTGTAATGGGGTATTAACTTTGGCACATTGATGTGGAAACAATTTTTTTAGTTAACCCTAATTTTATCAGCCAAAAGAGAGAGTTTAGCCTAATTTGGTTTTTCTCGCCTCTTGTTCTACTTCTCCCCATTCTTTGTAAGCTTCTAAATTTTATCTCCCTCTATTATTTCTTCTGTTGACAATCAAGGAACCTACATTGCTTTCTGATTCAACGGGAAAAAAGTCAGGGAACCTAAATAGTAAAAATCAACTGCTCCCATTCAACCCCAACCACACAGAGCAAGAAGAAAGTTATATGGAAACAATGGCTGTCACAAAGCAGGATAACAAGAAAGCTGTATGTAGGTCAAATAAAGCAGAAGTGCGGATAGGAATCTAATCTACTAGCGGAAAAAAAGTGTGGACAATGTATAACTATGACTTACGCTCAAAAGTTCATGGATGCTTCTTTCTTGATACTATCTAATTGCTTTCCAACTTTATTCAAGCAATCTATATATGGTCAAAATAAACCTACATAAATGTTTTTGTCTCGAGGAGAAGAACTTCATGCTTGTTTTAGTTAATGCTACAGATGCAAGTTAACTAGCTTCATCTACTCACAAACTAATTATAGGGGGATGGAAATAAACATTGCTGGTGGTTAGTGAACAGCGAAACTAAAGTATTAGATCTCACATTTGCTAAGAGGGGAAGTGAAAGGAGAACACGGAGTGGTTTTTGTTGGGGCTGGGGGTAGAATCAGGGAGGTAATTGGGTTTGGGTTGCAACTTCCATATGAGTTTTAAACCTTATGAAATGAAATAGGATAAAAAAGAAACACAAATAAATAAAATCACATGCTTGCAGTTAACTAAGACTAACTGAGAAAAAACATACAATTTTTGTTTCACGTAATATCAACGAGCATTCCAGCTAATGAAAGAAAATATACAAAACGCAGCTCATCATAAAGTTCAAGAAAGATTTTGCACAATAAGATCTCCACTTTATAATCAAATACAAAAATGAATACTGGAATTAGGAAGAGACTTGTCACCTTCTCTTTTACGGCTTCTTCTCTATCTGAGATCTGATTATGCTTTTGAGAGATGCTTGGAGTTGCGTCAAGGTCAACCACAAGTGGTTGCCTCCACTCAAACTGGGAAGTGATTATGAGAACAATAAGCAGAAAAACAAGCAACACAGGTCTTGACATCATTCACAGTTCTACTACACCTGTTCAAATTCAAGTCAAGAAAAAAAACAAATCACAAACCAAGAATCTTCAGTTGGTTAGCAATCAGCATAAACACTTAAAGGAAGCAGGAGTTATATTCTAGTTCTATATTCCACGACTTACATTGCTTTGATTTCTAGTATTGCAAAAGAGTTTAAGAAGGAAATTAAACTTGCCCTCGATTTCCTTCTCATGAAATAGATGTTTAAGGAACAAAGTTCTAGTGAATACTGTTCGGTAGCTTAGGCACATTATTTCAAGAGAATGTTTTCCTGATTCTGCCTCTGCTTCAACTTTACATCAGGTGGAAAATATTTCTAGTCTTTTACTTTAGAAAACATTTCCTGAGCAGTCTTTTGCGTCTCAGAAATTTTTTCCACAAAGACTCTAATGCTTATGGGTCTGAAGAAAAAACAATGAGAACTTTCTACAAGAACCAGTTTCTGCCGAAATAAAATCTTTCTGCTTTAAAAAAACATCCAACCTTTCTAGCGTCGGACACTTTCCTCATAAACAATTCCCCATTGAAATTAATGAAGCACCTTATTCTGGCAATCATTATTACTTGTTCAAATGACTCAGAGTCTACCATTGAGAAAATAATGACCCTTTTCAGGTCCCAAAAATTCCCAGCAACCAAACAAACCCAATGTTCACTGAAGCAGCACATGAGAAGATACACTAACCGAAGAAAATTTGAAACAATCAAAGTCACAGGATGCAAATGAAAAATCATAAGTAATAAGAAACAACGCTGAAATGAAATCAATCCAACCCTCTTATGTCAAAAAAAAAAAAGGCACATGTCAAACTTGTTAGTTCCACTTCAATTAAATCCAAACGATCAAATTAGATTCAACTAATTACAAAGCAGTTCAATTAGGCTCTGTCTCAACCAATCCCATCCAAATACAAATAATTGATTTATGATTGAAACGCGAAACGGTTTCCCTTCCAAGAATTTGAATTTTCCCGGGAAACAAACAGAATCCAGAAATTGAGACTCAACCAACAATAGGAAATTAGCTGACGGCAATGGAAATGAAAGGGAAGACTTACAGATTGGCGTGGTCAATAGAACCCTAAGTTCATGATCGGTGCCTCGATACTTGAATATGGCTACTAGAATTGATAAACGCCATCTGCTGTCCGCTGCAATGATTTTTATTTTATTTTATTTTTTATTTTTGGGTTCAGACTGATTAATTTAATTTGTGTGTTTTTTTTTAATACGAATTTAATTTGTGTTGAATAGGATGTGAATTTTCTTGAAAAAGAATTGACATCCGGCGGACATTAGAAATGGCGAGAAGGGCTTTGTGGTCTGCGAGGGTTGGGATCCTCTACTTTAGAAGTCCTGCATTTTTCTGCTTTAAAGTATCTTGACTGTTCAAGTGATCCAAGGGTCATAAGTTACTCCAAGTCTGCATAACAAATATCTTTATCAAGATCACCTCCCCTACCTGCTGATCACAAAGTTAAAAGGGGTGATCTCTACTCCCATAAATATAAACGTTAAAAAACGGCAAATTCATATTGAGAATCAAAGCTAAATAGGAAAATAAATAAATAAATAAGAAGCAAGACCACCGCTTCACATCCTGTAACTCAAAGAGATCCATAATAACCATGGGCATAACTAGATTAATAGGGATATTTTTGGGGATAGAAAAAGTTAAACATATATATTTGCCTTATTTATTTTTATTTGATAATGTGTGTTTTTGGAGATAAAAAAGTCAAACATATATATTTGACTTGTTTTAAATATAACTTTAGCTAGTCGTCCACTTGTTGAAATTTTTTGGTTCCGCCCTTGATAGCGCCATATCCTATGTTGCACGGACACTCCAAACTGCTGGAGTGTCGAACACAGCCGACACGACTCCGACACGCCCCCGACACACATTGGACATGGTCAACGGTTGGGATACGATTAAGACACGGCTCCGACATGGTCAAGACACAACAGGGACCAGTTTGAAAATTTTAAAATAAATTGGGGGTCTAAACGGAATTTTTGAAACTTTGGTGGACTGATTTGAAATATTTTTAAAAATAAGGGCTAAAAGTGGAAAAAGACTTTTTAAAACCTAAATATCACTTTTTCTGCTGCCAAAGTTCATTTCTTCCGTCATAGCTCTTCTCCCCCCCTTCTCCTAGTTTTGCACAAGGTAAGTCTCTTTGCAATTTTGTTTTCTCTGTTTTCAAATGCATTTATTTATGTTCTCTATTTTCTTTTTTTATCTCCCTCCACAACAGTAGAAGAGCTGGACTTGGTGGTGAGTTGACAATTCTTTCTTCTATTTTTTTTTAAAAAGAAACACAACAAATAATAACAACAATAATGAAGACATAGATGCTTGAAGAAGATTGAGAGTTAGATCATTTATGTTTTATTTTGTGGTCTATTAATTATTATGTATGGATGATGAACATTAGCTATTTGTTTTGTTTTATGGAATTATGTGACATTAAAGTATTGAGAATAAATTATTATTTTAATTGTCGTGTCCTAGCCGTACCCATGTCCTAATTTTTTGAGATTTTCTGTGTCATCATGTCCCCGTGTCGCGTTCCCGTGTCCGTGCAACCAGTTGCGGATCTGTGCAAGCGCAATAAGGTGCACCTGCACCTCCGCTCGCCAGAAAACTCCATAAGAGATGCTGGAGTTGCACCTCTACTCAGACTAGAGACGCACGCAAGGTGTTCGATGAAATGTGCAAATGGCCTGGGCGTTGTGATGCTGGTGCTGCAAGCTGCGCTGAGCGCGCGCTTCTTTTTTTGTTTATAAGAAAGCCTGGCCAAAATGATGTCGTTTTGGACCAGGTTTAAAAAAAAAAGAAAAAAGAAAAAGGAACACGTTTATATGGACATGGGTTGATAATTTTGATTTGTACGAAGACAGAGATGAAGTTTTTTGTTTTGCAATCAATCTACGAATCTTGTAATCTCCCCCCCCCCCCCCCCCCCCCCCCCCCCCCCCCCTTTTTTTTTCTTTTTTCTTTTTTGTGGCTAGGCAGTTAGCTATCTCTTCTGTATATGTAGTGTATCCGAGTATCTGATTTTACTGAAATCCAAGATTTAGGATCTTTGTCAAATATGGTGGTCACTCCATTTGTATTAGTTTCTTGTAAACATAAAGATCTTGGTGACCCATTCTGTTAGATTTTTAGTAAATATCAAAGCCTGCTGATTTCAACTTTAAAGCTTGAGCAATATCACAAATATTCAACTTCCAAGATTTGATTTTCCAAGCTAGGCAGAACCCCCGGCAATTATTTCCTAGCCATATTGTGCTCCCTCTCTGCCTTCTCAGCCGCCTCCATGGCCGGCACCAGCCAACCAACATGGTAGAATTTGATAAACATATGGCAATACTACCTCTCCTCAACATCCCCTACTGTTGTGATTATCTTTTTATGCTAAGTGTTTTGTGATACTCACTCCTAATTACTTATATAGAGTATGTTAAAAATGAACTATTGGTGTTGATGATGATAGCGATAAGTTGCACCTCCGCTGAAAAATTCCTGGGTCCGCCGCTGCGTGCAACATAGGCCATATCAGCTAAATCTATAGTGTTGCATCGTCTAAACCCAAACCCAACGCAACACGATATCTTCCTTGTATACGTGGGCAATGGTAGATCCGGAAATTTTTATGGGAGTGTGCTAAATTCAAATGCATTTATTTATGTTCTCTATTTTCTTTTCTTATCTCCCTCCACAGCAGTAGAAGAGCTGGACTTGGTGGTGAGGTGACAATCCTTTCTTCTATTTTTTTTTAAGAGAAACACAACAAATAATAACAACAATAATGAAGACATCGATGCTTGAAGAAGATTGAGAGTTAGATCATTTATGTTTTATTTTGTGGTCTATTAATTATTATGTATGGATGATGAACATTAGTTATTTGTTTTGTTTTATGGAATTATGTGACATTGAAGTATTGAGAATAAATTATTATTTTAATTGCCGTGTCTCAATTTTTTGAAATTTTCCATGTCGCCATGTCCCCGTGTCCCCGTACCTGTGTTCGTACAACTTAGGCCATATCAGCTAAATCTATAGTGTTGTATCGGCTAAACCCAAACCCAACGCAACACGATATCTTCCTTGTATATGTGGGCAATGGTAGATTCGGAAATTTTTATGGGAGTGTGCTAAATTTTCTTTTCTTCTTCCGATATCTATTATAATGGTGGTTATGTTTTTTCCCCATATAACAGTGATTATGGTTAACCATCATCATATAAGCCAAGATTTAGGAAGCAAAAGTAACTTAAAAGAACCAAAAATTCAAAAAAAAAACACAAAAGAATCTCAGAGAAATTGAAAAGTTCATAAATTTAGTAAAGGCCTTGTGCCTAAAATCAGAATGAAGCTTCATAAAGTAGAAATTGAAAAAACGATATGAGAAATTATAGAAGTATCAAGATGAGCTTTGATACCATCACAACAATATGGATTGAGCAAAGGAAAGAGTATAGTAGAAAAGAATTACAGAGAAAAAACCAGAACATCATGCTTATATTTGTATCTTTAATCTCCAATAAACAATTTAAAGTTTTCATAAAAAAAAAAAAAAAAAAAAAAAAAATTATATGAAAACATTGTGTTGCAACACACAAAATGGAGCATGATAAAGAGGAAATTATCATTTACCTTTATAATAAACAATCTACTATATTACCTTTATGGAGCACATGAGGCCTTTCTTTTAAAGGTTGTGAGGCCAACAGGAGCACATATCAACAACATTTATTATATAAAAAAAGTATCTATCTTTATTATAAAAATGCATCACACGGGCTCCAAAGTTGCATGACATGGATTCCAATCAATCTAAAGCTGGGATTACATAGAGGTGGGCTTATTTCTACATAGAGTTGTAGGCTAATATTTGATTTACCTAGTTTGGGCTTGGACAACTTAGTCTAAGTTGTTTATACTAAAAATTCAGCACTGGCTAGAGCCCACTCGCTCACATAGATCCGCCAGTGTACATGGGTCAAAAGACAGCGACAATTTCATGGCAATGACCGCGTTTCACGGTGGCTGATTCCACATAACAAAATGAAGGAACAAAGAATGATCATGATGGGAAAGGGGGGAGGGAGGGAAGGTGGGTAGGGAAGGAAATTGCTAATCATGGCCTCTTGAGTCAAATTGCTAATCATTTAAAGCAATTTATTGCAATTTGAGGATATTTTTTTTTTTGTGGTATATAAATCATCTTTTTGGATCTTCTACGCTAATTATATGTTTAATTTTTTCCTATTTAATCCAAGAAACTTCAAGTTGACACATTACCTTAAGACAATAGCTTAATTTTGACTTAACGTCTTGCAGTCATTAGTCTTTTCTTCTTCCATTTCAATGTTTCAGCAATATTTTTTTTTCTCCCCAAAATCTCCGTAAACACCTATCTTCTCACTAGGGATGGGCATTCAAACCAAGAAACTAAGTCAAATTGAGTCGAAAAAACAAGGGGGAAAAACCGAGTTGACCAAAAATGGACCAAGTTGGCAAAAAATTGAACCGGACCAGTTTGGTCCAATTCTAATTCCAGTTCTTGTAGTAAAAAAATAAACCGAGCCAAACCGAACTGGCTTAAATGCATATTATTTATTTATATAATATTAGGCCAAACCCAATTTTTTCTCCAAGCCTAATCTTTCTTCAAGCCCATATACTCTTCCAAGCCATCAAGCCCAACTACAAGGCCCTTATTTGTTTTTTAAGCCCAAAAAATAAAATTTTAGTTGGAATTTATATAAAAATAATAATAGTAATCCGATCTAAAATCGGACTGAATTGGAAACCATACCAGAACCAGTTCAAACTGAACTAGCTGGTTTTATAATTTTTTTCACTAAAACCAGACCAAACCGAATAGGTTAAATAGTATTGGTTCTAATTCCGATTTGAGGTGAAAACCAAACCAAACCAGACCGTATCCACCCCTACTTCCCACCTCATGGTTTATAATGTTTCCCTAATTATTTAAATTAAAAAAGAAGAAGGTGAAAATCTCTTATTTTCTCATATGTCCAATATCGCAATTATGACATATCACTTACAAGGTTTGAACTCAAAAATGGATTTTTTTAGCCAATGGGTTCCCACCACAGCGGTGGTGGATTGCCCCTCCCCCTATGGCACCCACGATCGAACCCCAAGTGAAATTTATTTCCTACAATGGAAAAAAAAAAATTTTGATTTTTGAGAAGAAAAAGGATGGGCATTTTCGCTATAGCTATTTATTGGAACTTGAAAATGAATTCAATGTTATTTTATTTAACTCTTTCACAACAAAGGCTCAAAGCCCAAGTAGAAAACTAAGCCGAAGAGACAAACAATCCATTGGGCTAGTTACAGGTGGCTCTTGTACTGGAGAAATCCAAGAAATCATCTACCACATTAAGAAGAGGATTCTCAAAGAAAGTGAACCAAGATCAGAGCAAGAGTCTGAAATTCTTCAGTTGGAACTAAACAACATATGCGTTTAGGCATTCCGTTATTTATTTTGCCAACTTATTACATTGAACATTTTTCTCAAGCTTGTTCAAAGATGCAAAACCTTGCGTTCACATTAGTGAAGCCTCCATCTACCAAAAGATTATGTCCACTAACATACTTTGACTCATCACTTCCCAAGTAAAGAGCAGCTTCAGCAATATCTTCTGCCTTAAGAACCTCTCCTTTAAGGTTGGAATAAACACCATGAACTCCATCATCATCAAGCTTAAAGAAGTCCTTCGCCAACGGCGTGGCAACTATATATGGCGACACACAATTCACCCGAATACCGTGTTGTCCAAGCTCTATGGCCGTATTTCTCACCAGCCCTAGTACTCCATGCTTTGAACTCGTGTACGCATGTGATGCGCACCCCCCAATGGTGGAACAAGCACTGGCAGTGTTAATTATGCTTCCTTGGCCAGCTGAGATCATAACACGAGCTGCATGTTTGATCCCCAAAAACACACCGACCAAATTTACCCCAATCACTTGCTCAAATTCTGCCTTGTCATTGTCAAGGATGTTGGTTTTTGCTGTACCAGCTATGCCTGCATTGTTGAACATGATGTCTAGCTTTCCATATTTGCTTGTGGCTGTTTTAACAGCATTTTCGACGTCTTCTTCTTTCGTTACGTCGCAATGGACGAATGAAGTGGACGAAGAGCTTAGGTCTCTGCAAATAGATTCAGCCAAGTCGTCTTGCACATCTGCAATCACAACTTTAGCTCCATGTTTTGAGAAGAGTCTTACAGTGGACTCTCCTATGCCGCTCGCCCCACCAGTGATTAGTGCCACTTTACCTTCAAGCCTTCAATATTGACGCAGAGTGTTAGTTTCGGTAAAAACATAAATAACAATGGCATCACTTTCATATGGTGAAAGTCTTATGTTCCACTCATCAGCAAAAGGAAGTTGGATTTAGTATTACATGGATTTGATATAGAAATTACGAAGGGGGAAATTTTGAAATAAAATAGAAGAGTAATTTAGATCTGATCCCTAGCATATAAGATCTATAGATTTTATAAGTGCATCTTCTCCATTGGTCGTTCTTGTAAGATAATTAGCAACATATGAATGACCTTGACCAATACAAACCTAGAGGGTGCTATGATAATCGTCAAAAGTATGAGGTTTAAATCATAGATTCATAATTCAACCCTAAAGAGGCAGTGAGCCGACCTTCTTGCACTCAAATTCAAACACTCCCCGTATATGTGTCACAAATACATTATATACTCTTTTTTTGTTGCCAAAAACGATAATTGGTATGCATTCATTAATCAACAAAACGGATGTTTACATCATTGGCCATTGAGGGGACCAGCCAAACTGGAGGCAAGGTACCCCATTCACAAACACCAGAACCCCCAGCCGCATACAATTTTATATCCATCATGTGACTTATTCTCATGAAATACAAATTTATATAAAGAGTACACCAACAATCATGGCCTCCCTAACTAGCATTCTGAGTGTTGTTTTATGTGGGAAAATAACTAATTACTCAAAAGCACCCCCTCCCTCTCTCTTTTTTTGGCAGGAGTCAAGGACCAATTGAAATAAAGTAATTCTATTTCCATCTTACATTGCATCGTCGTTTGATTATTATTTTTAAAACATAATTAGAACTCAAAAGGCAACTTAGGGCTGGCACACAGCCACGATAGTCACCAGAGCTTAAAATGAAAATAACAAGATTTAGGAGGTGTGAAGAGGGAAAAAAACAAGTAAATAGATGCATATAAATTATAATACCTTCTTGCAGCAGCAGCGAGTAATGAGAAATTTCCCATAGTCATCAAATTTTCAAACCAGTATAACACGAAAATTCAGTTGCTGGAGACCGTCACCAAAGTTTTTCTAAGCTCTTGTTTGGACTTCCGAGTGTATCTATGTTGTAGACTTGTAGCTGTATTTATAAGTCCAATTGTGGCATGCGTATCACGCTTATATTTACTACAATTATTTCTGCTACCCACCAGTACTCGCAAAATATATATGTATTTTAACAACAACATTACGAGCGGTGTTACAAATTATTGTTTTTACTATTATTTTGGGGTAGAATGAGCATCTAGTAGACTGTATTGTCTGCTTCTCTTTCATACCATGGTCCATGCCAGCAGCTACATGAAAGTGATGGTTCGATTAGAACAGGGTACGCATGCTTTGGAACAGGAAAAAGTATTGGTGGTCTTCATATAATGTGATTGATGTAAATATATATCCATACAATTTTGATCTGCAAAGCCTGCAGCATGAAACAAGAAACAAGTGGATACATGTCTGCCACCTTCCAGCATCTTTAATGAATTCACTGTTTTCTCTATAGAAAAGAGCTTGATATAAAGCAATTGATGCTATGATATCCCAATTGACGAAGCTATTGCTCACCGTCTACAAATCTACCGACAACAAAATAAAAAGTAGCAGAATTGTAATACCCCACCCAGGCCAGTCCATTGATTTTAAAGTCTTTGTAAAAATAAAAGTTGAAGCCTTTTACGTTAATATTTATAGTAAATTAAAAATTATAATTCTTTTTAAAAAGATGAGTTTTCAAATAGTGATTTTAAGCTCTGAAAACTTGTTTGGTATTGAACTCCAAACTATTTTTAAGATTTAAAAAAATTGAAATTAAAATCAGAAAATCAGAAACCCTAAATTCCCAAATTGAAATTAACGAGAGAGAGAGAGAGAGAGAGAGAGAGAACTATAAAATCTCTTTTTTTTAAAAAAAAAATTTATTTAATAATGGGATTGTTTTTTATTTTTTAAAATGGACTTACCAAACGTGTTTTTGTGACTTTAGACTTAAAATCTGTTTTTGAGTTTATAAAATTGAATCTAAGTACAATGCCAGGCATATACTGCCAATGAACAAATCACATTTTCTTTGAAAAATATGTGGGCCACTGGGCCTGTGTCATAATATCATGATTCATGTAATGGAGAGTAAAAATGCTAATGCATGACACGAAATCAATTGATTATTTACTTTAGATATTACCATGATATCAGATAATGACTATGTCATCCATTTCTCCTGGCCTTAGTATTAGTGCCACCGAAGGAAGCTGCTATGTTTTGTGACAAACATGAATATCACAAGAAATGGTACGTAAGAGACGCTGCGCAAAGTACAACTAATATGATCATCTGTATAGAAAATTGCATTTCCTTGTATTATTCAATTGTACAAAGTACATATTTATATGAGTGCATAAAGTCTAACTTATGGTAGGAAAAGATTATGTACTCAGCAGTGGCGGATCTAGGATTCTCGGTTCAAGGGGTCACAGTGTAAAAGTACATATTTTGTGACAAACATGAATATCACAAGAAATGGTACGTAAGAGACGCTGCGCAAAGTACAACTAATATGATCATCTGTATAGAAATTGAATTTCCTTATATTATTCAATTGTACAAAGTACATATTTATATGAGTGCATAAAGTCTAACTTATGGTAGGAAAAGATTATGTACTCAGCAGTGGCAGATCTAGGATTCTCGGTTCAAGGGGTCACAGTGTAAAAGTGTCGATATTTTTTTAATAAAAAAATAACACTAAAAAGCATAAAGATAGTACATTTATTCAATTCTTCAAAAATTAGGATATGAGTACGACACGTATACGAAAGTTAAAATCATATATTTATTAATTTTTATAAATTATTATTGTACTAATATATTAGTTAAATATATCACTGGGTATAGACTAAAAGGTTAAAATGGTTTTATTAATAAATATTTGGGTCAGACTTTTTAAAAAGACTTACTAGTTATTAATAAAAATTTGGGCCAGACTTATACATGGCCCAGACTTTTTTAAAAAGCCTACAACTAGTGAAACGGTGAGTTTCAACTAAAATGAGGCATAAGCTAGGGCAAAGCACCAACATTATCTTCTTTGCTGCCTCTACAACCCAAAAAAAATTCAAGTCATGGTGCTGCTAGAGCAGAGCAGATGCGTCTGGTAGAAGTTTAGAGAGCAGCGCAAAGCAAGTCCACAAGGGACTTTCATCAAGCACCTTGCACACAAGAGGTCGTCGGTGGAGTCCACTGCCTGATTTCCAGCATCCCAAGTGGTCATGTGACCCCTTTTGTCCCAACGTGCGTTACTACTGGTACTCAGATTGAATCCTTGTACTACAAGAAAGCTAATAACTAGGAGGAGAATCCGGCATTGACCGGTTGGCGTGTGGTACAAGGGAAGTTTCATTAACCTCGTCTCTACCATTTTCTCTTTTTTATCATTTTTGCAAGAACATTCCAAGGCCAATGATGACTAGAATCTAACTGAATCTTTTTTTCTTTCTTTTTAATTCAAGATTATTCTACAGTGGTATCTAGGAGTGGATTCTCTCATGAAACCGATATATCAACATAAACTTCGACATCTAAGGTTCTCTTTCCAAGGTAGCGATCATATCCTTGATAAGAAAAAACTTTCTTGTAATGGGGATATCACTGTTTTGCTATTCATGGCCAATAATACAATGATACATGGAAAAATTATCTCACGTGTCATTGTGTTATTGGTCGGGAATAGCAAAAAGTAGTATCCCCGTTGCATGAGAGTTTCTCTTCGTTGATAGATATATAGTACAAGTCATCTTTGTTTGAGGCATGATAACTTGGTTCCTTTCCATATTTTCTAGTAGCCCATTGGAAAAAACAACGAAAACAAATTTCAACGAACAAAGCACCAACATAGTAAAATATTGCAAGAAATCGATTGAAGTTTGAGGATTTTTCTCATGGGATCCGAATCCTCTACTTGTATCTTCTCCACCTTAATTTTCCATATTTAATTCAAGAAACTTAAAGTTGACACATCACAAAGCTCAATTTCCTCACAATTTGATAATAAAATTATTTTTTATATTAATAGGAAAAACGAGTATAAAGAACACGTACAATATGTAAAGGGAGACATCCCAATAACAATATGGCATACATGAATAAAAACTTAACCATTGGGTTAAGCCAACTAAAAAGCTAAGCCTGAAAAGATATGAGGAAAATCACTCTAGAAAATAAATTTTCTATAACCCCTCTCTACCGCAATAATTTCCCTGAATCTAGTCCAATGACATCAGGGACAGTTAAAAAAGAGAAAAAAAAACCCAATTGAGTTATCTTCTAGATATTCATTAGTCTCTCTTTTTCCTTTTCAATGTCTGATCAGCAAGCTTTTCTTTCCCCCAAAACCTTCGTAAACACCTATCTTCCCACCTCAAGGTCTATAATCTTTCCCCAATTTAAAAATAAACAAAAATATATATTATTTCCTCTTATGTTCAATCTTGCAACTATGGTAAATCACTTGAACCCAAAAATCGATGTTTGAAAAGAAATATGATGGGCACCTCCTCTGTAGATATCTATGTTTAATTGAGTGTTTGGTTATTTGGATTGGATTATATGTGAGTTCAATGAATAATTGGGCCTCTTTCAGTTTGGCTAATGTTGTTTTAGACAACAGAGACTCAAAGTCCAAGCAGAAAACTAAGTAAAAGAGACAAACAATACATTGGGCTAGTACACATGGCTATCCTGGAGACCCACTAAATCGTTCACCACTGCATTATTTAAAGCCATACACGTTTAAGCATTCCTTTATTTCTTTTGCCACCGTATTAGATTGAACATTTTTCTCAAGATTGTTCAAATATGCAAAACCTTGGGTTCACAATAGTGAAGCCACCATCTACCACAAGATTATGCCCACTAACATACTTAGACTCATCACTACCCAAGTAAAGAGCAGCTTCAGCAATGTCTTCTGCCTTAAGAACCCCACCTTTAAGGTTGGAATAAGCACCATGAACTCCGTCATCATCAAGCTTAAAGAAGTTCTTCGCCAACGGCGTGGCAACTATATACGGCGACACACAGTTCACACGAATACCGTGTTGTCCGAGCTCCACGGCCGTATTTCTCACATGCTTTGAACTTGTGTACGCATGTGATGAGCCACCCCCGATGGTGGAACACACACTAGCAGTGTTAATTATGCTCCCTTGGCCAGCTGGGATCATAACGCGAGCTGCATGTTTGATCCCCAAAAACGCACCAACTAGATTTACCCTAATCACTTGCTCAAATTCTGCCTTGTCATTGTCAAGGATGTTAGGTTTTGCTATGCCACCTGTGCCTGCATTGTTGAACATGATGTCAAGCTTTCCATATTTTCTTGTAGCTGTTTTGACAGCGTTTTCCACGTCTTCTTCTTTTGTTACATCGCAATGGACAAATGAGGTGGACGAAGATCTTAGATCTCTGCAAACAGATTCAGCCAAGTCGTCTTGCACATCTGCAATCACAACTCTAGCTCCATGTTTTGAGAAGAGCCTTGCAGTGGACTCTCCTATGCCGCTCGCGCCACCGGTAATTAGGGCCACTTTACCTTCAAGCCTTCAATATTAACGCAGAGTGTTTAGTTTCACCAAAAACACAAATAAATAACAATGTCATTTTAGTGTATTGACATTCTGAGGGAAAATAAACCGATCAATTAATTCTATTTGCACCTAACAAATATTTATATATCGTCCCATCCCATTGCTTTGAAATTTTCCATCTGGCATTCATTAAAAACCTAATTGCCTTACTAATGATTGAAATCAATTAAATCCTATTATTATTATTATTTTAAACATAATAAGAATTCAAATAGAAATTTAGAACTTGCATTTAGTCATGATAGTCACGTACGGCAACTACGTGCCCATCCTAGAAAGCAAAAGAACACAAACCTTCTTGCAGCAGCAGCAAGTAATGAGAAATTTCCCATGGTCACCAATCTTTTAAACCTCTCTAATAATAATATTCACTTGCTGCTGGAGACCACCAAAGTCGTTCTAACCTCTCCTTTGAACTTCGCAGTGAAACTTTGTTGTAGACTTGTAGCTGTATTTATAAGTGCACTTCAAAAAACACGTGAATTTTGTGCACCGTGTTGAATACATTTCACACGACATGCAATTCACACAACATGCACCGTGTTGAATACATTTCAACAATAATTTGTGCTTACCAACTATTACTCACACCATAATTGACTGAACATAGGGCCGGCCCTGGCATGGTGCATGTGGCCCTACCACACAGGGTCTTCGAATATTTTTTTTTACTTTATATTATATATATTAATACTATAAAAATTGTATGTATACTTCAGCGTGCAGTATATTGACACAAAAGTGTATTGGTGGAGCTCATTTATAGTGCATACACCTTGGTACAAGGACTAAGTTCGTGTTTCAGTGATGTCTCCATTCATGTTTTTATTCTTTTTAATTATAACTACAAAATTTAAAATAATTATTAAAAAAACAGAAGCATGTAAAAAAACAAAGGGAAAGATCCAACTAAACTAAAAGCACTATATATCACACCCATATACTTTCTCCTAAAAACAAAAACAAAGTATCTTCATCCAAACAAAACAAAAAAAAAAAAATAAAATCATTCTTCTTCTCTCTTGAACTCTTTTTTTTTTTACCGAACATACTAATATTAACTTTAACAAATGAAAACACTAAAAAATTTATGAATTTGATTTGTAATTGGTATTACATGCTAATTGATGATGAATTTTAGTTATAAAAAATTATTTTATGACATTAAAGTTATGGCAAATTTTTATTTATTTTATTTTATAGTATTTTCATATTAGATTATGTGAGTTCTCCAGTTTAAGTTTCGAATAGGACCCTCAAAATCTTAGGATCAACCTTGACTGAACTCAATTATATTCAATACAATCACAACAAACTTTTGGTGGGACATTAACACAGCACTCATGATATTATGAATTTACATGTTTAATATGGACGCATGACCTTAATTAACATTGAAATATATATGTGAAAGGACCCACTCAATGGTGGAGCCAGGAATTTATGTGTTGTGGGGGACAACATATAAACCAAACAAGACATTAAAAAATTTCAATTTTTCAACCTTAATAATGTTTGGAAAAATAAAAGGCAGAAAAAAATTGTTTATTCAATTAGGTTTCAAAATAACACTTGTTGTTCTTTCATATCTCCAAAACCATCTATGATTGAGTCAATGCTAAACTTTTCTGCAATTTCCCTTTCGATGTACATAATCAAAGAGTCCGTGAGAAATTCTTCTTCTACGTTGTTTCTTCATCTACAAATCAATTACAAAATTTATTAAGGACTTAATTCCATAAATAAAAAAAAAAAAAAAAAAAAAAAAAAAAAAAAAAATTCTATTCATAGAACATATAAGATACAAAACATATAACTATAACAATGAAAATTAAAATCCCAATCCTTTTTTATTTGGGTAAAACTCTACTTCCTATTTGATAAAGGAGATTTTTTGAAACTTCATTTGATTGGATGCTTTTATTTTATTAATATATTGTGGGCTCTAAAATCACTTAATCTTACTATTTTGTGAAGAAATCACTCAGTCTTTTACTGGTAAAGAGAAACACATCTTTCTTTATTTTGAGGGGGCCACAAGCAATAATTATTATATATGCTTCCTAAACCAATAGAAAGCGAAGACCGAAAATATTAAATTGTATCAAAATTTTGGGAGGGCCCAGGCCCCTTCAGGCCTTAACAAGACTCCGTCCCTAGACCCACTAGTGTAGGGATTTGTTATAATTGCTCTCCATGAAAAGTTCTAAGTCCGAGTCCTACCATCATTGTTCTGTGTGAATTTAGTATGTTATCTTCTCTCTCAATAATAATAAAAAATCTTCAAAAAAACATTAATATATATAAATGTGTTAAAACATTTGCGGACAAGCCGTGTTACAATCACAACAATAATTTCTTGATATGTTATATTATTATTTTGTGGTAGAATGTGCATCTATTAGGTGTTTCTCTTTTATACCATGTCGGCTATAGAGCAGCAAAATAAAAGAATTACCCACATGTGCAGTCGTGCGACCTTTGATCTTAGCCAAACGGCCAAGAAATGTATTTGTATGTTGTTTATCAATTTCCGATCTCAGGTTTTGTAAAGTTTAAAATTTGACTTATTATTTAATTTAAAGATCTGCAGGTCTTCTTTGTAATTTTTTTTTCCAGTAAAGAAAAATACAAGACTCCTGAGAATTATTGTTTCTCTTTCATACCATGCGAATTATTGCTACATGGAAGTGGTGGTACAATTTTGTTGGTGACTCTGTGACATTTGTTTGTGACGGCACATGAAAAAGGCTTAGTGGTCTTTAAGGTACACAGAATGTGATATTAGCCGTACAATTTTGATCTGCAAATTATGCATGAAACAAGATAGCATGTGTTGTCTAGAAATGTGGAAACAATTTAATTTATTAATTTAATATACGGAAATGAGGATTTGCCAACTTATTACATTGAACATTTTTCTCAAGCTTGTTCAAACATGCAAAACCCTGCGTTCACAATAGTGAAGCCTCCATCTACCAAAAGATTATGCCCACTAATATACTTTGACTCATCACTTCCCAAGTAAAGAGCAGCTTCAGCAATATCTTCTGCCTTAAGAACCCCACCTTTAAGGTTGGAATAAGCACCATGAAGTTTATCATCATCAAGCTTAAAGAACTCCTTCGCTAACGGCGTGGAAACTATATACGGTGACACACAATTCACACGAATACCGTGTTGTCCAAGCTCCACGGCCGTGTTTCTCACCAGCCCTACTAAACCATGCTTTGAACTTGTGTATGAATGTGGTGCGCAACCCCCGATGGTAGAACAAACACTAGCAGTATTGATTATGCTACCTTTTCCAGCTGGGATCATAACGCGAGCTGCATGTTTGATCCCCAAAAACGCACCAACCAGATTTACCCTAATCACTTGCTCAAATTCTACCTTGTCATTGTCAAGGATGTTGGGTTTTGTGCCAACTACACCTGCATTGTTGAACATGATGTCTAGCTTTCCATATTTGTTTGTGGCTGTTTTGACAGCATTTTCGACGTCTTCTTCTTTCGTTACATCGCAATGGACAAACGAAGTGGACGAAGGGCTTAGGTCTCTGCAAACAGATTTAGCCAAGTCGTCTTGCACATCTGCAATCACAACTTTAGCTCCATGTTTTGAGAAGAGTCTTGCAGCGGACTCTCCTATGCCGCTCGCCCCACCAGTGATTACGGCCACTTTACCTTCAAGCCTTCAGTATTTACAGAGCAGTGTGAGTTTCAAAATAAAACATGATAACAATGGCAAATCACTCCTCAAATGGTGAAAGTCTTGTGTTCCACTCAATGTAATTAAGGAAGTTGGATTTAGAACGACAAAGGGGAAACTGAACTTCATATAAAAATTACCAAAGGGAAAATTTTGAAATAAAATAGAGTTTTAGTCTTCGATCCCTAGTCTCCAATGGTCTCCTTGTAAGATAATTAGCAAATATAGGTTCATAATTTAATTGTGCTATGATATTCGTCAAAGGTGTAAGGGTTAAATCATAGGTTCATAATTTAATTAACATGGCAAAGAGCCCGTGCCCTTGCACCCCAATTTAAAAATTCCCCTTCTTGAAGATTAGATTAATTTAGAGTAATTTAGACTATCGCTTGTATAAATAAATAAATAAATATTTATATATATATATATATATATATATATATATAACAAAAAACAAAGAATGGTGAAACATTCAAAATACCAGAAAATTTCTTTGGTTAATCCAAACATTAAGAATTAAAATTATTAATTAAATGAGGATAATATGGCAAATTCACACTTTTTCATATTAAAAAATTAAAATTAAAAGAATAATCAGATAATGAATCCTATTTTATGGAATACAGCTATCTATTATCCTTTTTAATTCTAAAATAAATTTAGTATTTATTAAAAAAAAAACCTCTCGTAGGGGCGGAAGCGCATGCGGAGAGGCTAGTATATATATATATATATATATATATCTCAAAGAGATTTAATGTAATTAACTTCAATATTTATTTGTCTTTCATGCACATTATCCTTATGTGATTAGGGCAGAACTAGGAATTTATCGATGGGTGGGCTCCTAAAAATTTTAGCTTAAAATCTAATGATTTTTTTTAACTTACAATTTTTGTAGTTTTTCTATAAATAAAAATATACATTAAATCATATAAACCGCTCTAATTTATAGCTCCATTAACTAATTTTCAATAAAATTTATCATAAAATAAATACATATTAAATTTCTTGACATCAACCAAATAAGCTTTAGGAATACTAAGTCACAGCCTCATTTGTAGTCGGCCTAACTGGCATGTTTACGTATCAGTAATGGAGAAACTAAGGAATCAAAGAATTTAAGAATCGGAGAACTACTGAATCGGTATGGGAAGAATCATTCCCATTAAGCTGTTTACTAAACATATGGAATTAGAAATGGAATATGATTGATTCCCATTGTTATTGTTTACTAATTTGCATGAATCAGAATCCAAATTAATTTTAGAATTATGGTAAAGTGATAAGGGTATTTTTGGAAGTTATTAAGAGAAAACAGGAATGGGAATCGTATCGACTACTCCCCCTTAGTTGATTTGATTCCTAGTTTTGAGGGAATGTGATTACGGATTTTGAGGTGGGGCCCACTTATTTTTTCATTCCTGATTGCAAGTAAACACAGGAGAAGTCAAGAATGGAAATCATTCCCTTTCCTTCCATACCCATTATTGATACGTAAACATGCCCTGAGTGTTGTTTTCTGTGAAAAACAACTAATTAGTCACAGCCCCATTTTTTTTTGTTTTTTTTTTGCCAGGAGTCAAAGACCGATTGAAATCAATTAATTCTATTTCCTTTTCCATCTTAAATTCATCCTCTTTTTATTATTATTATTTTTAAACATAATTAGAATTCAAAAAGAAATTTAGGACACAGCCGTGACAGTTACCAGAGCCATAGTCATGACAACTACGACCATCCTAGACAACAAAAGAAAAAACAAAAAAGAATACAATCATCTTGTTTTAATTGGGACAAGTTAGGATAAAATGAAAATCATAAGATTTTAGGAGGTAAATAGATGCATATATAAATTATAATATACCTTCTTGCAGCAGCAGCAAGTAAAGAGAAATTTCCGATAGCCATCACTCCTTTAAACCTCTATAACAAGAATGTTTGCTTCTTGAGACCTTCACCAAAGTCGTTCTAAGCTCTCCTTTGGACTTCCGAGTATAACTTTGTTGTAGACTTGTAGCTGTATTTATATGGCTTAGTTTGGAGTTGTTGTGATTTTAAAATTCTAAATGAAAAAGTGTTTGGTAAATGAAGACAAAACTGCTTTTTCCAAAAGTTTTTACTTATTTTTTTATTACAAATGGTTGTTGACGTTTATAAAATTATCACGAATGATCTTTGAGGTTTTTTTGTGACATTAATAGTTATTAAGTTTTTTTTTTTTTTTTTTTTTTTTTTTTTTTTTTTAATCACAAATGATCCATGCTGTTAGAAATTCTGTTAAGTGTCTGATGTGGAAGATAAGTGGAGTCTACATGTCCAATCACATTATGACATGTGTATTATATAAATAAATAAATAAATATTTTTTTGATGAAAATCCATTAAAAATCCATTTAGCCTCTCTCTCTCTCTCTCCTTCCTATGCGCTCCCTCTCCCTCTGTTTATTTTCTTGCCTCTACAACCCGACCACCCCATGCCCACCCGCAACCCACCCTTCTCCCTTTTGTATATTTTGCAAAATAATCACTTGCACAAGGTAGTTTCACATTTTATTTACACAAACATTTATTCAAGCAACTTAAAATAATTAAAAACAGAAGGGGGTAGGGGAGGAGAGAAAATACAGAGGGAGAGGGTAGGGGAGTTGGGCTGGGTTGCGGGTGGCAGTGTTAAAAAAAACAGAGACCATTAAAAGAATCCCAGTGACCATTTTTGCTTGCGGGTGTAGTGGGCAAGAAAGAACAGAGGGAGATTCCCAGGTTGTGGGTTATGATATACAACTATACAAAGATGTAGAAAGATATATGGGTTATATTATTATATTTATTGAAAATGGGTTATATTATTTTGTATGATATACAACTATACACTCCTTTCTCTACCACAAAGATATAGTTTTATAACTATACATTTTCTTTACCACAAGGAGAGGACAGGGAGGAGAGAGGGGGGAGAGAGGGGGCAGAGGGGGAGAGAGACGGAGTAGCAGAAGGGGATGAAAAGTTGCAGAAAAAAAAAAAAAAATTTTCATTAAAAAAATTAATTATTTATTTTTTCATCCACATTGTGACATGTGATTGAATATGTGGGCTCTATTTATCTTTAATAGAATTTCTAATGGCAGGAACTATTTATGATAAAAAGTCATAATGCTAAAGCCTATTAATGTCATAAAAAATCCTCAAACACCATTCGTGACAATTTTGTAAACGTCAAAGACGATTCGTGATAAAAATTCTTTTCAAAATTGCAGGTCGCTAGCAGTAGTTTTTAGAAGCAGCTGAGATGCTGCTTTTAAAAGTTGATGCGAATGGAAGCATGCGGGGCTCTTTAATGAATATTTCAATATGCCCGTATTGTCCTCGTTTATTTTAGAAAATGACGGATTTACCCTCTTCATTTTTCACGATCACCCATTCCTACCTCAGTCCTCTGTAGCTCTCTCTTCCCACTCTCCATTAATCTCTCACTTTTCTCACAGATCTCTTATATCTCCAAATTATTTTTTCGACATTTCAACAAACCCAACCCACCATCCCTACTCACAAACCCAACCCAAACCAGCACCCATACCTACCCAGATCTGTTTTATGGCGTTGGGCCGAGGAGATCTTGAGGTGAGGCGCGGAGGCGGTGGCTGGAGGCTGACGGGACAGAGGATGAAGGGTGTTTTTTTCAAATTTTAGGATGGGGTAGAAAGGGATAGACTGGAGAGGGGATGATGAAAAAGAAAAGAAAAGGATATGAGGGAGGATAGGGCATGATAAAATTCAGTATGCAAAGGCACTACCAGGCAGGCACCTCTTGATCGTGATGGGTGGGTGTATGCACTGGGTGGGATTGGGTTTGTGGGTAGAAATGGTGGGATGGTGGCGACTGGGTTGTTGATGTGCCTTTGGGCTGTTGGTTTGTTGAATGAAGAGGCGGAGGAGGGAGAGGATGGAGAGAGAGAGAAAAAAAAAAAAAAAAAAAAAAAAAAAAAAAAAAAAAAAAAATTTAAAAAAGAAAAAGAAAGAAAAGTGGCCTTCTCAAATTTTATTTTTATTTTTTTAGTGTATATTACTACTTTACTATTAAGATTATAAAAAAAAATTGTAAATGTATTGTAAAAGAACATAAATATTAAAAAATTTTAATTAAAAAAAACATAAATATCAATTTCAATATCATACCCTTTTTGGTCATTATACACAATCACAGCACTTCTTGAAAAAAGTTACCAAACGTTATAACACTGCTTTTTATACTCACAACACTTTTACAAATATAGATTACCAAATACTTCATTGCTTCATTTCACAGCTATTTATTCTGACAACACAACATAAGCAGTTTTTATTTTTTTATTTTTTATAAAAACACAGAAATACCAAACTAACCCTAAATTGATTTCAAACAACACATGTAAATTTTATGCAACACGTTATGAATACTTTTCACACCACATGCTTATATTTAGAACTTTCAAACAACACAGGTGAATTTTATGCATCACGTTATAAATACTCTTCACACCACACCAAATGCTTATATTTAGAACTTTCAAACAACACATGTGAATTTTATGCAGCACGTTATGAATACTTTTCACACCATATGCTTACATTTAGAACAATTATTTGTGCTACCGACTACTACTCACACCATATGTGATTGAACTCAATTATGTTCAATACAATTATAGGATAAATTTTTTATGGGACACTAACGCACGACAACATGATGTTATTATAAACTTACATGTTATTATAATATAAATGGATAATATAATTTAACGTCAAATATATGGGTGAAAAAATTTGCGGATTAGTTTAACAACATTACGAACAGTGTTACAGTCACAACAATAATTATCTCAATATGTTTAGCTTCATCAGCTTCATCAGCTCAGGATTCCTCTTATAGGGAAAATTTACAGCTACCGCAGTGAATTTGATAAGCAATTCACCGGGTGTTGTAAACATTTTCTACACTGCCTTAACTTTAGTCTTTTCACTTTCACCTATAACACACAAAAGTCTTCATTCTAATAGTTGTGGGCCATCCACATATTTACAACATCTCTTTCGTACAATCAGGATAGGGTATGCGTGTGATGGCACAGAAAAAATGGATTGGTTGTCTTCATTTTAAGGGACAAAAAATTGGTGGTGGTCATTTTAAGGTACACAAATGTGATGTTTAGCCATACAATTGGATCTGCAAATTCTGCATGAAACAATAAACAAGGCTATCAGAATCCTTCAGATATTACCATGATCTCAGACAATGGACTATTTCATCCCTTTCTCCTGGCTTAGTATTACTGCCACTGGAGGAAGCTGCTATGTTATGTGGCAAACATGAATATCACAAGTAACGGTTCGTAAGAGACTCTGCGCAAATTATTTATTTTGCCAACTTATTACATTGAACATTTTTCTCAAGCTTGTTCAAACATGCAAAACCCTGCGTTCACAATTGTGTAGCCTCCATCTACCAAAAGATTATGCCCACTAACATACTTTGACTCATCACTTCCCAAGTAAAGAGCAGCTTCAGCAATATCTTCTGCCCTAAGAACCCCACCTTTAAGGTTGGAATAAGCACCATGAACTCCATCATCATCAAGCTTAAAGAACTCCTTCGCTAAAGGCGTGGGAACTACATACGGTGACACACAATTCACACGAATACCGTGTTGTCCAAGCTCCACGGCTGTGTTTCTTACCAGCCCTACTAAACCATGCTTTGAACTTGTGTATGCATGTGATGCGCAACCCCCGATGGTAGAACAAACACTAGCAGTGTTGATTATGCTACCTTTTCCAGCTGGGATCATAACGCGAGCTGCATGTTTGATCCCCAAAAACGCACCAACCAGATTTACCCTAATCACTTGCTCAAATTCTACCCTGTCATTGTCAAGGATGTTGGGTTTATTTGTGCCAATTATACCTGCATTGTTGAACATGATGTCTAGCTCTCCATATTTGTTTGTGGCTGTTTGGACAGCGTTTTCGACATCTTCTTCTTTCGTTACATCGCAATGGACAAACGAAGTGGACGAAGGGCTTAGGTCTCTGCAAACAGATTCAGCAAAGTCGTCTTGCACATCTGCAATCACAACTTTAGCTCCATGTTTTGAGAAGAGTCTTGCAGTGGACTCTCCTATGCCGCTCGCCCCACCAGTGATTAGGGCCACTTTACCTTCAAGCCTTCAGTATTTACAGAGCAGTGTGAGTTTCAACAAAAAACATGATAACAATGGCAAATCACTCCTAAATGGTGAAAGTCTTGTGTTCCACTCAATGTAATTAAGGAAGTTGGATTTAGAACGACAAAGGGGAAAATGAACTTCATATAAAAATTACCAAGGGGAAAATTTTGAAATAAAATAGAGTTTTAGTGTCCGATCCCTAGTCTCCACTGGTCTTCTTCTTGTAAGATAATTAGCAAATATAGGTTCATAATTTAAATGTGCTATGGTATTCGTCAAAGGTGCAAAGATTAAATCATAAGTTCATAATTTAATTGACACGGCAAAGAGCCCTGCCTTTGCACCCCAAGTTCAAATTCCCTTTCTTGAAGATTAGATTAATTAGAGTAATTTAGACTCTCACTTGTATAAATATTTGTATAAATATATATAGGGGGCGGATTTGACACAAGTTTTGACACAATTTTATAGCCTTTAGATGCAAGTACTTTCAAGGGCTAAGATTAAATGTGATTTTATTATTTATTTATTTTATTTTGATAACATAACAAATAAAATAAAATATTAAACTCACCACTTTTCAAGGTAGCATAAATGTAGGCTAAAATCTCTCCATCTCCTCCAATCTCATTTATTCTCACGTTTTGAGTTTGAACTTTTTTTTATTTAATTGTTTTTCCTTTATCTGGAAACAAAGTTCTCATCTCAGTTGATCTCCAAACACACAAGGATCTATTTCAGATTTTTCCACTCCAACACTTCATGCAATTTTCGCTAAATATTATGGAGATTGTTTGAAAATCTTAATTGTTAATTGTGCTAAGAAGCTATGGATACTTTTTGCTACAGTTAGATGCTAAACTGTTTGAGAATGAACTTGAACTTCTCATGGTAAAAGACATTAAGAAATCCACAAATGTAAGAGGAAAAAGAAATTTGAATTGAAAGTAATCCAAGGATTTAGAGACTCAAAGCTCAAGAAAATAACAAAAGAACCAACATACAAGACTGCAAGATAAACCTCTCCAAATTTTGCTGCAAGATAGAAAGAGACAGTAGTTGAACCAAACCCCAAACGAATAAAAAAAAAGATCAGAAAAAAAAATTTCATACTCAGAGAATTAGATCATACCATTTATTTATTTATTATATTGATTGAAATCTTAGGGGGAAAAAATTAATGGCTAACATGTGAAATATGGGAGGGAGAAGAGCTACTTCTTGTTTAGTGCTGGTAGTGATAGAGAAACTGTCAAGTGCAGAAGGAAGATTTGGAAGAAGAAGAAAAAACAGAAGTGAAGGCATGAAGAAGAAGATGACGTGAGAGAATATGTTAATGCTTTTAGGAAGTTGGGAAAACATAAATGAAGAGAGATAAAATATTATAGTAAGTTAATTAAATTAATTTAAACAAATAATTATTTAAAGAAAAAGAATTAATTTGTTTAATCTTAACCATTCATTGTAGCCTAATCTAATGGTTAAAAAATTGTGTCAAAACTTGTGTCAAATTTACGGTGCCACGGATCCGCCCCCTATATATATATATATATATATATATCTCAAAGAGTTTTAATGTAATTAACTTCAATATTTATTTGTCTTTCCTGTACAATATCCTTATGTGACTAGGGCAAAACTAGGAATTTATCAATGGGTGAGCTACCTAAAAATTATAGCTTAAAATCTAATAATTTTTTTTAACTTACAGATTTTGTAGTTTTTCTATAAATAAAAATATATATTAAATCATATAAACCGCTCTAATTCATAGCTCTATTGACCAATTTTCAATAGAATTTATCATAAAATAAATACATATTAAATTTCTTGGTATCAACCAAAATAAGCTTCAGATATACAAAGTGCAAAATATAAATAATTCAATTTCACATATATACATATACATATTAGTTGTAAATACAAAACAATAGTTAACATACTGTTTCATTTTTGAAAGTCTCTTCCTACTTGTGAATTTCAATTACTTACTGCGTCGACAATTGTGGATTAAAAGATTTACGAGGAGACCGTCCAATATTAAATAGCTTTTCCCTTTTTTATTCAAAAAAGAATATTTCATTAACACTGTCATGGGCAACAGAGAACACAAATTGATTTGACAAAAAAAAAGGGTGACTTTGAAAAAGACCAAAGGAGAGAGAAATTTTTTAAAAGAAGCCAAAATGGACAAAATTGCCTTTATTTATTTTTGGATTTCCTAAGAAATCCTTTACATTTGCATGTCTTTGGTTTGAAAGTTAAGAGATTTTTATTTCTTTTTTGAAAAAGTTTTGGCTTTTTCCAAAAGTGAAATTTTTTTTGTGGCTAAAACCTAAATTTACTATAAATACATTTTCCGAATCTTATGTGTTGTATTTGATGGTGGGCCATATAGCCTTTTTTTTTAACCTTAAAAAACCTTTCGCCCAAAGGCAGCAAATAGACCTTTTTTCCCCTTCAAAATCTACTTGGGCTACAGCCCACCATGGTCATTTAGTACACCCTTGGGTCTATTTTATAGATTTTATTTTCATTTATTTTTCATGAAATAAAAATTTATATAAAACATTCATTTAATATAAAAGTTATAATGAAACAAGTAAGGACCCAAAATCCAACCACAAAGAGGATTGAATTCTATTTCTTTTTCCATCTTATATCCATCCTCTTTTTATTATTATTTTTTAAAAACATAATTAGAATTCAAAAAGAAATTTAGGACACAGCCATGATAGTTACCAGAGCCATAGTCATGACATCTACGACCATCCTAGAAAACAAAAGAAAAAAACAAAGAAGCATACAATCATCTTGTTTTAATTCGGACATGTTAGGATAAAATGAAAATAATAAGATTTTAGGTGTGAAGAGGAAAAAAAAAAGTAAATAAAAGAAAATAAATAGATGCATATATAAATTATAATATACCTTCTTGCAGCAGCAGCAAGTAATGAGAAATTTCCCATAGCCATCAATCTTTTAAACCTCTATAAAAAGAATATTTGCTGCTTGAGACCTTCACCACAGTCGTTCTAAGCTCTCCTTTGGACTTCCGAGTGTAACTTTGTTGTAGACTTGTAGCTGTATTTATAAGGCTTAGTTTGGAGTTCCTGTGGTTTTAAAATTCTGAATGAAAAAGTGTCTGGAAGATAAGTGGAGCTCACATGTCTAATCACATCATAACATGTGAATTAAATAAATAAATAAATATTTTTTTATTTATGAAAATCCATTAAAAATCCATGTAGCCTTTCTATCTCTCTTTCCCTCTACCCTCTCTCCTCCCTGTGGTCTCCCTATGTTTTTTTCTTGTCTCTACAACCAGACCACCCCATGCCCACCCGCAACCTACCCTTCTCCCTCTGTATATTTTGCAAAATAATTACTTGCACAAGGTAGTTTCACATTTCCTTTTACACAAACATTTATTCAAACAACTTAAAATAATTAAAAACAAGGGATTCTTCGATCTAAGTCCAAAATCTCTACCCGTCATTGGATTTAGTCCACACCTTTTTAGTTGTAGATTTGGGTCCATTGACTTTTATTAATTTTTTCTTGTGTAAATTTTACCCTTTGAGGTAAATAAAAAAGAACATTAATTAAAAATCCAAATTAATGTATCGATTCTTTCCTTCTAAATGGATTTCATATTTTAAATTTTGAATCCTTCTATTGCCGCCATAACTCATCTGTCCCAAAAAAAAACATTTCATCAAGTAAAATACTTTAACAATTAACTATTGCAATATTTACCTAATATATAGATAAAATATAATTTAAGTCATGAAAGTAATGACCCATATATTTTATCTTACAATAAAAATTAAGACCCATAGGCAAGCACCAACATAAAACTGTACCTATCCATAAGGTTGATTTGTGAGGATTCAAGCATATGAACAAATAAAAAAAAGTTCATATAAAACAATGAAAGTAGGAGTATTATTGATGATGTCTTCCCAACAAATATTTACCTCATTACTAGGTAAATATGAGATAATATACCTAATTATTAGGTAAATATAAGATAATGTACCTAGTTACTAGGTAAATATAAGATAATGTACCTCATTACTAGGTAAATATAAGATAATATACCTAATTATTAGATAGATATAAGATAATGTACCTACTTACTAGGTAAATATAAGATAATATACCTAAATACTAGGTAAATAAAGACAGATTACAAACAACCAACATACATGGAATTGTAGTATCTGGTGTAAGCCTTTTCAAACATCCCACTCAACCTTATCGCTTTTTGCCAATCGAATAGATGCCCCGACCTATAAGCCATTCAACCTAAAAGAATTACAACCACAAAGACCCAATATCCAACCTTATCACTTTGCATACCTCACCTTGCAAATTATAAGCAACCTGATAAATACCCAGTTAGAAAATCAATCAAACAAGGATTTTGGTTTCGAATGAAACTTACGATGCCGATTATAGAAGAGTCATAGGGTATGTGATAGCTGACTTCTTAGAGAAGTTGGAGGGCTTAATGGGAAAAGAATTTGGCTCCACTGACTTGTTGGTGAAAGTTGCAAAGATTGTGGCTGTGAGAGAGTCTGAATTAATTTAGGGTAGACAATATCATAATTATTATCATAAAAGTTAATTACCTTATTTAATTTTTAGGGGCATGATGGGAATAATTAAGTAATTTTAAAATGAAAAAAATAATATGTAAATATCACAAAATCAAAAAGGAATGTAATCATATGTGGCACAAAAGTCAAGGGACTTGTATCAACAACAACAACTACGAGGATGACATCCAAATTCTATTTTCGATTTTGGACTTATATCGAATTTTTTATAAAACAAAGGGGCAGGTTAAAGGAGGAGAGAAAATACAGAGGGAGAGGGTTAGGGGAGTTGGGCGTGGGTTGCAGGTTGGTGGTGGCAGTGTTAAAAAAAAACAGAGACCATTAAAAGAATCCCAGAGACCATTTTTTATTGTGGGTGGCAGTGGGCAAGAAAACAACAGAGGGAGATTCCTAGGTTGTGGGTTATGATACACAACTATACAAAGATGTAGAAAGATATATAGGTTATATTATTATTTTGATTGAAAATGGGTTATATTATCTTGTATGATATACAACTATACACTCCTTTCTCTACCACGAAGATATAGTTTTATAACTATACATTTTCTCTACCACAAGGAGAGGATAGAGAGGAGAAGGGGAGAGCAAAGGGAGAGAGAGGGGGCAGAGGGTGGAGAGCGAGGGCAGAGGCGGAGAGAGATAGAGTAGTGGAAGGGGATGAAAAGTTGCATAAAAAAATGGAATTTTCATATAAAAAAATGGAATTTTCATGAAAAAAAATTATTATTATTATTTTTTATCCACATGTCACAAGGTGATTGGATATGTGGGCTCTACTTATCTTCCACGCCACAGTTAACAAAATTTCTAACGACATGGACTATTTATGACAGAAAGCCATAACATTAAAAACTATTAATGTCACAAAAAATCCTCAAGAACCATTCATACAATTTTGTAAGTCACTAGCAGTAGTTTTTAGAAGCAGCTGATGCTGCTTTTAAAAGTTGATGTGAATGGAAGCATGCAGGGTTCTTTAATGAATATTTCAATATGCATGTATTGTCCTCGTTTATTTTAGAAAATGACGTGATTTACCCTAAGAGCATCCATAATGGGCTCCCTAAACTACCTCCTTAGACAAATTTTAGGGAGGAATCGTAAAAATGCAACTCCAACCACGCTCCCTATCCACCTCATAAAATAGGGAGTCTTCTAGGAGCTCCTAAATCTGAGAAGAGAGAAATGACTCCTAGTGGCTCCCTATAATTTAATGCTACTTTATTGAATGAGTATTTCAAACCTTTATTTAATATAAACTATTTTTTATTTTATTTTTTAATAGAGATTGACCAATCAAAAAAGAGTTATAGCATTTATGACTCTCCAAATTAGGGAGTATGGTTAGAGTTGAAATTTTTTAAAGAGCTTCTAAAATAGCTTTCTTATGTTTTTAGCTAAATTTTAGCTAAGAAATAGAGAGCATCATTGTGGATGCTCTAAGTCTTCTTCTCTTTCATACCATGGAAGCATGCGGTGTTACAGTCACAACAATAAGTATCTCGATATGTTTACATTAGAGTGCTGTTATTTCCACCCCTTATCTTATTTTTTCACCCATTTTATATTCAAAATTTTAAAGACAAATTACCCTTTGTAAAATGACTTCTAAGGACTTATGAAAAAACTTTTTTTTAAAAACATTTTAAATAATAAAATTAAGTAAAATTATAATAAAATAAATGTTTTTAAAACAAAAACTCTCTCTCTCCTCTCTCCCTTCACGACATGTTGGCTTCTTCCTTAAAGGTCTTTCATCCTCGGTGCTAGAAGCCACTGCCACCGCAACACCAAAAACAACAAGACCAGATGAAACAGGTTCTCTCATTTCACAACGTAGTTGCATTCTGAATAGATTAGAGTTTGTTTTGGGACGATGAAGCACTTGGACTCCATTGTTTAAGCAAGCTGACTCCTTTGCTTTGGCAAAGTCAACAAATGAAATTCCAAATCGTCCCTGCCCTCATACCCACCCACCCTCCCTACAATTTCTCACCACACCCACCCCCTCCGCAATCTCTATGTATCGATTCTAGATCCCCATCCTCTCTGAAATTTGGGTTTCTGCCAAAAAAAAAAATTTGAAGACATAATTATCATCTTCATATTTTTTTGCAGAAGGAGTTATTGTAAAACAATAAAATTAATTAAAAATATAGAACATGGGTGGGGTTGAAGGTGTAGAAATCTGTAGGATTCTCGCCGGCGGGGGAGGAATCGGGGTTGGGGTGGGAGTTGGGGGTGGCTACAGGTGGGAGAAGGAAGTTTTTGTTTTTGTTTTTAAATTATAAAAAGTATTATTTTACTTTAATAATTAAATGGTATTTTAGGAATAATGGTGGGTAGAAAGATATGATTGTGTGTTTTTAATTTTACATGGTGAGTGAAAAAATAGGACAAAGGGATAGAAATAACAGCACTCTTATATTATTATTAGCATTATTATTGCGGTAGAATGAGCATCTATTAGATTACAATTACCCTAGTCTTCTTCCCTTTCATACCATATCAGCTATAGGGCAGGAAAATAAAAGAATTATATATGGTTTATCAATTTCCCACCTCAGGTTTTATACATTTTCAAATTTTATTTATTTTATTTAAAGATTCGTAGAGTATCTTCTTTGTAATTTTTGTTTTCATTAAAAACAGAAAACACTTGTGCGAATTATTGCCCCTCTTCTTATAAAATAGACAAAGTATGAAAGTACCACTGAATATTGGGGTGAGATTGTATTTACTGTTGTGGTATTACACTAACAGTGCGTTTGGATGAGCAAATTTAAAAGTACAAAGGATTTCTTAAATGACAGAATTTAAAATGATGAAAATTAATGTTCTAGAATTTGTAAAGTTTCTTGTTTGGGTGATGGATTTAAAACACGGAATTTAACCTTTATTTTTAAAGTTATCTTTTTTAAAAACTCAATCTCTCTTAGGATTTTAGAAATGACGACTTTTAGATAGAATTTAAAGTTGGGATTTATGATCTCCAAATTCCATGTTTTTTCCCACACGGAATTTCTAAATTTCTATGTTTTTTTTATCCAAACATGGGAATTGGTTCATATCAATTTAGAAATTTTGAGTTTTGTCAAAATCCCAAATTTATTTCCTTCATCCAAACGTACCGTAATAGAATTCTCTCTCGGATAAAACTTTCTAACTGTCTAATTCTCTCTCACTTTTTCTCTTCTGATTGGTGTGTCTAGCTTCATCAGCTCAGGATTCCTTTTATAGAGAAAATTTACAGCTACCGCAATGAATTTGATAAGCAATTCACCGGGTGTTGTAAACATTTTCTACACTGCCTTAACTCTAGTCTTTTCACTTTCACCTATAACACACAAAAGTCTTCATTCTAATAGTTGTAGGGCATCCACATATTTACAACATCTCTTTCATGCCACATGGAAGTGGTGCTACAATTTGAGTATTGCTAAACAAACCTTAAAATTAGCTGAGTACACCATATGATCTAAATACATCCTAATATTTTAATCAAAATGTAAAATTAACTAAGTACACCCTATTTAACTACCCAAAATACCCATTGTACACCCTAATACACTCTATCACACAACACCTTAATACCGATCCTAAACCAGGTTTCTCTTTTTACATGAATTTGTGCCATCTTTTCAGATTTTGGGTTCACATCAAAATCTTTAATTTCGTAAGCTATTGTGCGAGTAGATTTGCTAGCTCTTACAATTCAAGCTTGATTCTTGTAAATCCTCGTGATTTTCTTCAAACTATGTGGAGGGGACTCAAACATCTCTGTCAAATTACTAGTAAAATGCATCATCACTAGTCTGAAATCCTTGAGAATTTTGGATGCTTCCAAGTTAGAAGAAATGTTTAAACACTAGGATTTTAAAGTCATCCACTTCAACTTTATTGTATGGATGATGTTGAGCTAAAAGGTCAAACTGGAACAAACTTTTCATTCAAATATGGTTGCCCATCTTTTGCACAAGGAATAATCAAGTACATGAAGAAACATCGACACTTGTCTTTCTCTGTGTTTGTAAGGAATCTCTAAGCCTTTGAAACATCAAAGACCCTTAAAAATTATACAAAAACTTCTCTACGTTTGATTAGGGTTGAATATGGTGAGTAGGGTGTACTTATTAAAATTATATTTGTTTCACAATTCAATATATCCTTTTTGGTCATTTTATATTAGGGTAAATTAGTAATTCAATAAATACTTTGATAGTATGGTGTACTCAGTTAATTTTATGGTTTGTTTAGCCGTATTCTACAATTTTGTTTGAAGATCCGTAAAGGATCTTCTTTGTAATTTGGATTATAAAAAAAATATATAAAAAAACTCGTGTGAATTAGTGCTTCTCTGTCATACATGGAAATGGAGATACAATTTTGTTTAATGTCAAGGTGTGACGTGTTTGTGGAAAAGATATTTATAGTTAGGTACAATTAGGATAGGGTACGCATGTGATGGCGCAGAAAAAATGGATTGGTTGTCTTCATTTTAAGGGACAAAAAATTGGTGGTGGTCATTTTAAGGTACACAAATGTGATGTTTAGGCATACAATTTGATCTGCAAATTCTGCATGAAACAATAAACAAGTGACATCCCACAAATCTACTGACAACAAAATCTAAAGTAACAGAAATGTAATACCCCAAAATGGCAGAAAAACTGAGTCTTGGCTTTCATTTTATGAAGGTCGATATTTGGACTAGTTTATGAAAATGAAACTGAGAAGATTTTATGCAACTTCTGAACCAGACAATGTTGAGAATTGATTATCTAAATGCACCACCATAGTAACAATGTTCGGGAGCTACCTATGTGTATACAACTCGCATATATGGCGAACGTACGAATCGGATTTTCTTTCAAGAATCTGTGGGCTTGTGTCATAATCTCATGATTCATGTAATTGAGTAAAATTCTTATGCATGACATGAAAACAATTGATTATTTACTCCTGCCCTCAAAAACCCTACCGCCCACACTAACAAACAATAAGGCCATCAGAATCCTTCAGATATTACCATGATCTCAGATAATGGACTATTTCATCCCTTTCTCCTGGCTTAGTATTACTGCCACTGGAGGAAGCTGCTATGTTATGTGGCAAACATGAATATCACAAGTAACGGTTCGTAAGAGGCTGCACAAATTACAACTAATGATTGTCTCTACCATTTTCTCGTTTTTATAATTTTTGCAAGAAGATTCTGAGGCCAACGATGTCTACGATCTCATTGTTTGTTTTTTTTCTTTTCTTTTGTACTTTAAGACTATTCCACGGTGGTGTCTAGGATTGGATTCTCTCATGCAACAGATATATCAACATAGACTTCGACATCTGAGGTTCCCTTTCCAAGGCAGCAATCATATCCTTGACAGATATAGTACGAGCCATCCTAGTGTGAGGCATGATAACTTGGTTCCTTCCAGATTTTCTAAATGGCCCTGTCCAAAAAAAATTTCAAATAAATAAACAATTTTCGACTAACAAAGCACCAAATAGCAAGATATTGCCAGAGATAACTTCTTCAATAAACACCCTGCCAAAATAACTATGATATACTTCTCCATCGAAGCTGTTGGTTGCAAGTAGAAATGTGATTGTAATACCAAAATATGGATTGTAAAACTGGATAGCGAAGGGGTATTTCCAAAAAAAAAAAAAAAAAGAAAAGAACAGGAAAAAAAAAAAAAATGTTCATCTATCTACCAAAAACACCTGCCACTGTGTTTTAGCTTCAGGGAGTAACAAATGATTTACAAATTACAGCTGGCAAGCCAATTTGTTACTCACTCCAAGAAATTGTATACAGAAGTTGAATTCTCAAATGAGACCAGCAATAATGATCAGAATCTGAGAACTAGTACATGGCACTTTGTAGTCTGATTGCATCAATATTCAGGGATAACATTTTAAGTGTAATTGAATATATACCAACTCAGCCAATTATATGAAATGAGAAGTTGTAGTATGTTACTCATGCCGATAAAATCTCTCCTACCATTAATCTCATAGAATAAATCGCCTTAGTTAATCCAATTTTCAAAATCAGCACTACACCAAGGTGCCAACTACAGTGTCATATTCTTTAATACATTTGAATCTTTGTTTGGTAAGCAGTAATGATATCTAACGGTACTGACATATGGCTACAAAATCATGATTTGACAAACGATCAGGCTTAATGATACTTACCAGCTGTAGCGACAGGAGCCGAACCACCCCTTTTCTCTGCTTCTTGACTGCCCTTCATGATCCTTCCAGTTGTTGATGTAGGTTTATGGTTTACATCTTTACCTGGCTGGGACCCAGATGCCACATCAATCTCACCTTCACGTTTTTGCCGGGCTTGTGCCATGAGTTGCCATTTTGAGAACATGTCGTCTCCCCCAACTGCAGCACGGGCAGCGACATTTGCTGCTGTTGTCCTCAGTTTGCCATCTGCCTCTATGTTTGTCTGCACCGAGCAGAAAGCCACAGAAGACTAAAAGCTCTATTCATTTCAGAAGTGAAAAAATCAGAATGAGTGGAATCCTCATACCTTAAATGATTTAGGATAGCCTTCATCCTTCTCCTCGTCTCCATCGACTCCATTGTCAACCTCAGGCTGTATGCAGCACATACACTTGTAGCTCACCCATATGGGCATTGTACAAATATAATATACAATGCTTAAATGACACTAACCTCATTAAGCCTCCGGATCTTTTCTGCCTCAACCTGCTTTTTCTCCCATTCTTCCCTAGCTTTCTGATTGAGATCCATAATTTGTTGCCGAACATCAGAGTTAGTAATAGTGTGGTGTCTTGATTTCTCAGCATCAACCCGCTAGCACAAGGATATTCAATCAAAGTCAGGAGATACATAATGCAAGAGAATTCTTGTTCAGCAGGAGCAAAAAGTAGAAACAAACAAACCTGCTTTGACAGTCGGATCAAATTATTTATTAGTCCCCTCATTCTTTCCTCCACACACTGAAGAGTTCAGTTGGCATGGAATAAGATAACATGTAAGTTTATCGCAATAACAAAGAACATGGTAGCTAGCACCTCACCAGTGACAAGCATCGCTCCACGTCATGGGTTACACTTTTCAGACCACATTTGACCACTGCCAAAAACACATGTATAAATACCAGATATAAATTTCTGTTTGATATTTCTTTTCATGACAGGAACAAAGTGTAAAAAATAAAACAATAAAATAAAAATAGAAAGATGGAATTTTAACACCTCTATGATAAATAGATAAGTAAAGAGTACTAACTAATTTCAGCTAATTTTTTCTGCAGTGGAGCCTTCTCCAAAATCAGCCTTTCCTCTTCTTCTTGCACAGATTTTCGAGAGCCTTCTGAAGCTCGACTATTCTCCTTGGGCCCTGGAAACAGCTGCTCTTCCTCTTCCTATTTTTATCAAAAATGTCAGTGGGTTCTGAACAAATTTACTACAAAGTGTCCACTCTTCACTTAATTAGCTAATACTCCAGAATAGGAATTGAAAATAACAAATACCGTACCCTAAGATTAACTCCACTGACAGCAGTGACATCATTGAGTTGTTCAATATCCGAAAACGCCCCACTTACTTTTTGCTTCTTACTGAGGAGACCCAGAAAATAAGAAAGTTATAAGGAAGAAGAGATTGACATGATTAACAGACTGTGATGCAACAATATAAACTTATTTTACCTTGATTGCAGTGGTGAAGAACCAAGTGCTTCAAGCGGCTTCTTTCGGCCAATAGAAGGCTTTTTTGGAGGTGTTTTATTATTAATCCCACAAGGAGAGGTTCCAGAGATTATCCGAGGGCCTAACTGGTATGAAACAAAGTAGAAAAGACATTAGTCATTAATAAAGTAAAAACATAATCATATTCATGCCAAGTGAAAATTGACTTTCAAAGACAAATATATTGCAGGACAAAGTAAACTGGAAAAGGTAGATCCAACATGAAACTAGCTCATCCATTTATTTAAGTTACAGTTGACAGGCACAACAAAACAATAGTATGAGGAAACAAGGAGCATTATTACTAATTAATGATCGAATGCACCTCCCAAACCTGTTATGTTTCGTATCATCTTGTGAGTCATGAGAAAGTGGATATGAATTACAGGAGATAAAGATACAAAATGGATACCTCCTGTTTTACCATAATTGCAAAAGAGCACCACCATAAAAGTAGCCACTCTCATGTATGTAGTTCTATAATTAGTTCTCAATAGAGTATTTATCTTCAGAAAACATAATTAAAAACGTAGGAAGTCTCCATCGTGACCTCACAAATGCATATGTAAAAGAGAAGCAGAGATGAGTAGAATGAAATTACCGAGACACTAGGATTGACTTGCATCATGACAGAAGGAGACACCGAACTTTGAGGCACTGTGATTGTAGATGATGAAGGCGATGATGAAACACCCATTCTAGAAGGCTGCTTCTCTAAGGACTCGTCCATTGAAATTACAGATGATGCATTTCCCTGTTCAAGTACCCCAGCAGAAACCGAAGGCAATCCATGTGAACTAGGCAATGGAGGCTTGTGCTGCTGCTCAGCAGTCTGATCAATCGATTCCTGTTTGACATAAGCCATTGATGACACAGGATGGGAACTCTGCTCTTTATTTGAGGATTGTGAAGGATTAGGATTCTGTTGCAAAGTTGCATTAGTTGTAAAGTGAGTAAGAGATCCACCTTGCAGTCTACTAGGTTCATTCATAGAATTTTGCCTCTCCGTTTTGGACACACTCATGATGTTCGCTCCACGTGCTTCCCCACCTGACTGAGTAGAGCCTATGCCTTGATGTTGTAGGACTTGTCTCAGTTGTCCATCAGAAGGCTGCGGTTTGACAGGCAATGTGCAAGTATTGACATTTGTCCCTGAAAACGGGTGACAAGTACCACTAGCATTTCCATGCATAGGAACTGAGAAGCACTCCCTTTCTTGATTGGTAGCTACCACACTAGAGGAAGAAATTTGACTTACTAGCATTCCCTCAGAATCTGAGTGACATTCTGCTTCTGGCAATTTTCTAGCACTATTTTTAATGAGCGGATGGCTTGAATCAGTCTGTACCTGAACTGTTGAAGGGAGACTGTGTGATGGGTCAGTGGCAGAATTGGGACCTCTCAGATGAAGTGCAGATGAACGAGGGTTAGTCAACTGTGCGGCACCTGCACTAATAGATAGCATCCTTGGAGGTTGTTGCTGGACCGAGGCCTTAGGCAGTAACCGATGGTTAGGACTAGGCTGCAAGATTTTAACAAGCAGGTTTTCAGCTTGGTCCAGACATCAGCACGTTATTAATTTAAAAGAGTATTGAATTCATTATATTCTTACCATTAGTGGCACTTCCTTTACTGCCATTCTGAGCATCTCATCCCCAACAATACTTTTAAGTTCCCAGACAAAAGCATCTTTGCGGATTTGACGGCTCTAGAATAGCAAAAAAAGTGCGCAGATTAGAATAATTAACAAAACCCACAACATCTTGATATAAAATGCGTGTAGGATTCACCTTGAGTCTACCAAATAGAGTAGTAAGTTGCCTTCCTCTGTCTTTATTTAGTTGGGGCAATAAGAGGGGATATAACTGGTAAAATACTACTTGTCTGCTTTGATTCGAAGGGTTTCTTGGTTGCTCTGTGATCATTGATTGTTGACTGCTCATCTTCTGAAGCTTTAAGTACTGAGATTCGCTTTTGAGATTAGGTGCTATGCCGTGCTCCTCTGTTGAGCTTGGGTGTTTTTCAGAAATCGGCATTCCAGTTGTTTCAGGAATCTGGAGTGGCTTCTGTTCTGCCTGTCCTTGAAGATCACCAAGCGGTCGCTTCTGGGTTAAAGGAAAGTGATTAAGTACCTTTGAGGCATCATTTTTTTGTTGCATATTCTCAGCAATGGATCCTTGTTGCTTTGGTTCCATTTCATACAAATGCAGTTCTCGATGTTGTGCAATTTTTTGGTCTTGTTGAATTTGACCAGCTGTATTTTCATCCTGGCTAGCAGTACTCAACTGCAGTAATGACTGACTAGAAGTATTATTGCTTCCTTGAGACAAAACTGCTGCATCACATAGTTGCACACATCATGTATAATCGAGGATTTCTAGTTACGAACCCAAAGACAACTAGGGATTAAGGGCTTGACACTTAACAAACTTTCATACATTGGTGGGAAGTTACTTTTTGAAGGTAATTGAATATAGCCTCTGACAATGAATAAATAAAAGATACGTTCATTTCAAACCTCTTCTGATAGCAGATAATGCAAAATGAAGTAAAAAATACATGTTTATGGGCTTCACACTTTACCAGCTTTCATACATTGTTGGAATGTCACTCTTTATAGCTGAAATGAAAAATAGATCCTTTGACAAACAATGAATCAAAGATACGTTCATTTCAAAACACTTCTGGTATTTTAGAATCAATAATGCAAAATTGACGAAAAATAGATGATGATGATCACTTGTGATATTGTAGGATCAGTAATGGTGGAAGAGAAGGCAGATAAGTTGAAGAAGAGCTACGAGTAGTCTTGAGTACAAATTTAGTTAGACTGACAAATTTGTCCTTGACTAAGTGGTTTATGATACTCAAATGGCCACTTCTGTTAAAATATTGGCAGAATCTATGAGTTGCACAAACTAAACACGTGATTGATAATTTAGGATGTTAAGATAAGTTGGGGACTAATATGGGACACGAACTAAAATTCAGGGGGGATTGGAGATATTTATCATAATAGAAAAGAATCGAAGATAAGTACTCAAGTGATCAACCCAACTAGACAAAGTTATGAAAGATGAAAATGATCCATTTCAATTAAAAATCACTAAGAGAGGAAGAAAAAAAAATAATAAAAAAATAGAAAAATAATCAGCAAAGTAAAGATGGCAAGTTGTGACTACTTGCATACAGAATTAACTGGTCTCCAAATTTTGGAATCTTTTCAAAAGAAATCGTGGAAGTGAATATTAACCAAATTTTTAGTGAAAATATGCTCAGCGTGATTATGATAAACTATATACATATAAACACCAACCAACCAAAGCAACGCCTCACCTATATGTTCTAAAAAATATACATCAAAATCACATTAAGTTATTGCATCCAGAGGACTTGTGCTTTCCCAAATTAAACAAATAAAAAACACCAAAGTTATGTAATTCTCAAAATTAATAGTTCTAACCAAGTTCCACAGAGTAATCTGCAATGGGTCTATGATTAATGTCAACTTAGTTATGTGAATCAAAAAAAGAAGGTTAAGAAGGATACCTGTGTCTGAATCAGACGGCTGGGAAGCAGACACATCTCCTTCTATGTCCTTATTCAGGGCAGCCTGGAAGGCTAACAAATCCGCCCCGGAATGCATGGTTTCATCCTTCGGACATTTTATTAAGAATGAGAATGTAATATTAGCTTGAGATACGTCAGAGAGAGACAGAGACAGAGACAGAGACAGAGACAGAGACAGAGACAGAGAGAACCTCGTCGTCTTCAAGTAGCTTCTTCACAATGGATGGATCCATTATGAGATATATGTCAAAGCCTTTGAGCCTTTGGCAGATTTCCCAGGATTTTATCTTTCTGGGAGAAAACTTAAAGGGATGATAAGATAAACCATCAATTCTGAAGTAACAAGTAGTAAATTACTAAAATTTAATTGCTCATTCCAAACAAACTCATACTCAGAAGCAATAATTCAAACAGTAGGACACACAAAATTCACATATATCTTCATATAAAACCTATTAAATATACATACATCAAGTATATTAAACTCGTATCCAGATAACAATGGAAAGCTTAAGAACGTAATTAGAGAAATACACAAACAAGAGTGGAAAGTAATTGGCTCCATGAGGCATGATTATTGATTGGCAAGTGGCGAGCCAGAGATGGAGCTAACCCAAATTTGCAACCATTTATCTTTCTACCTCCCTTCTTTTGTTTTATGGTTTGAGACAATTGCAAGATCTAATATTGCAGAAATTAATTTAAAATTAAGAGAGCTAGAAAGGGGTGTGAGAAGGAGTATGAGGGAGAGAGAAAAAGGCAGAGGTGTAGCATGAGATAATTACAAAACCCTAGGATACGAGGGAGTTTCGAATTGCAAGGGGTTGCAACTATTAAAAACAAAACAAAAAAAATGCAAGCTAGGTTTGCCACTGCGAGCGACTGGTACAATTTCTCTTTTATGATGGGGGCAGCGACTTTGTGGAGGTCGCTCTAGTAAGTCAAGCAAGACTCAAGGGATAACAGCTAGTTTTTATTTGAAATATACATGCTAAGAGTGTCACATCATTAACTTAATGATGGGAAGATGGAAAGTTGAAAATTCATGGAACTACATAGTCCATCAACAGGCTGAGGTTTCAACTTTTTGCTCAGCTTCTATACAATTGTATGAATGACCATTTTCACGAAGACTTTGACTTTGCGGAGGATGCATATATGCCACTTTATCTTTTTCTCCTTTGGTTGTTTATTAATTATTATTGTGATATCTGACGACCCAAAGCTGCCCCCCAAAAGTCGTAATTCTAGTTAATGTTTTGGTTCTTACTCTCCCTTGTGCATAACAATCAATATGAGACTCAACCAAGAAAACACAAAAAGCTAAACAAACCTATTTTGAAAACTGGGTGAGCATGAAACTTAACATAATTTCATCTTAAATCCATTTTGTACGAAGTTTAGTTTGGATGTTACTCTTATTAAGCCTGGTTCAACATGTAAAAAGGCCAGTTTGCTTGATAAAAATTCATTTGATGAACAGACACACTCAAGTCTCTTAACACCTTCAGATCCTCAAAATTACTACATAGCATCAAGTTGTTCCTGTTCTTAATAAGATTATCCTCAAATCAAAATGAATTCTCACCAGCACAACCATTAGACATGTTGCTATCAACAAACAACAGGCCTCCACAGTCCCAACAACCCAACATTGTTTATCTCATGCTTTTATAACACGAACACTTTTATAACACGAACCGACTCAACTCAACTCATCTGTACAACCCAATTACCAAACACCTTATCCAATATTACGAAGCTTCTATCTAGCCCTCATCTAAGCTTTTAAGTGTCAATAAGCTTTCTCCTTACTTTAAATCTCTTAGAATCCAACAGAACTAAATTGAAGTACAAAAAACACAAATTCCCTTGAGCTCAAACTAATCAAACAGTAAGTACACCATAATATCAGATTTTAACTTCATAAAAATATTAAGGATATTTATGTTACCTTGCTGTTCGGGTGACCACATGCCTTAACAGCGAAGCAAATCCTACTAGCTTTTACGAGCTCTCAGTCTCTGATTTAAAAGAAATTCTCTCGGCTCCTGTCAATGGATTTAACATGCGAACCAAAAACACATAAGGTTTAGTAAAACCCTGAACAAACTAAGAATGTAAAGAACACATGAAGTAATTTTGTTAAGAAAAACTTACCCAAGAAACTTTTTCTTCTCCAACACGCAAACGGCTTTCTGTTTTGTGTGAGCCCTAAACTGACGCAATTGGAAGAGCTTTTACTTCTCGGGTAGTAAATGAAAAGTGGGTTCAACTTGAAAACAAAAATGGAGATGGGATTGGCTTTAACCACAGAAAGAATATGGTTTTCACCATTCTGGCACTGAATTCTTGAAAAACCTTAATCCCTTTGAGCCCTTTTTCACTCCGTCTTTCTCTTCCTCTTTCCCTGTGAGAGAAGAACCAGAAGCTCAGCGCGGGGCAGCGAAGGGAAAAAGGCAAAGGCACTTGTATAATTGTATTTGTTTGTTTCAAAAAATAAGAAGGTAAAAAGGTAAAGGCATCCAAATATAAAATTTTAGCGGCACCAACTTTTTTATTCCATCTTTTTTTAAGCGATTGCAAGGAAGCCAACGGAGAGAATTGTGCTTTTTTGCTACGGATTATTTGCCAAAAGAAAACCCACCAGCTGATGGTATTTTTTATGTATAAAAAATGCGGTCATTAAAAGAAATCGTGGCTAAAACTCTGTGCAGAAAGCATGCTTTTTATAGAAAAGCCTTCCACATAAATAAAGAATCACATTTAATTACTTCCAAACTTTACAAACTAAATCATATGGTGCAGGCTATAGCTTCAATGTTTGCTGTTACAAATATAATACATGAAACTTGCATAAGGTAATGACTCTAAGCCTAGTCTGTATTAAACTCGGTATTCTGATACAAGTACGTTGCTGAATATCTGTTTTTTCTGCATAAAAGTCATGACGAATCTATCTTTCTAATATGCATGGAACTCCTTAGTTATTTTTTAATGAAAACTCTATATTCTGCTGTATTATGAACGTGGAAGGAAATAGTTTATTGACCAAAATCTTGGTTGGGGGTTACTCTCGTTATTGATATTGGTTGTCTGCTGAATGATACTTCACATCCGGTCGATCCTTTGAGACATTCATTTTTGCTAATCTCTTTGAAGAAGTCGGGTTTCATCATGTTCTAAGGAAAACAAACCCAACTTTGTTGCAGATATTCTTGCATTGGTTATTCTGTCTGAGATTGAGGTTGTTGAGGGGTTTACTTATGGTGTAGGCACCTCCCGGGTTGGGGACCTGGAGACAGAAGCGACATAGTTATGAGAGGAGCAGCTTTCCCCAATAACATGCAATCTAAAACATATCATCTGAAAAGAGCTGGCACAGCTATACTAGTGCCAAGGCCTGGAGATTTTCTGACCTAAGCAAAATCTGATTTATAAACTGTAACTGATGTCTGTGTATAACCACAACTTCATTATGATATGACCCGTAATTTATAAAACAATTAATTTGATTTGTGATTTAAGGCACTTTATATATGTTACATTCCGGAGAGTGACATAGAATCTCTTCAAAATGAATGAATGTCAAAATAATGAGTGTACAATTTGATTTATTGTTTTGCAGACGACGTAGGAAAACTAGCCTTCAAGAAATTCCTGGGACACCCTTATGTAGAACTTTTAAGATATGGGTCGTCCTTGTATTTGGAGAACAATGGAAGATCAAGAGCTTCCTCTGCAACTTTTCTGTCGTGATGAATCTTCTCTATCAAGCTCTGGAGGGATGAGAAATTGGCCTGTTTATTTCATAAACGAACATTAGGAACAAATAGATAGAAGCACAGAGAGGAGCAATTGGCATTTTCCAGAAAAGATTGATCAGTTTTGACTAATACCTCCGGCCGTATGTAGCCAACTATAATAAGACGCAGTTCCTCCCCATAGAAATCCTCATCAAAGTTATGAAGCAACCATGGCTCCTGCATTACAAACTAAATTCAACAAAAAGAAGAAAAATACTTGCAAATGCTACCTTATGTGGCTTGAAAGACTCACTATAGTCTTTTCAGTGTTGTTGAAATAAGGATTCCAACCAATACTCATAACCATTTTAAAGACACCTCGTTTAGATAATCCAGCCCAACCAAAATATACTCCTGAGGGATGTTCTGAAAGAAGAGATCCATAACCTTCTGTGGATAAATTAGCTGTAGAAAAGATGTAGTGCACTTATAAGGATAAAGAAATGAGGAAATGAAACAATTTAATTGAGCATAACAGGGAGAGAAACAACAAATCACAAGCAACAAACCAATAATTTCAAGCTCATTCAAGCAAAGTAGGATCTAAGGAATGCAATTTGTATATAACCAATATCAGGTGCATTAAAAAATTGCCTACCATGAAATAAAACTAACTTGTATATATCATCTCAAACTAAGAACAGCAGTCAACCATTGTTTCATCAGAAGACATGTACAGTTGAATGAAGATTCTAACTGGATAGGCCAACAGCAACACACCTGTAGGGATCCCAAGTACTTTTGAGCCCCGACCGAATCCCTTAACGACAGGACCACCAATGTGCCAAGGTTCTAGTGGTAAAGTATCTTTTATCCCTGCAACAACAGATCAATGGTGCTAATGAAAAGGGCTTGTGCAGAAGAAACTATTCAAACATAGTTGAAACACAGACACAGGTATTGAGGTTTACAATCTTGGAAAGGAGGTAGGCCCCACTTTTCAGGTCGCAAATCAAGTAGAGAGTTGATCACCTCATCCGCTGAAGTATAAAGGTGGGCCTGCTTTGGGATGGAGGGTACAGCAACCACCTCCATACCAGCAGCCTTTCCAGCTGTAACACCTGGTCTGACAAAACCAATGCATAAATGTTCCAATAAAGAAATGCAAAGAAAAGTGACACGACTTCTTAAACCATATACACATCATGATGCAGGAACATCTGTTCGTTAGCCAATAAGGCTAAATTTTGGCTATTTTAAATTAATAAGTAATTGTTTTATTTGTTCTTTGCCCTAGAACTCAATTATCTTCCTTCCAACTTCTATTCTATTGCTTTATCCTTCTATTCTCTGTATTTTGGGAATGTTTGGGTCGCTGGACAGCAGCTTGCTGCTAATGCCCTGCATCACACCATTAGGCAGAAACATAGCATCTACTTATCAAAGGAAGAATGTGCGTGAAGAAGAGCACATCAATTATTCATTTGCCTAATGATGTGATGCAAGGCACATGCATCACATGCAATGCACACATGCATCACATGCAATGCATGTGTGTATTGTGATAGAAGGTACATTAAGGAAAGAAAATTTAGAACTTGGGAGAGTAAATAGTGGGTATATAGTGGGTTTAATTGATTTATTAGCTTTAGTTTTTAAAATTAATACCAAACTTGTTCAGTATGAAAGAGTCATAATTGACATTTTTTTATTATTGGCCAAAAATGTAATATGACTTATATTCCAATACAGCATGTCCCAGCCTTATCAAAGTTAGTCTGGTTCGAGGAAAGTATCTGTAGCAAAAATGAAGGTCTTCAATTAGGTTCATTCTTCTATTGAAGACGTTTTAGATGTAATGTAAACAAGGGTAGTTGAAGAGAACATAAATGAAAACCATAGCACTAAAAGGAGAATGTTCCCTGCAACAGTTTTTGCTCTGCATACTTTAATAGAAAAACAAATTCAAACCTGTAAAGAATCAGAGTAGGGATACTTACAGAGAATCTTCAATCACAAGGCAGCTGGAAGGGTCGACATTAAGCCTTTTAGCAACTTCAAGGAATCTACAATGCAAAATCAAAGATTTCTAGTTTCAGAATACCATATAATCTAATCCTTGATATAAAAAATTTAAATAAATAAAAAAACACACTCAAATTCAAGCCCAAAACAACACATTTATGCATCTCACATTTCCGGAGAAGGCTTCCCCAATCTTACTTCATCACCACCAATGATGACAGAAAAGGATTCCTTCCAGCCTGCATATGAAATACAATAAGCAAATAGTGCTTGTTTGTATGATAAGAACGAATCATAATATCCTGAATGCATGTGGTACTTAAAATTTTCCATGTAAGATGTAAGCAAATATGCTTCTGAAGAAGTATACCCTGATGGTAAGAAATTTTGGTTTCTATGTTTTCCCTTGGAGAGTTTGAAGCCAATGCCATTGGCACTCTATGACCACTCAAATGTTTAATTAACCGATTGGCACCTGGAAGTGCTTTGATGTTGCACCACCTAGAATGACAATTGTCAATAGCCAATTAACAGTTTTCCACTAAAGTACTGCCTGAACACATAACAGTGAGTGAGTGAGTTGTCCTCATTATTATCATATGGAAGCATCCTTAAAACATATGATCAAAAACAAGCTCCGTTTAGTCCAAAAAGAAAATTATCCAACATCCAAAATGACTACCTATAGAAAAAGTACAAAAGAAACACATGTAACATTATATTGACCATAACACCTATTATATATTCCTCACCTAAAATCCAATAGTAAAAAACAGCCAAAACAAACATTTGGCAGAGGCGTCAAAATGACTTTTCAACAGACATAAAAGCAAGTAGATAAGTTAATTACTGATTGGAGAACATGGGGGTAATCTCTGAAAGCAATTCACTCGTTGTACAAGATAGCTCATAATCTTCAACAACAGCACTTGCAGCTTCAAATGGTGTCTTTCCAACTATTTTTTTAATTTCCCGTCCATCCCACTGCTTTCCATACTTGCCCAAATAAACTCTTAAAACATCACTTACAATTCCATCTGTGATTAATTAAAATAATGAAGAAAAGGAGTTACTAACACCAGTAGAAAGCAAACAGCAACTACTAAGAATAAAATTCACATCCAAGTTCCAACACAGGAAGACCAAAGGAAGCATCAGCCCATTATCATAGATCAAATAACATCTAGTTAAATGTAAAATTGAAAATGCTACTCAGAGTGCGAACCTGTGTTAAGTAGTGTACCATCCAAATCAAGGATAACACAGGACACTAATTTCTTTAAAGGCTGTGCAGTTGACATCTTCCTAATCATGCATAAATCTCACAATTGAGAATTACACTCCCACGGATAAAATGTATCTGAAACAAAGACAGGGTTTTCAATCCAATGACTGAAATTTAATAACTGGTACTAATCAATTTACCCAAATCTCAAAGTCAAACAGAAATTTATCAACGAACTATTCAAAACAATAATTGACCTTTTTTCCCACCATACCTTAACCAAACACACACAACTCCATTTGTCAATCCTCTATGTTAAAACAGACCTTACTGAGCGTAACTATTGAAGATATCAAATTAAGAGCCAACTAAATTCATTTATACCATTCTTGCATACTAGCCTCTTGGCATGCCCTTTCTGCGTGCTCAAGGCTTTTTCTATTGCACCTAGATTTTATTTTAACAATCAAATTTGAATTTTACAGGTTTTAATTGTTTTGGTTTTAAACTTAAGGCAGAAGTCATACAAATCATCTTTTTCTTTGTAATGGGAACAGAATCTTATATTCCATAGCCACATAATCAGTGACTTTCCATTTAAATAGTGTTTACTATCAGTTATAACAAAAATAATAAAGTGTACAACTTGTGGTTCAATTTAAGATCAAAACAATTAAATCCTGTAAAATTCGATTTTTATTGTTAAAATGTGCAAAAGAAAAATCCTTAATTCTAGTTAAAGTTTTGGTTCTTACTCTCCCTTGTGCATAACAATCAATATGAGACTCAACCAAGAATACACAAAAGGCTAAACAAACCTATTTTGAAAACTGGGTGAGCATGAAACTTAAGGATATATTAACTTCATCAAAAAGTAAAAACAAAAACAAAAACACATAAATTCCCTTGAGCTTAGATTTTAACTTCATCAAAATATTAAGGATATATATGTTACCTTGCTGTTTGGGTGACCACAAGCCTTAACAGCGAAGCAAATCCTATTAGCTTCTACGAGCTCTCTGTCTCTGATTTATAAGAAATTCTCTCGACTCCTGTCAATGGGTTTAACATGCGAACCAAAAACACAAGTAAAACCCTGAACAAACTAAGAATGTAAAAAACACATCAAGTAATTCTTCGTATAAAAACTTACCCAAGAAACTTTTTCTTCTCCAACACGCTGCACGCAAATGGCGTTTCTGTTTTGTGTGAGCCCTAAACCGGTGCAATTGGAAGAGCTTTTACTTCACCGTTAGTAAATGACAAATGGGTTCAACTTGAAAACAAAAATGGAGATGGGCTTGGCTTTAATGGAGAAGTCGTGAAGTTTCACTTTTTTGGGGTACAAATTAAGTTTCAATTTCGGGGTTCTGGCGGTTTTGGGGAAATTAGGTACAATCTTTGCACTTTTGAGGCTAATTATGAACAACTTGACGAGTAATCACAGAAAGAATATGCTTTCACCCTCATTGCACTGAATAATGCTTCCCTCTGTCTACCAATGTGGCTCAGTCACAATGTAACACGTATCTCTGTTGTTAAAAAAAATTTAAAGTGAAAGATAAAGAGTAATGCTAGGCTTACCACATTTTCATACCACAATTGTACCACCTCTCTAATAGAGGTGGAGCCCACCAATACAATGGGACCCACCTCTATTAGAGATGTGGTACAATTGTGGTATGAAAAATGTGGTAAGCCTAGCATTTTTGAAAGATAAATACCACTTTAGAGAATTTTTTTTTAAATGTTAATTTGTGATTGAATTACATCAGTAAATAAAGACTAGCCTCTCCGTAGGCTCGGAGTTTTTTTATATTTTTTTATATAATATAAATTTATTTTAGAATTAAAAAAGATAATGGATAGTTATATTCTATAAAAATATGATTCATTATATGAATTTTCTTTTAATTTTAATTTTTTAAATATGAAAAAGTGTGAATTTATTATATTATCCTCATTTAATTAATAATTTCAATTCTTAATGTTTGCATTAACCAATGACATTTTCTGGTATTTTGAATGTTTCACCATTCTCTGTTTTTTGCTATATATGTATATAGATGACAACACTTTTGTAAGAAGAAGAACCGGAATCTCAGCGCGGGGCAGCGAAGGGAAAAATGCAAAGACACTTTTATAATTTTATTGCTCTTTTTGTTAGGTTTTTAAGCATATCTAGTAAGGTTTATGAAAAATGAATAAGTCATAATAACTATGTATGTTGATAGCTCATACTATCACTGTGAGCCGAGCCCCTCGAAAGACAACTTGTGTACCGAGTAACAAACAAAGAACCTCGAGAAGAATGTGATAGATTAGAATGAGACTAGTGGTCGGGTGTTCACAGACCGCCTCGACCACTGTATCACCATATATTAAAAAGATGCATTAAAAGCCTGGTTGAGTACGAAGGCTGGTTAAATGCGCGTCCCATCCTCAAACAGATGTCGCCATATCCATTAAATCTCAGAGTGAACATATAAGTGATGGAAAAAGATCATATATTGCATCTCACATCCTTGATAGCTTGTCATTTCACCACCTGACCTCTGACCAGCTTTGTGGTGATCAGAAGCAGAACATTCAATGCAACTGAGGTGAGGGGAACATGAGATAAATATATTCTCTACAAATATCTTGATTCCCCTCTCCCTATAAATATCCTTCACCTACACCAAGACAAAGGTAATACCTATTCATGTAGTAAAAGCCTTGTATCCGTTTTCTCTCAAACACAAGTTAGTTTCTGACTTAACCATCGGAGAGGGTTAGGCTGGAATCAACCCCAGTTTACCCTTAATTCTGATATCGTTTCAAGTGCGCAGATCATCCTTTAGAGTCTGTTCATACTCGAAAGCCCAGTACGGGTCCAAGCTCCTGGATAGAGCCCCAGTTACTTATACGAGAAGGATACGCGGTTTACATTTGGCGTCGTCTGTGGGAATTAGACTTTATTTGCGAACAGAAGCTACATCCCCTCACCCATCTGAGCACTAACACAAACGAAACCAAACTATGTTAAGAAACCAGCATCTCGGAAAGAAGGCCTCCACTAGCACGGCTGGGAGAAATGCCCAGAGACGAAGAGAGAAGCTAAGATCAGTCGTCTAAGAGGCCTGGAGGAAAGGATGAGTCGGATTCTGAAAGGTGTAAAAGACGTACATAACCTTAGCAACAACCTCCGTGCACAAAATGAGATACTGCAGGAGAATCACATTGAGCTAGCAGATCAGGTACGCGCGCAATAGGTGCCCGAACCAACTGGCACTAGGGACACCGACGGAGACTCATCCTCGTCAACAGCGGCTGAAACACCAGGGCGGAACGTGGCCAACGCTAGAAACATCCAAAAAGAAAAGAAAGCATGGCGAGGACGCCGTGAATGCCTAGTGGAGAACCTTCACAAAGGGAAAAATCAGGTTGGCTCAGATGAGGTCGAGGAAGAAGTTGACGGCCTCACCTCCAAACTCAGGAACTTGGTCACGGGCAAGCTGAGAAGTGTGTGGGATCGACTCGGGCAGGTCGAGAAATCCAAAATGCCCAGGGGACCCGAGTTTACTGAGGAGGAAATTCCCTTACCATACACCCAGGACCTGCTCAAGGCAAGGGTGGTAGGAGATTCGAAAGCTCCAAAAATTCCTTTGTACGACGGGATGACCAACCCATACGATCATCTGGATAATTTCCGCTACGCTATGGAGGGACGTGGGGCAAACAAAGCAACCAAGTGCCACATGTTCCCGACAACTCTCAAGGGCCCGGCCACGAGTTGGTTCAAAAGGCTCACCCCAGAGTCCATTAGCTCTTTCGCCGAGCTTAGGAAAGTCTTCTTGGAAAGATATATGATCATTTCAGATCGGCTCTACACCGCAAATGACTTATCGACGGTCAGACAACGACTCGATGAAAAGCTTAAAGACTACATCACTCGATTCAATAACGAATACGCACGTTGCGAAGGGTGAGATGAGGCCACAGCACACAACGCACTGATGAGAGGGCTCCAAGGAGGAGATTTCTATTTTTCCGTCACTAGGAACCCACCGGAGACATATAAAGACCTCCTCCGCAAGGCTACGAGCTATTCCCAAGCCAAGCAATTGAACCTGGCTAGAAAGGCCACAACAGGGTCGGTCCCAGAGACCAACGCGGCATACCAGCCCAGGGATAAGAGGCCCAACGACTATGCCTATGATCGGTCAGTGAAAAGAAGGAAGGGAGAGTTGGGGTCCTCGACTCGGAAGGGCGATACCAGACCTGAGAAGCATAATCAATACACAAACTATACCCCCTTGAATAAATCAAAGGATGAAATATTTGCATTAATAGCCAGTGAGCTCCCTAACACGAAAAGGGCAAGATTCCCTTACCGAGGAAGGAGGGATGAAGGCAAGTATTGCAAGTACCACCGCGACTACGGTCACCACACAGATGACTGCTACCAGTTGAAGGAAGAGATAGAAGCGCTAATAAGGCAGGGAAAATTAAAAGAATATGTTACGGGAAACGCAACACCCATGGACACACATGCGCGAACCAAGATCGACGACAAATAGGGAGTATCCCGAGTGTACATATCCACCATATCGGGGGGACCTACGATAACTGGCAACTCCAACAGAGCCATAAAAAGATACGCAAGGGCTTACCAGCACGAGCCTGCCAAGATCATGGCAATGGATACAACTGAAAACCCGCCCACCCGACCCGCGTTGGAACTCGAACCAATCACATTCTCTCACAGCGATACTACGGGTGTCACTTTCCCCCACCACGACCCCCTGGTCATCACCGCAAAGATCGCCCATTATGAGGTGGCTTGGGTATTTGTGGACGAGGGCAGTTCTGTCAACATCATTTTTTTCGGCATTTTTAGACAACTGGGGGTCAGTGAGAATCTCCTCGACCGATGTTGCCTTATACTCATTGCCTTCGGCGGGGGGCATGTGCAACCCCTTGGCCACATGCCTCTAACCTTGTATATGGGGACGTACCTGCAGCGCACCAGCATTACAATGGATTTCATCATCGTCGAGTGCCTTTCTTCATACAACGTTATTCTCAGTTACCCCGCCATCGGTGACTTAAATTTGTCAATCAACATGAGGGCATTACTAATCAAGTTTCCTACACCTCGTAGGGTCGGTAACGTCAAGGGTGACTAAGAGTCGGCTCGGACATGCTACGCCTCCTCGGTCAAATTCAAAACCAAGCTGACCTACGAGGCATTTGGTGTAGAAACTTGTGTAGCTGATACCTTGGCCCCCTCTTCGGCTGTTGTTGACCCAAGAGGGGAGATCAGTCCCATCAACCCACAATCTGTCGAAGACCTCGAGCTCATAGCACCTTTTCTCAACCACCTGGATCTGCTCCTCTAGATTGGTTCCCAGCTCACGCCAACTGTTCGGCAGCAACTAGTTAGATTCCTGACAAAGAACACTGACATCTTTGCCTGGTCCCATGAGGATATGCACGAAATCAGTCTCGACATAATCACCCACCGCCTCAACATCGATCCGCAGTCCCGGCCCGTCTGCCAGAAGCGTCGGGCATACGACGTTGTCCGGTACGCCACCATGAAAACAGAAGTAGACAAGTTATAGAAAAACAACTTCATTCGACCGGTGGATTACCCTAGTTGGTTGTCCAATGTGGTCATGGTCCGGAAAACAGAGGACAAGTGGCGGATGTGTGTTGATTTCACCAATCTCAACAAGGCGTGTCCCAAAGATAGCTTCCCCTGACCAAGAATTGACCAACTAGTTGATGCCACCGTGGGGCACAAGCTCCTAAGCTTTATGGATGCCTACTCGGGATATAACCAGATCCGCATGTACCCAGCCGACCAGGAAAGCACTTCATTTATCACCGATCGTGGCACATACTGCTATCAGGTCATGCCATTTAGCCTCAAGAATGCGGGGGCTACTTATCAACAATTGGTTAATCACATGTTTGCCGACCAGATTGGCAAGAGCATGGAAGTCTACGTGGACAATATGTTGGTTAAAAATGTCCACGCTGACCAGTACATCGCTGACCTCGCGGTCACTTTCGCAATCTTACGGAGCTATGACATGAAGTTGAATCTTGCCAAATGTGTGTTTGGGGTCGACTCGGGGAAATTTCTAGGGTTTTTAGTCAGCCATGGAGATATCGAAACGAACCCAGAGAAGATCCAGGCCCTCATTTGAATGTCTTAGCCCAAGACTCGGAAAGAGGTCCAAAGCCTAACTAGACGAGTAACAGCGTTAAACCGGTTCATCTCCAAGGCAACTGACTGATGCCTCCCCTTCTTCAAATCACTTAAAGGCAATAAGAAATTTGTCGATTAGACACCCGATTGTGCTTTGGCGTTCGAAAATTTAAAGATACACATGGGCCAAGCCCCTATGCTATCCAAACCCGGAGTTGGGGACGTCTTGTCTTTGTATCTCTCCGTCTCCTCCTCGGCTGTCAACTCGGTGCTCACTCGAGACCTAAACAAAACCCAGCACCCAGTCTACTATGTGAGCAAGGCGTTGATTGATACAGAAACACGGTATCCGCCGATCGAGAAGTTAGCCCTCGCCCTGATCACCATGGCTCGGAGGCTATGCCCCTATTTTCAAGCCCATTCCATCCTCGCCCTTACTGATCAGCCACTCAACTTGGTCCTGAGAAAACCCGAGACCTCAGGATGCCTTATCAAGTGGCCGGTAGAACTAGGAGAATTTGATATTACTTACCAGCCGCGCACAGCCATGAAGGCGTAGGCCATCACCGACTTCATTTCGGAATTCACCACACCAGCCCACAACACCAACATGCCAGGGCCATTAGAGCTAGCTCCGACCTCGGCATAACCTGGCACGGACAGCGACCAGACCACCGACCCGACCGGGCCACAATGGACCTTGTTTGTCGACGGTGTTTCCAATTTACAGGGTTGTGGCGCTAGCCTGGTTCTCATATCCCCTACTGGCATCCCGGTGGAATATGCTATGCGATTTCGCTTCCAGGCGTCAAACAATGAGGCCGAGTACGAGGCACTCATTGCCAGCCTGCACCTAGCAAAGGAATTGGGGGCTGCCTCTATTCACGTTCATAGTGACTCCCAACTCGTGGTTAATCAAGTCACCAATGAGTATCAGGCTCGAGAGCCGCATCTCACCGCCTATGTTCAGAAGGTCAAGGAACTCCTCTCTCACTTCCGCTCGCACTCCATTACCCAAATCCCGAGCGCTAAGAACACCCGAGCCGACTCACTAGCTCGTCTCGCCTCGGCTATCGATACTACGCTCACCAAAGACATCCCCATTGAATATCTCGCTCAAATGAGCATTAACTTACCAGCTTACACCAGCATGGTCATCGACGAGGCACCCACCTGGATGGCCCCGATCTGGGCCTTCCTCAAACCCGAGTTACGCTATACTATTATCAACCATAAGTTATACAAACGGGGTCACTCATTGCCCCTCATACTTTGCGTTACTCCCGAGAAGGGCATTGAGGCTCTCCAGGAAATCCACGAAGACATTTGTGGTGACCATGCCGCAGCCTAGTCCATGGCACACAAGGTGATTCGCCGAGGGTATTTTTGGCCGACCATAAACGCGGATGCCAAACGCCTTGCCACATCTTGCCGCCCTTGCCAAATATTCGCAAACATACCTCATCAACCACCTGAGCACCTCACTACCATGACCAGCCCTTGGCCATTCGCACAATGGGGACTGGATTTGATCGGGCCTATGCCTAAAGGGAAATGGCAAACTACTCATGCAGTCGTTGCTGTTGATTACTTCACTAAATGGGCAGAGGCAGAACAATTGGCCACCATTACGGCCGTAAAGGTGCAGAGCTTCATCTGGAAAAATATCGTCTGCCATTTCGGTATCCCTCACACTCTCATCACGGATAATGGCAAGCAATTCGACTGCAAAAAAATCCACGATTTCTGCTCTGATCTCAAAATCAATCTTCGTTTCTCCTCCCCAATGCACCCACAAGCAAACGGCCAGGTTGAAGCCATGAACAAACTCCTCAAACGAACGCTCAAGAAAAATTTGGGGGCTAAGAAGGTTGCCTAGTCGAAACTCCTACCAGAGGTTCTCTGGGCTTACCATTGCACCGAACGCACTTTTACAGGAGAGACTCCGTATTCCCTAGCCTTCGGTACCAAAGTAGTGATTCCTATTGAGGTCGGCATTCCCACACACCGGGTCGCCCACTACACACCAGAGAAAAATACAGAACAGCTCTGCCTCAGCATGGATTTGCTCGAGGAACACCGTCTTCAAGCAGAACGCCGAACACCTAAGGAAGTATTATCCTTAGTTCGCCCGGTGTAATCTCCCCTAGACAAACTATTTTTGTCTCTCCAAATACTATGTTCTTCTCCAAGCCCGAGCACAACATTGGGCTACCCAAGCTAGTCATTTGCTCGGTGTTGAGGCCCAAAAAATCCACGCTTCGGCCCAAATAAATTTTCGGTCCAATGTGATACCTTACTGAGAAGAAACCCGATTTGGGCAGGCAAAAGTTCATCATATGCGCTTACACACATGCCACGCCAAGCGACACGCCACGCCACGCCACGCCAAGCAAGGAATTATTATTCCGCACCTAATCACGCCACAAGCTTAAGTAGGACCCAAGCCACTCAAATACCCGGGGCTTGCTTGAGTGGGTTGTGGTATGGATGGTAATAAATCAGCATGAGGCCCATTGATGAGCCGAGAAATTGAAGTCTTAGGTTGCTCGGGAGCCTCGGGACTCAAGCCCATTTCTTAGGCCCAAACATATGGGTGAGCACAAAAAGAGGAAATAGCCCATTAACTTAACCAAATTAGCCCAACACCTCAACAAAAATAGTCCAATTGACCAACAAAATATCTGAAAATCTCCAGCACATGGTTGGAGACAAAACCATGACAAAAGCCAAAGGCCACTTACATCTGCAGGCTGCTGGAATCTTCAGCACATGGGAGGGAACAAGTTTCAAGCAAAAAACATCCAAAAACCAAGGGATACTTGAGCAAAACACCCTTCAAACCGGTGAACATACCCATTTCTTTCCCTCATCAAACCTAGCTTTGGAAGAAGGAAGAAAAGAAGGAAAAAAGATGGCTGAAAATATAAGTTATCCACTGAGACAGCTGCAGGAAAGGGCCTTGAGCACCCAAAAATCTCTGATTTTGTGCAAATGGGCAGAGTGGGTTTCACCAAAATATGATGATTGAAGAGATGAGGGGAGAAAGTAAGGGAAAGACTTGGCCAAATCAAATAGAAACCATTAGGTTTTCTTGGAAAATGATAGCTTCCAGCGCCTATAAAAAAAGGCATTTCCTACCCATCATCAGAACTCAAATTTAGATAGCAAGCTTTCTCTCTTACCTGCAAAAAAACCCAGTAATTCCGTGCACTATTCACCCTTATACTCCATTTTCCTCTTCTGGCAGACCACTTTCATATCTGTCAGAAGCTTTGTCAAGCTGCCGGAAGAACATTGTTGTTTCTTTCTCTCTTCTCAGCCAAATCAGCCTGCAAACCTCTTCTTCCTCACCTTAAACACTCCCCTTTCTCCCTAGGAAGCCATATTTTCCTCTTTGGTGCTAAACTCATGCTGATTTTGCTTTCATGCCACAAGCCTCTCATGCCAAGCGAGAAAATTTATCTGTAAGCATCAAGAAATCATCTATAAGCTGCTGTTGTTTTGGTTGGTGAAGGTAACCAAGATGCTTTCTAAGGCTCTACTGCCCTTTCGAAGCATTTTTGGGGCTTGATTTTCGAACTCAGACAAAATCAATAAACCAGAGAAAATAAAGAGATAAGAACATTTCGTCTTTCTTGTGTTTTTTTTCTTTTCTTTTGTTGGCTATCTACTTTGCAAAAACAAGCATAATAAGAGTTACTGACATGTGCCTTTTGCTTGTGTCTTAGATCTCCATTCTCAAGCAAAACCAAGTCTTGTACAAGGGCGGGGGGCTTAAGCAAATCCATCATTCATGCCATTAAAGCGAACTACACATGCAAACTCCAAATAATACTTGGGGGCTTCCGTAAGCTAATAAAACAAAAAAAATGACTGACTGGGGGCTTCCTGCCAATTGAAGAAAAAAAAGGTCAAGCACAAGCACTTCAAAGTTTCTCATGCTAAACTAAGCTATACCTCAGTTCCAAGAGATGTGCGATTCAACATTATTCACATCTTCAACCAAGTCCAAGCTATATACATTCATTCATCATTGTTTCCATCATTTGCATTTTTTTTTCTCAAACCTTCTTAACCCCTGCCCGATTTCAATCCATCCTTACAACAATTAAACAACCTCATTGCACCTCTAAAAGAACACTCAAAGCAGCCTCAACGACTAGCTTGTTTTTCTCATGCTTTGGAACCTATAAATCAAGTCGGAAAAAAGATACAGACATTGGAGAGGTACTCGTGAAAATAAAACAGAGGTGCTGGAAGCATATTTTCCTACATTCATCCATTCTCCCACAGCAACAGTTCAACAAACTCATCACATCTCTGGAAGAAAACTCAAAACAGCCTCAACAACTAGCTTGTTCTCTTTCTCACCCAAAGTCCCTCCGGTCAAGCAATTCAAATCTTTCATAAGCCTTCATATTGCAAGTCAAGATGAAAAACTCACCTTTATTCTATCAAGTTCCTAGCAAATCAGTAAGAAGATGACATTCCTCGTGCTTTGGAACCTCTCAATCAAGCCTGAAAAAGAAACAAGGGAGTAAATTGGCCAGATTAGGTACCGGAAGGGAACTCGTAAACGAAAAGGGGGTGCTGGAAGCATAATTTTTTTCCAAAGACAAGTTGCAAGAGACCAAAACTCACTTTCATGCTAGAAAATTAGACTTCTCATGCCTTTTCATGCTTTGGAGCTTCTAAACAAGAGAATACGTTAGCCAAAATCAGACGCCAGAAAGGTCTCATACACAAACGGAGGCACCGGAAGCATAAATTTTCTCAAAGTGCAAGCAAACTCATCTATTAAGCATTTGACAAAGTTCACAGAGTGTGATACCAATCCACATGCCAAGAAATTTCATTTCATTCAAGCATTCCAAGCAATTCGGGCATTTCAAGGAAATTGAAGAACTCATGCTCTTACGACAATACCTTTCAACATCATGCTCTCACGACAATATTGCTCAAGAACATGCTCTAGAAATACTCATATCAGCACTCAAGGCCAACAGAAAGGACATGCTAAATTCCCAAGCAAAAGCAACATGCCAAGCAAAGCTTATACACAAGCTTTCCAACCATCCTAGCTAGAACATCCCACATTTAGAAAATCACTATAAATCAAGCTTACAACCAACAAATCCCAGACTTTCCAGATTAGAACTAGACATATCAAGCTTCATTTTCCCAAAATTTCGTTGCATTTCGAGCTAGGGAAGCATGTCAAACAGATTCCTAAAACAGCCCATGCAGCAGAAACTGCACAGCTCCAGCAGCTTAACCCTTACTTTGAAATTTCACCGAAAATTCATTTTTTCTTCAAGTGACGCAAGACCAATTCCAACATAACCATTGAGAAGTCCATTTTTATGTCTCAAAAGCTCCAACTCAGATTGGAAAAGAAACATTTCAAAAGTTCAAAAAACAGCCAGCAAGCTACTTTGAGATATTTTGACAAACACTTGGCATGCGTACCCAAGTGAGCTTGCATGACTCTTATTTATCACTAAGCTAGAATCCTAAACCAAAAGCTCAACCTTAGAATTCAATTTATAGTTCACAAATGTTGGGAAATACAGAGGAACTCAATCATTCAAGACAAGCATGCAACAAAGGCATCAACATCAACTCATGAACATGCTTAAGAAAAATGGAGGCAGAGAGCACTAGAATGGGTGGATGATCCTCAATTTTGGATATGTTATAAACAACATAATTTTGAGAAAGTTTTGTGAAGCAAGCGCCATCATCCGAGCATCATAAGTTAAAGACACATGCAGAAGCAAAATCTGCAAAAAATCACCAGCCATGGATGAATCCAGAAGTTGCAAACCAGCTTTAAGGTATCAGAAAAATTCGAAAAATTCTACAAATTTTACAGGCTATAGTACTCGAGCAGATGAACAACTTTCATCAAGGGAGTTTTCTAATCCGAGTTTCCAAAATATGACTTATGTACTGATGCACAATACCCACGGGTTTGGGTCTTGAAGAAGAAGGAGGAGAATGAGAAAATAAAGTATGCCATGCCAAATGAAAGGAAAAAAGAGCAGCTACTTGCAAATAAAAAAGGGAGTTTCACTAAAACACCCAAAATGGGAGCTGAAATTATAAAAAAACCCAACACTCAAAACACTTTATAAACACACCCAAAACCCATCATTACACACACTCAAAACCCATTTATAAACACACCCAAAAAATATACAATTGTTGACTTTGGGGTTGATTTTGGGTGTGTTTCTATGTTTAAATAGTGTTTGGGTTTTTTTATAAATACATGTTTAGAATTGGGTTTATTTATAAATTTGTAAATAAAAAATTCAAAAGGAAGGGGCAACACAATTTTGCCCACGTGAAGGCCAAGCCAGTCAAGGGGATAACGGCCCCATCTCTCTTATGAGCTCTCAAGCCCGCATCTCTTCTTCAACCCACCATGCATCAATACGAGCATTTGTGAATCAATCCACACAAACCATGCAACTCAAGCATTTCACTTGATGCAATCATTTCAAGCAAACCAAACTAGATATCACATATCAAGCTTTTCAAGCAAGACAGTCATCATAAAAATGACAATGTTAGAACTTGGCAGTTCTAGCTGCTGAAAGCACAGAGAAGAAGCCATGCTATCACCATATAATGCCAAATTGTCACAATTGCAACGAAAAGATACCTCAAGTTCATCACGCCAAGCTATATCTTGATTCAACTCAATCGTTGGATTATCCACATCCTCATAACGAGTCCAAGCTAATCATGCCAAGCCAAGTCACGTTTTTTCTAGCACATATTCCATGCCAAACAAAACAGTTTCCAGCACCTGTCATGTTTCAAATATCCTTCCAACACATGCCATGTTTTCAAACATCCTTCCAACACATGCCCTATTTCAAACACCTTGCCAGCACCTGCTCTATTTCAAATATCCTTCCAGTACATGCCAATGCCAAACATCCAAGCATACAAGCCAAAATTAAGCGTACACGCCAATGCCAAGCATCCAAGCATACAAGCCAAAATCAAGCATACACGCCAATACCAAGCATCAAGCCAAAATCAAGTATACAGACCAATGCTAAGCATCAAGCCAAATACCAAATATACAAGTCAAAGCCAAGCATGCAAGCCAAAATCAAGCATACATAACTAATATTAGATACACAAGTCAATGCAACTCTTGCAAACCACAATCATGCAAAATCAAGCCTCTCTAATCACTCAAGCAAATAAATCACGCAAGCTAAGTAGTTATCTTGAGCTAATTCACCAAGCATTTTCTTATATATCATGCCACCAAATAGGTCAACTCTTGGTAACTCTAGTAAGTGACCTCCAAAATTACAGTGTCTAGGAAAGTTCTTCAAGGCAACGCCCTCCGTGTTTAAGAAGGATTGGGTTTTAAGTGGGACCATTGCTACCCCTCCAACCTTCCCGGAAAAGACTTGGCTGTAATTTTAAGAGACCCTTAACTGGTCATCCTTGAGTTGCTCCTAAACCCATGCCATTGCAATTTATTTTGGGCTGGAAATTGATTATTTGGACAATTTCAATACATATTCATGGCCCCAATAATCAAGGGGGCTAATGTTGAGGCCCAAAAAATCCACGCTTCGGGCCAAATAAATTCTCGGCCCAATGCGATACCTTACCGAGAAGAAACCCGATTTGGGCACGCGAAAGTTCATCATATGCGCTTGCACACATGCCACGCCAAGCGGCACGCCACACCACGCCGCGCCAAGCATGGAATTATTATTCCGCACCTAATCACGCCAAAAGCTTAAGTGGGCCCCAAGTCACTCAAATACCCGGGGCTTGCTTGAGTGGGTTGTAGTATGGATGATAACAAATCAACATGAGGCCCATTAATGGGCCGAGAAATGGAAGTCTTAGGTTGCTTGGGAGCCTCGGTACTCAAGCCCATTTTTTCGGCCCAAACATATGGGTGAGCACAAAAGAGGAAATAGCTCATTAGCTTAACCAAATTAGCCCAACACCTCAACAAAAATAGTCCAATTGACCAACAAAATATCTGAAAATCTCCAGCACATGGTTGGAGACAAAACCATGACAAAAGCCAAAGGCCACTCACACCTGCAGGCTGCTGGAATCTTCAACACATGGGAGGGAACAAGTTTCAAGTAAAAAAATCCAAAAACCAAGGGATACTTGAGCAAAACACCCTTTAAACCAGTGTACATACCCATTTCTTTCCCTCATCAAACCTAGCTTTGGAAGAAGGAAGAAAAGAAGGAAAAAAGATGGCTGAAAATATAAGTTATCCACTGAGACAGCTGCGGGAAAGGGCCTTGAGCACCCAAAAATCTCTGATTTTGTGCAAATGGGCAGAGTGGGTTTCACCAAAATATGATGATTGAAGAGATGAGGGGAGAAAGGAAGGGAAAGACTTGGCCAAATCAAATAGAAACCATTAGGTTTTCTTGGAAAATGATAGCTTCCAGCGCCTATAAAAAAAGGCATTTCCTACGCATCATCATAACTCAGATTTAGAGAGCAAGCTTTCTCTCTTACCTGCAAAAAAACCTAGCAATTTTGTGCACTATTCACCCTTCTCCATTTTCCTCTTCTGGCATACCACTTTCATATCTGTCAGAAGCTTTGTCAAGCTACCGGAAGAACATTGTTCTTTCTTTTTCTCTTCTCAGCCAAATCAGCTTGCAAACCTCTTCTTCCTCACTTTAAACACTCCCCTTTCTCCCTACGAAGCCATATTTTCCTCTTTAATGCTAAACTCATGCTGATTTTGCTTCCATGCCACAAGCCTCTCATGCCAAGCTAAAAAATTTATCTGTAAGCATTAAGAAATCATTTGTAAGCTGCTGTTGTTTTGGTTGGTGAAGGTAACCAAGATGCTTCCTAAGGCTCTACTGCCCTTTCGAAGCATTTTTGGGGCTTGATTTTCGAACTCAAACAAAGGGGGACAATTTCATCAATCTGCCCTTTATGGCAGCCCAGCCCGTTTTAACTGCCGGAAGAAAAAACCCCCTACACTCGGCTTACGCACATGTGTAATTCCACCTTTTGTACTTAATGAACTTTTCTTTTCCTTGTTTATTCTCGTCCGTGTCTCTAAGTCTTTAATCATTGCACCTTCAGTTATTGTTGTTCTTTGTTATATTGTTAGGAAAGGCCTTTGGTCGGCTCTACTCACACAAATTTTGCACATTGCATGTTCACCAAATCCAAATTGCAAACAAATAAACAACACAACCACAATCACATTCAGTGCCAAATCAAGACTTAATTATACAAAAACGCAAAGCACGTTCACATTCATCGAGCTGACTAGCGGCCTGTCTCGGTGGTTCCAAAATACTTTACGAGTCTTACAAAAATAGAAATAGGGCATCTACTCTAGTCTTCTCTTGCTTCTTCCGATGTAGTTCCTGCCGCCTCATGCCCTGGCGCCTCGGTCCATGGGGTCGGTTCGGCAACAGACTCTATTGGTTCAGCAGCCGTATCACCTCATTGGGCTACTGTTTCAGCCCCCTGATTTGCCACCTTGGTACCCAACACTACCACCACTTTAATTTCTCCATGCTCACCTTGCTCTACGCCGACCTCCTCTGCTTCCTCATCCAAGAAGCTCCAGTCCAGGGAGGGATATTTGTCCCCAACTTTTTCAATCATATCGAAGTATCCCTCGACCCTCTGACCGTTCAGCTTCTCTTGGTACTCCGCCGAGTTGAGGTAGTCATTCACCGCATCGTCATAGCACGTTTGCAGTTCGGCTACAAATGTCTCGACCTTCTACTTCGATTCACTCAGCTCGGCCTTTGCCGCCGACAAGTTCACACTCACGACTCGCTTCTCCTCGACCACTTTATTCACTGCCGATCGTAGCTCGGCACTCTTCCTCATCTTTGCCTCTAGCCGACTCTGTACGAGCAACAACTCCTCTTCCATCTTGGCTTTTTCGCCAATGGTCCTGCTCAGCTCAGCAGTAGTGACAGCTTGCTCATCCCTTTTCTCGTGGTCAAATTCGCTGTGCGCAGCCACGTTCTGGGCAGCAATAAAGAGCTTCAAGGTAGCCTACAACGACAATCCTCCTCATAATAGAAACGACTACATTCAAAGAAGCGTACACACAACCTGGTCAGAACATATTACCTTCATCTGGTCCTCTAATGCTGCCATCGTCATCCCGCTATATCCCATCTCCTCGGTGAATAGGCCTTCCACGACCTCTACCTTCAACATTCTCTTGATGGCCTCTTGGTACGAGCTGAGCACTAGTTCCGTATCTACCCAGGGCTCCAGCTGGCCAGCTACCAAGTCTACACTTGCTCTCCTAGCCTCAAGGACCAATGCGATTATCGGCCTCTTGCCTGCGTCCCGCCTCGGCTCCTCTTCCACTCGTCTTTTCCCAACATCCCTTACTAGTGGCTCATCGGCTCACCTTTTATGCTCGACCCGGGCAGCACCCCCGACTGCGCCAGTTATGCCGGTTACCTAGCTCCGAGCCACAGACATGTGGGGTGAACCACGGGGCTGTTGCGACCTACTAGCCGACCCGCTCGATAGCCCCTTCTTGGCCATCTTCATCAATTTCGCATGCATGCTCGGGTCGTTCTGATTTGGCCTCATCACTACGGGAGCAGTGGTGTTATGGCAGTTATTGCATCACAATCATTTATTAAAAATAAAAAATAAAAAAATAAAAAAACCCTAACAGGCGAGCCGAGTGAACCTACCTACTGAACCGCTTACACCTTCACTTGCCAGCAGTATGTTCGCTGCCCTCTCCGTGCTCAGTAATGCAAGCACTTGGTCCACTTGTTTCTGCTCGGCAGCTGTCAAATCGGCTCGCTCCAACTCCACTATGGATAAACCATATGTTAAACTCTTTTCCAATCTGCCACAGGGCCCCCATCACCCAAAAAAAAAACAAAAACAAAAACAAAAACTCCAGAGACACAGGACCCGACGAACATAAACACAACAAGGGAATACAAGACTTCATAGGACTTGGCACTATAATCGGACCTGGCATTCTAAACCGCCTATGTATTTTTCATCGCCTCTACTCTGCCTCTGATGCGTAGAACCAGTGTGGTTTCCACGTCTTTTGGGATGATGGGTTGCTTTCAATAATCTTCCCCACTGCACTCTGGAGGTAGCAAAAGCCGATTTGATGCGAACTCCTCTTTAGTAAGAAACAGTGTAGGATCTGGTTTATGGTCGGCTCTGACCCATACACCCGCCGCCACAGCGCTTGGACACTTATCGTTGTCCTATATACATTGGGGTTCATTTGATGCGGGGCCACACTGAGCCGAGCCATCCACTTCTGGAGAAACGACGATAACGGCAACCGTACACCTTGCTTGAGCATATCAGCACATAGGGTTACCCAACCTAAGGTAGTGTGCTCGACTTTTCGTTCTCTGTGGGGGGCTCTCAGCTTCACACTGCTCGGAATGGCATACTCATCTCTCAACCATTCCAATTTTTATTAAGTCATTGTGCTCAGATGCTTATCCGCTGACCATCCTTCTTCAGCCTCGTTTGTGCTCATGTCTCCTCCTTCTGACTCACCCGAGCCCGCTCTTGCCACATCCCTTCCCTCTCTCGACTCCTCCTCACCCCCTTTTTCAACAACCTCTCGATACTCAAAGTTCCTACCTAGCCTAATAGGCATATCCTCACCTATCTGGTCGGCTGCTTCAAACATCTGTTCTACCACTTCCTCATCTTTCATATCATCTCTAAACGCCGACTTGCTGCTCGGCATTTCTTGCGAGTCAGATAGGTCTGATCGGCTCGACATCCTTTCTACTGCTTCCCACACTTCAAACACAACTAAAGATGGGTAGGGACGGAATCTAAGCATCAAATCATACTAAACCAAGCAAAATGGATGAACCCAGACACACCGAACCCAGAAAAACAAAAAATAATGCATGGGATTTTGGGAAAGAAAGAAGGAAGAGGACGGAAATGCAGGAAACAAAGTAGAAAACAGAATAAAACACCTTATCAGCACGATTCCTCCGCCTTTCGTCTACACAAGCGTCCTGGTATACAATTGATCGGAGCATTTTTTCGAGCTCTCACGCCGGCAGAAATGGAGACCAAATGGAACACACGACTGCCTTCTCTTCCATTTATATCGACCACCCGATCATCTCCACCGTCCATCTTGTGCTCACCCCGGCTATGATGCTTACACGTGGCCGCATCACACTGGCTATCAATTGGAGGGACGAAAATGTATCGACGCGACCCTTCGATGTCAGGGACCATTAAATGCTTCTCTGTTCGGCCATCCCCCTTGGGCCACATCACATCTACTCAAGTGCCTCATATTTTAAAAACTGGCGCCATCATAAATTGGTATTCCAATGAGCCTACTCGACTGCGGATTTGGGGGGCTGCATCCACTGACCCTAGCTGAAAATATCACGAAGGGCTCGGCTCACGATAAAAAGAGGGAAATCAAACAACTCCCCACCCAAGGTCGGCTCCTTGAGTTAAGGAGTTAGGGGCTACTGTTGATAGCTCATACTATCACTGTGAGCTGAGCCCCTCGAAAGACAGCTTGTGTACCGAGTAACCGACAAAGAACCCTTCGAGAAGAATGTGACAGATCAGAATGAGACTAGTGGTCGGGTGTTCATAGACCGACCCGACCATTGTATCACCATATCTTAAAGAGTTGCATTAAAAGCCTAGTTGAGTACGAAGGCTGGTTAAATGCGCTTCCCATCCTCAAATAGATGTCTCCATATCCATTAAATCTCAGAGTGAACATATAAGTGATGGAAAGAGATCATTTATTGCATCTCCCATCCTTGATAGCTTGTCACTTCACCACCTGACCTCTGACTAGCTTTGTGGTTATCAGAAGCAGAACATTCAATGCAACTGAGGTGAGGGGAACATGAGATAAATATCTTCTCTACAAATATCTTGATCCCCCTCTCCCTATAAATACCCTTCACCTACACCAAGACAAAGGTAATAACTCTTCATGTAGTAAAAGCCTTGTATCCATTTTCTTTCAAACACAAGTTAGTTTCTGACTTAACCATTGGAGAGGGTTAGGCTGGAATCAACCCCAGTTTACCCTTAATTCTGATATCGTTTCAAGTGCGCAGATCATCTTTCGGAGGCTGTTCATACTCGAAAGCCCAGTACGGGTCCAAGCTCCCGGATAAAGCCCCAGTTAATTATACGAGAAGGATACACGGTTTACAATGTCAAACAACACTTTTTTTTTTCAAAAACTTAAAAAGGTAAAAAGGTAAATGGCATCCAAATATAATTTTGGCTGTAATTTTAGCAGCACCAACTTGTTTATTCCAACTTTTTAAAGTAGATATTTAAGTTGAGTGATAGAATTGGACAAAACTATCTTATTATAAATTATATTGTATTATATGTTGGCTTTACCTGGGAGTTACACGAGTACACTTCACCATGGCATAGATTTTATATAAGAAGCATGAGGTGGATGTTGGTTAAGTAGGAGGTGGCTTTAGAAGTTGGTGTTGGCATCATTTTACATGCAATCAAGCTTGAGCTGGCTTTCCAAGTATGAGCTGTTGATTCTAAGGGACAATTAGCTAAGGTTGGAGTTCAGCTTATCATCAATTGCCGCACACCTCACCAATTAGATGTCAAGAGTTGCCGCCTATGAATAAAAAAAAAAAAAAAAAAAAAAAAAAAAAACACACTATTACATATGCCTTATTTATAGGCTTTACAACACTACTTGGTCTAAAAATAAACTAATTAATTATAAAATAAATTAATTACAAGCCAATTGTTTCTAATTATAAAAATCACAAATAAATAATAAAAGATATTATAAAACTACCTAAATAAAGAAATAACTAATTAAATGATAAATATCTCTCTTGATTCAACCTTATGCTCCTGCATCATAGCTGAACCTTAAACCTATTATAGGAAGGAATCCCAAAAAGAATAGAAAAAAATAAATAAATAAACATTAACAACTCATCAAAACGGAAAAAGAAACTGAAAATCGCAATGTCCCCTCGAGCGCCAAGGCACAAACCAAAATCCACTCAAGCGGCCCTGTGTTCAAATGGTGCAAAAGCATACGCAAGTCTTCACATTTTCCACCTCGAAATCATCTTTTGCACTTCTAGGTTTTAATTTTGGGACTTAAGGAGTAGAAACTGTAATAAATGTTGATGCTTCTTGGGAGAAAGGTTCGAAGGTAGCAGGTTTGGGTGTGGTGGTTCGGGACTCAAATGCTGTATGTTTGGGCGGCAGCTGTAAAACTAGACTAGCAGCATCGGCTATTGAGGCGGAGGCTCACGCAGCTTTGAGTGGAGTTTATTTAGCTACTCAAATGGGGATATCACATGCGGTTTTCGAATCTGACTCAAAGGAGCTGGTCCAATCTGTCAAAGGCCATATTCTGAGGAGTAGATGGACTATCTTCCCCATTTTCTTTTGCTAGGCCCATAGCTAAAAAACCTACTTTCTTACGATTACGAGGTTCATTCGAATATGAAATCCAATCCTGGAAATACAGCATCCCACTTTTTTTTACTACCCAAGGCTTCGATACATTTCGAAATCGAGAAATTTCTACTGGAGCGGGTGCTATCCGAGAACAGCAATTCGAAGAGCCTGCAGTGGTTTCAGATCGTACTCTTGGAACTGGGTGCCCCGTGGTGCAAACAAAGCAGCAGATGCTGCAGCTTCTCAAGCTAAAAGGAGGATGTGTGATGAGGTTTGGGAAGCCAGCCTCCCATCCTCTTTGGTCTTTGTGTTGCAAGCTGATGGGCTCCCATGTCCCCCTACAATGTGAGCACTGGCTGTTAGAGGCGGACACGCTCCCTATTTGGGAGGTGTAATAGGTTTGGCCTCTAACAAAATCTGTGTTTGTTTTGCTGTAGCTTGTTTTTTCTTCTATTGTTGCTGTGGCTGCTTTAGTTTAGCAGTAGCTTGTTTTTCTCCTTTCTTTGCTGGCTGTTGGTAGCTTTACTTCTCATTTGTGGCTGTAGGTAGCCTAGTCCTATGTTTGTACTTCTCTTTCGTTTGAAAGAATGAAACTTACCCAAAAAAAAAAAAAAAAAAAAAAAAAAAAAAAAAAAAAAAAAAAAGAAAAAAATGAAAAATGAGTATATCCAAAATAGAATAAATTGAAAAAAAATTAAAAGCAAAAATATCCAGAAATAGGAATTAGTTGTAAATGTAAAGCTTAATTACTGTAATACCCCTTGAAATTATGGTCTAATTACTGTAATACCCCTTGAAACTATAGTCAAATCCTACGTTGACGCCAAAAAGCCACGTTGTGTCATTGCCCATGCCTAAATTTATTTAATAACGTTTGTTATAATAACGTTTGTTATAAAAGAAGTGCGGAGAAAGGGAGAAAAACATGGGGAAAGGGAAGACTTGCCAGCATCCTCAACCTTATTCAAGCAAATTAGCAGAGCATTAATATGTGAAATTCATAGGGATCCCATGGATCAAAGGGCTGCCTTCCACTACTTGTCCCTTGAGCTTACTCGAGCATTCGACAGAAATCAAGACCAGGTCAAGAAAGAAAAGTCTAATATTAACATTTTGCGGCAGAACATTTATACAAAGACTTACTTGTGATGTTTTTGACTTGACAGAAACCTTTCAACAAGGAAAGAAACAGAGCCAGCAATGTCAGTAAAACAAAACTTGGACAGAAACAGAGCCAGCAATACCAGAATAATAATAATTACATATAATATCACATGTTGATCGTCCATCCTATCCGCTGAAGTTTTTGGTGACTCTTGTGAATTGGGACCTTCCAGTGACCCAGCAGGAAACTTTTCCTTTCTCTTTCGCAAATGGATTCTTCGGTTTGCAGTACCTTGGAAAGGAATTGCTTCTGAATTACAAATGGCTTGCATAGGCTGGTGAGAATTTTGTTCGTCCTCGGACTTATTGGCAAGAACTGGAAGTGTGTCAGCAGACGCAGACACTGAAACTTCATCTAGTTTGATGATATCATCATTCAGTATATCCGCATAAAAGTCATCATCATAAGAACCCTGCAATTTGTAATTCACATGGATCATAATTCAAGAGTTGGACATACAATGGACTACCATATAGACATAGAGTTCAAAACTGCCAACAGTCATGCAAAGTTTCTTGGACCGCTGATTATCTTTCACAGAACAAAAGTATGGTAAAAGTAACAGAAGAGCAAGTATTGTTTATAACCCCAAGACAATGACTCGCACTTCTTATGTAATACATATAAAAAATCACTTCTGATACAATGATGAATTGCCTATCCATCTTGCAGGTGGTCATCCCCACCCTCCAAGGCCCAACCAATACTATTTGTACTTCCCAACTTGAATAATATACTATCTACACACTACACACGATGGGTTGACTTGACTGTATGACAAAACTGCACATTTAGAGAGTTATTAATTAAATAAGAGATTGAAAATCGAGAATTCCATTGGCAACTGGTGAGAAGAGAAAGCCTGAGTTCTGAGACACGAGACACAAATAAGAAATTAAATTGGCAAAACACTGGGAGAAGTCGGGTAGAAATAACATTCTTTTAACTTTATTAATCTCAATTCTCTTTTATGATTTTCCCTTAATATTTCTTACAAACTAATTCTAAAAGAAATAATATTTCATACGCTTTTAATTATATTGTTACCATAATGCATGCCAAAATATTTTTATAACCCCTCGTAAAACTTGTGATCAATAGCTTTGAATATTTTATTAATTTTTTTCCTTTGTTTTTGTAGTGGCATAACTACCTGACACAACTAAACTGTGTCACATAACCACCTGACAAAAAACTAGGTGTTGGCTATACCTAAGCTCCTAAAATTTATAAATGTACTACCTGATATGGTTTTTTCTGGTAAACGATACTCACCTGATATTGTTAGTGCTATTCAAAATCATGCACCTGTGTGTAAACTGCAACTTTGCAGGTGGGCTACTGATTTCATCTAAAATAAGATGGCCGTAGAAATAAAAAATAAAAGAAAGAAGGATATGGTAGACAAGACGAACCCACCTTCTGGTGGCCAGAAGATTCTGTCTGTGTAACCTCTGTTGTCTGTTTTTGGTTGGATTCAGATGCAGAATCAATTTGCTCAATAGAATGAGAATCATGACTGCTAGTAGACTTCTTCGAAAAGCATTCAACTGGCTTATCATGGTCAATACCAACTTCTGAGACAGCATTTTCACTATTATGCACAGTTGATAAAGGATTTCGACTTGAAGAACCTCCATTTGTGGTGTCATTTAAATGGAAATCACTATTCTTCCGGAGGCGGCAAACAACAATAGAATCCTGCAGCACAAGAAGCAGGCAGAATATTTAAGAGAGAAAAAAATCAGAAAGTGCTTGCATACTAAAATGAACTATTGAATGTGCAGATGTAACAAGAGACTATATAAATACAACCCACATATGCAGCATGTAAATAATCTTGAACCAATTCAAGATGGTCTAGCAGGTGAATCTTTGTGGCTAAACATTTCAGTAACTTCTGATAAGTAATTTACTTTAAAGAAACAAATTCTAAGGAATATGAAGGTATTGGCAGTAAGGAGATGAGGGCGGTTATTCTCAAGAACAACGAATAACGTTGATTGAATCAAGTAATAGCAGCAATCAATCTATAGTCTTCTAAATCACATGGACTTTGTTTTTTCCTTAAATGGAGTGGAAGTCATTTTCATATGAAACATTTCTCGCCAATCACCCCCATTTTTGCATTTGCCAACCACACTGCGTGACTAAGATTATGAAAGTACTATTACTTGAGAGAATGATAGAGTAATGCACTTGTGACATTCATGGACAACTGAAAAATGGTTCCAGACCCAAAAAAAAAAAAATTCCAAATGAAAAGTGGTTCTCTTACAAATGGTATTAATTTAATCTTCCCTTTCCCAGAAGAATATACATCTGGTGATAGTTCAAACCCAGTAACTAACAGATGACATTTTGAACTAATATTGAAAAAAGTTACCTGGGACTTGTCATTCATGCAGTATTCGTGCATAATCCATTCTGTCCTTTCCCCTTTTGGTGCACGACCCATGTGGAACACAAGTGTCCTCTTTGTACCAATTACATTAGAAGTTGACTTTACGTTGCGTTCTTTACCTGTGGCTTTCCAATAACCAAATTCTGTTGCTCTTCTGCTTTGTGAGCCATTTGGGTACTTTCTTCCTCGTGGAGAAAAGAAGAACCACTCATTATCCGATTGAATAACAGATTTGGCTAGTTACACATGCACCAACTCTAATCAGATGTCAAATCCAGCAAAAAATTATTTGTTTACAAAGAGACTTGAACAAGTTTAGGTGATTGAACTCACCACACATAACTATATATGTATATACGTACTCAATGTCGCACACACATATACATAAGCAAATACCATGCGTAGTGTTAATCAGACACCAAATTCAGCAAAATTGAACCAGAATGCATATATGTACGTGCATAACCAAACAGAACCAACATGGCACTTCATAATTAAATTTTTATTAAAAGAAAAAGAAAAAGAAAAGTTTAATTTGTTTTACCCTGTCCAAGTAAAGCGTGATAATTTTTCTGGATCCTTTCAAATAAAACTATCTCTATCTCACTCTCTCTCTCTCTCTCTCTCTCTCTCTCTCATCAACTAATCAGTTAAATAAGGTTTTCATCTCCATTGGTTTCCAAATAGACTAAAACCTCTATTTCAATAACCATCTCCAAGCCAAATACAGTGAAAAGAAAAACATATTTGCAGTATTTGTCCTTTCAACTTTCGCTTACGTGCACCTCATCCTGCATGGAGAGAGGCGGAGAACTGTGAGCACATGCATGTTTGTGTTTACTAATCTGACTAGTTTTCCTCGACAAATTATTGCAAGCTAGCTCCAACAACAGTACTTTTTTTTGTCACATAAAATCGAATACCATATATAGGATCCATGCCATTCATATAAATAATTCACATCAGTAAAACATCCCTTCAACTAAATGTATCATGGTTCAAAGGTGCGGGCCTCCCTATGGTGGATGAGCCACACGCAAGCTCCAAGGGTTAGCTGTCCGGCTCAAAATGAAAAGAAACTAGTGGACCGTGCATGTTGACAAGGGTGGGGGCCAGCTAAGGCCCTTGGGTACACTAATACCTCTAAGTTTTGACCCATGTCTGTCGTTTCTCCCAGAATGTAATTGGATTCTTACAAGCAACAACTCTGTAACAAAATTGTCGACTCAATTCAACGCTGTCACTGTCAACATGCAATTACAAAAACAAAAACAAATACGTTTTCAGTGTTTCCTACAAAAACAGAAGAAGAAAAAAACAAATTTTGCAAATAAATTCAATCACTATTTCACTACACAAACAAAACAAAAATCAAAACTTGAGAAGGATAAAGATGAAAGAATTAGAAATGATCATGAATAAAAACCCAACAAACCTGGCAAGTCCCAGGGCTCGAAATTGCAAATATCAACTTCAGGAATGACCTCTACGCTCTTCCCAGGTTCAGGTCCTTCCAGCTTGTTCTTCAGGTAATAGGAAATCAGTTCCTCATCGGTGGGTGAAAACCTAAACCCAGGAAACATTGAAGAAGCCGCAATCGAAAGCTGAACCTCCTTCGAAACTGCGCCCATCTATGCTATGATTGTTTTTGGCTCTCTGCTGTTTGGTTGCTGAGAGACTGAGCTAAAGAGGAAGAGTTGAAAGGAAAGGAAAGGAAAGGAAAGGAATTGGATTTAACTGAGACTTGGACGTTTGATCAAATCTTATTTGGCTTTGTGCTATGCTTTGCTTTTTCTCGCCTTTTTCTCTTTCTCTCTCTTTCTTTTGCGTGTCGACGTTTGCTTTAGGCGGAGGGAAGGGCACGTTGGACAGGCGGAAGGTCACGTGATGGTCACGTGGAGAGCTCTGTTCGATAACTTTCTGCTTTATGTGGAGAGACTTGTGCGTGCCTATCTTCTGCCTATTTGGTACCAATACCATGCGCTCTGGCTGACAACGTGAAATATACATGGGTTTTATTGTTTTAAATAAATAAATAAAAAGTCTTCTTTGTTTTTCGATGAGAAAGGAGGATAATGTTGAAGAATATAAAGTTCAACATCGGAAACTTGACTAAATAAATTACAACTTATAATAAGTGGTTTCACTTCTAATAATACCGAGGCCTTTTGTGATAAAACCTCACGCCTACTGGGCTTCGTATGTGGTTAAGTTGGAAACAATATTTGTGTAACTAGTAGTGGGCCGCTGGCCCGTCTCTTTGAAATTTAACATGATATCAGAGCAGGTTGATTGATTGGGCCTAAATTGGCCCTTTACCCTTACCCAATATGTGGTGTTCACATGTTGAACTTGAATGTTTATCCATACCCTTTACCCAATACGTAGTGTTCACATGTTGGACTTGAATGATTGACTCTAATGTGGACTTGGCTCCACGTGTTGCCCACTATGTCGTTGTCTCATGTGAGGGAGCGTCTTGAAGAATATAAAGTCCCACATCGAAAACTTAACTAAATAAATTACAACTTATAATAAGTGATTCCACTCCTAATAATACTGATGCCTTTTGTGATAAAACCTCACACTTTACTGGACTTTGTAGGTGGTTAAGTTGAAGACAATATCGGTGTTGCTAGTAGTGGGCCACTGGCCCGTCTCTCTGAATTTAACAAATAAACCCCAAAGAACAAAGTCTTTTTTTTTTTGTCTGAATATAAACCATAAATTAAAAAAAAACTATATCTAGACTTGTTGTAGCTTGTTGAAAAGATCTAATGTATCAATGATATAATATAATTAATGACTAATTAAATGTTAGAGATTTCAATATATATATATATATATATTTGACACAAGTTTTAAATCCTTGGATTAGCCCACTATCAATGGATGTGATTAAACAAATTAATTATTTTATTCTTTAAATAAGCAATTATAGAAAATAAATTTTAATTGACTTTTTTATTTCTTCTCTCTTCATTTAATTAAGTTTTGATGGTTTATTGACACAAGGCACTTCTTCTTCTTCTTCTCTTCTTCGTGCCTTCTCATTAACACCACCTCCCTTCTTCTTCTTGCTTTTCTCAGTAACCCTGGAATCACAAACTAGCCATCCAATTTCAGCAAATCATTCCATCTAAATCACAAACTAGCAATTAATCCTTAGAGTTCAGATTTATAATGATAAATCATTGTTTTAATAATCTATACAACAAGTTGCAGAATAGATCACATTAATCTAGCCAATTTGTGGGCGTTGGAGAGAAACTGGGTTTTTGTTTTTGTTCAATCAAAATTACTTCAGAGTTAGGGAAGTAACGCGCCTTAGTTTTCATTCTCTTTATTTCCTATTTTGCTCTTGCCCTTTTTCCCTCTACATATCCGTGTCTCTCTCTTCTTCTCCATTCATTCATCTCCCCTCTACATCTTACACTTTCCCACCAATAATTCTTAGAAAAAAAAACAGAGAGAGAGAGAGAGAGCAACCAAACCGTAGAGAAGAAATATTGCAACAAATTTGGGCTTTTCTTTTAAATATTAAAATCCTATCTTCTCTTCAATATTGGTAGCTTGAGACAGATTTTCTATGTCATGGGAGAATGCTCGGTTGGTGCTGATGAAAATGGTAAGGGGAAGGTAATGGCGAGGTTTTGCAGGATATTAATTGAGAAGAGAGAAAATGATAAGAAAACAGAAGGGGGAAAGATAATGAGTGATTTTCGGGATTATCATAACTAATAAATAAAAATGAAATTTACTTGGCATTAGAGATTTAATTTAATTTAAGTAATGAATGAAACATAATCTCAACCATTCAATCCTTTCTAATCTAATGGTTGAAAATTTGTGAAAAAAATGTAGTGCCACGGATCCGCCCACATATATATATATATATATATATATGATTGATTGCATATATTTTTGATGAGTCGGTGGGTGTACTGTGAAACATAGTAATCCTTTGAAAAGTATCCTAACAATTGTGAAATTTAGGTATTGACAGTTATATTCAATATGAGGCATCTATCCATCGAAAGAGTGCTTTGGCACCTCTTCACCAAAATTAAATGGGTACTTTTGACACTCAATGTATAAAAATCCCACAACGTGGGACTTCTAAACACAACATAAATCAATCTCTCTCTAACTCTTCTTCTCAATATATCATACAATTTCCTTGTAGAAATTCTAAGGAAATTTCAGTTTATGCTAAACTCTATAATTCCAATATTTGTTTATCCTGAAAGTGATTTGTCTAGAATCCATTAGCAAACTCTATTGAGTGGAGGAAAATATCACTTTAAGGAAAACGTAGTAACGTGCCTCAAAGCTAAATTTTCTGTCTATTCTCAATTTAATTTCCAACAATCTTAAAGTGATATTTGTATGGAGAATATGTCAGAAATTATGGCTCTCTCTGCAATGAAAGATAGTTCTTTTTGGAAACTTGACCAGTTTTATGGAACCAATTTCATGCGCTGGAAGGACAAGATTCGCTGGATGCTGACTGCACTAAAAAATTGTTTATGTTCTTGATCCAAATTTGTAGCCAATTCCAAAACCCAATGCTGCAGATACTGAAAAAATTATTGCTGATGATAGAAAGAAGCACAAAGAAGATGAATTAATGTGCAGAGGACACATCTTAAACACATTATCTGATCGGTTGTATAATCTTTTTGCTGCTACTCAATCTTCAAGAGAAATCTAGACTGCTCTTGAAGAAAAGTACACATCAGAGAAGAAAGGTACTGATAAATTTCTTATGTTTAAATTCTATGAATTCACTATGACTTATGGAAAATCAATTGTGGACCAAGTTCAAGATTTACTTATATTGGTCACAAAGCTCCGTGAAGTCAAAATAATTGTTCCTGAGTCATTGCAAGTAGGAGCTATCATGTCAAAATTAGCCAATGGTTGGAACAATTATAGGAAGAAACTTTTGCATATGGCAGAAGATACGAGTCTCCAAGATCTTTTAAAGGGGATCCAAATTGAAGAGGAAACTCGAAATCGAGAGAAAGCTTTTTCCTCTGAAAACTTCCCCAAGGTTAATTATGCTGAAGGGAGTAGTACTACGTTCAAAAAGAACTTAAAAGTGAATAACACAGGGAAGTTTAAAAAGACTAAACCCAACACCAAGAGTGACAAGAAAGATGGAAATTGCCACCATTGTGGCAAGAAAGGCCACCTTATCCGTGATTGCAGGTTCAAGAAAAATGAGGATGCAAAATTAAACAATGCAAATTTGGTAGAGGAAAATTCTACTGAAGTAATAATTGCTATGGTCTCTAAGATGCAAATTGGCATGATCACTGAATTGAGCATGGCTGCAGCAACTAAAAGTTCAGATTGGTGGCTTGAATCTGGAGCTACCATCCAGGTTTGCAATGATAAAACACAATTCAAGACCCACACAACAGAATAGCATTCTCAAGAAGTGCTATTGGGCAACCATACTTCTACTACAGTCTAAGGAAAAGGAATGGTTGAACTCCAATTTACTTTTGAAAAAACAATAAACTTGACCAATGTTTTTCATGTCCCAGACATAAGGAAGAATCTTGTATCTGCAAATCTACTATGCAAGAATGGCATAAAAGTTGTTCTAGAGTCTGATAAACTCATATTTGTCAAAGAATGAAATGTTTGTTGGGAAGGGTTATTCATGTGATGGAATGTTCAAACTCAGTTTAATAAAAGTGAATTCTTCTATTTATATTGTTGACTCCTCTTATTTTTTATGGCATTCTAGGTTAGCACATTTAAATTACATATCTTTGAAATACTTGTATAAGCAAAATTTAATTTCTTGCAAAGAAGTTACATCTAGAAATTGTGAAACTTGTGCCCAATCTGAAATTACTAAGAAACCTTTGAAGATGGCAGAAACACAAAAATCTTAGACTTAGTATATTCTGCTATTTGTGAGTACAATGGAACTTTGACAAGAGGAGGAAAATGATATTTTATTACATTTATATATGACTGCTCTAGATTTTCTTATATATATTTGATTCCTAGCAAGGATGAAGCCTTTGAGTTTTTTAAAAGATATAAGGCTGAAGTTGAAAATCAAAAGGAAAAGAAAATTAAAATCCTTCATAGTGATAGAGGTGGTGAATATTTTTCACATGAGTTTTCTTTGTTTTGTGAAGAGCATGGTAACATCCATCAAAAAGCTGCATCTTATACACCACAACAAAATGCCTTAGCAGAGAGAATGAATAGAACATTGACTAATATAAGTGCTAATGTTCCTGTTTATTTGTGGGGTGAGCACTCCTTATTGCATGCTATATTCAAAATAGAATTACTTCTAAGAAGACACTTGTCTCCGAATGAAGTATGGAAGGGCAGAAAACCGAATCTAAATTATTTTAGAGTTTGGGGCTGTTTGGCTTTTTATAGAACTCATGATCCTAATAGATCAAAATTGGGTCCCTAGAGGTATAAAAAGTATCTTTGTGGGATATGAAAAAAACTCTAAGGCATATAGGTTGCTTGATGTAAACTCAAATATCATTGTTGAGTCTAGAGATGTAGAATTCTTTGAAGATAGATTCTACCATGACCCTTGTGGGAGCGATTTCTTCCCACGAGAATATTTGATTGAAAGATTCCCTTTTCTTCTTCGCCGCCTCTTTCTCCCTGCAAGATAGATCAAATAAGAGGACCACACCCGGGGGGTGTTGGCCAAAGGCTCTCCAAGTTAGTCCAATTGATTCATATAGAAAACAATAGCTAAATAGGGTACGTAGATATATGTGTAAGGTGTAAACCGGGTGGCTGAAGCCTTGTGTAAGAGGGAGAGAGAGTGTGGCGGCTAGGGTTTGTGAGAGATTATTTCTGCACTGGGTATCCAGCACTGACCCTAGGCTGGCCAGTGCGTTTGCATGTGCGTTCTCTGCCCAGGGTACTTGTTGGATGGTGAAGGTAGGAAACGCCTTCAATAGCTCTTGGACTTTGTCAAGGTACAAGATTATCCTTGAGTGCTTTGCCATGTATTCACCTGAGGCTTGATTCGTGATCAACTGGGAATCTGAGTAGATGGCTAGCTTCTTGATTGCAAGTTCCTTTGCCAAGCGCAGGTCGGCGAGCAATGCCTTGTATTTTGCCTCATTGTTCGAGGCCTGAAAGCCAAGAGTGATAGCTTGCTCCAATAGGGTTCCATCCGAGGTGATGATGACGACACCTGCTCTAGCTCTTTTTTAGTTCGACGCTCCGTCTACGCGCAACTGCCACATGTCTCTAGGTTGGCCAGGTTCAGCGGAGGTCCCATTTGCTTTCGAACTTTCATGCTTTTTATTGACCAGCTTCTCTTATTCGGCTGATGGGGTGAATTCTGCGATGAAGTCTACTAAAGCCTGGGCTTTTATTGCAGTTTTTGGCCAGTAAAGGAGGTCATACTGGCTTATCTCTATAGCATACTTCATGAGTCGCTAAAAAGTGTCAGGGCTGTGGAGGATTGGTCTCAAAGGAAAGTCAGTCATGACGAAGACTCGGTGAGCTTGGTAGTAGGGTCACAACTTTCTCGAGAAGACTACAAGGGCTAGAATGAGCTTTTCCAATTTTGGGTAGCTAGTCTCTGCATCAAGGAGAGCTTTTGATGTGTAGAATACAGAATGTTGGGCCCTCAGTTCTTCTCGGATAAGAGCTGAGCTGACGGCCGAGTTGGACACTGCTAAGTACATCACTAAACCAAACTATTGGAGTGTAAAATACCTTTGCAATGTTCACATGATGGAATGGACCAATGCAATATTCCTATCTCATCATATATATACGCAGGATCTGATGTGTAGTCATGCAACTTGATACAAGACATTAGGGGCAGGTAATCAATGGAACAATAACCAATGACAGCGTAAATATGGTTACCAGAATTGTTGCCATGGCAAGGGTTCAATCTCACCAGGCAACCATATCCGCAACCATATTTATCTCTTACGGTTGACGGTGGACAACTGAATAAGGGTGTGCGGCCTATGAATTGAAAGGGATAAGAACCATTACGGTAAAACAACTCCCTTGGCAAGCAACCATCATAAGCTCTTCCTCGAATTGCATGAGATCTGTAGTTAATATCATCAACAAGGAGCTTAGTTGATGATGCCATCTCGAGCATAGTCTCGTTGTATTCAGTGCAAGAAAGATCAAAGCCCCGGAAGCCGCAATGGATTGGCTGCCTACCTTTAAGTCGAAATGGGAATCGGATGGCTGGGCCGTCCGGGCGACATCTTGTTTCTCTGCAGTCTTCATGGCCGACTCCACCATTGACTCCTATTCCTATTACTACTACCACGGCCAACAACCATAAGAAATTCATGATGAGAACCCTTCCTAAGCAAATAAATCGAATTGCAAGTAGATGATATAAAATCAGTGGTCAGTACTTCAATTTTATTACTTCAACATGATATGGGCCCCACTCCATCTAGATGTTTGAGTCAATGGCGGGCGGTCATGACTCATGCAACCCCTCTTGTTTTTTTTATCTGATTATCTCTTTAAAGGTTTAAATTAACTGTATTAAATTGAAAATCTCTTTCTTCCGCTCTGACATAATGTCTAGAGGAAGTCCCCTATTTGCTGCTTACACAACGCTCCTCCTTCATCTTCTTCTTCTTCTTCCTTCCTCTTCTTCCCAAATAGCTTCCAATAATATTACAGGTAATAAAGTCCATGATAACTCGGATTGTACCTGTTCTTGTGGAAATATTAACATAAGCTCTCCATTCCGATTGAACGGAGACCCGCGGCAACACCGACAAAATGTTCGAGCTATCTTGTGAGGCAAAGTAAAATGGTAATACTGATCATGCAGTGCTATCCTTGTTTTCAGGAAAGTATTATGTACAAGCAATCAATTACAATGACTTCACAATCCGACTTATGGATGTTGGTGTTCACAAGATCAAGGACAACTACTTCTCCCACCCACTCTACTCCTTCACCCCCTTCAACTTTTCTGACTCTTGTTATAATCTTCCTTCTTATGAATCCTTTTCTGGTCTTTATAATGAATCCTTCCGATTAAGGAGTTCATCAATGTCTATAATCTTCCTGAGCTGTGAAAATCCAATGAATCCTTCCGATCTCATTGTTGAAACAGCTCCATGCATCAGTGGGGTCAACAATTACTCTTCTTCCAATTCTTCTTTCTCCAATTTAACAACATATTCTTATTTCATACAATTTCGGCTTGGGCGTCGCCATGTGTATGGCCCAAGGTCATACAATTTGGGGGACTCCTGCAAAATAACACTAATGGTTATGGTGTCCCCTTCAACTGAGGAGCACATGACGTCTTGCAAAGATATATATAATGAAATAGCGCATGGCTTTGAACTCTCATGGCTTCTTCATGCATGTTCAGAAAGTTGCCCATCATGGGAAATTTCTTGCTGGGAGAACTGCACCGGCACTGGAATTCAAAGTCCACGACCAGGTTAGACGATTGCCAAACCTTTAAATTATAAATTATATATTAAAGAATGCTTATTTACTGTAGTGCCTTCAGAAATTAAGGTCAAATATCAGTTTTACCCCTGAAAATCAAAGTGACCCAATGTGATGACTATGGTAGCATGTTGGACTGTAATTTCCAACAGTTACTAAGCTAATGTTACAGTTTTCTTTTCATAATTTGTGTATAATTTAGGCTTATTTATGGATATGCCCCCTATGCTTTCAAAATAGTCTCAGATTGCCACATGTTCTTTATGGAGGTTCAGATTTGGGAGAAAATGGGGAATTTAATTTGGGGATTTCATATTTGGGAGATCCCCACAACATTCAAACCATCCTTCTTCTCTCAAATCTGAAATCCCCAAATCAAATTCCTCATTTTCTCCCAAATCTGAACCTCTAGATTCCGAAATATGAAATTCCCTCAACCTAACATTCTTCTCCCAAATTCCCCCTTTTCTCAACCTGACTAAGCCTTCCTCTCTTTTGTTAAGAGATTGAAAAGAAGTGGGAGCCACATCAACTAACAGAACTTCTCTCAAATCTAATGGAATAGCTAACGTGATACACTTATTGAAAGTATAGGTGGTATATTGAGACATTTCAAAGAACAGGTGGTAATCTGAGACTATTTTCGTATCCATAAATAAGCCTATAATTTATGTTGGTCTAGCCAAAATTCTCTTTCTGCTAATGTTACTGTCTTCTTTCACAATGTAGTCCCTTGGTACGACAAGATCATAATGTTCATAATCAACAAAGTATGCGAGTGGATCCGTCAACTCTGTAAATAGACGTTTACTTTTCTTTGGCCTTTTCGCTAACGTATGTAAGGTCAAATAAAAATTTGACAGATCCATTTACTAAGGACTCTCTAAAGATATGGTAAAAAGTACATCTAGTGGAATGGGGTTGAAATCCTTTACTTAAATCACCAGTAATGGTAACCCAACTTTGCCTAGAACATCATTAAACCAAAGTTAAATGGGTAATAACAAGTTACTAATATGTGAATTGAATAAGCACTGAATAAATTTATACAGGATGCTCAGTGCATAGTGCTATGATAAAGAGGATGAGTTTATTAAACTCTTAGTGAGGTATGATTGTTTTTCATGTCCTTATTAGTAAGGACATATCATGAGTAACCTCACCTTTATAAATATAAGAAGTGGTGTCGCTTCTAACAAGAGTTTTTTGGGTGTTTCTCTTGTAAATATTTATGAAACCAGGAAGTAGCACACGGCCATAATAGTGCTTACTCAGTTCAGAATTTTTTACAAGGAAAGGTAAAATGGGCACACAGTTTAACGTATGGAAATGCCACCGTTGTCTCCATCAAATCTTTGAAACACTTACACTAATTGAAGGTTAAAATCGAAAGATACCTTCTTGTATACATGAACATGTAAGGATGATTTAATTGGTGTTTAAAGCATAGGCTTATTTGTTCAAATACCCAGTATGGTTTACAAAGTGTCTCAGATTGCCCAACTTTTGTAATAGCTCAAATTACTCCCTTAACTTCCATTTCGTTACTTACTAAGGTTGCCCCATGCCTTGAATTTTCAATGAAAAATCGTTATCTCGGCTGATGTGGCAGGGGTACTCAAATAATTTCATACAAGTGGCAAAAATTAATCAGAAATTGGCATATGACGTGACTATTGGTGGGACCCATGAGATAGTATGTCATACTGGGCTAGGGTTTCGAAAATTTTAGATTTGGGAAAGTGAAGAAATCGAATGGCTCAGATGTTCAAGCCAAAGGAATCTTCCATAAGGGTTCTTGGATTTTAGGTAGCCCATCTTTGAATAGGGTTTAGGAATCGCTTTTCTCTGTGTGTAGTGATTTCATGAGTGTAAAGTTCTATCTAGCAACAGTGAAGTGGTGCGAATATTTCAATTCAGTAAGAAATCATTGAATATTGGTTGGTGTTGGAATTTAAGGGTGCATAGTGAAGTAGTGCGAAAATGACTATGCTTAGATAAGCTAGAGATTGTTTATGTCCCATTCTTGTCTCTTCTTTATTCTTTCTCTGCTATATGCCTCTATCTTGTTTATGTCCTTTTTTGGTTGAATATGTCTTTTTTTGGCCTAACCTATCTTTTTTATGTTTCTTTCTCCTTCATGTGTGCTGGAATATGCGAACCATGTGGTCCTGGTTTCGTGGTCTTTGTGTTGTTTGTTGTTATATGAGTTTGTCAGTGTATGGGTTAAATAGTCATGGTTTTTGGGGGATGAATTAGGCTATGAATTTATCTATATTTAATTGAATAGCACAGGAAGTGCATTGACTAGTTATTAATGGGAAATTTTCTGTGCTTAAATTGACAGATGAAGATGGTGATGATCTGATCACATTTAAGATGTTCCATGGAGGTAAGCTTGTGTAGAAAGGGTCAAGTGAAAGTCAATGGTTTTACTTAGGTGGTTCTATAAGTTGGTTTGATTATTGTGAGGCTAATTACATGTCAATGTTAGAGATATGGGCGATAGCTAAGGATTTTGGATATAAAGACAGTGCGGAATTCTATGATATTGTTGCACAGATTAGGAAAGTTGTTCACATAGGATGCGATGATAGCCTGTTAGGGATTATGCGTACAGTTCCTAAGAGAAATAAGAGGGTTATTGTGTTATATTTGAATCATGAGGCTGAAAAACTTCAAATGAAGTGACATAATTAGAGGAACAATTGCAAAAGCTTGGTGATGTGCATGTTCAAGAGCTTGGTGATGTGCATGTGCAAGAGCAAGATGATGTGCATGTGCAAGAGCAAGATGATGTGCATGAGCAAGATGATGTGAATGTGCAAGAGGTTGGTAAGAGTTCTAGTTTTGAGGATAAGTATGCAACTGATCTAGACTTTATGCAAAATGATTATGCATAGTCTGAAGATGAAGAAGCTAACTTTGTGCAAAATGATTATGCATAGTCTGAAGATGAGGAAGCAAACACTGTTGATTATACAAAGGATGATATCTGGTTTGATGGTTATGTTGATGATATCACTGTTGATATGGATCCAAATGCTGAGGAAGATAATGACGGAGATGTCACTGGAGGCACTTACATGCCCAAATACATCTTTAGATGAAGATGAAGCAAGAAGGAAGATGAAAAGAATGCCAAAGAGTTTGGATTTTAGGCATGAAATTGACATGAAGAACCCAATATTCACACTTGGGTTAAGGTTTCCTACTACTGCATTATTTCAAAAAGCTATGAGGAGACATTCCGTCAATTAGGAAAGAGAGTTGAAATTTAGGAATAATGATTCAGACAAAATAAGGGATGTGTGTGAAAGTCCATGTCCATTTGTTGTGTATACATCCAAGGTAAATGGAAGCACATACTTGCCAATGAAAACATGTAGATTTGAACATGCATGTAGTCAGGGTAGTAAGAATATACATGTGACTGCTAAGTGGTTAGCGGAAAGGTATGTTGCGCAATTAAGGATGAATCCAAACTGGACTGCATCATCATTTCTAGAGAAAGTGCACTTGGATTATGGTTACACCCCTTCCAAAGCAACAATGTATTGAGCAAGGGCTTTAGTAGTAGATATTGTATAGGGAATTACACGGAACAGTATGAATCTTTGTGGGATTACTATAATGAGTTAAGGAATAGAAGTGTTGGAAGCACTATGCTCATTAAGTCTGAATTAGATGGTAATAGACCTCAGTTTCAGAGGTTGTACATATGTCTTAGTGCATGCAAAAAATGCTTTCTGGAAGGTTGCAGGCGTTGCCATATAAAGGGGCCTCATCTAAAGAAATTGTTGTTTGCAATTGATGCAAATAACGGAATGTATCTAATTGCATATGTTGTTGCTGAAGTTGAGAGTTTTAGTACTTAGATGTGGTTTTTGGAAATTATGGTTGCTGATTTGAATATTGCCAACAGTAATGGTTATGTCTTCATGTCTGACAAGCAAAAAGGTCTCACTAATGTTATACATGCTTTATTCCCCAATGCTGAGCATAGGCACTGCTTAAAGCATTTTCCTGCAAACTTTATGATGGAGCATAAAGTCCTTGCATTGAAGAAGCAAATGGAATCCATTACAAGGACCACAACAGTGCCTTGGTTTAATGAAGAGATGAATAAGATGTTGAATACGTCTGAAGCTGCCCATAATTGGCTAGCAAAAAAAGATCCTAGGAATTGAAGTATGGCACATTTCAAGACCTCTTCCAAGTGTGACATTCTTATGAATAACTTATGTAAGGCTTTCAACAGAAGAATATTTAAGGGAGTTTCACTAAAACACCCAAAATGGGGGTTGAAATTATAAAAAACCCAAGCACTATTTAAACATATAAACACACCCAAAACCCATCATTACACACACTCAAAACCCATTTATAAACACACCCAAAAAGTTGACTTTGGGGTTGATTTTGGGTGTGTTTCTATGTTTAAATAGTGCTTGGGTTTTTTTATAAATACATGTCTAGGATTGGGTTTATTTATAAATTTGTAAATATTTAATGTAAGAGACAAGCCAATTTTGGCTATGTTAAAGAGAATTAGGTTGTACATTATGCTATCGATGGCTATAAGAAGGGTTACATGTGACAAGTGGCATGAACAGATAGGGCAAAGGATTAGAGGTATTTTAGAAAAAAGCAAAGGAAATGGTTAGTGGTACATTCCCAGGGTTGCTGGAATCAACAAATTCCAGGTTATGGACTAAAGTGGGAGGACACTTGTTGTTGATTTGAATGCCCACTCTTGTTCATGTAGAGATTGGGATTTGACTAAGCTACCCTGTGAACATGCTTGTGCTATCATTAGTAGGTATCATGGAGCCCCTGAGGACTACATGACTGATTGGTACAAGAAAGAAACTATCATGAAAGTCTATTAACCTATGGTTATGCCAATGCTGCGCTAAGATCAATAGGTGAAGACTGGGCTACCTCCATTGAAGCCTCCCAAATACCACAAGCAGCCTAGTAGACCTAAGAAGGCAAGGAATAAAGTTGCTAATGAACCTAAGAAGCCAAAGAATCCATTCTAGCTGCCAAAGTATGGAATTCCACTAAAATGTGGCAATTGTAGGGGAGAAGGACATAATCGAAGAGGTTGTAAGGTATGATGAAGGGTTTTTCTTACTGTGCTGCAAATTATTTTTTTTTTTTTTTTTTTTTAAATTGAAAGCTCCTCAATTGTATTTACTCAATTTTTACCAGTCTCGAGAATCTAAAAACCCTTTCTTAAAGCCTCCCAAGAAGAAATAAGCAAAAACAAATCTTCCTGTAAGCTCTTATGTTGACCTATAGTTAAGGTTCTTATTTTTAGACTTTTCAATTTGACCTATGGTTAGAAATTCTTTTTTCCAGGTGAGAATGAATGACATATAGATGAACATAATGGCCAACATACAAGGCAGTTTAGGAAAAAGAAGTAAGGAGATGGTACCTAAGGCTTGGTTCCCTCACAACAAACTAAAGCTTCAACAAGTGCACCTAGTATACCAAATCCAGGAGGATATCAAACTAGGCAGAGAAAGAAGCAAGGAGATAGCTCCCAATGCTTGGTTCCCACACAACAAAGTGAAGCTTCAATAAGTGCATCCACTGTACCAAATCTCACAACCATCTTTACAAAGGAAGCACTTTGTGAAGAACCCATTTTTTCACCCATGATGAAGAATGGGAGTTGAATTAGGACATGATTGGGTTGCTTATTTTGTTATGAACTTGGGGGTTGCTTTTTTTGTTATTTTACTCTAGGCAGGTTTGGGTTGCAAGTTTATTGGCAATGTAAAGATTCACAATTCAACTCTAGTTTTTTGGACATATTTTGGATAGATATGCGGTGATTTTGGACATATTTTGGATAGATCATGAGGTGAAATCCTACAGATGGTTGATGCTTTTCAACTTTTGAATTGAAATGCAAATGAAAACTTTTATGTTGCCTCTTTTGTGTTATATTTGAATTAGAGACTTTATACTTTACACATAAAACTTTTATATTGCCACTTTTCTGTTGCCTCTTTTGTGTAATCCTGCATATGGTTTATGTAATCCTTAAGACTTTATACTTTATATATATATATATATATATATATATAAAATAAAAAAAATGCTTCAAACTTGTGAACTTAATACCCATGTCATACCAAAACACAGTTAACATATTACAACACATATTACATTGCAAAATACAACCATATTACATCCATTAACACATTACAACACCTCTTAACATCCATAAACACAACCATATTACATCCATTAACACATCCATATTCTCCTCTCAATTTCTAATCATCCTCATTCCATGATAACAACACGTGTAATCAACCATGATAGCACAAGAGCAATAACCAATATTCTTGATTTCAGTTGAATCTTTGCATTCTCCTCTTCCAACCTATCAATTTTCCTCAGAAAAGTATCACCATCTTGGAACTATCATACATTTCATCATCAACCCACTCCCAAAAACCACATCCTTTGTTAACTCTTCCCTGCATCAACCCAACACAAAAAATTCGTTGTTTCAACCCATTAACAACAAACCTAGATTTGAATCGATCCAAGAACCTTACCTATTAGAGTGGACAAACTTGAAATAGTCTTCCTGGGTTTGAATCGGTCCAAGAAGTCTTGCCACCTTTCCACAGTAACATCGTGAAGCCTGCCTTGCCTGCCTTGCTTTTCTCACTTCCATATCTTTTTCAAAATGTTCAATTAAACCAAAACACAGATTCTCCAAAACGCCCCCAATTGCCAGCAAGGAGACCCCAATTTCAAGCAACGACGATGCCAATTTTGGGGATCAGTTGTTTTGTTGCAGGAAGAGCCTAGGGTTGTGATTTTGGAAACAATTAGGGGAAATTTGGCGAGCTCGAATGGTTTGAAATTTTCGAAACCCTAGCTCAGTATAACATACTCTCTCATGGGTCCCACCAATAGCCAAGTTGGATGCCAATTTCTGATCAATATTTGCCACTTTTATGAAATTACTCGAGTACCCCTGCCGCATCAGCTAAGATAACGATTTTTCGTTGAAAATTCACGGTATGGGGCAACCTTAGTAATGGAATGGGAGTTAAGGGAGTAATTTGAGCCATTACAAAAGTCCAGGGGCAATCTGAGACGCTTTGCAAACCACAGTAGGTATATGAACAAATAAGCCTAAAGTATATTACAATTTGGATGAAAATTTTTGGTACTGTAATATATGTTTATAATTGGTTTGAATGGTATTTCTAGTTTATATAATTATATATTTTGAAATTGGAAGGAATTGTTAGATATTTCAAAATATATATATATGTGTGTGTGTGTGTGTGTGTGTGTGTGAATAGCTATATGACAAATTGCATATATTAGTGATGAGTCGATAGGTGCATTGGGAAACAAAGTTATTCTTTGAAAAGTATTCCAACAGTTGTGAACATTGGGTATTGACAGTTATATTCAATAAGATGCATCTATCCACCGAAAGAGTGTTTTGGCACCTTTTCACCAAAATCAAATCGGTACTTTTGACTCTCATTAGAATCTATAAAAAAAAACCCCACAACGTGGGACATCTAAACACAGCATAAGTCAATTTCTCTCTAACTCTTCTTCTCAATATATCATACAATTTCCTTGTAGAAACTCTAAGGGAATTTTAGTTTTTGCTAAACTCTATAATTCCAATCTTTGTTGTATCTTGGAAGTGATTTGTTTGCAATCCATTAGCAAACTCTATTGAGTCGAAGCAAATATCACTTTAAGGAAAACGTAGTAACGTGCCTCAATGCCAAATTTTGTCTATTCTCAATTTAATTTCCAACATTAAAACCTTTACTTTCAAAACTTTGATTATGTCTCTATTCATGTTTTTCTACTATTTGTTTTCTTATTTGTTCGGATAATTTTCATTTTACTATGTTGAAGTTTATCGAGTTTCAGCCTTCCATACATCAAGTTTTTTTCATTTTAGTCGCATACATAATATTTACTTTCATATCACTTTCATATCTCTGTTAGTTTGACCGTCATCATTTCCGTTAAATAATGTTGCCACATGGAGTCACCTATATTCTTGCCACGTGGACTAATTAATTATTTACATTGTTCAATACATAAAAACTAATATATAAAAAAACACTTTCTCCCCCTCCTCCTCTCCCCAACGTACCTCCCCTCGTTTCCCTCTCTCTTGTCACCCCTTTCCTCGTCATTTTTTTCGAGACATCACTCCTGGCAGGCCACCACTAGCCATGATTTTGGTCAGGTTCTGTTCCCCTCAGCCAACCTTATACTTCCCTCTCCACCCATGCTTCGATTAACCACCACACTCCGCCGATTCAAGCTGCAGTGGAGTGGTTTTGATTTTGATTTTTCTTTTCCACCATGAATAGACAGAGTGCAGAGAGAAATAAATACGAGAGAGTGTTGGGGAGAGAGAGATCATAGGGGGAATGGGAGTGGAAGGTGGAAGAGGAAGGAGGGAGAGACGAAGGGGGAGGGTGACTTGCAGGTTTTTTTTCTCTTTTTATTATTATTATTTTTCATGGTCATTGAAGAAATGAGGATAGGGATGTGAAGAGGGGAACAAGTTGAACTAAGGTTCCTCATTGGGCTGGGCAGACCCGAAATATTTGGGTTCAAGCCGAACCTTTGGAGCTTTTTAAATTTTCCAGGCCATGCATGCCAAGGTTTCAAAGGGCTTGGCTGGGGACCGCCCGTAGGGCCAGTTTGTCATGGGCCTAAACAGGTTGGGCTTTTTTAAAAAAATAATTATTTTTTTTCTGAATCTTTTAAATCTTTTTGTTACACTCTTGTTTGTTTTTTTTTCATTTTTTGTGAATGGATAAAGAGTTTTCTCTTAAACAATAGTATAGATTACTGCATAACTTAAGAAAACAAAAATATAATAACCAAATTCTTTTACTAAACCTAGACCAATAGCCAATATATTTATATATAAAAATATTATAGCTAAAAATGAATCTTATGAAAATGTATTACTTTTATCTTAAACTAGGATTGACATCATGAAAATTAAAGCATTTTGTCACATTAGAATTAATAAGACCAAACTAAGCTTTCAAATTCTTTATTGAACCATTCAATTTGAACTTGACAAAAATGGGGCACTAAAAGATATAGTGTATATATAGTGTACACATTGTAGGTGCTGTATATTGCCCCTCTGCTTAGACTAGGTGGGGCACTCTAGGTGTTCGACGAAAAGGCTAAACGAAGTTTGTTACTGTTTTGTTAGATCTTTTTTTAAATAAATAAAAATCCTGGCCAAAACAACATCGTTTTGGACCAAGCTTTTAAAAAAAAATAAAAATAATAATAAAGAGGAAACCTAGACTACCGATTCATGGGCTCTAACATCATTCTATCTAAGGCATGCAAAAAAAAGGATAAAAGGCTTAAACTGTAGGGATTTTAACAATAAGACTTTCTATTCATTTTTTTTTAAAACAAGGACTTTTTATTATTATAAAAAAATAATAATAATAAAAAGGAAAATGTCATTCCCCAATCCGGAAATAAATTATATTTCATAATCAGGGTGTGTGAACTGAAAGAAATAAATAAAAAGACTGAAAAATGGGTTAAAATACATTACCATTATATATATATATATTATAATAATCTTACAAGCTTACAAGATATAAATAAAAGTTTATCACTCTAAACTAATCCAACTTCTCTGGTTTCGGCTTTGTCTCGTCCACTAATTGATCTTAAAAAAATAGGTGAGGGATGAGCAAACCACCGCTTAGTGAGTATTTTATGTAATATGCCAATCAAACAATGTCATTTTACATACTCTTGAAAAATATAATAAAAAGATACACAATCCAAATCATATCACATCATTACTTCATATCTTAGTTATCCTTCACAAATTGTACCTAGTACGTGACCCCTATCGGCCTCACTGCCCTATGTCCTCGTCTAGTACATTTATCCTTTGGATACCCTGTCACTAAAGTTCTCATGTTCCATGAATAATACATACTTCACAAAAACTCCAAATAATATATATTGTGTGAAATCTTGCACAAATTAGACATACTTGACTTGAAAATAGAGAGAGATTGTAAATAGAATAAATCCATGATAATCCATTATTTTCACATTTATCACAAAATAAGAACTTTTAGAACACACTACATGACCCACTCACCATGATAAGTATAAAATATTGCAAGACAAACACACACGCTCTTCATCTTGTTTCTTTTTCTTCCTTATCTCTCTCTCTCTCTCTCTCTCTCTTTCTAAAATACTACTTCATGGAAGAAATCTATCTTAAATGATTGGAATGAATTATTAAAGTAAGGAAGCATGATACTTAATTATAGGAGAGGCTACAGATGCAACCAAAATAATATTTATATATACAGTGTTTTAAACCACCAAAAGATAAAATAGAAAAGTAAGGGCATAATGTGACTCATCCCCCTTTGGCCAATGATATCACAACACCACCGTCAAAAGCTAAGATAGCAAAGTAAGGGAATAATGTGAGTCATCTACCTTTGACCAATGATATCACAATGATAAGTCCATAAATTTACACATTTATGTACTCTTTATACTTAGTTTTTAGGAGAATTTTATTTAAAAAGGACTTATTACTTTATTTTCTCAATTTTCAGCTTTCCAGGGCAAGTAATTTGTTTTCAACGAAAATACGACTTGTTAGTGGAGTTTTGATACGAGACCAGATGAAAGCTAAGATCTTGAAGATGATTGTGGAATTTTTCTAGAATTTTTGGAGCAGTCAATGAGAGCAGCCTTTAAAGTACAGCATATGGTGCAATCCCGTAAAAACTGTGGAAGACAGACTATTTGAAGACTTTCTTGAAAGATAAGACAAAGACCTGCAATTTACATATTTTTGCCAAATTTTCTTGGAGGAGGAACAACCCCAAATGTGCGTGCAAAGTAACTGACGTGTTATCCCAGTCAAAGTAGGAAAAGGAGTCAATTACTTACCCATTTTGGATTTATGTTTTAATTACGTTTTTCTTTATTTTTGGGCTGCTATAGGAATAGACGTGTGGTGTTTTATTTAAGCATGAGAACCAACTCCTTTGAAGGGGAGACACAAAAAGATTATGAGAAATTGGAGACACCGGAAGAGTACCGCAATTGGCTAAGTTTTATTGTTTCTTCCTTATGTTTTTGTTTATGTCAAATTCTATGATCATATGTAACTAATTTTCTTTTGCTAGGGCATGATGTAGCCCTAGTATGAAAATTTAGTTTCTTATTTTACCTATCTATTAATTGCCATTTGATGTTGGGTTCTTAATCATTGTGCTAAATAACTTGGTTAATTATCTTGATGCTTGATCACCATCTAGACTTTTAATTGAGTTAATCGGATGCAAATTAGAATAAATACCATACTTAATTTGAGGCTTGCTTCTTGTGATTAGGATTTGTAATTCGTCTAGGGTAAATACCATACTCCCAGGGTTTACATGCTTGTTCGAGGTTTTCACTGATCTTAATGAGTTTCTATGTGTTGATATTTGATCTAAATACCATAGGCGAATTGCACGTAGGAATATACGACTTAACCTAAATACCATAGGTAATTTCCTGAAAAAGGAAAACTAAGCAGTGACATCAAATGGTTAGTTAATAGGTAGGTGAATATGAGGCTAGATCGGATTACTAGTGGTGAATTCATTATTCTAGTGCTTCTATCAATTTGAATTTGTCATCCTTGTGTTTCGTGACTTTCTACTTGCTTTGTCTTTTAATTTCGTTGGTAATTAAATCATTCTTTCACAAACCCCTTTTGTGTTTACATGAGTACGTGTTTAATTTCTTGCTTATATAATTTCACGAACTTATCCTCATCATTTTTACTGGGTTTCTTCTTAGTCTCATGCTCACCGCTGCCCGAATCATGCTGCTTTTTTTCTTTTCCCGCAGAATTGGTTTTAATCAAATCATCATTGTCATGCCACCTTGCATGCAATTTAAACAATACCAATGTCATTCATAAGTCAGAGAAAAAAATTGCATTACAATTAACCAACAATTATTGTCAATTTTATTATAAAGCTTTTAGCCTTTCAAAATTACAACTCCGCTAAAATATTCATGGATCCGAAAATGTATACATTGCTTGTCTGTTGCAAAGCTTTTATTATAAAACTTTTAGACAACATTGAAAAAATCAACACAATTTATAACATGTGTAAAAATAAAAAATAAAAGTTTATTAGTTTTTCATACATATTACATTATTTTGATTAAGTATAAAATCAGGTTATGGAGTACATCAATTAAATCTTACAAAAAGAATGCCATAGACAGTTAGACCTTGGGCGAGCTTAGGTCGGGTCGGGCCGGGCCAATTATGGACGGCCCTAGTCTAGTCGAACCATGGGCAAGCCGAGGGTTTCAAATCCTAAGCCCAAACCCTACCCAACCTTAGAGCAAGCTTGGTCAAGCGACCCTAATCATCGGATCGGGCCGAGCTTTGGCCTCTCGGGTCTCGAGCTACCCACTTCAGCTCATGGGCCGAGGGCCAAATGATAATCCCTAGGCTGAACAACGACTTGGAAGAGAGAGAGAGAGAGAGAGAGATTGTTTGGGCCAAAAGAAATCGCACGCCAGCCCACTTCTCACAAAGGCCCACGAAACAAAAAAGACGGAGGACTGGGCTTTGATTCAAAGAATAGAGGAAGCCCAAAACCAAATCAGAAGGCCCATGTCTTTTACAAAAAAAGGCAGAGTTGTAAAAACGTCAAGATTAAAAACAACCACCGAAGCAGATTAATAAAAGATCAAAAGAAAAATTGGATTGGGCCCAGTTTCTGGCTCACCACAGATCTCAAAACCCAGAATGCAAAGTCAACAAAGATCTTTTTGGAAAGCCTATTTTCATAACCAAGTGACTACCTAACTTAGAAAAGTCAACAATTTCAACTATCACAAAAGAATTAATTGGGAATTAAATGAAAGCAGGTCATTAGCAAAAAGACTTCTTTGAAACTCTTGAGCTAAAAGATCATGATCCTTTTTTTGCCTCAGAAAAGGTGATCCTTCCAAGAGATAAGCAAGCTACAATCTCAAAAGAGATAAGTGAGAAACAGGGAGCTGTTCGAACTATAAAAAATAAAAGCAAACTAACTCTCACAGTTTGAGCACTTACAGGGAGCAGTTAAATTGGAAGAAGGGTTAGGATTTCTTTCAAGAAAAATAGGGAAGTGATGACTTTAGGAACTGACTATTAGGGGCTTGTCTACCAGAATTGATAAAACCCCCTCTTTCTTTACATTTAAAAATGATAGATCTTTTGAGAAATTTTGCCGCCCATTATTAAAAGAAAGAAGCCCCACTCCAAAAACATTTCTCATAAATATAGGAGAGGGTGAACAGAGCAAAGGACACTCAATCATCAATCAAAAAAATCAAACAACCAAAAATCAACCAAAGACAAAAACTCAAAATGATCACTTGATCTCTGAGAATCTTCAAACAAACCAGAGTAACCAAAAGCTCATTGAGCCTCAAGAAGGAAGTGTGCCACAAATCAAAACATCCAGTTTTAGACTTCTCTCGTTACAAATTTGGTTCAGCAAAAGCCAAAACAAGCAGAGTTCAGGGTTTTACAAATATGAAAACCTCAACAAATTTATGGAGAGCCCTGACCAAGGAGAACATGTACGACAGTGCAGTTCCAGCTCAATAATCATCAAGTCCGGCCACTTATGCCCCCTTCAGACTGAAGAGGCCGTAATTCTGCCCATTCAAAAAGCCTTCCAGTACTCGAAATAGATTAAAGCTCTGCCAAACTCAACCGTTGGTATCGATTTACAGCTGAAGCTTAGCAGTTGAAGTTAGGGACAGTTCAGTTCAGCACAGACACGCCCAGCCCAGCTCGGATCAGAACCTTCTATCTCGACAGAAATGGAATTCCAGCTTTCTTTTTGCCTTTCTAGAGTCGATTTTCCCCTTTTCTAGTTTTGTAAAAGTCAGTTCTGCTTAAAAAGTCCACTTTATTATCATTTATTCTGGCCAGAACTACCAATTTTGTACTGTGATAAATTATAAAGTCCTCACCAGTTTGAGACAGGAAAATAACTTACTTGGGAGATATTCCTCACCCAAATTCACAATTGATTGTTTAGAAATCAGTAACTTGGGGCGCAAGTTATCTATTTTCAAAGAAAAGAAGTCTGCTAGGATTTTTGTTTATTGCTAGCAGTGGCATGCTCGCACACTAAAGAAAGTTGACTTGCTGACTAATTAATGGTTTTCAAGGCAATGGGGAATTTTACTCTACCAGCACAGGAACAAACACAAAACGGGTGAACAGAGATCGAGAGTTTTTTTTTTTTTTTTTTTTTTTATTTACTTACTTATTTTTTTAAATTTTTATTTATAAGTTTTTTTGTATATATATTAAAATTTTAATTAATTAATTAATATATTTCATTATTTTAGTCCATATGACAAAATATAGGTGAGTCAATGTGGCAACATTGATTGCCACGTCATTATTTAATGGAAACAATGATGGTCAAACTAACGGAGTTATAAAGGTGATAAGAAAATAAACATTATGTATGTGACTGAGACGAAATAAACGATGTATTGAATGCTAAAATTCAATAAACTTCAACGTAATAAAATAAAAATTACTATATTTATCCGCTAATAAAATATTGAAAAAATAAGAAGAAAATATACTTTAAAAATTGTATATTTTAAATTTTAAATTCAATTAAAATTTAAAAACTAAAAGAAAACCCTACAACTTATGTAACACATGAGGAAACTAATGAAATTCTTGATGAAACCTAACGGTATGGACTATTTGTGAGCATGGATGCTAACCTTAGGGACCACTAATGACACAAAGAAACATAATGGACACAACTTGATAATTTTGTAAACCTCAGAAATGTTTTGTGATCAAAACCCTTTAAGAATCTATTTTTTTTCCCATAAAACTCATCATAAAATAATAGGTTTTTTGGACTTTCCTTACAAAAGGATAAAAGATTGACAAAGGGTTTTGTTACATACATAATGTTTAATTTTTATTTAATTTTTATTTTCTTCTTTTCTTCTTCTCCCCCCTCCTAGTTCGCACAACACGATACATTAGCAGTACTGTTTGCTACAGTAACAAATTTTAAAATTATCTTTGCGCCCTTTTCGTTTTCAAACTTTTCCTCCTTCGTTACAACTCGGAATAATGATATATATATCGGTTTTCCAAATGGTGGGGTTAGTATGTTGTTTTCAAGTATGATAAAACTTTGTTTTTGTCCACTCACAAGTTTTCTGTTTTGCACCCCGCAAAACATGCATTCAAAACCGATATATAAAACCAAAGTGAAATCCATATCCCGTAATAGTATACTAATACCCAAACCCACTCAAAACTTTTCCTTTTTTCCTAAACCACTCTCCCCCAGAACGCTTGCCAGTTGGCACTGTGAGAGAGGAAGGATCCTCACCAATAAATAAGAATAAAGGTATATGTATATACATATATAGTATATATATAGGTATGACCACTACCAAACTTGTACCTGGGAAACAATCCAATCAGGGGATTGTTTGATTAGATCACATGGAAGAATTCTTAATTGATCACATGGCTAGGAAACGAGCATCCAACTGGGGGACTGGACTAACCAGCAAGCACAGCAGAATCCTCAATACTCGTGCGCCTATAACAAGTCCTACATGTGCAAACTACCCTGCTAAGGGTCTACGAAACGCCCCGTCAAAGGTGCCCAGGTTCCGACATATCCAAGTATCCAATAATACCAAGTATCCAATCCAAGTATCCAAGTGTCAGGGAGGTACATAGGTGTTCACCTGTTTTTGGGTTTGATCCTGTGAAGGTAAGGTGAAGTTCCCTATTGACTCGAAAACCATTGACTGATCAACAAGTCAACTCTCTTTTTGTGTATGAGCGTGTCATTGCTAGCAATAAAAAAAAACTCTAGCAAACTTTAAAAATAGATAACTTGCGCCCTAAGTTACTGATTCTAAACAAGAGATTGTGAATTTGGGTAAGGAATATCTCCCAAGTAAGTTCTTTTCCTGCCTCAGGCTGGTGAGGACTTTCACAATTTTTCATACTACAAAAACTGATAGTTTTTGCCAGAATAAATGATAAGAAAGTAAACTGTTTTAGGCAAAACTGCCTATTACAAAGCTTAGAAACATAAAGACCAACTTCAAAAAAGACAAAAACAAAAAAAGCGTTGGACTTCAATTTCTGCCTGGATAGCTGCTTTTGATCCGAACTAGACTGGGTGTATCTGTGCTGGATTGGACCATTAACACCTTTAACTGACAAGTTTCAGCTATAAATCGATACCAACGTTCAAGTTTGGCAGAGCTTTAATCTATTTCAAGCACTGAAAGGCTTTTTGATCGGGCAGAATTAGAGCCTCTTCAGTCTGAAAGAGGCAGAAGTGGCTAGATCTAACGATTACTGAGCTGGAGCTACACTATAGTACATATTCTGTTTGATCAGTGCTTTCCATAAATTTATTGAGATTTTCATGTTGTGAGAACCTAAACTTTGCTTTTCTTGGCCTTGCGCTGAACCAAATTTGTAACGAGAGAAATCTCGCTTTGTAAAACTACTTCTCTGAACTAAACCAAAACCAAAGATTTGAATTATAGCTGACTTATTTCTTGTGGCTCAATGAGCTTTGGTTGCTTCAGTGTTTGAAGGCTTTTGAGATCAATGGATCTTTTTGAGTTTGTTAATTATGACTTTGAGAGTTTTTGTCTTAACTGATTTTTTGGGTGTCTTTGATCTATTCATCTCCTCTCATATTTATAGGAAATGTTGGAGTGGGGTTTGCAATCTTTTAATAATGGGCAGCAGATCTTTCAAAATATCTTTCTTTTTAAATGCCATAAAAAGGAAGTTATTTATTTGGGCAGAGAAGAATCATCAACAATCAGCTTTCGTGGAGGTATTTTCCTTACTTTTTCTAAAAGAAAACCAACTATCTTCTTATTCTCTAACTGCCCTTTGGAAGAATGCAATCTGCCATGATGGTCAGTTTGCTTCTTCTGATGAACAACTCCCTTGCTTCCTACTTATTTCTCAATAATGTAGTGTGCTTATCTCTTGGAAATGCCACCTGCTTTTGGTGCAGATTTTCTTTGCATATAAAACGGGATTTTGATCTTCCTTTTGGCTGCGAATATGGAGAAGTCTTCCTGTAACAACTGTCTTCATTAACTCCCTATCAACTCCTCTAAGATGGTTGAAGATTTTGACTTTTCTAAAGTTAGAAAGTCACGGAGAGGCTGCTCTTCAGCTTTTTTTAAACAAGCTGCTCATGATTGTGGGATGTATAAATAAGCTAGGCTCGTAGAATTTAGGGCCAAACAATGCCCTCCCAGGTTTGAATCGTTTTGAAACGTTTCAGACTTGATGATTTGCCATTAAATGATGCGCGCCATTTCCTTCTGTTGCAACTAGCCCACGTCTGCCACATCTGCCTAATGAACTAGACTTTGTGGGAAAATGTGCAATTACTAGCTAGCTAACATCAGACGACGCCTTGCCTTCTCCTTCCCACGATTTCGAGCCCTTTTTAAGAAATTCAAAACCCATGTTCCTGTTCATCCGAAACCTAATCTCCGTTTCAACTTTCAATTTCTGAGAATTCCCATTTCTTTTTCCTCGATCATTCTCTAGCTTTCCCTATTCCTTTCTATCCATTTTTAATTCATTTTGCCAAAATTCGAATTCTAGATATGTCTTCTCCAAAAACCCGTGCTCAGAGCTCTTCTTCTCCTATTCCTCCTGCCTACATCACTAGGACAGGCGTGGATAATCAAGCTATTAAGGTTCGAAGCAAACTCCATCCCTTTGCCCAAAAGAATCTGGATGAAAATGTCCTCCATCTGTTCGAAAACACCTTAGTTCTGGGCCCTCACTAGTTTGGCCTTGTTCCTAAAGAGATGGTTGTCCTGCTCAAAGAAGATGTTGAAGCTCCTCTCTGTTTCCAGAGTTCTACTCCATTGGCTTCTCATACCTAGGTTAGTAAGAACCTGAGCCTCTCGTTTCCTTCAAGTGAGGTGAGGAACATCGCAATAAAGTGGTCAAAAGGCTGGGATTCATGACTCAATTCTTCTGGAATTCTGCCAACAATGTCTCCAACTCTGCTGGACATGGCTCAAATTTTTAGATTCAGGCCCCATGGAAGGCCTGTTGATGTTGTTGGTGACTATCACAGAAGGAAGAATCAGGAAAAATTGGCAAAGCCTTTCACTGTCTCGCCTGCCACAATCAACCAGAACTGCTCATTCTCAAATTATAAAAAGTTCAGCACATAGAGAGATAGAGATCAACAACACATGTTGTTCCTTCTATATTGGCTGAATAGATTTGTCTTTCCAAACCGTTCTTCACCAGTTATGCTTGAGTACAGGCATCTGGCATAAGCTCTGCATAATCATACTGATGTGGGGCTTGGTCCAATAGTTCTGACCCACTTATACAGGAATCTGCACACTACTACTCTAGAGAATCCCCTGAACCTGTCTACTTCTGGTGCATTCTGGATGATCCAGATCTGGCTGCAAGTGTACTTCCCAGAACTAAGGTTTCCAGACATCGTTCTGCTTGAAGACCAAGTTCTAGCTCTTCCTTTGATGTCGGCAGAAGTGCCCAAGCGTTCTACTGAAGAGTATCTAATGTTCTTCAGGCACTGCAACAAGAGATCTGCTGCTCATTGGCAAGTGGTGATTAGAAGAATGCATCCTTGGTTCCAGCCTGGACACAGGCTGTTTGAGCAAGAACCAGAAAAAGAAATAGCCAGAACTGACTTCAGGAAGAAGTTCCTGAGTGTGACACTGGCCCTGGACCTGCCTTTTGGAGGTGGGAAGCCTCCCAACTATCGTGGGTGCAGAAGTATATCATCCTAACTTCTATGCCAGGCAGCTTGGCTGCCCTCAGCTCATTCCACTCAAGTCATACAAAAGCTGCAATTGAGCCACTTTTTGGAGGGATTCAGATGACCTGGAAGTGCACAATGACTCCAGGTGCTCGGTGAACAAGATTAACAGTAGCGTGGATGCTCTCTATCCATCCTGGGAGCCCAATTCCTGCAGTTCTGTCGAGTTTGATGCTTGGTGGAAGCCAAGCAATTCATGGTGCAGATGATCAAGGGCATCAATGCACAAGTGATTGAAGGTAGACTCTCGATTCTGCCTCTTTTTTCTTTTATTCTGCATGTGTTTATCTTATTCTGTCCATGTAATGATGTCTTAACAATTTGTTCTATTTGTATCAGATCCCTCTATGACAAAGAATCTTCGGGGACAAGTTGTTCAGGCTAGAGAAGTGATTGGTAAGTTTTTGAATTCTGTCCTTCTGCCTTTTTCCTGCTGGATTGCCTTCTAACTCTTCCTTCTTCTGTGTAGTCACTTCTGTCATTGCTGCTAGAGATTGGAGCTCCCCTTTGGGGATGAAGAAGATCAGCATGAAACTCTGGCAGAACAGCCAACTGTTGAGGCAACTCCTTCTGCCAGAAGGAACAAAAAAAGAAACTGCCTAGGCTCAGGACAGTGTTGTCCAACTTGAAACCTAAGGTAATCTTAACAATGTGACTTTCCTTGACTATGTTCTGTTTAGTCCATTTTTTCTTATCCTCTATCTTTGTTCTTTGTAGCCGAAAGTCCCCCTCCTCCTCCTACTAGGTCAAAAAGACTTAGGAAGAGACCCGTGACGGAATCTGATAAGATAGAAGAACCTGCAACAGTTCCTAATGAAACCTCTGGAATTGATGAAGAGCTGAGGAAGGCTTTTGAAGCTGTAGAGCATGAGAAGGAAGTAGATGCCTTAACAGGAGACAAGAAAAAAGGCAAAGAAGTCGAAAGAAAAGGTAAGATCCTGTCTATAGTTTCTTAACATGATCCATTTTGTATATGTTTTTTCTTCTAATCTTGACTTCTGTCTATCTGCAGGAGGAGATCCTTGCTGAAATAATAGCATAGAGCATTACGTTGGCCAAGCAACAACAGGAAACTCATAGGACAAAACCCACTAGTTCAGAACTGGCTCTAATTGATGATATGGAGGCAGAACATTCTGCTGCTGTTCCAGAGCCTGAAGTGGAGGCAGAACACTCCGTTGTTGTCCCTGTTCCTAAGGTAACTTCTGTCCTTTTTTTTACTCTGTTTGGTTTTAGCAATTCTGTCTGTTTTTATCCTTCTAATTGATGTTCCTGTTTTTCTAAGTAGAAGAGGATAGAACTGTTGGGACTCTGGCTGTAGTGACCAACCCCTTCAAACCTCCTATTGTGGCTGTAAGCATCATTGTGCCTTAGCCCTTCCCTTACTCTAATTCAACATGGAACTAACTGAAATTATTTCTTTGCAGATGCCTACCCATTCTGTCCCTAGCTCCTCAACCATAGCCTCCTTTGCTGCATAAGGAGAACATGGCTCCTAGGCCTATCCTTGAGATCAGCTTGGGTCTGGCAAGAGATGTGCTCAACCTCCATAACCGCTATGAAGATCTCAAGCCCTCCTTCAATGCCTCTGAATTCTGCAAGGCTACCCATGAATCCAACTTGGCTTATTATCAAAAACATAAGGCAGACTTGGATGTTCTGGTTGCTGACTACAAGGAGACCAAGTCCATTGTCGACGAGCTAGAAAAACATATCGAGGAACTCCAGAAGCAGCTGGCTGGGTTAAGAGAGAGGCAGCTGAAGCTTGGGGCTAGACTGGGCACCAAGACCAAGGCAACCTTCCTTGTGCAGAACATGATCTCAACTTCTAGGCCAGCATTAGATATTGTAGAGGCTTCTATCCACTAGGGAGTGCTTCTCCAGAAAGAAATTTCTACCAAAAAGACTAGATTGCAAGTGACCCTAAGAAAATTAGGACTTTGAAATTCTTCAAAAATGTAATAAAAACTTGGTCATCATGAATGACTATTTAAATAAAAATCCTGATTATTTTTGTGGAACTTTGTATTTTCATTTTCTTCTAACTAGATGAAACAAACGAGGGCAGAAATAAAACACACACTAAATTCCAGGATCTGTTTGTACTGCCTGTGAATCTCACATAGTTGGATAGAACTTCTTCAACCATTTGCCATTGATTGGTGTAGCATGGATGTCTCCATATCCAAGGACTTGCTAAATTATGAAAAGACCTTCCCATGTGGGTGACCATTTTCCATAACCAGCCACGTGTGTTCCAAGGGGCAGAACTGTTTTCTAGATGATTTCTCCTTCTTCAAAACTCTTGTTTCTAACTCTCTTGTTATAGGCTCTTGCCATAGCCTGCTTCCCTGCTAAGAGTTTGTTGAGAGTATCAATTCTACTGGTATCCAACCCTTCTAATTCTAGCAACATTGCTTGTGAATAGTCTTCCCCAACCAAATTATGTTGTTGGGCAATTCTAATAGACTGAACTGCGATTTTCATGGGCAGAATTGCATCATGTCCATAAGTTAAAAAATAGGAGTCATGCCAGTTGCTTCTCTTTTTGAAGTCCTGTAAGCCCATAAGGTGTTTAACAACTTTTCATGCCACTGCCTTGGATTTTCTTCAAGCATTTTCTTGATGATATTGATAATTACTTTGTTGCTTGATTCTGCCTGTCCATTTGCCTGGGTATAGTAGGGAGTGGATTGGAGTAACTTGATTTTGAGCTCTTCTGCCATATCTAGCATCTCTCTAAATATGAAGGAATTTCCTATGTCAGTGGTGATTGATTCTGATATGCCATATTTGTGCACAATCTGCTCTTCTATGAAGGTAATGATCTCTTCAGATGTGGTGGATTTGACTGGCTTGGCTTCTACCCATTTGGTGAAATAATCAATAGCCATTATGATAAAATAGTGGACCATGTCTTTGACAAGCCTGCTGAATTGGACCATGTCTTTGACAAGCCTCTCACCTTTTGGAACATTCAATGTAGTCCTTCATCATGGTAGGCCAGAAGTAACTATACCTTCTAATCAATCAACACATTTTTCTTCCACCTTGATGTGCTCCATATATTCCTTCATGGACTTCTCCCATGATTTTCATGTATTCTTCTTTTCCTAAGCATCTCAAAAGTAACTCAATCTTTGCTTTTTCGGTCACTGGAAATCTCCAATCTTCTTCAGTCATTATGGCAACTCCATTCCTCTGGTCAGAACAAATGGTAGGCTTTTCTTTCCTACCTTGATGATTCTCTGTACGCAGTCTTCAAGCATACTCATGTTGCTATCTGGGACATCTCATTAGCTGCAAAGTTTTTTTCTCTTGGAATATGTTCCCAAGTTGCTTCCTTGAATTCTGCCAAGAGATTTCTGGCTGCTACTAGATAGACAGCTAAAGAGGGGCTCAAACATTTGTATTCTCTAGCAATCTGTTTTAGTACAAGCATGGAATCTCCCAGAATTTCGACAGATTGGATTCCTAGTTCCACCAGCATTTCTAGTCCTATGATTAAGCTTCGTATTATGCCTTGTTATTGGTGCACTGGAAATCTAGCTAGAATGAATAACAATGTTTGATTCCTAGTGGATCTTCTAAAACAATCCCTACTCCAGAGGCTAAGTTTATTTTAGACCCATCAAAATATAGCTTCCAGGGGGTGAGATGGACTGAATAAATTGGATTATTAAGACAAGGGTGAGCTCTGGTTAGCAGGTCTGCATTGGCTATATACATGGAATCCATATTCTCAATTTCTTCCCCTGGATAATTTGCCAAAAAAATCTACAATAGCCTGTCCCTTGATGGACTTCTGAGACACATATCTAAAATCAATTCTGATAAGGCCAGAGTCCATTTACCAATTCTCCCTCTCAACATTGGTCTTGTCAGCATGTATTTGATCAGATCTGTTTTGGCAATGATGTAGATAGTAAAAGGCAGCATGTAATGTCTAAGCTTTACAGCTGTAAAGTATAAGGCCAAACAAAGCCTTTCAATCACAGAATATTTCCTCTCTACCTCTGTCAGAGTTCTGCTTAGGTGATAGACTGCATGTTCCTTCCTTTCCTTGTTATCTTGAACTAACAGACTCCCAATGGATATTTCTAATGCAAAAACATATAATTTGAGTGGTCTGCCTCTTTTTGGTGGGGACAGAACTGGCGGATTTGAAAGGTAGTGCTTGATTTCCTCAAAAACCTACTGGTGTTGTTCCTCCCATTTGAATGCCTATTCTTGCTTTAATCTCAACAAGGAGGAGAAGGGTTGAATTTTTCATGCAGAATTGGATATGAATCTTCTAAGAAAGTTGATCTTTCCTATGAGGCTTTGTAATTCTTTCTTGTTCCGAGGTGGCAAGGCTTCCATGATAGACTTTGCTTTGTTTTTGTCGATCTATATTCCTCTTTGATGGACCAGGAAACCTAAGAAATTGCCAGCTTGAACTCCAAAAACGCATTTCTTGGGATTCATTTTCAACTTGTGATGTCTCCTTCTTAGGAATGCTTTCTATAAATTGGATACATGGTCTCCTTTTTCTGGAGACTTGATCACCACATCATCTATATAAACTTCTAGAGAATGGCCTATCATGTCATGGAAAACAGAATTCAGAGCTCTTTGATAAGTGGCTCCTGCATTTCTTAAGCCAAAAGGCCTTACAATGTATTCAAAAGCGCCTATATGCCCTAGACACATGAAGGCTATCTTGTGGATGTCTTCTTCTGCCACCATTATCTGATTGTGTCCTGCATTGCCATCCATGAATGACAACATTTGGTTCTGAGCATGTGGGGGCTCTTTTGAGAAAAGATATACTGACTTGCCTTTTGGGGTAGAGATCAAATGGTGTGAATTTTTGTAGAAGTTTAAAGAGCTGTGTTTTTTTTTAATTCCTGTAGATAAAAAGGCCAAATGTTTTGTTCATGGGCCTTTTTGACAAAAATGGGCCGGTCGTGTAAAGAATTGGCCCAAACTCAAGGTAAATTCTGGTGGCTGCCAAAATGGCATAGGCTTCTCCAATTTTGGGATGCTTTCCTTTTCTTCAAAGCCCAAGACTGTTCATTATCATGGGCTAACAAATTCTGGGCTGGGCTCGCAGAATTTCGAGAAATTAGAATGGCTTTCTTTATTTTGGGCTGCTCTTCAACTTCTTTTAAACATCAAGCTCAAGTTGTGCTCATGATTGTGGGCTGTATAAATAGGCTGGGCTCGCAGAATTTAGGCCCAAACAATAGGGTAGTGCTAAAAGCACTCCAGACTAACATAAACCACAACCCAAATCCCATTCCATAATCTCTTTCCAACAATCCCATGTACCCAACACATATTCCTAGACAAACCGGACATCACTTGTGTCGAAAATACAAATCCCAAAATATCCATATTCAAAACATAGCTAATAGTTCTCAAGATAGCAATAAGTCAACCCAAAATAACCACGACCTTCAAGTATCCAAAAACATACCAATGATTCCATAAAATACTATAAAGAAAAATTAAAACAATATTAGAGTTTCAACAATCAAATTATCCCAATATAAATATCTATATGCATAGCTTTCCACTTTTGAAAATAATGCTTATTTAAAAACAAAGTTCACTCACAGAAAGCCCGAAGCTGCGTGACCTTGAGAAGGTCCTGCTTGCTGAGCACGCTGATCATAAGTACCTATTGAAGAACATGAGGGCTAGATTAAATTAAGTCACTTCAAACAAGAACTTTGAAACAAACTCCTAGTTTTCCTGGGATTCAAAGTGTGTGTACGACGAACGGGGAGTTTCTAAGATCCAACTACACATTTTGAAAGGTGAAATAACCTCGGAAGACTCTTGGTCAACCAAGTGGTCAAACTTCCCAAATTTTGGTAACCAAACCCGCGAGCCCACGACCTCAGATTTTCGATCTGAAAGTTCCTATGAGTTCAATCAAGTCTACTAAACACGTTCTGGAAGTTTGGTTTCGATCACGGTCGGATCATTCTCGATCGCATAGTCAGACGGTCACCATTTTACGTAAACTTTGAATCATTGATTCGGAGTATCCAGGACTCTGATCCTCAATCCGTGAGTTCCTACACGATTCTAAAGGTACAAAGAACAACATACTTGGAAATGAGGCTAATCCAACGGTCCGAACATATCGAACCAGGATATCGCCTAATATGCGTAAATTCTTTCAACCGTCAAACGATAACCAAATTCAAATCCGAGCATATTGTCGTACTCAGGACGACATTGGGAACATTTTAGAACACAATGGGCCACCACCCCATGGCCCGCGTGCAGCCACACAGGCTACCGACATGTGTGGGTGTCTTGAGAAAATTTCGGCAATGGGAAAATTCTCAAAACACCTGACAATACCTACACCTACATGATCAAGACAAATACGGGAGCAACTTTTGTTCTTGGGCCATGGCCAAAAAGTGGCCAGAGCTTGCCGAAAAATCAAGCCAAAAATCGATCAAAACTTAGATCCTGAATTGAGCTTCAAAACTTCAAAATCTATCCTAACCAACCCAACCATCAGCTAGATCATGTTGAATAGGTGAATAAACATACTTGGATCGACAAATTCCGTCGCCAGAGTCATCTGAAATGATGCAAGAAAGTTCAAAGAAAAATCGAGCAGTTTTCGAGCTACTACCGGTGCAGGAGAGTTGAGCTCGTCGGAGAAGAGGAGGAACAAGAAGAGGGGGCCGGGCCGGTTCTAATGGAGGTGGTTTCGTGGCCAACGGCGGCCAAAGGAGAGAGTTATCGCCGGTCAAAGAACCGACGCTATTTTGTCATGAGGAGAGAGAGAGAGAGAGAGAGAGGAGAGAGAGAGAGAGAGAGAGAGAGGAGAGAGAGAGAGAGAGAGAGAGAGAGAGAGAGAGAAGGGCTTACTGGTTTTTAAAATCTGACTTTGAAATATTTGCAATTGTGCCACTGCACTTCTATTGACCATAACTTCTTCGTCAAAACTCTAATGTGAGCGCACTACATGTCTACGAACTCATATTGACGAGCTCTATGCAATAGTGTCATTCAATTCCCAAAATCCTACCGGATTAAACCCCAGGGGCAAAATTGTAATTTCATAATTAAATATATTAAATATATGGCTAAAATTGGGTCGGGGTGTCACATGGAAAATGGAAGATTCCTTTCTCATGTTTGGTAATGTTGAGAAAGTAACCGGGAGATATCACCTTATTTCTTTTTCCATGTTTTTTTTTAGTAAGAATGGAGAACGAAGTGTGTATAATTTTCCATTTATACCCATATTAAATCAAATAAAATTTAATGATATATTGTAATTTTAAATTACTAATGAGGACAAAATAGTCATGAAAAATATTTATTTAACGTTAGCTCATTTTTCCAAACTTTCCCATGAGGAGGGAAAACAAAATCCAAGTTGGAATGAGGGCTTCACTTTCACCCTTACTTTCCCACATGCCAGGCAACGATTTCCCATGCATGGACTTACTAACCATGGGAAAACAATTGATTTACCCTCCCTAAGCCTCCTTTCTCATGAACTAAACGGGGCCTAAGGACCACTAATGCTACAAAAAAAAACATGAAGACTTTACATGATAATTTCGTGAACATTGAGGACGTTTTGCAATAAAAATCCTTTATTTATTGAACACATGCAATTTTTCAACCAAATAGTTGCAAACAACCCCACACACATACCACAAGCAAAAAAAAAAAGATATTTAGTTATATACTCATTACTTTGATGTCATATTGAGTGTTTTGATGAAGTTTTAGATTTGGCTTGTTTTAAGAAACCGATGATAGTTTTGTAATTTATAGAAAGTTCGAATTCCCTTTGTTAGGCCATCCCAAATGGGGGCTCTACTCAACCACCACAAGGCTCCAATTATACAAACTTTCTTTAAAAATACATCCCCAATGGTGCAAATTTGGGGCTCTAAAACTTAAAGCCCAACCGAAGTAGTACTCAAATGTGTGAGCTTGGTTGAAGCCCTTGAAACCGAGTGGGACCCACTAATTGAAGAAGCTGCAGCCCACATTTCCCACTTGCTTGCGACTGTACATGATCAACCAAAACTTGGCTGTTCATTTGCATGTTGGCCCACATGCATGAACCAAAATTGCAAAGCAGTTTCAACAGCTCTATTCCAACGATCAACATGCATGAACCAAAATTCCACTCCCAATGCAACAGCTCTATTCCAAATTTTCAAATCTTGTCCAAATTTTGTATGCTGTCCAAATTTCCAAATCTTGTCCAAAATTTGATTTTTTTTTGTTGAAATGTTCACGAAAAAAAAACTAACATAACATGAATAAACATTAAAGTAAAATAGTTAACCCAAAAAAAAACCACGTAAATCAAATTACATCATAAAAAAATATAGAGCCTCTCATTGTGTGAGAGATTCCTTTAGAGCCCCAAAGATTCCATCGGAGCTCTAAATGGGGCTCTATAAACCATTTTTAGAGCCTCAATCATTGGGGATAACCTTATATTGTAAATAAACTTTGAGTGTGTTTTTAAAGTTCATTTTATACGGTGCTGCCTAGGGCATAATAGTGAATCCCTTAAAAAAAACACAAGCGAAAACAAATTTGATTTAGCCTTTTCGAGTGGAAATGTTGATTATTTGAAAGTCATTGAAATGGATTCTCCCCGGTTACAAAATTGATTGGTCATTGTTCAGATGTACAGAAAGAAAATATATACCAACCAATATACCAAAACCAAACAAGAAGAGAGGAGATTAAAAATGGCTCTGGTACCATCTCCAGCTCTGGTCGCCGAGGTTGAGATGGGTTCTGACCCCTCCGCACCCACTGTTCGAGCCACCGTGGTCCAAGCCTCCACTGTCTTCTATGACACTCCTGCCACTTTAGGTACTTTCTCTAAGCCTTTTAACTTCTTAGTTTGCTTGTACTCGAGTGTTTGTGCTACTTTCCCAATCAAGAAATTTTGTTTTTTGTCTTCTGGGTTTTGGAAGACCACTGCATTTCTACTTTTTGGCTTGTTCAGTAAATTGTTTCACTAAATTTTTGGTAAGCAACTTGTAAATCTTGCTAATCCTTTGAAAAGTTGGAACCTTTTGTTATTTTAATCACTAAGCAAATTAATATGATCCAATGTTCAAGATTATTGCGGTTTTATATATTTGACTAGTTTTGTGTGTGTGTAAATCTTACTCTAGTTAACTAATACGAATTAGTCTCTTCCTTTGGTCAATCCATCCTCAATGATTCGAAAGGCTAAAGTACTTTTAGAGCAAAATTGGAGAGAAGGGGTAACATAGTCACAAGGAAGTACTTTTTGCATGTTACAATATATATGTTTTCAGGTGCCAGCATGTAATCTATTTTCCGTTAACCAGATTTGACTAACGGAAGAACCCTCAATGAATTTAATTTTCAGAAAACAAACCACAAGGTCATGTGTCAAATGGGGTGAACCCCATGGGGGTTGCCTGTACATTTCCCAGTATGGTTTTATTTGAGGAGTCCTCTGTAAGACTAATGCAAATATGGTCTTGGTCAAGCTGACGTACTTGTAAAAGAATATGCATAAGTTGCAAGCCAAATTTATTGAAGTATATTTTTCAGATGTTGTTATCTTTCTATTTTTTTGAATCCTGATTATGTTGGCAAATAAGCTTTGGGGATATGACTTTCATCTGATTCATTTTAGATGCTGCATCCAGGTTTCTTGGTTAAATTGAAAATATTTGTAGTTTGGTGGTTCTGATTTCTGATTGTATGCGTAGATAAGGCTGAGAGGTTATTGGCTGAAGCAGCTGGGTATGGTGCCCAGCTGGTTGTGTTTCCGGAAGCTTTTGTGGGTGGTTATCCACGTGGGTCAAATTTTGGCATTGTCATTGGGAACAGAACAGCTAAGGGTAAAGAAGAGTTCCGAAAGTATCATGCTTCTGCCATTGATGTTCCTGGTAAATCTACCTTGTCCTTTTCATTTTTGATGATTTGATGCATTGGTTATGCATAAGAAACTGAAATGAATTGAATTCATTAGAATGCACTGTTTGATTGAGTAGTGTTTTGAAGTGAACTATTAGGTTCTATAAGTTCTTTGCTTTATTCAAGAGAAGAAATTAACTTATGTTGTGTTTACTTAAACTGCAATGGGTGTGCTCAAATGTCAGTTTATGGTTAAAATTGAAATGCAACTATTGGTAGCTATAAGTTCTTAGCTTTGTTGAAGTAAAGAGAAATCATTTCTGCTCTTTTTTTCCTAAGAAAGTTATATTCCATGAGTCTAGTGAATATTTGGATGCAAAAACAACAAGAAAAGAGAGGGAAAAGGTTTCAATTTCTTTTGCTCTCGTTGGTTATACTATAAATTTATCTTTCTCACTTAGCAAACAAGTTATGTAAAAATTGATTTCATCGGAAAATGGCTTCTCAAAGCATGGAATGGAACTGAGCATCTTAACTCTTTTTATTTGGCAAAAAGGGATGCCAGTGTTTGGCATGAGAAGTGTGGGCATATCTATGCTGCTCGTAATCAGTTAATTGCAGCCGTGGAGAACAATGTCTCCAAAGGTGAAAGTTGTTAGGTATTTTGAACTTGTACAATTTCTCGCATAAGCTGTTAAATCCTGCAGCCCCGCACAAAAAATCCACATTATTTAGTCATCTTGTACTCCACTCCTTCTACCCTTCTGAGTTCCAATTATAGCAGGGAATGCATTCTTAAAATTGGCCTACCGCAACAGAGTTATTACTTGCCATCTGCCCTGTATGCCATGCCTGGCACAGTTGAGTCAAGCCTGCCTGTTTGTTCGTATGTTTTAAATGCATATGAGCGCTGCAAACCAGCCAACCCGTTGGCCTTTTATTCTGTATTTTGTGTGTTTTTTGCTTCGATTTTCCTTGTAAATACCCAATTTATTCATTTTCCACACAACTAACTCTCTGCCCCCCTCCCATTCTCCTGCTTTTTCTACATCTCTCAAAAAAGAAATTCTGGCATGGACCCTGTGCTAATAATGACATGGCATAACTAAGGCACAATATAGGCATGACATGGGAACGAATCTGCATGTGCCTCGTGCCCATGCTGGCCTAGGGCCGAGCACAAGTGGTTATTATTCATACTTTGACAGTTCCATTGCCAGCCTGATGCGAGGCACAAATGTGCCCAAATAGTGGGTGGTGTGCTCGCTCAGTGCGACCCATTCTACACCTAGCACATGGATCTTATCAACTAATTGAGGTAGAAGTTATCCAAGTTCGCTTATTATTCTCCTAATATATGAATTTCAAATTTTAAGTGGAACATCAAGTGTTAATAAGTCTACCGAGGCATGCTATAATTTCCTGGTCTTAAATCAAAATGAAGACAAACAATGCGTGCTAAAACTGTCATTATTTGACCCAGGTTCGGGCTGGCAATGGAACTGTCAAAGTATGAATATGTAGTTTGACTATTTTTATTAACTAATGCAGGTCCTGAAGTTGATCGATTGGCAGCAATGGCTGGAAAGTACAAGGTATTCTTGGTAATGGGTGTGATAGAGAGAGATGGATATACACTCTATTGCACTGTTCTGTTTTTTGATTCTCAAGGTTCCTACTTGGGAAAGCACCGAAAAATTATGCCCACAGCATTGGAGCGAATTATTTGGGGGTTTGGAGACGGCTCCACAATTCCCGTGTTTGAGACTCCAATTGGAAAAATAGGCGCTGCCATTTGTTGGGAAAATAGGATGCCACTGCTAAGGACAGCAATGTATGCTAAAGGTTAGTTATTTTTTCCAGGAAATTTTGAAATCCACACTTAATTAAATTGTTCTGACTCACTTTTGTAAATACTTCAATTTTCTTCTAAGCAATTGCTTTTGTTTTTTTTTTTTTTTTTTTTTTTTTCTTCTCCTGTTTTGGAACTCATATTTTAACAATTTAGTTCAGTGTTATATGAGTAGGGGATGGCTTTTCATAGGTGGCGCTATAGAGGCTGATATCAGGTTAAAAGGATTATTTGGCCAACTGGGTACTTGGATTAAGTATACTATTTTGCGATCTTTATGTTGGGTTGAGTCAATTGCTAAGTTCCTCAGCGATATGTGGAGTATGTTGCCTTTCATTTGGGCTCAAATTAAAATAAGATACAACCTTGATTGACACTCCTTAAAACCCAGAATGGTCTGCCAACATTTGTGGCATAATCTGGTTTTTCTTAGCAACTTGGCATTGTATCCAATACACGACTTTTCCCAGCTACTTTCTTTTGCAACTTAATAACTGAAGACCATCTGTAAGTGTTTTTAGTTGAAAACAGTTTTCTACTCAATGTGAAAAAACAGTTTTCTATTCAATGTGAATACATCTGTACAGTAGAAACGAGGTATTTCTTTGTGGAGTTTAAATGCGTTCTTAGCCGCTTTTTGATACTATGATACATCCTTTTGCAATTTAATGACTGAAGAACATCGGTAAGTGTTTTAAGTTGAATAACAGTTTTCTACTCAATGTGAATACCGATGTATTTATTTGTGGGGTTTAAATGCGTTCTTAGTTCCACTTTTGGTTCTATTATCTTTTATACTGAGATTTGATGCAGGATGCTTTGTTGTGTGCAGGCGTTGAAATATATTGTGCTCCTACTGCTGATTCCAGGGATGTATGGCAAGCATCAATGACTCATATTGCTTTAGAGGGTGGGTGTTTTGTCTTATCAGCTAATCAATTCTGTCGAAGGAAAGACTACCCCCCTCCTCCAGAATATGTATTTGCCGGCACAGAAGAGGAACTTACTCCAGATTCTGTTGTCTGTGCTGGAGGCAGTGTCATTATATCACCATCAGGGGCTATTCTCGCTGGACCCAATTACGATGGGGAGGCACTCATCTCAGCAGATCTTGGTATGCCATCTGTTTGTATAGTGCTTCCGGTAACATCAATTAAGTATATATACTGCAAGGTGTGCTAATATTGATTTTAAGTTACTTTTGGGATTTAGTGGAAATTAGAGAAACTTCAACTGCGAGTGAAATTGCAGGAACGTCCATATTCCTTAAATAGTTATATTGACCTTCTCTAAGCCTAGCATGATCCCATAAAATCACCTAGTAGGAATCTAATAAAGTTTAGTCATGGATAAAATATGGTGTAAATTCGAACCAAAGTACTTTACCTACAGAAGACCCTCATATAGTGGACATTGCAAGTCCAAAAATTCAAACAATAAAACTCTATGCGAAGGGAGATGCATTCCGTCTGTACTAAAACTTTCTGTACTTGTCTTTTCCTGTAAATTTTGAGTTCTTTTGTTTAAGCACTGATTTTGTTACTGACCAAATAATGGTGCATAGATCTTGGAGAAATAGCGAGGGAGAAATTTGCTTTCGATGTGGTTGGGCACTATTCACGGCCTGAAGTGCTTAGCTTGACTGTCAAGGACCATCCGACAAATCCAGTGACTTTCGTGTCGGCCTCAACAAAGACTGAAGTCTCACATACACCATAATTGGTTTTCACCTGTTTTCTATCTGGGCGTGGTTCGCAAAAATGTAGACCTGTTCACTAATAAAGGACGAGCCTTTGTAGATATATGTATTATTGCTGTTGTATTTCCTCCGTAGACCGGGCCATTTCTTGCCTTGGTGTATGTTTCTGCTTCCTCAAAAGTGAAACCTAAGTACTGATTGGTACCCGAAAAGAGTTGGTACTTATGAAGTTTAAATTGATATGGTTGTGTACTTTCCTGTCTATTGAGATCAAGTTCATAGACATATTTGCTCAAACTTGTTGAGTCATTGAAATAGAATGAGTGCGGCTTTTCGGCCAAAAAAAGAAAGAATCTATTTCCACTCTCCTGCCCTATTTCTCAATGCACCTTTTAATGAAAATATTAATGAAAAGTTTACCATCTTGTGAAATGACCTCTGAGGAGCCAAGTGAATAAATAAAGAAATGAAATAGCCCCCTAAAATCATCTTCTCCATCTACCATATCATTCAATCCTCTATTTGTACAATTTTTGGGCCAGCAAAAAACCAAAAGATGTTGAATGCAACTGAATTTGCTTATGAAAGAAAAGCCTGAGTAGAATTTAATCGAATTCAATTTTGATCCAGCTGTAATTTCTTAGATATGGTAGTGTGTGCATCAAATGTTGGTAAAATTACTTGACCAGTACGGTATATTTTTGGGCTCATAAATATTTGGCATGACATTCTATTGATTTCATTTTGCCTGGAGTGTCATTGTTGTGCCTCAACCATGACGGAACAGCACTACTGCAAATTTAATTAGAGAATGAAGTTAGGGTTCATGGGAGGAAAAACAAAAGATGACGATAAAGGGGTGGGATGATAAACTTCAAGTGAAAAGCCAACGGGTTTCCATAGCTCAGTGGTAAGAGCATTTGCATTCACTCTCAAGTTCAAACCCTAATGACACCTACCCCCTCCCCCTTCCAAACTCTGACCCAAAAGAAAGAAGATAATCTTCAAGTGAAAAGAGTGTATTAGTAATAAGGCATTTTAAGAATAATGGTGGTGAAAAGAGAAAATTATTTAAAAAATTCCAATTTATGGGGTGGAAAAGTAAGGTGGGTAGGAAAATAGGACATGGGCAAGAATAGAAACACTCAATAGAATATCATAATAGGACTGTTTATTTAAAATAAGATGTCATGTAGAATGAACAAAAATTATTGAGTACATCAGGGCGCCATGCGATGCGACGCTATAAATATCTGGATACGCCCGAGTAACATTTTTCTCATAATTAGCATATGTATGGGCGGAACAGATCTGCTAAATCTTTGATTCTGTTGGCATTATATCCTGCGTATGCAAAAGATGTTGCTGATGAAGGTACGAGCTGCAGACAATGTCATGTATGCAGAATGTAAAGTTCTTATTTTAGCAAGCATGATAGGGCTGACCAGATTCTTCATTCTTGATTTTCTCTTTATGTTCTGAGATTTTTATTTTAGTTGAACGTTCTTAATTGTACTAAACACGCTCAATAACCATGCTGCAAATCTAATTCCGAAAATTCAAAATAAATTATATTGGATTCATATAGCATTGTATAAAATTGTATATACAATTGTTCTATCTGTAGGAGTGACCGGTGAACATGATTGATGCAAACAATTTTATGGCAAGGTTTGAAGAATAAAAAACAAGCAAAGCATTGCTTTGTTGGAAGAAAAAAGATAACATGCAAACATCTATATTCTATTGATCCTGCCATTGGCTTCTTCTTCCTGATAGCCGCGGGAGGGGGCCTTTCAATCACTCTCTTGCAACACCCGTCTAACTTCCACACACTTCGCTTCCGGAATCCTTCTGCGGCAAGGATTGGTACTGGCAAGTTGTACCGGCAAAGCTTTGGATAGGTACCACCTTTGAATTGGATAATCTAAGGTCTGTGAGACCCTTGGCAGATCCATTTTTCTTGGTTTCAGCTTCATATTCTTGCGTTTGAGTTTGAAGAACAAGCTCGGATTTTTCCATATGATTCCCATCTGAATGTCCTTGACTTTTTATGCCAAACTCCCGATCAACTCCATTGGAATTTTTGTTTAAGCATATGCTTTCCCACTGAATTTTTTCAGAGAGAGATCTTCTTCCTTTAAATTGTTTATCAACTGAAGTCCTTTTCGAATCATATTCAGTATCATCTCCACAAGCATAACTCCACTTGTAGCTCCTGTTGGTATTGTCCATGTTTAATTCAATGGAATGAAGGTCACTATCACCACCTGAGTCGTCTTCATCATCACACTCTTCTCTATATGCAGCAACTTCCATTCCATTCCCTTCTTTCTTTGCGCTCTGAAATGATCCGAAATTTATTTTCTTTAAATAAGCCTCAAGTTCTTTGATCCTTTTCAAATCTGGAGAGTCACCACTACCTTCACCCATTTTGGATCTCAAGTGAGCCTCTAGCTCATTCCTCAGCTGTTCCACAGCTGCATTTTTCTCCTCAAAATGATATTTGGCTTCTGAGAGCTTCATCTGGACTCTCTCCTCGCGCAAAACATCAGCTAGCTGAAGCATTTCCCTCTCCTTCTCCACCTCTTCTCTAACTTTTTCCGACTCTCTCTTTAGTTCTTCCACCTGTGCTCTGTCCTCCCCAAGACCTGTGGCTAACTCATCACAAACTTGCTCAAAAATCTCTTTTGCCCTCTTCTCCCTCTCAAGCTCTTTCATGACCTTTGACAGAGCTGCCTCTTTATCAGCCAGTTCTTTTCCAAGCTTCTTGTTTAACCGTTCTGTTTGTCTTCTTAGTTTCTTCTCCACCTCAAGTTCTTCTGCTATGCATGCTATGGAAGCACGTACCCTCTCTCGCTCCTTGCTTTTCCAGGCCGCCTTTTCTTCTGCAAACTGCCTCATGATGTACTCAATTTCGTTGCAGTTAGACCTCTGTTCTCGGATCATTTGATGAACCTGGATACGGGCTCGATCAAGCTCAACTCGTAAGGCTGAGAGCAAGGTTGTACTTAAGGAATGCTGCTCTTCAAGACCCCAAATGCGAGTAAGAACTTTCAAGAGCTCCTTGGATGTAGAAAGGCCCTTACTGACCTCCTTCAAACAGGTAAATCCATTAACGCATTTTCGATCAGGTTTTCCACAAGATTGATCTTTGACCTACAAATAATGATATGCAGTCAACATGTGTTAAAGTTTATCATCCTTGAAATTCACCCTAGAAACCCCAGGGAGCCATATGCAGGTTCATCTTAACATATTCTCAGATATTCAAAATTTCTGTGCTCAAAAAGTTCAAGTCACAAACATTCTAGTTGATCATGCAAACAAATGCATTACAATAATACTATCAGGAGCAAGTCACAAAATAGGTTCTTCAAGAGCTCATTTCTTAAGCATGAAAGTGATGAAATTGAAAATGAACTTTTGAAATGTACTATTCAATGAAAATGACAAGGCAGGAAACTATTTTTGATATTTATGATAGATGGGTTATTATCAGACAAATCTAATGGGGACCAATTTCTACAATCACTGTCAACATCTTGTCATTTTTTCAAAAATAATTTTGTGCCCCTTTGACACAAAAGGGAAAATTAAATTCCACAAACGACACAAACATGTCTATCTTTTTACCTAATCTGATATGCCCTGATTAATAGCATTGGTTTTTTACCTCAGTTAAACTGGAACTTCTATGAGTCTCAAAACCTCCCAATTGGTAATCAGTCAGATGAAGGTTATGAGAAACGGCCGACAATCTTCTCTGGTTTTCAGCTCCTCCAGATCCATTTTTCTTCTGCAGAATTTCCAAAAAGACAGTAACTTTGAAATTCAAATTCAACAACAAAAAAACAAAACAAAAATTACCCTTCCATAATATCAGCAAGAACAGAACTCTTCCCAACTGGAAAAAAAAACTAATAATTCTTAAAACAAAAGCTCACAGGGAAATGGTGGCACATAATATGGAAAACAAGAAACCCAGAAAGAAAGATTAACAATATTTTCACAGCCAAAAAAAAAACAGAAAAGAGAGAAACATAAGCACAAAAGAAAAGTAAAATAAAATAAACCCACCTCAGAAATAGGAGTATAAGATGGATCTGATAACTTCGGCGGCAAGGAACCCGCTAAAGATGGCATTTGAGCAACACCCTCTCTGATTCTCATTTCTTTAATGGCTTTAGCATCCTTCTTTTTCAAAGGCACTTCATTGATTTCCCACAAAGTAGCCGCAAGCTTTCTTGCTGAAACTGACAATGGCACACCCTTCCCTTTACCGCCACCGCCACCGCCGCCACCGTCCTTCGAGGCCGGCCGCTGCTGCTGCTTTGCCAGCTCCTCGCCATCATCAGAAGCAGCATTCGGCATCATCACGGCGGCGCAAGGCGATGATCTGGCGGCACTTATAGTCGTCTTCCAAGTCGGGACCGGCGTGCTCGACCCGCCGCGCTTACCCACCAGAATTGCCCGCTTCAATCTGTACCTACGGACCAGGGAAGAGGAAGACGACGAAGACCCGCCTCGCTTCCTGATTTTGCATTGCCTGTCGACGGTAGAAATGTGTGTATGCTGCTGGTTTTGCCAAGACATAGAAAATAAAATGTGCACAAAAGAAGGAAATGGTGAAGATCCAATTGGGAGATCTTGAAGATTTGGGCGATTGAATGAGAGATGGAGGGGGAGGAGAAGGGGAAACAAAAATCAAGGGGTTGAAAAAAGTTGATGGAAGTACATTGATGATAATGATAGTGTCAAGTTTTTCTTTTTGGGTAAGTAATTCAAACTGTCAGCCTCGAATTTAGCAAAGAAGAAGAAAAAGAGAAGTGTCAAAGATTCTGGGTTGTGGTGGATTTTGGGCAGTCTTAAAGAGGATCAAAGAAGCTCAAAAAGTTGTCAAACTATCAAAAACGGAAGGTGGGGTGTGAGAGAGAGAGTGAGAGATGGGAATTTTGGAAGAAGAATGGAAGCTTTTGGTTTAGAAATGTTGAGAGGGAAAAAACTAAAAAGCAAAAAAAATTGAAAAGGGGAAAGAATTGGGAAGGGATGATGAGAGAGTGATAGTTGGAAAATGGAGTTAGGAGTTTTTTATTTATTTTTTGTATAAACCATAGTCTAAATTATAAGAAGTCAGGTTTCTCACATACACTATCACGATGCCATTAAAATTCAAAGCTAAGACTGGCACTAATTCGTAAGTTAAGGCTATTTTTTATTTGGTTAGATTCCGTTAGCATGAAGTTTGGAGTATTTTTATAAAAAATAAAATAAAAATAAAAATTATTTTTTTATATTTAAAAAAAGATGACGTGGCAAACATGTGAAGCAAGGGGTATTCAATCAGGGTCGTGCATGTGTAACTGTGTATTATAAACGGCCCACAATGTTGACTAGGTTCTCAGTATTTAATTTTGTCTCCTTCCCCTCTCTCTAAGCTGGAATGTTCTGTTATTATTTTTGCTTAATTATCCTCGGATCTTGCGCCATCTGCTCTGCTTAAACCCTTCCTCAAGTATTCATTTTTACTTTGTTTTAATCGACTCTGTCCATTTTAGATTACTTGATGTCAAAATTTCTATTTTAATTTTCACTTGATTTCGTCGTAATATTGGTTTTTTTTCCACGTTTATCTCTCAAAAACTAATTAATTAAGTTTATGATTACATTTGACAGATTAAAAAAAGAATAATATTAGTCTTACTATATTTTTTATACCACAATTTTATACCACATGATGTGGCCACTGATGTGTACATACCACATCATGTAAAATACTAGTTTCTGTTTTTCTAATTTTATTTATTAAAATACACTTTATTTATTTAATTAATATGTCATATGATATGGACATGTCACATCATATTGTATAGAAATATATGATAATAATGTGGTAAGTGTATATCGTTTAACAAAAATACTCTTAACGTTAAATGTAGGAGTGGGAAGAGAGATGAGTAGAATGTCAAGTGGCATAAGTGCAAACCTGCAATTCTAAGTTTTTGCTTTATACTTTATATTTTTTTATATTCTTAATTTGCATTTTTTGTGCTCATATCAATAGGGTTGGAAATTGGTCGAATCAGGGATGGGTGTGCCATTCCCATCTCCATTAAGCTTTTTTTTTTCCCATTCTTGCCTTCATACACATCTTCAATTCGAGGATTCCTCATCCCCGCCTTCATTGAGGAATGGGTTCCTCGACCCGTCCCATTACGGAAAAAATAAAAATAAAATGCTTGTTAAATGATAAAAAAAAAAAAAAAAAAAAAAAAAAAAAAAAAAATTATGAGTACAAGATTTGTATCAATTCCATTTTTATTAACTAAAAATCTAGACTAGTTTTTTAAAACAAATTAATACATATCATAACTACATGTTCAAGACATGAACATCATTTCTCAACCAAAAAAAAAAAATACATGAACATCATTATAGAAGTAGCACCACCATCATACATCTTAATAATTTAATTATATGATAAAATAAATTACACACACACACATATATATATATTATAAACTGGGAGGGTTCGGGTTAGGGATTAGAAAACCATCCCCGCCCCTCCCTGAACACCATACTTGAAAAATTCCCCGAACCTCATACCCATTTTTTATTCTTCATACTCGACTCATTATGGTCGAATCTCCACGAAGATCCTTACCCATGAGGAAAATTACAATCCCTACTTATCAATCAATATCAATATATCAAATACTATTTAACATATCAATCAATATATCATTAATTATTGTAATGTAATGACAAGAACTCGAATACATCAAATCCAATGCTATTAAACGTAATGTCGCGCTTCAAAAGAATGTTATCTTAAATTACAAGTGTCACTAATCTATAGGTTATTAGATATAATTCTATCTTAAGTGTCAAGTTATGAAGTACTTTTAGAATACTGGAACTAAATATATCCACTAATGACAACATAGTAATGGATGAAATAGAGTACATCTTGATTTGTGCAGAAAGACCTTCCAATATGCAAAGACAAGTGAAGAGTGTTAAAAGCTAGAAAATAAAGGTGTTTATGACGAATACGACATGGATTTAAATAGGGTGGTGATTTTACCACTCCCTTTTTGTCCACTTACACTTCTTTTTGTTTTTAATAGTTTTTACTATAACAAAAAATGGAGGGTAAATGAACAAAAGAGGAGTGGGAACATACAATTTCTAACAAATGGAATGCAAGTGGATAAAAGAGAAGTGTGAAAATTAGCTCCCTTTAAATATATTGTATACTATTCAAGTTAATCTCTCATTTTAAAGAGAATGTTAACATAGTCCATTATAACTTACTTAATCAACGTAGGGGAAGTTAAGAATCAGAATTATTTTAATATCTATGTGTTACTATATATAACCAATGAGAGTTGGTTCAATTGGTAAGGTCCATGTACTGTGTGTAGTCCCACCAATGGTCAAGTCCTACTACCAGTAGTCTTTATTGATGCGCGATCTGTAATTTCCTACATAAATCCATACCTATGGCAATTGGCAATTGGATGCCACGCGTAAGTCATTCTGACTTGAGATTGTGAGTATACTCTAGCGCTGGTAATGTAAGTAGCCAATCTCCCCTTAAATTTTTTTGAATCAAGTCAGTGTTACTATATACAGAGAAGCATGAGTTAGAATAATTTCAATACCCCTTTTTGACTATGCTATAAGTGTTATATACATTTGTGTAAAGTAAGGAAGTCGTTCTAGTAATGCTAGGATTGGAACTAATGACAAACAAGTAATGGGTGAAATAAAACACTTCTTGATGCGTGTGGATGTTCTAAACATGCAAAGGAAGAGCAAGGTTGCCCAAAAAAAAAGAGATTCAAAGGGAAGGGAGTTTCTAATAAGTGTAGAAATTATAAATAAATAAAAGGAAAAACAAAAGGGGGTAAATCAAATATGAAGTACGGAGTAATAATTGCGAAATATCTTATCAAATCAAATGGCAGTACAGCTCACAAATGTAATCAGTCAATCAAGCCTTAAGAACCTCCTCTTAACAAAAAGTTATGGGAAGAGAGGAGTGGGGTCCTACTAACGGCTCAATATGTTCGGGATTGGTTGGAGTTTCCTTGCTGTATGTTTTGGAACTTACACTCAAACAATTCTTACAGAAAACACCCACATAAATATAATTATAGATTGCGGCCCCCACACCTGCACCCCATGGCCAACCCCCCACCCCCCATGAACATGATCTTCATGTCTTTTGCGGCTTTGCCGATTGAAATCTTGTGGCTCATGGATTGTCATATTCACTACAAACTTGATAAATGTTGATGCTGGTGGTCCATGATGCAGCTTGATTTCAAAAAATTTGAAACATTCAAGTCACATGCCACAAGTTGTGTTTATCAGTATTGAGGCTGCGGGAGCATAGCAATTAACCTTGTTCCTGAAATCCCTAGCACAACCAATGACACAAAATAAAACTAGCTAGGACGGTTCATTCATTCACATGCATGCATCCTGTGGTGGAAATGATGCGCGAAAAGAAAGGATTAGGATAAGGGGGAGAGCATTTTTTTAAGCTATGCAACAATTAGATATCACTCACGTTACAATCAAAAAAACACTCACTCATTTACATGCACGTATGAGGACTGGTCTTAACTTGCATATACTATAGTGGAAATGATATTCTATAAGAGAGGATTAGGATAACTTAAGGGAGTGCAAATAACACTTTCCTTTTGTATTCTTGCATTCCTCTATAAGAGTACAAATAATTTGAAGTAGTGTTGTGGCATGTCGCTACGTGCGGGGGTGGTTCCTAACCATTGATGCATTTGGAGCCGTTACTCAAGTGCACTACTAATCATGCAATTATTCAATAATTTTGTTGAAAACCCGTATGGCTCTTTGAATATAGGAGATTAAAGTTGGCTGATTGAGGGATGGAAGATGAGAGTGAAAGTAAGCAACTCATTGAAAGGTGAAATCACAAAGTGAGGTGGACACATATATGATTGCACTATTATTGCTTTGTTTTCTTGCATCCTCTTCTCAAAATTGTTGAAAGAAAAGTGAGTGACATTACTCTCCATTTGTATTAATATTCTTGCCCTCTTTATTCTTCTCAACGGAGCGCTTTCAAATTTGATTGGAAAAATATATTCAACAGTTCATGTGTAGAGCTAACAACACGTGGTCCTATTGCGGCATACTGTCATGCCAATTCTCTAACGTTTTGGTAGGGCTCATTCTGAGTATACATGAGCAGAAGTCTCTTTTACTGTCTCTTTTAACTGTTTCTTTGTATGTTTTTTTTTTTTTTTTTTTTTTTTTTATTGTTTTTGATTTTTTTTTAATAATGTTTTTTTCCCTTGAAAACATATGTTGTTTTGGAAAACTTTTTGCCTTCCTTAGTGTCCGATTTCTTTTAGTTTAAATTGAATTTTCTTTTCAAAGTATCCATTAGTGTAGTGATTTGGAGCAATTGTTCTTATAAGAAAGATTCTGGGTTCCAATCCTAACATACGTGTAGTGTATGTGAGTTTAGTATATTATCGCCCCTCTTAATAGTAAAGGTCTTCAAAATTATTATTTTTATATAATTTTCTTTAAAGTACTTGGAACAGTAATACTAGAATACTCAAATTAAAAGTATTATGTTCAAAGTATTATTTTGTTTGTAATTTTGAATATTCAAAATACCAAAAAATGTCCTTGGTTAATGCAAACATAAGAATTGAATTTATTAATTAAATGAGAAGGATATGGTAAATTCACACTTTTTCATATTTAAAAAAATAAAAAATAAAAGTAAAATCAGATTATGGATCCTATTTTTATGAAAACAACTACCCATTATTATTTTTAATTCTAGAATAAATTAAAAAATTAAATAAATAAATAACCAATTGGCCGCGAAGGGGCTAGTATGAAATAAAACAAGTTTTGGTAACTATTCTATTTCCATATTTACCCAAAAAGCCTATTTCCATAGAAACAAAAAGTTCTTAAAATATTTGTCGACCATATTATATTCTACTTTTTTTTTGTCTTCCTAACCTTTAACTTGTTTGGAAACTCTTTAGGATTTCTCGGAATAAGAAATATTTAATGTTATGGTTTTAGAAGTTTTACCCCCTGAAGAATTCAATAATTATCTCCAAATTAGCCACATTATTTTGAGAAATTATTTTACAGTTTCACTGCTGAAAAGTTGCACCAAAGTTGGTAAAAGATTCCAGATTGACTTGCAAAGTTTTGCCTTTTTTTTCCTTTTGTTTTTCTGGTTCAACCAGAAGAAAGGCTAAGAAGTAGGGAATGCCTAATAAATTGATGAAGACAATTTTTTAGAATATAAAATCCCCAAACCGTCCAATGGCATTACTGTGTGAACAGTTTGAAACTAGTAGGGAAGGTGGATGATAACTGTCAGTATGGTTCCTTCACAGAACGTGCTTGTCAATTTTTCATCTCTATAAAATGACCAAGTCATTGGGGAAACCAGTCTATTATGTGGTCCTATTTCTACTACTAGACTGACTGAGTGACAGAATAGTTGAATTCAATGAGAAAGAGTCCTAATTTGGAGATCAGTGGTCTCAACTTCGAACTTCCGACACATTAATAATATGTGTATGTTAGAAACCTCCCTTCCTTTTTTAGCCATCCTAACTTCTATCATTAGCTAAAATAATTATTTTGACACCAAGTATTGTACAGTTACATGAACAATCTCATCCTCTCTAGACTGTTGGAGAGAAGACAAGTCCCAAAATTTCAACAAATTTCGACAATACAAACCTAACCTCTGCACGTAACCACCTAATTCTACCATCTAGAGAGAGGATTTATGTCACTTACTTTTCTTCTTCCCTAACTTTAATGACAATAGATTGATATACAATTGGATTTGACAGTATATCTCTTTGTAAACGACAGGTCTTCCTACTCTCACTTTCACCCATACTGTGGATTCGGTTTGCAGTCTTTAGTATTACTCGTTTCTATTCGGAGTCATATCATATGTTTTTAGGGGTGTGTGTGGTGGCCATCGTCACTTCAACATAATCTACAGTTGTTGTGAGCCATGACAAGAGAACGAGCTAATTCATGGACCATGGCCAGTCTGTTGGGCACCTAAATATTTTAATATTAAATATTTATTTTATTTTTAAGTAAATCAATATGATATTATTGATTAATAAAAATAATATATTCTATTACAATGGCGATTCTATGATTCAAAAGCCAACTGAGCAAAAACTTATATACTAAACTCGACGGTACGAGTGAATTTCACTAATTGCAAGTGATGAGGAAAGCAATGCACATAATATAAATATAGACAATCTTGAAGAAACAATGCTTGTAATTAATTTCATGAATCATACATATTACTAGTACCGTCATACCCTTAACCACACATATTCTCCACTAGAATGCCATTACTACCAAGCACTTTGCATTTCTCATTTTTAAGATTCAAGGCATCAGTGTCTGCAATACTCATAATATCCAAAAAGCGCTTATGAATAAAGCTATCAAAATCAACAAATCTTAGAATAGTAATCATTTGTTCTTTACCGGACTCATCAAGTGATTCATCAACAAGAATACAAAATTTGTTCTTCCCAAGTTCTCTACAAATTGTCTTCCTCACCTTGGTAGAAAAAATATGTAAAATTTGTTTTTGTATGTCATTAGAAATGTACTGGGCATTTTGAGGAGCTTTATCTATGATAATTTTCTCAACTTTTATATTAATTATTGCAAAAGACTTTACTATTTCAATGAAATTGCCTCGATTAGATGAGTCAACGGATTCATTGTGGCCTCGAAAAGCCAATGCTTGATTTGCTAGATACCTAATGCCCTCTATTGTGGTTGTAAGTTACAACCGATTGTCCATCACTTATTGCTTTAATTGCTTATCTATCACTTTTTCAATATGAAGTTTTTTTTTTTTTTTTTTTTTTTTTTTTTTTTTTTTTATTTATTCAATTCTTTTGCATAACAAGATGATGTGGTGAATTTAGCTTGCCTACATGATGTTGAAATGCACATTAATTCCCACCAATTCTTTTCCATTTTTTATACCCATCAACAATAATGGTTGAGTGTGATTGATTCATGTCAAAAAGGAAGTAAGGAAAATAAAATACCTTATTATTACTAATTGAATACTTAAGCCAAATGAATTGGCCAAACCGCTTTTTATTAAATCGACGAAAGTCCTGCCCTTCTAAGTGGCTTGGATAATCTTCTAACTCAGGTTGATATAGTCCTAAAAGAATATATTCTCTTCACACATTATCTTGTCCATTAACCGGATATTTGCATATTAGATAACGTAATCCTGGATCACGCTCAAGATAATTGATATTAAAATCATGATCATCATCGATTCTTTGAAATTCAACTCTTTCAATTGGAGGCTCAATAATGGGAGAATCCGGAAGATTTTGCTCATCACATATTGGAGTAGATGAAGAAGTGCTAGAAGGCAATGTATTAGATGATGACTCATCATTCTTTTTCTTAAAAAAAGACAACAAATTCTTTGTTCTCTTGGGATTCCGATTATGATCTGACATAACAAAAGATAGCTTATGAATAATATGTAGAAAGAATTTTAATCAAACATGTCAACAAAAAATCAAACAAATTATCATAATAGCTTCTGAACAATACCAAACCAAAAAAATTATAATTCATCCCCAATTAAACCCTAGAATACTCAATTTTAACAAAATCACAAATCAAAGCCCTATAATAATTCATCCCTAATCAAAACCCTAATTAATTTCAATAAAATCCCAAAAATTATAATTAATCCCTAATTAAACCCTAGAATACTCAATTTTAAAATATAATTATAATTAAAGATATATAGAAAATGAGAGAATGAGAAGAATACTTGTTAACAAAGGGAGAAGAGAAGATGTTGTTGCCAAGTTGCCCATCCAAGATAATAGAAGATGTAGCCAATAGAAGTAGAATTTGACCCAAAAAAAGAAAAAAGAAAAAGAGGGAGAAACAAGTTGCTAATGTTGGGTAGCAAAGAGAGAGAGAAACAAGAAGTCACATAGTCAAAAGAAAAGGAGAGAAAAGATATGAGACCACCCTGATGGGCATCATGTGTGTAGGGTTTGCTTTTAAACTTTTTTTTTAAAATTGGCCGGACTTATAACACATGTATGTATTTGTTTTTTGGAAAAAATTTGGGTTGGGTAGGCACCCAACTCGCCTTATGCACAACACCAACCATGTCTATGAGGAAGGGTACTTGAACTTTAGTGAAAGGTCGGTGGCTTCACTGCCTTGGCCAACTAGTCACCCAAGTTTAGAACCACATAAGATTTTTAGTTTGTCAGAGATCCATTGGCGGAACCATTACGTGGGCTCCGATTAGTTGTAGCTTACGGAAGGTTTTGGGGAAAAACAAATATAAACCTATATAGTTGAGTAGCCGAGTATTTTAAATTAAAAATAAAGAAAAATAAACAATTTCAAACCTTACCAACACCAATAAGCATAGTTAGAGGTTTTTCACAAATATTTTTTCAACACCAATACACATAGTAAGCATAAAGTCTTTAGCTCTAATTATTTAATTTTAATCTTTTTAATGTCTCGAAAAGAGAAGCATTTTTCTCAACGAAATTCATGGCTCTAATTAATGTATACTTTTATTTTTAGAAAAATTATAGAAACTGTAAGTACAAAAAAAATAATAAATCATAAGATTTAAGCTAATAACTTTAACTAGCTCATCTGTTGAAACATTCCTAATTTTGCTCTTGCAAAGATCATTATGCATTCCTTCCTTTTAAACATAAAAAAGAAATTGTACTAGAGAAGTGTTAGATGATAATTTTGGAGTGCCGATTATGAAACATGAACTCTTGGTAATATCATTACTATAAACCCGAAAGTATAATCATTTATTAGGAATTACCGAAGTATTTTTCTTATCAATATGTTTGGACCCCTATTTCTCATACCAAATTGGGCTAAGATAATTTGACAAAAAAAGGGCTAGGATCATTGACCACGCTAGCTATCTAGGAATTTCATAATTGACCTAGTTGGCCTTTTTGACCTATGGCCCAGCCTTGTCAGAGATAATGTTTTCCCAATTGATTTTTTAAGCAACCTTGACTATACGAGGGAAATTTTATTGATGAATTCAAAAAGTACAACGGGGGATGATCAGCCTGACACCGACTCATTGAATCATAAAAACAGAGCTTGTTGTATATCAGAGAGCTCCTCAAACCAACTAAAACTAGTCTCACTGCTTAAACCAAACTCGACAATTTGACATATGGCTTCCCCGTTAATAGAGATTATGACCGATGACTTCCTTAGATGTCAAGGAATGAGGTGGCATCTGATAGAGGCAGATTCAGTAATAAAGGATTTGATTAATCAATAAAGGATTTGGAGTCTTAGCTTGACAAAGGATTACTTGGGGTTTAAGGTAAATCATAATTCGGTTAGGAGATTCAGGCCCAGTAGAGGGGCCTGGAATAGTAGAAACCCTAACCCTATAAAAAAACTCTATGGAAAAAAAAAGGCCAAAGCTCATTTTGAAACCAGAAGAACAGTCAAAACACCCATAAATTACAACACTGCCACCAACTTTTCACAAGAAAAACCCACAATGAAGCCTAGGCCATGTTTTACAATAAAAACCCCAACAAAAGAAAAAAAAACTCCCAATTAAGATAGTTGATGAGCTTTTTCTCCAACCGATATGTCAAAAATGCCACATCAACATTTAACGATTAGAAATAATATCTAACATCATTCCAACCAAATTGTCAAAGCCAATGTGAAATGAAGGTTGGAGGTTCAGCTGTTATTTTTGACATCCCAAAAACAAGATGTCAAATGAATATTTTATTATTTTTAAAGACAGCTGACTGTTAATTTCATTTATAATTTTACTTTTTTATTTTTTTTCTTCTTTATCTTTAATGATTTGACTGTTACAATAATTATTTATTTGACATATCGGGTGGAGTGTAAAACTGTTTAAATATCAAATTGTCACATCAGCCATCAAATTTAAATTTAATGTTTGGTATTTGATATCTCCCTTAGAGATGCTCTAACTCTAACCCAACTGGTGTGCTTTTTTTCTCTAAATTTAATTCAGACGGCAAGATGTGGATTTCTTTCTCAAAATTTCATGACACAAGGACAAAAAGGAAGTTTCATGTATAAAATATTAATAAATGCATGACATGCGGTTAATTTTGGGTTCGTTTCTCCACATTAGATTAATTAGGGTATCTTTATAATATTGATGATAGATTTGGGTGTATATATATATATATATATATATAAATCTCTTAATTCTACCCACTAAAACAAATTACAAATTACACATGTTCAAAGGTTCTTTAACCTTACCCTTATTTGTCCTTGTGTTTCCTTATTAACACCATTCAAGAGGTGTGTTAGATAAAATGCTTTCTTCACTCAGGAAAAGCTTAACTTGAACCAAAAAAAAGTTTCGTTTATAGTTTTGTTTTATTATAAAGGGACGGTGGAGTGGAACTTAGAGCATTTTTCGAGATTGGAATGAGAAGTACCACTAATAAAGAGCTAGTTGATACTTTTATATATAGTTTAACAAATAATTGCGTGAAATTTCTTTATTCTAAATTAGCTGAGCCTACAACGCCTTATACGACTGAATGCTTGATCTGTCCCCTTCAAGACCTCGTTGGAAGAATTAAGTTGATGCAACTTTTTAATGCCCATGTACTTTTGGTTATTGACCATCCATTTTCCATTAAGAGAGGTTAACTTAAGAAGAAAACATAAATAGACCTTTTGTCAGTATAGCCTGACTAGAATATTTATTTACATCGGGAGTACACAATTTTAATTCAAGATAATAAAGTCTGCAGTTACACTTGGAGATGAAAGGAAAGGAAGTATTGAGATAATTGAACATTAAGCATAGATTTTACATAACCTAAAACGGATCAAATTCAAAAGTAATCTTCAGTCCTCCCCTTGAATCCAATCTGCCCAAAAGTAAGGGCGATGAAAAGCCCCAAGTGCCATGTTATCAGCCACAACCTACTCAAAAAATGTACAATAATCCAAGTTACGTTTACCCGAATGGATAATTATGTCTATTTTTTTTTAAATAGGCAGTGGTACTAATCAAATATCACAAATGGTTAAGAACACACCCATGCAACCGAGGTATTGGGCTTAAATTCTCATGCCCTAAATATCATTTGTATTTAACAAGATTCTAATTAATTATGCTTTTCTTTAAATAGATTTTTTAAAACCTCATACACGTATAAATAAGAACAGTAACGCTACGTTAACAACAAGAGGTCCCATGGTCTAGTGGTCAGGACATTGGACTCTGAATCCAGTAACCCGAGTTCAAGTCTCGGTGGGACCTCATTTTTTTTTCTTTTTCTGCAATTTATAGCGTACACGCTACTATCGGAGTAACTCAAACGCAAAGCCTGCACTGCTCCAGGTTTGGCCTCTTTTATAAATTTATTTGCCCTTGGGCCCTAATGCATTATCCCAAGGATTTATGAGAGAATTTTTCCTTGTGTTTTCTCCTAATTTTTGCAGTTTTTTTTTTTAAGGTTTTAGAGTTCTCTTAGGTCATGACCTAAAATCGACTCAATTAACTAATCTTGTTATGCTAAGACATTTTTACTTGGACAGTCCAAAATCATCCTTAAATTTAATAAACAAGTTATGTCGCATTGATGTGCTTTAATACGATTACTAAGCAAGCCTACCCGAATTCAACCCCACAACAAAATTTGTGACTTCTATTCTTGGAGTAAATATGAAAGAGCTAGTGGAAGAATTTTGTATTTTAATACAAGCTATAGTCTAAACTATAAGGGAGATGAGGGTTTCTCACACACACACTACTAAGGTGTCATGAGGGTTCGAACTTGAGACCACTAATTTACGAGTCAAGACTCTTTTATACTGGGTTAGACCCCATTGGCTAGTGGAAGAATTTTGATCACTTAACCTTTTGAGTTGGGATTTGATGGTCACTTGGGGTTACTTTGATGGTTGTTTTGCTGTATATATGTGGTTTATTGGGCTTAGCATTGTTTCCCCTTATTTTGGGCCGTTGTTTTTTTATTTGGAATTTGCCTGTGTGTTCGTTTCTGTTTGTCTCGGCATTTGGGCCTTGTTTTAATGTGCTCTTATTTTTAAACAAAAATGGAAAAGAATGAAATTTTAACATTTGATTAGTAAATGGTAACGCCCTGACCATAATATAAAAAAGAGACCCAAGATTAGAAAAAGGCAAGTTATGTTTTGCAAATAAAAGATTACTAAGAGGGAACCAAAAAGAGAAGAACAAGGCTACTGACCAAAACTGAGAGGTGAGAGCAGGAGGTGAGGGGAAGTGAGCAAGCTCAGTTCCAATGCTCTCAAAGAAGAGCCCTGTCAAACTCTTCCCGTCGATTGCCGGTATGCTCGATGGCACCAACCATCCGATCAACCCAAATCCAATCACATTCAGATCCCTCCGCAGCCAATCTCTCTGGAAGTTGCTATTTTTGCCCAACACAACACAACAAATATCAAACATCATTGATTGCATGTCACCCTTAATTGTTTGCTCAATTTAAGATCAAACCACATAAACAACAATAACGAGTAATTTTTCGGTGTGATCATTACAGAATGTGACATGTCGAGTAATTTTTCGGTGTTATCATTACAGAATGTGACATGCCGGTGTGATGTTATCAATGCACACTAATTATTACCTATGTACAAACGAACGGTCATGATTTTCTATAAAAAAGAAAAAAAGAAAAGAAGGATTGACAAGTAAATTACCATGTGAACCTTCCTCCAGAAGCCCTGGCTTGCCTCAGAGGGTTACCAACCGCAATAGGCTTCACAAAGCCTGTAATTAGTTTTTAAAAAAAAGGTTATTGCAAAATTAATGTATGGTGCACACTGAGGCGCATTTTAGAGAAAGCAGGCGCAAGTTAAGAGTGAGTGAGCATATTTGAATTGAACCTGAAGAGAGGCATGTCCTCTTTGGTGAGAGCGAGGAACTGCTCAAGCCTATCACGGTTGATGCAGTCGCCATGTTCGCTGCCATTCTTCTTCTGTTTTTTTGGGTTGAGTTTTGGAGTGAGAGAGTCAGAAATGTTATTGGTGGTGGTGGTGGTGGTTGAGATTAACTTGAAAGGGGTAGGGTTTTGTCAGCTTTTGATAGAGATTGTCTGGAGAAGATAGAGTGGATTTGCATGGATGGCCTGTTCTTCAATGGCCTTCTGCCACCTGGCACTTCACAGGATAAAGTGGGGCCTCGCTCATCTATTACAACAAGCTGTTACATATTGCTGAAGTTGTGGGCTCAGCATGGTGAATTGTGATGCCAGGGCTTAAAGTTGAGCTTTGCAAAGTTTGATCCATCAGAAGAATTGAACTGGGCCTTTTCACAGCAAACTACACCCATGCGTTTGATCAGTTCATCTGATACCTCCTCTTTCAATAAAGTGAAGACCGGATGTCACAACTAAATAATTATTGGATTCGGATTCTTCGCTTTGATTTTTTCTGCCATGATCTGCTTGATTTTTGTTCTCCATATGCTATCTGATTTAAATTTCATTAGAGGTTGTTGAGAGTTGACACATCACAATTTTTTTATTAAAAAATAATAATTTGCTTAAAACATAAAATAAAAAAGTTAAAAATAAAAACTAAAACCCTAAAAACTTTCTGCAGCGTCTCTCCTCTCTTCTTCTTCTTCTTCTTCATGGTTTCTCTTTTTCTTTTCTTCTCATTTTACTTTTCAATGTCTTCTAATTATGCCCAATAACTTATTCTACACCTTTGATAATTTATCTTTTCCTTTTCATATACTGATTCAGATATGGGATGAAAAGAGACTATGAGGTGCTGTTTACATAGACATGGTTTCCCCTGCCTCCCCTTGAGTGATATCGGAAGGCCGAAAGTGCTTGGTGGCATTCTTTTGCAGAAAAAGGGAGATGATTCTTGTGGAGTCGTGAAAAGAAGAAAAAAGAAGAAGATATTTATTCATATATTCATTCTTAGCACTAATAATATAGATAAATCCTATACCATTTAATTTCTATAAACACACTAAAAAAAACCCAAAAAATGACAGCTGACCCTATGGAATTTAATTTTGATTATTAAATTATTTTGATGCCCTATTGAGTGTTTTGGGCTTTTTTTATGAGATTTTAGGGTTGAGTTTGTTTTAAGAAATCAATGACAGTTTTGTAATTTAAAAGAAGTTAAAAGCTTTTTTGTTATGTTGTAAATAGACTTTAGGTGTATTTTTAAAGTCCATTTCATATGAAGTTTTTTTATTTATAATTTGAGCTCTTATATTGGGTATAATAGTGAATCTCATTTTTCATATTGACCACATCCTCCTGAATCTCATTTTTCAAGAAATGCTGTTATTTCCACTCCTTATCCTATTTCCCCACCCAATGGAACTTAACAACGTGAAATTAACTCATGCAATCATTATTATTTTTTTTCTTTTTTTCTTCTTTCTTTCTTTGCAATTTCTCCACCCAATTGCACATGTTTTTTTTTCCCTCTTCCTTTCTCTAAATTTGCCCCAGAATTGGAGGGTGGTCTCGTTGTTGAGTTGGAGGGTTTGTTGGGAGAGGCTGTAGGAAGCAATGTAGGAAGCAATGACAAATGTAGATGGTGTATAAGGAGACATGGCTGAGAAAGAAAGGTCACATTGAATTGAATTTGAACAATTTTGATTATTATGTAGGGATCAATTAAGCCATTATAAAGAGAGTGTACAAATTTTTTTTCTTATGTTTTGGAGAGTTTGTTTAGGATTTAGGAAGGAAGAAGGAAAAACCAAACTTGTGCAATTGGGTGGAGAAGCTGCAGATATAAGAAGAAGACTAAACTGATTGAGGGAGATACTGACTTGAAAAAAAAAACCTGATTTGGGGAAGATGTGACAAACAAAAAACTAGAAAAGGGGAAGAGGAAGAAGAAAGAAAGAAAAAAAAAAAAAAAAAAAAAAAAAAAAAGTAGATGATGGCAGGAGTAAAGGTTCAAATTGTTAAATTCAATTAGAGTTTATTTATTTATTATTAAGAAAAATATCCAATTCGTTGATTAAATTTTGATGAGGTGGCATAAGTCCTTAGACGTAATTTTCCAAATGGATAAATTTGTCTTTAAAATTTTAAAGATAAGGTGAGTAGGACAAAGAATCAACACTCTTCTTCAAATTAAGAAAACCAATTAATTTAATTTAATTTAATCCAACTTATGGTTAAAAATATGATGTACTAATAGAATATACTAGAAGGATCTCACACACATTAATCTCCTAACCATAGGCAACATCTGTTAAAAATAAATAATTTAAAAACAAATCTTAACATTATTATAGTCTTATACTTCCAAAGCCAAAGTCGTGCAAGGAATCTTCCTAGTAGCAGCTGTTTAGAGAGGGAGGGCATATTAATAGAAGGAAATAAAATTATTAATTAATCATCATTAGATTATAATTTAATTACAGTAAGATTTGCGTAAAATTCAACACGGCAGGCACAGCCGGAGGCCCGCCGTTGTAAAACTGAGGCGTTTAGAAAGCATCCAAAGAGCGACGGGCCAAATTCAAAGTCAAAGAATCGTATTGGCCGGCGTGTTTCCCATTTCTGACTTTCCCCACGAATCCATTCGTAAAGGGCCTTCCCCCGTGATACGTACGGACCCATCTTATGCATTATATAATTTGATATTTCGCAAATAAAATTTTACTTAATTCTTTTTTTTCATTTTAGTCTTCTTCAAAATATATATATTTGAATATAAAGATCGGTAGTTGGTAGTGATGTGAAAAGAATAACGGTGCATGTATGATGTAAATTGGACTTTCGCTTACTTGTTCAAATTTAGGACACCATAAAGCTTGTTTCATTTATAGCATATAAGATACTGAATATATAAGAAACTGGACTTTTGCTTACTTGGTCAACAAATTATGTGTATCATTGTCAATGAGGTCTACTTCAATAAAAAATAACATTCACTTGTAGTTGCAGATCAGTGGTCTTAGAGTCGAATCCCCATGACACATTAGTAGTGTGTATAAGAAACCCCCTCCTTCATGTATTAAAAAAAACTTATGTGAACTGTGCATCTTATTTTTCAAAGAGTGCTGTTATTTCCACCCCTTATCCTATTTCCCCACCCAATGGAACTTAACAATGTGAAATTAACTCCTGCAATCATTATTATTCTTCTTCTTTCTTTCTCTGCAGTTTCTCCACCCAATTGCACATGGTTTTTTTCTTCCCCTCTTCCTTTCTCTAAATTTGGTTGGTTTCGGTGGTGGTTTGAGAAAATTTGGGGTAGGGACTCCAGAATTGGAGGGTGGTCTCGTTGTTGAGTTGGAGGGTTTGTAGGGAGAGGCTGTAGGAAGCAATGACAAATGCATATGGTGTATAAGGAGACATGGCTGAGAAAGAAAGGTCACATTGAATTGATTTGAATTGAATTTGAACGATTTTGATTATGTAGGGATCAATTAAGCCATTATAATGAGAGTGTACAAATTTTTTTCCTTATGTTTTGGAGAGTTTGTTTAGGGTTTAAGAAGGAAGAAGGAAAAACCAAACTTGTGCAATTGGGTGGAGAAACTGCAGATATAAGAAGAAGACTAAACTGATTGAGGGAGATACTGACCGGGAAAAAAAAAATTGATTTGGGGAAGATGTTGAAGACAAAAAAATAGGAAAGGGGGAGAGGTTGAAGAGAAAGGAAATAGAAAAGAAAAGAAAAAGGTAAACAATGGCAGGAGTTAAGGTTCAAATCGTTAAGTTCCATTAGAGTTTTTTTTTTTTAATTTTTTTATTTATTAAGAAAAATATCAATTTCGTTGGATTAAATTTTAATGAGGTGGTATAAGTCCTTAAAATTAATTTTACAAAGGGGTAAATTTATTTTTAAAATTTTAAAGATAAGGTGAGTAGGACAAGTTAGCACTCTTCTTCAAATTAAGAAAACCAATTAATTTAATTTAATTTAATTTAATCCAACTTATGGTTAAAAATATGATGTACTAATTGAATATACTAGAAGGATCTCACACACATTATTGATTGATTTTTTTTTTTTAAAGGAAAACCACATTTAAATTGTGAATTTTTGCCAAAAGATTTAAGGGAGATTCACTATTATACCCAATATAGGAGCTCAAATTATTTTTTTAAAAAAACCCTATTTGAAATGGACTTTAAAAACCTTATTTATTTTTAATAGATGTTGCCTATGGTTAGGAGATTAATGTGTGTGAGATCCTTCTATTATATTCTATTAGTACATCATATTTTTAACCATAAGTTGGATTAAATTAAATTAAATTAATTGGTTTTCTTAATTTGAAGAAGAGTGCTGATTTTGTCCTACTCACCTTATCTTTAAAATTTTAAAGACAAATTTATCCCTTTGGAAAATTACTTCCAAGGACTTATGCCATCTCATCAAAATTTAATCAACGAATTGGATATTTTTCTTAATAATAAATAAATAAACTCTAATGGAACTTAACAATTTGAACCTTAACTCCTGCCATCATCTACCTTTTGTTTGTTCTATTTCCTTTCTCTTCAACCTCTCCCCCTTTTCTAGTTTTTTGTTTGGCACATCTTCCCCAAATCAGGTTTTTTTTTTCAAGTCAGTATCTCCCAATCAGTTTAGTCTTCTTCTTATATCTGCAGCTTCTCCACCCAATTGCACAAGTTTGGTTTTTACTTCTTCCTTCCTAAATCCTAAACAAACTCTCCAAAACAGAAGAAAAAAATTTGTACACTCTCTTTATAATGGCTTAATTGATCCCTACATAATAATCAAAATCGTTCAAATTCAATTCAATTCAATTCAATGTGACCTTTCTTTCTCAGCCATGTCCCCTTATACACCATCTGCATTTGTCATTACTTCCTACAGCGTCTCCCAACAAACCCTCCAACTCAACAATGAGACCACCCTCCAATTCTGGGGTCCCAACCCTGAATTTTCTCAAACCACCATCAAAACCAACCAAATTTAGAGAAAGGAAGAGGGAAAAAAAACATGTGCAATTGGGTGGAGAAATTGCAAAGAAAGAAAGAAGAAAAAAAGAAGAATAATAATAATGATTGCATGAGTTAATTTCACGTTGTTAAGTTCCATTGGGTGGGGAAATAGGATAAGGGGTGGAAATAACAACACTTCTTGAAAAATGAGATTCAAGAGGATGTGGTCAATATGAAAAATGAGATGCGCTATTATACCGAATATAGGAGCTCAAATTATAAATAAAAAAACTCCATATGAAATGATCTTTAAAAACACACCCAAAGTCTATTTACAACATAACAAAAAGGTTTTTAACTTCTTTTAAATTACAAAACTGCCATTGATTTCTTAAAACAAACTCAACCCCAAAACCTTATAAAAAAGCCCAAAACACTTAATAGGGCATCAAAGTAATTTAATAATCAAAATTAAATTTAATATGGTCAGCTATCATTTTTTGGATTTGTTTCTAGAAATTAAACAGTGTAGAGTTTATTTATCTTTTTAGTGCTAAGAATGGGTATATGACTAAATATCTCAAGATTTAAATTGTGAATTGAAAGTGATGTAATAGACCATTACTAGCCTATCATTAATTGGTCCTTAATTTATTTGACATTATTGAGCACAAAAAACAAAAGCAAAAAGATTTGATCCATATATGCAAATAAAGAGATTTTTCTAGCTGTTGAATTATTTTAATTTGACTATATATGTATTTCCCCATGTTCATACTTGTAATTTTTTATATATAAATATTTCAATTGCATTTCTATTTCCTTTATATAGGAATTTGGAATATGATCACTAATGTATCTACAAAAAAGCCAAGATTTATAATAGAAAAAGGGGCACATCTTTCATTTGATTTGAACCAATCCAATGGTGTATATAGCTACATACATAATCACATATTTAAAAATGATTATCCATTTTGTATTTTCGTTTAAAGAATTAATAAACTGTAATAACTGTAAATCAAACCCAACTGTTTTTGTTTCTGGGTTGATATGATGAATCTCTCTATCTGAACAAGACGAAGGACCAAAAGGTCAAGAAAATCGTAACCCCAGTGGCAATGCAGATCATGTCCAAAGTCTTCTCTCTCCTCTCCTTTCTCTCTCTTCTCTCTCTCTTCATCTCCAAATACTCCTCAAACCTCCCCTTCCCCCTCACCTCCTTCCTTCTCTTTCCTCCCTCGATCGCCCTCTCCAAAATTACCAAACTCTCCTTCCCGTTCAAATGATTCCCCTCCATGCCCTCCACCTGCATGCTCACCTCCCTCACGTGCAGCTCCCCGCCCTCGCTCCAATTGCACGTGACCACCATCCCACACTGCACGAATTCCCCTCTCTTCTCCCCGTTCAAAATCGTCGCGAACCGCAACTGTATCTCCCCGGTCAACCAGTGCCGCTGCACCGTAACCGCCCTCCGGCTCGAAAAATTGGCCGCCCGCTTCCGGGTCGGGTCGATCACGATCCAGCTCAAACTCAAGTTGTCCTCCAATTGCTTCAGCGACGCCTGGTCTTCTCCGACGTGGCGGATTGGTGTCGGGACTGTTTCTTTCGGGTCAAGTAAGTCAACCCGGAAAGGCGAGCAGAGGAACCACCCGGATTCGGTCTCGGACTCTTGAACCTTGGAGAAAATCAGCTGGTCTTTGTAAAAGATATCGACGGCGGAGATTAGCTCCGTGGTGGGAGGTGAAGACGGACGGCTGAGATCGAATTGGGAGGGAGAGTTGTCAAGGAGCGGGAAAGAGTCGGAGAAGAACGAGCGGTGACCGGCTGGGAAAGTGGAAATGAGGTCGTCGACACGTTGATCGGCGACGGAAGGCCATGTGGCGGAGCAGATGTCCCGCCAGAGTTTTCCCTCTGTGGAGAAGGAGTGTAATTGGGAGGATGCGCAGGAGGCGGAGGCCAAGGTCTGGCCGTCGAGGCGGGTGAGGATGTGGGTCATGATTATGTCGGGATGGACGGCGGAGATGGAAGCGCCGTCGCCCTGATCGACGGTGGGTAATGTAGCAGAAAAACCCATGGTATATTCTGTCTTAATTTTGGATGCGAAAGTGGAGGTTTGAGTGGTGACAAACAAGGGTGTGAGGAGTTGGGTTTTATAGGGAGGGAGCAAATGAAATGTTTGAGAGTCAACAAACGGCTTTCAAGCCTTTGAATTGAACCTTAGTTTAATTAATTAAATAATAATTAAACTTTGATGCAGTGAAGGTGCAGGCAAATATTAATTTATTTTATTTGGGAGTTGGAACACAAGCGTGTTTCATATATATTTTTATTATATATTTTAGTTATTTTTTTTTTTTTTTTTTTTTTTTTTTTTTTTTTTTTTTGTTTGGGGGTGGGGGGAGAGTGTTTGGTTTCACGTATTCTTTTTGAGTTCTTTAACAATTATTTGTGTGTTTTTGTAATTTATTATTATTTGTTTACATAGCTGCTGTTATTGACTCAACCAAAGCTCAAGCTAGCAATACCAAAAGACTCAATCTTGGGGTATTTTCTAGTTTGTGTTTGGTTTCACATACGAAAGTTGTGCGCTCGTACTTTATTAATCTATCTATTTTTGGGTTTAGGACTAGTCTCTATGTGTGATTCTTTAATTACTGTATATCGTTCTTGCTTAAATAAACAATATATTTACCTAATGTATATGATGAGTTGTGCTACGGTCAGCATCTCACTAATAAAATTAGTATGGTGGTGAAAGTAAAATCTACTAATTACACAAACTAGTTCTTCGTTTGGTGATATTTCTATTACTAATGTTGAAAAAAGTCTAGAATTCCCCACACACGCTGATCATAAAAAGAGAAAGGAAAACAAAAACTAATAAATGAAAATATTTTGAAGTTGTTTTAAAAAAGCGCCCTTATTTAAATAAAAAAATCAAATTTATTATCAAACATGTTTTTAATTTAAAAAAAAATATAAAAACAAAATAGTTATCAAACAGCCGCTAAAATATTTAATTCTCAGTTATTTTACCAAACATCATTGAAAGATTTTAGGTATGGTATAATTAATTAATAATAAATATATTTGACTCGGAAGTAGGATGAGGCCATATACATTGTTTAAAGATTAATTAGACCGTTATCAGAAGTTTGATGACATAAGCGATAATCGGGGGGCTAGCTGATGTGTCTATTTTTGGTTGTCTTTACTTGACTTGACTCCAAATTGAACAGTCAAACTCAATTAATTAACACTGTTTTGGCATATGCTCTAACTATAATGACGCATGCAAGTGGATGGCGGTGATCGATGCCTTTCTGACTTGGACAATGCTATCAATCTTCTCTCTAACCTTTTTTTTGGGACATTCTCTCTTTTTAGCTTGACATGTGTCATTATTCTTACACTTAAAACAATGTCATTAATATATTATACAAGCTAATTTTTTCTTTCCAAGTTTACCCTTATTAATTGTATTCAATTTATCCCAAAAAAATTCACAACTTTCTTACCATCTTATTATTTTTTTAATGACAATTTTTTTAATTTAAGAAAATGTCGGCTTTTAAAAAATAGAGGAAATGTACCTCTTTTTTTTTAACGTCAAGTTTAGATTTTTTTAATTTTTTAATTTTTAGAAAGAAAACATTTTCTTTAAAAACATTAAAAAAAATGTAATAAGATGGTAAGAAGTTGTGAAATTTGTTTGGATAAATTGAATACATTTAATAAGGATAAACTTGGAAAGCAAAAGTTAGTTTGTATAATATATTAATGACATTGTTTTAAGTGTAAGGAGAATAACACATGTCAAGCAAAAAATGGAGAAGGTCCAAAGGAGAAGGTTAGAGAGAAGGTTGCTAGCATTCATCTTTTGACTTTCTGTGAAGCTGCTATGTCAACAAAAACTTCTTTTTTTTTCTGTTCATAAAATGTGTACTGTAAATCTTACTAATCACATAAGACATGAGACTCCAATTGAACTTTTGTTTGGTATCCTGCTTAAAAAAAGAATTTTCAATTCTTTTTTTTATTTTAAAAAACATGAGTTTTTAAATATTGATTTTAAGATCTAAAAACTTATTTGGTATTAAACTCCAAACTTACTAATCACATAAGATGTGAGACTCCTATTGAACTTTTAATGTTCGTTCTTTATTTTTTTTTAACATCAGTGACCAAATTTGAAACCACTCGATTATTTTATTTTATTTTATTTGCCAAAAAGGAGGAAGATGAATCAAACTCTCACCATGAATTTGACAAAGTTTTTTGTGTGCATATATATATGTTTTCTAAGTTTGATTATAATAAAATCTTCCCTTCGTTTGTGAAGAAAAATGAAATTTCAGTTTCAGATATTAATGTTATTTTATTTTATTTCAACAAAGAATGCCCCTGAAGAATTAACGTAAAATATAGTTAAAAGACATTGAAGGGTTGCGCTAAGAAAGATGTGTGTACTTTTCTCAGGGATCCAAGCACGAATTAGAGAAGTGGTCGTTTATTGTTTGTCACAGTCAGCCAACCTAAAAAATTACAAATTTTTTGGCGTGCAACAGCTGGAAACGCCGGACTGGTTAATATATTAGTGAACGCGGTTAGAGTAAACTAAGACCATCTTTATTTTCACTTTCGATCGGTCTGAACAAGACCATTTTTGTGCATAGTAAAACTATTTTATCTCGTACGTATGTCTGCTTGTTCATGGTTAGAGTAGATATGTTTTCCACTCGAGTTTGAACCCCCTCTCCTCGTAATTTAATTAAATTAAAAGTAAAATATCGTTTGCATAAAATAAAAAATAAAAAAAACTTCAAGTTGTCGTTTCAATCCGACATATAGTCTATGCCATTCACAAATTCAAACAATCCGGCTTAGGCCGGTAATTAATCCAAATTAGAGATAAGTTAAATGGTTCAGTCCGCTTTTAAGTTTTGAAAGTGAATAAATGGATTTGTTTATGAAAACCTAGTTTATTAAATGCATTGGATGACAGAAAGAGAAAGCTACTAACTCTGCTGTTGTGTTCCTACCAGTGACAAGCAGATATATATGCCAAGTTGAAAGAATTTAGGTGGAATAGTTTAGAGATAATATTAGCGTTTGTCCACGAAAGGGGACATCACGAGCAAATAAAAATTATTGACATATTTTCCACATGATTACGATATGTATTAAGAGTAATGCTAGGCTTACCACATTTTTCATACCACAATTGTACCACCTCTCTAATAGAAGTGGAGCCCACCAATACAATAATAGAGGTGATACAATTGTGGTATGAAAAACGTGGTAAACCTAGCATTTTCCATGTATTAATTTGCTGCTAATGGCTAATATATGATGGGTGTGTGCATGGTTTCCACTTGGTGTTATCTTCAACTTGCTACGTAAATCTTATCCTTTATTTTTTTATTTATATTTTTATACGTTAATGTAAATCTCATCCTTAGGAATATAGTATAGTTGTATTACACACCAAACGCGACAAGATTGCTTCTAGAGAGAAGAGCTCAACAAACTGAGTTATACTCTACTGACAAAGTGATGTTTCTTATATAAGAAAGTCTAAACTTCTAAAATGGCGTGCTTCATTCTAATACACCAAAAGAAGAATATTCAAACTCGAATAAAAAATGAGGAACATATTGCCCTAACCAATTATCATATCCTCTCATCTGTTTTCAAAGACTATTAGAAGTCTATAAAGGACTCCATCACTGAATGATACATCTATCATTCTCCAATCGAATCTCACGTAAGTGATAAGGATTTCAACCCTATGAGTATACTTTGAAATTTTTGTGCGATGCCATGGGTCCTCGTCCGCAGACATGGAATTTCCAACATGGATAAATTGGTTGATAAGTAATGGCGGCTGCTTCTGAGGTTGGACGCCTGCCATTTTGGAAAGTTGACATGAGAAAGAAACTACGTGTTTTTACTGTCTCTTAATCTTCATACCCACAAATTAATCTACGTGGCATATTGCTTATCGCGCAAATGCTTTTATTTTTATTTTTATTTATTTATTTATTTATTTACGGATATATATGGATGGAGGGCAAAGATATTAATAAATTTATTGGTATCACATCACTCATCGTCATAGTCTCTAAATTGTACATACATGATAGTGATAATGAAAGTGATGCAATTTTGTTTTATTCTTTAAATTCTACCCTTTTAATATTGCCACATTCTGGCGTAGGTCCTCCATTCACTTCTTCTCTTGAATTGGCTCCTCATTTAGTTCCTAATCTCATAAACATTTATGTGATTTGACATAATTGACTAAAAACATTATATCTGTGATGATTTTATTTAGTTAATGTCTCCATTCCTCCTAAAGTGAACCAATGTGACATCACTAACCAACCCAAAATTTAGACCAAGAAAGTGATCATGCTAAAAGCGAGACAATAGAAAATTTTGCAAAACCTAATAAAGAAAAAAAAAAGAAAAAAAAAGAGGTTGGCATGGTACCATCCAAAGTATAAGAATCCAATACTTTATTTCTTTGATTCTTGGGTTGGGCTAATAAGCATTCTATATTCGTTTAAAAAAAGTGATAATAAAGCTAATCAAATTAATAAAACGGCTAACACGTTTTTAAACTAGAGTCTGTCTTGACTTTCTCTGGGTTGGCTTGAGTGGACTTCAATGTGTGAACTTGCTTGTTTCCACACACCATAGCTAATCTCATTCACCACCTAATTGCTACTAGCTAGGCATTTTTTAAATATTTTTTTAAAACATAGAAGAAGATCAATAGAAGATTGCATACATTGAAGTCCACCAGATTGCATGGAGTCGGCTTAGGAGATTGAAAAAATAATAATGCTACGGGCCCCAACTTAACGATACCAATTCACGTGACAACTAACATGACAATTCATGTCATTTTTCTTGTCATAATTTAATTACACAAGTTTTAACATTTAACCATTGAGAAAGTTTCAAACCTAACTTTCAGATCTAGGTACTATAGTCAAAATAACACACCACCGTACCACCCAACCTTCAACTTTGGGACAGCTGTTGCAGCCACTCACAGTCACTCCGGCCGGACCATCATCAGATTGAGAACTCTAAGTAAACAAGGCCTACTCTAATTTCTGTGCAACCTTCTTCCATGATTGACTCCACATCCATAAAATATGCAGAGTTTCAAAGGAAACAAGAGGTCTCATGGAATACTGCCAAGAAAAGCTTTAAATTCTCCTCTAATATCCGCAAAACTAATGGCCAATTTCTTAAGGATTGTTTCATGTATATTGTCAATATGCCTAATTGAATTACTTTTGGGTTTTAGCATTTATATTTCCAATTCATTTTGGCTTCATCTGGAACCTCCAATTCCGTTGGGGCTGAAGAATTGATTTATGTAGAGGTCTTTTTTTTCTGGCAGCTACAAATGGGTTGGACTGCTGTAAGGAGCGAACTGATGAAAACTATATTTTTGTCATTTAGTTTTATTATGAATGAAATTCACAATAAAATCAATTAGCAAAATTGTTTTCCTCTTTTTCACGTTAAAACTAATTCTACTTTTTCCTACTCTTTTTGGAACGTGATTTCTCTTGATAAAAAACAAAGCCTGAAGACCTTTGTTACTTACTTCTGCAAAAACTCATTTGAGAGAAGTAAAGGTGAGTTCATGAAAAATTAGAATGATAAAGCAACTTTGTGAAGCTTTTTAATTCTAGTTTGCATCTTCATATTTCATATTCCATATTGGAAGCTGTGTGTGGGCATGCTTGTTCTTGAGGATCATCAATTCGAGAGAGTTCAAGCAAGGACTGAGTAAGGCACGACAAAAGTATTGGATAGATTCTTGTTTAGAGTTTATTTTCTTGAGTCTTGTAATAGTCCATTCTTAGTGGATTTATAGAGGTTTTCCCCGTTGGATTTTGTCCTCGTACCATTGGGTACAAAAATCCTTGTGTTAATTTACTTCTACTGCAAGATTTTATTAGTTAGATTTGGGATTGACATCATTGTCCAATCATATTCCGGTTATCTATTTACTCTACCCGAGGCAAGATTTCAACAAGTATTTGAAAGCTCATGTTTTTAAAATGAATCATGGTTTTTGAGTTCACTTTATTTGAATATGATACCAAACGGACCTTTAGTATTTATAAGATTTTGTTTCGTAAATCTTGGGAGCTAGTTCACTCTCTACAGTATATGACCCAATTCCTTTTATAGTATTTTTGTTTGAAAGCTTTGTCTTAGAAGGCCTTATTACTATAAATCTTAGGCCCTAGTTCGCTCTCTATTGTATAGGACCCAATTCCTTTTATAATATTTTTGTTTGAAAGCTTTGTTTACTACAAAGCACTTGAGCTCAAGTGGTTAAAAGCATTTATCCTTACATTCTACACTCAATTTCTTAGGTTCGATTCCCCCCTCCATCAATATTACTTGTATATAAATAAAAAAAGAAAAAAGAAAGGCCTTACTGCTCATTTTGCACAAATCCTCTAAAATTTCAAAGAAGTCCTTGTATAAACTTTGTTCCTTGCGTGTAAGAGATAAACTGTGGTTTGAGTGCAAGGAGAAATGATTCCTAAGTGCCAAGTATTTTCCTTAATATAAAAAGCAAAGACTAATTTATGCATGATTGCAACATGTGGTTGAAGTCTGCATAAGAAATTGTCTCTTTTAAAAAAAATTGAAATACATTAAAATTTAACCATACAAGTCAAAATAAACTCTAGTCTGGACATCCAAAAGGAAATGATTGACTAAACCAAATACATGAGTTGTTATAACGATGTCCTTTTTGGCCAACTGATCTGCAACCTTGTTAGCCTCTCTGTAGCTATTAGTCACTTGATCAAACTTTTCAAGAAGCTGCCAGATGTCTTCTGCAATTGATTGTAAACTCCATGGTAGATTGGCTTATTTTGTAATTGATTGTAAGAAATTGTCTCGCCGTATTTGGTTGCTACCTCGCCGATTTGGTCATGCCTTCTTTAGATATTTAAGGCATTTATTTTCTGCATTATTTAGTAGTGTCAACAAGCTTCTATAAGGCCAAGCCATGGTTGTAATAGTTTACCTAATTAGCAAATTGATTCCCCATCTTTTATGAGCTAATTACGCTTACACCACATGCACAACATAGGCTATAAAACACCCCATCACCCCTCCCAAAATTTCACCCACAAAATTTAAGATCCAAATACAATGGCAAGGCTTACAGCCTCACTAACAAGCTTCAAAACCCTAGTTCTTTTTTTCATTTTTCACATTGTAAGTATTTGTCCTTCCAGAACAATGTGCTTGTGTGGTGTTGGAGAAACTATTCCACAAGTATCAATATATACTAGACCCAAGAATTGAAATATCGGCCGATACACCGATATATCTGCCGATATATCGGTATTTTCAACTGTCGACACCGATATTGGGGGGTAAGACCATATCTTCCCATGTATCGACGATATATCCCCGATAAGTGCGATATCCTCGATATTTTGCCGATATCCCCGATATTTCCCGATACCCATAACAGAACCCAAAAAAATTTAAAAGTTAATTGAAGCAAATTGAAACCCAAAAATAGCTAATCCTTGTCGAGAACCCTATAATATATTAATATGAAGAATCTATGCACAGTCCACTGCCCACATACCTCCAATCCATCTGAAGAGGACATGACAATCAGTTTTGGATCTATGAGCATAGGAACTAGACCTAATACTAACTCAAATGAATCTTATGATGGCTATGTTATGTCATGTCTCATTATAATGGAACTAGTTATGGAGCTCAAGATGATAAAAAAGATTATGGACCTACTAGTTGGTTAATCCTAACTATCCCATATATGGGAGGACAATAGGGGTCTTAAGAGAGACCTATGTGCACCATGTTCAAACATGGCTTATAAACTGCTCGAGTTACATGACTTGGTATGACTATTGTATGAATCTAGATGGTTGTTCCTCATTGTTTGAACCTCATAGGAGCTCTTCATTTATGTAGATGGACACTTATCTAATTTGTAATCCAATATTTAAACAAACTATGGATTTATGCATGGTTTATTCATTTAAATTAACATTTTATTTTCAAACTTTTCATTAACGCGCATTACATACCACTTATATTTCATCATATGTATATCTTATTATTAGTAAATTTTGAGTTTTATTTGTTCAATACATTCATTGATAATGTATATAACATCTATGAAAGTTTTACACCAAAATTATGTGTTTCAATGCCTATATCTGTCATTTTTGTTGATTTTTTCCCGATACCTAAAACGATAACGATATATCCCCCGAAATATCCGTAAATTGGAGGCCCGATATTATCTGCACGGCCGATATTTTAATCCTTGACTAGACCCTCGTAGTCGTAGATTGCAAATGGCAGAACATACTTGCTCCCCACTAAAACCAGTTTGCTCATAATTTTATATAGCTTGTTTTTAAGTGCTTTTGGAGGCAATGCAATGATTTACTTTGATAACCAATTCCTGTTTGGCAACACTTTCATTTTGTTTGTTTGTTTGTTTGTTTAGTGAACAATAAAGGGGGAATTACGAGAGCTATAAGAGAGGAAAGAAGGAAAGAGTGAGGGAAAACGAAAGACAATGTATGAATATAAACTTTCCTCAATCCTTCAAGCAAAGGATTTTTTCATAAATAAAAAGGACTTGCAACTCAAGTAATTAAAAAACATTCACTCGTGCATGCAAGTCATATTTCTATTTAAAGCTAAAAATGAGCCTGAATTGAACGATTTAAGTAAATTTCCATTATGCACTTGATGGGATAATATCATAACAGCGTTTCTTGGTTGGTTTTACCACAATTGTTGAGCAAGAAGTTCTACATACCTTTGCAGTCCAAAACCCTCCTTGATCACAATGAGTACTACACATTTAAACCATGCATCCCCAACCACCAAGCCAAAATATAGCAGCCAAGCCAATATTTCATTTTCAGCCATTTTGTTTGCATCTTTAAGTGGGAAAAATCATACTTCACAAAAAGGAATTCAAGTAAATGGTCAAAACTCCCATTAGAAAAAGATGAGTAATAAAGTCAACCAAAACGTTTCTATACTGCTTTGATTCAAGTGTCCTGACCCAAATTTTTAGACATAGCAAGTACATCTACAACTAGTGTTGCACGATTTTAGCCAAACTTGAGGAAGACTAGAATAGAAGAGGTACAATCTGAAAGCTACCTCAACACAATTTCATCGGCTCAAAACATCTGCCTTCACAATGTTAGTCATCACCCCATGTTGATGGTCCGCCTGTTCCAATTTCATCCACAGGCAATGGATGTAGTGTAGAACCAGTGCCGCGGTTTTTAGCTTTTTTCCTCTTAGAAGGGAAGGTTACTAAGCCACCCAACCAATTCGCCTCTTCACTGACCTTGTCATTAACTTTGTTTTCACCACCAACCTCAGCATCTCCCATGTTAACAGAAAAAAGCTCCAAAAATGGTGTGTCTGCATCATCAATAACATCAAGTTCACCTTGTTGTTTCACCTTTGCTTTCTCTAGTTTTTTCCCAACCTTGGTATTATCTTCGGTATGGAGTGGATTCTTTTTCTGCTTCTTTTTCTGTGATTCCTTCTCCAAATCCCCAGCTTTTTGAAGATTACTAGGATCATTTTCATTTAACACCTGATGTCTGTAGCTCTTTTTCTTGACATGATCTCTTTTTTCATCCCCCTGGACCAAAACTTCGTGGTTTGAGACATTGTCATCTAGTTTCTGCTTTTTCGGTTTCAATTTCTTCGTATCAGAATCACTAGAGTTTTCAAGCTTACCAATACCACCCTTAGTTCCAGCCATCATAAGATCTTTGAAGTCTCTATCTTTTTCCTTTTCTGTTTGATTTTCTTGCTTGTTAGCAGCATTAAGTGAAGAATCATCAACTTCATCAACTCCAGCACCCTTTTCATTCTTGGTGATGTATTTATCTATTGGTCTTGCATTGAATACGTGCAGGTTCGGCAATATTCTTTTAATCTACAGTAACATTGTTTCTATAAGAATTTTTAACAAGGGTAAAACTGGAGTCAAGATAGAGATCCAAACAGGAAAAAGGCTAGGACAGTAACCAATACCTTCTTTGCTAATTTATCTTTTTCAACAATAGGGTTCCCTTGCAGATTGAGATTTTTCAGATTGACCATGAATTAAGCACCTATTTCAGAATGTAACCAAGATTCAGGGAACATTTTTTCACAAAGATAGAAAGAAAGATAGAGAAACAAAAGTTTCTGCTCCTTGCATCTTACCTTCAGATCGGACCATCTTGTGATCACATTATTCCCCAAGTCCAGATTCTGGAGTTTCTTATTAAGAGCCAACTCGGCTGGGAGACCCTGAGCATGCACACAGATAGTGAATGAGTGAGTGAGATAGATAGAGCAACCTAATGAGCAAACCCTGACAACACACACATAACAAAACTCGCTACTTGATGAACAAAATTTATTTTCAACATTAAAGGGAAGAAATAAACATGAGATGACTGCATAACTTGAAAAGAACAGTTACTATAACTGAGCAAGGAAAAAAAGATAATTGCAATTTTACATAGAGAAAGCATACTTTACAAAAGGTTTTTTAAACCAATCAACAGTAAACAAACCTTAATATCGTTATGAGCAAGACGGAGCTCTTTCAGTTCAATACAGGACTTGAGTGAAGACTGTATAGTTTGAAGTTGGCAGTGGGAGAGAGAAAGCTGGAACCAAGAAACATATTCCAAGGGCTTTAGCTGAATGTAAATGATATTACCACCAAGGACAATCAACAACCAGAAAACTGTTACCTTTGTGATAGATTTCACCTTCATCAGAGAATCACCAATGTCACGGATCGGATTTCTAGAAAGAACTACAGAAAAATTTCAAAAGTAGGAGAGCACAATTCGTGTTTCCTCGAGTCAGAACTCTATTGTTTTGTATCAGTCATGAAAAATGATTTTTTTTTCATTTTTCCTTGATAAATATGAATCATGAACTAGAACTCATACCAAGAGTGTTCAAGTCTCTCAGAGGTTCAAGTCTGCAAACTGAAGCAATCTCATTATCTACACAACCCAGAAGATAAAATGAGAAACAGTTGAGATAGAGAGAGAGAGAGAGAGAGAGAGAGAGAGAGAGAGAGAGAGAAGCTCTTTGTGTTTGCAAAAATATGAGCAATAATAAAATATTAGCCCCCTAAAGTAAGGCAAAGCTTCTAATCCTTGCTTGTCAAGTTGAGCACAAACATTCTTTATTTTTTGGGATCAGTAGGTGCTTTAACCCAAATGGGAAACATGTTTTTTATAATGGTTGGTATGTTTTGGAATTATGAATTTCATTCTACAAACCAACTTTGGGCCAAAATAGACATATTTATCTGTGATATAGGCATAGATATAGTACTGAAATTCAAAGTACGATGAAATTCAAAATTTCAGATAAATTAGCACTATGCAAAACTAGAACTTTTTCTTTATTCACAAAGTAGGAACACTTGGAGGAATTAATTACAGGAAATGAACGACTAATTTTGTTAGAACAAATATTGCAGCCTTGAGAATGTGAACACCTCATAACATTTTCTAGAATCAAGGATAAGCGACCTACTTTTGGAATCTCTTAATACATACCCACAGTGGAGAATTCCCATCATCCGCAACGAACAGTTAGCACAATTACTACCTATATTAAAATACCGTACTGGGTGTGGCAAATACTTATCCTCCCATAAAACTATTCACTATAATTAGTCCACTTGACGTAGGATATCATGATTTTGGCTATTTACTTTCTTACATCATAAAGGTTTCTAGGATTTGGAGACATTGCTTTCTTGCTCTTATCATTGCTAGAAAATGTGCTTAGAGTCCTATAATATGTCCTACCACAATAATATGACAAAGTGTGCTATTAAAAGAACATTCTATTATGGTGTCAGTAATACTACTAGTTGCATTTTTGTCGGTGTCCATTTTAGTTTGCTTGGTTACCCATTTGTCTAGATCTTTCCATTTTGATCTTGTTTTCACAAACTACAAAAAACAAGAATAAAAAGACGGTATTTGAAGAAGAGCTTAAATGATATTCTCATAATATTTAAAACAAAAAAAGACAAAAAAACTCACCGTTCAATATCACTGCACGTAAGCTAACAATAGACATGACCTCATCCATTACCTTGAGCTTATTCTTGCCTGCATTTAACACCTGATTACAAAGATTGAACAGAGTGACTCTGGAACCCAAATTGGATTTATTGAGTATAGAATTATCTTGACTTGGCCTATCTATAGCAAATTAATTAAACAGAATGAACTTAAATAAACAAATGTCTAAAAATAAACTATCAGCACTCTTGGTTGTAAGCTGTCTAAAAAATTGTTTCTAGGAAGTGGAGAAACAAGAAAGCAAAAAGCAGCAATTTCTCTTAGGGCATACCTTTTACTTCTCTCAAAGGTGGACTATTTGGAGAAGCTAAGAGTTTGTCCCTAGAGAAGAAATAAGCAGGGGAAAACTAGAGATTTATTCCTCGACTTTTCTCCTATTATTTCTCCTCTCGTAAGTCCTAACAATGATTTCAAAACACACCGTCAGGTTAGTCTCAATCCTTCCAACTGATATAAATGTTTTTCTTTTACCTTGTTCAATCTAGTCCCAAATTTCTTTGTTTAGTATAATTATTTCATATTTATTCACTCTCTGTTTAAAGTTTCGTTTGTCAACTCAATTACTCATCTGGAACTGACCCTCCTACTTATGGAGAAAAGTAGCTGACAGGCAGGCCTAGGATTTATGAAACTTTGGCGACCACCACATTAAAAGGGAACTAAGTCCTAGCACAATTCCTTTCAGGACAAATTTGAAAGGAATTTTCATCATGCTAATAAGGATAGCAGGGAGAATACAATTCAGGTGGAACACATTGGAAAAAAATTCCACTAAAGATTATGTTTTCAATATATTTGTAAAACACAGAGTGAAGATAGGTCTCCAAATCATCTAATCTGAAGAAAACGGAATATGTAGTTGTATTCCCCATTATGATTAAATGTTCTTAAGGAAGTACAAAATCTAAATATTTAATATAATTGTAAATTTTCAATAGTCACAGCCACAAGGATTGTAGTGTCCATAGTTCTTACTATTTGAAAATTTCAAATCACTCTCAACTAGTATATATATATATCAATCCCCTTCCATTGAGGGACACCCTTTAGGGTACCCTACGAATTTTTTTCCAACGATCTAAACCATCTATTTTTTAAGTCTACATTCATAGATCAGCCTTGCATAAATTTAGACACATCAGAAACCGTTTTGACATCCAATTGAATCCTACAAAATCAATGAACACAGTGTTTCAAGAAAGTACTAAAATTTCAATAACACAATTTAGTGGTCAAACAATATCGGATTCAAGTGATTTTTTATAGAGATGATCTTTAATGATTATCTAAAACATAGACTCTTTAGATTAGTGAAATACAATACGAAGTGGGCCCTACAAAGGTGTCCCTCAAATAAGCTACTTTGAGGGATCCCTCAATGAAAGCTCTCTATGCATATATATATATATATATATATATATTAATATATTAAAAATATTCACTTGATCCACTGATGTCCTGCATATTAATTTGTCAACCAATCAAAGCCACAAAATATGGCTTCTTGGGATGGAGTTTGACGTATTATTCTATATTATATATTTTTCATATCATCTTTTAATATATAACCATAATATTATACAATTTTTCAAATATAAACATTTTTCTTCTTAAAAGATTTCCATGGTCGCAGCACACATGGGCCTTCCATTCAAAAACATATCAAGCATGATAACAATAATACCAACCACTACAAGATATAATTTTGAATGAAAAACCCACGTGAGCTAGGACTCTGGGTATAAGCTCTTATTCTTATACATGCAAAATGGCATGTAATTTAACAAATAAGAACTTAATATATCTGAACTAATTGTTCTGGGAAAATCCATCACTGGCTCACTCAGTAGCCATGATTTCTTGCTCTCTGTTGTTTAGAGAACAAGTTTCTCAGAAAGCATAACCAGGTGCATCAGGAGGAAGCTAATTATGTTAGAAATCCTAACTGCAACAGAAAAATTGAAAACCATAAACTATTGGTTATCAAGTTTATGGTATAACAAGAGTACTGTAGCATAAAAAATAACAAGTGACCAGGAATTCAAAATTCAAAATTACCACTAAATGAGCTTTAGAAACAAGTCCAGACTACATGATGCACTACCCTACACAAACTTCCACATCCAAATGCTGTTCCTATCCAAAAATGCAAGTAGCTAAAAGGGTATCTTCAAAATATGAACAGCTTCGAACACCGATATAAAAAGTAACAAAAGAAAATTGTAGGAAAAGGTTGGTACTTACAGTGAGCTTAGAAAGTCCTTCAATACCTTTGAGGCTTTGCAGTTTATTGTTTGCAACTGACAGCCATTTTAAATGACACATGACTTTAACCCCTGATTTTCAAGCACACAAATTTAGCTTCACAAAAATCACAGCACACAAATGAAAGATGACAACTTGACAAGTACCTCAAGAGAAGTGAGATTGTTGAAGCTGAGGTCGAGCCTCTCCAAGTTCTTGAACTCGGTCAAGCACGACACCTACACATTTACACACACATCAATATTATCTATAAAGGAAGTTGTATAATAAACCAAAAAATAGAAAAAAGGATAGGGGGAGAGCAGAAAAACGACGTCGTACATCGGAAAGAGCCTTGTGATTGAGCTTGAGACTTGAAATGGAGTTGGGGTCGCGAGTGTTGTTGTCCTTGAGCACCTGCTCCAAACTCAGACGGTTCATGATTCTGCCTTGTGCTGTGCTTTCGCTGAAACTCTAGCTTTGGTTTTGCTTTTGCAATGCAAGCAACTTCATGCTGCAGAATACATTTCGGTTTCGAGCTCAATGAGGATCGCTTGCGTTAGCTGCGTTTAGGGTTTTGGAATACTGGGGTGATGATGACTTTTGTCCTTGCAATTTTGTTCTGGGCTTTCGACCGCTCTCTCCTTGGGCCCTCTATTGTCTCTCCCTTCTTTTCTTTTTTCCTTCTTCTTCTTATTTTATTTTATTTTATTATTTTATTTTATTGCTTTGGAAACATTTGCAAGGATGAAGTTATGACTTAGCAAAATGCCAATTTCTTACAGAGCCTCAAACTTGCTTACTACCCTATGCTCTAGCCTGAAGTCCACATTTGGAGTCAAGGATTGAATTAAACAGCTACAAGATTCAAAGTATGTTGAAGTAAAAAAGGAAGATAGAGTTGATTTTTTTTTCTTCATTTAATGGGGATTAGAGAGAAAAAGTTAGGAGTGGGCATCAATCCGACCTAATCAATGAAATTGGCGGTTTGATTTTGACCAAGAAAAAATCAAACGGTTTAAAAACCGAACCCTAAAAAAAATTAGTGTTTCATATCTACCATTTTGTGGGGTTGAAAGAGAAAAATTTCCTTCGCTATGAATCCATCTTCTATCTTCAATTTGGATAAATTTTGTAAGTTGGCATGTGTTTCTTCATTTAACATACTTCTGGAGAACCTGTGATGGTTAATGAGATGACGCTCTCCTGCTTTTTAAAGAACAGATATAGGAAACAATTCATCGTTCATAATTTTTACTCGGAAGTCCAACTAATTACACCAGTTGAGCTATAAGGCAGGCATTGTTTGATCATTATTTTGTATAAATATGACTACTTTACTCAACAACCAAGGGAAACAAATTTCTTAGGGTACCACCTGCCGTTCTGCGTTTGTTAGGTGTCAAACAAAGCTGAAGGAAATTCTGTGCCAAGATAGAAGCACAAGCAGCCCCTAGACAAGACGAGACGTCAGGTTCGGAGATGGGATCCCCTTATGGACTCAGGAAAGAATTCTCGTTCACCTTCAGATGGAATACTTGAAAGTGTAAATGAGGTAAAGTTCTTTCATGCAGCGGTCGTATATTTCACGTAAATGGAAGGGAGGGAATAATCGGCACACCTAATTGCGTCCAAGAACCCTGTCTCATGGCCAATAATGACTACTAAACAAGGAAGCAAAAGTGACAATACGATTAGAATTACCTTCATTGAGTTATCACATTTGAAAATTGTGAAGCAGCTGGAAAATACAGATACAAAAGCCATGGGCAATGAAAATAATACAGAATTAAATGCTACTCCCAAAACTAAACTTCCAGAGAAATTCTCAGTTCTCATGAAATGTATTTTTCCTGCTGCTCTTGAAGAACCTTTGCTGAAGACTTAGCATCCAGATATAGGGTATCCACTTCCTCTAGGTCAGCCTACAAATTATACAGATAATAGCACACTTATTTTGTTAGTGAAAAGGCTTGAACAATTACTTCAAGCACATATAACATTGTCAAATTTGTAACTACCTTGCAGATTTTGTCTCTGCCATTCATTTTTGCCACAATGCTTGCAGGCGACAAGAGTTGAACAGCATGCCTGAGGAAATAATGAAGTAAGCAATAAGCATCATTCAGAGTGAATCAGAGTTAACAAATCAAAAATTTATGCCACCTTAAAGATGTTCGTTGTCCTATCTCTCCAAGGTAAGCCAAACTGTCGTCATCTATAGCCAATTCCTCCACCTGTGCACGAATCACTAAGATCTGGTTCAAGCATCAACCAATAGAATAATCAGTAGTTGATACATAAAAAAGTCTGTAGTTTGGTACTTGAGAAGATGATCGGGCATAAAAAGAGAAATTTTATAGACAACAAGCAAATGAAATTGATATAGACCTTTATCATCTCTTCAAGATCATAAGTCTGTGTTCGGATAATTACCAACCGGTCCAACAAGTCAACAGGTATTCCATGAGGACTAGCCATATCAGTCCCTCTGCACAGTAACATATCCATGTTCAGAAAGCAAGACACTATAGTGAGCACACTGATGATTCTAGGAAATTCCTTTACAATTAACATGGAAAGATAGGTATGGCCTAGTTATGCTTTTATGCTAACAGCGAGCATACTAAAAGGCATGGCCTAGTTGTTGTGCAAATGCCTGTCTGATTACAAGTTTCATACCTTACATTGCAAATTCCTCTATTGGTGGCAAATATTACTATTGGAGATAACGAGCTCTCCAAAGCACGATTCAAGTACGAAAAACACTCCATATCCAGCATATGTACCTATTGGTCAAGATTCAAAATTATAAGTGATTTGGACAGACGAAATAGTTCTAAAGGACTTGAAAGAGAAAAGAACCTCGTCAATGAATAAAACTCCAGGTACAAGCTCCGCTACACCTTCATCGATGTACCGATTAACAACCTGTCATCAATCATAAAGTAAATTAAACACTTTCCGTCACCTTTATTTTATAGCTAATGAAAATATTATTGAAGGGAAAGAAACTGCTAAGGAGGTGCGAGAAATGGGTTTAGGATTTAGTCAGAAAGAGAATAATTTATTTAAACTTATTAATTAAAATAATTTATTTGCAAGACGAGTACACAACAGTATAAGAAATGCCCCACCCAAAGATTTGAGAAGAGAAAAATTTAAAACCAGAAATTAAAAGATGAAGTTCTAAAATCAGTATATTTCCAAAGCAGCCTAGATATGCAACAAGAAACTACATTTATCTGGAGCATGATAATATATGGATAAAAAAAGTGAGAAAGGGCATATTTGTCACAGCGGTATGACTGTCACAGGCTATGTTTGTGTTGCAAGGGCAAAACAGAATCAATGTAATCAAGCCCAATTAGATGGAATTTAAAGCTGACATTGATCTGATCTGAAGTATATCAATGTCTTGGAAACTCTTTATTGGTTGACCTCTCAGAACCATTAGTAATTTGTCAACAGGCTTTTACAAATTTACTGAAGAAATAAGCAAGGAACCGTTTCACCAGGAAACCATATCTTAGGTTCCTACAACAGAAAATACATTGAGTTGGATCAACATTTCCTACACATTCATAAGATTGTACCTTATTTATTTCTTGTCGCAACTTGTCAGTAATTTCAGTTTTCCTTGGCTTCATCATCTGACCCATTAGAGATAATATGTCTTGCCCACCTTGAGGTCGCGCATTTGCAGCATCCAGATCATGTAGTGTTACATCCTGTTAAAGAGAGTTACATAAGCAAACAGAAACTGAACATCAACAGAAAAGCAGATTATATGCAAAGCATAAAAGTTGGAATCTGTTAACAAAAATTGAACACAATAATAACTTAAAGAAAACATGAAGAAAAATTGGTCAGAAACACCAGTGTTAAGGATTTAGTAAGATATGCCTATATATGGTAGTTCAGATGGTATTCCAAGAAAGTGTTAAGTTTCCATTTCTACTAGTACCAAGTTATCAGGCCAAAAATCCTTAATAATCGTTTCATGGGTGGACTGCAGTGCTCAAGTCCAACTACTTAATTGCAGGCAACTAAACTTTTCAGCATGTTTGGAGAATCCAGTTTCCTATATTAATCAAATAAACAGAAGTAGGAATGCACTTTTTGGGAAATATCTGGACCATGCGGGGATGATACACATTCCTTTAAAAAAGTAGTACCCAGAGCCAGCAAGAACTTTCCACCGATCAACTTGAGTAATTACTAATAAGGCTACTAGCCAATAGAACAACCCATCCAAGACTAAGTATGATAAAATGGGTGCTACCATCATCACAGAGAACATTTACAAAGAAACACACAGTTCACATAGAACAAACCTGCACAATCTCCTTCTTTTTGTGAACCTCTCCTTTTGGAAGTGGAACATACTCTTCTGCTTCCAGATCAAATTCTGTAGCAAAAGCATCACTTCTACCTACTCTTTTTACTGCTCCACTATTTGCTTCAATGTATATAACATCACCAACAGCTACCTGCATGTTGTATCAGGAAAGTGGTATCAAAAGAACAAATGGCCCAAAAATAAAGTGTACTTCAACACAAAAACGTTAAATAATCAACTAGGCGAAACAAATAGTTTTTTTATTCTTCATTCATACACAAAAAATAAATAATAATAGGAGGACCTTACCTTTTCCTTAATCAATGCATCATAAATGGTGGGATCCAACTTCAGTTGCTTGGTTCCTTTAACAGTTTTTAATCCAATGATGACGTGGCTGATGCTTTTACCATAACCACCTGTAACACTCTCTGTTTCTTCTGGTGTGAGTTCTGTCACCTAAAATGAAACTATCAAAACATCATCAACTGAAACCAACCAACTCAAATATAAAAGTAACATTATCACACCAAATTATTTACAAAATATTTGATATCATTAGAAACTTGCCTCTCCTTCATAGACCTCTTTATTTTCCTTGATACGCAGACCAATAGCCCGTCTAAAATTTTCCATTAAAACCTCAGTTTTCTTTACTTCTGATGAATATACTTCTGATCCAACCATTGGGCAGAATGGAACCTGCAAACAAGAACCATTAACCATTAAGAAAAAAACACTATCCCTAATGGAATATGAACCAAGAAATCTCATGAAACATCAGATTATTAATTAACATTACATTACAGATAACAGACGAAAAACGTGAGGAATACCTTACTCCCAAGCTCCTGGGATATTCCAAGAGCCAGCGCTGTCTTTCCAGTACCAGGAGGTCCAGCCAGTAAAAGTGCCCGACCAGCCATCTTCTTCTGTCGTATCATATCAACAACAAGACCAGCAGCTTCTCTCGCTTCCCCCTGACCCACAAAGCCAGCGGCCCAAGGTATTGCTCTTCCATTGGCCTGGAATAGAATGACACCCAAAAACCCAAATTATATTGTCATTCAGATGGAGATCACTCCAGAAAACAAAATGAAAAACTAAAACCATGGTTATACACAATTGGAGTTAAGCTGACATTAATCTCCTGATTTTGAAATTTAAAGAATAGATTTATGAACCATTTTTATGCCTCCAGATGGCAGAAAAACTGACATTTTAAACTTCTCCATTTCATTAGTTGGTTTCTTTGCTGCCAGGAGTATATTTACTTACTACACTACCATGAATACAGCATCATCTGAAGACAAAGCATCAAAATCTAATTTCTAACAGAACACACAGTGTGAGTGTGAGTACATGGCATTTTTTTTTTTTTTTTTTTTTTTTTTTTTTTTTAGAGTAAAACATGAAGCATTAGCAACAAACCGTTTAACTCTGATACGCATGCCCATTCAGTGTACTAAATAACCTAACATTTCAGCAAATAAACGAGGAATGCCAGTAAAATGTAGTGCACCTAACAAACCCTAAACCCTAAAATCGAAAAAGGCAAACTACTTTACAACAGGAAAAAGGAAGAACCTTCAAGATAGCTTTGAAATATACTACAAGACGGCATATGTTTATGGGTAATCAGTATTTAGAACAAAAATAAATAAATAGAGAGAGAGAGAGAGAGAGAGAGAGAGAGAGAGAGAGAGAGAGAGAGAGACCTCAAGACCAAGGCCTTTGATGTGGGTATGAGTGGCTATGCGGTTCTTCTTGGTGGTGGACTGAACCTCTTCTATCCTCACCTTGTCCATAAGTTGCAGTGGAGCTGTGAGGCCTCTCTCTCTCAATTTTCTTCAATGAAGCTGCTTTGGTTTCTCCAAAAAGAAGCGATCAGGCAAAAGGGTTATGTCGCTGTGCATCAGGGCAAAAAGGCTATTGTACTGTTCATTAGTCAACATAATCAAGAGGGCAACCGGTTAAGTAGGGGCACAAACATCATTTCACTATTCCTAATGAACAGTCTAGAACAGTAACTCGGATTTAGTTTTTGTATATACTAGCCTCCCTGCACGCGCGGAAGGCTTTTTTTTAATCACGCGCGACTTACAAAGTTTTGTAAATATTTTTTCGCAATTGTATTTATATAGATGTCCATTTCAACAATTTCATATTTTAATCGCACGCGTGTGATATATCGTCATCGTAAAAGTTTTCCTTTATCGCCCGTATTTTTCTAGACATTCATCTTAACAGTTTACATACTATAAAAGAAAAAAAAGAAATTGCTAAGATAGACGTCTAGAAAAATACGGGCGATAAAGGAAAACTTTTAGGACAACGATATATCACACGCGTGCGATTAAAATATGAAACTGTTGAAACGGACATCTATATAAATACAATTGCGAAAAAAATATTTACGAAACTTTGTATGTTGCGCATAGTGTAAAAAAATTTGGGTAGTTTGTTTATTAAATGCTATTTTAACGGTAAAAAAAAAATTTGGGTTTAGCCCCAAATGGTTTGGAGAAGGCCTGAGGTCCTATTTAATACAGATCATTATATTAATCCAACGACACATATAATTTGTAATTTAAACCATCACTCATACTCCTTACCTTTCCCAAACTCTTTAGATTGAGGGCTGCAATAAACTTGTCTTATCTTAAATAACTTTTCAAGAATTAACTTGAAATTTCATATCCGGAAAGTAATAGGAGTGGCAGCTTTCAATTGAAACAAAAGAAACCCTAGAAACCCAAAGTCTTATTTTCCTGGAAAACTCATACTCCACTGCTTTCTACCGTTGATTTAACAAATGCACCAGTAAACTATGCGAAGAGCTCAGAAGCAAAACTGAACTGCAGAAAAGTATTTTACGATTTCCGTGTCCAACTATATTCGAGAAAAACTAACTGGATGAAAAACCACAGTAACGCATAGAATACTCGCCAAATAGATGGAAGTCTAAAACGTTAAATAAATAAAACCCAGATACAATCCCCAATCTGAAAAACCATATCTACGGGGATTATTTAACTAAATAAGTAAAGAAAGAGAGAGTGAGTGAGTGAGTGAGAGAGTGAGAGAACCGAACCTAACACCGCCTGTGCAATTGAGGTAATGCTGATCCAGTAGAGAACTGAAGTGTGCAAACCCTAAATCGTTTTGCCCTGTTTATTTATTTGTTCTGTTTCTGATGAAAAACCCTAGCCACAACGCCTAAAAGATGCGCGCGCCTCTTCCTCTCGCCTTCTTTTAAAGGTTCCCTCGTCTGATGTGAGAGCTATATTTCCTCTTTTTAAATTTTTGGGCAAAATTGTAAAGACCTCCATTTTAAAGATGATTGCCATTTTCCCTTTTTCTTTATGGATATTATTTATTGATATAAGACTTAATTTTATAAATACCTCTGCTATATTTATTGATATAACACTCCGATGAGAGAAACTTATATGTAACTATGTTTGTTATGTAGCATTAGCCTCTCCGCACACCCTTCCGCACTTGTGAAAGGCTTTTTTTTTTAATAAAAAAAATTAAATTTATTTCAGAATTAAAAAAAAATAATAGGTAGTTGTGTTCCATAAAAATAAGATTCATTATCTGATTTTTTTTTAAATTTTAATTTGTTAAAATATGAAAAAATGTGAATTTACCATATCATCCTCATTTAATTAATAATTTTAATTCTTAATATTTGGATTAACTAAATGCATTTTCTGATATTTTGAATGTTTCACCATTCTCTGCATTTTGCTTTATATATATATATAAAATTTTGGAAGGATTAAAATCATTTATGAAGAGAAGCATCTCACACATGCTTATAAACAGTGGCGAAGCCAAGATTTCATGTGTGTGGGGGCCTCTTACAAATTATAAAGAATCAAAAGTTCGAACTCACAATACATACGAAAAATAGTATATATATCACATATGTCAAGAATTATATTGCCTATTGGTTGCAATCATAATTGTCCTTGACAAAGAGATAGACAAATACATTTTAAGCAAGAAAAATTGTAAGAGATAGACAAAGAGCAGGGATTTAGCAAATATCTTTAAAGCTTTTTTCCCCATTAAACCCAATAGAAAGAAAAAATCAAAATTTCACAAACTAAAAAAAACCTTATGTCCCTTCATGCATTTATATCATATTATCATACATGAAAAAATGTTTTATGTAAAAATATTGACTAAGTATGAAAAATGGTTTTTCAAAAAAATCATTTTCTCAAGATATTTTTTTGCGGCTTTTATTCCTTACACATCAAATAAGAAAACTTGATTTTATGGGATTTTAATATAAAGTATTTATTGACTTAATGAGCCATCATTTTTAGCCTAAATCGTATTTTGCACTAAAACCGATTTTTCATATTTTGATTTGGTGGGAATTTGATTTTCTAGTATTTTTATTTGAATCCAAATAGGGGGTACTTCCTTATCTACATTGTAAACTTAAGTAAATGGAGTAATATAAAAATAAATTAAAGTAAAAGGACAAAGACATTTACTTAAATGCTGAAAATGGAAATAAGGTGATCTGTACACCTGGAGTGCACCACCACCAACTAAGCAAATGGGCAATTTGAAGCACCTCATTGTGCCTTAATAGATCCGTCACAACATATGTGGGTACATATCAAAACGTAAAGTATTTGAAATAATATACATATAGTAATACATAACAGTATATTACTTTTAAAATATATGAAAACTTGAGTGGGGGCCCGGGACCACACTGGTCCCAGTGTGGCTCCGCCCCTGCTTATAAAGAGACTCCTCGTATGAGGACAAGATTCTGAACATCATACGTAACTTTCACAGCAATTGAAGAAGGTAAATTACATAACCAAACACAAGGATTTAAATGATGTCTAGCATTTCCTAAAGTATCTACTAACATTAGCTCCCGGTAAATATGCTAATGTATGGTTTCTATACCATCCTGTGTTTTTACATCAGGTCATTGCTTTTGAGCGGACTAATTTCATGTATTTAGCTCACTTGCCCATAAGTAATGCTTCAGTCTGAGTGATGAGGCAGAAGGCAAAACCAACAAAGCAAATAAATTAAAGGCAAGAGCTTCTGGTCACAAGAAGATAATTGTTTTAGGAAATAATTGTCTTTATGCTTACTGGTTCCTTTTAGACCAAGAGGCGCACAACATTTACTTCTTGTGTAGGAAGAATTGGGAAGAACCCATCTCTCTCTCTCTTCAACAGAGGCCTGGTAGTGAAGTCGTGGGCTCCACAGGCTGCTATTTTGCGCCATGGATGTGTAGGTGGTTTTGTGACTCATTGTGGGTGGAATTCAGTGCTTGAAGCAGTGACCTACGGGGTGCCAATGGCGGCGTGGCCTTTGTATGCAGAGCAGGCGGTGAATGGTGTTGTTTTGGTGGAGGAGATGAAGCTGGGGATATCAGTTGAGTCAAAAGAAGGGTTTGTGAGTGCAGAGGAAGTGGAGAAGAAGGTGTCGCTGTTGATGGATGAGAAAGTCTGAGAGAACGAAGTCAGGCTATGAAAGCAATGGCTTTGGCTGCCTGGAACAACGGTGGGTCTTCGTTCACTAGTTTTTCTAAGATGGTAACTTCTTGGAAGCAAAAGTAGTGCCACGTTCTGTTTGATTGAATTTTTTTTTGGGGTCAACTTCTGTTTGATTGATTGACCATAGCACTTGTGCAATTTTATGGTTTTATGTTACTCAAACTCATCAATAACTTTTCTTCAAGGATAGGCGGGTAAGGACTCAAGTTCGAGTCTCTCTTCTTGTAAATTAGATTTAAGCAATTTAGACTATAACTTGTTTTTTTAAAATAAATATTCTTCAAAAAGTACCCAAATTTTAGGAGTAGTTTCAAATTAGTACCAAACTTTTAAATGACTATGTGGCAAACGTAGGCCAATCTTTGTGTTGATGTGGACTTAAAAAGTTAATAAAGACCAAATTACATTTTGAAATAATTAAAACAAATTAAAAGTACAATTTATAAATATTATAAATTAAAAAAATGCAAATAAATAAAAACACAGCCCATTGTGCCTCCAACACGACCCCATCCCCATCTCAACCCAACCCTAGCCACCTCTCTCCTCATCCCAGCCCCACCATGACCCATCCTCCATCGTCAGCCTAACTCACCCACCTACAGCAGCTCTTAGAACACTTCTACTCATTTGTCATGACAAATAAGGGCGGTTACTATTTACATAAATAGTATGTCCTAGCAATTGATTTTTTACTTTTCCACCCATTGTCATGGCAATCCAATGGAAATTACTATTCACATGGGATTAATTTTATTTATACGTATGAGATTAATAAATAAAAAATTGCTAGGTATTTATAATAATTTTTTTTGAATGTTTTCCAAATTTTTTCTTTGTTGATGTCAGCACCATTAGGCAACAGCTTGGGCTGATCTTGCCTTCAGGCCTGCCTAATCTTGGTGGAGCCCACCTCCGGCACGGGCTAGATTTGCTTGGTGGAGTGGGTTTTTGTAGCCCAAGGGGTCTTTTGCCATGCCAAAACAAACAGCTCGAAGTGTTTTTACTAGTGAACTACACCTTTTTTGAGTTTATAAAGTCTTGTATTTCTAACATTATTCATAAGAAATGAAATTTTCGTTCATGGTTATATTTTATTTACTATTTATTCCTGATAGCACTTAAATATTGCAATGATTTAACAATTTTAACATAATACTTTATTTATTTCATGATTAAAATAATTTTTAGTTGTGAAGGTTAGAAAACATATTAAACACAAGAATTATATAAGTGAAAGTGAAAATGAAATTGCTTTTCTTTTTACACTTGAATAGAAAAATAATTCCAACGTATGCCATTTTTGGTCATTAGACGCAACTCACAACACTTTTACACAAAATTTATCAAACACTCTTAAACTGATAATTGTACCAACAACACTTTCAACAAAAATATTACCAAAAGCAGCCAATTTCATTGATTAGGTCGGATTGATGCCCACTCCTAACCTTTTCTTTCTAATCCCCATTAAATGAAGAAAAAAAATCAACTCTATCTTCATTTTTTACTTCAACATACTTTGAATCTTGTAGCTATTTAATTCAATCCTTGACTCCAAATGTGGACTTCATGCTAGAGCATAGGGTAGTAAACAAGTTTGAGGCTTTGTATGAAATTGGCATTTTGCTAAGTCATAACTTCATCCTTGCAAATGTTTCCAAAGCAATAAAATAAAATAATAAAAAAAATAAAAAAAGAAGAAGAAGAAAAACAAGAAAGAAGAGAGAGACAATAGAGGGCCCAACGCACCACCATCATTGCCACGTTTACATCACCTGTAATGACTCCGGTGGCTAGGTTTGGTGATGGCTAGAGGTGAAGGTGGGGTTGGGATTAAGGGTGGGTGGGTTTTTTTATGTTGTTATTGTTTTAAAATTTTAGTGAATTTAGGTTTTAGCCACAAAAAAAATTTCACTTTTGGAAAAAGCCAAAGCTTTTTCAAAAAAGACAGAAAAACCTCTCAACTTTCAAACCAAAGACATGCAAATGTAAATGATTTCTTAGGAAATCCAAAAATAAATAAGGGCAATTTTGTCCATTTTGGCTTCTTTTAAAAAATTTCTCTCCTTTGGTCTTTTCCAAAGTCTCCCTTTAATTTTTATGTTTTTATTCTTTTAGATATTTTATTTTTATTTTTTAAATTAATTTAGAAAATATATTTTTTAATTAATTTTTAATCCATGTGTACTTCAGCACAAAAATGTCAAGTCAGACAAACTACATAATCACTTAACGCCTCTTTTGATGGCCTGGGTTGACACATCCCGAGATCGGCTTTGTTGTAACATGATATTGTTCGCTTTGGGCCCCCCTCTGTACCATCACGGTTTTGTTTCTGAGAACTCACGAGCAACTTCCCAGTGGGTCACCCATCTTGGGATTGCTCTAGCCCCAACTCGTTTAACTTCGGAGTTCCCTAGACTCCGAAGCCAGTGAGCTCCTAAAATGCCTCGTACTAGATGGAGGCGGACATGTACATATAAAGCACATCACCCCCTCTCTGTTGGTCGATGTGGGATGTTACAATTAAGGTCTTAAATATCGATAGTTTCAGAAATATCGGTGGTTCAAAAATAAGGAAATATCGATGGAAATATCGGGAAAATATCGATATTGATAAAAATTGGATAAAAACCACGGAAATTATGATAAATACATGGAAATTTTTAATGAAATTTTAGAAGATGTTTATTTAGTCAATCATCTATTTATTTGACGCAAAAAATTGGAAGGAAATGCATTGCATAGTGGGCTTGTGTGATTTAAGTTGATTATATTGCGACCTGACAAACTCTGTGACTTAGAAAATCTGAAGTAATTAATGAAAGAGAATTAAACACCCCTTAGTAATTTATTTATAATTTTTTAGTACAATATTTTGCACTTTATAAATTGCATGATAAGATACATGAGTAACCTTATTTCACGTTATTCACTGGACATGGTACACGTTGTTATATCTATTAATTTATCAAAAATTAAAAAATAATTAAAGATGTAAACCAACTTGATTTGTCATGAAAATTAGGCACTTTACCATACGTAAAAAATAATAGTGAAGATTGAAAATTAACTAAGAACATAAATAAATTTATCCAATGAAGAATTAAATAGGAAATAAAGAAAATGATTATAGAAATTTAAGTAATTAAGTAACAATTTATTTCACGTTATTCATTGGACACGGTACACGTTCTTATATTTATTATTTATCAAAAATTGAAAAATAATTAAAGATGTAAACCAATTTGATTTTTCATGAAAATTAGGCACTTTACCATGCTTAAAAAATAATAGTGAAGATTGAAAATGAACTAAGACCATAAATAAATTTATCCAAGGAAAAATTAAATAGCAAATAATGAAAATGATTATAGAGATTTAAGTAATTAAGCAACAATTTGAAGGAGAATTTAGTAATGTAAGTACTTATAATGAATAATAAAATAATCAATAACATTAAATGGATTAAATAGAAAAGAAATAAATTATATTAAGTAATTAAGTCACATTTCCCACTTCTCAAGTACTTTCTCGTTTCCCTGCCTCCCTCTCCCACTTCCCAAGGTTTTTTTTTCCTTTTTTTTGTCTGAACTTCCCAAGGTTGCAGATACACGCAACCTGCCTTCTCTCTCTCTCTTTTGGGCATTCACCCATCTCTCCCTTTTTATTTTATTTATTTATTTATCCCTTTCTTCTTCTATCTCTCCGTCTCTCTCCCTCTTTTTCTCTTCTTCCTCTTCCCTCTTCTCTCTCCTCCATCACAAAACAGTAAAACATAAAGACCCACTCCATACCTTTTTTCCCTCTTCTTCCCTTCTCTTTCTCGCTCTCCTCTATATGTCTTTTGTTTTTCCTTCTTCTATCTCTCCGTCTCTTTCCCTGCTTCCTCTTCCCTCTTCTCTCTCGCTTCATCACAATCCAAAAACAGCAAAACATAAAAACCCACTCTATAATTTTTTTTTCCCTCTTCTTCCCTTCTCTCTCGCTCTCCTCTTTTTTTTTTTCTTTTTTTTTCTTTCTGTTTTGTTGAGTTAAGATTGAGTTGAGAGATAGAGAAAGGTTGAGTTTCGGAGGCTGAGGGATTCATCTGAAGGCTGAGTTTAATTTTGTAAGTTCATATCGCGATATTATCGATAATATCGCGATATATTGTCTATTTAAAGCTGCAACTTGAACGAAAATATCGTTACTGAAATATCGGCGAAATTATCGATAAATTGATGATATATATGGAAATGTGCTAAAATATCGCTGCCCAAAAAAAACGATAATTTCGCCAAAATATCGGCGAAATTATCGATATTTTGTTCTATGGTTACAATCCACCCTGCTTAGGGGCTCGACGTCCTCGTCGGCACACTCGCACCACACGGCAGAGTGGCTCTGATATCAAATTGACACATCTTGGGATCGGCTCCGCCGTAGCATGATATTGTCCGCTTTGGCCCCCATCTCTGCCCTCACGGTTTTGTTTTTGGGAACTCACAAGCAACTTCCCAGTGGGTCACCCATCTTGGGATTGCTCTATTTCCAACTTGCTTAACTTTGGAGTTCCCCCGACTTCGAAGCCACTGAACTCTTAAAAGGTCTCGTACTAGATGGAAGCGGGCATGTACATATAAGGCACATCACCCCATCTCCGTTGGTCGATGTGGGATGTTACATGGGTAAAAGGGTTTAATTTGTAAGTTTTTCGTGAGTTGTATCTATGTGCAAAAGTTTAAAGGTTGAGTACTAATTTGAAACGACCCCCAAAATTTAGGTACTTTTATGTGGTTAACTCTAACTTCATCTTTTTTTGGGTTAGCGCAAGTGGTGAGGTTGAGGAGTAACAAAATGAATTAGGATTATGAATTTGGTCTCCTTAGCCAATTTGAGAATTATATATGTGTTGTGGTAAAAATGTGCAGGGCATTTTAGTAATTAAATTAATTTGGATTATGATTCATGAAAATTAGTAAACAATAACAATGGGAATCAACCCCATTCCTTTGCTAATTCCATATATTTAGTAAACAACTTAATGAGAATGATTCTTCCCATACCGATTCAATACTTCCCCAATTCCTGAATTCTTTGATTCCTTACTTTCTCCATTATTGATACATAAATATGCCCTTAATGTAACCAAAAAGCTTATCAATAATTTATCATAATTAACAAATTTTAGTAAATTACTAGCTAACCTCTCCATATGTACTCATGCGCTTGTGAATAGGCTTTTCTTACTAGAGGTTCGTAATTCAATTTGTTAAGAGCATTCCTCTTACACCTGAATTCTTTTATTTTATTTTTATAATAATCCTACTCCCCAAATATCACTTAAAATAAACTTCTCTTATGGCACATAGTTTAATTACAAAGAATAGTTGAGTGGAAGTGTAAGGAAACTATGAAAAAAGTGAATAACTTAAGTGATTACTGAATATTGTAGTTGATGGGTGAATAATACTTTTTTAAAAATTTATTGTATAATATATATTTTTTACCCTTCTATGATAAATAATTATCTCTTTAGCATATTAATCAATTGCATTTTATGGGATTTTGAAAAACTGAATTTTTTGGAACGGTATTTTACTCTTTTGACAAGTAAATAAAAATTGTTCTAAATTTAACTCCACTGTATTCTCCTTTTGTTATTAGTGAATTTCATCGTCGTCTTCAAACTAGACGTAGGCTATAAGCCGAACCAGTATAAATCTATATGTTTTTTTGATTTATTTGCATATGTCATATCTTGTCTTCTTATTTTATAGGTCTCATATCTGACGCTTCCAATTCCGTGCACAACAATTTTATTGGGAGATTTTTGTTTACATTTTCCCTCAACAATGCAAAAAAAAGGAATTGTTGAAGAAATGACCGATTGCACCATGCTGAGAGTTGAAGGTTTCAATGGGATTGGATCAATAACCATCTATATATATAAGAAAGTGTAACATCCATGGGAGCATGGATGCGACTACACTCTTAATAAAGAGTAATAGAAGCATTTTTAAATAGTACTTAATCTGTTGATACTTTTCTTTATAATGTTGAAAAATGTCCCAAATTTGGGTTCCTTCCCTCCATAAATAATAAAAAGATAATAATGTTTTGGAGCATTAACCACAAAAGATAATACGAGCATTAACCACGTAAAGAATTAAGTGAAATTATCTCCTCAGTGGAGGTCACAAGATGCAAACAATGAGGGACTAACATAAGCTTCAATACATTGGGTTAAGACTGACAAACTTTTCCATTAAAAAAATAGACAATCTTAGGCATATATAGAAAAAATAAAACTAATCACTGCTTTTACATATTAATGGCATCATCTCGACATGTATTAATTTATTGTAATTTATACACGTGCAATATGGTTAAAGTTGAATCTTTATAAATAAAGCGGCAAATTTCGAATTTGACATAACAACTCCCAAAATAAACTCGTCCACCATTCCTTCCATAATTGGTTTTTGAAAGTCCCTTCATTGCGATTTAAAGGCAATTCAAACAAGAGATGGAATAAAGATCACCAGTACATTGAGCCGCACCATGAACTAAATCATTGTTCGATACTCCCCCAATATGCAGATTCCCATGAGCAAACAACGGACCAACTTTTCGCTCAAACAAATGATTATGAATGAAATTTTTATTTGTCACATAAACTCCGTTAGTCGTGTCTATTGAATTAAAGAAATTTACATTTGAGTAATTTAGGAGGCGATCATCATACCAAATTATAACTCCTTGTTTGTAAAGGCAACGTTTACGAAGCAAGAGCTTCTTTTATACGACTTTTGCAATGTATGTTAGAGACATTATTCCAAAATTGCGTTAGCCCAAAGATTCTGTTATGTGTGCGCTGATATCTAGTTTCGTATCCTTTCAAAGGAGCTGTTTCATATAATTTTAACAATAATTTATTCAAATTATAATTATGAGCACTATTATTTGATTCTCGCTTATTAAAACAGTTATGCCCAATACTTAGAGATCCAAAAGCCACTACATGCATAAAGTGGGAAAAAGATGAAAGACTCATCAAAGAGATCAGCAATAGTTTTGAACAAACCATGTTCAATAAATTGGAACTTGAATACTTTAGTGTAAATATATATATACATATATAGTCCCCTTTTATTGAGGGATTTCTCAAATAATTTTATTTGAGGGACACCCTTTAGGGTACTGTACACATTTTTTTTTTCAACGATCCAAACCATATATTTTTTAGGTCTTCATTCATAGATCATATTTGCAAAAAATTAGACAAATTGGCGGAAACCCTTTCGATATCCAATTGTGTCCTACAAAATCAATGAACACGATACTTCAAGAAAGTACTAAAATTTTAATAATTCAATTGAGTGGTCAAATGATATTGGATTCAAGTGATTTTTTGTGAAGATGATCTTTGAATGAGTATCTACAAATAGACAATTTGGATTAGTGAAATACAATACGGAGTGAGCCCTACAAGGGAGTCTCTCAAATAAGCTTATTTGAGGGATTCTTCAACTGAAGCTCTATATATATATATATATACATACACATTTGAGTACTTTAAGAGGCAAGTATTGTACCAAATTATAGCTTATTGTTTGTTAGGGCATCGTTTACGAAGCACTTGGCCAACTTCTTCAATACAACTTTTGCGATGTATACTAATAACTCTTGAATCCCTAACTTGGGTCATTCTCTCGTTCACACAAGGAGAGCCTTGATAGCTAAGGTTAGGGTTTCTTCAGTTTTCTTTACTCATTCTTTGCGCAGTCTCTCTCAATCTTCTCTAATTGTCTCTTTGGGTTCTTCTTGGTGAATTGGGTATGACCTATTTTTCGCTCTTTTGTTCTATGTGGGGTGGCTGCATTGGCTTCCTTTCTGGGTTCCCAAGGAGCCAATCACTGGTGAGGGGTCTCCATCTTAACGCTATGGACATGGCCACCGCCTCTTCTGCTCAAGGGGATGACAAGTTTGCAGCACCAATCGGGAGTCAGAAGCGTGTTAAAATTGGTGTTGGGCATCTGATTGTTAGTGGCATGGATTTTTCTGTTAAGCATAGTTTTTGTATCGAGGATTTTGTTGACAATGAGAAAGAGACTAGCCTCGAGGGGTCTCCAAGATCTCCCTAATAATTCTCCTATAGAACTTTCGTGGGCTTGGCAACCATTGAACGTTCCTACTATGAAGATCTTTCTTCAGGCTAAGAGGCCAATCTTGGTCTCCCTTGCTTGTCAGCTAGGGTTCTAGATCAAGAAAATTGGATGTAATAACCCAAACCCAAAATTAATATTTAATTATTAATTTATTTGAGAAAAAGACTAAAATACCCCTAGAATATTTTATTAGTTTAAAAGTTGACTTTTTGACCAGGAAGTAATTGGGGCTTTCAGTTATACCATTGCGTAGAGCGCGACGAAACGAGTTCATAGACATGCAGTACACTCGATTCCGAGTTGTATTGAGGGAGATACGGTCAAAATACGTTCAGGGGCAAAATGGTAATTTGTCAGGTCAGATGTTTTAAAACTGATCTCTCTCTCTCTCCTCTGCGACCCCCCCCCCCCCCCCCGTTTTCTCTCCTCCAGCCGTGGCTTCTTCAAGCCACCAGCACCGCCACATACCACGGCCGGCCACGGGACCGGTCAGGCTAGGACCGCCGTCACCCCATCCTTCAGTTCCGCCGCATCCCAGCCCCCGGCAGCAGCTCCGGCCGCCGGCAACAGCCCGAAAACAGCCGGTTTTTGACAGAACTTTCGAGCTCTCGTTCTCCGTCGTCCGGTCACCAAATCGGACGAGTGAGGTATGGTTTTCTAGCAATTTTCCATGATCTAGCTGCTGGTTGGGTAGGATTTCAGAGATTTTAAGCGTAGATCGTTCAATTTTTAAGTTAGGTTTCAGCAGACTTTCGGGTCCCTGTTCCGGCCACTTCCGGCCACTTTTTGGGGTAGGTCCAAGAACAAAAGTGGTTCCAAATAGGGTGTTTTACCTAGGATAGGAGTCTTGAACCGAGATGTTGAGATTTTCCGGCGAGGCGTTATCGCTTTAGGCACAACGCGCTGCCAGCGCGTGTGGCGGCGCGTGGGCAGCAGGGTGGGGGACCACAGTCAGTCCTAGAATGATCTCCCAGTCCTCACGAGCGCGTAGGATTTCGCGGATCTTAATTCGGATAACGTTTGAACCCCGAACGGATCTCGCCTAGTATGCGATTTCCGGGTTCTATACGTTTGAACCGTTGGATCGTAGTCAATTTCAAGTATGTTAATCTAGGTAATTCCAGGATCGTATAGTATTTGACGGATCGTAAAACGGAGTCCCGGATACTCCAGAAATGTCAACCCTAGAGTATGTTTTACGGATAATTAAACCAGTTACAAAATAACGAACCAGTTGCAGGTCAAGAACAGAGGAAAGAACTACGTGTGGCTTGATCCCCCAGAAAGGGTACGTAGGCAGCCTACAGTTATCAGGCGCAGCCACGAGTTAGGGGCTCAAGATTTATGTTACTGTTTTCAGGGTATTTTAGTCTTTTACGACCCACAGTTACCAGGTGTCAGTCTTAAACAGGATTAGGCCCGATTCTCAAAGTGGAATTTGGGTCGGGTCGTTTCATTGGAGGTGGCAGTTGGTGTTTGGCTGGATCTGTTATGATGCTCACGATACGTTTTTGACTCTGTACAAAGAATTAGGATGCTTTCTTTAGATCATAGGAGGCTTTCTTTGATAGTATCTGTGTAGTGATGGGACTTGTTTCATGGTTTTGCAGTTGGGTGATTGGCTGGATCTATTTTGATACATATAGTACGTTTTTGACTATGTACGAAGAACTATGATGCTTTTTTTAGATCATAGAAAGACTTCTTTGACAGTACCTACGTAGTGATGAGATGTTGTTTTAAGGGTTTTGTGGTTAGGTTGTTTCGTATAAGTTGTTTGACTCTTCTGTTTAGTCAATAGCATGTGTGGTATTCTTTCCTACCCCAGGATTTTGTTTCTCTAGGAAGGTTTTAACTAGCCGCCGTTAACAAACTAGTTCTTACCATGTAATGTTCCTTTCGGTTTAATGAAATACCATCTTTTCCAAAAAAAAAAAAAAAAAAAAAAAAAAAAAAAAAAAAAAACAATTTGTATGTTAGAGACCTTATTCCAGCATTGCATTAACCCCTATATTTTTATTCCTTTATTTTTGCCCTTGTATCTAGTTTCATATCCTTTCAAAAGAGCTTTTTCAGATAATTTTAACAATATTGTATTTAAGGTATAACTATGAGCACTATTATTAGATTCTAGCTTATTAAAACAATTATATCCCATACTAACAGATCCACAAGCCTCGACACATATCAAAAAAGAAAGGGTTAATCATTTTATTAGTTCCTGAATTTAGACCAGATTTGCATTTGAGTACCTCAATTTTCAAAATGGTTCCTGTGGTCCTTTAACTTCACTTTCGTTAGGACAAATGGTCATGCTATCAATTTTGTTAACCTTTTCTGTTAAATGCAGGGGCAAAATGGTATTTTTATATTAAAAAAAAAAAATCATATCTTTAAAATAACAATAAAAGAAAATCAAATAAAAAAAAACGTTTGGGGGGAGTAGAATCAAGATGGAGGGGGAGAGAGAGAGTTTAATTTTAACTTTTTAGTTTATTATTTTTTATTCGTATTTTAATCAATTTTGATACAAAATACCATTTTGCCCCTGCATTTAACAGAAAAGTTAACAAAATTAACAGGAGGACCATTTGTCCTAACAAAACTGAAGTTGAAGGACCACAGGAACCATTTTGGAAATTGAAGTACTCAAATGCGAATCGGGTATAAGTTCAGGGACTAATAAAACGATTAACCCAAAAAAAAGAAAGATAAAAGACCCAGCGAAGGGATCAACAATAATTCTGAGCAAACCATGTTCCATAAATTGGAACTTGAAGATTATTCTAAATGCAAAGAAACACGAATATTGAAGTTATAAAGAGACATGTCAATGCAATAACAAGCAATTCTTTTAATTGACTCATAACTTCAAATAGGCATGCGCGGTATATGTATATAAAAGAGAGCTTCACTTGAGAGATTTCTCAAATAAGTTTATTTGAGGGACACCCTTGTGGGGCCCACTCCATATTGTATTTCACTATTCCAAACCGTCTATTTTATAGATATTCATTCAAAAATCATCTCTATAAAAAATCACTTGAATTCGATGTCATTTGACCATCCAATTGAATTATTGAAATTTTAGTACTTTCTTAAAGCTCCGTGTTAATTAATTTTGTAGGACACAATTGGATATCGAAACGGTTTCCGATTTGTCTATTTTTTTTTGTGGTACGAATGATCTATGCATGTAGACTTAAAAAATAAATAGTTTGGATAATTGAAAACAAATTTGTACTGCACCCTAAAGGGTGTCCCTCAAATAAAATTATTTGAGAGACCCCTTAATAGAAGGGACCTGTGAATAAATGTCTAATTAGACTTAATTTAATTTTGAAAAGACAAAAACCCAAAATTCATTAATAAAAAAAATATATTAAAAGAATTAAAGTAACTTGCATGTCGCTGGATCCACAAGGTTTCATCACAAGTCAATTTTTACTATTCATATGCATACATTATTATTATTATTTTTGGTTAATAGTTTAAACACTTCCCGTAAATATGCCTCTTTCTTGCGCGAAATAGCCAAGTTACAATAGCAAAAAACAAATGATTATTATCGAAAATAGCCAAGTTACAATCATATTACAAATTGCAAAACAAAACACATAGAAGCATTCCCTCAAACCATAATATTCAGTTTTGGCTTTTCCTCTTTTCTAAATTATATGCAATTTAAAATTATAAATTCTTCTATATATAACAAAAACAATGACTTTTCTCACACGATTAGAGATAACATGTACTAAAGAATTTACAAACTAACATAGAGTTTATACGAGTTAGCATCATAGGACAAACATTTCCACTCAAGATTTTACCAATTTTTTTAAATTTGTATACTTTCGTAGAGTTTTTATCAAAAATAGCCAAAATTTACCCCATACTTTCATAAATGTCATTTTTTTTTAAACTTTCAAAAATAGCAAAAAACCCACCTAAATAGACTAAAGTGCCCTCAAAACTAAAACCACATAAACATAAAATGCAAAACCCTACTAGATATAAATTTAGAATTTAGTAGGCACGTTGCAGCACTAGTTGAACTCTCTGTACTGTAGGTGCCGTTAATTTAATTTAATTTTTTGTGTGTGTGTTTCCCTTGCTTCTTTGTTCGGTCTACCATTTTTTTAAATAAACATATCCAGGGCCAAGCATGGTCGTGCTCATGGGATCTTAACAGTCCACAACATATATGTACAGGTTTTGATCCTTAACTATCTATGCTTATAATAATTTGGACATGTTTATGAAGTGAGTTATACATACATGATATGATATTGCATAGTGTCATCTTAAATATTATAGTATCAGATCCGTATTTGTTCATCCCTTTACTGAACAACATGGTTCTTTTTCTTGTTTTTACTGGAATCCAGCATGCTTCTTTAATGTAAAAAATGATGGAAAAAAAAAAAAAAAAAAAAAAAAAAAAAAAAAAAAAAAATAGTATCCTCTCACAACTAAGATGGCCTTGAGGAATCAGCTACTTTGACTTGAATATAAAAAAGTGTATTGTATGTGATCAGTGCTCTACATGGAGATTAAGGGCGGAACCATAAATTTTTTAATGGGTGGGCTAGCTAAAGTTATTAGCTTAAAATCTAATGATTTTTTTTTACTTACATTTTCTATAGTTTTTCTAGAAATAAAAATATACATTAAATCATGCTAATTGTAAACACAAGAAAAAAAGAAAAAAAATTAGAGCCATATTATTCACGAAAGGGTGAATTTCATTTAGAATAATGCTTCTCTTTTGGAGACAAATTGATGTTGGGACAAACTTTGACACCAAATACAAATGTGGAAGACCTCTAACTATGCCAATCGGTGTTGAAATTGTATATATATATTAGGCTATATGTATATTTAAATTTTTTTTTTTTTCCCCAAACCTTCCTTGGGCTATAGCCAAGGATAACCCTTGCCTTGGTTCCTTGGTTCCGCCCATGATGGAGATGGAGGAGGGGGCTGCTTTTGGGTTGAGAAAGTAATGGAATGGATAGTTAGAAGATGGAAGCGGGATCGACAAGTGCGATTTCCTTTTCCTAATGTTTCCTGAATTTGTCCCAAAAAAATATATATAATCAAATAGTAGCAGTTTTAACTTTTATGTGGATTTAGTTTTGAGGACATTTAAGTATGTTCAGGTTTTTTGTGTGTGACTATTTTTGAAAGTTTTTATAAAAACTGACATTTATAAAAGTAAAAGGTACATTTTGGGTATTTTGATGTATATCCTTTTCTCTCCAGCGGTGGCAATATGTATTGTCTTATTGGCTTTAATTCCAAGTTGGCAAGTGTCCAGTTTCTTTTGTGCCATTATATAAAGTTGAAAGGGGATTTTGGATTGAATTGTTTGTTATCTATTCCATTCTCCAGAAGGATGTATTTATAGTATAAAATAAGGAAAGTAAATATTCATAATTACAAGAGATATTCATAATTATAAGATATTGTACAAAAAAGGGAAAGAAATAATCTTTGGAATCATGGCGCAAGTTTCTACCCATTCTGCCTTGAAAGAAGATCTCCAGAAATATGAGGGTAAAGTTTCTGTCAATTTTGTCTTGAGACCAAGTTCCCGAAAAGATTACTCATGCCAACATTCCTCCTCAAGGTGGTGCATATATATCTCCTATACCCAACTTGTCAAGTGAGTTATTATGAAACAACTTTGTTGATACTACATGTGTCTATACATTTGCCAGTTGTTCTTCAGATCTCACAAACGGGATATCAATCAACTTCTCAACAAGCTTCTCCTTGATAAAGTGTCGATCTACCTCCACATGCTTGGTTCTGTCATGATGAACTGGATTGTTTGCAATTTCTCAAGTTGCTTGATTATCACAGTAGGGATCCATAGTACTTTGTGGTTGAAAACCAATTTCAGTTAGTAAACTCCCCAACTATAGAAGCTCACAAACTCCCTTGGCCATACTCCTATACTCGCCCTCAGGTGCAGATTGTGCCACCACATTCTGCTTTTTACTACGCCATGTAACTAGATTGCCTCCTACAAAAGTAAAGTAGCCGGACTTAGAGCGTCTGTCAACAATATTACAGCCCAATCTGTATCAGTATATCTTTTGATATTCAAATGCCCTTGTCTTCTAAATATTAGACCTTTGCTTGGGGCTCCCTTCAAATATCTTAAAATACGCATCACTGCTGCCAGATGATCTTCACTAGGTGACTGCATAAACTGGCTCACAACACTAACTGCATAGGAAATATTAGGACGAGTATATGACAAATAAATCAGCCTTCCTATCAATCTCTAATATCTTTCCCTATTCGTCGGCACTTGGTGTGGGTAAATTGCTAGGTGATGATTGTGTACAATAGAAGTGTCTGTTGGTGCACACCCTAGTATGCATGTTTCTGTCAACAAATCCAACACATATTTCCTCTTAGACAAATAGATGTTGTCACTAGAGCATGCAACCTCAATTCCCAAAAAATATTTCAAGCTTCCCAAGTCTTTCATCTCAAACTCAGACACCAAATATTTTTGAAGTTTCTATCATCACATGTGCCAACCATATCATCAGCATAAATGACCCACAAAGTAACCTTACCATCCTTGCGTTTGATAAATAAGGTATGATTAGAGTTGCCTTATTGATACCCAAACTTCTTCATGGCTTTAGTGAATCTTCTAAACCATGCTCGAGGGGATTGTTTCAAGCTGTAAAGAGCTTTCCGCAATCTACACACCTCTCCAATGTTATTAGTCAATCCATACTCAGGCGGAAACTCCATGTAGACTTCTGCTTTTAAATCGCCATGAAGAAATGCATTTTTCACATCAAACTGTTTAAAAGGCCAGTTTAAATTTGCAGCTAGAGACAACAATACCCGAATGGTGTTCATCTTTGCTACATGAGCAAAAGTCTCCTGATAATCAATATCATATGTCTGAGTATATCCTTTTGCTACCAGCCTTGCCTTATATCGATCAAATATCCCATCTGCCTTGTGTCTAATCGTGAATATCCACTTGCATCCCATTGGTTTCTTCCTTTTGGGCAACGAGACTATATCCCAAGTCCCATTTTTCTAAAACGCTTCCATCTCCACTTTCATGGCATCGGCCCACTTGGGATCTTTAAAAGCTTCTTCCACTTTGTTTGGTATTAGAGCATCTCTATGGGAGATGTCAAATACCAAACATCAAATTTAAATTTGATGGCTGATGTGACAATTTGACATCTTATACAACTTTACACTCCACTCGATATGTCAAATTAAATTATTATTTTATTACATTTTAGTGTTGATTTTTTTTTGGTTAAAAAGAAAAGAAAAGAAAAAATAATAAAATATTCATTTGACATCTTGCTTTTGGGATGTCAAAAATAACATCTCAACCTCCAGCCTTCATTCCACATTAGCTTTGACACATCGGTTGGAGTGATATGAGATGTTATTTATAACTATTAAATATCTATGTGGCACGTTTGACATATCGGTTGGAGATGCTCTTACAATTACTTTTATTTGATTCACAAGGGCTTGACATTGTATAGACAATCTGTGTGTGGACACATAGTCGGCAATTGTATATTGCACTTTGCCATCTGGTGAATATCTATTTGGTGGTTTTTCCCTGTTTGCTATGTGAGGCAAGTGATAAGATTGTCTAACAATATCAATAGGATTTGAACTAAGTACCAAATTACTTACCTCGGGAACATTCAAAGAGGAATGAGCGGGTATTGGTGTAGAGTGAGAGGGGAATATAGGTGGCGGCACTAGCACTGGCTATGAGTCAGGTTTGGTTGGCTCGGCTGTGTGGCATTGGTTGTGCGTCAAGCTCGGCTGGGCTATCCTGGGCTATCGATTGCAGGACTGGTTTCACCACCAGTTGGCGTGGTCCCTTCTCCCTTGTTGATTTGAAACCAAATGTGTTCTTCCAACTTATTCATGTTCGTCTCCCCCTGAAGAACATATTGGGTGAACTTAGTGGAGAAAAAACATTTCACTTTCTAAAAAATTAATATCCATGGTAGTATACCACTGACGAAATGACGGATGATAGCACCGTATCCTTTTATTGGGATAAACACACAGCAAAGAGCACACAGATCCAATTTACTCTTCTGATTTGTGTGGAGATGTACAAAAACTACACACCCAAAAATACGAGGAGTAAGATTGATGGAAGAGGTGACAGAAACATGAGTAGCTAACACCTCTAATGGTGTTCAAAAATCTAGGATTCAGGATGGCATTCGATTCAACAAACATTGGCCCAATAATGTTGTGGTACAGAACCACCAAGCAGAAGGGAGCGGGTAGTCTCAAGAATATGCCGATTTTCCCTCTCAGCCACCCCATTTTGTGCTGGAGTCTGGGGACAGGTGGTTTCGTGGAGAATGCCATGGTCTCGAAAAAACTGTGAGAGTGCCATGTTAACAAACTCACCACCATTGTGAGAGTGAACTACTTTGATGGAATGTGAGAATTGTATATGGATCATCTAATAAAAAGTCTGAAAAATGGAGCCTACTTCACTCCTATTCTTCATCACATACAACTACATCAGTCTAGTGCAATCATCGACAAAAATAACAAACCACCTGATTCCAGATGGTATGATAATAGGTGAAGGACCCCAAACATCTGAATGAACTAAAGCAAAAAGAGTTGTTCTTTTATTCAAACTGGCTGGATAAGAACCCAATGGATGCATGTCCCACCCGTTGATGCTAGAGAGCCAAATCTTTTTCTCTGTGTCACTGTTTCAAATGTCCACCCTAATTAATACGTGCTGAAAATTGATACAATATTCAAGTCCTTATATTTTATGTGATTCAAGGAGAAGGTCTTTATCAAATATTGGATAATAATTACTTCGAGAATATAACACACCAATGACCTCCACGTTTAACTTTTGAGATTCGTCAAATCACGCTGATTCAACAACAATTAAAGAGAATAATGCTTAATACCAATAAGGGTGGTGAGCAAAAATACTTTGTAATATTTTATGAGATTTTCCTTCATGTCCTAATTCAAGGTACTGTTGAAGATTGGCTCACCATAGATGTGAGAGGAAGAAGAGGAGATAAGGGCTGTAAGATAGAGTAGCAAGAGGAAGAAGAAGACATCAGAGAATGGCAATAGCATAGCTGGCAACCGGTCGCTGTTGGCCAAGGGACCTATTGGTTTTTGCCAAGACCAGCTCTTCGTGTTTTCTTCCAAGTGACCGGTCGCTCAATCCCGACGACTGGCCGGTTTAAGAATAGTTTCGCTTGTGTGATCGATGTTTTGGCGTGTTTTGACGAGGTTTCCTATTATTTTGGAATTTTCTAGACTAATATAATCAATTTTAGTTTCCTACTCGTAGTAAACTTGTAACCCAAGTCCTTGGATTGGCCCACCAATTCTACTAACTGTTGGTCCGTCGCAAATCTCGCGGCCTGGTGCTCCGTGCTGAGGGGATGTGCGTCAACACGTGACGTTCTTCTTTTGGATGCGTTGCGGTTGTGCGCGGGCGTGCCAGCACGGTCTACCGTGCGTTGAGATGGTGATGGGGTTTGGGTAGAAGATGTTCAAATGATGCGCCTGTTTGGAGTTAGACTTCTAGTCAAACATTGTGGCCGAGAGAGGAACTTATCTCGGCCGTCAGGTTCACGGCCTGAGCTACAAGGCTGTTTAGTGGTGGTGTTGGTGGATTTTGGGGGTGCTCCGGCGCGTTGCTCAGAGAGCGACGGTCGTATGATATATGGGGTGAATGAGGCGGTAACAAGGATGATGCTCCGGCGCCTTGAGAAATCAAGGGTCGTATGATATATTGATGAATGGATTTTCCTTACAATCTATCACTACTCCTAGGAAAGCATGTAAAGGTATTGAAAGTGCATTGCAGAAAATATAAGTTGCTCCGTGGGAGGCTTTTGGTTTGGTGTTTGAACCTTTTGAACGTGGTCTTGAGCTCAGTATTTATAGGAGGAGTCTTGGAAGGCCAATCGAGGCTGAAAAAAGATCTGCCTGATGGCTTAAAAATATCTGCATGGTGGAGTCTGATCGGGTCAAGTGGGTAGTCAAATCGGCATTTGGGATCATGAAGCATGGTGGTCTGGGTTGAGAAGCATGGTGGTGTGACCCCCATAAATCTCGGCCACCGCCCTGATCGTAGGCTCTACTCCCTTGGCCGTGGGAACGCATTCAATGCTCTGGTCCAGTGGTTGGTGCCCTGACCTCAAGCTGTGAGAATGCTTTGTGAGAATGTTTGCGCCTAACCACTCTGATTCATGTTACCAAATCCTGACTTCAATCACTTCCCTTCTGCCCTCGTGCATTAAATGCTTATTGCACCCAGTGGTTTTGCTGTGGCGGTCAGAGGCACTACTTCATTAAATGGGGCGTGGGACCCTGAGGCCACGTGGCGATTTGACCACAATCTCTTTGGCCGGGTCTTTCATGGACCTCGGCCTCGGCCCATAATGTCGTGGTTGTGAGGCCGAGAAGATCTTGCCTTCGCATTTTCTTCTGCTTTCGAAAAGGCTAAATGTCTGATGAAACGTGGCCGTTTCAGTCCATGAACAGGTGCCACGACCGAGAAGAGGTCCCTTCTGACGACCGTGATTTATTAGGCACAAACACTAACGAAGGGTTAGATGTCTTCGACATGCACCTAAGGTGCTTCACGTTCCTACAAGACAAAAACAAAAAAAAAAAAAAAAAAATAAATTAACATAAACTAGACTTATATTCAGCTTTCTATTGTTACAGTAAAACGACTTAACTAGTTATTCCAAGTTGTAGCTGCTATGTGAGTTTTAAAACTCGTAAGTAAAGATAAATCAATGAGACCTACTTGAGATGGCTCAGTAAGCTCGACATCTACCTCAACTTTACTATCATGAGTAGCAGCTACATCTTCAACCTCTACGTCAACATTACTATCATGAGTAGCAGCTACATCTTCAACCTTTGTAGTATCCTCATAGTGGTATGGGGGACTATGATGGGGTTGGTCCTCTTGAGGGGCTAACCTTGCCGCTTTATGTCTCCTTATTGAGATTGTGGGACGCTATCTATTAGGTCGAGATGATGAAGCCTCAGTAGGACCTCTGCGAGTCCTTTTCATATTAAAAAAATATATTAAGTACAAACTCATGAATTCAGTAAATGATCACTAAAACAAGAAACGAATTCAGTAGACTACCACTGAAAAATGGAAACAAATTCGGTGGACTGTCACTAAAAAACTGAAACATATATGGTGAACTACCACTGAAAAACGGAAATAGATTCGATAGACAGCCACTGAAAAATGGGAACAAATTCAGTGGACTACCACTGAACAAGGTACTATTTCGGTGGGGTTTGCACAGGTAAGTTAAGGAATGGGGTTCATGAGGGCAATTTAGGAAGAAAAATGAGGTGTAGTGAGTAATTTTAAATTTTACTAAAATTTAGTAGGGTGTAAAAAGAATATGGGGTACAAAGAGCAAATTTTGAGGTGCCAATAAAATCACCCTATTCAAAAACAGATGTAACTACGAAAATGAATTATTAAGATTTAAAATTTCCACATCACCTCCGTACAACATGAGAGAGAAATCAAAGTACAAACCATAATAGTGAACGAGTTCTAGCCCAATGAAAAAGGACCTCCATTTGTAGGTCTATGATATCAAGTTTGAACTCCCATAACACATTAATCTATATCAACTCTGTTACATGGTCTAATCTATGAACTAGGAACTGCCTTGAATTGGGCTAAAAAAAACTGTTTGTATTGTAGGATGTTGCAACTGCATATATGCTCCTCATGTCGTTTAACAGCACCATCATAAATATTTAGTTCCCACAAGCCATGATTTGTGTATATATAAATTCTATTCGATATGGGAATTAAGGTTAATGAAAACCATTTCCTACGCATGGAAAATAAAAAAGAGTAAACAAAAAGTCTTTGCTGCATGTTTATCTTATTTGAAATTATCTTGAGGCCATTTTGAAAGAAAATAAAATTACTATGAGAATTGTCCGTGGAAGGCATAAGCTTTGACGGTGGCTATATACATGTTCAAGCAATAGCATCTCAAGATTATCATAAAATCTTCACATTCTTCTCCTCTCGACAACTGAAGAACTTTTTAGAATCTTTTTTCTTCTTGGTATCTCCTAGAATTTCATATGAAATTAATTAGTGCTATAGTGGTAAAGAGGAAGGCCCAGCAGTACTTGTTGTTGAAACCATACATATAAAACGTACATGAGGAGCACATATAGTCAGAAATTAATGTTGAATAACAATCAGTTTATAACCAAATAACAGAATAATAAGAAATCGAAATATGCTTTATATATATATATATATATATATATATAATCAAATCAATATAACAATAGAATAAATTATAAAGTACTGACTTGGATAGATGATAGAGTCCTGCAAAGTTGTAGTATCCTTTAGACAGTATTTCTCCTCTATCCTTGTGCATATATGTGAGAATAATAATGTTGTTCCAAATTGTGTATTTTATGGTTTGGACGATTTGTCAATATATAGAGGTCTGACATCTCTTCATCCAACAGTTACAATAACTATTTAACAGATTCGAATTTCAGATAATGATTTTAACTGAAATTGAATTTCTAATTATATATATATTTATTTTGTAATGTTTCTTAGAAAATATTCTAGGAATCTTCATGCAAATGTGGCTAGGCTAGGATGATACAGTGGGGATGGTGGTTGGGAAAGATGATAAGAGAGTGGGGATAGGGGAGGGGCTGCTCTGAGAGAGAGAGAGAGAGAGAGAGAGAGAGAAATAAAAAAGTAGGCGGTGGAGGAGGTGTTGGGTGGTGGGCATGGTGGGAGAGTTGTCTGTGCAAAATGGTGGAAGAAATTGCTCAAAATTATAGAAATTCTAAAACTTTGGAGATAATTATTTAGAACTATTTTGAATTTGTGAAGTTATTCTGTTGATGCTCTTTTTCGGAGAGGGTCAACTTAGAGAAAAGAGGTTTGCTTTCAGCAGTGGAGAAGGTGTGGATCTTCGGTAAGGGGCTAGCCTGCGGAAGACAAAGTAGGAGAAGTAATCGTTAAGCTTCGGACACCAGTGTGGTGCCCGCCGAAGGCTCTCCGATTCTTAAGTCAGTTAAGTGTAGTAACGTTGGCAGAGTAATAGTAAAAGTAAGAAAGTAGTTGTCCTTTTTACTAGAGTACTGTTCCCTATTTATAGGGAAGTGAAAGTGGGAGGTTTGTGTAGAATTTCGATGTGGGACTTTGTGCAAGTCGTTGTGGTGATGACATGTGTCATGGAGATTAGGTTTAGCAGTTTGAGAGAGTCGGCAGTCGGGAGCTTCGACAGGTGTCTGGCACCTTGGAAGAGGGTCTTCCTTCGGCAGGGGAGAAGGCGTGGCTGCCTTGGTGCTAGTTGTTTTGAGGCTGGATATGCTTGGTTGATTATGGTGTAAACAGTAGTCCCCTAAGTTTGTGATCAAGAAGTAACTTCTGGGTTGGGAACTTGTTAGATTTTTGTGTAATCGTGGCCGAGTATTCCAGCTTCAGCGGGAGCCGTAGGGCATTCCCTAGTCCCCCAAGTTGGCAAGCTAGAAGTTGCGTCAACACTTGGAAGGTATGGTGGCTGTGTGAGCTTTTAATGTTGTTGGTAGCTGGGTACCTGGGCATTTTGCAGGGAGGTTGGGGGCTGGGCCCTTGTGTTTGAGGTGTTAGGCTTCGGCGAAGGGAAGATTGGGTGAGCCCTTTGCCTGCTTCAGCAGACCTTGCCGTTCGGCAAATTTTTTATTTATTTTTTGTTTGAATCTTGAGCATTGGGCCTAGGTTTCTTTTAGCATGGTCTTTGCTGTTCTACAAGGGACCGAGACGGCCTGGGCTGGGCCTTGGTTTGATAGCCGAAAGGCTGGGTAGGTTCGATAAGGAGGGGCTGTGAGCTAGTCCTCCTTGGAGTGGGCTTCGACAAAGAAGTTTTAGATGAGGAAGAGGGGGCCCGAAAAGGTTCGGCATGGCTTTTGCCGTTCGGCAAGAGTAAGTCGAGGCCGCAAATTGCTTCATCTTAGGTTTCGTCATTCAGTCACGGTGAAGTAATTAGTTTGGGCCTTGGTAAGAGCTGGGCTTCGGCAAGTCTCATAGACATAATCAGTTGCTAGGGTTTTGGAAATAAAATTATGCCAGTCCCCATTAGTTTCAGATCTACCGCAGCCTTCGTTCAAGCCATCTACCTTCTGCGTCTTTGAGATCGTGAGAGGGAGCTTGTGAGAGTTAGGTCTCAGAAGCTGGAGCACGGGTCGAGCTTTTTGTGTAGGTGCGGGAACTCAGAGGTTTGAGCCATTAAAGTTTCGGCAGGGGTTGTTTAGCTCACAGTGGTTCCTCCTTTCTGCAGTGCGACAGCCCTCGTTTGCTTCAGCACGTCCCTTGCCGTTCGGCAAGGGCCATTGAAGAGGACATTCGTGCGGGAGTTAGGCACATTCGTGCAAGAGTGGTGCTTGGTTTCGATCCGGTGATTAAGAAAGTCTTGAGGTGTTGCCGTTCGGCACTCGTTGTGCCGTTGTTGCGGACTCATTAGTATTGGAAGCATAGCCCGATTCGTCGGTTGATGCAGGATCAGCCCAATTGTAGCAGGTGTCGGGTCCTGAGAGGTTCGACAAGGGAGGGTTTGGAACCTGGACTAGGCCTATCTAGAAGTAAGTGTTTGTGGATGCCTCTTTAATTTCGCATGTGAGTTACCGTTCGGCAATGCTAATCCGGAATTAATTTTGATTGATGGTTTTGATTTCAGTAGGTCCTAGAAGGAGAATGTCCGGCTAGAATTTGAAAAAGGGAGAAAGTTCAAAAAATACACGTGACTTGGGGTTGGCACATTCGGTAGGGGTCGAAGGTGTTTTGGTGAGCTGCCAGGTCTGCAAGTATCCTTGTCCTCTGGGCAACTCTCCTTCGAAGGGTGGCGTGAGAGTTTTAGGGCTGGGCTATTTGAAAATCGGTAAGCATGTTTCTGTGAGGAGGCCACCGGGTTTAGTTTTGGCTGTGAGGGCAGAGTCGGTAAGTACGGGCTGAAATCGTCGGCAATTGGTGAGGCAAGTATCTTTTCGAACCCTCATTTGCCTCGCTCAACCCTTGCTGTTCGGGAAGGGTGTATTGAGAACTTTTGTTGTTTTGCTTTTTGTTGTTGGATCTTCTACAAGTTGGCTGAGTCCTCATGTTTTGTAGGTAGCGACACGGTGGCTGAGTCACGGATCACCCTTGAGCTGGGCTGTTTGTCAAAGGAGGGTGCAGCGCACTGTTGGTTCTAGCCTTTAATTCGTAGTGTGAGTCTTTGTTTTGGGGCCGAGCTGGAAAAGTTCGTTTTGTTGACTTGAGTTTGTGACTGTCATGAGCTTTGTGGCCGTTAGGAACTGGATTTCTTCAAAGGGCTGGGCCTTGGAGACTCGCAAGGTGCCCAGGATCCTGCTGTTTCCGAAAGAGGCTTAAGGTATTGGGCTTTTGGCAATCTTGGAGCCGGTCCAAACAAGTTTCGTCAAGGCTTGGATGTGTTAGGGCTTGAAGCTAGGTCAGCGTAGCTTGGGCAAGGAGGAGAATCTTGGTGAGTCCCCCTGTTCCTTTGCCACGGTGCCTGCCGTTCGGCAGTGCCCTTTAAGCCCACACATGTTGTTTTAATAGGTGTCTATGGGAATTTTTTTTTGTTGGACCTTGGCTCTCCTTGGCCCATACCTGCCATTCATCAAGGTAGCTAAGATGAGTTTGGGCCTTAGCATGTGGAAACCTGTGTTGTTTCGGCAGGGCACCGTTGTGTTCACTGTTGGGCTAGGCCTTTAGAGCTAGGACAAAGGTCGGTGTTTAGTTGTATTTTGGACAAGATTGAGTTGTGAGGCCTCCATTTTTCACTTCCATGGGCCTTGACGTTTGACAAGGTTTTTTTCGATTTCCCTTTTCCCTTTTTTTTTAAATTTTAAATTTTTTTTAAAATTTTAAAAAAATTTGAAATTTGAAATTCAAATAGTTGTGCAGGTACAAGGGATTTGAGAGGGAAACTGAAAGGGTGCTAGGGTTTCTTGTGTACCATTGGGACTTTATAAATAGGAGTTTGGGGTTACGAAGGCTTCACACTTGGAGAATTTTGAGAGAAATTTCCAGAAAGTGAGAAGGAGAAAAGAGATTTCAGGCGAGATTTTGGTGGTGGTGCTTGTGGCCAAAGTGATTTCCGGCGTCATTCGGTGGTGGTGCAAACAAGGTTAGACCTTATTTCCCTTGAATTTTTGAATTGAAATGTCTTTTTTTGTATGAACATGTTGAATATTAGGATGAACACCTTGAATATTGGTATGAATATGATGAACACCTTGAACATTGATAAGAACTTGTTGAATGTTGTTCATAGATCAAAGAGCATATAGGTGTGCCCTCCTTTTCGTGTTCTTGTGTTTTCGATCCTTCTTGCATGTGCATTAGTTCTTTTTCCTTGTTTCTGCATGTTGTAGATGTCTGAAAGTTTTGATAAAGAAAGTCCTGACCCCCCTGCCTTAGGTGGGGATGATATTGAGAGTGAAAAGCCCAGTGAATATGTTTGTTCTGAAGGGGAGAGTTCCCAGACAGAGGGTCTGGTAGAAGATATCATAGAAAGTAGGATGGTAGTTCATGATGGTGAGATAGGTGAGCCATCAATAGATTCTCTGAAGGCTGAGTACAGATAGATGCAGAGGAATTACAAAGTGTTGGAGGCTGTGGTTGATCGGGTTCTAGCCTTGCCTCATACACCAGAGGTGGGCTCGAGCAATCAGGCATCACCATCAGGGTCTGTGGGTATAGCCATGGCTTCAACTTTAGAGAGGGTAGACATACGGGTTGGTGTCCCTTTGGCTAGGCGGAATATTCTTACAAAAGTAAAGTTGGCTGAGCTTCGGACAAATTATAGTGTTCCAGCTTATGTGGGCTTGAGGTTACCCATTGCAGCTGATGTGGTCAGATACCCTCCAGAGGGTTTAGTGATGATTTTTACGGATATGTATTAGCATGGCTTCAGACTACCGTTGCATCCGTGGGTGCAGATGATGTTGGCAAAGCTGCGGTATGCGCTGGGGCAGTATAATCCCAACTTTTGGCTTCTTTCTCATGGGGTTTATATTGCTTGGTGGTTGGCTGGGTTGGGGGAGCCGACATTTGAGCAGTTTATGTATCTCTACTCGATCTCCAAGCAGCAGGGAAGTTTTGGATGGGTACAGGCCAATTGCCGAAAGGTAAAGGAGATGGGTTATTTTATTAGTCACAAGCCTTCTACTCAGAAGTCTTGGAGAAACAGGTTGTGCCTGACTTATGGTGATTGGGAGTGTCCACCAGGGAAGACCGTCTCCAAACACATTCCTACCCACTTCCAGTTTATAGGTTCTTGGCCTCATCATTTAAGACTGATTATTGTTTTGTAGTGTGGTTATTTGCTTTGATTCTTGGTTCTCCATTTTTTGCTTGTGCAAGTGTAAATGGCTGAGTAGTATCTAACCTTTGGTGCAGGTTTAGTGAAGTGGGGGCCGATCTTCAAGGAGCAAGAAGACAAGGTAGATAGGGTGAGGTCACTGTTGTCAGAGACCGAGCGTAAGTGTAAAAACTTAGTCACCCAAAAGAATTTGCTTGAGTCCGGCCTTTTGCAAGGGAGTAAGTACTTGGGTCACCTTTGTTGTTTGCCTTTCGATTTCCTTTTTGTAGTTGTGACTAACTTAACTTTTGATGTGGAGTGGCAGGTATCATAAAGGGAAGTATGAAGGTGGCTGTGGATCTGGATGATGCCGAGATGCAGAAACGGCTTAAGGAGTCTCGGGCGCAGATGGCTGGGAAGGGGTTGCCAGGCAAGCGGCTGGGAAGTGTCATAGAGATGATGATGAAGCATGGTTGCCGATGTGCTGGGAAAGAAGAGAGCGCTGGATGAAGCTCACCGGAGTGTGATGGGAACAGGGCCGATGCTTCATTCCTTTGACCTGCAGGCGTCGCCGAAGCTCCCCTTTGGTATGGAGGACGTTTATGCTAAGGGGGTGGAGAAGATGGACTTCTCCAAGTTGTGTCTGCAGAAGAAGGAGATAAACCTAGCCATGCATCGGCAGGAGGTTTTCTTGGTGAACGTCTTCCTGGAATGCATGAAGTATGACCCTGAGGTTTTGGCGAGGACACCGACCACTTCCTATGCAGATTGGGCCCATAAGACGTTTCTTACCCATGCCTATGTAAGTTGTCTTGCGTTATGAATTTGTTCTTATCATTCTAGTTTGGCTTTGATTGATGATGCCTTGTGTTGCAGGCCTATGGCGAGATGTACATGAACATGGCTAAGGCAGATAAGGAGATCCAGAGGTTGAAGAGGCACAATGAGATGGCTAAGGACACGATAGCGGAGGCGCAGGAGGCCATCCAGGAGAAGAACGCCCTGCTATTGCAGAAGGCGGGGCTGGCCGAGGAGGTGGAGGAGCTTAAGCGGTTGAGGGCAGAGGAGGTAGCTGCTGCCCGGGCTGAAGTAGAGCAGAAAAAGGCTAAAAAGATAGTTGCTGCCCGAGCAGAAGCAATCGAGTCGTTTCAGGGTTCAGAGGAGTTGCGGAGTTACATTATAGATCAGATGGTGGCTATGCAGCTGCGTTGGGAGCAGAGGTTGGCGAGGTTCAACCCTTCGATGGAGATTAACTTTGATACGAGTGGCGAGCATCCTTCACCTAGTCCTAGCACCGAGCCAGAGCCAGAGCCAGCTACTACGGATGCCCTTTCTACCGAGTCTTGAAGGCGTTGCTTTCTTTATGTACTGTAGTTATTTATTTGAAACACTTGATGTTTATTTCTGTTTTGTATGAACATTTTGCCTTGCCTGGGGCAAGGTTATTTTGATTTGCTATGATATTAGACTTGTGTTGTCATTTGATATCAGTTGTGCTAGCAAAATGATAATCATGTGATTAATGAGAAGCAGCCAGAGTTAGGCATTTCATTAAGTAGGTGCCGAAAGGCAGAAGGTACAGAGTCATGGCTCAAAACCAAAGTATAAGAAAACATAATGTCCTAGGGTTTAGGTATGTTTACTTATAGAAGTACTTGAGATGATCAGCATTCCAAGGATGTGGCAAGGTCTTGCCTTTGGGATCGCGAAGCTGATACGTGCCGGGTCTGCAGTCTTTAGTAACCTCATAAGGACCTTCCCATGTAGGGCCTAAGGTACCTTCAACAGGATTCTTGGTGGCCAAGAAAACCTTGTGCATGACCCAGTCCCCAAGTTTGAAAGCACGGAGTTTGACTCGGGAGTCGTAGTACTTAGCGATGCGCTGTTTGTACGCGACGTTGTGCATACTGGATTGGTCACGAAGCTCGTCAATGAAGTCGAGGTTCAGGGCTAACTGCTTGTCATTGGCTTCGGCCTCATAAGTGGAGGTTCGGTATGTGGGCTGGCCAATCTCTACTGATGCCACGACTTCAGTACCAAAGGAAAGAGAGAACGGTGTTTCTCCTGTTGAGGTACAGAAGGTAGTGCGGCAGGACCAGAGAACTTCTGGGATGTCTTCAGGCTCAGGGGTTGACAATAAAGGGGCCCGGCTTATATACTCCTTGAGCTCGCTAAAGGCCTTGTTACACTCAGTAGTCCAGGTAATGCTTCGTTTGCTACTCTTAAGTGCTTTGAAGAATGGGGCTCATAGATCAGTAGCCTTGGAGATGAATCTGGTTAGGGCTGCGACACGCTCGGTAAAGCTCTAAATGTCCTTGACCGTCTTAGGTATCGTCATGTCTAAGATGACCTGGATCTTTTCTGAATTGGTCTAATACCTCTCTAGCTGATCATGAAGCCAAGGAATTTGCTTGAAGCCACCCCGAAGGCACACTTGGTAGGGTTGAGCCTCATTCTATACTCCTTCAAGATGGTGAACATGGCAGAGAGGTTAGGGATATGCTGGTCAGCAGTGCAACTCTTGACTAGCATGTCATCAAGATAAACCTCCATGGTGTTGCCAATCAGTGGGGCGAAGAGGCTGTTCACCAGGCGCTGATAAGTAGCCCCAGCATTCTTGAGCCTGAAGGGCATCACCTTATAGTAGTATAGACCACGATCCATGATGAAGGAGGTGTGGGCTAGGTCTTCAGGGTGCATGAAGATCTGGTTGTACTTCTATTGTAATTTGGGTTTATTTCCTATTTTATTTAGGATTGTACTTCTTTATAAATACCTCCATATTGAAGAAGAATAAATATATGAGCAGAACTTAATATTTTCCCTAATTTGTTTGACTTTTTCTACTTACGCAAGCACATCTGAAAATTATTATCACTTGTTGAGTTTATGCTTTTTAAGTTTTTCTTTTGGCTTCCTTTGACAATATTGTAGTAGGACATACATTGTAATTACCCAAGCTCAAGTTTAGTTTAAGAATAGTTTCTCTAAGTGTTCTTGTCTGGCTGCTATCTTATCGAAGATCAATCATATTGGCAAAGGTAATTTGTGCATTGCATTCATTAGATTTCTTAAGATTATGACTAGTCATCTTGTTTTCGTATGACTAGTTATCTTTTGCATCATTAAGTTTTCTAGCTTACTGGTTTCTAGCTGAATCCTACCAAACTTTTTTGTCTTATTCTACGAATGTTCTCAGCTGCCATGTGTACTATTATGACCTAGGAATTTTGGGGTAAAAGCCAAATGATTCCTCATTTGGTAGCCTTTACTTTTGAGGTAAGGTTTTGAAAAGGTTTCTTCCATCCTTTTGCTCTCTCTTCTTCCTCAAGAGAAAACCACAATTTTCATCTATGAGTTTTCTAAATTGATTTTTCGAATACTTCTTTTGAAATATGAAATCTACATCTAGCTAGAACAAACACATTCTCATATACATCTAGGTCAGATTCAAGATTGGTGTCTTCAAGAGTACGGTTTCTTGAAGAAATTGGTCATTTTCTCCTTGAATCGAAATTTTTGGTTTCTGTTCGAGTTTGAGCTGGCTAGCTGGTGCCATGGGATGAAAGAACTGAAGAAGGAGCTGCCATTGCCATGAAGGACTAAGCTGCTAGTATTGTTAAGTTGGAGAAGAAGATTGCACAAAGGAGGTATAACTCATCTTGCTAAATAGATCTAGGATTTCTTGAGCTTGCTTGTGTTTCTTTGTAAGAATCTTCTTTTCTTAGTGGATTTCTTGGTCGGTTGATGATCCCCAATTTTTCCCAGTGGTGGGTTTCTGGGTGAACAATTTCTAGTTTACAGATCTGTTATTTTTTGGGTATGAGTTCTTGATAGTTGAATAGTCATCGCTTGATGTTATGCGTTTCTGGGTTTGTGTTCTTGCGGTTGACTAGTCATCATTATTTGCCATTTGCTGTTTATTTGATTATGATATTTTTTCACACACTTTTACCATAGTAGTTACTAGCACAGGGGATGCCTAGATTGACGGGTCCTTCTGAGTGCCTAGGTTATCACTAGTAATCTTCTACGCTTGCAGGTACATATAGTTATGCTCTGTGTGTGTGTTCTTGGTTATGGCTTTCATGACTAGTTGTTGACTAGACATAATTATCTTTGGTCAAGTTTTGAAAGTGTGTGAATATTGCTTTGTCTGTCTGAATAGCATTTAAATTTACCCCTCGTCACCTAAGTACCAATTTCATCACTTCTTCGCGTTCTTTCCTCCAAATTTGAAACTTACCTTCCAAAATTATTTTTTAATATTTTTTTAATCTCCTAGAATTTTATATGGAATCAGGGCTATTCTTAATTTTGACATGCATATGTTGAAGAAATTTATTTTGTTAATGTGAAAATTTTAAATGTTAAAGGAAGATAAATTTTTGTGAGCCTCTGCAGTAATCCAAGTGTTCGACTTCTTTGTTTCTTTTTGTTTAAGGCACAAATTCACTATTGTCTGCAAAAGATTTGTGTGGACTCGAATCACTTAAGATATTTGCGTCTTTGTCAATTATAAGATGAATACTCTGAAGTATTGTGGCCTTCTGCCTGCTTTCACATCGTGACTCTAGTTTATTTCAGTTTTCGTTGGTCTAGGCTTCTGGTTTTTAATTGCTGCTTTGTCTTTTAGACTTGTGCTTTTGTAACTAGCGTGTTCCTTGCCTTGGTTTAATGATATTACCAGATTGACCAAAAAAAGGGGCAACCTTTATGATGATCTCTAACCCATCTAAGCATGGTAAAACACAGAGAATAGAAACTTCTCTATGTTAAAGTTTACAATTTGACCAATGACTAAATAATTAGATAATTTCCAATGTGATTGATTATTTTTTTTGTTAGGATTATGTTTTATGAGATTCTAACAAGTAGACAGTTTGGGTCATTAGGGTTGAGCCTCAAGTCCGATTAGTGATCAGTTTGCGCATACACGCTCGTGACTCAAGCCATACATCATGACTGTACTGTAGCCTGTAAACAATCCACTAAATTTCAATTTTTTTTTTGACACTGTGGTATAATGGTCAAAGTACAATGGAATTTAAACAAATAGAGATGAAAATTAGGAACAATCAGCCAAAGAACTACAAACAAATGGGTTTAATAATTATGTGTATGTTGACAATCATCAAAAGGACTAAAAATAAATGTTTAATTTTACACGAGGGTTTAATGGAAATTTAATCTTATAAAAGGAATAAAATTGAAATTATTGTATGTACACAACTTTGGAATTCAAATTTTGTATGTACATAAATTTGGAATCTCTAAAATTATTGTACATATATAAAATTCACATTATTGAATTAAATACAAATATTGAATGACGAATATGATCTGAAGTTTTCAATACGGCTTAAGGAAACTTTTGAACCAGTGCGCCGAGAGTTTTGGGTGCCTTTTAAGCCTATCGTTGTAATCCACATAGGTAATACCAAATCGAACACTATATCCCGAACTCCATTCAAAGTTGTCTAGCAACGTCCATGGAAAGAATCCCTTCACTTTGACACCATTGCTAAAAGAAATTAAATATATTTATGTCAATAATATGAATCAATAACTCAAAATCTAAAACTAGACCATATACATACATATATATATATATATATATATTCTAAATGAATTTGTTAATACACTTACTCAATAGAACTTTGAACATAATGAAGGTGGCGATTGTAGTAGTCAATTCTATGGGTATCATTAAGGGCTTCAGCAAGTGATAATTTCGGATCATTGAACTCATCCACACCTACAATATAATACATTTTAAATTTAGAGACTTTGTACTACTTGTGTGTGTTACACCAAAGGTATGTGAAACATTGATCATGCAATTACTTAAGGCTGGAAATAATTACCATTTTCAGTAATGTAAATGACTGGATTGTGATACTTTTTCTTTGTGTAGAGTAAAAGATCTTGAATTCCTTGCGGATAAACATTTAGCCATTCCGAAGCACCCTGCACCCAAATTTGAAGATATTTAGATTTTTAAGAGTCACGTTTGTAAGTGCAAAACGATTAATGGTCAAAATCCTAAAGGTATAATCTAGTAATTTGATGTGTACCTTTGAACCGATAGGGACCCCGTTACGCTCAGCTGCCACAACACATATGAATATCAGAATCTAATTAGTCCATAAACTTAAAGTGCATGAATTAAATTCTGAATTTTTACTCACATGAAAGATTAATGCCAGCATCTGTTGTGTAGCTTGCGTATACAGAGTTATTTTGAGGTGCATCGCTTGCATAGTAACCAGCATAGTAATTTAGTCCAAGAAAATCAAATGAACCAATTAGCAACTTGGATTGTTCTTTCGTGAATTTTGGTAACCGGCTTCCGACAAGAGATCGCATGCTTTGAGGATAGTCACCACTTGTCAATGGCTCAACAAACCTACAAGAATGTAAAAATTTCAAGCATTAACTTGACATTATAATATACATTGCTTGCTAGTAAGTAGTAAATATTATATATTCATAAGTAAATTCAAAATACACTTGCCATCCGAACATAAAATCCAAAGCTCGTAATGCAGCATTCTTATTTTCTTTTCTTCTGATAGGGGCTCAAACCAATGTGACACCAGTGTTATCCCTATCACTCCATTTTGAGAGGCCTGCACAAGAACATTTAGTTTGTTTGTTTTAGAGTCACAAAGAAGTAAAGTAGTCGCTCTCTTGTTACAACTTAGAATCCAATATTATGACAAACAAAAAAACTGTTGAATTGTACCTGATATTTATTTTTGTACAATTTTACGGCAGCTGCATGTGCAAGGAGCAGGTGGTGTGTTACCAAATATGGTTCAGTAGATGAATCTCCCCCGGTGCAGTTTAGTTGTTGCCAAGTAGAGCATCGTCCCGGCGCATGAGACCCGAGTGCATAACCAAAGTTACTAAAGGTATATGGCTCATTCAATGTGCTCCAATGCTTTACTCGATCACCAAATTCCTTATAACAAAGTTCTGCGTAATCTTGAAAATGATTGCTGTATATACACATTTAAGAATGTCAATGTCATAATTGTATTTATTAATTGAATTATTAATACGATTCAGAGGACTAATTTCTTCACTTACATGATATGAGGGCTTAGGAAACCACCATATTCATCTTCTAAAGTTTGGGGAAGATCCCAATGAAAGAGTGTCACAAATGGCGTTAGACCTATAAATGGCATGATCAATAAAAGCGAGTTATAAGTTTGATAAAACGAGCTTTTTTTTATTTTTTATGAGTGCATGAAACTGCAATTTTATAAATTATTGATCATGTGAGGTGGGATGACTCACCATTGCGTAAGAGCTCATTGATGAGATTGTTGTAATATTTGATTCCTTCCTTGTTCACTCCTCCACTTAACTTTCCATCTAATGATTAAAACAAAACCAGAACATAACGAAATAAGTGCACCGATACAATTTAAACTGAACTTTAAAAAAGTTGGACTATATGTCGAAACTTGAAGTTCGACTTCTATTTAATTTATCTTTGAAAAAAAATAATATTTTTGCTTCAGTTATTTCAATTAATTATTTTAATTGAAACAAAAATCTTTTTTATATTATTCGGTAGACAACTTGGACACATTACTTAAGCTAAAATCAACATGAAGGCAGAAATATGACGATTGGTGACAACCAAATGTGAGGATGTGGATGAACTTACTTGGTAATAATCTTGACCATGAGATAGAGAATCTATAAGCATCCCACCCCATATTCTTCATAATCCCCACATCTTCCTACATTGCATAATAAAAAAAAGATTTTATGAGAAAGAGCTAAACATTATGGGGAGGTTATCTTCAATATCCAGAGTTTTCTTCATGCTTCAAAATTTAATATGTGCACATTGGGTCATGAACCTTATAGCGGTGATATTGATCAACAGCGATATCTCCGTTACTGCTATCATTAATCTTTTCTGCAATAAATCATGAAAATTTAATTAAATATTTAGAGCATAAGAGTAAAAGTAATACCATTTTGTTATTTTAACTAATTCATGATTTGATTGGACAGACCTGGATATTTGTGGGTGAAGGTATCCCAAATGCTTGGTCCTCTACCACCTTCGTTTGCAGCACCTTCATACTGAAATACACAAGAGACGCAATGAAGAAGATGTCAATATTCTTGCAAGGATCGATGCCTGGTTTGAATTTGAAAGAATACCCTAACCAATCATAAGAGAAATTAAATTAAAGCCTAGAAGAAGGAAGGACTTACTTGGTAAGATCCAGAACCTACGCCAAATATGAACCCTTCTGGAAAACTGCTCCTATTGAGAGAAGCAGTGTCAAAATGCGTGGGTGGAGATCTAATATCTGCTTTGCTATTTGTCAATGCAAAGCCAATTAGTAGCAGCGCGCCTAAGAGAAAAGATCGTAATTGCATTGCCATAACTTGAGGTTTTTTTGTTGGTAATAATCTTGATAAGTATAAGTTGGCTCTGGCTGGCATGCTTCATGGCCTTTATATAGAGGAGGAAGTACGTGCTGCAAATGAGAACAAAACACAGATGGGCATTGAATGGGTTTGAGGGGGCAACTACGTAGAATGTCATGGTACAAAGGGAAATGAAAGCTTTCATATTTGAATGAGTTTTTGTGTGAGTAGAGCCGCTAAGTCTGATTTAGTCTCTTATAACCAATGGGTCAAACTGTGGAAACAAATTTGACACACAATTAAAACTCTACGTATGTACCCAATATACTTGAGCTTCAGGCACTTCCTTTGGGTTGATTTATTCTTTCACTTCCTTCGGCGTAATTGTACCTACAAAAAGGATATATCGTAATAAGGAATTAGTGGCATATTTATAAATAAATAAATCTAGTTAGAAAAATATATTCAAAAGTTTGACCATTGTCAAGAATCAAAACTTTCAAAACTTTCAAATTTTCTACCCAAATAATTACATTAAATTGTCCTTCATGTCCAGCAATGATCTCATTTAAAAGGTCAAAACGATCTTGAGGTTATTTTGGAAGAGGATGAAAAGAAAGTTGCTATGAGAATTGTGTGGAACAGTGAAGGCATAAGTTTGACAAGAAATATGTAAGGATGAGTTTAGCAATTACGCTAGCCATAGACTTGTTCAAGCAGTAGCATATGAAAATTATCATTAATTCTCCACGTTCTTCTTTGCTCTTCAAAATATCACTCTGTTTCAAGAAATAAATTATATTCACAGCCGAGTCATTAAAAAAAATGCCTTGAACGAAAGCTTATTATGGGAAGAAACATAGCGGTTGAGTTTGCTTCATTTTCATTCTTTGATTTCATATGGTTAATAAACTCTTCAATTATGGAATTCTTGGAGCGACACATGCTTGCTCCCATTCGTGTTACTCCGATCCAATCTGATCCAAATAGTAAGCATATCTATTGTCAAACTCATCCTTAAAGATAAATGTGCAGAAATGACTTTTTCTTTACCCTTCCTTTCCGTTGGTTTTAATGCTATTTTTCTTCTTGTAATAAAGCTTTCCTTGAAGATGTTTCTTTTGCTAGACTTTTTCTTCTCGTAATAGCTGTACATTCCTTTTATAGAATACTGTACATGAAGGCAAATCGTTTTGAATAATTATCCAATAAGTCACTAATTTCTTGTATGATATATCCTCTTTTGGGTACAGTTACGCTGGAAGAGAAACAATAAATCAACAAAAAGTAGCATTATATAATAATTGGGTACAAAGTGTTTAAATTTTTGAAAACCCAACCAATTGTAGATGGCATTCTGATGTAGACTTCAAGTAAAATTAACCCATCAGGTCTAGCTCGATTAAAAAAGGTTTTGAATTGCAGACCAGTAGTCTCAGATTCGAATTCATGACATCTTAATAACGTGTGTGTGTGTGTGTGTGTGTGTAAAAAAACCCCCAATCCTTGTAGTTTAGACTATGCGGCTTGTATTCAAGAAACTTAATAAAACTAAAAATTTTAGTTCGTTGAACAAAAAAGAAATCACATATTATGCACAAATATTTTGGGTTTACAATGTCAACAAAACAAATGGTCCGTCAAATTCTTTTCAAAATTTGACGCATGTGGTTAATTAGGAATTAGCGGCTACTATTCCATGTTTGACTATTCATTGAAATATGAAACTTTCCCTTTGTACCCTTCTAATTGCATGCACGTATGGTTTACAAAGAAATTTATTTCATCATTGCTTACTATTCTCATGCGCAGCCGTACTTCCTCTATATAAAGGCCATGCAACATGCCAGCCAGAGCATATTTGGTGACACATCACCTACTCTTTGCTCATGCAGTTGTCATAAAATTCTACAAGAATAAATATCTATGTGAGTAAGTAGTACGAAGATACAATAGGGTGGGGAGTATTTTACCATTTTGTGGCTCTAAATCAACTAAACTTTATATTGTTGTGCAAGCATCTCAAAGAGGAGTTATATATAGGGTTAACATTGGTGTCACATTGGTTTGTGCCCCTTTCGGAAGTAATACAAAATAAAAATGCTGCGATACGGTCTTTGAATTTCATGTTTGAATGGTAAGTATATTAAGAAGTTACTTATGAATTTAATATTTGCCAGTTATTGGAGAGTAATATGCCAGATAATACCAAGTTAATGCTTGAAATGTTCTTGCTTTGTAAGGTTTGCGGAGTCATTGACCAGTACTTGTTGGAAGAAAATTACCAAAATTCACTAAAGAAAAATCTAGGTCGCTAATTGGTTTATTTGACTTTCTTGGACTAAATTACTATGTTGGTTACTATGCTAGCGATTCACCTCAAAATAACTCTGTATACGCAATCTACAAATTAGATGTTGGCGTTAATCTTTCATGTGAATACAAATTGAGAACTTAATTCAAGAAATTTAAGTTCCATAGACTAATTAGATTCTGATATTCATATGTGTTATGGCAGCTGAGCGTAATGTGGTCCCCATTGGTCCAAATGTACACATAAAATCACTAGATTAACCCCTTATAATTCAGATGATCAATGGTTTTCGAAATACAAATTTAAATCCTAACAGTATCAATACCTTCAATTGGGGTACATGGTGCATCAGGCCAGCTAAATATTTATCCAAGAGGAATTCAAGATCTTTTACTCTACACAAAGGAAAAGTATAATGATCCACTCAATTATGTTATGAGAATGGTAATTATTTATACTATTGAATAATTGCATCATCAATGTTTCACATATATTTGATGTAAAACTCACATTACTGCTACAAGTCTAAATTTAAAACTGCATAACAATGGATTTTATTGTAGGTGTGGATGAGTTCAATGATCCCAAATTATCACTTGTGGATGCCCTTAATGATACCCATAGAATTGACCACTACAATCGTCACCTCTATTATGTTCAAAGTGCAATCGAGTAAGTGCTTGTTAACAAATTAATTAAGGATATATATAGTCTAGCCTTCCTATAGTCTAGAATTCTTTTTAGGAATGGTGTCAAAGTGAAGGGATACTTTTCGTGGTCATTCCTAAAAACTTTGAATAGAATTCTAGATATAATGTTCGGTTCGGTAACACATATGTGGATTACAACGATGGGATGAAAAGGCACCCAAAACTTTCAGCACACTTGTTAGGTTATATTTAGCTAAGGATTTTTTGCTTCCCTTGATAACTTTGTAATTGCACATATAATTCATCAAGCTCAAGGTTAATTAGACTAGGATAGTCTAGTTGAAGATGATTATTGTGGCTGAGATCAATAGTGGCACGATGCAATCAAGATCTTTAAAGGTAAATCATGCATTGCATATATATTAGGACATATCAAATCAATGTAATGACTAGTCATTCACCTCCGCTATTTTATTTAATTTCTCACGTGTTACTAGCTATAGGTCTTCTTTCCTGATGATTTTTTTATTCTTATTATGAAGCCAATGAGTGACTGCCAGCTGGGGGAATTTGGGGCTGACTTCTTTTCGGTTAAAAAGGGAGGCTTCAACACTGTAGCTGTCATTTTGACAAATAGAGAGAATTTTGAAAGCCTTTCTTCTCTGTGTTTCTTCCTTCTCTGTTAAGTTCGGGTTTTCATTATGAGATTTTGAAAAATCGGTTTTAAAATCTGCTTTGATATTTGAAATCCTCTTCACTCATTCATTCACCATGTTTGAGAGAGAGAAAGAGAGTCGACTTCTTCTTCTCCTCTACAAATGGTGAGATGAGTGAGGTGTGAGGTTTCAAAAATGAGATTTTCAAATTATTTTTGAAATATGCTTTGTTCTTCAAAATCTGCACTAGCATAGTTTATCTTATTTGGAATGATCTTGAGGTCCTTATTTTTCATAAATGTATTGTCTCTCTTGAAAAAGTCAAAAGAGTATTGAAAAAAAAATCCTCCATGAAGAAGAGAATAGACAAGGGTTATTGGAAGAAAAATAACATCATAACCGCTGAAAGAAAAGACTAAGCAAAATGTCTTACTGCATGCACATCTGCACGAGGGAAAAAGAACGTAATTGCCAAACTCATCCTTACATATCTATTGTCAAAGTAATGCCTTCCACTGTTCCACATACAATTCTCATAGCAATTTTCTTTCTGTTTACCCTAAAGATAAACATGCAGAAATGACTTTTTCTTTACCCATCCTTTCCGTTGGTTTTAATGCTATTTTTCTTCTTGTAATAAGCTTTCCTTGAAGATGTTTCTTTTGCTAGACTTTTTCTTCTCGTAGTAGCTGTACATTCCTTTTATAGAATACTGTACATGAAGGCAAATCGTTTTGAATAATTATCCAAGAAGTCACTAATTTCTTGTATGATATATCCTCTTTTGGGTACGGTTACCCTGGAAGTGAAACAATAAATCAACCAAAAGAAGCAGCCCAATGAAGTATATTATATAATAATTGGGTACAAAGTGTGTAAATTTTTGAAAACCCAACCTATTGTGGATGGCATTCTAATGTAGACATCAAGTAAATTAAGCCAACGGGTCTAGTCCAGTAAAAAGGGGGTTTGGTTTGCAGACCAGTGGTTTCAAATTCGAACACATGACACTTTAGTAGTATATGTATGAGAAACCCCTAACCCTTATAGTTTAGACTATGCGGCTTGTATTCAAGAAACTAAATAAAACTAAAAATTCTAGTTGGTTAAACAAAAAAAGAAATCACATATTATGCACAAACATTTGAACAATCTACAATGTCAACAAAACAAATGGTCCGCCAAATTCTTTTCAAAATTTGACGCATGTGGTTAATTAGGAGACATGTTTGACTATTCATTCAAATATGAAACCTTCCCTTTTTACCCTCTAATTGCATGCACGTGTGTTTTGCAAAGAAATTTATTTCATCACTGCTTTCTATTCTCATGCACGGCACATACTTCCTCTAAACTCTGAACCAGACCCGACCCTGATCAGGGGCAGTCAGTGCGACTGCCCTGGGCTCATTATTCAGGGGGGCCCAAATTTTTTATTTATATAATAAGTGTTATATTATATTACTTCTTCTTCTTCTTCTTCAATTAAATTTTCTATTGGTAGATTGGGGAATAAAGTGTAGGCTTTTGTTCAGTGCAAAATTGGTCCCTGTAGAAATCAATTGAAGGTAATTTTTCATGATTTGATATCAAATGAAAAAGGAAAATATGATTTTATTTATTTATTTATTCGTTTGTAGATTTTTCACATCGTTTCTTAAACCTCCTCCTATCCTATCTCCTCCCAATTTTCCAGTGACATGAACTCTTATCGAATTTCTCCCTGATGCCGATGATGATAAGTTCATTTGTGTTTTACTCTTCGGTTTCCTCCTCTGCAAAAAATAACCATGTGTGATTTGCTTTTTTTTTCTCTCTTCTAAGTCATTTAAATTATGGGGTTTTCTTGGATTCTTTGAATCACTAATATACGTACTATTCTTGGGGTTTTGTTTTCAAATAGAAACCTTCCTTTCCTCTTGGAATTGTTCCTCTACGAAAATAACCTGGGTGATTTCCTATTTTTTTGGTAAGATGAATCAAAATTAAATAGACATTGTTTTCCATAATTTAGGAATAGGATATTGAGATGAATCTGAAATTTTAGAACAAATTATCCATGACGAGAGTTTTTAAAAGAAATTCTTTGATATTGGCTTGACTTGCATTCTTGAAATTCTTTGACTCACTGATATAGTATCTATAGTTGGACATTTGTTTTCATTATTTAGGAATATGGAAGACATTGCTCAAAATCTAAAAATATTTTGGAATAAATACTTACTCAAAAAAACCAATGCTTAGTTGATTAAACAAGAAGTATACTAGTGTTAGTGATTAATATGTGTGTAGGGCACACTTTAGATTTTCGCACTGGGCCTTTGAAAACTCAAGACTAGCCCTACCCTGAACCCTAAGAGTTACACGCACTTATAAATAACCATTTAATCAAAAATTTAATATGCTTTTATTGATCATGTTATTTATAGGTTTAACATCATTTGCCACACTCTTCCACTAGAATTTTTCCCGAACTTTAGAAGATGAATATGGTGGTTTCTTAAGCCCTCATATAGTGTATGAGAATAAATTTTATCATTTGAGTAATTTACGTAATTACTAAATACAACCATAACATATACATTTTGAAATGTGTATACAACAATGATTTTCAAGACTATGCTTCACTTTGTTATAAGGAATTCGGTGATCGGTGATCGAGTAAAGCATTGAGCCACATTGAATGAGCCATGCATATACCTTTAGTAACATGGATTATGCAATTAGGTCATCGGTCCTTAATTTTGTAAAGCATTGTTTACTAGAATAAGGACCTAATTTACATCCCTAAGGTCTACCATTACCAATTTCTTGTAATACGGATCCATATCCTTATGAACATATGATTTACAATATTATGGATTAGGTGAACCCTGATGTTGTAATCTAGGTGCAAAACCCTTTAAATTGTTACCAAAAACTTGTAAGTTACGAGTTTAGGGATTCTCTTTATGACGTTATGGTACCCTCGGTCCTTAAACTTTTAACAAAATTGTTTACTAGAATAAGGACCCATTTTACATCACTAAGGTCCACCATTACCAATTTCTTGTAATGTGGATTCATATTCTAGTAAATATATGATTTACAACATTATGGATTGGGTAAACCCTAACGTTGTAATCTAGAAGCAAAACCTTGTAAATTATTACCAAAAATTTGTAAGTTACTAGTTTGGGGATTCTCATTACGACATTATGGTACCCTCAGTCCTTAATCTTGTAAAGCATTGTTTACTAGAATAATGGCCCATTTTACATCGCTAAGGTCCACCATTACCAATTCCTTGTAATGTGGATCAATATCCTTGTACAAGTGTGATTTACAACATTATGGATTGGGTGAACTCTAATGTTGTAATCTAGGTGCAAAACCCTGTAAATTGTTACCAACAACTTGTAAGTTACAAGTTTAGGGATTCTCTTTACGACGTTATGATACCCTTGGTCCTTAATCTTGTAAAACATTGTTTCCTAGAATAAGGACCCAATTTACATCCCTAAGGTCTACCATTACCAATTCCTTGTAAACATACAACATTATGGATTGGGTGAACCCAACTATGTAATCCAGGTGCAAAATCTTGTGAAATGCTACCTAAAACTTGTAAGTTACGAGTTTAGTGATTCTCTTTACTACGCTACGGTACCCTCTATCCTTAATCTTGTAAATCCTTGTTTTTACAAGAATAAGAAATAATTTTACTTGTTCAAGGTCCAACTACCTTAAGATTACACACTTTTATAGTTTTAGGATTCAATTAATGAAAGAGAAAGTCACAACAACATGCTGACCTAAGAGACCAAAACTTTGAAAAAGTAAACAAAAGAAACTAAGAGAACCGGTAATTAGGCATGCCCAGCCAGTCCCGCTAACATAAAGGAAAAACAAAAAAGGTGTAGTATCTTACCAAATTAAATCAGAGCCCAAGGCACCATGATTTGCCAAATCATTAGCAACATGACTACCCTCATGAAGGATATGAGAAATCTTAAATGATATGTGTTGGAGACGATGCAAGAAATTTTGCCAATCAACTCATAGACGCCAAGGGACCAAATTTTTCATAAGTATATGAAAGTAGTTATATTTTGTTTTTCCTAAAGTGAAAGCTACATAAATTCTTTGGGAAATCAAAAGACATAAAGAGAATTCTACATTACCATGAAATGAAAATTAATTATAAAAAAAAAATTAGGGACAAACAAGACAATTATTTATACACGGTAAATTTGTAGTTAATAAAGTTTTGTTGTTTTTTGTTACAAGTTAACAAAAAGAAATTCAGTTTGGTTAATTGGAAAAAGCTACCCACAAATGTTGTGAAATAATTGAATGAATCATGAACACCAACCTCAGTCCCATACTTGCAAGTTTTGTGAAATAAATGAATTAATTGAAATAATTGACGAAATTGAATGTATTGTAACGAATTGCATTTTGCAATACAATTGTATTATCCCGGGAACCAATTGCATTAAACCCATACCTTTGACCTATTACCTGAAAAAACCATTTAACACTTTTTTTTTTTTGGCCTTAAGTGCTACAGTGTCCCCTGAAATATTAGTTAATTCTCACTAAACCCCCTTAAAGTTAAAGTGATCCACTTTGCCCTTTTGATCGATGTTTTGTGTCATACTTTGTCCCTCACCGTCAAGTCTGTTAACAACTCTGTTAAAAATGCTGACGTGGCACTAATAGGACCCACTATTTTGCTAAACTAAGTGCCATATGTGAAGAAAAAAAATAAAAATTGTCTTTTAAAAAACTTAATTTAACTATTAGAAATAAAAATAATACTTTAAAACCAAAAAATTCCTAATTCTCCTATTCCAACCCCATTATCCCTTCCCACTCCTTTATGTAAAGATTAGCAAAAAATCCCCAACTATTAGCAAATTATCTCTTGAAAACGTCAAAAGAGTAGCAAAACAAAAAAGGCCATGAATGAAATGCTACTCCTTTATGTAAAGATGAGTTTTCCATGTACGCTAGCTATATAGACTCGTTCAAGCACTGGCATCTGAAAATTATCATCAATTCTTCACGCTTGCTCTTCTTTCCTCCAAATTTCAAGAACTTTTACTTTTTGAATTCAATTTTTTATTCTCGTTGTTATCTCCTGGAATTTTATATTGTTATAGCTGTATAGTTTATTTGAACTGCTTATTGAAGAAGATATTTGGACAAAAAAATAATAATATAAAAGGCTAGGTGTGCACGTCTCTATGCAGGCTTCTACCTACAAATTAACCATTAACCTTTGCTATGTCATTAGATGTGCTTCAAATTACGAGCTACGCTAGATGATACATAAAAAAAGAAAAAAAAATAAGAAAAGAAAGAGTCAACTACATATTAGTACCCAAATTTTAGGATCGTTAATTGATGACTTGGCAGCTTCGACGTGACTATTTTTTGCTGTCATGTTTGACTCGTGCTGGTAAGGAGACAGGGATGAGCCTCATAATGAGGGCAACGTCTACGATGCACCTGGCCCACCGGTGCTCCAATTTTTCAAAACTGCCACAGCAGGTAGCAGGTAATATTATATATATATATATATTATATTTTTTTTAAAAAGAAACAAAAAAGAAATATAAAAGATTATGGTGGTGCTCACTGCTCTCCACACCCTAAGACCATCTCCAACCCTTGGGGTGGAAACTCAAATTTTGAGTTTAGCATCCAAAAACCATCTCCAACCCATGTATTTTGGGGGTGGAAATTTGAGAAATCTCAAATTCGGACTGGAATTCCACACAAACTATTACCTGAACTGATAATGTTTGTGGGCCCAAAATCTACTTTTTCTTCTTTGTTTTTTACCTTGGAAGCCCACGTGAACAAAAAAAAGTGTTGGCCCCACGTGAGTTTTGCAACAAGCTGGCCATTTGATTGAATCCCAACCGCTACTTTTTCAAAATTATGCAGTGCTCTATTTTTAATTTTTTTTTTTAATTTTTTTAATTTTTTAAATATTCCAACAGTTATAATTTGTGTCAACCAAAAATCTTTTTTTCTTCTCCCTTTGTTTTCCTTTCTCTCTTTGTTATATTTTTTCATTCTACTTTCATTCTTATCTTTTTTCATTACATTTTATACTTTACTCATTCTTAACACATTAATTTGTGTCAATTAACAATAGAGCAACAACCACTTTTATACAAATTTTCATAATTTGAACACAACATAATTTAAACACACTTACATAATTTAAACACATATGGTGTTGTACTTATTTTTATTTTCAAGTGAAAATCTATTATGTTTTGGAATTTTAATTTTTTTAGGTTAAAATATTTAGAAAATTAAATCACGAATGTTGAAACAAAAATAATGTCAAGAAAAATTAATGAGAAAAAAAATTATGAGTTAATCATTCTTAAATAATTTAATAAAGTTGCGGACTTAAATTATGAGTCTGCAAGGTTGGAGGAAAAAAAAATTTGAGTCCTGAAAATACATGAATAGTTGTATTTTGGAGGGTGGAAATTTGAGTTTAGCCCCAACATGGTTGGAGATGGTCTAACATATCTCTCCATCTCAACTCTAATCCCTAATTTCATTTGAGATTTGTTTTTCTAAAATAGAAAAGCTACTCTTTTATCACTCTCTTGACGGCGACCAAAAATCCACCCATCTCAATTGCCAACTCCTCTATTTCTCGATGATGGTGAGTGAGTCTTCCTACCATGTACAGATTGCTCAGCTCTCTTCTCTCTCGATAGTGATGACGGCCTGATGCAAACTGTGCGCGCCATCTTCGATCTCATCTCAGCCCAAGTATATATGATGTGTTACTGTTGTATATTCAAATCTTGGACCCGATCTCATCACCCTTTAGCAACGATCATTTTCCTTGATTTATTTTTTTTTATTCTCTCGTATTTCTTGTGGAGCCTAATATTTTCTAGATTTTATGTTCTGCTGCAGTTTTTTAGTTGAATTAACTCTCAAGATCCACTTGGTATGAAATTTTAGATTGAAATTCCAATTTTTGGTGGGTCAGTTTGAATGTCTATAAATTGTTTCTTTATTGAACTTTATACTAGTGTTTGAATTATATAACAATGATCTTCTCATAATTTTTGAAATTTCCATTGAATATGAATTTTTTTTCCTCCAATTACCTCTTCCAAGGTCCACTTAACAAGCTTAGATATTTAGGTATCTCTTGTCAAAGTTTGGTGAATTTTATTTGATTATAGGGAGTGTGTTGAGCGAAGGACTACCAAGAATGACTCATGTTGGTCCCAACAATGCTTCTTAGAGTGCCTTGAGTGTGCATGAGGGGTTCCCTTTTGGGCTATTACTTAACCTGCTCGTGTGCTCGTGTTCTTGTGCAGGGTGCCTTGAGTTTATATTTATTTTTCTATTTGCCTTTCTATGTTGTTTTGTTGGCCTTTGGTGTCACTAGCTGATGCTTTAATGAAGCAAGCTTGAATGACCAAAGAATTAAAAAAAACTGTCGGAGATATATAGCTGAAAATATGAAGAAGAAGAAAATTTTGTTTGGTCTGTTAGTGTTTGTTTTTATTTTGGGAAATGGTTAAAGATTTGTTTTAGTTGGTTTTGGAATCTCTGAATTTTGGATTGTTTGATTTTGGAGAATTTTTTTTTTACAGGTTTGGTGCGTATGCTTATATATGCCCATATCTATCTATCACATGTAATTTGGTTGTGTTTCTGTAATCTTCAAAGAGGTTTTACCTGCAATTGAAAATGGTTTCTGCGCAGGGTATTGAGCAATTTTCTTTTATCATTTCATTTCCGTTATTATTTCGTTTCCATGTTTCTGTGATTAATTGAATAATGCCTCTTTCATCTATTTATCTATGCAATGCTTTCAATGGTTTCAGTTCTTGATTGGAGGAATCAGTTCTATATTTTTTTTTATGTGGCATAAAATTCTATATGACCATCGAAACAAGTTAAAGAATGAAAATGCCAATTAAAAATGCAATTTGCAACGTATTAAGCTATTTCCATATGCAATTACTAGCTCCTTGTCTGGTAATTGTGAGGAATCACCTTCTATGAGTTTAGTCACTAATAACATACGGGAAGTGCATATGAGGGTGTGGGGCAATCAATGTGATAAATGTCCAAAATATCTCTCAAATAATGTCAAAATTTCAAACTAGAGCCACTAATTACGTGCAAAATGGCCATGGCATGTGGGTAACCACTTCACAAATGCAATTACACTCCATTTGGTAATTGCAAATCTGTCCAAATCTCATTCGATTACATGTGCTACAAGATTTTAGGTCCTCATTTACACAGTTTTTCCTATTAATTAGAACATCATGATTCACCCCAATCCATAAATTTGTAATCGCGTAAACTTAGAAACCAACTTGGACTGGCATAACGATGCATAAAATACAAAAACTTCAAGAAATCTGAACTTGTTCTAGGTAACCTGTAATTGCCAAATAGGGAGATACTAATTGCATAAATAAATGCAATTGCAAAATAATAAACGCAATTATTTTATCTTCATTTGGTAATTGCAAATTAAATATAAAATCTCATTAACCTTCAAAGACAAAATCGTCATCGGATTTACATAATGAGCAATTCCCAAACAAAGAGACATTAATTATGTGTTTTTCAATTGCACTTGCATTACAGTATGCTATCATTACCTTTTTGGCAATTGCATTATGGTGTACAATTACCTTAGCCTGTTTGGCAATTGCATCACGGTATGCAATTACCGTCCCCTGTTTCGCAATTGCATTACGGTATGCAATTACGATTGTTTGTTTGGCAATTGCATATATAGTATGTGTAATGACCCGGTCCTAAATAAATTGGTGAATATTAATTTATTCAGATAAAAGGACAATTGTGCCCCTAGAATATTTTGTGAGGTTTAGAGTTGACTTTTTGATCGGGATGGAATTTGGAAATTTCAACAGTACCGTTGCGTAGAGCGCGGTGAAATGAGTCCGTAGACACGTAGTGGGCTTGAATCGGAGTTGTAACGAGAGAGATACGATCAAAATACCCTCAGTGGCATAATCGTAAATATTTCGAAATGGGTTTTTAATAAAATCTGAAAACTCTCTCTCTCTTTGGGGGGGTCGCAAGCAGCCCGCCCCCTCCCATGTTTTTTCTACACAGCCGGTGGCTCCAAGGAGCCACCACTGCCGTTACAGGCCACGGCTGGCTTCGAGATCAGACCCAAAAGAACCGGGCTGCCTCCTTCTTCCCATCCCGACCAATTTCAGCCGTTGGAATCGCCGGTACTAGCCGGAAATTGAAGAAATCCGAGCTGTTTCCGGATAGATTTTGACAGATTTTCCAAGTCTTCGTTCTCTCTCATTTCTCCACCAAAACGGACGAATGAGGTATGGATTTTTGACTATTTTTCATGATCTAGCTGCCTGTTGGAGAGGATTCCAGAAATTTTGAGAGTTTGTAGGTCGATTTTGGAATTAGGTTTCGGCCGGTTTTCAAATTGAATTTCCGGCCACTTCCATTGATAATTTGGGGTACGTCCAAGAACAAAAGTGACTCCAAAAATAGGTGTATTACCTAGGGTAGGAGTCTTGGCTCTCGATTTGGAAGTTTTCCGGCGATGCGATATCGCTTTGGACACCCAAGCGCTGCCGGCGCGTGTGGCGGCGCGTGGGCACTGTAGCTTGGGCATTTTTATCCCAATGCGATCCCCTTGATGTCACGAGCACGTAGGATTTCGCGGATCTAAATTTGGATACTGTTAGAGCCTCGAACGGATATCGCATATTGCGCAATTTCCGGGTTCGCTAGGTTTGGACCGTTGGATGGTCCTGAGGTTTTCATATGTTGATCTAGGCATTACTAGGGTCGTATAGGATTCGACGGATCGTAAAACGGAGCCCCGGATACTCCGGATAAGCCAACCCTAGGGTTAGGGTTTTAGTAACCGTCCGATCTGGATCAAACTTGCAGGACGTGTGTCCTAGACCTTGTAGGACCTATAGGAATTGTCGGATCGGAATTTGAAGGTCGTGGACCCGAGGGCCCGTTTGTATGGTGATAAATTGGGGGTTTATCAGATGTTATATCTTGGGGTTGAGGTTGATGCAATAGTGGAGTATATTTAAATATATATTATTATTTGATAAAAGATGCTTGAGGGCACTATACGTGCCACCCTGTGAATTGTCGTTGAGGTGCTTACATACATATATTATTTTAGAAAGTTATTTATATATTTTTGTATGTATTTATAAAGGTATGAAAAGAGTATAGATTGTCAGTTTGAAGTGCTATATCTTAAATACCTCCTCGGTTATGGGTTTTATGTTTGAGATTTATTTTGCCCAGGCCCGTCGGAGTTTGCCCAGGCCCTTCGGATGTCTTCTTAATCCGATGCCTTGGAAAGGAAGTGTTAATGTTTCAATGTGTTTTTATCTGATTTAGAATTATGATATATCCGAAGGGTAGAGAGGTTTGGAACAATTAACTTTAAGGAAGAAAATGTCATTTTTTTTATAATGTTGTAATAAGGGTTACGAACTCCACCATCATACGTACCTTCCCTGGTTACTATTCACACACGTGCCGTGTTTCGGGCGTGTGGGCTTTCTTGGTTACGGATCCTGGAATTGTGGGATGCCGGGAATATTATGCTATGGTTTGGATATGTTGAAATACGGGGCATCCTTGATGAGATGTTGCCGTGGACCCTGAGGGGTGGTAGTCTGCGCGTGTAGAACTGTTTACAGGCGTACGGGTCTTGATTCTTCGTCTGTACGTGCTGGGCTGAGAGTTAGTCCCCCAGTTGGACGGCTCGTTCCCTAGTCACATGGTGAATTGAGGAATGGCTCTGCCATGTTGACTAGTCAAACAATCCCCAGTTGGATTGTTTTCCCTAGTACATGATTGATGTAGAACAGCCCGTAGGTTTAGAGTAAACAGCCCGTAGGTTTAGAGTAAACACTTGAGCAATAGAACAGAGAAGAAATAAGGGATCGAAGAGAAGAATTAGAGATCAAAGAGACGAAGGGAAGGGGAAGGAATCAGAGAGTTCAAAGTAAGGAAATTTATCATTAATCAAGTCTGCCTTAAAAGATTACAAACAACTCTATTTATAGAGGCAAAACCTTTTTTAGTCTAGGAAAAGGGAAAGTAAACTTTAAGAAATAGGAAAGCAAATTAACTAATAAGAGATCCTTTAACAAGAAGGAATCTTTAAGAATTAGGAAAACAAATTAACTAATACGAGATCTTTTAACAAGAAGGAATCTTAAGAATTAGGAAAACTAAAAATAGGAAAACTAATCCAAGTAGAATTAGGAAAACTAATAATATGCATTCTGCATCATTCTCCCCCACCAAAAAGAACTCGACACCGGCGAGTATACCAAGATGAAGGATGACGACGATGTTTGTAAGTATGGATGATGGGAGGACGGGAGGCAGCCAAATCAATGTCATGAAGAGCATCTGATAACTGTGCAGAAGAGTGGAATCCAACTGGCGAAATTCAGCTTTTGTAATCCATGTATCCTCAGTAGCAGGCCTTCCAACCCAATGAACCAGAAAACAGGTAGAATCTCTAGGAGACGAGGCCACAACTTCATGATCTGAGACGTCCTCAATCTGATCTGTAGGGGTAGAACTAGGAGAAGGACTACGCGGCACTGGAGGAGGAATGAAACTGGTAATATTATTTACGGTAGGTAGTGCATCTGGTAAGTCATCAGGTATGATATTAGAGAATTTAGGGAGGAACTGATGTATGGGTTCGGCAAGTGGTGTGGGGTTGCTGTTAGATTTCGGTCTAAGCAATAGAGCAAAGGACACACCAGTGTCTTGCAGTTCGTGTGCAAAGTTTACAGATGATAAACTACTCAATCGATGCTCCGAAGCCTTCTCTTTAAATAATAGAGTCGGTTGAACATCCTTAGTTGGTTTGATGGCCGGATTGGAAGGCGTTAGCGTTATGTTCTTTCCCTCATGTTGAAAAGTATATGTGTTCTCTCTGCCACAACTTTTCACACAGCGGTCGTAAAGCCATGGTCGGCCTAGTAGCACATGTGCGACACTCATGGGTAGAATATCACAATAAAGTCGCTCATGACAGGGACCCAATTGAAGAGGAACAAGACATCTTTCAGTAACAGGTAACATGGTGTTATCTACCCAGCCAACATGAAAAGGATGGGGATGTGGCTCGGCCTGAAGGTGAAGGCGGTCGACAGCAGCTTTAGAGATAACATTTAGTGTACTTCCCCCATCAATAACTAGTTGGCATCTATTAGTACCGCAAGGGACATAGGTTTGAAAAATACTTGTGCGTTTCCATGAATTAGGAGGTGGAGGCGTAGATGCTGAATAAATACAACGCATGACACTCACTTGGTGAAACGCCTCCTCACAGCAATTATCAAGTTCTGGATCATAAATAGGTTCAAGGGGCTCCACATACACGTCCACACAAGAGTCCTCATTGAGGGAGCCAATGGTTAAAGTTCGGTGCGGACAACGGGAGGCAATGTGGCCCTTAGCATGGCAACGATAGCATTCGATGTGAGCAGCCGTGGATGGGGCTGGTCTTTTTTCTGTTGTGGGTATCGTAGGAGCAGGTGGACCGGCAACGCCATATGTGGAGCTAGGAGTACTACTATTTGGAGTAGGAGTGGAAGAGAGCCCGGAATACCCGGTATATCTACGTTGTGGGCCCAAAAAAGTTTCAGCTTCCAGTGCATGGCAATATGCATCTTCCAAAATATGCGGACGGAATCGACGGACTTCACGCTTGATATCGTCACGAAGACCATGGATAAAGCGAGACATAGTGATGTCGGGTTCTTCACGAATCCCTGCACGTATCTTGTGTTCAATAAAACGAGCGTGGAATTCAGTAACAGTCAAACTTCCTTGTGAAAGGGTCCATAATTGATCATACAATTGATGGCGATAAAAGGTGGGAAGATATTGTTCGCGAAGCTTTAATTTCATCTCGTCCCATAGAGTCACAGGCGGCTGTCCAAATTGATATAGTTGCTCCTCCACCGAATTCCAATATTGTCTAGCGGCTCCCTGTAGTGTCATCTTACCAATGCGAAGTTTATGAGCATCCGTCAAGTTGTACCAGGCGAAATAATCTTCCATGGCTTGAACCCAATCAAGAAACATCGTAGGATCTCCACGACCATCAAAAGTAGGAGCGGTCGGCTTGATGTGGCGGATGACATCGTTGTCAAAACGACGAGGGGGATGAGTGCCTTGATCAAGTGGAACTGTAGAAGGGCCCGTTGTGTGTTGGGTATAATGGAGCGGTGGAAGGGACCCAAAAGAAAAGGGGGCCTCCAATTGAGTCTTGGGCTCATCAAGCGAGGGCCCAGTGGAGCTATGCGGCATGCCGTATGGCACGGCCTTGAGTTTTTGATCCACTGGTGGATTGGGCAAAAGGCCACTTGTCGGTGGTGGCGTAGATGAACTCGAGAGCACCACGGAGGTAGAAGGTTCAGCATGTCCAGCCCGAAAGTGATTGATAAGCAACTGAACGGAGTCTTGGAGTTTGGTGATGGCAAGGTCCGTCTGCGCACGATGTGTGTGAGCTTGTACCAATTTGTCTTTGAGGTCAGCACGATGTGTGTGAGCCTGTACCAACTCGTCTTTGAAGTCAACGCTGAGTTTGGAGAGTTGGGTTTCCATGCCAGCGATATCATCAGAAACTTTGTCTCGAAACGCATGAAACTGTTCAGCAAGGCTGGCCACGGTTTGGGGTGCCATGGTAGAGAGCAAACGCAAACGAAAGTGAGGGAAGGCTCTGATTACCAATTGATGTAGAACAGCCCGTAGGTTTAGAGTAAACAGCCCGTAGGTTTAGAGTAAACACTTGAGCAATAGAACAGAGAAGAAATAAGGGATCGAAGAGAAGAATTAGAGATCGAAAGAGACGAAGGGAAGGGGAAGGAATCAGAGAGTTCAAAGTAAGGAAATTTATCATTAATCAAGTCTGCCTTAAAAGATTACAAACAACTCTATTTATAGAGGCAAAACCTTTTTTAGTCTAGGAAAAGGGAAAGTAAACTTTAAGAAATAGGAAAGCAAATTAACTAATAAGAGATCCTTTAACAAGAAGGAATCTTTAAGAATTAGGAAAACAAATTAACTAATACGAGATCTTTTAACAAGAAGGAATCTTAAGAATTAGGAAAACTAAAAATAGGAAAACTAATCCAAGTAGAATTAGGAAAACTAATAATATGCATTCTGCATCAATGATGTACATCATCATATGTACCTCCCTTGCTCTACATTTGGTTACGAACATTGGATACTTTTGGAGTTATTAGAACTCAGGACATCCTTGAGGGGATGTTGCTGTGGATCCTGGATTTGGGGTAGTCTGCGCGCGTAGGACTGGTATTTCAGGCGTACAAGCTTTGACTGTGTCGGCTGTACGTGCTGGTTGAGAGTTAGTCCCCCGGTTGGATGGCTCGCTCCCTAGCCACATGGTGAATTGAGGAATGGCTCTACCATGTTGACTAGTCAAACAATCCCTGAATTGGATTGTTTTTCCCCTGATGGTGAGAGGTAGGTGTGCTTATTTATATGTTTATACGTGGTTTTGTTTCTGGATTTATATATGTTTATATGTTTATATATGTTTATTCGTAAGGTTGTGCTTTGTGATTACCCTACATTGTTATGCATGGTCTGAGCCCCGGATTGGGGAGTAATGGTTGGCAACATACGCCTGGCATAGGGTATGGTTGCAGGTTGATTTGATATAAAGGAAGAGTTTGAGATTGTGTTCTTTGTGTTTAGTGGGAAATTGATTGGTGATAAATTTGAAATGCATTTGTTGGTTTTGCTTTAATTAATTGTATACTATCGGAGATGTGACCGTTGATATGAAAGAACTACGTGTGGCTTGATCCCTCAGTAAGGGTACGTAGGCAGCCTGAAGTAACTAGGCGTAGCCGCGGGTTAAACTCTAATGATGTGTTTTGTTGAGTGTGATGCAAACCTTGTTGTTGGTCCTGAAACTCGTTTGAAATCGAGGTATGTTTAGATTTTTGTTCATACTCCCGGTTGGCTAAGGGAGGGTTGTGTAGGTGTACTTTTGATTAAAGTGTGTGATATAATGGGCTGAGGCCCTGGAATAAATGGTAATAAGTTATAGATGATAATTAATGCATGTTAAAACCTCGCCTGCTGGATTAGGGAAAGTTCTTGCCATGTGTAAGGAAAGTTTTATCTAAAGACTTTGTTGGCAGCTCTATTTCGGAATATTTGAAGGCCGGAGGCCTTGCATGAAATTATATTGTGCCTGCTGCCGGTTGGGTTATAAAACTCTGTATTATGCAGGTGGAAATTTTGGGAAATGTTCAATTTACAGGGGAGATTCTGCCGAATTTTCGGCAGAAAATCTCATGCCCTTACTCCTTTTGAAGAAGGAGGTTACCATTTTAAGGAGTGAACCCGGCATGAGTGTGATGTCGGGGTCTCCGCAGGATTCATCTCGGGTTATGTGAAAATTCGGGCGGGTCCTGTCAGTATGTGAAACATGTTCAAATTTCTCCAAGGCCTTTGTACTTGGTTGTATAAAATGGGTCATTCTGGGTTGTAATCTTGGTGCAAAACGCTTAAATTGGAACCCAAATCTTGTAATCCACGAGATTAAAGATCCATTTTACATGTTTATGGAATGCTTATATCCAAAAAATTGTATTACGAGTCCTTATGTTGTAAAGTGTTGCGTTTACAACAAAAGGACCATGTTTACATTCCAAGGTCCACCATTGCCTTAACATTATAAGGGAGATCCTTTCTAATGTAAATTATAGTATTACAAGATTAAGGATTATAAGGAACCTTAATATTGTAATTATGGTGCAAAACTGCGTAAATGGGAACCAAATCTTGTAACATAGCAGATTAAGGATCCATTTGATAAGTTTATGGAATTTTTACGTCCAAACCATTGTAATACTAGCCCTTATTGTTGTAAACCGGTGAGTTTACAAGAATAAGGACCAAGTTTACTTCTCCAAGGTCCACCCTTGTCTTAATATTGTAATGGATATCCTTTCTATTGTAAATTACGATATTACAAATTTATGAATACACTTTATAAGTTTATGGAACTTTGACATCCAAGTAATTGTAAAAGGAGTCTGTAATATTGTAAACCGTTGTGCTTACAAGAATAAGGACTACATTTACTTCTCCAAGGTCCATCCTTACCTTAACAATGTAAGAGAGATCCTTTCTAATGTAAATTATAGTATTATAAGATTATGGATTATCAGGAACCTTAATGTTGTAATTATGGTGCAAAAATGCATAAATGGGAACCCAAATCTTGTAATATACCATATTAAGGATCCATTTTATAAGTATAGGGAACGTTTATGTCCAAACCATTGTAATACGAGCCCTTATTGTTGTAAACTGTTGAGTTTACAAGAATAAGGACCAAGTTTACATCTCCAAAGTCCACCCTTGCCTTAATATTGTAATGGATATCCTTTTTATTGTAAATTACGATATTACAAGTTTATGAATACACTTTATAAGTTTATGGAACTTTGACGTCCAAGTAATTGTAAAAAGGGTCCTTAATATTGTAAACAGTTATGTTTACAAGAATAAGGACCACATTTACTTCAACAATGTCCATCCTTACCTTAACATTGTAAGATAGATCTTTTCTAATGTAAATTATAGTATTATAAGATTATGGATTATAAGGACCCTTAACTTTGTAATTATGGTGCAAAAACACGTAAATGGGAACCTAAATCTTGTAATATACAAGATTAAAGATCCATTTTATAAGTTTATGGAACGTTTATGTCCAAACCATGTAATATGAGTCCTTATTGTTGTAAACCGCTGTGTTTACAAGAAAAGGACCAAGTTTACAACTCCAAGGTCCACCCTTGCATTAATATTGTAAGGGATATCCTTTCTATTGTAAATTATGATATTACAAGTTTATGGATATACTTTATAAGTTTATGGAACTTTGACGTCCAAGTAATTATAAATGGGTCCTTAATATTGTAAACCCTAGTGTTTACAAGAATAAGTTTCACAATTACTTCTCTAAGGTCATTTACCTTAATGTTGTAAGGGGAATCATTTTCTTTGTAAATGAGTATTACAATGCCATGGTTTTCGGATTCACCTTAACCTTGTAACGAAGGTGCAAAATCAAATAAATGCGAAACCAAATATTGTAATGTACAAACTTAAGGATATGATTTACAAGCTTATGGAATGCATATGTCCATGATAGTGTAATAGTAGTCCTTAATGATGTACTATGGGTCATTTTCTTTGTAAATTAAGGTATAACATATTTATATATATTTCATTTAATATTTATTTAGAATTATATATTATAAATATAGAATTATTATATTTGATTATTTTAATTATATATATTTTTATAAATACACAACGAAAAAATAAAAAAGAAATCGCATTGAAACCATGAAGAAAAAAATTTGATTAGTAATTAGTCGATTTTACAAAGAAGTATTTATATGATCATATGCTTGTGTATGATAATGTTCTTTTGCTTAGCAATAATATGTTATATTATATGCAAATATAGACTATACTTTAAATTAAGAATCAATTTTATAAAAATCTATATTCTTTGGTTTTAAATTATTAGCAATAATATGTTATATTATATGCAAATATAGACTATACTTTAAACTAAGAACAAGTTTATAAAAATCAATATTCTTAGATTTTAAAATATTTGGTGAAATAACATTTGTATAATTTTTATGTATTTTACGCACACAGAATTTTCAATGAACGAGATATATATTTTATAATGGTAATCAAGATGTTATTATGATTACTTAAAATTGAAATTTAACATAATAAAAAATAAATAAATATTTGACATGTAAAAATCTAATGTTTTACTAACTACTTTTTGAAACGTTAGATCATTCTATTATTTTTCCTAATTTTGGTCATTCCTAATATTTTTATATTTTACTAAAATATTTGGTTTTTTATTTATAGAAATCATTCACATGCTAGTTACTGGTGGAGTAATAGAGAAATAATAGAAGTGAGACTAGTGGAAGAAAACATGGAACAAATTTTTTAATGCCTATTATTATTATTATTTTAATCTAATATATTTAAAATTTTCTGTTTATTGTAATTTTCTTTTAATTTATATTGGTTTTTTCAGTTAATTACATTCTTACTTTAACCTTTCATATACATAAACATCAACCCAAAAGAGAAATTAATAAATAATAAAAAACTAGCATACTATTCGTATACATTAAATCAACTCAAGAGAGAAATAAATAGAATAATACTAGTCTTACCATATTTTTGTACCACAATTTCATACCACATGATGTGGGAACTGATGTATGCATACCACATCATGTAAAATAATAATTTCTGTTTTCCTAATTTTATTTATTAAAATACACTTCATTTATTTAATTGATTTGGCATATGATATGGACATGTCACATCATGTGGTATAGAAATATGAGATAAAAATGTGGTAAGTGTAGCATCACTCAAATAAATAATATATATATATATATATATATACATCCCTTTCTATTGAGGGATCCCTAAATAATTTTATTTGAGGGACGCCCTTTAGGGTACCCTACAATTTTTTTCTCAATAATCCAAACCATCTATTTTTTAGGTATTCATTCATAGATCATCTTTACAAAAAAATTAGACAAATCGGAAACCGTTTCGACATCCAATTGTGTCTTACAAAATCAATGAACACGGTGCTTCAAGAAAGTACTAAAATTTCAATAACTCAATTGAGTGGTCAAATGATATCGGATTCAAGTGATTTTTTGTAGAGATGATCTTTGAATGAATATCTACAAAATAGATGGTTTGGATTAGTGAAATACAATTCGAAGTGGGGCTACAAGAGGTGTCCCTCAAATAAGCTTATTTGAGGAATCCTTCAATTGAAGCTCTTTGTATAATATATATATATATATATATATATATATATAAACATGCTTTCATGTTGGTTGTCAGCTTTTTGGTTTGTTTCTCTTTCTTCCTTCACCGGTTGTACACGTTGGTGGGATTCAATTTCAATGTTTATTAAAAGCCATAGATTTACAGTTATCTAATGCCTAAAATTTGGGCTCATCCATGCACCTGGCGCATGGTAGAATTTTCGCATAATGAGAATGAGTAGACTCTAAATAAGAACTAGGGCCAGAATGAGTAGGCCAAAAATGTAGTAAATGAGCAGGCCCAACATGAAACAAAATGAGGAGGCCCAAAATGTTGCAAATGAAACTCATGTTGGAGGTCAAAATATGCCAATAAAGAGGAGGGAAAATGTGAAACTTTTGGAGAAATTGTGCAGCAAGGTGGAGACAAAAGACCAAATACTTTTGCGGTAAATAAATTAGAAGACAATGATGAAGATGATCATATGAATGCTGAATTAAGGGGTGCATCATATGGTGACGATATTGGGAGAAGGTTCCAAGAATACAATCCTGAAACTGACAGCAACAATCTAATTTTTAAAATAAGAATGATGTTTGCGGATTTCCATGTATTTAGAGAGGCACTTAGAACTTACTCACTGAAATATGGACACAAAATGTGGTATAAAAGAAATGCGAGGTTCAAGCTAAAGACACTTTGTAGAACCAAGCATTGCCCTTAGAACATATATGCCTTGAGCAAGTGTACATTGGCTTACTACATTCATGGATAGAGTATGGGATAACAACCGAGCAACTATACATTGGCTCACTAAACATTTATGGACACAGTCCCAATCTAATCCTTAATTCCTCCACATCAAGAATACTGCTTCAAAGGAGTTGTTAGTGGGGGTTTCACACAAGAAAGCATACAGAGCCAAAAGATCAGCTAGGGTAATGTGGCTTCCCAATATACAAAGATTTTGGGATTATTGTGAACAAGAAGCAACAAAGGAACAACCATCAAAATTAAGTGTGAATTTAATGGAAAATATGCAGTCTTTTAAAGGTTGAATGTCTGTTCTAGAACTTGTAAGAAGGGGTTCAAAAAATGTTGCAGGCCTCTTATTGGATTAGACGATTGTCATTTGAAAGAAGTGTATGTAGTGGCAGACCCATTAATTTTTCTATGTGTGGGTGTAACAAAGATAAATACAAGACACAAGTGCAAAAATGAAAGAGTAAAAAATTCAAAGCAAGTACAATCAATACAATTACAATTGTCCTATATGAGTTTCATGTTCTGAAAATGCTTGACAATGAGCTCATTATCGATGTCATTGAAGATGTCTTTCTCAAGATATACAACCAAGCTATCATTCATCCATTGATCTCCCATTCGATTACGCAATCGGTTCTTAACAAAGTTCATACAAGAGAATACCCTTTCTACAAAAGCTGTAGCAACTGGAAGTACTAATGCCAATGTTATGAGCAAATAGACTAATGGACATACTTTGTGCTTTCCTGTCTCAACTAATTTTTTTGTAAGATCAGAAATTTCATTCAATTCTTGAAACTTGGTATTGGAATATATGTTGTCAATATAATTCTCAAGTTGAATTTCAAGTGCCATGAGTTGTTTAATAGAAAATCACTTAGATAGAGTTCAACAACACGTACCAATTTTTGCTTATTAAAAGCAGAAAATGATTATTCAGACTTAAGCATGCCAAGCAAAGCAACAACTCAGTGTTAACGTCTGTGAAATGATTCCTTAGCTCTTGAAGTTGCAAATCTATCACATCATAGAAAAGATCAACACGATAAAAATGCATATTTTTAATTTGTTGTGCCCTATTTCGTGACCGCCCTCAAGCTACAAACATATCATCCATGTTAGAAACTTCAATATTTTGTTTCACACAAAAAAGGGAAACTTTCTTTAATAAAGAATCTCATCCATTGTCTCTCATATTTTGCAGGTTTCGCTTGCATATTTCAACTAAATCCATGGCATTCATAATATCTTGATCATCCCTTTGTAAGGCTTGCGATATCTCATTTTCAATTCCAAGTATAATCATCATCAAGTGCAAACTGAACACAAAATCAAATGATTGCAAGAACCCTAACAAAATAAATGCTTCATGTTTCGGATCAATGCCCACTCTATCATATGAAATTTTCCTCCAATACATCAATTATAGATGAAAACATGGAAACAAAGTTAAGCAAAGTACCATAGTGTGAGGTATCACATGGACGTCTAACTCCAAGTTCTTGATTTAAGCCTTGCCTGCTTGAGAGCTCACCATTACTAAATGCTTCAATAACTTTGAGGGCTTGTTTTTTCTCGAAGAATGTCACAACGCTTTGATGATGCCCCAACAATATTTAGCACATTGGAAACTAAGGTGATGAAAGCACCTATTATGCTATGGTCTTTTGCCAAAGATACAATAGCCAATTGAAGTTGATAAGCAAAGCAGTGAACATAAAAAGCACATGGACTATCTTTCATAATGAGTGTTTTCAAACCATTGAACTCTCCATTCATATTACTTGCCCCATCATAACCTGGACCACATAATCGAGATATGAGAAAATGATGTCTAGCAAATAACGCATCAATACCCTGAAACGTTCAATCACATACCCTTTGTTATCAACATGACGAAACATAACAACCATTTGCTCCTTAACGGATACATCACAATATTCATCAACAAGAATAGAAAACAAGGAATACCAATATCACTTAAATAACATTAGTTATTTTACTGCAATAGCATTTACAATGTCTTTTTGAATCTTTGGTGATATCAACTTGAGGTTATCAAGAGCATATTTTAGTGTTACAGCTTGAAACCGTTCATTGTGATCAGCAAGGAATTGTAAAGCTTAAGAAAGTTTCCTTGGTTGCTTGAATCTCAAACTCATCATGACCACGGAAGGTAAGACGTTGTATTAAGAGAAATCGAATAGAATCAACGGAAGCAGACATCTAATTCGATAATCAATTCGAGATTGAACTAAACTCTTGTGAAAAACATTTTCAATATGTAGTTTTTGTTAGAGTTTGAGTGGGAAAAGAGTTTTCTACACTCTTTATAAGAGTAGGGATCTTTAACTATAATAAACAAATTGAGTTTTTCTGAAGTGGGCTTTGGACTTGTTGCCCTTATTTAAATTAAATATACTTTTATATATTTAAGTTTTTGAACTTCGGATAACTTCAGTTATTTTGAAATTCAAAGTTCAGACATATATGTTCAAACAGATATGTCCAAGGGGTGTCTTAGGCTTATTTAAATAGCCAAACGTACAGAGAACAATAGAAAACTTTGAAACCCAATACATCTCACATTCACTGAAAACCATTGAAAGTACCCATACTGTAGTTCGCCAGATACCAAAATTCAAGTGCTAGAATTTTGGTTTTGATAGTTGTATCCTGTTGGATAGTCGTCTGCAGAACACAAGCACAGGAGTGGGGGCGAAATACTGTCTAAGGACATAGCAAATCTGCTAGCCTCTATCATCTCTGCAAGTTAGTATTTTTGGTTAATACAACTCTTGTACCCGTAATTTTCTGCTATCATATATATATATATATATATAGCTAGTGAAGACTACATAAAATTAAAACATTAAGTATCAACACCAAGATATGATATAAGCATGCAATTCACAGCCACATCTCTGACTTGTACAAACTTTATGCACGAAAATTAAAACATTAAGTATCAACATCAAGATACAATTGGTGTCCATGACAAGTCATCTAGTACAACTTTCTGCAAATGTGAAACACAAAATCTGAAAATCTTTTTTAAGCAATTTGTGTCACACTCCGGACCCAGGAGTCAGTGGAAACCCCGGGCCCGATGCTTGAGAAAATAAAAAGTAAAATAAAATAAAAAGAAGCCGAAATATGGGTTTAAAATGAACTTCTCTTATAAAAATAGATTCAAATCTTACAACTTTACAATAAATAAATAAAGCTCAATCACTCTCATCTAATTCCCTCAATCGATTAGTCCTTGCCTTGCCCACTAATTCATTTGAAAAATTAAACAGGGTGATGGATGAGCAACCCATTACTCAGTGAGTAGATTATGTAATATGTCAGTCAAGCAATGCCATTTTACACACTCTAAAAAATATCATGAAAAGATACACCAATCCAAATTATATCACATCATCCATTCATATCTCAGTTATCCCTCATAGCATGTAACCAACCACATGACCCTTATTGGCCTTACTACCCTATGTCCCCATGTGGTACATCTATCCCTCAGATACTCCAACTTTGAAGTTCTTATATTCCATGAATAATACATGCTTCATAAATATTCCAATCAATATATATATATTGTAAAAGATTGCACCAAATTAGACATACTTGACTTGAAATAGAGATATATTTGTAAATAGAACAAATCCACGATAATTCATGTTTTCATATTTTATCACAAAATAAGAACTTTTAGAACACATTACATAAATCACTCACCTCGATAATGAGAGCTCTTAAAATAAATTGGCAAGACAACCCATTTACCTATCTTCATGTACTATCACCCAAACCAAGCTCCAAGAGTTTCAACACCACTTTCTCTCATTCTTTCTAATTTCTCATGTTTTGAAACTATAAGGTTATACTCCTATTTATACTGTTTATAGGGATAAGATAACCTTCAATATTAAAAGGATAAGAACATCCAAGTTTATCCAAAAGATAAATATCTTAAAAAGATAAGATCATCCAAGTTATCCAAAAGATAATATCGTCCAAGTTTATTCAAAGATAAATATCTTCTTTTATCCGTTTAAAATACAGGTCTTCAGAATCTATCCTCCGTAAATGAAATTTCGTCCTCGAAATTTATAGCATCTTCCCCAAGACAATTTACTCATAAAAATCTTTGTCACTACATGAATTCAAGTTTATCTAACACAAATGTTTAAACCACAATGTTCCCAAGTGTATCTAATTCCTGGGCTCTAATACCATTCTGTCACCCCTGGACCAGGGAGTCGGTGGAAACCCCACGCCCGGTGCGTGAGAAAATAAAAAGTAAAATAAAATAAAAAGAAACCGAAACATGGGTTTAAAACAAACTTCTCTTATAAAAATAGATCCAAAATCTTACAACTTTACAATAAATAAATAAAGCTCTATCACTCTCATCTAATTTAGCCTCAACCGATTTAGTCCTTGTCTTGCCCACTACTTCATCTGAAAAATTAAATAGGGTGAGGGATGAGCAACCACCGCTCAGAGAGTAGATTATGTAATATGTCAGTCAAGCAATGCCGTTTTACACACTCTAGAAAATATCATGAAAAGATACACCAATCCAGATCGTATCACATCATCCATTCATATCTCGGTTATCCCTCATAGCATGTAACCAACCACGTGACCCTTATTGGCCTCACTGCCCTATGTCCCCATGTGGTACATCTATCCCTCGAATACTCGAACATTGAAGTTCTCATGTTCTATGAATAATACATACTTCATAAATATTCCAATCAATATATATATTGTAAAAGATTGCACCAAATTAGACATACTTGACTTGAAATAGAGATATATTTGTAAATAGAACAAATCCACGATAATTCATGGTTTTCATATTTTATCACAAAATAAGAACTTTTAGAACACATTACATAAATCACTCACCTCGATAATGAAAGCCCTTAAAATAAATTGGCAAGACAACCCATTTACCTATCTTCATGTACTATCACCCAAACCAAGCTCCAAGAGTTTCATCACCACTCTCTCTCATTCTTTCTAATTTCTCATGTTTTGAAACTATAAGGTTATACTCCTATTTATAGTGTTTATAGGGATATGATAAACTTCAATATTAAAAGGATAAGAACATCCTAGTTTATTAAAAGGATAAGAACGTCCCAGTTTATCCAAAAGATAAATATCTTAAAAACATAAGATCATCCAAGTTTATCCAAAAGATAAATATCTTAAAAAGATAATATCATCCAAGTTATTGAAAAGATAAATATCTTCTTTTATCCATTTAAAATACGGGTCTTCTCAATTTGTCATACGCTTGGCATGCATTCAAAGAACAAACAGCCACAAACAATCATATACAAATCAACCCCATATTTTGGTCACCTGGAAACCCATCATTTGGGAAAAACCGGGGTCATCATCTGACCATGCAATCCACTAAGCAAAGAAGATTTTTACAAAAAAATCAATCACAAGCTCTAGAAATCCTAGGTCTATTTAGGAAATGAGCACTACCTCCATGTGCAACCATTTTCTTCAACTTTGTTGAGCTAGAAGCTAGTACTTCATGTAAGTGGCAGCTAGTCCATCAACTCATTCACTCCATGGCACTGTAAGTCAACTCCAATTTGAACTGAACAATGAAATGTAGATTCATAACTAGAGAGGATCGAAACCTTCAAGAAACCTTAATCTTGAAGAAATCAATCAAGAATTTGATATAGACTTAAGAAGATGACTAGTTTACATGAACTTAGGCGCAGATTTCAAAAACCATTTTTAAAAATCTCACATTCAACAACACAGACTTCACAAAGGATGAATTTAGAAAAACATTTTTCAAAAGCTCATAATGAAAACCCATACTTCATCAAGTAGTTGTTGCCTCTTCTTAGCTAAGCTTTTACCCAAAGCAAGTAGGTGAAAATTTAATGCACCTGGCAGCTAACAATTGGTACAATAATAGGACAAAAATTGTTAGGATAGAAAACCTACAACTGGAAATATACTGGACTCACGTGAGAATAAAAATGAGGTAGCAGCACACATGTTACTCAACATATGACTTGTCATCTAGGTTGACTACTCATACCAACTATCATTTAAATGCATGTATGATTTTTACCTTTAGCAATCTTGATTCCATTTGAGCCATAACGAGTTTGAGATCAATTTCTTTAATCATCTTGAGTGTAGACTTAAACTAGCCTAGATTTTTTGAAGTTGATTGATTACATATGAGATTACAAGTTTGTCAAAGAAAACTAAAAACATTAGTTTTGGGTGCCTTTTCATCCCATCATTGTAATCCACATATGTGTTACCAAACCGAACATTATATCTAGAATTCCATTCCAAATATAGGAAGGCTAGACTATATCTAGAATTCCATTCCAAATATGTGTGACCATGGAAAGTATCCCCTTCACTTTGACACCATTCCTAAAAAGAAAAATGACTTAATCGATTGCACTTTTAACATAATAGAGGTGACGATTGTAGTGGTCAATTCTATGGGTATCATTAAGGGCATCCACAAGTGATAATTTGGGATCATTGAACTCATCCACACCTACAATAAAATCCATTGTTATGCAGTTTTAAATTTAGACTTGTAGCAGTAATTTGAGTTTTACATCAAATATATGTGAAACATTGATGATGCAATTATTCAATAGTATAAATAATTACCATTCTCATAACATAATTGAGTGGATCATTATACTTTTCCTTTGTGTAGAGTAAAAGATCTTGAATTCCTCTTGGATAAATATTTAGCTAGCCTGATGCACCATGTACCCCCATTGAAGGTATTGATATTGTTATGATTTAAATTTGTATTTCAAAAACCATTGATCATCCGAATTATAAGGGGTTAATCTAGTGATTTGATGTGTACCTTTGGACCAATGGGGATCCCATTACGCTCAGCTACCACAACACATGTGAATATTAGAATCTAATTAGTTTATGGAACATAAATATCTTGAATTAAGTTCTCAATTTATACTCACATGAAAGATTAACGCCAACATCTATTTTGTAGATTGCGTATACAGAGTTATTTTGAGGTGAATCGCTAGCATAGTAACCAGCATAGTAATTTTGTCCAAGAAAGTCAAATGAACCAATTAGCGACCTAGATTGTTCTTTAGTGAATTTTGGTAATTTTCTTCCAACAAGTGATCGCATGCTTTGCGGATAGTCGCCACTGGTCAATGGCTCCGCAAACCTTAAAAAACATGAACATTTCAAGTATTAACTTGGTATTTGTTTATACCAAAATGAACACCCAATGAATATCAAACACGTGGCTAAACCAGGGCCAGGTGTGCCTTCGGCACCCCTCTTCGGTAACAAACCTACCGATCGCAACATTAGGGCAACCTCACCCCTTCTGACGCCTGGCAGCCTCACAACTGACGCCCAGAGTCCCACATCGAAACTCTAAACAAATTGCACACCTCCCAAGGCCTATAAAAGAGGACATCCATCCCAGCTTGAAGGTAATCAATCAGAACTTACGGCATACTGCCTATTGATCTGCAGTTCAAACTTATTAAACCCGTACTTACTTAAGCATCGGAGAGCCTTCGGCCGGTACCACACCGGTGCCCTAGGATTTACCGAGTGTTTGCTATCTTACAGATCGCACACCTTACCGAGGACATCAGATACCGAAGAGACTAAATCACTAAGTTGCGCGGGAAAGTGTCAGACCATTTTTCTGCGTCAACAGTTTGGCGCCGTCTGTGGGAATCGATAAAATCAACCTACAATTCCTAAACAAAACAAATGGGAACCACTTCAGGACCACAGTTCCTATCGGAGGATGGATTACCGTACGGTATGCCAAGTGGAGCAAGCCCCGCGCTGCACCCTAGCACTCCCTTCTGTAATCCACCTGCGCTTCAGACCATGGTCGAAGCGGAGCTTCTGGCTCAGATGACCGCCCTCCGAAAGGAAATGGCTAAACTCCAAGAACGTAACAATCTTCTTTCGTCCAAAGTGGACGAAACCCAACGGTTGCTTAATCAGCAGGAAACACAAAACGTTCGGACCACCGAATCTTCCCAGAGTTAGCAGACCCCCGGTCGGCAGAGGAAGGGAAAACAGGGGGCAAAGGCAACGCCTGCGCCCTCCAAGCAGCTGGTGGTCCCGGCACCCCAGGACCAACCTCACGTACCGAAGAAGGTGTACACCGAACGGCATAGGTCCCCAATCAGAGTAAACGCCCACTTGAGGGACTCCTGGATGAGGGTCTTGGGGGATAAATCGCCCCTTCGGAGGGCTCAGGGTTTGGATTCGGCGTTGGAATCCGATGATGAGTACATCCCCACCAGGGGCACCGAATCAAGCTACCGTTCGGAAGCTCCCCCGGAGTACTCGAAGGTGAGATCGCCAAGTCCGAGGAAAACTCCCGAAGACTTTGGTTCCGAGGACGTCCCCAGCCGAGACCCCGCCATCCGATTACTCTTCCAAAGAATCCAGAAGATGGAGGAAGACCGAACCCGATCCCAGGTCCCTGACTGGGGAAAACTTCGGCCGGGACCATTTACCGAGCGCATCAAGAAGTCCAGACCGGACAGGGAAGTGCAGCCGTTGCGCATACCCTTCTATACCGGTGTGAAGGACCCTTTGACGCACCTTCACTCCTTCCAATCGGCAGTTGGGTGTAAGGGCCTCGGCGACGAGGGACAATGTCTGCTGTTTCCCTCGTCCCTTACCGGAGCTGCGCTGAACTGGTTCTACCGTCTCGAACCAGGGGCGGTAGACTCCTTTGACGAACTGAAGCAAATTTTCCTCAACCACTTCATGATCCAGACGGATCGTTTGTACTCTGCCGACGATCTGTACACGATTCGGCAAAGGGAGGACGAACCCTTACGGGAATACGCAGCGCGCTTCAGTCACGAGTACTCGAGGTGTCCCGAAACGGACGATAGGGCAGCCTACGGCGCCTTCAAGAGTGGCCTACGGTCCTCTCACTTCCGGTACCTCGTCCACAGTAGCAACTGGCGCACGTATGACGAATTAATGAAACAGGCGGCAGTCCATGCGAAGGCCGAATACTTCAACTCCAAACCCGGGCCTTCGGCTCGGAAGGAGGAATCGGCCACCAAAAGTTATCCAGGCCGAACCGACGACTCGTCGGCAGGACACAAACGGAAGGAAGACCGGGATAGCCGTCAGGGAAACTCAAAGAAAGGACGTGGGAAGTACGGTCGTAACGACCACCGGGCGCCCCTACCGAATCACGATCGTGCTCAGGAAGTCTTCACCCTGCTGAACACGACGTACGAAACCGTTCTAATGAACGAACATGACCAGATCCCGAAGCCAACCAACCGGAAGCCCAATCGACAGGATAATCGGGACACTGGCAAATTCTGCCGATATCACCAGCAGAACAGCCACAATACCGAAGACTGCATCAGTCTGAGGAAGATTGTCGAGCGTCTGATTCGGGAAGGAAAGTTGGATCAGTACCTTGCCAGGCCGCCACAGGCCCCCGCACCGAACGCGAATCGGCAGATCAACATGATCAACACGATCAGCGGTGGCCCCACTCTGGCGGGACCCTCTAACCGTTCAATGAAGCAGTATGTGCGCACCGCCCACTGCCCTCAGGTCTTTGGCATAGAGGAGGATCGGTGCCGAAAGTTGCCGAAGGTGGGATGGGAGCCCATCACATTTAGTGAAGAAGAGGAGGAGGGGATCATCTACCCCCACGACGACCCAATGATCATTCGGGCCGAGATCGCCGACTACGATGTGGGTCGGGTGCTGATTGACACCGAAAGCTCGGTGAACGTGATCTTTGCCGATGCGTTCAAGGGACTGGGGATTGCCGACAGCATGGTCAACTGGCAAATCACGCCTCTCCTCAGTTTTTCTGGAGATCTGGTCCAACCAGTCGGTAGCATCAGTCTGCCCATCGCCTTCGGCGTCGCCCCCAGGAAAACCATGACCTACGATGAATTCCTCATTGTTGACTGCCCAACGGCATACAACGTTATCATAGGGCGAACGACACTCACCAGGGTCAAAGCCCACTTATCTCCACACATGTTGCTGATGAAGCTCCCGACACACAACGTTATCATAGGGCGAACGACACTCACCACGATCAGCTCAGCGCACGGACGTGCTATGCCACGGCCCTTAAGTCGGTAGCCAGCAAACCGCCAATGGAAGCCATGACCTTACAGGGACTACCGAACGGTAACGAACTTATTGACCACCCCAGGGAGGAAAACCCAACGCCGATGGCACAGCCCGCCGAGGAGCTCGAGACCATGATCCTAAACGAGGAATTCCCCGATCGGTGGGTGAAGATCGGCACCAATCTGGACCCCGACCTCTGAAGACAGTTCATCGACTTCTTACGGTAGCATGCGGAAGTCTTCGCCTGGTCTTATGACGACATGCCCGGCATATCACCTGATGTCATCAGCCACAAGCTCAGCATCTCCCCCGCCCACAAACCGGTAAGGCAAAAGCGCCGATCGTACGATGCCAAACGGTACGAGGCAATGCGTGCCGAAGTTGACAAGCTCAAAGCCATCGGCTTTATCAGGAAAGCTACGTACCCTGTTTGGCTTGCCAACTCAGTCATGGTTCGGAAGGCCAGGGGAGGATGGCGGATGTGTCAGGACTATACCAACCTGAATAAGGCTTGTCCGAAGGACAGTTTCCCCTTACCGAGGATCGACCAGCTCGTCGATGCCACCGCCGGGCACGAGCTGCTCAGCTTCATGGACGCGTATTCAGGATACAACCAGATCTTCATGGACCCTGCCGATAGAGAACATACGGCATTCATCACGGATCGTGGGTTGTACTGTTACAATGTCATGCCCTTCGGCCTGAAGAACGCGGGGGCAACTTACCAACGGCTCGTCAACCGGATTTTTGCTAAATACATCGGCGGCATCATGGAGGTATATGTCGACGACATGTTGGTAAAAAGCCGAACGGCAGGGGATCACCTGGAAAACTTGGCCCTCATGTTCGGTATTCTAAAGGACTACCGAATGAGGCTGAACCCGGCGAAGTGCGCCTTCGGTGTATCTTCTGGTAAATTTCTCGGGTTCATGATCAGTCAAAGGGGAATCGAGGCCAATCCCGAGAAAATAAAAGCCATAATCGACATGGAGACGCCGAAGACGCAGAAGGACATTCAGAGCCTTACCGGACGTGTCGCTGCCCTGACACGCTTCATCTCCAAGGCTACCGATAAATGCGTGCCGTTCTTCAAAGTTTTGAAAGAGGGCAAACATCATATAACATGGACTCCCGAATGCGACCAAGCATTTCAAAACTTGAAGAACTACATGAGCCAGGCACCACTGTTATCAAAACCGCTGCCAGGCGAGGTACTACTCCTATACCTCTCGGTATCCAAAACTGCCGTTAGCTCAGTGTTGATAAGGAAGCCGGAGAAGGCGGAGCTACCGATCTTTTATGTCAGCAAGGCGCTCCAGAGCGCAGAGATTCGGTACCCACCCTTGGAGCAGCTAGCACTGGCCCTGGTCGTCTCGGCGCGAAGACTTCGCCCTTACTTCCAGGCTCACGAAATCACAGTTCTGACGAACCAGCCTCTTCGGCAGGTACTCCAAAAGCCGGAAACATCTGGCCGATTGGTCAAATGGGCAATCGAGTTGGGAAAGTTTGACATACAGTTCAAGCCAAGGCCTGCAGAAAAAGGCCAGGCCGTTGCATACTTCATCTCCGAGCTCACGCCTCCTGCTTTATCGGAACCATCATCGCCGAGCGTCGTCCCTACCGCACCAGAGAAAATGGATACCGAACGTTTCGACACTTCTGTTCCTCTCTGGATCCTGCACGTGGACGGCTCGGCAAACCAGCAGGCTGTGGTGCCGGCCTAGTGTTAAACACTCCGGATGGTAGCAAAATCGAGTACGCCCTCCGATTCAACTTCCGAACCTCCAATAACGAGGCAGAATATGAGGCCCTCCTGGCTGGCCTTCGGCTAGCCCAGAGCATGAGCGCGAGGCAGATCAGCATTCACAGCGACTCCCAGCTCATAGTAAATCAGATAACGGCAGACTTCGCAGCAAGGGATGCCTCCATGTCAGCCTACCTATCGGCAGCTCACCAACTACTACAAAAATTCCAGGCCTACGAGATACGGCAGATCCCCAGGTCGGAAAATAGCCATGCCGACGCGCTCTCACGATTGGCCTCGGCCATAAATGACAAGATCGGAAGGAAGGTACCGGTGGAGATATTATCCCAACCGAGTACAACCGCCGCTGAGGTATGTACCGTTCGGTACGAAGACACATGGATGTCTCCAATCTATGCCTACCTGACGGCCGGAACCCTTCCTACCGATAAGTCCCAAGCTCGGAAACTTCGCTACCGATCGGCAAGATACACAGTCATCAACGATGTTCTGTACAAACGGGCTACACGACGCCGTATTTAAAATGCTGACCAAGGAGCAGGGGGACTACATCCTTCGGGAGGTCCACAGCGGAATCTGCGGTGACCATTCTGGATCCCGATCGCTCGCACACAAGGTTTTCCGGCAGGGTTATTTCTGGCCGACTCTGCACCAGGATGCGAACACACTAGTCAAGAGGTGTGACAAATGCCAGCGGTTCGGTAGTGTCCCTCATATTCCTGCCGAGCCACTGTCACCGATCGTGAGCCCATGGCCGTTCGCCCAGTGGGGACTAGATCTAATTGGTCCGATGCCAGAGGGCAAGGGTCAGGTCAAATACGTTGTTGTTGCCGTAGACTACTTTACCAAATTGGTAGAAGCCAAAGCCCTAGCGACAATAACGGCAGCCAGAGTCGAAGATTTCGTTTGGACGAATATTTGTTGCCGATTCGGCATCCCCTACGCCATCGTCACGGATAACGGCAGGCAGTTTGATTCGGAAGTCTTTAGGGAATTCTGCACCCGACTCAAGATCAACCTGTTCTTTGCTTCGCCAGCACACCCCCAATCGAACGGACAGGTCGAAGCCATGAACAAAATTGTCAAGAAGCTGTTGAAACGGCAGCTTGACAAAGCCAAAGGAGCCTGGCCGGAAAAGCTTCCGGAAGCGCTATGGGCCCATCCGGACATCCTACCGAACGGCAACTGGGGAAACACCATTCTCTATGGCTTTCGGTTCAGAGGCAATAGTCCCAGTAGAAATTGGAGAGCCCTCCTACCGAACGGAAACCTTCGCACCGAAGGCAAATGAGGAAGCACTCGCTTTGAGCCTCGACCTGCTCGAAGAACGCCGAGCACGAGCCAACCTTCGGAACGAAGCTTACAAGCAACGCGTCTCTCGGTACTACGACTCCAGGGTCAGATCCCGCTTTTTCCGAATCGGAGATTGGGTCATGCGGAAAGTCTCTTTGGCAACCAAGAATCCCACGGAAGGAACCCTCGGACCTTCCTGGGAGGGACCCTACGAAATCATCGGTATCCAGCGATCGGGGACTTATCGACTCAGAGACTCCAACGGAAAGACCCTCGGTCATCCTTGGAACGTAGAGCATTTGAAGTACTATTTCAAATGAAGTCACCTTGCCTACGGCAGGGTCACGGAGGAGTCACAAAAGCCTTCGGCATCTCTACAAGCACAGCCTTCGGCATCATAGCGTTTCCTAGCCAATGGCGGTTTCTAAATTGTAAAACGCACTCCTAATTGTACTCCTGCCTTCGGCAGCTTATCAATGAAAGGGCCTTTGTTGTACCGTTCAATCTCTCCATTTTTGTTCAAAAAAAGATACGGTAGGGACCACCGGTCGCAGTAAACTACACACTTTGGCATCGCCATTATCCTACCGATTAAGGGTCAACGTAGACTTTATTGACCTTTATTGGCTTTCGGTAATTTCGGGCCGTTGCTTTGCCATCGGCAAGCACGCCTGATGGTTTCAAATCCCTAACACTTGGAACTTTCGCTTGAAAGGAAATGTTATTGGCCAACGGCCAATGACCTTTGTTTAAGAGCCTTCGGCATTAAACAGAAAAATTCCTAAGTACGTTACCGATTCATAAATAAGATGCAATTAACTTAAAATGAAAACATAATTTTAATAAAAACATGCCCACGGCATTAATTATCCAAACAAAAGATGCCAACGGCATTAGAGTTGCAACAAAATTACAAAAATGCCTACGGCATCAAAGTTAAATTAAAAATACATAAAAAGCAGCTTTTGACAGGGCCCTCCATCAGGCGGCAGCTTCATCGGCATCAGGGGCAGCACCATCGGCTTCGGCAGCACCCCCTTCGGGATCAGCTGGGACCTCCTCTGTCATGTCCTCCCCCTCGTACTCCTCGACCATTTCTTCGGTTATGCCTTCAGGAAGGGGGGGGGGATCGGCAATGAAGTTGAGGTTGAGCTTTTTCCCGGGGTTGTACCGCTTGAAACGGTAGAGTAGGTCCGCCATTTCCGAGCCTACCTCCTTGTCCAGCAAGGTAGAAAACTCGGTAGACCGACGGTAGCCCTGAATCGCCTCCTGAACGGCAGCCTCGATCTCGGAAGCCCTGGCCCGCTCGGACTCCTCGAAGGCCACCTGGACCGCCTCCTTCGACTCCAAAGCCTCCTTCGCCGTCAGCTGCGCCGCCTCCAAAGCCGCCGACATCTCGCCAAGCTTGGCCTGATAAACCTTTACCTGCCGTTCGGCAGCCTGCATGTCCTTGGCCAAGTTTGCCTGGGCTTGGATGGCCTTGCCAGCTTCGGCAACCTTCGCTCTGCCGTCTTCGTATGCCTTCTTCGCCTTCTCAGCGCATTAATGGCTCGCTTAACGCAGAGCCACATGTCCATTGATGCCTGCACAGCAAACGAAAACGTTAGATGGAAAGAGAAATGAACGGCAGGGAAACGCTAAAAACAATAGGCACTTACCGAGGCTTGGAGACGGAAGGCGCGGCCAACCTCCTCCCGAAGTAGCTTCTTCGGCAGGTCCTCGATCTCGGACAGCTCCATCTGTGAACCGAGGATCATATGGTTCACAAACTGTACCGTCTTCGAAGGACAGGCCAAAGTAACAGCTTTGGAAGGCGCCTCGTCGTCCTCGGCAGAGAAGATGGCCCGAGCAGGCTCAGTTTGTCGCCCGCGTTTTGGAGCGGGTCGGCATCAAGGTCCACCGTGAACGACCTCTTGCCTGCAGCTTTGGAGGAGGTACCCTCGGTAGGCGGAACTCGGCTGGGGGACGGACCAGCTTCAGTAGCTTCGGCACGCGCCGACTCGGCATGCATCTGGCGATGGCGCTCGTTGAGTGTCAGATCATCAGGGTCCACGCCTCCCGAAGGCGCCGGTGCCGTTCCGGCCTGCCGCCCCTTCTTCTTCCCCCTGCATGCCGAGCATGAGGCGTCTCTTCGAGGGCTCGTTCATCCTCTTTACCTCGGCAGCCTTCCTCTCTTCGGTCACTGCAAGAAGGAGTCGGTCAGATTCGTCGATATACATTTTGAACTGTCAAAATGGAGAAGTATACTTACTCTCGGCAGGGTTGACAAGCTAGGCCTTGATGAGATTGGCGGTGAAGAGAAACTTCGGGTACACCCTCTCAACGGCAGGAACCTTCAGCCTAACCCTTTCAATCTGCCGGACCTCCGCCTGTGTGGCGCTCGGCTGCTTCAACTTGCCTGCACAAAACCAAACGGAATCAGCATTAAAAGAAGGAAAGCCAGACTGCAAGCCCTACCGAACGTAGGATGGCCTACCGGCGATTTGGAACGTAGTTGGAATGTGGAAACGGACGGGATGTCCCGGGGGCAACTCCCAGTCACCGGACAAAAGCACCCGCCGTTTCCTCCACGTCTTCTGTGAGGTCGGGACGGCATTGACGAAGTGACCGCGCTCGATAGCCTTCAGACAATTGGCCTGGACCCAGCCCCCGTGATCGGCACACTTCGACTTCGTGACACTGTACAGGTGGGAGAACTGCTCGTACGAAGGTTCTCCCTCCCCAGCCATGCCGAAGGCTGTGACTACCCCCATCAGCGCCACCCAGAAGTTGGGATTGAACTTGCCGGGAGCGTAGCCTATCTGCGCCAAGATCCTCTGAACGGCGGGCTGCAGAGGGAGCCTCACCCCTTGCAGAAGCACGTCCGTGAAAAAGACGACTTCGCCGTCCTTCGGACTGGTTAGAGATTCGGTAGGATTTGGAATCCTCATACCTACCGAATCAGGAATGAAGTACTCCGCCCGAAATTTCGCAATCTCCCTTTCGGTGATTCTATTGGGCTCCAGATAATCCACACCGAAGACAAGCTCCTTCGGAACCCCCATCGGCACCCTAGGATTGCCGGGGTAGACTACGGATACCCTCGGCCGGTTGGATGGTTCGGCAGCCGGCTCACCACGGCCGGAAGTGGAGGCCTCTGGCTGGTGACTACCGCTCGCCTCCCCAGGGGCGCCAAGCCCCACGTGGCGACCGTCGCTATATACGATAGACAACGGTACCGAAGCGGTCATAAGCCCTTTCCGATGCCATGTATGGGAACTGGGCTGGGCCTTTCGCCGAGTATCTCGACATCGGTATCACTCCCCTCCTCGGCATCAGGCCCTGCCGCTTCAACGTCGGAGTCAAAGAGACCGTCCGATGACTCCTCGTCGAATGCATTGGGCTCGCGCTCGGAGAATGACTCGCTATCAGACATCTACAAAAACAGGAAAAAGGGAAACTAAGGCTCATGCCGGATGCTATCCTACCGATCCCTACATCACTACCTATGGCAACTAGACTACCGAATGGAACCCTATGGCCAGTCTAGTTCAAACCAAGGAAGGACGTAAACTCTTAAGGTATGTAAAGAGGGAAAAGTAGGGCTACCGAACGGTACCTTTGTTTAGCTTCTGGAAATAAACGCAGACTGCTTCAGATCGCCTGGACACGAATCGCCCTTCCTACCGTTGGCGGTACCGGAAATCGCCTGGTTGTCGTTAGCTCTCGTCGGAAATCGCCTGGTTGCCGTTAGCACTCGTCGGAAATCGCCTCAGATAGAGCTCTCACTTCTCACTAGATGCAAAGTGAATTGGCCACCGGGGTCATCCCTATTTATAGGGGGAATTTGACAACGGTACTCCTCGAAAAACCAAACGGCGCATTAATGCGCCGCGCACCATCATTACTTTCGCCACGTGTCGCTCATCCTATGGGGAGCAGACGGCACGCGAGGTGCGGAAGTCGAAGCGCTCAGATGTCCCTTCACCCGTCAGCTCGACGCGACCTTCTGACTTCGCCAGCATCGGCCTCTGAACTGATGATGCCGGAAGGAACAAAGTTTGGTCCCTTCCCCAGGCGGGGTTACCGAACGGTAAGGCCGTGTTTCCTCCCGAAGACAACTTCAAATCCCCTTCCGAGGACTCTCGTAAGGGGACTTGGGGGACTCCTGTTTATACCAAAATGAACACCCAATGAATATCAAACACGTGGCTAAACCAGGGCCAGGTGTGCCTTCGGCACCCCTCTTCGGTAACAAACCTACTGATCGCAACATTAGGGCAACCTCGCCCCCTCTGACGCGTGGCAGCCTCACAACTGACGCCCAGAGTCCCACATCGAAACTCTAAACAAATTGCACACCTCCCAAGGCCTATAAAAGAGGACATCCATCCCAGCTTGAAGGTAATCAATCAGAACTTACGGCATACTGCCTATTGATCTGCAGTTCAAACTTATTAAACCCGTACTTACTTAAGCATCGGAGAGCCTTCGGCCGGTACCACACCGGTGCCCTAGGATTTACCGAGTGTTTGCTATCTTACAAATCGCACACCTTACCGAGGACATCAGATACCGAAGAGACTAAATCACTAAGTTGCGCGGGAAAGTGTCTGACCATTTTTCTGCGTCAACAGTATTATCTGGCGTATACTCTCCAATAACGGGTAAATATTAAATGCATAAGTAACTTCTTAATATACTTACCATCCAAACATGAAATCCAAAGATCGTATCGCAGCATTTTTATTTTGTATTACTTCCGAAAGGGGCACGAACAAGTGTGACACCAATGTTTACCCTATGACTCCTCTTTGAGATGCTTGCACAATAATATCAAGTTTAGTTAATTTAGAGCCATAAAGTGGTAAAATACTCCCCACCCTATTGTATCTTCGTACTACTTACTCATAGATATTTATTCTTGTAGAATTTTGTGACAACTGCATGAGTAAGGAGTAGGTGATGTGTCACCAAATATGCTCTAGCTGGCATGTTGCATGGCCTTTATATAGAGGAAGTACGGCTGCGCATGAGAATAGTAAGCAATGATGAAATAAATTTCTTTGTAAACCATACGTGCATGCAATTAGAAGGGTACAAAGGGAAAGTTTCATATTTCAATGATAGTCAAACATGGAATAGTAGCCGCTAATTCCTAATTAACCACATGCGTCAATTTTGAAAAGAATTTGACGGACCATTTGTTTTGTTGACATTGTAAACCCAAAATATTTGTGCATAATATGTGATTTCTTTTTTGTTCAACGAACTAAAATTTTTAGTTTTATTAAGTTTCTTGAATACAAGCCGCATAGTCTAAACTACAAGGATTGGGGGTTTTTTTACACACACACACACACACACACACGTTATTAAGATGTCATGAATTCGAATCTGAGACTACTGGTCTGCAATTCAAAACCTTTTTTAATCGAGCTAGACCTGATGGGTTAATTTTACTTGAAGTCTACATCAGAATGCCATCTACAATTGGTTGGGTTTTCAAAAATTTAAACACTTTGTACCCAATTATTATATAATGCTACTTTTTGTTGATTTATTGTTTCTCTTCCAGCGTAACTGTACCCAAAAGAGGATATATCATACAAGAAATTAGTGACTTATTGGATAATTATTCAAAACGATTTGCCTTCATGTACAGTATTCTATAAAAGGAATGTACAGCTATTACGAGAAGAAAAGTCTAGCAAAAGAAACATCTTCAAGGAAAGCTTTATTACAAGAAGAAAAATAGCATTAAAACCAACGGAAAGGAAGGGTAAAGAAAAAGTCATTTCTGCACATTTATCTTTAAGGATGAGTTTGACAATAGATATGCTTACTATTTGGATCAGATTGGATCGGAGTAACACGAATGGGAGCAAGCATGTGTCGCTCCAAGAATTCCATAATTGAAGAGTTTATTAACCATATGAAATCAAAGAATGAAAATGAAGCAAACTCAACCGCTATGTTTCTTCCCATAATAAGCTTTCGTTCAAGGCATTTTTTTTAATGACTCGGCTGTGAATATAATTTATTTCTTGAAACAGAGTGATATTTTGAAGAGCAAAGAAGAACGTGGAGAATTAATGATAATTTTCATATGCTACTGCTTGAACAAGTCTATGGCTAGCGTAATTGCTAAACTCATCCTTACATATTTCTTGTCAAACTTATGCCTTCACTGTTCCACACAATTCTCATAGCAACTTTCTTTTCATCCTCTTCCAAAATAACCTCAAGATCGTTTTGACCTTTTAAATGAGATCATTGCTGGACATGAAGGACAATTTAATGTAATTATTTGGGTAGAAAATTTGAAAGTTTTGAAAGTTTTGATTCTTGACAATGGTCAAACTTTTGAATATATTTTTCTAACTAGATTTATTTATTTATAAATATGCCACTAATTCCTTATTACGATATATCCTTTTTGTAGGTACAATTACGCCGAAGGAAGTGAAAGAATAAATCAACCCAAAGGAAGTGCCTGAAGCTCAAGTATATTGGGTACATACGTAGAGTTTTAATTGTGTGTCAAATTTGTTTCCACAGTTTGACCCATTGGTTATAAGAGACTAAATCAGACTTAGCGGCTCTACTCACACAAAAACTCATTCAAATATGAAAGCTTTCATTTCCCTTTGTACCATGACATTCTACGTAGTTGCCCCCTCAAACCCATTCAATGCCCATCTGTGTTTTGTTCTCATTTGCAGCACGTACTTCCTCCTCTATATAAAGGCCATGAAGCATGCCAGCCAGAGCCAACTTATACTTATCAAGATTATTACCAACAAAAAAACCTCAAGTTATGGCAATGCAATTACGATCTTTTCTCTTAGGCGCGCTGCTACTAATTGGCTTTGCATTGACAAATAGCAAAGCAGATATTAGATCTCCACCCACGCATTTTGACACTGCTTCTCTCAATAGGAGCAGTTTTCCAGAAGGGTTCATATTTGGCGTAGGTTCTGGATCTTACCAAGTAAGTCCTTCCTTCTTCTAGGCTTTAATTTAATTTCTCTTATGATTGGTTAGGGTATTCTTTCAAATTCAAACCAGGCATCGATCCTTGCAAGAATATTGACATCTTCTTCATTGCGTCTCTTGTGTATTTCAGTATGAAGGTGCTGCAAACGAAGGTGGTAGAGGACCAAGCATTTGGGATACCTTCACCCACAAATATCCAGGTCTGTCCAATCAAATCATGAATTAGTTAAAATAACAAAATGGTATTACTTTACTCTTATGCTCTAAATATTAATTAAATTTTCATGATTTATTGCAGAAAAGATTAATGATAGCAGTAACGGAGATATCGCTGTTGATCAATATCACCGCTATAAGGTTCATGACCCAATGTGCACATATTAAATTTTGAAGCATGAAGAAAACTCTGGATATTGAAGATAACCTCCCCATAATGTTTAGCTCTTTCTCATAAAATCTTTTTTTATTATGCAATGTAGGAAGATGTGGGGATTATGAAGAATATGGGGTGGGATGCTTATAGATTCTCTATCTCATGGTCAAGATTATTACCAAGTAAGTTCATCCACATCCTCACATTTGGTTGTCACCATCGTCAATATTTCTGCCTTCATGTTGATTTTAGCTTAAGTAATGTGTCCAAGTTGTCTACCGAATAATATAAAAAAGATTTTTGTTCAGTTTCGACATATAGTCCAACTTTTTTAAAGTTCAGTTTAAATTGTATCGGTGCACTTATTTCGTTATGTTCTGGTTTTGTTTTAATCATTAGATGAAAGTTAAGTGGAGGAGTGAACAAGGAAGGAATCAAATATTACAACAATCTCATCAATGAGCTCTTACGCAATGGTGAGTCATCCCACCTCACATGATCAATAATTTATAAAATTGCAGTTTCATGCACTCATAAAAAAAAAAAAGCTCGTTTTATCAAACTTATAACTCGCTTTTATTGATCATGCCATTTATAGGTCTAACGCCATTTGTGACACTCTTTCATTGGGATCTTCCCCAAACTTTAGAAGATGAATATGGTGGTTTCCTAAGCCCTCATATCATGTAAGTGAAGAAATTAGTCCTCTGAATCGTATTAATAATTCAATTAATAAATACAATTATGACATTGACATTCTTAAATGTGTATATACAGCAATCATTTTCAAGATTACGCAGAACTTTGTTATAAGGAATTTGGTGATCGAGTAAAGCATTGGAGCACATTGAATGAGCCATATACCTTTAGTAACTTTGGTTATGCACTCGGGTCTCATGCGCCGGGACGATGCTCTACTTGGCAACAACTAAACTGCACCGGGGGAGATTCATCTACTGAACCATATTTGGTAACACACCACCTGCTCCTTGCACATGCAGCTGCCGTAAAATTGTACAAAAATAAATATCAGGTACAATTCAACAGTTTTTTTGTTTGTCATAATATTGGATTCTAAGTTGTAACAAGAGAGCGACTACTTTACTTTTTTGTGACTCTAAAACAAACAAACTAAATGTTCTTGTGCAGGCCTCTCAAAATGGAGTGATAGGGATAACACTGGTGTCACATTGGTTTGAGCCCCTATCAGAAGAAAAAGAAAATAAGAATGCTGCATTACGAGCTTTGGATTTTATGTTCGGATGGCAAGTGTATTTTGAATTTACTTATGAATATATAATATTTACTACTTACTAGCAAGCAATGTATATTATAATGTCAAGTTAATGCTTGAAATTTTTACATTCTTGTAGGTTTGTTGAGCCATTGACAAGTGGTGACTATCCTCAAAGCATGCGATCTCTTGTCGGAAGCCGGTTACCAAAATTCACGAAAGAACAATCCAAGTTGCTAATTGGTTCATTTGATTTTCTTGGACTAAATTACTATGCTGGTTACTATGCAAGCGATGCACCTCAAAATAACTCTGTATACGCAAGCTACACAACAGATGCTGGCATTAATCTTTCATGTGAGTAAAATTCAGAATTTAATTCATGCATTTTAAGTTTATGGACTAATTAGATTCTGATATTCATATGTGTTGTGGCAGCTGAGCGTAACGGGGTCCCTATCGGTTCAAAGGTACACATCAAATTACTAGATTATACCTTTAGGATTTTGACCATTAATCGTTTTGCACTTACAAATGTGACTCTTAAAAATCTAAATATCTTCAAATTTGGGTGCAGGGTGCTTCGGAATGGCTAAATGTTTATCCGCAAGGAATTCAAGATCTTTTACTCTACACAAAGAAAAAGTATCACAATCCAGTCATTTACATTACTGAAAATGGTAATTATTTCCAGCCTTAAGTAATTGCATGATCAATGTTTCACATACCTTTGGTGTAACACACACAAGTAGTACAAAGTCTCTAAATTTAAAATGTATTATATTGTAGGTGTGGATGAGTTCAATGATCCGAAATTATCACTTGCCGAAGCCCTTAATGATACCCATAGAATTGACTACTACAATCGCCACCTTCATTATGTTCAAAGTTCTATTGAGTAAGTGTATTAACAAATTCATTTAGAATATATATATATATATATATATGTATGTATATGGTCTAGTTTTAGATTTTGAGTTATTGATTCATATTATTGACATAAATATATTTAATTTCTTTTAGCAATGGTGTCAAAGTGAAGGGATTCTTTCCATGGACGTTGCTAGACAACTTTGAATGGAGTTCGGGATATAGTGTTCGATTTGGTATTACCTATGTGGATTACAACGATAGGCTTAAAAGGCACCCAAAACTCTCGGCGCACTGGTTCAAAAGTTTCCTTAAGCCGTATTGAAAACTTCAGATCATATTCGTCATTCAATATTTGTATTTAATTCAATAATGTGAATTTTATATATGTACAATAATTTTAGAGATTCCAAATTTATGTACATACAAAATTTGAATTCCAAAGTTGTGTACATACAATAATTTCAATTTTATTCCTTTTATAAGATTAAATTTCCATTAAACCCTCGTGTAAAATTAAACATTTATTTTTAGTCCTTTTGATGATTGTCAACATACACATAATTATTAAACCCATTTGTTTGTAGTTCTTTGGCTGATTGTTCCTAATTTTCATCTCTATTTGTTTAAATTCCATTGTACTTTGACCATTATACCACAGTCAAAAAAAAAAAAAAAAAAAAAAATGAAATTTAGTGGATTGTTTACAGGCTACAGTACAGTCATGATGTATGGCTTGAGTCACGAGCGTGTATGCGCAAACTGATCACTAATCGGACTTGAGGCTCAACCCTAATGACCCAAACTCTATTTGTTAGAATCTCATAAAACATAATCCTAACAAAAAAATAATCAATCACATTGGAAATTATCTAATTATTTAGTCATGGTCAAATTGTAAACTTTAACATAGAGAAGTTTCTATTCTCTGTGTTTTTTTCTTTAGGGGGTAACCATGCTTAGGTGGGTTAGAGATCATCATAAAGGTTGCCCCTTTTTTTGGTCAATCTGGTAATATCATTAAACCAAGGCAAGGAACACGCTAGTTACAAAAGCACAAGTCTAAAAGACAAAGCAGCAATTAAAAACCAGAAGCCTAGACCAACAAAATTGAAATAAACTGCAGTCACGATGTGAAAGCAGGCAGAAGGCCACAATACTTCAGAGTATTAATCTTATAATTGACAAGACGCAAATATCTTAAGTGATTCGAGTCCACACAATGTTTCAATACATAATGGTAAGATGTGAAAGTGAGATGGAATATGAGAAGAGAAAAAGAGACAACAATATGAGAAGAAGAATTTTCAAAAATCTTTTGCAGACAATAGTGAATTTGTGCCTTAAACAAAGAGAAACAAAGAAGTCGAACACTTGGATTACTGCAGAGGCTCACAACAATTTATCTTCCTTTAACATTTAAAATTTCACATTAACAAAATAAATTTATTCTACACATGCATGTCAAAATTAAGAATATAGCCCTGATTCCATATAAAATTCTAGGAGATTAAAAAAATATTAAAAATAATTTTGAAAGGTAAGTTTCAAATTTGGAGGAAAGAACGCGAAGAAGTGATGAAATTGGTACTTAGGTGACGAGGGGTAAATTTAAATGCTATTCAGACAGACAAAGCAATATTCACACACTTTCAAACTTGACCAAAGATAATTATGTCTAGTCAACAACTAGTCATGAAAGCCATAACCAAGAACACACATACAGAGCATAACTATATGTACCTGCAAGCCTAGAAGATTACTAGTGATAACCTAGGCACTCAGAAGGACCCGTCAATCTAGGCATCCCCTGTGCTAGTAACTACTATGGTAAAAGTGTGTGTGAAAAAAAATCATAATCAAATAAACAGCATGGCAAATAATGATGACTAGTCAACCGCAAGAACCCAAACCCAGAAACGCATAACATCAAGCGATGACTATTCAACTATCAAGAACTCATAACCCAAAAATAACATATCTGTAAATAGAATGTTCACCCAGAAACCCCACCACTGGAAAAATGGGGGATCATCAACCGACCAAGAAATCCACTAAGAAAAGAAGATTCTTACAAAGACACAAGCAAGCTCAAGAAATCCTAGATCTATTTAGGAAGATGAGTTATACCTCCTTTGTGCAATCTTCTTCTCCAACTTAACAATACTAGCACTTAGTCCTTCATGGCAATGGCAGCTCCTTCTTCAGTTCTTTCATCCCATGGCACCAGCTAGCCAGCTCAAACTCGAACAGAAACCAAAATTTTCGATTCAAGGAGAAAATGACCAATTTCTTCAAGAAACCATACTCTTGAAGACACCAATCTGAATCTGACCTAGATGTATATGAGAATGTGTTTGTTCTAGCTAGATGCAGATTTCATATTTCAAAAGAAGTATTTGAAAAATCAATTTAGAAAACTCATAGATGAAAATTGTGGTTTTCTCTTGAGGAAGAAGAGAGAGCAAAAGGATGGAAGAAACCTTTTCAAAACCTTACCTCAAAAGTAACGGCTGCCAAATGAGGAATCATTTGGCTTTTACCCCAAAATTCCTAGATTAGAATAGTACACATGGCAGCTGAGAACATTCGTAGAATAAGACAAAAAAGTTTGGTAGGATTCAGCTGGAAACCAGTAAGCTAGAAAACTTACTGATGCAAAAGATAACTAGTCATACGAAAACAAGATGACTAGTCATAATCTTAAGAAATCTAATGAATTCAATGCACAAATTACCTTTGCCAATATGATTGATCCTCGATAAGATAGCAGCCAGACAAGAACACTTAGAGAAACTATTCTTAAACTAAACTTGAGCTTGGGTAATTACAATGTAGGTCCTACTACAATATTGTCAAAGGAAGCCAAAAGAAAAACTTAAAAAGCATAAACTGAACAAGTGATAATAATTTTAGATGTGCTTGCGTAAGTAGAAAAAGTCAAACAATTAGGGAAAATATTAAGTTCTGCTCATATATTTATTCTTCTTCAATATGGAGGTATTTATAAGAAGTACAATCCTAAATAAATAGGAAATAAACCCAAATTACAATAGAAAATAAATCTCAATTATAATAGGACTAGATAAACAGGGTAAGTCACTAAAATCCTAACATAGTAAGGAACCGAAAAAACCTAACAAGTAAGGGATCGCCAACACTCCCCCTCAAGTGTGGGCAAAGATATTTCGCATGCCAACTGACAGGTGAGTCATAGAACACCATACTCGACATTGACCAATCGAACAACTGTAGAGAAGGCCTTCTCATAACCCATGAGCGAAACAACTGACAAACCTAACAAATAGGGCACATAGAAGAACACATAAAAGCAAGCATAGAAAGGCCTTGTCATAAACCATGAGTGAAACAACTAACAAACCCTAACAAATAGGGTACATAGAAGAACACATAAAGCAGAGCATAGAAAACCTGTGAGCACGTTAGTAGGTAAGGCAAAACGCAGAAACCTTGTGAGCAGGCAGTAAGTAAGGTAGAACACAAAACCCTACGAGCACGACAGTAGATAAGGCAGAATACAGAAACTTTGTGACCACAACAGTAGGTAAGGTAGAACACAGAAACCCTGCGAGCACGGCAGTAGGTAAGTATAAAACTTATTCAACAAACTAGGTTCCACTTAACACATCATCCAACTTTTCACGGTAGCATCATCAATTTTCCACTTTCCAAATTGTGGATCCTAGGAATCGGGGGGCATCAGAGTCACGAGTTAAATAACCTAATTTTCCTTGTGAAGTAGCATAGAGTTCGATCATGGAAGCCCATATCACTTAGTTGGATCCATTCAATTTGAATAACAAGAGTAGGTTGGTGGATGATTCAGTATAAATCATCATAATAAGGGAGAGAAGCAATAGGTGAAGTAGAACCAGAAGCAAGTGAAGAAATAAAGGCATCAATATTCGACATGGTGATGAATGACTGGATGACGCCAAAGCGGCAGTAATAAGGTAGACGACGGCGGCGGGAAATAGGAAATGTTTAGGGCTAGGGTTTTTTATGTTATAACGACGAATTGAAACACAATAACAACATTGACAATGATAAGGGAATGAAAAAAGAGAATTCCTCCTAATTCAACGGAAACTTCTCTTCATTCCCCATTTCCCCCCTGAAGTGAAGGGGTTGTTAGAGCCAAGAAATAGGCAATACATTCATGGAAAACAGAAACATATCATTTTCACTCCCCCTCCCCCCTTTGAAGAGGAGAGGAGGAAAGCACTTAATTTGCAAGGAGAATGCAAGCACATTTCACTTAATGTCCATTAAATTCACACTTAATTTTGATGGTTGTTCCTATGTTGCTCATTCTTCACAATAATCCCAAAGTTTGTATACTGGGAAGCCACATTACCCTAGCTGATCTTTTGGCTCTATGTGCTTTCATGTGTGAAACCCCCACTACCCACTCCTTTGAAGCATCATCATTGATGTGAAGGAATTGAAGGATTTGATTGGACTCTATCCATGAATGTTTAGTGAGCTAATGTACAGTCGCTAAGTTGTTATCAAATACTCATACACTTGTATGGTTAGGATTGTATATCTTAACAACCAATGTTTTATCCTCAGATGACTTGCTCGAGGCATATATGTTCCAAGGGCAATGCTTGGTTCTACAAAGTTCCTTTAGCTTTAACCTCACATCTCTTTTATACCACATTTCGTGTCCATACTTCAGTGAGTAAGTTCTGAGTGCCTCTCTAAACACATGGAAATTTGCGAACATCATTCTTAGTTTTAAAATTAGATTATTGCTGCCAGTTTCAGGATTGTATTCTTTGAACCTTCTCCCATTATCTTCACCATCTGATGCACCCCTTAAAGTAACAATGTCGGAATCCACCATAAAATTGAGTAAAACTCATAGGTATTCGATTGATAATAAATTGAATTTTTCAGGATGCCCCAACCCATTCCTTTTTATGTAAGAGAAAACCCTAGACTTGCTTGGAAAGTTAATTAGAAAACAAAAAGAAAATAACAAAAGTTTCCCAAAATATTGCTAAGTAAAATCATATTAGGAAAAGAATATCATGATAGATATCTTATTCTAAAACTATAAAATAAAGCATTAAAGTAAATATAAATCTTGACTTAATCCATAATTGCTTTAGACTTTCTCAATCAATTAGAAAATCTCAACGATAAGCCTTCCTTCTTTTCCTAGGGCCATAATTGATGCTCAAACATGATTTTTCATATTTCAAAATTTTCTGTTTTTGAATTTTGTTCCTTTCCTAAATTTCCTCTGTAGGAAAAATCCTATAATTTTTCCTACAACAAGCCCCTTCACTTGTAAAAAAACTTGACCTCCAGTTCTCCTTAAAAAGAACCTAAGTAGACATAGAACTTGATGTGTATATAAGCTCTTCAATTTGTGGCATTTGAACTTGCTCATATAATTAATTCCATAAAAAAGATTAGAATATGCGAGTTGAGAATCAAACTCCTTGTATGAATTATTTTCCTCTCAAACTTCATATTTATCCATACCTTTAATATTAGAGGAATCAAATTGTTGTTCTTCATTTTTTGGGAAGTCTTCAACAACGGTAGGAGTTTCAATTGGCATAATCTCTTGTTTTTCTTTAATCTCTTCCTCCATCTTGTGGGTTACTATATCATCAATTTATTCAACATCCATCAAAGTTTCTTTTTGTTTGACATCTTCCTCCATCTTTTCTTGACTCACCATGATATTGGGCTGAGCAATCCTGTACCCATTCCTTAACAAATATATATCATACTCAAAATGAAAGAATTTTTTCACAAAAAGTCTCTTCATCCAAAGCCAAGAACTGATAGGATTACCTTATTTTTTTCCCGAATTTTCGCATCTGATCCCACCAAGAAGCGACATTGTCCTCTAAACGGGATGCAAGAATTTTCACCATCTACTCTTCTGGGATCATTATTGAATTAAATATTTCCTCTACATTTGCAACCAATTGGAGAGAGCCTTCAATGTAGTCAATCCCCATGAAGTATGGAACAACTGCAACATCAAATTCGTTGAGAGTGATTGGTTCCCCGTCTCCATAGGTCCTATCTTCTTCCTCTGGATGAGCCATTGGAGACACCTCGAGTCAGGCAAAACCTGGCTTTGATACCAACTGACGCATCGAGATATAAAGGGATAGAGAGATCGAACAATAACCCTAAAGTCATAATGTCGAAATCCACCAACAAATTGGAATCCACCAGAAAATTGAGTAAAACTCAAAGGTAATTTGATGGATAATAAACTGAATTTTTCAAGATGCCCCAACGCATTCCTTTTATACAAGAGAAAAGCCTAGATTTACTAAAGAAAGCTAATTAGAAAACAAAACGGAAATAACAAAAGTTTTCCAAAATATTCCTAAGTAAAATCATAACAGGAAAATAATATCCTGGTAGATAATTATTCTAAAAATATAAAATAAAACATTAAATTAAATATTCTTGAGAGAATCCATAATTGTTTCAAACTTCCTCAATCAATCAAAAAATCACAACGACATGCCTTCCTTCTTTTCCTAACGTCATTGATGCTCAAGCATGATTTTCTATATTTGAACCCCAATTTTCTAATTTTGAATTTTGTTCCATTTCAAAATTTCCTTCGTAGGAACAAGCCTATAATTTGTCCTACATGAATGCCGAACCTAACTCTACATTGACTACTTTACCAACCAAGAAAAGTCTCCTTCACTATAAAAAGAAACCCCAAACCCTAAAAGGTGACAGTTGAAACCCTATTTTTGAAAAGGTAACAGCTGAAACCCACACAAAAGGAAACCCATAAAAAAACACGTTCGAAACCGAAACCATGAAAAAACACTAAAGTACGGAACCCACACCCACATGTTTCAGAAGTTTGAAACTTACCATATTCTAGCGCGATATTTCCTCGAAACCGACACGATAACCCTAAATTCAGCATGATTCGCTTACCCTCTGCAATTGACATAATTCAAAGGCTTTTGTCATTTCAAAACTGTTTTGATTCAAAGGCTACGTGAAACGAAATCAGGGTCTGAGAATAATGTTTGGGGATTAGGGATTTGTTCAACATTCGGCATTAGGATTTAGAGTACACCATATTTCAACACCTGTCCCAAGAGTGGGTGTGAAAAATAAAATTATCCATGACATTTTAAAAAAAAATCACGTCAAAGCTGTCAAGTCATCACTTAACGAATCCTAAAATTTGGATACTAATATGTAGTTGACCTTTTCTTTTCTTTTTTTTAAGAATATATATATATATATATGTATATGGTCTAGTTTTAGATTTTGAGTTATTGATTCATATTATTGACATAAATATATTTAATTTCTTTTTAGCAATGGTGTCAAAGTGAAGGGATTCTTTCCATGGACGTTGCTGGACAACTTTGAATGGAGTTCGGGATACAGTGTTCGATTTGGTATTAATTACCTATGTAGATTACAACGATAGGCTTAAAAGGCACCCAAGACTCTCGGCGCATTGGTTCAAAAAGTTTCCTTAAGCAGTATTGAAAACTTTAGATCATATTCGTCATTCAATATTTGTATTTAATTCAATAATGTGAATTTTATATATGTACAATAATTTTAGAGATTCCAAATTTATGTACATACAAAATTTGAATTCCAAATTTGTGTACATACAATAATTTCAATTTTATTCCTTGTATAAGATTAAGTTTCCATTAAACCCTCATGTAAAATTAAACATTTATTTTTAGTCCTTTGATGATTGTCAACATACACATAATTATTAAACCCATTTGTTTGTAGTTCTTTGGCTGATTGTTCCTAATTTTCAAATTTTAATTCAAATTCCATTGACCATTATACCACAGTGTAAAGTAAAAAAAAAAAAAAAAAAAAAAAAAAAAAAAAAAAAAAAAAAAATTGAATAAATGTTGTGGATTGTTTAGAGGCTACAGTACAGTCATGATGTATGGCTTGAGTCACAAGCGCGTATGCGCAAACTGATCACTAATCAAACTTGAGGCTCAACCTTAATGACCCACAATGTCTATTTGTTAGAATCTCATAAAACATAATTGTTTGTGCAAATAATCTCGCGGAAGAATATTCGCTCCTAGATCCTTCAACCTTCGATCTTCCTTCTCTCTCTTCCTCGATTCCTGTAAAAAAGACTGGAGTAAATAGACCACACCCGGGGGGTGTTGGCCAAAGGCCCTCCGATGCCTAAGTTAGTTCGAGTGTTTGTAGGAAAACAATAGCTAAGCAAAGGGTACGGAGTTTATATATGGTGTGAACCGGGCAGCTGGAGCCGTATGTGATGGCCGGAGCCGTGTGGAGAAAATATGGAGAGTGGAGAGGGAGAGAGAGCTTCGGGTATTTTTCTCGGGTTTAGGAGTAGGTTTAGATGTGGGTTTTTCGAAGTACCTTGAATGATGAATGAAGTCGTCTATTTATAAGAGCCTCGGGGCTAGGGTTTCGTAGAGAATATGCTGAGTTTATTCTCTACCCAAATTCGTAAGGATCGAGTCGGACTTAGATAATATATGATTTAATGATATTATCTTCTCTTTATTGAAGATAATATCTGAATTAAATGATATTATCTCTTTTTATGAAGATAATATCTGAATTAATGATATTATCTTCTCTTTATTAGGATAATATCTAAATTAATGGTATTATCTTATTAAATAAAGATAATATCCGTTAATTAAGATATTTATCCCAATTAATTAATTGGCCAGATAAACTGGTTCAATTAATTAATTTAAGAGATAATCTTCTTTTCCACGTGGCGTGCCCTGATTGGAGACCAAAATATATGCTCCCACAAATGCCCCTCAGCTTCAGAATGGCGCTTGTGTGGCATGTAGGAGATCAAATTATTTTTTTCAAGCTCTCTAACTGTGTCTGGGCTTTGTTCTGTGAGTTGGACTCCTTTGGCATATCGGATTCCCGATTGGTGTAGGCTCCTGACTGTTGTTGGAGTTGGATTTCCAGTAGAAATGAGCTTGCGATCCCTCCTCGGCCCGGGTCCAACTTGTATAAATATAGGGCTTCTCTTTACTCTTTCTCACATCGCAAACTTAACTTCTCTACTTTCTGGTTTGAGAAAGATCTTGGAGAATTTGTACTGCTTGTTGAAGAGAGGAGTTGTCGTGCATCCCAAGGTAAGTCGAGCACATATATTTTTTTCTTCTTCTTCTCTTTTTCAAGGTGAGGACCAGCTGGGTGGGACCAGGCTGGTTGACGTCATGACTGGCAGTCAAAGGCCGATTGAAGCGGCGATGGCAGCTGGTTGCTGCTGAGTGAGTATCCAGAAGAAGTTGGTGGTCTGCCCTCTGCCCAGGATGTTGCGAGATGGAAGTAGAATGGTCTAGACTCTAATGACTTGCCAGCTGGACATGAGGAGTGTTCTGCTAGACCCCCCCTAAAAAAGAAAGGCCGACGTCAATTCGCATAGTGTCTTGTGAACTGCTTGAGTATTTCTGGGTTGTGGCATGTTTAGCCTACGTTTGGAGACGTGTAGATGAGAGTGGCCCGTTTGTCTTATGTCCGGAGACGTGTCGATGTGTGTGACCCATTTGGCCTACGTCCGGAGATGTGTCGATGATCGTGGCCCGTTCGGCCTATGTCCGGAGATGTGTCGATGAGAATGGTGGCAGACGTCATAGATCAGGCGTGTGGAGCTGCTGAGAGTGTGGCTGATCAGGTGGACGCTGAAGAGGCTGCAGATCAAGGATCTCCTGCTGGCGTTTCGGAGTAGACGAAGACTCCTTTATTTCTTTTCAACTTTTGTAGTCTGCTTTTTGTTTAGAATAATTGGTCTTGTTTAACAATCTTCTTTTTGTTTGAACTTGGCCGGTTGGTCACTTTGCTATGGAAATTTCAATCTATTTCTTCACTTCAACTTGCAAATTGATTTGTGAATTGCTTGAGTAACTAGCCTGTGTCTTGATTGCACATCTCCCTTTGGAGATTCATGAGTGCCAGGGTCCCCCTTGAAGGACTCTGGGTGGGTTCTGCATATCCCTTAGGATGGCTCTCCTTAGGAAGTGGGCGAGTGACAGGGCCTCCCTTAAGGGGCTCCAGGCGTGTTCTGCACACCCATTAGGATGCCTTGGTCGTCGCCCTGCATCTCCCGAAGGACGCTGCTTATGGGCAACTGTGTGACTATCCTGCCTCCCTTAGGAAACGGATAGGAACCTAGATACTTCCCGCAGAAGGCATGGAGACCTCCTTTTAAGAAATTCCTGGCACACCCTGCGTCTCCCTTAGGAAGTTTTTTACGAGCTGCGTCTCCCGAAGGATGCTTCTAGTCGTCGCCCTGCGTCTCCCTTAGGACGCTACTTATGGGCAACTGTATGACTATCCTGCCTCCCTTAGGAAACGGATAGGAACCTGGATACTTCTCGTAAGAGGCATGGAGACCTCATTTTAAGAAACTCCTAGCGCACCTTGCGTCTCCCTTAGGATGCTTTTTTAATGGACTGCGTCTCCAAACAGACGTTTTTAGTCATCGCCCTGCATCTTCCTTAGGACGCTCCTTATGGGCAACTGTATGACTATCTTGCCCCCCTTAGGGAACGGATAGGAACTCGGATACCTCCCTTAGGAAATTCCTAGCGCACCCTAAGTCTCCATTAGGATGCTTCTTTGCGGGCTACATCTCCCGAAGGACGCTTCTGGTCGTCGCCTTACATCTCCCTTAGGACGCTCCTTATAGGCGACTGTTTTGCGGTGACCTGACTGCCAATGAACTGTGAGTCGTTGTCGGTAACTAACAATTGTGGGCATCCAAACCAGCAGATGATGTTTCTCTAGATGAATCACTCCACATTGGTTTCTTTAATAGAGGATAGAGCTTCGGCCTCGATCCATTTAGTAAAGTAGTCGGTGGCGACGATCATCATTTCTTTCTTGGCGGGTGTCGGTGGCAAGGGACCCATTAAGTCGATGACCCATTACATAAATGGCCATGAACTGTTTTGCGGATGGTAGACTTCGGCAGGCAGGTTAAGGATTAGCTTGTATCACTGGCAGCGATCCCATTTCTTGACATATTCGGTAGAGTCATGGCGCATGGTAGGCCAGAAGTAGCCAATGTTTAGAGCCTTCTGGGCGAGTGATCTGCCCCCAGAGTGGTTTCCACACTCGCTATCTTGAAATTTGCATAAGGACCTCAAGTGTTTGAGGGTATTTTATGCAAGTGAGATGAGTGCCGGAGTATGATCTGCGAATGAGCTTGTCACCTTGCATGCAATATCTCGTAGCTTTCTGTTAGACCTTCATATCTTCGGACTTATCCGTTGACAGATTTCCATTCACTAAGTAGTCGATAATGGGGTCTTGCCAACTGGGGTTCTCATCAATCTGCATTGGGTCGATTGGCTCTATTTCTTCGATGCTTGGCCGGTCAAGGTATTCAACTAGGATGGAGCGTCTGGACTGGGTGTCCAGCGCTGATCCTAGGCTCGCCAACGCATTTGCATGAGTGTTCTCTGCTCGTGGAACTTGTTGGATGGTGAAAGTAGGGAATTCTTTCAAAAGTCCTTGGACTTTATCGAGGTACTGGACCATTCTTGGATGCTTTTCCATGTACTCGCCTGAGGCTTGATTCGTGATGAGCTGGGAGTCTGAGTAGATGGCCAATCTCTTGATCGGCAGTTCTTTCACTAGGCGCAGTCCTGCAAGCAATGCCTCATATTCTGCCTCATTGTTTGAAGCAGAAAAGCCTAGTGTGATAGCTTGTTCCAACAAGGTTCCGTCTAGGGTGATTATGACGACTCCTGCTCCTGCTCCTTTGTGATTTGCTGCTCCATCTACATGCAACTGCAACATGTCGTTAGGTAGGTTCGAATCGGTGGGGGAAGTGTCGTCTGCTTTTTTTTCTGTTTTTAGTGACCATCTTCTCTTTTTCGGATGTCGAAGTAAACTCTACAACAAAATCTACTAAAGCTTGGACTTTTATAGCAGTCTTCGGCCGGTAGAGGAGGTCGTATTGACTGAGTTCGATAGCCCATTTCATGAGTCACTGAGAAGCGTCGGGGCTGTGAATGATTGATCTCAAAGGAAATTCTGTTATGACAATAATCCGGTGTGCTTGATAGTAGTGCCTTAGTTTTCTCACAGAAACCACAAGCGAAAAAATGGGCTTCTCCATTTTCTGCATCGAGGAGAGCGTTTGAAGTGTAGAATACCAGATGTTGTGCCCCCAACTTTTCTCGGATGAGAGCTGAGCTGACAACTGAGTCGAACACCGCCAGGTAGACGAACAAGTCTTCGCATGGTATCGGTTTTTAGAGTAATTGAGGTGAAGTGAGGTAAGTTTTCAAGTTTTGAAAAGCTACTTCACACTCGTCATCCCACTTGTCTTTGTGTCCTTACTTCAAGACTTTGAAAAATGGCATGCACTTGTCAGTAGATCTTGAAAGGAATCGGTTGAGAGCTGCCGCCCTACCCGTTAGACTCTCTATCTCTTTTGTTGTGGTAGGTGACTTCATGTTGAGTATAGCCTTGATTTGATTTGGATGTGCCTCAATTCCTCTTTAGGTGACTAAGTATCCAAGGAATCGGCCGGACGAGACTCCAAATGTGCATTTATTCGGGTTCAACTTCATGTTGTATTTTCGGAGTAAGCTGACTGCCTCGGCAAGGTTCTCGATGTGGCCTGCTCGCTCGCAAGCTTTGACTAGCATGTCATCTCCGTAAACCATAGTCTTGCCGATTTGCTCCTTGAAAATTTTGTTCACCAGCCTTTGGTAGGTTGCTTCAGCGTTCTTCAGCCCAAAGGGCATGACTTTGTAGCAATATGTACCTCTTTCGATGATGAAGGAGGTCTTTGTCTTGTCGTCCTCATGCATCATGATTTGGTTGTAGCCGGAGTAAGAGTCCATGAAGCTTAGTAGTTGATTGCTGGAAGTTGAATCAACGAGCTAATTAATTCTTAGCAGTGGGAAGTTGTCTTTAAGGCATGCCTTGTTGAGGTCGGTGTAGTCGACGCACACTCTCCACATACCTTTATCTTTCTTGATTGCCATTCATTCTACATAGGAGACTTCTTCAATAAAACCGGCAGCTAGAAGCTTGTCGATCTCGGCTTCAATGATGGCAACCAGCTGGGGGGCGAAGTTGCGTCTCTTCTGCGCTACAGGCTTGATAGCTGGGTTGACGTCTATGCCAGGCATGTCGGATGGTGACCATGCAAATACGTCTTTGTTGTTCTGGAGGAAGGCTACAAGCTCTGCCTTTTCCTTCTGGCTTAGGTGCGAGCTGATCCGCGCTGTTCTCTCTGGCTTGTCAAGATCAAAGGGTACTAGCTCAACGTCCTCCAAGGTCTTCCATCCTTCTTCAGGAGAGACCTCCGGACGGATTCCCTCAACTTGGTCCTGATTCTTTGATTGCTATTGGGGAGTAGTTATTCCCTTTCCCTTCTAGTTTGCTCGGCCGTCAGGAACGGGATCTACTTTTTCCTTTGCTTATTCCACTCCCTTTAGATTTGCCCGATTCACAGGGAGGAACTGTGTTTGCTTGCCTTTCTTCAGCCTTTGAGCTAAGCATTTCCTCGCCATTGCCTGATCGCTGTTGATTTCACCGATACCGCCCCCAAGGATTGGGTAGTGAATCTTCTGATGTGTGGCGGAGGTGACAGCGTTGATCTTGCTGATCCATGGTCTGCCCAGAATGCCATTGTAAGGTGAGGCTTCATCAAAGACCATGAACGTTTGTGAGCTGATTACTGGTGGGGAATAGACGTCGAGATCTATTGTGCCCACGGTAACCGTTGTTGCGCCATTGAAGCCCGTCAGAGACTTGGCTGATTTATTGATCTTTGTCTCTAAACCCATCTATTAGATGACCGCCAATTGTAGGATGTTGGCTGCACTGCCCTCGTCTGCATAGATTCAGTCGACCATGGCTTGAGCAATTTGAATGCTGATGACAAAGGCGTCGTTATGTGGCACGTTGAGGCCGATCAGATCTTTCTTTTGGAAGCCGATTACAGGATCGTCTTCTGCTAGCGAAAGGTTGGTCGAGACTTGGGAGATCATAGTCGCCTGTTTGATCTTCCTTTTCTTTTCATTTCTGGTCAGCCCAGATTCCTTAGAGTCAGCTAGGATTGTGTTAATCCTTATGACCTTTTGAGGCGGCTCCTTGGCGATGTCACGATCTTCAATTCGCTGGATGGCTTGCTTCGCAATGAATTCCGTGCAGTGACCTTCTCTCACGAGTTCTTCAAGGTGTGCTTTCAAAGCAAAGCAGTTGTTCGTAGTGTGTACATGCGTCCCACGGAAGGCACAGTATTTGCTAGTATCCCTTTTGTCCGAATCTCCTTTCAAGGGTGGCGGTCTTCTTACCTAAGGTTTGTTTTTCACTTGGGCTAAGATTTGATGTATGGGGATGGTGAACTTGGTGTAGTTCTCTCCTGCCTTAACGTCCCCTTGTGGGTGTGACCTGAGCTTGTCCTTATTCTTATTGCTAAATCCATCGCTTCTTTGGCTTGCCCGTTTAGTCGACTGATCTTCCTGCTTTGTAGACTTCTTTGTGACAATTTAATTATCATCCCAAAGCGCGTAACGTTCCGCGGTCGCGTAGATCTCTGCTAGAGTTTGGCTGGGAGTGATAGTCAACTCGCGGTACAAGTCATGTTCAGCTGGAAGACCTTTCTTGAAGGCAGATGAGGCGATCCGGTCGTCACATCCTACAATGTTGGCATTTTCTGCTTTGAATCTCCTGATGTAATCTCAAAGGAATTCGTCGGACTTCTTGCTCATGTTGTACAGGTGGTCAGGGTTCTTCTTGATCGTCCGGTAAGAGGTGTACTCTCCTGGAAGTTGCTAATCGACTCGGATAGTAGGGTGTGGAACCAGTCTTGAGCTGCTCCTCGCAAGGTCATTGCAAACACCTTGCACATCAGTGCATCGTCGGCCTTGTGGAGGATCATGACACTTTTGAAGTGTTTTAGGTGGCTTTCGGGATCGGAATCCCCTTTGAAATGTGTGAACGAAGGCATTGAGAATCTCTTCGGGAGAGTGGCCTGCTCGATTTCAAGGGTGAAAGGAGTAGAGATCGCCTGGTCCATCTCCTTACGTAGTGCATTCTCGAGGTTCCCGCCAGTCTTCATGTCTTGAAGTCGGTCATTCACAAGCTTCTCAACGTCTTCCACACACATTACTGGTCGATCACGTTAGCGACCTTCGCGATTCGAGCGACACTGATTAACCTAATCGTTGGTCTACGAGGGTTGACCCTCTCGTCTGCGCTGCCTAGGAGGCGTGTTGGTGGACTGCTCTTGCGAGGGATTTTCTGTAGCTTGGCGACGAGAATTGGTTCTCCGAGAGCGGGCAGTGGAGTGCCTTTCTTCACAGTCCTCATTGTGAGGGTTGCCAGGTTGACCTCCCTGGGGGCCTAACCTTTCGTGAATATTTCTTTGCGAGCGGGCAGCGGAGCGCCTCTCTTCACGATCCTCATTGCGGTGATTGTCAGTTTGACCTCTCTGGGAGCCTAGCCCGCACGTTGCTTTGTGTGTGGCTTGCAGATGCTTGTGACATGCGGGCAAGCTAATCACATTGTTGTCCATCTCTTTATCTGCTTACTCCCGTTCAACCTGCTTGGTTCCCATGAAACTGCCTATCGGCGCGTTCGTCCATCCTTCTCTCTTCGCCCTGTTGTCTAAGGCCAAGTTTTTTAGCCAAATTTATTTGGTTGAGGAGCTGCCTCATCAAATTATTTTGGTCGTCCATTCTCTGAGTTAGCTAGTCAACTCTCATATTAAGGTCTACTTGACTTCATGGATCGGGAGGAGAGAAATGTGTAGAGCCCAATTGCACACGGGCTAGGGTTTCATTGGATGTGTACGTGGGCCCGTGCGTCGGGCGTGGAGGCAATGGAGGGAATGCTTGAAGTTGCTTTAAGATTGGGCCAAAGTCGCTGGTAGTAGTGAGCCCACCTTGATGAGAGGTTCCACCATGCTCGGCGACAGTGGCCGATGCGATGGTCTCAGTTGTGAGTTCGGTAGGTAGCACGGTGGTGAGAGGTGGCGGTGTCGCCATGTCGATCGCGAGATCATGGGTGGAGTGGCTTTGGGCCGTCACGGATTGAGCCATCGCGGCAGTTTTGCTCCTAAAGCGTTTGCTTCCAACCATGGTTGTTTGGAAGGATTCGATGGATTGGAAAATAGGAGGAACAAATTCCTTAAGCACGCATTGAGTATAACTCGTGCTCTCAATGAAAGCACCAAATGTTTGTGCAAGTAATCTCGCGGGAGAATATTTGCTTCTAGATCCTTCAACCTTCGATCTTCCTTCTCTCTCTTCCTCAATTCCTGTAAAAAAAGACTGGAGTAAATAGACCACACCCGAGAGGTGTTGGCCAAAGGTCCTCCAATGCTTAAGTTAGTTCGAGTGTTTGTAGGAAAACAATAGCTAAGCAAAGGGTACGGAATTTCATTAAAAAATATAGTTTTCCTCTTTCTGTAAAGCCCAATACAAAACATTTATATTATAAATAACATATAAACAAATTGAAAAGTTTTGAAGGTATAATGAAATTGAAGAAAACAAAATAATAGGTAAGTAAAAGGAAAATAAATAAAAAGTAAGAAAGTGAGTTTGGTACGGTGAAGCACGTCAAAGATGCTGTCCTAAAGCCTTTGTAGCCTCCTTACGTGCAGGTACTGACGGTCTACAAGACTCCAAGATACGACCGCTTGTACACAAACTCAAAATCCACTATGAGCACGTTCATAGACGGATATAGGTATCCAAGTCACATAACCATTGCCCAAAATAATAATATAAAGTAGTTAATATATATAAAAGTAGAAAACAAAAGAATTAGAATGTGTTTGTGATATTTTGATGGTGTATTGTGTCTCTTGTGTGTGTATCAATTGTGAAGGAGTGGCCTTTTATAGGCATCCGAAACATGTAACCTTCACCAACCATAAAAGTTCACCAACCAAAAAATTAAGGCATTCACTAACCATAAATAAAACTTGAATATTAAATATTTATAACCCCCACAATAAATAAAATAAAAAAGCCAAAATAATTAAATAAATAAAACGGTTAAATTTTTAAAACCTTTTAAAATTCCAACAATCCCCCACAAGGTTTTCAAAATTTTACCGTGACGAAAAAACAGTGAAAAATATATATAATATATACGGGCAATATAATACTATGTAATAGGTGTAGGTGCCTTCTGGGCTTGAACATTCACTTAGTGATGATAGTCTCCATTTGAGGAACCTGAGTGTACACAGTATTGAACTCGGCACCTTTGACCAAACTTCAACATATCCCACACATAGTATTAGTTGAGACTTGGATGCAGGGTAGCACTATTTATGGCAATGCGCTAATCTTGATTCTATTGAGAGTTACTAGAGAATAGCCCAATTCTCATAGTCGCGGCCTCACGACGTCTCTCACTTAGGTGAGTTCTCCAAGAGTACATGTGACCTGCACCCTGCAGGAGTTTGCCCACCTCGAAACTCATTCAGGGATAAATCCCTTCCTGACATCACATAAAATAGCACTTTTACCTTAGGGATGAGCAGAAGAATATCTCAAGGATATCTCTATAGTTTTATGAGTGCCATATGAGTCACGCAATATGGATTGTTTCTACCACATTGAACTTCCTTCATGGGATCTCCAATCACAGAAGTTGGGTTACCTCCCTAGGTGACTCCCTTATGGGCTTAAGCACATCCCCCTCGACATTTTGCATTAATAGCCTCCTCCACGGGGCATGCATATCAAGACTAGCCTTCACAAGGCATATATAATGTAGGTCATGTCTTTGTTTTTCATTTTAGCGCGCTTTAAACCTACATGTTATTAAAATATTTCCTACACAATCTTGCACACAAATAATTAGTGGATTTCACCTCAGTATAATTGGAAATTAAATACGCATTGGTATACAGTTAAGTATAACGGAAATACATCATACATTAAATCTTTTGATCAAGAGTACCTCTCAAGTCCATGAAACTTTGAATACACCTGCTACCACTTATGAACAACAATATAACAATTAATTCATTAAATAAATTTAACTATAAACACTAAGTATTTGAGGATACCCTTACTTCCTTTTGTGCACTCCAAATGGCTGAAATCATGATCACATATCCAAGTTGAAATTGTATCTTGTCGATTCTCAATATGAACCTATAAGACAATAAGAAGTCTCTGCCAAATTTTTATGCCAAAATCATCATTAGTTGCAAATATTTTCGTATCAAATTGAAGATAAATTAGTCTCATAATAAACTTGCATAATAAAACAAATTTCATACAGACACAATATGTTTGCCAATAAAATATAAAAAGTATTATGTCACTAAATGAATAGAATGAATCTTTCCCATGAGAGCATAAAGAAATTAAAAACACACAAAAAATTATGGGAAAGAGAGAAGGAAATCCTACATAAATGAATCTAATATTTTTCAGCAAAATTTCTTAATGTTAGTAACAAATGAAATTACAGTATTAAAGTTCCCATTTAGGAAAATTCCACTTCCACAAATTGGTCCACACTTTTTAAAATAAAAATATTAATAATTATCAAAACGCAAATAACGTAAGCATTTGAGTGCTAATTAAAATATAATAAATCTGGATAAAAGGAGATATGAAAACTTATAAAATAAATGTTTGTGCCTAATAAATCACGGTCATGAACTGATTGAAGGGACTTCCCTTCGGCCCTAGCGCCTACCGTTTCGTCAGGCATTTCGCCTTCCTAAGAGCAGAAGAAAAGCTGCAAAGGCAGAATCCCCTCGGCCTCGCGACTGCAGTTTTAAAAGCCGAGGCCGAAGGCCGTAAAAGACACGGTTTGAAAAGCTGTGGTTGAATCGCCACGTGGCCTCAGGACCCCACGCTCCATTTAATGAAGTAATGCCTTTGACTTCGCAGCAAAACCCACTAGTCACAAGAAACATTCAATGCACGAGGGAAGTGACTGAAGTCAGGATTTGGTGATGGGAATCAGGGTGGTTAGGCGCAGACATTCTCACAAGTAATCTTACGACTTAGGGTCAGGTCACCAACCACCAGACCAGGGCATTAAATGCGTTCCCACGACCAAGGGGGCAGAACCCACGATCAGGTTGGTGACCGAGATTTATGGGGGTCACACCACCATGCTTCTCAACCCCAAACCACCATGCTTCACTATCCCAAATGCCGATTTGACTACCCATTTGCCCCGGCCAGGCTCCAGCACGCAGGTCTTGTCAGTCTCGAATGTCCCTCCAGGACTCCTATAAATACTAAGCTCAGGACCACATTCAAATGGTTCAAACACCAAAACCAAAAGCCTTCCACGGAGCAAATTATATTTTCCTGTAATGCACCTTCAATACCTTTATTTGCTTTCTTAGGAGTAGTGGTAGACTGTAAGGAAAATCCATTCATCAATATATCATACGACCCTTGATTTTCAAGGCGCCGGAGCACCATCTCTGTTATCGCCTCACTCACCCCATATATCATACGACCGTCGCTCTCTGAGCAACGCGCCGGAGCACCGCCTAAAACCCACCACCAACACCATCACTAAACGACCTTGTAGCTCAGGCCGTGAACCTGACGGCCGAGATTCGTTCCTCACTCGGCCACGATCATTTGATTAGGAGTCGAACGCAAAACAGGCGCAACATTTAAACCATCTCCTACCCGAACCTCATCATCATCTCGACGCACAGTAAACCGTGCTGGCACGCCCGCGCATAACCGCACTGCATCCAAAAGAAGGATGTCACGTGTTGACGCACATCCCCTCGGCCCGGAGCACCAGGCCGCGAGATTCGCGACAGACAAACAATAAATGTACAAAATAACTTCAGTTTTAAAGAGGTAATCAAATCACTCAAAATCTGGAAAATTAAATTCAGCATAAAATAAGTATTTAGATTAATTTTGTGTTTGAAATACCCACAAAAATTCCAACAATTACCCACATAATTAAGGAAAAACTCAACCCCCACAAATTAAGGGAAATCTCAAAATATGTGAAGACTGTACCAAAATTTTATTTATTTATTTTTAAATTCATGAGATACGTACTCACAATCATCTTGATAGTCATTCTAAATATAACAGTGAAACCATCGAAAGCCTCAAAAGAGAAAAAAAAACAAAAAATGCCTCAAAAATTTAGGGTTTGAAAGCCTTACACCAAAACTCAAAATTAATGCCACTTACAGTGATATAATTTTTTATTTTTTTTTTTTTTTTTGGTGGGGGGGGGGGGGGGGGGGGGGGGGGGGGGCCCAAACAAACAAAACTAACTAACCAACACAAATCAACCTGGGCCTAGACACCCCTAACAAATCATCCATCAAAGAAGTCCCAATCCAACGTGGAGCCTCATCAAAAACGCAGATACCAAGATCTAAGTTATAACCTCCAAGCAGCCAGACGATCTGCAACACTGTTGTTCTCCCTAAAAATATGATGCAAGCTGCAATTCTCAAGCTGCTGCATTAATTGCCAACAACTAGAGACCAGAGATGCAAGAGGGTGCAAAGTAAGAGAATCATGCTGCTGAAGAAGCTGGATAGCAACAGCCGAATCCATCTCAACGATAAGGTTATTAAACCATTTCGCAACAGCCATCCTCAGACCAAAGAACAGACCCCATAATTCAGCCTTTAGAATCTGCCATTTACCCAAATTAACAGCAAACCCACTACACCAATCACCAGAAACATCACACAACACACCTCCAGCACCAATATGGCCAAAAGCAACTTTCCTAGAGCCATCAACATTTAGTTTAAAGACCCCAGCAGGAGGAGGTTCCCAAGCAAACCAAGCCTGAACCTTAGCACACTTGGTAGAAGAAACATTAGAAATTTTAAACCATTCCTTCACAGCAGCAGTAATAATTTGTATGGAGTCAAAAGCCAACTCTTCATCACCATGAAACACATAGTGATTCCTCCATTTCCATATATACCAACATGTGAAAACAAAGACCAAATTCCAAGGAATACCATCAGCCCAAACAATCTTCGACATCAAATTTACTCTAAGCCAAGGTTGAAAGTCCATAGTAAAAAATCTAGCACTTTGACTAGAATTGAGAAGAGCATTCCACACCTTCTTAGCCTTAACACAATCACGAAGAATATGGAGTATAGACTCCATAGGCCAATGACACGATCCACAAGAAGCATCCAAAGAAAGCTGTCTTCTAACTCTTTGCTCATTAGAAAGAATTTTTCCTTGAAAAACAAGCCAAAAGAAAATATGCAACTTGGGAGGAATCCTCAGCTTCCACAAAAACGTCCAAGCAACATCAGAGCAAGTAGAGCCCTCAAAAACCATATTATAAGCAGATTTTACAGAGAAAATCCCATTGGAGGAAAACTTCCAAATTTGAGCATCCTGTATCCCACTATTAAACCCCACAGGACAGCTAATAACTCTTTGGACCAACTCTTCAGGTAAAGCAGCCCTTAGTTTCTCCATATCCCACCAACCATCTCTATAAAAACTGGAAATAACAGAATCTGGGTCACAAATATGCACACCACTATCATTTTGGTTTAAAGGAGCATCAAAAACCCAATTATCCTTCCAAAACTTAACAGTACCACCATCCCCAATTCTCCATAACATACCCTTCCTTAAAAGATCAGCACCATGAAGCACACCTTTCCATGTAGAAGAACAATCCTGCCTAAAAATCACAGAATCATCAAGAATAGAATGGCGTTTAAGGTATTTAGCCTTATAAATCTCTGCCCACAAGCCTTCATCCTTAATATGCAACCTCCAACCAATCTTGGCTAACAAAGCTTGATTCATAGCACCAGTTTTTTTAAAACCCAAACCCCCTTTACTCTTAGGCCTACAAACAAGATCCCACTGACAAAGATGGACCCTGCTCCTTTTCTCACTCCCACCCCAAAAAAAATTTTGATTTAATTTATCAAGTGCATCACACACACTAGTAGGTAGTTTAGCAGTTTGCATTGCATAAACAGGCACAACCGAAGTAACAGATTGAATAAGGGTAGCTCTACCAGCTAGAGAAAGAAATTTACCCTTCCAGGCAACAAGTCTTTTATGCACTTTGTCAATTAAGCTACTATAAGTCCTTTTATCAATTCGAGAATGCAATAGAGGCATACCCAGGTACCTTCCAAGATCTTCAGTTAGAGGAGAGCCACAAATACAACTGATTTCCTTAGCAATTTCCTTACAGGTGTTAGGAGAACAAAATATAGCAGATTTATCAAAATTTACTGTTTGACCAGAGGCTTGACAAAAAACCTCCAAGCAATTCTTCAAAACTCTAGCTTGATTAGAGGTAGCTTCAGCAAACAAAACTAGGTCATCAGCAAAAAAGAGGTGAGAGACAGCAGGGCCAACTTGGGAGGACTTAACAGGTCTCCATTTACCCATTCGAACATCCTCAAAAATAATATAGGACAACTTTTCAATACACAACACAAACAAGTATGGAGACAAAGGGTCCCCTTGTCTAATACCACTCTTAGGCTGGAAAGACTCAGTGAGCTCTCCATTGATACATATTTGATACTTCACAGTAGAAACACAACTCATGATCAACTTAATTAGATTGAGAGGCAGACCTAACTCCACAAGCACATGCTCAATAAAATTCCAATTTAGGCGGTCATAAGCCTTAGAAAGATCAATTTTCCAAGCCATGAAACCTTTTTTATCCTTAGACAATTAAAACTTATGCATCAACTCTTAAGCAATAAGAATATTATCAATAATATGCCTACCAAGGACAAAACTAACCTGATTAGGGCTTATGAGATTAGGTAAGATAGTTCTGAGCCTGGCAACAATAACCTTGGATATCACTTTATACAAAGTAGAACACAGGCTGATAGGGCGAAACTACACCATTGACAAAGGACTTTCCACCTTAGGCACTAGAGTAATAAGAGTCATATTAAGCTTCTCAGGAATTGTACACTCATGGAAAGCCTTAAGCACTATCTGAAAGATATCTTCACCACAATGATTCCACTGGCTCTGATAAAAACATGCAGGAAAACCATCTATCCCAGGGGCTTTTAGCCCTCCAATATTAAACAGACTAGCTTTAACTTCCTCCAAAGCAATTGGTCTATTTAAAAGCCTCAAATCAGCCACATCTATGCCAGGAAACAAATTAGGAAAACCAATCTCAGAGTCCACCACATGATCATTAGAAAACAGGTCTGAAAAATAAGTCACAGCTAAAGCTTTAATTCCCATTGCCTCCTTAACCCAATCACCAGCAATATTCTTAAGTCTTTCAATCTTATTTCTCCTCCTTCTAATAATAGTTGTAAGATGGAAAAACTTTGTATTTCTATCACCCTTCTGCAACCAATTAACCCTGAATTTTTGCCTCCAAAAAACAGCTTCTTGTTCAAGAACATCATTAAACTCCTTAACTAACTCAGGTTCCAAATTACTAAGGAAACGATTTGGACCCATACACAAAGATTTTTGGATACCATCAATGCGAGCCAACAACCTATTCTTCCTTTGTCTCAGATGACCAAACACTTGAATATTCCATTGCTTCAAAGGAGTAATTAAAGCATAAGACTTATCTAGAGCAGATCCAATAACAGACCCCCAAGAAGCATAAAAAACATCCTGAAAATTCTCATGTTGGAGCCACATAGCTTCAAACCTGAAAGGTCTAGAAAGGGGGGAAGAAATAAAACAAGAAGCCAAGCAGATTTTGATGGGACTATGATCTGATTTAGTCCTCGGGAGATGTCTCACAATTGCATCAGCAAAAAACCTTCGCCAACTCAAATTACAAATAGCTCTGTCCAGCCTTTCAAAAACTTTTTTATTAGTCCAAGTGTATTTGGATCCATAAAAACCCAAATCTACCATATCATGGTTGTCAAACCAGGTTTTAAACCCTCTTAATCTGCATAAAGAAGCTTCTCCTAACTTATCTTCAAACCTCAACATCTCATTAAAGTCTCCAGCAATTAACCAAGGCATATTATGATTAACTCCAACAAAGGAAAGATAATCCCATAATTTATGTCGCTTAGCAATACAAGGATGAGCATACACTGCAGTAAACATCCAGGGAGTTTGACCAGGCCAACAGACACAAGCAGAAATAGATTGAGCTGAGGTACCAACAATATCAACTGTGACTTTACTAGCATTCCATAATAACCACAACCCACCAGAAAGACCATTAGCATCCACAATTTCATAATTGGAAAAACCCAAAGATTTAACCACATCAATAGCCTTCCCACCACTAATTCTAGGCTCACAAATGAACAGAATATCCATATGATGAGTACGACTCAAATTCATCACAGTAGTCTTAAACTTAGTGCACGCAGCACCTCGAGCATTCCAACTAATAATATTCATAAAAAATATGCTAAAAGATAAACAATCACTAAGGGTAAACCCTTTACTTAAGCATCAAAAGCCATACCTTCAACCGTGTTGAAGGTAGTACTAGTCAAATTTCCACCAGAAGTGCTAGTTTGGCCCTCAACCAAATCCATCTTGGCAACTTGCCCTAGTTGATCAATCCGTCTAGGCACAAGAACATTATCATCATCATACTTCAAAGCATCCTCATGAATATTAGTATCCTCATCATGAAATTCCGAATGTGTTGTTATATTTGGAGGTTGATGCCCAAAAATATAAACCCCTTTCTCTTGATGAATATGTTGACCATCACCCCAACTCTCCAAATGCTCAGTGACAGCACTAAGAGTAGAAGGCTTCCTACCACCAACAAACTGATTACGAGAATGTCGAGAAGCCCCCATTGTAAACTTATTAGAGGAGCCCGAATTCTTATCCATTACCTTACTATTAAAGACTTTCTGCACATTCTTATTGGAGATATCATTCAGAACTGGCCTAGAACCCGATTTAGCATGTTTAGACTTAGTCCAAACTTTCTTACCAATTTGCTCCACAGATTTAAAAATAGGGACACCCCTCGTCGGAACTTGGTTAACATTATCGGGCCCACTTATGTCAAAATCTTCACCAATCTCATTAAGAGCATTAAAACGAGACTCTTTGTTCCTTCCACCAGAACCTTGCCCAGGAACATCCTTATGAATAGTTTTTGGTTGCCTTCTAGATTGCACATTCATCCCCTCAGCCATCTTCACAGTTTCTGTAACCCCAACAGAGTCAGGATTCATAGGTCCCACTCCTGCACCTTGAGCTTTCCCAGCCTCATCGGACAAATTCACAGATTTCAGAGTACAACTCTCCCTTTTATGACCATAACACCCACATAGATATCAAATATCAGGTAATCCCTCATACTCAATATTGTACCAGTTCTGATTTATTTGCACAAAGGCATCAAGGGGTTTAGTTAGATCCAACTCCACACATAAACGAGCAAACTTACCCCTATTTTGCGAAGTAGTCAACGAATCAATTTTCAGCAATTTACCAAGAAGGTTGCCAATCCTCTTAAGAGACCAAACATCAAAACATTCAAGCTGCATGGCAGATACTCGAATCCAAGCAACCATTCTTGTGATGTGTGTAGTAGAAGGGCAGAAACCAGGCCGCCATTGTTGTATGGTTAAGTATTGCCCCGCAATCATCCAAGGCCCTCCAGTCAACACAAAATTTAAGTCCTCTTCCAGATCAAATCTCACAACAAAATAATCATTCACCAAGTCAATAAGCTTCCACCCTCCCACCAAACTCCATTTCTGAGCTAAGCGATCATGAAGATAGTTATAAGTATGAGAGCGACCAAGGAGCTTAACGATCAAAGCATTTTTCCAAGGTTCACAAAATCGAGCCATAGCACGATCAGAGAACTGTATACTCGGCCCACGCTCACCACGAGAAATGAACACATCATCCTCATCATTCAAACCCTCATAATCAGTATCCAAGCAGTTAATATCAATTCCCACATTTTTTGTCATATTAACTTTATTCATCAATTTATCACGACAGCTATGAATACCAGGTAAGAAATTAGGCATCATATTACCATTAGATTCATTCACCAGATCAGCCGTTGGCCTAGAAATATGCTCAGACTCTGGCATCAGATCCATCTTAGTTGCTTGCATCAACCCCTGCATCGAAATGGGATTGGAACCCAACTCCACATCGTACTCAGAATCGCAATCCGCAGCAGCCCGAACCCTCTTCGTCACACGAGAAAGCTTGGGAAAGACACCAGGGGATCCTCCTCCATGGGCAATTGAAATTCAGGGAGACGCACACTTAGAAACAATAGATCGGCGGCTGGAAACCACCGCAATGGCAGTTCCCAGTAAGAAGAGTCGCGAAGGTTCCGTACCACTCGGTGCTCTCACTTTGGAGAGAAATATACAAGACTTGTGTCTTTAATTCTTCCCAATTCTTTTTGCATAGTTGATATAATTTATTATTTCATTTCAGTTTTCTCAAGAGGATTTCACAATGTACACTTCATGGCAATTTACTCAATGTGGCAGTTGTCAAGACTTTATAATCAAAAGAACATTAGTTCACTCAATATATATATATATATATATATTTGTATCAAGATTAACTAAAGTAACTAATATGAAGGATTGCACAATCGAAATATATAGGCGTTGGTAACTTTAAAATGAATCCAAGGCATTAAAACAAAGAAGTAATTAAATTGCATAAATGTTCAGAACATTAAAGGCAATAATCACCTAACAATATCAACAATTTTACTGCCAAAATTAAAAGCTTTAAACGTCAAGAAATTAACATTAAAGTTTTGAAATTAAACCTGCATAATAAAAGGTCTCGTAATTGAATGTGCAATGCAAAAGCTTCCAAAAGAAGTTAGTAGCAATTAACTAATTTTGTAACCAAAAGGAGCTAACGTCCAAAACCACTAAATTCAAATTATATTTTCCGTTACAAACAAAACGAATCAATCAAAATAAAATAATAACTGCATGCTTACAATTTCAAGTTTGATATCACATAAAGCTAGTCTAACGGCTGGTACTCTAATGCCAATTCAATGTCATCTTAATAAGCATAATAAATATAATAGTAAAACCACTAAATACATAAAATAAAATAAAACTGATATTATATATATATATATATATTAATAACACGGTAAAATATTAATGAATACTTTGATTGCTTCAGCAAAAGATTTGTAATAAAATCTTCACTCACTCTTGCACTCCTTTTAAGAAACTTTTTTGAACCATTAGATTAATATACAATGGTGGGTGACCACAATCTCTTGGACTCCTGTGATCCAAGAGATCGAGACTGTATATATATATATATATATATATATATACACTTGCTTTGAAATTTCAATTAAAAAAAATAGACCAAAGATTTTGAAACATTTCAATCATTCAACATTGGATGTTTCACTGTAAATTGATTAATGAGTAATAATTAAGTAATCGGTAATGAAACAATACAAGCTATTTGAAACAAAAAGTAACTTAGAAAAACATAGCTCACTTCAATATATATATATTTTTCCATTATTTCAATGGTCATTAATTAGCTCTTGAATGCTATTAACATTATTAAGATTCTGAAATGCATTTTAAAAACAATTGTGCTGTAGAAAACGGACACACCACACAAAGTAATAAAACGTTGATGCTTTAATAATAATACCACATAAATTAGTCTGTAGGTTTTTATTTTCAAACACTAGCAGTAATTTCCCAAACGTTAGCAACAAATTATAAACATATAAATGTATCAACAATATTTAAAGCAGTTGAAATTGTATAGACAACATGGAAGCTCCAAACTGCATCAACCCAAAATAAATCGTAATTTTCATTTTGAAAATCCAATACAAATGCAAAAGCTTCGGTCAAAGAGTGAAAAGATATTAAAGCTAGCAATACGGGAAGAAAACAACTTTAACTTACAAAGGCTTTAGATTGTTATTAAAAAATATAGTTTTCCTCTTTCCGTAAAGCCAAATACAAAAATTTATATTATAAATAACATATAAACAAATTGGAAAGTTTTGAAGGTATAATGAAATTGAAGAAAACAAAATAATAGGTAAGTAAAAGGAAAATAAATAGAAAGTAAGAAAGTGAGTTTGGTACGGTGAAGCACGTCAAAGACGCTGTCCTAAAGCCTTTGTAGCCTCCTTATGTGCAGGTAGGGACGGTCTACAAGACTCCAAGATACAATCCCTTGTACACAAACTCAAAATCCACTATGAGCACGTTCATAGACGGATATAGGTATACAAGTCACATAACCATTGCCCAAAATAATAATATAAAGTAGTTAATATATATAAAAGTAGAAAACGAAAGAATTAGAATGTGTATGTGATATTCTGATGGTGTATTGTGTGTCTTGTGTGTGTATCAAATGTGAAGGAGGAGTGACCTTTTATAGGCATCCGAAACATGTAACCTTCACCAACCATAAAAGTTCACCAACCAAAAAATTAAGGCATTCACCAACTAGAAATAAAGCCTGAATATTAAATATTTATAACCCCCACAATAAATAAAATAAAAAAGCCAAAATAATTAAATAAATAAAACGGTTAAATTTTTAAAACCTTTTAAAATTCCAACAATAATCATATAATTAATTCCATAAACAAAATTAGAATATGCGAGTTGGGAATCAAACTCCTTGTATGAATTATTTTCCTCTCCAACTTCATATTTATCCATACCTTTAATATCAGAGGAATCCAATTGTTGTTCTTCATCTTTTGGGAAATCTTCAACAACAATAGGAGTTTCAATTGGCATAATCTCTTGTTTTTCTTTAATCTCTTCATCCATCTTGTGGGTTACTATGTCATCAATTAATTCAACATCCATCAAAGTTTCTTTTTCTTTGACATCTTCCTCCATCTTTTCTTGACTCGCCATGATATTGGGTAGAGCAATCTTGTAACCATTCCTTAACAAATATATATCATACTCAAAATGAAAGAATTTTTTCACAAAAAGTCTCTTCATCCAATGCCAAGAACTGATAGGATTACCTTTTTTTTTCTCGGTTTTCGCATCTGATCCCACCAAGAAGCGATATTGTCTTCTAAATTGGACACAACAATTTTCACTATCTACTCTTCTGGGATCATTATTGAATTAAATATTTCCTCTACATCTGCAACCCATTGGAGAAAGCCTTCAGTGCAGTCAATCCCCATGAAGTATGGAACAACTGCAACATCAAATTCATTAAGAGTGATTGGTTCCCCATCTTCATAGGTCCTATCTTCTTCCTCTATACGAGCCATTGGAGACACCTTGAGTCATGCAAAACCTAGATCTGATACCAACTGACGCATCGAGATATAAAGAGATAGGGAGATCGAACGATAACCATAAAGTCATAATGTCAAAATCCACCAACAAATTGGAATCCACCAGAAAATTGAGTAAAACTCAAAAGTATTTGATTGGTAATAAACTGAATTTTTCAAGATGCCCCAACGCATTCCTTTTATACAAGAGAAAAGCCTAGATTTACTAGGAAAGTTAATTAGAAAACCAAAAGTAAATAACAAAAGTTTCCCAAAATATTCCTAAGTAAAATCATATTAGGAAATAATATCCTTGTAGATAAATTATTCTAAAAATATAAAATAAAACATTAAATTAAATATAGAGAATCTATAATTGCTTCAAACTTTCTCAATCAATCAGAAAATCCCAACGATATGCCTTCCTTCTTTTTCTAACGTCATATTGATGCTCAAGCATGATTTTCTGTATTTGAACCCCAATTTTCTGATTTTGAATTTTGTTCCTTTTCTAAATTTCCCTCGTAGGAACAAGCCTATAATTTGTCCTACATGAATGCCGAACCTAACTTTCTACGTTGACTACTTTACCAACCAAGCAAAGTCTCCTTCATTATAAAAAGAAACCCCAAACCCTAAAAGGTAACAGTTGAAACCCTATTTTTGAAAAGGTAACAGCTAAAACCCACAGAAAAGGAAACCCATAAAAAACACTAATGTTCGAAACCGAAACAAAAAAAAAACACTAAAGTACGAAACCCACACCCACATGTTTCAGAAGTTTGAAACTTACCATATTCTGGGGCGATATTTCCTCGAAGCCGACACGATAACCCTAAGGGCATGTTTACGTATCAGTAATGGGTATGGAAAGGAATCAGAGAATTCAGGAATCGGAGAACTACTGAATCGGTATGGGAAGAATCATTCCCATTACGCTGTTTACTAAACATACGGAATTAGTTAAGGAATGGGGTTGATTCCCATTGTTATTGTTTACTAATTTTCATGAATCAGAATCCAAATTAATTTGATTACTAAAATGCCCTACACATTTTCACTACAACACATATATAATTCTCAATAATGCGGTGTAAACATGATTTGCACAAGTGAAGTAAGGGGAAGCAGCAGCAGAGCCTCGGTAAAGACCAGGCCAAGCTTTGAGGATTCGAGACATTGGAGAGGAGATGAACGTAAAGAAGAAGGAAAAGAACGACAGCATATGTAGTATAAATAAAGAGTGCCTAAGTGAAAGTGATGGATATATTTCTACATGTGAGTTCGTGTCATTGTGTTGATGTCTGTGAGTGTCAAGTGTCATCCATGGATCGTAATTTTGCTAATTTGTGTTTTGGGTTTTTGATGCTTTTCCTAGTTCCTGTTTGGAATTGCATTTGCATGTGTTGCTTTTCTGTTTTTTGTTTTCAGTTCTCTCATTTATCTCAGTTCTCTATTCACAATAAATATGCAAAGAACAGACCAAACTATTGGAAAGGGGGTTTTGAATTTATCAGTAAAAGGGAATCCGTTATCAAAGAAATCTTCATACGAAAAAATAAACTCCAATAAACAAATATCTTTCACTTACATAACTAGTAAACAATCAAATAATAATAACTTGCATAATCTTCATACGATTAAATACATAATAGTTATACTACCAAAAGAAGAGATATATAATGAACCTAGTAAGTCATTTGCCCATTACTCATCAATAACAATCACTGTAAGCCATGCTCCATAAGATTAAATACATAATCTTTTTTTTCTTCATCGGTCATGGTAAAGAAGACCCTCAGCAAATCGTGCTCTTTGGCTAAAATATTGGTGATACGAAATACTTGCAAAGGAGATAGGAATTCTATTTTCCTCAATTCACCACCAAGTTTAGCTTGCATATCAGCAAGATCCTTCTCTGTTGAAAGAACATTAACCAAGCCTGCAAGCTGAGGTGCCATTCCTGCTACAGCTTCAGCCATAAGTCCAAATTTGTTAGACATTTCATTCAAAGCATTTACCTTCCTACGAGGATTACTTGGACCACTTGCTACATCTTGTGCGGGTCTCTTCTGTTGGGCACGTTGTTGGGCACTTGAGGGTTGGGGATTTGGTTGTGTAAAAGTTGTCTCATCATCTTCTAAATCCTCAACATCATCAAATTGAGATCCCTCATATTCTGAACCCCCATATTGTGACCCACCATCAGGATGTGAAAACATCTCCTCAATAAAATCATCACCCACACTTCTATTCTGATGAACACTTGCATCATCTCGCCTAACGTCTTCTTCATCATCATCAGCATTTCTAGCATTTGTTCCAATAGCACGATCTTTTCCAAATATTTCTCCAAGTGTATAGTAATGTGGAAACGACTTGCCATACAAACCACTTGCATCCTTTTTGTTCTACAATTACAATATATATATATATATATATATCTGCATTAGTATTCTTAAATAAATATTAAAGACATAGCATAACATATGTATTTTTTTCATTTGATATGCACATAATAGGATATGCTTAGATTTACCTTCGCCCATGCATCAAATACACTTTTCTCACATACCAACATCATCTCCTCTTCATTCCACCCAAAACCACTTTGAGATAATGCATCAGCTAAAGCACCATATTTTCCCTTCAAAGTCTTCACCCTTGATTCAATATGGGGTGATGCCTTCAACCCAGAATTCGGAAGTTTGACTTCTAGCATAGTTTCTAATTTATTCAAGTATCCATTTTTAAAGCCTGAGTCACCTCGCCAATTGGTATTCTGATGGAGTTCCATCAAGCATTCCATCAATGTGTTATCCTCCTTAGTTGTCCAATAGCGCTTATTTTGTCCCCTTCCTCCCCTTACTTTTCCACTTGAAGTAGCAGTAGAACTCATGACGATAAATGATATACTACAAAAATAAGAGAAAACAGGAATTATAGTAAAGTAGTAAGGGTATTTTTTATTTTAGGGTTTGAGTTGTTTTGGAATTATAGTAAAGTAGTAAGGGTATTTTTGGAAGTTAATAAGAGAAAACAGGAATGGGAATCGTATCGACTACTCCCCCCTAGTTGATCTGATACCCAGTTTTGAGGGAATGTGATTACAGATTTTGAGGTGGGGCCCACTTATTTTTTCATTCCTGATTGCAAGTAAACGCAGGGGAAATCAGGAATGGAAATCATTCCCTTTCCTCCCATACCCATTACTGATACGTAAACATGCCCTAAATTCAGCAAGATTCGCTTACCCTCTCTGCAATTGACATAATTCGAAGGCTTTTGGCAATTCGAAATTGTTTTGATTCGAAGGCTGTGTGAAAAGAAATCTTTGTCTGATAATAACGTTCGGGGGTTAGGGATTTGTTTAACATTCGGCATTAGGGTTTGGTAGTACACCATATTTCAACACTTGTCCCAAGAATGGGATTAAAAGAATATCCACCCGACACATTTATAATATAAAAAAAAAAAAAAAAAAAAAAAAAAAAAACAAGTCACGAATCTGTCAAGTCATCACTTAACGACCCCTAAATTTGGGTACTAATACATAGTTAACCGTTCTTTCTTGTTTTTTTTACTGTTTTTATGTATCATCTAGCGTAGCTCGTAATTAGAAGCACATCTAACGACATAGCAGGTACTTGTGACCTTTGTTGAACGAGCAAAGGTTATTAATTAGAATGGTAATATGTAGGTAGAAGCCTGCATAGAGACGTGCACACCTAGCCTTTTATATTATTATTTTTTTGTCCGAACTATCTTCTTCAATAAGCAGTTCAAATAAACTATACAACTAAAAATATAAAATTCCAGGAGATAACAACAACAACAAAAAATTGAATTCAAAAAGTAAGTTCTTGAAATTTGGAGGAAAGAAGAGCTAGCGTGAAGAATTGATGATAATTTTCAGATGCCAGTGCTTGAACGAGTCTATATAGCTAGCTAGCGTACATGGAAAACTCATCTTTACATAAAGAAGTAGCATTTCATTCATGCCCTTTTTTTTTTGCTACCCTTTTGACGTTTTCAAGAGATAATTTGCTGTACATTCTTTTTTGAGAATTCTTGTACACTGAATCAGCAATTATCACGTGAAAAATTATAAGGACCTCAAGATCGTTCCCAATCCAAATATAAGGACCAACAACCGAGCCCATTGGTGTAGAGAAACTCGCTAAATCTCCGATGAAATAGCCCGATTACTGATTTTCCAATAAAATACTATATCGCTTTCCCTCCAAACCAAAAACAAAAAAACAAAAACAAAAAGTCATGTTTGTTGTTTCCATCACAAGGCAATAGAGTTTTTTTTTTTTTTTTTTTTTTTTTTTTTTTTTTTTTTAAGGGAACCTCGACGTACATACAGTACGAGGAAAACTTTATTAATGAACCAGAAAATTACAGGACCAATTTATAGAATCACAAAACAGGGCATCCTGAATAACATGAAGGGGCTCCTCGAACGAACTAAAACAATCCTCTTTAGAGCGAATGTAATTTAATTTATCCTCATATTTATCGTCAAAGTTATGAATTCAACATAAAATTCTCATAGCAATTTTCTTTTCTTTCAAGATTACCTCAAGATAGTTTCAAATAAGATAAATATCTTGCTTACCTTTTCTTTCAGTGATTTTTCTTCCCAGATTATAAGATTTCCATCAAGGCGTTTTTGTCCTTTTCCCGTTTTTTCGCTGACGTTTTTTCTTCTTTCTATTTTCCTCTTTTTACCATCCGTTACGTGATAAAGATTCTCCTTAAATACATGGAAAAGAAAAATGGAAACCCTTATTGGGAAAGAAAATTTGAAAATTAATCTTTGAGAAAGACAGGAATTGAACTTTCTTTTGAAAACTTCTTTGTGTAGATTTCTTGAAGGCCAACGACTTCCTCCAAGAAGCTGAAGGTTTGTATATGATCAAGCCTGTAATGTTTGTTTAGATGAGTCTTTCAAATAAGCTTATTTGAGGGAGATTCCTGTAGATCTCACTCTGCATTGTACCAATTATTTGACTGTCAAATTTTCATGTCTTAATTCGACTGTAGATCTCACTCTGCATTGTACCAATTAAATTTCTTGAACTATCGAACTGTTTGTTTGACAAAACTGTGTTCGTCGATTGATTTCCTCATAATTAGACGTTTTAATATAATAGTTTACGATTTGCCCTCGTGTACGCAAGCAGGGGATCCTTCCAGGAAGGTTACTCTGTGCATGTACGACTTGGGCTCCTATTAGAGCTCTTTATTTATATTTGTTTTTGTTTTATCCTTATCTATAGAAAATTTATGTTGGATCTGGGCTCCTGTTTCTTCTTTTTTTTAAATTTTATCAATATCTAGAGAAAATTTCTCTTGGACTTCGACTCCTATAAATTTTTTTTTCAAAAACATTATTTTTATTTTAATATTGACTATTGTTTTACCTATTTTTCCTTTCTGAATTTTTTTAATAAGAATAATTTTGTGTTATTTGAAAATTTAACCACCAAGGCATTTTGCTTTAGGACACTGATTCTCTCCTTCATTCCTACTTCATGCAAATCATAATTTGATACATATGCTAAAATAATTCATGAAAACCACAAAAAGAAAATCTCTACACACATATCAAATTGTGATTGACAAGAAAGTAGGAGTTCTTACTCCAGGGAAGGTGGCAAGTATTTTCCTTTGCTTTATATGTACAGATAAGAGTTTTTTTAATAAATTTTTTACCGAATGGAATTTTTGCCTGTATTAACATGCCTGCAGTGGTGTGTTAACAAACGCTTTGTCGTAGTTGGTTAATATCATCCCTTTGATATGTTAGAGATACATACGGTTTATGTATAATATTGTCACTAATTTTTTTTTTTTCACTGTCACTAATTTTTTTGTGTGGTATATGTCCGTTTTTTAGGTACAATTGAGCTAGAGGAAGTGAAACAATGAATCAACCCAAAGTAAGTGCCTAAAGCTTCAGTACATAGTGTTTCAATGTTCGAAAGCCCCACCATTCTAGATGGCATTCGGAGGTAGAATTAAGAATCACATATTATGCACAAAAAATTTAACAATCTATAAATTAACATTGTCAACAAATCAAGTGTCTGTCAAATTCTTTTCATAATTTGACCCATTTGGTCAGGAGACCTGATCAGACTTAGCGGCTACTTACACCATTGCGTTTTTCATACTTCATGAAATGTGTTTACAAAAAATTAATTTAATTGCTGACTATTTCTCATGGGCAGAATTGCTTACCATTTCTCATGTGCAGAACGTACTTCCTCTTCTATATAAGGGCCATGCAAAATGCCGGCCAGAGCAACCTTATACTTATCAAGATTGCCAACAAAACAAAACAGGAGTTATGGCAAGGCAATTAGGATCTTTTCTCTTAGGCGTGCTGCTACTAACTGGCTTTGCATTGACAGATAGCAAAGCTGATATCGGAGCTACACCCACTAATTATGACACTGCTTCTCTCAATAGGAGCAGTTTTCCAGAGGGGTTCATATTTGGTGTAGGTTCTGCAGCTTACCAAGTAAGTCCTTCTGGCCCTTAATTTACCCTTCAATGCATGATTTGTGTTTTGGTTTTCTTTCAAATTCAGACCGTGGATCAATGCAAGAATATTTACATCTTCATTGTGTTCTCTTGTGTGTGTATATTTCAGTATGAAGGTGCTGCAAAAGAGTATGGTAGAGGACCAAGCATATGGGATATCTACACCCACAAATATCCTGGTTTGTCCAATCAAATCATCAATTAGATCAAATTCTATGATTTCAGTGAACTCTATGCTCTAAATGAGATTTTTTGTGATTAATTGCAGAAAGGATTACTAATAGAAGCAATGGAGATATCGCTGTGGATCAATATCACCGTTATAAGGTACACCAATCACATAATTTTATTCTCAAGACCATTTTTTTTTAGAAGAGCCCAATGTGGACATACGAAATTTTGAAGCACGAAAAAAACACATGACATTGAATATGACATCCTTAATTTTTAGCCTTTTTCTTTCTTTCCTTATGACTTGTTTTATTTATTGTTACGTATTGTAGGAAGATGTGGGGATTATGAAGAATATGGGGTGGGATGCGTATAGGTTCTCTATTTCATGGTCCAGATTGTTACCAAGTAAGTTCACCTGCATCCTCACATTTGATTTGTGACCAATCTTCAATATTTCTGCCTTCATTGTTTTAACTTAAATAATGTGTTCCTGTTGTCTATTGTACATTATAAACAAAAAATTTGTTTTCAATTAAAAGATTTAATTAAAATAATTGAAACATATATTCCAACTTTTTTTAACTTTAATTTATGTATAAAGATTCACTTATTTTTTGTATTTTCTGATTTTGTTTTAATTATTAGATGGAAAGTTAAGTGGAGGCGTGAATAAGGAAGGAATCAACTACTACAACAATCTCATCAATGAGCTCCTACGCAATGGTGAGTCATCCCACCTTCCATGATCAATCATCAATACAATAACAATTACATGCACTCATAATCGTAACATTTTAATTCGCTATTTATAGGTTTGACGCCATTTGTGACACTCTTCCATTGGGATCTTCCCCAAACTTTAGAAGAAGAATACGGTGGTTTTTTAAGCCCTCGTATTATGTAAGTGAATAAATTTTATCCTTTGAATAATATTGATAATTTATTAAATAAATAGAATTATAACATATACATTTTCAATTGTGTATGTACAGCCATCATTTTCAAGACTATGTAGAACTTTGTTACAAGGAATTCGGTGATAGAGTAAAGCATTGGACCACGTTGAATGAACCATATACCTTTAGTAACTATGGTTATGGAATCGGGTTATTTGCACCTGGACGATGCTCCGCTTGGCAGCAGCTAAACTGCACCGGCGGAGATTCATCTACTGAACCATACTTGGTAACACACCACCTACTCCTTGCTCATGTAACTGCGGTAAAATTGTACAAGAATAAATATCAGGTACAATTAATTAGTTATTGTTTTGTCATAATATTGGATTCTAATTGGCAACACTAGAGCGACTACTTTAAATTTTTGTGATTCTAAATCAACCAAACTTAATGTTCTTGTGTAGGCATCTCAAAAAGGAGTGATAGGGATAACACTAGTGTCACATTGGTTTGTACCCCTGTCTGAAGAAGCGAAGAATAAAAATGCTGCATTACGAGCTTTGGATTTTATGCTTGGATGGCAAGTGCATATTAATTTACTTATGAATATAATATTTACTACTTACTAGCCAACAGTACATTAGAAACTATCAAGTTAATATTTGAAATTTTCACGTTCTTGTAGGTTTGCGGAGCCATTGACAAGTGGTGACTATCCACAAAGCATGCGATCTTTTGTTGGAAGTCGATTACCAAAATTCACAGAACAACAATCCAAGTTGTTGATTGGGTCATTTGATTTTCTTGGACTAAATTATTATGCTGGTTACTATGCAAGTGATGCACCTCAAAATAACTCTGTATATGCAAGCTACGTAACAGATGCTCGAGTTAATCTTTCATGTGAGTACAAATTAAGAACTTACTTCAAGCAATTAAATTTCATATACTAATTAGATTTTGAAATTCATGTGTTGTGGCAGCTGAGCGTCACGGGGTCCCTATTGGTCCAAAGGTACACATCAAAGCACTAAATTAATTGCTTATAATTTGGACGACTGATTGTTTTCCACATACAAATGTAAATCCTAACAATCTCATCAATATCTTCAAATGGGGGTGCAGGGTGCTTCGGACTGGCTAAATATTTATCCAAGAGGAATTCAAGATCTTTTACTGTACGTAAGGAATAAGTATCATGATCCACTCATTTATGTTACTGAGAATGGTAATTATTTCTAGCCTTAAATAATTGCATAATCATGTTTCACATATATTTGGTGTAAAACATGCATAAGTGCAAAAAAGACTACATAATAATACATTATATTGTAGGTGTGGATGAGTCCAATGATCCCAAATTATCACTTGTGGAAGCCCTTAATGATACCCTTAGAGTTGACTACTACAATCATCATCTCTATTATGTTCAAAGTGCAATTGAGTAAGTGTTCATTAACAAATTAATTAAGTACATATACAGTCTAGCCTTCCTATATTTGAGTTATTGATTCATTTGATTAAAATCAAAACGTTTAACTTTTTCTTGTTTTCTTATTTCTTTTTAGAAATGGTGTCAAAGTGAAGGGATATTTTCCGTGGTCATTGCTAGACAACTTTGAATGGAGTTCTGGATACAATGTTCGATTTGGTATCACTTATGTAGATTACAATGACAAGTTGAAAAGGCACCCAAAACTCTCGGCACAATGGTTCAAAAGTTTCCTTAAGAAGTATTGAAAAATTTAAATCATATCCCTCTTTCAATATTGAAGGTGTACAATGTAGGCTATATGTCTTTTAAAGGATGTATAAGTCAATCAAATGGTAGAGTATGATGCAGTACCTATTGTAATAGGATCCTATTGTAATTGTAGTGTGCTCTTATTGATATCATATTGCCATATACCCATGGTTATTGTGGAGTTATTGCCGCTATAATCTTTTGAACTTGACAGAGATAAAGGAAACTGTATACGCACAAATACAAAAAGAGGCATTATAATTCCATCAAATCCAATTTCAAAACTTACATAATACAACAAGTGGCCGCCCCATAGTTGCCTAATACAAAAGAGGCCACCTCATAGTTCCATTTTACAGGCTGTTTCCACTATATTTTACAGTCTCTAAAGTCATATTAATGTGTCAAAAGTTTCTTACTGTTGACACATTCGGACCCCGCCCACAGTGATGTTGTCCTAGTTTCCTTATGGATCCACTATTTTTGCAAACTTGCAAAATAGTTCGAATCCGATTTCCACTTGTTTTTGCTTCAACTGGGCCATTTCGTCAGATTCCTTGAATACCATAACTACAGTGGCAGGGGCGTTTTCAATTTTTGCTTTCATACCCTTTATATGTAGGAGATGCATGTGGGCATGATAACGAGAGCGAATTGTGCGCTTTTTTATGACACCCCACCTAGCTTGGGCCTCCAAAAAATTTGAAACTATGTATGCATGGAGATTTTTCCAAAACATGGTATTATCTCGATATTGCTACAGGCCATGGACTAAGTCTACAATCAGTGAATTTGCTGACTTGGTTGGTGTTTCAGTCTCCCCTCCTTCAGTAATTGAAAGCAATGGGTTTGGTGTGAGGTTAGGATCCATGATTTTGGGTATTTATTGTGGGTTGGTGTGGGACTTAATGCGATGTGAGTGAAATGAGTGGGGAAGGTAATGGTTGCAAGCAGAAGTTAATGTGATGGAAGTTTTCTCTTCATAGGTTGAAGTTTAATATAGGAAGATATTAATGAGCTGGAGTAAATGAGTGAGTAATTTGCCGGATTCACTGGTGGGAGTATTTGGCAGGAGTTATTAGGCGGGAGTTATTATCCAATTGCCTGTATGACTATTTTCCTATATTTGTAATTTGGAATTTCCTAATTTCCTACTTTTCCCATTTTGCTATTTAAAGAATTTGCCAAATTTACCAACTTATTCAAATTGTCCGATATGATAATTTTCATATTTCCCATTTCCACAATTTCAATTCATTTCCAATTTTCCAATTTCATATTTGTCTAATTTCCTTTTTCCTATGTGGCAATTTTCGTATTTTCCCAAATTTTCATATTTTCCTATATTTGTAATTTTTGAATTTTCCAATTTCCTCGTTTTTCCATTCTTGTATTTAAAGAATTTGCCTAATTTGACAAATGTACCAACTAATTCAATTTGCCGAGTACGGTAATTTTCCTATTTCCCATTTTTGCCATTTCAATTGGTTTCCAATTTTCCAATTTTCCTATGTGGCAATTTTCGTATTTTCTCAATTTTCCAATTTTATTTGCAGTGATTTGTATGTGTTTTTCAAGCATATAACGTTTCCATTTTTTCGTTGTTCTTCAGATTTTGTCATTTTCAATCTTTGTCTAATTTGAGTAAATTCAGAATTTGGCAATTTCCTAGTATGGTATTTTTCCGATTTTCCAATTTTGCAATTTTGTTTTGTATTTTTTTCAAATTTCCAAAATTTGCTTAGTTACATACTCCATTTTTTGCATCAAATCCACAATTTCCAATTTCCCAGTAAGGTTTTGTTTTGTTTTTTTTTGTTTCTAATCCAATTTTATTGTTATTATTCTAATGGTCTAAATTACAGCCAATGAGTAAATGATGTACAGTGCAATCCCATCAATTTAATGCACCAACTACATACCCAATTTCGTCAGATATAGAGATGTAACTAACTGCTTCAATATCATATAAATTAGACAAGTTGCTATATATAACAAAAGCATAGGCACCTTCTTAATATTAGGTTTGGGAAATGTAATTATTCTTAACTTACTCAAAGGTAAACATTTTCCAATAAAGCTGGCCATATTGTTGTTTACTAGTTTTCAGAAGTAAAAAATGCAGATTGAATCTAACGATTTTTTTTTGCAAACTGGAGCTGTGAATTGTCCTCACCGATACTTAAAGATGTTGGACGTACGCCCTCTAAACGATCATGTCAGTTACCCGGGAGATCAGCCGTGGCATGTGCCGTTCCCATATCCACCTATGACTCCAAATCATGATCCCACTTCATCTGGAAGTGAGGCTGAGAACAATGATCTGTTTGAAAAAATCTTTGATGTGAAGCACGACCTCCAATATTTGTCTAAGGCAACAGATTGGCGGGAGAGCAAATGCGATATTCATGGCCAAGTGATGGGAAACTTGGCCAACAAGTTGAACAAAGCATATGCTGGACTTTGAGTCCCTCAAGTTAAAATTTGAAGAGACAAAGAAATATGATGTCCAACAATTCACAAAATTTGAAGAATATAACCATGAAATGGTTCAACAACGGCTTCGAGATGTTATGAGATTATGCTTCGGTCGTCTCACCAGACATGGATCAAAATTGATGTACCTGGTGTCTGGTAGGTGCTAAATATGGGTGGAGAGGGAATGGCTCATCATAGCCTCATGCATGCAGCGAGGATGAAGGCCAAAGACATGGATCTTTTGATGGACCTCTAATAATTTGCATTTTCCAGGGTTTGTGCAGCTGGGTGAGGGTACGTGCTGGTTCACTTCATGTTGTGGTGGGTGATGTGTTGCCTTCATTTTCCCTTCGCGGGATAGTATTGTTAGGGTTGGATGACGATTTATTTTGCATGTCTAAATTGAAGGTAGTCTCGGAACTCATCTGTTGTTGCCCCATCTTTTGTTCAGCTCAGAGAGTTGGAGAAGAAGAATGCTGAACTAATTAGCAAGCTTTTTGCCGAGCAGACTTATGAGAAGAAGACTTCTGACTTACGGGTGATGATATCTGAGCTGAATAGTTCCCTTGCTAAGAAAGATTCTGAGCTTAGCTCTTTAGCATGCTGCGTCTCCCTGAGGACGCTTCTTTGCATGCTGCGTCTACTTTGGGACACTCCTTATGGCCAACTGTATGACTGTCCTACCTCCCTTAAGAAACGGATAAGAACTTGGATACCTCTGTCATGAAGCATGGAGATCTCATTTTAGGAAATTCCTTGCGCATCTTGCGTCTCTTTGAGGACGCTTTTTTACTGGCTGCGTTTTGCAAGATTTGGTTTGAGAATCGGAGATGGAAGATTAGAGGTCGTGGGATGAGGAGGATATTGAGATTGTGTTGAGGTGTTTGGGTGTGGGGGAACAATGTCCAACAAGAATGAGAATCATCAGACAGCTCGCTCTCGGTGCTGCTGAAGCGTAAATTGGCCAATGATAAGATTGAGATACCTGAGATTGTGCACGGTCGGGCGATTCAGAGCAAGAAGGGGGAGGATTGAGTTGTGGGAGATGGAGTTTCTACGTTTTCAAATTTTGGGGTATTTTCTCTCTCCCTCTCTGTTTCTTCAGTTTTTTAATTTTTTTTACCTGGTCTGCCGTTTATATCGAAGAATATGTAGAATTGGCTAAGAAGTTTATATTTGATGTTAATCAAAAAAGGGAAAATACTGTCACCCAATAGTTTGCTTAAGTTTGTTGATCAGAATGGCAGAGCGTGCTTATGAGTTTATTACAAAGATGCCAATTCGTCCAACAATTCCCATTTGGGGGGTACTTCAAGGGCTTGCAAAATGTATAGGAAGACAGAATTGGGGAGGGTGGCAGCTGATAAGTTATTTGAACTTGATCCTAAAGACTCTGGCAACCACGTAGTTCTTTCTAATATGTTTGCAGCTGCTGGCAGGTATGAAAAATGCTTACCAAATGCATACTTTTTTTTATGGTAGATTCATCATTTTCAATTCCATTAGCATCTGTATGTTGCATAAGCAATTTATACCCAGAATCATAAGAGGCTAGAAGCTATGGTTTTGAAGCTATGATGTAGGAGCCATAGAGGCATTGTTTTGCTTTCATATCGGGGTCCTTTGCCCCCCATATATTTGAACAAACTGATTTATGTTTGACAATGAATGTATTGCAGGTGGGAAGAGGCCACTCTTGTGAGAAAGGAGATGAAAGATGTCGGGACATATGTAGCAAATTTATGATGCTTAATCACTTAGCATAAGTTCTATTTCATCTTTCCAATCAAGTTTTTGGCAGCAACCATTGATTCAGGAGTAGCTTTCTCTTTGTCAAAGTGATTTTTTATGTTCATCCTTTAATTTTCCTTTTATTTATCAGAGAAGGGTCTTTCTTTATTCATTGATCTTCTTGTTTTGTGCAGTTCTTCCACTACCCAGGTAATTATTCTAGGCTTTGTTTGTTATACGTTTTTTTATTTTTTCTTCAGTTTCTCTCTAAACTTATATGGTTTAATTTGTTTTTTCGTTTTTGGTTTATAAGCTTTTTTTTAAAATGTTAATACTTAATTGTAATATTATATGCTTTGAGCATTTTTGGGGTTGTATGCAGGAAGGCAACGTTTGTGGCTTTGGCTAAAGTGAAGCTTTAGTCACTCCTTGTCTGCTGCTGTGTTGAAGTTGTAAGAAAGACCATGGCAAGGACACGATCTTCAGTTTGTAAGAGAACAAGACTATCGAGGTCTTAAGTGCACTACTGTGTAGGAAGAAAAGCTAAGGTGAATAATAGTCTCCTCCTATATTGAGAGAAGGAACAAAACAGAGAGTTCAAGAAATGTGCTCCTGTTTTTTTTTTTTTTTCCTTCAGCTTTCTCCTTCTTTATTATGCTTTGAGTGCTTTAGTTAGATAAAAAAACTCTTAACACTTTTGCTATGGTTATTTTTTTATTATATATTTTTACCTGAATTAATTGTTTATTGTCATGTAAATGGTGAACTGTAGGATTGGTAGAGCTGTACTATAATGGCATCCATGGTGTGGACATTGAAGTTCCAGCAGAAGTTCGCATCGAATGGGCAACATTTATGAGCCATATGTAGTTCCTTTATTTATAAGTATAGGTTAATGCTATGGATATGGTATTTTGTATGGACATAGTAGGAATCAAGATTGGTAAACTATGTAATTACTGTTGAATATTCAAGTTTTATAAAAGAAACAATTTTTGAGTATATATGTATGATGTGGGTAATAGCAGATTTGGACTTGAATTTATTGCTTACAAACTATTGTGGTTGTTTTTCTAGTTAAAATCTAGGGAGTTTCACTAAAACACCCAAAATGGGGGTTGAAATTATAAAAAAACCCAAGCACTATTTAAACATATAAACACACCCAAAACCCATCATTACACACACTCAAAACCCATTTATAAACACACCCAAAAAGTTGACTTTGGGGTTGATTTTGGGTGTGTTTCTATGTTTAAATAGTGCTTGAGTTTTTTTATAAATACATGTCTAGAATTGGGTTTATTTATGAATTTGTATAAAATCTAAAATGCAAAATCACTATGTTAGTTTTACGGATGATGCAAGACGATTTTTTCACAACAACAAATAGGTGACAGTTCTTTAAACAACCGCCGTTTTTATCCATAAATGAAGACAGTTTTTTATAAACCTTCGTCTTACCTATAAATAACGAAGGTTTAAAAAAAAACTGCCATCTTTACATCAGAACAACGACAGTTTTATTAAACACGGTCATCTTTACAAATAAACGACGGTTAAAAGCCGTCGTAGTTTGATACTCCAAAAGATGACGGTCAATTTAACGATGATTTTCAAAGCATCACAACAACGGTAAATTCCCATCATCTATTTTGTTTTTTTGTAGTAGTGTTTGGAACTGATTGTTACATTTTCATCCTCATATATGTTTTTGAATACGTCATTGAATTTCTTCTTTTTATGTATTCCATGTTTAGGTAGAATAAGATTAAGCCAACCATAAGTTAATCTAAAATCAAATCATAAAAATGTGTAAGATATTAACTACAAGAGTTTTTTGGAACATGAAACTTCGGTAAGACATACATATGAAATTCAATCTTCCGTAAGGATGGAAATTTAATTACCTCCTACTTTCATTCTATCATTTGGAATGTTGTACAAATATTTGGCATCTATAGCATTATTATACGTACATAAAAATACATTACTGAAAAAATAAAAATAAAAATATTGAAGGTGATCTGCTTTCTTTCCTTTCTGGTCTACTCGACTGTCAGGAACGGGATCTGCTTTCTCCTCTACTTGTTCTACTCCCTTTAAATTTGCATGTTTCATAGGGAGAAACTTTGTTTGCTTACTTCTCTTTGGCCCTTGAATTGAGCATTTTCTCGCCATTGCCTGATCACTGTTGATCTGGCTAACACTACCTCCAGGTATTGGGTAGCAGATTTTATGATGTGTGGCAAAGGTGATGGCATTAATCTTGTCAATTCATGGTCTGCCAAGAATGCCGTTGTAGGGGGAGACTTCATCAATGACCATGAATGTTTGCAAGCTGATTACAGGTAGGGAATAGACGTCAAGATCTATCGTGCCCACAGTAACCGTTGTAGAGCCACCTAACTTATTTATTAATCTTTGTCTCTAAACCCAATTATAAGATATTGGTTGCGCTACCTTCTTCTCTATAGACTCGGTTGACCATGGCCTAAGTGATTTGAATGCTGATGACAATGGCGTATTTGTGGCTGATTATATCTTTTTTTTTTGGAAGCCAATCACGGGATCGTCTTCTGCCAGTGGGAGGCTAGTTAAGACTTGGGAGATCACAATGGCTTGTCTAATCTTCCTCTTCTTTTCCTTGCTGGTCAACCAGACTCCTCGGAATCGGCTAGGATTGTGTTAATCCTTATGACCTTCTGGGGTGGCTCCTTGGCGGTATCGTAGTCCTCAATCTGTTGGGTGGCTCCCGTACAATAATCTTCTCTCACGAGTTCTTCGAGATGCGCTTTCTAAGCAAAACAGTTATTCATTTTGTCCTCGTGCGTCGCATGGAAAGCACAATATTTTCTAGTATCTCTCTTGTTCGGATCTCCCCTCAAGGATGACAGTCTTCTTACCCAAGACTTGTCCTTCACTTGGGCTAAGATTTGATGTATAGGGATGAAGAACTTGGTGTAGTTCTCCTTTGCCATAGCGTTTCCTTGTAGGCGCGACCTGCGTTTGTCTTCACTCCTGTTATTAAGCATGTTGCTTCCTTGGCATGCCCGCTTGGTTGGCTGATCTTCCTATTTGATAAACTTCTTTACGGCAATTTGATCGTCATCCAAAAGCGCGTAGCGTTCTGCAGTTGCAAACACCTCTACCAGAGTATGGCAAGGAGTGCTAGTCAGTTCGCGGTATAAGTCGTGTTCAGCTGAAAGACTTTTCTTGAAAACAGAGGATGCGATTTGATCATCGCACCTTACAATGTTGGCCTTTTCTGCTTTGAATATCTTGATGTAATCTTGAAGGGATTCATCGGGCTTCTTGCGCAAGTTGTACAGGTGGTCAGGGTTCTTCTTAATCGTTCGGTAAGAAGTGTATTCTTTGGTGAAGACGTAAGCAAGCTCCTTGAAGCTGATGATCGACCCGAATGGTAGGGTGTGGAACCAGTCCTGAGCTGCTCATCGCAAAGTCATTGCAAACACCTTGCACATTAACGCATCTTCGGCCTCATAGAGGATCATAATGCTCTTGAAGTGCTTCAGATGGCTTTCGGGATCGAAATTCCCTATGAAGTACGTGAAAAAAGGCGTTGAGAATCGTTTCAGGGGAGCAGCTGCTCAATCTCAGCAGTGAAAGGTGAGGAGTTTGCTCGGTTTACCTCCATGCATAGTGCATCTTCGAAATTTCTTCCAATCCTGAAGTCTCGAAGTCAGTTACTTACAAGCTTCTCAACGTCTTCTACACACATGGTTGGTTGGTTATGTTGATGACCTTCACGATTTGGGCGACGCTGATTAACTTCCTCTTTGGTTCGCAAGGGTCAACCTTCTTAGCTGTGTTGCCTAGGCGACGTGTTGGTAGATTGCGCTTGCGAGGGATTTCCTGTAGCATATTGACGGGAATCGGTTCTTCGGGAGCGGGCAGCGGAGCCCCTTTCTTCACAATCCTCATTGTGACATCAAGTTGACCTCCCTGAAGGCCTAGCCTTTCGTGAACATTTCCCTGCGGACCTAGACGGGCGTAGATGTCAAGTCGTAGGTGCAGCCTTTCTCACACATTGGTCCTTGAGCTCAATCTAGATGAGAGACCTCGTCTGCTCTGAGTGTGGCTGGCAGATGCTTGTGACATGTCAGTAGGCTGACCGCGTTGTTATCCCTCTCCTTGTTTACTTACTCTTACTCGACTTGCTTGGTACCCATTGACGCGTTCGTCCATCCTTCTCTTTTCGCCCTGTTGTCCAAGGCCAAGGTTTTGAGCCAAATTTATTTTGTTGAGCTTTCCTTATCAAATTGTTTTGGTCGTCCATTTTCTGAGTTAGCTGGTCAACTATCAGATTAAGGTCTACTTGACTTCGTGGACCGAAAAGAGAGAAGTGTGTAAAGCCCAATTACACACAGGCTAGGGTTTCATTGGAGGTGTACGCGAGAGCATGCGTCGAGCGTGGAGGCAATGAAGGGAATGACTCAAGTTGCTCCAACATTGGGCCAAAGTCAGTGGTGATAGTGAGCCCACCTTGATGGGAGGTTCCACCATGCTCGGTGGCGGCGCTATAAAATTGGCTAAATCCAACCACCGGCCTTGAGATGGTACGACGACAGCAAAGGCCGATGTGGTGGTCCCAGCTGCTGGTCCAACAGGTTGCATGGTGGTTCCAACTAAGGGGACTTGCTGTTGTAGCACAGTGATGGGTGTCAAGATGGTGTTCCTAGTCGCGGGACTGAGAGGAAGAGCGATTATGGCCATGATGTCGTGACAATCTCGGCTATGGTGTGGGATTGGGCCATCGCAGCAGTCTTGCCCCTTGTTTTCTTGCTTCCAACCATGGTTGTTTGGAAGGCTTCGGTGGATTGGAAAATTGGAGGAACGGATTCCTTGAGCATGCGTTGAGTATAACTCGTGCTCTCAATGATAGCACCAAATGTTTGTGCAAAAAATATCGCGGGAGAATATTCACTTAGATCCTTCGCCCTTTAATCTTTCTTCTCTATCTTCCTCGATTCTTGTTAAAAAGACTAGAGTAAATAGACCATACCCGGGGGGTGTTGGCCAAAGGCCCTTCAATGCCTAAGTTAGTTCGAGGGTTTGTAGGAAAACAATAGCTAACAAAAGGGTACGGAGATATATGCATGGTGTGAATCTGGCGGCAGGAGTCGTGTGTGGTGGCCAAAGCCGTGTGGAGAAAATATGGAGACTGGAGAGGGAGAGAGCTTTGGGTATTTTCCTTGGGTTTTAGGAGTAGGTTTAGATGTACCTTGAATGATGAATGAAGTCATCTATTTATAGGAGTCTCAGATGCTAGGGTTTCATAGAGAATAAAATTCTTATAGGAAGGAGTTTATTCTTTATCCAAATTCGTAAAGATTGAGTCCATGAGGGATTTGATTGGGATCCAAATCTCCTAATTTGATGATAATTATCTCTTTTATTATGATAATATCTTAATTAATGATATTACCTTATTAAATAAAGATAATATCCTATAATTAAGATATTATCCCTATTAATTAATTGGCCAAATAAATTGGTTCAATTAATTAATTTAAGAGATAATTTTCTTTTCCACGTGGCGTGCTGTGGTAGGAAATGAAAGTATTTGCTCCCACACATACTACACTTCAACAAATCCAATCATTCAAGGAAAACAAATAGCATAGTACGAATTTAGCACACATACAACGAATTTGGAATGCACCTAATGTTCACCATAAGAACGAGATGGACAGATTTGCTTCGCCGTGTGCTAGCGGACCCAAAACCCCACCTGGGTTTTACCTCTCCCTCATTAATGTCAACTTGTTCAGATGCAATAAGGGTTTAGCCTTGGGTCTGTATATGGGATCTTAACTCACCACAAAGCCAAAAACCAACACGAGTTTACACAAAATAAATTGGGGCACTAACGGGGACTACTAGTAATGATTTAGGTATTTAAAGGAGGGACATCTAAGCAAATACGAGATAGTTTGTGGTCATTTTGGAATGACATATGTGGAAGTGGCTATTACTAAATAATTGTTTTACAAGATGACCATTTTAGCCAGTTTCGTAATTATATATATATATATATATAAATATTTTTCAAAAAAACTAAAAACTAAAAGTACATCTAAGGTCTTCTTCAACTTATTTGGGGCTAAACCCAAATTTTTTCCCTCCAAAAAGTAACTATTTGAGTTTTGCTCGGACTCATACCGTTTTTTCCCCCAACATTTCAAACTCAAATTTTAAGTCTGCAACTTTATTAAATTGTTTAAGAATAGTTTAAGTCTTATTTTTATTTTTTTCATGGATAACTTTTCTTCATTTAATCTTTTTAATAACTTCATAATTTAATTTTTTTGAACAATTTGATATAAAAAAAATGAAATTCCATAAATATAATTTTATGTGAGAAATATGTGGGCATTTATAGAGTTTGGAGTGAGTTTTGGGGTTGGATAAGATTTAGATTAATTTAAAATATTATTTTAACCGTTGGATTTAAATTTCAGCATTTGAATCTTTTTTTTACCTTTAAAATAGCTTGGATTTAATATAAATCATTGATTTGGGTTATTGTTGGAATTATAAATAAATATATAAAAAAGTGTTGCGACACTAATGCGCGACAGCCTTGAGTGGGCTCCACCAAAAAATTTTCCAGTCTAGGTATAGCTGGATTCGTAATTGGCCCCAATTTTGGGTTTTCTCAAATTTTAGCCCCTTATTTTTCTTGAGTTGAGAGAGGAATTGGGCTATAATTTGGGATATTTTGAGTTTTGCCTCATGGGTTGGGGATGGCCTTAGTGAGTTGATTTTTCCACTCCCTTTTTCTCCACTTAGAGCACTTCCACCCATATGTCATGGCAAAGGGTAAGGGCAAGGCAATGATTGTTACTATTCACTTGAATAGTGGCAACCCTTGCAAAAGGCTTGTGGTGTTTCTTCTTATTGCCATGACAATCACTATTCACATGAGATATGAAGAGATGAATTTGTATAGAGATTTGGTGTGGGAAGTGAAGAATATGACTAAGTATTTATTTAAAAAAATTCTTAAATTTTTATTTTTTAAATAGATTTGTTTAATTTTTTTTCGTTGTTGACGTCAGCAAACCCAGGCTATTATTGCCTTCAGGCCTGCCCAGACTTGTGGAGTCTACGAGCTGCCCGAGTTGTAGAAGCCCGCTGGAACCTCAAATAGGGGCTTGGGCCCCCTATTGCCATGGCTTGGGGGCACCGCTAGTGCTTTTACACTCCATTTTTCTTTTTCATACTTTTTAATCAATTTTGTTCTTTTTTTTCTTTCTCTACCCTTACCCTACATTAATTTCTTTTACCTCACTTTTATATTACATTAAGTATAAAGAAGAAGTTGGAAAATTAATTATAAAGAAAAAGAAATAATATAAAAGTGAAGTAAAAAGAAATTAATATAAGGTAAGGGTATAGGAAAGAGAAAAAAAAACAAAATTGATTAAAAAGTTTTTTAAAAAACAAAAGAGATTGTAAATGGAGAAAAAAAGAGTGAAAAATCAGCTCACTTTCTTTAATGTTTTGTTTTGTTTTTGTTTAAAAAAAATAATTTTATGACTTAACACTCTGAAATTGTGGTGAAGTGGGTGGACATGTGTCAAAGTATTAGATAGGGGACAGAAATGGTAAAGGGAAAATGGGGACAGAAGATCTGAAGTCATATTTTTTGTTGTGATAATTAGTGACGCCCCTGGGTCACAACCTTTTTGATTTTGGACGAATTCTCTCACCACCTTATCTCCAATCAAAATCCAGCAGCCCTCTACTTCCCTCATCGTTGCATTGCATTAGATATTCCTTAGCAAGATAGTTTTGATACCGTACACAGAAGCGGCCACAGACCCCAGTCACAGGGAAAATGGGGACCCTTCTCAGGGTTGAGTGCTTCTCCTTCCCAAGAACTCTCCCAATCCGTAATCGTTTACTTCCCAATAGAAATCCATCTGTCTCAGCCCTAAGAACAAGCCCACCTCCTGGTAATCCCCTTAATCAAATATATGTAATGTAACTTTTGAAACGCTTTCGTTTGGCAGTTTTTGTATGTCGTGGGTTTTAGTTTTAATTTTAATTGTTTTTAATTGCAGTGAGTGAACTTGCAGAAGAGGACGTTCTGCAGGCGTTCTTTAAGGAAAGACAGTTGAATGGAGACCTTGTATCAAAAGTTTCGGATGTGTTTTGGCAGAAGGAATTTACGAAATCTGTTGTTGATGCTGATGATGTTGGCCGATTTGCTGACACTCCTCAACAAGCAGAGCAGGTACAGGACAACAAAGCTCTTTCATGCTTTCTTCACTGTAATTTAATGAATCAAGCTGCTTAAGATTAGTAAAAATTCCAAATTTGTAGTTGATATGCTTGAGTGTTGGGATTTAATGAATCAAACAATGAAGATAGTGGTTTTCTTTTTGGTCAAACATAGCAATTCTGAATTCTAAATATGGGTTCAAATTTATGTCCAATATGTGGTCCTAGCAAATGGGTTTCCTCAAAGCTTCCAGTACGTGGCTCTTGCAAAAGGGTTTCATTAACTGAGTTTGATAGCTTCATACTGGTGCTTTTAGTTTCTTTAGTTACAAAAGCAAAAGTTTTTATGTGTGAATGCCTGAGGGAAAGTTAATGTAGTCCAGAGGTGCACACATTTTAATCATTGAGGCTTAAACCTTGTGAGCATGGATTTTAGATCATTGAATCAGTTGGAAAACAGGATGAACATAATGAAGATGGGGGGGGAACTTACTTTTTGCATTTTTTTTTCCTGATAAATAATGGATTTGCTTCATCTGCTCAAGCAAGCATTACTATATCCAAGTGCTAAATCACATTGTATTTGTTTGTTTCAAATTTAAAATGGCAAGTAATCAAATGTGTTCACTTTCTTTTTCCGATTTTTAATGTATGTACTGTTTTAGGTTGCAGAAAATGATGCTGGTGGGTTTTTGAAATTGTCAAGAACCAATGAATGGGTACTAGGTGACATATCTGCACCAATAAATAAAAAAGCCATTGCTAAGGTATGCTTTCATTGGTTATCCTAACATTCTAATTTTTCTCTTATGCTTGCTTTCGACACTTCCATTGTGACCAAAAAAAAAGGAAGAGAAAAGGGAAGATAATTTCAAAATTTGTTCAATCAAAATGGTGCCTTTACAAGGGGAGATTTGATATTTTTATCTGTTCATACTTTACTTGTCTTAACAGGCCTTGCAGAATGACAGTGAAAGAAGAAAGAAACTCAACCTTCTTCAATATGAAGCTGTATGACACTTGAACCCAGTATGTTCCTTGGTATTTTGTGCAAGTCAGTATGGGTTATGTCTATATTCGTTCCACTATATACATAGTGGACATCTTTATAAGAGGCAAGCCATATATATATATGCAAATACATAGAAGTCAGTGTTTGCACATCAACTAATGTATATGTTCACCATCTCTTTGAATAAATTCTAAGTTCATGTCTTCCATTTATACTGATCAATCAAGTAGATGTTATGGGCTCAAAATTATATCAGCATTATTGTTAGGCTGCTATTATTTTTCATTTTATCGTATTTTCTGGCCATGGCACACAGCCATAGCCTCTGGCTGTGGTGCAAGGATTCTACCCATGGTGTTTGGTAGTGGAGGGGAAGGGAGGCCACATTTTTTTCTTCTTCGTGTTAAAATTAAATGAAAATGTTAAAATGGGTACTATGAATTCTGAGTGTGTGTCGAGCAAGTTAAGGGATACAAATAGAATTACCTTATTGTTAAGTCATAAATACTATTAGCAAGCTATCTATATGATTAATCTTTATCGATTTGTGATCTCAATAGGTTGCTCTATCAAATTTAAGCTTTTATGTGTTCAATCTAATATCAAATTAAACTATCAATTCTTGAGTCCTTAAGCCTTTTGTAGCATAAAGCAATCTGTATGGTTGAAAAATCAACTGTTATTTGTTTATTTGAATATTCCAGTAGAGTAAATGCTTTTTTGTCCGAAATGCATCAGCAACGTGAGGACACATTGCTTTAAGTATTGTAATCAGACATATCGTGTTCTATGTAAAGCCTACGTAGAGATATATCTCTAGTTTAGTTAATATTAGTCTCTATACTTTTACTTTAGGTTAACTATTGAGTATGCTTTCATGATGTATGCCATAAATCTAAATGATAAATCTAAAATTATTTAGCCATTTGATTATCGACATTTTCGTTTTAGCTTTATCTAACAGATTACCTTCTTTAGCCATTAGATGATCAAACAACTTCCGATCTGGATGAATTTTTGCAGGGATAACCTTGAAGGATGATGTAAAATATAGATGGTTTCCGATCATTGAAATATATTGTGGGGTAGTCCTAAGAATATGTGTGCCCTTTTCTTACAATAAGAGGCATCCTTAATATAGAAAAACTGATGTAGTAGTACAGCCTGTAGGTATTAGATTAAGCACTCAAACAATAGAACATAGAAGAATATAAGAGATCGAGGAGACGAAATATAGATCGAAAAGGCGAAGGAAAGGGTAGAACAGTTGAACAAGAAGAATATCGGAGGTTGAGGAGACGAAAATATAGATCAAAGGGACGAAAGAAAGGACCGAAATCAGAGAACTGAGAAGGACGGACAGAAATCACATAGTTTTAAGAGAAGGTTTAATCAATTTTCAAAATGGAATTTTAAAGAACTACATGGGGTTATTTATAGCAAACTAAAACCTAGACATAATAGGATAAAAATCCCTTGCTTAAACAGAAATCCTAACCCAAATAAAATAGGAAACTTAAAACTCGAAATCTGGAAATCTAGAAAAGTAGAAATCCTACTAGAATTTGGAAAACTCGAGAATCTAGGAAACTAACAAATATATTAGGAAACTAATAAATTTAGGTCCTACACGTCCTGCATCAAAAACTATATTTATAAATATTATTAATATACATATACATATATGTTTTTTGCTGGTTTGCAGTTTAACATTGGTGTGGCTTGATTTTTGGTGTCTTACAAAATAAGTGATGAATCTCTGTCCTTTCCTGCAGCTACAGAGGGAGCTAATGCTATTATCTATTGGTATTGGAACCGCATGTACTGGGTATTGTTTAATAGCATTATCATTCCAGGTATACCTTTCAAGAAAACACACACTGAGCTTTAAATGTAGTTTTATTGTTGCCACCATGCTTAGGAAAGACTTTCATCAATTCTGGTAGGAGTGCTCTGTTTAGTTGATGAAAAGAATGAATATTAATTACTTTCTGAGATATCACAATAAAGGTGCTGACCCAAGTATTTGTGAAATTTTCTAGTCTCATAACTTATTTATCCACAGTAGCTCGTTACTTTCATTCACTTTTATGTTAAACTAGACGTTGGTGAATTTAGTGTATGTATCTGTTTTGGAGTACTGACTTGCAAGTCTACCGCACAGGCTGCTGTCAGTTATGCTACGGGAGTTGTTTTCAGGTTTGTTGATACAACTTATTAGGTTGAGATTATTTCTCTAGAGCAATAGTTTATGCCGATAATCTAGACATAATTCTTGTTTTACTAAGTCTATGACAATTTACCAACACTTATGCCTTTTCTATTATGCTTTGGGTTATTGGTTCAGCTTTATGGCATGATAATATTTCAAAAATCTTGATTAAAATAATGGAAGGAAAGTTACTTAAGGTGTGCTGTTATTTTTACATTTATTTTTCATGAAAAGTTTGACAAAGAATTGGTAAATACTTTCCATAAGAAGACATGTTCAGCTTGAATGAGTTGTTAATGCAGCTCCTTACGTTTTTGATTGTCTTGAAGAACTTATAGCCTATATCATTCTCAATGCAGTTGTTTGTACCTTAAACTCTTGTACCAGCAAGCAGACAATATATCCAGAGATGCAGTCCCTCAAATTTTCAGGCAGAGGAAAACCAAGAAGTACAACCAGAAACAACTTTGTATTCTTTCTTTTTGGTAGTTGGTCTTATTCTTTTTGTTAAATATTCCTTGCGTTTGGTTTGCTCAAACATACATTCATCCTCTCATCCAGAATTGGAATAAGAAGCGAGGATGTTGAGGATTTTCTAGAGAAGTCAATAAAGGGCTGTGGTATTGCTCTTTCATCTCCAAGGCTTGTAATACCAGCAGCAATATATGGATTGTGGATTCTGTCTCATCAATCTTTTGCCAGCGATCTCTTTGATTTCCAGGTAAACCTTGTAGCTATTCTTGTGTCAGGAAACTTTTTTCTGAAACCATGTACTTGACCATTCATAGAAAGGCTGAAGAACTCATACTGGTGAAAGTTTATTTTCTTCTTGTTTACACTAATGCTTCTTCTTCACAGCTTGTGCCAGCTATGCTTGGGATGTTTGTCTATAAAGCTGCTGCTCTTTATCAAGTTTATAGAGATAATGAAGACTTACAGTTTATCTTTCCAGAAAATGAAGAAGGCTTGAAGTGACTGAAACATTTGATCTTTTGCATTGTTCATAATTTAACAAGCAGAGTCGCATGCCTCCCAGAAATTTTGCCCCATAAGGTTACAAAATTAGCTTTCCTTCGTCAGTACCTGTATTATATCCTGCATGTATGTATAGTCAAACAAGAGAAGCATCCTCAAGATTGAGATGAAGTAATGTGGTCTGAGCTGATGCCTGTTTGATTGATTGGTTCAGGTTAGTTTCTGAAAGTTATACTAGTAGCTACCTTATCCCTGTTTCTCTAGCAAGATCTGTTCAAAAGCTAGTGGTTCATGGTTAATGTTTATCCTAAGGCAGGTGGCCTAAAACCTATGTTACAGTTTACAACAAATTGGCTTATGTAAAACATGGTTGACCATTTTAAAAGATTGGCAATTTTGTTCTGAAGATTTCGCAGTGATCTTCATTCCTGTAGTAATCTTTCAAAGTGACGCAAGAGCGTACTGGAGGCTTGCTGAGGCCTTGCTGGTCTACTGGTTATGCTCTTAGTTATTTTAAATAGGTGATGTGCCTGTCATGTGAGTTAAGTATTCTGAAGGGCTACGATGAAAACGTTATCTGTGTAATCAACAGCTAGGATGCTGGGTTGTCGTAACCTTTGTTCGAGTACCGTGTACAAGTCTTCGTATATAATAGAGTTGTTCTGGGCCACTCTTGCCCTGGAGATTCAAGGTTGGACAAGGTAGAGGTCATGTTGGCAGTGGAAATCGATCCCAACGTACAGAGAGGACGAAGATGGTATGATCGAAACCTAGTCACTGGCACTTGATTTAGGCGAGAAGAACCCCTTTAATGATATGCTGGAGACATAAATTAGTATGAAAGGACTGAAATAGAGGTTGATCTTTTAATGTTGGAGGAAAACTTGAAGTTGTTCATGCCCTTGGAAGGTTCATGCAGAATATTATTTGCATTGGGAAGCTAAAGCCAGTTTGGAAAACTATTTTGAGTTGAAACACATGGCCGAACAGAGGAAGGCAATGTTTGTGAAACTTAAAATGAGAGCATTGCATTGAATTCATGGAAACGTATTAAGGAGCAGTTGAGTGTGGCTTATAGCACAAAGCAGATACATTGTTTAATTTTTCATCAAGCAAAACATGGCTCATGTGTTTTGCAACATTTCACAATCCACACTTATTGAGCTCATCGATAAACAAACAACATATTTCAGCCTAAGGCTAAAAGACAAGCATCCACAACCAAAACCAGGGAGAGGCACAAACAAACACAAAATTCGAACCTGGTGGAGGCCTGCTATCATACAAACTGTTTTTGCCATCTCTTTGGTGCATAAGTCTTAGGTACTGTTCGCGTTTCAAAGCGACTACAAACTTAGCAAATTTATATTAATGAATAATTTTATCACAAAATATAGACTTCAATTTACAATGCTTGGAAACTATGATGGTGGTAAAGATGGTCGCCTAAAAGATTAAACTTTGTTCCTCATACTCAAAGCGAAGCTGCATGAAGGGGAAGGCCATCGCTGCAAAACTTGATACAAAGACTAGGTCATCTCCATCTACTATATAAAGGTGACTCTCCAACCCAAGAGGGATCGTCTGAAAGGGCAAGTCAACCCTACAACATCAATTTCACATTTCTTGAGATGCCTCAATATTATTTGTTAAATAGGATATGGGTTATGGGCTGTGAGGATTAAATACTTTGTACTTTGTTCTTTCTTTATTCAATAATGAAAACACCAGACACCTTCTTGGACGTAACCTAATTAAGGGTGAATCACTTAAATCTCTCGTGTTGCTTGAATGTATGTTCTTATTCAATTTCTACTTACAAATTGTAATCTCTAAGCACTAAAACTTGTTCTGGAGGACGACCTGCTTGGTCATGCTAAGTTAGTTTGGAAAGATTGCATGATCTCAATCTCGACAAGTTGATCTGATCGTTGAACCAATTTCCGGCATTAACATAATAGAGATTATTCTACTTAAGATCGAACAAGACTTTAATCATCATCACATTTATATATTATTCTAATTATCCTTTCGCTTCCTGCTTTCAATAGAGCAATGTTGACTTGCTTGGTCACTCTAAGCACGCCATAAAAATTTTACTTGCTTGGTCAATTAATAATGGACAACAAACCTAACTACATTTCTATACACATTTACTTCGATCTAACAAATCAGAGATAATTTAACATTGAAGTCAATACAACAACTGTTGGAATTGGCATAAAATCAATATGTGCCTAAACTAAAATAGGTATCAATGTAGGAAAAGGAAATCTGTAGGTTTTTGGGTTAGCTTGGACGCAAGCTAACATTGACTTAATTTCCTAGTTTGATTAGGATATACTTTTAATCTAGGATTTGGTTTCCTATGTATAATAGGATTTGGTTGTAACCTATGTCATCTATTAGTATAAATAGATGACCTTAGGAGCAGTGTAGACATAAATTTGTGAGGCATCTATTTGTGTACTTGAGAGATGTTTGGTTTGTGAGTTCTCTTATATTTCTTTGGTAATTAATAAGAAGCTTCCGTTGGTTAGGGAGGTACTCCAATATTGGAGGAACCCTTAAATTGTTTGTGTTCCTTGTTCTTTGTTCATCGTTTTAGTTCTTGTTCTGGCTTAAAAGTATAACAAGTGGTATTAGGAGCCCAAGTTCGGTGGTTAAGCCAAAACAATGACAAAGCCTGCAAACTTTGGTCAGAATGGAGACAACGAGGGCACTGAGGTAGCCAAAACCACTGTGCAAAGTGCTAGGTTTGAGATCAAGAAGTTTGTTGGGACCAATAACTTCACTATGTGGCAGTGCAAGGTTAAGGATGTGCTTATACAACAAGGTCTACCTGTTGTGCTTGGAGATATGCATGTGTCGATGAAGAAGGAGGAATGGAAACGACTAAATGCCCATGCATGTTCATCAATTCGTTTGTGTCTTGGCAAGGCACAAAAATATGGTGTGATGAATATTTCATCAACAAAGGACCTATGGAATACTTTGGAGTCTAAGTATTTGAAGAAGAGTGTTGAAAACAGGCTTTACCTTAAAAGTAAGCTGTATCGTTTTCAATATAAGGAGGGGACAAAGATGATTGATCGCCTCGAATAGTTTGACAAATTGATTGCTAAACTGTTGAATTTAGAAGAAACTATCAAGGATGAAGACAAAGCTTTGATCTTGATGGATTCTTTGCCTGAATCCTATGAATCATTCGTTATGATGTGGATTTATGGCAGAGAAACAAACAAGTTTGATGAGATCTCAAGTGTTGTGATGAACCATGAGGTAAGGAATCTTGATAGAAAAGAGAGGAACAATTCTGAAGCTTTAATGGTGAAAGGAAGATCAAAGGAGAGAAAATATTCCAATAGGAAGAACAGCAAGTCTCGTACGAGAGAGAGTTCGAGCAATAGGAAATTCTTGGATAAGGGCGTTTTGCCATAAGAAGGGGTACTAGAAGAAGGATTGTCCTAAAATCAAAGCTAAAAACAAAGGAAAGAAGAAATAAGATTCAGAGGCAAACATTGTTGAAACCAACGATGAGGATTTTGTATGTGCCTTAACAGCAGCTGGTAACATGGATTACATGAATGAATGGGTGCTTGACATTGGCTGCACTCATCATATGACTTCTCAAAGTCATTGGTTCTCAACCTTTAAAACAATGACTGGAATTGTATACATGAGTGATGATAATCCGTGTTCAACACAAGGAATTAGCAGTGTTATGATCAAGCACCATGATGGTGTAATTCAAGAGCTACATGGAGTGAGGTATGTCCCAAACCTAAAGAAAAATTTGATTTCTTTAGGCACCCTTGAATTACAAGGTTACAAATTTTATTATGAGAATAACATACTTAAGGTAGCTAGAGGGGCATTAGTGATGATCAAAGCTCCTAGAAGAGGATTGCTCTATTTTTGGGAGGGCAAGAGTATGGAAAAACAGGTGGCTATGGCGGCAGATGATGATCAAATTGACTCATCTTCTCTATGGCATATGAGGTTGGGGCATGTAGGAAACAAAGCTCTACAAGGATTGATTAAACAAGGAGTTCTAAAGGGTGCCAAGAGTGGCAAAGTAGAATTTTGTGAACACTACGTTCTTGGCAAGCAAACAAATGTGAAATTTGGCACTGCAATACATCAAACTGAGGGAATATTGGATTATGTACACTCTGATGTATAGGAACTTGCAAAGAATGAATCTTTAGGAGGAAAGAGATGGTTTGTGTCATTCATTGATGATTACTCACGAAGATCATGGGTATATATGATGAAACATGAAAATAAGGTTTTGAATATTTTCTTGGAATGGAAAAATATGATTGAAAAAAAGATTGGCAAGAAGCTGAAAGTTCTAAGAAGTGATAATGGTGGGGAACATACATTTGATCCCTTCTTTGAGATATGCAAAAATGAGGGTTTTACTCGTCACTTAAGTGTTAGATAAACCCCACAACAAAATGGGATTGTAGAACGGTTGAATCAAACGTTGTTGGAAAAGGTGAGATGTATGCTGTCACAGGCCAAATTACATAAGAGATTTTGGGCAGAAGCTCTAAATTATGCATGTCATATTTTGAATTGTCTACCTTCAACAACTTTAAATGGTAAGACTCCAATGGAATTATGGCCAGGGAAGATAGCTCAAGACTATGAAAATCTATGGGTGTTTGGGTGCAATGCTTACTACCATGTGAAAGAGAACAAACTGGATCCAAGAGCAAGGAAAGCTATTTTTTTGGGATTCAATAATGGTGTCAAGGGATTCAGGTTGTGGAACACATAACTCAAGAAAATAATTGTGAGCAGAGATGTGACTTTCAATGAATCTCATATGAAACTCTAAGAAAATCGGGATGTTGTCCATAAGGTAGAGCTAGTAACAAAGGAATCTGAAGAATCAATGACCAAGAGCAATGTCCTGAATGAAGAACAAAATGTTGTTGATCAAGAAGAAATTCATGAAGAAGAAGCTGTGAATGATGAAATTCAAACACAAGAGGATTGCATTGCTAGAAAAAAAGGAAAAATAGAAATAGTGCTCCCTGCCAGATTCAAAGATTGTGTTGCATGTATGGCATATGCATTATCGGTAATCAAAGTTGATATCCCTACAAATTTTACCGAAACAGTAAGCAATAGAGAAGAGAAGCAATGGCGTGAAGCAATTGATGACGAGATGCTCTCTCTCAAGAAGAACAAGACCTGGGAATTAGTAGAGTTGCCTAAGGGAAGAAAAGTTATTGGATGCAAATGGGTATATGCAAAGAATGAGGGAGTCAATGATGCAAGGGTGGTGCGGTTTAAAGCTAGGCTAGTGGCTAAGGAATATGCTCAGAAAGAAGGAATCGATTATAATGAAATATTTTCTCATGTGGTGAAACACTCCTCCATTCGAATTTTTCTTGCTCTAGTAGCACAATTTGATCTTGAGTTAGTGCAACAAGATGTAAAAACTGTGTTCCTACATGGAAATTTGTCTGAAGAAATTTACATAAGACAACCTGAAGAGTATGAAGAAAAAGGAAAAGAGGGTTTAGTCTGCAGGCTAAACAAGTCGCTATATGGTTTGAAACAATCACCCAGGCAGTGATACTTGAGATTTGATAAGTTTATGAAAGATCAAGACTATACAAGGAGTCATTATGATCATTGTGTGTACCACAAGAAACTGAGAGGAGGCGCATATATCTACTTATTGATTTATGTAAACAATATGCTCATAGCTTCTAGTGATATCACTAAGATTAACAAGAAGCTTAGATACATAAAGATTTTGAAAAGAAAGATCTCGGTGAGACAAGGAAGATTTTGGGGATGGAGATCACGAGAAATAGGAAGAGGGGCGGGTGTATTTATCGCAGAAACAGTACCTTGAAAAGTTGCTGCACAAATTTGGAATTAATAAGGAAACCAAACATGTAAGTACACCACTAGCTCCTCATTTTAAATTGAATACTCAACTATGCCCTAAAACTGAGGAAGAAAAAGTCAAGATGAAAGTTGTTCCTTATTCCAGTTTGGTGAGGGGGTTGATGTATGCTATGGTATGCACTCGCCCCGATATTGCTCATGCAATTGGAATTGTTAGTAGATTTATGCACAATCTGGAAATGTGCATTAGGAGACTGCTAAATGGATACTGAGATATCTTCACGGAACAAGGGAGACATGAATTTGTTTTGAGAAGAATTGTGGAGGAGTTGAAAAGTTCTCAACTAGATATGTGGACTTTGATTTTGCTAGTGATTTAGATAAAAGAAGGTCCACGACAAGGTATGTGTTTACTATGACAAAAGGTCCTATATGTTGGAGATCAATATGACAACCAACTGCTGCATTATTAACCACAGAGGCTGAATATATGGCAATGACTAAGGCCATTAAGGAAGCAATCTGAACTTTAGGGTTGATAGAAGATTTGGGTGTTAATCAACACAAGTTGGATGTGTATTGTGATAGTCAGAGTGTTATTTACTTGGCAAAGTATCAGGTACATCATGCAAGGATCAAACATATAGATGTGAGATATCACTTTATTTGAGAAGTGATAGTTGAAGATGACATTCGTATCAAGAAAATTGCTACAGTAGATAATCCTATTGATATGTTAACTAAGATGGTGGGTGTATCAAAGTTCAAGCATTGCTTGAATTTGGTGCATGTGAAGCAAGTTTGATCTTGTAATGTCTCGGTATGGATTTCATGCCAAGGGGTGGAGTTTGTTGGAATTGGCATAAAATCAATATCTGCCTAAACTAAAATTGGTATCAATGTAGGAAAAGGAAAGCTATAGGTTTTTGGGTTAGCTTGGATGCAAGCTAACATTGGCTTAATTTCCTAGTTTTATTAGGATATACTTTTAGTCTAGGATTTGGTTTCCTATGTATAATAGGATTTGGTTGTAACCTATGTCATCTTTTAGTATAAATAGATAACCTTAGGAGCAGTGTAGACATAAGTTTGTGAGGCATCTGTTTGTGTACTTGAGAGCTGTTGGGTTCGTGTTCTCTTGTATTTCTTTGGTAATTAATAAGAAGCTTCCATTGGTTAGGGAGGTACTCCAATATTGGAGGAAACCTTAAATTGTTCGTGTTCCTTGTTCCTTGTTCATCGTTTTAGTTCTTGTTTTGGCTTAAAAGTATAACAACAACACTATCCTTAGTTGATTCAACCTATGAGTGATTGAGATAACATTATTGGTTATACATGGTTACAATGTAATGCCAATAGATATACAGTATACTGATGGCTTTGAGTCAGAACCGTCTAATCAATACAAAATGATAAAAAAAGAAAACTGTTAAAGTTTCAAATAGGCATCCCACACTCTCCTATTATAAAAGTAAAAGAGATAAATTCTACTCGAAGGAGTGTATAATGACTTTTATAGAGTATCAATATCAACACATCTTTAATCTCTCAAAGATGAAACTTAAAAGGATTGAAATAAATTCATTATTGATAGTTGCATCAATTGGAAGCCAAGCCCCTTTTTGATTGGGCTAGACCTCGTTAGGGTTTATTGATTTTTTTAGTTAACTTACAAAAATATGTTTTTCCTAACCATTTATATTTACTTATCTTCACATGGGGTATTCAATTCCTTAGTTCCCATGCGTTAAACATATGGAATACAAAAATTATGGAAGTTCTATGGTAAAATCCATAATGAAATACCCTCAAAACTAGGATTCAGACCAACTAGGGAGTAGTTGATCCCATTCCAATTCCTTATGGCAAAATTCTTAAGTTTCCTATTCATGACTTCCCCTAATGTCATCTCCAACTCAAGGGGTGGAAACCCAAATTATGAGTTTTGAGTCCAAAATTCTTCTCCAACCCATATATTTTGCTAGGTGGAAATTTGAGAAATGTCAAATTTGGGGTGGAATTCCAATCCAAGTTTTGCCTGGAGTGGTATTTTATGTAGAACCAACTTTTTTTAATTTTTTTTTTTTTTTTTTTTTTTTTTTTTTTTTGAAAGCCCACGTGAAGAAGAAAAGTTGTTGGGCCCGCGTGACAATTTTGCTGTCCGGCCAACAGAGAGTGCGACACAGCTAGCAGCCTTGTGCAAGTTGATTCCAATGCCTAAAAATTCAAAAGCTGTGCTGTTTTTTTTTATTCCAACAACTATATTTTACATCAATGATCAGGATTAATTTTAGGCAATCTGAACGGTAAAATTTCATATCCAATGGCTCAAATTTAAATCCAACGGTCAAAATAATATTTATAATTAATCTTGATCTGATCCAACCCCAAAACTTATTCCAAACTCTATAAATAGCCATTTCATATGGTAAATAATGCACCAAAAATCATTTTTTTTTCCTTTCTCCCTTTATTATATTTTTTTCATTCTACTTTTATTCTTATTGAGAATGACCCCAAAACCCCAAAGAGGTGTGAATTGGAAACCACAAGAAGATTAGGCATTGTGTAAATGGTAGGTTTCTATCTCTGAAGATGGGGCTATTGGCAGCAGAGCTGGTCCTGGGTTTTCTAAGGCCCATGGCAAATTTTTTCAAGTGTGCCTCTTTATACAATTAAACACAAATAATAATAATAATAATAATAATAATAATAATAATAATAATAATAATATATCAACTAATTAATTTTATTAAAATTATAAGAATTTACAAAAGGTAAGGAAGAATCCTTTGGGGCCTCATTAAAACCTTGTTTGGGGAAAACCCAATGGGACAAAACCCCAAACGAAGGAAAAAGAGTACCCCGCATTGTAAACATTGCATTAAAAATCAAAAGCTACATATTTGAGTCTACATGCTTCCTCCCCAATCTCCATAAGCATTTCTTGATTTGATCAATCTTCTTTTCATCCTCCACAATTAATCCTACAAAATAAAAATAGCAATGAAATCTCAACCACACAAAACATCATTTAAAATGTCTTCTTGTTGCACTTTTAGAAGCAAAATCATCAATTATACTATCATATTTAATGTTTTCTAACATATCCTTTTCAATGCATAATATCACTAATCCATTTAGCCTATCTTGAGTCATGGTGGTCCATAAGTAAGATTTCAATAACTTTAATGTAGAAAAACTTCTTTCAGCAGATGCCACAGTCACAGGTATAGTCAATAATACCCTACAAGCAACCATTACATTAGGAAACATATCCACAATTTTTACAAACTCAAGAATTTTAATGGTTGTCCATGGTTTATCTGTTTCATAGGGTTCTTTTGGTAACATCACTTGCAACACCTGTAATTCTGAAATAAGTCTCTTGCATCAACATCAGAAACATCACCATGTTTTAAAGCATTTCCAAGATTCACACAAAAACTTTTCAATTCATTATCATCAAACGAAGTCAACTTTGCAGCATCAAATAAGAACCCAAAAATAGATTCAAAACAATGCAATTGTTCAAACCTACTCTTCAATTCACCAATAGCAATATCCACTATAACAAGAAAATAATTAGTTCTAAATAATTCTTCAGCTAATTGTTGTTCCCTATCACCATTGGAAATATCATCAAAATGCTTTTTTCTACAAACTTGACATTTTTTGGGAAATACAGGCTCAATTCTCATATCAAGGGAAATTCCTTTAGCATCAATCATGGCAGAAATAAACCCATTTATTCTATAGTTTTCAAAAAATAAAACAAGTCCTTCTAATTGTCTTACAGCAGCATCAAGATGCATGTCTTCAGATTGTAACTTTTTACTAACTAAGTTAATCTTATGCAAAATGTCATGCCAAATAACCAAACTTAATATAAATTCAAAACTTGAAAGCTCTCCAAATGCGAAACTCTGAGCATCCCTACTCAATTTGGCATCTTCAATAATTTCTGTTAATTTAAATAAAGCTTTTCTGATTTGGGAAGCTTGAGATTTTATTGCTTTGACACTTTCAATGTGACTTTCCCAACGTGTAGTTGACAATGATTTCAAAGTCAAACCCTCTATGTAATCAAGTAACACATTCCATTGCTTTGTTGAATTAGAGAATACCGTATATATGCATTGACATGCTCCAAAACAAGATTTTGCTTTAACACATGAGTTGGCCATATTACAAACTATTAAGTTGAGATAATGAGAACCACATGGCATGTAAAATGCTCTAGGATTTATTTCAAGTAATCTTTTTTGTACACCTAGATTTTTCCCTTTCATATTAGAGCCATTATCATAACCTTGTCCCCTCACATCATCAACATTAAGTGTAAGGGACTCAATTACATTTTGCAATTCATTAAAAATCCCTAATCCCGATGTATCTTCCACATTTAGAAACTCTAAAAAGTACTCTTCTATATTTATTGGAGTACTTGAAACATCTACGCACCTCAATATTAAAGTCATTTGTTCTTTGTGACTTGCATCAGGAGTATAATTAAGAATTACTGAAAAATATTTAGCCTTTTTTATTTTTTCAATGATTGCATGTTTAACATTTGATGCTAAAATAGCTATGAGCTCATTTTGAATTTTATGGCTAAGATAATGATAATGAATCTTCTTATCTTGAATGAGTCGAAAATGGTGTTGCATTACTGGATCAAACTCCTCAATCATTTCAAGTAGGCCTAAAAAGTTAGCATTACCATCTTCATAAATTTTTTCATTTGTTCCACGAAAAGCCAAATTATGTATAGCAAGACACTTCACAATAGCGATGATTCTGACAATAACATTTTTCCAGTATAGTGTATCTTTCTTGATTAGATCTTGTAATTCTTTATCAATTGTTTGATTTGTTTTCAATCTGATTTGCAATTCAATACAATACCTCAAGTTAGTGAGATGTTCAATTTGTTTAAGCTTCTCACCAAGATGTTTCCAATCTCTAGTTCCTTCACTCGTTAACTGACTTCTAGAATTCATTGTTTTAAACAACTTACAACAAAAACAAAACACTTTATCCAACTCCTTTGAGTATACTAGCCATTTTCGATCCTTAGTTTCCCCATTTGGTAATGTATGAAGATAATAATTTGAAGAAAAATGTCTGTTGTATTCGTCCATGAGGAATTTGAGATTAGTTTCTCTTATGGGACCTTTTTCTACAAGTAAATATCTCATTTTTGCATCAAGATTATCTCAAACTCGTGGATCATAAATGTTCAAATCAAATCTTGTTTCGGGACATTCATTTTCATGGCAAGGTTCATCAATATTTTCATTTTCATCAAGGAAAGGTTCATCAATATTTTCATTTTCATCTAGATCACCAATTTCTCCATTCACATCATTCTCATTTCTATTAATTCTTCCAATTGAATTGGTTGCTCATATTCATTTGGTAAATCTTCATCTAAATTTTCAAGTGGAGTATTGGTTTGTTTAACAAAATATTTATTCAAAGATCCTCTTAAACTTTGAGCAATTTCTTCTTCTTTTTTCTTTCTTTGTCTCTTAAGATTTCCGGAAAGTTGTTTCTTAGGAAACATTGTTTAATTTTTATAATAAACACAACACAATAAAAAACAATAAAACTAATTAACAAAGAACAATAAAACCTAGATTTTGAGCATATTTTCTTCAACTTGAAACTTCTAATTATAAAGAACAAAACTTCCAGCCAAGTTTTCTGTTGAATCAAATAATAAAGATGAAAATTTAATAAAGATATGTATTACAATTTACAAAATTTATACATCTAGCTTGTGGAATCCAACTCTGTGTGTGTTGGAGAAGACAAGAATCACCACACACAAAATTTGCTTGCGTTGAACTTTTGAGAAGCAGAGAAGGTCGAATGGCTTTTTCCTCTTTTTTTTGTGGCTAAGAAAGTTTGTTTTGAATTCCCCATATTTTGTTTATTTGTTTCATATTATATTGAGTAATTAATAAGGGACTTTTCTCCCTCAATAAGTTGCTTCTTGAGATTGAGAATATAATGACTGATTGATGGCTTCCTCTTTGGTATACATGCTCAGGTAGCAACTAGGCAGCAATTGTCTTCTGTTTTTTATTTTTTTTTATTTTTAAATACACATATATACATAGGCTTTAAAAAACAATTTGGGCCCCCCTCAACTATGGGCCTCGGGCTGTAGCCTTGGTGGCCCTGGCCCAAGGTTGCCTTTGATTGGCACTAATCAATCAAACTACTCATTTTGGTTGCGTGTGTACCAAAATTTTTTGGAAAATGATCCAAGCATGAGCAGAGCTAGGGTTCGATCATCGCAAGCTAGTGCTTCTCAGTTCAAGATCATCAACCAACAATGTTCTCTATGGAAGGCATGTATGACAAGGGCCAATGCAAGGCACGTAAGTGGCTCCAATCTTGAAGACGTAGTGAGTACCCATTTTTTTCAATGCTTAAATTTATAATTCTAATTCTTTGCAATTATTAACTTGATTTTTATTTTATTTCATAGGTAGGATATGAATGCAAAAACAGTTTTTTTAAATGATAATAAACCTCCAAATAGGCCTTTCAAGTTGTATCATGCTTGAAAAAATCTTAAAATATTGCCCAAAATGGAACGATCTATGTGAATCTCCCACATAAATATTCAAAGATTCTTCTCATAGTCGCAATACAGTCAATTTGGAAGGAAGATGAAGATGATGTGCGTCATGCGCACTCTAAGGCAGAAATTGGAAAGAAGAAATAAAAAAAGAAAGAAATGTTGAAGGTTATCTCAATCAAAGTGGAAAGTTTTTGTCTGAATTGGTTCAACAAGGAAATGAGGCAAAGGAGGGTAGGAGGCGAAAGTTAGAGCTCCTACAAGAGAAACATGCCTATCAAATCCAACAAGATAAGAAGGCCAATGAATAGATGATAATGTCCATGGACTTATCCAAATTTACTCCAAGAAAGAAGAAGTATTGGGGGAATAAGCATGACAAAATTTTTGAGGCCTAGATGAATACAAGTTCCCCCTACAATTCAGAAGACAACTCTGGAGACTATTATCCAAGCCCTCCACATAGTGGTTATTAATTTATGTTTATTTGTAATTGTTGTTTATTTTTATTTATAATTGTTGTTTATCTTTATTTATAATTGTTATTGTAATTGTTGTTTATCTTTATTTATAATTGGTGTTTATCTTTATTTGTAATTGTTGTTTATCTTTATTTATAATTATTGTTTATCTTTATTTGTAATTGTTGTTTATCTTTATTTATAATTATCGTTTATCTTTATTTATGATTGTCGTTTATTTTTCTATGATTAGTTTTTTTTTTAAATTTGATGATAAACCACATAATTCATTAAAATCACACAACCACTTTTATAATTTAAACACACAACATAATTTAAACACACTTACATAATTTAAACACACTTACAAAATTTAAACACACAACATAGCTCATTGCCCCTCTCCTTCGCATCTCCAAATGTGGGTAATCAAATCATTTCTTAGATTTTGATGCACTTGCGAAGCATGGACTCTATTATGACAGACCATGTAGTCTAAGATAGTTTGTCTGTCTCAGTTTATATTGTATGTGATAGTTGGCTCAAGCTCATAAGCAAGTCTTGTTCTTGCTCTTCTAAATGTTCATGGACAATTATCATCATCATCAGATTCTGCATCTAGATCCTGATACTCATCCTCAACAATCATGTTGTGCAATATTATGCACGCCATCATGATTGAATGAAGTTGTTCTTTACGCCACATATGTGCAGGTCCCCTAACAATTGCCCATTGAGCTTGAAGTATTCCGAAAGCTCTTTCGACATCCTTCATATAAGCCTTTTGTTTTTGGGAAAATAATCTTTTTTTTTAAGAGTATTCGGTTAGGAAATCGTCTTAACCAATGTAGCACAACAAGGGTAGATACCATCAACCAAGTAATAACCCAGATTGTATTCATTTCCATTGACAACATATTGGATATGGGGAGACACTCCATTGACTACATCATTGAACAACAGGGAACGAGATAAGACGTTGATATCGTTGTTCAATCCGGCGACTCCAAAAAGGCATGCCATATCCAAGTGTCATATGAGGCCACTGCCTCTAGAACAACAATTGGCTTATGCTTATAGCCGGTAAACTGGCCTGTCCAAGCAGTGGGACAGTTCTTACAGTCCCCATGCATGCAGTCAAGATTGCCTAACATGCCTGGGAATCCTCTGCAACTAGCCTTGTGCAAGAGCTTGTAAAGGTTGGCCAATGGCCGAATTTGGGGAACGGAGGTATCACTAACCATACACGACTTCAATAAAGGAACAAAACTTTCGCAAACATTCAAGGCCTGTAGATTCACCTAATCTATAGTACTCGTCAGTGGAGTCTGCCGAGTATCCATATGCGAGCATTCGAAAAATAGCCGTTAGCTTCTGCTCTAGGGATAGACTTTGTTATCCACAAACGTCTATCTTCTGTGTAAAGTATGGCTCATGTGCAACAACATCATTCAAGATGCAATAGAAAAGCTCTCTTTTCACATGGAACTGTCCGCGAAAGTCCACTAGGGGATAAAGTAGTATTTCACAGAAGTAGTCTTCCATAAGACTATGCGCGGCCAATAATAGAAACAACATGTTTGGATTGTTGAGCATATTGCTCCAACAAAAACGTATGGTTTTGAATGGCCATTGCACCCCTCTGTTGATGAAGGTCATCATCATCAGAATCATCATTGAAGAAAATTTGTATGACATTCCACGTGAATTCATTGTAAGAAGGGGCATGAGATTGAAGAAGATTGTGTGGTCAATTCAGTTGAATAACATTTCTTAAATAGACGAGAATGAGATGACCTAAATGTTTGAAATAATTGAATGAAAATAAGAAAATATAGGAAAAGATAGGGAAAGATAAGGGAATTCAATAAAGTGAGATGAACAAAGTTGAGCAATGATTCAGAACAAGATTGAAACAAGACAATATGAGATGAGAAATAATTCAGAAAATAATTAAAGAACACAAGTGGAGGCGGGCAAAAGTTCATGGAAGACAATTATGGCAATGGTTCAATGAAGGGTTCGAATTATTCCGGGCATACGCAAAAGTAGCAACTCCATGGATTGTTGCCGCTTTAAAAAAAATCGTGTGGTTCCATTATTTTTAATATAAATCGTGTGCTACTTGTTTTTACTTTCAAAGCCCATGAAATAAAATGTTGTTGTACTTATTTTTATTTTTAAGTGAAATTCTATTATATTTTAGAATTTTAATTTTTTTATGTTAAAATGTTTAGAAAATTAAATCACGAATGTTGAAACAAAAATAATGTCAAGAAAAGTTAACGAGAAAAAAAATTTAGGGATTAATAATTCTTAAATAATTTAATAAAGTTGCGGACTCAAATCATGGGTCTGCAAGATTGGAGGAAAAAAAAAATTTGAATCATGAAAATACATGAATAGTTGTATTTTGAAGGGTGAAAATTTGAGTTTAGCCAGAAACAAAACTATCACTCTAAAATCAAATTAGTTAGGGGGGACTTGAGTGAGGGTCAGTCCACACTAAACTATCACTCCTCACACCAGAAACACAATCACACAACGTGACAACAGCAGCAGCCTGCTTCTGATTTCTTTCGTTTATAATTTACATCGCTCTCTCTCTTCCTGACTTCTCTCTTTGATTCCTCCGATCCCAAAACCCTAGAGACCAGAGAGAGCAGATCGCAATCAGATAACGGCCATGGCCCAAGCGAAGCCTGGCGGAGAGCGCCAAGTGCTGGAGTCGATGTACTCGATGATTGCTCTCGTCTTCATCCTCGTCGCCTGCGTTGAGCTATGCGACGCCGCTACAGTCGTCGACGTGTATCGGCTGATCCAGTATGACATCTCCGGTGCTCCTTTCGGATCTCGACTCGCCAACCTCAACCACCATGCTGGTTCTTTGCAATTCGCTCCTGGCTCTGATCTCTCCCGCACTGTCCTCATCATCCCCTTACGTGAACTCAACATCTCCTTCGTCAAAGGTAGTGCTTCTTTTCATCTCATGTATTTCTATATTTTATGCATTTATGTGGGTAATCTTCGATTTTGAATAAATCTCATGTTTTTTTTAGTTGGGCTCTCCAATATGTGTGTATTCTTAGTCTTTTGAGTGAAGTGAGATTGGTGAGGCCATTTGTGTACAATCACTTAAGTTTGTGAATGCTTCTTAGAAGTGCTTAAATTTCGATGCTTTTACTTTCTAAATGCTAATTAGTACAAGCCCCGCATATGACAAACAGTAAATGCCACCTCGAACTGCTACAATACTGGGGCTGTTTGAATATGTGACTTTGAGCAACTATTTTGAACTAAAATAATGCTCATTGAGTAACTCAATAAGATATCACGGTTTGAACTTTAAATTTATAATCATTGAGTAACTCAATAAGATATGACGGTTTGAATTTTAAATTTATGATCATTGAGTAACTCAATAAGAATGTTGATCCCATATTCTTAAACTATAAGTGCCTTAGCTAAGTCGGTCAACCAACTTTCCTTTTCAGATTGCTGATTGCTAATTGAGATTGTTAATCATATTGCAGAATATATTACTCAAAACCAGCCTCTGGGAGGTTTGCTGTTTTTGCTGCCCCAAATATTTAATATAGAAAATAGAGAAAGGGCAAAAAGTAATCATCAAACTGATGGAGTGGAGCTATTGAAGAATGATCTGGCCGAACTTGAAAAATTACTTATACATTCCAAGATACCTGTAAGTCAAACAGCCATAAGTTTTCTTACCATAAGTTTTCTTATTCTTTGTAATTGAAGGCAGTTGTCTTTCTGCTGTTTGTTTCTTGCACCTCTCTAGTTATGGTTTATGATGCGCATGTGCTTTTGCATATGCTGTTGTATTTAGCTTCATGATTGCTTTTAAGCTAGCTTCTATTGTTTTCCTCAAAACATTCTATATATAATTTATCAAATTGACTACATGTTTTCGTTTCTCAGTCTTCCGGTTGCTTTCTTGGGTTTAAGATGTATGATTAATTTTTTTCCTAATTTTTTCCTTTAGTGAATGATGCATACCATACGATTGAGGCGCTTTATTTGATCATTATAGCATATCAGCTCAACAGGAATTTGGTAGCAGCAGCTACTTGCTGCTATTTGTTAGTTACCCGAACCTTGTTAACTGTTTGGCTTTAACTAATAAGGTTTTGTACTTTTTGAAATCCTACAAAATCATATTTTTCAGAGGAACCAAGCCCACTATTTTTTTATCTTCATTGATTGTAATGTCTTGCATCTTGACTTTGAAGTAAATTACCCCTCAATGAAAGTAGAGTAAAGGCATTATTCTTTGTTGTGCATGCGTAATAGGCAATTATATTAATCTGTTCGTTGTGTTGCATTTGCTCTTTTGCAATCACATGTTTAAAAATAAATTCACCAGTCTTTTTCTGCGAAGTTATGAACTGTGAACCGTTTTAGGGCATCTACACTCATCTAATATGTATAAGTTCTAGTCTCAGATGTAATGAATTGCATTCCTCATCCATACATGAAATTACAATATGTTAATTCCTGCAATTCTGTGATGTAGTGCTTAAATGGGGTTTGTTTGGGGCATCCAAGTGTTACAATGGGAGTAATTCTTAAGTTTTAGATACTTTTTGATTATTTTATTCGTTTCTTAAAATTGTTGTTGTCTGAAGGACATCTTTGTGGTGGTATGTTCTGTTACAGTATCCTGTGTATTTTGCTTTTGAAGATGATGATATTGAGGCTGTGTTGGCTGATGTCAAGAGGAATGATGCCACTGGTCAACCCGCTACTGCAACTACTGGCGGGTAAGTAAATGGCTTTCTGATTGAAACCATGGAACTTATCCCTAGACAGATAGCTGCATAGTATAATATGGATACTATATATTTTGATGAATTTCTTGTCGATGATATATCTGTCCTAAAAAAGACGGTCACTACAGAGAGTAAGTTCTAGTGAGAGACTGATTAAATTGGAGGGGTGGCCTCCAGAGTGAGTTCGGGTCCTTATAGATTATACATAGAATGCCATTATAAGGATGTAAAGCTTGCAAGGAAAATATTTCTGTTCCAAGTTGATCAGGATTGTGGAGGAGTGGCGGCCAAAACTACTTTAAAATAAAACTGCATAGCTACTCACTGCTGGTGGATCTTGGCGCAGCTTACTAGTTGCTAGTAGGTTTTGACTCAGTTGTTTGGATGTATCAAAGCATTTTAAGGATTTCAGCTTGATCTTTCCAGATTGGTCTGATTTCGTGGGTTAAGGTTCCATTACTTTTGGCCCAGTTTAGTTTTGTGGGGATAGATTGGATTTGGTTTGGTTGTTCCTGATGGACTACATGTCCTCCAGTTTTTTACTCAGTTTTTATCGTCTTAATAATTTTGTGTTTCTCAAAAAAAAAGAAGAGATTGAGGTAGGAAAAGTGACAGTATAACACCAGCAGGATGGATAAGGGCTGTAGAATTCTTGGAGGGTATGCTGGCTGGAGAAAGTGAGAAAAATTCTACTTCACAGAGTAAAGAGTAAAAGATGAGAGGTTAGCTGGTTTGGACTAGGAACCAGCTGGAGGATACAGATGATAGAGAGGTATAGAATAAAAGAAAAGAGGTGCGTAGATGAAATCTTTTGGAGGCCAAGGTCATTAAAGTAAGATTGTGCATTGCACCAAAAAGTTATTCGGGGCTGGAAATTTTGAAACTTGAAAATATATCTGTGGTTGCTGATTCAGGAGTCCTTATCGAATATGACTGGAAGCAAGTACAACTTATGCAGCAATAAACTTCTGTTCTAATTCTCTTTGTTTGTTAGATCACGATTCATTATATTTTGTGACCTTATTTATTGTTCTTCTTCCTGTCCTTTTTAAAGATCTTTATTGCGCTTTAAGTAAATGCATAGAATCCTGTTTTTGGTACTGTCTGATTTTCATTGTTGACATGAGTGTATTATTTATCCTTTTAGTTATGCCAATACCATTTAACTTCAATTATACTTATACATCCTTGTTTGGCATGAGCTTTAGGAGGTGTTTTGTTTAATTGTCATAGCACAACTCTGAATCTCTCTGTCTTTTCTGGTTTTGCAGATATAAGCTTGTTGTTTCAGTGCCAGAACCTAAGAAACGTGCATCACCCACCATCACAAACATTCAGGTTCAAGCTCAACTTTTTTATTTGTTTGTTTCTCACATTCTTTTTATTTTTATTAATATCCCTGTCAGTTCATCTAAGTTTAATCTTAGCAGTTTCTTAAACCAGTAGAGTATGGAAATATCTGTTAGCTCCTTTATTTACCTTGTAACAGTTGGAACATATCTTATTAAGCCTTCTTTGTGTTTTTCTACCCATATAACATTTTTATTATGTTTGTAAAAATCTCATATCCTAAAATTGATGATACATGTGTTGCACAATGTAAGAGTATCAAGGAAGTGTAGTATGGTTTGTTATATTTCGTTGTTATGCTGGTTTCACATTTGTTCGCTTTTCATAAGTTATATTGTTTAGGAGGCAATAAATGTTATTCTTCCATTAACACGTCTATAAAGAGTATCCATATCGGATATCTCATGTCTCAGATATTTCAGCACATATTTATGCCCATCCAAAGTTTAAAACAGTTAATTTGATATTGGAAGTATATCTGAAACTATGACTTTGAGGGTACAGTTTAAAAATGTGATTATCAATTCTGCTGTACCCTTGAAGTCTCGTATTAGGTTTGTTATATTTCCACAGATGACTTGCTTTATCTTAAAATATGACTAGTAATTATACTTTACCCTCGGATGCTCTTATGTTATATTGGGTACATTCCCCTGTAGAAGACTAAAGCTTTGCTGTTAGTTTGGCTGACAGTTTAGCTGCTTTGACTGAAGAATGTAAAATTGGTAAGAATTTTGGCATATGATCTTATAATAAGGATAATCACCTAGGAATTATTAGTTCTCTATGTATTGATTTTAGTTATATCTCATAGGATTTGAGTGTCACAGCCTTTTCCTGCATTGGAGGTGTTGTAGCCTTGCTAAGCTCAAAAGGTGTTTCAAATCCTTTTAGTTATAGGTGGATAATTTATGTTGCAACCAGAAATACCATTCTCATGCGCATATGAGCTAGTTAGCATTTTAATTCATTGTAATGCATTAAAGTGAAGCGAGTTCGTTGTATATTTACTCCTCCACTTCTTAAAACTAGATGGCCGGCCAAGCCTATTTGATTTCTCAGTTCTGTATTTATATTAATACCTAGGAGATAGTAATGACTGACATCAGATGTCAATAGTACTGAATACCATTGCATGTCTGAGCATCAATCAGATTTCAGCTGTAGTTTTTACCTTATTCTGCAATCCGTTTTAGCAACTGTCTTCATTAGTAGCATAATTTTAAATGGAATCTTTCTTGGAAGACTGAAGATCCAGTTGATAGTGCTTAGTTTGCTTCCCCTAGTTTGGAAATTGAATGTTTCTTTTTGAATGAGTACAGGGATGGCTTTCAGGATTCAAAACTGATGGAGATGCAAATCAACTTCCAACTATTGCTATAGTAGCATCATATGACACTTTTGGGGCAGCTCCTGTATGTAACTTTACAGCATATCATGAATTATTTCAGCTACTTATAACTTTATAAAGGTTTAAAATTTCGTCTATTTTGTAGGCTTTATCAGTTGGAAGTGATAGCAATGGAAGTGGTGTTGTGGCACTTCTTGAAATTGCTAGGTTATTTTCTGTTCTTTACTCCAATCCTAAGACAAGAGGAAGGTACAATTTACTTTTCGGGTTAACATCAGGAGGCCCTTATAATTACAATGGAACTCATAAGGTGCTCATCTCCTCCCGATTTATTTCAACTTTCATTTTCTTTCATCAAGTCTTTTATTCCCTTTTCTTAAATATAGTGCCCCTCTGTTTATCTTTTTTGTCTGCTTACCTTAGTTATTTGCATTTTACAGTGGCTTCGGAGCTTTGATCAACGCCAGCGCGAGAGTATTGACTATGCTATTTGCTTGAATAGTATTGGATCATGGGATAATGACTTGTGGATTCATGTGTCTAAGCCTCCAGAGAATGCCTACATTAAACAAATTTTTGAAGTAAGCAAATAAGATTTTACAAAACATACTACAGATGTACGGGTAAATTACCTTGAGATCTGCTGCTGCACTACATTGTTTAAGTGATGGGATTTCTTGTAGGGTTTCTCTAATGTAGCAGAAGAATTGGGCGTTAAAGTTGGTCTGAAGCACAAGAAGATAAATATTTCAAATCCTCGAGTAAGTTGATATACTTGAAATGCCATCTTGTGGTAAACAAACAAGACTATTTTGTTATGTCATGTCTTCACAATTTAATGATTATGAGAAAAATTTCTATGTTTAAGTATAATGCTTAATGCCTCAAATTAGGAAAGATGCTTGGTTATCTTGCACGTTCGATGCAACAATATAGCTATTATTTATTATAACTCAGCAAGTAGTTTGCATTGATTTTCCCAGGTTATCTCTGAAATTCTTCGACCAGGAAAACTATGATACCCCTAATCATTTCAACTACTGGCTTTGACAGGGAAATTTATTGGGCGTAATATCTTCTTGTAATGAAATATCATGGAAAACATTTACAACTTGAGAAAATAACTGCATACCTCTTAACCTAAAATCAGCTCCAGGATAATCAAACTTATTACTAGGTTATGCTTGGGGCTCATTGCAAGTTTTAATCTGTGTTCATCTTTACTGTCATCCACAAAATCAATTCCTCTACCATACTTTGCTGGTTCAGTCTATGTTGTGGTCATACCTTAAGAAGATAAGTTATTGATTTCTTAAAATTATATATTCTTGCTGCTGCAACCAAAATGGCCGCTACTTATTTTGTGTTTCCATGAGCTTGTAAATCAATCTGGGTGCATCCTTCTTCAAAGTACTAGTCCATTGCTAGAAACATGATGTGTTTTTGTTGCACTGTACCCTACTGTTTATACCAGGTGATAAACCATTTTACGTGTTCTAGGTAGCTTGGGAGCATGAACAGTTTTCACGGCTGAGAGTTACTGCTGCCACTCTTTCTGAACTCTCTGTTGCTCCTGAACTGTTAGAAAGTACTGGCAGTCTGGTTGATGGCAGGTTATATTTATTTAGACCCACTTCTTATTACTGGTACATATATTATAAGTGGTCTTTTGCTGAGATCTTGGTTTTGTGCAGACCATTCGTGAATGAAGCTGCAATCATTAAAAGTGTCAAATTAGTTGCTGAGAGCCTTGCGGTAAGGCTAATTTATCTGGAAATTAACTTCTTTCTTTTTGTTGCTTTCGCTTCTTGGTTTTAACAGGATCTCTAGGAGCATACAGTTCTGTTCTTACTTGCTATTGATTGTAAGTGTGTGTGCTACTCTTTTTTGGTCCTATTGAAGGAGATAGAATGTTTACAAATGTTTCAGAGATACCTGAAGCCTCTGAGGATAAGAGGTTTATGTGGAATATTTTCTGTTAACATTCAGGGTGTTTGACAATTAAACTGGTAGGTCTGAGAGGCATGATGAGGTTCGTCTGGATAAACAGCATGTGCTGTGGCGTTAAGGATAAACATCATGTTATTTAGAAACTTTAGCTTAATCTGATTAAGAAACCTGTTCTTTACTGTACACTGTAAAAGTAGTTAATCTTGGTCATTGGATATATTTTTTAGAAGGATTTTGACCTAATTGTGTGTCTTTCGATTCATGTACACAGTTAATTCAGGTCAGGTCCATTATCAATTCACATTATAAAATGAACATTGATATGTCAATAGTTTCTTGAACAACAAGTGTTAGACGATGTGAATTCTGGAATATGAATTGCTAAAATATGTTCCATAGAAGTGAATATTGTTAACCGGAAAATTTACTAAATAGATCGGAAGTAATTGATTTCTGACTTTTTTGTTATTTGTTTATAATCTTTCTGCATGTTTCTCCTCTATTGTACTCAGAGGCATATCTATGGTCACGAAGGAAAGAACGTCCAAATCTTTGCAGACAACAGTAGTCTAGCAGTCAATCCTTCTTACATAAAGTCATGGTTGGATCTCTTGTCACAAACACCCCGTGTGGCGCCGTTTTTATCAAAGAATGACCCATTTATCTTGGCATTGAAGAAGGTTTTACCATCTTCATATTTTCCATACATTTCATGGTTATAGCTCAAATATGCAATTGCTTTCACTCAATATTGTGCTGATAGTTGTTTAATATTTATTAAATATGTCCATATATGTTCTCTAGTTTTCTTACTGTATGAAAAAGAACCAAGTTATAAATTTGAGAATATGTTGGAAGCATCTAGTGTTTCTCTATTGTTGACAATCTCTTGAGTTCAACCTTCAGAAGTTTGTCAATGATACTTTGTTGGTCTAATAAGTTGCATTTTTGCGCTCAATATGCAACTATGGGATTATGCATTTTGTACAAATTTTTGGGTTTTCTTAAATTAAATTACTTTCTGAATTCAAATTTACCTAAATGTAGGCTATGAACAAACAAATTACCTAAATTTAGACTTCATATGTGGAATATGATGCAAGCATGGAAAACTTGTCATAAATAGAGCACAGGATAGAAACTGGGGAAGGATAGCAACTGGTGTGCTGGCTACCATTGTAGGTGGGGTTGGATATACTGTTGTAGACCATGGGATAATTGAGGAAAGAGAAACAAATAAAAGACCGGGGGAAGGGAGGGACCTTATGGTCAAATAGGAAAATTTAAACCAACCTGCCTGTTAAAGAATAAATCTGGTTTTTCCTCGTTTCATTGGTATATGTTTGTGACCTGTCAGATTTTATATTATTGACAGGAATTGGAAGATCATACCGATGAGGTGAATGTGCAGCATGAGGTGCTTGACGGGATGTTTACTTTCTATGATTCAACTAGAGCTAGCCTTAATGTATATCAGGTACTAAATGTGTACTGGAAAAAAGAAAATGTTCTAATTTTGTGCTAGTTTATGTTGATTTCTTATACTTGCTAGTTTTAGAGTATAACAATTCCATCTCCCGCCCCTATATCAATGCCCATTAGTAATTACAAGTTTCTTGGTTTAATATACTTTCAAGGCAGTCTGTGACCATCAATATCTATGCTTAAGCTTAAATAAGTCTTTTCAAAGTTTTATTTATTTTTATGTTTGGACTGCCATAGAAACAATATGCAGGTAGAAATGGGACATTCAACTAATCAGTTCACCCATGTTATTTCAGGTTGCTAGTGTGACATTCGACTTGCTGTTGCTTCTGGTGTTGGGATCGTATTTGATAGTACTTTTCAGTTTCCTTGTCATCACAACTAGGGTATTGTTCCTAATCCTTACAATATCAAAGCATCGAAGTTCTTTTTTGCCATTCTCTCATATTATATGTAGTAGTTTTTGAATGGAATACGAGCAGAAATCTGAATTTTTTTCAATTTCTGTGCTGCTCTTCGGCAGGGTCTTGATGATCTGATCAGTTTATTTCGAAGACCTCCATCACGTAAGGTGAAAACAGCCTGATTACTGAAGATAGGATTATGCCAGAAAATTACCTTTTTCTTTGGTACAGAAGATTCTCCGTGGTGTAGATTAAAATTGATGAATTGACACGTTAGTTCATGTCATGAGGATCGTTCAGTTGTTGGTTATAGGAAAATGCTTATAACTTTTGTGCCAGAATGACACGCATCAAGGTGCTGAGAATTTTTTTGTTGAGATTCATGGTTTATCCAAGTAGTATTCTGGCAATTTTCTGGGCATAGGTTGATGTTTACGTTTCTGCATGGCAATTGAATTTGAATACGGCTCAAACAAACAAGGGCAGTGGTCAAGATAGAACTATTGTCTATGGTCTATGACAATTGTAGCAAAGGGATGCACTTTTAGATTTTTTTATCTTTTATTTTAGTTCACTGTCTACTCTAGTAGCCAATTTTCAGAGTGATCAATTTTGTCACACCTTTTTGTTTTGCTAATCTTAATCTGCCATGTTGCGGGTCCTACCCTATTGAGTGCAATAGAATGTTGACTGATGTTTTTATGGGTTAAATTACGATTGGTCCATTCTTTATTCTGCATTTGCTTGCGGTCTGTTATTCATAGTTCTAATTTCCATCAATTTGATCGACAACGGCATGCCCTATCATATGACCTCTCTTTTCTTTTCTTTTTTCCTCACGTTTGTTAGTCATACAATGAGACTCAGGAGCAGGAAAGAACCAAAGTGCGATTTGGGTACGGAGTAGGTTATTTCTTTCCTAAGAGCATCTCAAAAGGTGCCTTCTACCTCCACTCATGTTGGCAAAGGCTCGAAACCCTCAAGGTCCCAATGAATATTTGTGTAAACTCCCTTTCCCCAATATATTGTACCAAAAATAAAAGGGCATCTCAAAAGGTGATAAGGGCATCTCAAAAGGTGATATCTATTTACATGTCCTAAATGTCCAAAGTTCCTATTCTACTTGTAGTTTTTAACTTCCGCAAATTACATATCAATCGTTGCAATTCGAAAGCAATGGTTTAGGTTTATCAACGAAATTTGACGAAATTAAGTATCGTCCATAAATTGCAATTTGCAACAACACACAAATCGCGAAAAGTAATTCACAAAAACTACAAGGTCCAAAAAACTGTTTTTCCAGCTGGACATTAGGTTCCAATTTTACCCTTAAGGAAAAAAAAACTAAAAAAAAGAAAGAAGAATACTGTAGCCAATGTTGGCAGTGCCCTGCCCCATATTGCCAAGAAAAACTCTCATGCAATAGAGATAATACTTTTTGCTATCCCCGACCAATAACACAATGACATGTTAGATAATTTTTTCACGTATCATGATGTTATTGGTCAGTGATAACAAAACAGTGCAATCATCGTTACAAGTAAGTTTTTTTCCTTGCTACCGCCCCACCCCCTTTTCCTTCATCTATGTTTTTCCTCTCTCTCCATCTCTCCCTCTCTCTTGCACCAAGAATCACTCCATTTTATAGTTGCTTACTTAGCGTACCAAGAGTTTCTTAGGGATTATTCCTATACATATGTACATTATTTAGATATAATGTACATATGTATAACAAGGGTAATGATAACAAATATACACCTTCTGCATCTAATGTTGAAGAGAGGAGAATGGGCGCCAAGGATACTGAGACTGGGAAGGATTTGATGGGTGCTTGACTACTTTTTCTATTGATTTGATGGGAGAGATAGTTAGGCTAGCTAAAATAAAAGTATATATTAAATCATATAAACCACGCTAATTCATAGCTATGACTAATTTCCACTAAGCTTTAGAATAAAACAAATACATATTAAATGCAACAACAAAAAATTAATATGATCAAAATGAATATTAAAAGTGTATCCATTGAAGTTGTGTCTTGTGATCATTGAGAGAATTGAAATCTTTTGTTATTGCATCTAAATCGATACTGTAAGCAAGTTCTTTTTCAATGTAGACAATCATAGAATATGCTAAAAACTCATTCTTCATCTTGTTGCAAAGAGCTGTTTTAACAAGTTTCATAGTTGAAAAAGCTTGTTTAGTAGTTTTCGTGGAAACAGAGAGAGTTAGCACAAGACGGATCAACCTATCAATCAAATAATATCTTTGTGACCCTTTCGTTTCAACTAATTCTCGGCATAATTCAGAGAGAGTAGACACTTTTGGAAGTACAGGATGATGAGGTACATCTTCCTCGTAAAATTTCAACTCGCATATGAAAATATGTAAGTCTTTTGGTGAAATCTTTAGGATAAAATCTCTCAACAAGGTTGCAAATTTTGTCAATGTTAAATGATTTAAAAGAATCGCTAGGGTCCAAAGCTGGACTAAGAATAAGAAGTTCCATTCCCCATTCAGTAAACCTATTGTTCAACTCTCCTAGTTGAAAATCTATTGCACCATTGAATTTGTTAACGCGGTAATGATGCTCAACTGTAATATTGTCCTTTTGCTGACAAGAACGACCAGTTCCCACTTTATATTGAGCATTCATATCAGGCATATCAATGTTTTGTTTCTTGCAAAATAAATTTACTTTCTTAATAAAAGTTTCCCAACCAGTTAATCTTATATTTTGAAGGATACCTTTTGTTGTACCAACTAGGTTCACAACATTCACGATGTCTTGAGACTTATGTTGTAATTCTCGACAAAGGATACATGTGAGTCCCATAATTTCCTGCAATAGATGCAAGATGGATACAAATTCGAATTGTGTAATCACATTGTATGCACCAATAGCCTCCCCACGTAAGGATCTTGTGGATCCATCTTTCTTTATATTCTCATGAACCGTACAAACTGCATCATACACATCTATCAAATCACAAACAGAATCATAATGAGAACCCAACTGAGTAGCTCCCAGCCACCTCATCATTAAACTTTGTTGTATGCTTTATTATTTCAATAAAATTTCCACGATTTTTAGAATCCAAAGATTCATCATGACCCCTAAAAGCACATGCATGATATGTAAGCCAACGAACACACTCTATCGTTGTCTCTTGAGTTGTAACCGATTCTTCAAAATATCCTCCTTTGATTGTCTATTAATAACTTTGTCGACATGTTAAGATGAGTTCATCAAATTCTCTATAAATCTTTCACAAGTATTATGCGATGAAGATGGATCGCCGACGTGAGTAAAAAAATATACAATTCTTTCCATCATTAACTCTTTTCCAATTGTTGAACTCCTCAGTAGTTAGTGCAGGATGACCATTACCAAAAACAAAGCATAGAAAACAATAGACTTTATCTTCTGAAGGGGAATAGTCTAACCATGGAAATTGGGAGAACCAAGAATATTAAAATCGATGATATTGCGATCTAAACCGAGACCTTGGATATTCTAAAAGTTTTGGTTGGTAAGGTCCAACTTTGATATAAGCATGTTGAACCTCATCACATTGATTAATAGGGTATTCACATATTTGAATACGTTTCCCAATGTCTCGTTCCAAAGAAGCAACATCAAACTCATTGAGTTCAACTAATGGAGATGTGTGAAGTGGCTCAATTGATGGTGAAGCCTTATCATTGAATGTAGAAGCCTTGTCAATGTCTAATTTATCACCATCAACTTTTTTCTTGAAGAATGAATGAATAGTTTTTACTATTTTACTTGCTTGATTTCTGATGTGACATTATAATAAGCTTCACAAATACAAATACAAAATGCAAAATCTATATATATAAAGCAAAAACATTCAAAATACAGAAAATGCCCTTTGTTAATCCAAACATTAAGAATTAAATTATTAATTAAATGAAGATAATATGATAAATTCACACATTTCCATATTTAAAAAATTAAAATTGAAATAAAAATCAGATAATGAATCCTATTTTTATGGAACACAACTACCCATTATTATTTTTAATTCTAAAATAAATTTAATTTTTTTAATTTAAAAAAAAACAAAACAAAAAGCCTCTCACAGGCGCGGAAGTGCGCACTAAAAGGCTAGTATAAATATAAATAATTAAATTTCACATATATATTAATTGTGAACACAAGAATAATGGACGTAAATTAATTTTAAAAAAAATTAATTGAAGAGTTGAGTTAAGAACTTTACCTTCACTATGTGTATTGACGATGGAATTCTCTTTTAGTTGAGCATAAGTAGAACGCAACAGCATATATTCTTGGGAGTTTCACTAAAACACCCAAAATGGGAGTTGAAATTATAAAAAAAACCCAAGCACTATTTAAACATATAAACACACCCAAAACCCATCATTACAAACACTCAAAACCCATTTATAAACACACCCAAAAAGTTGACTTTGGGGTTGATTTTGGGTGTGTTTCTATGTTTAAATAGTATTTGAGTTTTTTTATAAATACATGTTTAGGATTGGGTTTTTTTATAAATTTGTATATATTCTTTTCAACCCCTAGGGCTTTTTTTTTTGGGTCATGAAACGCTATGACTAAAAGAAACCGCACAAGACATTGAAACAAAATAAATAGGAAACTGCACTACACGAAACATAGGTTAATGCAAACATTAAGAATTGAAATTATTAATTAAATGAGGATAATATGGTAAATTCACACTTTTTCATATTTAAAAAAATAAATTCAAAGAAAATTCAAATAATATATTCTATTTTTATGGAACGCAACTATCCATTATTATTTTTTAGGGAGTTTTACTAAAACACCCAAAATGGGGGTTGAAATTATAAAAAAACCCAAGCACTATTTAAACATATAAACACACCCAAAACCCATCATTACATACACTCAAAACTCATTTATAAGCACACCCAAAAGTTGACTTTGGGGTTGATTTTGGGTGTGTTTCTATGTTTAAATAGTGCTTGGGTTTTTTTATAAATACATGTCTAGGATTGGGTTTATTTATAAATTTGTATATTTTTTAATTCTAAAATAAATTTAAATTTTATAAATAAATAAAACAACAACAACTCTCTCCCAGGCGCGGAAGCGCGTGCGAAGAGGCTAGTAGTACTATAATATTTGAAATATAAAATTTTGTTAGAGTCATTCTCAAAAATTATACTATATATATTCTAAACAAGGAGGGGATTGAAATACCATCCCCGTCTCTACCCGAACACCATACTCTAAAATTCCCTCAAATCTGTCCCATACCCAATTTTTATCATTTATACCAGATCTATTAGTGTTGAATCCCCGCGAAGACCCTAACATGCGGGAAAAATTACCATCCCTAGATGGGGCTAGATTTGAGCGCCGCAGTTGGAGGACCAAAATGGAACTCGGGCATAAATTCAAAGAACATTTTTATCAAAAATCATAGTTTATTAATATTTTAGTCCAAATTGATGATTTTAGCTTTGACATTGACGACAAAATTGATAGAATTTTACAGTGGGACTCCTTTGCCCCAAAATAGAGAGTTTGAGTACCATTTGAGCGAATAATTTAGTTAGATGACCAAAATGTAACTCGTGACAAGTTCATGGACAAGTTTGGTCAAAAACCCATAATAAATAAGTCATATAAATAAGGTTTTTGTTTGACAATGAGTCAATTTAGTTGAAAATGCATTTATGCTATACTTTTAATATAATGTTAAGTTTTAACCTTAATGTTGAACTTGAAAACAATTGATTGTCCTTATTCAATCTAGAAAGAAAACCAAAAAAGAGTGAGTTGGTAAAAGTTACGTATCGAACCGAACCAAAACATGTCAAGACCTAGTTTAGGGTTTGCTACTATTTTTTATTATTATGGGTTTATTAGGTTTTAAGGATTTAGCATTTTGGGATTTTAACTTTAATCCCAAATCCTAAAAGGGATTTAAGTTACTAGAATATTGTAACGTTTTAGAACATGTGAATTTTAAAGAAAAACTTCTGCACACCTGTCACATTGCTATTGGCAAGAATGTAAGAGCTCCTACTTACCTGGTAAGGAGGGAAATATTTTCCTTAATTATTTTTTAGGGAGACCAAAGGGAAGAAAATCCAAACTTATGGCTTTAATAAGTTATTTGAGGACCTATTGCAAAAAATAAAACGAACCTTTACAAACCTTTCTTTATCAATCCCGTTCATGTTTCTTAACTTTTTAACAATATGCAATTGTCTTTTCCAGGTATGCTTTAACTTTTTAACAATATCCCACCTTTTATTTGCTGATTATTCACTATTTTTCATCCGTGCTAGTGCTACAACTCAGAACTGCAGTGTCTTGAAAAAGATTGTCGATGACTATTGTTTGGCATCAGGCCAAATGCTCAATGTGGATAAATCATCCTTATTTTTAAGCCCAAATGTCTCCGATACGCTAGCTAGGGAAATCAGTATTATGCTCATAATATCTCCGACACTTGATCCTGGCACATATCTGGGTCTGCCATCTATATGGGGGAGATCCAAAACTGCAGCTCTGAACTACATTGTTGATCGTATCCAGAAAAAAGTCCAAGGATGGAAGTCAAAATTCTTAAATCTTGCTGGAAAGGAGGTTTTGATTAAGGCAGTGGCCTTGGCTATGCCAATGTACCCGATGTCCTGCTTTAAATTCCCTTCTACCACTTGCAAACAAATTAATGGTGTTCTTAGTAAGTTTTGGTGGAGTAATGGTGATTCCAATGCTCACAGTCACTGGAAGAGGTGGGAGGTTTTATGCCTTTCAAAGGCTGAGGGTGGCTTGGGTTTCAGAGAACTGGAGAATTTCAATTTGTCCCTCCTGGCAAAATAGTGTTGGTGTATATGGAATAATCCTGACGCTTTTTGGGTGCATGTCCTGAAAGCCAAGTATTTCCCCGATGGTGATTTCCTTAAAGCTAGAAGGGGGCCTTGTCCTTCTTGGGCATGGGCTAGCCTTTTGGAAGGTCGAAAGATTATGTCTGATGGTGCCATTTGGCAAATTGGCAATGGTTTGAAAGTGAAGATCTGGAGGGACAACTGGCTGCATCACAAATCCATCCTGCGTCCCAAGCCAACCATCATTGTTTCTGGTCCTATTCCAACGTTGGTTAATGATCTTACTGATCGTGATTTGAGAGAATGGAATTTGGCTGGCATTTCAAATGTCATTGATCCTACTGTTGCAAAACTAATTCGTGCCATTCCTCTCCGTAATCTTACTCGCAAAGATACTTTGATTTGGCCTTGGAATAAAGATGGCCTGTTTTCTGTTCAGAGTGGTTACCATTGGGCAATGGAAAATTTGGAGGTTGTGTGTAGTGTGCCGGAACATCACTCCCACCAAGTGGAAAAAAAACTATGGAAGTCAATCTGGAACATGAAAGTCATTCCAAAGATTAAAACTCTTCTTTTGGAGGGCTCTGACCAATTCCCTGCCCACCCTTAAAAACCTGTTTCATCGCAGAATAAGGGCTAATCCAGTTTGCTCTTTATGTAACTCAAGTGACGAGTCTGCTGAACATGCTATTCTCCTGTGTCCTTGGACTGCTTGTGTTTGGTTTGGTATCCCTTTAAACTACAGCGTGAATGCACAAAGCGTAACTTCTTTTGACAGATGGCTCTTGGGAGTTACTGCTTCCTTGGCTCTTTTAGAAGGGAGGAATAAGGAAGTTCTTGTCTTGGTGGGTATTCCTTGTTGGGAAATCCGGAAAGAGAGGTGCTCTGCTCTTTTTGAAGGTCGCTCCCCCTGTCCTTATTCTGTTATTAGATTCCTTATGGGGGGAACTTTGTCCTACTTTGGAAGCTATTACGTGTCCTACTCCCTCAGCTTCTCCTCCCCATGCTCTCTGGAAGGCTCCTCCTCAACCTTATGTTAAGGTAAACGTGGATGGAGCATGGCACAAGAACTCTCTGCAGGGCGGTGTGGGTTGCTGTCTGCATGATTCTGAGGGTAGATTGTTGGCAGGTTTGAGTCAGGCTTGTATCGGAAACTCTGCAATCGAGGTGGAAGCTGAAGCTGTTTTGGAGGGGTTACTGTTAGCAAAAGAGGAAAACTGTCAGAAGATTATACTTGAAAGCGATTCAATGGATGTTATCTCTTGTATGAGAAACGAAAATCTGCGTGGCAACTGGAGAATTATCCCCTTCATTTTGGAAATCAGAAGGCTTTCTTCGTGGTTCATCTCAATTAAGTGGGAATGGATTTCTCGCCAAGCAAATCAAGCTGCCCATGCTGCATCAGCTCTGTCAAACATGAGGGTGCGATCTATGCATTAGGCCTCACAGCCTCCTCCCTCATTGGTTCTGGTTTTGGCTAAGGATGGTTTGCCATGCCCCGCTAGTAGTTAACTTTCTGATATAAGGTAGTTTACTTGTTGTATTTCCATTTCATTCTCCTGGGAGGTATCGATGGCCTCCTTGTGATTTACTTGTATTGTTCTGGGGACCTCCCCTGTTTTCTGTTTGTTGTTGCCTTTGCCTTTTCAGGCTTTCCAATGAAGTATTTTCAGACCCAAAAAAGAAAAAAAAAAACCTTTAGGATTTGGTCGTGGAAATTATGAAGAGAGATTTTTCTTTTGAAAAATACAATAGCTTTGCTTATGAAAAATACAAAAGGGGAAAAAGGAAGTTTTTAAGTGGGTTTCCGTCTCTGAATAGTACAAATACTGCCATAAGTTTGTGATATCTCAAGAGAACTAAAAATTATTGCGTGACCAGAAATTGCACCTCAAGGTCTCTTAGAACATTTCCACCCATTCCAACTCATTCAGAGAGTATGTCCTAAAACTATCACAGGCACAATGTAGCTTCTCTCAACCTGCATTTTTGGCCTTCCTGTTGTCTGGCCATGCTTTGTCCACTAAAACAACGCGTTGATCCACCATCTGCAAGTGATTCTAGTGTCAAGAAACATTCGCAGAATGAAGTGCAAGAAGAATTAATGCACTCTTACCTTCCCATTCATGTTCACCAAAGCCTTTTCGGCATCCTCCTCCGTCTCAAAGGTCACATATCCAAAACCTTTTGACTTGTTCGTAACTTTATTTCTCACTATGTTAGCTGAACAAGAAGAAAGACAGCTGGATGTTTGAACTTTGCAGTTTATTAACATGGAAAAATATGCTTAAGTTTGTATCAACAAGATTAAGGCATACCATCAAGAACTTTGCCGAATGGTGAAAATGCTTGAGTCAATGACTCTTCTGTGGAGGTGAACGAGATACCTAATGAGACAGAACACCATGAGTTTTCAAAAGTTCGGCTGTGTCAAACAATGTAACTTGCAAGATGCACAAAACAGCAATCTTGGTGAACATATATAACTTACAATCATAAACCCCAACCCCTACCCTTCACATAGCGCCGTAGAGGCTCAAGTGGATCTCCCGTTCCTGAATGCTGTGTTTGTTTTGAAAAATTAAGGCTGAAGAATGAGTTTAACATTCCCGAATAGAAATAATGCATTCTACCAGATTTAGGTATTTGCATTATCATGTTCAAATTGGGGGTAAAAATGAGTTTAACATTTCCTAATTATGCATTCTCATGTTTTGTATAGGTTTTGCATTCTCATATTCGAATCTTGAACTTTTATACTAACTCAAAATGAACCATGCTCTTATATTTATGCTTCCACCATCAAAGCGAAATTCCATTAATTTTTCATAAAAATAAGAACAGCTCCATTCCAAGCATTTCCAGACACGAACGGCAATTCCCAATCCATTGGCTTCTAAAAATCTTATTCCAAGGAATGAGTTTACAATCCCTAAATTCGACTCCGCAAAATAAACACAACCATACAAATTCTCGTCAAGCATTCTTCAACAACACTAATAGCAGTAAGAAAGAAGTTACACACAAAGACATTTTATTGAACCCAAAAAGAGCTCCGAAGAGGCAATTCAACAAACAGCTAAGCTGCAAAATAGGTCACATACGGCAATCAAAAATCAAATCATTTCTTCCTTAGACATAGTTGTCTGAAATGATAGAAACATATCAATGGAAAAGATCACAGAAACAAAACAGTGAGAGAGAGAGTACCTTTGACCAAAAGCTTGGAAGAAAATCCCCTGGAGAAGAGAAAGTGGGCTGGAGGGATATAGGGGTTGGGATGAGAAGTGTGCCTCAGAAAGCTTTTGGACATTTCTCTTAACGATGCCGTCATTTCTCAGAGAGAGAGAAACTGATAATTTCAGTCTTACTCTGCGTCTGAGAGTAAAGAATGACTGTAGGAGCAGTCAGCAGTTCAGCACTCGGTGCTTGAAAACTGAACCTTGTTTTATGTTTTGGTCCTTTATTATTATTATTATTATTTTGTGAAATTGGCTAAAATAACTCATTTTCACAATTTCTATTCTAAAATGGCCCATTTGCATTAAAGAGGACAAAGAGGTACTGTATGAGGCTGGGCCTATTATAAATAAGGTCATGTTTGGTACACCTCACTGGATTGGACTGGGGTAAATAGCACTCAAAATCCTTGTTTGATAAGAGACGGGACTAACTTAAATGAGACTGTATAGTCTAATAGTGAAAAAAACACATCACTCGCTCGTCTAATACAGTGAGCTTGAAAAGTGGTTCACTAAATAACACGCTTACTAAATAGAACACATGAGTCTGACGCCTCTCTTTAAAAAATATCAGAATTTTATTTGTTTTCTTTTAATTATTGTTTTAGATCTTTGATTGGTTGTTTTTTTTTTTGTTTTGTTTTTTTGCAGCATTTATTTTTTTAGATAAAAATCCTTTAATTACATTTAAATATTATAATATATTATTTATAGTAATTTAGAAATTTTTTTTTTTTTTATTTTTTATTTAACAAGTTTAATAATTTATGATGTGATGCTTTCTTTATCGCAAGCAATTTTTACCTTGTCAACTTATATTTTTCAGTTTGAAGTCAAAAGTCAAATATACAAAAATTATACATATATATATATATATATATATATATACAAAAAGCTTCCATTGAGGGATCCCTCAAATAAACTTATTTGAGGACATCCCTTGTAGGCCCCACTCCAGATTGTATTTCACTAATCTAAACCGTCTATTTTGTAGATACTCATTCAAAGATCAACTCTACAAAAAATCACTTAAATCTGATATTATTTGATCACTGAATTGAGTTATTGAAATTTTAGTACTTTCTTGAAGCACCGTGTTCATTGATTTTGTAAGACACAATTGGATGTCGAAACGGTTTTCGATTTGTCTAATTTTTTATAAGGATGATCTATGAATGAATACCTAAAAAATAGATGGTTTGGATCATTGGGAAAAAATTGTAGGGTACCCTAATGGGCGTCCCTCAAATAAAATTATTTGAGGGATCCCTCAATAGAATGGGACTGTATATATATATAAATTTTTTAATTATTGTTTTACTTGGTCCCTAAAAAACCTAGAAATATATAGAGTGAGCTTAGCTCCTTTAACAATGTTTCGACCAACTAAGATTAATCTTGAGAAGCCAAAAAACAAATATCATAATTTTATTCTTCATTAAAAAATAAAAAATAATAAAAGAATTTTATTTGTTTTCTTTTTATTATTGTTTTTAAAAATAAAAAAAATTGTGCCAGATATTGTTATAAATCTTTGAATTGGGTTTCTTTGTAGCATTTATTTATCTTTTAGGTCAAAAACCCCAATTAAATTTAAATATTATAAGAATTATTTTTAGTCCGACACAACACCAAACATAGGTCTTCACTATTTTTACAATTCAGCTTCTTAGTCCGACGCAGCACCAAACATAGGTCAGTACTTAATCCAGCTTAGACCAATCTGAGCTCATCCAAGATAGTTCTAGGATTTAGTCCAGTCCATGACAGTCCGTCATGCCAAATGACCCCCTAAAAGTTGTGAAAATGATTATTTTAGCACAGAGCCCTTTTTTCCAAGTTAATAAAATCTTGAGTGCTGCTAAACGAACCCTAAAATTAACTGAGTACACCTTACTATCAAACTATTTATTGAATTACTAATTTACCTTAATATAAAATGACAAAAAATGATATATTTTAATAAGTACACCCTACTAGGGATGGCAAAAATCCCCACGGGGACGGGTCCCCATCAGGTCCCCGATCCTAACGGGGGGAGATTTTAGGGCTAAATGGGTATCGGATACGGGGATTCCCAAACTTGAAAATCCCCAACAAGTATGGAAGGGGATGGTATTGGCATCCCCATCCCCAAACCCGACCCGAAAGTATATATGTTTATATTTAAATAAATAAATAAATAATTATAATATTTATATTTAACCTTAAGTTAACCTCCCTCTCCTAATTCTTCTTGATTTTCTTTGGAATTTCATATTGAAGTGATTTTGAATAGTTGAGTTGAATTTTATAGTTAATTTGGATGTGTTGGATGATAAATTAATATGAAACTTAATGTTAAAATGTATAATAAATTTTTTTTTTATGCAAAAACAAAATCGGGGATTCGAGGCGGGTATGGGGGATAGTCCCCCGATAGGGATTCCCCGAAACCTATTAAACGGGGATCGGTTCGGGGATGGGGGCGGGGATGGAGAGTGGGGACGGGTACGGTATTGTCATACCCGGCCCCTACCCGACCCATTGCCATCCCTACACCCTACTCACCATATTCAACCCTAATCAAATGTAGATAAGTTTTTATATTGCTTGGTGCTTGTTTTCTGTAATACAAAACAATATTGATTTTTTTTTAAATAAGGAATTTTTTTCACCAAAAAAAAGTAAGGAATTTTGGAGGAAGAACCAAATGGGATCAGCCCAACATTGCTTTGTTGCTACAGGAAATTTAAGTTGGGAATTCACTTTCTATCTGCGGATTAACTTGAGCTTGAGGAGATTCTTGTCCATCATCAGAGTTCATGAGGGCAATTTCAGCTCGTGTTTTAGCTAATTAACATTTTGCATCTTGTATTTGTAGGGCAACAACTTCAATCCAAAAATAAAAAATAAATAAAGAAAATCACAAGGATTTACAATAATCAAGCTTTGAGTGGAAGGAGTTAGCAAATCTACTCCCACAATAGCTTACGAAATTAAAGATTTTGATGTAAACTCAAAATCTGAAAAAGGGCACAAATTAATGTAAAAAGAGAAACCTAATTTAGGATTGTTATTAGGGTGTTGTGTGATAAAATGTATTAGGGTGTACCAGGGATATTTTTGGTAGTTAAATTGGGTGTACTTAGTTAATTTTACATTTTGATTAAAATATTACGGTGTACTTAGATAATAGGATGTACTCAGTTAATTTTAAGGTTCATTTAGCAACACTCTAAAATCTTTCGAATTTGGAAATCATCAATCAAATTTTTAATAGGCTTATTTTCTCTTATTAACTCCGATTGATTTATATCAATATATTTTTTTTTTAATTCAATATAAATAGATCAATTTACAATTCGAAAAATGTACAAGTTTTAAACCCTTATAAATTCTAAATCCAAAAATTACTAAATTCTAAAGTTACGAGTATGTAACAACTACCATAACATTCTTTTGGAATTTTATCTCGTTAATCACATAAAATTTAAGGAGTTTAGTACGAGCTTGGTGTGTTTTTGCTCTAGAAACTCACTAACAAAAACAAAAAGAAATATACACAAAGCTAACTGACAATCACAATTTTATTATTAAGTTTGTGAATTGATTTTGTTTAGAAGCATACAAACAAGCAAGAGTGTTGCTATTTCCGCCCACCTTATCTTTCCACTCACTATATAAATTTGAAAAAACATAATCCTATTTTTCCACCCACCATTATTCTTAAAATACCATTTACAGTGCATCCCACCTTTGTTTTTGTAAATCATCCATATGAATTTAAATACAGAATACGAGTTTGGGAGTTGTCTGTGTAGATAGAAACTGAGGAATTGAAACTAACTTCAAATTTGGGAAGAATTGAAAACCATAAACATTGCATCACAAATCCAATGGCGGGTAACAAATTTGGTTCCTTGTATTTCAGTTTCTTTGTACTTTAGTTTTACTCTTTTTTTTTGTGGGTGTTAGTGCTCGCGTGGTTTTCCTTTCTGGAAGCCAAGCTTTGTACGATCTGTTTGTCCTCTTCATTAATGAAAGCCTACTTTGATCAAAACAAAAAATCCAATAGCGGGTAACAAGAACTTGCAGAGAGAGAGAGAGAGAGAGAGAGAGGCTAAGTTAGGTCAATAAGGAGAGGGTGGGGGTGGGTGGCGGTGACGCGAGGGGGTAGGGTGGGGGTAAGGAGATGGTGGGGTGCTAGGGTTTGGAGAGGGCCGTTGGGGATGATTTTTTATTTTTATGAAAAATTGGAGATGAATTTTTTATTTTAAAGCTTTTCCCTTTGTTAAAGTTTTTTTTTATAAAATATTTACATTTTACATTTTACATTTAATTTAAGATTCTCATAAAAACCCACAACAAAAGCAAAAATTCTTAGACAAACAAGGTGTGATACAGATGGCAAACTGCCACCTTCAGTTGGTGAGCTACCTAGTGCTTTAATGGCAGGGGTTCAAAACCTGTTGGAAGTACTTTGTGGCCAGAGACAAGTCAAACCTCGACTAGGGATTAATCCCACCCTTCGAGTGTGGGGACATCTCGTGGTATTTACCAAAAAAAAAGTGTCCCCTTTCGGTTTGGTTTTATTGATCTCGTTCTGTTCGAAAGTTCATTACTTTTGTGATATTCATGGGAAATTTAAAAAATATTTATTTTAGAAAAAATCTCCGGCATAAAAGAAAAAAAAAACCTGATGGCTTATATAAAGTTTAACATTTCAAATATATCTCAGTGTACTACTTTAAAAATAATAAATAAACAAACAATATCTGAGATGGTAAACGGCCTTAATCATATCTGCTTTGAATTACACTAAATAAGGCTATTTCATTATTGTTCAGTTGAGGCTTATGATGGTTTGGCATCTTTTATGAGATTTGGTTAACTGACATGGGTTGATGATCAGTTCCAACCGTAAAACCGAGCTAAATCGCACCGTGCCCAACCCTAGTGATGAGCACCATTGAAATGGGGGTCAAAGGATATCTGGAGGAGGGGAGAAATGAATACCACAATTGACACAGGGAAAGAAACACTCAAGAGAAAAGGTTCATTTTCATTTGGGAAATACTCTCAAATAGAACTTTTAACATTGTTCTCAAATAAACCTACTATATCGATAATAAAGTATCAATGTTTAGTCAACATTACCAATATTTGGAGAAGACTTGAGGAAAATGTTCACCTTTGTGCGTTTTTCCCTTCTCATTGAGCAATCAGAGTCCATATTCGAGAGGTAAATCTTTTGAGGGCCTCCTTTAATACCAGAACTATTCACTTTAACGCTCAAGCTGACTTCCTTAGGTTAAGAGGCATAAAATTGCTGAGAATAATATAATTGGTCTTTGATCGTGCTTCAAATGAAGACTAAACTGACAGGGCATGTAATGTGCAAAGAACGATAAAATTTCACGAACGCAATAAACCTTAAATTAAATCTTTGTTGATTCTCGAGACGAGAATAGCCAAGAATGAAGGGGTTCAATGCCTCGTCGATTCTCTAGAATGAGAATAGCCAAGATTAAAGAGCTTTATGTTTTGTTGATTCTAACAGAATACAAGTTAATAAATGAGAGAAATTTTAAAATTTCAATAACTGATTCAGGACATTTCTTACATCAACAACTGAAACAACTAAAACAACTATTTATAGATAGCAGGAAGATATCACTTACATTGAACCAAATCCCCTTATTTATTGTATATCTTGAACCTACAGTTGTTCGTCTTTCATAAATCCAAGAATTTCACCTATGACTAGATAATCCCAAAATATGAAAAGACTCATCTTCATTATAGATCACTAGGACACCTATTTATTATAATAGAATGAACCTCATCTTGCATGAATCCCACGGTCCATGTATGTAAGCGCTAATCTCACTGCACCACTAACCAAACATTCAAGAGTAATGTCACAGACAATTACAATATCAAAATACACCTACATATATGTCAAGTACTATCTCAAGCGAACGAGTATTGACATGCTATACATTCATACGCACACATCTGACGGGGTTACGAAAAAAAAGAGCAGAACATAAGAAAAAGCTTCACAATGAACAAAAACAATCCAGCTTGTAGATTGTATGCCGCTTCGAGTAGGATGTTCAGTGGCCTACATGCTGACAGTAAAATTTCTCTCACAAGGTTATGAATGGTGTGCATTCAGGAGTGCTCCATATACCATGTCGATGAAATGATTGTCCTACAACACATTATCAAATTATGAACAGAGTTAGTAATAATCATCATTAAGAGGAACATAAGGATTAGGCAGGAGCTTAACTCATGCAAAGAGGTTGAGTTCTTATTTGGTAGTTTAATTCACAGTCTAGATAATTAGAACTCTAGTCAACCATTGACATGTAACAACTTCGGCCAAATCATCTCTTTTGTCAACTGACTTGCAATTTACCAGAATTTATTTTCCACAAACTAGATTAAAATTACCACAAACAAAACACACACACAAGGGGATAAAAGAGAGATAAGCTTTGAATGCACATTTCCTGGTTAAATTTAATTTCACTAGTATAATTTGCTGAATCTATTAGTAAGGGTTTCAGATCCTAGGTAATGACCACAAGGAAAATCATGTGCAAGAAACAACAATAGCTAAACTCTTTGTTCACAAAACTGGCACATTAAATTCAACAATCAAAAGATATCAACAGAAACTCAATAATTTTATCCTGTACAACCAGTAGCTAAACTAGGTATTGGTTTCTTTGATATACAGTAAACCCTGTACAACCAGCTCCAAATATTTATCGAACATAACACTAAAAAATGTTCCTGGTGCATTTTGTATTTTGAAACGCTTGTCACAATATGCGTGAATGAATTTTAAAGATTAATGCAAACATGCGATCTTCTCAACTGAAAAGTGAAAGCAGTCACATAACTATGTAACACCAGTACTGAAAACTAACCTGCACAAGCAGCATGAGTGCATTTCGAACTTTGTCTCTGTTAACTGGCCCACAGTTTGGGATAGGAAAAGAAGCAGGAGTGAGAGATGGTGGAGGAGCTGGTGGTGGAAAAGGTTGTAACAAAGCAGCACCATATGGACGTTGTAGACTTACAGCAGGGTGAAGAAGAGGCGCAGTAGGCACCGATGAAGAGACACGTGGCATCGATGTTGGTGAAGAGGAAGTAGGAACAAAAAACGAAGATGGCTTTACAAGATTATTGATCAGTTTGGTGTTTCTGTGGGATTCAGGGATGTCAAGGAAAGGGGATAAAGTTGCAGATGATATCTGCATGCTAGGAATAGGGGAAGGGACAACTCCGACTGGATGGGAAGGTAGAGAGATTGTCGAAGAAGACTGGTAAGGCTGTCCAGTAATTGTTGTAGTTGAAGAATTCACGATAGTTGTAGCCGTCTGCAATTAATTATAAAATTCAGTCCAGCCCAGATACGGGAAAATGAAATAAGATGCACATTTGTTACATAAATTTATATCATCAGTATGTTGACCAACATATGTGCATATGCAGGGGTGGAAGACAAACATAAAGTTATGTGCTTAAGAGAAAAGGACAAGAGTCCCAATCCTAGATATCCAAGCTGTATGCAGGTGTGTGCTGTGTTAATGTATATATATGCAGGCATCCATCGAGTACAAGAACGAGCTGTGTGCAGGTGTGTGCTGTGTTAATGTATATATATTCAGGCATCCATCGAGTACAAGAACAATATATATGTGAGCTTAAAATGTAAAAGAAAAAAAAACACTATAAACCCAGCACATTTAGGGAGGTAATCCATTGGAATTATTTATTTATTTGAATCCAACAAAACGACTCTATTACACATCACTGAATTTAAAAGTAGACCAACGTTAGCATCAACAGCAGAAATTTTTAGACAAGCAAAACATTTTGATTCTACTATTGTGTATAGAACAATCAAAATTCCTACACCAATGACTCAAAAGTTAGAAATTCATGAAACCCTAGGCAGTTGATGCTACACACTTGAAATCATGTTAGAATCATCCCATAATCCACATGGTAAGACTAGAAAGTCCAAAAATAAAATACATACACAAAAACACATGCCAGCACACAAATAGAGTGGCTACATTTTCTGTTGTTCAGTATTACAATCATATTTACAAAAGATCCAAAAACAAGAATACTATAACCAAGATATCAAGTAGGAAAAATGTGAATGCCAGAACATATTTCCACAAACACATAATATCAAGAGGAAGAGAACATACACTAAAGAAGTTCACAAAGGCAGGATCATCTGGAACATCTGTGACAATGCAGGCAGTTGATGATGATGGCTCCAAAGGACCATCCATAAGAGCTATAGTTGGGACTGCTTCCAGTTCCTCAAACTCGCTACAAAAGAACACAAGACAACTGAACATTTAAGATGCTCGAAACCCAGAAGTTCTTATACTATTGTCCTGAGACCAGAATATAGGTAAAACATTCCAAAGGTAAATTGTGTAATAACCCAGATCTCAGAAGTATACAAAAACAAAATATCAACCTTCAAGATGATCAATAGCACAAACCCAGAAGTTCATAATACTATTGTCATGCAAGGAAAAAAACTTATAATACCACAGATTTCAGAAAGAAAAAAAAAGTCATTATCCTTTCAACATTTCAAACGGTATAACTAAATCTGTGAAGTATGAATGAACTAAATATTACCTCTTTGTCGATGACACCTTGGAATATGCACCAAGTATCCTGGACAAAAGTAATACAAGATAAAATTTAATAAGAAACAAGACAATTTAGAATAAAGAAAAAAATCTGGTGAAATAACATCACCCTACAAAAACAGCAAGACATGGAAATTCTTTAAATACTGAAGAGTTCAAAACCCATTCCTCAGCCTACATAAATGCCTTATTGTAAATTGTAATAGAGATTTCAGACTTTGGCACTCATTTGAGATATATTGAGTTTACCCCCCAACTTTGCCTCCCTTTCTCTGTTTCTCTCTTCTCTCTGTACTTTTCAACCTCTATTCTATCTCTCTTTCTCACTCTATTTTCTCCCAGTTTCTCTCCCTGTCCTACACACTACCATGTAAAGGTACATCCATCCACTGCTATACTTATAGCGTCCACAAAGTTATTGATTGTATCAAATCAAAAACACCACAAAGATTATAATTTTTTCAATCAACTTAGACTGCAAGACGACAGCTCTACCTGTTAAAAAGATTTGCCACGTCTTCACATTCACTTGCATTGTAGAACCAAATACCATTGACCTCTCGGGCTGCATTTCGATACAAAAGATATGGAACCTGAACTTCGAATTCAAAATCTCCCAAAAGATCCTCCACCAAATTTTCTGCTTATGCAAACATAGTGAAATGTTTTAAAATACAGAAACTGAGAAAAATAATAATTAAACAAAAATGTAAGCCATACAAAAATTGAAAATTAAAAGACAAAAACATCATCAAGCTTGTTAGTAATGTGAGATATTCAAAACAAAACAAAATTTATAGAAAGTCTTATAACCATACCAAAAGATCAATTGGAAGTCTTAAGTAAATGACTTGTCAAATCTTAATCTCAAATACTGTCCTCTTGATCCTTAACCTTTCATGCAGGAGCAAATGCAAAGGATTTTAAGACGAGAGGCAAAGAAGAACATCGAACCAGAAAGGAAAGGAAAGGAAATTGAACAGAAAAAATAACCCAGAAATGTGGTCCAGACTCCAGTAATGATGTGACATTTGGCTTACTTTCTAAGTAAACCCTAAACCCTGTATCAATAGTATCATAGCAAATTTTCCATCATTCAATTTCAGTAATTTCAACCATATAGTAAGGAGTAGAGTTTAGCTTGTAACAAGAGAATCTGATAAACCCATTGTCGAACACCAATAAAACTTCCAGTCGAAATAATTAGCAAAGCACCGAATGACAAATGTATCAAGAATTAGAACAAAATGCAAACACACTAACCAGTACTCCGGCGATTCATCACAATAAACTGAAACCGAGGTTGAGCATTCCTGAAATAACAACAGCAAGAAACTTAACCCCATTTGAAAAAAAAAATTAACACCAAAACAAACCACCCCAAATTTTGCAATCCAAAAACCATCAACATAGTAAAGAGAAAATCACCTCTTGACGACAAAGAGAGATCCTTCGACGTCCTTGCGACTCTGAAATTTGAAAACCCACAGAAAATGAGTAGAATGCAATCAGAGAATGACAAAAAAAATTTAAAACAGAAAGAAAAAAAAGCATACCCATTCGCTGAGGTCAGTGTTGAACTCGTAGAAGGTGACATGAGTTGCGGTGATGAGAATTTCGTCGATAAATGGGTCGATTCGCTGGAGAACAGTAAGATTGAGAAGCTTTGTGCTCTGCTTGTCCAGATTTGGCCTTAATTTCCCGTTCTGTGCCATTTTCTTTCTTCTTTTTTTGCTTTATTTGTTTTCTTGTGTTGTCACTGGTTTGGTTCTCAGCCAGCAATGCCAAGCTTCCGCAGAGGAAGAGGGAGGAAGCAGAGACGCAATTTATGGAAGATGGACCGGGCCCCACCCAAGCCTTCTTCTGTAAGTGACCCCGCGACGCCGTTCTTCACAATGACGAAAATACCCTCACATTCTTCTGCAGAATTTTCTAGAAGAAAGGAAAGGGTAGTTTCGAGTTCTCAGCTCTGTTGTTCTGCCGCTATTCTATTTTCCCGCCTTTTTATTAAAATTGTCAATGACAAATTTATCCTTTTGTCGAATGACGTGCGATGCAAGGACTAACTCAGGGCTGAGTTTGGACCAAATACCAAAAAACCTAGGCATAAGTTTTGACCATATACCAAAACAAGGCAAAATAAGGATTAAAATATCGATAATATCGATGAAATTTTGAGGATATTATCGTTTTTTTGGGATTTAAGATATTTTAGAACATATCCATACATATATTGTATAAGTATCAATAATATCGACGATAATATCGGAAAATATCGACGTCGATAATTTCTCACTTCAGCAACATTTGGCCTAAATATCGCTACAATATCGATAATATCGAGATGATGAGGACACTGAACAATTTGAAGAGTAATTTACACTAACACCCCCTAAGATTTCTTGTGTTTTCACAAAACCATCTCAGGTCTCAAAACTTACATGAACATCATATCAAAACTTACACGAACATCTCCTGATGTTTCAGTTTGTTTTCACAAAACCCATCTTCGTTGATTGTTTGTCCTAAATTGATGATTTCATTGAAGAAAAAAGAACTTATGCAAATAACAAAATTAACCTCAAAGAAGTATATGCAATCTAATCTCAAAGGCCAACTTTGTTATTTGGAGAATTTTTTTTGTATAAAATCATCAATTTTTGGATAGAAAATCAATAAAAAGGAGTTTTGTGAAAACAATTTAAAATCTTAAGGGGGTGTTCTTGTAATTTCTAAAATTTGAAGGAATTTTCTGAAAAAACCGAAACCTCAGGATGTGTTAGTGTAAATAACTCAAAAATCTTATAAGAACTTTATGTGGTATCAAGTCACTCATGTATCTTACCATGCAATGTATAAAGTGTAAAATATTGTAGTAAATAATTATAAATAAATGATTATGGTGTGTTCAATCTTCTTTCATTAATTACTATATATATATATATATATATATATTCTACACTCTCAATGTTTGTCAACTCACTATATAATCAACTTAAATCAGTTAAACCCATCATGCAATGCCAATTTTTGTGATAAAGTAATAGATAATTGACTAAATAAACATCTTTTAAAGTTTTAAGAAAAATTTCCAAGTTTTTCTTACATTTTTTTTTATTTTTATTCAATCTTTATCGATATCGATAATTTCTCAATATTTTCATCGAAATTTCCTTGCTTTTGGACTACCGATATTTCCGAAACCATCGATATTTTAGACATTAGGCATAAGTTTTTACCAAAACAAAAAAAACAAAACAAAACAAAAACTAAGGCATAAGTTTTCTCTATCCAGCAACTTGGGCGATTGCGATTTATGGTGGAATTGGGACTTAGGTGGATTTTCTGGTTGCCCTTATCTTTCTGTTTTTTATGATTGATTGTCTAAGATGGCATATTTGTGTTACTGTGTTTGTAGCCTCAATTTATGGTGTGGTAGCAGTTTTCTGGTGTCAAACGAGCCGTGACATAGCGGCCCGATATCCGATCTTCTCAACTAAAATCTTAAATCCAAAATTTGAATACAAAAAAACAAAGGAAAGGCAACAAAATCCACTCTTTTTTATATGGGTACTGAGCAACTAACCTTCTCCCCGATATAAACAGAAAGAGATAAATTTCCATTTGACTATTTTTATATAGTTCGTATCTTTAATTTACCCAAAAAATAGATCAAAGGATAAATTGACAATTATAACATGAAAGGGCAAAACAGCAGTTTACCCCTTTGTTGGGCTTTTGGCCCTTTGTGTGGCAATAGTTGGCCTTACCAAGTGAAATAGGAGGAAATGAGTCATTTTGTATTTGTTGGAATGTCCAAGAAAACCTAGACCTCTCCAATATGATTTTTTTTTGTGTAACTACCTTTTTCTAATTGACCAAAAAAAAAAACTACCTTTTTCTAATTTTTCTATTTTAATGAAATTTATTTCTAACTAAGAAATGTAGTAAACTACAAATAAATTGTCTACTTGGCTTTATTAATCACTAAACTCATTTCAATAAGAGCATTTTCACCCATTTGCTATAGCAAAGGGTAAGGGGAGGTAAGGACTGTTACTATTCATGTGAATAGTGTCAGTTTTTGCAAAAGGCTTGTTATGTCTTCACTCTCCATCCATTGCCATGGCAAATGGCAAATACTATTCACTTATTTATTTATTTATTTTTTACTTAAACGATTAATTTGGATAAGATTTTTGGTTGTTATGTGTCAATATTTATTATAAAATTCACATATCATATTTCGGATAAGAATTTCGGTTGCAACGTGTCCATATTTATTATAAAATTCACATATCAAATTTCATCATTTAAATTAAGTAAAAAACCAGCAATACAACCAATTAAATAAAAGACAAGTAATACAACTAACTAAATAAAAGACAAGCAATACAACATAATGGTTTTCATCATTTAACTAATCAGTATTGCTTGGCCCATCGTCACGGAAAAGCCTCCTCATGACATCCCTTCGTTCTAACTTCCAAAATGACTTTGTTTTAAGGGACATATGGCTCGTATCCATAGCCATGGTTTCCCGATCCTTCTTGTCCATGTCTTGTTTGAGTACATACTCCCTTTCTCTTGCAAATGCTTCATCTCTTGCCTTCTCATCCGCATATCTTTTTATGTCTCTCTCAATTCTCATTGTGACGTATTTTGACCCAAAAATAAAACAACGCATTTTAAATGGCATTTTCCACATTCCACTCTTTGTGATTGTGTTTCAAATGTCAATTTGCAATCATACATCTACAATTCATGAGTTGAATAAAGAAAAATTGTTGATTGTGCACCAAATTGATTAAAAGCAAAGCCCACGATTCTCCCTTGCTTCTTTTTACCTCGAAGAAGAGAATTTCTTCCTTGTAAGAATGCATGACTTCTTTTTCCCTCAAAGAGGACTGGTTTTTCGACCCTAAGTACAAGTTATTCTTTATACTCTCAGGGCATGTTCACGTATCAGTAATGGGTATGAGAGGAAAGGGAATGATTTCTATTCCTAACTTCCTCTACATTTACTTGCAATTAGGAATGAAAAAATAAGTGGGCCCCATCTCAAAATCCGTAATCACATTCCCTCAAAACCAGGTATCAGATCAACTAAGAAGGAGTAGTCGATACAATTCTCATTCCTATTTTTTCTTAATAACTTCCAAAAATACTCTTACCACTTTACCATAATTCTAAAATTAATTTGGATTCTGATTCATGCAAATTAGTAAACAATAACAATGGGAATCAATCTCATTCTTTTGCTAATTCCATATGTACTAAACAGCTTAATGGGAATGATTCTTCCCATACCGACACAGTAGTTCTCCGATTCCTAAATTCTCTTATTTCTTACTTTCTCCATTACTGATACGTAAACATATAAGGAAAGAGAGCACGATAACATTTTTGGAATGATAAACACCATCACACAACTCTCTAAACAGATTCGGCTCAATTTGCTCATAAGCTGAAAGTTATTCAAAGTGTGAATAACAATACAGTTGAGAATGATAAACACCATTACACATCTCTCTAAACAGATTCGGCTCAATTTGCTCATAAGCTGAAAGTTATTCTAAGTGTGAATAACGATACAGTTGTATTTTCCTATATCAGAATGGCGCGACGGTACCTCTGGAAACAGATTAGTTTGATAACAAAGACTACAGTTTATTGATTTAACGTAGATAACATATTTAAGGTTCACAGGCTACAACTGAATAGGAATCATTTTCTTTACGAAGACTGCAGTTTGATCACAAGGAAGCCAACACAATCTCACCAGCATTCCTAAATTTGTTTTGTACCAGCTCATTCAGTTGCCTTGCCTTTGCGCCTGCTACTGCTGCTAGTTTCCAATAAGTAACAAACCATGGAATCGACATCATCTCCGAATATGCTGTAAGCCTCGATCACCTGCAGGTAGCTGAACCCCATCGACAGCACGACTTGCATACTGCTGCTAAGAGGGGAATCTTGAAAACCATGGTCCCTCACTCCTAGCTTAGTCTCACTTCCTGATGATCCTGTTACTCACAGGTTGCACAGAATTAATCAAGTCATTTGACAAACACACAACAAAGAGCAGCCAAAACTATATCCTACAAAAACGCAGTTTAATCCCATGTAAAATGATCCCCTACTTCTAAAAACTTAACAAGTTCATCTACCCAGTTCTGTTTGTACGAGGAAAAAGGAAAGAAAACACAAGATAACTCACTAGCTCCAGAAGATGATGGCTCAGCGCTAGAAGTGGAAGATTCTCTCCTTCCAAGTTGTTGCTTGAATGTGTCATCTGCATGATACTCAGCCCTCGAAGCTTCCATCACCATGCGTTCAATTTCTTTCTCTGTGAGCTCAAGATCTGAGTAGAATCGCCCCTCAGCTAGAAGTGCCTGCCAGTAGGAGAAGATGAGGGAAAAAGATATGATCATGATATTCCAGGTAAAATATTCTTGAAAATTATAATGCACAAAATCAAGACACTTGCATTATCAATTTGTTGGTCTTGTTGAGCCTTAATAGCAGCCTTGACCTGATCCTTGTCAACATTTGCCTGCAGCAATGAAAAGATGAAATATCACGTTTGTTGAAGTGTCAATTGAAGAATGGTAACAAGCCATTAACTACTGCAAGGTTTACAGAACAAAGAATAATTGCATATTTCTTACCCTTTATACAAATTCCCCAAAACAAAAGGAAAAAAATACACACACACACACACTCGTTGATATGATGCTGATGATCAGTTCCTGACGTTTTAACAACTTCTCCAATTGCTAATACTAGTACCTGAGAATTTTTTTTTAATGAATGGAGCTATTTCCAGCCCCCAATATCATCATCCCATTCATCTTATTTTCCACCCCCAAAAAAATTATAAAATCACTTTACCCAAACACCCCTTGAATCAATACTCCCAAATAACCCTTCCCCTTCCCTTTTCCATAACCAGAACTTGTTATTTATTATTAACTAGACATGGATGACATAGAAAAGGAATATCTATGTCATCCATGTGTCATCCACATAAAGTAATACTAACATAATCAAGGCCAGATGAAGATAGAATGATTAAGCACATACACCCATCCCACGAAGACAGCTGAACCCAAGTCCTGCACCAATGGTCTGACGACGTGGATCAACAAGAGAGTTGTAATGATTTCCATGATGGTAACTTAATCGTAAGGGTGGTGTGTCTGTGTCATAGCTCCCGTGGAAGATATTAATAGGTTCTGCCATCAGACATAAAGTTAACAAAAATGATATATTGCAAACAGCAAAGTTCACTGAAGAAAGCAAGAATCATTATGCAGCTAGGACAATTCATCACCTGTGCTATAGGAATAAATATGGATGGGTCGATTATACATTTCGGATAAGGCTTGGATCTCCACATTGTTTCCGTACACCTGACACAGGATAAAATCAATTATTAAACGGATCAGCAGTGGAAAAGATGGGGACTGTGTGCAAAATCCCACTGAGTCAGATAATCCACTGATTATCATTAAATTTAAAATTAAGCAAACATATTCACATGGTGAAACTGAAGCCACAATAATATGAAATTAATAAAAGAGGACTACTTGAAAGGCCATCAGATAATTAAACACTGTCTTAGTAAGTAAGGAGGCCGTGAGGAAGAGTAATAGGTACCATCCAATCTTAGAGATAAGATAAAAGGTTCAAAAATCACCTCAATCACCTACCATAATTGTTGACAATCACTGATAGTCATCAATGTGCCATAATTCAACTTCTAGACCTTGCACATTCTCACAATCAGCATGCATAGGAAACCTAGTATCTATACTTCCAACAGTGCAATTGTCATCCTTGAAAACAACAGCCAATTAGGGCAATTGCGTCTCTGAGGGTGCCATGCTAGGTTTGGAAAGACTTTAGGTGGTGGACTCAATTTACCAAGCCTGAACTACCCTCTACCTTTAATTAAATAAAAAGTTAATCAATAACCAATGTGGAATTGGCTGCTCATGTGTCCCACTATGTGGTGGTCCCACGTGAGGAGGGCATGGAACACTGAGGCCTTTTGCAATAAAACCTCACACTTGCTGGGCTATATAGGTGCTTAAGTTGTGGACACTATCAGTGTTGGTAACAGTGGGCCATAGGTTTGTCATCTTAATAGATACTACCAAGACTTTCGCTAATCTCCAACATAGACATAACTATTATGTTAATGAACTTTAAGAGGAAGAATTTGGGGATGAAATTCGAATATGATGAGCGTCTTTGATGACAATTTGGGAATAAAGGAGAGGAATTCAGGATGCCAATCTGAGAAACTATATGGAGCTTCTTACATGTGCAGCCATACCTCCTCTGCTCAATAATATATTTCAAGGAAACAACGTTAATGAAATTATGATACTGCATACCTTGTCTCTTCTTTTCCTCTTGCAATAAGAGGTGAATCCTTCTGTAATAAATTGAGAAAAGTAATCCCTCTCTCGCTCCTGGAAAAATAAAGAGAACTAAGTATCAAGAATCATAATGAACTACAGCGTTAAGAGGGTACAAGTTAGATTATGATAATTTCCTTTCTGGTCTAGTATGACTTTCTTTTGGAAAACCATCAGCTAATTGATGAGATTATAATAGTGAAAGGCAACATTTCTTTTCTCTCTGGTAATTTATTTTCTTTACCAATTAGTGGCTAGGAATATAAAATACAACTGTTTTCGTATGTACAAAACATATACTCTTCTCCCTGATTTTATTCCCTTCTACTATTCAGTTCTTTCATTTTTCTTCTCATTATGCACGCATAAAGCACAACAAATAAATTATTGTTAAGACTTGAGATACCCACTAACTGAACAGAAGATCTACCGACTCATTCCACCAATCAACTTGAAATATCATTTATCAACGGCATCTACCACATGAATGAAACTCATTATGATGAACCAACCTCAGACAGTACATAACATTGTTCGGCAAACCACTGTTGGAGAACAAACCATATAGATATGGAATACTTTCAAGAAGAATTCAGAGTTCTTTTTATTATTTGTGAGCATGTAATAACATTAAATGACCATATTCCCAATTAAGCTCTCATAGAATTAAAAAGTGAAAAAATGTGTACATATGTAGTGTTGTGCAGTGGCTAAAATGATCACAATAGCATACAACAGAGAAGATCACAGATAAGGAATCGCACCATATAATCTATGCACATTTGCCTGATCAAGTCATATGCTTCAGAATCCCCATAAACTTGATCAGCAACAGCACGAAAGAGACAATTCCCATCCTCCAGCATTCTTTTCACTTCAAAACCTTTTGCACGTCTAATATCAATTTCAAACTGTCGTTCTCTTTCCTGACATACATTGAAAATGTCAAATTGAGATTTCTGCAGTTGAAGTGAAGAATGGAGCCAACAAATGATAACATCAAATTGAGAGTGCAAAATGCAACCTCCAAAGTTTCACCTGAAAAATAATAAACATTTCAAAAATACATCCTCTTAGAGGATTAGCTTCTGTTTGAGATTCTTTGTTGAAACATTTCAAAGGCATTCCCCTTACTGCAGTTCTAATTGATTTTGTAGTTTGGAGTGTAGTTTGGTGGACATAGGAAGTTACTATTTCTAAGGTTTTTAATAAAATGCAAGTGGTCAGTGTTTCTGGATTCTTTATGGTTGAGTGATTTTTCTTGTATTTTAGCTGTGGCACTGGCTTCTTGTTTTTGAAGGGTAGTATCTTCTGTGGGCTGCTGCTCCACTTTGATTGTACTTCTCATTTCTTTTAATACAGTTATCTTAGTTCTTATAAAAGAACTGAAAAAATAAGCATCATAGTTTTGTCAAGGAAGATGTGAGGATACAATTGGATATAAGTAGAGCTCTAATTTCAGAAACCTATAACGTGAAGAGGTTCAATTTGGAGATGCGATTAGGCTTGCGTGCCCAAAAACCAAAGCAAAATTTTAAATATTGTAACAAAAATCGCTAAAAGAGATGAATATCTTATGCCACACTTTTCAATTCAGTATAAACCACGAGGAATATATGCAATAAAATCCATGAGACAGACAGACTTGCCTAGATGTTTGTAAATATGAGATCAGAAACTTACAACATCATCATAGGAGGATACAAAGCAAGGGCTATGTTCATCAGCACTATTGTACCCCTCGCCTTCACCATGAGACCTGGGGGAAGAAGGCCGTGACCCAGTTGGTGAAGTCCTAGTTGAAACAACAGGCCAGGCAACTGCTCTTCTCGAAGGTCCAATTCGCACAGAATTTGAACTTCCTGAGACAGATCTCCTTGAATTTGAGTTTGCTGAGGAAAGTTTCGGGGGAGGAACAGGAGGAGGTGGTGGCTGAGAACTCCCAATCGCATTTTGTAAAGAATCCCTGCTTGAGTCCACATTTTCAACTGTCACCTTTTCAGAAATCATCAACCCACCTAAACCTTTCATCATTTCCCCGGGGTCTGCAATGTCATTTTTACCAACTTTCTCCCCCTCAGCTAGCTCATCACTTGAACTCACATTGTCATCATTATGAATGCTTTCGGTCAATAGATCGTCATTTTTTACAGCCTTATTGTCACCACTCCCACAATACTCTGACAGCTCATCAACAATAATATGTTCCTGTGCCTCCTCTCCAATTTCCTCATCTTTCACAACTGAAACAACCTGAGGACTATTAACCTGTGGCTGTGCCCAACCTGAAGAGGACCCAGAAAAGGAAGAAGGACGGCTTGGGTTCGAAGAAGAACCACTTGAAGAACCTCGCTGAACCAGAATCCGAGTCATTGCATTCAATGCTTAACGTCTTCAACAGAAACCCTAGCCTAATCTCCTTCACAAAACCCCAAACTTAGAGTTATGCTTGTCACGGGTTCTGGCCTTGGGCGCAGTCACGCCTATCCCTTGGCTGAAGGTTTTCTTCCAGCCCAGCACGTTCTGCTCCTTGGGAAACGATCTCTGCATTCCCCTAACAATTCTCATGAGACCCAGAGCTCGAACTTTAAACAAGAAAACCCTCTAAGCTACTCGAATTTTACCCGAAAATTGGCCAAAAATTTCACCCTTCAACTATCCCAAGCTGCAAGCAACAAACACCATACATTTCCAAGAAAAATCAACAAAACAAAACAAAAACGCAGCTTTCTAATAATCCGCTTGGCTTCTGAGGAAAAAGATAGGAAAACTAACAAGATTATAACAAAACCCTTACTAAACTTGGGGAAAGTTTATCACTTTATCCAAAAAGCACAACATCAACAAAACACAAAACTCAAATCTTTCTACTTTCTTTCAATTTGTTTCCCTTTTCCTACCTTTCCTCAGCAACCAAGCAGACACAAATCCAACACAATCGAATCAAAAACTCCAAAACTCCACGACCCACGGCAGAAAAACATCTATCAGGGGCATCAAAGACGACCCAGTTAAAAAAACGCACATAATTAACCAATTCCGTGAATTAAATAGAAAACCCTAGGGTTGACTCAGCACGAGTTGGCGACTCACCTGAGAACAAAGATAGAAACAGAGCCCTCTCAAGCTTCAAGCGCGACTCTGAGATCTGCAAAAGCTGAGCGAAATTTAATCAATTTTAATTAAATTTTAACAAAATTCTTAACTTTTGTGTTAAGGGTTTTGTTGATTTTGCAAGGTGAAAAAGAGCAGAGAGAGGAGGAAGAAAGGGAAAGAGAACTTGCGAGGAAGAAAATGGGAGGCTGCGTTTTAACGGAGAGTGGGAGACGGCCACGTGACGTGGACTTTACCAGCTACGGCTAGTCAGACACCAGAGGCTTACACGTGTCCAGTTCCCCTACGCTGACTACACGTATGGAACAGGAGTCAGTCAGTTTAGTGCGCGCGTGCGAGTGAAGTGAACTTCTATTCTCCACTTCGTTAAAGTCACCCGACAATTAATGATGTGATTAAACCATTAATTAGTTGTTATTGAGTAAATCTTTTACAAACACGTCTTTGATTCAAGGGTAATTTTCTCCACTCTCGGACTGCGTTTTATATGGATGCGATGACAATATGTATGAGTGTTCTTAAAAGAACTCTAAAATTAATTGAGTACATCTTATGATTTAAGTACACTCTAATATTTAAATTAAAATGTAAAATTAACTAAGTATACCTTATCTAACTACCAAAAATACTCATAATACACTTTATCATAGATTTCTCTTTTTACATGAATTCATAACCTTTTTTCAGATTTTGGACTTTCTAATTAATTTCATATCAATACACAAGTGAAGCAGGCAACTCTCAACATCACAAACAACATAGTCATTAGGGTTAATTACAATTTGGTACCCTATGGTTACACCCTTAAGACATGTTCGTCCGTATCTTCTCAATTTTTACAACTACATACCCCGTTCTTTACAATTTGTTACAATGTGGTTCTGCCGTTAAGGTTTCCGTCAAATCTCTCCGTTAGTTGCCTACGTGGCATTATGGGCCCACTTTTTTGCTTAAGTAGAATACAATATTAATTAAAAAAAATTGAAACCTTTAATAAAGAGTGCTGTTATTTCCACCCCCTGTCCTATTTCCCCCACTCACCTTATCTTCTCACCCACTATGTAAATTTTAAAAAAACACAATCCTATCTTTCCACCCACCATTATTCCTAAAATACCCTTTAATTATTACCTCTTTTCCGTTCTCTCCTTTTATTCTCTCTCTTCCTCTCCTCTATCTCTCATGGCCAAACATAGATAAGGCCATGAAACCAAGCTAAAATCCACAAAAAATACGCCCCATAAAAATATTTGAAAATATTGATTTTTTATCACCAAATCCTCAAACTTTCATGATACCCAGAAAAGTTTAACCCCTAAAAACCCAACTTTGAGTCAAAGTTGTACATGGAATCTGAGCCATTTGTGATTGGCTATAACTTCGGTTTTTTGAATTGGGTATTGGTTTGCAAGTTCTCTTTTCTCCTTGGCAAACGACTTTGGTCCATCTTAATTGGGTGTTGGGTTCCATCATTGTAATCAAGCAGATAAATCTGAAATTCAAGATTGGTCGAGAATGCATTTATTATATTTATATGTCTATTTAGTTTTGGTAGTTCGATTTTTATTTTTGTATTGCTTGACCAGAGGGTTTCTGTAGAGAATAGCCTTACAGTGGGGCTAGGTCGGGTAGGTAGGAAAGATAAAGGAGATATACGTTTCTTTTGTTTTTTATTTTTTTTTAAAAAATGCTATATTATTATTATTATTATTACTTTATTTCTGAATTTTTAAATATTTTTAAAGATTTAAAAGCTAATTATAATTATAGTGGGTGGGGAATGGTCTTTGGAAGTCATTTTACAAATGAGTACATTTGTCTTTAAAATTTTGAAGATAAAGTTGGTGGGGTAATAGAACAAGGGTGTTTAGCAACACTCTTAATAAAATATTCATAAGTTTTTTAAACCAATAAAAAATAAAATAAAAGGGAAAACTACATAAAACCCCCCAAAACTATGGGGTCATTTTCAAGTTCATACCAAATTTTAGAGTCATTTACGAGTATGTACTCAAACTCCAAGAAACCCTATAATTTGCCCCCTCCGTTAGCGAGATTGTCAGGAAATTAGTTATCTGCCTACGTGGCGTCTAGCTGGACAATTCTTGAAGGGCATTTTCGGCATCTCAAGTTTACGAAAATCCTCAAACCTTAAGTTCGAAACATCCCCAAAGCCCTCAGACCTTAAGCCCCAAATCAACATAAATTGGTCCCTAGGTTCCAATTCGAAGAAGATGAAGACGACATGCCTACAAATCAAAGATTCGAAGTGTGCTTGCCCATTTGTTGTTGCGGCAATCAATGTCGTTTGACAACGTCTTGGGCTGACAACAACCCTCAGAGAAGAATTTGGGGTTGCGCCGATTATGGGGTAAGAAGAGGTTGTGCATTCTTTGAATGGTATGATCCACAGATATGCGAAAGGTCGAAGATTGTGATATGTGGGCTATTGAAATGATTACACAAGGAGGAGAGGTAAACCAAAAATTGAAAATAGAGGTTAAAGCTGCCTTGAAAGCATAGAGATTTCTACTAATAAATCTTCTAGGTTCATGGATTTTTTTGATTGTGTTGTTGAGAATGCTAGTACTTGAATGGAGAAAGGATGGATCTTCCAAGAATGTGAAATTAGCACTTCAATTTCAGGGTCTACAATTTAGGAGACTTGGGTGATGTTTTTTGTGGCCATTTGTGGAACATTTTGGAAAATCAAAGTGCTTTATGTGTATGAAAGTGGTTTTGTGTAATCTCCCATGTCAATTTGTATGAAAGATGTTTATGTATGAAATGTTAGGTAATTTCCAAATGTATAAACTGTTTGCTTCAAGGCAATTTCCATTATATATTGAGTTCAAAATACATACATCATTTTCCAACATTTGCAATTCAAAATACAAAATGAACATAATTACTTAATTTGGAATACAACCATTTCCAAGTCATGATAAAAATTACCAAAAGTTGACAAAACGGCCACATCACAAAATCAAAAGTTGTACTAGTTCAAAACACAATATAAGGCATAAACTAAGAACTAAGAGCCTATGTTCTCTGTCTCTTGGATGCTCTCAATCCAATTCCAGCAGTATCAGCTGCATTGGCTGGGAAGCAGTTAGTTTTTTTTTTTTTTTTTTTTTTTTTTTCCTTCCTTCTCCTTTCTCTTTTCTTCTTCCTTCCCAGACCCCACATTTTTTTCCCTCTCTCTCTCTCTCTCTCTCTCTCTCTCTCTCTCTCTCTCTCTCTCTCTCTCTCTCCCTCTCCCTCCCTGGCAGCAATCGACGATGATGGGTTGGAGGAGATGGGTTTCCAGAGTTGGGTCGGAAGAAATTCCTAAAATATGTTATTTTCTTTTGTTGTTTGGTCTAATCAGATCTTGGAGCTTCTATTTTTTCAATCTCAATCTTGTTGAAGTGAAAGGTTCATGATTTGTTGGGTAATTTGAATACCTAGGAAAAGGAACGACAGTCAAAGAAGAAGGAATAGAGCGTGAAAAGGAGAAGGATAGAGCGTGTAATTTGTTGAAACAAATAAGGATAATATGGGAAATCTAAAAATTTCATTAAACTCCTCTGCTCTGCTTGCTTCTTCCCGCAACAGTTTTTGGAAGCAGCCTTTCACCTGCTTTTAAAAACTAATGTGACGCCTAATTTTGAGAAAAAGTTGCCTTAGAAAATCCAGGACCGGCTTTGATAGTGAGAGCCATTCCAGCGGTGCAGGCTGTGTTGGTGGGGGGGAAGGGGGCAAGCCCAAAAAACGTTTCTAACGGCCCTGTTTTGCCTGGGCAGGCGATGGGGGCCACGAGACTGGGCTGGCCCAAGGGCAAGGCGAGCCCGAGCTCCAACCCCAATTTTGGCTTACGTCTCAGCCTTGGAAAAATAGTAAAAACAATTTGCACGCGTGCGCCTTAGTTTCCACCAACAGCTAGTAGCCATGTGGCGTCGTCTGGGCGCTCCGATTGCTTTTTGTTCTCTAATCCAATGACAGCCAATTTTTTTTGCAATAAAATTATGAAAAAAAATTCAATTTTTTTTTTAAAAAATACCCAAAAATTAATGATTTTTTTTTCTCTCTATAAATACCAACCAATACTCTTCACTTTTTACACCAAATCCTTATACATTTTCTTCTCCTTCAACTATTATTCACTTTCTACTCAATATTTTATTTACTTTCAAGTATTCATTTTTATTCACCATCTTATGACATATTCCATCGAAGCCAGAGGGTCGTGTACAAAAGATAAAAAAGGTCAAAATCTTGACGACGAGGTAAAAAAATTAATTGTCGTTTTATTTAATTTAATGTCATTCTTTTTTATATTTTCTTGCATTTTCAATTTATTTATTTTTAATAGATTATTCAAGGCAAAACAAAAAAAAAGGAAAACCATTACACATGGCTTCTCAAGTGAACAATGCCTGCAGTCGGCTTCCTTGGTGTGCTCTATGTCGAAAATAATGGCACTATTACATCCTCCGAAGGAAAATACTCTCTCACGTCGTGATCCGGTGGAACCGCCTCTGCCAATGATCGAGTCATTCTTGTACTCGATTGTGTCGGACTATAAGGATCAGGAGTATTTCAATTGTATGATGAGTGAGTAAGCATTTAATTGTATGATGAGTGATATGTGAATTTTATAATAAATATGGACATGTGGCAACCGAAAATATTATACAAAAATTTTATTTGAAATTTGAGATGTGAATTTTATAATAAATATGGACACGTGGCAACCGAAAATCTTATCAAAAATTTAACCTGAAAAAGTTATCGGAAAATCTTATCCAAAAATTTATCCGAAATATGAGATGAGAATTTTATATGATAAAAAATAACACATGGCAACCGAAAATATTCTCCAAATTAATTGATAAAATAAAAAACTAAAAGTGAATAGTATTTGCCCTTGCCATGGCAATGGGTGGAAACACACATTGCTTTTTGTAAGGGCAGCCATTATTCACTTGAATAGTAGTTAGGGTGGCAATTTTGGGCACGACCCATTACACGACTTGAAACTTGCACGAGAATTTAGCTGGTTCAACTCGCACGATTAAAATTCGGGTTATTTTCGGGTCAACCCGCCATGACCCGTTTAATAAACGGGTGGGTTTCGAGTCAACTCGCTAAAATACCTATTTAACCAGTTTAACAAAATGGGTCATGGCGGGTCAACCTGCCAACCAGTTAAAATACCTATTAACCCGCTAAAATACCTATGTAACCCACCAACCCGCTAAAATACCTATTTAACCCGTCTAATTATTTTTAATGTCTTTTAGTTGTTACTACTTAACGAGTCAACCCGACACGACCCGAAACCCGCACGATAACTTAATGGGTCAACCCGTGCATAACACGTTTATTAAACGGATCGGGTTTGGGTTGAGCATTCCTGACATGTATATAAACTTGACACGATACGAACCCAACACGACACGACCCATTGCCAGCCCTAATAGTAGCTGTCCTAGGCCCCCCACCCATCGCCATGGCAAAGGGCAAATTGGTGGAAGTTCTCTGAGAGTAGCCAATCCCCCTACACTTTCGTTCATAAAAAAAAAGTATAAAAAACCATTCAACACATCTCTATGTCATTTGAGTGAGATTCCAATTGTTTGTCCTGTAATAGATTATGTCCATGTAGTGTATATCTATAGAAGAATTAATCGATGAATCTTTAATTCATTGTCAGGATATCTCAGGTAAGAAAACGCGAATAATCAACACATATTAAACATCATAAATTGACAAAAAAGACTTGGAGCCTTTCTTTCTTTTTTCAGTTTCAAACCCCTTCCCTTCTTCCTAAAGCCAGTCAACAAGAAAATACATACGCCCCAATCCATAAGTCCTGGCAGCTAATAAACCTTGTAAAATAGTCAAAAACCTAATTTTCCTACTCAGATTACCTCCTACTTATTTAACGATTTTAATTATAGTCAAATACTAATTCCTACTGAAATTACCTTTGATAAAGGACTTTATTGATTAACGAGATATTAAAAGAGACATGTATGCTGATGTGGTTGCCCTATTATCTTCTTCTTCTCCCTTTTCTTTCATACATTTTTCACTTTGAATCTCTTCCCCCAGAATATCCTTCTTCGATCTAAAAATGAAATCATCTATTATCTGCTGGAATTCCTTATCGTTCAGTTCCTCCATAGCACTTGGATGCCTCCCTGTCGGCTCTTCGCTGCAACTCATCTTTGTGTTGTCATCAACAAGAGGCACTACGGCACTAATATCCTCAGACCATGCGATTTGTTTGTTCTGATCCTCCTCCTCTTCCTCCTCTGGCGTTGTCTCTGGTTCCAGATATATATTCCACCAATACTCACTGTTGATGGTGGACTCTTCGTAGACATCGGATGATCGCCCAACGGGGGACATAGAGTAGATGGCAACAATAAGCACATTGCAGAGCAAGAAAGCGTACAAATGATGACTACCGAAGAGTGCCATGAGTGCCCAGTAAAACTGGCGGGACAGATTGGCGGTGGCCGGATGCCATGCGGAGGAGCACCAGAGGGCTAAGAAGAGAGGCAGGAATGCGAAGCACAGTGTGATCAGCATCTCCTTGTTGAAGTTTTGGTAGCTTCTCATGACAATGGCTTTCTCAGCTGCCATCACGTTATCAAGGGGTTGGTGTGAATGCATGCTTTGCAAATGACAAAGAAAATTAGGGTTTAGGGTTTAGTGTTTGAACGTCTTTTGAGAACGAATGCAATTGCAGCCTTGGGGAATTATTAAGCAAGGAATTAAAGACTGAGGAGATCATGGAAGATTTTTCGGGAAATAAGAGCGAGAAAAAGAAAATCTGTATGGATTATGGTTATTGGGTTGCGGAATAAGTAGGCTTTATTGTATTGGATTTTATGGAAATGTTGAAAGAGAAACTTGGACATTTTTGAGACTGATTTGTTGCCTTCTTATAGAGCTATGAATAATTATTGCATTTTTCTTCTGATAACGTTATGTTATGTGATCTAATTATTGATATAGTAACTTTATCCAATGATATTAAGGGATTTTGTAGCTCAAGTAATTAAGAGTATTTATCCATACATCTGAGATCCTAGATTCGGTCTTGTATAAAAACTTTATCCCAACAATGAGATACATGCATGGTCAACAAGATATCAAAATTTAGTGAAAGGGACTCTTCTTCCTTCATGTTTTGTTTTGTTTTAAAATGGTTTCATTTGGGAGCTTTCATTTTCTTAGTTTGTATTTTAATTTTAATTTTAAAGGGCAAACAAGGTAATGCTTGATTATTAAGTATTACTTACAATTAATTGGTTGTGTTCGAGTAGACCATATAAATAAGGAATCTATATGCCGGTGCGTACTGGTCAAGAAACAAGCAGCAATCGCATTTAGTGACTTTGGATATACTATCGGGGAATCATTTAGATTTTGGGGCTTAAATAGATCAGATGATTTTTAAAATATAATTGAAGTTGTGTTTTAAAAATCCAATGCCACATCATATTATAGTACCTCATGTGAGTAGTTCTCCATAGTGACAATTATATTGCCACATGTTGTTCTCAATCCATTACAACATGTGTATATACATTTAATACTATACCTTAGGCAGGGATCCATGGCATATGAGCCTTGTCGTCGTTCACCCATATTGTAATAATTAAATTGACAACACTACATGACCGTGTGACGGTACCTTAAAATTCCTCCTACCATACCTCTATGTTAAAGTTGTCCATCCAACTACGGCGGTGCAAGTAGCACCATAACACATGATACTGACACAAATAAGTGTTCCGCAATTTTTCCAATCATCACAACCAAAAAAAAGGGTAAACTGTCATTTTACCCTTTGAACTATATCATAATTGTCAATTTGCCCCCCAATCTCAAAATTATAGCCTCTTAAAATATTAAATAATAGTTTTTAAAAATTTTAAAAATTAGAAAAAGAGAAAATACAAAACCCCACTGCCATCAGCCACCTCGAGAATAAGTCGACCTTGCCCATTCACAGCAACGACATCCACACTGGCTCCTGGACGTGCGACCTCCTTTCTGTCTCTTTCTCCATTTCTCTTTCTCTCCCCTCACCTCATCTCTCCACCTCCCTCCTATTTCTCTTTTCCTCATGGCGTTGACTTGGATCTGGCTATTGGCGACGAATTCGAGTGGATTTTTCCATTTTGAAATTATTTTTTTCATTTCCACGTGCGAAGCACGTGACATTTTTTAATATAAAATTGGATGGAGTCTGAAATCTCACAGTAAGGGAGAAATTGGCTATTTTATATAGTTGTATCTTTATTTTACCCAAAAAAAAAAAAAAAAAAAAAAAAAAAAAAAAAAAAAAAAAAAAATAAATATTGTTGGTTGAATTGAAAATTATGATGACATAGTTCAAGGGCAAAAGGCAGTTTACCCAAAAAAAATTGCAGTATATGGGTTCTCCCACTGAAAACAAAACAAAAAAAAATAATGTCTTATTATTCCTCTTAAACTCTTATTTTCTGTTATGTAGAAATCATTATCAATCTCTCTCTTTTCTTTCTCCCACACTCAAAAAGAAAAAAGAAAAAGAAAAGAATTGGTGGAGTCATTCAAAACCGAATCAAGAGTGAAATATATTGGAAAATATAATTTGGCTTTTTGTCGAACTAATGAGAAGATCATTTGGCAATGGATTCTTACTTTTGTACCAAACATACTAATATTTAACTTTCTCAAATTGAAACATTAAAACTTTTATGAATTTGATTTGTGATTGTCATTAAATATAACCGGCCCTACAACAAATACGTTAGAAATAGGAAATTGATTTTATAGCAACCAAGAATAACTCCGCTCAAATACTCTCGTCTTTAGCGGTCGTGTCATATTAGTGTTCATGTCAAGTAATGGTAAACCCTATCCTACTAACTTCTGTCATTTTAAAGTAGTCGAAATTAATTTGAAAACGCTCCTATGATGTAAACTAGTACTACTGCGTGCCACATAGCTAATGCAAAATGAAGGTATTGAGATGGATTGTAGCAATATTATGTTGGGTAACAATTTCGCACACTTTGAGAAAAGATTTTAAGAACTGCAAAACGAGAAAGAATAATGCAAGGGAGGACTACTGGGGTACCGGCCAAGAACACTCAGACTGGAGCCTTATAACGGAATATTCTCCAGAAACTGGGGAAAATAAACAAAAAAATGAAGAAAAACACCTTGAAGCAAACCCACACAATTCCTCCATTAATTTAGTAGTTTACATAAATCCTAATTATGATGCAATTAATAATATACACAGATAACATATATATGTCCCTGGCATTTAATCAAACCCACACAACACAATTCGTCCACTCCATCACTTTACTAATTCACAACAGATACCAGAAACTAGAACCATTGTGGTTTCTTCTTCTTCTCCATCTCCTTTCTCTTGAAATATGCTTGTGATGGCCATGATAACTAAAGCATGATATTCAATAAGGAGGTGGTTTCTCATTTTCTTTTTAGAGCAAAAGTAGAATTCACCACCAGCAACATGAAAAAGACTGCAGCGACAAACGAAGCCACAAGAGCCCCACTAAGCGCCTGGCAAAAGTCAGTATATTGCGTGCAAATAGCAAGCCAGTTGGAGTTCAAGTTCCCATTATGAGCCAAGTATACAATTGCTGAAGAAGCGCCAGCTGCAGACATAACTAGAGCAACCATAACCTGCAAAGCATTTAACAACAATTTTGGTATCCATTTTGTTACCTCTTTCTCAAGACCAAGCAAGCAATGTTTTCAGCAAGTCAATCTTTATCCAACAAGCAAGAGAAAAACCCTAAACCCTAGTATTTATTTATGTAATTTGTGAGTCAAATGGCTTTATATTAGCTTACTGTGTCAAGGAAAACAAGTAGTAGCCTTGGCCCTATTGCATGAGGTCGAATGATGCAGACTATCGAGAAGGGCAAGGAGACGGCTATGTATCCACCAGCCACTGCATTTGCAGCCACAAAAAACCTGCATATTTTTTCAATGAAACTATCACTGCTCTTAAATTAATTAAACACAAAAAATATTTGTTAATCAGAAGTTTGCATACGTGAAAGTTGGAAGATCATTGTACTGAGCATGGAACTGGAAGAACTGTGTGAAGAAGGGAAGAATCTGTTCAGTATTCCCTGAAATGTAAGCAGCAGCAAGAGCAGCTGAACCGGCGCCGAGCCTCAGCACGAAGTCTATAATTGCCAGACCTTTCTTTCCTCTGATATTCCGGATTTTGGTAGCTTTTGTGGTAACTACAACAGGTGGAGGAGGTGGAGGAGGAGCACCTTCAACAGCCTTTCCTTTGTCATCATAATTGGCCTTGGCATCCCTACTAATTGCCACCTCATCTCTCTTTTTTGAGTCCATATTAGAATGTAGAATGTGAGAGGTTTCTGTGATCAGGTTATTGAGAGGGCTTGGGATAGAATGTATTTGTGCAAAGGGATGCTGGGATATACGGGTTTTATATAGGGATATGATATGAGAGGAGAGATTTATAGTTAATGGGTTAGTTAATTTTGTTCTTTGTTTTAATGTATACATCATAAAACGCATGTACAGAGGAACAGGAGTTGTTGCCAAAAGCTCACTTGCTCCACCTATGCAACATCATGGGCAAATGTGAATGGAAGTGCAAGTGTTATGTAAGAGATGGTGTTTAATTATGTACAACCTATGCATTAAGTTTATGTATGACAATGATATGAGTATAATCTGCACTTAATTAGTATATAATGATTGATTTGGGTAATGGATCAGATTAGTGGTGGGATTTAGTCAGCAATGAGATCACGAAAATAATTTACACATAATGTAATTATAAGCTTGATGCTAAGATTTCCTTGAGTTAATTTACTTCACATAGTATATATTCAGAAACACTAGAGGAGCTGTATGACCATGCTAGGTCTTTGAAAAAAGCACATCCACCAAGCTAAGTAGACCAAACACTAGTAAATAGTAGGCGGTTTCTTTCTGTGGTTTTCGAATTTTCAGTTCTTTTACTCCTTCTCTTACTAAATTTTCTCTAATTTTCAATGCTTATATTACTTTCCCAATAAACAAAAAGAAAATTTGAGGATTTGTTTTGACAATTTTCAAATATTGCTGGTTGTATAATTGTAGTACATTTAATAACTGAGTGCACTGCGCTAACGAGGTTTAGCTTAGTGGAAAATAGTTTTGACTTGCAGGCCAATTATCTTAAGTTCGAACTCCAGTGACATCTTGGTAGTATGTGTGTGAGAAACCCTCCTCCTCCTTGTAGTTTAGAGTATCGCTTGTTTTCAAATAAGAACTAGGTGCACCTCTATTGTGAATAGTTGAGTGTACTCCTACCCTCCGTTTGGATAAAGGAATTGAAAATTACATAAAATTCTAAAACGACGGAATTTAGATTTCCATCATTTCAATTTTTGGCAATTGAAGATTTCAGTATTTGGATTTATGTATGTTGAATTTTGTAAATGACATAATTTTGTAAATTACACTATGAAATTTGTGAAATGATGCATATTTTGGTGTAAATTAAACTCGGGAATTTGATGCCCAAATTTCCACGCTTCTTTCCACGCGTCATTTAATAAATTTTGCGCTTAAGTTGCCAAACAAGGGAATTGTAAATTTCTCCTCTTACATTCCCAACTTTTAGCTAAATTCCAAGTTATTTTCCCTCATCCAAACGGAGAGCTATAGAATTACTCTAAATATTTCTATTGGTACTACTTTAAGTTTCAAATTTCACAATTGTAAGACTTTGGGTCTCGAGGGCTTTGTTCTTTCTCCTCCCTTCAACTCCAATTACTAGTGAACTTTAAGTCCAATGTTAAGGCTCAAGTACGAACTGGCTCTTGAAGGACAATTTGATAAAATTCTAATCAACCAAACAAAGTCCAAAAACATTTAAACAAGTTCTAGGTAGTCAAATTAATTAAGTTAATCCACTATCTCAAACTTGGGTGTTATGTTGCTCGATCCAAGCTTGCCTTGTCCACCAAACAATGCTAAAGTCTTCGAACACAACTCCAGACAAACACAATTCTGATCATACTAATTTCAAATCAATTAGGAAACGAAACGTAAGATAAAAGAGAAGAGATTAACGTAACATCTTTTTGGGAAATTTTATGTTGCCACCCTGTCAATATTAACTATTAATAATCTGGGACCTTATTTAAAGGTACGGTAACGATCTCATAACAATCTACTACAGAATTTCTCTAAGTAATTGGAAATAAAAAAGAATCTAGTAAACCACTTTAAATTACAAATGAATTGTTTTCAGAATAAAGACCAACCCAACCTTAGAAAAATAAAAGCTCGCCCCTCAAATTTACAAGCCGCACAATTATAGATAGCCTTTATTCTACACATCTCAAGACCCCAAAAAGGGGGAAAAATCAAAATATACGTGCTACCACAGCCTTTAGCTGTCATTCCTATACGTGCTATCTGGAAAACCTAATTTGTAACGGGTGTACCTTTTAACATAAGATTTGAATGTGTTTACAAGAAGCAATGATTATCAATTCACTTCCTATGGCCGCAATCTCCATCCACGCTCAGCAAGTGCTTTATGCACTCGACTCGCTGCTTCTGCGGTGTCATTAAGTGGAGGGTAACTCCAGCTCTCTGAAATCTGTCAAAATTTGAATAAAGCAACGATATAATAAGATAGAGAAAAAAGAAGTATAATTCAGACCAATATAAATCTTCCTTCTGTAAAGATGGCGATCAAAAGAAAGTAAGAATATGGTTAGAATAAGGGTAAGTAAAAGAATGAGTTTTTAAGCAAATTCCAAGCACGAATATTTAACTTATCATTATAAGCAAACTAAAATGTACACATTTGTGATGCCACCAAGAAAACTAGAAGAGTAAGAACCTTATAACACTATAATGGCCCATAAACCTCATGAAACTATAAAAAATAAAAAAAACAGAACCCATCCAAAGAGAGAAAAAACACTTTTACGAACAAATAGTTACCTACAATTGAATACAAAGTAACATTTAATTAGAAGAAAACATCTGAATTTTCATTCATATAAATATGGGTTCATCAAGAAATGTTAGTTTAAAAAATAATCGGCAGAAGTTTTAGGTGAGGAAGGGCCAATTAAAAGGGTCAAAACTGGGATCTGAAGGGATATCAATATCACCTCTCCCCCTTTTATTTTCCAACACTGTCTGTCAATTTGTCTATCAGAGTGGACAGAAAATGATGAAAAGAACAATTCAATCCTAAAAAGGGCATCCTTCTACAATCAGATGACCCTTGTATAGGAAGAGTAACAGAAACAGATTAATTTTTACTTACATTCTCAGAACCTGTAAATGGTCGAACTACTCCTCTCTCTTTGAGTGATTTATGGAACTCTGACAACTTCCATGTACAACGCTCAGCTCCCATAATATAGGCAGGCTTCCTGAAAATATGGACAGATAGAATTAATCTACTTAAATAAAAAATAATGTTAAAGAAAATATGCCCTAAATTGTCAATTACAGATGTAACTTCCTTAATCTTACCCAGTGCTGCAAACCTCACTTATCATACTGACAGAATCTGCAGTGACAACAAAAGCATCGGCCCAGGCTAGATGGCCCATGTGTGGGTTTGGCTCATGGCAATCATATCAGTACAACATAAAAACACCATTAACATCATAAATTTACAACCGATAAAAAAAAAAAAAAAAAAAAAAAAAAAAAAAAAAAAAAAATCACATGACCTTGACCATCCCAGATGTAAACTTTTGGGTTATCTCCAAGCTCTTTTGTTATGACATTAGATACCTGTGGACAAGCAAAAGGGAAACAATGAGTGCCAGCCATAGTAATACAAATTTTTCTAAGAAAATGTTTTCTGTAACAATACTTTTTCAGGCGTCCTATTAGAGAAACATATTCTGATGCTTCCACAGCTTGCAAGAACAATATGCAGATTCGTTGTCAATTGCTTTGCAAGGTCAGCACCATAACGACAATTTCCTATTAAAGAGGGAAAAAAAAATTAAAACCTTAACTAGAATAAATGGACCATTCCAAACAACAATAACAAAGTATGATGAGAAAAATTATTCCAAACATTCTAGAACACTAAGAAAAAGAATGATCTAATATTCCTCAAACAAATGAGGTCTGTATTGACTCTTCAATCACATACATGAAATGGAAATCTCTGTAACATAAAAGATAAAACATCTTAAGCTTTCCTAAATGTCCTTTAACAGGTAATAATGATTTGAACTTGAGATTCAAACAAATTCCAGAAAAAGGAGAGCTATAAAATAATTCTTGCATTATCCTTCGAAGTATAAATTTGGAGTGAGCCGGTAAAAAATGAAAGGAAAAAAGTATGCCACACAACATAAGTCACTCCCTATGTCAAGGAATGCATTTTGCTAAATAAGTCGCAACCTCTGCTAACTGAAACAATTTCTTTCTGGGAGGACAGCCACTCGCTAACGCATCAATTAGTACACAAATATGTTTTGTTAGTGACTTGTAAACTCTATGTGTCTATCAGCTTATAAACTACTATATCTTATCAAATTAGTTGATGAACAAAAAGGCAAAAAGAAATTAACAGGTATTTAAAAAGAAATTCTAAGAAAATTGTATCAAACATGCAACCAGAACCACATGTGAAGTGATACTATACTGTGTAATGTAGAAAGTGAAACATCACCCAAGTAGTGTAGACCACTTTTTTTTTTCCCTTCACTATTCTGTTGCCCAACTAATATTGTTATTTGGTCTTTGGTATCCAGTGGATATTGCCTGGTTTGTTGGCCTTGCTGTGGGGTGTTGGCAAGGCTGCTCTTGTAACAAAACTGGGGCATTTATTTTGCAATCTACTCCAGATAGTATTCCCTTTGGAAGGAGAGGACTAGATGGAGTTTTTAGGACAACAAGGATCTTGTTGTACAGTTAAAGAAAGAAGTTTTGCCTTCTCCGACTGATCCAATACTAGAAATATGGGTAGCAGGGGTACTAATATAAAGTTCATGGATTCACTACACTTGTAACATATACTCTGTGTATCCTGGGCTCCTTTTCTGGTCTTTTTTCATTAGTACAAGCGATTGATATAAAAAAAAATTAGAAGAGAAGAAAAACATCACAGCCAAACGCTAATTTTTTTGCTAGCATTCCAAAGAGCTTAATCTAACCTAACATGAAGGAGGTATTGAGATTCAAAAACAGCATAATAGCAATCATCATGTAGTGGGTCAAATAATTAAATGCCAATCCTGTAAAACATCAAGCAAGTAAGATTCAGTGTATAACAAAAGATTACCTGTAGGGCCACCAATGTTCACCACAAGTATGGGCTTTGGAAGAGTTGCAAACTCATCACGCCATGCACTAGCTGCGTTTCGAAGTGCAGTAGCGTCAATTTGATGTAAAGCTCCAGTAGTGAGGACCTGATTTTATAAGTTTTTAGTTATCATAGCTTTTGGGAGGGGGGACAGGGGAAGGGAATTATAATAGCATAAAGCTTCAAAGTGCAGGGAGCAGTTGATATTTAAGTAAGGTTAAAGCTTCTCAAATTTGCAGTGCAAATAATTAGGTCTTCATACATACCACATGGCTGTCAGGAGGTTCACGAGGAGTTAACCACCTATGAATAAATTGAGGAACCTGCTTTTGTGCTTCAGGAGTCAAAGGATAATAATCGTGTTTAGGGGTAATCACCAAGTCAAACCTATTTAGATGCAACCTGGGATGTTGTATCTGCGAATGGAAAAAGGTGGGTCAATCAAATACTTAAACACATTTTGTGGTATTCCAATGACAAGGCAACAAATGACCACAGCCACAAAAGAGATCTCCACAGTTAAGATGCTGAAACTTATGAACCTAGTCACAGAGTAAAAGTCATTTGGCAAGCCAGCAAATGATTCCATAACTGTATCCAATAGGCTCCCACTCCAAAGATCTCTCTAACCTTAGCACTTAATGAAGATAAAATTGTGTACTTTAAACAATAAAACCATATAAACCGTTATGTAGGCTTCCCAAACATGATAGTTTCAAACTCCCTCAGTCCTCATTGCCAAACAGATGAATAAAACCATAATAAACTAATAAAAATTGATTATGGAAGAGGAAAAGCATTCGAAATGAAAGAGAAACTACCACGGATTAGCATAGAGGCATTGTCTTAAATAAAAAAGGATGGCACATTGTTAGAGTGGATATTTTATGCTAGGCTGGAGGTATTATTGTAATCTCCTATTTTTGCAGAATAACCTTATCATATAAAATCATTATTTAGATGACAGGGCTGTTAATCATCAGACCCCAAACCTTTTTTTCTTAAATCTCTCTCTCATACTTTCCCTTTCACTCTAATATGTAGTTGAATATCATGATATGATTTTGTTCTAATGATGGGAGATGTCTTGAAGTAGCTTTTTGATAGATTTTTAGCCAACAAGTCAAGATTTGGTGTTGAGTTTGGTTATACGGCTTCTTCCTGACTGAGAATGCGAGTTTTTTATTTTTTGGTTGCTCTATGTTTGCTTTCCTCCTAGTGGAGCATATATACTGCTGTTTCTGTTCTTGTGGAGCATGGTAAAGCCGAGAAAACTATGGGAAAGGGAAAAGGAAATGCCCAATGGAATATAATGAACCAATAACAAGGCTGTTATGTGTTAAAAAAGAAGAACAACATTTACTCTATTCCAATCAAAATTTACCACAAAATAAAACTGTACTTGGGAGTAAAAATAAAAACTATCTCAAGTTGACCTAAACTCGAGCAAAACAATGTAGGAAATTATTAATGTTAAAGGATATTGTGAACATACAGCATCACAATAAATGTAAACATTGACAGATTCATTTATCGTTATCTCCGCATCTACAACTAAACCATGTCATAATATAGGTTCATAGTCCAAAGTAATTTCAGAACAGAATATATAGTTAACTGCAAACTGATAAAGCCAGGTCCCATTGACAAACCTGAACAACAAAAACATTATCCGATGCTAGTCGTTTAATAGAACTTGCAACAGAAATGGTATCCCTGCCCGAAGCTACCACCAATATAGGTCCATCCCTAAATAAAAAATAAAAAATAAAAAATAAAAAATAAAAAATAAAAAATAAAAAATAAAAAGAAGAAGAAAAGAATAAGTACCAAATATGAAACAGAGATCAAGTTAAGCACCAGATTCTAAATTTTAAGAAGCAAAACCCATTCTGGTTATTGAGCATGTTTGTTTCCTGAATAGTAAATACACTCTTTGGATACCCAGAAATCACCCAAACCCGCTTCACAGACTCAGTTCGAAACTGGGGCTGCCTACCAGACCCTACATTCTTTGAAGGGAGGAAACTCAAGCAAATAGCTAGATAGGTTCCTTATGGAATCGAATCCCAGACCACGTCGGAGGAAACCACAGGCCTAACCACTCAACTAACCCATGTTTCTTTACTGAATACACAATTTAGGAAAGCAATCAAAGAAAGCACTTCTTATAACTCTGTAAAAATACAAGAAAAAAGAAATTTACTTTTCAAAAGTCTGACGAGCCATTGTCACAATCTGCTGGACATCAGCTTCTAAAACACATTTCAAGCCCGCACTTCCACCATTTTCTGTAGGTAAAGGCAAAGTTTTCTGCCCTCGATATATCAATAAAACACAGATCTGCCTTATGATGTAATCTAACTTCTTGTGAAGAGAAACCGGGAGCCAGTGAAGCCATTCATTGATTCCTCCTTTTGGCCTTGTAACCCGCTGCATGGCATTGTCAATTTAAAAGATAAACAAAATCAAAAGGTATGCATGTAAGTAACTGCAGCTGAAAGGCTGGTAAAACACTGATGTTAAGACCATATCCCCAGAAAATGATTGGTGGTATAATATGGTAGTTCTCAAATCACATGATTTATATAAAACATGATTTTACGATGTTGTTTGCTTAATGTAATTTGGGACCAAATATAAAATATATAAAAAAAAAATAGAAAAAAAAAAAAAAAAAAAAAAAAAAAAAAAAAAAAAAAAAAAAAAAATCCTGATAGTTCAGCCATTTACACCACAAAGGGATGTATAGTTAACATGTATGCGTGAGTTTAAAAATTAAACTACAAAACTTATAGGGAAAACGAACTTATAGGGAAAACGAACCCTCAAACACATATTGGAAGCAATAATTTCTTTACTGCAAGCAAGGGACTGTAACAAGCAATAACAATGTGGTGGTCACTCAGGTCACTCAGGCCACCATCTTCGATGAAGACACCAATATATCAAAAACCACCTAATCGTTCATATTAAGTATTCTTTTCACAACTGAGAAATAAGTGATCAACAAAGCAAAGCCACAAAATCCTCTACCAATGACCATTGGAAATCCCATACATCTTGAAAGACAACAGTCTTTGGAAAACTATACATTGGTTCATACCAATTCTAGTTGGACCTGATAGTGTAATCAACCTTAACTAGACTAGTTTAATGTTATATGTCTAAAATTTAGCTCTAAGGTGATATTTTGCTAGAGTTATCAAAGGATGATACTTCAGTGCTAAGTCGCTAACACCCTCATCCTCATGTCATGTACATTAAGGCACTAGAAATCACATATTTAGGTTTATAAGTGATATGATTTCTACATAGAAATTATAAAGGTAACTTTGCTATGAAGCCAACCATTCTTTTCTTTGTTTATATGCTCTTGAACTTAAAACTGCAGCCGCTTAAAGAAAATTTAGTTAATGGGTAGTTTAATCTTCATAATTATAATCATAGTTTGAAGAAAACAAAAGGATTAAACCCGTTATTAAGTGAAATCAAGTAATTAACTTACATATAACACATGCTTATCAGCGAGGCCGAGAGCACGAACCAAGCCGATGCTCTGATTCTCCGAACCCGGGAAGCCGTTGCCAATCACAACGGCGCGCCTAACGACGCCGTATACGCCACCTTCGAAGATTTCCGGCGTGCCCAGTTTGGGACTGGGCGGCTCCGGAAGTTGTATGGGCCTCATGGAACTTGAGATTTTGGATCTTCAATTCGAAACTTGATGCCAAGAGGCGAGCAGAGTTGAGGGTTAGAGGAAAGAATCGGTGAGAACCGCGAAGGATGGTGGAATAGATACGGTAGTTAATTTTGCTCGACTGGCCTGCCTCTGTCTACTCTTTGGTTGCCCAGAAAGTCACCCAGCAAAACAAGGCAACTCCGTAATGCCTTTCTTCTTTTGGTTGGGCCTTATGGGGTGTTACAGGAGGTAGAGCCCAACTGAGGATCCATATCATCATCCATTTACAATTCTCTACAATTATACGTCGCCTAGAGTTTTCCTATTCAAACTGTGCAAATCTTTTAGGTTGACCCAACAAGTAAATATCAATTTCGCCCTACCACCCTGCAATTAAATTTTTGATAGGTTTGGTTTAAACTCAATAGGGAATTTATTGTTTTGGTAAATAGTAACCTAATTTGCATGCCTAAAAAATAAGATATAATTTACAATAATATAATTGAAAAATCTCAGAATTACACACATTGTCAATCCTTCTAAGTCAATCACATTATGCTCAGGGACGGAACTAGAATTTTATATTTTAAGAGGGGGGCAGAGGGGGATGGGGGGGCCAAAACGTCAACACAAAGTTTAGTTATATGTTTTTATTGGCCTATTGAGTAAACTATTACCAACAAATGTACTAAATTGAAATGAGTGGTTTTCTTTCATCAATGTAGTATGATTTTACTACTATATTCATATTGGAATACAATTTTGACAAGTATTGATTTGTGGTGAGGGGTCCATAGGCTTAAGCATAGCAATTTTTCTTTACATTTGTTACAATACCCAATATATATACATTCAAATAAGTTAAATAAAAGTTTTTAAAAAGGGGTTAAGTAAATGTGGGAGAAGGCCATCCCTGGCCTTAACACAACTCTGTTCCGGACTATCTTTTTAGGGATGACAATTTTTCCTGTGGATAAGGGTCTTGGCGGGGATTCGACCCTAATGGGTTGGGTACGGGGAATTTTTTGGGTATGGTGTTTGGGGAGGGGCGGGGATGGTATTTTAATCCCCCACCTTAACTCTCCCCATTCAGAATATATGCTATTAAAGTTAGGGGTGGGCTTGGTTTGGGTTGGTTCGATTTTGGGCTTAACTCGAACACCGAATTGTAGGCCTTGGTTTGGTTATTTTGAAAATCGGAACCAAACCATAATTGATGAAAACCGACCACTTTGGTTAACCGGACTTGGTAGTTTGGTTTGGTTCGGTTTCGGTTTTTTGGCTTTCTTAGAGAGAGAGAGAGAGAAAAGAAATAAAAGCGATGGAGAGGAGAAGAAGAAAAAAAGAGAGGGAGAGATGGAGAAGAAGAAGAGGAGAAAAAGAAAATAGAGAGAAGAAGAATAAGAGGGAGTGAAGACAAACGTAAGAAGAAGAAAAAGAAAAAAATAAAGAGAGGGACTGATGAAGACAAGACAAACGGAGAGATTGAGAGAGAATAAAAAGAAAAGATTGAAACTATATTTTATATATATTTCTTATAATAATATTATACATAATTTTATTTTTTTAATATCTTCGGTTTGGTTTGGTTTATCCATGGTTTTGAATAATGCAAACCGTACACCGAACTATATATTTCGGTTTGGTTTGGGTTCAAACCGATGACAAAAAAAAGATTGAAAAAAAACCAAACCAACTCAAACCATCGGCTTGGTTTGGGCGGTTTGATCAGGTTACCGGTTTGAATGCCCAACCCTAATTAAAGTGATTGTACCAACTAAGTTTTATATTTTCTATTATTATATTATATATTTATATAATTTATACAAATCTTAAGCCACATTACTTATTTATTTAGTTAACTTCTAGTTCATATATAAACATTCTTATATTGTCTTATAAGAATATTATATATATATATATTCATTATCTTGCCTTAATATTTTTTTTTCTTTCAACGAGAGTGTTTATATTTTTTTTTTTTTTTTTTTTTTTGTAATGGGGCAGGTCGGGGAACCCATTCCCCAACGAATGTGGGGATGAGGAATCATCGATATGAATACTGCGGATATGAAGGTGGGGATGGGGATGGGAATGGCATACCCACCCTCGATTCGACCCATTATCATCTCTACACATGTTCACCTTCAACAACCCCTTCCGGCCTGCCACACCAACCGCTGCCCGCTTATTGCCGATCACCACTAGCCATGGCCTATCTCCCGTGAGCCATCGCCACTGTTTCCTATTGCTGGACATCCACTACCGCTGCCTCCCATAACTAGGGAGCTCACACCATCACCCTATATTCACCTTCAATCATTTTACTAAAATAGTTCATCATTACAAGAAGGAAAACTTGATGGTCTCATTGAAGTGCCCTGTGCAAAAGCTACTTGATGGCTTCGTGATTTTCTCTTTATGGAGAAATTTGTTGCAGGTTTCTTGTGTGTAAAGGGTGGAGGGTGGGGGTATGCCTCGTCAATGGGCCAGGCCGGGCTAGCCCAATGCAAATTTAATGGGTTTGGGCCAGGCCGAGCCTGGTTTCAAAGAGGAGAGAGAAAATAATGGGCCAAGCCGGGCCGAGTTTTTTTAGAAAATTCAAATCCTAAGCTAAAGGAAACATCCGTCTAATGCTTAGAAAATGGACTTTAGCCACAACCTATACAACAAAAATATTCTAAATGACGGATTCATTTTGTTTATACTAGTTGAGCTAAACTTTTTTCATTTTAAACTAAATATCTTAGCCTAGTCTCTTTGAACACAAATAGAAAAAAAGAAAAAGGAAATAGATCCTTTACTCTTGATGACATTTTCTTGATTTCTCAAGAATGAACACCTTTGTTAGAAAGGCCTTTTGTTTCTCTTAATTTTGACTCCTTCACCTTAAGGCTCCAAGATTGGAGTCCTCTACCTCACCACACCAAATGCTCCTAGAGATGAAGAGAAAGCAACCAAGAAGTATGAATGCTAGTCTACTTCTTGATTGGACCAATTTTTGGTTTATGGAAGATGAGATACAAAGATGATCACTCATCAACCAAAGTATGAAACCAAAAACCCTAGCTAGGTTTTCTCCAACATTTAACTTATACAGGAAAACACAAAGGCAATTGGGTGGGTATTTGGGGCTCCATTTGGTCCATGGGTCATGAAATTTTATGCCACTTATCTCTTGGGCCCAATAGCCTTTTGGGCTATTTTGTCCCTTTCCTTTTAAATCATATTTAAAGACTCAATCCAATATTTCTATATGTCAATATTAATTATATAATTATAATTTAACTATTAAATTATGATTATAGTCTTACTTAATTGACCCGGTCGAATTATTTGACTTTAGTCAATTGCTCTGGTCAACATGTTGACTTTGGACCTTTGACTTTGACATTTGATTATCAACCATTGATTTATGTCTCCTCATTTCATTTCTCCTCATTTGTACCTCTAATCACATTCTTTGGGTATGCAAATCCGTAGGTTCCCTTTAACAAGGTAGTGGGTTGACTAAACTCCTCAGAAATGATATACGAATTAAATTCTACAATTAAATTCTTCTTATTAATAAAGGTTAATTGAAACCTTTTAGGACATCCACAAACCATGGTTGTCGCCTAGCAGCAAGTCATGGTTATCCGAGCTAAATTAAACGTTGTGAAATAACCTATTCAAATTGGAATAACCATGCAATAGAATCTTTCTCTTATGTCAATACTCCTTATTCACATTATTAGATCATGGAGTCCGATTGTCAATATCCTAATGTGAATAATTCCTTCAAGTCTTATCCACTACTTTGCGCAAAGATTTGACCAATCATATCTTGGAGTATTCTTTCTCTCCTTTATTGAGAGTAGAGATTCCTTGTTGTACATTCATTTGCTTCCTTGACTCTATTGAGAATCCTGATGAGCACCTTTAAGCTATGCCTAATTCAGTATGACCATATAGTGCTTTAAAGATTAACAACATAGCCGCAAAACATCTATGATGCCTCAGGTCTAAGGATTAGTTTACACCATTGTAATTTATGAGTTCTAACTTGACATGTGAGTAAAACCTTTCATGCTGTAACTCATGTGTTGGATCGCGTTCAGTGTACTTGTTCTTCTACAAGCACCTAACATAAATCGATTTGTCTTCACAATTAATGACTTGAGACCTTACCATTCCACACATATAGAGACGATACTGTGTGTACTAGTCTTTGCGGAGTATTGACGCCCAATCAATATTCCTATGACCATGAACATATTCAAGATTTAGGGATGATGAGAAGTCTCCATGTATGCAATCTCGTTACATAGCCCTCATATCCACTTGTGTATTCCGTTGACTATGGTTGTTCTACATATTGAAAGATAATATATGATGATTTAATGTATAAAACAACCTTTCTTGCCCATTGATAACATAATATGTCTTTTATTAAAGATGTCTTTAACTCTAACTATTTCATAATTAGTTGGCTTTAAGGGCATATTTCTAACACAAGCCCATCCTATGAGCCAAGCTTGAAAAAACCCATCGGGCTGGGCCAGGTTAAGCCTAACGGGCCGGACCTAAATGGGCCTACTTTATCTTGTATTTTTTTTATATGAATTTTTTTTGTCAATTTTTTTATTTGTTTTTCTATTTTTTGGTGTGTTTTTATGTTTCCATTTTTTTTTCATAATTCTCTATTTACATTTGTCTATATGTTTATGTCTCCATTTTTTTCTTTGTTCATAACTTCATAGTTCTTTTTTTTCCCCATAAATATAAAGACATAGTTATACAACCGCCATATTAATAAACTTATATTTTATCCCATACTTCATTTTATTTTAGTTCTTACAATGATAATAGTTAATGATTTTCTCCATCTTTCATTTAACTTGGTTATATATATATATATATATATATATATATATATGTATGTAAGCCCGTGGGCCGGGCTAGGCCTGGCTTTCTTGGGCTCAAACGAGCCGGGCTTTAGACACCTAAGTCCAAGCCCGGCCCACTCAATAACGAGTAGGGCCAAGCCAGGTTTTTTCTCAATGGGCCGGGCTGGCCTCCATAAGCCCATGGGCTCGCGGGCCTAATGATGACTCCTAGGTGGGGGTGGCCAAGTAGGGCTGGTGGATGGGAGCAGAAGATGGGGTGAGCTGGGTCGGGATTTCTTTAAAATTATTTTTATTTTTATTTTCTAAATATTTTAGGTTTTAATAAACTTAATAAAAAAACTTAAAACAATAATCAAGTGGAAGGCATGTGACTTTTGGGCAGAAAAGTTGATGAAATTTGAAAATTTTGACGGTAATGGCTAAATTGATTATTAAATTAAATTCGAGTGCTAAATTGTCTGAAAAAATAATAAAATAGGGAAGACAAACCAACACTTTACCCTAAAAATTTATATATTTTATACCTTGAAAAAGATCTTGAATTGTGATGACTAACCAAAAGTCACCAGAACATATCTTACATTTATTTTATGTATTGAAATGTTACATATAATATTGTTTTGCTTCAAGTGCTAGATTACCTATCATTTTAACAAAGGGTACAGCAGACTTTGTAAGAAGTTCAACTCTAGATGAAACAGAGGCATTGCCAAACATAGATAAACTGAAAACGGCAAGCTCTGTTGGGGACAACCTTGATGAAAGATAGCCGTGCAAGTAATACGGATCCAAGTCAAAGAAAGCATCAAAGAATCTTCGAGTCTCATTCAGATCAAGCGTCAACAAAGTCTCCATCCCAAAAGAGTAAAACTCCCTAACACATCTCCTCTCAATTGGCCACAGCCCCTTCCACGCTCTGTCATAAAGTGGCTGCCCTCGGATCATTGGGGTCGAGCCAAGGCACTGCACAATGGCCTCGGCTAGCACCGGGGCTAGAGCCATGGCCGACGCCACCATGTACCCGGCTGAAGGATTGACAAGCCCGGAAGTTCCTCCCATAGCCATCACCTCTTGAGACATCCGAGGAAGAGGACCTCCCATTGGGATCAAACACTTCTCAGCCTCCATAACCCTCTTCACTCTAATTCCCAAATGCCTTAGCCTTGCAACCATTCTCTTCTTCACCTCCTCATAAGACAGCACTGGCCTACCAACCAATGAAGTTTCCATCAAATATATTAGGCTTGAATCAAATGGCATGGCAAAGAGAAAAGTTGGAAATATTGAATTTCTAGTGAGCATTGAAGGCTCATTTCTGAGATGGGAGTCTCTCCAATCCAACTGAACAACCTTATCCAAGTCAAAAGGGTGAAAATCCACTTCAGCCAAAATGCCATGGCCAGTCTGATACCCATGGTTCCTTGGTTTGTCATACTCCATGAAAGTGCTTGCAAACCCACTAGCATCAACAATTAGGCTTGCCTTGAGCTCATTGCCATCGTCACAGAATATCGAAGATTCAAACTCTTGGTGCTCAATTTTCAAAACCTTGGCCTTATGAAACTTGACATCATTAGAGAGGCACCTCTCCATTAGCAAAGTCTTGAATTTCTTCCTGCTAATTCGACCGAAAGGGCGGTCTATATACTTGACGTTGTCTTCATCAATATAAAAGCAAGACCTAGGCCATGTTTTTTCTAAGCAACTCTCAAGCTGCAGGCTCTCAAACTCATCAACCCAAACAGTATAGGTATTTGGCCACAAAGATTGCGGTGAAGGATCAACACAACATACCTTAATGCCATGCTGTGACACTTGCTCTGCAAGGCGAAGCCCGGCAGGGCCAGTGCCGATGATGATCACGTCTAAGGAAGACCTAGTAGATGTGTCATACCGGGGGATGTTGAAATCTAAGAATTCAGGTTTTGCCACCGGTTTTAAATCAAGAAAATTTCCACATTCTCTGCTCTGTGCTTTGGAAGGAGTATTTCTCGAAGATGTGCCACAGGTTCTTGGAAATGAAAATGGAGGATTGAATGAATGAAAAAATTGGCTGCTCTGGGTTGCTGGTGGTGGTGGTGAAAATAGCCTCAGAAGAGTACCCATTAGAGAGTTTATTAGAGAGATGAACCAGTTGAAATGAATCCTAAAATACTATTATTTATAAGGAAATGAGACTTTTTTATTTGTTTGTTGGGGATACTTTTGAGCAAAACGTACATATAGCAAAACAATCTTGATAAACTTGTATAAGACATTTCCTAACGCAGTCCTTAACCGTATTGCTTTTGTTTTGGGCGCTTAGTAATCTATATATATAAAGCAAAAAGTAGAGAATGGTGAAACATTCAAAATACCAGAAAATGTCATTGGTTAATGCAAACATTAAGAATTGAAATTATTAATTAAATTAGGATAATATGATAAATTTATACCTTTTCATATTTAAAAACTTAAAAGTAAAATCAGATAATAGATCATATTTTTATAAAACACAACTACCCATTATATTTTTTAATTTTAAAAATAAAATAAAAAATAAAAAATAAACTTAATTGGCACATACGTGAGCATGTGCCAAGGTGCTAGGGCAAACTTATCCCAAAGATTGCTCAAATAGTCTTCTTCAATGATGCCCTTGAAAGTCAAATTTAGCCTTCTACTATCTACTCTTGGATCTTATGGCGATCGCGAGAACTTTTCCAGGTGTCCATACTTCAAATTATTAAACAGTTTATCTCTCTGACCCCAAAAAAAAAAACAATTTGTCCCATGTGATGCTCTGCTCATGCTCAAATTAAATATTAAATACGAGCGGGCAGCGGTCGGATTTATCAAAACTCCACATGCAATTGGTCTACCGAATTTCATACTTAACGATATCCCGACTTCACGTAATATCAATGAAATTATTGAGAGCATGCGTATGATTTCGTGTTTCGTCATTGAAATGAATTGCATTAGATTTGGCATAGGGCCACGGCCACCGATAACAACAAAAATAAAATAGAAAAAATCATTGTTTTTGGTGTAGCCGCCAGATAGTGAAATAGTGTAAGGTGTTTAGTCTCTATAGCGTGCACTCTTGTTTGAAAGATTATTGTGGGGGCATTAGGTCCCTTGATATTGAATGTAATTCCTTGTCTGTTGTCTCTCTGATTGCTAAGGCTTGTAACCATTCACATCTTTTTTGTCTGATTGAAGACCGCAAGTTGTTACTTAACCGTGATTGGAGATGCAATGTCTCTCATATCTACCGGGAGCAAAACAGAGCATCCGATCACCTTGCTACTTTGGGGTATGAGTTACCCTTGGGGCTTCATAATTACGAGTCTGCTCCTATCTCCCTCTCAAGCTTGCTGCTGGATGATGAACTAGGAAGAGCTCTAAGTAGGGCTGTGCCTCATTAGTTTTTTTAACTTTTCTGGCTCCGGCCTCCTTGTAATCCAAAAAAAAAGAGTATTGTGTAATGAGGTCATTTTCAAGTTCATATTTATTTTTGGGAATTGTAAAACTCGTGAAAAATCTATAATTTATCTCTTTGTTATTTAAATCTTTAGTGAATTTGTTAAATGCTTGCGTGTTAATTAATTTAAAATTTAAAATTTAAAAATAAGTAAATAAATATATATATCCAAAAAATACCCAGACTCCCAACACCCACCACCAGCACAACCCACCCTCACTGGAACGTGGGGTGTTGCAGTCCGAAGGGGGAGGGGGGGCATGTTGTTAGATATTATGATAAGAAATTAAATTAAAATTTGATTTTATAAAAGAAGGAAAAATGCAATATCGAATCTTGAGGTGTGGGCATGACTCTTTGTTTAAAAATTAGAACAGGTTAAAAATGACTTGCAATCGGTCGAATCCACGACAAAGGCCCATACAATTGAAACGAGAATTTACAAATTTCATTCACATATTGTATATAGATACGTCGGTCCAGTGGTTTTCTCTATCTAGACGTTCTTACCTTTAAAAAAAATAATAATCAAATATGACGTTCGTCCTTTTTTTTTGGTGAACAAAAAAACACTCCAAAGGAGAGAGGGTGGTGTCCACCAAGGAGTTGTGAAAGGGAACGTGAGCCAGACACAAAAGCCAACTCAAGCTGGATCCCTGGGCCACCCTCATTAGAGGTGGGCATGGTATGGTATTGAGCTCGTACCGCTACTGATACTGGAAATTAAAACCGGTATGGTATGATATGTGATTATCGTTTGCTAAAGTTGGTATCGTGCCAAATCAATATCGGTACGGTTTTAGTACTATTTCGGTACCAAAATGACACAACTAAAAAATGCAAGACGGAATGAATAAGACAATAAAAATAGCAACTAAATTTCATAATTCATTCATATGATATGCCCTGAGAATCCAAAGCTTCGGACTGAAGACAAAACACAACTTTTTTCATCATAATGTTGGCTACCTAGATTAAATTACAACATTTTCTTATATGTGCAAGACATTAGTTATGGGGGAAAAAACCCAACTCAATTGCAGAAATGGGGAAAACAAAAATTGAGGAAATGAAATTTACATTAATTAAGCCATGAAAATGAACTTACATATATGATTATCTGAGAAAATTTGACAGAAGATGCAAAAAGAAAATTACAATTCATAGACATTGATCAAAGAAAGTAAACAACAGCTACCCAAATCCCCAGTAGCCTCAAGAAATTCTTCTTTTCTATATGTACAAATTTGCAAAACGGGTCTTTGGAAAATCTCCTTCCTTCCTTCACAGTTCATCACAACAACTATATGTTTCTATTTGAACATGTTTATATTTCGGTACGGTATGGTATTGAGCAGTACCAAATCCTTGATACCGCTTCCATATCATACTCTATTGGTACGATATGATACGGTATCGATTATCTCCCCATCCCAAATGAAACAGCATGAAATTGGTATGGTAAGTGTACGATTTCGGTATTTCAATTTTAGATGCACACCCCTAACCCTCATGATGTCACGTACTTACACACTTTTATCTCCAGGGAATTTGTCTGCCCACCCCAACTTATTGGTGGGAATCGAACTCAAAACCTCTTGGTGAGCAGCTCGACCCAAACGTTTGATGGTTGGTATATGACGTTGCTACTTTGAGTTTGAAGTAACATGTCAATAATCCGTCGACAAGTTTGAGTTTCACTAATTTTCTAAGTACCCCTTTTAAAAATCATCCCCGTTAGAATTGAAAAAAATAAAATAAAATTTCAGCCAAATCAGCCGCGGATTGACATCATCAAAATTTCATTTTCATCGGAGGGACTATGTCTTCACATTATTTGTTCCAACGAAATTTTTTTATTTATTTATATAATTTTTGCAGGGAGGTATTTTCATTATGTTCCTAGGCACGTAAATATAGGTATTTTAAGCAGAAAAAAGATAAGCAAAAACCTAATAAAGAAAAACACATTATGTTCTGCACGCAATTCGATCTCCACAGTAAATTTGGATTCAAGGGTGATCAACATTTTGAAATTGAATCGGAATTAGGTTTTGTCAATGGCGATCAAGGCTTGATATTGAATCAAACAGGACCACGAGTAGTGTCACATGGTTAGTGATCTTTGACTCTGTTGGTGGATGAATTGGCACGTGCGTTGGTGATTGTCTCGAACTCCATGAAGAACAAAAAGTCTTTTGAGTTGTATAGTGTTTGATTTGGACACACAGATTTCATGATTTGTGAAACGCTCGAGTTTGTTTATTTTCTAAAGGTCACCTCTTGAATGATAGCCTAGTATTTATAGGTAAGAAATTGGATCTTGATTTAGAATTCCCAACTTAAATCCCTTGATTTGTGAGGTTGAATGTTGATTCTACTTAAATCCCTTGACCACTGGTGGAGATTGCTTTCTTTCTCTATGAGATGATTTTCTTTGAGCTTTGGGAAGCCCTTCAAATAGAGGTTACTTATATGTTGTCCATATAGCATCCATTGATCCATTGACACGACATCGGTTTAGCGATTACGTAAGTAAATGAGTCCACCAAGTGTTACGTCGATAAACAACGGTTGACTTGACGGTTAGACTAGAGGGGGTCAATGCTGTAATGATGTCCAACATTATGGTTGTTTTTGTTGATCTTTAAAAGATAAATGACCAAACTCACATTGTTACAAAGCCTAATTGAACCTATGTTTTGTTATTCGTTTTGTTGTTCCAGCACTCACACCATCTCCTCCAACCCAAGAAAACCGCTCAATTGTCCACTAACTCAGAGGCCACTCAAACTCCAACTTCTCCACCACCAAATAAAATCAACCCACTCACGAAGTCAACTACATATTTGAAAAACCTTTCACACCAACTGATCAGCCATTTCCAGGTCCTCCACCCCTTCTCCCCCTTCCATAACCACTGAAGTTCCATGGTAAATCTCTTTCATCTCCAGTAGTAAGGTTTGTTTTTGAAACCATCAAAGTTTGTGTGTTGCTGCAATGTTTCCTTCATATTCAGTTTCTCTTAAACGGAAACCATGGTTGTGTTGCTATTTTAACAAGTTTTTGGGGCAATGAATATGCAGCAGGTCAAATTTTCTCAATTGGGGTGCGAATGCAAACATACAAATAGTTATTTCGTGGAGAATGCTGTTGCATTAAATTTTTCGGTACCGCTATACTTTAGAAGCTTAAGCAGACTCAGGACCACTAGTAGATGTACTAGAAACGCACTCCCTTGTGTGCCGTCACATTTTACACACCAGAAACAGATACCTAAGGGAATATGAGATGTAAACAGAAAACTAAGGGAATGTGAGATGAGGTTCTAATCCAATCATTTAACAAGGAGCACTTGAACCTAGAGCTCTAATATTCTGGTAAAGTATACTGTATGAGGAATGGACCAATGTGTATAGTCCAAGCTAACAACACGAACAACATTACATAATGAAACAAAAAGCATTTGTTTCCAAGTGTTACAGTATTATGCAGCTTCAAGTGCTAGATTACCCATCAGTTTAACCAAAGGCAAAGGACACTTTGTAACAATATCGAACCTAGATGGGAAAGAGGCACGGCCAAACAGCGATAAACTCAACAAAGCAAGCTCTCTAAGAGACAACCTTGAGGAGAGAAACCCTTGCCAGTAATAAGGATCCAAGTCAAAGAAAGCATCAAAGAACCTTCTACTCCCATCCAGATCAAGCTTTAACAAAGTCTCCATACCAAAAGAGTAAAACTCCCGTACACATCTCCTTTCAATTGGCCACAAGCCATTCCATGCTTTATGATAAAGTGGCTGCCCTCTAATCATTCGGGTTGAGCCAAGGCACTCTGCAATGGCCTCAGCCAATATCGGGGCTAGAGCCATGGTCCGAGCCACCATGTACCCAGTTGAAGGGTGGACGACCCCAGAAGTCCCTCCAATTGCCATCACACTTTGGGGGATCCGAGGAAGAGGGCCTCCCATTGGGATCAAACACTTCTCATCTTCAATTATCCTCTTCACTCTAATTCCCAAATGCCTTAGCCTTGCAACCATTCGTTTCTTAACCTCTACATAAGATAACACTGGCCTACTAACAAGTGAAGTTTCTTCTAAGAATACCAAGTTTGAATCAAATGGCATAGCGTAGAGAAACGTCGGAAATTTAGAATTACTAGTACGCAAATAAGGTTCGTTTCCAAGATGGGAATTTCTCCAATCCATCAGAAGCATCTTATCCAAATCAAAGGGGTGTTCTTCCACTTCAGCCAAAATACCATGAGCAATCTGATACCCATGGTTCCTTGGCTTCTCATACTCTATAAAACTGCTAGCAAACCCACTAGCATCAACAACCAAGCTTGCCTTGAGCTCATTCCCATCGTCACACAAAATCGAAGACTCAAACTCTTGGTGCTGAATTTTCCACACCTTGGCCCTGTGAAATTGAACCCCATTGGAGAGACATCTCTCCAAGAACAGAGTCTTGAGTTTCTTCCTACTGACTCTACCATAAGGACGGTCCAAATACTTGGTCTTATTATCATCAACATGAACGCAAGCCATAGGCCATGTTTTGTCTAAGCAATTTTCAAGGTTCAAGCTTTCAAACTCATCGACCCAGACACCATAGTTATTTGGCCACATAGAAAGGGGTGAAGGATCAACACAACATACCTTAATGCCATAGCTTGAAACCTGCTCTGCAAGACGAAGCCCAGCAGGGCCTGCGCCGATTATAATCACATCCAAGCGAGAACGGCTTGATGGGTCGAATTTGGGGAGGTCAAAATCGAAGAACTCGGGTTTTGATTCGGGTTTCAAGTCAAGGAAATTGCCAAACTTGCTGCTTTGGATTTTGGAGAAAGATTTTCTTGAAGATGGGTGATGGGTTTTTGGAAAAGAAAATGGAGGGTTTGATGAATCAGAGAAATTGAATTGACTAGCTTTTGCTGCTGGTGGAGGTGAAAACGGCCTGAAAAGGGCGGCCATTAGAGAGAGAGATACAAAGTCATAGGGAAGTGGAAAGTCGTTATTAATAGAACAGCTGAAGGAGATACCGACAGAATGGAATCTGAAACTCCATACCAAGAGCATCTATAATGGGCTCTCTAAATCATTTCCTTACACAAATTTTAAAAAAGAATCGTAAAAATGTAAGTCCAACCACGCTCCCTATTCACCTCCTAAAATAGGGAATCCTCTAGGAGCTCCTAAATCTAAGGAGAAAGAAATGACTCCTAGTGACTCTCTATAATTTAATGCTGCTTTATTTAATGAGTATTTCAAATATTTATTTAATACTAACTATTTTTTACTTTATTTTTTAATAGAGATGAGCCAATCAAAAAAGAGTTATAACATTTATAACTCTCCAAATTAGGGAGTATGGTTTGAGTTGAAATTTTTTAAAGAGCTCCTAAAAGAGTTTTCTTATATTCTTAGCCAAATTTTAGCTAAGAAATAAAGAACATCATTGTGGATGCTCTAACAAAATTATTCTTTTGGCTAAATTGCAGCAATGGTCCTTGGACTATACATCCACTCTTAGAAATCGTCTTTTCCGTCCTTCACATTGCTAAATTGCAGCAATGGTCCCTTTAACAAAATTATATTCTTACCCAACTTTACTTTTTATCCTTCACATTGTTAAATTGTTACCGTAGTACTTTAATTATACCTCCACTCTCAGAAATCGTCTTTTCTGTCATCTCAATCAAATTTTCCATAAAAAAATAAGGGCATATTTGTCTTTTCATTAATTTTAAATTGATTAAAATGTTTATTTATAAATAAAATAAAATATATAAAAAAAACTCTCTCTCTCTTCCCCCAATTTCTTCTCCTCCCATTCCCCATGACCATCACCCCGTCACATGAACCCAGAACCCAGCGCCCCCCACCCCACCGCAACAGTCTACCACCTAGTGATGTACATGTAGAATAAAATGGTAAACCCATGTTGGCAGAGAGCGTTTGTTGCTTGCTCCCCAAGGAGCTTAACCACTTGTGCGAAAGGTAGGCAGACAACAACATTGGACAATAATAAATATCAACAGGTAAGACCAGACACTAAGCAAGACCAAGCCCACAAGAAGTTCATTGCATGAAATTTAAATTCAGCCAATCTAATCTGTGCCAGAGGGGGAAAGAAGAAATTGGAGAGAGAGAGAGAGACAGAGGGGGAAAGAAGAAATTGGAAAGAGAGAGAGAGAGAGAGAGGGGAAAGAAGAAATGGGTGTGGGGGGGGAGGGGAAGAAGAAATCTGGTGGAGGTGGGGGAAAGAAGAAATTGGAGAGAGAGAGAGAGAGAGAGGGAAAGAAGAAATGGGTGTGGGGGGAAGAAGAAATCGGGTGGAGGTGGGGGAACGAAGAAATTGGAGAGAGAGAGAGATATGAGATTAATTTTTTAAAATTTTGTGTGAAACGACATTTTTGCCTATGTCATGTCATCAAATTAAACGGAAAAGTTGATTGAGATGACTGAAAGGACGGTTTTCAAAACTGGAGGCATAATTAAAGCACCACGGTAACAAGTTAGCAATGTAACGGACGAAAAGTAAAGTTGGGGCTTAGTCCAAGGACCATTGTTACAATTTTGCCTATTATTTTTTATTTTTTATTTTTTTTTAGAAAGCAAAATTATTCAAAGGACACATCATATTTTCATGGACCTTGGCTAGGGCAAAACATAGTCATGTCATTGGTCCAATATTTTTTTTTTAGGTCAATTAGAACTTTTAGAATCTGAATGAATTAAACAAATTTTCTTCATTTCATTGGTATGCTTACTAATTCGAAATTGGGAGAGGAGGAATTGAATTGAGAAGGAGTCAGGATCCGAATTTACATTGAAGATGGTTAATAAATTATTTAGAATCGGAGTAGAAATGATATTGATTCCCTATAAATTGTTACTAAATTCCCTTGAATCGGAATTGAAATTAGTTTGGTTACTAAAATACATTCTAAATAAATAAATTTATATGCAATTTTTTATTGGGTTAATTGTGTGATGATATAATGGGTAAATAAGATGAATACCTGATGGGTTAGTTCTTTAGAAATTAGTATACCACTACTCACCCTAGAACTCCTGATTTTGTGTGGGCCTCACTTGCATTTTCATTTATTTATGTGAAGTAAACACAAGAGTAATACGTAAGCGGAATCTAACTCCTTATTTTGATTCTGATTACGAATTAGTAAACATGTCATACACCAGACCCTTTAGCGTATACCAATTGTGTTTTTTAAATAAATTTTTTATTATATAGTTTTTCATTTTAAAATTTGTGGGTGTCTTTTTGTTGAGAAGGCTTAGTTGGGCTGGATAGTTGGGAAGATGTGAATATGGCCTTCAAGTGCTCATTTCTAAGTTATCAAGAACTAGGCCCAAAGTATCCCGAAGGAGAAGCAAGTCCTAGGGAATACTCTATTCTTCTTCCATCGAATGTTTTGATGGTTTTATGTCTGAAATAAGTGGTATTAAATGTCTTCGGCTGCTCTTTGGAAATCTTTGAATGTCTTTGACAGCTGCACTGATATTACGTATAGGCTTGGCAAGAGAGAATTGTGAGTGGGAGCTAAGAATCCATAAGTTTAGCAAGATAGAGTGATTTGCTTGAGAAATAGATGACTATGGCAGTGTATTGTTGAATGATTGGGTGGTGTTTTGGGAAAGGTTGATGATTGAGTCTGGTACTTCTTAACAGCTAGAGGATGGGCTTGAAGTGGTATTTTGAAGAAGAAAAAAAAACGAGCATGGAAAGGTTAAGGCTTGGATTTTGGGGGTCTCTAGTAGCTAGTGGTTGAGCTTGCCTCCGCTTGTTCATGGGTTTGGAATGGCTAAGGCTTGGGTTTTTGAGGAGTTGGAGGATGAGCTTGCCTCTGCTTGGTTTTGTGTGTGTGGGTTTGGAATGGCTTAGGCTTGTTTCTGGGTTTGGCTAAGGCTTGTTTCTGCGTGTTTTCCAATGGAGGGTGAGCTTCTGCCTTGGTTTGTTGTGTTTTTCTGCGTTCCTTCTTCCTCTATTTATAAGGTGGGATGCATAGGCTTTTGGTTATTGTGAGAGTGTACATTAATGTACAATAATTCACAATAATGGATCCGTGAGTGTGCAGTAATGATTGTGTGTACAGTGATGAACAGTAATGAATAGTAATGGGTTTTAATATGATTGGTAGTTGTGGTTTAGTGTTGGAGAAGAGGCTGGGAGTTCTCTCTCTCTGCAAGGTAAGTGAGCATGAGTTTTGGTACTCCCAAGTAGCCCCAAAGCTTTCATTGTCTGATCCTTTAACATGCCTTATGAACACTAATAACCGTCCATACCACAACCCACTCAACAAGCTCTGGGTATGTATGTGGCTTGAACCCACTTAAATGTGTCAGATGGTTTAGCATAGGAAAATGTGTTAGCTTGCACATATTTAATATTTGCCTGGCATGGAATGTACACTATTCGAACTTTTATAAAAATACTTTATATTTATTTACAGAATTAATTCCCAAAAAACAGCTTGGATTAACGCATGACATTATATGTTATATTGGACTTTAAATATCATTGGGCTTCTCGTGACAATATGGGCCTCAACATTAGTCCCCTTGATTATTGAGGCCATGAAAGAGTATTGAAATAGTACGAATAATCAATTTTCAGCCCAAAATAAGTGGTAATGGCATCGTTCGTTTTTTTCTAGTATTGACATCATCATAATGGTCTTTCAGCAGTCTTTAATATGCATCAAGTGTCCATATATTTGCTTTCTTGACCGTAGTCATTTTTTGATTTCTTATATTTTTCTTGGCATGGAGATTAGCATGGTTTTGGCAATATCATTGTGAGGGCATAGTTTTGAGTGAAGTTTTTTTATATAAGAGAGTACGAGTTTTCCTCATACTTATAATTTGCTTGCTTGATTACAATTGAAACAAAATGTAATTGCTTGGTGTTTGGTAATGCATGTTTTACTTGGGTTACTTGCTTTGTTGCTTACAGAGTTGGATTTTGCATGTCATGCTTGTTTGCTCGCAAGAAACCGGAATTGCATGAACTTGATATTGTATGGCGTGGGTTGGCATGGGTTTGGATATGCGTCCAAATGGCTTGAACTTGAATAATTTTGATAGTTCATGATTGTTTGGATTGCTTTCTCGACATGTTACAATTTTCTTGGCATGTGAATTGGGTTTGTAAATCTGCTTGGCACGGTGTAATTGGCTTGTAAGTTTCTTTGAGGCTTTGCATTGCTTTGATTTTCTTGATCAGTGAGCTTGGAGTGTTGGGAACTACTTGGTATTTTGCACATGTTAAGCTTGGGGTATTGCTGGATGAGAATTATTGCGAAGGTAGCGGTGTATACAAGATGTGCATTTTGTACAAGGATCTGAAGAGGTCCTTGGAGTTTATTGTTTATGGCAATTTTCCTGAATTGCAGGGAAGTTGAATCAGTTGGAACTGTTCACAACTTTTTTTCCGAAATTGCAGTTCAGTTTCTGAAAAGTTGGGATTGGATTGAAAAGAGATGAACTACGTCTACGAGACATGGGTCGAGTTGAAATTTTTGAATATTGACAAGAAGAGTTCGAAAAACATCAGATTCATAAATCGAGGGGGTGTGGATCTCGAGGGTGGTTTGGGAATCGAGAGATTCGTAACGGTGAATGGATGTTGGATTTTCCTCGTCCATTTAGGATGGCATTTACATGGCTTAGTTCATCCATATGAGTGGCGGAGCCAGGAATTTATGTGTTGGGGGGCCAATATATAAACCAAACAAGACATTAAAAAATTTCAAATTTTCAACCTTAACAATGTTTGGAAAAATTAAAGGCAAAAAATAATTGTTTATTCAATTAGGTATCAAAATAACACTCGTCGTTCTTTCATATCTCGAAAACCATCTATGATTGAGTCAACGCTAAACTTTTCTGCAATTTCCCTTTCGATGTACATAATCAAAGAGTCAGTGAGAAATTCGTCTTCCATCTTGTTACGGAGCCTAGTTTTTACTATACGCATAGCAGAAAATGATCGCTCTGCAGTTGCTGTAGAAATAGGAAGAGTAAGCACAAGAACAACCACTCTATAAACAAGTGGATATGTCGTTGATCTTCTAGTCGTTACCATCCATTGAGATAGATCAGAAATTGTTGACAAGTTTTTGAACTCTGGAAGTCTAACGACGTCACTCTCAAAATGTTGAAGTTGTCTTCTCAAACCTATCTTCTCATGATCTTCAAAGTCTTGTGGATAGAACTTATCTACCAATTGACAAATATCATCAATCCTAAAAGATTTATTCACTTCACGAGGATCCAAAGCCGACCCCATAATAAGCAGCTCTGTTGTTTGATCACTAAATCTGCTATTTAATTCTTGAAGTTGAGAATCTATTGTAGCATAAAAAATATCTATCATATAATAATGCTTAATCGTAAAATCATCTTGTTGATGGCGAGCTCTACCTCGTCTTGCAACATAACGAGCATTCATATCTAGTATATCTATGTTCCGTGCTTCACAAAAAGAATTCACCTTGGTAAGCAAAGAATCCCATCCATCATCTCTTAATTCTTGGATGAGTGCTTTAGTGGAAGAAACAAGATTCATGGCATTTATGATGTCTTGGGATTGACATTGCAAAGCTTGACAAAGATCATTAGTGATCTCCATAAGTTCTTTCATAAGATGTAAGATAAAGATAAATTCATATGAAGTCATTGCCTCATAAGCTGCATCAGCATCTCCTCGTTGAGAATAAGTAGTTCCGTTATCAATTATATTAATTAGAACTATGCATGTTGCACTAAACATATTTACCAAGCTAGTAATTGATTTCAAATGAGAACCCCAACGAGTATCACCAGCACGTTGTAAGGTGCCAATTTGGTTCATTCCTTTCCCAGTCTCGAGCTCATCAATTGCAATCATGTGCTCAATTTCAGCAGCTTGAGCATTTTTCAGTTCATCATTACGCTTGCATGAAGCACCAACAATATTGACAATAGAAGTCAATTTAGTGAAAAAGTGGTGAACATGAATAACTTCTCTTGATGATGCAATTAATGCCAATTGTAATCGATGTGCTAAACAATGAACATAGTAAGCATATAGGCAATCATTCAAAATCAAAGCTTGTAACCCATTCCATTCACCTCGCATGTTACTTGCACCATCATATCCTTGTCCTCTAATATTTTGAATATTTAGTGAATTATAAGACAATATAGAGTATATACCTTTTTTCAGAGTTAATGCCTCAGTGTCTGACACATGAACAAGCCCAAAAAAGCGCTCCTGAATAAGACCTTCTTTGTCAACAAATCGCAACACTATAGCCATTTGCTCTCTCTTGGATTCATCACGCGCTTCATCAACAATTATACAAAACTTTGATTCCCCAATTTCTTCACAGATTGCTTTCTTCACTTTAGTTGAAAAAACATGTAAAATTTCTTTTTGGATCTGTGGTGATGTGTAAGAGGCATTTTTGGGAGCTTTATCTAAGATAACTCCAGCAACTTTTTCATTATATGCAGCCAATATTTCTAACATTTGAAGAAAATTTCCACGATTGATTGAATTCTTTTTTTCATCATGGCCTCTAAAAGAACATCCTTGGAATGCAAGCCACCTGACTGCTTCAATTGTTGCCTTAAGTCGTAGTCGATTGTCTGCAATTTGTTGGGAAGAATAATTCTCAACGACTTTCTGTATATGCTGGGATTGATTCATCAAATCCAAACATGATATTTCAGCAATCTTATGGGGGGAGTTAGGATCTTTCCCCTCGTGATTTAGAAAAGAACAATTTTTTCCATCTCTAACTTTCTTCCAACTTTGAAATCCCTCAAGAGTGAAAGCATTTTTTCCAGAATGTCCAGATGGTTTGTTAAAAAGATAGCACGGTAGACAAAAAGCTGCATCTTTCACAGGTGAATATTCTAACCACGAAGGAAATAATTTGAACCATGAACTTTGAAAGCTACGCTGATGAGTTACTGATCCAGATTTTGGATACTTGGAAAGTATAGGTTGGTATGGACCGACGTTAATGTAAGCTCGTCGAATTTCGTCACGTTGATTAACAGGATAATTCCATATTTGCGGACGTAGCCCTGGGTCGCGCTCTAAAGTACTAATATCAACTTCATTATCAATAGTCTCAATTCTTGGAGATCCAGAACGATTTTCATATGCTATTGTCTCAATATTATAATCAGGTACAGATGAGGTAACTTCAATTTGTTTTCTTTTGAAAAATCCATCAATTTTAGGTTGTTTCTTCATCTACAAACCAATTACAAATTTTATTAAGGACATGATAAATTATACCACAAACCAAAATAAAAAAATAAAATCATGTTCTATGCATAGAACATATACAAATATATTCTCATAAAAAGTAAATAAACAAAGGAAAAAAAAAATATAACTGTAAAGTTATCTAACCTGGAATTAGAAATTCTGAAGTAGGAGGTTGGAGAGCAAACAACCAAATTCAATTATTTTCTTTTGTTGTGTGCGGCTGCTTCGAACTAAGTTCATGTTGCTTTATATAGGAACAAAAATTAAAATCCCAATCCTTTTTTATTTGGGTAAAAGTCTATTTCCTATTTGATAAAGGAAATTTTTTGAAACTTTATTTGATTGACTGTTTTAACTTTTTTTATTAATATATTGATGGACATGAGATTCTACTTTTTTAAAAACCAAAACTGGCGTGAGGATAGAAACATTCAAAACCTTCAGTCAAGTGGCAAGTGGTTATTATTATATATATATTTAATTGGAAAGAGAAACACATCTTGAGGGGGCCACAAGCAAAATTATCATATTTACTTTCTAAAATCTATAGGAACAGAAGACCACAAATCAAATATTATGAAACTTTTGGGGGGGCCCAGGCCCCTTCAGGCCCTCATATAGCTCCGCCACTGTGAGTAGTGTGATAGTTTGAGTATACAATACAACTAAGAAAGGGTTATCTTATTTCAGTTGGTGTGCAGTGAATTGTAAGCTGCAAAAGGAGAATGATAAGCTATCGAGAATGGTAGTAGGATACTCCAAGGAGATATAGGTAAAGCTGGATGCTCTGGAGAGTTGAAATAAGAGGGTTCGGGAGGACGATGAGAAGATTTTTAAAGATGCCAAGAGAGCGTTGTTTGGGAAGCTGTTCGGGGAACCAAGTGTCGAGACCAATGGCTGGAACTTATAGCATCAGAGGGACAAAATTCGAGGCATGCTGAGGCCAACGTTGAGGCTCAGAGTTCTAAGCCTGTGGTGCTTGAGGTTGAGGCTGAGAGTCCGAAGTCGGCTGAACCCAATGTAGAGTTTGGGCATTCGAAGTCTTTTTGAACTGAAGTCTCTTGGTGGGAGACGAAATTGATGTGGTTGAGTTTGTGTGAGAGTTGCTTTTGGAATTTTGTATTGTTTTTCTATTGTACAAGAATTGAAATGACATGAAGTGTTTGGTTTTGGATTTTCCCCCTTGCTTGGCTTTGGTTTGCTTGATCAGTTAGCTTGGTATGTCCTGAATTAAATTGCTTGGCAAGTTGTAAAATGAATTGATGACGCTTATTGCTTGGCATGATATACATAGATTATGCTTGGATCATTGCATTATTGAGGGGCTCGTTGCATTATTCTTTCTCCAACATATCTTTTCTTGTGAGTAGTGTGATTAAAAAATTGGCATGATACCGGTCCTTCAGTGATTACTTAAGTAACTGCTTGCTTGATTTGTCGATCTGTAATTAGAGCGAGGATTTGATGTAGCAGTTGCATAAGTGAGAGATGAATAACTTATAGACAGCTTGGTACTAAAACATCTTTGCTTAGCTAAAACAATTTGATTAGATTGTTTTAGCAGGGCTTTGAGATAGATTGCATACTCATTGGTGACTCGGGGAACTTTCTTTCTTTTTCTTCTTTCTGGTATCTACTAGCTTGGTCATATACGTTTTAAGTGTGTAACAATAAGCATTGGAAAACATATTTGAAGCCCATTCAGCACTTTCTCTCTCTCTATCTCTCTCTCGCGTTTGCTCTTCACTCTGACCCTCTCAACTACCCATTCCACTTCCTTACTGTCTCTCTGTTTCTCAGAAACCCAAGTGAAGGTAGCCTATGTAAGTTCCCCCCTCTAATCTTCTCTGCTGTGGTTAACAATAGTTAGAAGTTTCACCCTCCTAGGTTTCAAGATTTAGGGTTTAAAGGCGATCTTATAAATTTCTGTTTAGGGCATCCACAATTCCTTGGATCGATTTGGGGCTGAAAGTGTTTTTCCCTTTCTTAGGCATATTTGATTGTGCTGGTTGGGTCTAAGACCAACTCCAGCAACATCCTTCGCATGGTGGAGGAATCAGGTCAAATTTTGTTGGATATTCGTTTTCTTCTTTCAGTCTCTTTTCATTATCTTATTGGTGGTTTCAATTATCGACTGTTTGGTATTTGTTATGGTGAAAGCAAGGGACTTCGTTTTGCAAAGATGCTTTGATTGGCTTAGAGAGAAAGAGCAGCTTAGAGCATAGATGAAAGGTAGGAAGGCACCAAGAAGGGATGCGTACTCGTTTGATTATAACAGTCAATTTCTGTACATGTGTTAGCATATGTGCTCTTGGTTTTTTCCTTCGTTTTGTTTTCTTTGTTTTTCCAGTTTTTCTTATGTCTTTCTCATCGGTTTCTCTTTCTTTTTCCTTTACAGAGAAGTGCAGAATCTCTGGACTTCAGGGAGGGCTTATTCATGTGAACGATTCCTAAATGTTTTCCCTACTTGGTATATATTTGCTACCTTACACCATTAACGTTACTCACTTTTCTAAACAGCCACCTAATTTCAAAATTAATTCTTAACAAAATATGTGTCCCTTACATAATTGTATATACTTTGACATTTGATCAGCCTCACTAAGATAGAAATTCCAATTCACTAATGAGGTTTTGTTTTGAGTATGTATAATTGTGCGTATATTGTGACCAGATCTATGTTAATTGACTAAACCTCTGTGTATCTTGCCAAAACTTAAGAAGTAATTAGAGAATTGTGTTTTTTTTTTTTTTTTTTTTTTTGTTGAGAGAAAGATGGTATTTCATTAAACTTAAAAGGAACATTACATGGTAAGAACTAGCATGTTAATGACGGTCTCGTTAAAACCATCCTAGGGAAAACAAAACCCCGGAGTAGGAAAGAGTACCACCCATGCTATTGACTAAAAAGAATAGTCAAACAACCTATATGAAATAGACATACATAAAACCCAACCACAAAACCCTTAAAACAACATCCCATCACTACGTATGTACAATCAAAGAAGTCCTCCTATGATATAGAAAAAGAATCATAGTTCTTCATACAGAGTCCAAAACGTACTATGGGTATTAGAACTGATATAGCTAATCACCCAACCGAAAAATCATTGAAACACATCACATCACTACGCAGGTTCTGTCAAAGAAAGACTTCTATGATCTAAAGAAAGCATCATAGTTTTTCGTACAGAGTAAAAAACGTAGATCCAGCCAAACACCAACCACCACCTCCAATTTTCTTGATTCAAAACTCCAGTTGACAAGCAAGGGAGACCAAGATTGGCCTTTTAGCCTGAAGAAATTTCCCAAGAAAGATCTTCATAGTAGGAACGTTCATCAATTGCCAAGCCCATGAACGTTCAATAGGAGAATTATCAGGGAGACCTTGGAGACCCCTCGAGGCTGGTCTTCTCTGCCTTGTCAACAAAATCCTCGATACAAAAACTATGCTTACCAAAAAAAGCCATGCCAATAACAATCAGATGCCCAACACCAATTTCCGCATGCTTCTGATTCTCGCTTGTTGCTGCATACTTATCACCCCCTTGAGCAGAAGAGGCAATAGTCATCTCTATAGTGTTAAGATGGAGATCCCTCAGCAAACTGTCTCTTTAGTCAGACTATTTATTTTGAACAACACCGACGCTTTATAATATTATGGATAAACAGTCAGTACTTTCCGAAACAAATTAATACTATATGACAGAAATTAGTCAGTATAGTCCGACGTACCAAACAAGCTTATAATATTTAATTGTATTTAATGCTTGTGATATAATGTTATGATGTTGTGCCGCTTGCTTCTTCTATCTTCCCTCTTTCTCCCTTAGCTTCTCTGTGTTGCTCCCTTTGTTCTCTTATGTAACTATCTCTCTCTCTCTCTCTCTCTCTCAAGATCTGGAGATTTGGTGTGTAAAACCACCTTGCCGTCTGTGTCTCGTATTGGGCTTGCCATCTTCGTCAATCGTCACCGTCACGAAAACAGATACCAAGCCGACCCAAACCGTTATTCGGTGAACTGAAAATGTCTGGCAGTGGTTTGGCATCGGTGCCGAAATTTCCTCCACCTAGGCTTTCAGTTTTAGCTCAAAACCAAACTCTGTTAGTGTTGAAAGTAAATGCTCTGTTTTTTGTCCCACATCGGAAAATCCCAGTTTTTCTATAAACAAAGCTTTTTGATGATTTTGTTAAGCGTTTTGACTTTAGAATGATTGCCGTATTGGGTTTCGTTACCAAACTACACCGAGCCCAGCCTTATTAAAGAGTAATCAAATTAGCATTTTTTCTATAAAAAAATTCATTTACAATGGTAAGCTTATTGGCAGCATAAGTACTATTTCCTGCTGATTTCAAAATACGAAATTTCAAATAGGCGGGAGAATGTCTCTATAAAACAGAGAACTTTTAGTTCGATATGAACAGACACGAACCAGCTCCTCTACAAGACATTTTTTCTTCTTGTTGGTCGGTCTTTATGAAAGATCTAATGAGGGACCTCCCTAAATTATAATTATGAGGAGTCTATGCTTCAATTTTTTTTACACAAGGTGTTTCAAAAAGTGGGTGACTTTCTTTGCATGCAAAAATATTGTACTTTTACCTACATTCCAGATGGTTTGATTGTTCTTTCTATAAATTCTTCAATGTTATTTTCTTTGTCTGAGGAGGGGGGTGATGTTAGATGACGATGCATGGAATTGTGGCCATGACATTGAATCAGTGAGCCAATCTTTTTCGCTATTTTCTTCCAAAATCTCTTCTTTTTCTTTGGGTTATCCCATCTTTCTCTCTCTATATCTACCCCCTATCTTGCACAATGAAAGAAAGCATATGCCTTTTCTTTTCTAGGGCAAGACAAGACTAGATGAGGACCAAGCATCAAATATGGAGTGACTTGGATATGTTTTTGTTGTCGACTTTTGAAAGTGTTCATTGGACTATTATCTTGAGTAGTCTAGATGAGAAGACCATCAATCTACAAAATGGAAGAGAGCAGATGAGAACCAGCTCCTCCAGCCTCCACAATGGAACGTGTGCCAAAGTTTTCCAGATGATCAAACCTTGAGGAATTAAGGGCTCATTTGGGAGTGCTTCTTCTTGAAGCGTTTATGTCAATAGCGCTTATGACATAAGCGCTTCTACTAAGAAGTAGTTGTCGTTTGGATGTCACATTTAAAAGTGTTTTTACATTATATAAAAGCGCTTTTGATATTTTGTTGAGTGTTTGGCTGAAACAGTAAAAACGCTTTTAAAAGTATTTTAAAAAATGTAAAGAATCTCAAAATATTATAATAAATATAGGAAATATAAATAATAATAATAAGAGGAAAAAAAGAAGAAGAAAGGAAAGGTATTTTGGCATTTTAAAAATTAAATATGGATATTTTCAGCATTTTAAAAGTTTCATCAAAGATAGCCAAGTGCTTCCCTTGTTTTTATCTTGCAGCGCTTTTAAGAAGAAGCACCTCTCAAGTGCTTCTTCCAAAACCACTCCAAGTGCTTTTAGATCTCACCCAAAGCGCTTTTGCAATTTTTGCCAAACACTATTTTTTTAAGACAGAAGCGCTTTCATCCATTTAGAAGCGCTTTTCGCTGATCCAAAAGCACTCCCAAACGAGCCCTAAATATAGTACAATAAGTTGATAACCAGCCCCACAAATTGTATTTCACAATTACAGATTATTAAATAAAAATCAATATTCAAAGTGCATATTAATTTCAAATTTTAAAAGTAATATATCGAAAGACATAGAAAGAATCTGAATCTACTTTCTTTGTCCCTGTATAGCAAATTTGTCTAATCATCGGAAAGAAAATTCTGAGTAGATAAAGATTGGTGCAGCATATCCCATTATGAACGAAGTTATCTTCTTTAGGTTTTTTTTTAAGTCACACAGAGATGCAATAAAAGTTATATTCCTCTCCAAAGCTGTGATCACAGAGTGGAATCACATTCTCTCTTTATTTGGGGCTTGGGGTTGGGTGGATAGGTTGGGGCGTAGGCAGATGCAGGGGCATGTGAGAATGTGAATGTGACAGTTCTAAATTGGAAAACTAACAAACCTTGAAAGGACTTACTGCTTATGAACGAAGTCATTTTCTCTCTTTTCATGGAAAATATATAACAGTATCAACGAAGTCACTTGTAATTTCCAAACAGCTCATTAAGTAGGACAGAGATTGGAGTGGAATGACATAACCACATGGTAACAACACAATGGACTCCATTGAATGGAAAATAATACCAAAACCCTTCTCCTAATCCTGAGAGTTATATAGAAAGATAACGAGGTCGTCTTTTATTATATATGAAAGCTTTATAGAAGGTATAGTAATTAATGGTTGTTCGACGAAGAACAAAAAAACATGGGTGTCCAATTTAGAAAGACTTAGACCTTGTTTGTTAGGGAGGACTAGACTAGACTAGCAAAATGCCTATATTTATGTGCAATCAAGGCATACATAATATGAATATTGTTGTCTAATTAAGTTGGTGTATGAAGAAGGACTATTCATAAGAAGTTGATGACTAAAACTTATCCCTTATAATCCCATCATTTTCAAGGGGATTAAGGGGGATAAGTTTTAGTCATCAACCTTTTATAGATAGTCCCCATTCTTCCTCCAAGTTCGGGAACATATCCATATTATGCCTTGAATGCACATGAAATGTAGGCATTTTTCTAGTCTAGTCTAGTCTAGTCTAGTCCTCCCTATCAAACAAGCCCTTAATACCTTGATGTATATATCCTTTTAGTCCACAATCTTTCTTAGACTATTGCGTACTTGTGTTAATTTACAAAGATGATTGCTGATTTCCTCACACTTTGAAGAATAATAATAATATTTAATAAATTTTTTTATACAAGCGATATTGAGAGAGGAGAGTTTTCTCACACACACGCTACTAAGGTACCATGTAGGTTCATAACTGGGACCACTACAAGTCAATGCTCTTTTTCACTCTGGAATTGTGAAGCAAAGTGTTATTGTGATTTTTTTTTACTATTTAAATTGCGATGTGTGAACTTTGAAGCTCTCAAATTGAATTTAAATGAGGTGTGATGTACAGAGCATAAGCCAACTAGAGATTCAACGAGAGGATAGTCATGGTGTAACCTCACATATCTCCTATGACTATGGCATTTGTTAAAGAATGTAACTCATGGTTAGCCTTTGCCTGTCATTTTTCTTATGAGAAAAAAATAATAATTTAACAGTGTAAATTTCAATCTAAATGTAATGTCCATGATTTATAAGTTTCTCTTGGTCAAAAAATATTTCGCTCTATTTATACTAAAATGAACAGCCAATGAATGTCGAACACGTGGGCTAAACCAGGGCCATGGAGTGCCTTCGGTACCCACCTTCGGTACAAGACCTACCGATCGAAACATTAGGGCAACCTCGCCCCCTTGGACGCGTGGCAGTCCCACAATTGATGTCCAGAGTCCCACATCGAAATTCTAAACAAGTTGCACGCCTCCCAAGGCCTATAAAGGAGGACAACCATCCCAGCTTGGAGGTAATCAATCAGAACTTACGGCATACTGCCTATTGATCTGTAGTTCCAACTTACTAAATCCGTACTTACTTAAGCATCGGAGAGCCTTCGGCCGGTACCACACCGGTGCCCTAGGACTTACCGTGCGTTTGCTATCTTACAGATCGCACACCCTACCGAGGACATCAGATACCGAAGAGACTAAATCACTAAGTTGCGCGGGAAAGTGCCGAACCATTTTTCTGCGTCAACACGCTCTCTCATGGAAATCCCTGCTCATGGTTAGGTTATATGTAACTGGTGGAGAATGCACAAAGGAGGCGATCTACAAATTAGTTAGCAGAAGTCAATTGCATGCATTCAGTTCAAATCATTGATTCCTAATTAAGCATCGCTGATTCACAGAAGTTTCAAATTTCTCACAGTAGTGCAGAAAAACAAGCACTGTTTATAATTTTCTTCATTGTTGTTGATAAGTTTGGTGATGAACAGCTCTTGAAAATAAATTGCAAGCCGTTTAATTTAGTCATTTTAGCACGGTTCTTGATTATAATACTTTATGATACTCTATTTGAATACGAGTATCCAACTCAAAATTGATTAGCAATGAGTGAGATTCACACTCTCAACAATCTTAAGTCTATTTTGCATGGAAGATCAATTAACGATGAGAGATAAATACTTCCTAAGGAACCAATGACCAAGAGTTCGCCCGTAAAGATGAGCAAGAGCTTCCATGGGAGAAAATTTGTTTTCAGCAATTCATGGAAATAGGAGAGAAAACATTAATGGACACGGACACGGGACCAAAACATCCCACCAACATTTCTCGCAATATGCTTTAAAGCCTCAAGGACCAAAATTTTATCTTTGTCTATCCCCGTACTTTAGTTGCTATAAGCCTGAAGCCTATATGTTTTAGATGCATTAAGATGAAAAGGTGCAAAACGGTTTGCATCTGTAGTCTGCATCCGTGTAGGGAATATATGTATATTGGAATCATTGATTTTGAATATGATGCATACAACAGTTTTACTGCATCGTTGACTTGAGATTATAAATTAGTTGCTTTTATAATATGCCTAGTTTAATTTCAACTGCACTCTATTTTTAAGTTGTTTCATACTGTGACTCTTGGATATGTCGTTATCAATTAAGAGTTGTCATGGCCTGTGTATATATTTGTGGCAGTTCGATGAGTTGGAACAAAATCTTGTATGTAACTTTTCAAACGAAAAGTTACTATGATAGTCACCATGAAGAATTGCAGACCAAACTAAGTGGTTTCTAGTTCCACTTTCATTATGGAGATTTGGATGCCTTCAAGGTACTGTTTTCTATCATAAATGGGTCTTAAGGCTATGAAGATGTCCACGGGTTACATAAAACCATATTTTGGGTTGAGTCGATGTTTGTTAGAAAATTTGATACTTTTTCGAAAGAAGTACGAAATTTTATTGTAAATTGAGTTACGAAGTAATACAATCTTGGCATAAAAGATCCAAGATGATATCCCGCGGCTCCGCTAACCAAACTACATCATTTGACATACTCAAAGCATAATGACCTAAACGATGTGCTACCCCATTACAAAGCTAGGGAGCATGGGAAAGTCTAGCATACTGAAAGTGGGAGAGAATTGTTGATGTTGGCTCACCTAAAGATGTGGAAGGAGTGAAGGAAACAAAAGGTCAAAAGAGATGTAGTCATTTTGACTGGGCTCTGCCTCCTGAACGCCTGTACTTCCCGACCAGACCAGGCACTCTAGCGCTTGCTTGAGCGGCAGAACTTAGACTCGAACTGACATAGGCACTCAAGCGGCACAGTGGCACTCAAGCAGGAGGCTTGAATCCAGCGTGTATCCCTGGCAAATCTAAACATATTTTCTTCTAGTTTTGGGTCCTTTAAGTTTTCTATTCCTTGTATAATTGTACTAAAGCCCTATAACATATAAATAGGCACTTTAGCATTATAGGTTATTGTAACATGAGAAAGCTAAGGCATCAAATTGGGTTTGAGCCAAGGGTGAGAGAAAAGAGAGCTAGGGTTTGTGAGAGATCAAAAGAGGTTCTTCATTGTAACCAAAGGGGTTCTTTCATGCTAGTGAATTTCTCGAGGATCACCAAAAGGACGTAGGCACAACGCTAAACCTTTATAAATTCTTGTGTTCATTGTGTGCGTGTTTACTTTTCGGTTTGTGTGTACTTGTCTTTGTATGGCTTGTGTGTGATAGTTGCGTAGTCCATCAACAACAAGGGCTTGGAGTGTTTTCGCACAACAATTGGTATTAGAGCCAAGTTGCAGCGAGTATAAATTATGCCCAAGTGCTCTTACCACTTTAAGAGTAGCGGTGTATTAAAGATGGCAAGCGACAAGGAAGCGATGAGAGAAAGCTCCAAACAAAGACACCACAACATATGTCAAGTACGAAGGTCGAGTTGAAGCCGTTCACTGGCAACGAGAACTTCACTCTTTGACAAAGGAGGATGAAGCACTTCCTTAAGCAGCAAGGTCTCAGCTTCATTTTGGCAGGCAAGGAAAAGAAGCTAGACACCATGACGGATGCCGAATGGGAAGACCAAGATGAGCTTGCTAGAGGATTTATTGAATAATGCCTCACTGACGGAGTGTTGTGTAATGTGATAGAAGATATTGCGAAGTAAACATGGGAGAAGCTTGAAGAGTTGTTTGCGTCAAGATCATTGTCCTACAAGTTCTTCTTAAAAGAGGAGCTCCACTCTCTAAAGATGGAGGAGGGCACAAACATTATGGAGCATGCCAGTGCCTTTAACAGGTGTATTGCGGACTTGCAAAGAGTGTATGAGGTTTATAAGTCAGAAGACAAGGCTGTGATGTTGTTGACATCCTTGCCTCCATTTTATAAGCTCTTCCGCATGACGCATATGTTCAGCAACAGAACTTTCAATTATGAAGTGGTCATGCAAGACATACTGATACGTGACAGGATGCTTCAACATTCCTGAGATAGCTCTCAAGGTGTAGGTCTCGTGGCAAGGACTGGAAGGCGGGGTTGTTCAAGCAAGCTCAGAGGCAAGTCGAGCAATGGTGGGAATTTTAGATTCAAGGAAGATGAAGTAGTGTAGGTCTAAGGACTATTGGAAGCAAAATTGTCTGGTATGAAAGGAGAAGCGAAACAAGATGAAGGATGCCAAAAGTTCAGGCGCAACAAACGTGTCAACACTGATGACAAACTTTTGATGGTTACAGATGAGAAGCGTAACGGGGAAGTCTTGGCAAATTCTTTGGGTAGGAGTTTTATTTCAGTTTGGGTTCTAGATTCCTGTTGTTCGATTCATGTGTGTTCAAATAGGAAGGAGTTTGATACATATGAAGAAAGGGAAGGTAGCAACATTTCGTTGGGAGACAAAACAAGTTGTTAAGTTTTGGACGTGGGAACAGTAAAGATCAAGATGCATGATTGTGTTGTTAGGAGCCTTAGTGAGGTGAGACATGTACCGGAACTAAGATGAAATCTAATTTCGCGCAGCGCTCTAGATAGAGAAGGGTATTTGTACAAGGCCAAAGAAGAGAAGCTCTTAGTCAAGAGTGTTGAAATATAAGTGTCTTAGCTGAAATGATTTTGTACTTAGTTTAATTTTTAGTATTTCAAATGTAAGCCATTGGATTACATTCCAATGGACAGCTAAGATGAAGTCTTAGAGTTAAGAGTCAACTTATGCCACTTGTCACTATCTTGTAGGGTAGTTGATTGAATGGTTAGATTTGGATGATGTAATGGGAATATTCTATTCCCAAAGGTTAAGTGTGCACAGTGATTGTGTGTCCGTTCAATGAAGAAATAGCTCATCTTTGTTTCTGCTTCAAAGCTCTCTCTCACTCTGCAAATCTCTCTGAAGAACTTTACTCATTCAAAATCATTTGTAGAATGCAAGTTATATTTCAGATCACAGTCTGAATTCTAACAGGACTGTCCATAAGATCATTCACTCTTAAATCTTCGAAAGAATCATGTGGGGGAGGGGTGAACACACTGAAAGTTTTGGGCCTTGGAATCCACCGATCCCGCCACACTGAAATTGACGCGCCATTACCCAACTGCCAACGGGACCCGTGCTCAAACACTGTTCGAGCTTTAAAGATACTGCTCCGGCAATAAGAAGGATTTGAGCCCAATGAAGCCTTCTAGAAATCAACACCCGTATAGTACTTGGCTTAAAACAAACGAGCTACCAACGAATCTGGTTTCATAAGCAAATTCCATGCCTCTTTTTGGCTGGCAGAATTTATTCCAGGAAAGCCAATGAATTTTGCGTTTTTCTCCATCACCACTCCGCCAAAATTTAGCAATAATACTATTTAGCTCATCACCTAAAGTTTTAGGTAAAAAAAAATAGTTCATAGTGTAAATTGGTAGAGCTTGTGCTACAACCTTCACTAGAATTTCTGTACCAGCTCAACTTAAAAGCTTGCCTCTCCAACCCACCAGTTTCTTCCATAATTTTTCTTTTGAAGAGCCAAAGATAAGTTTCTTAGAGCTACCAACAAAGATAGGCAAGCCCAGGTACTTGTCATGAACGGCAACGCATTCCACTCCAAACAAATCTGTAAACTCCTTTCTTGATGCCTCTTCCACATTCCTGCTAAAAACAACGCTGCTCTTGTGGAGATTTATCACCTGCCCAGATGCCAACTCATAGGTTTTAAGAATTTTCAAGACTGTAGCACTCTTCCCGTGAGGCACTTGCAAAACTAAACTATCATCCGCAAATAAAAGATGATGAATGCTAGGCGCATTAACACAAATTCTCACTCCATGTAATTGTCCCTGGAGAGAGGTTGGATTTATTATGATCTTTGTTATTTATACCTCACCTTAAACTCTACCCAAATTTATCACTCAATAAAATCCTTCCAAATATATGACTTTTTAAATACACCTAGATTTTATTGAACTTTTTTATAATCCTAATTGAATACACCCATATTTGTATAGACTTTTTAAAAATTCATACAAGTCTGAATTGAATACACCCAGACTTGTAGAAACTCTTTTAAAGTTCGTATAAATCCAAATTGAACCTGGATTTTTTTAAATCTTTTAAACGCTCTAGAATCCTAATTGAATGCACACCCCAAACTCATCTTAACTTAGATGGAGGGAGAATCAAACTTGAGTGTAAGAAAGCAAACACACTGCATCCTAACCTACATATGCCATGAACATGTAGATTGAGCGAAACTCTTGTTAACCAAAACTAAAATTAAAAATTTATTCAAGATGTATAGGAAAATTAAGACATATCATCAGCCACACATAAATACTATTCAGTTTAGAAACTCAAAAGCAATGGAAGGCTCTCGGCCCTTCCATCAGTAAGAACATTGCTGTATTGAATAAGAAGTCTATAATAAACGCACCGAGAGGACAAACCAAAGTTTACAATATCCAAAATCATTACAGGGGAATTAAAATGAGTAACAAATCGATTGTCCATAGATTGAGTTTTCTAATAGAGTAGAACATAAAAATGTGCGAAGCTTTTCAAAAGTAGTAAAACTAAAAGAGAATATTGGATGGATGCGAGGCACAACCACAGTAAGAATTTACAGGATTATTACTGGAACCGAGTATATGTATTTTTCTTCCATGTACACCTCAGAAACTTGAACCGTTGAATACAACTAGCAGGAGTTAAAATTTATAATCAATGATAATTTCAAAATCCCCAGGCGTAAAGAATACAAAGATGATATGACACACTGTAAGAACAACTTGACAGGCTTGCCAAAAGAAATCTCAGCAATTCACTCCAAATGCAGCAAAACAAAGAATCTGCAGGATTCCTCCTAGAACATTGCAAAGTGTTCGATATTTTACTTCAATATACACCAAAAAGATTTGAACCCCTAACCACTGGAACCCCCTTTCATATAGATTGACTTCGATTTTCTCGAAAGTCATTGTTCCTTACCGCAGTAGAAACTATAACAAGAAGCGAAGGAGTCAAGATCTGCAGGAAGGTAGCGTGACGCCTCCACAACAAACAGCAATTATAATGTACAGAAGCACAACAATCAAGCATGTCAACAGGGCCCTGTCACAATTAGACAACCTTCAGTGCACTGAACTGGAAATGGGAACACTAATCAAACAAGTCATGGAAATATGAAATATATCATGTAGCTTTTTCTTTACAACATTTGGCAAGCACAGGGGCCATAACAGAGTAAGTAATATCTTTTAGTTTTTTAAGCACCTAGTGATTTTCGGAGTTGGATATGTGATCAACATATTTGATCCTGTTGTGAATTCACACATTTTACTCCTTACCACTTAATTAAGAATTATTAAATTAATCAAATTGAAACCAAAAAAAAAAAAAAAAAAAAAAAAAAAAAAAAAAAAAAAAAAAAAAAAATTGCAGTGGCCACAACTTGATGGTTTTGGAGTTAAAGAAAACCAAAATGTCATTTTCAGATGGCACTGGGCATAACGGACTACAGCTTCATAATAAACTTAAGAGCATCACATTGTCACTTGTGAAATTAAAACTCATATGCATGAGGTGATAAGGAGGACGTGTAACCTAAGAATGTGTCTTTTTCGATAAACTAAGAAAATCCCTAGTCACCATTAGGAAAAAAAAAAGTTTGTTATCTTAAGAAAGATAAGACCGGAAAAATAAAATTCAGCAAGATGGTTTGAATTCACTTGAATTGGAAACTATGTTTGGTCACTGAAATCAGGGATGGAATGGATTTGAGATTCCATGGAAATTGTGAGGAGTTGGTTAGACAAAGTAATAAGAAATCGAATTTCATTCCAAATCCCCTCAAAGTTTGGGGAGAGCCATTCCTTCCCTGAGTGGGATAAGAAAGTTCCTTAAAACAAAACCAAAGGTTGCTGGACAGTTCCTACACACTTGAAACACCACTCTTCTCACACCTCCACCTTGCCTACAACTTTTCCCAATCAGTTTGTTGTTGATTCTCCACTACTGAAATTGTTTCTAGCTTCAACATCACTTGGGTCCACAGTCCACTCCCTTCAAATCTGCTTCCCATCTTCAAATCCATCCCCTAACACCTCAGTTTCAAAGCCTTACACTTTTTCAAAAAATTTCCAATCAACATAATTAAAGTTATGGCCCCAACAAAGGTAGGAGTTTTCTTTTCCTTTCCAGAAAAACAAAGGTCGGAGTTTTTTGCTGTCATGGTTATTGATTTCAGGCTTGTGATTGCAAATGTATATTAGTATTAGGGGCCTAACTCCCATGCAATTAGCTTTCCTGTTTTCCCTTCACAAATTTTCACCTCTGTACTTTATTTCTCAATGAAATATTCTTCTAACCTTTATTTGGTCTGAGGAAAAGACTTCATCAAAGATAAATTTTATGTGAATTTTCTTAACTTATTGTTGAATTCGAACCGCCCTTTTTCTTCTTTTTTTTTTGGGTGGATAGGATTTTAAGTTCTGGGTCATTGCTGTTGCCTTCAGTGTATTCAATTTCTTACCTTTTCTGTGTTCAAATTTGGGTTTGATCATTAATAAATTTTCTCATGGGGAAATTATCACTTTTGTTTAATAAATTCTCACTCCACAGATGAAACATTCCCATCACCAGGTCTTTCTCTTTAACTATGTTTGTTTACCTTTTCCCGGCCTTGAAATGGTGAGCTTATTCAAGGTACCATTAATATTAATCATTTCCTATTATTTTCAAAACTTGAACATATTCCTAAAGATATAAGTCTACGTCATTTGTGTAAATCAAAATAACTTACAAGAGCTTGGCATTTTTCATCCACAGAGCTCGACGAAGCCGTTTGGACTGCTTCTTGAAGTGAAATGCACTATCTTGCATAGTTGCAGTTTTGTCAACAAGAAGCTCAATTCGGTCACCCCTCTCCAATATCTTTTCTATGTTGTCCACCATTATAGTTCTTATCTAGACATACCAAAATTTAAGTGACTGTTAGAACAAACCAAACACAGAACAAGAAATGCATTGAAGGATGAAACACAAACCTAAAAGATAGAAGAAAAAACAAAGGGGCAGCAAAATCAGAAATATATTGAAAAGGGAAAACAAAAGGTTTATAAAGCCTACGAAATACCATATCACTTGAATGCTACAAAGCATATAACTACTTTTATATAAAATATCGTGCATTGAGACTGCAAACTAGCTGTGAAAGTTCAATAAACAAATGAATGTGTCTAGAAATCTTCGAATGGACAACACCAATTGACTTGCTTTCTAAATGACAGATGTGTTTTCCTCAAATACTTGTTTAAGCAACAGGCAAAAATGACATGTAGCAAGTGAAGCTGCCTTATTCCCAGACAAAAATAATTAGCAAATAGTAGAACAAACAAGTTAGAAAGACCAAATGACAATCAAAATTCCAGAGAAGCACATAAGACTTGCCTCACCAACTTCGCCTCTCACACGGTTGAGAGTATCAGCGCTAGGATTGCTGGAGAAAAACTCCATCTGCTGATGCAAAACCCTCGAAAACTCATCATTCATTGCATAAGCAGGAGCATAAGGAGCCACTCTGCCATAATTTTTCATAAATCTCATATGAATATCCTCCAAGTATGAAAAGGGGATTCTCCCTGCATCAAAACAAATACACCAATATACTCAAAGACCATAAGATCCAGAAAAAGAAAGCACCAAAATTGAATTCCCAAAGAGAAATTGAAGAACACAATTGAAGAAAATACGTTACGCACTGCCGAAGGTGTCGTTGGCCATGCAAAGAAAAGTGAGGCCATCGGATTTGAGTATGTGGAAGATGTACCGATCCTGAGAGAAGCAAACCCTAGAATCGGCCTCCGATGGAAGCTTTTCCAAGATGCGCCGAGCCACTGCCCCTGTGTTCCCCGTGACCGCGCTGAACTCGGCCAACACGATTGTTCCTCGAGCCACCACCGCGTAGAGAATCGCCATCTCTGCTTCGGATCTTCGGGGCTTAGGGTTTGGGGCTCTGAAAGCTCTCTACTTCGATCGCGATCGAAGTCTCATGGAGCTGTTTGAATTCTGATTTACTGCTTATTTTATATTTATCTTTTTTTAAATAAATAAAAAAAATTATGTTTTGTTGTTTTGTTAATGTTATTGGAAGAGGAAAGGGAAGTTGAAGTTGAAAGTGAAGGCGGGGAAGGTGAAGAAATTTGTTGTCACCGGTGAGTCCACGGGGCGTTAAGGTGTAGTGTTTGATAAACTAACAGCGGATCGCACAAAGAGTCCGTGGTACTTTCTCAGGATCGGAAGTAGGAATGGCTGTTGAATTATAAATTCCTGCTGGTTTAAGTTTTATTTTACGGATGTAATAAGTTGGATGAAACTTATATGACTCAGATTTAAGACAAGTGTCCAGCTTACATTGCTGGATCAATTGTAAGGCTGAGATCACATTCTCAGCATTGTAAAAGGAATGTTCCGTTAGAAATGAGAGCACTGTGCACTGCCATGTTTTGTGCATAGCAACGAACCTTTGAGCATTACTGTGTAGCCATTCTTTCTCTGCATTTTTCTATTTTCTTCAATTCATCTGGTTTTGTGTGAGCTGATGCATTGTGTGTGCAAGTTCTTATTGAAATCTCAACATGGTATCAAGAGCCTGGTTACGACTTTGTATCTAGGCGTCGTGAAATCAAAATCAGAGTTGAGGAAATCCAAAGCTGATAACCTCTATCTCGTGGATTTGGTCTCAGATGGCTGGATCTGGAATGGGTGAGCTTCGTGCTCCCATTTTCAATGACAACAATTATGATTCTGGAGAATCAAGATGTGTACGATTTTCAAATCGCACAAACTCTGGGATATGGTGGAACAAGGGTTTGAGAATCATGTGAAGAAAGAAGACGGTGGTGTTTTGAGTGCAGCTCAAAAGCTTGCATTTGAGGAAAATGTACCAAAGGATGCTAAGGCGTTGGGTCTGATTCAAAGTGCAATCTCTGATGAAATTTTTCCCAGAATCGCTCTACAAGAATCTGCCAAAGCAGCTTGGGAGATTTTGCAAAAGGAATTTGGAGGAGATAAGAAGGTACGATCTATAAAATTGCAAGCACTTAGAAGGGAATTTGAATACTCGTATGCAAGATAATGAGTCTCTATCTGGGTATATAACCAAATTGCTTGAAATGAAGTTTTATGGAGAGGATATTTCTGATCAAAGAATCGTACAGAAACTTTTGATTAGTTTATCTAGAGAATATGATTCTATTGCAGAGGTGATAGAGGAGACTAAAGACACAGAGACTATAAGAGTTCAGGAGGTTATTGGCTATTTGAAATCCCATGAACAACGGTTGCAAAGGCACACTGAGAAACTGACAGTAAAGGCTTTCTCTAGCCTAAGTGTGAACCCTAGAGAGCATTCAAATGCTGCACAAGATGGGAGTTCTAAGTCCAAAAAGAATTGGAAATCATAAAACAAGAAGAAATGGGAGGGGAAGTCTGGAAATACTTTCAAAAAGGAAAATCATAATGAAGGAGCTAAGGGTCCTTGCAAAATCTGTGATAAATTGCATTATGGTGTTTGTTGGTTCAAAGGCAAACCTAAATGCTATAAGTGTGAAAGGTTTGGTCACTTGGCAAAGGATTGCAGTGGGAAAACACCTCAAGCAACTCATTATGCAAAACACATAGAGGAAGAAGGGACAATGTTCTATGCTTGTCATGATGCCTCTGTAATCAAGAACAGTAGTGTGTGGTATGTGGATAGTGCTTGTAGCAACCATATGACCTCACATGAATCTCTGCTCATTGATATAGACACCAATGTCACTGCAAAAGTGAAGATGGGAACTGGAGATCTTGTTCAAGCCACTAGTAAAGGCACTCTAGTGATTGAAACGAAATCTGGACCAAGGCATATAAAGGAAGTCATGCTTGTACCAGGGTTGGATGAGAATCTGCTTAGTGTTGGACAGATGATTGAGCATGGATATTTCTTGCTCTTTGGTGATTCTATAGTGGGGATATATGATGACAAGTCACTGAAACACCTTGTGACTAAGGTTCCAATGACTGGAAACATATGTTTTCCTCTGTCCCTTCAATATGCAAATGCGGTAGCTATGAAGGCAACAATTAAAGAAACTACATGGTGTTGGCATAGAAGATATGGTCATCTAAATCTTCCTAACTTGAGAATGTTACAACAGAAAGAATTGGTGTATGGACTGCCGGAAATTGGTGACTTAGAGAAGGTGTGTCAAGGTTGTGCAATGGGGAAATCACACAGAGAGGCATTCGATAAAGAGAAGGCATGGAGAGCAAGCATGCCACTAGAGCTCATACACTCAGATATGTGTGGACCAATGCAATCCACTACCATTTGAGGTAACAAGTACTTCTTAACCTTTATTGATGACTGCACCAGAATGTGCTGGGTATATTTCATGCAATTCAAGTATGAGGTATTTAATATCTTCAAGATATTCAAAGCTATGGTAGAACTGCAAAGTGGCTATAAGATTAAGAAGCTTAGAAGTGACAGGGGTGGGGAGTACACCTCAACTGAATTTATGAAATTTTGTGAGGATGTTGGAATGGAAAGACAGCTAACTGTAGCCTACTCACCTCAGCAAAATGGGATAGTTGAAAGGAAAAATAGAACTATAGTGGAAATGAGTAAAGCAATGATGCATGAGAAGAAGTTGCCTTATAAGTTTTGGGGAGAGGCAGTAAACACAGCTGTTTACATTCAAAACCGATGTCCAACTAGAGCTTTAAATTATTCAACTCCATTTGAATCATTTAGTGAGAAAAGCCTGGAATTAAACATCTGAGGGTATTTGGTTCTGTTTGCTACTGTCATGTACGTAATCAATTGAGGTCCAAATTGGATGACTCAGCAACTAAATGTATTTTTGTTGGTTATGGTAAGTGTGAGAAGGGATATAGGGTCTACAACTTACAAACTAACAAGATTGTTGTTTCTAGGAGTGTAATCTTTGATGAAGATTCTCTGTGGGATTGGGAAAATCAAAGTGTGCAGCATATCTCAACTCCCATGAGTCTTGAAGATGGTACAAGAGACACTGCCATGGAGAGTGAACTTTCAGACTCATCTCCACAGGAAACTCAGTTTGAGAACTCAAGTTCTTCTATATCTGAAGTAGAGAATGTCACACAGAAAACTCCTATGAAACTTAGAGACATTGCTAAGATTTATGCAAGATGTAACATGAGTGTTATTAAACCAGAGAATTATGAAGAAGCTTCAAAAGATACTGCTTGGAAGAAAGCAATGGAGGCTGAAATGGAGATAATTAAGAAGAATGAAACATGGGAATTGGTTAACAGACCAATGGAAAAACCAGTAATTGGTGTCAAATGGGTTTATAAAACCAAGTTGAACCTTGATGGTTCAATACAGAAGCATAAAGCTAGGTTGGTTGTCAAGGGCTATGCACAAAAGCATGGTATTGACTTTAATGAAACTTTCGCTCTTATAGCCAGATTAGACACCATTAGGACTCTTATTGCATTGGCAGCTCAAAAAGGATGGAAGCTGTACCAATTTGGATGTCAAGTCTGCTTTTCTGAATGGAGTTCTTAAGGAAGAAGTGTATGTTGACCAGCCAGATGGGTTTGTGATTGAGCATTCTGAAGACAAAGTGTATAAACTAAAAAAAGCCCTGTACAGTCTAAAACAAGCGCCAAGGGCATGGTATGAGGAAAGTAACTCTTATCTCATTGATTGTGGATATGTAAAAAGCTCTAGTCAAGCAACTCTCTATTGCAAGACAAAGGAAAACTCTGGAACACTCATTGTATCGATTTATGTTGATGATATAGTGTATACACGAAGCAGTGAAGAATTGATTGCATATTTTAAGTCTGAGATGATGAGAAGGTATGAAATGATTGACTTAGGTGTATCATTTTCTTGGCATGGCTGTGATTCAAACTGAAAAGAGTATTTGTATAAGCCAAAAGAAGTATGCATTGACTTTGTTGAGCAAGTTTGGTTTAAAACAATGTAAACCTGTTAGTACTCCTCTGGTGGCAAGTGAGAAATTATGCAAAGCTGATGGAAGTGATCCTGCATATGAGAATGAATATAGGTAGATTGTGGGAAGTTTGTTGTAGTTAATAGCTACAAGGCCTAACATAATGTTTGCAGCTAGCTTATTAGCTAGATTCATGCATTGTCTTACAAAGAAACACTATGGAATAGCTAAGAGGGTGTTGAGGTATATCCAAGGCACAATTGATTATGTATTGAATACCAGAAGGGAAAAGAAGTTGTATTAATTGGATACTGTGACAGTGACTAGAGTGGGAGTCAAGATGACATGAATAACACTTCTGGATATGCTTTCTCATTTGGAAGTGAAGTGTTCTCTTGGGCATCTGTCAAGCAACACAGTGTTGCTCTCTTCACAGCTGAAGCTGAATATGTTAGTACAAGTGAAGCTACTACTCAAGCTATATGGTTGAGGTTTGTACTTGAAGACTTTGGAGAATTGCAGACAGAGGCAACTCCATTAATGGTAGATAACACATCTGCCATTGCAATGACAAGGAATCCAGTTTTCCATCAAAAGACCAAACACATTAACCGCAGATACCATTTCATTCGAGATGCTTTGCAAGAAGGTGTGGTGGATCTAAGATACTGCAAGTCTGAAGAGCAAGCAGCTGACATATTCACTAAAGCTTTGTCTAAGGATCGATTCAATTACTTAAGAGGTCTGCTTGGTGTTAAACCAGTCAACAATTTAGAAAGGAATGTTGAATTATAAATTCCTGCTGGTTTAAGTTTTATTTTATAGATGTAATATTTTGGTTGGATGAAACTTATATGACTCAGATTTAAGACAAGTGTCCATCTTACATTGCTGGATCAATTGTAAGGCTGAGATCACATTCTCAACATTGTAAAAGGAATGTTCCGTTAGAAATGAGAGCACTGTGCACTGCCATGTTTTGTGCATAGCAACAAACCTTTGAGCATTACTATGTAGCCATTCTTTCTTTGCATTTTTCTATTTTCTTCAATTCATCTGGTTTTGTGTGAGCTGATGCATTGTGTGTGCAAGTTCTAACTGAAATCTCAACAATGGCAACATGCCGGTTTGGGGATAGGTACGGCAATATCATCTCCGTCACTGCTCCCCATCCCCGCACCCATCTCTGCCCAATCCCTGGTAAGAAATTTCAAGGAATTCTCGTCCTCGTCCGCATAAAGAGGTTGTCTCCCAAACTCACCCCAAATTCCCGATTTTGATTCATTAAAAACATACTACACTCAATTTTGACCAAACAAATCAACTCAATTACATTCAATTAAATCATAAAATTCAACTTAACTACTCAAAATCATCTCAACAGTTTGACAAACTACTAGAAATCATATTATCCACAATCAAAACTACATATTTTGTCACAACAATTTCTTATTCATTAACCGCTAAAATTAACCACACAAAAATACATTAAAAAAAAAATAAAAAGAAAAAAAAAAAAAAAAAAAAAAAAAGGTAGCACTCTAGCACCAGCACTGTAGCTTCATCAAATAGTATGGGAGGAAGTTCAAATAACGAATCAGGAAAAGTACATAAATAAATAAAAACAATTTCCATATGTTTTTTGGTCAACCAAGAAAATCATGAATTGTTTCTTATATGGTTTATTGAAATATATATTCTATATTCGATATTTATTATTTAAAAATATATATACATATCACTAATCGGGCCGAGTTTGGGGGTCGGAATAACAATATCATCCCCGACCCATCTCCAACTGGGGATTTTTATAATTCAGGGATTCCTGTACCAGCCCCCGATTTTCCCCTAAATCTTCCCCCTTACCCAACTTGGCGGGATTTTTGCTATCACTAATTGGAAGGAGGACGGTCACGTCAAACTTTAGATTATGATAAATTCACATAAATGACACCTAACTTTTCTGGTTTTGTGAAATTACAACCTAAACTCATATTATTTACAAGTTACAACTAATCAATCAAACTTTACACATTGTTACAATTTGGCACTTTTGGCCACTTTTTTCGTTAAATTATGGCCTGTCACAAGACAACGTACTCTTTTTCAAGGGCATTCTCATTATTTATCTCAATTAGGCATTCTCGTCACTGCATTTGTAGGGTATTATGCATGTTAACGAAGCAAGATGTTTCAGGTACTGTATTCATTGAAAATAATGAGAATGCCCTTGAAAAAGGTCCCACATGAAGTTTGAATGCCAAATAACGACAATGTCATGAAGTCGGAGTGATTGATTATTGGTATACGAAATTAGGAATTTAGTGAAAAACCCAAAAGAAGCAGCAAGCTCTCAAAAACACCCAAAATCTTTTCAACATGACGAAAAAGCCCATTATCTTTAGCATCAAACACATGCAAGTCCTAGAGCTCTTTCCTCCACCAAAAACTACCATAAGCATGTGTATAGAGTAGGCCTACATGTGAAGATTTTGTCTTCAAGTAATCAAACCATGTGAAGACTTTGTCACTTTGTCTATGTCCAACAATTATTACTGCGCAACGATAGTGCCAGAAATAATGATTTTGTTTCTTTGTACATATTTTTTAGTGCATTTTGTCTTAAAATGCATGAGAATTGTTTGTTTGCTATTAGTTGACAGGTGAAGTATGTAAGAGAGTTCATAGAGATAAAGAGGCTCCTCTTCTCATCATTAGTCATCCTTAGTAGAGTCGGTAAATAAGTGTATATAGTTTTGTAACTCCGAAGAGAGAAGTACAATACCAAAGAAGAAAACATCTCAATACTTTCTCTTTCAGTTTTCAATCAATAAACTTCATTTGTTCATATACTTTCTCTTATTCTCTTATTATACTCTCTTACTCCAATCACTGTTAATACCGTCGACCACCGTTAATTCCCAATCATAACAGTTCCAGCAACAAAAGCAATTAAACAAATCTTTTTCTCTTTTATTTTTGATTTTATTAGCAGACTTCTTATCCAAAACAGGAAAACACTTTTCATAATTATATTATTATTATCTTGCTAAACTGACTATTAATACTTTGTTTGAGCATTTGGTCATATTTAATATTTGCCATAACAATAACTGGATGTCTGTCAGGGAACCTCTGAGTTCTGCTCCATGACCCTTTTAAGTTGATGTCTTTGCAGTTCCATGTTCTAAGTATTGTGTCTGGTTGTTATTTTGGCCATTAGAAACCTTGATTGAGACCCGTCAAAATAATGGTATCAGAGCTTTAGTTTAGCACCTTAATAATATGATTATACCAATAAAGTACCTTGAGGACAGAAGTCAATCAACAGAACTGATAAAAAACCAACGTTTTATAACTTGTTAAAATTTTTGTTAATTACTAATCACTAGTTGAGAACATGGAACCATTTGCATGTTTAGCCCTTGGTGGACACCTATTAGAATAAAAGAAAAAGATAAACTTAGATAAATTTTAATTATATGATAGAGTACCTTAATCTAAAAATCAGTGAACAACGAAAAAGAAAATTAACGTTAGATAATAATACATTAATTTGTTATTTTTCACAAAAAGAACACAAACATCTATTACACAGCAGTAACAGTCCCTTAGAAAATAGTATTATTGAGCTTTTAATTAGTCAAGCAGAAAAGTGTAAAATTTGAACGTAACAAACATAATAGAATAATTCAACAGTTATTAAAATATTTTCAAAAAAATTCCCTAAGAACAATTAGACAAGACTTAGATTATATAACATCTCAATTAGAAGATAATAATAAGAATATTCAAAGATTTCCTAGTAAGAACGAAATCAAAGACCTATTAGATCTTATAGATAGCAAGCCAAAACAAATAGAACTCCGATCATTAGAAATTATTAAGCAATTAAAAATAAAAGTGCAAAAAATACAATTAGTACAAAAAAAACATTAACTGAACAAGTAGAAAAATACATAATAAAATATATAGACTTTTAGTTCAATGACATATACTAAAATTAATAATAAATATATCAAAGCATTGGAAGAAGTGGGTAAACAGATAACGAACCAGTAGACCTTACAGAATTTACATATGTAGTAAGTAGTAATATCCCTAAAAGACAAAATAATTTAATTATCAAATTAATTTTAAATTTAGCTGAAAAAGTAGATCAATTAGAAGAACAAATAACATAAATCAATCAAGTAGTGCACAATGCTACATCCACACTACCCAAAGAATTAATTGATAAATTAGAAAATTTTACCTTAAGAAATAATCCTCGAAAAAGAAAAAAGTAGAATAAATCCATTTGATAATAGTAAATGGAACTCTTTAGGAGAAAAGGAAAATAAATAGTTAGAACAGAAGATACATACCTTAGTGAACAAGAAGCACAAGAATTTCTCTCTTCTCTCTCTCTTTTCTTTTTGTTATCATTTTCTCCTTTCCTATTCTTCCACTTTCTTTCCTTCCGTCTTCTCTCTGTTTTTGGTTTCATTATTTTATGCTTTTCTCTTACTTTTTGGAACTGCTACGAATTCGGCTTCTCAGTGCTGGGTTTGTGCATGGCTTGGGGTGGCGAAGAGAGATGAATTTGCTGGTGGCTTGGGATTCTCGATACTGGGTCTGTGCGTGGCTTGAGGGTGGCGGTCATAAGGGAGAAGAAATCCGGGGGGGAGCGTCGGGCGTTAGGTTCTGCCACAGTCCGTCGATTGGGTATGTGGTGGTGGGGTTTTGATTCAAGCCATAAGAAAATCCAACCAGACTCGCATGTTCAAAATAAGACGCTCGCTATCTTGCGACACCCAATTTCAGGCTCTCTATATTAGACACGCGAATCCTTATTTTTTTTAACTATTGGACTATGGAGTCTCATTTAAGTTAATCCCTTCCCTTGCCAAACATGGGTTTCAAGTGTTATTTAATATAGTCTAGTCCAGTCATGCATACCAAACATGGCCTAAATATGTTAATTTAGGATGGCCTCAAAAATGAAATCAATGTAAGAAAAATAGTGGTAGAAAAATATATACACTAAGAGCATCCACAGTGGAGGGGTGTATTTTCGCGGGGGAGAGGGTAAAGCCACTTTTACATCCTCTTTACACCTCCAGGGGGTGTAAATACGTTTTTTTTGCTCCAATGGGAAACAATGTAAATCCAAATCTGCATATTCAATTTGTTCGTGATAATTCTTTTTTTGTGTGTGTGTTTTTTTTTGTATGTTTTAACTTTTTAAAATTAATTTTGTGCGTGTTAGATTTATTTTATTTTTCCAAATAAATGGACCTAAAAAAATTTAAATTTGGAGAACATATGATTTTACCTACAAACTAACATAAAAATATCTATGTAGAAATCTGGGCCATTGGAAGTGCAATGCAAATTACATGAAATCTAGGCCTTCTATTTTGAATTCCAATCCTTCTCTTTCCATTTTTCTCTTGTGGGTCCCGCCTGCAAAGGATGTAAAAAAGATGCAAATGTGCATCTAATTTTACATCTCCATGGTGGGGGTGTATTTTTACAACCATTTACATCCTCCCATTGGAGATGATTCCGGCGACAAAGGGTGTATATTTAACATACATCCTCTTATATACCTTCCCATTGTGGATGCTCTAAGACAATAATTTATTGTAAAACTTGTTATAATAATAGTCCAATGGAAATAAATACAGTTGAAATAATAGATAATAATAATCAAAAGAATCATAGCCCTAGTATAGAGAAACAAAAGATTAGTTCTTTAATAACAATTAATTGTGAGTTAGAATTGTCAAAAGAAAATAAAATTCAAACAACATCTATGATAGAGACAAGAAGCACAAAAAATGTAATAAAAGAAGATTTAGTGCTAGAACAATTTAGGCAAAAACTAGCTAGACCAATAAGAATTATACAGTTTGATACAAGACCTGTATATTTAACACATTATGTTAAAAATATACCAATTAGGATAGAAAGACAACAATTTAATTTACCCTTAACATTTATATCCCCAGTAGGATCATATCCCTTTATCTAATGATTAAATTTCTTAAAAAGTTTACAAGGAGGATTTTTATATATACCTTCAGATATTACATTTTTGAAGAAAGGTATAACCACAATTGATCAAAGTAGTACATTAGAATCTTACAATAGTATGAACATAGAAGAACAAAATTTTAAATACTATATGGAAGAATTAGAAGAATAAATGAAGAAAAGATAGATGAACAAAATAATCTAGAATACGATGATATAATATTTGACCATGAGTTTCCAATTGTAGGAGAAATAGAGCCTTTACAAATTATGCAAATAGATAGACCAAAGACTTTAGAAGAATTATTACACTTAGCTGAACAAACTAGAATTATAGGAGAAGATCCCCAATTACATTGAAATAAGAATAAGATATTAGCAAAATTAGACATTATCAATCCAGACTTAACAATTAAAACAACAGATATGCCATGTAACTTGTTAGATAAGCAAGAATTTGAACAACAAATAAAAGAACTTTTAAACTTAAAAGTAATTAGACCTTCAAAATCTAGGCATAGATCAGCAGCCTTTATAGTTAGAAAACACTTAGAACTTAAGAGAGGTAAAGCTAAAATAGTGTATAATTATAAGAGATTAAATGATAATACTTATGAAGATAGTTATAAATTACCAAACAAAGATGAACTTATGAATAAAATTCAAGAAAGTGAATATTTTAGTAAATTTGATTGTAAATCAGGATTTTGGCAAATTAGATTAGCAAAAGAATCAATTCAAATGGACAACATTTACTTGTCCAGAAGGACATTTTGAATGGCTTATAATGCCATTTGGATTAAAGAATGCACCATCGATCTTTCAAAAAAAGATGGATCAAATCTTTAAGAAGTATGATAATTTTTGTAGTGTATATGTAGATGATATACTTGTTCATAGTAAAAATAAAAATGAACATAGAAAACATTTAGAAATTATTTTGAAAAAATTTATCGATAATGGTATAGTCATAAATAGGAATAAAGTAGAGCTTGAAAAACAAGACATAAAGTAGAGCTTGAAAAACAAGACATAGAATTTTTAGGCATGTATATTAAGTCAGGAACTATACAATTATAAGAGGACATAGCTAAAAAAGTGTTAGAATTTCCAGGTAAATTAGAAGATAAAAAACAATTACAAGCATTTTTAAGATTATTAAATTGTGCTAGAAATTTTATCCTTGATTTAGGAAGAAAGATTGTAGCATTGCATAGTAAAACTAGTAAAACAGGTCAAAAATATTTTAATAGTGAAGATATTAAATTAGTTCAAAGCATCAAACAAGATATAACTCAACTTAAACCTTTAGCATTACCATTAGACAATAATTACAAAATAGCATGAGACAAACGCATCATCAATAGGATGGGCAGGAATTTTATATCAATTACAAGCATTTTTAGGAGTCATTAACTCCCTTGAAGCATTTTCATTATTTTTACATAATGAGATATTTACTATTAGAACATATTGTCATAATATTGTTTCTCATTATAATAAAATTACTACTAATAAACAAGTAGCCCGAAGATGGGTCAATTTTGTTGATTATATTACAGGAAATGGATTTAGACCAATATTTGAGCATATTAAAAGTATGGAAAATACTTTAGCAAACATCTTATCCCGTATTATTTATTAATAAGTATCCAATATTTTGGAGCATCATCCTCTGGTAGCAAAAATAATGGTACACCATCATAGGGTGGTAATTCATTAAGCATGAGTAGTCAAGCAAGACTAGTAGTAAATACTTATTATTATAATGAAATTCCAGTACAAGGAGTTAGAAACCCTACTTTAAAATATCGTACTCAAGCATCATTAGGAGATAAACAAAAAGTTCTTTTAAACAACTTTTGGAGCATTAGAACTAATAATGAAAGCATGAGAAGAGGGCATGAAAAACTTATTAAAACCCTTGAGCAAGAGTTTTTGGCATATAATTATGTTTATAAAAGAGCAAAACAACAACTTTCTTTTTTGTAAGAAAAACATGAAGAGCAAAAGAAAGAGTATGATACAATAGTAAGAAATTTTAGAATCATTAATTTAAGATGTCAAAATCTAAGTAAGATTTTATAAGAAAAAGAGGCTAATGAGCCCAATTTACTTTAGCATAATAGAGAATTTTCCCTTGAGCAAAAAACTAAAAATCCATATTTTCTTCAAACTTTAGCTAGAGAAAGATATAGATTTTTACTAGAAGATATTAAAAGTCATATGATTAAATTAAAGTATGAGCAAAATACATCTCTTCAGTTATACATTCAAGCTTTTCTTTCTAATTTAAAAAGTAATCCACATCCTAGTATAAAAATTATTACTAAAAGCTACGCTCATTATACTATTTATTTAGCATAAACAAAAAACTATCACAATTACTCTAGCATTTTCAGTAGAGTATGGTTATTTAGGTCAACTTTATATTGAAAATAGTGATCATGTAGATTCATTTTCCTCAAAATTAAAAGAAGTTATAAGTTTTTATATCCCTTTTGGAAGAGCGTAAAATTAGATTTCACTAGCATAACCCCAGAGTGGTTTAAGGATAGTATTTACCCATACAGAGCACAACATAGTATTATTATTTCTTAAAATGAACTGTTTAATCCGGTAGAATCAGCAAAGACAAGGATCCCTACTAAGCAGGACATTCAAAAATACAGACAAGCAATAATAGCTGAGCAACAATTGTTCAATGATGATCATCTGAACCTCCTTCACCAATCCAACTTTATCCAGATTTATTCAAAGTCTACATCCAGGAGACCAAATGACACATATAAATTTAGAATAAGCACAACATGAGCAAAAGTTTTTGGTGAAATCTATAACCAGATAGCAGAAAAAATTGAAGCAGAAGACAATCATAACTCATATTGGAATAGCTTAGGAGAGGAAGGCCTACACAATATAGATAACATGTTGGAAGCATAAACTCCATGTGAAGCCCTCATGATAGAAGAAGTATCAGCATCATCATCTCATGTGAAGAGATCATCTCGGCAAAAAGATGCAGCATCAATCCAAAGCAAGAAAATCCAACTTTTTGGTTCCATACGGCATCATCTGAAAAGAAGAAATAGAAAGACTGTTTGGGCAATATGAAAATGAATAAGGGCATTATTGTCCAAACACTTTAATTTTGTCCTTCTTTATAAATACTTCATCCATTTTGAGTTTAATTATAAGTTCCCCTTACGAAATTGGAAAAGTTATGGTGCCATTTCTTTATTGAAGATGTTGAAATTTTTTTTTAAAATAGAAATAAACTATACAATAAACACAATTGTATGAACTACTAAAGTTGTTAATGTTTTTTTTTATAATAAGGAAAATATGATTACAAAACAAACCCATGAGGACAACCCATATCTGAAGAATCCCAATTAGCAGCTCTCACTGCACGATTCGGTAATTGATCGTGCTAGAGATGACAAAAAGGAATATGTGTTTGGGCCACAAATTGACACACCCAGCCCAGCGAAAATTAGGCCCAGAATGAAAGCTGCAAGAAATCAAAGAGAGATGGAAGCCCAAAAGCCAGAGGAGACCAGCCCAAGACTCGTCAAAATAGACAAGGCTAATCTGGGCCTCACAGGCCCAATATAAAAGAAAGAAGAAAGCCCAGGAGTAGGAACAATCCCACGTGACATCTCTGGAAAAAGAAAAGTCAGCAATGGCAACTGTCACAGGAGAAGTAATTGAAGGGTTCATAATATCAAGATTGATTCTGGAAAAACTGAAGATCAAATCCCTCTTATATATATATACATATATATATATATATATATTCAGAGATTTTTTTCTGTCTTTTCAGAGAAGGTAATTCTCCCAAGGAGATAAGCAAGTTACAATCTCAGAGAGGGATAAGCAGGAAAGCAGGAAGCTGTCCAGAAAAGGAGTCAAACTAACCATCACGGGCAAAATATCGCAGGGGGCAGTTGAAATTAGGAAAGAGATTTCAAGAAAATCAGGGAAGTGATTGCCTATCTGTTGAGAACCTATCTACCAAAAACTGATGAAATCCCCTTTTTCTCTTTTCCATTTTTAAAGGAAGATCTTTTGAAAGGATTTGCCCCCCATTATTAAAAGAATTACCCTACTCCAGAAGACATTTCTTATAAATACAAGAATGAGTGAACAGGGCAAAACACAATCAATCTTACAACAAAAATTTCATCACTCAACCAAACAAAGGTCCTACACAGGTAAACCGTCACATAAACAAGCTCAGAGTCAACCAACAAGTCCACTTGAATTTCAAGTGAAAAACCAGCCCCAGATCAGAATGCCCAGAATTCAGACGTAGGAAGCAAGTCATTCAAAACGAGATTTCTCTCGTTACAAATTTGGTTCAGCAAAAACCAACACAAGCAGAGTTTGAACCTCCTCCAAGTATGGAAAACCCCAGCCAAATTCACGGAATAGCCTCTAGCTCACCAACGTCCTCAAGAACAGCCACTTCTGCCCTTTCAGACTGAAGAAACCGCAGTTCTGCCTACTCAGAAGCTTCACAAAAGCTTGAGGTACATTAAAGCTCTGCCAGAATCAACCTTTGGCATCGATTTGTAGTTGAAAATCGGGCAATCAGAGTTGTCTACGATCCAGTCCAGCCCAGACATTCCCAGTCCAGCCCATCACAGAGCCTCCCATCCAGGCAGAAATGGAGATCTAGCTATCTTTTTATCTTTTTGGCATCGACATGTATTTTTGTAGTCTTGTAAAAGGCACTTCCGCCCAAAAATAGCTTAAATTTCATCAGCCATTCTGGCCAGAACAGCCTCTTTATACTGAGATAAATTATTGAAGTCCTCACCAGTCTGAGGCAAGAAAAGAACTTACTTGGGAGATATTCCTCACCCAAATTCACAATCGTTTGTTTAGGAAATCAGTAACTTAGGGCGCAAGTTATCCATTCCAGACTGAGTCTGCTAGACTTCTCATTACTAGCAGTGACACGCTCGCACACCAAAGAAAGCTGACTTGTTGACCAGTCTATGGTTCTCAAGGCAGTGGGGAACTTTGCCCTTCCATCATAGGAGTAAACACAAAACGGGTGAACAATATGATGCCCAACTGCGGCCAATGCATTGATCATGTGGTTCACTGCATACTTAAGACTTGGGTTGTGAATAAATACATGATCTATAGAAAATTCGTTCACTTTATTAATGAGGTAGCATATATCCCGTACAATGAATTTCTAATGCATCTACATTCCAATCTCTCCTTCCCAATATCACTTTGTATTAGAAATAAATATATATCCTATAGTTTTTGATGTCTCATGCAACAATATGAGTTTTCTCAAATAAATAATCTCATGTTTACCTACCCCACTTTGTCAAACCCAAGCACAAAATCCACAAAGACGTCGCCGTGAAGGCATGGACAATACCACCATGGCCAAAGTTGAGTGGAGAAACTGCCATCACCCAAAAACACACTATAACAAAAACGTAACCACACGTGTGGTGATAATACTTTGAGCAAGTGCATTTCTGAATGCTCATAGAACTGAGGAGGAGTTGGATTATGAGGAATTGAATTGAGGAGGAGTTGGATTAGGAGAATTATGGGGCGTTTGGTATCTTATTCAAATAGGGAACTCAAAAACTTTGATTTTTCTTAAAAACAAGGAGTTCTTAAATTTATTTTTAAGATTCAAAAACTTGTTTGGTATGCAACTTGAAAACTGTTTTCAAATCTTAAAATTTGAGAACTTGTGGGTTGTTAGAAAAAAAAAAAAAATTTGTTTTTAATCTTTGGAGTGTTTTTTTTAGTTGTTCTTGAGTTTGAGTTTTTAAAAATAGGGCTACCAAACAGGTTTTCTTTGTTTTGGACTCAAATTCTATTTTTGAGTTTAAAAAGTTGGATTCAAGTTGAATACCAAACAAGCCCTTAGATTCCGGATTCATATTGAAGTTGTTTACTAAACTATATGGATTGAGGGGAGTTAGATTCCGAATTCCTATTGAAGTTGTTTACTAAATCATATGGAATTGGGGTAGGAGTGGTACTAATTACTAAAATATCCTCGTTGTTGGGTTAAAGTAGTTGGCAACTTTGAAAATTTAAAATTTGTGTGAGGATATAATGGGTAAAAAATATGAATTCCTAATGGGTTAGTCCTCGAGGAATTAGAATATCACCTCCCACCAAAGAATTGAATTCCTCCAAAATCAGGAATTCAATTCCTAATTTTGTGCGGACCCCACTTACTTTTTTATTCTTTGATGTGAAGTAAATGCATGAATCCTCCATAGGTAGAATTCAATTCTTGATGAGAATTCCAATTCCTGATTAGTAAACACACAATTAATGGGCTTGTGAAACCTACTCAAGTGTTCAATATCTAAAATGACTATAATCATTTAGGTGTTCAATATACACTTATAAAATGTCCTAGTTACCTCTACAATTTTCATTTACACCATAAAACCAAATGATCCCTCCTCTCCCTTAAGAAAAAATTAGAGTGCTGCTAAAGGAACCCAAAAATTAACTGAGTACTCCCTATAATTTAAGTACACCATAATATTTTAATCAAAATGTAAAATTAACTAAGTACACCCTATTTTAATATCAAAAATACCCCCGGTACATCCTAATACACTCTATCACACAACAGCTTAATACCAATCTTAAACCAGGTTTCTCTTTTTACATGAATTCGTGCCCTCTTTGCATCAAAATCTTTAATTTAGTATAATAAACTATTGTGGAAGTAGATTTGCTAGCTCCTTCAATTCAAAGCTTGATTATTGTAAAACTATTTTAACAAAATATAGAGGAAAAAACCAAGAGGAAACATTTGAATGTATCATAGACTTAACAACGATGGAGTATTTGGCCAAATATCACATACGTTCCATTTTTTTATTATTGAACTGAGTACACCATCTTGAGAAGTCCATAGCTAATCTATAATGTCTAAGTGAATATCCCATCTCCCATTTTCTCCATCGTAGATTTCCTAGCGTTACTACTGGACAAAACCAAGAGGAAACATTTGAACGTATCATAGACTTAACAACGATGGGGCATTCAGCTCCAAGAATTGCATGGTTCTCCTCAACTTGGGTGATGGTAGAAGACTTTCATGTTCGGTAAAATTATCAAACTTGGTTCTCTTTCGTTTACAGCTAGTCGGTCAATAAAACATCAACGTTAGATACTTAAAGTAATTAAGTACTGAAGCTAATTAACAAAACATTTTAACAAAATATACCTCATCGTTGCTGAACTTGCTGCTTAACCCACAAAAACTTCTCTACGTTTGATTAGGGTTGAATATTGTGAGTAGAGTGTGTTTATTAAAATTATATTTGTTTCATAATTCAATATATCATTTATGATCATTTTATATTATGGTAAATTAGTAATTCAATAAATAGTTTGGTAGTAGGGTGTATACTCAATTAATTTTAGGGTTCGTTTAGCAGCACTCAATCCAATTCAAACTTTTAATGACTTTTATAGAGTTTAAAATTCTAGAGGTATTCAATTTCAATTTTTAAATAGTTTATAAAAGTCTAGTGATATTCAATTGTGGCTTTTAAAAAGTAGTTATAAGTCTTTAAAAGTTTGGTGGTATCAAAAAAGTTAATGACTTTTAAAATGCTTATTAAATGAATGATTTTTCCATCTTTTCAGGCTAACTGTTAATAACAAAAATCTTGCCAATTTACGAGAGACTTTTATCAACTTTAGAAAAGCATTTAAGAATTTGTCAACTCTATGAAAGTCACTCACTTAAAAAAAAATCTTTATAAAGCAGAAGAAGAAACGTAGCAAACTCAACCCCCCTTGAAGACCCAACCACCTCCACCTCTCACAACCACCACTCACGCACTAGCACATTAATATAGAGTCAAACACTCTAATTGTTGAGATTCATCACTTTTCAATTAGAGATTCGTCATGCTAACAACTTCTATCCATACTCTAAAAGGCATATACAATTTTTTCTGAACTGTATTCAATTAATATTTTAATGGTTTTTAAGGGAGTGATAGACTCTTCTTGAATTTGTGGATTTTGATGTACTTCTATCAACTCCTTATAGACTTTGGTGGAGACTTTATTGGAGTTTGGTTGATTTCAACATAAAGTTTAAAAGACTTATAGAATTTTTAGTGACTTAGGGGTTTGTATCGAATTCATATTTATAAAGATTTTTTTTTTTAAGTGAGTAACTTTTATAGAGTTGATAAATTCTTAAACACTTTGATGGATTTGATAAAAGTCATTAGTAAATTAGCAGGACTTTTGCTATTAACAATTAGCCTTAAAAGTATGCAAAAGTAATTCATTTAATAAGCATTTTAAAAGTCATTAAATTTTTGGATGCTACCGAACATATAAAGACTTTTTAAAAGTCACAACTCAATACCACCAAATTTTTAAATACTTTTAACTATTTTTTAATGAATTTTTGGATGCCACCAAACATTTAAAGAATTTTTAAAAGTCACAACTCGATACCACAAAATTTTTAAATACTTTTAAATACTTTTTAAAAATCACAATTGAATACCACTAAACTCTTAAATAGAAAGGATTAAATACATTGGTTTTTCGGGTAAAGAAATTGGGTCAAGTCGGTCGGTTATTCAGTTTGTCGGATGAAAATCCCAGTCTTACTTTCCACTAGTTCTAATTATTTGTAAATCTCAAAATGATGACAAATTCCATTCAAAAATTTCAAAATTTCTAAAATTTTTTTATTTATTTTTTTTTTTTTTTTTTTTTTTTTTTTTTTTTTTTTGGATGGAAGTTGACATAAAACTGTTCAATAAATATTTTTATTTTATTTTATTTTATTTTTTGGGTAAAAGGTCTAATAAACTTATGACCCTTTTTGTTGGGTGAAGAGCACCATAAAGGTTCTACGTAACAACAAATATGAAAAGAATTTCAAGATTTTTCATCATAACCATTTTGTTCTTTTCTTTTAAAGACAAAAGGGAACAAGCAAAAAGGAAACGAAGTAGGAAATAGAGATGATATAATTTGAAAGCAAATATATAACTTTGTCGTGTTTATAACATGTGTGACACATGTTCTAATATTACGCGGTTGATACAAATCTGACTTTCAGTTATTTTTTATGAAAATAAATAAATCAAACAAGAAGTGAAAGGATAAGACAATCTGAATGAGAAGAAGATAAAACAAATATGGTGATTTAGCCCATACCCCCTCTTGTCAATCGGTAGTTAGTTTGGGGATCTTGGTTTCGTTTACATGATTGAATCCCCATTAACATTTAAACTTGTTTAAAATCTACTAAAATTTCGATTGAATGCACTTATAAAGATCAATTTATCAAAGTCATCAATATCAATGCTAACTAGTAAGTGGATTCAATTTTTCACGCGTTAGAGCATCTTCAACTACTTTGTGTTGAGAGTGTTTGTCCTATATTGAAAAATTAAGGGATTTAGTCTGAATTTATAAGGAGTTAGGTTACTTTCCACATTGCTAATTGGTTTTGAGATAGAACCTCAACTTTCTTCATGATATCAGAGTAGGAATTCACGTATTGGACCCAACGACTACACGTATTCTTACCTCACCCAATATGTGTTTGTACTAAGAACAACATAACCTTTTGTTGGGTTTTTTTTAATCTGAAACCCTTGGTTGGTTGAATATAAAGCTAGTTAGCTTCTGACCACCTGTCTTTTTCTCTTTTGATTTTTAAATATTTTTCCGCTAGGATTCTCGTTTGGTTGAATGCGTCAAGGATACTGACAATTTCAACTTAGTGCTGTCACCTGTTTGAGGTGGCACAAACATAGTCCTTTTTTTTTCACTTATTTAAATTATTTTCTTTTTTCCACAAGCATATTTCCGAGTCCTTTTTTTCTTAGTCAACTGATTTTTCATTAAACCATACACGGATTACAAAGGAGAAAAGCTTTTGAACTCTACTAACTTTTTTTATTAAGGACAAAATACAGGTGGCATTCTTCAAAAGTAATGTGAATAGAAGTCTATCCAGGAAATTAAATGTAGTCAACGGGCCATGGTGACAAATTTCTCCTTCAAACTTTTTTATTCCAAGATTTAAATTTTTACATTTAAATATAACTATTGATTTTACATATACTATGACTACGAGTGGTTACAAAGAATTCGCAAATTTAAAGAAGAGAGGAATTTTTCTTTATCCTCGAAATTTTACTACACTCAAGAACGTGCGTTTGAATCTAAATCCTTCGAATATCTTTTGTTTAGAAGAAAAATTAATTAATTAAATTAGGCCTATGCTTGCTTCCTCAAATGGATTGATACTGACTAGATAGCTATCCACTGCTGCAGGTTTAGAAATGGCTGTAGGCTTATTAAAGCAAATTTAATTGTTCCCATTCCCATAGAGGTTGTTCAAGACCTTCAATAATCTCCCAATCAGTACTATTAATCCCTGCAGACGTCTCTGGGAGATCAGCAAGCTCTCCTGAATATGAATAAGTTTCATCCGATGAGCTTGCTTTCTCCACCACTGGAGCCTTCAGAGAAAAGGTGCTGGTTCCACCCATAGACTCACTCAATTGATGCTTCGTCTCTCCACCTCCTTCTAATGGTCGTCTGTCAAATGCTCGACAACTCCCAGATACCACGTACACCCGGCACAATCTGAATTCATTCCTCAAGTACTACACAGGAAAACAAATAATATTACAAAGTGACGTCGGGATTGAAGCAGGTAAAGTGCAGAAAAAATGGAGGCTAATTTTCAAATTTTGACCGAGTTAAAGGTAGAAAATGAATTAGTTATGAAAGAAACTTATCCACTTCTAATCCTGTCAAAATGAAAAATAATTCAACGTCACGCGCATTTCTGACTTCAACATATCAATCTTGCGAATTTTTCAATCCAATTCAACCCTAAACACCAAACGTGGCACAGTACATACCTTGGGGACACTAGTGGTAGTGGTAGTGGTAGTTGGGTTATCTGCTTCAATGGCTCTGTACTCGTTCATCTTCCATTTGGTTTTCCGTCCAGTTGGAGCTTTGCCTTCATAGAAAACCATGGTTTTCTTCATTCCAATGACCTTATTGTCTGAGGAGTAAACATACCCAGGAGAGCCCGTGGCCTTCCAGTACCCAGAAGCTGTGGTCCTGTTGGGCCTTCCTCCTTGGGCTTCTCTTTGTTGTCTTGGTGTGAAGAAAAACCATTGCTCTGTGTCTCCATGACACAACTCCCCTGAAAACTCTGCAACAGAAAAACAGAGTGAACCATTACATAAGCTCTACGTGTACCTTTTGTCAATGCCCACGATGAATAAAAAAAAACTATAATAGGCCTTGCTCCGGCTCCGCCTCTATTTATGCTAGGCCGAACCTGGGAAAAAAATAAAGAAAAAGAAAACAATGCTGAAAGGTTAATGGAATTGTACTTGGAAGGTCCCATGGCTCTTTGCTGTAAATGTCTACGACTGGGATTACTCGACGAGTATCGTCTCGCTTCCCTTCGAGTTTGTTAAGGAGGTAGAAGGAGACCAGTTCTTCTTCTGTTGGGTAGAAGCGATAACCTGGTGGCAGCTCCTCCATTGTATTTATTTGAATTTCTATGTCTGTGTTTGATTAATGATACCATGTTTTGTGTTTGGTAGGGGAGCTGTTTTTATATAGAGGGGGTACAAAAGTAGAAATGATGAAGAGAGAGAGAGAGTTTCCGAGTGAAATTGGAAAAAATGGGGTTTGTGTGGAAACTTCCACGCGTTTATGAATGGCAGTTTTGTCCTATTCTTTATTCCATTTGTTTCACTTAAAATGTTTTTTTTGAACTAGTCAGCTGCTCCATTATCTGCATCATTATCTGCATCATTAAAAGCCAACAATGGTCCTTATGACGTAACCTTTTCCCTTCCAACATCATCACCACTCATTTTAATAAAGAAAATTTTGTTTACTACAATTGAAGTTCATCGTGTTTTTATTTATTTTTCAAATAGTCTTGAAGTTTGTCAAACTGCTCATTTTGGTTCCTCGCATTCAATCGATTTAAGTCGACCACCTAGTTCTGATTGCGCATCAATAATATTGTATTTATTAGGGGTGGATACGGTTCGGGTTGGATCGGTTTTTGTCTCAAATTAGAACCGATCCTGTATTATTCATTCGGTTTTAATAAAAACATTTCAAAAATTGTCTGATTTAGGTTGAACCGGTTCCGATTCGGTTCGGTTTTGAACCGAATTATAAAAATTATTTTTTAATACAATTCTCAATTGAAATATTATTATTTTTTACTTGAAAATTAACAAATTATTAAATTTCATATAAAAATAAATATTAAAGTTAGAAAAGAGAGATATTTTGAAATTGAACTTGGATAAATATTAATTTTTTTTTTTGTTAAATTAAAAATATAGCATTAAATATAAATATATATTGAAATTATATATATTTTTAATTTGACCGGTTCGGTTCGGCCCGGTCTGGTTTTTGAAGACATGGAACTGAATCCAAAACCAATCCAAACCGATCCGGTTCAGTTTTTGACCGGCTGTTGACTTTTTGGTCAACTTGGGTTTTTTTCCGGTTTGGTTTGGTGCGGTTCGGCTTGGATTTCCGGTTTGCCAGTTTGAGTGTCCACCCCTAATATTTATTGTCAAATTTCGTCAAATTTCTCGTTCAAAAGGTCACATGTGATCATGTATCCATGCTCTTAAAGGCAATTTTGTCAAACCACCCCTGTCCATTGAAGAGCATGCACCAGTCAGATAAGTCTTTAAAGTACTAATAAGAGTAGTATAGAATTAATAAAACGATTAAAAGTTTCATTAAATAGCAACAAAAAAAAGATTTAGAAATAAGGGTTATTTATACTAACACCCTATGATATATTTCATGTTTTCACAAAACCCCTTAAGGTTTTAAAATCGGTCCCGCGTCGTTGGGGTTGAGAAGAAATCAAGGGGGTCGGGGGGTGTTAGGGACTAGGGTTTATGTGCGAATGGAAATGCAACAAAGTAAGAAATGGTGAGAAATATCTGATTCTGCTTGGCATTCATCTCCAGGGAAATCGTTTAAATACAACCCATAAAGCCAAAAGGTGTGAATCTGACGTCAGCACCCTTTTACTAACTGAATTACGGAAATTTAGACTAAGCCAACTAAATACAATATAAGGACTCAACCACAATGGTGAGCTATTCATAGTTGTAACAGGGGGTGGGGAAAAAGAGATCGGAGAGAGAGATATATATATATATATATATATATATATATATATATATTATTTATTTAATAATTTATTCATATTTTAATCAATTTAAAATTAAAAAAGAAAAAATATGTGGGACCTATAGTGCCACGTAGGCAACTAACAGAAAGATCTAACGGAAACACGGTGGAACCACATTGTAACAAATTTAAAATACTAGGGTATGTTATTGTAAAAATTGAAAAGATATGGACTAACATGTCTTAAGGGTGTAATCACAAGATATTAAATTGCAATTAACCCTTCTTTTTATTTATTTACGATAAGCGATAGAAGTGCAAGCAAATGGCCCTTGCATTCTTAAAAAGATATGGGTGGGCTTAAAATACTGTAAGAAAATAACCTTTGATAGCAATACAAAAACATTGTAGCAATCTGTCATAGCGTTTCATACCATAGCTATTAAAACTTTGACGATGTTAAAATATCAAACTATTTAAATATTCCCTCTCCCCTCTTCTCTTCCTCCCTCTCTTCTTCCCTCATTTTAAGAAAAAAAAAAAAAAAAAAAAATTTTTCCTATTTGTCTTTGTTTTGTTATGATTTTCCTCCAACTATCGTAGGTAGCTGCGTCTTGGCTTTGGATCTCCACCTACGTTTCGGCGTCGGATTTCCATCACTATTATTTTTGCAGTTTCTTTATGTTTGGAATAAGTCCCAGAGACTCTTTGGGTCCTCTGTGTAATTTTGATATTAGATCGCTCCGTTAGGGCATTTCCAGCAGTCAAAATGTTGCCATGGCAAGGGGGGGTACTATTCACGGGAATAGTGTCTGCCCTTGCAAAAAGTAAGTTGCACTTCCAGCAGTTGCCAGGGCAAGGGGGGGTACTATTCAATTTTTTGTTTTTTTCACAAATTTGTTTACCTAAACAATTAATTTTGACAATATATTCGAATGAGATTTTCTGATAAAATATTCGGATAAGATTTTCAGATAAGATTTTCGGTTTCAAATTTCAGATAAATTTTTTTTTCAAATTTCAGATAAATTTCGAGTTTTCAATTTCATATTAATTTCATCTGAATTTCAAATTTGGTTTTAAATTTCATTTGAATTTCAATTTCAGATAAATTTCGTCCGAGTTTCAAATTTCGGCTAAGATTTTCACCCTATAAAATTGCGCCATGTGTCATCTGAATTTCAAATTTCATATAAATTTCATTTGAATTTCAACTTTTCATTTGAATTTCACATTTCAGATACATTTCATTTGAATTCCAAATTTCAGATAAGATTTTCACCCTATCAACTTGCGCCACGTGTCATGTCTATCGACCTAAATTTTTCTATAAAACAAAGGCTCAACTCACAAACCTCTCACACTACATCTTCTCAAAAATTTCATTTCTCATATTTTAGATTTCATATTTCATCTTCCATTCACAATGTCAGACATGGAAGAGGTCTTGGACAAGCAAGAGCGAGAAATAAGAGAAAGAAGGCGTAGACGAGCTGCAAGCAAAAGAGCGCAGAGAGATCTAGATCAGCAACTTGTCATGGCTGTGGCCATGCTTGATGAAGAAAACCAGAGCAGTCGTGGTTCACATGAAGGCCGTGGCCCAAATGTTGACAGACATAGGCATTCTCGGGGTAAGAATCTTATGGAAGATTATTTTATCCCAACATCTCTGTACTCTGATGTTCATTTTCGAGGGAGGTATAGAATGCAACAACATTTGTTCAATAAAATTATGCATGATATTTGCAATTATGATGAATACTTTGTTCAAAAGAGAAATTGTGCTGGTGTTTTGGGACTGCTTCCCGAACAAAAGTTCACAGCTGTTATACGAATGTTGGCGTATGGTGCATCTGCTGATCAGGTGGATGAGATTACCCGGATGGGGAAGTCCACTGCCTTGGAGAGTTTGGTTAGATTTTGTGATGCAGTCGAAACTCTGTACACCAGGGACTACCTGCGCCGACCCACGCCCAGGGACCTGCAACGACTTCTGCAGAAAGCCGAACGGAGAGGGTTTCCAGGAATGATTGGTAGCATCGACTGCATGCACTGGCAATGGAAGAATTGCCCAACTGCTTGGCAGGGTGATTACGGAAATCGGAAAGGCCAAAAAAGCATCATCCTTGAAGCCGTTGCAGGTTTCGATACATGGGTCTGGCACGCCTTTTTCGGAGTTGCTGGATCTCAAAATGACTTGAACGTCCTGGGTCAATCCCCGGTGTTCAATGAAGTTTTGAGAGGAGAAGCCCCAAAAATCACATATGAAGTCAATAATACCGTCTACCAAAATGGGTATTATCTAGCTGACGGGATCTACCCGAGGTGGACAACGTTCGTGAAATCACTTCCGCATCCCCGAACCCAGAAGCAAAAATTATTTGCTACATATCAAGAAGGTTACAGAAAGGATGTGGAGAGGTGTTTGGTATCCTCCAAGCTCGGTGGGCGATCATTAGGGGTGCGGCGCGTATGTTTGATGAGGAGGTGTTGAGGAGCATCATGATGACATGCATCATCCTTCATAACATGATTGTGGAGGATGAGTATGATTACGAAGCTGAAGAGGTGTACGAACCCGATCCCATGAACACGGCCTTGACCCGAATTTATGAAAAACCAATAGGGCCAAATGGAGCACCAGTGGAGCATGAACCGTTGGTTAGAGATGGTCTTTTCATGAACCGTATGATTGATCGATATACGGAGATGCAATCTTCATATATTCATGAACGCCGTCAAGTTGACTTAATGGAGCATTTATGGACGGTGAAAGGCAATGATGGTGAATGAAGTGAAGTGAAGAACATTTTAAAGATTTTAATGTTTATGTTTTATGTTTAGTTATGTTTGGTTTTTTTATGCTTTGGTTGTAGTTTGTTTGTTTTTATATATTTAATGCTTTGGTTGTGGTTAGTTTTTTTATGTATGGAATGTTTTGAATAAAAAGGAATTTTATTTAATAGTTTCTTTGATAGAGAAAAATTAAACTTGAAAGTGAAAAAAATTTAGAGTTGAAAGTGAAAAAATTATTGAGTAGAAAGTGAATAATTAAACTTGAAAGTGAAAAAATTTAGAGTTGAAAGTGAAAAAATTATTGAGTAGAAAGTGAATAATTAAACTTGAAAGTGAAAAATTTTTTGAGTTGAAAGTGAAAAAATTATTGAGTAGAAATTGAATAATTAAACTTGAAAGTGAAAAAAATTTAGAGTTGAAAGTGAAAAATTATTGAGTAGAAAGTGAATAATTAAACTTGAAAGTGAGAAAAATTTAGAGTTGAAAGTGAAAAAATTATTTAGTAGAAAGTGAATTTGTTGTTAAAAATGAAGAGTATGGATTGGTATTTTATAAAAAAAAATTCAGTATTTTTTGGGGTTTTTTTAAAATTTTTTAAGATTTTTTTCATAATTTTTTGCCTTGAAAAATTCCAGGCCGTTGAATTGGATGAAAATTCGGAAATCGGAAGGACCAGGTCGCGCCACGTGGCAGCTGAAAGAAAAAAAAATAAAATTCGCGCCTGCTGACGTCACGCTGACATCAGCTGCCTTCGGGCTGCTGCTCGGGCAGCCCAGGCAAGTGGACCCCACACTGCCCGGGCCAGCCTTTGTTGCTGGAACTTGCATTTGGGCTCTCTCCCCACCCCGAGCCCGAGGGGGCTGCTGGAAATGGCCTTATTGTAATGGCTCTTTGTGGCTTAGTTTGTTTGTGACTAACCTTTGTTTTTTGACTGAAGATATAATATAAAATTTCAAAAAAAAAAAAAAAAAAAAAAAAAAAAAAAAAAAAAAAAAAAAAAAATTAGCAAAAGGAAAAAAAAGGTCAAGTAAGCACTGTTGATCAAACAAATATATTGAAAACATCAACATCAATATGGAAAGGAGAAATTAATTAACAAATATATTGAAAGAGAAATTAAAACGGGGATCAAATTGAAAGAGACATAAAACTATAACATCTGTACAAGCAACATATTTCAAGCCATTAGCACCGTAGATTCATTATTTTCCTGTAAAATATGATAATCAAGTTCAAAGCAAAGTCAAATGTCAGCTATCAAAGACCCAGTCTTGTAGGACAATAAAGGGGACATAAATCTTAAACTGCAGCGTACCTGGAGTGTAAATCTCGTGTGCCATCAAATCCCAATCCTTGCACGCGGACTTGAGAAACAAATTCTCTTCTACACGCGTCCAGGTTTATTTGGTCTTTTTGGGTTTGTAATTATTGTACGGTTTGAATTATGACGTTACCAGAAAATAAGAATACAAAAATGAAAATAAAAACTCGGGACCCTTGTAAGAGCATTTCCACCAGTTAGCCCCTTGTCATGGCAAGGGGAGCTCTAGGGCAGCTACTATTCACGTGAATAGTGGCTGCTTTAGCCCCCCCAGCTAAGTGTGTTTCCAGCAATTTAGGTTTGCCATGACAAATATTATTCATATTTTTATTTTTTTCACAACTTTGTTTACTTAAACAATTAATTTAGATAATATTTTCGGATAAGATTTTTCGGTTCCTACGTGTCAATACTATTCATATCGGATAAGATTTTCGGTTTCCAATTTCAGATAAATTTCAAATTTCAGATACATTTCAAAATTCAAATTTCAGATAAATTCAAAATGTCAAATTTCATATACATTTCGAAATTCAAATTCCAGAAAAATTTCAAATTTCAAATTTCATTTGAATTTCAAATTTCAGATAAGATTTTCACCCTCTAAAATTGCGCTACGTGTCATCTCTATCTGCCTAAATTTTTCTATAAAACCAGAGGCTCAGCTCATACCTCCCTCACCATATCTTCTCTACATCTTCATTTCTCATATTTTAGATTTCATTTATCATATTTTAGATTTCATTCTCCATTCTCAATGTCAGACATGGAAGAGGTTTTGGAGAGGCAAGAGCGAGAAAGGCGAGCAAGAATGCGTAGAAGAGCTGCAAGCAAAAAGGCGCAGAGAGAACTAGATGAGCAACTTGGTGTGGCTGTTGCTTTGCTGGAGGAAGAAAACCAGAGCCACCGTGGTTCACGAGAAGGCCGGGCATCGAATGTGGACAGACATAGACATTCTCGGGGTAAGAATCTTATGGAATATTATTTTATCCCACAATCTCTGTACTCTGATGTTTATTTTCGAGCAAGATATAGAATGCAACCCCATTTGTTCAATAAAGTCATGCATGATATTTGCAATTAGGATGACTACTTTGCTCAAAACAAAAATTGTGCTGGAGATTTGGGGCTGCTTCCCGAGCAAAAGTTCACAGCTGTGATACAAATGTTGGCGTATGGGTCATCTGCTGATCAGGTGGATGAGATTGTCCGGATGGGAAAGTCCACTATTTTGGAGAGCTTGGTGCGATTTTGTGATGCAGTGGAAAATCTGTACACCAGGGACTACCTGCACAGACCTACGCCCAGGGACCGCAACTGCTTCTACAAAAAGCTGAGTCTCATGGATTTCCTGGAATGATTGGTAGCATTGACTGCATGCACTGGCAATGGAAAAATTGTCTAGCTGCTTGGCAAGGGGATTATGGGAATCGGAAAGGGCAGAAAAGCATCATCCTCGAAGCAGTTGCTGGTTTTGATACATGGGTTTGGCACGCCTTCTTTAGAGTTGCCGGCTCTCAAAATGATTTGAACGTCCTGGGTCAAGCCCCGGTGTTCAATGACATTTTGAGAGGTGAAGGCCCAAATATCACATATCAAGTCAATAATACCGTCTATCAGAACGAGTATTATCTAGCTGATGGTATCTACCCGAGGTGGACAACATTTGTGAAATCAATTCCACATCCCCGATCACAGAAGGAAAATTTTTTTGCTGCCTATCAAGAGGGGTACAGAAAAGATGTGGAGAGGTGCTTTGGTATCCTTCAAGCTCGGTGGGCTATTATCAGGGGCGCGGCGCGTCTATTTGACGAGGAGGTGCTTAGAAGTATAATGATGACTTGGTCCACAACATGATTGTGGAAGATGAGTATGATTACGATGTTGATGAAGTGTATGAACCAGATCCAATGAACACGGCCTTAACACGAATTTATGAAAAACCTATGGGGCCAAATAGAGAACCAGTGCAGCATGATCCGTTGGTTAGAGACGGTACTTTCATGCATCGTATGATTGAGCGCTATACGGAGATGCAATCGTCGTATATTCATGAACACCGTCAAGTTGACTTGATGGAGCATTTATGGGCGGTGAAAGGCAATGAAGGTCAATGAAGTGAAGTGAACATGTTTTTTTAGTGCATTATGTTTATGTTGTATTTTTAGTTATGCTTTGTTGTTTTTTTATGTTTTTGTTGTGGTTTGTTTATTTTTTATACTTTTGTTGTGGTTTGATTTTTATGTATGGAATGTTTTGAATAAAAAGGAATTTTGTTGAATATTTTCTTCATTCACTACAAGAAAATCAAAACAACTCATAAAATAAAATACATGAATTACCACTAATTTTTTAAACAAAAAAAAAAACTACAATGAAATGAAAGGCAAGCAAACTAATTTAATGGTACAATGAAATGAAAGGCAAGCAAACTAACTTAATTGTTTTGATCATTTAACCAATCCGTGTTGCTAGGTCCATCGTCACGAAAAAGTCTTCGTCTCATAACATCCCTTCGTTCTAGCTTCCAATAGTGTTTTGTTTCAGGGGACATATGGGTTGTATCCATGGTCATTGTAGCCCGATCCTTTTTTTCAATCTTTTCTTGGCATGCATACTCCCTTTCTTGGCGTGCATACTCCCTTTCTTGCCGTACATACTCCCTTTCTTTTGCATTTTCTACATCAATTGCCATATCGTGCTCTTGTTGTTTCATGTCCATTTCAATTCTCATGGCTTGCATCTTTGAAAGTTCCTCCAAAAATTTAGATACATTATTGGTAGAATTACTCCCTTTCTTCTCCTTCGCCGCCTTCCTCCCAATAGGCCTCGACCCCTTTTCGATAGGTGAGTCTTGACTCATCGGGGAATCCATAGGTGAATCCGATGCCGGTGTCTCATGGAGTGGCGTCTCGTTCAAGAGTACCGTCGGACCCGTTGGAATAATTTGGAATTTCTTACAATTCTTCACTACCTCCCAACAATGGGTATGGTTGAAACTTTTTTTTTCCTTGCCCAGTAGCACCAAAAAACATTTGTGCTTGTATAGTCTATAAAAAAAAAATGGAAATGCAAGAAACTTTAAAAATTATTGGCAATGCAAAAAAATAATAAAAATGGAAATATAAGAAACTTTAACAATTTATTAGAAATGCAAAACAAAATTTAAATATTGCAAGAAACATTCATATTAATATTGGAAATACAAGAAATATTAACAAAATATATAAATTGCAAGAAATATTTAAATAAACTTTAATATGACATAGAAATTAATAAAACAAAAATTACAAATAATTTACCTCACTGGTAAGGTTTTCCCCGCTTCTATGGTTGTCCATCGCCTTTGCCAAGGCATCCCTCTATTTCGCCAACTCTTTGTTAAGAATTTTCCACCTACTAGATAGTGCCTGATCTGTACGGGTCGAACCAATTACTCTTTCACAAAAATCCTGATGAATTTTTTTCCACATATGACAGAATTTCATCTCATTGCTCATTACGGGACAATGACTAATGTGGAGCCAAGACTCACACAAGCTAACATCTTCCATGACGCTCCATGCCCCTCCGGTTTCACTAGAAGAACCCATAAATTTTTCTAGAAAAATACAACTTCAAATTGAAAAAAATATTGACTAAAAAGTGAATAATGGTAGAAGGAGAAGAAAATGTATGAAGAGTTGGTGTTAAAAGTGAAGAGTATTGGTTGGTATTTATAGGAAAAAAAATCAGTATTTTTTAAAAAAAATTTCGATTTTTTTCATGTTTTTTTTGGGGAGAATATTGGCTGCCGTTGGATTGCTGGAAGAAATGAATCGGAGCACCCAGATCATCGCCAAGTGGAAGAGAGCCGTTGGGTGGGAGTTTCGATTTTTTTTTCATTTTTTTATTCGCGAAAAATGGCTGACGTTGGATTTGGAATAAAGTGGATCGGACAGCTGCTGGGAGCGCCATGTGGAATAGACCCGTTGGGCGGTCACTGTAGATGGCAACGCACGCGCCAACGTAAAAATTTAAACAGCAACGCTGACGTCAGCCCAAAACGAGTTTTCCTCCTCGGGCCGAACCTCCCCAAGGGCTAGCCCAGGTCGCTGGGGCCCACACCTTGCCCTGGCAGATTTTTGTTGCTGGAAACACCATTTTGTGCTTGCTGCCCCCTCCCAGCCCTCCCCCAAGGCCCCTTGCTATGCTCTAAGGGGATCAGCTGCCTTTAAGAGCACTTTCAACCATTTGCCATAGCAAATGGTAAGGGCAAGGCAAGAGATGTTACTATTAAAGTGAATAGTGGCAGCCCTTGCAAAAGTTGGTGGTGTTTCCACCCATTGTCATTACAACCCAAGGACAACCACTATTCACATAAAATATGAGGAGAAGAATTTGTATAGAGTTTTGGTGTGAGAATGAAGAATATGACCAAGTATTTATTAAAAAAAATTCTGAAATTCTTAATATTTTTTTAGATTTTTTAAAATTTTTTTGGTTGTTGACGTCATCGCTGATGTCAGCAAACATAGGCAACAGCCCATGCTATTCTTACCTTTGGGCTGGCCTGGTTTGCTGGGACCCATGAGCTGCCAGGGCTATAAAAGCCCTTTGGAACTACAAATTGGGGCTAGGCCCCTTGTTGCTCGGACTGGGGGGGCACCGATGGAGATGCTCATGGGTGGATTTCAAGTCAACCCACCAACCCACTAAAATACTTATGAAACTCGTTTATTAAATGGGTTGTGTCAACCCGTGTAATACCCATAACTTGTTTTTTTTGTTTCTTCTTCATCTTCATTTTTCCCAATTTTTTAAAATTTTAAAATTTCTTTTTCTCAATCTTTATACATACATAGTGGTAACATGTAATCACTATTTTTTTATAAAAATAAAAAATAAATTTCAAACAACAATTACTTGATTAAATTATCAAAATTAAGATTTTTTATTTGTTTTTTGATGACCTTGTGAAATTGAGATGTGGGTTTTGTTGTTTTTACTTATTGCCCAATACTCAATTATGCAAGTAATTTTTTGTATGGGCCATGCAAGTTATCCTTTCTTTTTAATTTTTACCCCAATACCCAATTATGCAAGTGATTCTGAAAAGAAAAAAAAAACATAATAAACTTTCTTTGTCTACCGTTTCAACTTTCTATGCTACCACTTATTGACAAAAAAAATTAAAAAATATTAGTTGCTACCACACTTATGGGAGAATATAAACTAGAGGAATGCAATCAATTCAAGTCAATTTATTGCAACGCTTTAGAAAACATTCTTATTTTATTATAATAAGATATCAAATATAGCGATTATGATAATTTGTTAAACAGGTTATTGACAAGTTAACTTGTTTAATAACCTATTTAACACGACTTGTACTTAACACGAGACGTTTATTAAATACGTCGGGTTTGGGTAGAGCATTCTTGACACATTTGTTATCTTGACATGACACGACAGAAATCATTGCCAGGCCTAATACAAATTCAAAGACCATGGTCTTCTTAAGGAGTACGGATTCTTTACAATTTTTTTTAAGAATAAAAGTAAAATTGTATTGATATGCCCATTTTTTAACAATTTTTTAACAATGAGCCAAAAAAAGGACCAATAAACTAGCTCATTAGACCATCTCCAGCCCTAAAATAATGCAAAACCCATCTCCAGCCATGGGCTAAACAAAATTTTGGCCAAATTTGGATGCCACATTTAGCTTAAGCCCTCCAACCGGGCCAGATTTAGCCCAGCTTTGGCCTAGGTCAAATTTTTTGTGGGTCCTATGTATGTGCTTTTGAAGAAGATAAATTATCAAGTGTGGGCAAGAGCACGAATCATCTCATGCAAATGCATATCAAACAGCCAACAATAAAAGCGCTAATGTCATCGATATATTTTTAAAAGCCTTTTTAAATGTTTTCAATTTGTGTTGTTTAAGAAAAATTTATAAAAAATTATTTGTCATGATCATTGGAGGTCAGACTATTGAAACCCAACCATTTTTATTTTATTTTAAATGTGGTTACCTTTTTAAATGTTTTCAATTTGTAAAAAAATTATAAAAAATTACTGGCCATGACTGTTGGAGGTCAAACCATTTTTTTTTTTTTTTTTTTTGTGGCCACCTTTATAAATGTTTTCAAGTGTTGTTTAAAAAAAATTTAAAAAATTATTGGTCATGGAATATTGTCTCTAAATAGTAGTTTAATTAAATTAAACAATACATAGTTGTGGAATGCATGAGTGTTGTACCATAATTTTTCTCAAAATAATAAAATATAAAGGACCCTAAAATATAGCCCTGCATGGCTAGAGATGAAAAATTTAGCAATGCACTATTCTTTAAAAAATTAATATTTTGGAGAGCTAAATATTTAGCCCTATGACTGGAGATGGCCTTAGAAGCCAAACCATGAGGAGAATAGAGCAATCATACCCTTCAGGAGCGATGCCTAATCGGAACCCAAGACGCTAAGTTGGCAAGGACTCGAGAGGAAGAAAACATCCAAGAGAAATGGCATAACCACTTAGCTACCACTTGATGCTCAACCACACACCAGAGTACTATCTCACATCAACCAGGACCTAAGCACCAAACCTCTGTAATTCTCCACCAAGGCTTCTCGTCTCAAAAGTTAAAACCCTAATCCTCACCAAAAAAAGGACATTCATGACAGTGAGATATATCCACATATCTAAAACGGATCTTTATAGAAAGAGACCTCTGCCAAATCTAAACAAAATCTAGAGGCACGACTGAAAAAAAACTCAATATTGATGAGTAGTTTTAAATATGCTATCAATATATATTGTCCAATTCTTTTTATATATTTTTGTTCAAGCCTTTTTATGAGGCCTTATTACTAATTTTGTACAAGGCCTCTAAAATTTCATAGTCGCCCCAGGTTGGAAGTACCGTCTATATCAACTTTTATTTTGTTGAGAAATTATGAGATTACATTTATAATTCAATAAAGAAAAATCACTAGACACAAAGGGCCACTACAATAATAGACTGATCTAATATCAAAATTAAGTTGGGGCTCCTCCATTGACGATCACACATGATCGAAGAAACTCTGGCATATGCATCACAATTAAGAGTGTAAACTCAGAATTGTAAGAGAGAGTTGTAATTTTTAATTTTTAATTTTTTACATATGGTAAGAGATTTGTAAAAAAAAAGGATAAATTGATGGACAATACATTTAATAAGGGTAAATTTGGAAAACAAAAGGTGGTTTGTTTGATGTATTAATGTCATTATTTTAAGTGTATGAAAAGTGACACATGTCATAAGGAAAATGGATAAGGTCCAAAAGAGAAAGTTGGAGAGAAGGCTGTTAGCATTCCCCATTCAGTAAATAGGACTGAGGGGTTCACATATATTTATGGCTTGACAAGACCAATGTGAGGAATGAACTGTCTATCTAATTGATTTGTGGATTGTCCCACACCTTACCCAACCTACGAATTATTCTGCAAGATTGAATCCCTGTTTTTCACCGTAGGGGATTTTTTATTTATAGAAAGATGCACCGTACGGATTTTTGGAACCATGGCAAAAGTTTTACCTTCATCTTTTTGTGTACCGAATTGAGATCCACAGTTTTCATTTGTAAATTTTTGTTGGGTTTTTTTTAGAGGGATACAATTTTTATACTTGGTAAGCCCAAACATGGCGATAGAAAAGTTAGGTGTAATTGTAACTAAGGATTTTGAAAGTTTGGTGTTGAAGCTTCGGAAGTTGGTGAATCTGTCACAAGAAAGCTCAGAGACATCAAAAGTAACTTATTTATACAAAATAGAAGAACAACAATTTATATAGCTATATGTATACATTCAAACTATATATTGAAGAAAGATAACGGTACTAGTCTGCTTAATTATACTTAATTAGCAGTACTACTTGTCTAATATTTGGTTTAAAACCCAGGAGAAAAAAAACACACAATAAAACCACTCCCCACAAGCTATATATAGTGGACAAACAAAAGCAAAGTAAAAACATATAGAGAACTGCTGAGCTTTATGCCATGCTAGCTTCACACACAAGATACTTAAGGTATGCCAATGATAGGGATGAAGGGAACATAATAGCTTGAGGGTGCCAAGCCCCACTCTGGAGGCACAGGCAGATTAACGGTCTTCGATGAGCCAAACTTGTTCATGGCTTTGCAAGCTGCCTCTTTTATGTTCAAAGGGCATGATGTGGTGAAACCAAGAGGAGTTGAAATGGTGTAGGAGTTAGGCTCTTGGGTCTTGACAATCTCAGAAGCCATGACTTTCCTTGAAGCATAGAGCTGGTCTGGCCCTCCAAGAATCCTGGCAAGGCAGTTCATAGGAGATTTTGAGTTGCCTAATGGGAGCTTAGTCTCAAATGAACCATCTTTTTCTGTTGTTGCCATTGCCAATTTTTTTCACTTGACCACACTTCACCAAAACCTTAATTAAAAAAAAAACCACACATTTTGTACACACTTAGGGTTCATGAAAGTAAAAATTTAAAAAGAAAGAAACAAATATATATAGAGGGAGGAACATTAAGGACAAAAAAGAACCTGAGAAATCAGTATTTTGATGGCAGTCAAGGCAAGTGACCTTGGCCTTCACAACTTGGCATGTGGAGAGCTGAATGTTTGCAAGAGCCAGAGCAAAGAGAAGTGTTGTTGGGAGCACCCAGGAAAGCGCCATGGAAGCAAATTACTCACAGAAACAAAATGCAAACTTATTTGAAGAAAAGATGGCTATGTTGAAGCTTATAAAGAGAAGATGTGAACAAGGCCCATTAAATGAATGGCCAGTTTAGTTGGTGGTCTGACTGAAGGTTCCTTAAATTTTACTTGTCCAAATTTATGGGCATGTGACTTTCTTTTACATTTTCCCGGTCACCCTGCTGAAGCTGCCCTCTGCATCAGAAATACAGATGTAACATATCTAATGGCTAGTTAGTTAATATATGTCAGACCCAAAAAAAAATATATATATATAGGTACATTGTGCATTTTGTCCTGTACTGTATGTTATTTTAGCAATTTCTATATTATTGCTCCCATTCTCAATCGAAAAGCTTTAATTATTATGTTTTTTTGGCGCTTTTATTTTTGTTTTTATTTAATACAAGCGATTAAAAGAGTTGGGTTTACACAAATATTCGTTAAGTGCTTGGAAGTTTTGAATCGATCTGCTCATATAAATAAAAGAAAAAGAATTCAACCAATTGAGCTATACTTACTGGCTCTCTCTCCTTTTCTTTGCTATCTCACTTTCTTCAAATCTCATCCATTAAAGCTAACTTGAACATAATAATAATAATTTTTTTGAAAGCTAGCTTCATTAACCCCAATGGGCTAGGAGTTCTTTTTTTCGGGAAATAAACAATTGCAAAATACCAACTTGGCTAGGAACTGAGCTTTCTACTTTCTTAACCTCAACCAAAAAGTACCTAAATTCCCCCCAATCCTCACTAATTGGACCCATCCAATTAAGCTAACAAACTTGCTTAAACATAATCTAAAGTCAAACAAAGAAGGGACAAGCTTTTTCAAATAAAGAGCGACTATATATATTTCTGATTCAAAGTCTTGCTTTAACTAAAAAGATTGAGAGTCTTATTCCATTGTCAACAATAATTCAATGAGAAAAGTGCACTGCTAGATTCTTCTTAAATAAAATTAAAGCGTTAACATTTGAAAACTGAGAAAAGGAAAGCTAGAGAAAATGAAAGGGATAGAAAAAGAGAGCATCCCTTTATATTCACCAATAAAGAACATTAGCAGCTAACAGAATCCGGCCATATGTGACAATGGTTAGTTTGGAGGAAGGAAAAAAAACAAGAGGTATTTAGTTATATACCCATTCTTAGCACTAATAATATAGATAAATCCTACACAATTTAATTTTTATAAACAAACCCAAAAATGATATCTGACCTTATTGAATTTAATTTTGATTATTAAATTACTTTGATGCCCTATTGAATGTTTTGAGTTTTTATATGAGGTTTTGGGGGTGGGCTTGTTTTAATAAAGCGATGACAGTTTTGTAATTTATAAGAAATTAAAAGCCTCTTTGTTATGTTGTAAATGGACTTTGGGTATGTTTCTAAAGTCCATTTCATATAGTTTATTTTTTATTTTTAATAATTTGATTTCCTATATTGGATATAATAATGAATCTCCCAAAAAAATAGTAAACACCCATATTCACTGATTTCAATCCACTGGATTGTCAGTAGAATCCACCACATACAGTGGCGGAGCCAGAATTTCATGGGCCTCTTACAAAATATTTATATAAAAAAAAAAATTTGAACTCACAATTCCAAAGTAACCAAAAAGACCTAAACATCATATATTAATATATATATATATATAATGATACTTTTTTTTTTCTTTTGGTAATCTACAAATTAATTGAAAGATCCATTGAACTTAATAGAGAATAATTCAAATTTTCACAAACCCTAACAAACCATAAGGCAAAGAGAAAACAATAAAAAAAATAAGCGAAAGATTAACAATCTTAATTAAGTGAGTCAACTCAATTGAAACTTGATAATTTTGACAAATTTTTTTTTTAAAAACTTGATAATATATTATATGGAGAATAAGTAGTCACAAATCTAGAGAAATGGGTGAGAATGACTCTTAGGTTTGAAGGACTTGTGTAAAAATAATAATATGTATACTAAATTTTTAGAAAATTGATCTAAAACATAAAAAAAATAAATGTAAACTTGAAGAGAAAACCCTACAAATATTAGAAGTATCATAAAAGATATTAATATATAATATTTTTAATATAAAAATGAGGTGGGGCCCAAAACCACACTGGTCCCCTAGTGGCTCTGCCCTTAACCACATACCAATATAAATTTCAACATCTACCTAATTCCAAGCATCAATTCGATTTTAGCACAACAAACAGGGAAAGTCAAATTAAATACAGAAGAAAGAACATTAACTTTACTGCAGGAAGGTTGTTGATTATTGCTTTCTCAATATTTATGTATCTTCTGAAAATCGTACCCAATCCGCTGGTTCATGCATTAAGTCTGTCTTCCTTCAAAATTAAGTCTGTAAGGAAAAATTTAGCTGCCTCCCCATCAACTACTGCCTGTGTCCTACATTGTCTTCTAGATTTTTAATCTGGCTTTGAGCTCTCTGAACTTTCAAAACATTTATTAAAGCCAGTTCTTGTGAGTTCACCTCTCCAATTGGGACTTGACACACACTGTGTTGGATTGTTGTTCAATTTAACGAGTCCAAAGCTTCAATAATAAGTTCGTCAAACATCGAACATACATTAGTCCAATTTAATTAAAATAGTCCAACATATCTAGGAAATAATGTTTTAGTCGAATTGTAACACCTTTTATCTTTATTAGAATATTAGTTGGGCATTTGATAATCTCCTTGTTTATGATTATTGTTTTCATGTTACAAGTGCAAGACACACCGAAAAATACGTGCAGAGGAGCACAAACATAAATGTGGGACAACCAAGATTTTTCCTGTCAATTAGATCAAGAATGTAACTTATAGAGTTGTGACTGGTGTGAAGTCCTACAAGGCCAACCAAACAACCCGAAGATCTTTGCCTCCAAAGTAATTAACTTGTGTGGGGAATAGGTCTTAGCTTAGGGCAAGTGGCCAAGGGAATTGGGTTTGTGGTGTCCCTCCATTAGCTGGTTCTTCAAGATTGGTTCCCTTGGGTCTAGACATATCTCATTAAATGACCCACAATTTTTGGGTCACATGATCTCCCCAGGATAGAGCATATCATATTTTTTTTTTTTTTTTTTTTTTTTTTTTGGTTTTTTTTCAGGGTCGAGGTATCCATGTCAATATATTTTTAACCAGGGTGTCAAGATATTTTTATTTTATGGCATGTGATGCCATAAATGTGGTTCAGAATTTTTAACCTGGGAGCTCTAAGTTATGATACTGTCAGAGTGGCTAATCGATACATTTTACGCGTGTACAAGTGTCCAAATTTTTTTAGACGGAAAATACCCTTAAATTTTTAAATAATTCATGACTTATGGAAATAACTTTACAAGCAAAGCAAGTTTCATATTCTAAAAACGTCATATTATAGTTTCATTATATAAGTGCTGTTAACGCTTAGATGAGTTGTACATTACAATCACTCACTAAGATATACCATTAAATCTTTGATATGATACTTGCGGGAAATGAATCTACCTCTTGCTTATAGAGGCTTAAAACTTTTGGATCTGATATTTTCTAGCTTTGTAACTTTTATGCATTATATATGTACTAATAACCGAAAAATCGGTTTTTCTCCAGTACTGTACTTGGTGCAAACACTCCAACTAGTATATTGTAGCATGAGTCTCCGAACTCGTACATTTACCCATCCAAGTACATACTCTACCACTAAAATATAAACGTTAACTGTTTGCACTTAATGCGATGAAGCAGCGAAGAAAAAAATGCTAATAAAACGTCATATGAAAGACACTCTTGTATAGCTCACTGGCTAACACTAATATATCAAATAATAGAGTGATTAGTGCAGATGTTATGTCTAGATAAGAGACGTAACCTTCACTTGGCATGCATAATAGGAAACAAAAATTAAATGAACAACGAATTCGGCGATGATGAATATTGCCGCCCCATTTTCTTGTTGTATATTATTTATTGGGGAGGTTAGATGTCCTTCTCCGCACAAGATGAGCGTGTTTGTTTCAAATTTTAGGGGTACAATGCCACCCATGATATCCATGCATATTCCTCTTATCATTCTCTTTAATAATTGAACTTTCAACTTGCAAGAATATGTATATCCGTATTGAGGACTTATCGGGCTACTAAGTTGGAATGAGAGTGAGCTAGAATTCTAAGAGACTGATAAAAAGAGTGAGGGGCCAAGGCCACTTTTGGCCTAGTTTTCGCTTCTCCCTTGCTTTAACTTTGTTACTAGTTCAAGCTCGAAATAAAAAAAAAAAAAAAAAAAAAAAAAAAAAAATGCAAATAGCATTTGAAACATTTCTAATGACAATTCCATGCATGCTATACCTAATAGTTCATCCAGCCATTAATCATTCCAATGCACAACGGCATTCGGTCCCAAATCCCTGAATTAAAACATTACATGTACTGCAGCACATAAAGGTCGCTAGAAATAACTGAAGTTGGCGCCGAAAGGAGAGTAGGTTATTGCATGTTAAGTTGTCTAAGCTAGTGTAAAGTATTGCAGTTAATGTACCAGACTGTCAATCAGTAGGAGGAGAACCTCATTTACTCATTTAACTGAAATAAGATACAATTTACTCCAGTGGCGGAGTTAGAATTCTTAGGGGGGTGTATTCAATTAGGATTATAAAGCGTTTAAAAAGATTTTAAAAATCCGGGTGTATTCAATTTGGATTTATACAAACTTTAAAAGAGGTTTTACAAGTCTGGGTGTATTCAATTCCGACTTGTATGAACTTTTAAAAAATCCATTCAAATATGGGTGTATTCAATTAGGATTATAAAAAAGTTGATTCAAATCTAGGTGTATTCAAAAGGTCATATATTTGGAAGGATTTCATTAAGTGATAAATTTTCGTAGGTTTTAAGGGGAGAGCTATGAATAACAAAGACCATAATAAATCCAACCTCTCCCCCAAGTATTTCATCAGACGTTTTTCTCTTGCCCTACCTTTTCTCTCTGCAACAGAAGACGAACAATTTCCTTCCTTCATCTGTGAATGTGTTCACCCATTTTGATTTAATCCTGTGATGGCAGGGTAAAGTTCCCCATTGGCTTGACAACCATTGGTGGTCAACAAGTCAACTTTCTTTTGTGCGTGAGCATGGCACTGCTAGCAATTCAAAGCCCTAACAGACTTCTAAAAAATAGATAACTTGTGCTCCAAGTTACTGACTTTTAAAAAAGCAATAGTGAATTTGGGTGACGAATATCTCCCAAGTAAGTTATTTTCTTTGCCTCACACTAATGAGGACTTCATAATCTTTCACAGTACAAAATTGGTAGTTATGGCCAGAATAAATGAAAAGAAGACAAACTGTTTAGGCAGAATTGCCTATTATAAGACTCAAAAGTGAAATGACAACTCCGAAATAAGACAACAAAAGGTTGGATTTCGATTTCTACCTGGATAGGTGCCTCTGAACCGGGCTGGAGAACTGCCTATTATAAGACTCAAAAGTGAAATGACAACTCCGAAATAAGACAACAAAAGGTTGGATTTCGATTTCTACCTGGATAGGTGCCTCTGAACCGGGCTAGATTGGATGAGTTTATGTTGGATTGAATTGTCAACACCTTCAACTGATGAGTTTCAGTTGGAAATCGATACCAACGTTTGAGTTTGGCAAAGCTTTAATTTATTATGAGCCATGGAAGGCTTGCTGAACGGGCAGAATTGATGTTTCTCAGGTATGACGAGGACAGAAGTGGATAGATTGATGGTCCCTGAGCTAGAGCTGTGCTATGATGCCTGTTCTACTTGACCAAGGCTTTTTGTAAATTTGCTGAGGTTTTCATATTTGTAAAACCCGGACTCTGATTGAGAGAAATCTCGCTTTGTAGAACTATTTCTCTGTACTGAACTAAAACCAGAGGTTTGAATTCTAGCTGATTTGTTTCTTGTGGATCAAAGAGCTTTTGGCTGCTTTTAGGGTCTGAAAGCTTTTGGGATTAGTTGATCTTTTTGAGTTTGTCAGTTATGACTTTGAGAGTTTTTGTCTTGATTGAATTTTGGTTGTCCTTGATCTGTTCACCTCCTCTCATATTTATAGGAAATGCTGGGGTGGGGTTTTTAATCTTTGAATAATAGGCAGCAAATCCTCTAAAAAGATCTTTCTTTTTAAATGCCACAAAAAGGGAAGCTATCTATTCTGGCAGAGAAGAACCATCAATGGTCAGTTCCCATGGTGGTATTTTCCTTGCTTTTTCTGAAAGAAAGACCAACTCTCTTTGTTTTCTGTTTGTTCCTTGTAAAGAGAAAGAACACAATCTGCCATGATGGTTAGTTTGCTTTTCTTGTTGAACAACTCCCTTTCTACCTACTTATCTCTTTGAAAATGTAGTCTGCTTATCTCTTGGAAAGGCCACCTACTTTGGTGCAAAGTTTCTATATATATATATATATATATATAAAGGGATTCTGATCTTCTTCCTTTGGCTACAAAAAATGGAGAAGTCCTCTCTGATGAATAAAAAGAGAACAAAAAAATCCAGAGACATAGACCCATTCGTTCCCCCCATCCCCTTTGTTATTTCTCCCTCGTGGTCTGAAGAAAAATGATAACAAAAAAAACCTCACTGTAATATTGTATTTGTCTTCTTTTGTAATAGTTGACCGCTGCTAGGAAAGAAGAAAAAGGAGAGAGTGACAAAGGATAGGGGAAAAAAGAGAAACAGAGAGAGAAGAGATAAGGAATCTGGCGGAGAGAAAGAAGAAGAAGAAAGAAAGAAAGAAGGGAAGGAAAAAAAAATATATATATATTTTATAATTTTGGATTGATTTGATGATTATATCCTTGGATTTAACAGTTTTTTTGACAGAGAGACTATTTAAGAGCACCTATATTTACGTTAGGGACCATGAGTGATACAAAAAAACTTTAAGGATGCAATCTGATAGTTTCTCAAATGTCAGGGACGTTTTGTGATAAAATGCCTTTTATTTATTTTAGATCATTGCTATATTTGTAATTTGATCAAGAAAGATCTGGGCTTCTCTAGTGTCTTGGTTTTTTTTTCATATTTTGATTCCTATAGATGAAAGCCCAAATGTTCGGTTCATGGGCCTCTCGACAAAAATGGGCTGGCGTGTAGAATTTTGTACCAAACAGAAGGTATGCTCCATATTTTTTTCTTTGATCAATACCTTGTTGGGTTTTCTTTTTCCATGATTTTTCTTCATCTTTTTGTGTACCAAATTGAGATCCACAGTTTTCATTTGTAAATTTTTGTTGGGTTTTTTTTAGAGGGATACAATTTTTATACTTGGTAAGCCCAAACATGGCGATAGAAAAGTTAGGTGTAATTGTAACTAAGGATTTTGAAAGTTTGGTGTTGAACCTTCGGAAGTTGGTGAATCTGTCACAAGAAAGCTCAGAGACGTCAAAAGTAACTTATTTATACAAAATAGAAGAACAACAATTTATATAGCTATATGTATACATTCAAACTATATATTGAAGAAAGATAACGGTACTAGTCTGCTTAATTATACTTAATTAGCAGTACTACTTGTCTAATATTTGGTTTAAAACCCAGGAGAAAAAAAACACACAATAAAACCACTCCCCACAAGCTATATATAGTGGACAAACAAAAGCAAAGTAAAAACATATAGAGAACTGCTGAGCTTTATGCCATGCTAGCTTCACACACAAGATACTTAAGGTATGCCAATGATAGGGATGAAGGGAACATAATAGCTTGAGGGTGCCAAGCCCCACTCTGGAGGCACAGGCAGATTAACGGTCTTCGATGAGCCAAACTTGTTCATGGCTTTGCAAGCTGCCTCTTTTATGTTCAAAGGGCATGATGTGGTGAAACCAAGAGGAGTTGAAATGGTGTAGGAGTTAGGCTCTTGGGTCTTGACAATCTCAGAAGCCATGACTTTCCTTGAAGCATAGAGCTGGTCTGGCCCTCCAAGAATCCTGGCAAGGCAGTTCATAGGAGATTTTGAGTTGCCTAATGGGAGCTTAGTCTCAAATGAACCATCTTTTTCTGTTGTTGCCATTGCCAATTTTTTCACTTGACCACACTTCACCAAAACCTTAATTCCTGAACCATAAAAACAAAAACCACATTTTGTACACACTTAGGGTTCATGAACATAAAAATTTAAAAAGAAAGAAACAAATATATATAGAGGGAGAACATTAAGGACAAAAAAGAACCTCTAAAAAGATCTTTCTTTTTAAATGCTGGGGTGGGGTTTTTAATCTTTGAATAATGGGCAGCAAATCCTCTAAAAAGATCTTTCTTTTTAAATGCCACAAAAAGGGAAGCTATCTATTCTGGCAGAGAAGAACCATCAACGGTCAGTTCCCATGGTGGTATTTTCCTTGCTTTTTCTGAAAGAAAGACCAACTCTCTTTGTTCTCTGTTTGTTCCTTGTAAAGAGAAAGAACACAATCTGCCATGATGGTTAGTTTGCTTTCTTGTTGAACAACTCCCTTTCTACCTACTTATCTCTTTGAAAATGTAGTCTGCTTATCTCTTGGAAAAGCCACCTACTTTGGTGCAAAGTTTCTATATATATATATATATATATGTATATATATAAAGGGATTCTGATCTTCTTCCTTTGGTTGCAAAAAATGGAGAAGTCCTCTCTGATGAAGAAAAAGAGAAAAAAAAATCCAGAGACACAGACCCGTTCGTTCCCCCCATCCCCTTTGTTATTTCTCCCCCGTGGTCTGAAGAAAAAAGATAACAAAAAAAACCTCACTGTAATATTGTATTTGTCTTCTTTTGTAATAGTTGACCGCTGCTAGGAAAGAAGAAAAAGGAGAGAGTGACAAAGGATAGGGGAAAAAAGAGAAATAGAGAGAGAAGAGATAAGGAATCTGGCGGAGAGAAAGAAGAAGAAGAAAGAAAGAAAGAAGGGAAGGAAATAAATATATATAAATTTTATAATTTTGGATTGATTTGATGATTATATCCTTGGATTTAACAGTTTTTTTTGACAAAGGGACTATTTAAGAGCACCTATATTTACGTTAGGGACCATGAGTGATACAAAAAAACTTTAAGGATGCAATCTGATAGTTTCTCAAACGTCAGGGACGTTTTGTGATAAAAAGGCCTATTATTTATTTTAGATTATTGCTATATTTGTAATTTGAACAAGAAAGATCTGGGCTTCTCTAGTGTCTTGGTTTTTTTTTCTTTTGATTCCTGTAGATGAAAGCCCAAATGTTCGGTTCATGGGCCTCTCGACAAAAATGGGCTGGCGTGCAGAATTTTGGCCCAAGCAGAAGGTATGCTCCATATTTTTTTCTTTGATCAATACCTTGTTGGGTTTTCTTTTTCCATGATTTTTCTTCATCGTGTTTTTCTAGTTATTAGGTTATAGTTTGGGGTTAGGGTTGATGCTTTGTTACTAGGGTTTATGCTTGTTACTACTTGTTTTTCTTATGAAATATACAACTTTATAAGAATTGTTCATTGAATCGCTAGATTGAAAATTGAAATAATTGACAACCTTTCTATAATAGAACAAAAAAACTGAGACAAATATAGATAAATAGTTAAAAAAACAAAAAGCCAAAAATTAACTACAACTTTTAAATACTGTTTTGGAAGCCTAAACGACCGAAAAAGCCCAAAATCCACCATAGGTCACAGCAAAGCAGTGAGTTTGACTTGTGGCATCGTTCCCTTTTCAGAAAGGTGTACACCCCAATCGGAGTTCGGATGCCAAATTTGTAAATTCCTATTGCATCCTTTTTCCATTCTTCACTCCAATTCTTCTTCAATCCATTCAACCATTTGTTCTACATCATTCATGTTTGTATTCAACATAAGATGTGTCGTGTCTGTTAAGATCTATGGTTTCTTATGTACATTGTTTATGTAGTGTTTTATGGGTTTTTTTTATATTTTTTATGCTATATTTGTGATTGACATGATAAAATTTATAGCTGCACTACTCAAATAGAGTATGAAAATACACAAAAAATAAATGGGAAAGGGAAGAGCAAACAAGATTATAATGCTTGGAGTGTGGAAGATAGTAGAATGTTGTTGCAACTCATGGTTGATGCTGCAAGCCATGGATGACGTGATGCTAATGGAATGCTAAGCAAGGCAACTGTAAAAACCAAAATACTCCTCAAGATTAATGAAAAACTTAGGTGTCACAAACCTATTCTCAATACCAGAGTCGGTTGAAGTACTTTAAAAAGAGAATACCAAAAATATTCACAACTTCTCCGTCACAGCTCTGGGTTTGGGTGGGACCCAACCACAAAGAAATTCACTGCTCCTGAAGAAGTTTGGAAAGACTACTTTAAGGTTAGGTTATTCAATTTTCTTTAAATAATTATGTTTGGTAACTTGAATACATAATTCTGTTAAATAATTATTATTTTATTGTTTTTGTTATAGTCCCACCCAAAAGACACAAGTATTCAAACAAAAACTTGTGAGGACTATGAGGATCTGAAAATTGTAATTGGGAATGCAACTACTATTGGAAGAAACTCATTAGGATTAGGTGATGATACTGATGCAAGAACTTTTAGGGTGGAAGATAGACATGTTGGAATAGAGGACTTTGTCTTTGATGATGAAAGTCAAGCTTTTATACCAAATCATAATGAACCACCACACCAAGATCCACCACTCAGACATTCTTCTTCATCATTACTCTTTCAGGCCACTAATTGTGAAGGTCCCTTAGAAAGCTCAAGCTAGAGGAAACGAACTAGAACAAATTTGGAAGGGAATGCTATCTCAAATGTGTTAGGTTGTAGTTAGAATTATTGTTAGTGTGTTACTGCTTGGTTAATAAATCCCTATTGTTTAAGGAGTATCTGTTTGTTTTGACTTAGTCTGGTACCACGTAATAGGTTTGTTAAACGTGGGCTGTTTTTTCATTCGTAGGTTACTGTTTGTAAGGCTATTTAAATGGCCATCGCTGGTATTATCATTTTTATCAGTTTTCCTTCTAAATACTTGTCATAAGAAAAGCTCTTGTTTCCAACAATTGGTATCAGAGCTTCCTTCCAGAGAGCCTAATTTGAAATCAAAAGAAGTAGCAGTCTTCTAGGTGTGAATATGACATCAGAGAACAACTATGTGTAGCTAGCGATTCCTAAGTTTGATGGGCACTACGATCACTGGTCTATGCTCGTGGAAAACTTCTTGCGATCAAAGGAGTATTGGGGTCTGGTGGAGAATAGGATCCCTGCAACAGCAGGAGAAGCAGATCTCACAGAAGGACAGAGGAAAACCGTTAAAGATCAAAAGCTGAAGGATCTGAAAGCCAAGAACTATCTGTTTCAAGCAATTGACCGTTCAATCTTAGAGACAATTATGAACAAAGACACATAAAAGAATATATGGGATTCTTTGAAACAGAAGTATCAAGGCACCACATGAGTCAAGCAAGCACAGCTACAAGCTCTTCGTAAAGAGTTTGAGATTCTTCACATGAAGGCATGAGAATCCGTGAATGAATACTTCGCAAGGATTCTCACCATAGCTAACAAAATGAGGCTACATGGTGAAAAATTGGGAAATGTGTTAGTCATTGAAAAGATTCTAAGGTCAATGACTTCTAAGTTTGCTCCATTGAAGAGTCACATGATTTAGAATCTATGTCCATCGACGAGTTATAGAGTAGTCTACTCGTGCATGAGCAATGTATGAATGATCATGTCACAGAAGAACAAGTATTGAAGGTAACGTATGATGAGTCCTCTGGAGGAAGAGGTCGTGGACATGGAAGTTTTAGAGGCAGAGGTCTAGGGAGAGGCAGGAGCTTTGACAAATCCACAGTGGAATGTTACCATTGCCATAAACTAGGGCATTTTCAATATGAATGCCCAAGCAAGGAGAAATGAGCAAATTTTGTAGAGGCTGAAGAAGAGATATTGATGATGGCTTATGTAGATGATAAAAAGATGAACATGGAAGATTTGTGGTATCTTGACTCCGGTTCCAGTAATCATATGTGTGGGAAGAAGGAATGTTTCTCATATTTGGATGCAAGCTTCAGAGACTCAGTAAAGCTTGGAAACAACTCAAGCATGGCAGTATATGGGAAAGGCAATATAAGGCTGCGAGTAAATGGGGTTGATCAAATCATCACTGGAGTGTTTTATGTGCCGAAGCTAAAGAATAATTTGTTGAGTATTGGACAACTTCTACAGAAGGGACTTACAATTGTATTTCAACTTGGAAAGTGCAAGATCTTTCATCCTAAAAGAGGCTTGCTTATGGAGTATGGAATGTCATCCAATAGGATGTTTATTCTACTTGCTGAATCTCAGCCAAGAGAGTCTACGTGTTTCAATACAGTCATAGAGGACCAAACACATCTTTGGCATTGTAGGTATGGACACTTGAATTTCCAAGGCTTGAAAACCCTCTAGCAAAAGCAAATGGTGAAATGATTACCCCAACTCAAGACTCCTTCCAAAGTATGTAAAGATTGTTTGGTGGGCAAACAGCACAGGGATTCATTCCCAACAATGAGCACTTGGAGGGCCTCTCAAATACTTCAACTTGTTCATGCTGATATATGTGGGCCAATCACGCCAATCTCAAATAGCAAGAAAAGGTACATGATCAGTTTTATTGATGATTTCAGTTGCAAGACATGGATTTATTTTATGGTAGAAAAAGCAGAAGCTTTTAGTACTTTCAAAAGCTATAAAAATCGTGTTGAAAATGAAACAGGTTGAAGTATAAGGGGGCTGTGAACAGATAGAGGTGGTGAGTTTACATCACAAGAGTTTAACAATTTTTGCAATGATAGTGGGTACGCAGACAATTGACGGCATCATATACTCCACAACATAATGGAGTTGCAGAGAGGAAAAATAGAACCATTATGAACATTCGTAGCATGCTCTCGGAGAAGAAAATTCCCAAAATTTTCTGGCTAGAAGCAGTTAACTGGACTGTACATGTGTTGAATAGAAGCCCAACTTTTGCTGTCAAAAATCAAACTCCTGAAGAAGCCTGGAGTGGAGTTAAACCAACAGTGGAGTATTTCAAGGTTTTTGGGTGTGTCTCTCATGTACATGTACTTGATAGCAAAAGAACAAAGTTAGATGATAAAAGCTTAAGGTGTGTCTTGCTTGGTGTCAGTGAGGAGTCTAAAGCATACAGATTGTATGATCCAGTCTCTCATAAAATACTTGTAAGCAGAGATATTGTGTTTGAAGAGGATAAAAGTTGGGATTGGGACAAAAGACATGAAGAAGTGATATTAGTTGATTTGGAGTAGGGTAACAATGAAAAGGAGCAACCAGAGTCGCTGAAAATGAAGAAGAAGGTGTTGCAAACTTTAATAATGAAGGTGTTGCTGACTTTAATAATACCACATGAGAAGAAATGGGAAATTCTTCTTCAGATGAACTAGTTGAAGAAAATCCTCCCAATTTCAATGAAGGGAGAAATAGAAGACCACTAGTCTGGATGGAAGATTATGAAACAGGAGAGGGTCTCTCTGAAGAAGATGATGTGGCTCATTTTGTCATGATTGTAGCTGCTGATCCAGTTCATTTCGAAGATGCAGTGAAAAGTGAAAAATGGAGAAAAACCATGGATTCAGAAATCAAAGCAATAGAAAAAGAATGATACATGGGAATTGAAGGAGTTACCTGCTGGAGGAAAGAAGATTGGTGTGAAGTGGGTATATAAAACGAAGCTTAATGAGAATGGAGAAGTAGACAAGTATAAGGCAAGGCTCGTAGCAAAAGGATATTCTCAACAACATGGGATAGACTATACAGAAGTGTTTGCACCTGTGGCACGGTTGGATACGATCTGTCTTGTAATAGCACTCACAGCTCAAAGACAATGGACAATCTACCAGATGGACGTGAAGTCTGCCTTCCTACATGGGGAATTAAATGAGGAAGTGTTTGTTGAGCAGCCTCAAGGTTATGTGCGCAAGGGCAATGAACAGAAAGTCTATAGGCTCAAAAAGGCTTTATATGGACTTAAGCAAGCTCCACGAGCTTGGTATAGTTGTATAGAAGCTTATTTCATGAAGGAAGGATTTGAAAGATGTCATTATGAACACACTTTGTTCACAAAGACAGCAAAGGAAGTCAAAATTCTAATTGTGAGTCTTTATGTTGATGATCTCATATTTACTGGCAATGATGAATCTATGTTTGCTGAGTTTAAGAGATCAATGATGCTTGAGTTTGACATGACTGATCTTGGGAAGATGAGGTATTTTCTTGGTATAAAAGTTATGCAAAGAACTGATGGAATATTCATTAGCCAAAAGAAATATGCTTTGGAGGTGCTTGAAAAGTTTGGAATGAATAAAAGCAATTTGGTTCTTAATCCCATTGTCTCAAGTTGCAAACTTTTGAGAGATGAAGATGGAGTAAAAGTGGACAGCACCATCTACAAACAAATTGTAGGAAGCCTCATGTATTTAACTGCTACTAGACTAGACATGATGTTTGTGGTAGGTCTTATTAGCAGGTATATGAGTAATCCTACTGAGCTTCACATGGAGGCAGCAAAGAGAATTTTAAGATATCTAAGAGGAGCAACTGTTTTGGGGTGTTCTACAAAAAGGGAGGAAAATGAGAGTTGAATGTTTATACAGATAGTGACTATGCTGGAGACCAAAAAGACAGGAAGAGCACCTTAGGTTACATTTTTTTATTCAGTTCAGGGGATGTGTCTTGGTCATCAAAGAAACAGCCAATAGTAACTCTATCTACCACTGAGGCAGAGTTCATTGCTGCTGCCTCTTGTGCATGTCAGGTAGTATGGTTGAGAAGGATTTTTGAGATGCTTGGTGAGAAGCAAGATATGCCTACAATTGTTCACTGTGATAGTAGCTCAGCAATCAAACTTGCAAAAAATCCGGTGATGCATGGACGCAGCAAGCATATAGGTGTTCGTTTCCATTTTCTTCGTGATCTTATAAAGGCAGGAACTGTGGAAATGGTGCATTGCAACAGTCAAGAACAAATTGCAGATGTGATGACAAAACCTCTCAAGTTGGATGCATTTGTGAAGCTGCGAAGTATGTTAGGTGTTTGTCCAGAACCTTATGTAAATTGATTGCAAGCTACATTCAGTTTAAGGGAGGAATTGTTAGGTTGCAGTTAGAATTATTGTTAGTGTGTTACTGCTTGGTTAATAAATCCCTATTGTTTAGGGAGTATCTGTTTGTTTTGACTTAGTCTGTTACCAGGTAATAGGTTTGTTAAACGTGGGCTGTTTTTTCATTCGTAGGTTACTCTTTGTGAGGCTATTTAAACAGTTGTTGCTACTATTATCATTTTTATCAGTTTTTCTTCTAAATACTTGTCATTAGGAAAGCTCTTGTTTCCAACAAAATGAGACCACCTAGCAAGCTATGGGAAGAATTAGCCTTAGCATTGATTCAATTGCTACCGAATTCCGGGGAGTCCATAACCTATTGGCAAAAAGGGATAAAGAGAGAGAGCAGCAGAGTTATATGTGGGATGCCATTAAGGAGACCCCAAATTTGGATGAACGTGCTCGTTATGACGCACTTTCTTTGTTGAATACTAACACAAAAAAGGATGCATTTTTGAAAATGTCTCCTTAGGAGCGCTCAAATTGGATATCCTACAATTTGGAATGAGTGGGTTTTTTGAGAGTTTTTGGGAATGACTTGTTTGTTTGGAATGATTGGTTTTTGGGATTGTTTTTTGGTTGATATTTGGACTATTTGTTTTGTTTTGTTTAACAAACATTGTTGTTTATGTTTAAATACTCTATTGGTTATTAAATAGTTGATGATGAATTCATCAACTTATTTTGCTTTTATGAATCCTTTATTTCTTTTGGAAAACTGAAATTTATTATAAATTATGTTTGTAATTTGTTTATTAATTCTATTTGTAATTTGTTTATCATTTTATTTAGGTGGTATCAATATATATATATATATATATATATATATAATGGAGGTAGAAGAAATTGAGAGGCAAGAAATTGAGGAGGATGAAGAAATTTATGAAACAATTTGGAATTTATTAATGGCGATTCAAGCAGTAGCTCATGCATTGAATGAGATTATGATGCATAGTGAAGATATTGAAAGTCCATTAACCCAACGACCAATTACTATGAAAGGTTATATACGTCATGTATTGAATGAAGATCCAGAGCATTTCCAAGAAAGGTATAGAATGTATCCTAATGTGTTTCGAAAGTTATGCAATATTATTAGAGAAAAAACACTCTTACAAGATACAAGATTCATTTGTGTAGAAGAAATGGTTGCAACCTTTTTGCTTATTATGGGTCAAAATAATAGACATTGTCTAGTACGTGGTACATTTGGCCAATTGCACTTCATTGCTAGTAAAAATTTTAACAAAGTTTTAAAGGCCTTGAACACAATAACATCGAAGATGCTAGCCAAAACTGGATCCTCGGTACCAGCTAAAATTAGGGAAAATACAGGGTTTTACCCATACTTTAAGGTAAATGTGTTATCTGGTGCAACTTGTATTATTCAATTTGTTTATGTTTAATAATATCTTTTAAACTTTTGAGTTTATTTTAGGATTGTATCAGAGCTATTGACGGCACACATATTCCAGAAATGGTAACGGGACGCGACATAAGCAGCTATTGTAATCGTCACGGTACAATATCACAAAATGTATTAGCAGCTTGTAACTTTGATTTTGAATTCATATATGTCCTTAGTGGGTGGGAGGGCTCAACTCACGATTCAAGAGTACTACAAGATGCTTTAACAAGGAGGAATGGATTTAAAGTGCCACAAGGTATTTTTCAATTTTCAATTTTTTCTTATAGTTTACATTAGGTCATACATTGGATACTAACATATGTGTAATCTATTATCAGGTAATTTTTTCTTAGTGGATTGTGAATTTCCAATTCGACGCCAATTTTTAGCTCCATTTCAAGGTGTTTGATATCATCTCCAAGAGTTTGGTAGTCAAGGTCTTGCACCTGCAAATGAAGTTGAGTTGTTCAATCTTCGTCGTTCGTCCTTGAGGAATGTCATTGAGAGGGTATTTGGTATATTTGAGTCATGATTTACAATTTTCAAGTCTGCACCTCCATTCCCATATACGACACAAACATAGATAGTGTTAGCTTGTGTATAACTGCACAATTTTCTTTGAAAAGAGTGTAGATTTGACGAATTTCCTATTGAATTGGAGAACGAATCTTCTTCATCTTCATCATTACCGGTTAATGAAGGGGATCTTAAACTTGTTTTCCAAACACAAGAACAGCAACGACAGAATGCTAATGAATGGAAAGTTGGTATAGCTTTGGATATGTGGAGAGATGTTGGGCACAATGACAACAATGAGAATCAAAGATAATGAATGAATGTTAAATATTTTCCTTCAACTTTTCATTAAACATAATTTTGTTTCATGATGTTGAAGGAAAATATGTTATGAGTTTGGTTTTTTATTTCATGTTGTTTAAAATTTTATTTCATGTTGGTACAAATCAAGTTTAAAATTTTATTTCATGTTGTTTAAAATTGGATCACCATTAGATACATTGACAACAATGTCACATGTATTATTAACATAGACATTGATAGGGAGGAGTTTAATAAAGTTGAGATCTCAAAGCAAACAAAACAAGGATGGCCACAGGCTCAAAGTTTCTGTAGAAGACGGAGGCCTACTTGAGCACATCTTTTGTTTTTTGTTTTGTTTTTTTTTTCAGGGCCTTGTCATTTTATCATACTTCATTTTTTTTTCCTTTGGCAGTTAGCTGATTTGGAGTTTTCTCATTACAACTACAAAGAACAAGGAACCATATCAGCTAAAAAAATTATAGAAGTCTGGAATAAAAGCCATACAAATCTTAAGAAAGTTTATTAAAAAATTATATAGAAGTCTTCTGAAAGTCTATCAAGTTCTATACGAATTTTAAAGTTCCATCAAGTTCTATGAAAGCTGGCACTTAAACAAAATCTTTTTAAACGCTCTAGAATCCTAATTGAATACACCCCCCTTAGTATGGAGGGGTGTTGGTAATTTTTAACAACAATATTAAAACCTTGCAAGTGCACAAATCAAATGATAGTATAGTAAGCAGCAAGGGTCATTCCCACAGAGATTGTAATCTAAAGAGATGTTTATCAATGTCACACAACGAAAACATAAGGACTTCCACACACATGCCAACACCAAGAGGGGTTCTAATTTGATTTTGTGAATAAAACAAAACAAGGAAAAGAAAACAAAACATAATTTAAATTAGGGTCTAAGAGAAATTGGATTAAAATCAGTCAAGAACAATAGCTAGGACTCACTATCCACCCCCAAACAATCAATCAATCCATAAACAACAATAGATAATCAATTTCTACCAAGCATATGATGATGACACTCACAACAAGATCATGGCATTTGACTCGAGTTGTATGATTCTCTCTTAAGTGTATGTAAAGTGTATGACATTTACATCAATACGTGTATTATTAATTGAAATCTAGTATGGAATTTACTCAAATTAACAATCAAGAATCCATTAAGATCAAAGAGAATATGAGTGTCATAAAAACCCTAAAACATGGCATTTGTTATTAGGAATTCAAGAATCGATTTCTCATAACTAGTTCTTAACCCAATTATTCGTTGCAAACAAGAACACATTCAATATGGCAATTGACCTATGTTCTACAACAATTTAATTCCAATACATCCTTCCAAGTTAGCTACTCAAAGAAATAAAATATCAGAATTCACATAACATAGAGAAACCGAAATCATCACGCTTGTAGAAACTGAAAATCCATTCAAACTTGTTTATAAAATTGAAATCATGTTTAGGGCTTCAAGATTAAGCCCTAACTAACAAGAAATTAGTTACTCATGTTCTTGGATGAACTAAAAAATAAATACGTAAGAACTGAAAATCCAAAAGAAGGAAAAGAAAGAACTCGTTGGCAGCTTTCTCCTCTTGCCCAGTTGATCTCCTTAGGACGTGAATCCCTTGTATGGGGGCCTTGGCTGGCCTTTTATATCACTTATATAAGAGTTTTAAACCCTAAAATTGACTGAAAAGTCGTCCAAGAAGTCTTGGTAAACAAGGAATCCAAATAGGGAAGTAAAGATCACAATTCCTAACTCCCTAGGGAAATACAGCTCAGCCCAATTGTCACAGGATTTGGAGATCTTCGGCCTTTCAGAAAAATCATTAAAAATATATTTTATAAAAATAAATGTCTTATCTTTCCAACCATATATAGCACGTAACTTAGAAAATTCGGGAAAACTTCTGTTTCGTCACATTCACGTAACATGTACGAAACTGTCCTGTCTGCATGTGGACTAACTTTACTTGTAATACTATACCAATTGGCTCAGTAGAAAATTCTAGAAAAATCACAGATTGAACTTCAAGATGTTAGCTTTCATCTCCAATTGACCTTGCGCTAAAATTCCTCCGAAAAGTTGATTTTCTCTTAAAAACCTTCTAAGAGCGCAGAAAAGCTGAAAATCAGAAAAATAAAGTAATAAGCCCTTTTTAAATCTAAGTCTCCTACAAAACCTAAGTAAAAGAGTACATAAATGAGTATATTTATGGACTTTTCAGGTCAAAATTTCAAAATCACTTCCATATAGGTTTTCCATTTTCAATTGGGAGGCCCATCACTAATCGAATTGCAATAATTGTATGGCTATATCATATATTTTATAATATATTACAAGAGATCAAAAAATTGGGGGGGGGGGGGGGGGGGGGGGGGGGGGGGGGGGGGCATAGGCCTTGCTGCCTGCGCTCCGCCCCTTATTTACTTTATTTAATTGTTTTTCTTTTTTTTTTTTTTTTTTTTTTTTTTTTTTTTTTTTGTGGAAGGGACTGGTACTTGAATGAAACTAGGGTGCAAACAAAGCACCAAATACAAACAGGTAGGAGTCCAATGATAGGGGACTACAGGCAGATGAAACATCAAAAGTGGACATAACTTTGGATACATATTGGAAAGAAAGAGACGCTGCTTCAAAAAGCCTTAAGTCGTCACAAACCAACCAGCATCAGTCTAACCATTTTGTGGCGATGGGCATGGTAGGCCATCCTTGTTTAGAATGCATGTCAGAGAGGAACCCTAAATTAGTCTAAACCCTAAATCGTTTAGCACTTGAGCACTATATATACAATTTAATCAAAATACAATTTACTCATTTAACTGTAATAAGATAAATAGACTAACACAATTGTACCTATAAACAACAAAAATTCACAATGTTAATCAAATGGCTAAACATTATACAATTATGGTAATTTTTTTTCTAGGATGATCCTTAATGATGAACTATAAATGAACTGTTTGAATCATTAAATGACATGGTAAATTGTGGCTAAAAATTGTACAATTATGATAATTTTTTTTTCCAGGATGATCATTAATGATGAACTATAAATGAACTGTTTGAATCATTAAATGACATGGTAAACTAAGCTCGAATGAGTAAGTATCCATGTATCAACTTAATTCTAACTAGTTCGTTTGAACATAAGGAAACGCAAAAAAAAACACTTTAGTCGCTCTCTCCTTTTGTGAGTCCTAAAGAAAAACTCCACAGAGGGGAGAGGAAGAAGAAGTGTCATTGCCTCTCCTCCCCTCCTCTCTCCTCACTTGTTTCTTTTGGGTTAGTGAATAAGTCCACTTGAGTGTTTTAAATAAGAAGCCGTTTGTGGTGATTTCTTCTGATCCATGCTCAGATTGAAGTTCCTCATCACCCCTTTTAGGCATTCTCAAACAAATATTTCTCCCAAACCTGTTATCTACACTGCTCATGTTCTCTCAATTTGGGTTACATCGTCTTTGACGAAGATTGTTGCAAATCACCCAATTGTTCTTTGTCAATGTAGTTGTTTTCGTTTATTTGTTTGCTCTTATGAGCAGGTAAATCACTGGAAACCATGTTTTCCCCAAATCAGTTACAAATGCAGTGGTGGGTGTGGCCGCGACAACGCTTCTTCAAGTGGTGGTGGTAGGGTTCGTTTAGGCTCATGGGTTGTTTTGGGGTTTTAGTTATGCTGGGTATGCGGGCTTTGTTTGAACTTATGGTTAATTATGATAATGGGGGCTAGTAGTTTTAGTATGGCTTTTGTCCGCTTTAGTTTTGTTTTTAACATGTTTGTTTGTTTATGTGAGGGGAGTTATATCTTTGATTGTACCATTGAAGTTTAACTTTGATCATTTTTATAAAAAAAAACACTTACTAGTTAACATTCATTCCGTGTATTAACTTACTAACTGATTAGTGCTTGAATGGTATGCATATAAAGATTAAAGTTTATTGTCCCATTCTTTGCAGCATGTCTAACACCAATTTCTCGAAGGAGTCTTGGTTAAGATTTGCCTAGCTTCACCCAACTAGGTTATTTCACATCGAAGGCTTGCCCGAGCTGAGTTGAACTTGAAATTACAATTATGCTCAAACTTTAACTCAACATACTTTATCAAGCAATGGCAATTATTGGGGAGCTAAGAGCAAGTGCAGCGCAACACACTAACCCAGGCAATAGGCCCCCCAAGGCTAGAGTTAGACCTCCAGCGCGCAAAAGGAAGCCCAGGCAAGTCCTGGAACCCACCAACCTGGGTAAGCCCAAGGGCAATTCTGGACTGGGCTCTTGCCCGAAAGTCGCTGACGTCAGCCATGACGTCACGCTAACATTAGCGGCTGGAAATCAATTTTTGTTTACAGCCCCCAACAGGAAGATGCCATATGGCGCTTCCCGGACTCTCCAATTGAATTTTTTGCAAAAATCCAACTCCCTTGATTTTTTTGGCTAAAAAAATACCAAAAAATTCTTGATTTTTTCTCTATAAATACCTAACAATTTTATTCACTTTCCATACTAAATCTTCATACAAACTCTGCTCCTTCCAATATTTTTTAATTTCCACTCTCATTTTTCTACTACTTTCCATTTGTATATATAAAAAAAACAAATGGCCTATTCAATTTAATGTAACTTTTTTTTTTCTTGCATATTCAATTTTTCTTTCTTGCATTTCTAATTTGTTTATATTTTCTTGCATAATCATTTTTTTTTCTTGCATTTCCAATTTAATGTAATTTTATAATAAATAGTGACATGTGACAACTGAAAATATTATCTGAAAAGCTTATCAGAATTAATGGTTTAAGTATAAAAAATAAAATAAAATAAAGTAAATTGAATAGTGTTTGTCCTTACCCTTGTCCTTTGGGGTGGAACCAAAAAATATAAGGCTGCCATTGTTCACGTGAACAAAGTCAAACATTGCCTTGCCCTTGCCTTTTGGGGTGAAGGTTTTCTAAGAAGTATACTCTTGGTTGGACTATATATCAATTTCGAGTTTAATTACAGAAAATGATTCATCTTATTCGGAAGGATGCCTTTTAACTGATTGTATTTTACTCCTGTACATGGATTGTATTTGCAAGACTCTGATCAAGAACATTGTTCGTGACGGCAAAGCTAGCTAGGCCATAAATCAACAGGCTTTCAAGTTAAACTCTTGTTTTTGTATTTAGCAAGCAAAGGGTTTAGAATGATAAAAAAAGATACACGAAACCAATCGATAGTAGGGCAAATGCTCAAGTCAAGTTAAAAATCAAAGCCCAGAGAAGACCAAACAGCCTAACAAGGCCAAACAAATAGGCCAGACCACAAAACAGAAACAAGGACAGCGCCTCAAAGAAGCTAACGCGCAAAACTAAACAACACATAGGAAAGGTAATTAAATCAGTAAACTAGGAAGATTCCAGAGGATAGAGAGATAGAAGAGGGATTAATTGTTGAAGGCACAAAGCCAGCATCTGATGGCTGTAAAGATAGACTTCTTGATCACCCAACTCGGTTAACTTACCTGTGAATTACTGTAAACTGTAAATTTACCCCTAAAGATTCATTCACTTGATTCGGACGAAAATAGCTTAATGATCTTGCAACTTAAAAGATCTAGCTCACAGGCACAATCTATTCATGCATGTTGCAAAGCATTTGATCTATTTCACCTTCAGACTTCATGTCACAGCAAAAGATCCAAACAATTACAACCTGTGCAATAATTGTATATTTAGTTCACCTAATAAACTTTAATATAGCTCAGGAAAGAAATCCCCCGTCCACTGAACAAATGGAACCCCCTAACTCCGATGCTGATTCCAAGACCTCCAAACTTAGAATAACAATTTCAATCTAGATCTAGAACTCATCTAATGGCCCAGAATCCATTCTGCTTCAGCTCAAAGATAATGACAAAACATGACAGTCCCACATGAACATGTACAACAAAACCCTTCTGAAGCACACAATTAATAAAATGCAGAAGATAAGATATTATTCAGCACAAAAGATAAATAAAGATCCAATCCCACCATAACTTTTCCTGCACCAGATTTCAGAATGAAGCATGAAAATTCTGTAACACAGCTCGAATCAATTATCAGTCATCATTTTTAACAGTTCGTGCTAAACATAACTAACAGGACAAATCATGAATTGAAAACACTGCAACATTAGGCCCCCCAACATTGTCCTCACACCCAACTCTTTCAGAATCTTTTCCAAGTACATGCCTAAGGCCCCCCACTATGCCTAACAAAACAAAGTGATTGCATAAAAGACACATTATACCCTCACTTTGAAATGACCCCAGCTGCTCACTCCACTCAGGATTAAAGGCTTCAAGACACTGTAAAGGAACGAAACGATTATCTCCCTCAAAACCAGTTCAAACTCTTAAATTATCTCCATGCACCGACTCTTTCAAGTGTACAACCTACTATGTTCCAAATTCCAATATACCTTAGATAATCATCTTGATATTCAAACATGAAGGTCTAAGCTCAGGAAGAGAACTGCAACTTTGGTTCAGCCTTGCAGAAATCCTTATGAAAGACAATTTTGGTAATGCATTTTCAGAAAATCACTTGCAGAATATAATTAATGACATTAAAATTGCCTCCAAGCTAACAAATCTGTTTAAAACACAAATAGTTTCTCAAATATTAAGTTTGGCACGCCCAGCCACCACAGTACTGCATATTACAAAGTTTCCAGCTGGCCAAGCTGAATATATGATGAAAATATGAGGATATTCCAGAAGAGGCATCTCAACAAAAAGTAATATGTATTATGCGTTAAAAACGTTTAACTAAGTAATAATCATTGGTATCAGTCATATGACTCATACTGCAAAACTACCATATCTTGCAGCTACTTAAAATTCTCCAATAAGTTTGATATGCATAAGAAGCTATCAATGGATTGTCTGCAAAAGGCCATGATCTAAAAACCTAGTAAAAGAGTGGTATCGAGAACACAAAAACAGAAGATGAAGTGCGAACTTTCTCCCAAATTTGTGGCGAAATCAAGGGCACAATACAAACAGGTGAAGCGTGAACCTCTTCCCCAAATTTCTATTCTTTCTTTCTTTTGTTTTTCTAAATCACGGGTTCATTAAGATTAATATTCTCTTATAAAAAAATTAAAATTAATATGCACATACTCTTATTTCTTTCCTTTCCCACTTTATTTCTTTTTAATGGACCCAACTTTCAAGTCATCCATCTGCCCTAACAGGTCATTAATATAATAAAAATGACTGAACAATCCAAACTCAACCCCAATAAGTTAAAACAATATCCTCAAATATAGTAGGGTAATTTCAGATAAAGTGCTCGTGGATACTACCATAAAGCAAATACCAGTGAATCTACAGGAAAAAGCGTATCCTATTAGAAATATCACCTACGAGGAGCAAATGAGTTTTAAAAATAAAAACACAAAAAAATTATTGGTTCTTGGTCAATTATAAAGTCTTTAGACCTCTACTTTAGAAAGATCACAAAAAATTCAGTATGCTAATTTAGCACTATGATGTGACCGGGGATAATCCAGTTAGTAGTCACACCTATTTTCTAATTCAATTCTAATTCTTTAAATCTCCGCTTTAAAAAGATTTGAAAACGCTCATTGCTCTTAATTGGAATTATGACAGGCGACAGGGCACAACCCAGTTGGAAATGACACCACTTCCTTCTGTAAAGAGGAAATATCAAATTCACATCCTTCTCCATCCCTTTCCAAAATGAAATAACCAACCAAAAAAATGGAATAAATGACATTTAGGGAATATCTAAGCAATGCAATTCATTCTAATTCACTTTCTAATCTGTTCATGCTAGTAACTTCTATGCATTATCGTGGAGTGAAACTAACCACAGCATGCAACTCACAGAGAAAAGGAAGAGATAAAATTCTAGATATTTTACGACCAAAAAGTTTTTTAGCGGTTAACAAAAAGATTCATTGTTGACAAGCCACGAGTAATACATTGATACCATTCTTCAGACTTATTTTAAAGAATACACACTATCAGTTCATTGTCAAAAGTTCAGGATGTGAACGACAGAGAACTCAATCCTAATGAGTGAAACTTTCGTTTCATCATCACTGAACACAAACAGTATCATCATCATCTTAAGCTAATAAGTCATACATAAAACAATTTTTATATATTTTTGGCCCATAAAACACTTGTGTTAAGCAAACGACAATTAGAGTTCTTATTGCAGCCTATTGATGTTGATGAACTGATTCTCCTCTGTCAAGGTTAATATATGTCAAAGTTGTTGGTTTTATGAGTGAACCCTCTGCTTTAGCAACAGCCATAAACAATAAACAAAACAACTTAAGAATACCATGCCTCTGCCTTCATTACCTCAGAAACTAGAACATGAATTAAAAAAATTAAAAAATTACTCAATAATCACTCTATTTCTTCCAAGATATACTAAACTTCCCTGAAATTACTCAACACTTTAATCAACCACTTGAATATTGGCAACTAATTGAACATTAAAAAAAACAACAAAGGAACAAACTCTGAAATTCTTTTCCCAAATAAAAGAGAGGAAAAGTTATAAAGAGTTCGTCCTCAATCAAGAAAACCTGTTTGCCGCCACACCGCATTGCGAACCCGCCTGAGATCTCTGCCCTTCAATGTTCTCCCCACGCCTTCCAGCACTGAACACGCGAGCATCGGCGTGTGGGACGAGCTCCTGGCCACAATCTCATGCGGCGGCAGCATCTCGCCTTCTCCTTCGTCGTCATCATGGTCATCGTCCACGGCGTCAAATTCGCGGTGCTTCCTCATCGCATTGGCCAACACGGGGACGTTCAACGGCGCCGACTGGTGGTACTTCACAGAGGACAAAGGCGGGTGGTTAAACCGATCGTGAGGCGGCTTCGGAATCGCCGGGATTAGCTGCGAGGGCGAGGACGACGCGGAGGATGAGACCGAGGACTTGTGGTAGAAATGGGAGTGGGGTCGGTGATTGGAATTGGAGGGCTCTCGTTCCGGGAGAGCGGCGAGGATGCCGAAGCTCTCTGGTTGAGAAAAGCCCTTGTGATGGTGGTGATGGTGGTGGTGGTGATGGCTATGGTGGCGCGGGGTTGAGGAGGTAGAAGAAGGAGTTGAGTGGTGACTGGGTTCGGCGGCGACGTCGTTGCTCCAGAAGACATCGTCCTCGTTGAGCTCGTCGCCGATGGAGGTGGCGGGGCTAGGGTTATTGGGCAGCGCGTGGGGATACGCGCCGAGGAAGCGTTCGGAGGGTGTGGTGGATTTCTTGGGGCGGAGGCGGGTCGGGTTGGGTATGTCCATGTGGGTTTAGGGTCGGGTCAGTAAAAGTTGGAGCGGCGGAGGTGGTGTTGTGCTTTTGTCACCAGAGGGAGCGAGGTGGGGGTTTGAAAGGGAGAGGTGGGGAAGGGAGTGCGGGAGAGAGAGTGAGAGGATTCTTATAAATATTTATTGACTTATCTGCACGCTTGTATTTTATAAAAATATGATTCATTATCTGATTATTTTTTAAAATTTTAATTTTTTTAATATGAAAATTTTTGAATTTACTATATTATTCTCATTTAATTAATAATTTTAATTCTTAATGTTTGGATTAACCAAGAGCATTTTCTGTTATTTTGAATGTTTCAACATTTTCTACCTTTTACTTTATATATATATATGAAATAATTAAATCTTTTCATTAATTACAATAAAAATAAAAGATTTCAACTAGTGAGTGACGTGGCTTCAACCCGCACAAATTAAGGGAATTTTCAAAATATATGAAAACTATACCAAAAAAGATTTTTATTTAATTTTAAATTCATAAGACCAATAATATTTTAAAGGATTTACGGGTTGAAGGTCTTACACCAAAACTCAAAATTAGATGCTACTTACAATGATACTAGCCCCTTGGCACATGCTCACGCATGTGCCAATTGGTTTTATTTTTTATTTTATTTTTAAAATTAATAAAAGATAACATAGGTAGTTATGTTCCATAAACGTAGGACCTATTATCTATTTTTATTTTTATTTTTTAAATATTAAAACATGTGAATTTACCATATTATCCTCATTTAATTAAGAATTTCAATTCTTAATGTTTAAATTAACCAAGGGTATTTTCTGGCCTTTTGAATGTTTTACAATTCTCTGCCTTTTGCTTTATATATATATATATATATAGATAAAATTTATCATTTTGTTTAAGTCGTCTCCATGTACACTTCATGACAATTAACTCAAAATTATGAATTTAGTGAACAAATTATGCTATGAGTCTTAATAATGATATATAATTGCACAAAACCGTATATAAAAATTAACAAAATTATATATCATTTTTCACTCCATAATTTAACAATTCCTTTAACTTCTCCTTTATATATTATTATATAAACCATTTTAAACCTTGTTTTTTTTTTTTTTTTTTTTTTTTTTTTTTTTTTTTTTTTTATTTATTTAAAGGGGAAGTAGTAAAAGTTCATTAAAATTGTGAAAGGTTACAGACTCGAGCGAACAAACGTGGCCTCATTAAAACCTTACCCAGGAAAACCCAATTGGGACAAAACCTGGGATGAAAGAAAAAGTGTGTCACACGCTCCATAATGGCTACAAACAAAATATCATGACAACTCTCGATTATTAGCGTCAGCTTGAAGAAACACATTGAGCCATGGCGGACCCTCTTCAAGTCAAACGTCTATGGACACACCTAAAGTAAACTTAGCAAGTCTATCAGCCACAGTATTATGCAATCTGGGAGCAAATACAAAAGAAAAAGATTCAAAGTTTCTAGATAACATATGGATGTCGTTGATAATCCCCCCTACAGCCTCAAAAGCCTCAGTGCTAGAGATGATGTCGTTAATGTCATTCTTCGCATCTGTCTCAACTACTAATGAATCGTAACTGGCCTCCCATGCAAACTGAAGGCCTTCCCAAATTGCTAAGAGTTCAGTAATCTTGGCAGAGAAACATCCAGTGATAGGGACTAAAATAGCACTCAAAAGATCTCCATGCACATTTCTTACAACTGTCCCCAATCCACACTTCCAAACGGAAGTACTACAAGCACCATCTACATTCAGTTTCAACTTACCAGGAGGGGGAGGACACCAATGAGTAGAAGAGGGAGAGTGAGTATGCACAGGTGCAGTGTTGGTGGAGATAAATTCAACTGAAAGACGATGAGCAGTAGCATACAAGTCATCAGGGTGACGTCCCTTTTAGCCATGCATTTGTGCATTTCGATCAAGCCAAATAAGCCAAGAAAGGTAAGCAAAAACCTCCAGGTCAAAGTTAAGCCCACTGAAAATTACATGGCACCAAAGATCTGCTTGCCAAATGTTAATCACTTCACTAAGAAGGAAAGTTTCCAAATCCTTTTCACCTCACGACAGCCCCATAAAGCATGAATAGTGGTTTCCTGAGAGCCATGGCATTGAGGGCAGCAACTATCATCTCCAATATGTCTATAGGTAAGGGCCCAACGACAAGGTAAAGCATTTTGTAAGGCCCTCCATAGAAAAAGCTTAACTTTATTAGGAACTCTTAGCCTCCAAACTTGTTTCCACATTGAACTCGAACTTCATGCTCCATTACCTTGACCCAGAGCCGGTCCTCGATTTTCTTAGGCCCTGGGCAAATTTCTAGAGAGTGCCCTTTTAGACAAATTAAAAACTAAAATTACAAAAAAAATTTGTCAACAAATTAATTTTATTAGGTAACAATTTTTAATTTTTATAAAAACATGAACAAAGAATAATAAAATTTGGATTTTGAGCATTTTTTTTCTTCAACTCGAAACTTCAAATTTCCAATTGTGAAGAACAAGAATCTTTGTTGAGTTTTTTGCTAAATCAAATAAAAAGAAAAATAAGTTAACAAAGATGTCACTTACAAAATTTCTATTATACATCTATTTATAAAAACGAATTACACAAATAAAAGACCTTCAAATTGCTAAAGTTTTCCAATGTGTGTTGCTGCCACTTTTTTTTTTTTTTTTTTTTTTTTTTGTTTTTTTTTGTATAAGAACGTTTGTTTGGTTTTTTGAGAACTCTTTGTTTCCATATGTTTAGTTTCATTAATTTTTGTTCTTTGAAATATTATCTATATATATATAAAGCAAAAGACAGAAGTATTATATAATTTATATTTAGTTTCCTAGAAAATCTCAAAGAGGTTTGGTGCTACCATGATTAATGATTACATCTACCTCCTTCTAGGACACTAACAGTTTTGTTTTTTGTTTTTTTTAAAATGTAAATATAAGGCTAAAAAAACCATATTTTTGTGCCCCCACAGTTTTGGGCCCTGGTAGCCTTGTGCCAGGGCTGGCTCTGCCTTGACCAATAGTAAAGCCACTAAGAGCAACTCCAGCAAAGAGCCTAGTCTCTGTTTGGGGGGAGAAAAAAAAAACCAGTTCCAGTGAGGAGCCCAAGCCCGGGTTGGGAGTGGGACCCACAAAGACGGGCTGGCCCGAAGGCAGCTCTAGCCCGAGTTCGAGCCCCAAGGGAGGGGGATGACGTCAGCCCTGCGCTCCACCAACAGATAGAAGACATGTGTTGTCGTTTGGGCGCTCCGATCGCCTGCTCTCCTCCAATCCAACGACTAGGCTTTTTTTTGCTATAAAATTATGGAAAAATGAATAACATACCTTCTCAATCGTTCTCCACAATCGCAAATTACAAATATCTATAATGAGAACAAAATTAATAGCGTTAATACGAATTTACATTAATACTTTTAAACAAACGACAAATCATATTTACCCAATGAGTGTATTGAATTTCCAGCAGAGGCAGTAGCGCAGCACAGACAGAGAGAGGTTTTAAAATTTTTTGATTTCTGCCTTTGCAATGGTAGATTCCAAATATGTAGAAGAAAGAGTTTGCGCGACGAAACACCACTTTTGTCGCCCAAAATATCGTCGTGCAAAACATATTTTTCGTCTCATAAAATAACTTTTTTTTGTCGCGCAAAAACTTGTCAACATCAGACTTTTGCGAGACAAAATGATCTCTGTCGTCACGCAAACATTCATCGGGCAAACTCTAAACAGCGTAGCGCATTCGCAAATTTCCGTTGCCCGAGAACGTGCCGACATCATACTTTGCACGACAAAACATATCCCCGTCGCGCAATAATTTGCCGACAAAAAATCCGTATCACAGTTTTTTTACGCAACAATATAGTTTGTTGCGCAAATGTTTAGCCCCAAAAAAAATTTACCTAGGTTTTTCTTCCCTACTTTGCTCGACGATCCAATTGTTTGTCGTGTTAAGCATCTTTGCACGACCAAATGTTTCGTCGCGCAAGATTTCGTCCGTTTGCGCGACGAATTTTTTTCCTATCGTTGGAGTGTGTTTTGCGCGACGAATTTCCCTTCGTCGCACTAATAGTAAAATGTAGTAGTGGGAAGGCATGAATTGCCCAACCATCCAGCCCTTGTAGGGATCAATCTTTCCTCATGTGGCGGATTCAAGGGTTGCAGGGGGCAATTGACCACCCTTGCTCCTCTGTGGATCCGCCCCTGCTGGCAGACCTCATGATGCACAGAAGATGACTAGTCATAATCTAATGCATTCTAATGAATGTAATGTAAAATATACCTTTGGCATCCCTTAATTATGTTGAGCCGTTGATGATCAAAGCCAAAGGAGAAAAAGTAGATAACAATTTAACCTAGTCTAATAACCTTGAGCTTGGGAAATACATTACATGCCTTATTACAAAGTTGTCAATGAAAGCTAAAAGAAAACTACCTAGAATACAACTCAACACCTTGTCTAAACTTGACTAAGAAATTGGCTCGAAATAAAGGATATTTGTACAAAATTCCAAAGGAATTTTATATAACAATGAAAGCTCAAATAAATTATTATTTTTTAAATATTATAGTTTAGGGTTTTTAACTCAAATGGTCTCCAAACTTACACATGATTTGCATTTTGGCTTCTCAACTAAATTATTCATTCAAATGGTTCGCAACCTCTTTATTATTCGACGAATTTGTCCCACCATTACACTTTATGTAAATTTTAGTCGGGTGAACGGCATGTGAGGGATACAAGAAGGGTATATGGTTTTTTCATAGCTCAAAAGGCTTTGACCCATCCCTTAGCCACATCCACGCCCATCTCATCCTTCCCCACTCAGATCCTAGCCCCCCCGACTCAATAGACCTCAGACTTGAGCCCAACACCCCCTTCACTTCGATTTAGTTTTTTTACTTAGATTTCCTCAAGTACATATCAGATACCAAACTACTCAATATTCATTTATTTTCCATCCTTCTCTTCAATCTCCTTATCAACAAGACATAAACATTTTGTAATCTGTATTTTTGGATTAAATAAACCTAGAGAACATCCCTCATTCTATATGTAATAATCGTGATTTTAATAAACATGATAATACTCATTTAAAAAGATTTGCATTTTATCTCTTACATACACATGTAAGAGATAAAGATTATGTAAGAGATAAATGCTAATCTTTATTTTTATTTTTAATTTTTTTTGCCACAGATAAAGATTATCTCTTACATAGCATTTGATCCCCGCTTAATAAGTTGTATAAATCCTACTTCGTCTCCCATAAGAAAAGCAAACCCTACTTGTTCACCCTTCACTCACTCTCCAAGTTATTAGTTTCTAAAACCTGAAACTTATACTTTCACGTCCAGGCCCTTTCTTATATACTTTTTCCATCAACAAGATATCAAACCGACCCTAAGAAATAAGCAACTTCTTGATTCCAATATGGCTGAGGATGGTTATGCTTATGATCGTGTGCCTCCAGGCTACCACTTTTGCCCCTCGGAAGAAGAACTCCTTCTCTACTACCTTCGCCCTAAGGTAAACGGTGAGGAGGTACCCGGGGAAAACCACGTTGTTTTTGACTTCAATCTATACAGTGACCAACCTCGGAAGATATGGGATCACTTCCAAACAACAAGACAAAACGATTTGAAGATAAGCAACGACCTCTACTTCTTCACTGAGCTTCAGACAAAGACCACAAATGGCTCGCGTGTATCCCGAACTGTTGGGGACGGCACCTGGAAAGGTGAAGATGGGGGCAAAAAAATATGTGCTCCGGGTACTGACCATGTTATAGGAATCAAAAAAAGATTTCGCTATGAGAATAAGGGGTCTGCAGAGCATGGCAGGTGGCTCATGCATGAATTCGAACTTGGTCAATCCCTGATACACAACAGACAAGTAAGTATATGTTGTTTCTTTTATTCTATCTTTGTGTTCATGCCAAGAATTATGTTATATTTTCTTTGGATTTATTTCACTGCTTCGTTTTTCTTATGTTGTTCTTTGGAGAAATATTTCATGTATTTACAATCATGAAGATTTGAACATTCAGGGATTTAAATCTCATCGTTTATGGAATATAAAAGAAGTCATTATATTCATCTGGTTTGATATGTTTGCAGAACATCCAACATGTATCTATATTTGTTCTTTTTTTTTTTCAGTATTGATTAATTTCTGGATTTGATATATTCTTGAACCAAAATCTTTATCCAATTCGCAGGCAAAGAAATATGTTCTATGTCTACTCAGGAAAAAGGAGGAACCCGAAAAGAAAAGAAAAGAACCAGAGGAGGAGGACAGAAGACAAGTATTGTGCCTCCAGACACAAGAGAAAAGGCAACGCATGCTACCATGTATTGATAATGTGCCACCACCACCTCCACAACCACAACCACTAGAAAATTATGCATTCGTTGCTGAACTGCCAGTGACACAAAACCTCCAGCCATGGATCGATAACAGTCCACCATTAGCAGCTCAAGTGCAAGACGAAATTTTGGGACAAGAATTGCTCACACCTTGTGTTGATTTTGTACCATCATTTGCAAGCGAAGAACTGAGTATCTTAGAATGGGACGAAAGTTTGTGGGAGCCATTCGTCCTAAAAAGCGTTGATGATGTACCAGAACCAGTAGCTGTGGGTACCATGATGCAAGGGGCTGAAAATGAGGTCATATATACTGCTTCTACGTCAGCCTTACCGATTGACTGCACCGGGCATACTGCGACCCAAGCTGATAATCCACAAAGCAATGTGTTTGGAGGATTGGGTGGACTTGATGATAGTTTCAACTGTACTCCCTGGATCAATTCTGTTGAGGGAGAGCCAGCATCTGGGATCAACACGACTGAAGAAGACAATTTGAGGCGATCCTGGCTGATGAATAATCTCATTGCACCAACTCCAAATAGAGACTCTACGTTTTGATTCTGTTTTAAAGTTGTAACAAAATCTTTTGCAAGGGGCTTGGTCCCCCGTGCTGTTTCTTGTATTTATTTATGTTTCTTATTAATAAAATTATGATCAAGGGGACGGGCGGGGGGCTCCCAGAATGTGTTGGTCCCCTCTTTGAGGGTGGTGGATGTTTGTGCATCCGATGACCGATACTGAGGAGCTAATCTCGCCTAATCCCTTGTTCTATTAAAAAAAATATATATATTGCAGGGGTTGTGTACAAATTACGGTCCTTTACTTTGCTGGTTGTCTCGCCAATTACATGCAATTTGAAATTCTTTGTTGATGTGTTACATATACAATTGTTTCTAGACATAGTAATGAGAGCATTAAACGACCCAGATTGGTTTTGTTTTTGTTTCTTCTTTTCTTTCACCAAGAAAAAAGGAAACTTATTCATCAATAAAAAATGATAACATGCCAATAAGGGTGTAAACCATCCCAACCACAAGAAACTTACAGGATTTATAAGCAAAATCAGCTACCACATATCCGCAGCTTAATTATACTTAAGGCACCATCTGGGCCAAATGATGAATATATAACATGCCCTCTTCTTTCTTCTGCCCCCATTAGGCCAAAAATCCCTTTACCCCGACTGTCAGAAGTGGCAGAGGACGATTTTGCACCATCAATATCAGATTACTATTCTTGGCTCCAGAACAAAGACTGGGGAACTTGCTGTCGTGTTTGCTTCCAAAAGTCTTGCTATGGTTTCATGGCCTTCAGGATTTGGATAATTTACAGTTGCTACTCGTCGCCTAGAAATTTAAGTGTGATCAATGTGTTGAAAAAATAAACACACTATAGACACCTGCTAGGCATTACATGGGATACCAGATTGGGAAAAGGAAAAGAGGCATTTAAAAAGGGGAAAATGGGACACAGGGGTGGCCATTCCGAGACTTCGCAATGCATTGCGCCCTAGAAAGTGAGGCTATTGGAGCCTTGTCCTGCCATGGCATGTCGTGGCTTGCCTTGCCTTGCCATATTCAAGGCAAGCAAGGCTATTCGAGGCTTGTTGAGTAAGGCTATGTGAGGCTTGGTGTACCATGGCATGGCATGCTTTTCCATATTCAAGGGAAGCGATGCTATGAGGCTTGACAAATAAGGCTATGTGAGGCATGCCTTGCCATATTCACGGAAACCGAGGCTATTTCAACCTTATCCTGCCATGGTATATCCTACCTTGGCTTGCCATGGCTAGGCATGCCTTGTCATATTCAAGGCAAGCGAGGCTATTTGAGGTTTGCCAAGCAAGGCTATTTGAGGCTTGCTAAGCGAAGCTATGTGCGACATGTCATATTCAAGGCAATCAAGTGAGGCCATTTGAGCTTTGTCGAGTGGGGCTATGTGCCCATGACTTGCCAAAGACATAGTTTAAATAATCAAGATGATTTGCACATTGTTTGTGAGAAACCCCCTCCCCTTGTAATTTAGATATCGCTTGTAATTTTTATTTTATTTTTGGGAAAAAAAAATCACTTTTGGTCCTTGTGGTTTCAATTTGGTCATTTGTGGGAACAAATATTTCGGCAACTAATCATGAGGCACCATGTGGACAGTAAAAATATTCCTTAGGTTAATAATTATGCTCCATTTATTTGGCCAATTATTTAGACCAAAAATAAGGATATCTCCACAAATTAGATATTTGATTCTCATAAAAATCCCTAATTGATACAATCTCTCCATTTAAGGGAAAAAATTATTCCCTTCCATATAGGAATTATTCTTTGACAAACCCTACAAAGCAAGAGCACTACAAATACATGGCTACACCACATACATGAGGTAATTCTAAACTCACACTTTAAACCCTAGTCGAAATCCCTCTCTCTCTCTCTCTCTCTCTCTCTCTCTCCCCCTCACGGCTCCAGTCACCATACACGGCTACAGCCACCTAGTTCTCTCGTACCCTAGAGAAAACTCCGACCTTTCTGTTATCTCCACATCTTTTTCAATACCATTTAACTAACTTAGGCATGGGAGGGCCTTTGGCCAACACCTTTCAGGTGTGGTCTATTAACTCCAATCTGTTTCAAAAGGATCGAGGAAGAAGAGAGAGAAGGAAACTCGAAGGGTGAGGAATCTCTTGCTAATATTCTTTCATGAGAAATTTTCTCAAACATTTTGGTACCTTCATTGAGAGTAATGAAATATACTCAAAGCATTGCTCTCGAATCAAAGGAATTTGTTTCCACCTATTCATCACTCAACCGAAGCCTTCCAAACAACTATAGTTGAAAGCAAGCTCACACGAAGCAAGATTGCTGCAACAACTTAATCTGTGATAGATTCTAGCTTCCACGACGTCGTGGCTTTGAGGGAGCCACCACTTTTTGCTGCCGAGGCCACGACCCAAAATCCCAGCACCGTGCCTATTGTCAAGGCCCTGGCCGCTACTGCTACTCCTCATCTAGGCCCCATGGCCGAGAGCACTCTTTAGGCACACGTCGCCGTGCCTCTTCACGGTTTCGAGGCTAGCATCACCGTGCAACCGCAAGGACTAACTGCCAGGTCTAGCAGCCACTACCTTTTCAGCTTCACGGCTGGATCCGAGGTATACCATCATGGCTCTGCCACAACACATGGTGGAACCTCCCATCATGGCATCGCAACCGACTACGGCCCAATCTTGGAACAAGTACATCTATTCCCTCCTTTTCTGTTGTGCTTAACATTCTCTCATGCGTACACCTCCAACGAAACTAGCCCGCATGCAATTGGGCTCCACACAATTTTCTCATCTAGATCAAAGCAGTTAAGCAGACCTCAACCTTAAAGTCGACTAGCTGGCTCAAAGAGTAGACGACCAAAACAATTTGGTTGGATTGTTCCTTAGGCAGATCAATTTGGTTAAAGACCTTGGCCCTGGATCCTATGGTGAAGAGAGAATGATGGACAGACGCACTAGCAGGCAGGTTGAGAGGTCCCAAGCAAGTCGAGTAGGAACCAGCATGCAAGAAGAAGGACATGAGCATGTTGCTGAGCACGCCGGCGTGTCATAAGCATCCGTAAGCTCCAGTCAAAGTAGTCGAGCTTCCGTACAATATTAGGTCCTAGGACCAACGTACACGAAAGGTTGGGTCCATGGACCGATGTTCATGCTCGCCTGGGCCCGCAAGGTAGCATTCATGAGAGGTTAGGCCTTCAGGGAGGTCAACTTAAGATCCTTCTCCAGAAGTACACGAAGAAAGACACTCTTTGGCCTGCTCCGTCTGAGCTAGTACACGATCATAAGCCATGAGGATTCCTTCGCAAGCTCAGTCCACTAGTACGCCACACAGGTAGAACAATTGAGGAGATTAACTCCCGAGAGTCAACGAGGAGGTCAATCAGCAATGCCCATGTCAGAGGAGACATCAATGTGAACCACAATCATTGTGAGTAGAGGACGTCGAGTAGCTTGTGAATGATCGACTCCGAGATCTCAAGGTCGGAGAATACATGGAGGATACTCTGAATAATGAGGTAGATCAAGTAAACTCCTCTCCATTCACTAATGAGATCGAGCACGCAGCTCCCCCAAAACGATTCTTAACACTGTCTTTCACACCATTCAAACAGGATTTCGATCCCGAGAGCCATCTGAAGCATTTCAAAAGTGTCATGATTCTCTACAAGTCCGAGGATGCGTTGATGTGCAAGGTGTTTGCAATGACCTCGTTTGGAGTAGCCCAAGATTGGTTCCATACTATACCTTCCGGGTTGATCAGGAGCTTCCGAGAGCTAGTGCTAGTCTTCACTAAAGAGTACACCTCCTATAGGACAATCAAGAAAAACCCTAACCATCTGTTCAACCTGCACAATAAGCACGATGAGTCTCTCTGAGACTAAAATGAGCCCGAGCTCGTGGTTGGGGGTTGCTGACGTTAGCAACGAAATATTTTAAAAAAAAATTGAAAAAAATACCAAAAATTTCATAATTTTTTTATAATAAATACCTAGCCATATTCTTCACTTCCCACATCAAAACTCTATAGAAATTTCTCTCCTCATATCTCATGTGAATAATGATTATTCTCGAGTTGCCATGACAATAGGTGGAAACACAACAAGCCTTTTGCAAAGGCTGTTATTATTCATGTGAACAGTGACCGCCCTACCCTTTTTTATTTTACTTTTCCGTCCATTGCGATGGCAAGTAAAGACAAACACTATTCACATGAGATATAAGTAGAGGAATTTGTATGGAGTTTTGGTGTGAAAAGTGAAGAACATGACTAAGTATTTATAAATAAAAGAATTCTGATTTTATTTATTTTTTTATTTTTTAGGGTATTTAAATTGGTCGCTCAGTAAACTCAGGCAGTAGCCCAGCCAGATGGAGCCCACACCTTGCCAGGGTTGGCCTTCACCGTTGGAGTTGGTTTTTGAGGGCCGGGGGCCTTCTGCCCATGCTAGCCTGCACAAGTGGAAGTGCTTTTAGGGGTTTGCGTGTAATAAATGAAAATGGCAGGGTATTGTTGAAATTACATCGAACCAAAAGACTCCCAGTGAAATTGACACCTCCCCTTCAACCCCAAGCCCCTTTCATCCTCATATAAAAACCGAGCTTTTAAGTCGAGCCTCCCTCCTTGCCTCCTTGCGAACCGAAATACTCAGTCTTTCTGTCGCATAGTCTCTCAGTCTCTCGTCTGCTTGACGCCATGGTAAGCATATCGATTCTAATCCCACCCTTCTCTTTTTTCTTGTAAATTTTAACCGATTTTTCCCTGTATAAAAGCTTCAGACTTTAGTTTATGTGATGCTCGGTTTGATGCCGAGAAACGAAACCAGTATTTGTTGCAATTTCCTCATGTGTCTATGGAAGATTACGGTTTTGTTTTCCTTGAAATGTCCATACCTATATGTATGTTCTATATTTAATTCATCAAAAAAGAAAAATGCAAAAAAAAAAAAAGCTGCCTGTTCTGTTTCACACCTTATTTGCTGTGGAAATCGTAATATTGGGATCAATCTGGAAATAAAGCACCGAATTTTTTTGGGATGAAAAATTTCCTTTTGCCTGGTTTTGTGTTATATGATAGTGGGACTTAGATTCCATTGTTCATTTTGCATATATGTGTCTTTAATAGAGTGGCCATTGACCAGTTGTTTGAGACGAACATGTTTCTTTTTATTTAGTTCTATCCTATAGAAGAAAATAAATTGGTTCTCATGTCAGCCGTATAGCTAAACATTCTTTGATTTATATTTTTGTGTTGACAGAAAATCTTAGTTAAATAGATCTAAGAATCCTAACCTTTCCTGTTTTATACTTTGGGTGCGGGTTCTCGCAGTCGTCCAGGAGGAAGCAAAGGGAACCAAAGGAAGAAAATGTGACCCTTGGACCTGCTTTACGGGACGGAGAACATGCATTTGGTGTGGCTCACATTTTTGCATCATTTAATGATACTTTCATTGTAAGTATCAGTATTCTTATCTGTGTTTAAAACTACAGATCCATCCTCTATTCTCTTTGAGTTGGACTGAATAATTTCTCTCTTTAATGGCTGCAGCATGTGACTGATTTGTCTGGAAGAGAAACCCTCGTTCGCATTACTGGTATGTTTGATATCATTTCTGATTGCTGTAGTTAAATAAGATTCCATAGTTTCTAATCGTAATATTCTTTCTTGAGTATATCTGCGTGGCCTGTTCATAATACATTTTAGTTCTTTTGTATTTGTTGTCTTCTTTAAGTCTAGATACTCATCTGAGTATCAAACATGGTGTGTTTGTAGAACCAGTAACATCCAATTCAAAACGCATATGGTTGTGACTGGACCTTGTCCAATAAACTGTTTCTTGGATACTTAAATGTCAATGTCACTCTGAAGACACTTTGGTTTCCATAGTCTTGTCTGCTGAAATTAGTCATGAGAAATTCTGAAGCATAAGATTGGCTTGCTGTGTACTCTGTCTAAAGGTGGTTCTAGTTGGTATTTTATCCTAGTCCAAATGGTCTTGGACCATAGAGTATACTAGGAATGCAATTCACTCTGCTGGTTCCAGTTTGATGTGTATATTTGACATGGCTGTTTTTGTCATTTTCTTTTAAGTTTTAATTTATATAAATCTTCTCACTCTGTCTGGGGATCTACATTTTTCCTTTGATTAATTGGCGTTGGATGTGGACCTCAGTAGCTGTATCTGAAGTCCAGATTCTAACAAAAAAGCTAAAATGTAGGTGGTATGAAGGTAAAGGCTGATAGAGACGAGTCTTCACCGTATGCGGCCATGCTTGCAGCACAGGATGTGTCTCAGAGATGCAAGGTCTTCCTCATATCCCAGTAAATACGTTCATGATTAAAAACTGAAAACTATTGCCTGGCTAATTAGGTTGTGGTTGATTTGCAACCAAATGATGTATATCTCAATGTTTGTTCTGTATGATGAATTTTACTTTCAATGATGAACAGGAACTAGGAATTACTGCTCTTCATATTAAGCTCCGTGCCACTGGCGGCAACAAAACCAAGACACCTGGTCCTGGTGCTCAGTCTGCACTACGGGCTCTTGCTCGTTCAGGAATGAGAATTGGCCGCATTGGTAAGCCATTTTCTTTTTGAAAAAAAAAAAAGTTTCAGATCACTATGCATGAAACAATATCGAAGGAATGCAATTTCTGAAATTGTCATCATTCCTATCCTCGTCACACTTCTACACTGGGTGACTTGGTGGAAATTTTGTGTAATACAGTAATTTATCAGTAATTTGGAATCTACATGGAATCTTTATCATTTTTTTTTTAAATAAAATTTTTATTTTTTTTTTTTTTTTTTTTTTTTTTTTTTTTTTTGTGTGGTGGTCTTGAATCGTACACTCTTTCTGTTTCCCAGAGGATGTGACTCCAATCCCAACTGACAGCACCAGAAGGAAGGGTGGTAGAAGAGGTAGAAGATTGTAAGCTGGCTTGGAGATATTTCACTTCCGATCTTTCCGTCTTCAATTTTGGAAGGTTGATGTAGTTCTTATAGGTGTGTTGATGTAGTTCGTTGATGTAGTTCTTATAGGTGTGTTGATGTAGTTCTTAGAGGTGTGTTGATGTAGTGCTTTGAAGAACTGGAACATTTTGTAGTATTTGGAATTGGCCTTGCTGACTTATGTTTTTTTTTTTTTTTTTTTTTTTTTTTTTTTTTATGATTTTACATTTTAATTTATGAAGGGTATTCTTTCTAATTTGTTTTATATTGTTTAGTTAGTGGTTGATGTCCAGTTTGATGTATTTATCCTAACAATTTTAAATAAATTGAGGATTTAAGTAGAAAAGAATGTAATAATGAAGTTGACAATAAATAAAGACACATTGTAATACAGGTTGATGAAAACCCCTTCCAACATTACAAGATCAACTATTCAAAGCAAATTAGTAAGAAAAACAAAAATGCGAGAACGAAATAAAATGCTAGAACAAATGCATTCACCATTCTCATGACTTGGCAGCGAGACCAGCCTTGAGCTTTTGAATGGTGGCTACATCAGTCTTAAAAGAAATAGCCAAGACATTGTCGTCAATCCCGGTGGTAAACAGAGTGTTGGGGAGTGATACAGTTCCTGCATTTGCACTTCCAAAAGCAGAAATTGCTAGTGCTGGGTTTTGTGCATCAGCATTGTACTGGAAGTGCACAAGTCCCTTGGGGAACACAAACAGATCACCTGATTGAAGAGTCTGTGTAAAGAGGTTGTTTTTTGTGTCAATGAAACCCACTTCAAGGGTACCATCAACAAGGAAAAGGAGCTCAGCGGAACGAGGATGAGTGTGTGGTGGGTTAGTAGTGCCAGATGGGAATTCGAGAACGGCATAGGAAACACTCTGTCCATCAAGAGCAGGGAACTCAGCCAAGGTTGCCTTCAATACCTTGAAGGCTGTGGGAGGGCCGCCTCCAACAAGAACACGAAAGCCAGTGTATGTGAAGAAGTTTGCATCTACTGTTCCATTTGCAGGCAGTAGGAAATCAGAAATAATGTCCGGGTCTCCGGCCATTGCCATTTGAACAATGGCAAATGAAGGAAACAGTAGTGAGAAGAATTTGAGGCTGGAAGTTCTTGAGGCCATGGTTGGAAAAACTTGATTATCTGTGAAGTATGCTATGATATTGCACTATGGCTATAATGCTTTAGATGTTTGGGGGTCTTTAAGGGCACTATTTATGGACAAGGTAAATGGATTTTTTGTATTCTTGCTGCAGGCCTATCTGACGTAAATGCAGATGAAGATTACAATGTTTCTTCTTGTAGTTGTTCTACAGTTGTTTGTTTGTCATTTCCTGGAAAACATCATACCAAAAAAACATAAGAACATTTGCTCATATACATCGCCACAAAATACCAAAACCAAATTATAAGCTGGAATTTGATAACCACGGCTCGATCAAGTCATTTCTAAGAGATTTTACCTTAACATTAAAAACTAAAGAGCCATACAAACGTCTTGAAAGACAAACAAGTTAAGACCTTCGCCAAACTTCTGAACTAAATAAACCCAATTCTAGACATGTATTTATAAAAAAACCCAAGCACTATTTAAACATAGAAACACACCCAAAATTAACTCCAAAGTCAACTTTTTGGGTGTGTTATAAATGAGTTTTGAGTGTGTGTAATGATGGGTTTTGGGTGTGTTTATATGTTTAAATAGTGCTTGGGTTTTTTTATAATTTCAACTCCCATTTTGGGTGTTTGAGTGAAATCCCCTATTATTAATTGCTGATTGGCAAGATTTTGTTAAGCTCCCTTGTGTCTCCCAACATGTTTCAAGTTCAGATCATCTCATCCTCCAGTCACGGCCTTTTGGACTGCTCTGTAGTTTTCTGAGTAAATTTAGGTTTTAGCCAAAAAAAAATTTTCACTTTTGGAAAAAGCCAAAGCTTTTTCAAAAAAGACAGAAAAACCTCTCAACTTTCAAATCAAAGACATGCAAATGTAAAGGATTCCTTAGGAAATCCAAAAATAAATAAGGGCAATTTTGTCCATTTTGGCTTCTTTTACAAAATTTATCTCTCCTTTGTGTTTTTCCAAAGTCTTCTGATGGTGTTTAAGTTAAGTACGACTGGAAAAGTATAAGTTCTAGAGATGTCCAGGCTAGATTTAGAGTTTGTACTTACAGAAGGATGTTAGCATCCAACTCAAAATCAATTGACGCCCAAGATTTCGTGTCACGTGTGTCGCCTAACACGTGGACACTTCTTATTGGGTGATATGATATGAGAACATGTGGGGCCATTGCACCCGCCTCATGGATAGCTTGCTTTGCTACCAAAGTAGAATATGAGCATCAAACCCAAATCCAGTTGGCAAGATCATTTAAACCATTAATGCGCAAGACTTCCATCTCTGGTGTGGGATACTCTCAACAATAGAGACGTATGCAGCCTTCGGCTTGTTCATCCTGGGACCTTCATCAATTTGATTTTTCATGAGACTGAGGAGCTGTAGGCATCATTGCATTACCATGCACAGGTGTAGACCATAAAAAAAAGTAGCACCATAATCACAAGTTGATCACCATATGAAAGGTTATGAGAATGCAGCTTCCTAATGATGTCAAGCCAATTTTGAGTTTCGTCCAACGAAAAAAAGCCAATTTTGAGTCAACCAGAGCTGGGATTTGATGCATTGTCAATGTATAAACTATTAGAAAAGTCAAAGTAAAATCAACTCAAGCCTTGCTAATTAACTTCACCATAGTGTCCTAGAAAGTTTCTTAGATTGCATTATCCAAGTTTTATGTGTCAAAATCCAAATGACTATTTATAATCCAGAGTTGACATTCCAAAAGAAATTGAGGTTTTTCTTCTCAAAATAAACCACCATTAGTGGAAGTGTGATTACATGGTTGACAATAAATGAATTGTGACAAAACAATATAAATATAATACACCTTCATGACATACCCTTTCAACACAGTAAGGGTAATTATTAAAACGGAGTTGAAAAACAAAATGAATGATAATAGAACAAAAGAATGAAGAACGAAGCATTAAGCTGATGGACTGGCTATCAACTCTATCCTCATGGCTTGGGAGCAAGACCAGCCTTGAGCTTTTGGATGGTGGCTACATCAGTCTTGAAGGATATGGCCAAGACATTGTCGTCAATACCGGTGGTGAACAAGGTGCTGGGAATGGATACAAGTCCAGCATTTGCACTTCCGAAGGCAGAAATTGCTAGAGCTGGCTTTTGGGAATCAGCATTGTACTGAAAGTGCACAAGTCCCTTGGGAAACACAAACAGATCACCCACCTGAAGCGTCTGCGTAAAGAGGTTGTTTTTGGTGTCAACAAAGCCCACTTGAAGGGAACCCTGAATAAGGAAAAGCAGCTCAGCGGAGCGCGGATGAGTGTGTGGGGGTTGGTAGTGCCAGAAGGGAATTGAAGGACAGCGTAGGAAACACTCTGCCCATCAAGAGCAGGGAACTCTGCCAAGCTTGCCTTCAATACCTTGAAGGCTGTGGGAGGAGCACCTCCAACAAGAACACGAAAGCCGGTGTATGTGAAGAAGTTTCCATCTACTGTTCCATTTGGAGGAACTACGAAGTCAGTAAGAATGTCCGGGTCTCCTGCCATTGCCATTTGAACAATGGCAAATGAAGAAATTAGTAGTGAGAAGAACTTTAGGGTGGAAGTTCTTGAGGCCATGGTTTGAGAACAAGAATGTAGGAATGTGAAATTGGTATTTGCTAGGATGCTTGGTAGTTGGATGAGATGTTTGGTTTCTACAAGGGCGCTGTTTATAGGGTGGGGATTGTCAAATCTAAAGGAAAGACATTGATGTTGGAATATATTATTGGTGCAGGCCTCAATCTGATGTTTAACTGGAAATGAAAACTACAATTACTTTCTTGTTTTTTGTTTTTTGGTCAATAAGAAGCTTTCATTAGCAGGAGAGCAAACCAAACAGATTACAACTCAAAGAACAAGGAAAAAACCAAACCATGCAACAGAATAGAAGTGCTTGTAAAGCCATAAACTCAAATAAAACTCTAAGCTGCTACAAGAAAGAGCCCCACGAAATGGGAATAGTACGACAATCCAGAATCAGAGAGTCATGGCCATCTTGAAACAGCGCAAGCTATGTGGAGGCTCGAGGAGGGCAGGGAAGACCGTCACGACTTAAGATATGTGTGGGAACCAATTAAATCAAAATCCTAGGTCAAATAATTCCTTCCATTTGGGGATTATTTGACCTAATTGGGAATTACTCAACCTAATTGGGAGTTACTCAATTTAATTGGGGGTTACCCAATTAAATTGATAATTACCTAATTAAATTGAGATTTGATTTGATTCTTACCTCAATTAGGGATTTGACTTACCCTAATAAATCAAATCCCTAATTAATCAAATCAATGCCAAATCGGGGAGGAATAATTCCTTACCAACTATGGAATTATTCCTCTGAAACCGAGACCACTATAAAAGGATGGCCACACACAAAGGTTAAGATACGTCTAAATTCCTACTGAAACTCTGCAGAAATTATTTCTCACAAACCCTAGCCACCACTTTCTTTCTCTCTCTGACACCAGGCTTCGGCCACCACACACAGCTCGGCCACCCGGTTTTCCTTGAAATACCCTACCTAACTTAGGCATCGGAGGGCCTTTGGCCAACACCCCCCGGGTGTGGTCCTTTTACCCCGATCTGTTTTGCAGGGAGAAAGAGAAGTGGAGAAGACGAAGGAATCTTTAGACGAATATTCTAGTGGGACGAAATTTGCTCCCACAAATTGGTGCTTTCATTGAGAGCACGAGATATATTCAAAGCGTGCTCCAAATCCATCTTTCACACATTTTTTTCAAACAACCATGGTTGATACAAGATGTACGAAGAGTAACGCCACCACGACGAGCCCATCTCATGGTTTCGTGGTGGAAACCTCAATGCAACCGCACGGAATCATGGCTGCCAACGCCTTACAGCCGCCTTCAGCTGCTGGAATTGCAGAACAGCCGCCATATGACCCTGGGACCTCCACAGCCTTGCAGTCGCTAGCGCCGATTACCGAAGCTGCTCTGCCTCGCTGTCCTGCCGTCGGAGCACAGCAGCAGCCACACCACTCAGCTGCCAGATTTGCTGCACAGCCCCACGGCTACTCCGACATCGTCCCAGTCTTGGAGCAGATCCATTCTCTCCCTCCTCTGCGATCACACTTGACATATGCACCTGTGTACGCATCTAATGGAGCCCTAGCCCACATGCCGTTGGGCCGATGCACACCACTCTACTTGACCCGCGCAGTCAGGTGGACCTTAACTCACGGGTTGATCAACTCACACAGAAGGTCGATGATCAAAACAACCTGTTTGGCCAGCTACTCAGGCAGATCAACTTGAATCAAGGCCCCAACCTTGGACCCCGTGACGAGGAGAGGAGGGCACACGAGCATGCTAGCGAGCAGTTCGAGAGGTCACAGGCTGGTCAAACAGGGGCAAACCAGTAGGGGAGAGAGCGAGATCGTGCAGACGAGACGCAAACAGCTGCAAGCCGTACTCTGAGTCGTTCGAGGTTAGGTCCCAGGACCAATGAGCTCGAGAGGCTACGCTTACAATCCAATGTCCGTGCTCGCTTGAGTCCACAAGGAGCTCGAGTTCGTGAGCGGTCACGCGACCAGCACAACGATCAACGCCAACCAGCCCGCTCGAGGTCCAACACGGGGCAACAAGCTGTGGAGGGATCCTCCCAAACTCAACTTCTCTCCTGCCCCATGGGCAAGGCAACCAAGGGGATCAACCCTTGGGAGCTGGAGAAGAAGTTAGCCATCACACTCGAGGCACCGAAGACGTCAGCCCGAAACACCAACCCTGCGAGCAGAGGATGTCGAGAAGCTAGTGAATGACCAACTCCGAGGTCTCCGACTTAAAGGAAGCACGGAGGAGGCCCTGTGCAAGGAAATTGATCGAGTTGACTGCTCACCCTTTACCGACGAGGTGGAACGAGCTCCGCCGCCGAAGCGGTTTACAACGCCATCCATCATTCCATTCAAGGGGGACTCTGACCCTGAGAGCCATTCGAGGCACTTCAAGAGCGCCATGATCCTGTACAAGGCAGACGACGCCCTGATGTGCAAAGTGTTCGCGATGACTCTGCGAGGAGCAGCTCAGGATTGGTTCCACACTCTACCGTTCGCGTCAATAGGCAACTTCAAGGAGTTCGCCATCATTTTCACAAAGGAGTACACCTCCTACAAGACGGTCAGAAAGCATGCAGACCACCTGTTCAACCTGCGCAAGAAGCCAGACGAGTCTCTACGAGACTACCTGAGACGGTTTAAGGCTGAGAAGGCTAACATCATAGGATGCAACGACCAAGTTGCATCCTCAGCTTTCAAGAAGGGCTTGCCAACCGAGCACGAGCTATACCGGGAGCTGGCCATAACTCCAAGTCAAACCTTGGCAGAAGTGTTCGCGACGGCAGAGCGCTACGCACTTTGGGACGATGATCGTATCGCCGCAAAGAAAGCTAGCAAGCAAGTTGACCACCCGACGAAGCAGGCAAGCCAAAAGAGCAACAAGTTCGAGCAAAAAGCCCGAGATAAGCGCAGATCGCGGCCCCAAGAGGGAAGCTCAGAAACAGGGACTTTCACTGAGTTCGCTATCCCAATCCACCAGATCCTAGCTCAGGTGAAGGACAAGCCGTGGGTGAGGAGACCACCACCCATGAAGGGAAAAAAAAAAAAAAAAAAAAAAAAAAAAAAAAAAAAAAAAAAAAAAAAAAAAAAAAAAAAAAAAAAAAAAAAAAAAAAAAAAAAAAAAAAAAAAAAAAAAAAAAAAAAAAAAAAAAAAAAAAAAAAAAAAAAAAAAAAAAAAAAAAAAAAAAAAAAAAAAAAAAAAAAAAAAAAAAAAAAAAAAAAAAAAAAAAAAAAAAAAAAAAAAAAAAAAAAAAAAAAAAAAAAAAAAAAAAAAAAAAAAAAAAAAAAAAAAAAAAAAAAAAAAAAAAAAAAAAAAAAAAAAAAAAAAAAAAAAAAAAAAAAAAAAAAAAAAAAAAAAAAAAAAAAAAAAAAAAAAAAAAAAAAAAAAAAAAAAAAAAAAAAAAAAAAAAAAAAAAAAAAAAAAAAAAACTACTACAAAAAAGGAAAACCACGACGGGAATTCACCGTCGTGTATTCTGTTTTCAAATGGTCGTGGAATCCACCGACATCTTTTCCATAACCAAACCACGACGGTGAATAACCGTCGTTGTTAAAATAAAAAACGTCATCAAAAATAAAAACCGACGTCTTTGTGCTGCAAAAGACATAAAAAAACAGTCGAGGATGAGAATAGACGACCAACTCCAACAAAAACAACGTCGTTAAAAAGGAAACAGATGACAAATATAAATACGACGTCTTTACAATCATAATAGACGACGTTATTGACACCTACTACGTCACAACATTTCACACAACCGTCGTAAAATAAATTTTCCACTTCGATTTTTCTATGAATTATGACGTGGAAATAGATGTCAGGGTCATTACTTACGACGCATGTATTTACAGAGACGACGTTGAATGAATAAACAACGTCGGTTCCAAATAAATGAGAGCCGTATTACAGAATTTATACGTCATATTTTGAAAATAAACGACGTGGAAAAAATGATGGGGTCATTAATTACGACACAGTAATTTATAAGGACGACGTTGTCGTCTATATACAACGTCGGTACCATGAAAAAGACCGTCGTGTTTAATAATTTATACGTCTTCATTAAAAAAATTAACGTCGTCTAATTCATAAATCTTAACGTCGACAAATTTAATGGACTTCAAATACCGTCGTGAATTCATCCTTTTCCACTTCGTTTATGAAAGAACATGCGACGTGGTAAATTCATGACGACGTCGTCTTTTGTAACGTTCAGGTTAAAGTTCTCGTCTTTTAGACGTCGGTGTTATGGGATTGGAGTCGTGTTATTTTGAATTACATGGCGGTTCTTTATGCTTGTCCGACGTGTTATCCTGGATAACTGTTTCACAATAGCGTCGTGGTTCTTCATTGTTACTTTGCTTTAAGACGTCGGTAAATATATTGCGGTCGTTGAATGCTCCAAAACGTCGTTATTTATTAGAACAGACGTTTGTTTTTCACATTTTTATCAAAACCGTCGTGTTTGTAATCTGGAACCAGTAATTTTTGTACTGATTGTTTTGTGGCCAAAACCTGTATAATGAAAGTGAAGAAATCACATTACAATATATTACAAAATTAATGTCATACACTGCCAATTACATAAAGCATCATTCAACCCATATATCTTCACACCCATCTCGAATATTTTGACTCCCTAACTCAACCACCACTTCATCAAATGTGTCAACATTTGGCATCCCCCTAGTAAATGGCTCACACTCAATTCTCACATCACCTAAGACATCATCACCAATAACATCATTATATTCTCTATTAGGCATTGATAACACTACCGACCAACCACGATGCATCGGGTCGTCAACAAAAAATACTTGTTTGACTTGAGAAGCCAAAACAAATTGGTCATTCCTATGTCCAATTTTACTCAAATCTACAAGGGTAAATCCAAGTTCGTCCACTACAAGACCAGAAGTATTATCAATCCAATCACACCTAAAGACTGGGATTGTAAACTTTTGGTGTCAAGGTCCCAAATTTCTTGAATGACACCATAGAAACCCATATTTGAGAGAATTGGGTTTTTATCCTTGGCACTAGCAACTTGCATAGTATGTGCAAGTAAATAAACTCCACTATTTTTGAGTTGTCCGCACATCATCTTGTGCCTTGATGTTGAATTTAATACCTTTAAATGAGATAGCTCCTATATAATGGCAAAACTGCCAGTTTGGACCAGCTGCCTAGCCCCCTTAAATTTTCCTGATAGCCATATTGTCCTCATTAATTCACTTTTGAACCTCAAATTAATCATACTTAATTCAATCTAACATAGAAAGAAGAAAATAAAAGTCCAATATGTTATTCAATAACATATACCTTGAAGCGTAGCCATTGAATGAAAGTGCTATTGTGCTTATCCTGCAGCCACTTTGTTCTCTTTCTAAATTTTGGATAAGCGGTCTGGATGTGGATCATATGTTGCCTACATGACACACAAAATTCAAGTATTACGGTCCCAAACATATAAGATAAACATAAGAAATAATTTAAAATGGAAACTTAAAGAATAAAACTCATACGTACTCGATATAAGGTAGGACTTCCTCCGTATTCTCCAAGACATATAGATGTGCTTGGTTCAACAGGTCCCGATCAACTACGCTCACTGTGCAACCTGATAATGGCTTTGAAACTCCCATCTTTTGGCTTGAAGGCACTCCAACTGTACTAACATCAGATAAATGCTCGGTACAAAACTCTACAGCTTCTTCAGCTATATACCGCTCAGCAATGCAACCTTCGGGACGAGTACGATTCTGAACATACCCCTTTAGCACTTTCATATATCTTTCAAACGGATACATCCATCTAAAATATACTGGCCCACACAGACGAACTTCTCTGACAAGATGTACTACTAGATGAACCATGATATCAAAGAATGAAGGGGGAAAGTACTTCTCAAGCAAACACAAAGTAACTACTACATCTTCTTTCCAACTTATCTAGCTTGGAAACCTCAACATCTTTGCCATATAGATTGAGAAGAAGCACAAACGAGTTATTGCTACCTTGCAGGCTTCTCCAAAACAGAACGAATTGCCACAGGGAGCAATTGTTGCATTAAGGTATGACAATCATGTGATTTAAGGCCAAGAAGTCTTGAATCTTGTAAAGATACAAGATTTTTTATATTTGAAGAATAACCTTCAGGGACCTTCATACCATAGAAAGAATTGCAAACCTCTCTCTTCTCTGCTCTTGACAAATTCCAAGGCCCGGGAGGCAAACGGTACGTCTTTCTCCATACTCGGGTTGCAAATCAGTTTTGACCCCCATGTTCAATAAATCTAATCGAGCAGCAATCCCATCTTTATTTTTTCCAGGGATCTCCAGCAATGTACCAATGATACTATCGCAAACATTCTTCTCAATGTGCATAACATCTAGGACATGCCTCACAGGAAGGTATTTCCAATACTCGAGATCAAAGAATATTGATTTCTTCTTCCAACAAACTCTGTCACCATCTTCAACCATATGCAGCACTTCTTCTCCGGTTAATGGCTCAGGAGGCGTGCCATATTCAGGTTTCCCATTAAAAGCTGCACGTTGCCTCCTATATGGATGATTGATCGGTAACCATTTTCTATGCCCAATGTAACAAATTTTGTGGCCATTTTTCAACCTGTGACTAGGTGTATCATCGCCGCATATTGGACAAGCTTTATATCCTTTAACAACACAACCAGATAAGTTTCCATAGGCGGGGAAATCATTAATTGTCCACATTAATGCAGCTCTGAGTGTAAAGTATTCTCCATTATGTGCATCATACACTCCTCCAATCCCATCCCACAAAGATTTTAAATCATCAATCAAAGGCTCCAAGTAGACGTCTATATCATTTCCGGGCTGTTTAGGACCGGAAATCAATAAGGTCAACATCATGAACTTTCGTTTCATGCACAGCCATGGAGGGAGATTATATGTAACTAAGATAACTGGCCAGCAACTATATCTGCTACTTAGAGAACTGTGGGGATTGAATCCATCAGATGAAAGAGCCAATCTCAAGTTTCTCGGCTCATTACCAAACTCGGGCCATTTATCATCAAGAAGTTTCCAAGACGGGGAATCCGCTGGATGAGACATATAACCGTCAATTGATTTTCTAGCAGCATGCCAAGTCAAACTCTTAGCGGTCTCATGTGATCGAAACATCCTTTTAAACCTTGGAATTGGAGGAAAATACCACACCACCTTCGCTGGCACACCCTCTTTCAAGATTGAATCTTTGCCTTCCTTCCACCTTGAGATACCACAATTAGGACAATGAGTTAAATCCTCATACTCCTTCCTATACAAGATGCAATCATTGGGGCATGCGTGCATTTTCTCATAACTCAGCCCCAATGCACACAAAGTCTTTTTTGCCTCATACATAGAGGCCGGTATTGTATTTCCTTCTGGAAGCAAATCGCCTTGAAGTATCAATAATTCTGTAAAACAGACATCACTCATCCCATATTTTGCCTTCAAATTATACAACTTCACTAATGCCGATAACTTCGTGTACTTTCTACAACCAGGGTACAATGGTTGATCTCCATCCCCAATCACATTGGCAAACTCATAAGGATCAGATCCAAAATCACCAAAATCATTATCATCCATCTCTATTTCTTCAGACACAAAACTGTACCTACTATGGTCATCATCTTCTTCAACATTTCTACTAGCATTAGTAGCTGCTTCCCAAGGTTCTCCGTGAAATGTCCAATTCTTATAGCTTTGGTCAACTCCATTAAAGTATAAGTGATCCCTTATAATTCCAACCCCAAACAATTTCAAATTAACACATTTAACACATGGACAACGGATATGTGTGGTAGTTAGAAGATTTTCTACAGAAAAGTTCAAAAATGCTTCCACCCCTAACTCATATGCCTTCGATCTTCTATCCGAGTGCATCCATGACTTATCCATCTCCGACACTATACCCTATTATATATAATAAAGTGAAAAGACAAGCAATGACCATCACTATAGCAGATTATATAAAGTCTAATAGCAAGTAATATACAACAGAGACGACGGTTTTTAAACAAAAACAGACGTATTTGACATATATAGACGACGGATTTTACGTCGTCTAATTATAACCACGACGGTAGTTAAATAACACCGTCGTGTATAAGTAATAAAAACGACGGTTTAAAGTAAAAACCGTCGTCGTATGCCTGAAAACGCGTCGATATCCAGTTTATTTTCAAGATCCCAAAACCCTATTAAGAACACAACATAGACATGAAACCAAGCAAGAAACCAACATATACATGAAACCAACATATACTAAGCATGAAAACAATAAATCCATTCCCAATTCAACATAACAGAGAGTGATTAAAAGATCCGACAAAATGAAATCCATTCCATATTCAACATAACAGAGAGTGATCAAGAAAACATTAAACAGAAAATCCATGAACCCATACCTCCAACAACATTATTAACAGATCGCAAAACATATACCTAAAACCCTTTAACAAAACAACGTAATATATCATTCAATGAATTTACAAGGGGAAGAGAGGGTTTGTACTTACAGGTTGGCAGAGCTCACAGATTATGACCAAATTGGATTTGACACAGCCTGGCCCAACTTTGAATTAGAGATGAAGTGAGAGAGCGAAATGTTATGTTGCGCGAAATCTGAAAATTTTAGGGTTCAGGGTTAGAAGTATAAAAATAAGAGCCAAATCTGAAAATTTTAGGTCCCGCGAATATTTTAAGAAAGCGCGCTTTTTAAAACATCGACCGAAAAAACAAGCGTCGTTAAAATTTAACATTAAACATGACGCTTATTACATTAAGGACGTCGTGGTAAAACTATGTACCACGCAAAATCAAAAAAGGCGTTAAAACTATGAAAAACCACGGCGGGGTTAAGTAACTAACGACGTTGTAAATAATAATAAACGACTCACGTGTAAACAAAACGTCGTTTAAAAGAGAAACCACGTCGGATTTTTCACCATACGACGTAAACTCAATATTCCACGACTCAATCACCGTCGTTAAAAGTAATACCCTAAACTTTAAAACCCTAAATTATATATTTGTAAAATTAATTTTATAAAATTGTTTATGGTTTTACATCCTAATATATAACAAACATAAACCCTAAACCCCAAAAATTATACTTTAACCCTAAACCCTAATAAATAACAACCCTAAACCCCAAACCCTAAACCCTAAACCATCAAACTATATAAGTGATGCTATGACTCATCAAAACAATTTTATTTTGGTTGGTCATTTTAAACTTTTATTACACAAACTGCATTTTTTTGGGGTTTAGGGGGAAGAAAATATCAATGACTTCATAGGAGTTGAAGTTGAATTTTTTGGATTTATTTTAAATTTATTTTTAAAATTTTGAATTAAAAATAATAAAATATTCTTATATCAACAACAAACCACGACGTTGTAAATAATAATAAACGACTCACATGTAAAAAGGACGTCGTTTAAAAGAGAAACCATGGCGGATGTTTCACCATCTGACGTAAAATACATATTCCACGACCGAATCACCGTCGTTAAAAGGTATTAACCTAAACCCTAATAAACGACTTACTTGTTCAAAGGACGTCGTTTAAAAGCGAAACCATGGCGAAATTGTCATCAAAACGACGTCTTATGTACGTCCCATCACGTCTAAATATCATTTTACGTCGGTTTTTTACATAATTATGTCGTTGGAAAGTTATTACACGTCGGTTACGCAATTTGTTTTTTCTTTTATATTATGAAAACCTCAGCAAATTTTCAGGGAAAAAAAGGATGTATATTATAGACAAAATTTGTACATTATATATTATAGACAAAATTAGTACATATAAAAATATCAAGTGTTCCAAAAATCCTCTAATCCATATGAAGGCAAACAAACTCTGCCCATTCTTTCCTGACTTCATCAATGGCTGCTTGGGGGTATGGCGCTTGATCTTTTCCCTTGGCAAACTGCAATCCATAAACAATGATTATTAAGCTTTACAAAATAAAAAGAAATTCAGACACAGACGACGTTTTTTTTCATAACCGACGTAGTCTATCGATTCAACGACGGTAATTTTAAATGACCGTCGTTGATAATACAAAAAACCACATAAAATGTTTCTGAAAATTTTCTTCTTACCTTCTTCTCAAACTCCAAGGAAGGATCCATGATGATGTCCCTCATGAAGCGCATCACATAATACCCGCATTCGACACTGCTGGGTTGCTTTGGTGTGCCTGGCAGAGTTTTCCAAATTGGTGCTTTACGGCCTGGTCTGCCTATGTGGGAATTATAAATTTTTAAAGCACTGTTCACGATGTTTTTGCCCTCCTCATCAACCACACGATTTCCAGGCAGAGGATCCAGAAAATAGACGGTTTCCCTCTTTGCCCTCACAATCAGCAAGACCCAATGACGGCTGCACAAAAATAAAATAAAAAACGACGGTTAATATAAAAGTCAGCACCAGAAAACAAACGACGTTTATTTATAAAAACCGACGTATTATATAGTTTCACACGACGTAATAACTTAATCATCGACGTCATTATAAATTTATCACGACGATAATTAACTACCGACGTGGTTAGTTGTTTCAAACGACTCAATAAATAAATAACCGACGTGGTTAGATGTTTCAAACGACACAGAATTAGTTAAACAGTTTTATAAGTGGTCAATTAGTGAAAATCATACAAACAAAATCCTTTTAAGGAGACTAACCCTGGATTGTAAGGCATCATGAAAATCTGTTCACCATCTGTTTTCTGAAGTCGACTGGCTACAATTCGTGATCTGTCAGTTAGTGACCCAGCGTTGGCACTAACTTGAGCAGGGTCGATAAAGCCAACCATGCTGCACATATTTGCTTCTCTCAAAAGATCATATAAGCACCTAAATATATAAAACAAACGACGGTTATTTATACACAAACGACGTATTATACAATTTCACACGACGAACTGAAATAGAAACAGACGTGATAACTAATTTATCACGACGGTAAAAAAGAACGAGGTGGTTAGTGGTTTAAAACGACGCAATAATTAAACAACCGACGTCTTATGATATAATGTTTGATATTTGATTAGGACAAACCTCATATATACTGCAACCACAGTAGCCCCAATTTCTTCCATGCCTGCAAACTGTGTAATATCTTCATGCAAGACGAAGGTACTTCGATCTGCACCAAACACCTCCTTCTCAATGTTGAAGGTCATGATCTTCCCCTGTGGCTTTAGTGTAGTTTCCACATAACCACAAAGGGATTGTAAGGAAGATGGCACCTCCACATTTGAATAATCAACTACTTCATTACCCTGTTTAAAGAAATAAAGCAAAATAAAATGACGTGGTAATTCATTAAAAACGACTGTTTAAATTAAAAAACATCGTCTGATTATAATTTAAACGACGGTAATTAAATACCGTCGTTTTAGATAATTTATTACGTCGTAGAAAATAAATTCCGACGTCTAATGTGAAAACAAACAACGGTTTTAAAGAAAAATATCAACGTCTGAAATGTGAAAAACAAATTAAAAAGGCAAAGTTATGAGAATATACCTCCTCGTCATGCTTTTCTTCATCTTGTTTTTCTTCTTTCTTCTCTTCATCATTTGTGTCTTCCTTTTTGCCTTCATCTTTTTTCTCTTTTTTTTCTTCCTTCTTCCCTTCATCTTTTTTTTCTCCCATCTTCTGTGCATCTTTATTTTCTTCTTTCTTCTCTTCATCTTGATTATCTAAAGCCCCAGATTTCTGTTTTAAATAATAAAGAAATATATATATATATAAGACAGATTGTACAGAGAGTAAAAAAATTAAACCAAAACGTCGTGGTAAGGCATAACATAAGACGGTATGTAAGAATTATGGACGTCTTAAAATTATTAAACGATGGTAAATAATAAACGTCGTGGTAATTGTATATTACGTCGTTAAGGACTAAAACCGTCGTCTAAAAACCACAAAGTACGACGTCTAATGGCGTGTAAAACAAGTAAACTAAATACGACGTGATATTTAAATAAACACGACGGGTTTATTTATAAAATCGTCGTGGTATGTTTTTAAAACGACGGGTTTATTCATAATAACGACGTCTAATGTTAAAAAAAAAACAGAGAATTCAAAGTTCAGTTATGTTACCGTTTCTTCCTGCTGTTCCCCATTTCTGGCAGTATCATCCTCTAAATGTAGGGATCTCCCTTCAGCCCCAGAACAACTTGCTTTATCAGACATTGGATTTTTGGGACTTTGCTGTAGACCTTGGTTTTGACAGGGGCTAGTTTTCGGTTTAAGCATGCTTGGATCAAAATTGGGGATGAGGTGGGAAAGCTGACTTAGTAAATGTTCCCTCTCAGCCTCTACTAATTGTTTGGTTCTAGCTTCCATCTTCTTAGTCTCTTCTTGAAGGACAATTCTTACACTTTCCTTCAATTGATCAGCAAACTTTACCCTCTGTGGTCTAGGTAAATTGAAGAATTGCCTAGGGGAAATCCCAGCACCTACCCCTCTTACTCTCCCTGGATGCTCGGGACCCAAAGCCAAGGTCAACACATCATTACTGCCAGTTAAACTCAGACTGCCTTCAGCCACTTGTTTTTGCAATTCATCCTAAAACAAAGACATACAAAAAAGTCAGCACAAGAAAACACACGACGGTTATTTATAAACAAACGACGCATTATATAATTTCACACGACGCACCAATATAGAAATCGACGTTATAATATATTTATAACGACGTTAATTAAAACCGACGTGGTTAGTTGTTTAAAACGACGCAATAAATAAACCACCGACGTCTTATGCTGTAATTACAGAAAACAGAGTTGTGATTCCAGATTTAGATCTTTCACGACGTTTTTGAAAACATTTCGACGTAGTAATAACATTAACACGACGAAAAAATTAACCACCGACGTCTTATGCTATAATTACAGAAAACAGAGTTGTGATTCCAGATTTAGATCTTTCACGACGTTTTTTAAAATATTTCGACGTAGTAAAATCATTCACACGACGGAAAAATATAACATAAGACGTAATAAGAATTATACACAGTTTAATAAAAATTTAAAACAGAGTGTGTAGGCTTACAATTAATTTTGCTTTCTCTGCCACCTTTGGATCTGGGATGTTACCATGTTTGTCCTGTCTAGCTTTCTTCCATAAGGTAGATCGATCAATTTCTACCCCAGGCATGGTTTCCTCCAATTGATCCTCCAAACCAGCATATCCTTTTCGAGACAATCGATGATTGTACTCAAGTTTCTCCCTAATCTGTGAATGTTGAGAATGCACAGACTCAAATTCTTTGGATAACCTTGAAGCTACAAAGGCATCCCATTCTGCTTTCTCTATGAATTTATATACTTCAGGGGGTTGGCTTAATTTCTCCCTCTCCTTGATGTATGGAAGGATATAATGCCTCGTCAGTGTAGACTTGAAATCCTTCCATTTCTTGGCAGCAGAAGATAACACCGAGGTCTTGCCCCCTTGACCTACCACAAAAGCCATGTCAACGGCTTCCCAAATCTGCTCCTTTATATCCTTGGGGATTTCAGCCCATTTCTTGTCCACAAGTGGGACTCTGGAGCGTGCCAACACACCAATGTAGGACTGCATCTCAGTATGTGCAGGGCCACATCCTTTCCCCCTTTTTTGTACTCAACAACTGGCTTGATTTTCTGCAATTTTCTCTTCACAACACGAGGCATTGTGCTCATACCTCGACCTGACTTTGAATCCTCAGAAATTGTTGTCGTGCTGCTTGGTTCTGTCTCAGCAGATGAAACAAACTTCATCTTCTTCAAGGGCTTGTCTTGAGGAGTTACCATTCCAAGCTCCTTACCTCCATTTTTTTTGGAGCCAGAGTACTTACTTTGGTCTTGAGAAACCATGGTTACAGAATAAACAAACCTGCAAGTGAAAATATTTCGGGAAAAAATTAGAACACAAACGACGGTTATTTATAAACTACGACATATGATAAGATTTTACACGACGTAATAACATAACATCAGACGTAATAAATGTTTAAAGAAGAAAACATATAAATGTTTAAACAACGACGAAACAATATTAAATAAGACGTAATAAGAACTTATTACGTCGATATTTACACGACGTTGTGATATTCATATTAACACGACGTAAATATTAATATAACGTCGTGTTATGGATATTCACACGACGTGAATAATAAGCTACCGTCGTATTTATAAGAAACCAAAAACATTTTTCTTTCTTTGTGAATGTTTGATTACAGGTTTAATTTCTCTGAAACATGGTTTTTGTTTTTCCTAATTTGATAAAATACAAAGAAAAAAAGCTTTGGCATCTTTTTATAGACGACGGTATCTTAGTATAACGTCGTGGTATGAACATTCACACGGCGTCAATAATAAGATACCGTCGTCTATATAAGATACCAAACCCTACTTTCTTTGTCTCTGTATTTTATCAAATTAGGAAAAACGAAAACCATGGTTCAGAGAAATCAAACCTGCAACTAAACAAGCAAATAAAAAATTGACCGTCATTTTAAAAACAACTTAGATCAATTTTAAGACGACGCTAGGACGACTGACGAACCGTCGTGGTCTACATATTTAACCACGTAAATACAAAGCTACCGTCGTCTTATTTAGTTGAATTAGTTGTGTTCAAAGTTGAAACTTTCCCTCTCTGTCTGTGTATTTTATCAAACTTGGAAAGAATAAAAATGATTTTCGCCAGAAAAAAGGTAAAAAGATTTTCAAAACAAAAACAGTATGAGCATGCAAAATAGCAACAAAAATAGTGAGAAATGAAAGCTTACCTTTTGCGTGCAATGAAAGCTTTCTCTCGGATTTTGGTGTTTAAGTTCAGAGGCGACGACGAAGACAAGAGGAAGACGATGAGATACTCTGACAGTGCTCTGACAAGGAAAAAAGACGAAAAGTTTTCTCTGGGAGATTGAAATTTTTTCTCGGGTTTGGAAACAGTGCATGTGTAAGTCAGGTAGACGAAAAGTTGTATATGTATACAAACCGTTTCATAGTAATAAGACGGCGGTTTACATAGAACGACGACGTATTAATAGACAAACTACGACGTTAATTTGAACTTATGACGTGGTACATAAATACGACAGTAGTGTTGTAGGTAACGCCATAGTAAACTCCTAAATAAAAGTCGATAACTCAATATCTCGCGTCATGGTAGAAATATTTAACACGACGGTTGTTTTAAATTTATGACGTTTATTTTTATAATATACGTCGTTTTATTGTAATATACCGACGTGGATAACACTAAACTAAAACGACGTATTATTTTTTTCACGAGGTGGATTCGTTTTTAAACGTCGTTATGTGTAATATAACCGACGTGGATTTTATTTTTTTTATTATAACTATAATTTTTTTCCCCTTTTTCTTATAGTTTTTTTTCCCGAGGAAATTAATGTTCTAGAATTTGTAAAGTTTCTTTTCCTGATTTAAATCAAATAAAAATATAAAGTTTTTGTTATACCGTCGTCGTTTCTTGTTGTCTTAAGTAAGAATAAAACGACGTAATGTATTTGTTACCGACGAGGATTATTTTTGTTAAACGTCGTTATGTGTAATATTAACGACGTGGATTTGGTTTTTTAATTATAAATAGGGTTTTTTTCCACGGGTTCTTTCAGTTTTAGTATTCGATTAGGGTTTCAACTTCTTCTTGCCCCTTTCTCTGTCTCACCTCATCTCTTGGGAGGCAATTGTTTGAATGTTGGTTATCTGTGGCTGATTGTGCAAATCACCAATTTTCAATAAATTGTTTCTCTGACTACACAAACGCACGCACACATTCACATCCAAAAAATTGTCTCTCTGATTGCAAATCTGTGGCTGCCGTCGTGAAATTTTAGGAGGCAATTGTTTGGATGTTGATGTGTGCGTGCGTTTGTGTAGATACACAAACGCACAAATATCATCAACTTCCAAAAAATTGTCTCTCTGATTGCAAATCTGAGGCTGCCGTCGTCAAATTTCAGAAGCAATTTTTTGGATGTTAATGTGTATGTGCGTTTGTGTATCTCAAAGACACAAATACACATACATCATTAACCTCTAAAATATTGTCTTTCTGGTAAGATTATGATGAGCAACAGAGTTCCATCTTGTAAAATTTCCTAACCCTTGTGATCTCAGAATAATCTGATTATGTCGGCGGTTTTCTATATAAACCGTCGTGGTTATTTCAATTCTTGTCGTTAAGTAGATCTACCGACGTAGGATAACAAAATCCAAGAAATAAATTGTTAAAAAAAATTCTTATTCAGACGACGGTTTAAATATAATGTATGACGTATAAAGTGGACAAATACGACGTTAAATTGTATAATACGTCGTTATATGAAAATCCCAACTTGGTAAGATTTAAAGATGTCGTCGTAGAAATACGAGAAAGACGTCGTTATATTTACCTTTGCCGTAGTTGTACATTAATTTAATACGGCGGTATTTTGTATTTTACCGCCGTGGATTTATTTGTAATTATACGGCGCCTTATACGAAAACTTGGTCGTGTTAATTTCTGGGTAAAAACGACGGCTTTTTTTGAAACCGTCGTCTTTACTTTCTACGTCGGTCGGTTCATAACTTCCGCCGTTATTTGTTGGCTATGATTTTACCACTTGAAAATCCTATTTCAATAAGACGTCGGTTTTTTAATTAAGTACGTCGTGTTTTAGGAATAGCCATTTGAAACTCCATTTTTTAGTTGTCTAATGTGTTATTACACGGCGGTTTTATAAAACCGTCGTCTTTTAAAAAACAACGACGGTTTTCACTTAGACCGTCGTGTTTTTCTGGTCGTCTTTTTCACTTTTTGTAGTAGTGCTGCTTGAGGTGCAAGTAGGGGGATTGGAAAAAATTGGGTTTGTTAAGAGAGATGTCTATAATTATGTAAAGGACGTGCATGGAGAAGTGATTGGGCATGATGCAGAGCTGCTTAAGAAGCGTTTTTTGGCTGAGCAAGAAAAGAATGCCTTTTATTTCAAGATGGAGGTAGATTCGGAAGGAAGGATGGGTAATGTTTTTTGGTCAGATGCAAGGTCAAGACGAGCTTATGGATTTTTTGGAGATGTGGTGGTATTTGATATGACGTTCAACACGAACTGCTATGTGATGGTCTTTGCGCCTTTGTTAGGCATTAATAACTATCGGCAGACAGTGTTGTTTGGTTGTGCATTCCTAACTAGTGAAACCACAGATTCAATTGCATGGTTGTTAGAGGAATTCAAGAAAGCTATGCCAGGTGAGCCACCCAAAATGATCATCACTGATCAAAATGCAGCAATGTCAAAGGCAATTGCTGTAACTCTCCTGATAACATTCCATAAATATTGCATATGACATATCTTGAATAAGTTTACAGAGAAACCCGATATTGGAGAATGTTTTTCGAAAATGTGCAAATGCATATAGGGTATGGACAAAAAAAAAATTGATGTGAAATGGGAGATCACAAACAATGGGTTGAAAGACCATCCGTGGCTGAGCTCAATTCATGATATGTGGGAGAATTGGGTTCCATCATATGTAAAACATGTGTTTTAGGCTAGGATGTCAAGTAGTCAATGGGCCGAAAGCTATCATTCATTTTTCAAACAATATATTAACCGAAAAAACACATTGATGGAATTCATTGTACGTTTTGAAAGAGCTCTTGATTCACAGAGACACAAGGAGTTAATGGCTGATCATGTTGACAACAATGAAAAATCTCCACTGCCATTTCGAACACCAATGCAACATAAAATGACATGCATTTACACTTGCGCAATCCTTGAAATGTTTGAGAGGGAAGACTTCAGAAGTCTTTTATGCTTGTTCGAACTTATAGAGCAAGATGAGACGCACTGCAGATACAAAGCAAGATCACTGATGGTGACTTCTAACTGAATTATGAAGTAGTAGTCATGGAAAGCGTTTTCCATCTATTCCCGTGTCTGAATAGAATTGGCTGGTAGGTTAGTGTACCAAGTAAATGCTTGTCCAGAGAGAGCATTTCCAAAAAGCCTGAGCTTTAGCAGAGGATTATTCTCTATGGCTATGCACTAGACAGAGAATCTGCCTATATGTTCAACTAATGACGCATGAGTGTCTTCTCTATTGAACAAAGTGAAGTTTGGTACCTTAAATCCTGGGGATAGAGGCATCTGATCAATACAAATCGGATATGGATTTCTGTAGGTGGGCATTTCTCATCTTTTGGCCTTAGGCTCCATCATCCCTCTGATCATTCTCTATAATGCTCCCATGTCATTTAAGGCGTTGATAAGGTGTAGGTTCTGGCCTAGTTCTGGCCGATTGTGTTCAGCCTTCTGTTCCATTATGTATGGTCTGGGCATGACTTCCTCTTCGAAATCTAGATGATTTCTCTAGTTTGCCCCCGGCATGTTCCTGTCATTATTGGCAAAAAGGTTGATTCCCCCTCTGCCTCTCCAGCCTCTTAAAAGTGGAGGAAATGGATTAGGATCCATCCTTCTAGGTCTGTAGGGCAACACGACTGGTGTTGAGACCCAAAAATTCATGGTTGGGCCCAAATAAATTATTAGCTCAGAACGACAGTCCAAGCGTAAAGCAGAGTACACAAAAACCCAACGCATGCACATGCCACGCTTAATAAATAAATTCGCCAGGGGTTGAGATAAAATATACCGGGTCTACAAGCCCATGCCAAAATTAAACATCGCAGCCCTTCTCAGGAACGATAAATTAAAACATGCCAAGCGACATGCCATGCCAAGCACGAAATCGTTATCTCACACCCAACCACGCTACAAGCCTAAGTGGGCCCAAGCCACTCAAATTCCCGGAGCTTGCTTGAGTGGGTTGTGGCATGGATGGTAATAAATCAACATGAGGCCCATTGATGGGCCGAGAAATGGAAAGTCTCGGGTTGCTTGGGAGCCTCGAGACTCAAGCCCATTTCTTAGGCCCAAACATGTGGGTGAGCACAAGAGAGAAAAATAGCCCAATAGCCCAAGCAAAATAGCCTATGGACACAACCAAAAAGCCCAATATTTAACAAAAAAGGCCCACTTGCTTAGGGAACCACCTTGGCCCATATAAAACTCCAAAATAAGCCACAAAGCCACAGTCCTTTGCTAAAAAAAATAGAAATTACGTTTTACAGAATCATTGAACAAGGATTGCTGGAGGTTGCAGCACATGAGGGAGCAAGTTCCAAGCCAGAGACGCTCAAAGAACCAAGGAATACTAGCCTGCAGGCTGTCAGAAGCACATTTTGGACCAACGTATATTTTCACTTCCTTTCCTTCATCAGATTTAGCCAAAGAAGGGGGAAGGAAAGAAGAAAAAACAGTAGCTGAGAATGGAAGTTCCCACTGAACAGCTGCGGGAAAGGGAGCATTGAGCTCCCAAGTTTCCTGAATTCTTGCAAATAGACAGAGGCAATTTTTGCCAAGATAGGGAAGTCAAAGAAGAGGAGGAGAAAGGAGGAAAAAGCTAGCCAAAATGGGTAGAAGCCATTAGGGTTTCTTGAAAAATGGTGGTTTCCAGCGGCTATAAATTGAGGCTTCCCCTACCTAACAGAGGCAACTCAAATTCAGAGAGCAAGCCTTCTCTCTAACTTGCAAAAATCCAGCAACCTCGTGCATTGTCCATCTTCTTCTCCAGTTTGTTCTTCTGGCAGCTACCAGAAGAACTCTGCTCTTCATTTTCTCTTTTCTTAGCCAAATCCCTCACAAAACGTCTCCTTTCTTACCTAAACACTTTCTTTTCTCATAAAGCAAGCCTAAATTCTCTCTAGGTGCTAAACTCATGTTGATTTTGCTCCCATGCCACATGCCACTCACGCTGAGCTAAAAAGATTATCTGTAAGCATGCCAAAACCACCTGTAAGCAGCCATTATTTTGGTTGGTGAAGGTAACCAAAATATTTCCTAAGGCTTTGCTCCCTTTCGAAGTATTTTTGGGGCTTAATTTTTCGAACTCAAACAAAGGGGACAGTCTCCTCAGTCTGCCCTTTACAGCAGCCTAGCCCATTATAGCTGCAGGAAGAAAAAGTCCCCCACATAAATTGGCGACTTCACTGGGGATTAAGCCATTATCTTCATCAATGCCTCCAAGAAAGAAGACCAGAAGCAACAACATGACTTCCCAGGATGGGCCAAGCCATGCTGACTCAGAATCAAGGCAACATGCCTCTTATAGAGAAGAAGAACGTGCAAGTGATGGAACTTTTACCCTCACAGACCTTGTTGCAGCCATTCATGCTATGGGTGAGACCCAGAGGGAGATGGCAGAGATGATAAAAGAACTCAAAAATTCGGCTCAAAAGCCAAGTGAAGAAAATGAGAAACACCCACAAGAGGAATCTGCTGCTGCTGGAAAGGAGTCTGAACAAAAAGGACCATCTTTTGCCACTCAAGAGGACGTTGTTGCCATGTTGGAAAAGGAGCTGAGTCGTAGTCAAGAAGATTGGAAGTTTCTTCCTCAGCCACCGTACCTAGCAAGCTTGCTCCAGCACCATATCTTAAAGGCTATGAAGCACCAACTTTTGTCCTCTTTGACGGAAGGAAGGGGAGCCCGAAGGAGCATGTCAATCGCTTCATTGATGCCTTCGGACCATATGCCGGTGATCATAATCTCCAACTTAGAGAATTTTCAAAGAGTCTCACCGATCGCGCTTACACATGGTATACGACGTTGGCACTAGGCTCTATTCACTCTTGGGAAAGCTTGGCAACCAGGTTTTGAAAGAAGTATTTCCAACATGAAGAACGAGTCACCACCACTCAACTCAACAACACTCGGCAAAAGCATGGTGAGGATCCCGTGGACTTTGTGCGTAGGTTCCGGGACCTGGCATTGGATTGCTACAATGAGAAGGATGAGGAGGCGCTTGTTGAAATCTGCATCAGTAATATCGTGGTAGATTATAGAGTTTATTTGGAGAATATCGGCATTAGTCAATTTTCTCGGCTGCTGGAAGCTGTGAGGAAGACAAGCATGTCCGTCAAGCCAACGGGACAAAAGACTTGGAGGAATGAGAAGAAAAAAATGCATCAGACATTAGCAATAGATGACAAGCCATCCAACGAATACAATTTGCGCAAACGGAAGGATATGGAGATGTATCCGCCACTACCATGCAAAGATGAAGAATTTCATGCTATCCTTGACACAATGATTGCTGATGGCGCAATCAAACCTGTCAGACCCTACAAAATTCCTACCCGAGAGAAAAGAATGATCCTAGGTACTGTCGTTATCATCAATTTGTGGGGCATCCAACTACTGCCTGTCAGAGTCTGAGGAGGATTTTACATGCCAAGATACATGAAGGATTCCTTGAACTTCCCTCTAGGAAGCAAACAATTGATGAAGACCCCTTGCCAAAACGAAGGGGAAAGGAGGTAGCTACTGTCATCACATGTTCCGATGATTTGCTCGATGATGGTGAATTGTGCCACCCCTGGAGAAATGACCCAAAGTCGCTGGAAGCTATGTGGGAACCTTGCGGAAACATGGAGAAGGCATATTGGTGTAAATATTCGAGGCCTTCAATTTACAACACACCATGGCCGCTCGCTGATGGATGGGGTAACAACTCAGGCAGCGAAGTTTTTTTAGACATGCCGGAAGAATGCAACTCGAGGGCTTCATCGGGTCAGCAGGAAATAGCTGCTGTGACATTCCATAATCTTACAGAAGCTGAAACAAGCGTGATGGAGCGTTATTTAAGTCTGAAACAAGGGCCCACAGCTTCGCAGGTCCTTCAAAGGAACCCGAAGTTTAAATCACTCTTTGATCAACTTGGCTTCGGGCCTCAAGCAAGAGAAGCAGCTGCAGTAGCTCTTATGAATATCTCTGCGGAGTCTAACCCTCGTTGCTTTACCGCTCAACCACAAAGGCCATTTTTGGGAAATGACAATGCTATTGTCTTCACGGACGAAGACATGGAGGTTCCATACCCGGACCATAGGAGGCCGCTTTATTTGGAGGGTCAAATCAATGATGTGTTTATAAGAAGAGCTTTGGTAGACACGGGTTCCTCGGTCAACATATTACCTCTGTCTGTGCTTACGGCAGTTGGTATCCCATTATCCAAAATTGTCCAATCACAAACAAGTATCAGCGGTTTCGGGAATAAGAGTGAGGTCACAATCGGGCATGTGCAAGTAAATTTGAAGGTTGGGCCGATCCGGTCACTTACCAAGTTCTATGTCATAGATGTGGATGTGGCTTACCATGCTTTGCTAGGAAGGCCATGGCTCAACGACCATAAACTTGTGGTCTCTACTTATCATCAATGCGTAAAGGGAAGGATTGGGTTGAGGCCACTACGCATACCTGGAAATCAAGCACCGTTCAACAAAGATGAAGCTCACTACTCCGAGGCAGAATTCTACACTGAATGCACAGGTGCTGGAAGCAACCCATCCAAGGATTTCGGGACCTACCTTCCTTCGTGGACTGAGATTCGTGATTTAAGCAATGAGGAGCTCATTACCATTGTCGATCGAGAGAGGAAGAGGCACTCGGAGGTCAATAATCATGCCTATGATTATCCCCCATGCTCGAAGGTGACGCTGCCCGATGGACGTACCGTGTACCGCTTATGACGGGGTTGGGGACTTGACCGTGTCTTATGGGAAAGCCCCGAGTATGGAGGAGAAGTAATGCAAGCAAACAACCGTAAGGGTCCCAATGACAAGGCACCCATGCCTTGTGTTTTCCAAGAGCCGATGACAGCACCTAGACACATGCAAGATGGATCGACAGCAGTAGCTGAGCAGTTGGAAACAATTGATTTGAGTGAGGATCCCTCTGCCCCAAGGCCCATCTCCATCAGCGTTCATTTAACAGATAAAGAGAAGAAGGCCATGGTATTTTTGCTAAAGGAATTCCGAGATGTGTTCGCTTGGAGCTACGAGGAAATGCCTGGCTTAAACCCAAACTTGGTAAGCCACACTTTGAATATTGAGCTCGGTACAAAGCCTATTGTGTAGCCAAGGAGGAATTTCCATCCCGAAATTGAAAAGCAAATCAAGGTGGAGATCGAAAAGCTGCTGGCTGCTGGATTCATCAAGCCAATCAAGCATCCAACATGGTTAGCAAATATTGTTCCTGTGAAGAAGAAGACCGGAGTAATTAGAGTATGCACGGACTATCGAGACCTGAACCGAGCTTGCCCAAAGGATGAATTCATGCTGCCTAATATGGATATCTTGATCGATTCAACCTCGGGTCAAGGCTTGTTGTCATTCATGGATGGGTTTAGTGGCTATAATTAGATCAAGATGTCACCCAAGGATGTTGAGAAGACAGCCTTTCGAACACCATATGGGAATTTTTATTATACGGTCATGCCATTCGGCCTTAAGAATGTTGGCACCACCTACCAAAGAGCCATGACAGTGGTGTTTCACGACATGATGGGAAAGGAAGTCGAGGACTATGTGGATGACCTTGTGGTGAAGTCCAAAACCAGAGAAAGCCATTGGGAAGTTTTGAGGAAGGTGCTGGAAAGGTGTTGGCTGTACGGTTTAAAGATGAATCCAAAGAAGTATGCGTTCGGGGTTTCATCTGGTAAATTCTTGGGGTTTCAAGTACACCAGTGTGGCATAGACGTGGATCCCGAAAAGACTAAAGCCATAAATTCTCTTGCACCGCCTAGAAACCCAAAGGAATTGAAAAGCTTCATGGGAAGATTGTCGTATATTCGATGCTTCATCCCAGGTCTTGCTGCCACTATGAGTATTTTTACTCCCTTACTTAAGAAGGGCAAGCCATACAAATAGAGTAAGGAATGCCAGGAAACTTATCAGCAAGTGCAACAAATAATCACCAAGCTGCCCACTATGAGGGCACCCATTCCGGGGCTTTCTCTCAAGCTTTATTTGGCTGCAATAAACACAGCGGTTGGGGCCTTACTTGCCCAAGATGATCATGGCGGGGAAGAAAGTCTCATTTATTACGTAAGTAGGCAACTAACGGGAGCTGAAATGAGATATCCGAAGACCGAACTCTCGTGCCTTGCTCTTGTCTATGCTGCACAGCGCTTGCGGCATTACTTCCTTGCTCACAAGCTACATCTCATAGTAAAGTCTGATCCCGTAAGATATTTGCTCACAAGGCCGGTGTTATCCGGACGTCTTGCACGTTGGTTGCTACAACTGTCCGAGTTCGATATCACATGCACCACCCCAAAAGCCATCAAAGGACAAGCTGTGATTGACATGCTGGCTCTATTTCCCGAAGTTAAAAAATCAACAATCTCGAAAGAAGTTCTGGGGGAGCTGCCAGAAATGGTTGCTGTGGTCATAGAGGCGGAACCATGGACCCTCTACTTCGATGGGTCTTCTACATTGAAAGGTGGAGGAGCAGGTGTAGTGCTTGTCAATCCCGAGGGGCAAGCCACGACCCTCTCATTTAAGCTGAATTTCTCATGCACAAATAATACGGCGGAGTACGAAGTTTTTATCATAGGGATGTCTACAGCAAGGGAGATGGGTGTCGAAAGAATTAAAATTATTGGGGCCGTATCGTACAGCTGCTGAAAGGCTTGTTTGTTCTTTCAAACAAGTAGTGTTAGAACATATTCCCGGAGTTAGTAATAGGTATGCTGATGCATTGGCTACTTTGGGATCAAAGCTCTCATTTGTTGAAGAACAACCCAACATTGCTGTGATCAAGAAAGATATGCCAGTGATCGAAGCAATGGCTCAAGAGGAGCAGCTGGAAGAGGATGACTGGAGGAAGCCTATGAAAGAAAAAATAGGCAAGGGAAGTGACATCAAAGAATTGAAAGATTATGCGATCATCTTTGGAGAACTGTACAGATGCCTTCCAGGAGGTATTTGGACCCGCTACATAGGAACAACAGAAGCACAAGTGAAGCTCTAAGAGGTACATGAGGTCACTTGCAATTTGGAGCCAATAATAAGCTTGTATCGGCGTTTACAACGCAAGGGGTATTACTGGCCAGAAATGAGGAAACAAGCAGCTGAAATGCAAGCCAATTGTCCCAAGTGTGCAACGATACCCTCCACCAAAGAATCATTCACCATCTCATTTATGGAAGATTGGAGGGCTCCGTACTTGGCATCCTTCATCAACGGAGTCCTGCCAACGAATCCCAAGCATGCACGCAAGCTCAAAAGGACAATGAAAAGATACTTCATAGATGGGTCAACTCTTTACTGCAAAGGGTTTAATGGAGAGCCATTAAAATGCTTGGGAAAGTCAGAAGCACAGCAAGTCATGCAAGAAATTCATGCTGGAGAATGTGGTGAGCACCAAGGAATGAAGAGGCTTTACCGGCAGCTACTGAGTGTTGGGTATTATTGGCCTACAATGAAGAACGATGCATACAACTTCGTGAAGAGGTGCCACACATGCCAAGTTCATGCCAACTTAAGTCACAAGCCTCCCACGCTGCTGCAGGACATGCGCACTCCTTGGCCCTTTCATACTTGGGGGGCTTGATTTGATTGGAGTATTCATCAATGCAAAGTGGCTCAAGCTTTACTACTGCTAAGTTAATCTTACGTCAAGCACTTTTTATTATTTGCATTTCCTTTTGTTTTAGGCATGAACTCCTTCTGTCTTACCTTCATATTTTGAAAAAAAGACTCTTTTGCATGGTGTACCATCATGGTAGCAGGGGCTTTGCAATGAGATTGAAGGATTATTTTGAATGTATATATATGTCTCTGGAATTTTACATTTTATACAAATAAATTAACGAAAAAAAAAACACAAGCCACTTAGCAGTAAGACATGCGAAGCAAAGTCATTTGGATGGGGTCTGGGGCCATCAACAAGCAGCATGCCTAAGCAAAATAATATGGGGCATGCATTCTTGAGCTGCTGGAACAACGAAACCATTGTCCCCCTTTTGATAAGCAACCAGAATATGCAAAACATCTGGGCATTTTAGAATGACCATGCATATACTAGTTTGACCCTTTTTAGGCATGACAAGAAGGTGTTTTTTCAGGCCTAGTGGCCAGACAAAATTTTGGCAGCATATACCTTGTTTTTAAGGATATCCAACCTGTCAAAAAATCGCCAGCAGTTCATAAAAATAAATTTTGCCAACCAAGCAATATATATAAAAGACATGCAAATTACAACATGCCTCAAGCATACAGAAATTAATACAAGCTCTAGTGATTCAACACTACATTACAAAGTCATAACGACATGGTTGTTAGAGTGTCCAAAAGAAAATCGCGATTGTCTCTGGATACACAAAGGCGCCTTGAACGGATGCATAACCATCAAACTTCTGACAAAGCGGGAGAAGCTCATCGATAGATCGGAGGATCTTAGTACCATCGTCAAAGAAGGCTTTGAACGCCATGAAGGAATTCTCCCAAGACATGCTTTTCTCCGATAAATGCCCTTCGCAGGTACCTATGATAGGAGCATCACCCATCTCACCACAAGGCAGTACTGCTGGAAGCTGTGGAGAGGTGTTGGCAACTGTGCCGGATGTGCCTAGGCTAGGAGGAGTAGGAGGCAGCATTGCTGGAAGCTGCGGAGAGGGTGCCGGCAGCTGTGTCAGATGTGCTCAGGCAAGGAGGAGTATGAGGTAGCACCGCTGGAAGCTGCGAAGAGGTGCCGACAACCATTTCGGACGTTCTTGGGGAAGGAGGAGCAGGCAGCTACGCTGCTGGAAGGTACAGAGCAGTGTCGGCAGCTACGCTGGACGTCCCAAGAGATGGAATAGGAAGTGTATTCTCCGCACCTTGTGAGATGCTCTCAACTTGAGAAGAAGGGAAAATGATGCAAAGGAAAATAAACCAAAATGATAGGAGGTATGAGAAAAGGGAAGCCAATTAAAGCATGAAAGATGAAAAGTAAGCAATAAATACCTTGCCGACAGTCTGCACAGTGTCAGTAACAGTAGCAGGAAGGCCAAGGACAACCTCCCGTGAGCAACCCGTCCTGTCCTCAAAGGTGGGCACAACCTGCGGGAGAAATACGGGGCATGAATTGCAAGTCACAACATGCAGCATGCAACGCATATATACCAAGTAAAACAAGCAATAAGGTTATTTGATACCGGTTCAATGTCAACATGGCGCTCATGGTCACTAACAAATTCGGGAGGCATGCCTGAGGCATCCGGCTCCTCCAAGCGAGTGTTGGGAATTTGGTTTCTACAGCCATGGTTCATGCCGCCCCTTTCTCAAGAAGCTGAACTTAGTCAAGCAAGCGGTATAGGTGCCCCAAGAACATGGGGCCTAGAGGGAGCGTGCTGCCGTGCACTATTGCCAAAGCCAAAGGGAATACCTGCTCGTGTATACAGTCTTGAGAAAAATCATAGAAGATGAATCTCCCAAGCCATAATGATATAAACGCCGCAAGACGACACGGCTCATTCCAATTAACATCCCCGAAAAATTGTATCCAGTTTCTAAACTGCAGGGAAGTGCTAGGAGAAGTCGGAGCACCCTTCCGTAAAATCTCAAGCTTTAGTTTATCTTCCGGAGTCAGCGCAATGTGGAAGGTGGAAAATATTGGCTACATCCTCAAGTGTGGGAGCAAACTCTCCCCATGAGTAGATAAAGGTGTGTGTCTCGGTGCTCCATCACCTAACCACGTGCCGGAGCATCTTGGCTTCAATATGAATGTCGCAAGCTTTAGAAATAAAGATGGCATCCAGCACCCCTGCCCGACTTAGAATGTCACAAGTGGAGGGGTTCCTCAATTCACGGTCAACCCACTCTGACCAACCCTTGCTGGTGCCACACGGATATTGGAAGAATAAAGGGACTACCAAAAATAGACCCCTCTCTATGCAGCATCTCGATATGGATGCGGGATCAACCACTGGAGTTGTTTCCGGCGCTGGCTCCTCGTCAATGATTATATCTTCATCAGCGCTCTTAAGCAAAGGAGGCGGCCTCCCTCTTTTCAATCTGTCATCTATGGAATAGAGATGATCCCTAAGGATGGACGATGGATTAATGGAGGTCATGATAACTCTTGGCAAAACGATAAGTATCTGCACATAAAAATATGGAAAGAAGCAGAATAGAATTAGCACATGTAAGATACGTGTAAAGCATGGCCAGTTGAGCTCATCCAAGCAAACATGCAATTTAAAATTCAAGCTCATGACAAGAAAAAGTCTCACTCCGTGATCAACAAGCATGACAAGTAGGTCCCTTCTCAAAATGAAATAAAATAAAATAAAATTTCAACCAGGCAGTACAAAACATGCACTCTGTCAGTTTTTATTCTCCACAAGCAACACACACAAAAATCCACGATTGATCAGGCATGTGTTCTCAAGGAAAGAAAGCATAGGCCAAGCACCAGTCTACACCTATTCTAAATACTCAAAGTTGGCAGAGTCATTTACCAAAAGGCTAAGACAGAAGCACAAAAAATCCGAGTTAGAAAACTAAAGGATTTGAAAGTTCCAGCAGCAGAAACGTCAAGGCTTCCAACACCTACCCTCACCTATGCCTGAGACATATATATATATATGCACAGAAATAAATAAAAGAGAAAGCACATCATGCCAAGATTAGCCTTTTCACATACAAAGAGGAAGCCCGTGCAAAATAAAAGTGAAGAAAATGGAAAAGAGGGAGAAACCCAAACCAATGGTTTCTTCCCACAGGAAAAATGGGTACCCTTCCGGTAGCCCTAACAAATCAAAGAAGAGGGGAATCTCAGAGGATTGGAGTAGGCATTTCCTTGCTAGCACCCACGCTAAAAGCATCCACGCTGCTGCAATGACAAAAAGATCAAAAGAGGGTTTGATGCGTGACTGCCAAAAAAGGGGAAATACCCATGGGTATGAGGAACCCAACCAAATTTCACCAAATAAATCTTAGGGGAAAACAAGAAAAGGCATACCTCATTGAAAATCCCAAGGGATGGCCTTGAATGCACCAAGAAGAAAAGAAAAATGGGAGATTTGACGAAGAAACCCACGACCCTTCCAGCAGCGACGAACGGGCTACCTTTGGACGAAGACGGGATGACGAGGTCGAGTTTGACCTGGGCTTTCTTCCCAGCGGCTGGAGATGGATGATTTCGGCCTGATTTCGTCCTCTCACTTGGTCTGAGTTCGTGGAGGAGCAAAGGAGAACGAAGGGAGGAGGACTGGAGAGAAATTTTGGTCTGGTGCGTGAAAAGAGAAGAAAATTGGAGGAAGTTTGTGTCTAGCGCGAGAAAAGAGAAAAAAGAGAAAGAAAGGGAAGAAAAAGAAGAAAATAATAATAAAAAGAAGAAGAAGGCGGTTGGCGTTGGGAAACTACAAATAATCGCTGGGACCAATCATGGCGTGTCGTCATTTAGCACGAGGGAAGAGGAGGAGTTCTCTACAAATAGAAATCTAATTTTTTGGGTTAGGTTTAATTATTCGGCCCATTCCAGCATTTGTCCATGGCTCTTATAATTAAGGGGGCTAATGTTGAGACCCAAAAAATTCATGGTTGGGCCCAAATAAATTATTAGCCCAGAACGACAGTCCAAGCGTAAAGCAGGGTACACAAAAACCCACCGCATGCACATGCCACGCTAAATAAATAAATTTGCTAGGGGTTGAAATAAAATATACCGGGTCTACAAGCCCATGCCAAAATTAAACATCACAGCCCTTCTCAGGAACGATAAATTAAAACATGCCAAGCGACATGCCATGCCAAGCACGAAATCGTTATCTCACACCCAACCACGCTACAAGCCTAAGTGGGCCCAAGCCACTCAAATGCACGGGGCTTGCTTGAGTGGGTTGTGGCATGGAAAATCAACATGAGGCCCATTGATGGGCCGAGAAATGGAAAGTCTCGGGTTGCTTGGGAGCCTCGAGACTCAAGCCCATTTCTTAGGCCCAAACATGTGGGTGAGCACAAGAGAGAAAAATAGCCCAATAGCCCAAGCAAAATAGCCTATGGACACAACCAAAGAGCCCAATATTTAACAAAAAGGCCCCACTTGCTTAGGGAACCACCTTGGCCCATATAGAACTACAAAATAAGCCACAAAGCCACAGCCCTTTGCTAAAAAAAATAGAAATTACGTTTTACAGAATCATTGAACAAGGACTGCTGGAGGTTGCAGCACATGAGGGAGCAAGTTCCAAGACAGAGACGCTCAAAGAACCAAGGAATACTAGCCTACAGGCTGTCAGAAGCACCTTTTGGACTAGTGTATATTTTCACTTCCTTTCCTTCATCAGATTTAGCCAAAGAAGGGGGAAAGAAAAAAAAAAAAAAAAAAAAAAAAAAAAAAAAAAAAAAAAAAAAAAAAAAAAAAAAAAAAAAAAAAAAAAAAAAAAAAAAAAAAAAAAAAAAAAAAAAAAAAAAAAAAAAAAAAAAAAAAAAAAAAAAAAAAAAAAAAAAAAAAAAAAAAAAAAAAAAAAAAAAAAAAAAAAAAAAAAAAAAAAAAAAAAAAAAAAAAAAAAAAAAAAAAAAAAAAAAAAAAAAAAAAAAAAAAAAAAAAAAAAAAAAAAAAAAAAAAAAAAAAAAAAAAAAAAAAAAAAAAAAAAAAAAAAAAAAAAAAAAAAAAAAAAAAAAAAAAAAAAAAAAAAAAAAAAAAAAAAAAAAAAAAAAAAAAAAAAAAAAAAAAAAAAAAAAAAAAAAAAAAAAAAAAAAAAAGTTACTTCTTGAGCTCCATTGTTTGTAATTGTTAGATAGTTTTGGGTTTGGGACTCAGAATGTGTGGGGTGTAATTATATAGGCATGCATACAGGTTATGAGTTGCTCACACTACTCCTAGCTTGACATGCTTTGAATTGTGAATTTAGGGATGTGTGGATTGGGATTGAGAAGGGCGTTGTGATGATTTTTTCCATCATCCATATCATACAGATGTAATTTAATAAGTTTCCTACTATCTTTTTCATAAATAAAGAAAAGCTGCGTTCTCATATCAAAGAATCTTGCAAATCATGTTAAGGTTCTAAAAATTTACAACAATGGTGCATGTCTTTTCTTAGCAATACCCTGTTGTTATAGGCTCCTATTGATGGCTGCACATTTGAAAATCTTTGCAATTCATTAGTCTCATGTTCGAACCTTCGTGTCTCTTTGATAGTATGAAAAACCCCCTCCTCTTGTTGTTTTCACTATCACTTGTATTCAAAAAAATAATAATAATAAAATCAGGTTATTGCTGATAGGCAACAATTTGGTCAAAATTGGTTAGAAATTTGGTCAAGCTCAAAATCAACTGACCTCAATCTTTCTCAGCATCATTTTAGTTATAAAATGGAGTGTAAGTGGATAAAATTGGAGTGAAAAATCACTACTCATCCACAATTGCATCTTTCTGCCTTATTAGGTCAACCACGCGTCAGCATGAGCATGGAAGCATTAAGCAACTTGAGGTCCCACTCTACTACAAATGTCAAGTGGTGTTAGCTTCCAAGCTCTTCTTATTTTCTTCTTTGTCGGGCCTTGACCATTATTGAAGTTTTCTGAGAGTGAAATACTAAGAGAATTTCCAGCTCTTTGGGCTGGCCCTGGCAGAAGAGGGACTGGGCCGTTTGGCTCTTCCAGCGCGCTAGAGCATCCTGGGAAAATGGTGGGGGCTATCGATTCAGGCAAGCCCAAAGGCAAATTGAGCTCATGCTATTGCCCGAAAGTTGATGATGTCAGCATTGACACCAAGCTGGCGCCTTCTCTTTTCATTAATATGATGGTTTTTATCTTCTTTCTATATAGACTTGGATTCACCATAAATTATTGTGTCTCTTACACGTGATTTGGGAGACACTTAATGGTTTATTATAATTTGCCAAAAAATGCCTGACCTTATTTAATTTCAGCACTGTTTTTTTAATTGAAAAATGAAAGTATCAGGTTCGCTTTCAGCATTTCATATGAAAAGCAAATCACCTTAGATCTATAATGCGAAAACATTCATCTTAATTAGATCCCTTATGCTAAAAAAAAGCCCTTTCTATATTTTATCGTTATTAATAAATAAAAGAATTATAACAAAAAACAAACATGCTCCCTCCGACTTAAAGAATTGAGTAATGCTACACTTACCACATTATTATCCCATATTTCTATACCACATGATGTGGCATGTCCATATCATATGACATATCAATTAAATGAATAAAGTGTATTTTAATAAATAAAATTAGAAAAACAGAAACTAGTATTTTACATGATGTGGTATATACACATCAGCCGCCACATCATGTGGTATAAAATTGTGGTATAAAAAATATGGTAAGACTAGTATTATTCTAAAGATTACATAACAAAACATCCTGAATAAAATTAAAGGCACCTCAAACCAAACTATCGTCATTACTTAAACCAAACCTAGCAAGTCTGTGTAACAACATTTGCTTCTCAATAACAAGCAAGAAAACGTTTTATGGCAAGAGGCGCCACACAAAACAAAAGCTGTCCCTTTCATCACAAATTCTAATAACAAGCAAGAAAACGTTTTTGACGAAAAGTAAAGTAAAACAACAGTCACCAGCAGCAGCAGCAAGCACACATAAATCTCCACTAAAAAATATTATTGATTATAATTTGACCAAATCTGTGAATGTATGTGCTTTTACATACGTGGTCTCACTACAATAAAAACACACAACAGTCACTTTTTTTTTCGTGACTTTTGGTAGTATTAGTCACGAATATTCGTGACTAAAGCCATTAGTAACGGTGCACTTACAAGTTTTGATCCCGTGACTTTTGTGGTTGTAACTATCGGGTTTTGTCACGATTAAAACACCATTTCGTAACAAATTGTGTTGACCATCCTATTGCTCCAAAGTGGGCCCCACATCACGTCTAATCAAACTATATTTATATTTTATTATTTTATTTTATTTGACTGCGCTGTCCAACATCGTTTCATTATCCTTTTTTTTTAAATAGAAATCCTTTCCATTATTATTTGTGTTATATTTGTGTATTATATTTTTCACAATTATAATAATTTCCAAGTCCTTTTTATTTTTATTTTTAGCTGAAATCCAAATCCCTTACTGAAAACCAAATTACAACACTCAAACCAAAATACCCATCATCCAATTCTTTGTTGAAATCACAATCAAAGCTGAAAAAATATGAGTCAAGACCCATATTATATATATATATATATAATAATCCTTCCATAAAGAGTTGAAACTTTAACCAAATAATTCAAACCAAGAAACTTAAGAACAAGAAACCAAAAGAAAAAATTCCAGACATAGTCCAGCTACATATGCAGAAAACAAATGTTCTTCAAACACTAAACCAAAGACAAAGATAACAGGATCTAGGCCAACATCGTTTGAACACATGAAGGTTCAGACTGACGGCGTTGACGTCGTTGTTGGTTGGGCTTTCATATGGTTGTCAAAGAGACAATCAGATTTATGTGAACAATGTCGGCGTCGGTTGGGCTTCACATATAAAAAACTCTGATATGAAAGGGATTTCAATCGAAGGTTGAGAGATGGAAGCTTTCCAGTTGAGTCTCATAAATAAAACCCACACATAAATAAAATCCAAAACCATTCCTGAAATTAAACCCACATGAAAACTTCAGAAAACAAAACATTTACCTTTCTAAGGGGAAATGCGGTTCAGATATGAATATTTGAGTTAGGAATATAAGATTACAGAGAAACAGAGAAAGGCAAGATGAACTAACAACATACCAAGGATTGATAATTCCGAGATTGAAAGGAGAAGAAGGAGAAGATAGAACGATGAAAGAAGTTGGATTAGAAAGTGTGAAAGAAGAAAGGTAAGGGATTAAGGGCGGAACTACGAAGAGGCTCGGTTGGGCTCTAGCCCAGGGCTGATTTTCCAACTTAAATGTGTTAAAAAAAAAAAAAAAAAAAAAAAAAAAAAAAAAAAAAAAAAAATATAGTGACAAAAAAAAAACTTTAGTAATTAGCATATGATACATTACCTATTTTTGTTTTGTTTTTTTCTTTTTTTTTGAGAAATTTTTGTTTTGGATATGGTGGATGAGTTATAACTTTTATTTTGTTAAAAGCCAGTGGGCCTAATCAGGTGCTCTTTGAGTTTGTTTAATTTGTATTTGAAATAACATTTTTACCCTTTATATTTTATATAGGAGCTAGATCACGCTCTAGTTTTGATTCAATCCCAAACAGAGAACACGAGGTTGCAACCACCACCAACGATTTTAATGACCATACTCATACCAACAATGACCATGGCTAAGGTCACTGCAAAGCGCCAGAAGAAGGCATTTTCCGGCGGAGAATCAATAGGAGGATCGACAGTGGAGAAGGCGTCTTCTTTCTTTTTCTGGCGGAGAAGCAATCGATGACGACGATGTCTCATCATGCGTCAAGATTGCTGGCGGAGAAGGTGTTTTCCGGTCCCTCAGAAGCAATCAGAGGATTGACGTCGGCAGATTCGCAAAGCTCAAAGGCTCTTCCTGTGATTTTGGTGACTTGACCTAATAGATCTTCGTTTCCTATGGTAATTCAGAACCTATGCTAATTATTGTGTTGTTTTTTATTCTGATGAGGTCTAGTTTTGATGTTATGCGATTGAATTACTTGGAAATGGACTTTTCTTGATATTTTTTGTTCAATTTCGGCGGTATTGTTTTGAGATCTGAACTGTGGCTACTTTTTTGTGTTTTGAGTTCGTTTATGAATGTATTAGAGTGATAGCTTCTCTTCAACTGAAAATTACTTGGTGGCATTATTTAGATGATAATAGATAGGGTTCTTTAGTGGAGCCTTTAAATCCATGTTTTTAATTTCAAAAATAGTGAAATCTTCATAATTTGGTGTAGTGGTTTGTGAGTGAGCCATTCTCCTTTGAGGGTCAAAGTTTGAGTCTCTTTAATGACACAATTTTTTTTTTTTAAAGGTGAATAAGTGCAACGGAGTTGGTCCCCTACATATGATGGCAGGTTGGTGAGGGGCAGTCGCAGTCGGTCGGCGGCAAGTAGTCAGCGGTAGAGGTGCAGGTGGCCGTCGACAGGCGTCTGGCGATGGCTGGCCAGCGGTAGCAGTTGGCTGGATGTGGACGTGTGGCATAGTATGCTTGCCTTAGAAGGAGTGGCGTTGTGTGTAATTTTGATATTTTTTAATGATATTTTTGTAAAATTAGGTACTATATTTTGGTCTTTGGCCTTATGCTGATCAGATGAAATTGTATTGCTATCTTCCAAATTAGTAAACTATATTGTGTTTTAAAACTAAAGCTCCCTTAAAAAAAAACCCCTACAATGAAATAGTAGCCCATGAAAAGGATAAGGCCAGACAACGACTGGTCTTCAAGGGAGAGCGGAAGAAGAAGGAGAAGAAGGAAGGAAAAGAAAAAAAAAAAAAAAAAAAAAAAAAAAAAAAAAAAAAAAAAATGAGGATATGGGATGCACAAAAGAGGAAGAAGAGGAAAAAAATTGCAGAGTGATAGAGGAAGAAGCAGGAGGACTGAAGGAAGAAGAAGATGGGAAAAAAAAATTGAAGGCGTTGGGAGCAAGGTCTCAAATATCGAGGGTTTCCGAAATATCGGCGGTTCAAAAACACGGAAATATCGATGGAAATATCGGGAAACTATCAATATCAATAAAAATTGGATAAAAACCACGGAAATTGTGATAGATACACGGAAATTTTTAATGAAACTTTATAAAAAGTCGATCATCTATTATTTTAACACAAAAGATTGGAAGGAAATGCATTGCATAGTACATTTGAATGATTTAAGTTTATTATATTGCGAGCTGACAAACTCTAGAGTAATTAATGAAAGAAAATTAAACACCCTCTAGTAATTTATTATCATTTTCACTACAATATTTTACACTTTATAAATTGCATGGTGAGATACATGAGTAACTTTATTTCACGTTATTCACTGGACATCATGACATGGTACACGTTCTTATATTTATTATTTATCAAAAACTGAAAAATAATTAAAGATGTAAACCAACTTGATTTGTCATGAAAATTAAGCACTTTACCATGCTTAAAAAATAATAGTGAAGATTTAAAATGAACTAAGAACATAAATAAAGTTAACCAATGAAGAATTAAATAGGAATAAAGAAAATGATTATAGAGATTTAAGTAATTAAGCAACAATTTGAAGGAGAATTTAGTAATGTAAGTACTTATAATGAATAATAAAATAATCAATAGCATTAAATGGATTAAATAGGAAAGAAATAAATTATATTAAGTAATTAAATATTTGATCAACAATATAGAATAATAAGTAATTATTTTCTATTTTGAGAAACAGCTTGAAAGAGTTATAAATACCAGCTGATCTGGATTATGAAGGCACCTATGGTATCACTACCTCCCTTGGACACATGGTTGCCTCTTAGGCGACGCCCACAATCCCACATCAAAATAACAACCCAAGGTGCCCCACCCCAATAATAGAGCTCTTGCCCTCAATGCACCAGGTAATAGTAACTTGGCACTAGTAACCTTACTTTGTCCAATTACTTACTCTCTTTCTCCTTCGGCTTACTTGAGCATTGAAGGGCTTGTGGCTGGCACCACACCGGTTCCTAAGATCCCAGCATTGTTCTTTTCCTTCTCCTTGCAGATAGATCTCTCCTCTATTGAAGGGCTCACAATATTGAAGACAGAATGACTTCTAAGTTTGATCCAAAAGTATAGGACATGCTTCTCAATCCTACAAAGTGCACGTTAGGCGTATCCTCCAACAAATTTCTAGGCTTCATGATCAGTCAGAGGGAAAGCAGTTGCCAACTTCATCTATTTGCTCACACCCATTTCGGTAGATGACGCATCATCCTTTGCCCCATTAGGGACGCCAAACCCTACCCCAATTGATGGCACATTTGACCCCACTATCCCCCTATGGACGTTAAACGTTGACAGATCTACAAACGAAAAAAGTCTACATACAAGAGAAAGAATAAGACAACTCTACATACGTACTGGCGTGCTGCGTACTCTCTATGCGATTCCTCTTTACACAACTCTCCCTAAAAAAAGTCTAGTTGGCCTTATATATATAGCTTTCGGAATTTAAATTTCTGAAAAAAGTCAAATATGGCCTTATATATAGGCTTTCAAAATATAAATTTTCAGGAAACTTTAGAACTGACTAGCAAACTTTGACATTAAAAAAAACCAAAAAGACTAGGAAATTTTGACCAAAAAAGAAAGACTAGGAAACCTGCTTGTACAATTGGCAATTGATTTGTTTTCCGATGCCAATTTCTTAATAAATGCACATCTAGTGAATTAGTTTGGTTGTCGTTGTAGTCATGTGAATGATCAAAGTTTCTTAATGATAAAAAGTTTATTAACTAATTAGGCTAATTAACCATATGCCAAAACATGAATGAAAGATGATAAAGGAAAAGTTCATTACCATTAGTGAAGAAAAGCTAGAGATTTCCCATTATGTCCCCTTTTTGTAGGTTAAAGAAGATTAGGCGAATGGCTTCCATGGAAGCATAGACGGCTTTAAAGATCAATATAATGAGGGTACCGATCTCGAGATTGTGGATGAAGGTCATCCCACAATAGCTTGCACTGCTAACTTAGTACCTACCAAAGGTGCAGTGCCTTTGGTTATTGTTCTATTCAGTGGTGGTGACCCCGGGGCTAGCCAATACTGTAAGTTTTTGATGAATGATACATAGGTGCCTGATCGGCATGCAAGTCACCAACCGGAGACTTCAACTTCTGGTCGCATGGACTTGGCTGCCGTATCATCTTCAGTGCCAATGCTGCTATAAGTTGTGGTTGTGGTTGCTAGTGGCATCCAGAGGATACCTCAGAGGCGGCCTTATGGGCCATTGTTTGGTGCTGACTATCTAAATCCGAATACGATGACGACAATAGAGTTGGCAAAAATCTGTGCCAAGTATCAAAACCATGATTCGGTGAATATGCGGATTCCTTTGGAAACAGAATAGTTAAGTAATCCCTCCAATGGGGAGGTTGTATTTTTTATTGCGTTTTCAAGTTGAGGTTTCGATTGCCGTTGAAGCCTTCGGTTAAGAGGATCCTGGAGCAGATTGGCAATGCGCCTTGCCTCCAATTTAACCCAATTTTGGGATAGCTGTGTTCATACCTATGATGGGGAGCCATCTTATGAACAATTTTTTTTTCTCTATAATGTGACGTGGTTGCTAGGTGCAGGCTACCTGCCTACATGCGAAGGACCAATGACATTTTGTGAGGGGTATACCGACTTCTCAAAAATTATGGAGGATTCGGCATGTGCTAATTTTCGGCCATTGGGAGTTTGAGCCTCACCAACCAGTTCGGCTTCATATCCCCACAACCTTCCAGTTCAGCTTGCTCGTTTTGTCGGAATCGAATTCCAACTTCCAAGTCTTTGTATGAGATTAATGGAGAAATTTCGGTGTCGTTATGTAAATCTGAGCAAAGCAACTATAAGCTACCTCACTACACTAGACCCCTACACCATCCCAAAACGAAACAACAAAGAAGATAAGCCTAACGCTAAAGTCAAAACAAAAGTATGGGCCTATCTAATTGGATCGGATGCTTCACGGCCCATCTTGTTATTTTTCACTTGATTGCTATTTTTCTCCTGACTCGTAAAAGAAAATTAAAGTCATATGAGAGGAAGAACAAGAAAACTATACATACGTACTGGCGTCTTGCCCTTTATTCGACTCCTTCGTTCTACACGGCTCTCCCAAAAGTCTAGCTTTGCCTCATAAATATAGCTTTCAGAATTTAAATATCCAAAAAAAGTCTAGCATCGCCTTACTACAATGCCAATTTCTTAATAAATGCATCTAGTGAATCAATTTGGCCACCATTGTAGTCATGTGAATGATCAAAATTTCTTATTAATGGTGGAGTCTCTGACGCTACCAAATACTGCGAATTTTTTATGAATGATACATAGGTGCTTGATCGGCATGCAAGTTACCAATTGGAGACTTTAACTTCTGGTCGCGTGGACATGGCTATCGAATCATCTTCAGTGCTGATGACGCTATAAGTTGTGGTTGTTAGTGGCAACCTCAGAGGCGACCTCATGGGCCATTGTTTGGTGCTGACTATCTAGATTCGAATATGATGACGACAATGGAGTTGGCAAAAATCTATGCCAAGTATCGAAATCATGATTCGGTGAATATGTGGATTCTTTTGGAAACAGAATAGTTAAGTAATCCCCACAACGGCGAGGTTGAATTTTTTTTACTGCATTTTCAAGTTGGGGTTTCAATTACCATTCAAGCCTTCAGTTAAGAGGATCCGGGCGCAAATTGGCTATGCGTCTTGCCTCCAATTTAACTCGAATTTTGGGATAGCTTTGCTCATACCTATGATTGCCTTCGGCCTTGCCGAACATGAGGAACCATCTTATGAACAATTTTTGTACCTCTATAGTGTGACGAGGGCAAAAAGCAAGAGTCATGGTTGCTAGGTGCAGGCTACCTGCCTACATGCAAAGGACCGACGACATTTTGAGGGGTATACCGACTTCTCATAAATTGTGGAGGAATTGGCGTGTGCTAATTTCCGGCCATTGGGAGTCTGAGCCTCACCAACCAGTTGAATTATCCCCACAACCTTCCAGTTCGGTTTGTTGTTGTTTTTTCAGAATTGAATTCCAACTTCCAAGTCTTCGTATGAGATTAGTAGAAAAACGACAGTGTCGTTATGTAAATCTGAGCAAAGCAACTATAAGCTACCTCAATACACTAGACTTAAGAACCTTATACCAACCCAAAATGAAATAACGAAGATGATAAGCCTAACGCTAAACTCAAAACAAAATTATGGGCCCAACCGATTAGATTGGATGCTTCACGACCATCTTGTTATTTTTTCATGATTGTCGTTTTTCTCCTAGCCCGTAAAAGAAAATTTAAAAATCAAATTCTTGCCACTTCTATCAGTTGAATTCGTACTTTTTATCATGGCGACTTTTTCACAACCCTACTAATTTATTTTTATAGAACAAAAAATCGCAACTGTACGAATCTATAGATAAGTTATACTCACAAGGTCGAACATACAGTAATTGTAGACAAAAAGATATAATAAAAAAACTAACCGAACTTAAACAGATTTAGCTCTAACCTTAGTTGCATAAAGATTGATTGTATAAGAAAATTAAACTAGGGTGTCATGGTTAACCCTAACTAAGGAGTTTAACTAGACATCATTGGGTTTTAGCTAGACATAATTAGAAGAGTAAACAAGGCTATCCCAAAATTCTAGCTTTGCTTTATATATATAGCTTTCAGAATTTAAATCTCCAAACAAAGTCTAGCATTGCCTTACATATAGCTTTCAGAATTTAAATCTTTCAGGAAACTTTAGAATAGCCTAGGAAACTTTCACATAAAATAACAAAATATACTAAGAAACTTTGACCAAAAAAGAAAGACTAGGAAACCTGCATGTAGAATTGGAAATTGATTTATCCTCCAATGCCAATTTCTTAATAAATGCATATAGTGAATCAGTTTGGTCGCCTTTGTAGTCATGTGAATGATCAAAGTTTCTTAATGACGAAAATTTTATTAATAAATTAGGCTAATTAACTACATGCCAAAACATGAATGAAAGATGATAAGAACAAAGTTCATTACCATTAGTGAAGAAGAGCCAGAGATTTCCCATTATGTCCCCCTTTTGTAGGTTAAAGAAGATTAGGCGAATGGCTTCCATGAAAGCATAAATAGCTTTAAAGATCAATATAATGGGGGTACCGATCTCAAGATTGTGGATGAAGGTCATCCCACAATAGCTTTTGGTTATCGTTCTATTCAGCGGTAGAGTCATCGACGCTGGCCAATACTACGAGTTTTTGATGAATTATACATAGGTGCCCAATCGGCATGCAAGTTACCAATCAGAGACTTCAAATTCTAGTCGCATGGACGTGACTGCCGAATCATCTTCAGTGCCGATGCCGCTATAAGTTGTGGTTGTGGTTGCTAGTGGCAACAAAAGGATACTGTCACGCCCCGGACCCGGGGGAAGTGGAAACCCCGCGCTTGGTGCGTGAGAAAATAAAAACTAAAATAAAATAAAAAGATGCCGAAACATGGGTTTAAAATAAACTTATCTTATAAAAATAGCTACAAAATCTTACAACTTTACAAGAAATAAATAAAACACTATCATTCTTATCTAATTCAGCCTCAACTGGTTTAGCCATTGTCTTACCCACTAATTCATCTGAAAAATTAAACAGGGTGAGAGATGAGCAACCACCGCTCAGTAGGGACATGAGACCTTATCATAGCAGATTGATATAACTAAATTAAGTGACATGCAATCACACATCCAAATATCACATTAATAATAATAATGCATGAATGCTCTTCATCTACTTCCGTTAATTCATATAACTGGACAAGCAGACCTGCATGTCTCATACCATGCTTATACCACTTGGTCTCGAATGCTCATTTATATGAACTAACACTCATTTCAATCATCCCATGATTCCCCTTTTGTTAGTTTTCTTGTCTACACCATTAATCTCCAAGACCAAATCACCCAATCGACATTATACCGCTGATTTCCTAGTCTACTGTGCACACGGGCTCGCCTGGACTTGGTTCCTACAATAGTTAGACTCAACTACACAAAAGATCCTTCCCATTACCCTATTTTTCATCCTTTCTTTATCAACCTAAGAATTCCAGCCATCACTGATAACATATGATCATGTCAATATTAATAAAATGATATAATGATAATTAACAACACTTAAACACCCAATATCAATAATAATATCATCAATAATATTGCTCACGAAATTTAATTAGATCAATCTTTGTAAAAGGTCACCAAGAAACCCTACCTCATTTCCAAAGCTAGCTCCAACTTAAGAAAACAGAAGCTTCGACCTCTAACTCCTCCAAGAATATTATTACCACTCTCTCTTTCTGTTTCTCTCTACCACTATTTGTCTCTTGTTTCTCATGCAAACTATGCATGCCTTTCTATAGATGTAGTAAACCATTTGTAAATGTAGACTCCTATTTATAGTAGTAGAAGTAGGCAACAAGAAATCCCTCATTGGTTAATACTTTGCCTGGGTGCGGATCGGTTCAGAACCGTAGAAGGCTCTTCCGTTAACCAAACCAATGACTTCGGTAGACCATTTTCTCTTTCGTTAACCAAACCAAAGACTTCGGATCAGTTAACCTAATATTCGATTTGGATTGGCCGGTACGCCAGTAGTACCGTAATAAAAACCTATTGATAAAAATACAATTTATAATATTTTCACATAACATAAGTTCTTGAACAAATACACCAAATTATCCTTGTAAAATATAAAAATCCAATAGTCTAATTCATCCAAGTGTGAAATCAAATAACTTAGTCACTATATCATTCAATATGTACTCAAGATGTACATGGAGCCACTTATGTTTGTTGTTTGAACCTTTGAGTGTACTTTTTATTGAATTCTCTACATTTATGTAAATGATTTTGACAATTGTTCTGCGTTAGGTTCTGTAGTTTTTCATGCTAAATCCAACCATATAAAGAACATAAAATTTGGATCCACAGTTGAAAAGTTACAGATAAAAAATGGGATAAAGGTCGAAATTGGAAAACATAGGAAGTTCATAAATTCCTCTCTGACCAAAAAGTGCTACAGTACCCAGGTAAGTTATACAATGGTGATAAAGAAGTAATACAGTGGTGATAAAGCAGTGATAAAATGATGATAAAACAGTGATAAAATGGTGATAAAGCAGTGATACAGTGGTGATAAAGGAGTGATACAAAATGCTGATTGTATTTACCTTTGGTTTATTGTTTTGTATTTAAATAATAAAATAAGTATAAATATCGGATCGGTACGAGTTTCCGTCGGGTTAGGAATTTTATTTCCGTTAACCAAACCAAACATTTTGGTACGGATTGGATCGGAATAATTAAAATTAAAAAATAATTATTTAACCAAACCAAACCAAACCGACCGTCGGTACGCGAATAATTTGGATGAGATGCCCACCCCTAGTTAATACTCTTGGCGGCAATAATATAGGATAACAACAACTTGAGGTTATCTTCAATCTTTGCATGTTCCGCCACCTAGCAAGAATGGTGGCACCATCTCTAGCTACAATACTCTTAATCCAACACCTCATGCTAATACCAAATATATCTTGTAAGCCTTAACTCTTAAGTTTTCAATAAAATACAATATAATTTATGATAAAAAGGTTTGTCCAAATCTATCACTCAACTTAAATATCTATCAAAATAAACTAAGATTGACCTCAACTTACACACTGCCATGCAAATAATATGGGTTTATATATATATATATATATGAAAACTAATAGTGAAAATTGCACACATATATAATTTATAAATTAAATGGAAAATATTAAATCTTCAAATTATATAATTTTATAAATATGGGGTTTCACAGATACCTCAGAGGCGCCCTCATGGGCCATTGTTTGGTGCTGACTATCTAGATTCGAATATGATAACGACAATGGAGTTGGCAAAAATCTATGCCAAGTATCGAAACCATGATTCGGTGAATATGCGGATTCCTTTGGAAATAGAATAGTTAAGTAATCCCTCCAAAGTTAAGTAATCCCTCCTTTGAAAACAAAACAATAAATAGATGATCAAATTATTTTTCAACATAATTAGAATGTACACTATTATTCATAAAACTGTAATTAAAAAGAATACTAGTCGTATAATTCATAAAAAGAAAACAACATTGATTCCTAAATTTAATATTGAATTTAAATTACTAATACTTTAAATAGATTACTAGTCGTAATTCATAGAAGGAAAACACCATTAATTCAAAAATAGATTACTAGTCGTAAAGTAGATTACTAATACTATAATGTGAAATTTAATATTTAATTTCAAATAAGTTTCTAAATTAGTTCCTACATCCATTACAACTATTTGTAGATCTTTCCAAATCCAACGAGTGTCATTAGTTACATCCCCCATAACACATTAACATGGGGTAGTTTGGAATCCGAAAAATACAATAAATCAAATTTTAAGTTATATTAGGTAACTTGCTTAGTTGGATCCTAGTCATCGGGTATTAATTGAAAAAATTGGGTATTTTAAATAGATAACTAAAGGAAAGGGTTGTAGGTGATTTAAAATGAATTTTATGGGTCTAACCTCAATTTACTATATTTTTTTGTTGTGTTCTCAAGTTGGGGTTTCGATTGCCGTTGAAGCCTTTGGTTAAGAAGATCCTGGCGCAAATTTTCTATGCACCTTGCCTCTAATTTAACCCGAATTTTGGGATAGCTTTGCTCATACCTATGATCGCCTTCGACCTTGCCGAACACAAGGAACCATCTTATGAACAATTTTTGTACCTCTATAGTGTGACGAGGGCAAAAAGCAAGGGTCATGGTTGCTAGGTGCAAGCTACCTGCCTACATGCGAAGGACCGCTGATGACATTTTGTGAGGGGTATACCGACTTCTCAAAAATTGTGGAGGACTCTACATGTGCTAATTTCCGGCCATTGGGAGTCTGAGCCTCGCCAACCAGTTCGGTTTCATATCCCCACAACCTTCCAGTTCAGTTTGCATGTTGTTTTGTCAGAATCGAATTCCAACTTCCAAGTCTTTGTATGAGATTAATAGAGAAATGACGTTGTCGTTATGTAAATCTGAGCAAAGCAACTATAAGCTACCTCATTACACTAGACTTAAGAACCCTACAGATCCCAAAGCGAAATAACAAAGAAGATAAGCCTAATGCTAAAGTCAAAACAAAACTATGGGCCTATCCGATTGGATCGGATCGGATGCTTCACGGCCCATCTTGTAATTTTTTCATGATTGTAATTTTTCTCCTGACTCATAAAAGAAAATTAAAGTCATACAAGAGAAAGAACAAGAAACTCTACATACGTACAGGCGTCTTGCCCTCTATGCAACTCCTCCTCTCTACACGGCTCTCCCAAAAGTCTAGCTTTGCCTTATATAGCTTTCAGAATTTAAATCTCCTAAAAAAGTCTAGCATGGACTTACATATATCTTTCATAATTTAAATCTTTTAGGAAACTTTAGAATAGCCTAGGAAACGTTGACATAAAAGAACAAAAAATACTAGGAAACTTTGACCAAAAAAGAAAGACTAGGAAACCTTCATATATAATTGGCATTTGATTTATCCTACAATGCCAATTTCTTAATAAATGCATCTAGTGAATCGATTTGGCGGCCATTGTAGTCATGTGAATGATTAAAGTTTCTTAATGATGAAAAGTTTATTAATTAATTAGGCTACTTAACCACATGCCAAACCATGAATGAAAGATGATATGGGCAAAGTTCATTATCGTTAGTGAAGAAGAGCTAGAGATTTCCCATTATGTCCCCCTCTTGTAGGTTAAAGAAGATTAGGCAAAAATGGCTTACATGGAAGTATAGACGGCTTAAACTTCTGCCTTTCATGGTGCTGTGCCGAAGGCGAGTGGCAGTCTTACACTACACACTAGCTGAACGACATCTCCTGAGAAACTAAGGAGAGGGGTGATCTACTGATCGATGGATTGGTCCTTAAATCCCTAGTTCCTTGAAAGCATCAACAAAGAGGACGTTGACCAAACTATCAGTGTCCATTAGGATGCATCCCACATCGAAATCGGTCATTTCCGCTCGAATGATCATGGGATCATCATGAAGGAAGATGACACCTTTCTCCTCTTCTTCACTAAAAGTGATAGGTTCCCAACTAATCCTATAAACCTTAGGGTACCGTCCGATTTCGATTTTGATGAATGAATTTCCACTTGTGGACCATGTATCGGAAATGCAATGCTCGGAGGCCAAGAGTAGTCGTGGCTGAATCGAGCGGTATATTCCCTCAATGTTTCTTAATTTCATTGTCACATGGTATACAGATCATCGGCAGAGTAAAGACAATCAATCTGATCATAAAATAGTTAATAAAACATTGCTTTAACTAATTAAATGAATCTACCGTAACTACCTCCAAACGGTAAAACCAATTGAGGGCACCTCTGGTAAGCATGGATGGGAAGATAAGACATTATCCTTAGTCGCTGCTAGGCCTTTACATTTAAGTGTCGATTGAAAAGTGGGCATCTATGTCAAGGGGTCCGTACGCCTGCATAAAACGGCACCTTAGGGCTTAGATGGCGGCTTGCATGATGGCTTTGGATTGGGTATGGATGGCGGGGATAAAGGTGGGAGGGAGAGTTGCATGCCTTCTTTTTTAATCTTGAATTTTGAATTTTTTGAATTTTAAATTGAATTAAGTTATTAAATTTTTTATTAATTTTTTAAAAGTTTGCTTATGTGCCATGTGTCATGTCTTAAATGGTAAGATCATTTAAGAAAATGGAAACCCATGTATATAGCAGTATCAATAACTACAAAATTAGCATTATAGTTCACTTCTTGAAGCAAGTACTGTAAGACAAATCAGACTAGCATTCATCAAGCCAAAGCTTGTAGCTACTAGAGCCTACACTAACCAAGCGTTCCTGCACAACTATTCACCAATATGGCAGTTTAAGCACGAAAACAAAAATAATATAGAAACAAGAGTTAAAGGAGTAAACAAAACAAAAATGGAAAAGCAATGTACAAGTGCAATATTAAACATAGTTGCATTCATTGAATAAGTGTTCTGTATATGCATCATCGTATCGTACAAAAGATACGGACAGAAAAAATAAGGGTTTGTCCAATATAGATCCCTACATTTTCTATTTTCTAGACATATACCCATCACTCTATAAATCTATGTGTAAAACCCAATTTCAAATTTAAATGACCAGTATGATATAAGAGGTCGTAGTATTTCTATGTTTTTACATCGTTGCCACTAAACTTCATATTTTATTTATAATTTATTTCAAGCATTTCATTAACTACCATAATTGTAATTAATATACTCCCTATTAATATCATATCAATCACCCCATTTTTTTTAGTTGTCATTCCCTCTCACATCTCGCCCCCTAAAATTGCAAAAATATATATATAAATTACATATCCAATAATGTACATATGAAAAATATAATATAAATATATACATATAAAATATAGGTATATTATTTACCCCAAAAAAAAAAGTCAGTTACTTTGTAATTGCGTATATTTTTCATAATTAAAATAGGTACACAATAATTTATATAAAATATAGGTACATTATTTACCCATAGGTAAATTATTTTACAATATACTTGTAAATGTGTATAGGTACATTATTTGGAGAGGCAAGATAGGTACATTATTAGAGGAAAAAATAGGTCAGTTATTTGGAGAGAGAAAATAGGTTCATTTAAAAAAAATTACTTTTAATAAAATAAATAATAGGTACTTTATTCAGAAAAAAAAAGGCTATATTATTTATAGAAAAAAATAGGTACATTATTTAGATAAATAATAGGTACTTTATTCGTAGTAGGTATATTATTCAAATGGTAGGTACATCGGATGACATATAATACCTAAATCCTAATTGTAAGTACATTAAAATTAATGTAGGTATATTGGATGTCATATAATGTAGGTATATTGGAATAGATAATTATGTACACTTTTCATACTAGGTAAATTATATTTTTCATAAAAAAATAGGTACATTATTTTTTCAACATAATTAGTATGTACAGTTTTATTCATAAACAATTATAAAGTGGATTATTAGTCATGTATAATTCATAAAAAGAAAATAACATAAACATTTTATTAAACAAACCGATTACCCAAATTTGAATTTATTGATAAATTTTTTTTTAAATGTTCCAAAATTAATTCCTACATCCATTACAACCATTTGGAGATCTTTCCAAATTCAACATCTGTCATTATATACAATCCAATTAAAAACTGTTTCCATATCGATTCCTATATTAATATACAAAATGCAATAATGGCTTAGTTGGGGGTATTTTTGGAATTTGAAAATTACAATAAATCAGATTTTATGCTTAATTAGGTAACTTATTGAGTTGGATCCTAGTCATGGGTTTTTACTTATACAAATTGGGTATTATTTATAGGAACAAAAAGTGAAGGGTTTTAGGTATGGCAAATTGAATTTGAAGGGTGTAAGCCAAATTTACTAAAAAAATAAGAAATCTAAATTTACAAATTCCCTTTCCCATTTGGGTCTGGTATAATTTCACCCAAATCTCACTACATTCAGTTTTGAAAAAATAAAAGCATAGCCCTTTGTTTGGTTGCAGAGAAAAAGAAAGATGGAAAATAAGAAAAAACATATTTCGACCAATAGAGTCAGTTAAATCACAGCATATGTAATGACCATTTCCAGGGAAGAAATATATATATCTACTAAAACTGAATCCCAAAATTCACTGTTCATAGGCTATTCATTCGCAATAATGAAATGACGGTTTTGCCCCTACTTATGTTCTTTGTTATTTTTTTGTTCTATTCGGCGGTATAGTAAAATGACCATATTGCCCTTTGCTCTTTTTACTTTTTTGGGTTGATTTTGATCCCAAAATTCACTATTCGTAAAGTATCCATTCGCAATAGTGAAATGACAATTTTGCCCCTACTTATGTTCTTTGTTCTTTTTTGTCCTATTTGGCAGCACAATAAAATGACCATATTGCCCTTTGCTCTTTTTACTTTTTTGGGTTGATTTTCAGACATATGTTTAATACAAATTGCCTTTGGTTTTAAAACCCGCAGCATTGCACGGGCACCTTTTGCTAATAATAACTAAAACCCTAGACCTCTCTTGTTTGGTTGCGGAGAAATACATAAAGGTGAAGAAAAGGAAATCAAGGAAAATACCAGCTACTGAACCCAACAATCAAAATAGACCATCCCCCATAGGCAGAGTCAAGTTCTCATACTTACAGATGATTCATTTTCCTTCACTTTCTAAGCAACCAAACAGGAAAAAAGAAAAAGAAAATAAACAATAAAAAAAACCTAGCTCAAATCCTCTGCTTCACATGAAACTCAAAATGAAAAATGAACAAAATTAGCAATAAAATCTAGAGTAAAAGAAACTAGGAGCTATGAACACCTCATCTTGGCGTATCGATCTTCACCTAGAAACAGCGTTTACTTGCGAGACAGAGGGAGATAGAGAGAGAGACGAGAGAGACAGAGTGTTGTTGACGTGAGTCTCCTACTTAATCAAGGAGATTTATTTCCTTGATTAATTAAGGGATTTACTTTCCCATTTTATTTAGTTGACAAATCTTTGTATAATTAGGAGATACTATCCTAATTGATTACTGTATCTATTTCCTTGTAAAGCAGTCATGTAAACTCCTATATATACCTCCTTATGGAGAAGAATATAATTCAACCTAATACATTCAAACCACATTCATATTTTAGCATGGTATCAGAGCAATCAATCCTAGGTTGTCTCTAAACTCTTATCTCAAATTTCTCATATTCAAATCCAAAACCCTAAATCAAATTCCTCATAATTTTCCCCAAATCCATATCCCTCAAATCTAAAGTCCTCAAATCCTCTTATCCAAATCCCTAAACACATACCCTCAAATCTTATACACATACCTCTTAAATCCAATTCCTACATCAAATTCATACATCAACTTCCTCACATCAAATTCCTCACCTTCTCATATCACATCTTACTTTCGTTGCGATGTCAGGAACCCCTACGATTCTCCATCTTCTTGCAGACTTATAGAAGCATGCGGTCAATCTTGCTGACCCGGCTACCCGGACTCCTGCTTCTATCACCACCACCAAAGGTTCTACTTTTCGTACGTCCTCCAAAAACTCCGCATAGATTATCGACTCGGGCGCTACGGATCACATGACATTTGATCCTGCCCAACTTATTAATCGCAAATCATCCACTTCATCGGTGATGTCTAATGCTAATGGTACCCCCTCCCCTGTGGTTGGGGAGGGCTCTCTATCTCTCTCTACTTCCCTACATCTGGATTCTGTATTACTTGTTTCATCTTTAGACCATAACTTGTTATCTGTTGCACAACTTACTACTACTTTGGGGTGTACTGTAACATTTTGGCCGAATCATTGTGTTTTCCATGACATCCTCACAGGAACGACGATAACTCTATTACTTGGACTGGCACCGGATAGTGAGGTAAAGGGTGGTCAAGCTTTCACAACCAGTGGAACGCGTCTTGAGGGGGAGAGAGACAAAATTTGGTTATGGCATAAACGTCTTGGGCATGCCTCTTTCAGTTATCTTGAGAAGTAGTTTCCATCATTATTTTCCAGTCTTGATGTTTCTAGCTTCCAGTGTGATACGTGTGAATTGGCTAAGAGCCATTGTGTCCCGTTCCCATTAAGTTCAAATCAGAGTTTGGTTCCGTTTTCCCTTATTCATTCTGATGTTTGGGGACCTACTAAAATTGCCACTTCGGCAGGGGCGCAATGGTTTGTTACATTTATAGATGATTGCAAATGCATGACTTGAGTTTCCCTTCGCAAAACAAAAAGGGGAAGTCAGTTCCAGGTTTCAACAGTTTTATCAAATGGTGGAGACTTAGTTTCATGCCAGAATTCAGGGTTTTCATTCTGACAATGGCGGAGAATTTCTTAACCATGATCTTAACCAGTTCTTACAAGATCATGGCATCATACATCAAAGCTCATGCCTTTACACTCCCCAACAGAATGGGGTCGCTGAAAGAAAGAACACACTTATTGGAAGTCGTTCGTGCCTCTCTCTTTGGTGCCAGTATGCCACGATCATTTTGGGGCGAAGCCGTCGTCTCTGCAGCATACCTTATCAATCGGATTCCCTCTAGTATCCTAAATTTTCAAACACCAATTCAAACACTTCACCACCATATCCAAACACCTCTCACCCCAAACTTAGAACCTTGGATTTTTGGCTGTATTGTATTTGTCCACTTACATATTCACTAATGAAGCAAATTGGATCCAGAGCCGAAAAGTGTGTTTTCATTGGCTATGCACCTCATCAGAAAGGATACCGGTGTTATCATCCTCCTAGTCAGAAAGTCTATACTTCTATGGATGTTGTGTTCCGGGAAAACGACATATACTTTTCAGCTGCACAGGAGGAGCATTGCGACACCAACACTTCTCAAATTTTCAATTTTTTTTCCTCCAGAATTGTCCCAGCCTGAAAGCGACGAGTCGCATGTTGAAAGCGACCGGTCGCTAATGACTCTACCAGAAAACGACAGATCATAGCTTGGAAGTGACCGGTCACTACCCGAAAATCAACCTCAGCCTGATTTGTCATTTATTTGCTGTCCAACTCAGGAGAGGAAACTGATGAGATTTTGCCCACTCCGGAGACTTCTTCAGCTCCAATACCACACCAATCACCATGATAATTTGATTTCAGAAGGCAAAGAGCCTGCATATCAAATTCCAAAAAGGAAGAACCGTGGCAAACCTCCAATACACTACGAAGCAGATTTTAATGGCAAAGGAAAATATCCCATCAACAAATATGTATCCATCAGCAGATTATCAGAGTCATAGGTACACTTTGTGAAACAGTTGGTCGACATACTTGTTCCCAACAGTGTAAGTGAAGCACTAGAAGACCCAAAATGGAAAGAAGCCATGAATGAAGAAATGGGAGCTCTCCAGAAGAATGACACATAGGAACTCGTGCCATTACCTCATGGAAAGAAGACAGTGGGATGCAGGTGGATTTATACTGTGAAACTCAAAGCAGATGGATCTATTGAAAGATATATAGCTAGATTGGTGGCGAAGGGGTACACACAAAGATATGGGATAGACTACCAAGAGACCTTTGCCCTAGTAGCCAAGATTAAAACTATCGGAGTCTTTCTGTCTCTATCAGCAAATCTCGATTGGCCATTACATCAGTTTGATGTAAAAAATGCATTCTTACATGGAGACTTGGAAGAAGAAGTATATATGGACTTACCACCAAGATGTAACTTAGCTCGTGACAAGGAAAGTCAAGTTTGCAAGCTCAAAAAGTCATTATATGGGTTAAAGCAATCCCCCAGAGCATGGTTTGACAGATTCACTAAATCCACGAAGAATTTTGGATATATACAAAGTAATGTAGATCACACTTTATTCTTGAAGCGTGATGGAAGAAGACTTACTGCATTGATTGTTTATGTGGATGACATAGTCGTAACTGGAAACGACACAGGAGAGCAACTGAAACTGCAGAAGTATTTGTCTCAGGAATTTGAGATGAAGGATTTAGGTGATCTGAAGTACATTCTAGGAATGGATGTAGCCAGGTCCACAACTGGTATATTTCTGTCTCAAAGGAAGTATGTATTAGATCTGCTCACTGAAACAGGAATGCTTGGATGCAAACCTGTTGATACACCCATCGAGATAAATCACAAGTTATGTGAAGGCATGGATCAAGAACCAACCAATAAGGAACAGTACCAACGCCTTGTTGGAAGGTTGATATATTTAGCCAACACAAGACCAAATATTGCATATGTTGTGAGTGTGGTTAGTCAGTTTATGCATTCACCCAGTGTGTCCCATCGGATCTTAAGATACTTAAAGTCAGCACCTGGGAAAGGATTAATGTTCTCAAAAAATAGAGATCTCGAAGTTGTTGGATATACAAATGCTGATTGGGCTAGCTCCATTACTAATAGACGCTCTACTTCATGTTACTTTACCTTTGTAAGAGGTAATCTAGTCACTTGGCGGAGTAAAAAAGAAAATGTAGTTTCTCGGTCTAGTGCAGAAGCAGAGTATCAAGGAATGGCTCACGGAGTTTGTGAACTACTGTGGATCAAAAGACTATTGACAGAATTGAGTTTCAAGCCATGAAAGCCAATGGAGTTACACTGTGATAACAAATCAGCCATTGACATTGCCCATAATCCATCCCAACATGATCAAACCGAACATGTTGAAGTGGATAGACATTTTATCAAAGAGAAGATTGAGAAGAAGATCATCCGCCTACCATTCGTAAAATTAGAAGATCAACTGGCAGATATCTTAACAAAAGCTGTTTGTGGCAGAGTATTTCATGACTCACTTACCAAGTTGGGCATTGGTGTCATATATGCACCAACTTGAGGAGGAGTGTTGACATGAGTCTCCTAATTAATCAAGGAGATTTATTTCCTTAATTAATTGAGGGATTTAATTTCCCATTTTATTTAGTTGACAAATCTTTGTATAATTAGGAGGCAATATCCTAATGGATTACTGTATCTATTTCCTTGTAAAGCACTCATGTAAACTCCTATATATACCTCTTTATGGAGAATAATATAATTCAACATAATACATTCAAACCATATTCATATTTTAGCAAATATTTTATAAACGAACGAAAAAGGGGTTTTAGTGTCATTTTATAGATGGAGTTTATGGACCGTAAAAAGTGAAAATCGGGTCTTAGATGCTTCCGTTTAGTTCCACACTTCCATTTTATTCTAGATACTTGTGCAAGTTTTAGATCTTTTGCGGCCACAATCGTTTGGGAGCAACCTCATTTGGAGGAGAAAAACTTCCCTGTCACAGTGATTCCACCATCAGCATCCACATCAATATCCCAAACCAATCCAATTCTGACAGCTGGCCATAGATTTAAACATATTTTATGCCTATTTTCTTCCTCCTCTCGTTGGCATCTCTCTCTCTCTCTCTCTCTCTCTCTCTCTCTCTCCCCATCATCATCAACCACACACCCCTGATTCGTCTTTCCCAGTTCTCTCTCCAAATGGACTTGAGAAAGATTGGGTTGGCTTTGAATATGTGGAAGAACTCGGTACGGTTTTGAGGAGAAAAAATTTATCCGGCGTCATTGTCTCTTTTCCAATCTGAGGAATCTCTTTCCTTTTTTTTTGGGAGACTTTGGAAAAACCCAAAGGAGAGAGAAATTTTGTAAAAGAAGACAAAATAGACAAATTTGCCCTTATTTATTTTTGGATTTCCTAAGAAATCATTTACACTTGCATGTCTTTGATTTGAAAGTTGAGAGGTTTTTCTGTCTTTTTTGAAAAAGCCTTGGCTTTTTCCAAAAGTGAAAATTTTTTTATGCCTAAAACCTAAATTTACTTTTTTTTTCCTTCAAATTTATTATCTATTGGGGAGTTTTGGAAAATTAGACATGGTGGAGCTGAGAGAGATTGTGTTGTTTCGATTTTGTCAGGAAACATTGAAGGTGTTGTTTGGGAGAAAGCTTATCATCTCCTTATTCAGCCTTTTTTTTTTTCAATGAATTGAGGGGCAAATCCCTAAGAACCAGCCATTTCATTATCACTACCTATTATCCTTTTTCATCTTTGTTTAAATATATTAGAGATAAAATGGGGAAATTAATACATGATGTGTGGGTGATGGAGTGACTGAAGAGGGAGAAGAATTAGAAGAACAAAGTTACAGATTTTTACGGACTGAAAGAGGAAAGGAGGAGAGAGAGAGGGATGCCGATGAGAGGAGGAAGAAAATAGGCATAAAATATGTTTAAATCTGTGGCCAACTGTCAGAATTGGATTGGTTTGGGATACTGATGTGGATGTTGATGGTGGAATCACTGCGACAGGGAAGTTTTTCTCCTCCAAATAAGGTTGCTCCCAGAAGATTACAAAACAAAAACGAAATATTTTCCCCAGCCCCAACAACCCCCTCTTTTTGTCAACCCCCTCCTTCTCCCATCTCTGCACTACAACCCTACCGCCCTACTACCACCCACACCATCCACCACTGCACTAGCCCCTAGCCCCAACAACATCAATGGCTCACTCTCCCTCAACTCCTTTTCTCTACCCCCTTCTCTGCAAATTCAAAAACCAAAATTTTATTTTTCATCTCCTGAATCCAACTTTCTCTTTTTCATCTCCAAAAGCAACATTAATATTCCCACCGAATTCTCGAAAGTCTCTAACTTGTTGTCCTTCCTTGTAACATTTCTGCTAAGTGCTAACAAAGAGAAATCTCTAATGCTCGGGTCTGAAGCTTTTCACTTCAAGTAAGGAGCTTTACACTCTGTGATTCAGCTAAGCCAATTATAGCTTTCTCAGCCCGCCCCCACGTCACACCCCACACAGCTACCCACCCACCGATAGCCATTGCTGCCCCAATTCAGCCACCCACAAACTCCCTTATCGCCCCACCGATAGCCATATTCAAACCCGAAAACTTTTTTAAAAAACCTGGATGGTTGATGAAGAAAGAGGGGGAAAGAGAGAAAATGAGGAGGGGTGGGCTCGGTTGTTGTCGAATAAAGAGGGGAAATAGAGAGAGGGGGAGAGAGAAGATGGGAGGGTGGTTGCGTAAGGGAGAAGGGAAAGAGTGTGCTGGGGTTTGGGATATTATTATTTTTGGTTAAAAATATTATTTTTAAAGAATTCTTTATTATTTTTTTACGCATCAACACCAAAGTGCATATGTAACTTGCCATGTTACCAATGGTAAAATAGGAAAGAGAAAGAACAAAAATTTTAAAAAAATAATAAAAAACAAAGGAGAGTGTAAGTTGAGAAAAGGAGAGTGAAAAAATCAGCATAAAAATAGAAACGCAAATTACTTGCTTTGGATCCACATCTTAATTACAAATTAATTACAATTAGGAAGGATGCTTAAAATCTCTGAGTGAATGTTAATGCTGCCTTTGATTGATCTTTGATCCACCTAGATTATGATTTTGAAAGTATCAAATTGGAATTGTATATATCCACTGAATAAACCTCTCCACTCACTGCCCCTTTCTCAATATACTCAATTGACCAGAAACTGTATCCCCAAAATTCAACAATCAGTTTGATTTGTATTTTGCATTTGTATTCACACCCTTCTTATTTTATGGTTGTCGGATCAATTTGTGTGTGAGAGGGAGAGAAAGAGAGAGAAATGGGGCTTGTATTGTATGATGGCCAGGGTGGCTTCGGGTTGGGTATGGGTGGCGGGGATAAGGGTGGGGAGGGAGAGTTGCATCCTTTTTCAATCTTGAATTTTGAATTTTTTGAATTTTAAATTGAATTAAGTTATTATATATTTATTAATTTTTTCGAAGTTTGCTTATGTGCCATGTGTCTTGTCTTAAACGATTAGATCATTAGGATGGCTTAAATGTTGCGAAATGCGGGTAAATGCACAACATCTAAATGGCCGTCATTGAGTGTTGTAATCTAAGGGCCCTCATTAATTAAGATTAACTTCTAGCGATAAAACATTTCATTCAAATGCGTGTCATTGTCCATATACATCTTTTCCATGTTAGCAAACTCACTTCACTTAAGGAATTAGAGACCTACTATCTTTATTGATAATTCACTAATTTAGAAACTCATTTCTCATTTAACTTCTTTCAATTATAACTTCTATAAATTCAACAAGCTAGAGTATGTTCTCAAATGTAACTAAGCAAGAGCAGTAGAAGAACATGATCGAGGTCAGAAAGAGGAACTCTCCCCTGCAGATTTTGTCATTGCTACTTGTCTTCCTAATTCACTGCCAAGCATCAACCCATTATAATTGGGTGGTATATACATGCATGTTTTCTTCAAGTAACTTTTTTTAGAAAAGTTGATATAGATCCAATTTCCCATTAAGAAGTTGGTTTTAATCCTCGGATTTGGTGACTTTGATACAAGTCCTTTGACTGTTATGCCACATAGGATTACATTCCTTTTTTAATATTTTCTGATATAATTTTTTTTAAAATTTTTTCACCCTCATATTTTGTTCCAATATTGCCCCTTATCCCTTGAATTGGGTAAATAATAATTCACGTCATAATCTGAATCCATTTACCACAGTTGTCATCGAGATAGAAAAGGAAATTATCTTAAACATATCCCAGATTTCACGTTGCTACAAACAGTTTATTCTCCTTTGAACCCAATCTCTATTGATTCCTTGCTTCTTCAATGCAGAATTGTTGGGGTTTCAGATTAGGTTTGAATATTACAGATACTCAGAAGGTTCGATGGTCACAATTTAGCACGTCTGAGACATCCCAGCTTTCATGGTTATTTCCTAAAATCATGCTCATTCCGTCCAAATCGCTCCAGATTTCCGTCCAGTCATTGCAGATTTCTTGCTGCAATAATGTAGAGTTTTTTGGGTATGAAAATGATAGGAACCTGATGTTCAAAAGCAAGAAATCAATTGTTGACAAAATAGGGATTGGGTCTTCTGACATTGGGTTGCTGGAGTGCAGTTCCTCACGTACAGGTATTTTTAATTTATGTATTTCAATTTCAATAATCTGCTTTGTGTTTTGTTGTTTTTTGCGTTTGGTTTGGTATGAAGTCGTCATTTTACCTATTGTCAACAAATAGGAATTGGGTCTCTAACATTGGGCACACAATTGTCAAATGTCAATCAGAGATTGGGTATCAAACGTGGTGAATTGAGAAATTGAGGAGATATTTTCTTTGTTTCTAACTTTCTGGGTTTCTGGGTTTCATACTATCTGGGAAATACCTAAACTAATACTAATGTAGAGATAATGCATTTCATACTATCAGATGTATAGATTCTGTCATGGGATATATAGGTTCTGCCAAAGATATATTGGTTGTACCAAATCAATATTCCATGATTCAATTGAAACAATATGCTTTTTGGGGTGTTGTTTTTACCTATCTGTCATTTTACCTATCGTCATTTTACCTATAGTCGACAATATTATGACAAAGTCTGATGGCAAGTTGAGAAATTGAATAGACAGATTTTTTACACGCAGATTGTGATATGAATTTTTCTTTGTTCTTTGTAGCATCCTCATGGCTAAGAAAGAGTTTGCAAACCTGGAGTACAGGTCAGACGTGTTGAAGTTTCATCGTGTAATGGAGCGAATAAGAGAAAATGTGAAGGAGTCACATGTTGAGCTCTTTCGGCAAACACCGTTTTGGGGGTTGTTCAATTCATACCATGGTGGTCTAATTATTGAAGAAGCTCATAGAAAATCTGATATTGATATTGTGTCCATCTTAAAATGTTTTGACAAAGGCGAAAATGCATTTTTTTTTTTGAATTTTTGAATTTTTTTTAGCCTTTACGCGACCAATATTTTTCGTCGCGCAAAACTTTGGGTGACCAATACTTTTTGTTGCGCAAAACTTTGCGCTACCAGTACTTTTTCGTCGTGCAAAACTTTGCACGACCAATGTTGGTTTCGTCGTGCAAAACTTTGTGCAACCAATATTTTTCGTCGCTCAAGGTAGATTTGCGCGACGTTAAGATTCATCGCACAAAGTTACTTTGCGCAACGAAGAATATTTTTCATCGCGCAAACCCTTTCTTCACAAGTTTTGAGCGACGGATCATGCGCACGAAAATTTCGTCGCGCTGGGTTTGCGCGACGAAATTGTACTTTGCACAACAAACTTATTTCGTCGCGCAAAGTGTTTTTTGTAGTAGTGTGTTTAACCTTCCATGCTTGTATCTCCATGGCGTCTCATGTTATCTACGCAAGCCAATCTCTTTCTGGGAACCAGACAATTACCTCTCCAAGTGGCATTTTTGAGCTGGGTTTCTTCACACCAGGTAACTGTCAAAACTATTATATTGGGATATGGTACAAAAAAACTACCCCCGAAAACAGTAGTTTGGGTGGCAAACAGAAACTAACCTGTTTCTGATACATCATCTTCAACATTGCAACTCTTCCAAAATGGAAACTTAACCCTACTGTTCCAATCCAAAACTGAAATTTGGTTAACTCATTCTATGTCAACGGTTTCTCATTCCACCGTAGCAATGCTACTTGACATTGGGAACTTTGTCATAACATATGCATTTAATTCATCTGTTGTTATATGGCAGAGTTTTGATCACCCAATTGATACTTGGCTTCCAGGAGGGAAGCTTGGACATAATAGGCTTATGAAAGAAAAACTAAGTCTTACTCCATGGAGAAACCCACAAAATCCAGCACCTGGCCTCTTTCCTATCTGGGCAACATCTTGTATGTGATGGAGATTTTTATTTCCCCCTTCATTTCTCCATTCCTTTCCCCATCCAATCTAGATCTTATGAAAGGGAGTGGTGACATGAGCTTGTATCTTGATGTGCTTTCATCTATTTCAAATGGGATATATAAATATATCATTGTTCTTTGTAGTTTGTATCTTCAAGGCCAAGGATTAGGAACTGGGTATAGATTACAAGCAGCAGCAGCAGCAACCCAGCCCAAACAGTGATTTCTTCTCCAGATTCTCCCAAAATTCGAACCCCACCTCAGATTTTGATAAGCCCTAGCCTTCTTCTCCAAATTTCCCCTTCTCACCCAAACACCCCCTTTCCCCTTTTCTAAAGTTGAAAAAACCCTTATTCTCCAATGTTAAGGATTAAAACAAAGTGGGGCCCAAAGCACCTAACGGAACGTCTATAATACTGATGGAATGGGTAACGTGAGACCGATTTTAAAAGTGTGGGGGGGTATTTTGAGACATTTCAAAGCCCAGGTGGTAACATGAGACAAGTTTGAAAGCACATGGGGCACGTACATTAATAAGCCTTATTATTTTGGCAATGGTTCTGTGATCGACTTGGATACCTATATCCGTCTATGAACATTCTCATAGCGGATCTTGAGTTTGTGTACAAGGAGTCGTATCTTGGAGTCTTGTAGTTGTAGACTGTCAGTACCTGTACGTAGAGAGGCTACAAAGGCTTTAGGACAACGTCTTTAACATGCTTCACTGTACCAAACTCACATTCTTACTTACTATTTATTTTGCATTTACTTACCTATTATTTTGTTTTCTTCAATTTTATTGTACCTTAAAAGCTTTCCAATTTGTTTATAAATTATTTATAATATAAAAGTTTTTGCATTTGGCTTTACAAAAAAGGAAAACTATATTTTTATAACAGAAGGAACCATCTGGTGGCACGCACACAATGACACTGGCTGGAGCCACAGTTCATGGCGCAATATTTGTGTATCCAAAACGTGGAGCTGGCTATCCTTTTCCCAAGCCTCGTGAAGAAGTGCAAATAATATTAGGTAACATGCATGAATTTATATTAATATAATCATGTTTTAAACTCAACATGTGTAATTAATCTTGGATTCTCTCACTACGAAAAAAGAAAGAGTTATGGGCGATTACATTTGCCCCTATTACTTCAAATAGGGGTGGAAAACTAGACAAATCTGCCGCTAATCATATGAGGGGCAGATAATGGAAAGGCCCCTATTAGTAGCGCCACTAAAAACTAATAGGGGCGGAAAGGTTATTAAAAACGCCCCTATTGTTCCAGTTGCCACGTTGGCAATGAACCGTAGAATACATATTAGGAGCGAATATTTATGTGCCTCTAATAAATTTTTTAACAGTAAGGGCGCTTATTTGCACCACTACCTCTAATTTCATAATAAATAATAATTAGTTGTAGAGACATATACATGTGCCCCTAATACATTTCAAAGTCATTAATTCATCGGAGCATATTTATTTAAAATTAGTTTTTAATTTGTTATATTCAACATATAAATTATTCTTCAAATAAATAAAAATTAATTAATTGTATAATATAAAATGCACAGAACATCAAATATATATATTTATATAATTCCCAAACGTATATAGCCAGCCAAACAATATTAGGTAGCAATAATTCAAAATGATCCCAATAGTATGAAGAAAATAGCAAAATATCCTAACTCGATTCAGGACGATGAGCCCTCTGATCTGAAGACATAAAATCCTGCAAAAATTCTTCGTGAAGCATCCCTGAAAATTCTCCAGGAGGATAAGGCATTGGGTGATATAGTTGTGGATGGTATGGTTGGGGATAATACAAATGAGATGGCGGCTGATATAAATAAGGATGATGCTAATAAGTCGGATACTGATGTGAAGATGGAGTCTGCTGGGAAGGTGACTGATGCTGGGAGGGAGAACGATGTTGGTTGGATGAATGCTGCTGAGAGGATGAACATTGCCACTGGGAGGGTGATTGCTCTTGTGAGGAAGACTGTTGATGTGTAGGTGGCTGGAATGGTTGCTGATGTGAGGATAATATCATATGCCTCAACTTCTCCATCTCCTTCTGTTGTCTCTCATAATTTTCTTGCAGCTCTAAAAATTGAGACTCCAAACAAGCATAATCTCGTCCTCTATGTGATCGACAAGATGAAGAAGTTGGTTGAGTTTGTACCACCCAAGGCACCATATCTGGTGTCACAATATTTCCGTACACTACTACATTTTACACTTTGCGCGACGAAGAGATTTCATCGCGCAAAATACATTATAGTCGCACAAATTTCAGCGCGACAGAAACCTCGTCACGCAGAATCCGTCGCGCAAAGATCGTGAAGAAAGACTTTGCGCGACGAAGTTTTTTCTTTGGTCACGCAAAGGTCGTGGAGAATCCGTCGCGCAAAGATCATAGAGAAAGACATTGAGAAAATGGTGGATGAGTTATTTTCGTTTTAAAAACCGTATCACTTTGCGCGACGAAAAATATTGGAATATTGGTCGCGCAAAGTTTTGCGCGACGAAAATATTGGTTGCCCAAAGTTTTGCGAGACAAATTTGTATATGGTCGCGCAAAGTCAAAAAAAAATTATTTTGGGTACCCGCCCAAATTTTTGCGCGACGAAAAATATATATTGGTCGCGCAAAGTCCAAAAAAAAATATAATTTAAATCCCGCGTCCCATTTTTGTTACCCACCCAGATTTTTAGAGTTTTGCGCGACGAACTGTTGGTCGCGCAAACTTTTGAGAGACGAAAAATTGGTTCGTAGCACAATATTTATAAAAATAATTGTTATGAATAATAAAAATAAAATAATTTTATTTTACTATTTAAAATATAAATAAGGTTTAAGCTACTTAATAAATGTATATACTATTCAATTTCTTAAGTGTTATACGTATAAAATAAATAAATTGAAAGGTACTTAATAAGTAAATAAATATATATATACACACACCATTCAACGATCCAACCGTCAGACTTGTTTGTATATACTTCAAGATTGTATACCCCAAAAATCACAAAAAACAAACATTCAGAGATCTAGTAACGGGACAAAAAATTTCAACGGTTACAAATGAAAAATCACGATTTAACCGTTATTTTAACTCCGATTTTGATGATTTTTTTACAGCTACACTCCTTGACCCTATATGAATACAATGAACTAATTCGATCATCAATTTAAAATATTTACAATAGTGGATACCACAAAATCTTATGTTATATTTAACAAAAATATAAATAAACTCTTAATTGTTAGTGAATATATTGTTTTGATGGCATACGCATTCAAAAAAACTAGTTTCAACGATCCAACCGTAAAACTTATTTGTTTATACTTCGATATCATATACGCCAAAAATCGGAAAAAATAAACATTCAGAGATCAAGTAACGGGACAAAAATTTTGACTGTTCTAAATGAAAAATCACGATTTAACGGTTATTTTAACTCCGATTTTGATGATTTTTTACAGCTACACTCCTTGACCCTATATGAATACAATGAACTAATTCGATCGTCAATTTAAAATATTTACACTAGTGGATACCACAAAATCTTATGTTATATTTAACAAAAGTATAAATAAACTCTTAATTGTTAGTGAATATATTGTTTTGATGGCATATGCATTCTACAAAACTAGTTTCAACGATCCAACCGTCAAACTTGTTTGTTTATACTTTGAGATCACATACACCAAAAATCGGAAAAAATAAACATTCAGAGATCAAGTAACGAGACAAAACTTTTCGACAGTTATAAATGAAAAATCATGATTTAACGGTTATTTTAACTCCGATTTTGATGATTTTTTACCGCTACACTCCTTTACCCTATATGAATACAATGACTGAATTTGATCTTCAATTTAAAATATTTCACTAGTGGATACCATAAAATCTTATGTTATATTTAACAAAAGTATAAATAAACTCTTAATTGTTAGTGAATATATTGTTTTGATGGCATATGCATTCTACGAAACTAGTTTCAACGATCCAACCGTCAAACTTGTTTGTTTATACTTCGAGATCATATACGCCACAAATCGGAAAAAAATAACATTTAGAGATCAAGTAATGGGACAAAACTTTTTGACGGTTATAAATGAAAAATCACGGTTTAACGGATATTTTAACTCCGATTTTGATGATTTTTTACAGCTACACTCCTTGACCCTATATGAATACAATGAACTAATTCGATCGTCAATTTAAAAAATATATTTTCTAACAAAAACCCAATCCGAACAACAATAATATATTTTTCTAACAAAAATCCGATCCGATCTAAAATAATAAATTTAAAGCTACTTAATAAAAATATATATATGCTGTTTAATTTCTTAAGTGTTATGCATACAAAATAAAAAACAAAAATAAATCGGTTTAGGCAACGAAATGTTTGGATTACGCCATGCAAAGATTTTAAAAAATAATTTTTTTATTTTATTTATTTTTATAAGGACTTTGCGCGACGATGTATTGTTGTCGCGCAAAGTCGCTTTGTGAGACGAATTGTTTTTTGTCGCGCAAAATTTGGTCAAGCAAGACTTTGCGCGACAATGTATTGTCGTCGTGCAAAAGTTTGTTGCGCAAAGTCACTTTGCGCGACGAATTGTTTTTCGTCACGCAAAATTTGGTCGCGCAAGGTTTTGAGCGGCGAAGTTTTGAGTTTCGTCGCGCAAAGTGACTTTGAGCGATGAAGAATTTTTCGTCGCGCTAGGGTTATTTTTTACTAGTGGTAACCATGAATTGTTCCACGACTCTCAACACCTCTTGCTGATAAATATGCTTGCAACCTTAACTCTGAAGTCTCCTCACCATGGGTGATAACTAGTTGTGTCAATTCCTGCGAGATCTTACTCTAACCAAAATATATTTTACAAAGGTTAGTAAGAAAAATAATTAAGTATTTTCTGATAACTTGGCATCCTTAGGTACAATGCATAAGCCATCCTTTGTTTTATTTAAAAAGTTCCACCACATTGCAAGCTAGTCTTGCAGGTAGACAAATTTTAACTTTACTTAATATCAAGAAAATAACAAAAACGCATGTTTGTACAAGAAAGACTCTTCTATAGAATCCAGAATACTCAACTATCATCACATCAACAACCCAATCTGACAGTCAGACCCTCAGCTCAACATATACATCATAAACAATTACCCTAGACATTTCGGGGGCACATTAACACATACACTCAATTAACCAAACTCACTAATACTAGATAAATAGGTCGAGGATAAAGTCCTACAAGATCAAGGCAACAATCTGAAACGGAGAGCGAGAGCCTAAACGTGGCACAATCAGACCACAGCTACCCAATAGCATAGGGCCACAAAACAAGGGATAAACTAGGAGATAAACTCAGTGATTGGACACAAATAAAGTTCGAAAATATTTAATAAGAACGTAGCAACCCCTAGTTTTCGCATACCTTCCATAATTCAAAACTTGAGAACTTTCCAAAAACCCAAGTAGTAATAATGTAGCTTAAACTCACTAATAATGGAAAACTTCTATATGACATGACAATTAAAAGCAATGCTACAAATATGTTAAATGGTCTTAACAACTGAAATAACTTCTTAGAAAACTTCAAGAATCCTTTATAAAACAAAAGAATCAAACCCATTTTGAAACTCGGTAAGTCTATAATAGCTCGAGATATTCTACAAGCATAAATAATTTTTATTTTTATTTTAAAAGAAACAATATTATTCAATAAAGAATAAAACATCAACAATACACAAAATGGCCAAGGAGGCCACCACACAAATAGAGAGGTAAAACTCTACACCACAAAACTACTGCTTTCCAATCTAGATGGATGAGCTGAAAACTAATCTCCCTAAACTCTGCTGAAACAGAAGCCAAAGTGAGGCCCAAACTCGGATACGATCCCAAAGCTGGTCTACCTCGTCCCCAACCACATCCTCAAAGATTCTCCTATTCCTTTCCCCCCAAATTACCCAACAGATTGCCATCATGGCACAATTTCCCAACACTGAACCCTTCCTCTTACCACCAAAGAAATTCAATCTAGCTTCAAGCACTGCATTACACGTTGCGAAGTTACCCCGCGTTCGCCCTGCCACCTTAAATAACTTAGCCCACAGGGATGAGGCAATAAGACAAAGCAAAAACAGATGATCCACAGTTTCATTGTCTTTTTTGCACAGAACACACCAGTTAGAGAAAAGCAAGGTCTTAAATATCGATAGTTTCGGAAATATAGGTGGTTCAAAAACACGGAAATATCGATGGAAATATCGGGAAAATATCGATATCGATAAAAATTGAATAAAAACTACGGAAATTGTCATAAATACATGGAAATTTTTAATGAAACTTTAGAAGAAGTTTATTTAGTCAATCATCTATTATTTTGACACAAAAAATTGGAAGGAAATGCATTGCATAGTGGGTTTGAGTGATTTAAGTTGATTATATTGCGAGTTGACAAACTCTGTGACTTAGAAAATCTAGAGTAATTAATGAAAGAGAATTAAACACCCCCTAGTAATTTATTTATCATTTTTTAGTACAATATTTTACACTTTATAAATTGCATTGTAAGATACATGAGTAACCTTATTTCACAAACGTCATTGGACATGGTAACATGTTCTTATATTTATTATTTATCAAAAATTGAAAAATAATTAAAGATGTAAACCAACTTGATTTTTCATGAAAATTAGGCACTTTACCATGCTTAAAAAATAATAGTGAAGATTGAAAATTAACTAGGAACATAAATAAATTTATCCAAGGAAGAATTAAATAGTAAATAAAGAAAATAATTATAGAAATTTAAGTAATTAAGCAACAATTTGAAGGGGAATTTAGTAATGTAAGTACTTATAATGAATAATAAAATAATCAATAACATTAAATGGATTAAATAGAAAAGAAATAAATTATGTTAAGTAATTAAGTAACTGAACAACAAAATAAAACAATAAGTAATTATGTTAATTTCTATTTTGAGAAACAGCTCACAAGCATTATAAATACAAATTCCATAGCTTATTATCACAAAGTAATGACTGCGCGTGGTGGTTGAGTGGCTGTAGATCTTCGAATTGGGAAGGGGTTCGAACCCCAGCATGCATGAAGTAAGTTTTCTTTAATTTTATCGATAATATCGCGATATATTGACCATTTCAGATTGAATTTGAACGAAAATATCGGTCTTGATATTTCAGCGATATTATCGATAGGAGGGGCTTTGGCCAAATTACAGAGGAAGGAAAGAAGAGAGATGGGTGGGGGGATTAACCATCAGGTGCCTAGAGAAGGATTTACAAGAGAATATTCCTGAAGACTCCAAATTCCATGATCTGGTGTCACATCTGCTTTGAACCAACACAACATGTTCCAATATTAAGAGCAGCGCAGACAATTCTTCAATTTTCCTCATCCCTTAGGTTCCTGCGAAACCCAAAATCCCAGCTCAGCGGAAGGGAATTCATGTCTATGCAGATATCTGCGATTTTGGCATTCTGTTTACGAGAGATTCGAAGAAGGCGTGGAACCCTTTCACTCAAAGCTGTATCTCCCGGCCACACATCTTCCCAAAATCTTACTCTCTCACCGTTGCCACCTTGAGACGACAACCAGCAACAAAAGATCCCAATCCTTTAATTATTTCTGTCCATGGGCATTGGCTGGACCCATTTGATTTTATTTTAGAATCCCAACCATTCAGCTGGAAACCCATTTTGGAATCTCCATAGCCACTTCCCAAGTAAGGCCTCATTACGTTTCCTTAGATTTCCTATCCCAAGTCCCCCATTTTCCTTGGGTAAGGACACTACCTCCCAATTCACCAAATGATCCTTCCTGCCTTCCTCAACACCCTCCCACAGAAAGTTCCTCATTATCTTCTCCAAGCGCTTTGCCACACTAGCAGGAATTCGAAATAAAGATAAATAGTAAGTTGGTAGGCTACTCAACACTGCTTGAATTAATGTCAGTCTTCCCCCTTGAGATAACAACGCCTTGCTCCATCCTTCTAACCTTCGTTCCACTCTCTCGATAACTGTGACCCAAAATGGTAAGCTCCTAGGGTTTCCCCCGAGAGGCAATCCAAGATAAATCAGAAGCCAGCTTCCCATGCCACACCCTACCTCATCGGACAGGCTCTACTTCATTGCTTTCTGCATTAATTCCAACAATTGATAGAGATTATGCGGAGACAAAGAGCAAAGGTGGTGTGGGCAAAAGAGGGGCACGCAAACACAAAATTCTTTCATAGAATTGTAAATTGCTAAAAGAAACGAAATCTAATTGAAAAATTGGAATTGGCAGATGGGTCCATTACTGGAGATAGCGACAAGCATAAATCATGAGTGCTAAACAAATTCAATAGGCATGTGGGATATGCCGGCCATGCACACATGCATAGTAATCTTAATGCATATGTAGGCAGGGTATGTTGGCCATACGTTAATCGATCAACATTGTTGATGGTGAACCTTTGGTCCCCCATCCAATTATTAAAATCTTGAAGTTTATAATAAGCTAGTTATTCATTTAGGATTGGTTAGGTTTGTTGTGAAATGAGGTGGTCATCCAAATCAATTCAATCAAATTGAGAGACAAAGCTTGGGAGTTGGACATAATGAATGCTACGAGAATCTTCTCTATATATGATTTTTTATGAAACCACCCACCCACCCATCCCTTGCAAAAGCAAGAACAAGAGCAAAAGCCTTGCTAGAATATCTACTTCCCTTCTCTGCCAAAAGACTAAGAGTGCCCTCCTTTTAGACACTTGGACCACACTTGATGGATTCATGGGAAAATCCTGCTTAAATTCAAAGTTGATATGGCTCTTTCACTGTTTTGTGTTGTGTTCTGGAGCCCCAAGAGGTTTTGCAATAACTCCAACCTCTCAAGCATGCTCACATGAGTACTAGCTATATGATGTCCAACAAATATAGTACTAGTTGTTAGGTGATGTCAAAAGATAGAGAAAAGTGAGAAGGGAAGGGCTTGTAATTCATCCTTTAGGACCATATTCATTGAAGCAAGCTGATTGACGATACTCTGCATCTGATTCAGGTGTTCACTAACTAAAATTCCTTCTTTGAACTTTAGATTAACAAGCTTTCTGATTAAGAAAGCTTTATTCGTTGATGTCTTCCTTTCATATAAACTTTCAAGCTTTTTCCACAATGAAATTGATGTGGTCTCCTTTGAAACATGTTGAATAACATTTTCATTAAGCCATTGTTGAATAACTCCAATGGTTTTTCGGTTCAGCTTCTTCCAATCTTCTTCGGACATATTTTCCAGCTTGTTACTTTCTATTGGATCATACAGATCTTTGCAGTACAGTATGTCCTCCATTTTTGCCTTCCATATCATATAGTTGGTCTCATTCAAGCTCACCATCCGACTTATGTTAACATCCATGATGATACACCAACCAAGTGCTCTGATACCACTTGTTGGGATGGTAATAAAATGCAGAAAATAAAACAACAAGCAGATAATGAAAGGCACACAAATTTAACGTGGTTAACGTGGTTCGGCTATGCCTACATCCACAGACAACAGCTACAAAACTCTTCCACTACGTAAAATAATGGGATTACAATGGTACAGCATCACACAATAGCTAAGCAACACTCTCTTGGATTTTTACACTCAAGAGGATCTCTATTATGCTATCTTTTCTTCTCACAAGGAAGTTGTTTTCTCTCTCTCACTATGGTCTGGTGGAGCAACAGATTTTCTCAATGCACCAAAATAAGCCAAGACCACTCTATGTATGCAAGTGCATAGTGGACGAAAAAAGGCACCAAAAATAACTCAAATGAGGTGGATGAAATTAAACATGCTAGTGGAACCAAATAAACTTGCCACCAAACAACGACCTGCAATAAACTTTTCCCATGAGAATTTGAGAATTAAATGAAACCATTTAATTCTCTCAATTAACCAACTACCAACAGTGAGCCTCCTTCAATTAAGGAGGGATTTACCTCAATTTGCATGCTAGTGTAACCAAATTTGAGCGGGGAGGTAAATTGTTATTCAACTTTTATGTACTAAGTTGAGTTTTATTCGTTTCTTAGGTATATCGAAGTGTAGAATGCTCAGTGGGGTTTCAAAGTTTAGTTTTTGGATCAGGAGAGTAGCTTAGACAATAGGTGAGTACAACATTGTGTAATATATTATTATGACTTGAGTTTGTAGAGCGTTAATCGTTCTTGAATAAACTGATTATTGTTGTTTTATAAAATAAATGATTTGGTTTAAAACATATGAACTTGTTTGTCAACGGTTCATAGATAAACTGATTATCTTTCAAAGACCAAAACTTTGATTGCATAGGTGCAATTAACTCTTTTTTTTTCTTCATGGAGTGCAGAAGAGCAAAAGACCAGCACACAAATACAAAATAAATGGCCTGGAAACTAAATCTTCTACCATAAATGGGTTCTTGAATTTGATTTTTTTTTTCTTTTTTAAATCTTCATTGTCTTCTCATGGTTCTTCATATTGATTATTATAATTATTCATTTGTATTCTATCTTTTTTGTCGCATTTTTGCATGTGTTATGGGTTTACTGTCTTTCAATACGTTTTTGGCTTGAAATGAACAAGTTTCCCTTCCGCCAAATAAAATGAAATCACATAATGGATTTATAAAATCAAGACATTTCTTCAAGACTTTATTTTGATGCCAGACACAAATTTCTTTTTCAATTGCAAAAATTACAACTTTAATGGCATAAGAAAAGTCAAAGTGTAAACCTTGATGCACATCTGCAAGAACTAGATTAGTAGTTGAGAGAGATGAAGGGATTAATTGGAAAGGATAAGGTGTGATTGCACAATTCGTAGTGGTGAATCAATTTTTTTTTCTTATTTTCATTTCCACATGTAACTAGTGAGACAATCACATATGGCCTTAATTAACTCTCTCACCCTACAAATAAGAAAATATTGGAGCCACAAGGATGATAAGTTGTGCCTGCAACCCATCATCTTTTTTTTTGGAACCCATCGTTATTCGCAGGGGCGGAGCCACACTGGGACCAGTGTGGTCCCCCGCCCCCACTCAAGTTTTTTATATATTTTAAAAGTAATACACTGTTATGTATTTGTATATGTATATTATTTCAAATACTTTACGTTTTGATATGTACCCACATGTATTGTGGCGGACTTATTAAGGCACAAGGAGGTAGTTCAAATTGCGCCCTTGCTCAACTAGTGGTGATGCACTCCAGGTGTACAGATTACCTTATTTCCATTTTCAACATGTAAGTAAATGTCTTTGTCCTTTGACTTTAATTTATTTTTATATTACTCCATTTACTTAAGTTTACAATGTAAATAAGGAAGTACCCCCTATTTGGATTCAAATAAAAATACTAGAAAATCAAATTCCCACCAAATCAAAATATGAAAAATCGATTTTAGTGTAAAATACGATTTAGGCTAAAAATAATGGCTCATTAAGTCAATATATACTTCATACTAAAATCCCATAAAATCAAGTTTTCTTATTTCATGTGTAAGGAAGAAAAGCCGCCAAAAATTATCTTGAGAAAATGATTATTCCAAAAAACCATTTTTCATACTTAGTCAATATTTTTTCATGTATGATATGAATGCATAAAGGGGCCTAAGGTTGTTTTTAATTTGGGAAATTTTGATTTTTTTTTTCTTTCTATTGGGTTTAATGGGGAAAAGCTTTAAAGATATTTGCTAAATTGCTACTTTTTGTCTATCTCTTGCAATTTTTCTTGTTTAGAATGTATTTGTCTATCCCTTTGTCAAGAACAATTATGATTGCAACCAATAAGCAATATAATTCTTGATATGTGATATATATACACTATTTTTTGTATGTATTATGAGTTTAAATTTTTATTTTTTATAATTTGTAAGAGGCCCCCACACACATGAAATCCTGGCTTCGCCACTGGTTCTTCGTATTCCAAATATAAGAACAAGGGGATGAACCCAAACTAAAGGCCCTTGATATTTTTAAGGAAAAGAAATGGGTGGTCGATATTTGTTTTTTATTTTTTTATTAAAGAGAAATTTTGTTAGATAAACTTCAACAATAAAATCAAAGACATCAACATAACACCTAAAGCACCAATCCCAAGAAGGCAACTAACGAACATGCTAAAAACAAAACTAAAGTTTACAAAAGCCATATTGAAACTACTAGCCCACATTATCAAAATTAAGCATAATTCCAAACAAAGCCCACAAACCTAACATAATAGAACCCTAAAGTAACCCAGGAGCCTAAATGAACCCTACCACCACCACCACCACCTAAAGAAGTGTCCTCGTGACTGCATAAAATCTTGAAGCAAGAACAAAATCTATAACGGGTTTGTGGAAAACATGGTTTCCAATGATCTACATGTGCATAAGAAGGAACATATAAACCAAAACAACCCTGCCAAAGAAAAATTGGGTGATTTGCAGTTAACTTTGTCAAATACGATGTAGAACCAAATTTTAAGAACATGAGCAGTGTCAGAGAGCGGGTTTTGGGAGAAGGATTTGATTGAGAAAATTGCCCAAAAGAAGTGATGGGAAACTTCAATATGAGCATGGCTCATAAGAAATCACCACAATGGGCTTCTTATTCAAAATGCCCCAGTGAACTTATTCAAATTTGTTAGTTTATTGACATGTATGTGGAGCTCATATATCGAATATTATAGTGCCACTTGGATTTAAATAAAAGATACTTTAAATAAAATTTAAGAATTAAAAAAACAACAATAAAAACCTAGTCTGTCTCTCGTCCTCTACTCTCTCTCTCTCTCCTTTTTTTCCCCCCGCCCACCGAGGTATCACCCCCACTTCAACACCACCTCACCTCAACTACATGACCAGTCAACATCTCAACCAAGCCACCACCCGATTCTCTCAGCCCACCCATCCCCCCTCCTCTTTTCCGGCAACATCATCCTCTGCAATCCATCTCAATACCAATTTACAAGACAATTGATCAATTGAGCTCAGATGAGGTAGCTTGCAAAGCTTGATGTAGACTTGCATTCCTTTGAATTGGATATATATTGTCAGCACACCCATCCCAGATGTGGTGGATGAGAAAAATTAGTTTAGAGGGTGGAGTAGGTGGTGGTGGTGGTGGCTGTTGGGATATTGTTTGTCACATTAATTTGCATATCGCAATCTCTCTCTTCTAAGTGATTCATTGAACCATTATTCATTCATCACTAGAATTTGTTTGATATAGAACTTTTATTTAGGATATAATGGACCAAAATCTTTGGAATTCAGCCTCTTGTGAGGCCATCAAGTTATTGAGGATCTGTGCTGGGTGAGGAAAATGGAGGGGATGCGTTCTGGGTATGGTGGTCGGGGAAGAGCAGATTTGGGTAGGGTGGGTTGTTTTTCTTTTTCTTTTTAGTTCTTTTTAAATTTTGTATAATTTTAACTTTGTGAACATGTTTGCAAATATCGCTTTATTAATTTTTAAAATATTTTTGTTTCAATAGATTTTTTTCTTGTACTATTAATTTATTATTTTTTTTTTTTACTTTTTATTTTTTATCAAATAATGTTCCTCTCTTTAAAAAAAAAAAAAAAAAAAAAAAAAAAAAAAAAAATTTGACATATCTTTGTTGATGTTATATTGTTATGGAGATAATCTCCATTTGATGTTATATTATGAGCAGCTTCTTGTTACAAAGATTTATGTGTTAAATAGAAAATATATTTTATTATATAGTTAGTGTTATGTGCTTGTAAAGAGATGAATTTTTCATTTGAAGATTTTTCACTAGTAATAATATAGTATACAAAATATAATTTATTTTTTAAAATGGCAGTTTAGTAATCAAACTTGCTTTCATTATGCGAATTAATGGATTCTGAATCAAATTTGTTTTCATTGTAACTTGTATATTTATTTTTTTGGATAAATTATGAATTGAAGTACTATTTTTAGTTTTTTGTGGTTATGTGGGCTGGTAGTTTTAGTGCGGCTTTTATCCGCTTTATGTTTATTTTAACATGTTAGTTTGTTGCCTTATTGGGATTAATACTTTATATGTCATGTTGATGTCTTTGATTATAATGTTAGAGTTTATCTAATAAACATAACATCCTGACCCAATTTTTAATCATTTATTTAATCTATATAACTATTTAATTTAATTAATTATGAAATTACAATTTTGCCCTCGAGATAGGGTTATTTTAGTCACTTTTCAATCTGGAAAGATTTTGGGAAAATGCATGCTACCGTTGCGTAAAGCGTGTCGATATGAGTTCGTAAACACGTAGTATGCTCAAATCGGAGTTGTAATGAAGAAGTTACGATCAACGGAAGTGTAGTGGCACAACCGTAAATAACTCGAAGTTAAAATTTTAAAAACCCCGGATTTCTCTCTCTCTCTCTCTCTCTCCACGAACAGTCGGCCACGGTTTTTGGCTGGCAACCACCTTATTCGGCCACCATTTGTGGCGGGGCTGGTACCAAAACGACCAACTCAACCTCCTCTTCCTACCCCACCCCACCTCGGACGAAATTGTCATCGATGTCGCCGTTAGAGTTGCAAAAACCGACTGATTTTTACCCAAAACTCCCGACGTTGTTTCAGATGATTCCAACCACCAAATTTGTTATGCTTTCTCATTCTTTCAACGTGTTGTAGCTAATGGTTGGGTTGGTTAGGATTAATTTTGAAGTTTTGAAGCTTGTTTTATAACTCAAAGTTTTGGCCGGTTTTCGGCTCGAGTTTCTGGAAAGCTCCGGCCACTTTTTAGCAGTGGCCTAAGAACAAAAGTTGCTCCACTAGTTGTCCTGATCACGTAGGTATAGGTATTGTTAGGTGTTTCAAGAATTTTCCGATCGCCGGAATTTTCTCAAGACACCCACGCGCTGCTGGGGCGTATGGCAGTGCGTGGGCCATGTTTGGGTTTTCTATTTGGTCCTAAAATGATCCCCATGTCGTCCGAGCACGAAGGTATGCTTAGATTTGAATTTGGTTATTGTTTGACAGCCGATCAAATTTACGCATATTAAGCGTTATCCGGGTTCGATATGTTCGGACCGTTGGATCGACTCCAATTCCGAATATCTTGATCTAGGTACCTCTAGGATCATGTAGGAATTTGCGGATAGAGAATCGGAGTCCCGGATGCTCCAATTCAATGATTCAAAAATTAGGTTGCAGGACATGCATAGTAAACTTTGTTGAACCCGTAGGAACTTTCGGATCGGAAATCGAAGGTCATGGGCCCCATGAGACAGGTTGACCAAGTTTGGGCAGTTTGACCCCTTGGTTGACTGTGAGTCTTTCGAGGTAGTTTTACCATTCCAGAAGTACTAGAACGACCTTATAAACAAGTCTTGACTATTTGAGTTATTTTGATTGTGTTGGGATTATGAGATTGTTTTATAGTATCTTATGAAATTCTTGGATATTATTTTGATAATTGAAGTTATGGAATAGATGAGCATGAGATACTTGATTGGTAGGTTGTGAAAGTAAGCCTTGGGTCTCAACTATAATTATTAGGAAATGAGTGGACATTTGCTTTTAAGTGTACTTCGTTCTTCTAATATGGAATTTCTTGCATAAATGATTTTTGATTGAAAATTTATTTAATTTGGGTTAATGAGGATATGGGATCTCTAAGGGTTATTATTTATCATTATTTAATATTATTATGATTATTATTAAAGTATATGGATTGGGTGATAGCGGGTTGTTTATGAAAGTCTATTATTTTAATTGTGGAATATAGTATTTTATGGAAATATGTGTAAACAAGTTTTGATTTTTATTTGAATTATTTTTGAATCTTTATGGAATATATGTTCGAGAGTTTATTTTCTATACTATGAATAAATATTTGGGAAAATTGAATTAAGGAAGGGAATATTATTTTTATAATATTTATATAAGGGTTATGAACCTCACCATCATATGTACCTTCCCTTGTCACTATACTCACACGTGACATTGGATTTTCCGGCATGTGGTAAAAAACCCGAACACATTGGATATTGGTTGTTTTACCCACACGTAACGTTGGGATTTTCCGGCATGTGAGCTCATTTGGTTTGGTTGGGCCACACGTGGCGTTGGATTTTTCAGCGTGTGTGCTCACTTGGATACTGGTTACTTTACCACACGTGGCGTGGATTATTCCGACGTGTGGTAAAGGATTCAGACATTTTGGTTACTATTACTTTATTACACGTGGCATTGGACTCTCTGGCGTGTAGTAAAGCAACGAGGAGAGGGAAAAGGATTATTATACTATATCGGGAAATAGGAGTAATGTTTAAAGAATTATGCTTAGCATTTTGTGATTTTATAAAAGGGAAAAGATGATTCTAAAATTAACTTGTTGATATTACTGAAAATAATTGTATGTTATCTGGTTCGTGATTATTGATCGAAGAACTACGTGTGGCTTGATCCCTCGGTAAAGGTATGTAGGTAGTCTAGGGTCTTACCCAGGTGCAACTGCAAGATCAATTATATTTTTGGACTTTAATTTGGTCACTGGGATCATATCCTATTTATTAGATTTATTAAGTTTGATTTTGAATTTGTCGGTGACCTGAAGCCTAGTTGGAACTTAGGCAAGATTAAATGCCTGTTTATATTCCAGTTTTTACTAAAGGAATGTGGTTAAAATGTTTTGTGGTTGTGACGAGGCTGAAACTTGTGTTAGATTGATAAATGATGGTGGATTGAGTCTTAACAACTATCTAGACTGTGCATGCTGGAGTTTGGGGGAATTTTTAAACTATAATTTTATTTATTTTACAGGTGAAAATAATTTGGCAAATGTCTGTTTTTCAGGGGAGACTCTGCCGAAATTTCAGTAAAAAGTCTCGACCCTCTTTTTCTTTGTTTGGAGAAGAGGATAACGTTAGTAAGTGGGCCCAGTATCGGGTGGATGTCGGAAAATCCACAAGATTTGTCACCAATTTCGAGGAATTCGAGGTAGGTCTTGTCAGTAAATTTTATATTGATATAATAAATAAAAAGGGTACTATCTTTCTATTTTTTTAGTGTTATTTTCATTTTTTTTTAAATTTCGGAACTTTTACACCACGACCCGATAAGTTAACAATCATGAATTCGCCACTACACATTCAGTTAAACGGGTGAGCAAAAATGCTCCCATATTTTTATGGACAACTACCATATATGTTATTTTCTATTTTATTTTTTATTTATTTGAATTTAAAAAATTGTGAATGTACCAGTTTATCCCTATTTAATTAAGTGTATTATGTTTTAGTATATATTAACCAATGACAATTATGAGAATTTTGAACGTTTCACTTTTAAGGCATCCTGTCTATATATATAGATTATTGACAGTTTAATTGATAGGTTGCCATACTTGCACGCAAGTCAGGGAAGATTTTAAGTTGGGCTTCTGCTAAACAATTGCCAATGGCACCAAATTGAGGCTTCTTCATCCAGCTTGGCCCATCATGCAAGTTGGTATAGAAAAGTGTTTTCTCTTTTATTTTTTTTCCTGCAAGAAAAGAAATAGTTTAATTATTTTGTTAACATTTTTTTCCTCACACGTGGCAAGAGAAGAAGAAGCACGTGGCAGTGTTAAAAAACAAGTGGCACCAACATCACACCGCTAGGAAGGACATTGTGACACCTATGCATGCCCATAATATCCACATGTTGAGCTCCTTCAGATAAACTACTATAAATAATATCCTAATTAAACGAAATCAACGAAATCAACGACATTTTTTTTTGGTTAATTCATCAATATCTTATATTTTGGTAATCAACGAAATTTTTTTGGCAGATTGGAGCAACCGGTCAGCTAATTGGAGATCACGGCATTTGAGGAGAACTAGGAAATTAGTTTACTTCTACTTGTTACTATTAGGTCCAAACATTAGTATTTTGTTGATTCCATAGAAGGTATTACTCATGCACTCCGATCTAGTGAGTATCACGACCGCAATGCTCAGTACCATCGAGTTCAAGAGGATATGGGACTGCGAAAAGTGCACATCTATGAATTCAGTAGGTTGAACATGGTTTATACAGTTCTCAGCAAGCGCAAGCTTTTGTGGTTCGTTCAAAATAAGAAGGTTAATGGATGGGATGATCCTCGTTTTCCAATTGTTCAAGGAATTGTGCGCAGAGGTCTTAAAGTTGAAGCTTTAATACAATTCATTCTTGAGCAGGTAAGACACTATTGTGTTGTAGATGCACAAAAGTAGTTATGATCTATGCCTATAACATATAATGTCTTCCCGCTGCTTATTATGTCCTTACACCAATTGTTTTTCCTTGGCACTAATAGTTTATTTGTTGCGATGTCCACTATTTTGAATGTTTTAATTTTTTAATTGACTTTTATACTCTTAATGTTTTAGGGAGCTTCAAAGAATCTGAATCTCATGGAATGGGACAAACTTTGGACAATTAATAAGAAGATAATTGATCCAGTATGCCCAAGACACACCGCCGTTATTGAAGAGCGGCGGGTGTTGTTGACGCTGACCAATGGGCCTGAGAAGCCATTCGTTCGCATCATTCCGAGGCACAAGAAGTACGAAGGTGCTGGGGCGAAGGCGACTACATACACAAGGACAATATGGCTAGACTTTGTAGATGCAGAGTCCATCAAGGTAGATGAGGAAGTGACCTTGATGGACTGGGGGAATGCCATTGTCGAAGGGATTGAGAAAGACGAAGATGGAAACCTCAAACTCATAGGGGTTTTGAATCTTGAGGGGTCCTTCAAGACGACGAAATTGAAGCTTACGTGGCTACCTCAAATAGATGAACTACCTAAGCTCTCACTGATGGAGTTCAATTATTTGATAACAAAGAAGAAGGTATGTCCCCCAGGTGTTAAGTTATCACACCTTAGCATAGCATATTACTTATTAATACATTGAACTTGAATTTATTGAAAAGTGATTGGTATGTGATTATTTAACTTACGATTGCAGCTTGAAGGAGAGGATTTCCTTGATGTGCTTAACGCATGTACAGAAAAGCAGACTGCGGCCTTGGGTGATTGCAACATGCGAAATCTCAAGCGAGGAGATATCTTGCAGCTTGAGAGGAAAGGATATTTCCGATGTGATGTTCCCTACGTCAGGCCTTCAAAGCCTATAGTTCTCTTTGCAATCCCCGACGGCAGGCAGCATACTGGGTTTAATTGATAAGGAAGAGTTCATAGAAATTCAACTCATGGAAGGAGAGGGATTTGACTACCGAGCAGAAAAGCTACGAGGTACCTCATCGTATAATTCACCATTCACAAATAAGTGAATTACTTTCGTTAATTACTTCATATAATTGGGTACTCTTCATGCTGGCTTCTAATACACATGATTGTTACATGCATCAACTTCTTTCAATTTTCAAACAACATTATCAAATTCTGAGAGTACTCTCCATCAATCATTCATATCTATAGAAATAAATTTCCACAAGAGATGTTTCACAAACCACATTTAGGCGATTATACAATGTAAACAACTGATTTTTGAGTTAAAAGTTCATTAATTTTTCTCATTAGTGTTTCTTAGCGTCTGTGAAATGAGTTGTCCTCCTTTTGGTTTTCCGCAGACCAATATAAGTTGTTACAATTAAAAACACATGATTATAATGGCATGTTTGGAAATGACAAATATGGTCCATAATTCACCAAGGAAATAGGACAGTCCATGCGGTCTTAAATAATTATGAATATCAATGCAAGTCAGTAGTTAATTGCCAAGTTGACCCTCCAACACTCAATAGAATGGATAAGTTGACCCTTCAGGAGGAACACAAAAAGAGTCAAAACAAAACATATTCAGCAGAAAAGAAATCAGTCCCTGTAATTGAAAAATGAGTTGATCATTTTGAGTGCTTTTGGATAAGATATGAAAAGGGATATAACATTTAAGGGCTTGAAAACCCGCAAAGTTTCAACAATCTATGTGGCTGAACTTGCATGAATCTGCATTTGTTTGGGGATGAACCATGCATTTAATCCTAAATTTCAATATAAGCAATTTTGGTACTGTTTGCTATATACGGTTTAATGATTCATCATTGTTGGATTGAGTTCATGTCATACCCTTTTGATATTTTCTTCTTTTGGTGCTTTTTGTTCCAATTCCAACTTTTCTTTTGGTATATGATCTTTAATCCTGGTTTTCCCCTCCCTTTGATTGTTCACCCTTTCTAGTTTCCTGCAAAAAATAAAAAATAAAATAAGTGTAAAACACTGAGCAAAATCATTAAATGAATCTTGCTTGATACTTGTGTATGTGTAAGAAGATATTGACAAAATGGATCAGGGCTTACTCTGAAGTTAGAAATAGCGGTTACAGTCTGCTGCTGCACCTGTTCCCCTTGCCGCTGTTTGGATGAGCCTGCTAGATTAGTGTCATGGTGGATGCCAACAGATTCATTTATGAGTGCTGCATATAACCCTGTTTTTACTAGTTGTTAAATGTTGTGAGATGGGAATATGAGCTTTGCTTTTTGAGAAGGGGATGTGTAGCATATGTGGTTTCTGTGTAAGTTATTTAGTAATAATATCTTTCAGAATCAGAAATTTAGTGCTAATGTCTTTCATAATTCATTGCTTCAATTGGTCACTCATTGGTGTAATTGTAATGTGGCGACTGTTTGTTTTGGTCTCTGTACATTTTCCGTTTGCTTTGGTACTTTATTGCTTCAGCTGGGCACTTCATATTTGTCTGTGACGTTATGGTAGATTGGGTCATTGAAAGTTTCTTGTTTTTTGGTTAATTCATCAATATCTTATATTTTGGTAATCAACGAAATTTTTTGGCAGATTGGAGCAACCGGTCAGCTAATTGGAGATCATGGCTTTTGAGGAGAACTAGGAAATTAGTTTACTTCTACTTGTTACTATAAGGTCCAAACATTAGTATTTTGTAAGGAGAAATGAGACGTGTATTTTATTTATGAAGCCTTATATTTTTACATTAATGTATTACACTTGATATTATTTTTGATGTCATTGTTATTATAAAATGAAAATTTCATACATATTTACATTGGATATTTTTTGTACTGATTAATAGTAAACAATAGAACAATTTGGGAAAGATTAGAGATTTTCCAAGAAAAAAAACAAAAAAAAAAAAAAAAAAAAAAAAAAAAGTTAGGGAAGAGATGTATGGCATTGTTAGAGTGCTATGAGTGGTGGTGCTATTAGAAAATAGCCTTTCAACTTACTCTCGCATAGTTGAGTTTGAGAAATTCTATGAATTTTTTTAGTTCAACATTATATTTTACAGCTTCAAAAACGAAGAAAATGTCACAAGAAGTTTGTAGTATTTTTCGGTTTCTATTTTAGATTCTCTATTAGTTTTGGGTGCGCAGGATGTTCTTCTCAACCATCTGATCTTCCAACTCTATTTCCTTATTGGCATGGGTGCCAAATACTTGAGCTGGAAACTCACAGGCATACCTGAGAGGGAAAGGAAACAAATCTTGGAGTTGTATATATTATGACATACTACCAAACCCGAATGTCTCTTTCTTTTTTGAGGTTGAACAGAATCAGGACTGGCAACCTCATCATCTCCCTAATTAACTACTACTGCCATAACAAGAGATGCAATGGAATCCAGTCTTCATATATTGTGAATGGCAACTATATGTGGGGCTCTTAGGGTTGAACCGCACAATGTGAGATCAAATGGAAGCTTCTCATATTCTTGAAGCACCTTCACCTGATTTGCACAACAACAGTCAACAATCATTCTCACCTTATTCTTCATAGGGATATTCTCTGGTGGGAACTTCTTTTTGCAAACCTCTATATGAGAACACCGTTGGATCAAATCCAACGGCTGCTAAGAAGCAATTGTAACTGAAAGTGTCTAAAACTGTTCCACTGGAACGATGCCTCCTCCCTCCAAAACGGATGTATTGTGCTCTTGAAGACCACAATATCTCCCTCCAAAAAAAGTTGTTCTCTCTCTCTCTCTCTCTCTCTCTCTCTCTCTCTCTCTCTCTGTATGTCTCTGTCTGTCTGTCTCAGTCTCTCTCTCTCTCGTAGGTGTAGCATTTATATTCACTGACGGGTTCATAGATTATTTCGTTGCAGACTCCATTATTTAATAATGTTGCATAGTCTATTTGATATTTGTGGAAAATTTGAAGATCAAAATCACTTATGAGGTAATTAATATCCTGGAGGAATTGTTTTTACCAAATATATTTGCATAATTTACGTTATTTTGGATGTCGGTTGTTTGATATTTCACTAGAGACTCCAAAAGGCTTCGTACATATAGCACTTGTATTCAGTAATGGTTCATAGCTTATTTCGTTTCATACTTCATTATTTACTAATGTTTGATAGTCTATTTGATATTTGGGGAAAATTTGAAGATCAAAATCACTTACGAGGTAACTGATAACCAGTAATTGTTAATTTGAGTATACTGGAGGAAATGTTTTGACCAAGTATATGGACATAATTTCGCTGGTTTGGATGTAGGTTGTTTAAGGTTTCACTAGAGACTCAAAACGGCTTCGTAGGTGAAGCACATGCATTCACTAATGGTTCATAGCTTATTTCGTTTTAGACTCGATTATTTACTAATGTTTGATAGTCTATTTGATATTTGTTGAAAATTTGATATTTCAGTGTTTATAGTATTGCGGTTAATATACATTTGAATGCTTTTTGAACGCATGTGGCAATATTATTATGATGATGATATGATTTTCAAGGTTAAATTGCAAGAATTGTGGAAAATGGAGTCTGAAGCAGAGGTGAAACCGGAAGTTAGTGTGGAGTTCAAACCAAAACTAGGACTTGAATTTGATTCTCTTGAGGATTCGTCGAAGATGTATAATCGGTAAGCACTAAAAGTAGGATAATATTCACTGAGAAACTCTTTTGTATCATGGCATCATTGTATATCATGCTTGTTGCATATTTCAGGCTGTCTATGTGGATTATGTATCATTATGGTTATCTTTATGCACCGTACAACACATATTCAACATCATTGTATTAAAACATTGTTTAGAAGATTGGATTTTCCAAATAGCAAAGAAGAAGGCGGAGAAGAAGAGGAGTGGGAGAGATATGTGTGAGGTTTTAGGGATATATGTGGCACATGCCCCACCCAAAAAAAGGGGATTATGAATTTTATGAAAACAAATATAATCATAATCATATTACACGTGGCACAACAAGAGATTAAAATCAAATCACATCAGTGTTTGTGACGTAATATGTATATTAAAATTCCAAAACATGATAAACTGTTGATAATCTTTTAAGTCATTTATAACATTTTTTTTTTTTTTTTTTTTTTTTTTCTTTTGTTTAGGAGAATCTAGGGAGAGAATTACGTAAAATTACATTTATGACACCCTACACTTTCCAAAACATGATTATCTTCAAATAAATGCGCGAAAAATCTAGGGAGAAAATTTTCAGTGTTTTTTTAAACATTTTTGTGAATTTTGTCAAAAAAAAAAAAAAAAAAACAAGTGATGACATGTGGCGCTACAAAAGGAAGAAAATTGAAACTTTGATAAACGATTTGAATTTTTTATGTGTAAAAATTATATTTTAAAGCTTAAAAGATAAAGAAAATGTCATAATGAGTTTTTGAGAATTCTTGGTGATTGTGATTTTTGGAACTTAAAGCATTGCAAAATAGTAATAAATAGAAGAGAATGACACATGGCAGCCCCAGATTGATGCATTATCAGAGTTTTCGACAGGTGTCAGTATCGCGTAGCGCCATGTGTCATCAGAGGTTTTTTTTTTGTATCTTAAACTTAAAAGATTCACAAAAATGAATAAAAAATCTTTAAAATGCACCGAAGATTTCAGAAAATCCCTTGCAACATTATCTTCAACCATGAGGCATGAAAACAAAATTTTGACTTTGGAAAATTTGAAGTAATAACTAGAGGAAGAGTTGTTATAAAGTAGTGATCAATACTTTGTAAACCACTTTTTGGACTTGGGATATGAAGTATTGATGTTGAGAAATATGTATGTAATTTTTTTTTTCCTTTTATTTTAATATTTTAAACGATTTACAGTAAAATATGATTAAAATATAACAAATGTGACACATGTCAGCACAAGGAGAGCCTAGCATCCCATCACTTCCATGTGTCGGCAGGGGAAACCGCCACCTGGCATCCCATCCAATTAACTATTTATTTTTACTTCAAAATTGATTTAAAAATCGTTTATAATTCAAAAAATAATGTGGGGATTGGTATGACATTTTCTTCGAGCACGTACGTCAAATTTCACTAGTGCATTCAAATTTCGATCCGATCCTTATGTGATCAAACAATCAATAGCTTAGGGTTTATAAAGTGTAGTTATGCTTTCATTTGCATCATTCACATTTAGGGATGACCCCCAAATTTTAATTTTAAAACAATTGTAAACCACTTTTTGGACTTGGGATACAAAGTATTGGTGCTGAGAAATAAGTATGTATATATTTTTGTATTTTTTCCATTTATTTTTATATTTTAAACAATTTTTATAAAATATGATTAAAATATAACAAATATGACACGTGTTAGCACAAGGTGAGTCCAACATCCCATCCACTTCCATGTGTCAGCAAGGAACGTTGCCACCTGGCGTCTCATGCAATTAACTATTTCTTTTGACTTTAAAATTGATTTAAAACGGTAGAGTTTAGTGGTTTGGGGTTTAGGGGTTAGGGTTTATGGGTAAAGGAGTATTATAGAAAGCGTTTTCATATGACAAACTTGTCATGCTATATATATATATATATATATATATATATGAGTGTGTTTTTATGCTATCAAAACAGAATAACTTGGGATGGGTATTAAATATATGATTTTGCATGTGTCATCTTCAAAAACCAATTTATTCCTCAACAAAAAAAAAAAAAAAAAAAAAAAAAAAAAAAAAAAAAAAAAATAAAGCTAATACTATATGCGGTTATGTTTGTGAAGATGTGTTTATCAACGTCGACTTCTTCAACCAACACTCAACCAAAGAGGTGTTAACTGCTGTGCTGAGATGGTCATATTAATTTTCAAATCTGAAAGGAATCTGCAGTGTTGAACATCATTACTTTCCCTTACAACAACTCTTCCTCCAATTATTACTTCATATTTCCCAAATTCAAAATTTTGTTCATATTTCCCAAATTCAAAATTTTGTTTTCATACAACATAGTCGAAGATAATGTTGCAATGGATTTTTAGAAATTCTCTGTGCATTTTTATGGATTTTTTTTATTCATTTTTTGTGAAATTTTTACGTTTAAGATACAAAAATGAACCTCTGATGACACATGTCGCCATGTGATACCGACACTTGTCGGAAACTATGATGACACACCAAATCTGGCACTACCATGTGTCAATATATTCCATATATTAGTGTTTTCCAATGCCTTAACTTTCAACAATCATAATAAATTTATTAAAATTCACCAAAAATTCCCACAAACTCCCTGTCACATTTCCTTCATCTTTTAAGCTTTAAAATATAATTTTCACATGTACAAAATTCAAGTAATTTCTCAAAGTCAAATTTGTTTCTATACTAACAATTCCCAAAATCAAAATTTTGTTTTCACAAGTCGTGGTCGAAGAAAAATGTGGCAAGCGAGTTTTAGAAATTTTCGGCTTCTTTTTTCATTTTTTGTGAAGTTTTTAAGTTTAAGACACAAAAATGAACCACTGATGACACATGTCGCTATGTGATACGTACATCTGTCGGAAGCTTTGATGACGCACAAATTTGATGCTACCATGTGTCATTCTCTACCATTCATTAGTTTTTTTCCAATGCTTTCCAAAAATCATAATAAATTCACCAAAAAATCCCACAAACTTCTTAGTAAAAATATAGGGAAATAAGCTGGTATAATCACAAATCAGAAATAGTGTGCTGAAATAATCATGCTACAAATTGTATTCTAATATAATCACTTGGGGACGTGAAATGACCGAAGTGCCCTCCATATAAAAGCAGATGTATCAACCCTTTAGCGCCTCTTTCTTCTGTGTTTTCGCAGTTTGGCATAGCGGCTCTTTGTTCTCTGTTTTCGCAGTTTGGCAAAAATGGGGGAACTCTAGGTTGCGAGACATTTTGGCACTGAGCAATCCAGTTCGCAACCCATCCATAGTCACAACCCAGATGTCCTAAACTTTCGAACCCTAGTTTGACCGTAGCGAAGCCGGCGGAACGCACCGCCTCCATTGTTGACCTCCAGATCGAAGTGACTGTTGCGACTCCACGGAGAAGCGAAAGTGGCGACTTCCGGCGTCGTTGTGAACGGAGGTGAGTTCAGATATTGGTTTGGTAGTGTATGTGTATTATAAAATCGTGCATCCCCTTTTCACCACAGAAGGGCAGAAGAGCTTAAATTTTTAGTTTCAAGGCGTTATGATATGTTGAAATTCATAGTTTGTGTTATTATCTGCAGTGGGATGTATGTGGTAAACTTGAATTTTGGTTAAAATTGACGGAATGCTTGTATAATGTAGTGCAATGTGTTTGATAATGGGCAAAATAACAGCACACAGAAAAATCATATGTTAACTTTGTCTGGCCTAAAAGTAGGTTTGTTAGGGTAGTTTTAGGCTGAATGTATATGCTAATGTGGGGAATTTATTGGCATTCTGGGTTTGTTTTGGTAAGAAGTAAAGTTTGTGTGTTTTGGTTTCCAATTTGGTAATTGAGCTTATACCACATAATATGTTCTGTATCACAACCTGAGCCTTTTGTTGAAGTAGTTTACATTTGTTGAAAACCCTTAGAGGTTAGAGGGTTCATATTGCTGCCATGGTATGTTTATGTGAGTTTGTGAATAACTTGGAACCCACAGCTATGTACAAAATCAGAGAAAAGACAGAAATGAATAAAAGTTCCTTGTTGAAGCAGCTAGAATTTGAGTTTGGAAGATTTATAAAATGATACGTGTAGTGGTATGTTTTTATTTGTTTGAATGTATCTTTTTTAGTTTTATTCATTGCTGTAGTAATTATCTATGTTATTTGCAGAAATGGATCTGTTGACCGCGATATTATCTATAATATCGCGATCTATTGTGATGTGAACTTTAAATACAAAGCATTATTCACTTGAAGTCACACAAACAGAGGATGAAACCCTTCCCCCCTTCTAGGTTTTGAGCTACTTAACCACAACGCCAGTCATCGCTTTTTGATTACTGACTATGGACTCTGGTATTTATAAGTGTTCGAACCTGTTTTGCAAAATGAAAATTATTTACTTAGTGTTCTATATTGTTGCTCAATTATTTCATTACTTGATGTCATTCATTACAAACCCTTTTTAATCCATTTCATGTTATTGCTTCTTTAATTCGAAGGTTCATTATAAGTACTGAAATTACTATCCCTTCAAATTGTTGCTTGTTTACTTAAATGAACACCCTCCTTTTTTTTATTTCGTATTTAATTCTTCCTTTCATAACTGTATTTTGTTCCACGTAAAAATTTGCATGTATGTATACTGTCCGTGGTTTGTATGGAATCGATATCTTTCCGATCTTTCCATGGATATTTTCGTGCTTCAGAACCACCAAACTTTCCTAAACCCGCCATCGTTACGACCTTTGCTACAGTCCCTCTTTACCATTACTCAATTGGAAAAGCTATATGCTATGATGCCAATCAATAAAGCATCAATACAAGCACAATATACCTACCCTACGATCACAATATGACACAATACAGTAGCAATACAAAAACAATAAAACAACAATATAAGTACTCTACGATTCCAATATGAGACAATAATATACCAATACACAAACAATATAAGTACTTGACGCTTCCAATATGAGGGCAATAAACATACAATAAGCACACATACAGTACACAACACTTTACGTTTATAAAAACTTACTAATTTGCCACTGAACCGTGAGAATAAGAGCACGGCGTAAACAAAGCACCACATTCATACAAAATTCATTTCGTGTCCACAAAATGCTTTGAACCCGTACTTACCCTGACCCAGCTACACAGATCCTACCAAAATCCAAACGATTACAGGTCCATCATTAGATCCATGTCCTTGTTCTTCTTCCTCGCTGCTGCACAAGGCTATGATCAGCCATTCCTTGGCCACAGCTATTCAGCACCTGCCAGACACCAGCAACATCTATTTGGCTCCAATTGTAGTCTGGTGAGATGACGGAAGCATAATCTCGGAACATCTCGAACCCATTGTTAAAAGATTCAACCATTTCATGGTTAAATTCTTCAGATTCAGTGAATTTTTGCACAGCATCTTTCTTTGTTTCTTCCAATTTGACCTTCAACCACTCTAACTTTGCCCTCCGACTTTTGGCTTTCATTGTTTGCTTGACTTCTCTAGCATATGCATTGTTCAGCTTGTTCGTCAAGTTTCCCATCACCTGGCCATGAATATCACATTTCGTTTCCCACCAATCCGTAGCCGCACACAAATATTGGAGGTCCTGCTTCACTTCAGCAATTTTGTCTAGTGGATCATTGTTGTCAGCCTCACTTCCAGATGACGTGGGATCGTTATTTGGAGTCCCAGGTGGAGATGGGAAAGGGACATGCCATGGCGGGTCTCCCGGGTAACTGCCATGGTCGTTCGGAGGGATTACGTCTGACATCTTCAACTATGGATGGGGAAATTGCACACATGCACCGTGCAAAACACTTAACATTAGGTAAATAAGTAGGCAGTTTTTTTTCTTCGTAACCAACAATAGGGTGAGCTTTAGTATAGGTTTGCGCTCTGCTATATATGGAGTACTATGTTTGATATGGAATTCAATGAGTACGTTAAACCCTCTTATATAGAGGAAGACAATTGTTTTATATTTATTTCAAATTGGTCATTACAGCTCAGTCTGCACCCTGTCCTCTTTGTAATTAATGAGAGCATTGTAAGATGCCCATTACAGCCTTACCAAATACGAATAAAGGTATGTCAACGGTGGAATAATCGCCCGTACAAATATACACACCTAAACAACTGTGAATACACAATAAACACAACCTTACTAAAAAACTGTATACTATCTGAATATTCAAGGTCTTCACATAGTAATACTACAAATGACGACCAAGTTCCCTAATTATCCAAATAACGAAATATACATAAATGTTTATAAATTATTCAGTATTCCCTACAAATGACGATACTATATGTTGACCATATGAGAAAATTAAATAACATGAAAACAGTCATATACAGTCCCGACCCACATTTCAAGGGGAAGTTAACGTCAAGTGGGCGGAATACACATGAACTTATTTGCAAGTATCAAAATTCACAATTCGGATTTTACCGATATATTTAAAAATGGAACTCATCTACATCCGTTATTTGGAAGATAGCAACAAATAAATTCAAAACACATATACTTTCATGGTCCGTTTTTGTAAACATCTGCATTTGTACTTTGCGAATTGACCGTACTTATAAATTTGGGACATTTTGTACTTTTGGGACATTTGTACCTCATACAGGAGGGAAATTGGTCAAATAGGACAACAGGAATAATTTGCAAATACAACAACGGTCCCATACAACAAACACCAACCAATAACCTAATTACACAAACCCCAAGTGTAACGTGTTGGCCAACAATTGGAGCCAACCACTCCCGCCAAAAATTGGAGCCAACAACTCCCGCCAATAACTCCCGCCAGTTGCTGACTGTCATTTTCTCCTGCTCATTATTACCTCCCACTATTTAATTGTAACCCAGCTGCATCCACCCAACATTTCCATCACATTTACTCCGTCAAAACTCCCCTGCTTGCGCAACAATTTCAACCATATCACAATTACTTCCAGTTTGGGCAAACTAATGCCCACACCAACCCGCAGTAAATACCCAACACCCATGGACCGAAACCCCACACCAAACCCAACCCTTGCCATTACTGAAGGAGGGGACAATGACACACCTGCCAAATCAGCAACAGAAGACACTGAAGACTGGGTCCAAGGACTGCAGCAATGTCGAGCCAATACCATGTTCTGGAAAAATCTCCATGCAGACATAGTGTTAAAAATTAAAGAGGGCCAAGCTAGGTGGGGTATCATAAAAAAACTGCACAATTCGGGCGCGTTATGAAGCCCGGATGCATCTCCTACATATAAAGGCTGTCAGAGCTAAAATTGAAAATGCCCCTGCCACTGCAGTTCTTGTATTCAAGGAATCTGACGAAATGGCTGAGCTGAAGCAAAAACAACTGCAATCTGGTTTCGAACTATTTAGGAAGTTTGCAAAAATTGTGGATGCAGAAGGAAAGTGGGACATCACTGTGGGAGGGGTCATGAATTTAATGGGTCGCGGTCGCCGCATGTGAAGGGTATGCAACTCGAAATGTATCCACAGACGAAAGGTATGACTTGTAATATGACCATGTCAACGGTTTAGGACAAACTTTGTACAGTGGAATGGAAGTATGACTTGGCCTCTTTTTTAATTATGTGCGGATGAGGTGCCCTGTTTATGTATTTATTTTGTATTAGGTAAGTTTGAGGGGGCCTCTTTTTTTCATATGTATAATGTAATCTTCAGGTGCCATCTTTGTTAACATTGTATTTAGTAAGTTTGTGGTCATCTTTTGTGTTGTTTTGTTTGTTTAATATGTTGTTTTATGTAAGTTCACGCTGGGATGTTATTTTATTTTGTATTCTGCCAGTTTGAGGAGGCCTTCGTATTCTGATTGTTCCTGTTGCTTTCTTTATATTAAGTATGCTGGAAGTTTTAAAACAGCAGTTGATGTAATGTGGATGCATTCATTTCAGATCCAAATTATAACGTAATTACCTTCCACATAGTTCAACTTTGTACACTTGTCAAATGACATTGCAAAACCAATACTGAGGACAGTATAAAACAAACAATTTTGAATAGCAGTACCAACCGAAAATAATGCACAGGTTACATTGCAATGCCAATATACGTGCAATATCATGCATTAGAAAACCAATAAAGAGCATTACAAGCTCAATAAAGAGGCAATAGTAAACCAATAAGTTGCACAATAACACCAATACGTCAGTAAAAAACCAATATACACGCAACGAAGAATTAACATGTACTGTATTTCCAAGTGTATACCATGCCGTATGTGGATTCCAAAATAAGGGTCCGAATAACATTCCAATTGGATTAGGCCCTCAGTCAGGGCCCGTCCCTGAGTTTGTGAGGGCCCTGTGCGAAACTTAAATTGGGGGCCTCACATAATTTAATACGAAAATACTATAAATACAATTTGCCATAACTTATTGTCATAAACAATTTTTTTATAACTAAAAGTCACCATCAATAAACATGTAATGACAATCAAAAATCAAATTCATAAAAATTTAAATGTTTCCATTTGATAAAGTTAAATATTGGTATGTTTGATACAAAAATAAGCTCCTTGTGCCCCTATAAGATCCCTTTCTACCTCCTCTAAGCAATCTGTGCTTAATAGTAAAAACAAATTGGCAATCTATGTAGCATGTGATTCTTTAACAATGAATGTATCAAGATTCAAAAGCTCCTCTTTCAGATTGGGTCAATTCCTCGATTATTATTATTTTTTTTATGTCTTTTTGTATATCCAAAAATGTATTTTCTAGTAGGTGGCATGTTTAGATTACAAAGAAAAATTCCAAAACCTTGTAACCTGGAAGAAAACCCCAGCAAGAAATAGATACATATTTCTAAAAACCATATTCTCATATAACCAATCATCATCATGATAATAATTTAATAAAATAAGTCATGTAATATATAGATTGAAATTTAAATATATACATGAATTTGAAATGAGCTTTGAATCTGACTATTTGATTTTGAGTGGTCTTTATGAATTTAGGAATTATGATTTTCTCTTGTTGGGGTTAAAATTCTTGAAATTGAAAGAATTACAAAAATTGTCAAAGGATTGAAAAAAGAACCAAAGAGACATTGATGAATGATGATGATTACTTATTAGAAAATCAGAGTTTGAGATAAAGAAGAAGCCATGAATATTTTTTTTTGTTTTGAATAGAGAAAGTACTTTTCTTGGAGGAGAATATATATATATATATATATATATATTTTTTAAAGGTGTGCTTTTGTTTTCGTTTTTTTTTGTTGAAATTTTATAATTATATAAAATTTGTTGTTAACTTGTTATAATAAAAAATAATATAAAAACGACGCGAATAGATTGGCATTAATTAAATTCGAACTCGTGCGCCCCTGTTAAGTGGAGTTTCGCTGGGAAGCCAACTCCACCACGAACACTTCTGTGCAAATTTTTAGCACGCTATAGTTTATATACACTTCCTATAATATTAATATATAAATTAAAAAAAACATTTTTCCGGGGCCCTCAAGAATCGGGGGCCCTGTGCGGTGGCGCCACTTGCACCACCCCAAGGCCGCCCCTGCCCTCAGTGTTGCCTATGGTAAAGTTTGATATGTTGTATAAAAACCACCCCATAAACTCCAAGTTTCATGTTGGTGCGCTCACACGGTTTTATTATCCAAATTTCGCACATGCAAGTGAAACCCATTGACTACAAGATGAGCCTCTTGACCTCTCCAAATAGCGCACAAGTTGAACAACAAATACAGAGAAAACAAGGAGATGAGTAGGAGGAGCCTCCGTAGCGGTGCGGCTGAGTCAGTGAGGTCTCCATGCCACTCTCAAGAGTGGCCTTCAAGGTCTCGGTGGGAAATGGAAGACGCGAGTTCGGTATGTTCACGGCTGTGCTACTGTGGGAACGTTGTCAAAACGCATACATCCTGGACGGTTTCTCATCCGGGAAGGAGGTTTCAAGTATGTGCAAGGGTAAGTTTATTTCTCTGTAAGTTTGACCCGAAATTTGGCATTTTCGTGGATTCCATTTGTGATGCTGCGCCTCTTTGTAACGGAAATATTGTTTCCGTTTATGCAGAGGAATGGATGTACATTTTGGGAATGGGCTGACCCAGAGATGTGTGACAGATCGAAGCACATAATTCCAGGCTTACTTAGGAAAATAAACCGCTTGGAAGAAGAAAGAAACGCTGGAAAAGGGAAGATGAAAAACCCCTGGTTTTGGGTCTCTGTTTTCATGTTTGGGATGGTCATTTATTTGTTGTGTTCCAAATGTAATAGGAGGTTTGTTCATCTACAGTTGGCAGGTTAAAGGTGGTTAGGTTATGGATGTAATGGAAGAGGTTTGATGAATATGGTGTTAATACTTTGTTCTATACTATAAGTCAGCATTTTATTGGAACCCATACTCATACTAATGCTAGAATACTTGATCAACTGAGTAATCTGAGATGTTCTAATCTGTCTTATTTTAGATGGTATACACATATTTTAAGTTGTAGAGTCATGATTCGTGAAGCTAGTAATCAACCGTTTTGGAAAGAAGTACGAGTTCATTACCGCTCTTCCAAACTTATTCGGCCATAAAAGAAGAACTGAGTTCAGCAATGAGCAAGGTCAAATTGATTGGAATAATTTAACCTATGGAAATACAATTAGTACAATTAACGAAGTTGGTATGAAAATGTGGGTACCTATGAAAATTGGTCGACAAATACAATCTGAGCACAAATGTGCTAAATATGCGTTAGGACTCTTCTGTCAACAATATGGTCTTACGTCAGTACCTCTGTCTAGGAAAAATAAGTCCAATTACCCGAGTGACATTAGGAAAAGTCGTCATTACTCACGAAGAAAACAAGCCTTTGAACGGAATAAAGATAATCATGAGTTGTATAGGAAAAACAAAGTTTACCGTAAGAAAAATAGGTCCAAACCACCGAAACATAGTCGCTTTATGACAAGTGAAGACAATAGCAAAGTTAAATGTTAAAAATGTAAAAAGTTCGGACATTATGGCTCAGAGTGCATAAGCCAAAGAAACTATGCAACAGTTGAAAATCACGGATGAGGAAAAAGACAATTTAATTATAGGTTTAGAGATGTGAGACTCTGAAACAAGTGAGATAGAAACAGTAGTAAACATTTCTGAGTCAGAACCCTACCAGTCCTCTGATTCCCAGTCTAGTTCAGCTGGAGTCCAATTTTGTTGGCAAGATAACTGTTGTAATTCAAAATCACTTAGAGTCCTTACTACGCAAGAAGAGCAAGAAGAGTTATTCATAGAATTAATAAGTAACGTATCAAATCCTGAGCTCAAATCGGAGTACCTAAAGAAACCAAGAAAACTCATTACCCAAGAAAGTCCTAGTCCATCAACTATCCCTAATGAAATAAGTCTAAATACAACAGTAGAAAAGGTTAGGAAGAGAAAAGAAGTCACCCTTGAACACCTACAATCTGAGATAAAATTAGTCAACAGGGAAATCATTGAGTTAAAGCAAATGAGTCATAAAGTTGAAACTAAGAATTATGAAATAAAACAGAATTTCATAACTCGTCTAGCAAAGGATGATTCTGCGTCTAATAGTCAATATGAAAGTCCAACCAATTTTGAAGATGAGCCATGTAATTAATGAGAGCAAGCCCTTCAAATTAGTAAAACAAGTGAAGTTTAGAAAGTGGTATTGTACAGTGAAAAGAGTTGTCCACATTTATACGTTTCACAGAGTCGCACTTTTTGATTCAGGAGGCGACCTTAACTGTATTGAAGAAGGCCTTTTCCCGACAAAGTATTATAAGAAATCCACAGTCTTTAAGGACTGCGTCGGGAAAAGCCTTACAGTTGAATTATGAGATTCCAAAAGCTAAAATTGAAAATAAAATCTGTTTTAATACTGCCTTTGGTTTAGTAAAAAACATCACCGATGAAGTAATATTAGGATTACCCTTTATAGGTTTAGTATATCCGCTCTAGGTTGAACATGATGGTGTTAGTTCTATTTATGTAGGAGAAAGACTCAAATTTGATTTTTTGAACTAAGCTTGAGTTACCTAACTGCAGAATCCTTGGAAATAATATTGTTGCAAAAAACAGTTAGTATAATTCAAAACAAAGCTCGATAGTTGAAATCTCTTCAAGAATAAGTTAAGTTTAAAATAAAATAAATTCGAACATTTGAAGAACAAATGAAGTTTGATATTTGAAACATGGCCTTCTAATGCTTTTTGGCATAGTCATTTCTCTATAGTCTACATTGATGCTGTTGTTATCTTCTCTGAGTCCATAGAACATGAATGGAAACATATGCATAAGTTGCTTCAGAAAGTTAGCCAAAATGGTGTAGTTGTCTCTGCCAAGAAAATGAAGTTGTTTGAAACCAATGTTAGATTTCTTGGTTTTAACATAAGCCACTCCCAAATTCATCAAATTGACAGAGTCATCCAATTTGCTGACAAATTCCCCTGATCAAATCATTGATCAAATGTCCTGATCAAATCGTATAATGCTTTGTAAATGCCCCAGCGGAGGGTTAGGGATATTGTTTCGGCTAACAACCCCAAACATTTCTGTCCAGATTGGATGAAAATAATTAATATACGAAAGTAAGTATTACACCGAACCACACAAAACAAAACGGCTACAATGTGGGGTGGGCCCAAAAAAAATTGATATGGCTGCAACTTCGGCCAAATGAAGGATATTTTGTTATATGCCTGTACAAAACATGTCAAGTACAGAAGGTCAATAACCGCATTGTCAGAAAGGAAAACGTGAGTACAGCCCTTCTACTATGGAATACAAGTACTGGCGAATTACGTTACAGAAATTAACACCCTGCAACATAGTACAAAATCAGCACCCTTTATTGCCATCTGTACACAAAGTCAAAAATGGTGCCATGTAAGGCAAAACATCGCATTCATTTTCAGGATTGACAAAACGACGAAACAGCCTGCAACTTCTGTGACATACATGTACAGAATCTGTGATGTCAATATGGGTATGAACCTGAAAGGACCACCTGCATAAGAAGGCCAAATGTGCCGAGAGTTAGCATTCATAGAAAGGGAAACTTGAACGTCTTAATAATTGGAGCAATTTTAAGAAGTAATTCTATTGAGATGTCATAAACAACATGATACAAGTTTTGGATGATACACAGTCAGAGTTCAGAACATATGCCATACTTAAATCAGATGCCAGTTGCAAAACATGTACATTACCATCTACGGTGTTGAAATCCCCAATACCCTAAACTTTGATTAACAATAGTCGCCATTCGCATTCATAAAACTTGGAAAAGATGCCAACATACTGTAAGTTGTCTGAAATGAAGACTGAAAGCACAACTCTGTACGTACGACATAATTAAAAGTAGGTAAATAACTAGGCAATTCTGAAGGCAGTCCTTAACAGTGAATTCATATGAGGTCAGATATGGACTTTTACCTCATACATAGGCCTCTCCCCTGAGAGCCTCGATTGCAAGCTTCAATCGGTAGTAGCCAAACTTGGCTGGGTCAAGGGTATTAAAAGGAATGCCAGCACTGAGATACTCAATAAATTTGACGGTCATAATGCCACATGAGGTACTGTCCACCCGAGCAGTACAGAAGTTAGAAGTGCACATACTGACAACATGCACAAAGTGCTTTAAATGAACACAGCTTACCCATCACTTTGCTGAGGAACATCGGAAATTCTGCAAATTGTGAATGGGTTAAACGTTGGCATGTCAATCCCCTTTTTCTTCACCGCTTCAACCTCCGATTTCTCATAAAACCTCATGTCATACAACACCTTTGCAAGCGTCTGGGTAATAGGCTCCATCTGTCGGACAAGCATTGTGTTGGAGGTAAAAACAGTATACGAGTCGTAGACAGTGGCAGTATGTCTGACAAAGTCAATTTCTACAGCCACCCAATGGGACTGTCGAACATTATACGGGAGATAGACCTTGCGCACTTTCGTCCATGCTTGCGCATAACCATGTTGCCATGAACCGCAGACAAAGTGGTGTATATTTCTGAGGTAGTTAGGGGGGAGGGTCAACAGTCATTGAAGCAATTTGTTTCCTCGTAACTCGTTTCGCACTTGGCGGTGTAAATGGCTGTAAAAATTGCTGCAAACAAGTGTGAAAGACACGTTACATGAACAGGATCCAATGCACCAAACACAGCCAACAACATTACTCCTACCAATGCAACAAATTGAATGACACATAATATGAATACAATAATACCTGCAGACAAAACTCGGCAGTTGTCCACTCCGTTCCAAATACTTGAGGATGAGAGAGTTGTCTTTTGCGTATTAGAAACATGGCCATGTCAAGGTGCTGACATTTCACAACACAACAACGACCTCAATAAAAAAAAAAATGGCCACATACTCAAAGTGATCAATTCAGAAATTTTTCGAAATAAAGCACGGTTCAAAAGTATTACCCTCGAGCTCATCCATGCAGTTTCATCTACAAGTTTGTAAAAAAAATCTGCCCCAACTACAAATGGTTCGAGCTCCAGCTCCGCACTACAAAAAATAAACTTGCAAAGGTAAATTCAACCAGAAAAAAAACTAATGGACACCTTGCATAATATGACAATGACACACACACGAACAATTAGCTACGTAGATATTGTTATTGTACATGACTGCATACATCAAAAAAACATGTATATTGGTTTTAAAGTTACAATTCCTAACCTGATGTCACTTTTCCAAGCCTTGCAAAACTTGTATCATAGCCTTCACATCGTCCATGGCCACGGGTTGTGTTGGATCAAAACAGGGCCTCAGGTGTCTGTGCATGAAAACCAGTAGTCGGCCTCTTTTTCCTGGAGGGATCAGTGAATGGACTCAACAATGTTTTCGCGGGCCGCTTCAGTCTGCATCCTTTGCCTTCCGCATCTGGTTTCTGAACCGTGGCATTAGCCTCCTTGTCCCCTTCATCACCAACCAGATTTATACTAGTTTCCATGGGAGGGCCTCGCCTTGCGTCCCACCCCCTGAATTTCTTTCTTATTCCAATCCTCTAACAAATTTAACATTGTTTTACAAATAACTCTGTACCCTTCCCTATCTTCCGGACTAGGAATGAGGGGATCTTCAAGACTAGGAACCTTCACATCTTCCGAAGTAGGAACCTTGTGAGGTTGTTGGTGCACTTGTTTGTCACAAACTGAAGTGTCAATTTCAGCGGCTTCGACTTCCATGGCTGGGAAGCCTTCCACAATATCAGCAGGGACTTCCGCTTCCCTTTTAGCCCCTTGTATATGCATGGCTACAAAAGCTTCCACTCCATCAGCAGGGACTTCCGCTTCCCTTTCAGCCCCTTCCACTCCACCATAGACTGTTGCTTCCATTTCAGCCCGTTTGTGTATGCATGCCTGGGAAGGCTTCCACTCCATCACCTGCAACTTGTGCGTCCATTTTAGGCCCTGCTGTAGTCGGAGTAGTAAGTTCATTCAAGGGTGACATTTCATTTTGCCTCCTTCATTCATCTGAGCAGTACACACTTCCTCATGCCCTTCTCCACCATATAATTTTTTTTAACTCCACCATCTCCAATAATGTTCCACTGAAGCAATTGTTAGGGTCAAATCCCGAATTGCCTTTTTATTTCTGTCACACTCCTTCTCATGCTTCAAACAGTTCTTGTCTACAATAGCTTCCAAGTCACAAACTCTGTTCCTAAGGCCCCGATTTGAACTACGTAGCTTTGCTAACTCATCCTTAGTGCTTTCTAATTGATGCTTCAACCTGCCAAAGTCATTAAAAGACCCTTTGCCCTGCATAAAGTTATAATGCAACAGTTAGAAATCTTACAAAAATAAGAAAACTATTTCCACTTCTTTCGTATCGTATTCTCTACATTTTCACAACATTGGAAAAAGGTCATGCTCACCTTAGAAGAGGAGGGAAGGGTAGTTGTTTCCTCAACATCCGCCTCTTTTTCTTCACTAGAAGTGATGGTTTTGTCTTCGCCCTCATCCCCAAACAATTGAACAATTTCTTCATTGTTCTCATCATCACCCCAACTCCAGTAAGGTTGTTGCTTCTCAATATCAGTCGGCCGGAGAAGTTGAACATCAACCTCCATTTGAAACACATCTAATAAATCAGTGAACTTTTTACTTGTTCCTAATCATAACCTGAGTAATACAAACTAAACTAACCTCAAAGTTTTCATAAACCTGACTCATAACCTCCCGAAAACGGGCCACCGTGTTGCTCCTCCAATGTAATATTCGAGGAATGTGCCTATTGTCTTCATGGACCGTGAAATGCAATGCTTCCAATGCTGGGAAGACTTCAAAAGCCCAAATCTGTTGACAACAATCAAACATCAAAATCTGTACATGTATTTAAATGAACTAAAACATTGTTGGATATGTGTTCACCTGAAGAGCGAAGCCAAACCCCCTTATGATGTACTCTTTGGCTCTACTGCATTCCATTCTTGTCTGCGCTCTCTTCTTCCCACGTTTGTTGGGCTTTTTTTCTGTTTTGGGGCACCTTCACTCGTTGGTAATCAGGAGAAACTGCCCTCAAAAGTGAAGCATTTGTCATCGCATATGACACGGCACCCCATGGATACTTGTCAAACTCTTCTAAGTCTTCGGCCAACTTCAAATAGCGCATGTCAATAAGCACATGCTTTTCAGTACCCAATAGCACAAAAATGGCAAAATAGACCATTCCAAGCTTTAACGCATCGTCATCATCTGTGCACTCGATGAAGGCAGTGTGTAGGTCCAAAAGGGTGGGAGGTTTATTGCTACTGAAGTATTTTCGCTTCAAGGAGCAGTTTTCATTTGTTTCCTTCGGAATGAAAGGGAGCTTTCCGAACCTTAGGCCCGTGATGAGGCAAAAGTGTTGGGCTGTGAATTGAATCAACTTGTTACCCACAATGAATTTTATCCCGTTCACCTGTGTAACTGTCTTAGGATCAGCCTTCCTCATTAACAGCCCGTGGACAACTTGTGAATTCCACTTCAGGTCCTCTATCAGTAATAGATGACCAAAACAACTCCCCTCGAACCTCTGTAACTGCTGCGTATTGAACTTCGCCTTTATTGTTGTAATGGTGGTCCTTGCGTGTGAAAGGGCAAATGGCTTTCCTTCGTACTTCTCATCCTCAAGAATCATAAGCTTTGCTTTACAAGCCATTCTAGAGTTCCCTGCACAACAACATCATACATATGGATCATTGGTTACCCATATTTCATACGTACATTACTCAAACTAATACTTTCAAGTCATTTAATATATGTATATACATATGACAAAACCAGAATTGTTTTGAAGCCTCTTTTCTACTCTCCAACTCTCTCCACACTCTGCTGTTATCTACATTCCCTTCTACAAAATCTATATTCGATTCCATCCAAAAACCAAATACCACCCAAGTGTGAAAACAATTTCATGAACCACGGATCCACTTCGTACAGGGTTTGGCGAAATGGCTACAACAATTACTCCAAATGCATCAATGCGTACTAAAATCTACTCATTACCATAGTCATATACATGTCTACTCGTATGCAATACAGTAGCACACATGGAACATCAGTATTGACAGTTATGGACTCTGTGTACAAACTAGACACGTCAAAATGTTACTGCAACTGCAACGGCTAAACATAGCTGGATGAACATGAAATTTCTAAACAGATACTAAAGCCCAAGAAAATACCATTTTCAGACATATATGACAAGCTGCAAGCAAGGACTAACAACAAAATTTAGCAGGTTTTATAGCACAGGGAAAAGAAACATCCCACGCCAACTTACATTAGTATTTCAAATTCACATAATTAACCATTAAGACTGGAAGGGTGCAAACTATGCTACTAGGTGCTGAAACAGCAATGATACCAACAAATTTACTTATGCATTATTACTCAACAGCTAATTTAGGGCCTAGTGAGGTAAACCTGTGTTATAATGGAATAGCCATTGCCACCAGAATAAATTCCCACACTAAATATGCATCATCAAATGGAAGTGAAAACACGCATCACAAACGAACCAATCCCAGATGACAAATACCAACTTAAGGCACTTCATCGTCCACAGAGCAAAATCAATACACCAATACAAGTTTCATCCAAGCATGAAATAATTCACAGTTAAAATACATTATTATTGCAATCTCTGTAATTACTAAACTTCACAACATCAGTCACAGGTTACTAAAATTATCCTTCTCAAATGAAAACCATACAAATGCACAAACTAGTCAATAACAAATACAAAACCAACCTTAGAATCACTCGTTTTGTGCACAAAACCGAATTGGAAATCCCAGCAACACCTACAGAAAATCGCGATTTTTGTCTCTGACAGGATTGAGCAGGAGGAGGAAGTATGTGAACAAAGTCTGAACCGAAACCAAGATTTAGGGTTTTTTGAGGCCCTGAAGGAGCAGAGGAGAAGAGAAAGACTTCAATTCAAGACATGAAAAGAGAGGGAACTGAGAAATCGTTTAAGGGAGAGAACATTTAACGAAGAAACCCTCTCTTTCACCGTCAATAACCGCCTCACCAAACCCTAACATTGATGGCAGAGAGAGAACGAGAGAGTGCTACTTAGGTTTTGGGGACAGAGGGAGACATAGAGTGGTGGTGGCCGCTGGAGAGAGAAAGCGTCGACAGAGGAAGAGACGACCGTCACAGAGAGCTGAGAAAGACAGAGAAGCCACAAGTGTTAGATCGCCAATCCATGGCCAATAACTCCCCAATAGATATGTTTTTATATGGAGGGCACTTCGGTCATTTCACGTCCCCAAGTGATTATATTAGAATACAATTTGTAGCCTGATTATTTCAGCACACTATTTTTGATTTGTGATTACACCAGCTTATTTCCCTTTATTTTTTCTGCTTTATGACAAAAAAGGTACTGTGTTTGTTGCGATATTTCAAAACTACCACTGGTTTTAATAGCTCAGCCCATTAGAGCACTTCCACTCATTTGTCATGGCAAAAGGTAAGAGAAAATACAGCGCTAGCCTGTTGCCATGGCAACAGGCCCCCCAAGGCCCCAATTCCACCTCCAGCGCAGAAAGGCTAGCCTGGGCAAGCCATGGGACCCACCAGCCCGGGCAAGCCCACAGGCAGAAATGGAATGGGTTGTTGCCCTCAAGCTGCTGACGTCAGCGTAGCCCAATGGCTATAAGCCACGTGGCTTCTCCTAGAGCCTCCGATCAAAAAATCTTGTCCAATCCAACAACTGTCCAATTTTTGGCTAAAAAAATTGAAAAAAATATCAAAAAATTATGGAATTTTTTTCTATAAATACCTACTAATATTATTCACGTTCCAAGCCAAATCTTCATACAAACTCTTCTCCTTCCAATATTTTTCACTTTCCACACCAAATTTTCTACTACAAAAGTCTATTTGTGCAAAAATACAAATGGATTCTTCCTTCGAAACAGGAGGATCGCGGACAAACATTTGAAGAGGTCAAAATTTTGGCAATGAGGTAAAAAATATATAAAAAAAATTTCATTTTATTCAATTTAATGTGATTATATATATATATTTCTTGCATTTCCAATTTCATTTTTTTAATAGATTATTCAAGGGAAAACACAAAAAGAGGAAAACTATTACACATGGCTCCTCAAGTGAACAATGCTTGCAGTCGGTTCCAGTGGTGCATTCCATGTTGGAACTAATGACACTGTTACGTCATCCGTAGGAAAATACTCCCCCACGTTGTGATCCGGTGGAACCGCCTCCGCCAATGATTGAGCCGTCCTTGTACTCCATTGTGTCGGACTATGAGGATCAAGAGTATTTCAGTTGTATGATGAGTGATATGTGAATTTTATAATAAATATGGACACGTGGCAACCGAAAATCTTATCCGAAAATTTAATTAGAAAATTTTATCCGAAAATGTTATCTAAAATTTTAGGTGAGAATTTTATAATAAATATTGACATGTGGCAATTGAAAATATTATCTAGAAAGCTATCAAAATTAATAGTTAAGTATAAGAAAATAGAAAATAAAGTGAATAGTGTTTGCCCTTGCCGTTTGGCGTGGAACCAAAAAAGACAAGGCTGACACTATTCACGTAAATAGTGTTTGCCCTTGCCTTGCCTTGCCCTTAGAGCAACTCCACCCATTTGCCCTTAGCCATGGCAAAGGGGGAGTTAGGGCAGACACTATTCACGTGAATAGTAATTGCCCTTGCAAATAGTTTTGTGTTTCCACTCATTGTCATGGCTAAAGGCAATTACTATTCATTTTTTTGTTTTATTCACAAATTTTTTTACCTCAATAATTAATTTGGATAATATTTTCGGATAAGATTTCCGGGTTCCTACGTGTCAAGACTATTCATAATTGGATAAAATTTCCGGATAAGATTTTTGAGTTCAAATTTCGGATGAATTTCAAAATTCAAATTTCAGATAAATTATTGGGTTCAAATTTCGGATAAATTTCAAAATTCAAAATTCAGATAAATTTGGGTTCAAATTTTCAAAATTCAATTTTCAGATAAATTTGGGTTCAAATTTTAGATAATATTTTCATCCAATCAAATCAAGCCACGTGGCATCTCTATCTTGCCAAAATTTTCTATAAAACCAAAGGCTCAACTCATACCTCTCACACCACATCTTTCTATATTTTCATTTCTTAGAGTTTAGAATTCATACTCCATTCATTCTCAATGGAAGAATATAGGAGATGCTTGGAGAGGCAAGAGCAAGAAAGAAATGAGAGAAACCGTAGAGCCGATGAAATCAATGAGTTGCAAAGACAAGTTGATGAACAAGTTCTCATAGCAGTGACTTTGCAAGATGAAGAGAACCAAGGTCGCCGTCGGGGTTCACAAGTCGGTCGTCGCCGGAATGTGGACAGACATAGGCATTCTCGGGGTAAGAATCTTTTGAAATATTATTTTATCCCAACTGCTTTGAACTCTGATGTTGATTTTCGAAGGTGATTTAGAATGAAACCCCATTTGTTCAATAAATTCATACATGATATTTGCAATTACGATGCATACTTTGTTCAAAAGTGTGATGTTGCTAGGGTTTTGGGGCTTCTTCCGGAGCAAAAGCTTACAGCTGTTATACGAATGTGGGTATATGGAGCATATGCTGATTAGGTGGATGAGATTGCCCGAATGGGGAAGTCCACTACGTTGGAGGCTTTGGTAAGATTTTGTGATGCAGTTGAAAATCTGTACACTAGGGACTACCTGCGTAGACCTACTCCCAGGGACCTCCAACGGCTTCTACAAAAAGCCGAAGCTCAAGGATTTCCATGAATGATTGGTAGCATCGACTGCTTGCACTGGCAATGGAAGAATTGCCCAACTGCCTTGCAAGGTGATTACGAAAATAGAAAAGGCCAAAAAAGTATCATCCTTGAAGCCGTTGCTGGCTTCGACACCTAGGTTTGGCGTGCGTTCTTCGGAGTTGCCGGATCCCAAAATGACCTTAACGTGCTAGGTCAATCTCCGGTCTTCAACGATGTTTTGAGAGGCCAAGGCCCAAATATCACCTATCAAGTTAACAATACAGTCTACCAAATGGGGTATTATCTAGCTGACGGCATCTACCCAAGGTGGACCACATTTGTCAAATCCATTCCGAATCCCCGATCCCATAAGAAAAAATTATTTGCTACCTATCAAGAAGGATACAGGAAAGATGTCGAAAGGTGTTTTGGCATCCTTCAAGCTCGGTGGTTGATTATTCGAGGTGCGGCCCGTATGTTTGATGAGGAGATCCTCAGAAGCATTATGATGACTTGCATCATCCTCCATAATATAAGTACGATTATGATGCTTTAGAGGTCTACGAACCGGATCTAATGAACACAGCCTTGACCCGGATTTATGAAAGGTCGATGGGGCCAAGTGGAGAACCGTTTGAGCCGGAACCGTTGGTGAGGGACGGTCGTTTCATGACCCGGATGATAGATCGATATACAGAGATGCAATCTTTGTATATTCATGAAAGGCGTCAACTTGACTTGATGGAGCATCTATGGGCAGTGAAAGGCAATGAAGATGAATGATGGAGCATAAATGTTTTGGTTATGTTTTATTTAGTTATGGTTTGGTTGTGTTGTTTTTTATTTATTATGGTTTGGTTGGTTGTGGTTTGTTATTATTATTGTGCCTTATTTGTAGTTTTTTATTATTATTTTAATTATGTTTTGTTTGATGTATGGAATATGTTGAATAAAAAGGTCTTTTATTGAATGCTTTGTTTATTAAATAAAGAAATCCAATACAAGTCATTAAGAATTACTACTACTAAAATAAAATACATGAAGTACAACAACTTTAATAGAAAACATGAAAAATAAAAATACATAAAAGGTATGCCAACTAATTTAATGGGTTTGATCATTTAACCAATCCGTGTTGCTAGGCCCATCATCCCGGAAAAGTCTTCTTCTCATAACATCCATTCGTTCTAGCTTCCAATGTTGTTTTGTTTCAGGGGACATATGGCTTGTATCCATCGCCATGGTTTCCCAATCCGTCTTCTCCATATCTTTTTAGCGCAAATACTCCTTTTCTCGTGCACACTCGGCTTGAATTGCCACCTCCATATCTTGGCGTTTCTGCTCCATTTCAATTCTTACGGTGTTCTGCCTTTCAATTTCCTCCAAAAACTTTGAATTATTATTGCTTGAATTACCCACTTTCTTTGCCTTCGCGGCCTTTCGGCCAATGGGCCTTGGCTCCTTTTCGGTGGGTGAGTCTTGACTCATAGGGGAATCGAGAGGTGAATCCGATGTCGTTGAATCACCGAGTGGCGTCTCGTTTAACACAACGGCGGGACCCGTGGGAATAATTATGAAGCGTTTACAATATTTCACCACCTCCCAACATTCATGATGGTTGAAACTTTTTTTGCCACCCACGGTTGCACCGAACCACATCTGTGCTTGAATCATCTATTTAATAAAAAAAATGGAAAGCAAGAAATATTTAAAATATATTGGATATGCAAGTAACAAAAAAATAATAATGGAAATGCAATTAACCTTACAAATAAATTGGAAGTGCAAGAAATATGAAGAAACAATTGGAAATGCAAGAAATATTAACAACATATTGAAAATGCAAGAAATATTAATAAATAATTGGAAATGCAAGAAATATTAACAACATATTGAAAATGCAAGAAATATTAACAACATATTGAAAATGCAAGAAATATTAACAAAATATTTAAAATGCAAGAAATATTAACAAATATTGAAAATGCAATAAATATTAACAACATATTTATATTAGGACATTAAACTTAATAAAACGAAAATTACAAAATACTTACCTCGTTAGTACGATTTTCCCCGCTTTTATAGTTGTCCATCGCTTTTGCCAAGGCATCTCTCCATTTTCCCAACTCTTTATTGAGAATTTTCCACCTACTCGACAATGCCATTTCCGTACGAGTCGACCCCGGAATTTTTTTGCAAAATTCGGCATGAATTTTTTTCCACATATGGAAAAATTTCATCTCATTGCCTATCACGGGACAATGACAAACTTGGAGCCAAGCCTCACACAAAGAAACATCTTCCATGGTGCTCCACGCCTCTCCGGTTTCGATAGAAGAAGCCATAAAAATAAGAAATAAAAATACAAGGTGAAAGAGAGGAAAATGTTGAGTAAAGAATGAATAAAATGTTGAGTAATAGTAGAAGTAGAATAAAATGTATGAGGATTGGTGTTGAAAGTGAAGGGTATTGATAGGTATTTATTAAAAAAAAATCAGAATTTTTTAGTTTTTTTATTTAAAAAATTGATTTTTTTTCATAATTTTATTGCATGAAAAACGCCAACTGTTGGATGAGGATTGGAGAAGCAAATCAGAGCGTTGGGGGCGTGACACATGGCTTCCAACCATTGAAGCCTGCGTCACGCATGACGTCACAACCCGCGACTTGGACCTTGGGTTGAATTGGCCTTCGGGCTAGACCGAGTTAGTGGGACCCACCCTTGCCCGGGCCTGGGCTCACCGCTGGAAACTCCTTTTTGTTTTTTTCGCCCCCAGCCTTGGGCTCAGCTCTTTGCTGGAGTTGCTCTTACCTTTTGGGGTGGATGTGCTTTAACGGGGGGCACTTTAAATTATTTTTATTTTTTTATACATAAACAATTAATTTTGATGAGGTTTACGGTTTTGTTGTGGAAAGTAAAGAATATGGCTAGGTATTTATAAATATGGTTTTTTTTTCCTCTTTTTTTTTAATTTTTTATTATTTTAATTTGTTGTTGATGTCACTATGACGTTATCATTACATCATTTGCCCAAGCAGCAGCACGAGCTGGATTTGCCTGTGGGCTTGCCCGGGTTAGTGGGCCCCACGCCTTGCCGAGGCTTGCCCTTGCACGCTGGAACGTCCTCGCAGGGCCTAGGCCCTCTCGTGCCGGATTGGGTCCTTGCGGTGGAAGTGCCCTTAAGTACCATTGGTATTTAATGATGAAAAATGATTTTATGATTGCCCTTGGGAAGGACATTTTCCAAGTTGCCTCTTGTCCACTTTGGTGTGTCTTGGAGGAGATGTCATTGTCACATGTCCATGGAATTTGAGATTTTTTGGGTTCAAACAATCAAATGCAAATTGGGTTTCTTTTCTCATGGGATTAAGGCATTAACTAGCTAGCAAAGCATAAAGGACACACATGAGTAAGAATCTCATAACTTTTTTTTATTTAGTAATGAGTTTGGTTTGGTCTCTTCTAGGGGTGTAAATTGGATGGGAAAATCTGATTGTGATCCATTCTGGTTCGAAACTTTCCAAAAAAATCCAACTTTGATACCTCAGATATCTGAAAGTGCCGAAAACTGATATTTCCGATAAAATTTGGATCGAAATCGAAATGTATTTGTAAATTATGGTCCGACAAATTACGAACTACTCCCAACCCTTTCCGATCCAATTTTTCCAGTATTTTCTGAAAAATTTCAAATTTTTAATTATAATTACTTTTATTATTATTTATAAGTCTTATATATGTTTCATTTTAGTACTCATATATTCATATATGCTATACATAGGAGTATATTAATTTAAGATTATTGGCAAAAAATATATAGTCCTGTGTTTCTCTAAATATATATATAATTTTTTTCCAATAGATTAATGTCATCCAACTTAGGATTAAAAAAAACCAAAAAAGCAAAGCAACACAAACAATTTACTCAAAACTTGCTTTAAACGTGGCTTGTCTTAATTGGCCTTTAATTGGACCCTAATGCATGCCACCCTACCAAAAATACTTAGATTTTCACAATCCAAAAACAAAAAAGTTCTAACATGGCATTTAATTGGGGGAAATAGCTCAAAATGCCACTCTTTTTATAATTTTAACTAAAAATACCTCCATAAAGAGCAAGTATGTTTATATATCGAGGTGTACAAAATAGTTCAACTTCACAATTTAAAGAATAAGTATGCTAAGCACGACGACAACTCGAAAACAAAACCCGAAAATGAAAACAGTTTATGTGTCATGTAAGGCAATTAGCCACCGCCACCGACTGTACAATATTACACTCTACCATATATAACAGGGCCGAAGACTCGGGAAATGATTTCACCTTACTACACAAAATAACTAAACCAAATAGTTGTATCAAAATGGCTGGATCTTCATATAAAGCACCTCCAGCAGAGCTTCGATGTTTGCATCTTCATATAAATGAGTTCCCGACATAATTAAGGAGCACAATGAATTCCCCAAGTCATAAGTGAAGATTGAACTTAATTCACACACATTATGACATTTACCTCATATATATGCCTCCCTCCTTAAAGCCTCTATTGCAAGCTTGAGTTGGTAATATGTGATCTTCGAATGGTCAACTTTATCCACCGAAATGTCGGCACTGAGATGCTCGATGAATTTGACTGTCATGATTCCGCAAGAGGTACTGTCGAGGCAATAAGTTCAGAAATTAGAACTGCAGTTATGTACAATATCGATAAACTGCACTAACTTGACATAGCTTACCCATCACGTTGTTGTGGCACATCTCTAATGCTACAAACTATGAATGGCGTAAACGTGGACTTTTTCATCCCCTCTTGCTTAACCTCTTCAACCTCAGAAGCGTTATAAAAGTGCATATCGTATAGCACCCGTGTCAGAGTATCACTAATAGGGTGTAGATATTTGACCAGCTTCGAAGTTGAGGTAAAAGCAAGGTAGGAGTCATACACAGTTGTACTCACGAAGTCAATTTCAATTGCAACCCAATGGGACCCTTGAAGATTATATGAAAAATAGACCTTCCGGACTTTGGTCCAAGCTTGCCCATACCCGTGTTGCCACATACTGTGCACATAGTGATGTATATTCTTCAGATTGCTAGCTGGAAGGTCAACGACGTTTGAAGCAGTTGCCTTCTTTGATCCTCATTTCTTGGCAGGCCCTTTCACCGGCTCTAGAAATCGCTGCAAATATTGAAATTAAGGCATATTATAGAATGACAAACCAACGCAACTGAAGCAGTGAATGTAACATGTTAACATGTTTACCGGCAAGCAATAATCTGTAGTTGTCCAATGAGTTCCAAATACCAACGGATGAGAGAGTTACGTTTTCCGAATGAGAAAGATCACCATGTCAAGGTGCTGGAAGTTCGCGTATATAATATGAGCACAATTTCATATAAATGTACACTTAACAAAGGTGAGAAAACAATTGAATTATTCTAATGAAGTAGAGTTCAAATTCTTACATTTGAGCTAATCTATTCCGTATCATCGATAAGTTTGTAGAAAAACTGAGGGCCCACTGAACATGATTCCAGTTGCACCTCCGCACTACAATAGGCAAACTTCCAACAGTGAATTTTTTACTCATTTAATAATTGTGGCATTGTAAAATATGACAAATACACACATGTATATTCAAGGTAGCTACATTTTCTTATGGGTATATCACTGCATACTACAATAACATAAAGATTGGATTTCCAAGGTAAAGAATCCTAACCTTATATCGTTTTTCCAGGCAGTGCAAAACTCTATTACTGCCTTGACATCTTCAATGGGCAGGGGTTTAGTTGGATCAAAACATGGCGGGGTTGCCTCCGCATCCGAAACACTCATCATCCTCTTCTTCCTCAAATGATCAGTAAATGGACTCAACAATGTCTGGGTCGGTTGCTTCTTTTTGCACCATTTACCTTTCACCTCTTGTTTTTCAACAGTCGCACTACCTTCGTCATTACCAGGCACAATAACTTTGGGTTTGATGGGAGGATACATCTGACCTCCCGATGGCATAGTGTCGCTCTTTTTCCAATCCTCTAACAAAAACAACAGTTTTTTTGCAGATTTCTCCGCACCCGTCCACATCGTCTGGAATAGGAAGCTTCTTAGATTCTGGCTGCTCAACTTCTTACTGCACTTGTATGTGAGGAACTGAAGCACACAGTTTTGCCTCTTGGACTTCTATGGTTGCGTAGGCTTCGGCTCCATCACCGAGGACTTGTGCTTCCATTGCTGTCGGTTCTGTAGTCGGAGCAACATATTCATGTAAGGGCGACATGTCATTGTCACCTCCTTCATTCATATGAGGACTACCAAGGTCCTCATGTCCTTCCCCACGTTCATTCAACCCACCATTTCGTTTCTTCAACTGCTCTATCTCCAGCTTAAAATAGTGTTCGATTGAAGCGAGGGTCTTGCCAAAATCCTCTACACACTTTTTATTTTTTTCAGACTCCTTTTCAAGTTTCAACGACTACTTTCGTACCATTTGTTCCAAGTCATGCACTTTGTTTCAAAGCACTCGATTTGAACTGGCTACCAAGTCATGCACTTTGTCCTTTGAAAGTCATGCTTCAAAGTGCGTAACTCAATGGACAGGACATTACCCTACATTCAGTTATAATGCAACTATTACAATACTTACAAAATATAACCCAAATATAGCAATTGTTTTGCTATTGTATTGCCTATATATTGACACTATACTGATTATATAGTAGCGCCATTAACTTTATTATGACATATGTATTGCAAAAAGGTCATGCTTACCTTAGAAGATGACGGAAGGGTAACAGTTTCGTCAAATTCATAATCGTTTTCTTCAACAGAAGCAGAAGTTCTGGTTTTTTCTTCGGTGTCATCGCCAAACTACTCAACAATTTCTTCAGTGTCGTCAACACTGTCACCCCAAGTCCAATAGGGTTGCTGCTTGTCAATTACACTTGGGTGGAGAAGTTGCACATCAACCTGCAATTTACACATACAAAATACATATCAGTAAACTTATTATATTTTCATATGCATAACATTATCATTAAAAACATAACTAACCTCACTGTTCTCGAATACTTGGCTCATTAGCTCATGAAAACGAGCCAAACTATTGCTCATCCACTGTAGTATACGAGGGATGTGGGCATTCTCTTTGTGCACGACAAAATGCAGTGCAACCAACGCTGGAAAGACCTCAAAAGCCCAAATCTATTTGAAGAATAAAACGTCAATCACTGTAAACAAATGAAATTGAACTTAAACGTGAAAGGAAATTTGTTCACCTAAAGTGCAAAGCCAAAACCTTTGATGTGGTACTCTCTTGGTCTGCCACTTGCCGTTGTCTTTGTTTTCTTTTAAGATTTTTTGTTGTTTTTGTAGCTTTTTAGGGCACTTTTACTCGATGGTAATCTACAGAAAGTGCCCTCAAAAGTGAGGCATTTGTCTTAGCATAAGAAACAGCACCTCATGGATACTTCACAAACTCTTCAAGGTCTTCCGCAAATTTCAAATATTGCTTGCCAATGTGGACATGTTTTTCACTACCCAACAGCACAAAAATAGCAAAGTTTAAAAATCCAAGCTTGAATACATCCTCCTCATTAGCGCAGTCGAGGAAGGCTTTTTCTAGTTCCAAAAGGCTGACAGTTTTATTGTTGCAAAAGTATTTCCTTTTCAATGAGCAGTTCTCATTAGTTGCAATCGGAATGAAAGGAAGGTTTCCAAACCTTAGCCCTGTGACGACACAAAATTGTTGTGCCATGAATTGTATCACCTTATTGCCAACAATGAATTTTATCCCGTTGACTTAGGAAATTGTCTTCGGATCAACCTTCCTCAACTACAAGCCGTGGACAATTTTTGAAGTCCATTTAAGGTCCTCAATGAGTAAGAGATAGCCAAAACAACTCTCTTCAAACCTTCATACCTGTTGCGGACTAAATTTCTGCTTTGTGGTACTTATTGCGGTCTTTGTATGGGAAAGGGACATCGCCTTTCCTTGGAACTTCTCTTCCTCAACAATCATCAACTTCACTTTAGAAACCATATTTCCCTCCACACCAACATTATACAAATAATTTCAGACTGTTGAAATCTACACAATAATAAGCAATAAACACACAATACACAGGCATATCAAGGCAATAGGTAGGAGATATATCAATGACAAACGTACAATATAGGGGCAACCAATAGAACCTGATATGCAATGCATGTATGTTCACTAATGTCTTATGACAGAAAAAATTGTGGAATGAAATGGTCATTCCCATCAATTGTCAATCCCCCGAAATGTGAAATAATACCAATTGCATTTTTTACCCAATTTCAGTTTCTTATCTACTCTCAAACTCTCTCCACACTCCACTCTTATCTACATTCCATTTTACTAAATCTGGATTACATTCCATCCACAAACCAAACACCACCCAACTGTCAAAGTGATTTCATTCCCCAAGGATGAACTTCATAGACAGTTTCAGGGCAAAGGCTAAAACAACTACCCCAACTGCATCAATCCTTCCCCACTTAGTCAAAAACAAATTCATAAATAATCATTTAATTCATGCTTCAAAATTCATGCATGCTTACAAACTTACACAATCAAAAATCACATAATATGGATTACAAGAGCTTGAATAATTGAGTTGAGGCAAGTGTTGAACACTCTAACCTTTAGACGAATTACGCCCTACACAAGGACTCTTTGAACCATATTATGTAGGAAACCCTCTCTGTATTCAAATAGATAAACTTGACTGAATAAATTCCCTTATTTTAAATACAGGAACACTAGTGTATTTATACATACTAAAGAACCCTTTTCAAAAGGGTATGTCCCAACCATATAAAAAACCAACTAATGGATCCATTCAATAAACATGTGCTTTGATACCTCTTCCTAAAAATTGACAAAGACACCATCGTCCAATGAACTCTACTCATTTCCATTGAAATAGGAAAATAAATATTAGTTAATATTAAATTTCCAACAAAAGCTACTGTAACTACAAAACAAACTATAAAGATTCATGTGGCTAATGTAGAGACTATAAATGAACACCTACAATTTCCCTTCTTTGGATGAAACGAAATAACAAACAAACACATAATTCAATTGCATAAATCGCCAAAACCATTAAACCCACAATGGAACGGGAATAAAACCAAAATAAACTAGCAATAAAATAGCACTACAATGCCAATATAACACCACTAAAATGGCAATCCAACAGCAATAAAATAGCAATACAACATCAATAATAATAGCAAAACAACAGCAGTTTCAAACAAAGAACAAAGAACACACTCCTTCACTGTTTCAAACAAGAAATCATCATAATCACACAATTTCAGAGAAACCCCTATACCCCAAACCAATTTCAGAGAAACCCCTAAACCAATTTCAGAAAAACTCCTAAACCCTAAACCAATTTCGAAGAAACCCCTAAACCAATTTCATAGAAACCCATAAACCCTAAAGCAATTTCAGAGAAACCCTAAACCAATTTCATAGAAACCACCCTAACCCAACTTCAGAAAAACCCCTAAACCCTAAGCAAATGACGATGAACAATACCTTGTGGCTATGAACCGTGGAGTTAAGCTTCGATGAACACACACTGCTGAGGGAGGCAAACCACTGCGTCAGAGTTCACCCCAACTTTTAATTTAAATTTTTACAATTTTTAAGAGAACCTCACTATTTTCCCAAACTATCCCTAAATACACGCCCAACAGAAGAAAAACAAAACAAAACAAAACTCATCAACCCCACACCCCACTATCTTGCCCCTCACCACTCTACTTTCAAGCTTAGTGATTAACATCTAATTCAAACTATCATTACCTATTGTAAAACAGAGAGACTCATAGTCTTTACCTTCCTTGAGGAGTGTTCACGCTAAAACTAAATATATAGAAATAGAGCTAACTTACAAGTGGAATGGGGGTTTGGACCCGAGGAGCCTTCGGGCCGTAGCGTCCTTTCTTAGGGTGTAGTGCTGGATTCGGCCTAGAGAAAGAAACGATAGGTGAGGTCTGGGACACCGGTGTGGTGCCGGCCGAAAACCCTCCGATGCCAAAGTTAGTGACTAAGAGCAATTCTCTTGACAGAGTGAAAGCACAAGTCAAGTTGAAAACGTCTTACCTCTTGGCGGGGCCAGGGGCCTTTATTTATAGAGAGCATTTGTGGTGCTCTTAGTACTTAGTTTCAATGTGGGACTCGTGGGAGTGTCTTTGGCGATCGACACGTGCCTTGACAGGTTCTGGAGGGAGTTCCGAGGTTTATCTATCGGAATCGGCCGAATGTGCTGACTGGTCGCTCGGTATTGTGTGCTGAAGGTTGGTGGGGGTGCCAGTTGTAGGTGCTTTTCCAACTTGCCGACCAAGTATGAAACAGTGGAGTATGCCGATCAACCTTTCGGCATGGCCCACTGAGCTGGTCCCCGCCTTGTTTATGGTCCATGTGCCATAACGTGAGTGAGGGGTTAGATATGGTACAAACAGATCGAGAAGGGACTTCTTGGTTGGGGACTTGCTTGTCCTTGAGCTCCGGCGTTCTGACCCAAGTACGCACGTCTTCCATCGTATGCCGATGGTGATCATGTAGTCCCCCAACTCCCCAAGCCAAGGGGAGGTTGAAGAGTGGAAGTGAACGGCAACAGGAGTCGAACCGAGTGGACAAGAGGTGAGTGAGAACTCAACCACTGTGCGTCTGCCGTTCGGCATGAGAGGTAAGTGAGGACGCAACCACGGGGCGCTTGCCGTTCGACACGAGAGGTGAGTGAGAACTCGACCATGGTGCGCCTACCGTTCGACACGGGAGGTGAAGGAGAACGCGACCACCGGGCGCCTATCGTTCGGCTCGGGAGGTAAGGGAGAACACGACCATGGGGCGCCTGCCATTCGGCACGGGAGGTGAGTGAGAACTCAACCATGGGGCGCTTGCCGTTTGGCACGGGAGGTGAGGGAGAATGCTACCATGGGGCACTTGCCGTTCGGCACGGGGGTTGAGTGAGAACTCGACCATGGGGTGCCTGCCGTTTGGCACGAGAGGTGAGTGAGAACTCGACCATGGTGCGGCACGAGAGGTGAGTGAGAACTCGACAATGGTGCGCCTGTCGTTCGGCACGAGAGGGGAGTGAGAACTCGACCATGGGGCGGCACGAGAGGTGAGTGAGAACTCGACCATGGGGTGCCTGCCGTTCGTTGTGGAAGTTGTCTAGAATGGAAAGTCTGAGAGAATGCGAAGCGCTCGCACAAGTGGGAATCGATGATGCTTGGGCTTCCTTGTGCATGTGTGACACGTGTCGGGAGAGCTGTGAGGGGTTGCGTCATTTCGTTTCCTGATGCTAGGTTCGTCCTATAAATGGGTCGAAGAGATGATGGGAGGGATACTTGAATTTTTGAGAGTAAAACTGAGCTCGTGATGGGAGATTTCCGGCAAGTGCACTATAGCGGCGTAGGCAATTTTCGGCGAGATTCTTGAGGCAAAGATGATTTCTGACGTGTGCAAACCACCGTGTAAACAAGGTATGCTACCGTGTTTTTGTCTTTCTTGAATTAAATTTGGCAATTGCGGTATGAACATGCATGAACATATATTAACGTAGATGAGTATGAGCTCTTGGGCTGTAGGGTAGGAGTTTGATTCTGGCATAGCGTTGTAGCAGTAAAGGCCTCTATCGGTGATGAATGTCGTATGTTCGCGATCTGCAGGATGCATGAAGATCTGGTTGTAGCCGGAATAGGCGTCCATGAAGCTGAGAAGCTCATGGCCGGTCGTGGCGTCCACCAGTTGGTCAATTCTTGGTAGCGAGAAGCTATCATTTGGGCATGCTTTGTTCAGATTCGTATAATCCTGGCACATTCGCCAAGCTTTATCAGATTTTTTTACTAAAACTGAATTAGCGAACCAGATAGGGTAGGTTACCTCACGAATGAAGTCGATCGCCTAAAGTTTGTCGACTTTGATCTTCATTACTTCGTACCATTCGGCATCATAGGACCGTCTCTTTTGTCGAATCGGTTTGGAAGAAGGGCAGATGCTGAGTTTGTGGCAGATGACATCCGGGTAGATGCCAGGCATGTCGTCATAGGACCAGGCAAAAACTTCTAAATTGGCCCATAGAAAGGCAATGAACTTGGTCCGAAGAGACGGACTGAGGGAGGTGCTGATCCTGACCTGTCAATCCCTCTGTGTGTCGAAAGTGGATATCGTTTCTAGCTCTTCGACGGGTAAAGCTTGTGGCATGGCGCCTTCGTCCCGAGGATCGTCAGGAAGCTCAGACCCTCCCTTGCCGTTCGGCATGGTCAAGCTGGAAACGGCCAAGGATTCGGGTGTTTTTCGCCCTGATACCTGAGTTGTCGATTCTCCCATGGATGACACATAACATATGCATGCACTCAATTGGTCCCCTCGTACTTGGCCGATACCAGAGTGCGTTGGGAATTTTTGCAGCAACATATGTGGTGACAATATGGCCTTCATTTGGGTAAGGGCGGGCCTACCAATGATGGCGTTATAAGCTATTGGACAGTCGACCACCAAGAAGTGAGTGTAGACGAACGTTCTTCTGGGGCTGGTGCCGATGGCAAGGGGGAGTTGAATGCTTCCTATTGGCTCCACAACATGACCTGAGAAGCTTAGAAGGGGGTAATATCCTTGTTGAGGCTTTGGTTTTCGATTCCGAGGCCAACGAAGGCATCGACAAAGAGTACGTTGACCGAACTTCCAGTGTCAATGAGGATTCGTCCTACATCAAAATTGGCAATGTTGGCCCGAATGATCATGGGATCGGAGTGGGGAAAAATGATGTCATTTTCCTCTTCCTCTAAAAGGTTATGGGTTCCCATCTGATTCGACAGATTTTTCTATTGAGCCCTTCAGTAACGCTGAGGATCTGTGGGTGCCGAACGGCACGCACGTAATTTTTGACGGACCGGTTGCTGGAATCAGCAATCGGTGTACCGCCACTAATCATGTTGATCTACCGATTGCCCGGCTGCTCGAGGGCTGAACGTGCATTTAGATACTGGTCTAGTTTGCCTTCACTTATCAGCCTTCCAACAATTTTTCAGAGGGCGATGCATGATTCGGTATTGTGGCCATTGTATTGGTGGTAGCAGCAGAATACTTCGGTATCTTTGTCGACCAATTGAGAGAGCTTTTGGCTGCTTGGCTTTGGAATCATCTGTTTTTCAGTCATGAAGACATGTTCGTAAGTTGAGTTGATCGAGGTAAAGACTTCTTCTGGTCGAGCCCTTTTTGGGTTTTGGAAATCGACTTGTTCACTCGGCTCTTTATTGCGTTTACCTCCATCCTGCCGACCTTGAAATCTGTCCCTTCGCTTATCTCCTGTAGTGTAAAGAGCAGACACAGTAGGTGCCGTTCGGTAGGGAGCTTGATTTGTAATCTGGTATGGCGGGAAACGGTCATAGGTTGTTGTCGGGGCTTGACCTACATTCATCGTTGTGCAAGGAGGTGCCGAAGGCACTCTTTTGGAGTTGAAGTGTTTCGCCTTGGCGTGAATGGCCGCCTACTTCATCAGTTCGCTATAGGTGGTCAAATAGCTGCTGTGCACCAGATACCGGAATTGAGACACTCGGAGGCCACTTTTGAAAGCGTCGAAGGCTGCTCGATTGTCGGTTTTCAGACACCGAGAGTATTCATGGCCGAATCTGGCTGCGTACTCCTAAAGAGTCTTGTCATCTCCTTGCTGAATGGTGTAAGATCGTCGGCAGAGTAAAGGCGATCGATGTGTATCATAAAATGATTGAGGAAAGTTTGTTTTAATTGATCGAAAGAGTCTACCGTACCTGGCTCCAGTTGATAGAACCAATTCAGGGCCGCTCCGGCCAAGGTGGATGGGAATAGTAGACACTGGCCTTCATCGATAAGCCCTTTGCAACCCAGGGCCGATTGGAAGGATGTGTGTCACATGATCTTCTACTCCCGTGTAAAATGATATGCGGAGTGCCTGGACCTCCTTTTCGTGTCGGTAGATTCGGATTCGGCTAGTGAACGGCCTCGGCTATACCTTTCCCCAGGTTGGTGTTCGAATCTGATTCTGTTCTTCCTCGATTCGATTGACTTTCTGCAGGAGGAGGCGAACGGTGGGATCGGTCGGAGGGAGATCGTTACAGAAGGGTTCTGACATCTGGGGGCCGATTGGAAAGTGAACGTCGTGCCTTTGTGTTTCGCGGCTTGCCGCTCTGTTGGAGCTTCTGATGGGTCCTCCTTTTTGCCGGTCGTTCTCCTTGGTTAATCAGTGTTCTAGTCTAGGTGATCCTAATGTTGTCGACCAGCATGAGATCGTTGTTCGGGGAGAGGTCGGAACGTAATCGAATTCGTCTGTTTCTTCTAGACCGATCGCGTCATACCTTCAGCGAAGAGGAGATTTTGAGTTTCGCTTGGACCGGAATCGGGGAAGTCAGCTGTTCCCTAAGCCAATCGTTGAGTTTGTTATGGCAGTTGAAGTAGACTCGATATTCTCGGTGGCGTTCCTCTGGAGAGGGCACAAACAGCCTTTGGGAGACTAACGATCCACCTATGACCAGCTATTTTCCTCTCTCCTGATAGCTAGGCTTTGGTACACTTTTGAGTGATTGCTCATGTCGAAGCTGCAGGGTCTGTTCCAAACCGTCCTGCAGTTGGGCCGAGTGCGATTGCTGCTCGTGAAGCTATTTCTGAGTGTCGTCTAGTTTGGAGGAAAGGATGTTGTTGTGTTCCTGCATCTTTGCCATTTCCCGCTGCAGGGCTTCCATCCTATCCTCTAGGGTGTTCTGCCGGCCTGACGTTTCCACTCGGGGTGTGCCGGGCAATGCAGCAGGGTTTGCTCTGCTGGCAAGGTAGAGGATATGACCATTGGTCGTGAGGGGCGAAGGTGGGTCCATAGTGAGGTTGAAAAAGAGATATGGGCTAATTGTCAATCGAACTTCCCACAGACAACGCCAATCTATTTGCGCTAAAACTAAACATATAGAAATAGAGCTAACTTACAAGTGGAATGGGGATTTGGACTCGAGGAGCCTTCGGGCCGTAGCGTCCTTTCTTAGGGCGTAGTGCTGGATTCGGCCTAGAGAAAGAAACGGCAGGTGAGGTCTGGGACACGGATGTAGTGCCGGCCGAAGACCCTCCAATGCCAAAGTTAGTGACTAAGAGCAATTCTCTTGACAGAGTGAAAGCACAAGTCAAGTTGAAAACGTCTTAACTCTTGGCTGGGCCAGGGGGCTCTATTTATAGAGAGCATTTGTGGTGCTCTTAGTACTTAGTTTCGATGTGGGACTTGTGGGAGTGTCTTCGGCAATCGACACGTGCCCTGACAGGTTCTGGCCGGAGTTCCTAGGTTTATCTGTCGGAATCGGCCGAATGTGCTGACTGGTCGCTCGGTATTGTGTGCCGAAGGTTGGTGAGGGTGCCAGTTGTAGGTGCTTTTCCAACTTGCCGACCAAGTATGAAACGGTGGAGTATGCCGATCGACCTTTCGACATGGCCCACTGAGCTGGTCCCTGCCTTATTTAGGCTCCACGTGCCATGATGTGAGTGGGGGGGTCAGATATGGTACAAACAAGGAGCCCTGCTCAAATTCTTGCACAAAATTCAGAAGTTTGCTTTGGGGAAATCAGCAAGTGGTCTTCCTGATGGCAACTTCTCACATTACATACCTCAATTGACGACCCGTAAGCCACTATTTGCATACCGCATTTAAGGTTTGTGAAGAGAATATGAGAATGTAATATGTTTTTTGGATTGAAAGATATGAGTAATCTGGCAATAGGGTATAGAGGAGTTTGTGTTTTTCTAAAACTTAATATGAATAGTGGTGGGGTGTGTGTAGGGTTTATGGTTAAGTATTAAGTTGGATGACCTTTTTTGTCATTTTACACAATAATAAAACTTAAGAGATTAATGATTTAAGTATTGTGATGAACAAGGAAAAGTATAAGGTTTAAATAGAAAAACTCTATTGTTATTGAAATATTGTGCCCCGGTTTTTATTTCACCCGTGACTCTTTGGATGGTCCCTCATCGCAAAGGTCTTGATATTACACCAAAATTAATAACATCGCGTCTGACATACCAAGACCAACGTTTACACCCCACTTCCATTTTCATTAATGTAAATACAAGTGTAATTCATAATTAGAATTCAACTCTTCATTTTGATTCTGATTACAAATTAGTAAACATGCCCTTGGTTTAGTATATGTATAGAATTTTATTTTATTTTTTTAAAATTGTGATTATACACAAAGGGGAAGTGACCTCATTTCAATTTCTGGTCACGAGCCACTCAAAAGTCAAGGCTGGCTCTACTTCGGGTGCTCACACCCAACCCCCCCTCCCTCTCCTTCACATTTAAATATTAATATGGATATTAATAAATCCTTTAGCTAAAATTCAAGGTCTTAAACAGAAAATGATTGCATGTTATAAGCAATTCATGATGTCAACGTTTACCCTGATTATGATTCTATGAAGGTACCGAATCAACACCTCATGAAAGCATTATACAGTACAATCCATAGTAGGAAGGGAATTATAATTGCTGCAACATACGGAGTGTCAAGGAATCACAGTCACACTAAGCCACTGCTTTCAGATTAATTCAAGGATCCAAAAGAAAACCCTTCCCCACAGCTTTTACCTTTCCCCTTAGCTTTTAGTGACCACAATTCTTCATAATTATGGGAACCCAAGCTAACAATCACTTCCTGGTTTGTTTTGATACAGCAGAAGATAGTTTACGAGGAATGCATTTTCCTTTCACACCTGCCTTCTCTCTCTTCTCTTCCTCTACTGTTTCGGCCGCTAACCCAGCCTTAGTGCTCCTGAACCAAATTAATCAAACACCTAAAGTTACTCAAAACTTAAATTCATGCAGAACATGCAAATTAATACTCGGCAGAGACATAGTTTAATTAATTGACGCAAATTATGAATGCATGCTCACTGACCTTTCTTCATTGTAAGAATTCGATCTTTTGAGTGCACGCTCCGCTGAAATTCGATCTTCCCTGATACTCTCAACAATACTCCCACTAAAATACTCTTTCTCCTCCGCCTGCAAATTCCCAAACCTTGGATTCTCAGACATGTAATTGATCATGTCCTCTTCAGCCGCCACCTTCACAGCAGCCTTGTACACAACCTCTTTTCGAAAGCTCTCGCTGCTCTTCTTCTCAAATGGTGTATTATAAACTGTGTGCTGCTTCACACAGGGCGCGTTCTTCGCTTTGGCCACAGCAGAGCTTCCACATGCTATGAGCTGAAGCAGAACAGAGTTCCTGCTCTGTGCTGAAGACTTGGAGGTGGAAACAGCAACTGGGTCGCCGTCCTCGAACCTTGCCGAGAGACTAGTGGTTTGGTTGGGTTGATTTGATAATATAATTGATGGGTTTGGAGGAGGAGATGGCTCGGGGTGAGTTGACTCAGTTGGGGTTTTGCGGGTTTGTGGAGGCTCTTCGAGTTCGTCTGTGGTGGAAACCCCTCTGGAGCAGCGAGAGTGGGGTGTGGTGGAGCTGGTGTAGCTTGTCTTCTCATCCTCATAGTCTTCTTCTTCTTCTTGTTCATCGTAGTCTTGGTCTGGATCATGATCTTGATGAGGATACTTGGTGATGAGGTACTTATTCTCTGCTTGTTGATGATCGTGTTCTCTTCTGTTTCGGGTTGGAGCAAGTGGTGATCTTCTCTTGGACTCAAAATTTGTGTCTTGTATCTGTTGGCTGCTGCTTAACTGAAGCTGATCTAATCTTTCTGCATAAAATAATGAAAAAAATTAATTTAATTTTCTTATTATCAATAATGACACTCGGTAATGGAGATTAATTCATGTTGAGACAGAGCACCTGCAGAGCAGCCTTCAAATAGTTCTGATCCTTTAAGTACATATTCAGCTCCTTCTGCTGGATAGATTGTGTCGTTTTCAGCTAAATCGTTCCACACGTAACCATTCTTGTAGCTCCTAAAATAATAATAATAATAATAATGAGCTTAACAAAGATAATTAGCTCAATAAGAAATAAAATTTGAAGGAAAAAAAGTACAAAAATAACAAAACAGAACCTTTTGCAAGACCAAGAATATAGCGAGGGCATGCCTTTGCCTCTAAGAGCCGTGAGCCGATCCATTACATCTAATTGTACATGAAACAAAGAAGAAGAAGAACACGAAGAAGAAAAAAAGATTAACAATGAAGAAAAAGAAAACAAGAAGTTTTGTTTTGTAGCAGAGAATTTGGGCTTACCTCTCAAACGAAGTGGCCGGTTGGCCAAATGGGTGATTTCCATGTAATGGGGATGCTCAAGATGGCCGTTTCTTGAAAGATAGTAGACGACTTGGTGTTTTTTGATGGGTTTGTTGTTGAGTCTTGGCTGCATCTGCATCGGCATGCTGCAAGCTTTGGCTCTGTCTGGGCTGGTCTCTCTGGTGGATCTTCTAAAACGAACATCCATGTTCGGATATTCTTCTTCTTCTGCTTCTCTTCTGCCTTGTTAATTTAATGTGCTGTTTTGTTGTTGGTGTCTTGGTGGTTGAAAATTTACGTCTTTACATCAGCCTTCATATCACCATTCATATAAAAAAAGAGATGGGTGAAAAGTAGACGCACAGGACAAGAGATCACACAGCTCCTCAAAAGGCGCAAATGCAGAATGATACTGACTTGCTTTGGATGCTGGAGAGAGAAAGAGAGGTCACTGTTTGAGAATTTAATTTTGACTTTGGGCTTGCGCTGATCCCGAAAGGAGATAAAGTGATAATGGTCCAGATCGCTTTGCCACCCAACTTAGGTGACCATTTTTATGTAGCATTGTTTTCCATTGACATTTAGATAGAATTAGAGTTTGTGCAACATATATAAATCATCAAATTAAGTTAAGAAACCTTAAGTAGGAGCATCAGGGTTCGCATGGATCTATGACATTAGTATTTCATTTCACCTAAATATACATGTCATGTTGTTATATATATATATATATATATATATATATATAATAAAAGATTTCATTCATAAACCATAAAGACATATATATATATATATAAAGAACAACACGAAAACAGTTGCCTTATTAAAACTTTTCTAAGAAAACCACATAGAACAAATCTCATGATAGAAAAAAGTATCACACATGCTATGAACTAACTTGAGAGTCCGATTGAGATCACTTTAGACCAGTAGATATCGAATACATGTTATGCTGTTAATTGGTAACTAGACTATGGATTAAATAAATATTTATTTGAATGAGTGATCCCATAATTTTATTATTTGACATTATAATATGCGAAGTATGGAATGGATGTTATATAAGTTATAATATGTACGTTAAGTGTGCATGTGATGACAAGAAAGCACATTATCTATATTTTAATACAAGTGTAATTTTCTGTAGATTTTATCTTGCGTGAGAATGAGACAGAAATGACCTCGCTCCCTTTATTAGTCAAGCAATATGAATGTCACGGGCCTAACACTGGTGCTAATATGGACATGCATGTTCTTGTTTGAGGCCATTTGTGATTTTAGCTTTATAACTCTAATAGAATATATACTAAACCTTTATTAGATGCAGTGGCGAAGTCAAGATTTTATGTGTGTGGGGGCTCTTACAAATTATAAAGAATCAAAAGTTCGAACTCACAATACATACGAAAAATAGTATATATATATATCACATTTGTCAAGAATTATATTGCTTATTGGTTGCAATCATAATTGTCCTCGACAAATAGATAGACAAATACATTTTAAGCAAGAAAATTGTAAGAGATAGACAAAGAGTAGCAATTTAGCAAATATCTTTAAAGTTTTTTCCCCCATTAAACCCAATAGAAAGAAAAAATCAAAATTTCACAAACTAAAAAAACCTTAGGTCCCTTCATGCATTCATATCATATTATCATACATGAAAAAATGTTTGATGTAAAATATTGACTAAGTATGAAAAATGGTTTTTCGAAATAATCATTTTCTCAAGATAATTTTTTGCGGCTTTTATTCCTTACACATCAAATAAGAAAACTTGATTTTATGGGATTTTAGTATAAAATATATATTGACTTAATGAGTCATCATTTTTAGCCTAAATCGTATTTTGCACTAAAATCGATTTTTCATATTTTGATTTGGTGGGAATTTAATTTTCTAGTATTTTTATCTGAATCCAAATAAGGGGTACTTTTTTATTTACATTGTAAACTTAAGTAAATAGAATAATATAAAAATAAATTTAAAGTAAAAGGACAAAAACATTTACTTAAATACTTAAAATGGAAATAAGGTAATCTGTACACCTGGAGTGCACCACCACCAACTGAGCAATGGGGCAATTTGAAGCACCTCATTATGCCTTAATAGATCTGCCACAACACACGTGAGTATATGTCAAAACGTAAAGTATTTGAAATAATATACATATAGAAATACATAACAGTATATTACTTTTAAAATATATAAAAACTTGAGTGGGGGCCCGGGACCACACTGGTCCCATTGTGGCTCCACCCCTGATTAGATGGACGTGCACATCTCTTCCTATCTCGCTTTTCATGTATACAATATGTCCATCTTAGGGGGTAATACATTATATGGTTAGTAAGTTAATACGGCGTGAATGGTACACTTGGGCATGCTTCATAATGTATTTTTATAATCTGAAATGTTTAAATTGTAGGTCCTTATTCAAAATCATTCTTGCAAAATTTCACCCAAATCGAAAAAGTAAACGGTCCGCGTCCTGAGATAAATATTGTGAAGTATACTAAAATGAGTGGTTAATGCTGTATTAGTAACTGATTAACGTTTGAATTGAATTGAAGTGTAAAGGGATTTGTCATCAAGCATACGAAGGTGACATCATTGCAAATATCTATCTGTTCATGCTCGTAATAAGTTTTCCTAAGGTGAAAAGAAAAGATTATATGTACCAGAACCTAAGGTCCATTGCTTGAATAATTATGATCACTTTTACCTTCTCTTTACCTAGATGTCTCTCTATGTTGATTGGCTTACGGATACATCAATCTATCTTTCACTACACAACATCAAATAAACATGATTTCTCCTTCATGAATGAAATCTTTTAGTTCGAAAAAAGTGTTAATAGAAAAACCAAAAACAATAAATAAAAGAATAAATGCTAAACTACAAATTAAAACAAAAGCACAAAAGTTTAAGTAAATGCTGCCCGATGGTATGTACGAGTAAATGTTGTTTCTTTGAATAGGTGGCTCTTGGGTCCTGTCAAGTCGTGTCTCATAAAACACAGAACCCGATCAATTTACTTCCTTGGAGGAGGAGAAGTCCTTGTAGTTTAGCTTAGCTTAGCTTAACCTATAGCTAGCCCTTGTAGTTTCTGCTGGGCCATTTCCATGAATGGTGCATGTTTATTAATGTAGCATGATCCAGTCTTTCATGTGTTTGCTGCAGTTGTCTGATCAAATCCTGCAATCCCAGCTGGTATATATTTACACTTGAAAAGCGTCCTGCTTTTGATGGAATTGACCCCTCAACAACACATTGTTTTGTCGCATCCTTTGCAATTCTTCCTGCCCGCCCAATTGCCCTCTTGCCAATTGTATACTTCTGTAGGTAGGTATCACATGCAATTCTAAACAGACCCTTTAATTTAGAAGGGTAGGTTTTTTTGGATTCCATACCAGAGAAATTCTCTCTTTCTAACATTCTTTCCACCTCTCTCGCGTATTCGAATTGGATTAGTTTCGCTTTAAAATCGAGGCAAATAATTATAATAAGATGGTTTGGTTCGGCCAACTTGGGTCAATACCCAATTCTTTTTGAGTGCTGCTAAACAAATCTTAAAATTAACTGAGTACACCATCTACAAAATTATTTATTGAATTATTAATTACCCTCATACAAAATAACTTCTGACATGGTTTGGAGCTGTCTCAATGTGTCTTTTCATTTTGGTAGACTGGATATAAGATTTTGAAAACTTGGTCCTGTGGGAATTTTGCATGTAAACCTTGTTATAGTGGGTTAATAGATTAGCCGTTCTCTCCCCAATTTTAATCCTTGCACGATTTGGTTGGTTAAAATACGATGTTAGGAGGTGGAGCTTACTCTGTTATTTTGTCAGATTGGAAAGTATATTTTCTGTAATTCCTTGGAAATTCTGTTTGCGTTAATTACACAGAATATTAGTAGAACCTCAAACAAACAAGCATTAGATGATAGTGACAGAGCATGTGGATGGAAAATTGCTGCGCAATCCCATTTGAAATGAAGGGAAGAAGAAAACTACTCCGTTGAACCCAACTTCTCTCCAGTTTGATGAATCATTTACTGATCAACACTAAAGGAAAATAACCCTAAATGACATGCTCAAATCTCATGTCTTTCTCTCAATTTTATCCCACGCTTGCCCTCTCATTCTTGTGGTTTTAGTGTGGACAACTTTTGCTATGGTTGATGCTGGTTGATTGAGGGTTGTCTTTCGTGCCCAAAAATAAGCCTCTTTCATAATTTAAAATTCTTCCGTCTACCCCCATGGTGAAGTATGGTCTGAAAGAAAGGAGCCTTCCCCCTCCCCTGGGTCAAGGTCCAATTTGATCGGGAAGCAGCTGGAAAAGATTTCCAAAGTCTCCTATTGTGTTATAGGGTGTATTAGGGATATTTTTGATAGTTAAATAAGGTGTACTTAGTTAATCTTATATTTTGATTAAAATATTAAAGTGTACTTAGATTATATGGTATACTCAGTTAATTTTAGGGTTTGTTTAGCAACACTCTTCTTTTTTCTTTGCATGTTTTCAAAATTGTTAGCTTAATTACAATATAAAAAAATTCATAACTTGCTATATATTTATATATATATATATCCATTTTCTAGCATATCAAACTATCCTAAAATTCAACATGCAATAAAACTTCAAGTTCAATAATTAATATAGTTACAATATATCAATAACTTCAAAGTTCTATCAATAACTAATATAGTTAAAATATAGTTACACTAAAATGAAAAATACATATACAAGTAGACGGTCCAAATTGGGTAGGTGTTTCCCTTTTTTCGGGAGAGGCGGCCGACAAAAGGAACTTTTGGTCCTTCTTTTGAGTGCAGGGTGTGCCACCACCAAGCCCCGAATTTGGCCTTGAATGGAATGTGTGTAGATGGATGTGTTGCGCTTCTAACTTCTGATCAAACAATTGATCGGCCAAGCAAGGAACCTCCTCTTGGCCTAGGTTCTTCCACTTCCTCTGGCTCGAGGATGGTTAGGCTTCGTACGGATGTTTTTGTGATTTTTAGGGTTTTAAGTAAAAATAATGCAATTAAACTAAATGTGCGTTTAAACGTAAAGAAAAGAATTGAAGTGTGATAAAATAGATCAAAGCGATAAATAAAAAGAACGAAATAAGAACAATAAGAATAGTAAACTAAATTAAACTTGAATTTAAACTTAATGAAAATTCAATAACAATGAAAAAGAAAGCGATTGAAATAAACTTGAATTTAAATGACAAGGTAATATAAATTGCAAGAATTTAAACTTACATTAAGGAAATGAAGAACTTGCTATACTAGGTGCTTGAAAAGTAAAATTCAAAGTCTAGGAAAAGAAAAGTGTAAGACGAAAGATAGGTTTGTCTGTCTAATGATTGTGTGTCTTATGCCTTTGTTTGGTGAAGTTTATATAGGGCGCCCATTGGCCCATGGGTTGGCCATTAAATGGCCAAATGTCAACTCTTTTAAAACTCTTCGTTTCGAAGCCCCCAAAATCCGTGGATCATGTCGGCGGAGATATTATGGTTGTTTGATTTTCTCTCGTTTTGGAAAATTCCGAATCGTCATCAACCTCCTTAATTTCTTTCCTTGTCAGGCCTCCGTCATGTGCACATTGACCTTTGAAAATCTTGGGCTTGAATACGTGGCTTGGACTTGGACCTCCGAGCTCTCTTAAGGGCCAACCATTTTATTACGTATAATAAAATACTCATATTTCAATTGCCCAAAATCCTTCAATCTAGCCCTATCAAAAACCCTCGGCCGCATATTCGTATTTATTTGCTTGTATATATATATATATAGGGCAAGGAAGGTCTAACTTAAAGAAACTCTAGCCCGACCCATTCTTGCAAAAACCCTAAAGCTTAAACCACAAAAAATCCCAAGGCTTCAATCGCCCAAAAACTGTGTAGCACCCGACCACGAAAACTCCAAGATTTCGGCCGCAATTCCCATTCGAAACCCGGCCAAGATCTTCCAAACTCTCCATCAATTTCGGCCGGAAAAACTTCAGTAAATCCTGCTATTGGAATCCCAGCAGATCCGACCGTGAGAATCCCCGAGTTCCAGCCCGCTACGTAGCCCTCCACGTCTCCAACCGCAATTCCTTGGGCTCCATCTGTCGAAATCCCGGCCGCACTTTGAACACAAGTTGGCCGCATCTCGCCCTAGTTCGGCCTTGCCTTCCGGCCATATCCCGGCCAAATCTTGCTCTAGCCACATTCAAAACAAAGCCTAGTAGTTTCGACAGTGCTCGGCTGCACCTGGCTGCCCAGCTTCATCCGGTCATGCCTTGTGATTCAAAACCCAGCAGTGACTCTACCAACTTCAAATTCGGCCACATCGAATCTCCAGCTACTGCCCAGCTATATTTTGAACACAGCCGGGCTGTAATTCTCCGTATGCATTCTCTAGTCGTTATTTCCCAACCACACAAAATCCAGCCGCACCAGCCTTGGGCTCCATCCGACCACTTTCTTGCACAACTGGGGATTACTTCGGCCACATATTCTTAGGCACCGGTCACAAAGGCCCGACCGCAACTCAGCATTTCAATACTTGGCTGTCCATTCAAAATCTCGAGACATTCTTGAGGACAGTACAAACACTCAAGGTTGTTCGTATTGTGCATCATTGTGAAGAGTGAGGTTGACGCATGACAATACTCGATGAACTTGGCTTGGGTTCAGCCTTGTCCAATATAGAAGGAAGATATTCGGATGCCGATACACATGGATTGCGACCCCGTGCAATGCGTCAATGATTATGTGGGACATTCAGAATACATATGTTGCCAAGGCTTGGGCGCTTGAGGATGTGGGCTATCTTGGTTGCTAACGGACTGACAGACAGAAGTGTGGGTAAGCCGATGGTGTGTTGGATCGCTATGTCTTGACTTGAACATAAGCAAACCACGAGTTTGACATGCGACGTGGTCGATGCAGTTGACGTGTCTTATGCAATGTTTGATATGTATGGGCATTGAGGGTTCGTTGCCAGATGGAGGGTGATTGTATTGTCACAAAGGAGTGTGACTCATTGTCTAGCTATGAGGCATGACGCCCATGGGAGACGACACTTATTGGTGAACCTCTTGCGGAGTTGTGAGAGTCATGAATATCATGAAGATGAGAGAAGGCTGACTGGGATCTGAAGGGATCCTGAGCCACACGGATCGTGCTTTGAGCAAGCGAAATGTGTGTTTTGCTTCCGTCGCATCGCACCGCTTGCTGATCCCGTGATACTTTTCATGCCTCCAAGTCCAAACACGGTTTGCAAAGCTATATATTAGGGCTAGGCTTGGTTTGGATTGGTTCGGTTTTGGGCTCAACCCGACACCAAACCGTAGGCTTCGGTTTGGCTATTTTAAAAACCAAAACCAAACCATATTGATGAAAATCTACCACTTCGGTTAATCGGACTTGGTGGTTGGGTTTGGTTTGGTTTCAGTTTTTTGGCTTTCTTAGAGAGAGAGAGAGGAAATAAAAGCAATGGAGAGGAGAAGAAGAAAAACCAGAGAGGGAGAGATGGAAAAGAAGAAGAAGAAGAAGAGGAGAAAAAGAAAGGAGAGAGAAGAAGAAGAATGAAAAAGAAGAAGAGGGAGATGGGGAGAAGGCGTGAAGACATATATAAGAAGAATGAGAAAATAAAAATAGAGAGAGAGGGACTGATAAAGACAAGACAAACAGAGAGATTGAGAGAGAAGAAAAAGAAAAGATTGAAGCTATGTATTATATATATATATTTCTTATAATAATATTATATATAATATTTTTTAATATCTTCGGTTTGATTTGATTAAACCGTGGTTTTGAATATTGCAAATCATACACTGAACCATATATTTCGGTTTGGTTTGGGTTCAAACCGATGACAAAAAAAAATTGAAAAAAAAACCAAACCAATCCAACCCATTGATTTGGTTTGGGCAGGTTGGCCGAGTTTCGGGTCCAAATGCCCAACCCTACTATATATGTTCAAAAGTGTGGGGGTTGTGCTACAGTACTATTCTTGACTTGAAGAGTGAAATCCCAATGCGTTGACCACAGAAAACAATAGAAGACCTGCCCATAAAAAATAAACAAGCTAGGGTGGATATCAACATTTAGCCGTTATGCCTCTCCTCAATTCAAGGATTCCACCATCCAGTTTTTGTGTTTATATTATTATTAATTTGGTTTCCTTGTATATCTGATTTGTTCCCATGTAAGTCCCTCCTTGGGTTTTCTACTCTTGTTTAAATTCATCTCTTGTATTACTTTTACAATTAATCAAATATACAAAGTTTACTGTGGAAAATAACTTTTGAACCAATTTCTCTCTCTCTCTCTCTCTCTCTCTCTCTCTCTCTCTCTCTCTCTCTCTCATCAAAAGTTGGAGTTGGGCATTAGATGATCGACATGCATTTGAAACTCTCATCAAAAGTTGGAGTTGGGCATTAGATGATCGACATGCATTTGAAAAGGCTGAGCATATGATGCGAATTTGAAATAAATTTGTTGAACCCTTTTATTATATGTCACATTGTGAATCATATGATGTGAGTTTGAAATACTTTTCTATTATAATATAATAATATGATATGTAATATGAACATGTTTATTTGATAGACATTGTTAGGCCGATACGAACTGTAATTACAAATTGGACCAAGATTTACCTTTCTCACTCAAGTATGAATCCATTCTCACACTATTTTTTGGTAAAAAAATGAAAAGAAAATAATCACTAAGGGCACTTGAAAATCATCTTTAGCCATCATGATCCATCACATATCTCAATTATTTCACACAAAAATCACATATTTTCTTTCACAAGTCAAGTCAATCCCCTACTTGCAAAGTTCATGGATGACTTGTAAGCCAGCATCTTTGCCTAGCTTCTTCTACTAATTAGTTTCTTAAATGTATTCATTCATCATGCATCAACACATGTAAGATCACTAGTGCAAACCTAGCTAGTTTTGAACTCCCAAAAGAACATTTCCTTTTCCATTTCATGTTTTTTTTTTGGGTGATCAAGGGCCCATATGAACATTCTTCACTCCTCTATACCTAGCTAACAAATTCAATTAGGCAGTCATCTCAACAAACACACACAGATAAAGACATTTGAATATCCACAGGAGTAGAGCCTATGATTTATTGAATATCAGAATGAGCAGTAACCACATGTTGCATTTAGGTCCGTAGGCTCCTCTTTAAACGGTAATCTTAGAATGTGCTGTCAACATTTCACAGATTGCACACGAGAGAGAGAGCTGACCCACCCACTGATTGCTTTTGCTCTTCTTTCTCAGACAAACAAAGGGTAAATTGTCGATAACTGCGTGAATCAGTGAAAGAACCGCTTTTTTACCGCAACCAGTTACCGCGTCTTGTCGATATCATCGGCTAGTAGATTCTTCTCTCGCACATGAGTTGCAGAGTTTAACAGAGGTAACGTATGTTGGTTAATTATACAGTGTTTTCTTGTGTGAGAGGATATAGCGCGCGCAAAGCAAGCCATAGCTTCAGTTAAAATTGTCACGGACAGGAGCGATTGTATAAAAGAAGTCAAGCAAGCAGCCATGGAAAAGACAAAAAGAATGGAAAAGTCAACCCGTTCAGGCCAAAAAGAATAGAAAGAAAGATTGATGATGATATCTCTACATCCATTTGGGAATAATCAGTTTTTCTAAAATTTGGTTCGGAAAAAGTCACATTCACTCTCAAAATTCAAAATGATGGTCAGGTGCGTGGGATGTGATCATTTAACAGAAAATTAGTTGAGTTTAGTACATGTGACCTAATTAGAGGACGGCTATAACGAGTTTTGGATATCATGGATGAAAAAGCAAAACGGTTGTTTTGAACAAAAGAAAAAGGAAAAGAAGGTTACTATAGGTAATGGAGCCCATTCATATATTCGCCCTAATTATCGCTATGGAGAATTCTATTTTACCCAGCACTCCTGCTGCATGACATTGGTTCTTTTTTCCTTTTTATTTGTTAAATATGGTGCCATAGTCCCCCTTCCTATTGAGATCTTGCATCCACCAAGCTCTTAGTCTTTGCGAATCTACTGAATTCTTCCCTAAGTTATCTTTTGGGAAAAAGCTAGACAACATTCAAACATTCAATGAAGAAAGGGGTGGTAATTTTCGATATGACCTGTTACACGCCTCGAAACCCGCACATGAAATTAACTGTTCAACCCAACATCAGTGGCAAATCCATGATTTTTTCAAGAGATGAGCAATTTTAAAAGGCTACCTAAATTATTTGAAGGAGGATTTGAACTACCAAAATTATTCAAATGAAGATTTAGATACTTTCTCTTAAAGTACCGTTTCATTGCTTAGTTTCTTTGTTGGGTGTTAGACCCCATTTCTTCACCAAAAACAATACCGTTCCATAATTGTATAATTGAAATAAATAAGGGTATGAGGTCTTACATTATTAATCTACTAAAATTCATATTAAATAATTAATTAATTTTATGAAAATCAATATCACTTAATTTAATCGAAATGCATATCAAAGTATCAATTCAATAAACAAATCAAAATGCATACCTCAAATTGTGCGTTGTGCAGCCTCTTCGAGTTTGCTATTGATTAAATGAATATATAGAGAGCCAAATCAGATTTTTTTAAAAAAAATTATAAAAAAGAACAAAACAGAAAAAGTGAAGATTTAAAAATAAATAAAATAAACCTAGAAGAAAACAAAACCATAAGAAAAGATTTTTTTTTTTAAAATAAAAATAAAAAAAGAAGCAATTCAACTCAAGGATTAAATCCTCTCCGCGGCTGAACTTGGAATGCTATTGTATTCATATATAGATTAATTTGCTTTTGATTGCAGGTTATGTGGTGTGGCGTGGAGTAAAGACTATGGCTTCTTTTTTGTTTTTCTTAGGCATGGTCTAAAACGATGTCATTTTGACCGGGATATTTTTTTTTTAAAGTGTGAAGCGCAACAATGCAGCAGCCAGATATAAGACGTTACTGAGGCATTCTCTCAAACAAGTGGTGGGCACCTTCAACACATATCAAACGGGCAAACCCATCCACCACTATAGCGTTTTTTGGTGATGGGAGGTGCAACTGCACCTTCTTGCACCTCTGTAGATCTGCCACTGCCGGACATGACACGTTTATTAAAAGAGTCGAATTTGGGTTAAGCATTCGTTACTCGTATATGATCCTGACACGACACGACCCATTGTCAGCCCTCTTAAAGCCTTGTTAACATATTAGTACTCCAAATAGTATGATGCATTATTACCAAGGATGAAAATATCGGCCGATACCCCGATATATCCCTTTTTTTTAGGTGTCGATACAGATACAAGGGGTAAGCCTATTTCTGCCCCCTTATCGGCAATATATCCTCGATAACCCTCGATATCCTCGATATTTACCAATATTTTCCGATACCAGACAAATAACTTAGAAATTTGTCTTCAATTTTGAAAGTAATCATAGGTCCCAGACACTGAATCAATGTAAAAAATGAAGCTCTAATACTTAGTAGCTTCTCATTCTTCTCTCCTTAGTCATTTCAGCTATCTTTGGCTCTTCCTCTCCTCTCTCTGGTTGCTCAGTTTTTTTGTGTGTTTGATTTTATTTTTCACCTAATCTCTTCTATCTCTCATTTTTATCATTAAGTCTAACTCTTGTAATATAATGTTGGGTTATGTATTAATCAGTTGGGTTGGGTTATGTTTGAATAATGTTGTCTTTGTTGTGTTAAGTCTAATTGTATTTATTTTCAGGATTTTCATCGCACATTATATACACGTATATTTCATCATATGCATATCTTATACTTAGTATATTTTGAATTTTATTTGTTCAATACATTCATGCTTAATATCTATGAAAGTTTCACTTCAAAATTCCGTGTGGTACAGCATGAATATTTTGAAGTGCCAATAACTGCTTCTTATAATTACATACCTACATAGTCAACAGGGTCTAGCTCAATGGAAAAGGACATTGACTTGCAGATCAGTGGTCTCATATTCGAACCTCTTGACACCTTGATAGTGTGCATGAGAAACACACATTTCAAAATTCCAAAATATCATTACTAATTGGAATTAAAGCAGGACAGTAAGTCTTCCCACTTCTGGTCGGCAGCCCACTAATGCCATGTATCGTTCCTCCTTAACGTGTTGAACTTGAAGCAATGCTAATTTCTCAGTCAAGACAATGAAGTGTGAATTCATATAATCATTCAACGTAAGGAATGGTTCACTGTAAAATTTTGACTTTTGTCAAATTGTTGTTTCTATATAATGTGTACTGTACCTGAGGCCCTTTTCATTCATTTCTCATTGAAAGATTGAAAAATTGAAAGATGGCATATTATTACTTTAAGATGTACCATCTTCTGGCTTTGTACCTGATCTCATGTGTTGTTCCTCTTTCCTTAGCACAAGACTTCAATTTGCCATTCAAAGCTGTGAATCTTGGGAATTGGCTTGTTACAGAGGGTTGGATGAAACCTTCTCTCTATGATGGCATTCCCAACAATGACCTTTTGGTATAGTTTTATTTTGCTTAGAGCTACTGCATTCATCACAAATAAGCATATCTTTTTTTTCTTTTCTTTTTTGGGTGTGATTTCGTTTTACAGTTTTGCTTTTCTGTACTAAAACCACAAATAATCTGAACTATTCCCTACCGAAAAAATATAGTTCAAAGTTTTTTATTTTGAAATCATTTGCAGGATGGAACACAAGTTCAATTCAAGTCCACAAAGCTGCAGAAGTATATTGCACCAGAAAATGGGGGGTGGCAGTGGTTCCGTTGTTGTTGTCAACCGCGATTCGGCCTCTGGTTGGGAAACTTTCAGGGTATGCTCTTCAAGCCAACATTAATGCAGCACTACCAAAAGCCAGATAAAAATTGAACATTATTTACCAAAAACTAAATAAGTAAATTTAACTCCATAGGTTTTTTTCGTGTGTAATGCAGTTGTGGAGGATTGATGAATCGTCTTTCAATTTTAGAGTGTTCAACAAGCAGTTTGTGGGATTGTCAAACCAAGACCAGGGAACCGGCCTAATTGCAGTTTCAGATTCACCTGGAAACACCGAAACATTTCGGATTGTAAGGAATGATGGTGATCGAAATCGAGTTCGCATTCAAGCATCCAATGGTTTATTTCTACAGGTGATTGTTTCCTCTGGTAGCATTGAGCACCGAAGTTCAATTTATTTGTCACATATATACATATGAAAAGGAAAAGTGACCAACTAGTCAATCTCATGAAAATCATACTTTTCGTTGTAATTAGGCAACATCAGAGACACAATTGACTGCAGATTATGGAGGCTCAGGTTGGGAAGATGATAATCCATCTGTCTTCATAATGACAATATTAAGTGACAAGACCTTAAGAGGTGAATACCAAATCACAAATGGCTATGGTCCAGATAAGGCTCCTCAAGTCCTGCAGGTAAGATTCATATGATTTTCAACAAGAAAAAACAAAACAATATTGTTTTCATGCAGCAAATCAGAAGTAATCAAATTGAATTTATGCTTAACAGGATCACTGGAACAGTTACATCACCGAAGACGATTTCAGGTTCTTATCATCGAACGGCTTGAATGCGGTGAGGATCCCAGTTGGATGGTGGATTGCAAAAGATCCAACACCACCTAAGCCTTTTGTTGGAGGCTCCTTGCAAGCCCTGGACAATGCTTTCACATGGGCACAGTAAGAGTAGTTGCAACTAGTTATAAAGTTATGTTACACATAAAACAGAGAGAGAAAAATTACTTCAAATTGGTATTGTTGGTGTTTCACTCTCTCTGAACACAACATGTATGCAGAAACAATGGGCTGAAGGTAATTGTAGATCTTCATGCAGTTGAAGGGTCCCAAAACGGCAATGACCACAGTGCAACAAGAGATGGCTACCAGGAATGGGGAGATTCCAACATACAAGACACTGTGGCAGTCATAGATTTCTTAGCATCAAGGTTTAAAACTTAACAAACATTCAATTCTTTACTAAACAAATATAAGATTAACCTCACCCACTTATGTTTATGGAATTTACTTATTTTGCTAACCAATAGCGGGCGGGGTGCCCTACTAGCCCAAGGGCTTAGGGTGAGCTTAGTCTCCATCACACAACAATCAATTTAATTCCCTGCTTTATTACAAGCCCACACTACAAGGCTTATAGAATTGCATAGAACTGATACCAACTTAACAACTAATCTGACACTTTTTTCTGAGCAGATATGCTAATCATCCAGCTCTTGCGGCAGTTGAGTTAATGAATGAGCCTATGGCACCTGGCGTCAATCTAGACAGCCTCAAAAATTATTACAAAGCTGGTTATGAAGCTGTACGGAAGCACACTTCAAGCGCTTATGTGATCTTATCAAACAGATTGGGACCTGCAGATGCAAAGGAGCTTCTCTCATTTGCCGGAGGCCTCGATCGCGTAGCCATAGACGTGCATTTCTATAGCCTGTACTCGGACATGTTCAACAGCTTCAGTGTGCAACAAAATGTGGATTTCATCTACAACCAACGAGCTTCTGATCTCGATGCTGTGACCACTTCCAATGGGCCCCTCACTTTTGTTGGTAAGTCACTACTCACTATTAAATAAGAAATCTTGGGCATCACTGGCGTTATTTTTATTGGGATATTCATTGAAATGTCACATGAACTTATACCTTAGTTTCAATTTGTCACCTGAAAAAAAAATTAAGTGAAATGTCACCTGAATTTTTCAAAATCCATGATTTTTCACCTCACTTTAACATCATCCAATTTTCCAACTATTTTCAAGGGTATTTTAGTCTTTTTATTTTCAAGAGTATTTTAAAAATGGAAAAATCATTATAAGAAAATTATGAAAAGACCCTTGAAAATTATAAAAATTATATATCTTTTCACATTTAATCCCCAGCCATTTTTACATTTAAGCTTTATTTTTTTAATAATAATTTTTTCCATTTTTAAAATATCCTTGAAAATGAAAAGACTAAAATACCCTTGAAAATAGATGGAAAATCAGATGATGTTAAACTCAGGTGACAAATCATGGATTTTGAAAAATTCAAGTGACATTTCACTTAAATTATTTTTTCAGGTGACAAATTGAAATTAAGGTATAAGTTCAGGTGACAAATTGAAACTAAAGTATAAGTTCAGGTGACATTTCAACAGATATCCCTATTTTTATTTCATTGTTGAATGAATACTAGCTACCTTCCCCTCTTACCTTCTTACAAAAAGTATGTTGCAAAACTATTAAATATTTGTTAATTGTTGTAGCACCTTTATCAATAACCTGAGCATAAATCCTTACACCGTTATGGGAAATAAAAATACGTATTTTAGATTTATAGTCAATAGACAAAGTATTCAAACCACGGATAAAAGGTTTGACGTATAAAAAAACAAAAAAGGGGATAAGATCTCCTTGTATAATGCCTCTAGTAACATGTAGGCCTCATCATGAACATTTTCTCACTAGCATTAATCTTGAGCAATTTGTATTCATTTTGATTTCCATATCATTCAAATTAAAACATGTTATTGGAGGTTTTGATGAGAATATATTGTACAGGAGAATGGGTTGCAGAATGGGCGATAAATGGAGCGTCAATAGAAGACTACCAGAGATTTGCAAAAGCCCAGATAGATGTTTATGGGCGTGCCACTTTTGGATGGGCATATTGGGCTTACAAGTGTAAATACGATCACTGGGGTCTTAGGTGGATGATCGAGAATAACTACATAAAACTCAATTAGATTAGTCATATTCTAATTGTAATGTAAACAAGAGAGCTGTTATTGACACTCTAAAAGTATGAGCGCGTGATGACTTTTTAGAATGCCAATAATAGTTTCCTATAAAAATAAACAAGCGCATAAGCTTGTAACTATGCTTGATGTGCTCTTAAGTGCTAACAATCAAGCATCCTTGTACTAGAACTCAAAATAATTGCCCCTTTTGGCTCCTAATAACAATATTTTATTTTATTGTTTTTTTTATTTGATAAATGTTGTTTTGCAATTTTACCAATTCAACTCGAGGATATGTTCGAATGTAAAATTTCATGCAGGCTTGTTACACTTGAATCATACTCATTCGTGGATACTATTTTTGTTGTTTTTTTTTAATAAAGGGCACAAAAAACAGGGCTATTCTATAGAGGATTAGTCCATCCTTTTAATAGCAAGCAGGAGAGGGAACCTTGTCCCTGATAGAAAGCCTCTCGTTCCCCTAGACACATAACCGTCTAAACCTACTTGTTACAATCCTAAAACAATACATCGACAAGGAAATCTAGTGGTTCCTTAAACCAAGTAAGAGTAGTCCCAATGTGAAAAGCAAAACATGCAATTCGATAAGCCACCTCGTTTGCAATACAACAAATATGGGTAAAGCCATCCTCAATGATCTGACTCAGTGTGGCCTTCGTGTCTTCCACGAAAAGACCTATCATGGATCTATCAGTAGAAAAACCTCGAAGCGCTAAGACGATCTGGAGAGAATCACTCTAAAAAATAATGTTACAAATATCCCTTTCCATTGCCACAGCTGCCCCCAATCTGGCTACAATTGCCTCAATGAAGAGCGGAGAAAACATTATCATTGTGAATCGCATGGGCCGCCACAAAACGACACATTTGATCCCGCACCACGGTCTAACTAGCTTCCCAACTTCCAAGCCCTGACTACTTTCATTTACAACAATAATAAAGTATTTCGTGAGCTTAAAAAAAGCTCCCTAGTTATTGGTGTCATATCTAAAACCAATCAACTCATGACACAAAAGATTCTTTTGCAGATAATGCAAGCTGAAATATTGCCCAAATTAATTTGCTCGCAAAAAAAATATATATATATTGCCCAACTTTGTTATAGTTCATACAAATTTGCATTTTTTGTCTATTTTGTTTTCAAGACGTTAAATTTGTCCGTACAGTACTATCCTAGCTTAAAACGCTATTCTCATGTTATTGTACCATCGGGGCAGAAGTGATCGGTGCATAATTACATATCATTTTTTACTCTTTTAGCTTTTGATTTTGTTATGTTTTTTTAGTTAAACTTGTATTTTTAATCTCTTTTGTGTTTGTTTCAGTATTAATGCATTTTGAAGTCAAGTTAGCTCAAAACTGTGTCTGCAGATCAGTCAACTTCACAGATTTAACTGTACGTACTCAGAAAGAACCAGCTAATGAGTCATACATTATTGGAAAGATGTGGAAGTCTAGTTTCTGGAGCATTTTACGGTTCACGATTCCAAGTCTTCTAGAGGAAGGTATACAAGTTTTGGCAACTTAAGGTGAAATTCGGCAGCGTCTGCGTTACTGTGCCAAAAATGATATTTGCAAGCCTTTCCAATTTTTACTTGAGCTGAGCTACATATGGTTGGAAAGATGGCCAAAGAGCTTCAAGATCTATATTTTTCAAGATTTTTCAAAATGGAGGAACAAACCCAAAATAAGCCCACAAGCTTATTGAAGTGCATTGTCATACATGACATATGCATGAGCTAATTGTTTTTAGTGGGGAAGTTAGGTAAAGTTGGTGAAGTGGGTGCTGTAGGTAGAAGCAATTTCCAATTTAGATTTTTAATTCCCTTATGCCTATAAATTGTGAGGTTCCCTAAGCTTACAAACACACCCCAAGGGGGGGAGCTCTCAAACATCTCTCTAGAGCTCCTCTCCCTTCTCTCCCTCAAATTCTCTTAGTTTTTCTTTTAAATTCTCAATTGTTGTAACAAAACCTTTTGGCTAAATTTTCCTTTATGTTTTTCTTAGTTGTACTTTATTTTTTTATTGTAATGTAATTTCTTATTTTAAGTTTTCAAGTTTGATTAGTTTCCAAGTTTCAATTACGGTTCTTGTTCTTATTGATTATGCTTATAAGTTAATATGCTTGTTTGAATGATTGAGAGTAGACATCATGCTTTAATTGAAATTGAACTATGAATAGGAAGAGTATGTATGGACATTCGACATCAGGAATTAGATACATGCTTGGTTGTTTAAAACATTCTTTTATGCTTAATGGATTTCTAGTGTTTAATTTAGGTTTGACAACAAGGATCTAATTAGGGAATTATGAATACAAAGTTAAGAACAGACACCATGGATTAATCATGCTTTAGCTAGAATCAATATGAGAATTTGAATTGAGCTTGTTAACTTGATTGCTTGAGACTTAGAATTGGATAGATTCCTAGTGTACTCTTCGCAATCTTTAAACTTTGTTTCCATTTCTGTTTTGTATAGGGAATCAAATTAAATCAATCTATCATCAATCCTCGTGGGATTGACCTCTCACTTATATATGCTATACTACCGAACACTCGTGCACTTGCGAGTATCACAAATTGAGGATGCAACTGAATCAATTTTGGCGCAGTTGAATCTGACAACAACAAGAGGTGTCAGGCTTTCGATTGGGGAGGGTGGTGTAGATCAGCTTCTCGTGAATTCGACACAAATGGCGCCGGCAATCACTTTTTAAAATACAATTTCTAAACATTACGGATTTTCTGACATTTGCACAATGACCCCTTATTTATAGAAATCTGATTTTTGCCACTGTTCACAATTTACCTCTTCAACTAAATTCCTCAATTCAAACTCGAATTCCACCCTCGTTTTAATTCTGATTCACAAACCCTTTGCCCTTACACGTTCGTGAGATCGAGCTCTAACATACTATCTAAGAATCACAAATTTCTCAATTGAATTTCTTGTACGTCCTTTGAAAAATCATAAACTTTAACAAAGAGGTGTTCTAGTCCAAATTGAGATTACACTCTTAAATCCATCATTTGCACATCAAACCAACTTCAAAATTGTTCACACATTTTATTAACCTTATATGATTTTTCAGAATTTTGAAGTTATTACATTCTACCCTCCTTAAAAAGAATTTCGTGTCGAAATTCAGCCACACTCAGCTTCAACAAACATGAGCATACTTCCTCCCTTATTCAAAATTCAACTATGAAATTTTTCAGAACTCGTGATTATAATCATCCTCTTTAGATGTTATAAGCCCAACCAATTAGACATTCAATGACAACAGGACAAAAACAACAAGTCCACCACAAACCACTTCATTACATTTTGAATCTCATACATCCACCTCGGTTACTATAGGCTTAGAACTTTGACCCTCAATAGTAGCCTCTGCAAGCCCCGAACGTCGTTCCTCTGCAATTGTGAGGGACTATATTTTGTGCATGGAGTGTAGGCATGCTTTCCCTTGGAAATTTCTGGGCCTACCAATCATAATCTTGATGCTTTGGACTAGCTCTCAACTTGTGCCTCAGATTTTGACATTTTTTTTTCACTGGCTAGTGTTTGGGCCTAAATTCCACTCCCCAGCCCAATTGACACTGGTCCATATCAGAAAACAGAAGTTTGAGCTTTATTTGAAATTAGATAGCCCAAGTGGTTTTAAAGGCCTAGATCTTGGTGAAACGATTAGCAAAGGATTAGCAAAGGATCAAAACCACAATCAAAGATTAATTGCCATTAAATGGCAACTTAATCTAACAAATCAAAGCTTCTAAATTAAAATCAAGATTAGGCCCAGCTTCACTTTCATCACCATTGATCTCAATCCCAGATTGCAAGTCAGCAGATTTTTTGGAAAGATCTTTTCTAAAAAAGAACCCACGTGACTTTCTGACTTTGGAAAGTCAAAATTTTCAACTAAGGCAGAGGAAGTGATGGGGAGTTAATAAAAACAGGTTAACCATAAAACACTCTCTATTTAAAAAGACAGGAAAAGAAGACCAGGTTCCCTTTCTATATGCAAAAAAGGCTCTGCATCATAGCAGGTTACGTTTTCAAAAGATAAACAGGGAGCAAGAGAGTAGTTCGCCAGAAAAAGCAAACGGACCATCATGACAGGTTATGCTTTGCAAGAAACAAACAGAGAACAAGAGAGTTAGGTTTTTCAGAAAAAGCAAATAGACTATCACAGAAACTGACTGTTGATGGTTCTTTTTGCCAAGTTAATAACTTCCCCCATTCTCTGCATTAGAAAGGGAAAACTTTTTTCAAAAAAGATCTGCCCTAGATATTAAAGAAAAAAAGGCCACATTCAGTTTCTCTATAAATATGAGAGGAGATGAACAGGGTTGAAGACATCCAAAAAATTCAATAAAATAAAAAAACTCTCAAAGTCACACTGACAAATTCAAAACAAGATCAGTTGATCCCAAAAAGTCTTCAGACTCCGAAGCAATCAAACCCCTTTGACTCACGAAAGACAGATCAACTAGAACTCAGGTTTCTAGTTTCAGTTCAGTTTAGAAAAAACATTTACAAAGAAAACGAAATTTCTCTCATTACAAATTTAGTTTAGCACAAGCCAAATCAAACAGAATTCAGGTTTTTCAAAAAATGAAAACCTCAAACAAATTTACAGAGATGTCTTGAGCTCTCAGAATCGCCAGAATAGTTCTTGGATGATTCATTCAGAATAGGTGCTGTAGTGCAACTTCAAGTCAATAATCATCAATCCAGCCACACGCAATCCCGTCTAGACTGAAGAAATCTCAATTCTGTCCATCCTGCAAGCCTCCCCATGGCTAAAATTAAGAGCTCTACAAATCCCAACATTGGTATCGATTTCCAACTGAACCTCATCAGTAGGTGCTGACGTTTGAACCCCAACATAGTTACACCCAGTCCAGCCTGAGTCATAGGAAACAATCCAGGCAGAAATCGAAGCCCAAAGCTCTGTTCTCCTTTTAGACATAGCAGTCCCCTTTTGTCTTAAAAGTTGTGGACAGTTTTTCATAAAAAAACAGTTTGATTTATCTTTCAATAACCATTCTGGCTAGAACTACCAATTTACTATGATAAATTTTAAAGTCCTCATCAGTCTGAGGCAAAAAAAGAACTTACTTATGAGATATTCCTCACTCAAATTCACAATCATTTGTTAAAGTCAGTAACTTGGAGCATAAGTTATCTCAGTTTCATAAGTCTGTTAGGGTTTTTTAACTGTTAACAGCAGCACGCTCGCACACCAAAGAAAGTTGATTTGTTGACCATCAATGATCTTCATGTCAATGAGGAACTTTACCATATCATCACAGGATTAAATCGAAATGGGTGAACAACTAGTATATTTGGGAACCTAGGAATGAGAAGCTTTTGCAAAATAAGGACCCACAACCGGATATCATTAGCATTGTGCTACCACAAGGCTACTGGAGTATGCAAAGGTTCATGCCAAACAAGGTGTTGATGTTCACAATAACAAAGAAGTCCAAAATTGGATGAAGCTATCGGCTGGCAGTTAGAAAATTAATATGGATGGAGTCAAACAAAGTAGGGCAAATATTCAATTATGCTCATATATTTATTCTTCTCCAATATGGATGTATTTATAAATAAGTACAACCCTAAATAAAATAGGAAATGAATCTAAATTACAACGAAAAATAAATCTCAGTTATAATAGGACTAGATAAATGGGTAAGTAATCAAAATCCTAGCATAGTAAGGAATCAAAATCCTAACTAAGTAAGGACTCGCCAACATTCCCCTTCAAGTTGGGGCAAAGATATTTTGTATGCCCAACTTGACAAGCGAGTCATAGAACACCATACTCGACATTGACCAATAGAACAATTGTAGAGAATGCCTTGTCATAAACCACGAGTGAAACAACTGACAAACCCCTAACAAATAGGGCACATAGAAGAACACATAAAAGCATAACACAAAAACTCTGTGAGCATGTCAGTAGATAAGGAAAACACAGAAACTCTATGAGCACGACAGTAGATAAGACAGAACACAGAAACCCTGTGTATACAGCAGAACACAAAAACCCTATGAGCACAGTAGTAGATAAGGTAGAACCTGGAAACCCTGTGAGTATGATAGTAGATAAGGAAAAACACAGAAACCCTGTGAGCACAGCAGAACACAGAAACTCTGTGAACATGTCAAAGGCAAGGCAAAACCAAACTCTAAAAATTGGGTAAGGCAAAGGCAAAGGCAAGGCAAAGCAAATCAAGGCACGACAAAGGCAAAACCAAACCCCAAAAAATAGGGTAAGGCAGGGCAAAGGCAAAGCTAGGCAAATCAAGGCAAGGCAAAGACAAAGCAATGTCAAAGGCAAAGCAAGGGCAAATAAAGGCAAAGCAAAGGCAAAGGGCACGACCACATCAGCAGCAACGGTAAGGACCACATCAACGGAAAGCGAAACAAGCAAAGACAACATCAACAGTGGCAACAACGACAATGACAATAACAATGATAGTAGTTCTTCCATATCAACCTTAGCTAATTCAGGCAGACACAACTTCTCTTCACTCTCCCTCTCCCCCTAAAGAGAAGGGATCATCGTTGTCAAGAAATAAGCAACATCTTCATGGGAATATGTCAAGGTAATGGAGATACGTCAATAAACATATATTTTTCACTCCTTCCGCCGCCCCTTCCCCCCTTTGCAAGGAGAATGCAAGCACAGGTCACAAGAAACCTAGGCTCTTATACCATGTCAAATAAAGTATGGAAAATATTCAATTACGCACATATCTTTATTCATCTCAAATATGGAGGTATTTATAAATAAGTACAACCCTAAATAGATTGAAAATAAATTCAAATTACAATATAGAAAATAAATATAAATTACAATAGGAAATAAATCTCAATTATAATAGGACTAGATAAATGGGTAAGTAATCAAAATCCTAACATAGTAAGGAATCAAAATCCTAACTAAGTAAGGACTCGCCAACATATGGAGCTTGGACAACAGAGAGTACAATGGGTGGTGTGGGAATTGTTGTGCAAGAATCTAATGCTATTTTTGTGGCAGGAAGGTCCCTGCATGTGGACAATGTCTTTTCTACCCTTCAAGTTGAAGCTCTGGTTGCTAGAGAGGGTGTAGTATTCACTGAAGAAAGGGGTTTCATAAATGTTACTTTTGAGAGCGATTCTCTCCAGATCATCTAAGCTCTGAGGAATTGTTCTACAAACATATCTTTTATTGGTCCATTAGTGAAAGATACCAATAACAAGATGTAAAGATCACTGGGGATGGTTTTACCATATCCGCCGCACTGCAAATCAAGTAGTTGATCAACTCATTATTTTGCCAAGCATATTGAGACTATTCTAACTTCGTTTGAGGAACCGCCATATTATTATTGATAACTTGTTTGAGGATTGTAACTAGTAGGTTTGGTTGTTTGTACTTGTTATTTCTCTTCTTTAAAAAATTATTGCCGTTTTTTCTTTAAATAAAAGAGAGAAAAGAAATAGGAAGAGTATAAAATTGACTCCAATAATTTGGCACAACCAATACTTATTAAATTCAAAGTCAAATTGTGTTTGGCATTTGTATTCAAATTCCATGACTTACCTCAATTGGCGATATTTGTGCTCATGAAAGTTTTGTACTTAAATTTGGTAACCTAGTTCAATAAAATCTAGTCATGATGACTATTTTAAGAAGGCCCATGATCTTGTGCTTTCACTATATATCCAATAAATGAAGGGGAGTTGCATGTACCACTCACTGTATGGCATGCATCAAACTACCCAACTACCCAATTCCCCTCAATTCTCATTCCCTTCCCCAACCCCTTCTTCTTTTTTCCCTCATGATTCTTCTTTGCTATTTTATTTTGTGAGGTGGAAGCAGCTATCGTCGTCATGAAATAATTATCGTCTTTTGGCCCACGTACATAAGGAAGATTGGGTTGTGGCGAGTTTGGATTTAGTCGGTATGGTGCTATGGGTCTCTTCATGTTGCCTGGGAGTATGTGGAGTGATGGTCCTGCTTCTTTGTTTGTTTGAGTCTCATAATTTTCAGGAACTTTTTATATAACATCCCGTCCCAAATTTTCAAATTTATTTTCGAAATTTAAAAGAAATTGATGGTTTTGACCCTAATGGTTTAGAGTTCAAGCAGTATAAGCATGGTATGGGACGTGCATGTTTGCTTGTCCATTTATATGAATTAACGGGAGTAGAATTGAAGCTCATTCATGCATTAATATTATTAGTGTGATATTTGGTTATTGATTGCTTGTCACTTAATTTAGTTATATCAATTTCTTGTAAAAAAAGGTTTATGTCCCTACTCAGCTATAGTTCGCTCACCCCCTAATAGGTTTTGTAGGTACTGAACCTGAACTCTAGAATTTGAGATGAAGTTGGCATATCTATAGTGTGTTTCATGTACATAGCTTATGGTTGATTAATGAACTATTGGAGTAACTTTTTTTTATCTAATACCAACATGCTTGATGTTAAGGAAAGATCTTCTACAAGAAGGTTGGCTAGAGATTTCTTGTAAAAACACCAGCCCCGCTTAGTTTATAATGAGAATATTTCGTCTTTTTGATTCCACATATTATTAACATTATGCACATAAAGGAGGAGCCATATGAGATGAAAATCTCATGTACGGTTCTGAATTATTGCAGTAGGATAATGGCTAGGAGGATTTGAAAGGCATTATGGCATTAAGATTTCCAAGGTTTAGCCAAGGCTTACCTTAGGACCCCACTACTCGTCGTATTTGGTTTGGGATTACTACCGCACATGACTTCGAGAGTCATGATGATATTACTGAGGTACGTCTTTATCAGAGTATTTTTGCTTCTCATTTCGGGCAACTGGCAATAATTTTTAAGCGAACTCTTAAGTAGTTCTAACTTGTTAAATAATGTAAAAGATATAAAATTTCAAATGTTGTTGTTTCTGCCGAAAATTCTATGTGAAATATTTATTTATTTACTTTAATGTTCTTCACATTTTAGTTATAGTTTTATTAAATTCTATAATTAAGGTATGAATCACGTCCTAATCCAAAATTATGCAAATCCGTGGATTGGGGTGTGACAATCATTCCTGAGCAAAGTTTCCTTGTATTGTTCAATTGCCTGAAACTAATAGAATGAGCCAATGGTATCACAATTTGTTTGAGCTCTTACATCTTTGTTATGGCAAGATATCACACACTCTGATGTCTGAGAAGGGCTCTCTTAACAGCAAAGGAAATCGGTACACATACTGGTATTGAAAATTTTCTTCGCTCCATTGTGTAGAGCTTGTTCTTATGAGTTCATATACATACTACGCGTAAATTGAAATTAAAATGAGAAAGTTAGGGTTAATGAAAGTACACTGGTACAACCGTAAATTTTAAAAAATGCACAACAACTGGCCCAATGCGGGGGAACCTCAGTTTCTCTCTCTTGCAACCTCTCCTTCTCTTAGTATCTGTGCATAGTGCCTCTTCAACTTCCAAGTGACGATACATCACTGTCCGACCACCCCAAGCGGCGCCACAGGTAGGAAAAGAACGGCAAGCAAGCGATGATGATGTCTGAATCGAAACCCAACTCCGTTAGGATATTTACAAATTAAAGATGAGAATTGAAGTAGATGGTGGCAAAAATAGTTGAAAAAAAATAAAGGAAAAGAAGAGAAAAACAGTAAGAAAAGTGGAGAGGTTATGTAGAGTAAGGAAATAGGAAGAAAAAAAAACCTACATTGGGAGGAAAAACCCTTGGGCTATATTTGGTTCATGGGAAAGGAGGCTTGGGGACAAGAAATCAATTGCTTTCCCATGTTTGGTAAGTTGGATGGATGGGGAAGCGAATGTATCCTTGCACAATTTTCATGACCATTCTGTCCCCATTAATAATTTAGAATTATAATATAGCATTAATGCATTCTTTTATTATTTGATTTCATATGGTATAATTGGAAAATTAAACAAACTTTTTTTAACATTCCTACACAAACCAAAGATGAGAAAGGAAATAAAGTGATATTTTCGGGTTACTTTCCCAACATTACCAAATATGGGAAATGAATCTTCCATTTCTCATCCATTGGGAAATGACATGGGAAATAATTTCCCATCAAATATTTTCCTTGAACCAAACTGGGCCTTTGGGGTTCGATCCTAGGTGCTAATGAGGGGGAAGGGGGAGAGCCACACATTAGGAATTCAATTCTTAGGTGGGAGGTAATATTCTAATTCTTAGAGAACTAACCCATTAGAAATTCATCTTTTTTACTCATTATATCCTCACACAATTTTAAAAATTCCAAATTTGTTATCTACTTTAACCAAACAATGGGGACATTTTAGTAATTAATGTCACTCCTACCCCAATTCCATATGATTTAGTAAACAACTTCAATAGAAATCCAGAATTTAACTCCCCTCAATCCATATGGTTTAGTAAACAATTTCAATAGGAAGGGTGAAACATTCAAAATACTATAAAATGTCATTGGTTAATTCAAACATTAAGAATTAAAATTATTAATTAAATGAGGATAATATGGTAAATTTATATTTTTTTATATTAAAATTAAAAATAATATCAGATAATAGCTCATACTTTTATAGAGCACAACTACCAATATTTTTTTTAAAATTTTAAAAATAAAATGAAAAAGAAAAAAGAAAACCACGCATGTGCTAAGGGGCTAGTCCTTTTAATTTATTTGATATGACTGTGCCTGTTGTATGCGTATTTAGATTTCTGATTTGACGATGTGTGAGCTGAAATGGGATGTACCGTGATCTGGTACATTCATGCCACAACTAAGTTGTGGGGTGATTTGAATTTGTAGAAGGTTTTTCAATACGCATAGATTTTTACGCATAGATCGTTAAGAATGAAAATATTTTGAATGCCCAAGAGGTAAGGTGTTGTTGGCCCAAGCATTTATTCATCATATTACCATGTAACTTTTGTGTTGTATAGCCACTCTGTTGCACCAACACGCTGGTTTTTTGGGGTATTTGATATGCCACGTGGCGTATTGTAGACTTTTATGATCTGTTGACTTTATGATACGTCTTCGATACGGTCACGATACGGTCGCGATACGTCAGGTAAGGCTCATCAATGGGTCGGGCCGGGCTAGCCCGGCCTAAATTTGACGGGCTTAGGTCGGGCCGGGCCGGGCTTTAAAGAAGAGAGAGAAAATATCGGGCCGGGCCGGGTTTTTTTAGAAAATTCAAAGCCCAGGGTCGGGCTTGAGAAAGCCCATTGGGCCGGGCCGGGCCGAAACGGGCCTACTTCATTCGAAAAAAATCATAAACTTAATCATAAGGGCATTTTAGTCTAAATTTGAGATTAAACTCACTTAATTACAATATTTTCACATCAAACCAAATTCATAAAATACCCAATAAAGTCACACAACTTAATAAGATTTTCCACAAAAATAATAAAACAAAGTATTATTTTTGAGGTTATTACATAATTAGACCGTAATACGTTTTAAGAAATAATTTAAAAAAATAATAAGTATCAAAAAGATATTTTTTTTAAAGGATGGTATAGATAAATATGTAAATGTTTGGTGATGTGTTCAAGAAAAACATGATTATATTTGGTGGTACGATTATACTTCGTGATATGATTATATTTAGTGATATGATATATTGTTCATCTTATTTATATATATATATATAATTGTTGTATTAATAATTGACACAAATTAATGTGCTAATCATCCAATTATAAACTAGGAATGAGTAAAGAAAAGTAAATAAAATGAAACAAATTATATATGTGATTTAAGTGATATAATCCTAATCCTAAACTCTTATTTATACATAATTATATATGTATGCGGGCCTAAATGGCCGGGCTTTCTTGGGCTTAATCGGGCTGGGCCTATGGGCCGGGCCGGGCTTCAGACACCCAAGCCCAAGCCTAGTCCGGCCCAAGGCGGGCCGGGCCATCTCAAAGCCCATAACGGGCCGGGCCGGGCTTTTTTCCAATGGGCCGGGCCGGGCTTTTTTCCAATGGGCCGGGCGGGCCCCCATCGGCCCATGAGCCCGTGGGCCAAATGATGAGGCCTAATGTCAGGGGGTAAAAACGAAAATATTTGGAAAATTTGAGGGTAATTTTGAAGGTTATTAAATATTTGGGGTTAAAATGTAAAGTAAAAACTTAGAATTTCAAAGACTGCCAATGTCAAGAGGCTAGGTCTTCTGGGTATCAGGCGCCAACCAAAACAGAAGAAGGAAGAAGGAAGAAGGAAGAGAAGAACTCACCAGCGCCGTCGCACCGACCGCCGCCGCACCCAGCTTCGTCGCTCCATCGCCGTCGCCACTCAGTTTCATTTGGTTGGGGTTTCTTACGCAGCTCAAGGTTTCCCTCTTCTTTCTTTTAATAAGCTTCTGTTATTATATGGGTTGGGTGTATAATTTAATAAGTAGTTGTGTGGTTGGAATTGTTGTTGATTTGGGTATATAATTTAATTAGTTTGTGAAGTTAGAATTTTTGTTAATTAGATAATAGCTGCCTACGAATTTTTTGTTTTGAAGCTAATGATTGCTTAGTATGCTATAATTTGTTATGAATGGATTTGGATGCTCTGAGAAAGGTGGTTTCTGAATTATTTTAACCGTAATAAGGGATGGCTTGTTTAGCCACAAGAAATTGCAAACTATAGTGCAAGCTTCCAACTTTTGCACTTGTTGTTTTCTATTTGATCTGTAAGCAAGTAAAGATGAATGGTTTCTCACAGACCATGAACAAAAAATTTCTGGGATAAATTGGTTCTCAAGTAAAATTCTAATTTTGTGAAACCGGTACTTTGGGTGTGGCAAGTCCGGACTTTTTACTCCCCATTTTCACTTATTCAGAACTAAAACCAGCTAAATTAACATGATGCGTCTAATAGTTTAGCTACTTCCCAACTCTGAGACAATATTTGTTGGTATTGCAGATGCTTCGGCAGAGGGTTTGAGGAATGACCTTGAGCTAGAGAGATCATCCTCTGGAAAGCATATTAAAAATTTGAGACCATCAGCTTGATATTGTTCAATATTTAAATGTAGAATCTTGTTTGGACCTTGTTTTTTAGCCAATCTTAAGTGCTTGAATGTGTATCTGTGACAAATATGAATCTTCCTATCATGGACTATGGAATGTTCTTGTAAATCAAATTGTGTTTTTCATCATTCATGCACTGTTTCTGTCCAAGACGGTTTATTATATGGATAACTTCTTACATTGTACTCAATAGAGTGCCTCTAGCTAATTCCATCAGCATGCTAGAATGTCGCTGGCTTTCCAATGTACTTCTCAGCATGCTAGATTTGATGATTGTGTTGTCAGACTCCCTGATTAATCATTGGGCTTGCATGCAGTGACAACTAAATAAAAATCTGATCTGAAAATTGGGGAGTGAGGACTGAAGAATTAAGCACACTAAGGTTGTTTCAGCAAACCAATTATCAATGAAGCTTGCAGGGTTGAAATCAATTGAGGATGCGCACGAGGAGTCAGTATGGGCGGTGACATGGGTCCCGTCAACCGAGACCCGACCTGCTTTGTTGTTAACCGGATCACTGGACGAGACCGTGAGGCTGTGGCAGCCAGACGAGCTAGTCAACCGGGGCAAAATGACCGGCCACTGCCTCGGTGTCGCTTCAGTGGCAGCTCACCCCTCTGGCCATATTGCCGCCTCGGCTTCACTCGACAGCTTCATTAGGGTTTTCGATGTCGACTCCAACAACACCATCGCTAGTCTCGAAGCCCCACCCTCTGAAGTCTGGCAATTACGCTTCAATCCTCAGGTGCATTTGCAATTTTCAAATTTTTCTTGGATATTTATTTTTGGGTCCTTTTTGAGCTTGTTAAATTAATTTACTGTTTTGTTGCTTTACTTGTTTATATATCTATGCATGCAAGTTTGCTTGATTTCTTTTTGGCTTGAGTAATTTTTCTAAAACTAGCCATGGGATTTGAATTACAGATCTGGTTGAGATGTCACTTTCTGAAACTTGTATTTTCCTTGTTGCCTTACTAATAATATCAGACATTCCAAGAGTTTGTATTATGTTAGTTCTTAATTGTTAAAGTGATGTTTCAAGTGGACCAAATTTGAATAAATGGAATGCTTCAAGTGAACATTGATACTCAGTATCTAAAATCTGTTGAATTACTCTTATTTTGTATCTGATACTTCCCTTCGGGGACATCTGATCTCTGACTGATATGTGTTTCAAACTAGAACCATTTGAAGTTTTGAAGCCACCCCTTTGGTTATATTCAAGTTGATGCTGACTTTTGGCACTTGATCAGGGTACCATGCTAGCTGTGGCGGGTGGGGGAAGTGCATCAGTCAAAATTTGGGACACCACCACATGGAATCTGGTTGCCACATTGTCAATTCCTCGCCCAGAAGGAACCAAGCCCACGGATAAAAGCAGCAGCAAGAAGTTTGTGCTATCAGTTGCCTGGAGTCCTGATGGTAGGCGCATAGCTTGTGGCTCGATGGATGGAACAGTTTCTGTTTTTGACGCAGATCGGGGCAAGTTCCTGCACCATCTGGAAGGCCACTTCATGCCCGTGAGGTCTCTTGTGTTTTCTCCAGTTGAGCCACGGTTACTTTTCACGGGCTCAGATGACACCCATGTGCACATGTATGATGCTGAGGGGAAAACATTGGTTGGGGCCATGTCAGGACATGCGAGCTGGGTTCTGAGTGTGGATGTGAGCACAGATGGGGCGGCTCTTGCAACAGGCTCAAGTGATAGAACTGTGAGGCTGTGGGATATCAACATGAGGGGAGCTGTGCAGACAATGAGCAACCACACTGACCAAGTTTGGGGAGTGGCATTTCGACCAGGAGGAATGCCTGGTAGACTTGCTAGTGTGTCAGATGACAAGAGCATATCGTTATATGACTACTCTTGAAGTGGGTGGCACTGACCAAGTTTGGGGAGTGGCCTTTCAACTAGGAGGAATGCCTGGTAGACTTGCTAGTGTGTCAGATGGCGAGCATATCGTTATATTACTCTTGAAGTGGGTGGCTCAGGGAGAAACAAGAACATGGATAATTTATGTTGTTTCAATGTAAATCACTGCCTTTGGTGTTCTGTGCCTGAATTGTTCCTATGAAATTGGTTTGTTTTGAGAACTTATTATGATACCTAAACAAGTGTTGTCTAGGACAATTTTGCACACCTTTTTTGTCGGATCATTTACCAATGAACCCTTGGGCACCCATACAACCAAACAAAAAAAAAAAAAAAAAAAAAAAAAAAAAAAAAAAACAAACGAACCGAAGATTTGGGAACTCTTAGAAATGACTTTGCTAAAAATGTGTATTCTAGGCTCCCAACTTTGACCAGTATTTAGCATGTGTGTTGTGGTCATTTTTCCAGTTGAGCCATTCAATGACCCTTTCTTCTGAAATTGGATATAATCGTATGATGTTTCTTTTAGATCGGTTGTGGATCAGGATTGCTTCTTTGGTCTTTGCTCGATAAATCAAAATAAACCAGACAGATTTCACTCTACTCATGTTTTTTCTTTTTTCTTTTTTCGCCTTCACGTTTGATGTTAAAGCAAAATTTCAGTGAAGATAGCCTTTACGTCTGTGTAACAGCAAAATCACAGATGCTTTTAACATCGTATCCATCCACAATCCAACATTCCAAACTAGATTGACAGCATTGCCAAAAACTTCATGACTACACTTGACACAACCCACTGGAAACTCATTCCATCTATGCAGACAGAGAGTTGAGCAAGAAATTAGAGTCTCTCTGATTATTATAATAGTTCTTATCATATTCAAACTCAAAAGGCTTTGTGCCAAAAATCAGGGTTGGTGCAAAGAAAAAAAACCAGAAAAGGATTTGTGCCAATAATTACGGCTTCATGCCAACTAAAAGTTCACTCAAAATCAACACAATTAGGCTTTGTGCCAATAATTAGAGGTCTCCCAACATTTCTAAGCAAGTTAAGGGAGTTTGCTCATCACTACAAGTAGAATGATGCGGAAATAATACGTCTAACCTATGAATACATACATGGTCTCTAAGTCAAACTTACTTATCCTATTCATGAATTAAGACAAGTTTGTGTTATAGAGCTACAAAATTTCGATTCCTACTCATCACTTGACCTTTAGTCGACGTAGAACTTTATTCTATATATCCTAATGATGACATGACATAGTTTTGGACTAACAAGAGGCATATGCCTCTGCTATTAGAGATAAGCTTCAAGTCTAGGAAATTGGCTTGTTAAACAGGCATCAGCGAAACCATCTCTTGATATAGACAACAACTCTTGTCAGAATTTTAGGATATGCATCCTATATGTGAAGGAACATTCCAACCAAAAGAAAGATCACTTCAATATTTTTTTCAGTTATAAGATTGTAGAAGCATAAAATTTCAGGTCCTCCAACAAGTAGTCTTGTAATCAATGTTGAGAAGTACGACGCCGTCTTCACTTGCCACCAATGAGGGAGGAAGGGGTACTTGCAAGAAAATACGCTGAAGCTCAAGTTTGTAAGAGTTCAAGAAGACTGCAGTAGAGTTTAGAATAATATTGCCCTCTTTTCCTCCTTTGGGTAGTGACGGAGTCAGGATTTCACAAAAGAGGGGGCCCTTCACACTTCACAATTTTTTAATTATAAATAATTCGAATATGAGCACTAAAGTGCTAACCTATTAATAAATTAGTACGATAATAACTACTCAGTTTAGCCCACTTCATAATATCATTTCATATTGATTAATCCATTCATTACAATCATAATTGCATTGAATATTAATTTCATCATCTACACTATTAAAGACTCAAGTTAATAATTTATATTCCAACATAGAGAAGAAATACAAAAAAATTTCATAAATTCACAAAGCTTACGTTAAACAAAGAGGAGAGTTAGAAAAAAACAAGAAGAAAAAAATTAGGAGTTTTTAGTGCAAATATCATAACTTAACCTAAAAGATTTAAGGGAGAGTAGAAGAGTGATTAAGAAGTTTTATGCTTAATTTGTAGACAAAAAACCTAATATATTATTTATTTTAATGTGTTATAATATTACATATCATTATAACATATAAATAAATTGGGTAAAAGAGGTTTGTGGGGTGGGGGGGGGGGGGGGGGGGGGGAGGGAGTCTTGTGCTCCAAGTTCTATGTTCTTGGTTTTCTACATGATCCACAATCACTCCACCATGGCTTTGGCATGTGGCATGAAACATGTAGAACAAGGAGGCTGAAAATACTTGTAGGATGACTAAAAAATGCCTAAAGGAGGGTGAATGAATTTAAGATTATAATCAAATAAATAAAAATAAACTTCGGTAGCAAGATTGCTATGGCTTATCAATCCTGAAACGCTCTGGGCATAAAATAAAAAACACGCAGAGAATTATTTTACGTGGTAAAACCCCACATTTGGGAAAAATTCACAGGACTCCTCAGTCCAACACAAATCCACTATAGAACGATGATTACAAGAAGTACTCACACACTTATCCTACACCTATTCTAGATAATGTTTACCGACTTCTTCGTAACTCAACTTATATCACGGGATGATCTCCAATACTCCTTATGTTGAACGCAATACTAGTCACGATTGCTTCAATCTCGCCGGAGGAAAACCGCACCATGGTCTTGGTGCCCTCAACCGTATGAGTCATCAACATGCATATGAATGCAATATGAATGAAGAAAGGATTTGATAAATCACCAAGTAAACAAGGAACACTTGATCACTTATCTAAGAAAATAAGCACAACACCTTTCTCAAAACAGATTCAATATATTCAAAGAAAATTCAATACGTTGAAAGCTACTGATCAAAAGAAACAATGATGGTTTTATTCCATGAAGGTTTCTCTCACTTGAGAGAAACCCACGTGACTACATTTCCTATGCAACAAAGATTCACAAAATCAATTCAACTAAGACTTCTAAACATCATGCAAAAAGGTCTCTTCAATGAGACGCCAAAACAGCAGCCAAACAATTATCCAATTATCAATATAAATTCTAATTCCATTCACATGCTATGTGATGACGCCAACTAATGCAAGATGTGAGGAAACCTAATGACTTTCCACTATAGCCAATCTTTTAAAACAATATCTACCTAAAGAAATTAATTAGACCAAACATGTAGGAAATAATATCAAGAGATAAAATATAATCCTATTAAAAATAGGATTAACATAAAAATACTTGAGTGAAAATAATTCCAACTAGGAATCTTATAATGAATGCATGATTATGTCATGATTTACTTGAAATCAGTTTCCTCATATTGATCTAGTCACACTTCAGAAATCTGGGATTGAATGTGTTGCGCCAAAACTTCTAGTAAACGATATTCACATACTAACTCCCAACCTATGCTAGAGTCTATGAAATGACAATACAATTTTCATACTAACAATCTCCCCCCTTTGACATTTCCTAGACAAAACACCTATTACAGCTTAAAATAAATTACATGGGATTTAACAAATGAAATCATAGTCTGAACTCGAACCTCTAAATCCTTGCACATTATGAAATAACAAAACCAGTGAAGCATGTGGGAGAAGAAATGTAATTCAAAGCAAAATTATAGCATCACTCCCCCTTAATTCCAGAACACAATCTCTCCCCCTTTTTATCATAATTTCACACAGTCATCTTTCCCCCTTTTTGTCAGGAAATCCAAAGGGGAAGGAAGGAACATAAAGGAGCTAATATAAAGGCATAAAGAAATCACCAATTGAAGGCCCAAGAAATAGCAAGATGTCAGAAGCCAAAAAGAAAGGGATAACAGTAGCATGCATTAAAATAGCAAAAATATGAGAGAATAATTATCACCAAAAATATGAGGGATAAACACTGTGTTTGAAAACAAATGATGTTTCGAAATTTTTTGTTTTTTGTTTTAATAAAAAAAGATAAAGCCATAGAAAAAAAATTTGAATAATAAACAAAGAACACAAGCAACACTTAGAAAAGAGACAAAACCACAAAGACATCAATCAAAACACATAGAATCACCAATTACTATGCTTAATAAGAACCCAAGACTCCTCCTTCATTCATGCCAAAAAAAATCATAAGACCATGCGAACACTAAGCATAAGGATAGACAAGCAAAGCCAATACCAATATCTGTCTAGAAGCATTTGAAGCAAAGCCTTTCAGGATCTAAGGCACATCAAATCACAAAGATTTAATCAAACACAAGGATTATAAAATGGAGAATCAAAAGTATTTGTAAGAAATAAAGTCCATCAAATGAGCAAAAATATTAAAGCCCAATCTCGTGTTATGTGACTAAACTTGCTTAATAACAAAGAAAAAGTCCAACCAAAATCAAGCCAAGAACATAGAATAAACACATACAAAATGCATACAGAGGTCACCATTTTCACCCTATTTATTTATTTATATTTATAATTATAATTTTTTTTAAATGCTAACTTTATCAAGCTTTCTACAAGACCCATGTAACGGGTGTTAAATCAATGTGATCAAGTTAGTTGACTTTAAGACAGTGGGAGTTAAAGCACCCCTAGGATGTACTAACTCGAGTCAAGTAGGCTACAAAGAACAATGTGTACAAGATCAATGCTTTTTGACGCGAACCTCAGCGTTGGTTAGACAAGAGGCCCAATTACTTCGCCACGATCAAGCACTTATTTTACTTTGCTTTTAATTAAAGAGATGTTATAAATTTGTGAGCTTAGTAGCAAAAAGTACAATGCAAATCTAGTATCAAGACAAGGGCAAGGTGAGGATTCATTCAAAATTGTTAAGCAAGATTAGAGTGTATGTGCTATATGTGAGACATGAGATTTAATAAAAAGAGCATTTAATTGACTTTATAAAAAACAAAGACAGTTGATAACCATTCACAAAAACCCAACATTAATCTGCCCAAAGTGATCCAACACCAAAAATCCAATCTAAGATCAGCAAAAACTTCTAGACGTTAGTAGGATTGATATCCCTTATCAATCCCTGCATGTGCTGAACAAAATACTTAGAATTAAATCAATTTAATAAACAGAGAAGAGAATAGCAAGAGTCTTTTGGCATGCATACAAACAATTATTCAAAAGAACAAATACCTAAAGACTTTCCAAGAGTATCAAATCGAAGATTATCCAAAGGTTTTGCAACAAGACATTTAAGATCCAAACTTTCTAAAGCAATGGGTTCATGCACAACATTAGTGGAGGAAAACATACAATTATGATTTTCCTTTTTCCTCCAAACTAACTTTGTCTTAGTTGACGGCAAATAATGAAAAGGATAAGCGGTTTACCTCTTTCATAAGATTTGAAATCTTATGTTGGATACTTACTTTTCCACCCATGACATGAGAATTTGAACGAACAAATTTGTTTCGAAGCTTATTGCATCTTGGTCTTATGTGCCCACGAGTTCCATAAAAGTGACAAATTAGAAAGAATTCCTTTGAATTTTTAAGTTCAAGTTCAAGGGCTTTGTTGTCAGAAGTTAGAGATGCAATTAATTTATTCTTATCAGTCAATTTTTTCTGCAAAAACATCAATTTTTCGTTCATACCTGCCCTTACCTTTTCGAAATCTGCATCAGGGGACTGAAACTCGTTTGCAATCCTGCAATTTTCCAGCTTCAGCACGACAATGGATTTTATGAGCTCTTCATATTGTTTGCTGAGTTTTTGAGAAGCAGCCAACAAATCATCATATTTGTTCATGATAAACTCAATATTCATATCTCACAATCATCATCCTTCTTCATTAGTTCATCCAAGCTTACGGTCGTGATAAGTGCAATGGCCTTTTTATTATTTTTAGAGTCAGAATCACTGTCACTCCACGCAGTATGCAGTGCCTTATTCTTCCCATCCTTTTGCTTCTTTAAGGTGTTGGCACATTTGAGGACTGTGGTTTCTTCATCTCCTTTTCCTATCTTCTTTGTGTGTTTAGGAAATCCATGAACCACTGAACTCCATACACGTTCATCTAAGGACCAAAGAAATGACTTCATTTTGGCCTTCCAAGCGCCATAGTTGCTACCATCAAAATATGGGGGATGTGCAACAGAGCTCGCGACACGATCCGTCCTAAGGTATGTTAGAACTTGCTGAGTATGTCCAGCAACCTACTCTGATACCAATTGAAAATACATGTAGGATGACTAAAAATGCCTAGAGGAGGGTGAATGAATTTAAATTATAATCAAATAAATAAAAATAAACTTCGGTACCAAGATTGATATGGCTTATCAATCCTAAAACGCGTTGGGCAGAAAATAAAAGAACACGCAAAGAATTATTTTACGTGGTAAAACCCCACCTCTGGGGAAAATCCACGAGACTCCTCAGTCCAACACAAATCCACTATAGAACGATGATTACAAGAAGTACTCACACACTTATCCTAGACCTATTCTAGATAATGTTTACCGACTTCTTCGTAACTCAACTTCTATCACAGGATGATCTTCAACACTCCTTATGTTGAACAAAATACTAGTCATGATTGCTTCAAACTCGTCGGAGGAAAACCGCCACCATGGTCTTGGTGCCCTCAACCGTATGAGTCACTGACATGCATATGAATGCAATATGAAAGAAGAAAGGATTTGATAAATCACCAAGTAAACAAGGAACACTTGATCACTTATCTAAGAAAATAAGCACAACACCTTTCTCAAAATAGATTCAATATATTCAAAGAAAATTCAATACGTTGAAAGCTACTGATCAAAAGAAACAACAATGGTTTTATTCCATGAAGGTTTCTCTCACTTGAGAGAAACCCACGTGACTACACTTCCTATGCAACAAAGATTCACAAAACCAATTCAACTAAGACTTCTAAACATCATGCAAAAAGTTCTCTTCAATGAGACGCCAAAACAACAGCCAAACAATTATCCAATTATCAATTTAAATTCTAATTTCATTCACATGCTATGTGATGACGCCAACTAATGCAAGTTGTGAGGAAACCTAATGACTTTCCACTATAGCTAATATTTTAAAACAATATCTACCTAAACAAATTAATTAGACCAATCAAGTAGGAAATAATATCAAAAGATAAAATATAATCCTATTAAAAATAGGATTAACATAAAAATACTTGAGTGAAAATAATTCCAACTAGGAATCCTATAATGAATGCATGATTATGTCATGATTTACCTGAAATTAGTTTCCTCATATTGATCAAGTCACACTTCGGAAATTTGGGATTGAATGTGTTGCGCCAAAACTTCTAGTAAACGATATTCACACACTAACTCCCAACCTATGCTAGAATCTAGGAAATGACAATACAATTTTCATACTAACATAGGCCTTAGCCATCAATCTTGTAATTCCAAGATTTCATTGTTGTATGATCATGGATAAAAAATAAAACATATTTCTTGATTGTAGCTCCAGTTCCCCAAGTTTAAGGTGTGAGTGGATTAATTTCTTGAGGAGTAATTTTTGCTCCTAGAAATATCCATTCATTTTACACCATAGGCGGGTGGGGGTTGTTAATATTTTAAAAATCTTTTTCTACTTAAAAGACATGCAAAAACAAAAACACAAAAACAAAAGCTCCAATCATGTGGCCAGATGAAGAGAAACTTGGAACAAATTGATAACGAGGACTATAATGAGATTATGAGCAGTAGAATAGTATTGCTTGCAAGGGTGGACCCCAAACAAAATCAATACATATGTGTAATAAACTTTGGCAATCAGTGCCTTGCTTGTGACCAAATCCCTGAAGCATGGAGGAGAAGGAAGCATGTAGAAATTGAATGCATAAATAGTCAACGAAGGACAAGCCCTAGTGGTCCTACCCATAAAAGAAGATTAAAGAAGGAATTATATAGTTCTCTAATGAGAAAGTCTGTGGCATTTTTAATGTCAGGATATGTTTATATCTTTATTTTTTTGCTAACAAATCAACTCAAGAACTTTCATATCATTGTATATCAGTGCATAGGAAGTATAAACACATGTTCCACCATTTCTATTACTCTATCCAACCAATTCATTAGCAGCTGCCTTTGTTTTGGTTTTCCATTGTACACATGTCTTTGTGTTCGGCTTCCAAGGTACAACTGCCTTTATTTAATGTATGTTGTGAGTTATCTAAACATATAGTTGGATGCAAGAAAACTGTTTAAAACATCACATTTGCGTATCGAATTTAAGTGATTTTTTGTAGAGATAATTTTTGAATGAATATCTACAAAATAAATTGTTTGAATTAGTGAAATACAATGTGGAGTGACGTCCTGGGGAAAAAATCGAGAATTTGAGATGTGGTGGATTCTTTATTCTCCTCCTATGCTGCTGAAGAATATAAGTCATGTTCCTGAAACACAACATCCATGAAGGTATAGACCTTCTGACTAAGAGGATGACAACACCGGTATCCTTTCTGAGGAGGGGCATAGCCAATGAAAACACACTTTTCAGCTCAGGGTTCCAATTTGCTTTGTTGGTGATCATGTAAGTGGACAAATACAACACAGCCAAAAATCCGGGGTTTCAGGTTTGGGGTAGGAGGTATTTGGATATTATGGTGAAGTGTTTGAAGAGGTGTTTGGAAATTTCGGATACTGGAGGGAATCTGATTGATGAGGTATGCTGCAAAGATGACGGCTTCTCCCCAAAAATATCGAGGCATATTAGCACCAAAGAGAGAGGTACGAACTACTTCCAATAAATTTCTGTTCTTTCTTTCAGTGACTCCATTTTGTTGGGGAGTGTAGGGGCATGAGCATTGATGTATGATGCCATGATCTTGTGAGAACTTGTTAAGATTATGGTTGGGAAATTCTCTGCCATTGTCAGAACGAAGAATCTGAATTCTGGCATGAAACTGAGTCTCCACCATTTGATAGAACTGTTGAAACTTGGAACTGACTGCCCCTTTTGTTTTGAGAAGCGAAACCCAGGTCATGCAAATGCAATCATCTATAAACATGACAAACCATCGAGCTCCCCTCGGAGTGGTAATTTTAGCAGGGCCCCAAACATTAGAATGAACAAAAGAAAATGGAGCCAAACTTTTATTTCAAGTTAAGGGAAAAGGAACATGATGGCTCTTGGCCAGTTCACAAATGTCACACTTAAAACTGGAAAGATCAAAATTGAAAAATAAGGAAGGAAATAGCTTCTGTAAATATCCAAATGAAGCATGTTCAAGACGCAGATGCTATAACCATACTTCGGCAATGTGCTTCTCAACACTAGCACCCCAAATTTTGTAAGCTTGACTAATGCTGGCTGCACTATCAGATGCCAAGTCTAGGTAATGGAGTTTGCTCCTACTAGTACCACAACCAATCGTCTTACTGCTGAGAATGTCCTATAAAACACAATGAGGCCAAAAGGTTATAGTGCAATTCAAAGCTATAGTAATTTAGGAAACAAACAAGAGATTATGTTGAGGGAGTCATAGAGAGAGAGAGAGTAAACCCTCCCCAATTATGGGGGATGTGGTACCATTGGCATTAGACACCACCAATTGAGGAGGCGGTGCATGAGAGGCAATTTGTCCAGGATCAAAGGTCATATAATCAGTGGCTCCGATGTCAATGATCCATGTGTGTTTCTTTGAAGAACTATGTAAAACATAACCTTGGGTACCTGTTGTGGCTACAGATGTAGAGGCGAGAGCCGATGTAATTGAAATAGCAGGACTTACAGGATCTGAGTCAGAAGATGTGTTGAGTGCTTTGCTACTATTCTTGCGGGGGGTTTCGGAGTGATCCCACCAATTCGGGTACCTAATCAATTTGTAACAGCCAACACGGGAATGTTTGCTTCCACCACAGTGAGTGAATTTATGCTCCAGACGAGAGCCTATGACCTTAGTCTGAGAAGAACCATCGGTAGATATCTGAGGGCCCCATTGACGTTGAGTGACCATGACAACAGTTTCCGGAACACTGGCCCATGGTCAGTCGTTGTTGAGCTTCGCGACATACATATGCAAAGGTTTGGTCAAGGTCTAATTTTGGATCTTTGAGTAGGATTTCCCCTCGAACTTGATCAAACTCAGGGTCGAGAACGGCAAGAAAAATGTGAACATGAAGACGATCCAGTTCTATCTGGCGCTCAGTCACGTCAGCGTCGCAGTGCAAGCGATTGGGAGTGCAATGATCAATTTCCTGAAAGATGTGCTACAGCTGGTTGTATTATTTGTGGACGAGTGGACCGTTCTGTTTAATGGTGAATGCCCGTTTGTTAAGATAAAAAATATAAGTTTCATCCCCACCATCATAGTAGGTTTTCTTTATTGCATCCCAGATTTCTTTGGCGGTACTTAAACGGATTAAGCGACTCATCAAGTGGGGAGACATGGAGTCGATGAGCCACCCTTTGACCCGAAAGTTCTCTGTACACCATTTGCTATAGGTGGAGGAGAGCTTAGAAGGCTGCAGAGTGTCACCGATTAGGTACCCCAATTTGTCGCAGGCAGCAATATGCATCTCCATGACTTGAGACCATAAGGCATAATTGGACCTAGTCAAGGTGAAGCTAGTAGGGAACGGAGCTTTGTCACTGTGAATAGTAACAATTTGGGAGGATGGTGGAGTGGAGTCAGTGGTTTTGGAAGATGAGATGACATCCTTGATGTTTAGGGGTTTTTTTATAAGAGGATATGAGGGTTTGTATGTGGAGATATGAATTTGAGGAATTTGATTTAGGGTTTGTGTTTGAAGAAATTTGATATGAGGATTTAGGGTCTGTGTTTGAAGAAATTTAGTATGAGGATGGGTGTCCCTCAAATAAGCTTATTTGAGGAATTCCTTAATGAAGCGATATGTCTCTCTCTCTCTCTCTCTCTCTCTCTCTCTCTCTCTCTCTAAGGATTTCAAAGTCACATAATTAAAAGGGACAACAAATTCATTTCATTATATACATTCGTAATCAATAGAGGTGTCAAATGGGCCGTGCCGGTCCGGACCATTTAAAGTCATCCCATTTAATAAAAGGTCATGCCGGGCTTGCTCATTTATGAAAATCATCAATCTCAGCCCACAAGCCCACGACTCTAACCCATGTAGGCTCGAGCCGTGCTCATACCGAGCCATTAAAATAGCCAGATGGGCCCACGCCAAATTTGACTTAGGTATTGACTTCATTTAAATCTTTTTAAAATTATGTATATACAAATAAGATTTGTGATTTGTTGAAAAAAGAGGCCAATAACTTATTTAAAGTAGATTTAAATAGAAAATGACTAGATTAATGTTTGGATTTTAAAATTGACAGTTGACAATTAAAATCATTATTTTATCTAGAAAGAAAACATTAAATTTTAAAACATATTATTAGACAAAAGAAATACACTTGAATTTAAGAAATAAGTGGGCTTTAAACAAGACGACTTGTTGGGTTTCGGCTTGGCATGGCCTGCAACGGTCTACGGCCCACCCAATCAATGGGGCCTAATTATTTGTCCCAGTCTGCCCAAAGATACGGGTCGTGTCGTGCTAGGCCTTACTTAAGAGGCCCGTGCTCAAGCCAGTCTGGTCCATCTGACACCTCTACTAATCAAGCAGCAAAGTAACATGAAAAATTGTAATCAACCAACAAAAGCTCTGATCCTTTGTGAATTTTGGAATGAAGGGTCAAGAGAAATCTCTTCTGAGGAAGTCGTATGCCCCCTGTTGCCTTGCCCTAATGAATTGAAAAAAGAAAAGAAAAAAAAAGGAACATTTGAGAGAAGAGGAAGCGTAGGTTAACACAAATAAACAATTAAAAAAAAGAAAGAGATACAAAGAGTTTTTGTAAGGGTAGAACATAGTATTTTAAAATAGAATATGGGTAAGTTAGTCATAAAAATTTGCATTAAATGCTTTTCCAGGTGGGGTAAAAATTCACTATCTGAGCCAAAGGGTATGAAATTCCCCTCTACATGGGAAGTCCATACCATGAATCTAGAATTGCATTTCTAAAAGTGCACTTACCACAGTGGAATGAAGTTATAGAACTTTAGAAAGAGAGGCTCCCTTTTCTCTCTAGAATTTATTTCCTTCCATCTTTCTTTTCTGAACTTCTGGTTGTGTTGCCACACTTCGGGGTGGCTTCTCTGCCACCTATGGTGTGGCCTCTCCGCCACCCTTTGGTGTGGCTTCTTTGCCACCCTCTGGTGTGGCTTTTATTTTCCTTTTCTGTCTTTTATTTTAGTGTGCTTTTTCTACTCTTTTTTTCTTGCTATTGGCCCAGATCTCCTCAATCTTTTCTCTCCACTCCTTTACAACCATTTCACCCTCTCTCTCCCTTCTCCTCTCATCCACCCACCCCCCTTCAGCCTATTTCTCTTCCCCTCCCATGAACTCTTTAACCCTAAACCCCTTCCTTTTCCATAGGATTTTCTTGCTGTTGTTCATCTCCTACAACCTATCCTCATATTTGAGTTTTTGCTATGGAGGAGTGGACTTGTAGTTTAATGGTCAATTTAGACCAATCCATAGATCGTTTGAGCTTGATACATGGTAGTGCCTTTCTTCCTCGAATCCACGCTCTTCAGATCTCCTTTGTCGATTCTCATGGACCTTCCTCTACTGGCGGTGACATCAGGTGGCAACGGCAGCCAGTTAGTTCTTGAGTGTGATTTTAGGGTTTTGTTGTGTTTGGGCCTAAATTATGTGTATTATGGTCAGAGGCGCATAGGAGGTCTACCAATCCTCCTACAAATCCCAACTAATTATGTAATAGTTAGAGTAAGGATATCTTTGATAAAAGACATATTATATTATCAATGGGCAAGAAAGGTTGTTTTATATGTAGGGAATGGAAATATCTAAAGTCATTAAGTGTGGATGTCACATTCCGGGATCGGCTCCGTGTAGCACGATATTGTCCACTTTGGGCCCCCTTCTGCCCTCACGGTTTGTTTTTGGGAACTCACGAGCAACTTCCCAATGGGTCACCCATCTTGAAATTGCTCTGGCCCCAACTCGCTTAACTTTGGAGTTCTCATGACTCCGAAGCCAGTGAGCTCCTAAAAGCCCTTATGCTAGATGGAGGTGGGCATGTACATATAAGGCACATCACCCCCTCTCTATTGGTCGATGTGGGATGTTATAATCCACCCCCTTAGGGGCCCGACGTCCTCGTCGACACACTCCCACCACATGGCAGAGTGGCTCTGATACCAAATTGTCACATCCTGGGATCGGCTCTGCCGTAGCACGATATTGTCCGCTTTGGGCCCTCTTATTTGCTCTCACGGTTTATTTATGGGAACTCACGAGCAACTTCCCAGTGGGTCACCTATCCTGTAATTGCTCTGGCCCCAACTCGCTTAACTTTCGGAGTTCCCATAACTCCGAAGCCAGTGAGCTCCCAAAAGGTCTCGTACTAGATAAAGGCGGGCATGTACATATAAGGCACATCACCCCTCTCGTTGGTGATGTGAGATGTTACAGTGGAGACACATGATATGTGTAGGTGCTTGTAGAAAAACAAGTGCACTGAACGCGATCCAACACATGAGTTACAGCATGGAAGTCTTTACTCTCATGTCAACTTGGAACTCATAAATTGCAATGGTGCAAAACTAATCCTTAGACTTGAGGCATCATAGATGTTTTGTGGGCTATGTTGTTAATCTTTGAGGGCACTATACAGTCATGCTGAATTAGGCATAGCTTAAAAAGTGCTCATCAGGATTTTCAATAGAGTCATGGAAGCAAATGAATGTACAAAAAGTAATCTCTACTCTCAGTAAAGGAGAGAGAATACTCCAAGATATGATTGGTCAAATCTCTGCACATAATAGTCTATAAGACTTGAAAGAAGAAGTCTTCAAATCTTACCAGGACAATTATATAAAAGAATGATTCGCATTAGGATATTAACAATCAGATTCCATGATTTAATAATGTGAATAAGAAAGTATTGACATAAGAGAAGGATTCAATTGCACGGTCATTCCAATTTGAATAAGTTATTTCACAACGTCTCATTTAGCTCGGATAACCATGACTTGCTACTAAGTGACAAACATGGTTTGTGGATGTCCTAAAAGGTTTCAATTAACGTTATTAATAGGAAGAATTAAATTGTGGAATTTAATTCGTATCTCATCTCTGAGGAGTTGAGTTAAACCCACTATCTTGCTAAAGGAACCTATGGTGCACACCAAAGAATGTGATTAGATGTACAAATAGGGAGACAAGTCAATGGTTGATAATCAAATGTCAAAGTCAACGGTCAAAAGTCAACATGTTGACTGGAGCAATTGACCAAAGTCAAATAGTTGGACCGGGTCAATTAAGTAAGACTATAATTATAATTTAATAGTAAAATATAATTAAAAAGACTAATTATGGAATTAATATTGACATATGGAAATATTGGATTGAGCTTCTAAATATGATTTAAAAGGAAATTGATAAAATAGCCTAAAAAGCTATTTGGCCCAAGGGATAAGTGGCATAAAGATGACATGACCCATTAGACCAAATGGGGCCCCAATACCCACCCAAAAGCTAAGTGTTGGGAGAAAACCTAGATTGGGTTTTTATTTCCTACTTTGGTTGATGAGTGATAATCTTTGCATCTCATCTTCCATAAACCGTAAATTGGTCCAATCAAGAAGTAGGGTAGCATACATACTTCTTGATTGCCTTCTCTTCATCTCTATGAGCATTTGGTGTGGTAAGATACTAGTTTAAAATGAAAAAGGTTTAGCTAAACTAATATAAACAAATGAATTCTCCATTTAGAATGTTTTTGTCGTATAGGTTGTGGCTAAAGTTAATTTCCTATGCATTAGATGCATGTTTCCTTCATCAGGTTCCAGACACATTTGACCCCAAATTGCCCTTAAACTAAAATTAGAAATTATTTTAAAGTTTGACTTCTGCCGAAAAATTGGCAGTCTCCCCTGTAAATTGCTTGTTTCCAATAATTTACACATGTACAACATGCAATTCTTATATCCACATGCACAATGTTAGAGCACACACAATCCAACAGCAAATCTGTGTGGCCTCAGGCCTTACAAAAATCCTAGGGCAATATCAGAGCATATTGAATAATTTAATTACAAAAATAGAATGGTTACAGTAGGATATCCTACATAAAGGAAGTGGACGAGTGGTGGGTGATGAATGCCTAGTGGTGGTTCTCCGGTACTCGATTACTGCATCGGGGCGCAAAACATTAAAATAGTGAGTGAACAAAAGAAAGTTTTGCAAAATATAATATCAACATACTAACCCCACTATTAAAAAACATTTGAAGACTCATTTAATCCATGTTCTATATTCGTACCAAAATCAAGCATATTTGAATTCATATAACCGTTCATACATTCAATCAATTCATCAAACCATTTGAAAGCATTGAAAAATAATAATTCCTTTCCACCTAGGTGTACCCTTCATAAATTTGTCAATTCCATGATTTTCTATTTATTTCCCACATTATACCATCAATTTCAAGTGTCACATAAGCCACACCTCCTCGCATAACTCGAAAACACAAAGTTAACCTGAGCCACATTCCTCTCAAAACTCAGGAGACACTTGGTCAACCTGAGCCGTATCCCTAGGACTCGTGGGTCAACTGTCAAACGCGCGCTGACTCAATCGAAGGCAACTAGGATGTCCATGGACATCATTACATTCGAAGGTAATATTTTGGGTACCTATGGTGGTTTAAAAACCTTCCCTGAAAAATTATAATACCATTTCTCACTCTATCCTTAAACTCGGTTACCATTTCCTTTTCTACTTTCCAAGCCATTTACATTTAATCATAACAAAATTTATAAAAGCATTTGAATTCAAACTGTATGCTTGGAAAGCAAAACCCATATAACAACCACAAATATTTAATAAAAACCCTAAACGCTGACCTTAAAGTGCGTGTGCGTAACTTAAGAAAGTTCCAAGGCTCATTTGCAACAGTTTTCACAATTGGAATGGTTTGAAAAGACCCGAGATTAAATATACGATTAAATTCTTATATTGGTCAACCCAATCCTCCTTGGGGTCCACGATCTCCGATTAACAATCCAAAAGTTCCTATGGGTTCAAAAAAGTTTACTAAAATGTCTTGCAATTTTGGTCTAGATCGAGTGGTTGGAGCGCTCATATCGCATGATTGGACAGTCACCGTTTTACGTAATCTTTGAATCTTTGAATTGGGAGCATCCAAACTCTGATTCTCGATCCGTGAGTTCCTACACGATCCTAGACGTTCCTAGATCAACGTATTTGGAAATGGAGTCAATCCAACGGTTCAAGCATATGAACTCGGATATCGCCTAATATTTTAAAATCGGTTCAACTATCAAACAATAACCAAATTTGAATTCGAGCATACCGTTGTGCTCGGAAGGACATGGGGATAATTTTAGGACCAAATGAGAAACCCAAACTTGGCCCACGTGCCGGCAGCGTGGGTGGATGGAGAAAATTTTGGCTACATGAAAATTCTCAAAACACCTAACAATACCTATACCTACGTAATCAGGACAAACTAATGAAGCAACTTTTGTTCTTGGGGCCACGTCCAAAAAGTGGTCGGACCTTGTCCGAAATTCGAGCCGAAAATCGGCAAGAACTTATATCGTAAATCGAGCTTCAAAACTTCAAAATCAATCCTAACCAACCTAACCATTAGCTAAGTCACGTCGAAAGGATGAGAAAGAATACCTGGATTGCCAAATTTGGTAGTCAGAATCGTCGGAAACAACGACGGAAAGTTTAGAAAAAACTGGCTGTTTTTGAGCTATTTCCGGCGACACAAGCGGCGGTTGTGGCAAAGAAGGTGTGGGTCGGAGAGAGGAAGCCAGGCTAGTGGTTTTGGTAGTGGTCTTGTGGTTGGAAGAGGAAGCTGCAGGCCAAAACAGTGGCCAGTTGTGCAAGAGAGGAGAGAGATCGGGGGAGGAGGAGAGAGAAAAGAGGAGAGACACGTGAGAGAAAGGAAGAGAGACCAGGTTTTTTTAAAAATTTTTTTAAAAAAAAGACTTCGAAATATTTATAGTTGTTCCATTGCACTTCCGTTGATTGTAACATCTTCGTTATAACTCCGATTTGAGCCCACTACGTGTCTACGTATTCATATCGTCGCGCTTTACGCAACGGTACTACTCAAATCCCCAAATTATTTCCCAAACAAAAAGTCAACTTTAAACCCATTAAAATACTCTCAATGTAAAATTTCTTTTACTTGAATATTAATTTAGGAATGGGATATCACAACTTTTGTCAAATTCATACTCTTTTATTCTCAGGGTGAACAAATTTCTATGACCTGTTCATTTAGAATAATAGAACTAGCACTCATTTGCGATTAACTTATGTACCAAAAAACAATAAATATAAGTTTTTGTGTCAAATGAGAATTCACAATTTACAAAGTAACAAAATTTCCAAAGGTTTTCAGTCAAATATAGATGCTTTCCAATTAAATATTTCATTTAACCAAAACTTTATATATAATTCAAGCTTGAGTTATTCTTTAGTTGCACAAGAACCGACAATGATAGTTTTTTAACTTATTTTTAAATCTAAATTAATTAATTCATAAACCCATAAAAACGCGTGTGCAAACTATTAAAATCTAAAATGAATGAGATTGAATTAATCTACTGTTTTGTTTGGAGTTAAACTACCAAATATGTTTTCACTGTAAATGCGGTTCACATCATCAATAACATTAGACTTATAAAAAGACAAATTTGTTATAGATTCTCCACTATTCTATAGCTTCATTGGCAACAAAGTATATTTTAAAAAAATAAAAAATGGCGAGGTTCACTGGTTATCAAACTTCTACAATCTTGATTTTCATGATTGCGACAATGATTATTTTGCCAGGACTTGCAACCCTAGCACCCTCCCCATCAAATTTTAATTTCCTAGAGGAATGCAAATCACAGCTTCATGCCGAGTGTGGAAAAGAAATAGTCGTTACAATAATTAAGGGATGGTCTATTGGTGATAGTTGTTGCATGGAGCTTGTATTAATGGGTCAATCGTGCCATTTTGCATTAGTGAACAATGCCCTTTCGGGTCCTCTTTCCAAATTAAACAAGTCGGACGCTTTGGCCAAGAGTGCAAAAATTTGGAATCAATGTTTTGAGTTCTCACAATTTCTATCTCGTGCAACTTCTCCTTTTTCAAAAGAATAATTAGTCTTTGAATTAATTATGTATTTGATTTGATATTAAAAAATACTTGAGAATAAATGAAATCAAAGTTTTGACAGATGCCTTAAATTCTATATATTTATTCTTCTTTTACTACATATCTTGTTTACAACGTTCCTCACTCCTCCACCTCATCGCCTAAATTTATTGATTAGTGTTAAACGTATGTTTTAATGGATGAAATCACTTTCATATTTATCTTCAATTTAGTTACATAAGCCAAGGCTCTCCAACAAATAAATACTTCTAGATCATATTAAATATTGTGATTTTTAGTTCTTAGAGGTTATAGGAAACACTATATCGTATATTATGATCACTTAAACAAGGTATATTTCTACTTATAACTATAATATCTTGTAAATGGTGGTGATGTGGGCTATAGTAGTTGTTGGTGCAAAGTTTGTCTGCTTTAGTTTTGCTTTTTAGTATGTTCGTTTCAGTGCCGTTTTGGGCTTAGTTTGTATTATTGAAGTTTATCTAATGAAAGTCTTCCTTGAATTTTTTATTTATTTAAAAAAAAGGGATAAAAATATGAGTTTTGAGTAAAATGAGGCTTCGCGATTTATAAACGAACACAAATTCTATAGGTTCTCAATAAAATATAGAGGTTTTACAGTTAAATATTTTCGTTTATCCAACATCTTGATATATAATTAAAACTTGAATTTTCTTTTTGTCGCACCACTAATAACAGTGTGTCAAACACCCTGATCCGTCTGAAAATCAAGCATAATCCTTGTATGAGGTTCTAAAAATGAACAGTTCAAATCATGAGTTTAAATTGTGGCATTGTTCCAAACAATTGGTTAGCGCCATATTATCTTACCAATTGGTTTAGCGATTCAGTGCTACTCTATGTGTGCACGCACGTAAACATGAAATAATAATTACCCATTACTTTTCTCAAATTCATTTTCTTTTATTCTCAGGGTGAACAAATTTGTATGACTTGTTCAAGTTGAATAATAGAACTAGCATTCAATTGCGATTAGCTTATATACTAGAAAACAATAAATATAAGTTTTTGTGTAAAATGAGACTTCACAATTTACAAAGTAACAAAATTTCCAAAGATTTTAGTCAAATATAGATGCTTTCCAATTAAATATTTTCATTTAACCAATAGCTTTACTTCAAGCTTGAGTTATTCTTTAGCTGCACAAGAATCGACAACGATAGTTTTTTAACTTTTAAAAAAAATATAAATTAATTAATTCATAAATCGATAAAACGCATGTGCAAACCATTAATATCTAAAATGAATGAGATTGAATTAATCTACCGTTTAGTTTGGAGTTATCCTACTAAATATGTTCTTCATTGTAAATGCGTTTCACATCATCAATAACACTAGACTTATAAAAAGACAAACTTCTTATAGATTCTCCACCATTCTATAGCTTCATTGGCACAAAGTATATTTTCATAAATAAAAAATGGCAAGTTTCACCGCTTATCAAACTTCTGCAATCTTGATTTTCGTGATTGCAACAATGGTGATTTTGCCAGGACTTGCAACCCTCGCACCCGCCCCTTCAAATTTTAAGTTCCTAGAGGAATGCAAATCAAGGCTTCATGACTGGTGTGGAAAAGAAATAGTCGTTACAATAATTAAGGAATGGTCTATTAGTGATAGTTGTTGCGCGGAGCTTGTATTAATGGGTCAATCATGCCACATTGCATTAGTGAACAAAGCTCTGTCGGGCCCTCTTGCCAAATTAAACAAGTCGGTTGCTTTGACCAGGTGTGCAGAAATTTGGACTCAATGTTCCAATAAAAACAAGGGTTCACTGGTGAAAACACGTTTCACACAAAAAAACACGGGAAAACATCCTTTTGTCAAAGGGTTCCCGTCTCTTCTTTAAAATTCCAATTTTTTTATATATTTTTTAAGTGCCTTAGAAGCGAAGCTCACTGATATCAGGCGCTAAGAGGTTCTCACAATATCTCTCCCCTGCAACTTCTCCTTCTTCAGAAGAATAACTTAGTCTCTCAATTAATTGTGTAATTGATTTGGTATTGAAAAATACTTGAGAATAAACGAAATCAAAGTTTTGAGATGAAGGCCTTAAATTTGATATACTTATTCTCTTTTTACTACATATCTTGTTTACAACGTCCTCACTCCTCCACCTCATCACCTATTTAAAGGAAAGTTCCTACGCTACGAGCTTACAGAGCGAACAATGATGATGCCTCGACGTGGTGGTCTCGACCTCAGATATCTAGAACCTGGGGGCGAAAAACAGAAAATGTGAGTAGACAAAAAGCAAAGCTTTAAACATAAATTATATTCAACATAAATAACCCTCTTCGTTGTGGAAAATAATACCATATAATAAAATCATATATATATATATATAATCCGAAACTTGAAATACCTCAATTCAATAGACTCATATCATAACAAACCATAATTAAAACCATATATCAAATGCAATCTAAATTTCTTGGAGAACATTGTAAGATAATAAACTGAAAACCTTCAAAGTAAAACCCTTTTACTCAAGCCGTTTCAAACTCATAAACTTCTCCAAAAATCAATTCTCAACCTTAAATCCTTTTCATACTAATTAAGCAGAATCCATTTTTTTCCCGCAATCATACCCTATCGAAGGCATATGTTGCAAAGCACCATAAGTCCATTGTCAAATATGAAATTCATGTCAAATATTCACACATGTGTAGAGTACCCTCAATACACATGCTCAAGAACCCTCAACTTGGAAATAAATCCACAAATATACCCACACAAATACCCATATACATATACACATAAATACAAATATACACTCACCCAAAATCAATACATCATCATCATGTACCGGGGGAAACAATCCAATCGGGGATTGTTTCACAAGACCACAAGATAGCAACACGTTAACCAGTGACTAGGGATAAGCAACCAACCGAGTGATAGGAATAGCCCCGGATTCCCCCTCAAAATTCATGAGAAACCCTGCTTCCCGTTTGACAACTAACCTATGATAGACCCACTTACAAAAATAGTCCCCTTCTTCGAAACTAAGGAAAAGGGGGAACGAGACTCCTACCAAAATTAAGACAGAGTCTTCCCTGAAAAATGGACTTTACCAAATTTTCCACCTGTCAAAAACAACAGAATAACAACCAACTGCCAGCACACATAATGTAGTAGCACATAGAAATTACAAAATAGGCCTCCGACCTAAAGAACAGTACTTTAATACAGAGTACTAGAACAGATCAACAAAACTCAAACAGATCAATTTGTGGCTGCACCTAGGTTAACCTAGGTTGCCTATGTACCCTTTCCAAGGGATCAAGCCACACGTAGTTCTTTCGAATAAAAAAGCTCATAATTCGGAAAATATATAGATATTGTCCAAATAAAACCTAAACTCATCATTGACAGTATCCAGGGTAAAGCTAACAACCCTTGGTGTACCCAACAAATTATTCAAGATATATGGGCCCTGTCTTCTTCTGTTGCAAGCGTTCGGTTTCAACACGTCTTTAGGGAGGCTAACTTCACGGCGGATGCGGTTGCAAAATTAGGTCATGGTTTTTCTAATCAAGTTTTATGGGAGCTTGGACTCCCGTTATCTGTTAGGACCCCCTTTTATTTTGACCTCTTTGGGCGCTCTTGCCCGTGAGGCTTTGTCTTGTAATTTTTTCTTTTCCAAAAAAAAAAAAAAAAAAAAAAAAAAAAAAAAACCCACCCACCCCCAAAAAAATTAAATAAATTCATTCTCAACTTCAATAAACACATAGCATATAACTAAATATGTAATAAATTCTTTTCTTCCCATGATTCATAACTAAAAACAATTTCCTTGTAAAAACTCACATGTACTTTGCATAACTCTTAAAACTAACCGTTTACTCTGAACTCAAATGACTTTTCCAAAATCATTTCTTTCCCGCAACCATACCCTCTCCAAGGTGTATATTACAAAACAACACTGTCCAAACATCATAACAATTATCACACCTGTGCAGAGCACTCACCATGCACATTCTCAAGAAACCCCAACCTGGAAACCATGTCCTATGAGCGTAGACTTCTCATCCAAGGCCAAGGGCACACCCGACCAAAGGTTCCCGAACCTTTACCGCACGCCGGAAAGTCCAACGCCACGTGTGATAAAGTACTAATAACCAAGTGGGCCCACATACAGGAAAATCCAACGCCACATGTGGGTAAAGTAACCAATATCCAAGAGAGCCCACACGCCGGAAAATCAAACGCCACGTGTGGATATAGTAACCAAGGAAGGCACATATGATGGTGAGATTCACAACCCATATATATATAATACAAAAATAATATAGCCTCCCAAATTCTCAATATTCCAATGTACCCAAATATTTATTCGTAGTATAGAAAATAAACTCTCACAAGCATAAATTTCATAAAGACCCAAAATATTTATAGTCTCAATAATCAAAATAATCCAAAGTATGTAAATATGCAAGACAATCCATAAAACACTTTCATAATCAAACCCCAAAATTAAAATAATAAAATAATCTCATAATCCCAACATAATCAAAATAACTCAAATAACAGTTAAGAGGATTGGTAGACCTCCTATGCGCCTTATGATAACATAATACACATAAGGCTTTGGATTGGTAGACCTCCTATGTGCATAGGATGGCTCGATTTATGGAACACTCTTCAGATCTCCTTTGTCGGTTCTCATGGACCTTCCTTTATTGGCGGTGACGGCAGATCAGGTGGCAGTGGCTGCTACTTCGTTCTTGGGTGTGATTTTAAAGTTTCTGTGTTTCTTATGGTTTTTTTTGTGTTGGGCCTAAATTATGTGTATTATGGTTGGGCTTGTATTTTGTTTGGTTGTGTTTTTGTTTATTGTTATGTTTGTTGTATTGGGCTTGTTTGTATTTTGTAAGGTAATGAAATCTTCATTCCTTCGACCCAAAAAAAAGAAGAGTGCACTTACCAAACATACCCATTCCCAAGCTTCTAAACCTTGAACCAAACAGATCCTGAATTATTATTATTAGCTAGAATGGAAAGGACAGTATGTCTAATAACTCCTCCTACCCCCTTGACAGGGGAAGACCTACCAATTACTTGGACAAGTCAATGAAGTGTAGATTCAATACATTACGAATGCTTGAGTTTGCCAAAAATCCAATATTAATCTGCCCGAAGTGATCCAACGCCAAAAATCCAATCTAAGATCAGCAAAAACTTCCAAACGTCAGTAGGATTGATATCCCTTATCAATCCCTGCATGTGCTGAACAAAATACTTAGAATTAAACCAATTTCAAAATCAGAGAAGAGAATAGCAGGAGTCTTTTGGCATGCATACAAACAATTATTCAAAAGAACAAATACTTAAAGACTTTCTAAGAGAATCAAATCGAAGATTATCCAAAGGTCTTACAACAAGACATTTAAGATCCAAACTTTCTAAAGCAACGGGTTCGTGCACAACATTAGTGGAGGAAAACATACAATTATGATTTTCCATTTTCCTCTAACTAACTTTATCATAGTTGACGGCGAACAATGAAAACAAGATAGTTTGGATAAGCGGTTTACCTCTTTCATAAGATTTGAAATCTTATGGTGGATACTTACTTTTCCACCCATGACATGAGAATTTGAATGAACAAATTCATTTCGAAGCTTATTAAATCTTGGTCTTATGTGCCCACGAGTTCCACCAAAGTGACAAATTATAATGAACTTCTTGACTTCAAGAGCGGTAGAAGGTTCAATAGGTGAAGAGGATTTGACAAACTTTGTTTTAGACATAGCGGAAGACTTATTACTTGGTTCAAATCCCAAGCCTCGTTTGTCACCGTATCTTCTTCCCATGCTAATCATCTTGTCAATTTTTTCTGCACCAATGGTTAAAGAAACAATCCTTTCCTTTGAATTTTTAAGTTCAAGTTCAAGGGCTTTGTTGTCAGAAGTTAGAGATGCAATTAATTTACTCTGATCAGTCAATTTTTTCTGCAAAAACATCAATTTTTCGTTCATACCTGCCCTTACCTTTTCGAAATTTGCATCAGGGGATTGAAACTCGTTTGCAATCCTGCAATTTTCTAGCTTCATCACGGCAATGGATTTTATGAGCTTTTCAATTTGTTTGCTGAGTTTTTGAGAAGCAGCCAACAAATATTCATATCTTCACAATCATCATCCTTCTTCATTATCCAAACTTACGGTCGTGATAAGTGCAATGGCCTTTTTATTATTTTTAGAGTCAGAATCATTGTCACTCCACGTAGTATGCAGTGCCTTATTTTTCCCATCCTTTTGCTTCTTTAAGGTGTTGGCACATTCTGAAGATATATGTCCATAGCCTTCACATTCGAAACATTGGACCTTTTCTCTTAGATTCTTTCGTTCATTTGAGTTGCGAGATTTAGACCCACCATCAGTATAGTCAACAAACCTATTTTTAGAATTTATACCTTTTAAATCTCAACTCCTTGGATCCTGATTCTTGAGAAAGTTCATGAATCGTCTTGTGACAACTGTAATCTTCATTTGAATGCCCATCATCTTCATCATTCACAACCTTGAAAGCAACACTTTTGCTCTTTTTAGGAGCTATATGTTTCATATCATAGGTTTGTATGGATCCTATGAGTTCTTGTACTTTCAAGGTGTTCAAGTCACGGATCTCTTCAATAGTCGTGATCTTTGGTTGAAACCGTTGAGGTAAGGATCTCAAAATCTTTTTCACAACCCTATGTTCTAGAATTTTTCACCTAAACCTGAACAAGCATTCACAATTACACAAAGTTTAGCATAAAATTCAGAAAAAGTTTCATTCTCATCCATCATGAGTGTCTCAAACTGTAAAGTGTCCAGTTGAAACTTGGCTCCCTTGACAGTACCTGTTCCTTCATGAGTAACCTGCAAAATATCCCAAGCTTCCTTAGAAGTATCACAACCAGATCTATATTCAAATTGATCGGAAGAGACAGCAGTAAATAAAGCATTTAACCTCTTTTGATTATTAGTGTTGTGTGACTTCTGCAATGGTCCACTCCTCTCTAGTTTTGAGGACTGTGGTTTCTTCATCTCCTTTTCCGATCTTCTTTGTGTGTTTATGAAATCCATGAACCACTGAACTCCATACACGTTCATCTAAGGACCAAAGAAACGACTTCATTTTGGCCTTCCAAGCGCCATAGTTGCTGCCATCAAAATATGGGGGATGTGAAATAGAGCCCGCGACACGATCCATCCTAAGGTATGTTAGAACTTGCTGAGTATGTCCAGCAACCTGCTTTGATACCAATTGAAAATACATGTAGGATGACTAAAAATGCCTAGAGGAGGGTGAATGAATTTAAGATTATAATCAAATAAATAAAAATAAACTTCGGTAGCAAGATTGATACAGCATATCAATCCTGAAACGCGTTGGGCATAAAATAAAAGAACATGTAGACAATTATTTTACGTGGTAAAACCCCACCTCAGAGGAAAATCCACGGGACTCCTCAGTCCAACACTAATCCACTATAGAACGATGATTACAAGAAGTACTCACACACTTATCCTATACCTATTCTAGATAATGTTTACCGACTTCTTCGTGACTCAACTTCTGTCACGAGATGATCTTCAACACTCTTTATATTGAAAGCAATACTAGCCACGATAGCTTCAAGCTTGTCGGAGGAAAATCGCCACCATGGTCTTAGTGCCCAAAACTGTATGAGCAACGACATGCATATGAATGCAATATGAATGAAGAAAGGATTTGATAAATCACCAAGCAAACAAGGAACACTTGATCACTTATCTAAGAAAATAAGCACAACACCTTTCTCAAAACAGATTCAATATATTCAAAGAAAATTCAATACGTTGAAAGCTACTGATCAAAAGAAACAACGATGGTTTCATTCCGTGCAGGTTTCTCTCACTTGAGAGAAACCCACGTGACTACACTTCCTATGCAACAAAGATTCACAAAACCAATTCAACAAAGACTTCTAAACGTCATGCAAAAGGTCTCTTCAATGAGACGCCAAAACAGCAGCCAAACAATTATCCAATTATCAATTTAAATTCTAATTCATTCACATGCTATGTGATGCGCCAACTAATGCAAGTTGTGAGGAAACCTAAGGACTTTCAACTACAGCTAATCTTTTAAAACAATATCTACCTAAACAAATTAATTAGACCAATCAAGTAGGAAATAATATCAAGAGATAAAATATAATCCTATTAAAAATAGGATTAACATAAAACTACTTGAGTGAAAATAATTCCAACTAGGAATCCTATAATGAATGCATAATTATGTCATGATTTACCTGAAATCAGTTTCCTCATAGTGATCAAGTCACACTTTGGAAATCTGGGATTGAATGTGTTGGGCCAAAACTTCTAGTAAACGATATTCACATGCTAACTCCCAACCTATGCTAGAGTCTAGGAAATGACAATACAATTTTCATACTAACATAGGCCTTAGCCATCAATCTTGTAATTCCAAGATTTCATTGTTGTGTGATCACGGATAAAAAATAAAACATGTTTCTTGATTGTAGCTCCACTTCCCCATGTTTAAGGTGTGAGTGGATTAATTTCTTGAGGAGTAATTTTTGCTCCTAGAAATATCCATTCATTTTACACCATAGGCAGGTGGGGGTTGTTAATATTTTAACAATCTTTTTCTATTTAAAAGACATGCAAAAGCAAAAACACAAAAACAAAAGCTCTCACCATGTGGCCAGATGAAGAGAAACTTGGAACAAATTGATCACGAGGACTATAATGAGATTATGAGCAGTAGAACAGTATTGCTTGCAAGGGTGGACCCCAAACAAAATCAATACGTATGTGTAATAAACTTTGGCAGTCAGTGCCTTGCTTGTGACCAAATCCCTGAAGCATGGAGGAGAGGAAGCATGTAGAAATTGAAGGCATAAATAGTCAACGAAGGACAAGCCCTAGTGGTCCTACCCATAAAAGAAGATTAAAGAAGGAATTATATAGTTCTCTAATGAGAAAGTCTGTGGCATTTTTAATGTCAGGGATATGTTTATATCTTTATTTTTTTGCTAACAAATCAACTCAAGAACTTTCATATCATTGTATATCAGTGCATAGGAAGTATAAACACATGTTCCACCATTTCTATTACTCTATCCAACCAATTCATTAGCAGCTGCCTTTGTTTTGGTTTTCCATTGTACACATGTCTTTGTGTTCGGCTTCCAAGGTACAACTGCCTTTATTTAATGTATGTTGTGAGTTATCTAAACATATAGTTGATGCAAGAAAACTGTTTAAAACATCACATTTGCGTATCGAATTTAAGTGATTTTTTGTAGAGATAATTTTTGAATGAATATCTACAAAATAAATTGTTTGAATTAGTGAAATACAATGTGGAGTGACGTCCTGGGGAAAAAATCGAGAATTTGAGATGTGGTGGATTCTTTATTCTCCTCCTATGCTGCTGAAGAATATAAGTCATGTTCCTGAAACACAACATCCATGAAGGTATAGACCTTCTGACTAAGAGGATGACAACACCGGTATCCTTTCTGAGGAGGGGCATAGCCAATGAAAACACACTTTTCAGCTCAGGGTTCCAATTTGCTTTGTTGGTGATCATGTAAGTGGACAAATACAACACAGCCAAAAATCCGGGGTTTCAGGTTTGGGGTAGGAGGTATTTGGATATTATGGTGAAGTGTTTGAAGAGGTGTTTGGAAATTTCGGATACTGGAGGGAATCTGATTGATGAGGTATGCTGCAAAGATGACGGCTTCTCCCCAAAAATATCGAGGCATATTAGCACCAAAGAGAGAGGTACGAACTACTTCCAATAAATTTCTGTTCTTTCTTTCAGTGACTCCATTTTGTTGGGGAGTGTAGGGGCATGAGCATTGATGTATGATGCCATGATCTTGTGAGAACTTGTTAAGATTATGGTTGGGAAATTCTCTGCCATTGTCAGAACGAAGAATCTGAATTCTGGCATGAAACTGAGTCTCCACCATTTGATAGAACTGTTGAAACTTGGAACTGACTGCCCCTTTTGTTTTGAGAAGCGAAACCCAGGTCATGCAAATGCAATCATCTATAAACATGACAAACCATCGAGCTCCCCCTCGGAGTGGTAATTTTAGCAGGGCCCCAAACATTAGAATGAACAAAAGAAAATGGAGCCAAACTTTTATTTCAAGTTAAGGGAAAAGGAACATGATGGCTCTTGGCCAGTTCACAAATGTCACACTTAAAACTGGAAAGATCAAAATTGAAAAATAAGGAAGGAAATAGCTTCTGTAAATATCCAAATGAAGCATGTTCAAGACGCAGATGCTATAACCATACTTCGGCAATGTGCTTCTCAACACTAGCACCCCAAATTTTGTAAGCTTGACTAATGCTGGCTGCACTATCAGATGCCAAGTCTAGGTAATGGAGTTTGCTCCTACTAGTACCACAACCAATCGTCTTACTGCTGAGAATGTCCTATAAAACACAATGAGGCCAAAAGGTTATAGTGCAATTCAAAGCTATAGTAATTTAGGAAACAAACAAGAGATTATGTTGAGGGAGTCATAGAGAGAGAGAGAGTAAACCCTCCCCAATTATGGGGGATGTGGTACCATTGGCATTAGACACCACCAATTGAGGAGGCGGTGCATGAGAGGCAATTTGTCCAGGATCAAAGGTCATATAATCAGTGGCTCCGATGTCAATGATCCATGTGTGTTTCTTTGAAGAACTATGTAAAACATAACCTTGGGTACCTGTTGTGGCTACAGATGTAGAGGCGAGAGCCGATGTAATTGAAATAGCAGGACTTACAGGATCTGAGTCAGAAGATGTGTTGAGTGCTTTGCTACTATTCTTGCGGGGGGTTTCGGAGTGATCCCACCAATTCGGGTACCTAATCAATTTGTAACAGCCAACACGGGAATGTTTGCTTCCACCACAGTGAGTGAATTTATGCTCCAGACGAGAGCCTATGACCTTAGTCTGAGAAGAACCATCGGTAGATATCTGAGGGCCCCATTGACGTTGAGTGACCATGACAACAGTTTCCGGAACACTGGCCATGGTCAGTCGTTGTTGAGCTTCGCGACATACATATGCAAAGGTTTGGTCAAGGTCTAATTTTGGATCTTTGAGTAGGATTTCCCCTCGAACTTGATCAAACTCAGGGTCGAGAACGGCAAGAAAAATGTGAACATGAAGACGATCCAGTTCTATCTGGCGCTCAGTCACGTCAGCGTCGCAGTGCAAGCGATTGGGAGTGCAATGATCAATTTCCTGAAAGATGTGCTACAGCTGGTTGTATATTTGTGGACGAGTGGACCGTTCTGTTTAATGGTGAATGCCCGTTTGTTAAGATAAAAAATATAAGTTTCATCCCCACCATCATAGTAGGTTTTCTTTATTGCATCCCAGATTTCTTTGGCGGTACTTAAACGGATTAAGCGACTCATCAAGTGGGGAGACATGGAGTCGATGAGCCACCCTTTGACCCGAAAGTTCTCTGTACACCATTTGCTATAGGTGGAGGAGAGCTTAGAAGGCTGCAGAGTGTCACCGATTAGGTACCCCAATTTGTCGCAGGCAGCAATATGCATCTCCATGACTTGAGACCATAAGGCATAATTGGACCTAGTCAAGGTGAAGCTAGTAGGGAACGGAGCTTTGTCACTGTGAATAGTAACAATTTGGGAGGATGGTGGAGTGGAGTCAGTGGTTTTGGAAGATGAGATGACATCCTTGATGTTTAGGGGTTTTTTTTATAAGAGGATATGAGGGTTTGTATGTGGAGATATGAATTTGAGGAATTTGATTTAGGGTTTGTGTTTGAAGAAATTTGATATGAGGATTTAGGGTCTGTGTTTGAAGAAATTTAGTATGAGGATGGGTGTCCCTCAAATAAGCTTATTTGAGGAATTCCTTAATGAAAGCGATATGTCTCTCTCTCTCTCTCTCTCTCTCTCTCTCTCTCTCTCTAAGGATTTCAAAGTCACATAATTAAAAGGGACAACAAATTCATTTCATTATATACATTCGTAATCAATAGAGGTGTCAAATGGGCCGTGCCGGTCCGGACCATTTAAAGTCATCCCATTTAATAAAAGGTCATGCCGGGCTTGCTCATTTATGAAAATCATCAATCTCAGCACAAGCCCACGACTCTAACCCATGTAGGCTCGAGCCGTGCTCATACCGAGCCATTAAAATAGCCAAGATGGGCCCACGCCAAATTTGACTTAGGTATTGACTTCATTTAAATCTTTTTTAAATTATGTATATACAAATAAGATTTGTGATTTGTTGAAAAAAGAGGCCAATAACTTTATTTAAAGTAGATTTAAATAGAAAATGACTAGATTAATGTTTGGATTTTAAAATTGACAGTTGACAATTAAAATCATTATTTTATCTAGAAAGAAAACATTAAATTTTAAAACATATTATTAGACAAAAGAAATACACTTGAATTTAAGAAATAAGTGGGCTTTAAACAAGACGACTTGTTGGGTTTCGGCTTGGCATGGCCTGCAACGGTCTACGGCCCGACCCAATCAATTGGGCCTAATTATTTTGTCCCAGTCTGCCCAAAGATACGGGTCGTGTCGTGCTAGGCCTTACTTAAGAGGCCCGTGCTCAAGCCAGTCTGGTCCATCTGACACCTCTACTAATCAAGCAGCAAAAGTAACATGAAAAATTGTAATCAACCAACAAAAGCTCTGATCCTTTGTGAATTTTGGAATGAAGGGTCAAGAGAAATCTCTTCTGAGGAAGTCGTATGCCCCCTGTTGCCTTGCCCTAATGAATTGAAAAAAGAAAAGAAAAAAAAAGGAACATTTGAGAGAAGAGGAAGCGTAGGTTAACACAAATAAACAATTAAAAAAAGAAAGAGATACAAAGAGTTTTTGTAAGGGTAGAACATAGTATTTTAAAATAGAATATGGGTAAGTTAGTCATAAAAATTTGCATTAAATGCTTTTCCAGGTGGGGTAAAAATTCACTATCTGAGCCAAAGGGTATGAAATTCCCCTCTACATGGGAAGTCCATACCCATGAATCTAGAATTGCATTTCTAAAAGTGCACTTACCACAGTGGAATGAAGTTATAGAACTTTAGAAAGAGAGGCTCCCTTTTCTCTCTAGAATTTATTTCCTTCCCATCTTTCTTTTCTGAACTTCTGGTTGTGTTGCCACACTTCGGGGTGGCTTCTCTGCCACCTATGGTGTGGCCTCTCCGCCACCCTTTGGTGTGGCTTCTTTGCCACCCTCTGGTGTGGCTTTTATTTTCCTTTTCTGTCTTTTATTTTAGTGTGCTTTTTCTACTCTTTTTTTCTTGCTATTGGCCCAGATCTCCTCAATCTTTTCTCTCCCACTCCTTTACAACCATTTCACCTCTCTCTCCCTCTTCTCCTCTCATCCACCCACCCCCCTTCAGCCTATTTCTCTTCCCCTCCCATGAACTCTTTAACCCTAAACCCCTTCCTTTTCCATAGGATTTTCTTGCTGTTGTTCATCTCCTACAACCTATCCTCATATTTGAGTTTTTGCTATGGAGGAGTGGACTTTGTAGTTTAATGGTCAATTTAGACCAATCCATAGATCGTTTGAGCTTGATACATGGTAGTGCCTTTCTTCCTCGAATCCACGCTCTTCAGATCTCCTTTGTCGATTCTCATGGACCTTCCTCTACTGGCGGTGACATCAGGTGGCAACGGCAGCCAGTTAGTTCTTGAGTGTGATTTTAGGGTTTTTGTTGTGTTTGGGCCTAAATTATGTGTATTATGGTCAGAGGCGCATAGGAGGTCTACCAATCCTCCTACAAATCCCAACTAATTATGTAATAGTTAGAGTTAAGGATATCTTTGATAAAAGACATATTATATTATCAATGGGCAAGAAAGGTTGTTTTATATGTAGGGAATGGAAATATCTAAAGTCATTAAGTGTGGATGTCACATTCCGGGATCGGCTCCGCTGTAGCACGATATTGTCCACTTTGGGCCCCCCTTTCTGCCCTCACGGTTTTGTTTTTGGGAACTCACGAGCAACTTCCCAATGGGTCACCCATCTTGAAATTGCTCTGGCCCCAACTCGCTTAACTTTGGAGTTCTCATGACTCCGAAGCCAGTGAGCTCCTAAAAGCCCTTATGCTAGATGGAGGTGGGCATGTACATATAAGGCACATCACCCCCTCTCTATTGGTCGATGTGGGATGTTATAATCCACCCCCCTTAGGGGCCCGACGTCCTCGTCGACACACTCCCACCACATGGCAGAGTGGCTCTGATACCAAATTGTCACATCCTGGGATCGGCTCTGCCGTAGCACGATATTGTCCGCTTTGGGCCCTCTTATTTGCTCTCACGGTTTTATTTATGGGAACTCACGAGCAACTTCCCAGTGGGTCACCTATCCTGTAATTGCTCTGGCCCCAACTCGCTTAACTTTCGGAGTTCCCATAACTCCGAAGCCAGTGAGCTCCCAAAAGGTCTCGTACTAGATAAAGGCGGGCATGTACATATAAGGCACATCACCCCCTCTCCGTTGGTTGATGTGAGATGTTACAGTGGAGACACATGATATGTGTAGGTGCTTGTAGAAAAACAAGTGCACTGAACGCGATCCAACACATGAGTTACAGCATGGAAGTCTTTACTCTCATGTCAACTTGGAACTCATAAATTGCAATGGTGCAAACTAATCCTTAGACTTGAGGCATCATAGATGTTTTGTGGCTATGTTGTTAATCTTTGAGGGCACTATACAGTCATGCTGAATTAGGCATAGCTTAAAAGTGCTCATCAGGATTTTCAATAGAGTCATGGAAGCAAATGAATGTACAAAAAGTAATCTCTACTCTCAGTAAAGGAGAGAGAATACTCCAAGATATGATTGGTCAAATCTCTGCACATAATAGTCTATAAGACTTGAAAGAAGAAGTCTTCAAATCTTACTAGGACAATTATATAAAAAGAATGATTCGCATTAGGATATTAACTATCAGATTCCATGATTTAATAATGTGAATAAGAAGTATTGACATAAGAGAAGGATTCAATTGCACGGTCATTCCAATTTGAATAAGTTATTTCACAACGTCTCATTTAGCTCGGATAACCATGACTTGCTACTAAGTGACAACCATGGTTTGTGGATGTCCTAAAAGGTTTCAATTAACCGTTATTAATAGGAAGAATTAAATTGTGGAATTTAATTCGTATATCATCTCTGAGGAGTTGAGTTAACCCACTATCTTGCTAAAGGAACCTATGGTGCACACCCAAAGAATGTGATTAGATGTACAAATAGGGAGACACAAGTCAATGGTTGATAATCAAATGTCAAAGTCAACGGTCAAAAGTCAACATGTTGACTGGAGCAATTGACCAAAGTCAAATAGTTGGACCGGGTCAATTAAGTAAGACTATAATTATAATTTAATAGTAAAATTATAATTAAAAGACTAATTATGGAATTAATATTGACATATGGAAATATTGGATTGAGCTTCTAAATATGATTTAAACGGAAATTGATAAAATAGCCTAAAAAGCTATTTGGCCCAAGGGATAAGTGGCATAAGATGACATGACCCATAGACCAAATGGGGCCCCAATACCCACCCAATAAGCTAAGTGTTGGAGAAAACCTAGATTGGGTTTTTTATTTCCTACTTTGGTTGATGAGTGATAATCTTTGCATCTCATCTTCCATAAACCGTAAATTGGTCCAATCAAGAAGTAGGGTAGCATACATACTTCTTGATTGCCTTCTCTTCATCTCTATGAGCATTTGGTGTGGTAAGATACTAGTTTAAAATGAAAAAGGTTTAGCTAAACTAATATAAACAAAATGAATTCTCCATTTAGAATGTTTTTGTCGTATAGGTTGTGGCTAAAGTTAATTTCCTATGCATTAGATGCATGTTTCCTTCATCAGGTTCCAGACACATTTGACCAAATTGCCCTTAAACTAAAATTAGAAAATTATTTTAAAGTTTGACTTCTGCCGAAAAATTGGCAGTCTCCCCTGTAAATTGCTTGTTTCCCAATAATTTACACATGTACAACATGCAATTCTTATATCCACAAACGTTCCACATGCACAATGTTAGAGCACACACAATCCAACAGCAAATCTGTGTGGCCTCAGGCCTTACAAAAATCCTAGGGCAATATCAGAGCATATTGAATAATTTAATTTACAAAAATAGAATGGTTACAGTAGGATATCCTACATAAAGGAAGTGGACGAGTGGTGGGTGATGAATGCCTAGTGGTGGTTCTCCGGTACTCGATTACTGCATCGGGGCGCAAAACATTAAAATAGTGAGTGAACAAAAGAAAGTTTTGCAAAATATAATATCAACATACTAACCCCACTATTAAAAACCATTTGAAGACTCATTTAATCCATGTTCTATATTCGTACCAAAATCAAGCATGCATATTTGAATTCATATAACCGTTCATACATTCAATCAATTCATCAAAACCATTTGAAAGCATTGAAAAATAATAATTCCTTTCCACCTAGGTGTACCCTTCATAAATTTGTCAATTCCATGATTTTTCTATTTATTTCCCACATTATACCATCAATTTCAAGTGTCACATAAGCCACACCTCCTCGCATAACTCGAAAACACAAAGTTAACCTGAGCCACATTCCTCTCAAAACTCAGGAGACACTTGGTCAACCTGAGCCGTATCCCTAGGACTCGTGGGTCAACTGTCAAACGCGCGCTGACTCAATCGAAGGCAACTAGGATGTCCATGGACATCATTACATTCGAAGGTAATATTTTGGGTACCTATGGTGGTTTAAAAACCTTCCCTGAAAAATTATAATACCATTTCTCACTCTATCCTTAAACTCGGTTACCATTTCCTTTTCTACTTTCCAAGCCATTTACATTTAATCATAACAAAATTTATAAAAGCATTTGAATTCAAACTGTATGCTTGGAAAGCAAAACCCATATAACAACCACAAATATTTAATAAAAACCCTAAACGCTGACCTTAAAGTGCGTGTGCGTAACTTAAGAAAGTTCCAAGGCTCATTTGCAACAGTTTTCACAATTGGAATGGTTTGAAAAGACCCGAGATTAAATATACGATTAAATTCTTATATTGGTCAACCCAATCCTCCTTGGGGTCCACGATCTCCGATTAACAATCCAAAAGTTCCTATGGGTTCAAAAAAGTTTACTAAACATGTCTTGCAATTTTGGTCTAGATCGAGTGGTTGGAGCGCTCATATCGCATGATTGGACAGTCACCGTTTTACGTAATCTTTGAATCTTTGAATTGGAGCATCCAAACTCTGATTCTCGATCCGTGAGTTCCTACACGATCCTAGACGTTCCTAGATCAACGTATTTGGAAATGGAGTCAATCCAACGGTTCAAGCATATTGAACTCGGATATCGCCTAATATTTTAAAATCGGTTCAACTATCAAACAATAACCAAATTTGAATTCGAGCATACCGTTGTGCTCGGAAGGACATGGGGATAATTTTAGGACCAAATGAGAAACCCAAACTTGGCCCACGTGCCGGCAGCGCGTGGGTGGATGGAGAAAATTTTGGCTACATGAAAATTCTCAAAACACCTAACAATACCTATACCTACGTAATCAGGACAACTAATGAAGCAACTTTTGTTCTTGGGCCACGTCCAAAAAGTGGTCGGACCTTGTCCGAAATTCGAGCCGAAAATCGGCAAGAACTTATATCGTAAATCGAGCTTCAAAACTTCAAAATCAATCCTAACCAACCTAACCATTAGCTAAGTCACGTCGAAAGGATGAGAAAGAATACCTGGATTGCCAAATTTGGTAGTCAGAATCGTCGGAAACAACGACGGAAAGTTTAGAAAAAACTGGCTGTTTTTGAGCTATTTCCGGCGACACAAGCGGCGGTTGTGGCAAAGAAGGTGTGGGTCGGAGAGAGGAAGCCAGGCTAGTGGTTTTGGTAGTGGTCTTGTGGTTGGAAGAGGAAGCTGCAGGCCAAAACAGTGGCCAGTTGTGCAAGAGAGGAGAGAGATCGGGGGAGGAGGAGAGAGAAAAGAGGAGAGACACGTGAGAGAAAGGAAGAGAGACCAGGTTTTTTTAAAAATTTTTTTAAAAAAAAAGACTTCGAAATATTTATAGTTGTTCCATTGCACTTCCGTTGATTGTAACATCTTCGTTATAACTCCGATTTGAGCCCACTACGTGTCTACGTATTCATATCGTCGCGCTTTACGCAACGGTACTACTCAAATCCCCAAATTATTTCCCAAACAAAAAGTCAACTTTAAACCCATTAAAATACTCTCAATGTAAAATTTCTTTTACTTGAATATTAATTTAGGAATGGGATATCACAACTTTTGTCAAATTCATACTCTTTTATTCTCAGGGTGAACAAATTTCTATGACCTGTTCATTTAGAATAATAGAACTAGCACTCATTTGCGATTAACTTATGTACCAAAAAACAATAAATATAAGTTTTTGTGTCAAATGAGAATTCACAATTTACAAAGTAACAAAATTTCCAAAGGTTTTCAGTCAAATATAGATGCTTTCCAATTAAATATTTTCATTTAACCAAAACTTTATATATAATTCAAGCTTGAGTTATTCTTTAGTTGCACAAGAACCGACAATGATAGTTTTTTAACTTATTTTTTAAATCTAAATTAATTAATTCATAAACCCATAAAACGCGTGTGCAAACTATTAAAATCTAAAATGAATGAGATTGAATTAATCTACTGTTTTGTTTGGAGTTAAACTACCAAATATGTTTTTCACTGTAAATGCGGTTCACATCATCAATAACATTAGACTTATAAAAAGACAAATTTGTTATAGATTCTCCACTATTCTATAGCTTCATTGGCAACAAAGTATATTTTTAAAAAAATAAAAAATGGCGAGGTTCACTGGTTATCAAACTTCTACAATCTTGATTTTCATGATTGCGACAATGATTATTTTGCCAGGACTTGCAACCCTAGCACCCTCCCCATCAAATTTTAATTTCCTAGAGGAATGCAAATCACAGCTTCATGCCGAGTGTGGAAAAGAAATAGTCGTTACAATAATTAAGGGATGGTCTATTGGTGATAGTTGTTGCATGGAGCTTGTATTAATGGGTCAATCGTGCCATTTTGCATTAGTGAACAATGCCCTTTCGGGTCCTCTTTCCAAATTAAACAAGTCGGATGCTTTGGCCAAGAGTGCAGAAATTTGGAATCAATGTTTTGAGTTCTCACAATTTCTATCTCGTGCAACTTCTCCTTTTTCAAAAGAATAATTAGTCTTTGAATTAATTATGTATTTGATTTGATATTAAAAAATACTTGAGAATAAATGAAATCAAAGTTTTGACAGATGCCTTAAATTCTATATATTTATTCTTCTTTTACTACATATCTTGTTTACAACGTTCCTCACTCCTCCACCTCATCGCCTAAATTTATTGATTAGTGTTAAACGTATGTTTTAATGGATGAAATCACTTTCATATTTATCTTCAATTTAGTTACATAAGCCAAGGCTCTCCAACAAATAAATACTTCTAGATCATATTTAAATATTGTGATTTTTAGTTCTTAGAGGTTATAGGAAACACTATATCGTATATTATGATCACTTAAACAAGGTATATTTCTACTTATAACTATAATATCTTGTAAATGGTGGTGATGTGGGCTATAGTAGTTGTTGGTGCAAAGTTTGTCTGCTTTAGTTTTGCTTTTTTAGTATGTTCGTTTCAGTGCCGTTTTGGGCTTAGTTTGTATTATTGAAGTTTATCTAATGAAAGTCTTCCTTGAATTTTTTATTTATTTAAAAAAAAGGGATAAAAATATGAGTTTTGAGTAAAATGAGGCTTCGCGATTTATAAACGAACACAAATTCTATAGGTTCTCAATAAAATATAGAGGTTTTACAGTTAAATATTTTCGTTTATCCAACATCTTGATATATAATTAAAACTTGAATTTTCTTTTTGTCGCACCACTAATAACAGTGTGTCAAACACCCTGATCCGTCTGAAAATCAAGCATAATCCTTGTATGAGGTTCTAAAAATGAACAGTTCAAATCATGAGTTTAAATTGTGGCATTGTTCCAAACAATTGGTTAGCGCCATATTATCTTACCAATTGGTTTAGCGATTCAGTGCTACTCTATGTGTGCACGCACGTAAACATGAAATAATAATTACCCATTACTTTTCTCAAATTCATTTTCTTTTATTCTCAGGGTGAACAAATTTGTATGACTTGTTCAAGTTGAATAATAGAACTAGCATTCAATTGCGATTAGCTTATATACTAGAAAACAATAAATATAAGTTTTTGTGTAAAATGAGACTTCACAATTTACAAAGTAACAAAATTTCCAAAGATTTTTAGTCAAATATAGATGCTTTCCAATTAAATATTTTCATTTAACCAATAGCTTTACTTCAAGCTTGAGTTATTCTTTAGCTGCACAAGAATCGACAACGATAGTTTTTTAACTTTTAAAAAAAATATAAATTAATTAATTCATAAATCGATAAAACGCATGTGCAAACCATTAATATCTAAAATGAATGAGATTGAATTAATCTACCGTTTAGTTTGGAGTTATCCTACTAAATATGTTCTTCATTGTAAATGCGTTTCACATCATCAATAACACTAGACTTATAAAAAGACAAACTTCTTATAGATTCTCCACCATTCTATAGCTTCATTGGCACAAAGTATATTTTCATAAATAAAAAATGGCAAGTTTCACCGCTTATCAAACTTCTGCAATCTTGATTTTCGTGATTGCAACAATGGTGATTTTGCCAGGACTTGCAACCCTAGCACCCGCCCCTTCAAATTTTAAGTTCCTAGAGGAATGCAAATCAAGGCTTCATGACTGGTGTGGAAAAGAAATAGTCGTTACAATAATTAAGGAATGGTCTATTAGTGATAGTTGTTGCGCGGAGCTTGTATTAATGGGTCAATCATGCCACATTGCATTAGTGAACAAAGCTCTGTCGGGCCCTCTTGCCAAATTAAACAAGTCGGTTGCTTTGACCAGGTGTGCAGAAATTTGGACTCAATGTTCCAATAAAAACAAGGGTTCACTGGTGAAAACACGTTTCACACAAAAAAACACGGGAAAACATCCTTTTGTCAAAGGGTTCCCGTCTCTTCTTTAAAATTCCAATTTTTTTATATATTTTTTAAGTGCCTTAGAAGCGAAGCTCACTGATATCAGGCGCTAATAGGTTCTCACAATATCTCTCCCCTGCAACTTCTCCTTCTTCAGAAGAATAACTTAGTCTCTCAATTAATTGTGTAATTGATTTGGTATTGAAAAATACTTGAGAATAAACGAAATCAAAGTTTTGAGATGAAGGCCTTAAATTTGATATACTTATTCTCTTTTTACTACATATCTTGTTTACAACGTTCCTCACTCCTCCACCTCATCACCTATTTAAAGGAAAGTTCCTACGCTACGAGCTTACAGAGCGAACAATGATGATGCCTCGACGTGGTGGTCTCGACCTCAGATATCTAGAACCTGGGGGCGAAAAACAGAAAATGTGAGTAGACAAAAAGCAAAGCTTTAAACATAAATTATATTCAACATAAATAACCCTCTTCGTTGTGGAAAATAATACCATATAATAAAATCATATATATATATATATAATCCGAAACTTGAAATACCTCAATTCAATAGACTCATATCATAACAAACCATAATTAAAACCATATATCAAATGCAATCTAAATTTCTTGGAGAACATTGTAAGATAATAAACTGAAAACCTTCAAAGTAAAACCCTTTTACTCAAGCCGTTTCAAACTCATAAACTTCTCCAAAAATCAATTCTCAACCTTAAATCCTTTTCATACTAATTAAGCAGAATCCATTTTTTTCCCGCAATCATACCCTATCGAAGGCATATGTTGCAAAGCACCATAAGTCCATTGTCAAATATGAAATTCGTGTCAAATATTCACACATGTGTAGAGTACCCTCAATACACATGCTCAAGAACCCTCAACTTGGAAATAAATCCACACATATACCCACACAAATACCCATATACATATACACATAAATACAAATATACACTCACCCAAAATCAATACATCATCATCATGTACCGGGGGAAACAATCCAATCGGGGATTGTTTCACAAGACCACAAGATAGCAACACGTTAACCAGTGACTAGGGATAAGCAACCAACCGAGTGATAGGAATAGCCCCGGATTCCCCCTCAAAATTCATGAGAAACCCTGCTTCCCGTTTGACAACTAACCTATGATAGACCCACTTACAAAAATAGTCCCCTTCTTCGAAACTAAGGAAAAGGGGGAACGAGACTCCTACCAAAATTAAGACAGAGTCTTCCCTGAAAAATGGACTTTACCAAATTTTCCACCTGTCAAAAACAACAGAATAACAACCAACTGCCAGCACACATAATGTAGTAGCACATAGAAATTACAAAATAGGCCTCCGACCTAAAGAACAGTACTTTAATACAGAGTACTAGAACAGATCAACAAAACTCAAACAGATCAATTTGTGGCTGCACCTAGGTTAACCTAGGTTGCCTATGTACCCTTTCCAAGGGATCAAGCCACACGTAGTTCTTTCGAATAAAAAAGCTCATAATTCGGAAAATATATAGATATTGTCCAAATAAAACCTAAACTCATCATTGACAGTATCCAGGGTAAAGCTAACAACCCCTTGGTGTACCCAACAAATTATTCAAGATATATGGGCCCTGTCTTCTTCTGTTGCAAGCGTTCGGTTTCAACACGTCTTTAGGGAGGCTAACTTCACGGCGGATGCGGTTGCAAAATTAGGTCATGGCTTTTCTAATCAAGTTTTATGGGAGCTTGGACTCCCGTTATCTGTTAGGACCCCCTTTTATTTTGACCTCTTTGGGCGCTCTTGCCCGTGAGGCTTTGTCTTGTAATTTTTTCTTTTCCAAAAAAAAAAAAAAAAAAAAAAAAAAAAAAAACCCACCCACCCCCAAAAAAATTTAGATTCATTCTCAACTTCAATAAACACATAGCATATAACTAAATATGTAATAAATTCTTTTCTTCCCATGATTCATAACTAAAAACAATTTCCTTGTAAAAACTCACATGTACTTTGCATAACTCTTAAAACTAACCGTTTACTCTGAACTCAAATGACTTTTCCAAAATCATTTCTTTCCCACAACCATACCCTCTCCAAGGTGTATATTACAAAACAACACTGTCCAAACATCATAACAATTATCACACCTATGCAGAGCACTCACCATGCACATTCTCAAGAAACCCCAACTTGGAAACCATGTCCTATGAGCGTAGACTTCTCATCCAAGGCCTAGGGCACACCCGACCAAAGGTGCCCGAACCCAAGGCCTAGGGCACAACCGACCAAATGTACCCGAACCTTTACCACACGCCGGAAAGTGCAACGCCACATGTGATAAAGTACTAATAACCAAGTGAGCCCACATGCCGGAAAATCCAACGCCACGTGTAGGTAAAGTAACCAATATCCAAGGTGTTTGTGCCTAATAAATCACAGTCGTCAGAAAGGACCTCTTCTCGGCCATAGCACCTGTTCATGGACTGAAACGGCCACGTTTTGTCTAACATTTAGCCTTTTCGAAAACAGAAGAAAAATACAAAGGCAGGATCTTCTCGGCCTCACAACCACGACATTATAAGCCGAGGTCCATGAGAGACACGGCCAAAGATACTATGGTCAAATCGCCATGTGGCCTCAGGGTCCCACGCCCCATTTAATGAAGTAGTGCCTCTGACCGCCACAGCTGAACCACTGGGTGCAAGAAGCATTTAATGCACGAGGGCAGAAGGGAAGTGATTGAAGTCAGGATTTGGTAACAGGAATCAGAGTGGTTAGGCGCAAACATTCTCACAAAGCATTCTCACAGCTTGAGGTCAGATCACCAACCACTGAACCAGAGCATTAAATGTGTTCCCATGGCCAAGAGTGCAGAGCCCACGATCAGGGCGGTGGCAGAGATTTGCCGAGATTTATGGGGGTCACACCACCATGCTTCACGATCCCAAATGCCGATTTGACTACCCACTTGCCCCGATCAGACTCCACCATGCAAATATTTTCAAGTCATCAGGCAGATTTTTTTTCAGCCTCGATTGGCCCTCCAGGGCTCTTCCTATAAATACTAAGCTCAAGACCACGTTCAAGGGGTTCAAACACCAAACCAAAAGCCTCCCACGGAGCAACTTATATTTTCTGTAATGCACTTTCAATACCTTTATCTGCTTTCGTAGGAGTAGTGGTAGACTGTAAGGAAAATTCATTCATCAATATATCATACGACCATGATTTTCAAGGCGCCGGAGCACCACCTCTGCTATCGCCTCACTCACCCCATATATCATACAATCGTCGCTCTCTGAGCAACGCGCCAGAGCACCGCCTAAAAACCCACCACCAACACCACCACTAAATGGCCTTGTAGCTCAGGCCGTGAACCTGACGGCCGAGATTCGTTCCTCACTCGGTCACAATCGTTTGATTAGGAGTCGGACGCAAAACTGGCGCAAAATTTAAACCATCTTCTACCCGAACCTCATCATCACCTCAACGCATGGTAGACCGTGCTGGCATGCCCGCGCACAACCGCACCACATCCAAAAGGAGGACGTCACGTGTTGACGCAAATCTCCTCGGCCCGGAGCACCAGGCCGCGAGATTTGCGACGGACCAACACAAGGGAGCCCACACGCAAGAAAATCCAACGCCACGCGTGGATATAGTAACCAAGGAAGGCACATATGATGGTGAGATTCACAACCCATATATATAATATAAACATAATATAGCCTCCCAAATTCTCAATATTCCAATGTACCCAAATATTTATTCATAGTATAGAAAATAAACTCTCACAAGCATAAATTTCATAAAGACCCAAAATATTTATAGTCTCAATAATCAAAATAATCCAAAGTACGTAAATATGCAAGACAATCCATAAAACACTTTCATAATCAAACCCCACAATTAAAATAATAAAATAATATCATAATCCCAACATAATCAAAATAACTCAAATAACAGGTAAGAGGATTAGTAGACCTCCTATGCGCCTCATGATAACATAATGCACATAAGGCTTTGGATTGGTAGACCTCCTATGTGCATAGGATGGCTCGATTTATGGAACACTCTTCAGATCTCCTTTGTCGGTTCTCATGGACCTTCCTTTACTGGCAGTAACGGCAGATCAGGTGGCAGCGGCTGCTACTTCATTCTTGGGTGTGATTTTAAGGTTTGTGTGTTTCTTACGGTTTTTGTTGTGTTGGGCCTAAATTATGTGTATTATGGTTGGGCTTGTATTTTGTTTGGTTGTGTTTTTGTTTTATTGTTATGTTTTTTGTATTGGGTTTGTTTGTATTTTGTAAGGTAATGAAATCTTCATTCCTTCGACCCAAAAAAAAAAGAGTGCACTTACCAAACATGAAAATGAAATTTCATAACCATTCCCAAGCTTCTAAACCTTGAACCAAACAGATCCTGAATTATTATTTATTAGCTGGAATGGAAAGGACAGTATGTCTAATAACTCCTCATACCCCCTTGGCAGGGAAAGACCTACCAATTACTTGGACAAGTCAATGAAGTGTAGATTCAATACATTACGAATGCTTGAGTTTGCCAAACAAGTCATTGAAGTGTAGATAGAGTACATTGTGGATGCTTGAGTTTGCCACAATTTGGCAAACTCAAGCATCCATAAGGTATATATGTAGCTGAGTTCGTTTAATTTCTCATTGAAGGATTGATATTAAGATATGGCATATTACTTTAATCATTGGCATCTTTTGGTTTTTTCCCTAATGTCATGTTTTGTTTCTATTTCCCTAGAACAAAACTTCAAGTTGCCATTTGTTGATGCCCAAAATCGGGGGTTAACTTAGGTGGAAGAAGTGTGAAGTCTTCAGTGGGGCAATAGAGTTGTGGACCTTCAGTAAGGAGAGATCATACAAAAGAAATAGAAAAGAAGTAATCGTCAAACTTCGGAAACCGGTGTGGTACCTACCGAAGACTCTCCTATGCTTAAGTTAATGAGTGTGGGATGTGTAGTAATTTTGGCAGAATAATAGTATGGGTAAAGAGTAGCTACCCTTTTTACCTGGGCATTATTTCTTTTTTTATATATATAGAGAAGTGAAAGTGAGAGTTTGCACAAAGTTTCAATGTGGGACTTTGTGCAAATCCCTTCAGTGTCCATGGTTCTAGGTTCTATAACTGAAAGCTTCGGCAATAACCTTAAGCAGGTAATTTCTACATCCGAGGAAGGTGTTTTTGTTAGCTGTGAAAATGGGGTCACTGGTACCTAAACTTTCTCATAAGTGTACTACCTTCGACATGTTGTGGGTTCGTCCGTGTGTTGGTCCTCCAGTGTTAAATATGCTCAGTTGATTATGGTATAAACACTACTGAAAGTTGTGAATCTTGGGAATTGGCTTGCTATTGAGGGCTGGATGAAACCTTCTCTCTTTGATGCCATACCCAACAATGATCTTTTGGTACGAAGGTTTGATTTCATTCAATTTCTATCGATGCTCACGGAATTTACTTATTACTGCTCACAATCTAACAAATGATATAGAAGAAAATTTCATCAATCCATAAGCTAATGAGAAGCTAAGCTTGATAGGTTGATGCCAAACTTTCTTTAATATACAAGCGACAGTCTAAATTACAAACTGATACCAAACTTTAATATATATATATGCAGATTTGGTAACAGTCCAACTCTTGGAGGAATTGAGTTAATGAATGAGCCTCTAGCACCAGGTGTCTCTCTAGAAAGCCTAAAGAGCTATTACAAAGCTGATTACAACACAATGCATAAGTACAGTCCAAGCGCCTATGCGATCTTAGCAAACAGATTGGGAGATCGTGATCCAAATGAGCTCCTCTCATTCACCCAAAACCTCCATGGCATAGTCATAGACGTGCATTACTACAACCAATATGAACCCAAGTTCAACAGCTTCAATGCACAACAAAACATCAATTACATCTGCAACCAACGAGCTTCTAGTCCCTGAACTTACTCGATTTTCATTTTAATCATTGAATTCACAAAATGATTGTTGTAGTCCCTCAACGCCACTTTCGTTAGTAACGTTGCTCTTGCCATTAGATTTTGTTAAATTTTATGTTATATTAAGAGGTAAAATTGTCACTTCAAATTTAAGCCCAGTCACCCATACCATCCAGCACTCCCACCACCACTTTGTACCCAAATCCACCATTTCCACCACCACAAGAACAAAAGAACAAGGCTTTTTATCGCAAATGGTCCTTGATGTAAACGAAATTATCACAATTTGTCCTTAATGTTTTTTTGTGACATTAATGGTCCTTAAGGTTATTCTCTATCAATCAAATTGGTCCTTACCATTAGCCTTTGTCAATTTTTTTGATAGAGTGCTGGCACATGTGTGGAGCCTACACATCCAATTATATAAAGCTAAGTGGATTTAAATAAAAGATATCATAAAATTTAAAATCCAATAAAAATTTAAGAAAAAGGAGATTAAAACTTCAATAAATAAAAAAAGTGAAATCATCCCTCTCCCTCCCCCTCCACTCCCTTCTGTATCCCCCTCTTCTCTCTCTCTCTCTCTCTCTCTCTCTCTCTCTCTCTCTCTCTCCCCATGCCTTCTTTCTCTATGTTCTCTCTCCAAAGCTGCAACATGACCCACTCTCTTTCTCTCTCTTTTCCAAGAAAGAATCAAGAAAAGAAGATGGCAGCAAATAAAAAATTGGTCACGAGAGTTGAGTGAGAGCAGAAGAAAGGGCTCTTAAACTGTCAATGGTTTCCCTTAAAAAAAATTAAAACTTTAATTTAAAAAACTTGGGTATGTTGAATATCAAATCTTCGAATACAATTGTGTAGACAACTTGTGAAATTTGACTTGTTATTGAATGAAATCAAAGGCCTACTTTAAAAAGGCTAACATAAACAAACTGAACAGGAAAATAAGGAAAAAAAATATCTCATATTTAACAATCCCTGACAAATAGGGATTATTAACAAAATAAAACAACGGCTAAATATCTAACAATCTCTCCCTTAAAGTGAATATTGCTCAAGCAATCCTCGCAACTTCACAAACATTTCCAGCTTCAATGGTTTGGTTAATATATCTGCAATATGTCTTGACTCTGTTAATACACCACCTCAACAACTTCTTCTTTTGTAAGGTTACAAAGAAAATGAAACCTAACATCTATATGTTTGCTTCTCCCATTTAACATAGGATTCTTTGAGAGTTTAATAATAGTTGAACTATTATCATAATAAATCAATGTTAGCCCAACCTAATTGCAATGTAATTCTTCAAGAATTCTTCTTAACCAAATAGCTTAGCAAGCACAAGAAGCAGTGTTGCTATGAATTTAGCTTTAGTTGTGGATAAAGTAACAACATGCTGCTTCTTCAAGGACCATGAAACAACTCCTGAACTCAGCATAAAAACTTGACTAGATGTATTATTTCTATCTTCCAAATCCCCGGTATAATCATTATCACTAAAACCAATTAATTTATTTCCTTTTCCCTTCTTGTAACAACACACCATAATCAGCAGTACCTTTCAAATATCAAAACACTCTTTTTGTAGCTTGAAGATGAAGTTCAGTTAGAGCTTCCATGAATCTGCTGATGAGACTAACCACAAACATCATGTCCAGCTAATAAATACATTAAGTTGCCAACAATTTTTTTGTAAAAAGTGTTGTTACTTCTTACTCCTTCATCTCTTGTGAGCTTACAATTTGGAACAATTGGATTCTGAACAAAATTGCAATCATTCATCTGAAACCTTTCTAAAATTTCTTGAGCATACTTTCTTTGGCCAATAAAAATTCCAGCTAGTGATTGCACCACCTCAATACCAACAAAGTAACGCCTCCTTCCTAGATCTATCATATCAAACTCATCCATCATAGATTTTTTGAACTCAACAAACATTGTTTCATCATTTCAAGTGAATATCAAAATCATCTACATACAGACAAACAAGCAGAAAATTACCTCCCTCTCTAGATTTGACATACAATGCATCCTCATATGGAGATTTTTGGAAGCTTCCTTTGAGAAGTAAGCATCTATACGACTGTACCAAGCCCGGGGTGCTTGTTTCAGTCCATATAGAGCTTTTTTCTATTTATAAACTTTCTGCTCACTCCCTTTATGCACATAACCTGAAGGTTGATCAACGAAGACTTCCTCATTCAACTCACCATTAAGGAAGGTGGATTTTACATCAAGTTGATAAATAGGCCAAGAATTTTGTGCTATCAATGAAACCACCAAAAGAAAGGTGTCATGTTTTGCAACCGGTGTAAAAACTTCAGCATAATCCACACCATATTCTTGTGTATATCCCTTAGCCACCAGCCAAGCCTTGAATTTATCAACCTCTGCTTTCTTATTTAGCTTTGTTTTGTATATCCATTTAACACCAATGGTTTTTCCTTCTTCAGGAAGATTAGTTAACTCCCAAGTATCATTATTTTTAATTGCTTCTATCTCTGCATCCATGGCTTTCCTCCATTTTAAATTCTTCACAGGATCATTAAATACTGTAGGTTCACTATATGCAAATAGAGCAAGATGAGCAATAGTTTCATCATCAGATAATTCATCCCTACTTACATAAGTTTTCATCCATTAGGGTCTTTTTCTTGGACGTTGAACATCTACAATTGAGGGTTCAATTTCAATTGGCTCATTTGATGGAGCATTTGACAAACTTCTCCAGGGGATTGCTCTTCCTCTTCAGTCTTGCTTTCATCATTGGCATCTAAATCAAAACATATTTATTTCTTATGTTACTCTAATCCCAACTAATATCTTCATCAAACACAACATCACGACTAATGATTACTTTCTGAGTGAGTGGATTAAATAGTCTATATGCTTTGGCTTCTTCACTGACACCAACTAACACGCATTTCACCCTTTTGTCATCAAGTTTGCTTCTCTTTGCTTAACCTACAGAGGCACAAATATCTCTCTATTTTTAATGGTTTTTCTCTCTTTTAAAAGGGAACCACACTTTTTTCTCACCCCAAAAAAAAACCCAACTCTTTTCAATTTTTATTATTTATTTTCTTCTTCCTTCTCCCTCTTCTGCAACATCTCTCTTTTACTTATTCTCCTTCCATCTAGTTTCTCTCTCCTTTCTCACGAGTCACGTCTTTCTAGGTCTCTACTCCACCCTTGCCTCTCTTTCTCTCTCCTCTTTTCTTTGGCTTCCTCCATCGACGCTTCTCTCTCTCACTCTCGGTCGGTTGCGGTAGCTGACGAATTTGGTATTCGGATACCGCCATCGGTATCATGGTTGATCAGTTCAGTTGTTCAACCGCAACTGTGCGTTGAAGTTTTAGTCAATTGGTTTACTACTGGGCATTTTTGGTCGGGTACCAACAATTTGTGGGTTTTGCAGTTCAACCGCACAACCCTAGTTCTATTGTGGTGTGTACGGTTTAGTAAGCTGTCTATGAATTTCATTCATCTCACACAAGTTAGTGAATTCATGTTAGGTAAATTCACCTCCATGATTAGTACGAAAAACTTTTATGAATTGGCCAGTTTCTTTTCCAACTTGAGCTTTAAATCTTTTAAATACAACAATAGCCTCAAACTTTTCTCCCAAAAAATAAACCCATGTTTTTTTGCTATAGTCATTAGTAAAGGTAATGAAGTACCTTTTGTTGTTATTCGATGTGGGGACTAATTGGCCGACAAATGTCTAAATGGACTAGCTGTAGTGGTTGTGTTGCTCTCCATGTGCTATCTTTGGGAAATGAGTCACGATGCTTCTTGTCAATTATGCAATCCTCACAAACCTTTGACTGAATTTGTGGAAGTCCTTTCACTATTTTCTTTTGTTGCAAGGTTTTTAGCCCATTAAAGTTCAAATGCCCATGTTGATAGTTCCATAGCCATGTGGGATCTTGTACTATTGATTTGTGACATATCTTGTCAGTATGAGTGTGCAAAGGAAACATCCAATTTCCTGTCTTCTTGACCTGTGCAATAAGGCCTTTATATGGATGATGAATTTGACAAGAATCATTTTGAATGGTGATGTCAAAACCCTTCTCCTGTAACTAATCAAGACTAATCAAGTTACTTTTGAGTGCTGGAACATAAAACACGTCAGTAATAGTACGCATGCTGTTATTCATCAAAACTTTAATATTACCCTTCCCTATGACACACATACTAGTATTGTTTCCAAGCTTCACATCCTCCCTAAAAGTCTCATCTAAATAACAGAATAAGAGTTTGTTACCACTCATGTGATTGCTGCAGTCAGAGTCTAAGTACCATGTATCACCTGAGTTAATCTCCTTCTTTTCGATGTAGGCCATCAAAAGCATATCTTCTTCAATTTCAGCATAGTTCATCTTTGTTTCCTTCTCCTTGTCATGAAATTCATATAAGAAATGGACAAGCTTGTTACAATGATAGCATTCCAAACTTGCCTTGTCAAATGTTACTCATCTACCTCTTCCTCTTCCTTGAAATCCACCACGTCCTCTGCCTCTCCTAGTGGATGTTTCTCCACCAATGGTACCTTTCAAGGCTAGCTCCTCTACAGCATGACTATTCATCCTCTGCTCATGTACCAGCAATGAACTCTGCAACTCATCAGTTGAAAGACTATCAATGTCATTTGATTCTTCAATGGAACACACCACATAATCAAATTTGGAAATCATTGAGCGAAGGATTTTCTCTATGACTGCAACATCTCCCATTTTCATGGAAAATAATCATTCACTGACTCTTCTCCCTTCATGTGAAGAGTCTCAACCTCTTTGCGAAGAGCTTGAAGTTGTGCATGTTTGACCCTTGTCGTGCCTTGATATTTCTTTTTTCATGGAGTCCCAAATCTCTTTGGCAATGTCCTTCTCGAGGATGGTTTCCAAGATGGCACGATCTATTGCATGGAACGTGTAATTCTTTGCCTTCAAATCCTTCAGCTTTTGGTCGTCGAGTACCTTTGTCTGTGCATCAATCAGAACTATACTTTCTACTAGTTTAGTAATCCCATTCTCTATAAGACCCCAGTACTCTTTAGATCGTAGAAAGTTCTCCATAAGCATGCTCCAATGGTCATAGTGACCATCAAAGTGAGGGATTGTTGGTTGGACAAAACTATTGTTCTCTGACGCCATGTGATCTTGTTGCTGCAAGTGAGAAGACTGCGGCTTCCTTGATTTTCCGCCCCTTGATGGAGCTCTAATACCATATGTTGAATATCAAAGCTTCGAATACAGTAGTGTAGACAGCTTGTGAAAATTGATTTGTTATTGAATGAAATCAGAGGCCTAGTTTAAATAGGCAAACAAAAACAAATGAAGAGGAAAACAAGGAAAACAATATCCCACGTCTAACAGTCCTAGACTTATGGGATTCTCCAAAAGAATAGATCAAATGCTAACTAAGTCCTTGACAAATAGGGATTATTAACAATACAAAACAAGGACTGAATATCTAACAAGGTATAGGGATTTGGGGGTTCGGGTTGGTTGTTGGTAGGGCTGGTGGGTGGGTTGCGAGTGGGGCTAGGTTTGGGGGGGTGGTTATTAGGTCGTGGAAGAGAGAGAGATGGCTGCAAATTTTTTTTTAAAATTGAAGTTTTAATCTCCTTTATTTATATATTTTTTTATGGATTTTAATTTGAGTAATGCTACACTTGCCACATTATTATCCCACATTTCTATACCACATGATGTGACATATCCATATCATATGTCGCATCAATTAAATGAATGAAGTGTATTTTAATAAATAAAATTAGAAAAACAGAAACTAGTATTTTACATGACGTGGTATGTACACATCAGCTACCACATCATGTGGTATAAAATTGTGATATAAAAAATGTGGTAAAACTAGTATTATTCTTTTAATTTTTATGGTACCTTTTATTCAAAATCCACTTGACTTTATATAATTGGATGTGTGGACTCCATATATTTGTCATGTCAGCACTTTAACAGAAAAATTGACGGAAGCTAATGGTAGGGACCAATTTGATATATAGAGAGTAATATTAAGGACCATTAATGTCACACACAAAAATTAAGAACGAAAGGTGATAATTTCACTAACCTCAAGCACCATTTGCTATAAAAAGTCAAAGAACAAAACTTGCATTCGTTTGAATTTTTTTATTTACACAATCAAACATCCAAGTTCACTCCCACTACTTTTTTCAAAACCTTAAAATTCAACTATACCTTTCATTGTAAATTTTAAAAAATTTATTTCAGCAAAAACCTACCCCCAAATTCGACGGGCCACCTGTCCCATGGCTTCTCTCTCCTTTCTCCTTCCCCACCCACCATCCAATCTCTTCAATCTGGACGAGATCAACTGAAAAAAAAGAGAAAGAAAGGGGATAAATGTAAAATACGGAAGAAGAAATTTACATCTTTCCGTTGGAACAAAGATAAATAAAAGATCATATTTACATTCTGTAAATGCAAATGGGATATAAATATGATTTTTACATCCTAAATTTACAACATTGCACTGGAGTTGTTCTCAGCAAACTCACAAGATAAACAGACGGAAGCAGTTGAACAACTTATTCACCAACCCCTCAGAATTCATTTAAAATCCCTCGCTGTTGTAGTGCAGTGTGCTGTTGCTCTGTTTCTAACAATGTCGGCTACCTCGAGTTCCCTCATGTCTCTCGCTCCCGCTCAGTCTCTGAGTCAACCCAGAAGAGTAAAACTCGTTCAGTCTCCGACCTCTCTTTCAGTTTCTCTCCCAATTTCTCGTATGCTTTGCCTTAAATCAAATAACCAACGGAATCTCTTCGCATGTTGTTCCCTAAATGTACAAGACAGCGCCGGCCAAGACGCACCCATTGAAAAGAGTATTGTTTTTCTCAGACATCCTTGTATTCGATTTGCTTGCTTCCTTTGTTCTCACAAAACAAATGTTTGATTCTGAAAATGTTGATTTGGGACTTCACAGGATACCCAGCATTTCCTACAGTTATGGATATCAATCAGATACGTGAAATCTTGCCCCACCGGTTAGTGTTTAGCTCATTTACTTGTGGGTTTGTGATTGTTTTTTTCTTCTTAATTTTAATTTTAATTTTTCTGTTGTTGATGTGTTTAGTGATTACTTTTGGTTGTGGGATCGTGTTACAGGTTTCCATTTCTTTTAGTGGATAGAGTGATTGAGTACAATCCAGGGGTTTCAGCTGTTGCTATAAAGAATGTGACTATAAATGATAACTTTTTCCCTGGGCACTTCCCAGAGAGGCCTATTATGCCTGGAGTTCTCATGATTGAGGTACACTACTTATTCTCATACCGTCATAAGATTTTTTTGCATTTGGTAATAGACATTTGCAACCGTTCTTTGGGGAAAAAAAAAAAAAAAAAAAAAAAATAATGTCACAAGTTATAACAACTCCCACTTGGTGTTTGTCTCAAATTTGTAAATGTCTTTGCATTTCTAGCGGTTTTTCATTTGCCGGTTGTGGATATCTATGTTAATTTCTTGAATTGGATTTCATTGGTGTACGTGTGTGGTGTCTGAACTTGGGACATTGTAGTTAGCGGATGAGGACGTAGAATTATACAGGGAGAGTGAAATAGAGATGCGCACTTTTAAGGGCTCTGCGAATTTAGACTATTGATTGATATTGGAAGCTTAGCAAGGGTTTATGTAGGGCTTTCAATGCTTTAAAATACTAAGATGTAAGCTTTTTTAGAATCTAACATTCTCTCAGCATGGTTGTTTGTGAATTTGATGTAAGGAATGATGTTTTTTTGTCTAAGCTAGATTTTGCATCAACTAGCCATTGTCTTATAATTATAATATATTTGCGCTTAATATAAGCTCTGAAATTTACAATGCTGTATTGCCAATTGAAATTGTTTTTTAATTTAAAATGGTGCCAATCCAATAATGCAAACTTCAATGTTTTTCCAATGAGCAAATGTTTTATGTTCGTAAAAGGATTGATTTTGCATCAACTTAGATAAGAGATGAAACTTTCCTGAATGATTAATCGATGTGCTTTTGTGACTTCTGGCTGCATAAGGAAGAATTAATTTGAAGGAGTTAGCAGGGCAGAAGGGAGCAGGGACAAGTGTTTCTAGTTCAACCTGTAGGATACAAATCGGGACTGGTTTAAAAGAGAAGTTGACATTAATTCTCTTGCACAGGAGTGAATTTGCTAGTGCAAGTAGCTTTTTACCTTTAGAAAAAACACTGATCATTTAATGGTTCACTGTCCAGTGGCTTTAAATGGATGGAGAAAAGCTTTTTAGGGAGGAGGGGTTGAGTTTGGTTATCCCATGAGGTTGTTACGCTTTATTAAGTGAGAGGTTCAAGGGCTTTGGCGTGGGAAGAGGGCAGAAATTCTATGGGGCTGTAGTATGTTGGCAGTTACCTGGGTAATTTTGATAGGAAGACATAGAACGATTTCTGAATTGTGCAACGATTTGGGTCTGGAAGAATTGTGGGAAAGAGTTAGATTTTGGTAATTTCTATGGGCATCTGTTTCATCTGAGTTTAGAGGTATAATACTCTTAGAGATAGGTTGGCAGCTGTAAGTCTGCAAGCCGAGAAAGTAGTGTTGTTTAGTATTTAGCTGTTTTGTTCGTATTCTGCTGTGGACTACTTGTCCACCTTCAGTCTGTATTTGTATTTTTTTTACGGAGTATTTATTCTTAAAAAATGATAATGCAAGAGTTCTCATATACCAAACAATGTTTTAAAGTATATTATATTACATATATATTGTACATGAATAATAAACCAAGTTCAACAAATATATAAAGTTCCTGGTAGGTTGGGTTGGGGGAATATGGGTAATATGCTGAGAAAGGATTGAACAATCAAAGAAAAAAAAACAAAACAAAGTAGATTAAAGAAAAGAAGAAGAGAAAGAGAGAGCCACCAGCTCTTAAGGTAGAATGCAGCTCAATGAAAATGTATCAAGAGGTCATTCATTGTGTCTAGTTATCTGTAAACCTATCCATAGATTCACTTGCCTTATTTTGTGAAGTCCATAAATTGGTCATCGTTGTATGGTTGCATGCGTGGGTGGGTATATGCATTCAAAACTCTTTCGGAGGACAACTAAATAAAGTGCAAATTGAGTTGTCTGCAGAAGAAGATTCATGTTATTGAACTCGAGTTGTGTGGATGTTCAGCCATGCTAAGTTGGTTTAATTTTTCTTTTAGTGGAAGTTAAAGGGGTGGTCTTTTTTAAATCCAATGCAGAGGATTAATTGGAATTCTGTGAATTTTGACTCATGATTGATTCATTTTCCCCTTCCCTGTTCTTGTTTAATGAATGTAATGGATGGTCTTGAGCATATGAGCATGATGCTTATCATAAATGAGCAAGCATGTTTGAGAGAAAAAAATTCCATTTAAACTAGTGCTTTGTCATTGGGCCTTGGCTCATGTGGCAGAGGTTTGGGTTGGTCTTAAATCTAAAGTTTTTCATGCTCATATTTTAGCGTCCAGAAAAGTTACGAAATGATTTTTTGTGTGAAATTATTAGTAATAGTTGTCGGGTTAGAGGGCAATTCGTGATTGCTATAGACATTTCTGAAAGAAATTCAGAGTCTGTTTTCAAGGTAAAATAAATGTTGTGTTTATGGAATCATGGAGATTCTCCAGATATTTTGTCATGATGAAGCATTTGTGCCTTTGCTAGAGTGACTGAGCTAGTCTCCTCGATTTTGTTTCAAGAAATATTTTAGACCATTTGACTGATATAAAGGGCTGTTTGCAAGACCCATTGGCTCAATAGTATAGACCAAATTAGAAATTCAGCTTCTCAAACCTCGTAGTTTTATTTCACTACTACAGTCTACATGTAACAATTTTCCGAAGAAAAAGCCCTTCAAACTTCACAGACAATTTCTGCTCTGTGAAACTTTTCCATTGGAAAAGATGCGCTTGGATTCGTGAATAGATGGACTAGCAAATGGAATTTTAGTTTTGCTCCTTTAGGAAGGCAATGGGTCCAACCTCCCCATAATTTGATTGGCAATGGCCTATTTGCTGCATTCTATTCTGGGTAACATGGGATGGGACTAGGGCAGTGGGGTTTTGTGTTGTGTAGGATACATTTGACTTGAATCCCCTTTCCTATGATGAGGAGAAGATAAAGGCAAACTGGAACAGTATCACCAATATTTATGTTATCTATTTCCTATGGCATTGGTTATTTTGTATAGGACCTTTCTGTCTAGTCTGTCTGTTCCAAAACAATTGTGGAACAGTATCACCAATAAGTTATCTACTCCTGTGGCATTGGTCATTTCAAGCAGTTTTAAACTTCAAATGGTGCATGCTGATCAAATCAATCAACCTTCGGTGTTTAACTGAGTTTGATACATGTTCCTTTCTGTAGTTTGGCAAAATGTCTTCTGAACATCCAGCCATTATGATTTCCTTTTAAGGTTTTAACGTAATTTTCTCAAGATAATAATAGTAGTATTGCCATAATTCTTTTCCCTTTGTTATTTTGTTTTTGTTTTCCGGGTTAAGCCACCTCCTTTTGTTTTCTAAAAGATGCAATTTGCACTTCAGCTCCAAACTTCCAGTAAAATTATGATAATCCATAGAGAAAGCGAGAAAGATACAAAATATAGTAATAAAAAGAAATAGGCATGCACAGTGCAATGGATAGAAGTTTTGTGTTTCGGTGTTATGGATTAGTTCCATTAGATGGTGTCTGGGTAACCTGTAATGCAGCCTATACACAATGAACATAAAACAATAGTAAGTTAGTAACTACAGTGCTGAAATTCACAATGATAACTACGTTGCTGAATCAGGAAAATTGAAATTAATTGAAGAACCACTCTGATTCCAGCTGATTCAAGACACATTTTCAAGTGATCGTTTGGCTGTTGAAAACAGAAGAATCTTCTTCTTTTTGAAATGTTACTGAATTTCAATTCAGTTCAGGTCTCCGTGATTGGTGTATCATGTTGACGGTTTCATTTCATCCATTTTCTAGAGCTGATATTTCTTTATACAATGTTCAAAGTTGATTAAATTTTCTTCGGTGAATTGGTTAATGTTTTGAATTTTCTACGTTAATTAACAATCCTCTTTTAGTGTCCTGCACTCCTCCTGTGAGTGCAACAAAATTGTAAAATATTTATTTTGGAGTGCAGATGGCTAAAAGAGGAGTGCACAAATTGCTACCCATTTTTTAACCTCTTCAATCTCTTTGTTTCTTTCCTTATCAATTCTCTTTGTTTCTTTCCTTATCAATTCTCTTTCTTATGTGGGGCAAAGACAGAATAGAAGAGATTTTTCAAAACCTCAAGGCAAATAATCATCTATGCCCTCTTTTGCCTCAAATTTATATTCATTGTGGTGCATGCACTTTGCTAAGTGCTGACAAAAGTGGTTTCTGGGCTCAGGCAATGGCTCAAGTGGGTGGCTTGGTGATGCTGCAACCCGAAGTGGGAGGCTCTCGTGACAGTTTCTTCTTTGCAGGAATTGATAAAGTGAGGTTTAGAAAGCCTGTGATTGCAGGAGACACTTTGGTAATGAGAATGACACTAGTTAAGTTCCAAAAACGGTTTGGAATAGCAAAGATGGAGGGTAAGGCATACGTCGGATGTGACTTGGTCTGCGAAGGCGAGTTCTTGATGGCGAGTGGGAGTGTTTGATGTGCTGAGTATGTCTAAAGATCCATTAATATGCAATTTTTTCTCCTATTTCTCCTTTTGTTTCTTATGTATTCTATCTTTCTTTTTTATTTGTTAAAAGCCCTTTACTACCTTGATGTTGAGGATTTGCTTGTCAGTTTGGACTTTCTGCGTCGATAAAGATATTATGCTTGATAGTTTTGCTGAACCCATCTGATCTTGGACTTCCTTGGACATCTTGCTTTTTAGAAACCCCTTTTTCTGTTCCTTTCCTCTAAGAAAATAAGCAGGTGTTAATCAAAAGGCAGAATCACAAGGGGAAGGTCTAAACCTATCCCTGAATTAAGTGCATTTCAACATGCTCTTGCAACAGTAAAACTTAACTTTAATTCTAACAAGTTGGGCTTCTTTCTTACTGTTTGCTTAGATTTCCAGGACATTTTGAATTAAGGATGGTACGATTGGAGTCTAAGTATACAAAGAGAATACCGATTCTAAGTAGAAGCTTAAGGAGAAGAAATCTAGGAAGTGATAAAAAGAGTTCTTAGCTTTGATTTCCTAAAAAATCAATTGTGCAAGTTGAGATAGGAAGTCAATATTGTACACTTCTGACAATGAATGCCTTAAAGCTTCAGTGCGTTGTGCGACCCTCCTACCTCTAAAGCTCCCATCAGACAGCTTTTCAAAACAACTTTTTCCAAAAGTTGCATGCTTGAGTCTACTGCAACAACTTTCCATTACAAGTAACAACTTTTTTTAATACCAAAAATTAATTCCCATTACAAATCTACTGCAAACCTTTTATTAACATTTATCAATCTCACAAGCCCATTTAAGATTCAATATCACTAAGACATCACCACTTTCCATTTTCTCTAAGATCGAGAAGCTGCCATCTAGGCTCATTCATCTGAATTTACCCTAATTAGAGTACTGGGTTTTAGGGTTTTAGGGTTTTCTGGTTGAGTATGCAGATATAGTTTCTTTGTCTGGGAGCTCCAATTGATGCAAGGGGACCCCTTTTCAAGCTCCCAATGATGTGGTTGATGAGTGCAGGTGCCTTTATCCTCCACATAATATCAAAGTGGACTCATTGGTATTAGGGTTTGTGTGTCCTTTATGCAGTCATCATAACTTAGCCCTCCATTTCCATCTCTTTTTCTAAGTTGTTAGGAAACATCAATTATTACTTGTGAATATAATGGAATATCTTGTTCCACAACCACGTTTTGAGCTTTTGTGGATTTGTGGGCACACCTAAGCATGGGGGTTTTGGGGCTCACAGTTCTCTCTCTCTCTCTCAGGTGTTGAGAACTATTTTCTCATTCTGTGAAGACATGATGTGTTTTGGTAATTCACTGTAAATGCTTTTGGAAAGCATGCCCTTTCTTTTTTTTCTTCTTCTCTTTTGAAGATTCTCTTGAAAAGCGACTGATAAACACAATCAAAACCGTAAGCACCATCAAAGACAATTGCCTAACTACACCAAAAAAAAAAGAAAAAAAAAAGTAGTTTTCTCCATCAAAGTCCACCCTTTCCCCATAGATTGAGCCTCAAACTTTCCTTTTAAAAAGCAAGATATTACTTTAATACAAAGATTAAAAACAGTAATTGATGTTCTTATAGCAAAACCAGAGAACGCTTGGCCCAAACAAAAATGGCACTGAGCTAAAGTTCCTTCTAGATTTAAATGGCACCACAAATTTTGCCCAGATGATTTTCTTCCCAAGAGTACGGCCACCTTGTATAGCGTGTACACGTATTATAATACATATGGACGACATAGTTAATAAAATAATATTAATAAATATTTACTTATATTATAACTCATAACTGTACTAAATACTATTGTACTACACTATAATTACTCTAAGAAGAGAGGGTAACTCAAGAGAAACGTGGGCCAACAGAAATTGGATTAATATAGACATCCAGATTAGTAATGAGAATTGACGATGATGGTATAAAATTAAATCACGCAAAAATAATGAATAAAAAAAGGTGGAAAGGGATTATCACTTGTATATTAAACTATAATAAAATATGTTAGAAGGTTCATCTGACAATACAACACACTTTTCCATCAAGGACAATTTTGTTCACCATTTTCAACTATAGTGTGGAATTAAAGTTTCCACACAATGAGTAAATACTAATCATGGTTAGATATTGTTTTTTTTTAAATAAACACAAAACTATGGTTCCCTAGGCAGCCAATGTGCACCAAAATAAAAAGTCAGGCCGTCATAGGGCTTGATATGGGTTTAATCGGCTTGATATAAAATTGGGTGTAATCGGCTTGATATAGCTCGAATTTGGATTGAGTTTGGGCTTGTATAGATAATAGGCCTGTAAATCATTGAGATCCTATACCCTAGATTCATAAAAATGAACTTATCGTTTATAATAACACCACGTGACTATATTACTTTTATACTCAAATGATAACACCACGTAACAGTGTTACCTTTATAGTCAAATAATTTCCTACGAATGGGCTTGCATATACGTACACACCAACACACGCTAATCCACTAATCAATTATCTGAACAAAGATTAGTGTACAACGATGTATGATTTTTATTGCACACTGTTTAAGGCTCTACTAATCCTTTAAAGCAATGATCGTAGTTGCCCAATTTTCAATTCTCCAAAGGATCATCCTTATAAAAAAAAATTAAATCTTAACCAAAATTGTGATCATAAATGAACATACATATATAGCGCTTGTAATAGACATTGAAATATCATCATGATAATCACATAGTTAAGTGGTTATCCATTTGACTAATTTTTGCAAAAATCATCTTTGAATGAATAGATAAACAATTACCCAATTCAAATCATTTAACTATAATATATAGGGAGCATTTTTGCTCACCGCCCTTCTCAATACTTGATTGATATGTGTCCGTAAGTATAACTATAGTTACATAAATCAAAATAAAAAGTTAACCATTATTATGCCTATAGACACGTGTGAAGTATTGAGAAAGGTGGTGAGCATATATCTTGGGTTAAAGTGGTGAGCAAAAATATCTCCAATATATGGTGGGTCTCATTTTCTAGATCTCTTTGTGTCTTTTGAGGAGAACCATCCATGCGAAAATATCATCAAAGTCATAAATCATCTAACCATTTTATTATCATTACAAATTTTTCATTATTTATTGAAAATAATTTGTTCATGGTTAGATGATCAAATGATAGTGGACTTGGTTGATTTCTTATCAATTGATCTTGAAATAGAGACCTAACCAATAGAGGGTTTGGATGGATTCATTTTCACTGTCTTGAATACAAATATTTTAATTATTAACGATATTATTCTGTGTTTGATCGACGGGAAGGGATTTAAACTTGTGATCTTTTCAACATTTAAAAAGAAAAATTATATTTAAATTAAGAGTTAGATTATAGGAATTCGTATTATTAAGGAGCAATGTTATTGAAAACAAACATAGAAGTTCCTTAACAAATATATATATATATATATATATATAAAATGCCAGAAATTGATGAAAGGGAAAGAAAATTGAAGGTGGTTGGCCCACTGATGTACATTGTCCACCCACCAGTGTACATTTTACTTTGTCTAGGTTCAGCTCGCAATCGATGATGTCTGTCTAGTTCAGTGTTCTTACGCACTCCATCTTCTAATAATGCAACGACAACCCTAAAAAAAGATGAAAGAAATTATTATTCCAACTGTCGAAAGAGAAGAACGTATGCTCTTTTATTTTATTTTATTTTATTTTATTTATAAGGATGTCATCAAATCCACTAAGGTATAGCAGAACGCACAGCATTAGAAATTACGAGAACTTACAGGAAAAAACAGAAAAATGGTCTCATCTCTTGTTGCTTTTGTCATCAAAATACAAATATCTCAAATCAAGTCGTGAGAAAAAGAATGATCTGGAAAAACTTCGAGGTCATTTCAAGAAGTAGAGGTTGAAGTAAAAAAAATTAGAAGCGATTATGAGCAGGTAGTCTTTTTTTATAAATTAAATTAAATGTAACACGTGGCAGCATTGGGACCGTCCACCTGACCATCGGCGGACCCACATAAGGTCGAAATGGGCCAGGCCCCTTCTTTTTTTTTCTTTTTGACATTTTTTGTTTTCTAGAATACAATCCTATTACTAGGGAGAATAGTCAAGACACGTATACAATTGATGTGTTGAATAATTGAGAAATCTTACCTCGTTCTTATTCTTTTCCCCCTCCCCTCCTATTATAATATCACCACAGTTTTCTACAGTATGATATTTTCTTCCAAATAGTCTCTAAGGTGTCTCTTCTAACATAAATTCATGGCTGTACAACTGCACCTGACATTAACGGGACGCATCACACAATCGATATGCCATGTCACATTGTTGTCAACCGAAGATAAATTTGAAATTGAGAAAGACAAATACCATTATATACCAAGAGGAAGCAATTAACGAACCGCATCAGTTGGTAATAAAGTGTGTGCTTGTCACTACTGCTTATCGGATTGTCCTAATTTCCTAAACAGTATAAGCTGGAAAACCAAACATTGAACAGTAATGATGGATCTTATTTTTCCATGCCCCATCAAGCTGTGATTAAAATCCGAGATGCCGACGTTGGATCTGTGATTGTTGCAGGGTTATAAAACACACCTGCTAGTACAAAAAATATACCTGAAATACTTATTGAAGGAAAGAAAGACGTACACGTACTACCAATTAGGTTTCATTTCATGCTATCTGAGACTGATTTAATTACAAATTGAAGGAAGACCTGACATGTAAGATACCCAAAGAGAATCAATCAATAAATTATTAAATCCTAAATTAAGAAAAGTACAGAGAGAAAAAGCAAAGCTAAAGTAGGAGACAAAAAACAGGAGAGAGAAAGAGAGAGAGAGAGCATTAAGTTATGCTAACGTGGAGTTTTGTTGTACTCAATGGTCTCGATCAACGGCCCAGATTCAATCTCAGCCTTCCCCCATCTCATTTATCTTCCTTCCCCACCTTCCATTCTCACTCCCCCAATCTCATTCTCTCTTCTCTTTCTCTCTCTCTCTGAAAACTGCAGAACCCATCAGAACTAGTTTAGAACAAATTAAAAAAAAGATGTTGTTAGGGAAGCGTCCCCGCCCTCCGATGAGGAGGACAACAAGCATGACTGGGATCACCGTTGATCTGAACAACGTGGAAGGCGAGGAACCGACGGATGTGCATGCAGCAGCAGCAGCAGCAGAGATGGTGGTGGGCCCACAACCAGGGCCTGCTGCTGCTGTTAATAATAATAATAATAATATTGAGAGCATGGACATGAAGAACAACTTTGGGTACCATGAACAGCACCGTTTCCTGGCCATGTTGTCTCCCAGAAACAACCACCGAACAAACTCGGCTGCTCAGGACGTCGTTGAGACCGCTCACTTTCTCCGCACGTGCGGCCTCTGCAAACGCCACTTGGCTTCAGGCCGTGACATCTACATGTATAGGTAATTAATTAATTTACCCCTTGTTGGAATTATCTATGCTTTTATCTTATTATTTCCCTTGCTGTTTTTCTTTTGTTTAATTTTTGGATTTTTTTTCTTCCTTTTTATTTTCGGATTTCAAAGGTGTACTGTTAGATTTGGATGTACATGCAGGCAGCTGATACCAAATTCATCTAGATACCACTACTAAATTAATCATATGTATAAAGTTTGATATGTTGTTAGTAATTTTGTGACAACTCCTGCTGAAATATCTTAGATATAAGACAGGAGGTGCGGAAAAATGAGATAAGATTATGATAGATTAAGAGTTCAATCATTCATAATGTAAGCAAAAAATAAGTTTAGAATTAATGATGTCTTTATTTTATTTATTTTCTAGTAACTGAATTATTTGTACAGGGGAGACACCGCATTTTGTAGCCTAGAATGCAGAGAGCAACAGATGAAGCAAGATGAGAGAGTAGAGAAGTGTAAGGCCGCGTCCTCAAAGAAGGACGACCGCCACGCCTCGCGATCCACCTCGACCAACTCCAAGGCTTCCGGTAAGAGCCAGACGGTGGCTGCCGCCTAATTAAACAACAAATGATGAAGCCAGAATGTTGGAAGATTATCAAACGTCAGTTACACAATATTGCACTGCTGCAGGTGCAACCCCCTTTTTCCTCAATTGCCCCCATTGACGTTATTTACATAATAGTACAACGGGGTGTGTTGCTAGCTACGATCGCTAGCTGATGAATGTATGATTATGTAAAGTTAATTGTAAAAAGGTCGGTGGAGTGCATTTGTTTTATGGATTCAAATGGACATTATTGGCCAAAGTTTTCTTATATATATATATATATATATATATATATAAGTGGTTCTAACCTTCGAACCTTAGCTTCTTAGATTATATTTTGCTTTATAAGACCAAAATGAAGCGTAGATGCCAAATATTATCATAAGCGCTTTTAATTGTCGGAAATTTCTTTTTATAAGCACTCTCAAGCATATTCTAGAGTTTCAATCAGTAGCTGAGCACTCGGAGCACTGTCTTTTAGATTGTTGCTTGGAAGATTTAGTTTCCATGAACTTGGATTTTACATCTGGTAGAAATTATTTGTCGGTTGTTTCATTCATCGGTGTTTCTCTGTAATGAATTCCCTTTTCTAAATTCAATTCTTTGTGACCACATCATAATTCTAAACTTCTAAATCCCAAACCCTCCTCTGTCCCACCTCAATTATTACCTAAATGCTGCCTAGCGCAGAACTTTTTGTCTTCCAGCCCAGAAAGTGCCGTTCATGAAAATGAAATTTCAATGGTCCTCTATATTTTTAGACCTTTCTAGGCTTCTGCATTCACATTCATCCACACACTTATATACTATACATACATACATATATACATATGTATAATAATTCTCTAAAATGGACCGTAAAAAATTGTGACATTCACGGATGTCTTTTTCTGAATCTATTGTCCACTAATCAGAATCGTTCATTTCTTTGCATAAATAAAAATAAATCAAATCAAATAAAAAGAACTTTAATCATTTTATTATTAACGTCGTCGTCTTGTGTATATTTAGTTTTCGGATGGCCAAGAAAAGGTTGTCCATACTTGAAATTTCCAAAATTTACAAATTTCTACACTTGACTACACCACGTATATACATTGAATTTGAAAATATGTATTTGGTATCAAGTATGCCAAAACCAAAAAGGAAAAAGTCCTCTAGGGTTGGCACTACTTTTTCTTTGGATTGTGCCAGAGGCCTCAATCCATATTAACCTATTGGTATTTGGTACTTGCGAAATCTAGCGACAGGTCTTGTATTTTCCCCAAAAACCAAAACAAAAACAAACAGACTACGAGTGGCGGTCATCTTGGTGTTTTACAAAGTCTCACTTTCATAATTTTATTCTTTCGTTTTCTTTTTAAACCTTAAAAAATAAAAATAAAATATTAGCATTACATTATAATTTCGTGAATAAGAAAGAATTGGGGGAATCTGTGGCAGCGTCAGCTTAGAATGGACGTCTCCTAAATAAAATTGAAAGAGATTCATTTGGAGTTTTGTGTTGATTGACATGGGTTGGTATGTTGCTGTGGGACCCTCGACATTTCACATAAAGCTCCCATCCTTTTTGTCACACTGGGACCGCCCACTTGGAACTCAATGCTGATCTACCTCAGCCTCGATTATAATTTATAACTGGTAATTTCTAAAGTTATGATTGGATGTGGTTAAGGTGGTGAATCTTGATATTTTATTAGGAAATTCATTTGGGAGAATCATATGCATATTCCTAGTAAATCTAACCTAATGAAGAGGATTTAACCTGGGGTTTAATCTAATCAGGGTTCATGTATACATTTTTATACACAACATGTGTAAATTAATATGATTTGAATGGGTTTCAGGTTGGATATTTTAGCATGTGTGGTGCAAATGAAATATTTCTTTATTTCTTCTTCTTTTAATAGGTTTGTGGTTAATTGTCTAAATTGAATCTAATTTTATAATTACAACGATTTTTACATGTTGGATTGGATCTCTAAATTCAAAAAGTAAAATAATTGGATTTATGGACTTCTTCGTGAAAATCCAATCTAATTTAAAGTAACAATCTCCGATCAAAATAATCATAATTTGACCAAATAAGAAACTATTCTTTTTCCCCAAAAGTCTCAAAAACTTTCTTGTTAGGGTTTTTAGCTTATTCTAATCTTAACCCTGGAAAATTTCTCAAACTTTGATGACTCTTGTACAATGAAAAAGCACTTATTGCACCCAGAAAAGGGGAAAGAAAAAAAAGGCAAATACTTTACCAACCAAATCATGTGGAACCAACTCTTTTTCTCTCTTCTTCGTCTCTCTTTCTGTGCAACCCCTCTTTGATTCAAGGGGTTCCCCTTAGAACTAACCTCTTCGGCTATTAAATCAGGCATCTCTCTCTCCCGTCATGTTGTAGAGAACGTTTCCTCAATTTTATGCTGGGTTTTGTTTTTTCCTAGTTTTGTATTGAATTTTGTTTCTTTCCAGTATTTTTGGACTGACTTTTAAGGTTCCTTTGTGTTGTGGAGGTGGAGTTGTTAGATTTGGGTAGATCTTTCATTACTAGGTGTTGTGGGATCATGTGGGATGTTGGAGGTATTGTAGCTTTCTCTGGTCGGGTGGATGTCAGCGGTTAGGCCTTTTCACTTTTGGTGCTTATGATTCCCTGTTAATGCAGAATATTTAAGGTGTGTTCTTATTGTAAATCTCCTGGATTTGCCCATATATTAATGAAATTCTGCTTGTTCTTAAAAAAATATTATAAAGAGAACTTGTATTGAAGAAAAATAGCAGAGTGCCCATACTTTTCCTTCGAATTTGACTATAAGACAAGAAGAAATCTTAACTATATATTGATATCACAATGGAAGACAACATAATGTAGGACTAATAATACTCAATTATAGGGTCTACTGCTCCATCTTTGAGAACCTACAAAGTGCTTTCATCATCACCATTATTCTTTTATAAATCCTTTTACATCACCATTATTTTAAAACAAATCTTGCACCCAAAAACAAAGGAGAGTACATCATAGACTCCTTTCAAAATCAATTTATTATGCCCCTCCATGGACTCATTCAATTTCTCTGGAACTGCCAACTGTCCAGTACTTAATCAACTGCAGAACAATGATTTTTTTAGTGTCTCAATTCTCTCTTATATGTGATTGTAGACTCTAGGGAAGTACAAACAATTTAGGCCCATTTTCTTTCGGCTTGTTTTAAAATACAAATCAAATCTTCAACATCAGAGCTCGGAAGATATGCTGTGATTTTTGTATAGGAGTCAATAGCCCTCCAATCAGCTCATGCTTGCCCTAATAATGCAAGTTATAAAATGCTTATTCAACTTCAAAGCGTAGATTTTAAGTATATAATGTGTAGTAAATGAGTATTTTTTAAAAAGATTAGGCCAATGGGAATTGGATGGAGGTCATTGTTTTCGTTGTTTTCAAGACTAAATATAATAAGCCAGTGTTGGGGGTTTAGGTGTCAACCGATTCCCATGCTTCCTGCCGAGGATTGGAAAGCCTTTCAACTAGTGAATTTTTAAACTTCGTTTGCTTCTTCTTCTTTTCTTGTTTTTTAACATCACGCCGTCTTGGATTTTATGAGTAACTTTGTTTGTAAGATCCTCTTGTTTGTATATTATATATAGACGCACCAAAATCAATTTTATTTTTGTAGACAACTAGTTCAAGTGGGTACTAGTGACATCCTAAAGATTGTGACACCTATTTATGCAAATATCTCGAGGAAGAATATTCGCTTGAAGATTCTTCGACTTTAGAACTTCCTTCTCTCTCTTCCCCGATTCCTGTAAAATCAAACAAGAGTAAAAGATCACACCCAGGTGTTGGCCAAAAGCCCTCTGATGCCTAAGTTAGTTCGATTGAATCTTTGAGAAACAATACCTAAAAAAAGTATGGAGTTTTCTCTATAGAGAGAATCGGGTGGCCGGAGTCGTGACAAAAAAATATGGAGAGTGGGGAGACGGCAAGAGAGAGACAGAGAGAAAGAGAGAGAGTTGAGTTTCAGATTACCTTGTGTGTTGAATGTAGCCATGTATTTATAAGGCTCTAGGCATCTAGAGTTTTTCAAAGAATATCTTCTTATTTGGAAGGAAGATATTCTTTCCCCAAATTGTAGAGATTGAATCAATTAGGGATTTGATTGGGATCAAATCACTAATTGATGATGATATCTCCAAATTATGATAATATCCTAAATTGATAATATCATCTTTTAAATAAAGATAATTTCTCATATTTAAGATAATATCTTTATTTTTAGTATCAATTAATTTGCCAAATAAATAGGCTCAATTAATTGACCTACGAGATATTCTTCTTGTCCACGTGGTGCCTTGTGATTGGAAGCCGAAATATTTGTTCCCACAAATGCCCCTCCAACTTCTGCATGGCGCTTGTGATGCATGTAGGAGACGAAAAATATTCTTCGAGTCTTCCAATTGCCTATGGGCTTTCTTCTTTGAGTTAGGACTCCTTTTACAAATTGGGCTCCCAATTGGAGTAGACTTTTGACTTTTCTTGGAGTTGGGCTCCCAATGGGAATAGGCTTGTGATTCCTCCTTGACCTAGGATGCCCAACCTTTATAAATACAAGGTCTCTCTTCATTCTTCTTCAAATTCCAAACTTGCTTTATATACTTTCTAGCTTGAGAGAGATCTTGGAGAATTTGTACTGTTTGTTGAAAAGAGGAGTCACGCGTGTACCGCTTGGTAAGTCCAAATTTTTTTTTCTTTTTTTTTCTTCTTTTCTTTCGCTTGCGGTGAGGAACAGTTGGCCTTGGCTGCTGGTTGTCGTCATGATGACTTGGGGAGACTGCTGGTGTGACACCAGTAGCGGCGGTGTAGGTTGGCAAGGATGGCGATGCTTGTCGACAGCAGCTAGTGTTGCTCCTTTATTTTTCCTAACAACTTGGGCCTGGCCCAATTAGGTCGATGCTAAACGGGCCTGTCGTGGTGCAACTTGAGCTGTGGATGCAACTTGGGTTGCGAGTTTATGGCTTGGGCCTATAAGCTGTCCAATTTTTTTTTGTTGACCTGACATGTATTTTGACTTGCAAAAATATCTTTTCATCTTGCAGTTGTCCAGCCATCATGTCTTCTGAGGAAGATAGCCAATAACCAAGCTCACAAGTGCCTTTCTACTTGTGAGGAGGCTCCAAAGTGCACAAGAAGATATTTGTGGCTAATCAACATCGTGTCACATCTGAAGCTCAATTTCAGAAGTGGCGTGCCGCCCATGCTTCTGCCATACTTGATGACGTGCATATCAAGCTGGCAGAGTCTTCAACTGATGATGCCTCTTATGTGGATGCAAATGATTCAAATGCTAGGATTATCACATTTCGTCCATTCTATTTCTCCTTGCGCTTCACGTTCCCGTTGTTAAAGTTCTTCAAGGAGGTGTTCTGCGTCATGGATTGTGCTCCAAGTCAGTGTACTTCGAATGTCTGCAGGGCTATCATGTGCTTTGAGAACCTGAGTCGCTTTTTCAAGTTAGATCTGATGGTGCGAGAGTTATTCTACTTCTTCGAAGTGAGACACTACGAGAAGTATGCTCAAGTCCGCGTATGCAATGCCAAGTTGTTTGACAACTTCAGCCAAAAAGATCACGTATGGCACGTCAATGTGCTGGAAGTCAGTGGACGGTGGGAAAGGGAGTTGGCGATGGTCTACTTGTTCCTATGAACTACTGTGATGGTACATCATATTGCTATTTGATATGCTTCCTTTTTATTTGAATTTCTTGAAATGTGACTGACTAACTTCTGTCTTCTGCTTACAGAGAATGATATTTGCAAAAGAATGAACCTTGGGCCGGATAAGGTCGGCCATGCTCTCAACATCCTTGCAAGGTTCTGCGAATGGCGTTGGCTATTGAGCGAGTATTGAGAGAAAGTTGGTGGTCTGGTCCCTGCCAAGGATGTCGAGAGATGGAAGCAGAATAGTCCAAACTTTGATGATCTGCCTCCTAAACAGGAAGAGTGTTCTGTCGAACTCTCCTCAAAGAGGAAGGCTAACGTCAAGTCCCTAAGAGATAAAGCTGCGACTTCACAGGTGAGGGATGTGTCTCTGCTAAGAAAGAAGCCAAGACCCCATTATGTTGTGACTAAGTCTTCCTCAAAAAAGGTCTCATCTGCTGAGAAGACTCAAGTATTAACTACTCCCTCGTCATCTGCTAAGGTTAAGTATCTTGTGGCGCATATAGCAAGAAGGTTAGTGGTATGTGAAATGTTCGGGACATTTCGCTCAAGTCTCTACTGACAAGTTCAGAAACTGTGATCTGCCCGGTAAAGAGATTCGCTCCCAAACCAATTCACATGCCGAGAGGCAAAGAGATGCTAATATTCCTCTTCAAAGTTTAAGTCGCCTGCACCAGTCTAGGAATGAGGACCGTACTGGGAGGATTACTCATCCGCCTAACCATCGTGATCCAACTGTTGAGCCACAAGCAGTCAAGCATGAAGCTGATTCGGCATCGTTGACTTCTTCAGAGGCGAGGATGGCGAATACTAAGAATGCAAGAGAGTCATCTACTCGTGTGAATGGTTCTTCAGAAATGCTAATGACTGATCCCAACATTGACAAGTCCAACCCTGGACAGGATGCATGTGTGTCTAATCTATTCAAGATGAACTTCCTATCAAACCCATCTGCTTGTGTGAAGTTGGTTGATCATATCCATTAGGCTAGTGACCTTGGCACATTCTCAAGTGATGCACCACGGAAGCACGGGTTTACGAATCAACAAACGTCTAAACCCGAAAAGATAAACTGAAATCCATCAATGACTGGAATCCACCATAAAATAGAGCAAATCTCTAAATTTGATTAATAATATGATACAACTGATTAATATAATGCCATGAGTTGGGTTAAATAGAAAACAAAGAAACCCTAAAATCGTAGGAAACTTTAGGTTCCAATTGATGCTCAAGCATGATTTTCCATATTTGAAGCCCAATTTTCTGATTTTGAAAATTTTCCCTTTCTCAAATTTCCTTCGTAGGGACAAACCCATGATTTTTCTACATCATCAAGTCATTCCTTGGAGAAGCAAAAGGAAATAGCCTTTCATTTACTTCAAAAAGGAGTAGTTTTTGCAATTTAGGCTATTGGCCTTTCTTCTGCTCAGCTTAGCGAGTTAGAGAAGAAGAATGTTGATTTAACTAGCAAGCTCTCGGCCATCTGTTATGAAAAGAAGATGTTTGAACTGAGGAATAATATATATGAGCTAAAGAGTTCCCTTGCTAAGAAGGATAGTGAACTTAACTCTTCTGCTGCCACTATGCATAGTTAAAAAAAAAAGGCTTACTTTCTCCTTGAGACACTTCATATTTTTATCCCTGCGTTTGACACCTACCTTGAGGCTGTTGAGCAATCTAAGTTTGAGGTTGTCGTCAATACATACAAGCTGAGATACTTGGACTACACAAGTGGTGCCACTCATTGCAATTCCATTACAAATGAAGATCTCAAGGTGCTCTGCCCTGACTTGCTTCCTTCTCGACGTGAGCAGATTAACGTTGTGGATGTGAAAGGAGCTAAAGAGCAGGCGGCTAACAAGACTGTAGCCTAGAATAACGGCGCCAAGGAAGGTGTGGATGAAGAGATGGTGACAGATGTTGTGGAGCAGACAGTTGGAGCTGCTGAAGGTGTAGCTGATCAGATGGATGCCGAAGAGGTTGTTGACCAGGGGTCTCTTGCCATAATCTTGGAGTAGATGAAGACTCCTTTATCTTTTCAAGTTTTTTGGAATCTGCTTTCTTGTTTGCAATAATTAGTCTTGTTTGACCATCTTCTTTTTGTTGAACTTGGCTGGTTGATCATTTTGCTATGAAAATTTTAGTTATTTCTTTAACTTCAATTTGCATTGTATCTTGCAAACTGCTTGAGCAACTTGTCGATGCCTTGATTTTACATCTCTCTTAGGATGCTTAAATGTTTACCCACCACTTACTTAAAGAATGCTCTTATGCTTTTTCTTTAAGACTCTTCATAGTTTTATCCCTACGTCTCCTTGAGGATGCGGCTTATGAGCAATGATCTGCTTTACATGCGTCTCCCTTAGGACACTTCATAGTTTTCACCCAATGTCTCATTAAGGACGCAGCTTATAGCGATGGTCTGTTTGACCTGTGTCTCCTTGAGGACGCTTCATAGTTTTCGCCATGCGTGTCCCTGAGGACACGGCTTATGGGCAATGATATGCATTACCTGCGTCTCCTTGAGGACGCTTCATAGATAACTGCACACTTCTTTTGAATGAAAAACTAAACTTGTATTGATGCTTGCATGATTACATTGCTTTATTTGAAATTGAAATAACTAGATAAATAACCTGAAATTTCCAGTAGTTGTTTTTCCTCTTCAAAAGTGGGCATGCTTAGTTGTTTGCTAAGAACTTGAGCCTATAGGAAGAAGCTTCAAGGGTAATATCTTTAGAGGTGGTAGACATTCCATTGTCTTGGAATCTCCTTCCCTTCTAGGCTATCAAGTATATAGCTTCCTCTGCCCTCGGACTGGCAGATCACATAATGGCCTTCACAATTGGGTTTCATCTACTTTAATCCTTGTCTTTGCGCAGTAATGAAAGTCTTTCTAAGTACAAGGTCGCCAAGTTGAAACTGTATGACCTTGGCCCTTTGATGCCTAAGAGTAAAAGATAATATCAAGCAAGAGTAAAAGACCACACCTGGGGTAGTTGGCCAAAGGCCCTTCGATGCCTAAGTTAGTTCGATTGAATATCTGAAAAACAATAGCTAAAAAAGGGTATGGAGTTTTCTCTACAGGAGAACCAGGTAGCCAAAGCCGTGTATGGTGGCCGAAGTTGCGATAGGAAAATATGGAGAGAGGAGAGACGACAAGAGAGAGAGAGAGAGAGAGAGAGAGAGAGTAGGGTTTTCGAGTTGAGTTTCAAATTACTTTGTATGTTGAATGTAGCCATGTATTTATAGGGCTCTAGGCATCTAGGATTTTTCAAAGAATATCTTCTTAATTTGGAAGGAAGATATTCTTTCCCCAAATTGTAGAGATTGAATCAATTAGGGATTTCATTGGGATCAAATCACTATTGATGATGATACCTCCAAATTAATATAATATCCCAAATTGGTGATATTATCTTTTAAATAAAGATTATATCCCATATTTAAGATAATATCCCTATTTTTAGTATCTACTAATTTGCCAAATAAATGGGCTCAATTAATTGACCTAGGAGATATTCTTCTTATCTACGTGTCACCTTGTAATTGGAAACCGAAATATTTGTTCCCATAACACTGATCCCAAGACATGACTCCAAGGTAAGAACATCTACCACCAATGGTGTGACAAAAGCCATACCATCACCAAATTTAAATATGTTGTGATACATGTAAAAGCAAGTACTATGGTAAAAAAAGTGAGGATGCGAAGAATTGTCTCACATTGAAAAGTTAAGAAATTTTGTATGGACTTAAAAGGAGTTGGACTACTCCTCCCAATGTAAATTGATATTAAGGTAAAACATGCAATAATATTCACGGGTCTTGTTTTATTTACTCAAATTTCTCAATCACAAGTGAAAAATACTTTCTATAGACACCCACATTTAAGTTCCCCATATATAAAGCTCAAAATTTAGCACATAATTCAAATTGTATCGTGTAGTCCTCCATTGTAGGAAAGATATCTTTAGCACCCAAGATGGTGATAGGCTAAAAGATCTTTGAATTGATTGACATACTGAAGAAGAAAAATGAATGCTTGACTTATACAACTATGCTTGAAGGATAGTTCTACATTGTTCATTTGATTTATTGAATTAGTTATTCATACACAGCAAACTTAACCAGTGAAGGTGCTCAAATCTTGTTTGAAATGTTAGGTGGGCCAAAATTTTATTATAACAATTGATGGTGTGAGATTTGATTTCTATCAATGTCTATGAAACGTTTTGAGTTTATCAATATTTAATAAGAAAAATAGATGTGAGATTTGGTTTCTATTAATGTCTATGAAACGTTTTGAGTTTATCAATATTTAATTAAAAAAATAGATGTTTAAATTGAATGTGACACCCTCTGGGTGAGTGGCAGAGGGCTCATTGATGACGTGGCATCCTCTGTGAAAGGACCGGCCCTGAATTCCCCCTCGGAATTCGTGACGAACCCTCTCCTTATTTGACGTCAGGCATATGTCGGCCCAAACTACTAAAGTACCCTTCTTGCCCTAATTCCAAAACAACTTTAGGGCTTCACTTCTACCGGAAAATCGGCATAGCCTCCCTTGAAACTGGCTTAAAACCCAAAAATCTGCCTGCACAACAAACACACTTATTTCATAAGCGTTCATACTAACAAGGGGAACAACTTTTGGTCTCGGACCACGGCCAAAAAGTGACCGGAGCTAGATGAAATCACGGCCAAACCTTCGGTCATATATGGGTATTTTGATTAACTTCCAAAACTCCAAAATCGATCAAAACCACTTATATAAACAGATAGAGCACGAAGAGTGGATGAAGTTTCATACATCGATCGATGGAAACAATGGCCGAAGTCGCAGAAAACGGCGTTAGAAGCTTCGAAAATCGCAGACACTTCTAGTCATTCCAGTTGAAATTCCTTGGGTTTTTGAGTTGGGAAAATAAGTGGGTTAGATAAAGGATGTCGATACAAAACCTTTGGGATCAATTTCACCTGAAATGGTCGCCGGACAACGACACAATCGCAGGCCAAGGTCCAGCGTTGCATGGAGCGAGCGAGAGAGAGAGAGAGAGAGAGAGTCGCCCCCGAGAGAGAGTTGCCAGCTTTTAAAATTTTGACTTTGCAAAAATTACGGTTGTGCCATTGCACTTCTGTATATCATAACTTCTTCGTTTTAACTCCGAATTGAACATGCTGCCTATCTACGAACTCGTATCGTCGAGCTCTATGCAATGGTGTAGCTCAATTCCCCAAATTCTTTTATGAACAAAAAGTGATTAAAGTGCCCCTACACCCAAGGGCAAAAATGTAATTTGACAATAAATAATCAATTGAATAGTGATTTTTGGGATAGGGTGTTACACTCTGGGTGGTTGGTCAGTCGTAGATTGAAATATGTGTCTCCATTTTTTAGAATCATTTGTTGGTGGAATATTTATAGGTTTAATTGTCTTTTAATGGAGCAGCACATGAGCATATAGGCGAACCACACAGGCACGAGCGCACGTTGCAATCGACATGATCCACATGATGTCCTTACACCAGATGAATGTTAATGGGCATGGTTGGCTTTTTAACCTAAAGAGTCTCCCTATGTGCAAATAAGAGATTTTTTAGGCTTTTTTGGGCTTTTGGGCCTGCTCACTGCCTTAAGTAGCAAGGACTTGTTTTTGGACTCTTTTTGGCATGTCCATTTCATATTTAATATCAACAGTAAAAATATCATTTGTGTAGATATTAGGCATACTTACAAGCCAAGCAGCCTTGCTAATCTTAGTTGGTGTTATCATCAATAGATAATATTTGTTTTTGATACCAACAATATTGGGATAGGGAAAATTGAACCTAGTACCTGAGTAAATGATCTAAACCACTTGAGTTACAAGTCCCTCTCTTAGTACATAATAACTTCAGTTTTCTTCCATTTATTTATTTTTACAATGTGTTTGGATGAGAGAAATAAACTTGGAATTTTGACAAAAGTTAGAATTTCTAAATTAACATGAACCAATTCCCGTGTTTGGATAAAAGAAATAGAAATTTAGAAATTTCGTGTGGAAAAAAAAGGTGGAATTTGAAGGTCATAAATACCAACTTTAAATTCTAACTAAAAGTCATCATTTCTAAAATTTCAAGAGAGATTCAATTTTTAAAAAAGATAACTTTACAAATAAAAATTAAATTCTGTACTTTAAATCTGTCACCCAAACAAGAAACTTTACAAATTCTAAAACATTAATTTTTGTCATTTTAAATTCAGTCATTTATGAATTCTTTTGTACTTTTAAATTTACTCATCCAAACGCACTGTTAGTGAATAAATATCTTTGGCTTTCGTGGTTAATTCAATTATTCACACCAGTCAATTAGGCCCTGACAGGTCTTGATGTATATATTGGGCATAAATTTTAAGGTCCAATATTTATTTGGGCTAATATTGGATCTTCCCCACCAAATAACGCCCTGACCTGTTGGTATTTGATGTCTTCCACTTGAGAGTTATAAAGGGTATATTGGTTTGAGTTTCTTTACATTCGAAAATATTGACAGAATGTTGATGCTTTATTTATGTCATATCAAGATTATTTGAGATTTTTCTATCAAAATAACAAGATAATATCAACAACATATCGAGATGATATTTTTATAATAGTGTTATTTCAAAATACTAGTAGTAACTCAACTAACTTTAGCCATTTGTAACTCAACTTTGGCATACCAATAGTGATATGCCCTTGATCAATTTGTTGGGATACAATTATATTAAAATTAAAATTAAAGCAAAACCCTAGGGGAGAGCACATGATGATCCCAATTTTCAATGCATATACATATATATTCAAGTTGAAGACCTTCCAATATGTAATAAAATATAACTGAACCAATTCCCACCTCACCAAGTGCATGAATCAATTTTGGATGCAGAAAAGCTTCTCCAATTGAAATGGTGTTCATTCAATGATTGCCCTGTAGCCATCAAACACATAGACTTGAAGACAGGGACTTAGAAATAGGCCTTTCCACGAGGGCTCTTTAGGCCTCTTAAGGCCATCTCCAATTGAAATGGTGTTCATTCAATGATTAACCACATAGAATGGCTCACCACATAGACTTGAAGACAGGGACTTAGAAATAGGCCTTTCCACGAGGGCTCCTTAGGCCTCTTAAGGCCATCTGCAACCTATGAGGCTAAATATAAAATATTCCAAATTATAGCTTAAAACCTCTCTTAACCCAGAAAATGAAGGGGCCAAAATTTGGGAAAACCCAAACTTGGATCCAAATAGCAATCCAAGTATTGCCTGGACCTAAAACTATTCAGTAGAGCCCACCTACAGCTGGCACAGCCCGTGTGCATTAGAAAACATATTAGGGCCCGCACTGAGGCCAGCCCTGCTGCCTTTGTCTGCTGGCCTGACGCATCTTGAATGATGTTGTCAACCACGAGCCATACTTTTGCTAGAACAAAGACAGGCTCGGCCGACAAGGGCTATCCCCTGAGCAAAAGTTAATTGTTGTCTTTCGTATGCTCTCATGGGGATGCTCGGCTAACACGACCGATGAGTACTATAGATTGGGTGAAAGCACAGCGCTTGAATCACTGCATAAGTTTTGTTGTGCTGTTGAAGCCGTGTATGGACAATGGTACCTCAGGTCTCCAAATCCAGTTGACATTTACAAGCTATTGCACAAGGCAAGTCGTTGAGGCTTCCCAGCATGTTAGGAAGTCTTGATTGCATGCACTGGGAATGAAAGAACTGCCATCTTCTTGGGCAGGCCAGTTTACTCAAAAAACAAAAAAAAAAAAAAAAACCAAAACTGTTGTGCTAGAGGCCGTGGCCTCGTACGACACATGGATATGACATGCCTTTTTTAGAGTCGTTGGATCCAACAATGATATCAATATTTTAGCTCGTTCTCCATTGTTCAATGATGTGGTACATGGAATGGCTCCTCATGTTGAATATATTGTCAATGGAAATCAATACTATTTGGGCTACTATTTGGCAAATGGGATCGACCCCCATTGGGCTACTTTGGTGAAGACCATCTCTTCTCCTGATAACCCAAAGAAGAGGCTTTTTGTACAAATGCAAGAAGCGTACAGAAAGGATATTGAAAGAGCATTTGGAATATTACATGCTTGATGGGCTATTGTTCGGGGCCCTGCGCATATGTGGCGCAAGGATAACCTCCACTCAATCATGATGACGTGTATAATTTTGCACAACATGATTGTGGAGGATGAGTACGAATATGTTGAAGAGGAATATGATGATGAGGATATGTGTCCACAACGATCCAGGAAGGCCAGAGCAAGACAGTATGAGCTGGAGCCAAGCATTACATACGAGTACCACCAAGATAGGCAGACTCTCTCTAGTTACATGATTCGTCATAATAGAGTTCGATCTCCACATGTGCATCATAGTCTCCGATATGATTTGATCGATCACCTTTGGAGGAGCTTTGGAGATTGTGAATGAGGTCAACAATTGTTTCAATCCTCCTTTTGTGTTTCAATTATCTTATGTGTTTGTTCTATGTTGTGTGTTTTCTTTTGGAATAAAATTATATTTGTGGAATTTCAATTTTTTTTCAGGTCAAATTGTTCAAAAAATTAAATTATGACGTTATTTAAAAAGATTAAACGAAGAAAAGTTTTCCATAAAAGAAAAAATAGACTTAAACCATTCTTAAACAATTTAATAAAGTTGCAGATTTAAAATTTGAGTCCACGGGGTTGGGAGAAAAAACTATTTGAGGTTGGGCAAAACCCAAATAATTACTTTTTGAAGGGGGAAAATTTGGGTTTAGCCCCTCATGGGTTGGAGAAGGCCTAAGAAACCAGCTAGCTACTAAGAGCTAGGTGTGCCAAGCAATACTATGCAGAAAAAGACACCATATTGACAGTGGCAAATTTATGCACCTCCCTTCGTCGGAATAAATCATTATAGGTCCTTTAAATTGCCCATTTGTTCAACTGCTGGTGGTGTACTCCAAGTGTTCAACAAAATGACTCAGCGAAAGTCTGTTGCGCTGTGTAGTGAGTGCCAATTTTTTATTATTTATTTTTGAAGTCTTGGGCCAGGCAAAAAGAGAGAGGAGGAAACTGGACTGCAATTCATGGGCTTTAAACAACATGCTTAAGTCTGCATTTCGCGGGCTTTAAAAATTCTTTAAACATGTTTTATTTTCTTATTTAAACAAGAATTACAAAAGAATTTTAAAAAGAAGGAAATCAATTGGTTCTATTGCTGCATTTTTTTTTCCTTCTTCACCAAGAGTAAGTATGTTGTTATGCGTTTTTTTTTCTTTTTTATCAAAAGCCAATTCGTCTCTTCTTTTCTTTTTTTTCCTTTGTTTTTTCCCTTTTTTGTAATCTACTTCTTATAGTGGTCAACAGCCCTCCAATTGGCTCATGCTTGCCCAATAATGCAAATAATAAAATGCTTATTCAACTTAAAGCGTAAATTTTAAGTATATAATGTGTAGTAAATTAGTATTTTTTTTAAAATTAGGCAAATGGGAATTGGAAGGAGGTCATTGTTTTTGTTGCTTTCAAGACTAAATAAAATAAGCCAGTGCTGGGGTTTAGGTGTCAAGCCATTCCCATGCTTCCTGCGAAAGCCTTTCCACTAGTGAATTTTTAAACGTCATTTGCTTCTTTTTCTTTTTCTTGTTTTTTTTAACATGACGCTCTCTTGGATTTTATGAGTAACTTTGTTTGTAAGATCCTCCCAACAATTTTGTTTGTATATTATGTATATACGCACCAAAATCAATTTTATTTTTTGTAGACAACTAGTTCAAGTGGGTACTGGTGACGCCCTAAAGATTGTGACACCAGACATGACTCCAAGCTAAGAACATCTACCTCCAATGGTGTGACAAAAGCCACTGCTACTAAATTTAAATATGCTTTGATGCATATAAGAGTAAGCGCAACGGTAAAAAAATGTGAGCATGTGAAGAATTGTCTTACATCGTAAAGTTAAGAAATTATGTAAGGGTTTGATGCAGTATGTGACAGTAAGAATGATGAAGAATACAAAAGAAAACAATAAACATTCAATCCTTGTTGATTCTATAGATGAGAATAACTAAGAACAAAGGGGTTCTATGCCTTGTTGATTCCAGCGGAATACAAAGTTGATAGGAAAATAGAGAGAATTCTCTACATCTAATATTCAACATAAAAAATTATCTTACAATTAGCTATAAGATGGCTTTTATACTTAGGGAAAACAAACCAAACTCCAAACCCGAGCTGAAATAGGAAAACAAACTTACTTCCTAAACCAAACTCCAAATTTTAATTGAAATAGGAAAATTTTTTTTTGCCTAAAACAGATTCCTAGAACATTAATTACGCATCTTACGCCTGTCAAATTGAAACAAAAAATTATGAGCGATACGTGCTGCATCAGGGCTTATATGAGCTGGACTACTCTACTTATTGTCAATTAATTTTAGAGTAAAACCTACAACAATATTCCTCAGTGTTGTTTCATTTGCTCAAATTTCTCAATCACAAGTGAAAAATACCTTTTATTGAATTAGTTATTTATACACACCAAACTTAACCAGTGAAGGTGTTCAAATCTTGTTTGAAATGTTAGGTGTGCCAAAATTTTATTATAACAATTGACGATGTGAGATTTGATTTCTATCACTATCTATGAAATGTTTTAAGTTTATCAATATTTAATAAGAAAAATAGATGTTAAAATTGAATGTGACAACCTTTGGGTCAGTCACAAAGGGCTCGTTGATGACATTGGTCACAGATTGACATGTATCTCTTCATTTTAGTGAATCATTCGTCGGTGGAATATTCATAGGTTGAATGGTCTTTTAATGGAGCAGCACGTGGATTTCTGAGCGAAGCACATAGGCGCTAGCAGGCACTACGATCGATATGATCCAAGCGCTGTCCTTACAACTCGACCATAGTCTAAAATTTTGATAATATCGGTATTATCTTTTTTTCGAGTCATGGATATTTCAAAACGTATTCATACACATATCGTTTAAATATCTACAATATCGACAATAATATCTAAAAATATCAATGTCAATAATTTTACTCACACTTCAGCAATATTTTGTCAAAATATCGCTATAATATCAAAAATATAGAAATTATCGATGTAATGAAAAAATGAAGAAAAAAAAACACAAAGCACACGCAAAGGGGATTCAAACCCCTGCCATTTCACTCCTCCAACGTCTTAACTACCATGTTGCTTATGTTTTTATGATAATATGCTAAAATATGTATACTTTTCTTGTTTTGTTTTGAACTGTTTTTGCAAAAATCAGATTTTCACAAAAGAATGTGAGTCTTGACCTTTCCCTTTTGGGATGGAAATGAGCAGCTCATTGAAAGAATCCGAGACCCAATCTTCAAATGATTCTGCTTATGGACAACGTCAACCAATCTCGGATCCATAAGGATGGCATGTTAACAATTACATGCAAAATTATTTTGGGGATTTATCATTTGATGACTACTTTTCACAATATACTTACTCTACACATAGAGATGATGAAGATAGTGAAAAATTTGAACCTCATAGGAACTCTATGTGATACTAAATCACTCATGTATCTTACGATGCAATGTATAAAGTGAATATTATAATAAATCATTATATATAAATGATTATATGTGTTTAATCTTCTTTCATTAATTACTCCATATTTTCTACACTCACAGTGTTTGTCAGCTCGCTGTATAATAAACTTAAATCAGTTAAACCCATTATGCGATGCATTTCCTTCCCATCATGCAATGCATTTCCTTCCAATTTTTTGTGATATACTAATAGATAATTGACTAAATAAACATCCTCCAAAGTTTCAATAAAAATTTCCAAGTTTTTCTTACAATTTCCATGGTTTTTATTCAATTTTTATCAATATCGATATTATCCCGATATTTCCATCCAAATTTCCGTATTTTTAGACTACCGATATTTCCTATACCATCAATATTTTAAACCTTTAGCCCGACCACATGAATGTTAATGAGCATGGTTAGCCCTTTTATCCTAAGAGCCTCCCTAGGCGCGAATAAAAGGTTTTTGGGCTTTTTTTTTGGCCTTTTGGGCCCGCCCACTTCCTTAAGTGACGAGGACTTGTTTATGAACTCATTTTGGCATGCCCAGTTCATATTTGATATCAACAGCAAGAATATAATTTGTGTAGATATTAGGCATAAGAGAAGCAGCGTTACTAATCTTAGTTGGTGTCATCATACCAGCGATATTAGGATAGGGAAAAATTAAACTTTGTACCTTAACAAATGCTCATAACGACTTAAGTTACAAGTCCCTCTCTCAGTACATAATAACTTCGGTCTTCTTCCATCTATTTATATTTTAGTAAATGAATTATCTTCGGCTTTGGTGGTTAATTGAATTCAATTATTCATTCCAGTCAATTGGGGCTTGACGGCAGCACATATTGGGCATAAATTTTAAGGTCCAATATTTATTTGGGCTAAGATTAGACCTTCCCCACCAAATAACACCCTGGCCAGTTGGTCTTTGATGTCTTCCACTTGAGTTATACAGGGCATATTGGTTTGAGTTTCTTTACGTTTGTTTTATTCACAGATAACAAATAGAAGGAAAATAGTACTTAACTAGTTACGCTTAAATTTTTCTTCGGAAAATAGTTTCAAATAGCATTATCATTATGACAAAGTTCTCATGTAACAAATCCGCAATATCTGCACAATATTGGTGCTTTAATTATGTCGTATCAAGATTATTTGGGATTGTTTGCTATCAAATTAACGGGATAATAGTTTCAAATAGCATTATCATTATAAAGGGAGCTGATTTTCCCACTCATCTTTTGTCCATTTACACTCCATTGTTGGAAATGTATGATTCCACTCCCCTCTTGTTCACTTACCCTCCTTTTTTGTTATAGTAAAAAATATTGAAAAACAAAAAGGAGTGTAAATTGACAAAAGAAGAGTGGAAAAATCAGCACCCAATATAAACAGCTTATCAAGATGATATCCATATAATAAGACTATTTGTTGCAGAATTAATATAATTGTAGCCTTATTATTAACAGAATTCTTGAATAGCATTATTTTTATACCAAATCGATAATGTCGGCATAATATTGATATTTTATTTATGTCATAACAAGACTATTTAAGACTGTTTGTTATCAAAATAATGGGATATCTTTATAATTAGACTATTTGCAACGATAACAGTGTTATTTCAGAAAACCAATAGTAACTCAACTTTGGCACGAACCTTAGCCGTTTGTAACTCAACTTTGGCATACCAATAGTCATATGCCCTTCATCAATTTGTTCGGATACAATTATATTAAAATTTAAATTAAAGCAAAACCCTACGGGAGGCAAAAAAAACTTACCTACCTTCAATTTCAATGCATATATATTTTCAAGTTGATGACCATCGAATCTGTAATAAAATATAACTGAACCAATTCCCACCTCACTAAGTGTATGAATCAATTTTGGATGCAGAAAAGCTTCTCCAATTGAAATGGTGTTCATTCAATGATTGCCTCTGTACCCATCAAACATTAACCACATAGAATGGCTCATCACATAGACTTGAAGACAAAGACATAGAAGTAGACCTTTCCATGGGAGCTCTTTAGCCGTTTTAGGCCATCTCCAGTTATAGGTTAAACACAATTTTGGCTAAATTTGGAGGGATACATTTGGCCATTTAGCCCTCCAACCAGGCCACATTTAGATCAGCTTTGGCCTAGTCCTAGGCCAAATTTTTTGTGGGCTCCATGCATGTGGATGTCAAACCATTGAAACCCATCCTTTTAAATAAATAAAAAATGTAGTCACCTTTTCAAATGTTTTAAGTGTTGTTTAAAAAAATTATAAAAATTCTTGGTTATGGAATATTGTCTCTAAATAGTAGTTTAATTAAATTAAACAATACATAGTTGTGGAATGTATGTGTTGTGTAATATTCCACATCGACCAACGGAGATGGGGTGATGTGCCTTATATGTACATGCCCAGCTATATCTAGCACGAGGCTTTTTGGGAGCTTACTGGCTTCGGAGTCATGGAAACTCCGAAGTTAAGCGAGTTGGGGGCTAGAGCAATCTCAGGATGGGTGACCCACTGGGATGTTGCTCGTGAGTTCCCAGAAACAAAACCGTGAGGGCAGAGAGGGGGGCCCAAAGCGGACAATATCGTGCTACGGCGGAGCCGATCCCGGGATGTGACATGTTGTACCATAGTTTTTCTCAAAATAATAAAATATGAAGAACCCTAAAATATAGCCCTGCATGACTGGAGATGGAAAAATTTAACCTTACACTATTCTTTAAAAAATTAATATTTTGGATGGCTAAATTAAATGGTCTTAGAAACCAGCTAGCTACTATAAGAGCTAGGTGTGGCAACCAATTCTATGCAGAAAAAGACACCATACTGATGTGCATTTCATTATCAGGGCAAAAAAAGAAAAGACCCACTGGGACCACAATCTTACCTTGTGAATTATTGAACAAAGTTGCGGACAAAGTATGGTCCATTTGGATTTTCCGTGTCCCAAAAGTTCTTTAGCCCTCTTTAGGTTACGTTTGGTTCACGAACGGATTTGAGAGGAAATCATTTTCTATATTATTTTCCAAGGGATGAGAAATTGAGATTCTTTTCCCATATTTGGAAATTCTGGTAAAGTAACCAAGAAATACCACTTTATTTCCTTTCACATGTTTAGTTTGTGTAAGAATGTAAAACAAAGTTCGTTTAATTTTCCAATTATACCCATATGAAATCAAATAAAAAAAGCATGCATTTTATGCTATATTGTAATTCTAAATTGTTAATGGGGACAATATGATCATGCAAAATGTGTATTAAATGTTGGATCATTTTTCCAAACTTTCCGTAAAGAAGGAAAATAAAACCCAGGGAGGATCATTGGAACTTACTCCTTACTCATCTTTTATGGTCCTCAAATTATTCAACTCTGCCATGGCCACCTGCCAATTCCATCAGTACAGAAGGTTTCTGATGTTAAGAAACTGAGACCAGTGAAGAATGCACTGAAGGGTTAATGTTATTTATTTATTTATTTTTGAAAGTTGATTCGAGAAATTCCTCTTTTCTGGTTTTCCTCAAGAACCAAACAAATTTGTACGCTTACTTTTTGGCAATTAAGCTTTCTCGAAATGCTATGCAACAGAACAGGGTAATAGAAAAAGGGCAGGCTTAAAACTTAAATATGCATAATGACACTGCACAATTAGGCACACAACTACTGTCCAATATTATAAATTTCTAATTCCATTACAATTGCTTGCGTCTGAATGAGCCAGAAGCAACTGCATTACATACTTTGGGATCACCTAGAAATAGAAAAGTAAAAGATCAAGCACAAAGACTACTCACACAATCTGCAAACACCAGATTAACTAAACAGGAAGGGAGTGATTCTTGAACTTTCTGAATCAAATCTTCCATCTCTTTGGTTCACTTGTATTCCAAAATCATGTTGTTCTCAGGAGCCAGACCAACACAAGCCCTCAGGATATTCTCCAGCATTGCCCTCTGCTTTGACAGTGCATTCACCACAGGAGTGCCTGGTGGAACCTGTTTTGCCAACAAACCACACCAGATTATTATAAATCACTCAGTAGTTTCAAGACTCACATGACCTGATTAATATTTTCGAACCTCCTTCCCCACTCTCATGTGAAGCCACCATGTTTTTTTAACTAAAAAACATAAATGTCAAATCAACTACTTGAAGCCCAATTCCCCCATGACCCAATTAATATTTCTGACCCTTTTCCCCCTCTTTTGTGAAGCCACTTTGGAATCTTAACCAGAAAACATAAATGTCAAATCAACCATTTGAATTCTAATTTCCTCTTTCTGTCTTTCATTTCTGGATACCTCTCAAGAGCATTAATGTGCAAAAATAAATTCATAACAGCAACTGATGTATACCAATGACAGTGACAAAACCATTGATATTAGACTTACAAGAGGAGCCTTGCTGAGGTAACTGAGAATGGTTGCCACTGGGTGGAAAGAGTGGAACTTGCCCTATAAACAAAAGGAGACAGAAAAACATTTTAGCATAATTTCTAATGACAAGTCATTATTAATGCTACTATGACCAATATAATGTGGCTTCTAAATAATAACTGTTGCACAAGCACATCAAAAGCTAGTTATGCTCCAATTGTGAACAATTAAGCTAAAAGTGAGCAATTGTATTATTATTGTTACAAAATCAAATATACCTCTGCTTCAGATTTGAGCTGGATGCGAGTGCTGAGCTCAGCCAGGAGAACCAAATCAAGTATGATAGGAGCAGCCAAGAGGGAGTCTTCACAGGTGTTGTGCATCACAATGGTGTTTTTCCCACCCAAGAAAATCTCAGAAGTGTACTCATCCATGGCTCTCTTGCTATCTGCCACATACGGCACATACTTGATGACCACAACATGGTCAGGGTGTTCACCAGGCTCATAGAGGATGCCATTGCTAGAGACCATGTCATCCACAACATTGCTCTTTGAAATCTCTTTGGACCTGAAGGTTTGTGGGGCTGAAAGATTCATGCCATCATTGTTTCCAAGATGGTTATAGCTCACTATGGATGTTGGCTTGATGCCAGCCCCAACAAGGAAATCAACCAAAACTGATTTCATCTTGGTCTGACCACTCTTAAAATCATCCCCACCAATCAAACAGTTTCTCCTTATTGCCAAATCAATCAGCCCTGCCAATAATAGTCACATTCAATAACATCAAACACTTGATTGGAGCAAAGGGTTATTAGCTAAACATTTTGGAAAATAAGAAAGAAATGAGAAAAGGGTATTTATTAGCCAAAATTTTTGCAAAAGAAAGAAAACATAAAAAGGGCTATTAGCTAATTAGCTAGGGTACCTGGGACAAAAGTGTTTTGCGGGCTTCCATTGATGAAAGGAACGTTTTCAAGAACACAAGCTATGGCATACAAGGTGGAAGGAGAAATCTCAGCTTCATTCTTGTCCACTGAACCCAAAAGGTTCTCCACGGTGTCGTTTAACCCCACAACCACATTACTGTACCTCTCAGTGTTGGCAGTCCACAGCACAACCACCTTGTCCACTTTGTTCTGCTCCTTAAACTCTCTGTTTAATTAGCACATACATAAAGCACCAATTAGCACCAAACTTGACAGTTAACACTGTTGATTTGTGTTAATTAATTAGATTTTAGTATTAACTAGTACCTAATGTCTTTGATGATTTGTTGGACTTGTTCCTTCTTGGTCCCCTTGATCACGTTGTTGGCACGTGCACCTTGGTTAGCAGCAATGAAATCAGGGTCATAGATTCCAGGGAGTGGGAGCATGGACTCCATGTATGGCCTCAGTTGCTTTTGCAGATCAATGTCCAGGACCCTGGCCCTAGCCATAGCATCTGCTAGGTTCATATCACTTATATCCCAACCCCCAAACACAATGTCATCTGGGTTAACCTGAAAACCAAATTTTTAGGTTTTAATTAATGTTAATGTATAATTTTACATAATTAATTAAACCAGAAGCAACTGAAACACCAATTAAGAAATCAAAAGTATAAAATTACCATTGGAAGCAGGCTCTTAAATGGGGCATAGATCTCTTCTCCATTGAAAGACCCAACACGGATTGATGAGGCTTGGGTCAGTGAGCCAAAGTAATTGGCTTGTTGCACCTTGTCCTTGGTTGCCCAGGAGATTCCTCTGATAATTTACAATACCCATATCTTACAAGTAATAAAAAATTCATGTACAGAAAAAGTGGAACATTTAAAAAATATATATCAACATTTTAAAGCACAAACACAATCTGAACAACCATCACAATGATTAAAGCTTAAATTTGATTCCCAAATAAAAATTGTTACTAAAATGCAGGTGGAAATGAAGAAATTGAAGCACTCACTCTCTGTTTGCTATGACACCAGCAGTGAGGGTTGAGCCATTGTTTCCACCCCAGCCCACAAGCATTACCCTGTATCCCAAAAATCAACAAACACATCAAATCAATAAAAATCAAAACTTTAAAACCCAGAAAACTTATGAAAGACAAAATCATAACCCAACAATCAGATTTCATTTTTAATTTTGAAATGGCAAAACAAAACGGTCTGGGTTAGTGATGCAAACCCTAGTTTGGGGACATGGATATCAGTCTTGAATTCATATTTGACAGTCTTGGGCTTGACAATCCATTGGTATGTGCCCTCCCTGTCCTCATGGACAAGCTCAGTGGTCTCGTAGCTGTACACTGAATGAATCTCATTCTCTGTATACTTTACATTAGGGGACTCTACCTTAAAGCTCTCGATGAACATTTTCTCAATCTCTGTTTTTGTTCTTCCTCCCCGAGAAAATTAGATTTTCTATGGAACCAAACAAAGACCGGAGAGAAGATAAAGATTAAGGTGTGGCACTACTTATCAGTTCTCAATCCTAGGCTTGTACTGCTCCTTCAACTTGCTCCAATGCGCTGTATTTATAGAGGAGATGTGACACTGCAGCTACACGTGGCTCAACTGAGTGGCTTCTAGTGCCTCAGTATTATTGGCTCTTGGTTTGGAGAAGCTTGGCCATGCAAATACAGCAAAACCCAAAAAATATGAATAAAGAGAAAAGAGAGAAGAGAAAAGGTTGCTTCTATTTAGACCTCTAATTTTCCCCATATAGTACATTATTTTTGTAAGTTCAAAATATAAAATTTTCCAATTTGGCATAATCGAAGAGGCAAAACTGATACGAAAAACTCTTAAAAGAAAATTTCATTTTCTTCCCTTCCGTATTGCCTCTTTTTGCAAGAATATGTATTATTGACGCTTCTTCGTTACACGAAAGTGTTCAGTGGCGGAATCAAGATCTTATCATGTTTGGGGGCACATGTAGAATCCAAGGCCCTAAACCCCAAGGTATTTACCAAAGGAATATACTTCCCTCCTTACAAAGTAAATAAGAGCATGCACAATCATGCTTTCTATTTTTTAGTTAAATTTTAGTTTAAAGCATATAAAAGTTATTTTAGGAGCTCTCTATAAAATTTAAACTTCAATTATGCTCTCTAATTTAGGAAGTCATAAATGATATAACTCATTTTTGATTGGTCCATCTCTATTAAAAAATAAAATAAAAAATAGTTAGTTAAATAAATGTTTGAAATACTCATTAAATAAAGTAGCATTAAATTATAGGAAGCCACTATGAGTCCTTTCTCTCTCCTCAGTTTTAGGAGCTTATAGAGGTCTCCCTATTTTAGGAGGTGGATAGGAAGCATAGTTGGAATTGTATTTTTACAATTCCTCTCTAAAATTTGTCCAATGAGATGGTTTAGGGAGCCATTGTGGATGCTCTAAGAGCTCCTATATTCCTATCAATAGCAATATGACTTGTGTGCATAAGTTTTTTTTTGTGTGTTTTTGATGAATTATTTTTGTATATGTATCAAATTGTAATTTGCAAAAAGTAAGAGTATCTCCTTACAGATAAAGAGACAAGTAATATCCTTTACGAAATCAACCTGCAACGGCACCACCTATCATATGTATATTCTAATTTATATATTGAAAATAAAGATGGTAAACCAAAAAGTAGATCAGTAAAATCCAAAATTGAAATAATCAAACAATTGATCACACCGTGAACACCAAACCAGACAACCAACATGTTGTGTACATAAGATATAAATAAGATTTCGACCAATATATATAAGATTTTATTTTTATCCCTCCTCAAACACCTTGCCTCCATGGCACCATACTAAAACAAAGATTCAGTAGAGATAATATTAGGGACTTTACATGTATCAAAAAGGCGAGTGGAGGTTATAGTCTTCACTCACTCTTGGGTGGCTCCGCCACTGAAAGTGTCCATTGCCGCCATTTATATTATTATTATTATTTTCTCATTTCATGAGAGAAAAATTTATATAAAATAAAATATTGTTAAAAGTTATTAAAAAGAAAGAAAAAAAGAAAAAGAAATAGTGGTTCAAATAGAACCACTCAAGCAAAAATGAAATGAAAGGTAATTTTATGAAAATATTAGTATCACAGAGAGTTCCTATGAGGTTCAAATTTTTTACTATCTTCATCATCTCTATGTGTAGAGTAAGTGTATTGTGAAAAATAGTCATCAAATGATATACATGTGATATAAATGTGTGAACTTTGTCAAAGTAAGAAATGTAAGGTCCATCATTCCTTCCCTGTCCATGTCTCAATATTCAGAAGAAAAAAGAACTTACCACTTGGACGCCACAATACAAAGCAAACCAAGGATGACTAATTTTACAAGAGAAAACACCTTGAATCCCCTTTGTGTTTTTTTCCCTTTTTTTTTCCTTTTTTTTTCATTACATCGATATTTTTGATATTTTAGCAATATTATAGTGATGTTGTAACAAAATATTGCTGAAGTGTGAGCGAAATTATCTACATTGATATTTTCCAATATTGTCGTCGATATTCTCGATATTTATACGATATGTGCATGGATACGTTTCGAAATATCCGTGATTCGAAAAAAACGATAATATCATCGATATTTCGTCGATATTATTGATATTTTAGACTATGGTTATGAGATTAAAAATATAGCATTGGATATAAATAAATATTAAAATTATATATTTTTTAATTTGGCCAATTCAGTTCGGCTCGATTCGGTTTGTTGTGGTATAGAACAGGAACGGGAACCAGTTAGAACCGGTTCGATTCGGTTTTTTGAATTGGATTTGACTTTTTAGTCAACACGATTTTCTTTTGGTTTTTTCCTATCGGATTTGGTTTGATTGATCGATTCTTCGTTTCCGATGCCCACCCCTACCTAGGACTCGAACCCAAGACTTTACCTGAAGGAGTAATGTTTTGTTTGTTAATTAATGAAATCTTGACAAAAAAAAAAAAAAAAAAAAAAAACAAAAAAAAAAAAAAAAATTATTTCAAATAGGGTGTGGGTGTCCACAATTGTACGTGGGAAGGAAGATGGAGAAAATGGATTTGTACACGTGGCGTAATCTGATGGACCCAATTGTTGCGAGGTAGGATCCGAACTCTGAAGGCGCTCGAAGTGCAATGGCGACGATGACAGTGGCACGTGGGTGAACCGAATGAGTGACGGAGACTTAATGGTTTCTCCAATCGCTTTACGCACGTAGTTGCGCATGTTACACACGCTTGGAATCTGTCCATTTGCACTGCGCACTAGTCAGCAATTCAATTTTCTTATTGGAAAAAGTGCTTCAGGGGGTCTAAAATGGAAACTACTTTTTAATTACAACTGTTTATTTATTTATTTATTTACACTCAAATCATTTGTTAATAATAAATTTTATAATACAAGAAGTTTTATCTTATTTTAGAAAACCTCTCGAACCATCTTCAACAATATAGAATATATACGACACTTGGAAACTTAATAAAATGTGATTTTCTTTAACAACCAGTCAAAATTTATCAAGTGCATGTACTAGTCATTCGCTGGAAATTAACCCAACTTACTAAATTATTGGTGGCAGATGGCACAAAATGCCCGATCCCCCAGTACGTAAGAGAAAGGTTTTCTGATATATCTATACCACTATTTATTTACTCTATTTTTACAACCCGACATTACATAGAATATGTGTACTTACTGATAAGTGTTGAAGTTTATCCGAAGGAAAATTAAAATAAAATAAAATAAAATTTACCATGATGAGATAAAGAGACAATACAAGAGGAAATCAGATGCATTTTCTTTTCGTGTATAAAAGGTGTGAGCCAATAATGCAATAGGTTGCAATGAAATGAAGGCCATGCAATCAATTAGAATTGTCAGGATCATGTGGTATACATATATCCAAAAGACGCAAGCCACTTGCCCCCAAAAAGGGCTTGTGGTAAAATGAGCACCACGCACATCGAGTGGCCAAAACGTACATGGAAATGGCATCTCTACCCTAATAAAACCCGAGAGAGAGAGAGAGAGAGAGAGAGAGAGAGAGAGAGAGAGAGAGAGAGAGAGCCCACCGTCAACCCCCCAATGCCGTGCTGGTAAACCACATTTGCTTTCTTGGGGTTGAAGGAGTCCAAGTGACGTGAATATTCTTTCTTTGTACAATTTTCTCGACTACTAGTTCTTCCTTGCTTTCTACTGTGGAAAAAGTTCTAGAGTGGCCATTTGAACATGGCATTATTTTGGTTGAATTTGGACCACCTCTTTTATAATGTCTACATCAAATTGAAGTAATTAGTTCTTTTTCTTAATTTCCACATTTGTTTCTTATCATTTGAAAATTTTCTTGAGGCTCGTCGCGACACCAATCATTACGCAATGAATGACTAATTTTTAACATTTTTAGGGTAACATGCTAATATTATGAAAAGGGAAGTTTGTTGATGTGAAATGTCTGGATATCGTAGGGGCCTCAATCCTGGTTCTTTGATAATAGCACTTCAACAAAATTTCCAATGAAAAAGAAGGCGCACACATAATACAATTGTCTTTAGAACTGTCAGGAAGAAAGTGCTCAAGATGGTTGGTGTAGAACAAAATGGAATGCTATGAATTCACCATGTGGCATCTCAATGGCCTGTTATTTCTGCAGCTCATCCCAACAAACATACGTACCAATAATAATTTTTGAAAGGGGAAGTACCTTCGAGCAGAACTTTTTCAAAAAATGCTTTTCGAAGATTGTGGTTATATGGGTAAAGTGGATAAAAGAAACTGCAGGACTGACATGCTTGTGCTTTTCGGAATGTTCTTGACAACTCCACAAACCTTGGTGAAGCATATAGAATGCCGTGAACTTTTCATGCCCTTTTTTTTTGCTTCAAGCTGCTTCAAGAAAAGTGTTGTCATGAAACACAGTTGGGGTACATGAATTATTAGTGTACAAAAATTATCATGTGGTTTAATTTGTAACACGTCTTTCTCAGGTTTTCTGGTCTTTCTTTCTATAGTGATTTATTTCTTAATTACATGTCTATTTCAAGCGAATTTTTTTACAGCAAGTTTCTGGGCCTCATATATCTGATGACTCAGTTGAACTAAAGGCCCTACGGTATTCTATTTTGAATCTTTTCGTAATTGCATGCCTTCAATGAAAGCTCTGCCGATCTGGTTCTTTGCAGAACCAATGTGCTTAATTAGCATCTCAGAATTAGAGCGCGCAAATAAAATGAATCTCTATGAATTTATGCATGTGTTCTAGGACGAAGATTTGGCATACTTATCATTTAGGGTAATTTTCACTTTACTACGTGATGTGATTAATAACAAGTGGACAATATCACTCAAATTAGTACAGTAGTAAATAGAGTATCGTTAATCTATCAAATAATAGAGTAATTTATTTCTAATTATATTTGAATTTAAACGATAAGAGAATTATGATGATTAAAATATGTTGAAGAAAAATGTGAATCTCCCAACATAATTTCACCACAACTAATTAAATAATGGGGTTTTATTCTTTTATGTTTAACCCATTCGAGACGTGTTGTCTTTTAATTACAATTCCTTACTTCAAGAAAACACTCTTTGATTTCATTATAAAGAAACATAATGTGTGTGTTTGGTTTAGCGGCTGCCCCTAAGTCGAACCTCAAGGTGCCTATGTATCATTTGTTGAAATCAAGCCACTCGTAGTTCAAGAATCGTAATGAATAAATGACTCATTGTAAGGGAAATTTGATTTGAATTGTATTGAGTGAATTTAGCTTAATAAACCAGGGATTCAATTTTGAATTGTGTTTGGGGCGAATTTGGCTAAGAATAAACCAGGGATTCTGTTTGAATTTAAGATTTGGGTGGTTGCATCTAGATTGCTCTAGATTGCCTACGTACCCTTTTGAAGGGATCAAACCAACGTAGTTCGAAAATTTGAAAATTAATGGATAAGTGTGGCCCACTAATTTAGAATTTATGTCTCAGATTTTCATAATTAGATGACCCATGAGAAAAGTTGGAAATTAATGAGTAAGTGTGACCCACTAATTGAGAATTTGTGTCTTTGAGACAATTTGGAGATTTCAAGATTTTCATTGGTATGACCCATGAGAAAAGTTGGAAATTAATGGGTAAGTGTGACCCACTAATTGAGAATTTGTGTTTGAGATTTGAATTTAATCTCATTGAAATTTGCATGGGTAGATGACCCATGGGAAAAAATTGGATGGTTTTGTACTATCTTTCTTATTGTCAATGTCCAAGAAAAATAATGAGCAATTTGGATGAACCCACTAATTTTCTACAATTGACATTTGCATTTGGGAAAGTGTTTGGGCGAATTTGGTTAGGATAAACCAAGGATTCAAATTTGGCTGCGTTTGCGTCTAGTGGGATGCTAGACTATCTACATACCCTTGACGGAATTAAACCGACAAAGTTTCAATTATTTGGAAATTAATGGGTAAATGTGGCCCACTAATTTAGAATTTGTGTTTGAGAGATTTGAATTTGATCTCATTGAAATTTCCATGGGTCTGACCTATGAGAAATTTGGAATGGTTTTGTACCATTTTTATTGTCAATGTCAAAGAAAATTAATGAGCTATTTTGATAAACCCACTAACTCAATTCGATCATTGACACTTGTACTCAAACATGGTTTTGAGGTTTTGGGATTAATGGGCTCTTGTGATGAACAAACCCGTTAAGCCATATTGATGCTCCCTTGGTATCTTTTGAGAATGAGCTTAATGCTCAGAGTATGACCCAGCAGTGGAATTTGGAAAAGCAAGGCCGCATGAACTCCTTGTGGGTTTAGGCCTCCTGCATACCCTCACTCGTATCTTGACTTGAGTGTGGAATTAGACTAGTGTTCTTTGAACCGCCTCACTTTGGATTGATATCGTTTTAGCCTTTAGACTGCACTTAAACACTTCATAATTTGATATTGGTGCTGACAGTAAGGTTTGAGAGGCTTGAGCTTGCTCTTTGGTTTTTATCGGTGCTTCTTTGTTGTGTTTTTTGAGAAAACTCTTGCTACTTCGATTTGTGGGAACATCGAGGCAGATAGACAGGAATGCCACGAGCATTTTGTTGAGCCTCTTTGACTGCAAACTTATTTAGTTATCGTGAACCTTTGTTGACACGTTTCGATACTTTCCTCTTGGCAAGTAGTGTCTCATGGCTTACAATCTTTCTTCTTGGGTCTCATATGATGACCTTCTAGCTGTCCATCCTTACTTTCTTTGACATACAATTAGTAACGTTGGAGTCAACAAGTCTTGGACTTCTTGTGCCTTGTCTTTAAAACTGCTGACGTTGCCTTTACCTCATCTCACTACTACAAAAAGGCAAAAGACGACGGGAATTCACCGTCGTGTATTCAGTTTTCAAATGGTCATGAAATCGACTGACATCTTTTCCAAAATCAAACCACAACGATAAATCCCCGTCGTTGTTAAAACAAACAACATCATTAACAAATAACAACCGACGTTTGTGTATTGAAAAATGAGCTAAAAAAACAGTCAAGGATAAGAATAGACGACCAATTCTAACAAACAAACGTCGTTTAAAAGGAAACATATGACATATTTTAACAGAACATGGCCGCAAGAGATACATACAACGACGGGAACTAAAACCCACAGCCGTTAAATACACCTTTCACGACACATACAACTATGACGTCTTTAAATACATAATCGACGACGTTATTGATTCCTACTACGTCACCAGAGTTTCTACAACCGTCGTGAAATAAATTTTCCACTTCGATTTTTCCATTAATGATGACGTGAAAATAGATGTTAGGGTCATTACTTACGACGCATGTATTTCTACAGACGACGTTGTACTCAATAAACAACGTCGGGTCCAAATAAATGAGAGCCGTATTACATAATTTATACGTCATCTTTTAAAATATAATCGTCGTCTAATGCATCTGAAACGACAATGTTTCTCAGTCGATCGTCGTGTAAAATTATTTTTACGACATGATCTGAAAATAAACGACGTGGAAAATATGTTGGGGTCATTACTTACGACACATTCATTTATACAGAGGACGTTGTCGTCAATATACAACGTCGTTATCATGTAAAAGACAGTCGTGTTTCAGAATTTATAGGTCATCATTACTAAAATTACGGTCATCTAATATATATGAGATGACGTAGTTTATCCTATATTCGCCGTGTAAAGTCATTTTAACGACATGATCATAAGAAAAGAGACGTGGATACATTCATATAACGTTGTTTTTGTAAAGGAACGACGTCCAAATATATCTTAACGTTGACAAATTTACCAATGGATTTCAAATACCGTCGTGAATTAATCCTTTTCCACTTCGTTTATGAGAGAACAAGGGACGTGGTAAAATTAAGACGACAATTTTTGATTTGATACGGACGAGTTCATAATCTAAGACGTCGTCTTTTGTAACGTTCAGGTTAGATATCTTGTCTTTTAGACGTCAGTATTATGGGATTGGAGTCGTGTTATTTGGAATTACATGACGGCTCTTTATGCTTCTCCGACGTGATATCCTTAATAACTGTTTTACAATAGCGTCGTGGTTCTACATTGTTACGTTTCTTTAAGACGTCGGTAAATATATTGCGGTCGTTGAATGCTCCAAAACGTCGTTTTTATGACAATTTTATTAAAACAGACGTATGTTTTTCACATTTTTATCAAGACTGTCGTGTTTGTAATCTTGTACCAGTATTTTTTGTACTGATTGTTTTGTGGCCAAAACCTGAATAATGAAAGTGAAGAAATCACATTACAAAATTAATGTCATACACTGCCATAAGTAATTTCATAAATTACATAAGCATCATTCAATCCATATATCTTCACACCCATCTCGAATATTTTGACTCCCAAACTCACCCACCAGTTCATCAAATGTGTCAACATTTGGCATCCCTCTAGTAAATGGCTCACACTCAATTCTCACATCACCTAAGACATCATCACCAATAACATCATTATATTCTCTATTAGACATTTATAACACTACCGACCAACCACGATGCATCGGGTCGTCAACAAAAAATACTTGTTTGACTTGAGAAGCCAAAACAAATTGGTCATTCCTATGTCCAATTTTACTCAAATCTACAAGGGTAAATCCAAGTTCGTCGACTACAAGACCAGAAGTACTATCTATCCAATCACACCTAAAGACTGGGATTGTAAACTTTTGGTAGTCAAGGTCCCAAATTTCTTGAATGACACCATAGAAACCCATATTTGAGAGAATTGGGTTTTTATCCTTGGCACTAGCAACTTGCATGGTATGTGCAAGTAATAAACTCCACTATTTTGAGTTGTCCGCACATCATCTTGTGCCTTGATGTTAAATTTAATACCTTTAATAAGATAGCTCCTATATGATGGCACTGCCATGTTTGGACCAGCTGTTAGCCACCTTAAATTTTCTGATACGCCATGATTGTCTTCCTCATTAAGTTCACTTTGAACCTGCAAATTAATCATATCTTAATTCAATCTAACATAGAAAAAAGAAAATTAAAAGTCCAATATGTTATTCAATAACATATACCTTGAAGCGTAGCCATTGAATGAAAGTGCTATTGTGCTTATCTTGCAGCCACTTTGTTCTCTTTCTAAATTTTGGATAAGCGATCTTGATGTGGATCATATGTTGCCTACATGACACAAAAAATTCAAGCATTACGGTCCCAAACATATAAGATAAACATAAGAAATAATTTAAAATAGAAACTTAAAGAATAAAACTCATACGTACTCGATATAAGGTAGGACTTCCTCCGTATTCTCCAAGACATATAGATGTGCTTGGTTCAACAGGTCCCGATCAACTACGCTCACTGTGCAACCTTATAATGGCTTTGAAACTCCCATCTTTGGGCTTGAAGGCACTTCAACTGTACTAACATCAGATAAATGCTCGGTACAAAACTCTACAGCTTCTTCAGCTATGTATCGCTCAGCAATGCAACCTTCGAGACGAGTACGATTATGAACATACCCCTTTAGCACTTTCATATATCTTTCAAACGGATACATCCATCTAAAATATACTGGCCCACATAGACGAACTTCTCTGACAAGATGTACTACCAGATGAACCATGATATCAAAGAATGAAGGGGGAAAGTACTTCTCAAGCAAACACAAAGTAACTACTACATCTTCTTCCAACTTATCTAGCTTGGAAACATCAACCGTCTTTGCACATATAACATTGAAGAAGAAGCACAAACGAGTTATTGCATACCTTACAGGCTTCTCCAAAACAGAACGAATTGCCACATGGAGCAATTGTTGCATTAAGGTATGACAATCTTGTGATTTAAGGCCAAGAAGTCTTGAATCTTGTAAAGATACAAGATTTTTTATATTTGAAGAATAACCTTCAGGGACCTTCATACCATATAAAGAATTGCAAGCCTCTCTCTTCTCTGCTCTTGACAAATTCCAAGGCCCGGGAGGCAAACGAGTACGTCTTTCTCCATACTCGGGTTGCAAATCAGTTTTGACCCCCATGTTCAATAAATCTAATCGAGCAGCAATCCCATCTTTATTTTTTCCAAGGATCTCCAGCAATGTACCAATGATACTGTCGCAAACATTCTTCTCAATGTGCATAACATCTAGGACATGCCTCACAGGAAGGTATTTCCAATACTCGAGATCAAAGAATATTGATTTCTTCTTCCAACAAACTCTGTCACCATCTTCAACCATATGCAACACTTTTTCTTCGGTTAATGGCTCGGGAGGCGTGTCATATTCAGGTTTCCCATTAAAAGCTTCACGTTGCCTCCTATATGGATGATTGATTGGTAACCATTTTCTATGCCCAATGTAACAAATTTTGTGGCTATTTTTCAACCTGTGACTAGGTGTATCATCGCCGCAAATTTTGTTTGGATGTTGATGTGTGTGTGCGTTTGTGTAGATACACAAACGCACACACATCATCAACTTCCAAAAAATTGTCTCTCTGATTGCAAATCTAAGGCTGCCGTCGTCAAATTTCAAAGGCAATTTTTTGGATGTTAATGTGTATGTGCGTTTGTGTATCTCAAAGACACAAATACACATACATCATTAACCTCTAAAATATTGTCTTTCTGTGGTCTGATTATGATGAGGAACAGAGTTCCATTTGGTAAGATATCGTAACCCTTGGGATCTCAGAAAAATCTGATTATGTCGGCGGTTTTCTATATAAACCGTCGTGGTTATTTCAATTCTTGTCATTAAGTTGATCTTCCGACGTAGGATAACAAAATCCAAGAAATAAATTGTTAAAAAAATTCCTATTAAGACGACGGTTTAAATATAAGGTAAGCCGTATAAAGTGAATAAATACGACGGTAATTTTAAGTTCACGACGTATCTTTTGGGATCTCAGAAAAATATGATTATGTCGGCGGTTTTCTATATAAACCGTCGTGGTTATTTACAATTTTTGTCATTAAGTTGGTCTACCGTCGTAGGATAACAAAATCCAATAAATAAATAGTAAAAAATAATATTATTAAGACGACGGTTTAGATATCAGGGTAGACATATAAAGTTCATAAATTTATCATCCAATAAATTTGATTCAAGGGTTGCACAGCCATTATGGATTTTGTATCCAATATTTTTCAGGGTTCAAAACCCAAGCCTAATTGAGATTGAAACACCCAGACTTTATTTTTAGGGTGCAATACCCAAATTTGTTTTCAAGGTGCAAACCCATATTTGTTTTCAGGGTGCAAAACCCAAGCTTCGTTTCCGGGGTGCAAAACCCGATGCTTTGATTTCAGAGTTTAATACCCAATGATAGACTTTGCATCCAAATAATTTCGGGGTAACTCACCCATGGATTTTGCATCCAAATAATTTCGGGGTTTCTCACCCATGGATTTTACATCCAAATAATTTCTGGGTTTCTCACCCATGTATTTGTGGCATGCTATGCCTAACATAGAAAAAATGAATTCATCATCCATAGAATTTGTTTTGCGGGTTTGATCCCATTTGATTGAAGGATGACAACCCATTTGATGGAGGCATGTGAGGATCAAGAGAATTGTTCAAAAAGCATGGAGGAAATATTTCTCAAAAGAGGACAGTAGATGGCTCATTGGTTGTCTTTGGTCTCTTCATTTTCGAATTGCACCTTTTTTTTTCCCTTCAGCCTCAAGCTGTGCTCTCTCTTCTCTGCCCTCATCTTTTTCATTTGCAGCCTTGCTTTTTTTTTTCTTTTTTTTTGGGTGTGTGCAGCCTCATGGTTGCCTCTTCCTTGATCTCCCCCTCCTTTCTGTATTATGTAGCAACCTCCCCCTTCTAGCTAATCCCACCCAAATCCTTCTAGTTTGTCAATTTTAATTACTTAACATGTTGATAATCATTTTCCCTTATGTCACCATACTCTCTTCCAAGTTATATTAGTTGTATTCCTTACCATCAACCCACTCCATTCCAAGTTATGGATTTACATAGCTAAGAACCCATTAAGATTTGTGGAGAACATTAAAGACTACACAAACCATAACCTAACCTCCCGAGTCAGCGATGTAATTTATGGTACTTGTTACAAGAAGCTATTTATTAGGCATCTCCTTCCGGTCTCAACCTAGTTCTTCCAATCATGCAATTAGTGGTCAATTAATTGAAAGCATTAATAACGGTAACAAGCACTCAACATGTATAGATAAATGAAAATTAACAATATCAAAGAATTTGAGTATAGCCATGCTACATCATAGTCCTAGTAAAAGAAATTAGTTCATGAAAGACTTATTGAGAAATATGATGGTTGATGAAGACATGGAAGGCACTGAATTCCCCAAGTAGAACGCCAAGGTTGCGAAAGCTCTCTTTGTATTCTCCTTTGAGTGTTTCGACTATGAGTATGAATGTGTGGAATTTGATGGTGGAGGGTTGAGGATCCTTTGATCAATGGCCGAAACTCCCTATTTATAATACTCCTAGAAATCCCACCTATCTAAGGTATAATTACAATTGTTATAAAAATAGGATTCCTTCTAGCATAGGGTCTTCTTTATTTCTCCTTGTTTAACTTGGTTAGACTTGAACCATCTTGAACTTGGAATTTTTACAACACTCCTTTCAACAAAAGGAATGACTTGGCTTCTTTTTAATTAATCTCCAATCTTCATCTTTTAGCCCCTTTTTACCTCAATTTCTCATATTTCACAATTCCTTCACAAATCTCACAAAACCAATTACAACAACCAATTTAATCCAAGGAAATTAACAAATAAATAAGTAAAGGAGGCATAATATATATATATATATATATATATATATGTATACAATCCTCTTCTATTGGGGGATTCCTCAAATAATTTTATTTGAGAGACGCCCTTTAAGGTACCCTACAATTTTTTCCCCAATGATCCAAACCATCTATTTTTTAGGTCTTCATTCAAAGATCATCCTTACAAAAAATTGGACAAATCGGAAACTGTTTCGACATCCAATTGTGTATTACGAAATCAATGAACACGGTGATTCAAGAAAGTACTAAAATTTCAATAACTCAAATGAGTGGTCAAATGATATCGGATTCAAGTAATTTTTTATAGAGATGATCTTTGACTGAGTATCTATAAAATAGACGGTTTAGATTAGTGAAATACAATCCAGAGTGGGGCCTACAAGGGGTGTCCCTCAATGAAAGTTCTTATCACTACGGTAAAGTTTATCGACTTTTAAAGTTCGATAAATCACGTTTTTTTCTTCGTCATGGTCGCATACACTGTGTATTTTCATACCACTTTCATACCTACCATTAGTCTTTCTGTTCACAAATTTGTTAATTGATGACTTGACAGTAGATAGGCCTCACAAATTATATAAAAATAATAAAATAAATTATGAAAAATTATAAATCCTTAAAAAATAAAATAAAATAACCATAAAACTCTCTCCATCCATTTCTCCCTTGCCTCCTCTCCTTCTTTTACTTACCCAACTATAAAATAAATTAATTAATTAGTCAAACTTAGAAATCAAACCTATAGGTCTTTTTAAAAAATAGTCTTTAAAAAAAAAACCCCCATAATATAATTAATATGGAATCTGGAACTCTTCAAGACTACAATTCTTATGGAATATGTGTAGCTGGAGAAAAATAGGTAATTGCCGCCCCAAATTATACGTTTGTATCCCTGGAAGCTTATTAAAAATTTGTTGGTAACAGAGCCACTTCTCTTTCATGCTTGAAAAGGAGATGACAGCTAGAGCGTTCAACAGATTTTATATTGCTCTACTGAGAATAGTCCTGCTTCAACGTATTCACACCGTAATTTATTGGCAATTGGACGCCAAGGGAAGCCGGCCTATTAACAATTTTGCTCTTCATGGTGCCTCCTGGCAATATACATTTGAATATTGAAATATCAACCGTTTAAGCCAATATATTAGTTGTAAAGAGCTTGTAATTCAAGTGATTAAAGCAAGCAAAAAGAAAGAAACACCACTTATATAAAAAAAAAAAAAAAAAAAAAAAAAACAATTACCATTTTGTCACCAATTTGGTGACTGTTGTGGGGGTTACAAAATGTTTTAGTAATCCCCACAACAGTCACTAAAATTGGTGACAAAATGGTAACTGTTGCCACTTTTTTTTTAGTGACCTGAGGTTCTAGGTTCGATTCTTCTCTCTCTCAATACTGCTCATATAAGATAAAAACAAAAAAAATCTACCGAAACATTAAACAAATACCTTTTGTTGATAATCTTATATACCACAACCACCACCACCACCACCACCATTGTCTTGTGGAACAGTTTTATGATTTTATGCCTAGAAAACAAAACTTCGCTGTTTTAATGGGCAGCTTATTATGAACAAAAAAGATTTGATATATCTGTGTTTTGGGTTGTGGTGGAATAGATAGAGACTTGCTGAGTACAGGACAGATAGAGAGGTCCATAATATGCATTGCATAAATTAAAATGGATTCATAATTAATTAAAAATTGTTACCAAAAAACAAGGAATTATGTTAAATAATTACAACGAAATCTAATTCATTTTAGTTGTGGTCCATTGAATCCATTCCCGGCGGCTAAGAATATAGTAAAAAATGAATTCAAATGTTGAACGGCTTATAATTAATAATACTTAATTAAAGTTGACCACTTTCTGTTTTTTGGCAGAAGATTTATTTCCGTACGAACATTCATGGCAAATTACTGTTTTTTTTAATTTATTTTTATAATCAAAGGACACTAAGAAAAATTAAATATTGAGAAATATGGTAGGCCGGCAGAAACAGTGCAACAATATCTGTACGAAAAATGAATCCTATAAAACATTCAATGGCTAATTAATTTGAATATGAAGGGCGTTGTTAATGATGAGATTAATTTAGGTTTAATTGATCATATATTTTCTCTCCCCATTGTAAGTTTTATATTGCTTGCTTGGAAAGCAAACAAGAAAAGCAGAGAAAAGAAAAAGGAGTGGACAGCTATAAACAATCAGAAGGATTGGACCAAAAGAAATAAAAAAATTTGTAACCGTTTATCTATGGTCTTCGCCACTTGTTTTCAAATATAAATCTTTGGTAAATTTGGTTTTAGCGTTGTCTTGTATGTATGAAGCAATTAGTTCCCGTGGAAAATGACAATTTTCTTCTAGAAAAAACACGTTTATTATTTTTATTCTAATTTTAATACAAGATGAAGACTTTTAACCCGATACGATAACCCAACTTGAACTTAATTAACATGAAGTTAACAGTTCATTTTGGTGATTACTTGATACGATCAACTCATGAATAACACAATCAACAATAGGGTTAAGGTTAATTAGTGTTCAACCAACTAAAGATGTACATTAGTCCCAAATGATACGACACAAACACAAACATGATAAGCATGCTCGATTCTGACCCCTTAATGTTAATCTGTACACTAATTAAGGCGACGGTCCATTGAATTGAATAATTTATGAGGACAGACAAACATATTATAAGCATTATCGATAGGATATGGTCAATTACTACAGCAAGCTACAATGCGAGGAAACACCACACAAAGACAATGGCATAAACTTGCTGCCAAAGTTTTCATTCAACAAGGGGAAAAAAAAAAGGGAGTTTCACTAAAACACCCAAAATGGGGGTTGAAATTATAAAAAAACCCAAGCACTATTTAAACATATAAACACACCCAAAACCCATCATTACACACACTCAAAACCCATTTATAAACACACCCAAAAAGTTGACTTTGGGGTTGATTTGGGTGTGTTTCTATGTTTAAATAGTGCTTGGGTTTTTTTATAAATACATGTCTAGGATTGGGCTTATTTATAAATTTCTAAAAAAAAAATCTAACCCCGTTTCGTGTCTACACTTAAAAATGTAGAGGAGGCAGCTATTGCACTATAAATATATTCCTACCTAAGCTGTCAACTCTTCATTAATTCACTCTCTCTCTCTCTCTCTCTCTCTCTCTCTCTCTCTCTCTCAAACAGAAACAGAAACATGGAAATGTCTTTGCCATTGCAAAGCATCAACCCTAAGGTAGCAAAGATGGCTCCAATGCTGCAGAAAGCAAGTTCAAAACAAAGAGCTCGTAGTTTTACACTTCAAACCATTTCCTGCAGAGCTGATGGATTAGCAATGCACAAAAAGAAGCCCAACTTTTATGAGGTACTTTCTCTTGGTTCTGAGAACAACATAGGCTTGGATGACATAAAGAAAGCCTATAGAAGCATGGCTCGCAAATTCCACCCTGATGTTTGCCCTCCCTTAGCAAAAGAGGAGTCTACAAGAAAATTCATTGAGCTTCAAAAGGCTTATGAAACACTTTCTGACCCGATTTCACGTGAAATGTATGATTACCAGTTGGGTTTGGCTGGTTCATCAGTAGGGTTAGGCGTAGAGGGATTTTGTATGGAGGTAAAGAGATCCATGTTTCGAAGGGAGGTGTGGGAAGAACAACTTCGTGGATTGCATAAGAGGTCTCAAACCAGAAGGGAAAGGAAAAATTATCGGTCAATGTAGAATTTTGTTTTATATTATTTTTATGTAATTCTTTGAATCTTTTTATATTGTCTGTTTGTAATTATCTATGGACACTAGAGTTTTATCTATTCTTTTAATCTGAATATACACCATAAGTCTGATTAATTTTTTTTTTTTTTTATGATGAAAATAATTTAATTTCTGAAGAAATCAGTACATCATCCTTGGCCCAAATCTATGCGAAAATACATGTAACCATCGACTGGGAATGACAAAAATTACACTGCTCATTGACCAACATCAGGCATTCACATGAAAAACCGAACATCAATGCCAAAGTTGGTTCATTGATTTCGGAGGTCCTAGATAAAAATTAAAATTAAGGCCTTTTATGTTGAATATTTACCTTATTTTGAACACAAGTTAAAATAAAAAGTTTCAAGTGTAGATGTTTAGTTTGTTAATTTATGTAAAAGAGGCTCACTAGTACTATATGGAAAGTAAAGAAAAAAGGGCAAAAACATTTGGCATAAAGCCCAAAAAGCATAAGTTACATATGTAAAAGGCTGTTTTTGCTACATTGCTCTTATTTACCCTCAACACCACCCCTTCTTTCTCTCTTCAGATCCACAAAACCAAGAAACTAAGAACACTCAATGGCATTATCTGGACATGAAAACATTAAAAAATTAATGTAGAAGAAATAAAATAATCAAAAGAGACGATGGGATGTGGAGGGCGAGCGGCTGCTTGGGGAGGGAGAGCAGCCGTGAGGAGTGCATTAATTTTTTCCTTTTTATTTTTAATTTTAATTTTGATGTTCAACATTTTGAAATAAAAAAATTATCACTCTTTTAATAGGGGTGGGTTCGGTTCAGTTACACAAACCGGCAACTGAACTAACGTTGGTCAGAATGCTACAAGCGAGACCTCCACCGACATTGATATCATCGGCTTGTTGACTATCGATTGAACCGATGGTTTTGGTCAACATGGTTTGACGAGGGCAGAACCTGAGAGACATAAGAAAAGAAGAGAGAGAGAGAGAGAGAGAGAGAGAGAGAGAGAGAGAGATAGAGATAGAGAACACAGAAATGAGAGATAAGGAAGAAGAGGCGGCTTAGGGGCTATAATAGTGTTAGGGTTTCTTAACAATTAAATATTTTTTAAAATTTTCTCTGAATGACACTCTTAAATCTATTAGCAACATGTAATTTCAACAATGAAGCATATTGGTGTAGTGGTGGTCAAGGTTTAAAACCTCCTAACTCCAACTTCTAACATATTTAATCTTTTATGTTATTGTCGGTTCAGTTCGGTCGAACTGACGATTTGAAAAAATCAAGCCGAGAGTCAAATCGTTCTTCATCGGTTTGGTTTAGTTTGTGGACTGAAATTGAAAATGTGAGCAAAAACAATGAATCGATCAGTTCGGTTTGATAAGGTTGGTTTGGTGGGTTTTTGGTTGAAAATGCCAATCCTACAAGTCTTTTCTATGTGGTGAGTCAAGCGATGAGGGCCTATGTAAACGGGAGATCCTAGGTTCGATTCCTGCCGTTGGTGAATCAAGCGATGAGGGCCAGGGATGGGGTGAAATTCCCTATAGCCTCTCCGGGTCCCGGAAGGGGTGGATGGCCGTGGCTTGCCACCAGCTGTCCCCTTTTTAAAAAAAAAAAAAAAAAAAAAAAAAAAAAAACAAGTGGTATTGTGCACAGGTGGTATTTATACAAAATTCCTTTTGAAAATGATAGCTGTCTAAAATTATGTTTTTTTTACCCTCTAAAAAACATGTTATAATATGTTTCTTCATAATACTAATACTAGAAATGGATGTATTTTTTATATATATAATATTATAATACAACGCGTTTCTTTTTCAAAGTCAAGTTTCTCGCTTGTTTTAGACAGTTGAAACCAAGATTCATCGGTAGTTTCACTCAACTCTATAAAATATTCATATCTCAGTACATCTACAATTAGGCTTTGAAAACGAAGTCTGATTAATACTTTTGGAGATGTTTTTATGTAAACAGATGATTTTATGGTTGTAAGAAGTATATAAATTGGAGGATGCCTATAATGAAATCATTAAGATAATTCGGATGCAATTGGAGAAGAGGTTGTAAGTTTTGGTGATTAGTTACTTAGGAATATGATTTCAAAATTGGTTGATTAAGTGACTTGAGTTTTTAATTTTGTGTGGGTGGTATTGTTACAATTCTTCATAAAAGATTGATTTTTTTTTTTTTAAAGATTTGGGGAGATGATCCAGAAACAAATATGCATGTGGAAAAGAAAATTCTTGGGATTAATAATACTAAGTTGAAATAGATATGAAAGGATTAATATTTTTGGGGTAGAAGGAATGCTTACAAATTTCTTTTTAAGTGATTATGAAATGGGATTACAAGGTAACTTCGTAGGATCTACGCATGGTTTTTAGAGATAGGGAAACAATTTAATGTGGGCGTGGTAATCAAATCATTTTGAAAACATTGGTGATCACTTATAAGATAATTTGTATCAAATTTGAAAGTTCAGTTCTTGAGGTAATAAGAACATGTTGATGGTATTTATAGATTAAATAGGCTTTGAAATATGTACAATGATTCCTGATGATGAATGTTGAAAATAAAAATATGCGTGAATGTAATTAGTTCTTCTGGTTAACTTGGACATGACTATATCATTGACAGTATAAGGCCCTTGAAGACTAGTAGGTGCTAGGAATGAATTTGGAGCTTGCCAAGTATTATAGTGTACATTCTTGTGTCTTGAGATAGAGAGTAGGTTATATCTAAAATATAAGTTGTACGTTAAGTGATTAGATTAAAGAGATCATGATACATATGGAGGATTTTGGAGATATAAGGATTCAAAGGAAAAAGAATACTTGTGGAATTGGGAGTATGAAATGAGAATCAGACAACCTAATTTTTACGAGGAGTACAGTATTTAAATTCGAGGACGAATTTTCTTTTAAGGAGGGTAGGATGTAATACCCCGAAAAATTAAAGGTGGACTTTCGTATTTAAGTGAAAAATAATAGTATAGTGAAGAATGATTATGGGTATTTTATCAAGTGATTTTGGATTGAGACTATTGGATTAGGTGTGTAATTTCAAGTGGGATAAAAATGCCCTTACGTAACATTTTGTTAATGTTTCAAAGGACATTTAAGAAATTGAAGTGAGACCATTATGATTCTTAGGTAGGGCAATAGTAATTGACTCAACGAACACGTAGGAAATCGTTTCTGAATTTTGGGCCAAAATGACCAAAATACCCGTATGTGTGAAAATTACAAAAAATACCCTTGTAGGCAAAAAAGAAAAGAAAAATAAAAAATAAAAGGGAATCTGAAACGTGGAGGGCAGCAGCCCACTCTTCTCCCATTCTTTCCTCCTTCCCTCTATTCTTCAATTCACAAAGGATGAGTCACCTATTCTAAATTGATGACTCACCTAACCTAAGATTCTTCAATCATGAATTTATTCTCTTCCTCCCCATTCATTGTATCATCACTCTCTTCTAAATTGAAGACTCACCTAGCCTAAGATTATTCAATCATGAATTTATTATTTTCCTCCTCATTCATTGTATCATCAATCTCTTCCTTCTTTTGTTCCTCTTCAAAATCCAAAATTCGTCACTTCATTGGAGCAGCCGAGAACTCAAATTTCAGAAGCTCAAAATGAGAAAACTTCCTTAATAAAGGTTGTTCATTTATGTGATTCCTATAACATGCTCCAATTTCAGTTCAATCCGACTAAGACAGACTTAGAAAGGTTGGTACGATCACAGTATGTCTACCACTTCCTGATTTCACAGTAATATGGTCGGTTTCAATATGTTTCTATGATTTCCTGTACTCAAATGACTTTGGTGCCTTCATCAAAGTTGTTTGAAATTCAGTCTATTATAACATTTCAAAAGTTTAGGTTGATCGGATTTCTATAGCCACCTTGGGAACGTTTAGAGTGAAACTTGTTTAGTCTTCGACCCTAGTTCCTTCCCTCGATTTCAGTCCAGAACACTTATTTCGAAAGCTCAAAACACTATGGTTTCTTCATGATAGTCACTCCAAATTCTCCTATTTATAATATATCCAAAGCTTAGCAAAATGAAACCATTATAACTCTCTGAAAATTGGTATGAACAAAACTTGTTCATTGATTATATTGAATTTTTGTTATAGATGTGTACTTTCTCTCAAATGGCATGTTACTTGTCATTCCATTGATCAAATTAGCCATTATCATCTCAAGTAAATGATTCTTTGAAGGTATGAAGCTCATCTTCATATTGTTTCTTTGAGTATTAGTTGTAAATCAAGTGTTGGTTAGAATGCCTCAATGACATATCTCTTTCAAAGTGTGCTTGTGTGAAGTTCTAGATTATTTTGATGTTCTTTTGTTCCAATTTCATTCTAGGCTTTTGTTACATCAAAATGGATATCTCAAGGGTTATGTCAAAGTTGGTTTTGTGCCATTTGAATTTAAATTGATTTTTTTTTGTGAAATTTCAAAGTAGAGACTATGCAGCTGGAATTGTTCTGATTCTGATGCATGCCCTGTTTTGAATACATGTTTGAAAACTTCATAAACTTGGATTTTCATAGGAAATGGTAAACATACTATGATCATACCAACTTTCAGAGTATGGGCTAGTCACATCGAGCTGAATTTGGAGCTTTTACAGGAATCACGTAAATGAACAACTTTTATGAAGGAAGTTTTCTCATTTGAGCTCCCGAAATTTGAGTTCTCGGCTACTCCAAGGAAATGACGAATTTTGGATTTTGAAGAGGAACAAAAGAAGAATGAGGATGAAAATAAGGTGAATGAGGAAGAGAGTGATGATGCAATGAATGAGAAGGAAGAGAATAAATTCATGATTGAAGAATCTTAGGCTAGGTGAGTCATCAATTTAGAATAGGTGACTCATCCTTTGTGAATTAAAGAATAAAGGGAAGTGGAAAAGAATGGGAGGAGAGTGGGTTGCTGCCCTCCACGTTTCAGATTCTTTTTTCTTTTTTTCTTTTTTTATTTTTTATTTTTATTTTTTGCCTACAAGGGTATTTGTTTTTTGTAAGTTTCACACATAGGGGTATTTTGGTCATTTTGGCCCAAAATTCAGAAACAATTTCCTAAGTGAGGATGTAATGCCCAGAAAGATTAAAGGTGGACTTTTGTATTTTAGTGAAATATTATAGTGAAGAATGATTATGGATATTTTAACAAGTGATTTTGGATTGAGACTATTGGATTAAGTGTGTAATTACAAGTTGGAATGTTTTGTGAATGTTTCAAAGGACATTTAAGAAATTGAAGTGAGAACATTATGATTCTTAGGTAGAGCGATAGTAGTCGACTCAACGAACACATAGGAAATTGTTTCTGAATTTTGGGTCAAAATGACCAAAATACCCCTATGTGTGAAAATTACACAAAAATACCCTTGTAGGCAAAAAAGAAAAAAAAAGAAAAAAGGATATGAAATGTGGAGGGTAGCAGCCCACTCTCCTACCATTCTTTCCCCCTTCCCTCTATTCTTCAATTCACAAAGGATGAGTCACCTATTCTAAATTGATGACTCACCTAACCTAAGATTCTTCAATCATGAATTTATTCTCTTCCTTCTCATTCATTGTATCATCACTCTCTTCCTCATTCACCTTATTTTCATCCTCATTCTTCTTTTGTTCCTCTTCAAAATCCAAAATTCGTCATTTCCTTGGAGCAGCCGAGAACTCAAATTTCGGAAGCTCAAATGAGAAAACTTCCTTCGTAAAAGTTGTTCATTTACGTGATTCCAATAAAGGCTCCAAATTCAGCTCAATCTGACTAGCCCTGACTCTGAAAAGTTGGTATGATCATAGTATGTTTACCATTTCCTATGAAAGAATAGGTGATTATTCAATCATGAATTTATTCTCTTCCTCCCCATTTCATTGTATCATCATTCTTTTCTAAATTGATGAATCACCTAGAATAAGACTCTTCAATCATGAATTTATTCTCTTCCTCATCATTCATTGTATCATCACTCTCTTCTAAATTGATGACTCACCTAGCCTAAGATTCTTCAATCATGAATTTATTCTCTTCTTCCTCATTCATTGTATCATCACTCTCTTCCTCATTCACCTTATTTTCATTCTCACTCTTTTTTTGTTCCGTTTCAAAATCCAAAATTACTCACTTCCTTGGAGCAGCCGAGAACTCAAATTTCGGAAGCTTAAATGAGAAAACTTCCTTCATAAAAGTTGTTCATTTACGTGATTCTATAACATACTCCCATTTCAACTTAATCTGACTAGCACAGACTCCGAAAAGTTGGTATGATCACATTATGTTTACCATTTCCTAATTTCACAGTAGTATGCTTGGTTTCAATATTTTTCTGTGATTTCCTGTACTCAAATGACTTTGGTTCCTTCATCAAAGTTGTTTGAAATTCAGTCTATTATAACATATCAAAAGTTTAGGTTGACTGGACTTCTATAGCAACCTTGGGAACGTTTAGAGGGTAACTTATTTATAGTCTTCGACCCTAGTTTCTTCCCTCGGTTTCAGTCCAAAACACTCATTGCAAAAGCTCAAAACACTATGGTTTCTTCATGATAGTTACTCCAAAATTCTCCTATTTATAACATATCCAAAGCTTAGCAAAACGCAACCATTATAACTCTTTGAAAATTGGTACGAACAAAACTTGTTCATTGATTATATTGAATTTCTTGTTATAGATGTGTACTTTCTCTCAATGGCTTGTTACTTTTCATTCCATTGATCAAATTAGCCACTATCATCTCAAGCAAATGATTCGTTGAAGGTATGACGCTCATGTTCATATTGTCTTTTAGAGTATTAGTTGTAAATCAAGTGTTGGTTAGAATGCCTCGAAGATATATATCTCTTTCAAAGTGTGTTTAAGTGAAGTTCTAGATTATTTCGATGTGATTTTGTTACATCAAAATGGATATCTCAACGGTTATTTCAAAGTTGGTTTTGTGCCATTCGAATTTAAATTTATTTTTTTATAAAATTTCAAAGTAGAGACTATGCTGTTGGAATTGTTCTGATTCTGCCGCATACCTTGTTTTGAATACGTGTTTGAAAACTCCTTAAACATGGATTTTCATGAAATTTTGATATGTTTTACTTTCACATAACTTCTTCAAATCTAGATAGTTTTATCTAGTTTGGTTGTAAATTGAAATTTTGGTGAGTTTTCAAAATAAAGTGTACAAACCTGGAAAAAAAAAGAATATTATGCAACCTGGTCTATTTTGGTTTCTCTTTTGACATGCTTCCTTAACCCTAATTTCCATAAAATTTTGACATTTTTAATTTTTCTATGTCCAGTTGTGATATGGAAATTTTTACGTTATTTTGATTTAAAATCAATATTTAATGAATTTTCAAAGTTAAAGTGTTCCAACCAAAATGTTTTGCAAAATTGAAGTTTTTGTTTTAAATTTTCTTTATATGTCTAGAGCCGAACCACTTAATTTTAAACATCCTTAAGAGTAGAACTATTATAGGAGGAGAATAGATTGGTTTTTCCTTGACGTTTGGTTTTATGCTTGCTTGGACATGAGGTTAAGGGAGTAACGATCGAGTCGAACAACTTGTCAAGCATATTATGGGGCTTTAGGTCTACGGGTGCCAATAGGACACTCAAGCGTGTTTGCTAATTTCTAGTGAATTTTAATCAGTAAATTATCTTAATTTGGTGTTCTACTCTGCGTACTTTCGAGGACGAACCTGCACATGGTTAAGCTAGCTGGACACAAAGTAGGGTTTCCTGATTTCCCAATGATTAGGCTATGTTACTTTTAATCTTGGTGCTTATATATAGTACTATAAATATGAATATTATTGTTGCTTTACTCGGTGAATGTTATGTGAATATTATTATTGATGTTTCTCCGTGGAAATTATTTGATGTTGGGTAAATATTATTATTCATGTGATTAAACTTGAAATGTTATTGTTATTATTTGTATTATTATTCCGCAGAGATAAATGATGTTTAAGCTGAATTACATATGCATCATAAATACGGTTGTGTTTTGGATTTGTGTTTGAGTCGAGATATAGTTAAGGGGTGGGAGAAGACCTTAGATATAAGTGGAAAAAATGTGCAATATATTCAGGTGACGGGAGCAGGGCTTGAATATATTGAGGTGATGGGAGAAGGGCCTTTAATGAAAAGTGAAAGTTGAGAAATTCGTAATCAAAAGAAAAATGGAGTAAGGGACGGATGGATGCTAGTTTATATTTTAGGGTATTCAGAACCACAATGGTAAAATGCAGGTATGAGATATGCAGGCTTGGTGCCCTAAAGTATGATTTAGTGGGATCACTGCATATGCAAATTTATTTATCTGGTCTGGTTGCATAATTTATGTATCTTATGTTTTTTGATGCATGACACTTTGATTAATTGTGATAGCTGACCTTGAGGGGTTTGAGGTTACTCTATTGGGCAATAGAATGCTCATACCCTAATAGATTCTATAGGATTCAAGGCGAAGTTTGAGGAAGCGGGTTTCAACCAACCTACTAGGCTTTTGTTGTTGATTTGTGTAAATTATATTTGTAAGTAGTCAACCGTTTATAAATATCCTAGTGTGTAGTTAACTACGAGCTACTGCGACTTTAATTCTGTGTTATTAAGTAAATTTGTATTATTTGTGGCCTTATTTCTCATCATATCATGGTTGTAGGATTTTATTCTTATGAATATGGTATGACTCACACCCTGATTTGAGAATATTCCTTATTCTAGAATTGGGTCGTGACATTGAGTTTGTTGAGAAGGTGTTATCCATTGGCCGGGTTTGAAAAACCGCCATGTTAGTTTTGAATTTGAAAGTGGTAATTCAAGTGGGAAGGACCTTGAATTTGGTGGGAAGGTGTTATCCCATGGTCGGGGTTGAAAAATAAATCCTCAGGATAAATTCAAACGGGAAGAATATCTTATAAAGTTCAGTGAAACGAATCCGAAATTTTGGGGCATAACTCAAAAATTCAAGTTCGGGGAATATACCCGAGATACAAAGTGCATGAGCTAATTAATTAAGTACAAGAATTAAAGGGCAAAGATAAAGCCGAAATAAAACAAGTATAAACAAAGATAAAAATTCCTAAGTAGGATGATATGAAACTTGTAAATCCAAGGATATCATCAAGGGATCGAGAGCAGCCTTCGAAGTAGGTCCCTCATAAGTAGAACCCGTAAATCCAAGGATTAGTCATGTGCTGGCAATGGATGACATAGCGTTAGGATTGACACCAAAGGTATCGGTCCCAACGGGCCAAGAAAAAGCCTTTGACCCAGGAAAAGCTGCTAAAGCAGATGGCAATAGGCCGATAATCTATCAAAGGGCGGTCATCAGGTTGCATGCCCTCAAATAGTTCATAGTCGCCAAGCTCAAATCCTAACTCGTCATCATAATCATCTGGACCTACCATGAACCGATGCTCAGGGAGTTGCTAGCCTTGAACCCAACCGTATTCGAACTGCCTCGCTGCCTCAACCTTAATTTGTTTGCTATTTGTCTGAAACTCAAGGTCCCTGTTGCATGAAGCATCTTCCAGTTTCTTCTTGAGATGATCTACTTTGGATAATGAGGTGTCTTGATCATTCTCAAGCTGCACAGCTCCTCATTCTACCCTTCAAGCTCGGCTTCACATTCCTTGACATGCTTTCCCCTCAGCTAGAGGGACGCAGTTTTTTTGCATATCTCATCGCTCATTGCCTCAAACTTCACTATTTGGGTGTTGCATAGTCTAACCATCTGCAAAGCAAGAAGAAAATATGTATTAAACAACTAAAAATATGAAAGATATCACAAACGGACAACGTTGGCATACCTCAGTTAGACAGTGCGATTGATAGCCCCATATCTCCTCATTCGTCTTGGCCTTGTACCTGGCGGCATCACGAGGATAGGTCAAACTCCGTAGAATAGCATTAAAGGCGCTCGGTTTATGCCATAGTCCATCGCTGAGCTTGACCAAACTTCCGTCTCGTTTCGCAAATGCAGGCCTCTAAACCTCAAGAGGATCGAAGTCATTCTCACCCCTACAAAGCTAACGGGAGGAGGAACATGAGGGATAGGATCCTGCTGAGGGTGCTAGCGAGAGGGAGTACTGGTCTTCACAGATTGCTCGGGTTATTTCCTTGATCTCCTTTCCCTACGGCTCGAGAGTGACAATGAACGTGGCGCCAACATGTCTGAATGTTTGGACTCACATGCACTGTCTTCTACTTTCAAATTCATGTGTCGAGCTACCGATTCCATGTGGATGGACCAAGCTGCTTCAAAACTCAATTTTTGATGAGAAAAAGGGTAAGCTTAGCTCCATAGGTGGTTCTCATTGTTTGACACCATTTATTGCTCAAACCTGCTGCACCCTTTGTCTTTTGTCCGTCCAAGAAATACATGCAGCTTTCTATCAAAGAAGTGCATGCGATGGGTAAAACAATATTGACTGATCATATCAAACCCGGCCTTTGTCAGGGCAAGCAAAGGTGATTCTTTTATAAGTCTGATTCGGGCGTGCCAAGTTTCATCCAATTATTTTCTTGAAAATAACTTCTTCCTGTGATTCTCCTATTATATATATTCCTCTCAAGCTTGCATCCTCTACAATGAAGGATGGGTAGTCAAAATACATTTTATTGTTCAAAACCATCAATATTTCCTTTTGTCCCTCAGATTGGCTCTAGGCATGAAGGGAAAGGAAAATGCTCATGAGATCGAGCATCCAGAATTCTATTGAGATATGGAAACCGCGTGACTCTTCCTTCTCTTTTTCAGATCGTATGCGAGATGTCTCACATACCTATCCCATTGGTGTTTGGTTTGAAACATGGTATAATGATTTATGCATGCATTTTCGAATATAATTTATTACAATTTGGAGGTTTGAACTACCTTTTCTTTTGGCAGGGCTTCCTCCGAACAAGTGGTGCATCATTCATGAGGATTAGGTCACTTGGTCCCTTTTGTCCACATCTCTATTGCCAGTCACAACGTAATTTATTTCCCTTTCATATTGGTTGATCAGAACCTATGTAGAATAGAGCTTTTTCAAGAATATTTTCTCCGTCGACGTCGAGCTTTGTTGCACTGTGGATTCAACATCCCTTATCCATGCCATTTTTTAAGAGATGAAGGCTAAGGCAACTTGGCACAGGAGTTCGTAAGTAGAGGACAGCGCATGTGAGTCTGAACATTTAGACATGTCCGCGCCACATTTACTGTCACCCCCAGGCCATAGGGAAAGGAACCCGAGCAATCAGCAAAGAAGTCCTGTCATGCCCCTAAGGTCGTTTTGGGTTTGAACTCGCCCAATGCTGAGTCCACCTCGAGTACTCGCTCTCACAGGCACCCTCAGCAAGACTTTATCCCTCATGTTCCTGTTCTTGCTAGCTTCAGTGGTGAGAATGACTTCGATCCTCTTGAGGTTTAGAGGCCTGCATTTGGGAAATCAAACGGAAATTTGGTCACCCTCGGCAATGGATTTTGGTATAATCCAAGCGCTCAAATGCTTTCCTACGGAGTCTCACCCATCCTCGCGATGTCGTCGAGTACAAGGCCATGATGGATGAGGAGATATGGAGCTATCAATCGCCTTATCTAACTGTGGTATGCCAACGTTGTCCGTTTGTGATATCTTTCATTCACTACCAAAAAAAGAAGTATTAGGGGCGTCCTTTTAGTGGCATAAAATATGATACGCCCATATTAATTTTTAATTAAGGGCAGAAAACCGATAGGCCCTTATTAATGATATTTTGGGTGGATAAACATGCCCCCATTGAATAGGTGGGTTAAGGAGAGAAATTTTGTGCCAAAAGTTTTGGCAAACGTGACTTAAAATAAAGAGAGGCTTAAAACAAGAGCCCCTAATATTTATATCATGTTTATTAATTTTTCTTTCCGCCCCTATTATTAATAATTTTTTATTTTCTTGTTTTACATCAGCCTTTAATGCCTCAAAATCTAAGAATTATCTATCTTCCTCTCTTATAGCATCAGTCGTCTCTACTTTTCCTGTCATTATAATTTAATTTGTGGGGCACTTGAAGGTACATAAAATTTGTCTTTTTGCTTCTCTTATTTATATATAGGTTATTGAAATGACATATTCTATCTGTGTTTACATGCTCATTGATATATATTATTGTAGGTCATATATATAAATATATGATATATGAATGGGACTCTCATAGTTTATATGATTAAAGTGTCCGGTGCACCCAATTAGCTTTTAAAAATTTATAATTTATGTGTCGCCTCTTTTCAATCTTGGAGATAGGGTATTGATCTATTGCGTATGTATATGTGTAGTCTCTTTTCTACTGTGAATATAGCAACTGATGCTTTATGGAATTATATTTAAATATATAGTTAGATATAACTACTACATTTAATTATACATAAGTTAGGGATTGTTAGATTTAATTGCTACATGCAGGATATGGAAACATCAACATGATAGGGATTGAAAGATGGTTGGTGTAAGGGATTGTTACATTTAATTTTATCCATCATATTTGATGGATTATCTGTGTAATAGGTAAGGTATAAATAAAAGTTGGGTACATTTGCATCGTTCTACACAAATATACAAAGATAAGATGGAATTATTTTTGAATAAAGCCTTGTCCAAGTCTGCTTGTAAAGATAAGATCATATGCCCTTGTAAGAAATGTTGCAACCGTTATTATGAAGATAAGATTATTGTAGGAGGGCATCTTCTTTGGCATGGAATGGATCCCCTTTATATGACGGCTTGCTGGATGCATCATGGGGAATCTTATATCGATTCCACCGATGCAAGGCAAATGGTCCAGTTTGTGAAAGAAGGTAAATGGATCTGACTAATAGTAAGGGCGAGGCATTGATCGAAGAGAATGTGGGTTCATCAAGGCATAAACCTATTTTTAAGGGTCGAACCCCCGAGGCTGAACGGTATTATAAGTTGCTTGAGGATGTTGATAAGGAGTTGTACAATGGATGTAAGAAGTATAAAAAATTGGAAGCCGTTGTGAAGTTGTACCAAATCAAGTGTTTAGGAAATGTGACTAATATGGCTTTCTCGATGTTTTTAGAGGCATTTAATGATATGTTGCCTAATGGAGTGTGTTTGCCAAAATCCTATTCTCAAGCCAAAAAGATTATTGATGCTTGCTGTAATGACTGTATGTTATTTTGGAAAGATACATCGAGCTTGAATGTGTGCTCTCGTTGTGGTGCTTCAAGATATATAGTTAATAAAGATGGAGATAGTTATGGCAAGCAAGTGTCAGCTAAAATTCTTTGATATTTTCCACAAATACCAAGATTGCGAAGGTTAAATATGTCAAGGTATATTGTAGAATATATGAGATGGCATGCGATTGAATGTCCGGAATATGGATTCATGAGACATATATTAGATTCCCCATCTTGGAAGCATTTATATGCTTTATACCCTGATTTTGAGTCAGAAATTAGTAACATACGTTTAGGACTTGCGAGTGATGGGTTTAATCCATTTGGGAACATGACCAATTCCTATAGCACTTGGCCTATAGTAATTTATGTGTATAATTTGCCTCCATGGATGTGCATGAAGCAACCTAATTTGTTTATGTCGTTGTTGATTCTTGGCCCTCGTGGGCCCGGAAATGATATTGATGTGTATTTGAGGCCCTTGGTGAGTTAATTGAGTTGTAGGAGGTAGGTGTCAGAACGTATGATGTGTTTTCCAATAAAACGTTCAACATGAACTATTAATGACTTTCCTACGTACGCCAACCTCTCAGGATGGAGTATGAAAGGGAAGCTTGCATGTTTGCATTGTAATCACAAAACACGTTTAAAGTGCTTATCGAATAGTAAAAAGCATTGCTATTTGGGTCATTAACGATTTTTACCCATTAGGCATAGATTTCGAACTAATGCAACGCTATTTGATGGCAAGCGCAAGAGAGATCCAACTCCAATTTCATTAACCGAAATTGAGTGTTTAAGACAATTGTCTAATTTGTCTTTACCTTTGGAAAAAGGCCAACTGTGGAACCTGTTATTGGACAAATAAAGCAAAGACAAAGAAGGGTTATAATACTACAAGAAAGCCAAGAATTGGTGTTAAAACTCCATGGAAGAAGAAAAGCATATGTTTCAGTTTACCTTATTGGCAACATCTTTTGATGTGCCATAATCTAGATGTAATGCATATTGAGAATAATGTATCTGAAAAGATTTTGGGGATATTATTGGGGACCTCAGTGAAGATGAAGGATGACATTGAAGCTCGTGTAGGGCTTGAAAAAATGAAAATAAGGAAAGCTCTTCATCTTTTTTGTGAAGGAGTTAAGACTTACTTACCTCCTGTTGGCTATTGCGAATCTCACGGCCTGGTGCTCCTGGCCGAGGGGATGTGCATCAACACGTGACGTCCTTCTTTTGGATGCGGTGCGGTTGTGAGCGGGCATGCCAACACGGTCTACCGTGCGTCGAGATGATGATGAGTTTCGGATAGAAAATGGTTTAAATGTTGCGCTTGTTTTGCGTTCGACTCCTAATCAAACGATTGTGGCCTAGAGAGGAACTGATCTCGGCCGTCAGGTTCACGGCCTGAGCTACAAGGCCGTTGAGTGGTGGCGTTGGTGGCGGGTTTTAGGCGGTGCTCCGGCGTGTTGCTCAGAAAGCGACGGTCGTATGATATATGAGGTGAGTGAGACGATAACAGAGATGGTGCTTCGGCGCCTTGAAAATCAAGGGTCGTATGATATATTGATGAATGGATTTTCCTTACAATCTACCACTACTCCTAGGAAAGCAAATAAAGGTATTGAAAGTGCATTACAGGAAAATATAATTTGCTCCGTGGGAGGCTTTTGGTTTGGTGTTTGAACCCTTTGAATGTAGTCCTGAGCTTAGTATTTATAGGAGGAGTCCTGGAGGGACAATCGAGGCTGACAAGACCTGAGTGGTGGAGCCTGACCGGGGCAATTGGGTAGTCAAATCGGCATTTGGGATCGTGAAGTATGGTGGCTTGGGGTTGAGAAGCATGGTGGTGTGACCCCCATAAATCTCGGTAAATCTCGGCCACCGCCCTGATCGTGGGTTCTGCCCCCTTGGCCGTGGGAACGCATTTAATGCCCTGGTCTGGTGGTTGGTGATCTGACTTAAGTCGTAAGATTACTTGTGAGAATGTCTGCGCCTAACCACCCTGATTTCCATCACCAAATCCTGACTTCAGTCACTTCCCTTGTGCATTAAATGCTCCTTGCGACTAGTGGGTTTGCTGCGAAAGGGCATTACTTCATTAAATGGGGCGTGGGACCCTAAGGCCACGTGGCGATTTAACCACAGCTTCTTTGGCCGTGTCCTTTACGGCCTTCGGCTTCGGCCTTCAACACTGCGGTCGCGAGGTCGAGAAAATTCTGCCTTTGCAGTTCTCCTTTTGTTTTCAGGAAGGTGAAATGCTTGACGAAACGGTAGGCGCCAGGGCCGAGAGGAAGTTGATTCAATCAGTTTATGACTGTGATTTATTAGGCACAAACACCTCCTTCAGTTTTCTTCTTGACCAATGAAGAAAAGATGTTTATTTTGTAAAGTATTGTCGAAGGTGCATGTTCCTGATGGGTATTCAACAAATATTGCAAGATGTGTGAATGTAAATGAGAAGAAGATATATGGTTTGAACAGCCATGACCATCATGTTTTAATACAGCAGTTTCTTCCACTTGCAATTTGATGAGTTTTGCCTAAACCAATCACCCTTGTATTGCTTGAGTTGAGTTCTATCTGTAGACTTTTATGTCTTAAAAAAGAATCTTAAACATCGTTTAAGCAGCTGAAATCTAGGGTTGTATTGGCCCTATGTCAAATGGAGAAAATGTTGCCTACTTCATTCTTCGATGCAATGGTCCACTTACCCATTCATTTAGTTGATGAGGCTGCTACTGCAGGACCATCATGGCACGAAGACTTTTGTACGATACCATGTCGGATATGTAAGTAAATTGAATTTATAAGTACTGTTAGGCACTAGATTTATGCATATTCAATGTTTTGATTCTTTTCAAGTTGCATCCATACACAAGCTTAAGAAGATGCACAAATATTGAATTAACTAACTGTTTTCTTATTAATAGGAGCAAGAGCATGGTCGTGCACCTGATCCTATTGATTTTTTTTATTTGGTGCATAAGCGGTGTGATGAAAACAATAGTTGATTTGATGATGCACCAAAGCAAATCACTGTAAGTTTGATATTGAATTCTAGTTTTATGATAGCCTGACATGCTGAGAGGCCTTGCATTTTGTTAGTTTGCAATTATTAAAAATGCTTGACCAAAGACAACAATATGACATTGAATTTTACTGTTATACTATTTCCAGACATACTACATCTTTATATTTTCTTAGGTTTTGGTTAATGTACCTTCTTAAATTTCAATACAGTGGTACAAAATATATATTATATGTTGTTTTTCCATGAAGTTAGTATATCACCTTTGTACTGCTCAGATGTCTAGATTTCTTAATCATCCTATATGCTTTGACCCAAAAAAAAAACACAACATTCAATTATTTGTGTAGACAATACTTAATTATTTTTCTTACTAATCTTCGTAAATATATTTTGGTTAGAATAAGATCTCGTAGGAATTAACACAACTAATTATAACCCATGGTGAGGAGACTTCAGAGTTAAGATTGCAAGAATATATAGCAGCAAGAGGTGTTGAGAGTCGTGGTAGATTTCGTGGTTGCAAAAATGTTGTGACACCATATATGGTGCCTTGGGTGGTACAAACTCAACCAACTTCTTCATCCCGTCGATCACGTAGAGGACAAGATTATGCTTGTTTAGAGTCTCAATTTTTAGAGCTGCAAGAAAATTATGAGAGACAACAGAAGAAGATAGAGGAGTTGAGGCATATGATATTATCCTCACATCAACAACCATTCTAGCCACCTACACATCAACAGTCTTCCTCATAAGAGTGGTCACCCTCCTAGCAGCAATGTTCATCCTCTCAGCAGCATTCCTCCTCCCAACAACGTTCTCCCTCCCAGCATCAGTCATCTTCCCAGAGACTCCCTCTTCACATCAATATCTGCCTTATCAGCATCATCCTTATTTATATTAGCCGTCGTCTCACTTGTATTATCCCCAACCATACCATCCACAACCATATCTGCTAATGCCTTATCCTCTTGGAGAATTTTGAGGGATATTTTGCTATTATCTTCATACTTTTGGGATCAGTTTGAATGACTAGTACTTATTTCTACCTAGTACTGTTTGGTTGGCTATGTATGTTTTGGAACTATATAACTCTTTCTCTTTTCGTAGTGATTTTTTAAAAGTTTTTAATACCTATTCTCTTCTTGCTTTGCAAATGGTTGGACTCTGCAACACCCCAAATAGCGAAGTTCTAGGTAATGAGCGATGAGATATGCGAAAAAATAGCGACACATGAGAACTAGATTGAAGCCTTTTATCCTAGTTCTAGACACAGTGACACAAAGAGAAAGTCAGTGTTGGAGTGATATGCACCATCATAGCGCGATCAATCCTTAAACGACATGTCACCATTTCAAAAGTCACGTTCGCTTCATCGCACACTTTCGAAGTTGCTTGAATTTCAATCTGTTAGGATTGGATGCTATCGATTATGGCCGGTCGTCTTCTCCTATGCAGTGCGGAACTCATTGATCGCCCACGGTGCTGCTGTTGGGGTTAGTTTCCATGGATCTTTGTAGGCTTTTGTCTTGCATTCTTTTGCCTTTTGAAAAACAAATATGTAGTTATTGTCATCTTTTATATTAGGAAGTACATATTTCCTTACTCTTGCATCTTGTTTTTTTTTCTTTTTGCTATGTGGTATTAATTTTCATCTATTATTTGCTCTTCACTCTGTTCAATTGCAAGATTTTTAATTTCTGCATGTCTCATTTCCTTTTTATTATTATTGAGGTTTCATTTTGGCCAGTAGTTTCCATCTTGTTTAGCATTCAAACAAAATATTATTTTATTTTGTGGTGTTAGTTGCGAGAATCTTTCATTTGTTTGTCAATCTTGGAGTACCATAGCAGCCAGTTCAGTAGTTACAAGATGTTTTTGCTGTGAAGCAGTTCCTGAGTAGTTGGTGTTCTTCAATCACTGTAGTTGGTCTTGCAACTTATTCATGAAGTGGGCTTTGTTGGGTCGATTTGTGCAGCATTTATTTTTTTGCCCATTGGCTCAAGTTTTGCTTTTTAGTTACTGTTGATGAGTAAGTTTTACAGTGGTACTCTTTTTCCTTGACCGGATTTTCCTCCATTTGGGGGTTTTTAAAGACAAGGTTTTAACGAGGTCACTATTGCTCCATCATTGGTTTCCACTGATGTATTGTTTTGGGCAGTAATCATCTTTTTTCTTTTTTTTTGTTTCCTTGTGATTGTTTCAAGCGCGAATCTTTTTAATTTACACTCATGTTCCTGGTTTTCATGTTGGGTTTCAGATGTTTTCATCCTCACTGTGTACTCTTATGGTGTTCTAATAAAGGCATCTCTTTTGGACATTTTCCCTTTTCTACATAACATGTGTCATTTTTGTTACACTTAAAACAATATCATTAATAATATTCTATTGCTTATCATAAAAAGTAAAAACAATGTAATTAATACATAAGACAACTGAGCTTTTGTTTTTCCAAATTTACCCTTATGCCTTAAGTTAAAAAAAAAATGAAAAAAAATGAAAACATAAAGGATCAAGTAATATTATCTAATACTTGATAATAATAAAAAGTGATATTTTTCTAATTTTTTTTATTAAAAAAAAAAGTAATCTTATCTCTATCTCCCTAAACTTCTCCCTCGACCCCTCTCTCCCCAACCACCTTCTTACGAATCCCCACACCCACCATTGTCACCCCCAACCCACCCTCCTCTAGCCTCTCCTCACCAGTGCAACCCATTCTCAAACACACCATTCTCACCCACCCTCTGCACCACTACCCCTTCCACCCCAAGAAAAATTCTCAACACACCCAACCCTCCACACAATTCCCTCCACCCATCTCCCTTTCTTCCTTAGATCACTTCCACTCATTTTCCATGACAAAAGGTAAGGGCAAGGCAAGAGCTGTTACTATTCATGTGAATAGTGGCAGCCCTTGCAAAAGGCTTGTTGTCCATTGTCATGGCAACCCAAGGGTAACCACTATTCACATAAGATATGAGTAGAGGAATTTGTATATAGTTTTGGTGTGGGAAGTGAAGAATATGACTAGGTATTATTTATTTTTTAAGAATTTTTTTTAAAAAATTTCGTTGCTAACGTCAGCAGTCCCTAGGCACGAGCTCGGGCTCGTTTTGCCTTTGAGCTTGCCCAGTTTGCTGGGACCCATCTCCTGCCTGGGATGCTGAAACCCGCTGGAAGCGCGACATGGGGCTTGGGCCCCCTCCTGCCCGTGCCAAACTGTAGTGGTGGAAGTGCTCTTACTGGAAGACCCACCAGATCCTTGCATCTCAAAGGATGAAATCATATTTGTAAGTGAATCGTGATTACAGGATGGCTTGTATGCCCCTAACAAAATAATAGTTTGGGTAAATTCAAAGTTTCAACCCTTTGGTAAGAAATGGTTATGATTGGGTAGCTAGAAAATAGGTGAGTAAGGATGGGTGAATTTTGGGTAAGAATGGAGGGGGTGAACAGGGATAGGGTTAGGGCCAAATTTCCTCATCTTAAATTATGAGACTACATTGTAGCATATAGTTATGTTTTTTGTTTTTTTGTAACTGCTACACGCTTGGAAGACTGCGACTTCTCGAATTTCAATTAAGCCCTGTGAAGGGGCTCTGATACCAGATAGGAAGTTGAGGTTCCACCCCAAAAACAATTGACAATGGGGGGATGTAGCCCAATTCCTTAGAAACCCAGGCTTGGTCCTTTAACTTTTCAATGTGGGACAAATACTCTCAACACGCCCCTACACGTGTGGCAAACTCTCAAGCCTAACACGTGGACAACACATATGTGTGACATGGGAGCACGTGTGGCCTTTGAGCCCAACACGTGAAGCCTTTCTTTGATACCAGATGTTGGAAACAGAGTAACTCTTATGAAGAATAAGCAAGTTTTGGGAGAAGTTATCTAATAAAATTGAAACAACTGAGTTGGCGACTAAATAACCTTACAAGAAACTTGAAAACATTAGCAACCCACGTCAAACAAACTCTAAGGACGTGGTTACTGGCTAAAGAATAGGTCAACAAAAACAAACACTTTATAAACAATAAGGGTTATTAACAAAGCAGTAATCCATTGCCAACACCACGTTTAGAAATAAGAAAAACTAATAACTTTAACAATGTCAAGGCCAAGGCTAGATGCCAAAGTTCAGTTGGCCCAGCAATTAAATGGTTGAACAAATTTTTCATTTGGTTGGACTTTGTCGATGAAATTGTCAGAGAGAATCTTAAATGGGGAATGTTGAAGGAAGACAATTTTCTCCACAGATAAGGGTCTTCGAGGGGATTCGACCCTAATGGGTCGGGTATGAAGGCTAAAAAATGGGTATAGTATTGGGTTCAGAGATTTTTTTATGGTGTTTGGGGGGGGGGGGGGGGGGGGGGGGGGGGGCGATAGTTTTCTTGTCCCCGACCCGAACCCTCCCCATATATATATATGTGTGTGTGTGTGTGTGTGTGTAATTTATTTTATTAAGATGTATAATGGTGGTTCTACATCTATAATGATGATCATGTCTTGAATATGTATTATTATTTTTAAATAGTCTAGATTTTTAGTTAATAAAAATGGAATTGATACATATCTTGTGCTCATAATGCTTTTTTCACGTTTAACAAAGTAACTTTTTATTATTATGTTTTTCGTAATGGGGAGGGTCAGGTAGCTCGTTCCCCAATGAAGGTGAGGATGGGAAATCCCTGATTTGAATATTATGGGTATGAATGCGAGAATAGGGGAAAAAAAACTTAACGGAGATGGGGATGGGAATGGCAGACCCACCCCCAATTTGACACATTGCCATCCGTAGGAATTCTAGCAACCATGGCACTAGAAAGCAGCAGCTTTGTAAAACTAGCGATTCCAAAATTTGATGGGCATTATGAACATTGGGCTATGCTAATGGAGAACTTTCTGAGATCGAAGGAGTTTTGGAACTTGGTGGAGCATGGTATTCCTGCAATAGCCGCATGAGTAATGCTCACAGACGGACAAAAGAAGGCCATTAAGGATTTAACATTGAAGGACCTGAAGGCAAAGAATTACCTCTTTCAAGCAATTGGTCGCTATATTCTGGAGACTATCCTGAACAAAGACACATTAAAGAGTATTTGGGACTCTTTGAAACAGAAATATCAAGGTACCATATGAGTCAAACGTGCACAATTGCAAGCTCTCTAGAAGGAGTTTGAAATCCTCCACATGAAGGCAGGAGAAACTGTGAATGAATATTTTGCTCGAACCGTTACCATAGCCAATAAGATGAAAGCAAAGGGTGAGACCTTGGGAGATGTTGCTGTCATTGAGAAAATTTTGAGATCTTTGACTCTCAAATTTGATTATGTGTGTGTTCTGTTGAGGAATCTAAGGATATAGATACCTTCACCATTGATAAGTTGCAAACCAGCTTGCTTGTGCATGAACAACACATGAGTTTTCATGTTGAAGAAGAACAAGCTTTGTAGGTCATTTAGGGAGGCCAATCTGGAGGAAGGGGTCAAGGTCTTGGCAGCTTTAGAGGAAGAGGACGAGGCAAACAAAGTTTTGACAAGGCCACTATGGAGTGCTATCACTATCATAAGCTAGGACATTTTCAATATGAATGTTCTGAGCTAAAGAAGAAGGCTAACTATGTGGAAGCTGATGAGGAGATGTTGCTGATGGCCTATGTGAATGATTAGAATGCTAGCAGTAAGAGTGTGTGGTTTCTTGATTCAGGATGTAGTAATCACATGTGTGGAAAAAAAAGAAATTTTCTCGGATCTTGCTACAAACTTTAGGGAATCTGTGAAGCTAGGAAACAATTCGAGTATGACAGTGATGGGAAAAGGCAACATAAGGCTTATTGTAAATGGGATTGTTCAAATTATCACTCGGGTATTTTATTTACCTGATCTGAAGAACAATTTATTAAGCATTGGATAGCTATAAGAAATAAGCTTTCAATTCTCATTCAACATGGGAAGCTGAAGATCTACCATCCTGAACATGGCTTGATCATGGAAACTGTGATGTCTTCAAACAAAATGTTTATGTTGCTTGTTGCATCTCAGCCACAAGAGTCTACTTGCTTCAACACAATCACAGAAGATTCAACACAACTTTGGCACTGTTGAAATGGACATTTGGGGTTCACAGGCTTAAAAACTCTCCAACACAGGAAGATGGTACATGGTTTGCCATAACTGAAGACTTCTACAAAGGTGTGCAACGATTGTTTAGCGGGTAAATAGCACAGAGATTCATTTCCGCAGAAGAGCACATGGAGAGCTTCTCATATTCTTCAATTGGTGAATGCTGATATTTGCGGACCAATTAAACCTACTTTAAACAGCAAGAAGAGGTATTTGATTATATTTATTGATGATTTTAGTCGCAAGGCTTGGGTCTACTTCTTGTTTGAAAAGTCAGAAGCTTTTGTTACTTTCAAAATGTTAAGAGTTTAGTTGAGAAAGCGATAGGTTCAAACATAATTTGTCTCCACATTGATTGTGGAGGAGAATTCACATCAAACAAGTTCACTAATTTTTGTCGTGAAAATGGCAAACTTAGACAGTTGATGGCTGCGTATACTCAACAACAGAATGGAGTTGCGGAAAGAAAGAACAGAACCATTATGAATATAGTTCGTAGCATGCTCTCAAAAAAGAAGATGCCAAAGACGTTTTAGTATGAAGCAGTCAATTGGGCCGTACACATTCTGAATTGGAGTCCAACTTTTGCAGTAAAAGATAAGACTCCAAAAGAAGCGTGGAGTGGAGTCAAACCTTCAATTGAGTATTTTAAAGTTTTTGGATGTATTTATCATGTTCATGTTTCTAATATTAAAAGAAAAAAGCTGGGATAACAAAAGCATGAGTTGTGTTTTACTTGGTAAAGATTCAAAGGCGTATATGCTATATTATCCAATGTCTCAAAGAATCATAGGGAGCAAAGACGTTGTGTTTGAAGTAGATAAGAGCTGGGATTGGGAGAAGAGTCATGAAGAGAAAATTATTGATGACTTGGAATGGGGTGATAGTGAAGACAGAGCAGCTAAAATTGATAATAATGAAGAGGAAAGTGGTGTAGATCTTACAGATGAAAGAATAAAGAATTCTTCTTCAGGTGATTTAATTGAAGAAAACTCACCAAGCTCCGATGAAGGAAGACACAGGGTACCTCCAGTTTGGATGAGAGATTATGTGAGTGGAGAAGATTTTTTTAAAGATGAAGAAACAACAGCAAACTTTGACTACTCTTTTGATTGATGATCCAATTTATTTTGAAGATGCTTTGAAAAATGAAAAGTGGAGAAAATCTATGGATTCAGAAATAGAGGCAATCAAGAAGAATAACACATGGGAGTTGATGGAGTTACTTGCTGGAAGGAAAGTAATTGGAGTAAAGTGGGTGTATAAAACTAAGCACAACAAGAATGGAGAAATCGATAAACATAAGGCACGACTGGTAGCAAAAAGGTATGTTCAGCAACATGGTATAGAATACACTAAGGTATTTTCACCTGCGGCACGAATTGTAATAACCCAAACCTTAATTAATATTTAACTATTAGTTTATTAAGAAAAAATGACACTTTTGCCCTTAGACTATTTTAGTAAATGAGAAGTTGACTTTTGACCGGAGATGAATTTGGAAATTTTGTTTGCACCGTTGCGTAGAGCGCGACGAAACGAGTTCGTAGACATGTAGTGGGCTCGATTTGGAGTTATAACGAAGAAAATACGGTCAAAATACTTCCAGGGGCAAAATGGTAATTTTGGAGACCAGGATTTTTTTTTACCACCGACTTTCTCTCTCCTGCCTCACTCTTCTTCCTCGCAACACAGCCCCCCCTGTTTCAACCCGCCACCTTCTCTCCTCCATAACTATCGCCACCGTGAACCACCGGCCACGAGACCGGATCCGTTCGAACCGTCAGCCTTCCCCTATCACTTCCCGACCAGCCTCAGTCGTCGCCGACCTCGGAGCTCATCGGAAACTGGAGAAAAACCCGCCGGTTTCAATTGATTTTCACAACCTTCAATCTTCGTCGTCCGGCTACCAAATCGGACGATCAAGGTATGGATTCCTACCTATTTTTCGTGACTTAGCTGGTGGTTGGGTAGGATTTTAGAAATTTCAAGCGTAGATCGTTCGATTCTCAACTTAAGTTTCAGCCAATTTTGAGGGTAGGATTCCGGCCACTTCTGGCCACTTTTTGGGGTAGGTCCAAGAACAAAAGTGGTTCCAAATTGGGTGTTTTACCTAAGTTAGGAGTTTGGGCTAGCGGTTTGGAGTTTTTCCGGCCACCGGAAATTTCTCAAGCCACCCAAGCTGTCAGCGCGTGGGCAGTCTGGAAGGGACCACTCTCATTTTCAAAATGATCCTAGTATTCTTACGAGTGTATAGAAATTTGCGGATCTCAATTCGGACGTCGTTTGAGTGTTAAGCGGACTTTTATATAGTGTGCGTTATCCGGGTTCAATAGTTTCGAACCGTTGGGGGTCAGGGTTTTATTTAAATATTTATATTGAGCAGTTTTATTAATATATTTTATTATGGTATTTGAATCAGGCACTCGAGCACCAGTTGACCCGCAGGAGGGACCTTCCAAAGGTCCAGCGAGGTCGGACCAACCGTGAGTGGACTTTTTGTTTTCATAAATGAATTTATGCAATTTAGTTTCAGTATTTGATCTTGAATAAGTTTTATTCAAAGAATAGTGTTTTATAAGTGAGACATGTTTTTAAAATTATAATTTGCATGCTGCCGAGTGGAATATCCTTTAGGGACATAGAGAAAGAGAATTTTAGTAAAACATCAGATAAATGGTAGCAGAGTCTAGTCTTAACGGAAATTCAGTTATTTATCAGATCTTTCAAAAACTTTACTTATTATTGTTATTGTTATTTTCTAAGCCACCTTAGGTACCCAGATATACAGATGTTGCCTTCGGATACGATGATGTCCACGGACATCCAGGTTGCCTTCGGATTTTATCAGTTGCCTTCGGTTTAGTCAGCATGCTTGACGGCTGCCCCACGAGTTCTATGGTACCCGGACTCGTGTGGAGCGAGGACGCGGATCAGGTTGACCAAGGTCCCCTGAATCCTGCGAGGTTGCAGCTCGGATTGACTTTGTGTCACCGAGACCTGCGAGGACGTGTCACCAATGGTGATGCGAGGGGAATTGACGGATATCAGGAATTGACTGAAACAAAGGGGTACACCTAGGTGGTAGTTTTAAACTGATTTCAATGCTTTTAAGAGATTGATGTTGACCATGAGCATGATTGGTATATTTATATATGTATATATGAGTGCATTGGTTTCAGTACGTATATACAGAAGAAAATGATTTAGTTTTTATAACTGCTTTTACAGTGGGGTTAGTATGTTCATATGTATTTTCTAAACTTTGTTTTTGGGTCCACTCACCTTTTTAATGTTTTGCGCCCCCAGGCTGTAGACGTGCATCCAAGGGCCACCACAGGGCATTTCCCGCTTCCCGCTCTTCCCCGTTTTGATGTAGGGTTCCTTGGTTCACAAGTGGTTACCTCCTTTGTAAATAAATCTGTATAGTTGCTCTGACATTGCCCTGAAACATATTTAACTGTTGGAACTTACTTATTTTTGTATACTGGCAGTTGGTGTATATATTTAAGTGCTTGTTGACAAGTGTAAATTTTGGGAACGTTTGATTTACAGGGGAGATTCTGCCGAATTTTCGGTAGAAGTCAGGATTTAAGGGAATTAAGTTTCTAATCAGAAAAAGGGCAACCAAGTCAATTGTGCTCGGCACCCGCCAGGTGTCGATCACGAACAGGGTTCGGCTCGGATTCCAAAGTGGAATTTGGGTCGGGTCCTGTCACGAATCAATACAATTCGAGTGGTGATTGCTCTTGCAACTCAAAAGAAATGGACCATTTATCAATTAGATGTAAAATATGCATTTTTACACAGTGAACTGAGTGAAGAAGTCTTTGTGGAACAGCCCTGTGGATATTTAAAAAATGGTCATGAGAATATGAGTGAAGAAGCCTTATAATGACTTAAACAAGCTCCACGAGCTTGGTATAGTCGTATAAAGTCTTATTTTGCGAATGGGGGATTTGATAGATGTCATTGTGAACATACCTTGTTCATCAAAAACAAGATAGGAGGTAAAATTATGATTATAAGTCTTTATGTTGATGATCTTATATTCACAGGGAATGATGAGTCTATGTTTGTCAGTTTAAAAATTCTATGATGCGTGAATTTGACATGACTGACCTTGGGAAGATGAGATTTTTTCTTGGTATTGAGGTGATGCAAAGGGCGGATGGAATATTTATTAATCAAAAGAAGTATGCATTGGAGGTATTGAAGAGGTTTGAAATGGACAAAAGCAAGCCAGTCCATAATCCCATTGTTCCTGGTTATAAGTTTTCAGAAGATGAAGATGGAGTGAAGGTTGACATCACCTTTTATAAACAAGTTGCAGGAAGTTTAATGTATTTAACTACTACTCAGCCAGATGTGATGTTTGCAGTGAATCTTATCAGTATGTACATGACAAATCCTTATGAGCTTCACTTGCAAGCTGCTAAAAGGGTCTTAAGGTATTTAAAAGGAACAACAGACTATGGTGTGTTTTACAAAAAGGGAGAAGAAGAGTAACTAACAACCTACAAAGACAACAACTATGCTGGGGATTTAGAAGACAGGAAGAACACCTTAGGGTATGTTTTTAAAATGAGTTCAGGGGCAGTGTCGTGGTCTTCAAGGAAGCAGCCAATAGTGACTTTATCCACCACTGAAGCTGAGTTTATTGCAGCAGCCTATTGTGCTTGTGAAGCAGTATGGCTAAGAAGAATTCTGGAAAAGCTAAGTCATATTCAAAGTAAGTCTACTATATATTGTTTACTGTGACAACAATTCAGCACTTAAGCTGTCAAAAAATCCAGTGATGCATGGGTGCAGCAAACACATAGACGTTCACTTTCATTTTCTCCTTGAGCTCACCAAAGCAGGCAATGTAGAGATGGTTCATTGTGGTAAACAAGATCAAGTAGCAGATGTGATGACTAAGCTATTAAAACTAGATGCATTTTTGAAGCTGTGTGGATTGTTGGGAGTATGTCCAGAACCATATATAAACTAATTGCTAAGTAGCAATTAGTTTAAGGGAGAATGTTAAAGTTATTAGTTTTTCTTATTTCTAAATGTGGTGTTGGCAGTGGATTACTGCTTTGTTAATAATCCCTATTGTTTAGGGAGTGTTTGTTTTTGTTGACCTATTCTTTAGCTAGTAACCACGTCCTTAGAGTCTGTTAGACGTGGGTTGCTTTTACTTCTGTTTTCAAGTTTCTTGTAAGGCTATTTAGTAGCCAACTCAATTGAAATAACCCAATCCTACATTAATATTTAATTCTTAATTTATTTAAGTAAAAGACGATTTTACCCCGGGAATATTTTAATGGTTTAAAAGTTGACTTTTTGTTTGGGAAATAATTCGGAGATTTGAGTAGTACCGTTGCGTGGGGCACGTTGAGATGATTCTGTAGACATGTAGTAGGCTCAAATCGGAGTTGTAATGAAGAAGTTACGATAAAAATAGTCTAGTGGCAAATCGTAATTATTTCAAAAAAGGGATTTTTCTTTAAAAAAAACCCCACACACACACACACACACACACACACACACACTCTCTCTCTCTCTCTCTCTCTCTCTCTCTCTCTCTCTCCTCGTGCAGAAAATCCTTCCTGACTGTTTTGGTTCAGCCGCGAGTTCTCCGAGCAGCCGCTACTTCCACCGGCAACCATCGAAGCTAGGACCGGTCGCAAAACGACTGTCCAGACTCCGTCGTCCAGCGTCCACTGTGAACCTAGGCCACCGAATTTTGCAAAAATCCGGCCGAATCCACTCATTTTTTTTTCTCAAGCTCGTTTAAACGCTTCCTGCAACCAAATCGTGCGATCCATGTATGCTTTCTCATCCTCTCGAGGTGTTCTAGCTGTTGGTTGTGTTGTTTAGTTTTAATTACTGCGTTTTTGTGGTTAAATAAGAGATGGAAGTTTTAGCCCCCAATTCCGGCCACTTCCATCAACTTTTTAGGGTAGGCCCAAGAACAAAAGTTGCTCCACTCAGTGTGATATATAGGTCTTGGCCGGCGGTTTGGAGCTTTTTCGATCGCCGAAAACTGCTTTGGACACCCACTCTCTGGCCACTTGGTGGCCTGTCTTTAAGTCCTCAAATGATCCCCACGTCGTCCCGAGTACGACGGTATGCTCGAATTTGAATTTGGTTATCATTTGATTGTCGATCAGATATTGCACAGTAGGCATTATCCGGGTTTGATATGTTCGTACCATTAGATCGACTCCATTCCAATGTGTGTTGATCTAGACTTCCCTAGGATCGTGTAGGATTTAGCATATCGTGAATCGAAGCCCCGGATGTTCCAATTCAATAACTTAAAGTTTGCATTAAACGATAACCATCCAATCATGCGATCGGACGGTTATTGTGTGATTGTGAGAGATCTGACCGTTCGATTCGGACCAAACTTGTAGAACAGGTATACTAAACCTTGATGAACCTATGAAAACTCCCGGATCAGAAATGGGAGGTCATAGGCCACATGGGGCCGGTTGACCCAATTTAGAAAGTTTGACCTTCGGTTGACCGTGAGTCTTCCGAGGTAGTTTCAGCTTTGAGAAGTGTTAGACAACTGTGTAAATGAGGCTTGACTATTTGTGGACTATTTTGTCTATGTTTGGATTATGAGTTTATGTTATATCTTGATATTCGAAGTTTATGGGTATTATTAAAGTATATGACTGGGTAATATTGGATTATTCAAATGTTTATGAGTTATTAGGTAATCGCATTTATTTTCTAAAGGTATTATACTATGTTTGGTTGTGTAAAGTTGGGAACGACTTATTAACTGGATTTTGATATGGAAGATAAATTAATTAAATGTTTTATTATATGCTTATATTTAATATATATATATATATATATATATACTCAGTGATATGAAAATGATGGATTATGAACACTAGTTCTTATCAGAATGTGGCATACATTTTAAGGGTAGTTGAGAACTGATTTTTGGATAGTTGATATAAGAGTCGGAAAATGGATTTATGGAATAAGGTAAAGTTTATGATAAGTTTCGGAATATAGTTTTCAAATCCACCACAAGAGTACCATCCCCCAGTTGCCTTTGAAACAGTTTTGTCATTTACCATAATGCCCACCAGTTTCAGGGACGCCTGAACCGTGTGGTGCAAGGATGTGCGTTCTCGGGCTGATTACATGTCCCTCGAGTTCTGCGAGGATTGTGGCTCGGGTTGACTTTGTGTCTCCGAGGCTTACGAGGAATGTGGCTTGTGTTGACTTTGTATTTCCAAGGCCTGTGAGGAATTGATGGTATATTATTGAAATTGACGGAAAATTTGTGGAATTGACGAATCATGAATGGGGTGTGCCTACGTGGAGAGTATTTAAGTTTTGAGATGTTTTAAACTAAATATTGAGGATTTTATCTTGGTATTTATGGCCGTAGGTTTTGTTATATGTTTTCCTACTTAAGAGACAAGGATTAAGAATTTTCTAAGTATTAAGGATTTTGTAAAATTCACAATTATTTTCTTAAGTGAAGTTTTATTTTACTATGTCATTACTTGATTTTATATACCCGTTTTGTTCTCCTTGTGTTTCTTTTCCAATTTGAAAGTATTCTCCTCTCATTGTTTTCTTTCCCTTTTTAATTTCTTTTCATAATTGATTTTGCAAAATAGGTGGTAAACATAAGTTGAGTACATAACTGGTCAATAAAACAAAGAGGAAGAACTACGTGTGGCTTGATCCCTTGTTAAGGGTACCTAGGCAACCTAGAGTTACTAGGTGTAGCCATGAGACTAAATGATTGAAAAGCTGTTCAGTTAAGTTGTTTTGAAATATGTTAACATATTATGTTGCTCTAAGAGTTGGGATCGATTTCAGTTGGGTAACGATTTATTTGATTTAAAGAGGCCTGATGCCATATGGATTTGATGTTTGGTTGCCTGAATTCTATTTTTGTGTATGTTGAACGGTTGTGGATATTTAAATTGCTTGTTGTACAGGTGAAAAAGTTTGGGAAATGAGCAATTTACAGGGGAGACTCTGCCGAATTTTCTGCAAAAATCAAAACCTAAAGAAGCTGTGGATTTCGTTAGAAGGGCAATTTGGTCAAGTATGCTCGGCACCTACCGGGTTTCGGACATGCACAGGGTTCGGCGCATATTGAAAAGTGAAATTTGGATCGAGTCTTGTCACAGTTGTTTCAATTCTATTAGATAACTTCTCCCAAAACTTGCTTATTCTCTGTTTCCAACAGGCACTGACTTGGTTTTGGGCTAAATGATTAATTAATTAACATTTATTTTATTAAAGAAAATGGGTTGGGTCTTTGAGTTGTGTGACCCAATTAATTTCATATTATTACAACTTTCGAATTCAGACATTTCCTTTACATTTGACTTGCAACTGTTGGACCAAATTGGTATATCCGGTGTCTATTTAAGTAACAAGTTTGCATTGTGTACATCACATCAATTCATATATACATACATTCATGTATTGCTTAAGAACAAGTTTGGACCTAAGACTTCCATTGTGCAATTATTTGATACGCAAACTGAAGCGACATGCATCATATAGATTATTTGTTTTGAAATATGAAATTCTGAATATACAATAACGGAATTAATCAATTTTCTTTGAGAAAATTTATCCTTACAAAAAAAAAAAAGTCCGATTCATCGTCTTCACACAACTATATTTGATTGGATAACTTAACATGATGATAAGAGTATTAGATTCGGATGATGGTTGCGTTTGCAAATCCAATTTATTCGTTCGGAGGACAGTCATAATTTCTTTCTCGTGAGGAAGCAAATCCAAGCCGGATATACGACGCATCCATTCCCATAACCCACCCACAACACGCACTCAATATTCCCACCAATGATTTACCCATCACGCTCTAAAATAAAGTAACCCCACTCATTATGATTGATTGATTCCAATTTTTAAAGCTGTTCTCAATCTCTCTCTCTCTCTCTCTCTCTCTCCGTTCATCTCCCATACCACAACAAACAAATAACCTTCTTATTTATGAGACAGACCAAAAGCCCCAACAATATCCGAAGCACCAAACCTAACCAAACCAATGTGCTTGCTTTGTGTGTGTGCTTCGTAAAGGCTTAAAAACCAAATATATAACTTCAAAAAAATAAACCCAACTTTGTTTTGGAATTTGGAATATACCTTTCACTTTTTCCAATTGTCCAAAGAAAATTCAACGCATGTATAATTTAATTGGGCAGTGAAAGAAGGAATCAACGAATTCCCCCACAACCCCAGGAAGCTTTTCTCGGAAAATTTTTATACTTTTTCCGGAATTTTTGATATAACATAGAGACTGGTTTTGCCATGTTTGGGTCTGTTTTATTTTATTTTTATTCTTAAGACTTATTGACGACCTTTGGATTGAATTTGTTGATCCAAAGGCCAAAAGTGGGTTCGCAATTCGCGTCATTTAATTGTTTTGTAAAATAAAAATACGCCACAAAACAGAAGTAAAGACAACCCCCAGACCAGAGCTCCAGAGCAACATCCTCCTCCAGCCTCCTCCGTGCATCCTCTTCGTTCGTTCTCTCTGGTATGTCTCCTTCTCTTTCTTCGGTGAGATCTGATTGACTCTCTGTTTAATCGGGCTTCTGCCTAATTCTTTGATTTTCTTCTTACCTTCTCTGACTTTTCGCATAAACTTATATTATTTTCCCTCTCATCAATCTATTGTTTGTTTTAAATTTCTCTGAATGCAGGATTAGGGTTTTAATCCTTTTGTTGTTTCTAAATTAGGGGTTTGTTCAAATTTAGGCGTTTTCTCAATAATTTAATTCTGCTTAAAAATTGTTCAAGGTCACTGATGGATTGTTTGGAGTATTGTTAATTTGTGTGTTGCCATAATGTTTTTTTAAAAAATTTGGAAGGTTTTAGGATTTATCATATTGTTCTCTTTTAATTGGATGATTTATTCTTTTGGCTTGCTCATTAGTTCAGTAAGCTTTTTTCTTTTGGCTGCTCTGCATGCACTTTTTTCTGTAGCACTACATGAACTAGGATGCTCTGTAAAAATGGATTTTCTGGTTTATGAATTTATCTCTTTTTCGGGCTAAAATCTAGTCTTGCTTGTTTTTTCTCTTTCTTTCAGCAGTTTGTGAACGAGGTAAAGTGAAAGAACTTTGGATTGAACATTGCTCGGCAGGATTTGAAAGAGGGAAGAATATGGAGTTTTTCAGCCAGTGTTTAGGGTTCTTATAGAATATGCCAATCACATCTCCGATTGTCCAACAAATTCAACGGATATCTAATTAGTTGGGCAGTGAAGAAAAGAATCAAGGAATTCCCCGCAACCCCAGAAATCCAATTCAGTTTTCTCTGATATTTGCTTGGAAGACTTGATATTTTTCTCAGTCTTTCTGCCTGGGAATTCCTTTTTGGAGCTTGGACTGGTGAATCTGCAACTCTGAGACAGATCTGTGCCTTTCTAACTCTACTTTGTTGAGGAGGCTTGGGCTTTTATAATTGCATTCATGATCCGGTGATGCAATCTCAGGATCTGAGAACAATCCATCATCGGAACGACAGCGTTTGTATTTGACTGCAAGGCGGACGCCATGGACCATGATGACTTGCGGACCATCTTAGAAACCTCGGGTGTGGATGTGTGGACGTTCATTGACACTGCCATTGTGGTAGCTTCGGTTGATTATGGCACTGAGCTCAAGCACCGGAGGGATGGCATTGTTGAGCGCCTCTACGCCACAACTTGCATGCCGCCTCGGTGCCCCAACTGTGATACTGATGGGCCCAATGGGAACCAACCCAAAGGAGTTTCACCGTACACGCCGCAGTTCGTTGATAGAGATGACGATGAGGAGGAGGACAAGGAGGGGTTGGATCCATACGGAGGGTTGTTCGATGATGAGCAGAAGAACATTCTAGAAATCAAGAAGCAGCTTGAGGATCCACATCAGGTGAATTTCTTTTTCTGTCAATCTTCAATTCAGTTCCCTTTTTGGTTAGGTTGTGTCTTGTTTTTTTTCGTTTCTTTTATATTGATGTTTGTGCAACTTTGTTCGTGTCAGTCTGAGGATTCTTTGGTTGAGTTGCTTCAAAGTCTAGCAGATATGGAAATATCATTCCAAGAACTCAAGGTAATTATGAGGCTCTTATATTTGTTTTCACAAACAGAAACAAACTTCTTGCACCAACGATCTCTTGATTTGTGGTATTATCTTTTTCCTTTTCTGATGTTGGAAGAGATTCCAATTTCAAATCCCCCTCCTCAGTTAATAAAGAGAAAACAAACTTCCATCAAATATGTGATTTTTTAGTTGTTGTTTGGCATTTCCAGGAGGCTGATATTGGAAGGCATGTGAGTCTATTGCGGAAGCAGCATCCAAGTGATGTTGTTAGGAGATTGGCAAAGCAAGTTGTCAGGTATGAACATGTTTCATTGCTGTTGACTTCTTGGTTGTGAAATTCTTGACCTTGGACAGTGAGAAAAAAAGAAGATTCTGTTTCATTTGGTTGTTGTTTTACAGGAAATGGAAAGGTATTGTGGATGAATGGGTGAAGTTACATGGAGAACTGCCATCTTCATCGGCCATGGGTAAAATTAAGATCCTTATTCCTTCCTAATTAATTTGATTTCTTCTCTCCGGAAAAAATTAAAATGATGTTCAGAAATGGGAATCATACCCGACTGACTGTGAATGCCAACATATGTTATTGGCAGTTGATGAAGACTCGCCCCAGCAGAAAATTCCCCAAAATGGTCTTCACCAGGTCAAAGAAATCTTTGTTTATGGTAAAGTTGTGGAAAATTCTGTCTTTTATTCTTGCTTTCTAATATTCTGTTCTTTCTGTTTTTCAGGTTCCTGATTTTGCATACTCTCCAAATCCTCACAGTAAGTATAGAATCAGATTCCAGACTTCCATTTCAGCTTATCTGAAAATTTACTCGTTTAGAGTTTAATTAATGTGGGCCTGTTTATTGTTTTTAATTTGATGTTATTATTATTGTTCACACAGATGGGAGTTCTGGGTCAGATAAGAACAATTCAGAACCAGAACGCAAGCCAAAGGCAGTTCCTAGGAGAGAAGCTCCACCAAAACCAGCACAATCAATCCCTATGTCTGCTTCTGCTCCTCAAAATGTACGGATACCAAATTCTATGTTTGGTTGCTGAAAATTGGAGGGAGATAATATAAATTTTGAAGCTTATGCTTCCAAAATATAAGAAACTGAACTCAACTAAGCCAATTAATTCTGTTTATAGCTTAGTTGAGTGCAAGTGTAAGTTATCTCAGTACTGCATCACAACGTGAATTCGTAAAACCGTAAGTCGAAGTAAATTATTTCCACTGAATTCTTCTTTGTCACTCAATTGGTTTTGCAGAGACAGAGAGAACAGAAGGAAAGCAATTTTGACAATGATAGATTGGCTTCTGCAAGAAAACGACTTCAGGCGAATTACAAAGAAGCTGAAAATGGTTTGCTTCATAACTTTCAACTTCTTGGTTTATTGTTTAGCTTTTGTTGATTAAATTGGGCTTTGTGCTGATTGGAATGTGCTTGTGCTGTTTTTTGTGAAGCCAAAAAGCAGAGAACAATTCAAGTAATGGACATCCATGAGATACCAAAACCAAAGAATTCTTTCATTGCAAAGAACAAAGGTGGAGGAGGAAGTGGTTCTCATCAAGGCAGGCATTGGTGATTGTCCAAAAATGGGCAGGGCCGCACAGAATCACATAACCACATGTATAATACAAAAGGCTTATGAGATTATGGGGTGTCACCTTTATAATACATTTTTTTTTTCTTTTATTAAGCAAAACAGGTAAAGGACAATTTTTCTATTATTTCCTTTGCTTAATAAGTAACATAAAATTTTCTCAATTTTGTGCAAGTCCAACTGTCTTCTTATATTTCTTTTATTTTGGGATTTGGAGAAGACAACGGTGCCAATCAATGCTCGTTTTGTAAGAGCGTTTCAAGGGTCAAAGGTTTGAGAGATGTGCCATGGGACCATCGGGTGGTAGGGGGGTGGGGAGTTGGCTGGCAAGCTTTGTATGGAGTAGGTGGAAAGGAGGATGGTGCAGCTTTCTTGGACTTGCACTAGTGATAATTATTATAGCTTATTTTATTGTTGGTGGAGCTTTGAAAGAAGTGAAGTCAAAGATAGCTTCTTGTCCTTTTAAGAACTCATCAATCAAGCTTGTCTTTTAATACTTATATGCAATAGCAATAGTATTATGCTCTTTATTTTTTAATTAAAATTTAGTTAAAAACACACAAAAGTTATTTTAGGAGTTTTTAAAAATAAAAATTTGAACTCCAATAACACTTCTTAGTTTAAAGAATCATAAATACTATAATTATTTTTAAATTCAATATAATTGGTCCATCTTTATAAATAAAATAAAATTAAAAAATAGTTAAGATTAATTAAAAATTTAAAATATTCATAAAACAAAGTATCATTAAGGTCCCAATTGTTTTATTTTTTGGCTAAAAAATATGTTTAATTTTGAAGTTAAGCAATTTAAAGTGTTCGGTAAAAAATAAATGTCCCGATTATTTTAAAAGCAGTGGTCTTTTGACAATAGCTTTTAAAAGTAGGTTATGGATTGCTTTTCAAAACTGCTTTCAAAGGAAATAGAGATGAGCCTTTAATAAATTTTTTTAATTTCTAAAATACCGTCATTAATTTTAAAAAATGACACCACCTCCATAACTGATGTCCCTACCACCACCACCTCCACCACCACCACTACCACTACATGATTAACCAATAACACTTTCAATATAATGTCTATTTTAGTCATTATTTACAATTACAATAGTTTTATATTAAAATTTACCAAATGGTTTTGACATTGCTTTTTGTACTAACCCTTTAAAGGTATTGTTTACCAAACATGGAGTTACTTTACTTTATAACTAATTATTTTCAAAGTATAATAGAAGTAACTTTTTTTAAAAAAAATGATAGCAATCCCAAACTGAGAGCCACTAAGAGTCATTTTTCTCTCCTGGGATTTAGGAGTTCCTACACTAGAAGTCTCTCTATTTTAGGAGGTGGATAGGAAGTGGTTGGAGTTGTATTTTTTCAATTCCTCCTAAAATTTGTCTAAGGAGTTGGTTTGATGAGCCAATTGCAGATGCTCTAACTGGAGTGCTAACTATATTCCCTTTTTCGTTCCTCTTCTTGCCTTCCTATTCATTTTGTGTCACGTGTATTCCACTAACGCATAAATTTATGCATTATGTTCAAAAATTAGCATTTCTCAAGTAATTTCACCCGTTTTTGTAGACGGAAAGAAGTTGATTGAAAATCAATTTATATATCTTTTTTTACTGGAAAGGAGATGGAAGATTATGTTTTTGTGGAAATCATTTTATTTTCTTTCTCATATTTGGTTTATACAGAAATTGGAAACAAAATTTGTTTATTTTTCTAATTATGCTCCTAAATTAGAATTATGCAATAAAAAATGTAATTAACGCTTGCATGGAAACAAACTTTGTTTATTGTTTATTCAGACTACTAATAAGCCTACTACAACACTAGAATATCTGAATAGACTTTCATCATACTCTGGTCCAAAGGGAAATTTTCCCTTTTCATAAATCATAGTCCACTAATGACCGCGCTACAAATCTACTGCCATCGGGCCGAGACCAACATAGTAGACACGAAGAACCAAATCTTGAAAGATGGTTAAAAATAAGGAACACCTTCGCTCATACCCAAGAAAGGGATCGGCGATCACGAAGAGAAGAACATCTCTCTCTAAAACTTTCACAGTGAAATTGTTATTAGAAAATATTTACATAGTCGACCTGAGGTTCACAAATATAAGGGACGATCATGTTCCAAACATATAATTCATAACTTGACGTAGCGAGAAACACAATAAACAAAAAATATGTGTATAAATTTTAAACTGGAAGGATAAACTGGAGCATATGAAATCCACCAGAAAATAGAGAAAAGTCTCTTAACTTAATTAATAATATGATAAAAGATTACAAATACAACGCCACAAGGTTGCGTAAGTAGTAAACTTAACTAACAAGAAAATATTAAAAATTCTAATCATAAAATAATATAAAATAGAATATCCTAATAGAATATTTATTCTAGAAATACAAATAAAAATGTAAATATAAATCTTGTGAGAAGTCATTTTTGCTTGTTGCTCAAGCAACTTGAAAATCTAAACAACATGATTTGCTTCTTTTTTGGGCGCTATAATTGATGCTCAAACATAATTTTTCAACCAATTTTTCCCGACACTCTTTTGTTTTCATCTTTCTTGGACTTGTGCTTGTGTTGTTAATTTTGTTAATTTATTGATTAGTATTAATTAAAATGGAGTGACCTGTTGTTGTTGTTTATTTGTTTTATTTTATTTTATTTCCAACTGTACTTCGGCCTGTCTAGCACTTGAATGAACACTATTACGGATTGGGTGGCGGCTTAGTTGAAATGTGATGATGATAAGCATGAGAAGCTTAAATTTAGCACTTGTAAGCTAGTCAGTTAACTTACTCCAAGGATATGATTCCACATCTGTTTGTCCTAAACAAAAAAGAAACGATTTTTCTTGTATTCCCCGGCATCACACAAAAGCAGACAAATTAAGAGAACGAAAAAGCTACTATTTGCCCCTCTAGGCAAGAAAAAAAAACATATATAATTAAAAGCGAAGATCTAAAACTTTCCATGCATTGCATTGGATTTCTATGAACCATTGTGATCAGAAAAATTAAAGATGTGTTTTAATTTGGGATACAATTACAAATTCAATAAGCAGAAGGATGATGGCAGAAATGGGGAGGAGGAAAGTAAGGGCTTGTTGCTGAAGGAGATGGACAGATGGAAGCAGAAGCAGGAAGAGATGCATAATCAAGGAGATGCAACAGTGCAGCTCTCCAATCCCCCAACATCCAGTCGATGAACTTTGATTTTGTATGAATTTGAAGTAAGTGCATGGTTCTATTATATTGATCATCATAATTTTAAGAGTGAAAAGTTGCAACCGTGAAGCAATGTCTCGAATTCAATTGGGTGTACTTGAAGAGTTACATACCATTTGAAGAGGCACATATGCTTTTATATAAAGGGGGATATTATCTGAAGATTTAATAAAGAACAGCACATATATGTTTATACATGCAGAAACTAATACAGTACATATGTTAGTTTCTAGGAACCTTGAGTAATCTTGTCCACAACGCTTATTTGCATAACACTTTTGCACACGAATACTAAGGGCAAATAAAATTAGAAAGATAGCCATATGCCTTGAAACATTAAACTCTAATAGGATCCCTAATGGTATGTTGGGCCTAGGACTTGAAAATGGGATTTCCGTCATATTAAGTTCTGTATATTTGGATGATCCCTAGAACAAGATGTCTGACCAAGAAAATTCGACAATCTCTGTATTTGCAAAATTATAAGGCAAGTGATCTTATCTTAATAGAATGAGTCCCAATTAATGCTCTCCAAGTCTCTCAACAAAGGGTAAGTCTTGCCTACGTGCATATTTTTTTCTCTCCTCTTAGTTTTTATTTTTATTTTTAATACAAGTGATATTGAAAATATGGGATTCGAACACAAGACTTCAGACATGGAAATAATGACTCTTAAGCACTTAAGATACAAATCCCTACTCTCTTCTCCTAGTTCTAAAAGAAAAAACACACACACACACAAAGAACCAAGTTCTAGGCCACTAAGATTTCCATTCTCAGGCTAAGGAAAAAGAGAAAAAATAAAAATAAAAAAATAAAAAACTTAGCTTCACTGCACGTTTTAGTGGTTAATGAAAGAAGCTTTGGGCCGGCCATGCTGAAAATATATTGGTTGGCCCTTGTTGGTCAAATATTCTTAATGTTGGACCTGAAATTTGTTGGACAAACAAACTGCTTAGTGGCTGCCACCATTTCCCATTGAACCGTGCACAAATTCAAAGAATAGAAAAGTTGGTTTCAATTCTCAGAGTTGGTGACTTTGATACAAGTCTTGACTTTTGTGCCACATAGGATTACATTCTTTTTAAATATTTTCTGATGTAATCTTTTTCCTTTTCTTTTAAATTAATTTTTGTTCCAATGTTGTCCTTTATGCCTTGAATCGGGTAACTGTAATTTATGTGAAAATTACAGGAAAGAATTGTTTATGACCATAATTAATTAACAAATTAAGTGCTTATAACCATAATAATTTTGGTATATTAATTACTTACCTTTTTTTTCTTCTTCTTCTAATAATTGCATCCATGAATTCTATTAATTGCGGCCATGATTTTGTATATTAACGTTATCTCTTTTTTGTTTTCCTTCTAGTAACCCAAAAAAATCGTTGGCTTTCTTTCTTATTGCTTACGACCTCTTTATTAGGTAAATTGAAGAAACCAAGAAAAAGGTATATCGAAAATAACAAAATACCTATATGTCAGGTAGATTATATATTATCTGATATTTCCTCTGATAATCAGGTACAATCCTATATTTACCTAGTAAGTCATGTAAATAATCTCACATTTACCTAGTAATTAGGTACATAATCTTATATTTACCAAGTAACTAGGTACATTAAAGCATTCTACCTATATATATATATACATAATATATAAAGCACATTAGCTCATAGTACCTATATATTAGGTACATAAAAACGTCATCAATAATTCTCTTATTTATCTTGTTTTTCTCAAGTCTTTATTTGTTGCTATGCTTAAACACCACAAATCAACTTGATAAGTATTAAACATATATTGTGTTTTCAATATTTGGGTGTTTACCTTATGCATAGATACACAATTTCATGTTTGCCTCATCGATTAGTATAATATGTGGGTCTTCACTTTTATTGATTAAATTGTATTTTATCCATATATTATGTAAATATTCACAAGAAAAAATTTAAAATTTAAATTCTGAAATTCAATTACAATGAAATAATGCATTAAATTTGGATTTTCAATGTGCTTCCTTATTTACCTCAAAAGGTAAAATTGACACAATAAAAAAAGTAATAAAAGTTAAAGGACTTGCATCTAGAACCAAAATGGCGAGGACTTAGCTTAATGACAACTAATTGTTTTGGACCTATATCTAAGAAGCCCAGTTTCATATTCCTTGATGCATTTCCAGTTGAGTTCGAAGGTCGTTGTAATGCATATCTCGTGGCTCATAGCCTGGAACCTCGTCATTTGCACGTTGCGGATTCCAACCATCTGTGAGGCATATGAAAATGAGCATTAGGCAGCTATGATAGGACACGATAATCGGTGACACCAACACAAACCCTAAACGTTATTGTACCGCACTCAAGCAGTGTGATTAGTAGCCCTACATTTGTTCATCAGTCATGACCGTGATGTTCACTCTCAACTGGTGAGCTAGCAGGAGTGGGAGCACAAGGGATTTGCTGAGATCGGGACGGAGTACTCGAGGTGGATGCAACATTGGGCGACTCAAACCCAAAACGACCTACAGAGCATGGCGAGACTTTTTCGTGGACCCAGAGGACTCGGTCTCTTTTTCGGGACTCATTTCCCTACGGCCCGGGACTGACAATGAACGTGTCGCTGACATATCTAAAGCATCAGACTCAGACCCGGATGCGCAGTTCTCGGAGCTACTATGCTGAGCTAACTCAGCTTTATTTTCTTGAAAACTGGTCTGGTTAAGGGACACCGAATCCTCAGTGCAACAAAGTTCGACATTGACAGAACAAATGTTCTTGAACAAGTCTATTCCATGCAAGTTTAAATCAGCCAAAATGAACGAGAAGTAAGTCACTGTGCAACGAGCAGTGAAGATATGGATAAGAGTCGCAGGGTCGGCGAAGAGTGTGATATCCCACCCCTGACCTGCCATGTTCTCCTCCAACCAAGCGATTCAGTCCGTAGAAATGAGGTACCTTTTGTCCGAAGGAAGCGCTACCAAAAGAAAAGGTTAGTTAGACCCGTAAAAACACAATAAGATATATTTCAAAGGCATAAATCATTATATCAGGTTTCGAGCCAAACACCAATGGGATAAGCATGTTAGACATCTCAGGTGCCACCCACTCCCCAGTGATTAAAAGAGGCTAAGTTGTGGAGGTAGATGAAATCCTTAAAGCTAAGGGACACACCCCACTTCAACCCGACGGCCAGTAAATCGGATATGAGAAGGTTCAATTCCATAGGGTGAAGGTCCAAGAAGAACAAGAGCATATGAAAAAAGGGATGTAGTGGAAACCTAACATACTCTAGGTGGGCCGACAAAAGAATTAAGGAGCCCTCAGGGATATTGGCACCAATGTACATATCCAACCCCAAAGGAAAAGGATTGATCCCCACGTTGTTAGGAACACATCCTTTAGTGCGAGCCTCAAGTACCTCGTAGCCCGGTGGGGCACCACTAGACTTGGGCCAAATCTTGTGCCTTGACATGAAAATAACAAAGATGAAAATAATATTTACTAGGTCGTAGCAAGAATAAGAGCCCTTCAACAGAGTTTTCAAATGCACAGAACACTTTCCTTTCTCTTCACACCTAGAGCTTATATGAAGAACAAAAGCAAAGTATGAACGGTTTTATGAATGAAAGGTATCTCTATCGCCCGAGCTTTTATAGCAGAAGGTGTGAGCATTAGAGAAAGACATGTCACAAAAGTCACGGGGAGAAGCTCTTTTCAAAAGAAAAGATAAGACTTGATTCGGCCGACTTAGATATTTGCCTTAGGCTCTCACAACAAAGCCTAGTCTGATATGACTAATAGAAGTTATTCTACCTAATGCATGTGTTTCCCTGACAGAAAGCTGCATGCACTTTGACAAAAGACAGTGAAATTCAACAGTTATAAGCAATAAGTGGTGCAAGATAATGAGTACCACCTACAGAGCTAGGCTTGTTCACTTTCTCATGCAAAGACTAAGTTATGGACCGCTTAGGATCGGCAGAAATGAGAAGGAAAAATTGAAGGCGCTGGTGGTCTAGGAGGTCAGCTCAAGTGCACTGGGGTCTCAGCTCAAGGTGCAAGTGCTGCAAGCGCACTTCTGCAAAAAAAAAAAGAAAGTACCACCTGGGATCAGCTGAGAAACCGAAGGCATTGGGGTCCAGGAGGTCAGCTCAAGCGCAAGCGCACCCAAAAAAAGAAAAAAAAAGAAAAGGAAAAATGTCGTGGACCACCTGGGATCAGTTGAGAAATCAAAGGCGCTAGGGTCCAAGAGGTTAGCTCAAGTGCAAGTGCACCTGGAAAAAAAAAAGAACAAAGTCATGGACCACCTGGGATCAATTGAGAAACCAAAGGCGCTAGGGTCTATCTGGGATCAGTTAGCAAAGAGAAAGCAAAGAGTATGGGGTCCACCTAATTAGCTGAAGCACAAAGGGAAAAGAAGAGAAATTTGCATGGGCCCACCGGATCGGCTTAAGAGCAAAAGGAAAAGAAGCGAAATTTGCATGGGCCCACCAGATCGGCAAAAGCTCAAAGGGAAAAGAAGGGAAATTTGTATAGGCCCACCGGATCGGCTGAAGCACAAAGGGAAAAGAAGAGAAATTTGCATAGGGTCCATCTGGGATCGGCTGGAGTGAGAAAAGTTCAAAATTGCTGGAACCATGCAGGATCGACAAAGGTGCAAAAATCCAAAATAAAGAGAAAGGGTCCACTTGCGCATGGGATTGGCTGTCCGTACTTGGATATTTCACATGGGGTTGGCCAAAGCACTGAACATCTATAGTTGAAACTTTAAAGGTCAACAATATGCATGAAAAATCCATACTTGGACGTTTCACATGTGGGATATGAAAGCAAGGATACACATGCATGAAAGGTCAACAACTTGCATGGGTTGGCAATGGTGCAATATGAATTATATCTTTGGGTTGGACCAGCAAGCCCAAGAAAGAAAAAAAAATTGTTTATTTGGGTTCATTATCATGACATCATGAGCTCAATCCAAAGAAATCCTGCTCCAAAATCCCACTTAAATTATTTTTCCCTCTCCACCCGTGAAGCATGTAGAGAGGAAAAAAGGGGGGCACTATGTGGACCAAATCTCACATGTCATGACTTAACCCATATGCTATGATTAAAAGATGTGGGATGATCGAACTTCCCTCCCATTAGAGAAGTGCGGAGCGAGGGAGACACAACAAAGGTACGAGAAATTCAATTGATCACTAAGAGTCCGCTGCACAAACACTGACTTGAGCGTCAAAGTGGCTTTTGGAGGTACTCACCCCATTTCCATAGTTGTTCTCGGGGACGAGATCCGAAGTTCTTTTTCAACCAAGGAAGTGTGCGGACTTCAGTCAATAACTTGTGGAGGTATTTCTTCCTGAAAGAAATCCTGATCCAACAGAGACTCTTTGAGTTCTCTAAGTAGTTTTCACCTCCTCTTTTGTAAGAGCTTTTCACCTCTCCTTTATGAGAGCTTTTCACCTCTCCTTTGTGAGAGCTTTTCATCTATCATTTGTGAGAGTTTTATTTGTATTGTTATGGCTTGGTTTTTTTCAAGCTTTATCTCTTTTTGATTATTCTGAGTTTGCAATCTTAGTTGGGATGCCTATGCTAGAGTTTCTTCGATCCTACGTGATTGTTAGTGCAGGTGCACCCCGATTGTCTTAATTTTGATGTTAGACCACTCCTTATTGTAATGGCCCTTTGTGGCTAATTTGTATTGGCCATTTGTGACTAGTGGCTTTTAAAGATAAAAAGAAAATTATTTAAAAAATATTTTCTTGGATTTTTTTCCTTTTCACTTTTTTTTTGCACTGGTTCTGACATGTAATTATAGTTTGACACATATGCCAAAATAATTCATTAAAAACACAAAAAGAAAAACTTTTGCACACATGTCACAATACTATTGGCAGGAATATAGCTCCTACTTACATGGTAAGGAGGGAAGTATTTTTCTTTATGCAAGATTGAGGCCCTGAAATATCAAAATGACCCAAGTGAACCGATATAACTAAATGGAAAAAATTAGTTTGATCAACATTTTTAATAATATCCAAATAAATAATAAGTTACAAATAAGGATGGACCTGCCCTTGGACTAACCTGGGCTATAGCCCATGTGACTTTCTTTTCACCAGCCCACAATATCATACCTAGCCCACCCAAAAAGTAAAAAATAATGCTAAAAAAGTAATTTTTGTAACCAACATGTGTCCATCCTGGCAATCTCCACTAGACTCAATCAACAAACTACTACAACTTTTGTTTAAATATTTAACACACTCCCATATTTATTGCTTCTATATATTGTTTTAATACTCTTTCATTAATTAGTATACATTAATATGTTAACTCGCAATATGCTCACTTAAATCACTCAAACTCACTGTGCAATACATTTCTTTCAATTCCTTTTTTTATATATAAAAATTTCTTTCAATTCTTTTATGTTAAAATAATATGTAACATTTTCTAAAGTTTCACTAACAATTTCCATATTTTTCTCACAATTTCAATCTTCTTTTTTTATCAAATTTGTACCAATATCAATAATTTGTCAGTATTTTCTAGTTTTTGGGCTACTGATCCGAAACCATCAAAATTTAATAGATTTGTACGTAAGGCAAATTTAGCCCACTCAATTTTCAAATCCTAGGTCCGTCCCTGTTTACGAAAATAAAATCCAATACTATTACTTCTAGACAAGGACGTATCATGAAGAAATATTCAGTAAGCCTGAGGTGCCAAAAGCTTTACTTATGTCAAATGAATCGGACTTAACCTAACCATTTTGTTGCTATTCGGAGGAAACCATTTATTAACGCAAATATTTATGACTAATTTACCCCTATTCTATTTTAAAATTTTCATGTTTTAACATTAGAAAAACACTTCGTATTTTTTCCTTTATAACAAAATAAAAAGTTAAAGGTATTATTAGAAAACTGAACAATTTTTCATTCTTAATAATACACAAGCCAAACATGAAAATGGGATAAAGTGATATTTCCTGATTATCATTTCCCAATGTTTCCAAACATGAAAATGAAATATTTTTATTATCACCCACCGGGGACAAACTTTTCACTGTACACTAGTGACAGTCTCCCATACTCATTTATTGTAAATGTCCAATATCACTCATATTTCTAGAATTCGTTCTTAATTACCACAATTATAAAAGGAAGATGTATTGAAAGACACAATCATTATGGAATACAATCTTATCATCAATATTAAATTGAAATTTAAGCATATTCTAATGTGTGTGGCATATCCAAGTTTCATAAATGTTATTTTCAATGTACTTATGCATGCCATATTTTCCACCAACACTATATAAACCCTTCTAGGAGCATGGGAGATTTACCATTCAGAACTGAGTCAATTATAGATTAATAACTAAGTGCTTGATATAAGAGAAATGGAGAGCAAAATGCTTAGGTCAGCTGTGGTCGTTTGTTTCTTGTTGGGGCTGCTCATAGGCCAGTCCCAAGCAACTTTCCAAGAATGTTATGCTGGTTGCATGCTTATATGTTTTATCAAACAACACAAGATTGGTTGCTTTGCAAAATGTCTGAAATCCTGCTTCGTAATTCCTACGGACATCCAAGCAAAACCCGAACACTACTGCAAGCTTGGTTGTGCCACATCTTTGTGTTCCAATATTAGCACAAAAGATAACATTAGTACGTAATCTCTCTCTCTCTCTCTCTCTCCTCTCTCTCTCTCTCTCCTCTCTCTCTCTTTGTTCATTAAACTTGGATTACTCTCTTTGCACTACATTTTGATCCTACATCTTTAATAACGGTGTTACCTAAATTTATAGCTCGATTCAGTCACATTTGTATTAGAGATGTAGTGCATAATATGATACAAAATGTGGGATTTTACTCATTTGACTCACCTTTTGCTTTTCAATTTTTGTTTTCAGATGAAGACAAAGTAAACGCTTGCGTGGATTCTTGCTCCGGGCCTTGCTCCAAGTCTTACGTGTCAGCAAAGAACTAAGCTTGGTTTCCTACTGTTGAGATGGCATATCCCTCATTTTGTACTTCCAAATAAGAACAAATAAAAATGTTGTGAGATAGGTTGCCCTGGCCCGATTTGAGGCCTTTTGTATTTTTTTTTTTTTTTTTTTTTTTTTTTTTTTTTTGGTCTGCCCTTTGAATGTAGGTTAATAATTGTCCTAGTGTAATAAAATATTTACATACTATGGCATCAAATTTATGCACCAAATTTGAGTCCCAAATGATGTGGCATGCGCCACATCATCATATGTTAATTAAAATTGAAACATATATTTAACAGTTATTAATAATTTATTTTAACACAAATTAATGCTACACTTACCATATTTATATCCCACATTTTCATACCACCTTATGTGGCAGATGAAGTGGACAATTATATCAATTAAAAAGTGTCAATAAATCATAAAAGATAAGAAAACTTTAAATTAATTTTAATTGATGTGTTGTCCACCTCATCTGCCACATAAGGTGGTATGAGAATGTGGTATACAAATGTGGTAAGAGTAGCATTATTCATTAGAAAAATTAGGTTAACTTAAAAGTTGCCACTGCACAACATCCATGTTTTACCACCACCAATCCTCCCTCTGCCGCACAACTGCACTGCCCCAAACCATAAGAACACCTATGTGGCTCTCCAACCCAGACGCACCTCACTGCCACTGCATCCAATATCATGTGAATAACAAAGAGTTTTATAAATTTAATACTAATATGAATACTAGAAAGGAATTCTCTCATTTCTGGATTATTCCATCCCAACTCTTGGTTTTGGGCTTCTAGCTTTGATCCTTGAACACCCAACTGTTGGCCCAAAAAAAAAAGAAAAAAGAACTAGTTCTGATGCATTATATGAGGAATTGGATATCTTATAGTCTAGTGATGAGGGCAGTGCGGCTGGGTTGGGGAGCCAGCCACAATGGTGGCCTAGTAGTGGAGAAAGATTTTCATGCAACGGGGATAACATTTTTTGCTATCTCCAGTCAATAACGCAATGAGACGTGAGATAATTTTTTCATGTGTCATTGTGTAATTAATTGGGGATAGCAAAACAATACTATATCTGGTACAAGTAAGTTTTTCTATTAGTAGTGAGGGGCAATGAGGTTGTGCGGAAGGCAGCGCAAACGGGGGAGGGTTGGTGGTGGTAAAGCCATGGTGTTGTGCGGTGGACTTTTAAGTTAACTAAAAAAGTATTTTTCCTAATTTTAATTAACATATGATGATGTGGCACATACCACATCATTTGGGACTCAAATTGTACATAAATTTGGTGTCCCTATTATTTTCCTATACATATAATACATGTGTACAACAATAATAATATTATAGCTAAACAAACAATGAAAATATACCACATACAAATTAATCTTTTTGCCTAAAAAATATTGATTAGGTAATTGTTCATCAGAAAATTATGGTGATATATGCCAAAAAAAACCCCTACATATCTAATACGTGACTAAATAGATAGGTACATGGTAATTTTGAATTTAAAAGAATGGGCACATTAATCAATAAATGAAAATAAATTAAAGAGAATTTGTAAGAATTGATGGAATGAAATTGAATATATTGCAAAAAAGGAAAAATCCCACACCAAAAGAAGACAAATGAATTGTAAAAGAAACAAACAAAAACATTAAATGCCACCAATTTGGCAAAAATAATCACATATTAGGTATATAATAACGTCATCAATAGTTCTCTTGTTTATCTTGTTTTTCTCGTTTTTTCTTTGTTGCTATGCTTAAACATCACGAATCAATGTGATAAGTATTAAACATATTGTGTTTTCAGTATTTGGGTGTTTACTATATGCATAGATACATAATTTCATGTGGGTACCTGTCTCATCGATTTGTATGTCTTTACTTTTATTAATTAAATTGTATTTTATTCATATATTAGGTAAATATTCACAAGGAAAAAATTCAATTTTAAATTCTGAAATTCAATTACAATGAAATAATGCATTAAATTTGGATTTTCAATGTGTTTTCCTTATTTACATCAAAAGGTAAAATCGACACAACAAAAAAAGTAATAAAAGTTAAAGGACCTGCATCTAAAATCAAAATGGCGATGAGAAATTATAGAATGGTACCGTACTACCACGTCAGCTGGTGATACTCCCATTCAAAATATGCCATTTGTAATTTTTTTTTAAATTAATTATTCTTTGTCACAACTGGATTTAATTTTTATCCGCTGAAATAACTTAGAAAAATAAAAAACTTAAGAAAAAAAGAAAAAGAAAAGAGAATATCCTAGCAACCCAACCCAACCCTTACCCCCAGACCACCCCTCTGTCTTCTTCTTCCGACTGCCATCAACAGTCATTAGTCACACAAGTAAGAGAGCCAAATCCCCATAGCCTAATAAATTTTTGCAACCAAGAAACTTCATCTTCATTGTCAATGAATCTTAATATCTGATGGAGTTTATTAGATCCAATATAATACCCAACACAATCGACCCTTTCCATATCAATTTCATGCTGGTCAATTTGTAACCTGTTTGTTATAGACCCAACCTTCTTCACATCTGCTAGTGAGACCTTCATCAATGATAAAATATATATGGATCTTGGGGTAGTCACCAAAAGGTTGAGAAAGTTGAAGAACGGCAACACAGAGGGAGAGAGAGATAAAAGAAAGGGAGGGGGTGGCGACTAGAGCGGCGGTGCGGGGTAGGCGTGTGTGGGGGTGGGCTATGCTTTTTTTTTTTTTTTTTTTTTTTTTTTTTTTTTTTTTTTTTTTATTTTTTTTTTTTTTTTTAATTTTAGAGGGTAAAAATTAGGTTAATGTCCAATTGTAAAATAAAGTTTGAGTTGTTAAAAAATAAAGATACATGGCATATTTTGAGTGGGAGTATCACCGGCTGACGTGGTGATATGGTACTACTCTATAATTTCCCAACGGCGAGGACTTAGCCTAATGACAACTAATCGTTTTGCATCTAGATCTAAGAAGCCCTTAAAAGAATCTTGAATGTTTATTAACATAAACCAATAGGCAGGTAATTACTTAAAAAAGAAGAAGAGGAAATGTCCAAAATGCACATTTTAGACATGCACATGGGGAGATTTCAGTAAAATCCAGGAATGCAGCACTGGATAGCTGGAAAGAAAGGTACCTACAAAGAACAAAGGCTTATATGTTGATTTACAGACGCACAAAGAATTTAGATCTTGTTGGTTATGATGATGTGAATCTTGGAAAACCAGAGGATAATTACATCTCCACTTCATGTTTTCTTTTCAAGATGGCAGGAGCAGTTGTTGCTTGGAAGAGTGCTAAACAATCTGGTGTTTCGAGTTCAACTATGTTTTCAGAATACATAGCTTGCTATGAAGTCACTTCTCATGTAGTATGGCTAAGGAATTTTATTAAAGACATTAAGGTGGTGGACTCGATTTCTAGACCAATACAGATATATAATGACAACACTGCAGCTATTTTTCACTGCATAAACAACAAGATGTTGTCTAAACTTCAACATATTAACATAAAATATTTAATAGTGAGGGAGAAGGTAGCAGACAAACTAATCAAGTTTGATCATATCAGAACCCAAGATATGATTGCAGATCCGTTCACAAAGTTTCTGTCTTCATAAGCTTTTCTGAGACATGTTGAGAGCATGGGATTATTTCCTAGCTTTGATGTTGTAATCTAGTGGGAGTTTTGGTTTCCCATTCTGATAGTTTTCTAGTATGTCTAATTTTGTTGTTTTCTGGATTGAGGGATTTGCATTTAAGGATGTTAATTTGGTTGACAGTTTTATTAATTATTAAAAAATTTCTACCATTTTGACTATTTAGCTGTTTAAACTTATTATGCATTTTGTTTATGCATATGAGTTTATGGACTCTTTTGAGATACAATTTTTTTAATAACATTGCATATTGACTCTTGCTAAGTCGTAAACGGGTACATGTACTGAAAAGCATAAAGATTCACATTACGGATTAGTACATATTAAGGTTTGCGTTGGTGGGTGCTTCATGTGCTTTGAAATTTCATTAGGTGATTATAGATGGCTTGTTTTTATTAAAGAGAGTAGCACTTGTCTATAGTTCGTTTTGTCTAATCGCTTTTCACTATAGCTTGAAGGGAAGGACTTAACTGTTTTAAACTCATGGCCAATAAAAAATTATCAAACCTTTTGGAATACAAAAGTTTAGTGCTCTAGTGCTTGATCTAGTGGTAGAATGTTATGTTTTCTATTTAGATCGGTGCACTAGATACTAAGTTATATTAGGTTTTGATAAGAGTTTAAATTAGGTTATACCTTGAGGCCCAAAACATTGGTGATGAGTAGAGACGGCTTGACCTAGCCCTATATAAGCTTAGGCCCTGCTCTAATCAGACACGTTCTCTAACCCTAATCTCATCATAAAGAGAGAGCTTAAACAAGTTTTGAGAAAGAGCAGAAGTCTTGAGCCTTTCATGTTCTTGCTGGGATTGTAGCGCTGCGGTTGAATGAGTTCAAAGGTCGTGTACTCAAGAAAGATGGCGCCAGGTATGTCTTTAAGTATTTCAAATTGTGGGAAAGATTATGAACACACATATTATAAAATCTAACAGTAATCAGAATTATTTTTAAATTTTTTTTTTACACAGATACAAGTCTCGTCCCTCCTCTTATATATGCAATGAAGGGGACTTCAAGAGACTTGGTGATTGGAGCAGAAGCCGTTGATTCACTGCTTTTATCTTCAGTGATTCTGGAATCATATCCTGGAGTTGATGCCATCAATTACAAAAAGATTGTTTTTACAACTTTGTTTGCACGAGTCTTTCAAACTGCCTGTGGAGTCTTCAGGTTGGTAATGTTCTTAATAATATTTGACTGACTAGCAGTCCTAACTCAAAAATTTGTGTTACATTTCCTTTTTTGCTCTCCAAATTCAATTTACAGGTTGGGGTTTCTTGTGGATTTTCTGTCCCATGCTGCTATCATTGGGTTCATGGCAGGTGCAGCCATTATCATTGATCTTCAACAGCTAAAGGGATTATTTGGGATCAAGCACTTTACCAACAAAACTGATTCTACATAGTTAACCAATCTTGATTCTACAACATACATATTTTATAGAATTAAAAAAGAGAGGAATTCTACATAATCAACTTCAACTAGTTACATGTAAAGTGGATATGGATACCGAAAGTTCATTGGTTTGCGAGCCTTCATTCTTGGAGCTCTTAGATGAGTTTGTGCTTTTGAGGCTCAAAGGTTTTTGCACAAGATCTTTTTGCCAAATAAGTCTATTTGCTCTTTCAAGAATTGATTGGGGCTAAGACAGAAAAAAAATAGAGAGAATTAAATTGATTGTTAAGAAAATGAATGCAACTACAATTCCAAAGTTTAAGTATCATAATTCTATAAACACAAGCACAAGTCGGAGCCCAATTCAAACAACAGTAACAATAGCTCACATGTTAAGAATTTCTAAGCAGTCAAAATCTACGCAAGCAAACTATGTAGCTGCAAAAATTTTAAATTATGAAAGACATAGGTAAATATGATGGCAGAGAAAGAGAGAAACAAACAAGCCATATTTGTAGAGTGCTTGCCTTGCTTGCCTTACAATGGATGATTGCTGGAGAAGAGGTATATATACAAATCAACTGGAAAATAAATATGTTCATGGATATATAAAACGAAATCATAGTAAAATGAATATAAGAGAAATATTGGAAAATCCCAAGAGATATGAAATCGTACCAGTGGGAGCTATGTACTAAATGAGCCTATGTTCCTCATCACAATCGAGCCACCAATTTCAGAAAGGCAATAATTTGAATGTTGGTGATGTATGTGTCATCAATCAACACAAAGACACATACATCACCAACATTCAAATTATTGCCTTTCTACGAGTCTTTCTAGATTGCGACCATGAAATTGGAGAGCTAACGGGACCAAGTCGTTAAGGTTAATGAGTGAGTTGAGCACCTGAGATGGAGATCTTCGTTGAAGAGAGTGGAGATCGAGATCTTCACCGCATCCAACTAGCTTTGATTCTCATATCCAGAACCTCCCTCTCCATCTTGTGGATCTGCAAAGACCTTAATCTCTCAACTCCTTCGTGATATCGATTTTCTGATGATTTTGTAGGGAGATGAGTGCTCAAGATATGTGAGAGGGAGTGTTTCAGAGAGTTTCATGAGGGTGTTAGAGTTGAGGAGGGTTTCAAGGAGGGAAATATGAAAATTTAGGTCGAGCGCGAATTTAGTTTAGCGGCATTTTTTCGTTTAGTGTGTTTTAAAAAAGGACACTTGTTAGTGACAAGCGTCGTCTTTTAAAAATCAACCCAACACTAGTAGTGTATAAGATAATACCGTCATCTTTTAAAACACAACGACGATTTTAAGATACACCGTCGTCTATTTCATGTCGTGATTTAACTATTTTGTAGTAGTGTTGTCAGCCACCTTGGCCTAAAATTTTGTGACACAATTTCCATTTTTCAAAAACTGTAAATTATTAAGAATGCTGCTTGAGCTTCACGCGACTATTAGTTATTCTTAAGAAATTTGACCTAGCTAGAAATATCGTAGTGAGTAGAAAAATGACTGGTGATTGAGCTTGAGCATCTTATCAGAAAACCTATGCAATACAGTTGACTATCGTTTTAAAATTTTGGTGTAGTTTCGTTTCTTTGCGAGTTGTCTCTCAGCTATGTCTTTTCCAATATTATTTATTGTTTTGTGTTTGGACAAATCAAATTTCAATATTGTGCGAGTTTTATTGTACAATAAGACGCTCACTTGCAACTTCTATAAGAGCACTTCCATCGATTCACATTTGTCATGGCAAAAGGGGCTAGGCTCCAAAACATTCCCCTACTAAGGAAAAATTGCCATGACAAGAAGTGGGCTCCATGAAACTGGGTAAGCCCAAAGGCAAAACCTGCATGGGCTGGTTCATAGGCAAGCTGACGTTAGTGTGATGTCAGCGGCCAATTTAAATGGGTGAAGAAAACACTTATAAGTGTCAGCAGCTGCCCACAGTGAGCATGTACTGGGTCCTCCAGTGTTTCTATATCACCTTCCATCCAGCGCTCTAGTACACAACCCCATTTTTCACCTTTTCTCTTTACCCTTCGCAAAACCCTGTTGTTACTCCTTACCATGCATGGAAATGGCGGTGGGGGACCTAACTCATGCCTACTATGGGTCATCGCCCATACTCACCTTTTCTGCCTTGTATATATTTTTGTTTAATTTTCTCTAACAAACTGTGTTTTTTTCTTTTGTGCTCACATATTTAGACGACCAAACAGTCTATGAACTAAATCATTTTGCGAGGATGTTTATATGTTGAATCACAAACCATTCATCTTTTGCATAGATAGCATGCAAATATTAGGATATGCAACAATCATGTCATCTGTTAGGTCGTGTAATTTAGATTATCCATTCCAAAAACAGAAGAAGAAAAAATCCTGAATTTATTAATTTTGGTCAACTCTTTATCCTCCCACGAATTGGACTAGTGGTATTTCACATGAAAATGGCAGTGGGTGCAAAGCTGTGGGAGATCACCACTGAGCTGATTGTTCCTTTGCCGCTTGGTCTGAAACACCAAAAAAGCTAATTAAGCTGTTGACTCCTCTCTAGACCGCAAATTATATGTAGTCTTTTAGTTGATATCTTCACTTTGCCTCAACATCAATGCTTGTCCTCATCAAAACTGTATCTAATTTTTCAATATCATTCATCATTAATTACTTGATGTCTAGAACACCACTTCTGAAGATTTTGCCTTGGATTCGAATTCCAACGGTGGAGAGAAACTTGCATATCCCTTATTTTATGTGACGAGAAAGATAGGAAGACAATGATATACAATATGGAATAAACAAGTTATTGCGCTATTGGTGGCCCCCATATAGTTGACCGAACAAAAATAAATAAATAACTATTAAAAAAAAGCAATATATACTTTAAAGACGTGGTATGTTTAAACTCTATTTGTCTATATGTTGGAATAATAATATTTGATTTTATTACCCTAACATGACGTAATAAGCTGGCTGATACCTGAATCTTGCACATAGAAAGCAGCTGCAAAAGAAGGAACTGAAGACCACCAAGAATAACCCTAGTGACCGATCATCCTCATAGCTAGCTAAAAGCATCAGCCACAAGGGTTTTCTGCAAAGCGAATACTAGACATAACAAAGAAAAACATCATCCATGAAAACAGTGGCTATTTGAAGATGGACATAAAACCAGTACAAATTTTGTCGTATATGTTGATTGGTTGGCAGTTTCCATATGTACGGTTCTGTTTTGCAAATGCCAGTTTTGTACAGACAAAATAAAATACCTTTAGCACATGCCGACGGCAAATGAAGATTTAGGAGATTTAAAAGAGTAATTTTGCTTGAGAGCACTGTCCATCTCCAATTGCTTTTCAACTTCTGTCTTTCTCAATGATACCAAATGATGATGTTTTTGTTTCTGTTGGGTAAATTAAAGTGGCTGTCATCCATCTTGAATCTGGACCCATTCTTGGACAATATACGTAGATTTGCTACAGAAACTTTTCTCCACAGATTTCCACCACTATTAGTTGAACCCTAACCTAATTTGCTTTTATAGTTGCCACTTTTGATCTTTAATATATAAGCAAGTTTGTCAGTTTTACAACCAAACAAATCTTTGGAAAGTATTCCACTACCTATAACAATACTACATGTTATGTTTGATAGTGTCGATTTGAACTACATGCACTCACTCAGGGGCGGCCCTAGCATGGTGCAGTGGTAAAAGCAACCAACATCTATTGCCTAGTTTATGACACCTCACCTCTGCACAACACTTTTTTTGACTAAAACAGAGTGTTTCAGACATAATCATTGTTGTGCGATGGGCTTAATCAAGGATATTGGTGAAACTATGTGTTAAGAGTCCGTAGGTAAATATAAATAAAAACATATCAGCCAACTGGCTTTCCTGCGCAACCCTTCGGTAGGTATCAGGCTACCGGCAGGTGGATATCCGGCAACCGATCGGGCTGCTGTTCTCTTACATTGTTATCGCTATAACTTATAGTCTATAAGTGTACATGTCTGCCCGTCTACTTAGTGTTGTATATGGCTAGCTGTTGTTGTTATGAAAGTGTTCATGAACTTCTCACGTATGTTTTGCTCTAGAGTTGTGTTTCATTCATGAACTTCTCACGTATGTTTTGATCTAGAGTTGTGTTTCATTCATGAACTTCTCACGTAAGTGGCGTGAAACTCATTATTGGACCCGAGACATTTTCGCATGATGGAAAGAAAGTGTCTAGATTCATTGCATCTAATTCCCTTCTTGTGGTAACATAAATGAATCTCATCTCACGAATCACTTTAAGCATTCGTAGTTTATTATTAGATTATCTCGTGTTCCCCATTCAGTCAAAGTAGCACTTGTAAAAAGCAGCCACCACTAATTGCACTTAAGTGGCTGGAAGCCAGCATCGCCTCTATGATACTTTTTCTTGATTCCAATTCTAGTCGATAATTTCTTTTTATACAGGCGATAATTTAAATTACTCTAAATTAATCTGATATACGGGAAAGAGAATCGAACTTGAATGCAAGGAGTGGACTCTAGCCATTATTGCTAATTAATTTGAGAGGTTTGGATGCTCAACTATTTAGACGTCCATAAGAAAGTTCACTCTATCAATTTGAAAAGGGAACGGACCTTCTGGTCTCCTTGGACTAATTTACTTGTTTATCACTTTAAAGTTTCAACTTTCCACTCCTGTTTAAAACTCTAATCCTACTATAAAAAAATTTACTTAAGGCTGGTAAGTACATAACTTAATAAAGCAGTAACTAATCATTTGAATTCACCTCTCACGATATGGTTTTTTTTATGCGAACCGTTCATTTTTAAGGTTGCTTGTCAAATAATCGGCTTTATAAACCGCAAACGATTTAGTCATGTGATGAAATTAATAAATAATTCTTCACATACATAGTATGTGGAGTCCATGTAGTACTTAATTATCACCAGAAATGATTGTTAACTTCATCACTATCTCCCTCGTGTCCTACCATCAAATCATGTATGTACTCCATAACAAGGAATGTATGTCTTCCACGGAAGTGGTTGTAGTGATTGAATCAGAAATGCAAATGCATTGATGGTCTACAAAAAAATTATGGGTTAAAACCCATCCAACTACACTACCATTTTCTTCGTCTTGCAAACCCCAAAGGAGTGCTAGCATCAGTCACAGAACCGTCTCAAAACGTTGATAATTATGGATCCCTCTACGTGGCGCGGGACCAACGGTAGCATTCTTCCTAAGAATTAGAGCATCCACAGTAGGGTGTATTTTCGGGGGTATAAAGCCACTTTTACATCTCATTTACATCTCCGGGAGTTGTAAATGTGATTTTTGCTCCAGTGTGAAAGATTTAAATCTAAAGATGTATAATTGATTTCTTTTACCTTTTTTGTTGTAGGTCCCACTTTTTCTCACATTTTCTCATGTAGGTCCTACCTGTAAGAGATGTAAAAAAAGATGTATATATGCATCTAAATTTCCATCTCATGGTGGTGATGCAAATTTACACTCGTTTACACCTCTCCATTGCAGGTGATTCCGATCACAAATGGTGTATATTTAACATACACCTCATTATACACCCTCCCACTGTGGATGCTCTTAATGTGTTACTGTAACAGATGACACGTAAGCTGTAATACTTCCATGACATGAAGGAATTGCGCATAAACACCCACTTCCAAAAGACATTTCCTTGCTAAAATATGAAACCTAATATATTTGGACTGTTGCCATTTTTTTCTTTATATATATAATATATATATATATGAGAATATTTATTTGTGGGAATTTTATGTATATTCCTTTCCTTGTATGAGGTTATATTTACAATACAATGGAGCCTTAATGGTCAAGTAAATAATAAATTCATATTTCCATTTACAGTAAGAAATCAGGAATTAAAGTGAATCAAATATAATTATAATGGGAATCTTTCGTGTGTAAGGAAAGAAAATCAATGGTCCACAAGTCACGCCAACACTCCCCCTCACGTTGGTGCATAAATGTCAGCAATGCCAAACTAGTCCAATGAATTGTGAAACGCTCTACTGGAAATTGTCTGCCCAATTTACATATGTGTAACCATCAATATTCAGATAACCATGTTTTGAGAACATAAGTCCTTTTTCGGGTGCATACTTCAAATATTTAAGTATTCGAATAACTGCATTCATGTGGTCTTCACTCGGAGAATGCATAATTTTACTAACGATGCTCACCGAATAAGCAATGTCTGGCCAAGTATGAGACAAGTAGATTAATCTTCTCACCAACCTTAATATCTTTTTTGTTAGTTGGAACTTGATCTAGGTATTCTCCAAGATGATGATTCTGAACAATAGAAGTGTCTACAGGTTTGTAATCTAGCATTCTTTTGTCTGTCAATAAGTCCAAGACATATTTCCTTTGACAGAGAAATATGCCTTGTTGTGATCGGGCCACCTCAATCCCCAAGAAATATGTGAGTCCACCTAGATTCTTCATCTCAAATTTAGTAGCTAAATAGTCTTGTAGCTAAGATATTTCTTGTTTATCATTACCAGTAATAATCATGTCATCAACAAAGATTATTAAAGTTGTTACCTTCACTTTCTAATGTTTCAAGAACAGAGTATGATCTGAGTTACTATGTTTGAAACCATTGTTCTTCATTACCATGGTGAACCACACAAACCATGCACGTTGTGACTATTTTAGTCCATACAACGCCTTTCGTAATTTGCATATTGTTCCAATCTTAGTAGTATTATATCCAGGAGGAGTGTCCATATACACCTCCTTCATGAGTTCTCCATGTAGGAAAGCATTCTTTACATCAAACTGGTGTAATGGCCAATCTAAATTAGCTGCGAGGGACAGTAAGACTCTGACTGTATTCAATTTTGCTACTGGTGCAAAGGTTTCTTCATAATCTACACCATAAGTCTGTGTGTATCCTTTCACCACAAGTCTTGCCTTGTATCGCTCGATAGATCCATCCACATTTTGTTTTATGGTAAAAACTCATCTACATTCAATAGTCTTTTTTTCCTTGTGGTAAAATTTTCAGTGTCGAAGTCTGATTCTTCTCAAGAACTTTCATCTCTTCCTGTATAGGTTGAACCCACTTAGGATCTCTCAATGCTTTAGCAACCTTGGTTGGGATATGAATAGCAGAGAACTAATGCACAAGGGCCATGAGTAGTTTAGACAACTTCTCAATGGATACATAATTCGCAATTGGATAGTTTGATGTCTTGTCAATATCTGGTGAATAACGGTTTAGTGGCTTTCCATGATTTTGCTTAAAAGGTAATTGGTATCCAATAGATTTATCCTCTAAATTCACAAGTATAGTAGGAGTAGTTACCTCGAGGATATTCTCAAGAGATTGGTGCATTGGTACTGTTGAGTTAGAGGGAGGTCTTCATCTCGTTGTTCTGTATTATCTGTAGGTGTGGGACTCGGATCAAAAACATCTTCACAGAGGTTAAGTGGGTCAAGTAATTGATCACTATGAATGGGCATTTGATCGCTTTTCGGCAGAGAGCAATCTCATGCTCCAGACTCAGGATGATCAATCGTCGGGTTTGGACGATCAATCTTTTCTGTACAGAGAGGCGAATTTCTTCATTTTCCAAGTTGCTCCAATTTTGTTCTTAGCATTGTATCTCCCCCTGAAGCATAGAATTGGATGATGGGTCATAGAAGATCATCTCATATTCCAGAAAAGTCACATCTGAAGTGATATAGGTACATCGGTTAGGAGGGTGATAATAACGGTAGCCTTTCTTATGAGTGGCATAACCCACAAAAACACAACGAAGAGCACAAGGATCAAGTTTGCTACATTTATTTTTGTGGAGATGAACGAAGGTCACACGTCCAAAGATTCGGGGTATGAGTACCAAAACAATGGGTCGGGGCCTTTGTTACACAAGCACTTGTAAGGAAGTTTTAAAGGTCAATACACTAGAATACATGCGGTTGATCAAGTGAACTGCGGTGACAATAGCATCATCCCAATGATGGCGAGGAACATGAGCGCCAATAGAAGTTCTTGGGCGAGTTCAAAAAGATGTCGATGTTTTTGTTCAGCAACACCATTTTGTTGTGATGTCTAAGAACAAGTCGTCTCATGAATAATTCCATGTTGTTGGAAGTAAGTCTGAAAATCATGATTGACAAATTCTCCACCATTGTCTGAGCGAAGAATCTACATTTGAGCATTGAACTGAGTTTTCATATATTTGTGGAAGAACTGAAAACGGGAAAACACTTCGTTTCTATTCTTCAGCAAATAAAGCCATGTCATCCGTGTACAATCATCTATGAATGTGACAAACCACCGAATGCCAGAAGAAGCGATGATAGATGAAAGTCCCCAGACATCAGAGTGAATAACATAAACGGAGTAGTACACTTGTTCGTACTCAACGGATATGGTACACGGTAACTCTTGGCCAAAATATAAGTATCACCTATGAATTCGAAGTTCTTGAAACTTGAAAATAAATCTTGTATAAGATATTTCATATAACTAAAAGACGAATGTCCCAATCGACGATGCCACAACTAGATTTTCTTTTGTTTGCTATCAAAGGGATGTGTCACACTATTAGCCATGCCGGGACTGAAGTCATCTACATAATATAGCCTCCCTCTCTTAGTACCACAACCAAGAATCTCCTTAGTGTGAATATCTTGAAGCAAAGAAAAACTCGGATAAATGAGTACACAACAATTCAATTATTCAGTAAGCTGACTAACGAACATCAATTTATTGGATAAAGATGGAACAAGTAAAGTATTGGACAGTGAGAGAGAGGATGAAAACGCAATAGTGCCAGCCCCTGTCACAAGATAAGTAACTCCATTGGCGTTAGCAATACAAGTTCGTTGGGGTTTGGTAGTATTCAGAAAATCATCAAGATCAAACGTCATATGATCAATTGCATTGGAATCAATTATCTAGCTTGTGGAATCACTTTTATTCGAAGTATGGAATCCATAACCAATATCATTACTGGTCGTATCTCGTTGTGTTCGATCTTTGAGAGTGGCCCACCATTCGGGTAGCCATGCAATTTAAAACAAGTCTCACGAGTGTGTCTCGGATCACCACAATATGCGCAATCTTGTCCATGTGTCGGGATCATTAGTCGGGAAGTCATAATCTGTGCAACGGAAGATGCATAAGATACAGGTTTAGTAGGAATTCGGATCGGGATATGAGCCTAAGTGGGGATCAAAGTTAGAGTCGGGGTCAAAGTCGGGATTTGGATCTGAATTAGAGATAGATTCAGGGTCAGGGTTGTCATCGGAATCGGGGTCATCGTCGTCGTAGTCGAGGTCAGGGTCGTCAAAATAGGATCCTGATTTAGGATTGGGTTCATGGTCATCAAAATAGGATCCTGATTCATAATCGGGTTCATGGTTGAAGTCTGCATTTGTAGGAATTGAGCCACATGGGCACTCAACTAGACTATGATTGGTTGAGAAGGAGAAAAGGATAGAAGGAGAGAAGGAGTTGGCTGTGCTACCTCTATGAGGGCTAAAAAAATCATCAACCCCCATAGCGGTAGCAGGAGTTTGAAACTAGAGTTAGCAATTCCAAGATCATCACTCTGATACCATGCTAAAATATGAAATCTAATATGAGAATATTTGTTTGTGAGAAGTTTTTGTATATTTCTCTCCTTGTAGGAGGTAGTGGCCAAGTAAATAATAAGTTCCTATTTCTATTTACAGTAGGAAATCAAGAATTAAAGTAAATCAAATATAATTATAATGGAAATCTTTGGTGTGTAAGGAAAGAAAGTCAATGATCCACAAGTCACGCCAACATTTCTCTCAAGAGTGCTTTTTAAAATAGTGCTACTATTTCCACCCACCTGTCTTATTTTCCCACTCACCTTATCTTAAAAAATTTAAAGACAAATTTATCCCTTTGTAAAATGACTTCTAAAACCCTAAAAATAAAACAAATTTTAAAAAGAAATTTTTTTTTTTTCTTTCAACTCTCCATATATTTTTTCCATCTTCTTGACCTCAACAAATCCAGCAAGCACCGATCTACCCATCCCAATCCTTTGAAAAAGTAAAACAAATAAGAAAAATCAAATTCACAACTCCACCTTTAATATTGTGTCGGTTGGTGGGTGTTGATAATAAAGGCCAAATTTCCTTTAATTTTATTCCATTTTAAAGATTTTTCAATCTAATTAACCCACATGCGGGTCCTTATCCATATAACATCACTTCAATTAAAATCCATGGCAATCATGTTGGTCGTTGCCATGTTGTTGTGGTGGTTGTGTCGTAGCGGTGAAGCCACCAGTATTGCTAAGGGGCTGATAAGAATATTGATATGGTAGTGTAAATTTGGGTAATTCTTCCAAAAGGATTGAGGGGTTGACTGTAATGATGTTTCATTGGGATTTCTGGTCGTGAAGTTGAAAAGACATGAAGAAGATGAAGTTTTTTTTTTTTTTTTTTTTTTTTTTTTTTTTTTAAAGTAATAAAAAAAATATTTTTTTTTTTGTTTGATGTCATGGTGTTTGGTTGAATTAATAATTAAAAGGTATTTTAGGAATAATGGTGGGTGGAAAGATAGGATTTATTTTTTCAAATTTACATAGTATGTGAGAAGATAGGGGGGGGGGACATGTGAGTGGAAATAATAGCACTATTTTAAAATTAGAAACTAATGGGCTAGTTAGTTCAGTCAAGAGGTGTCTTGTCAGTTAGGTCAGCTGTTAAGATCTCTAGCTTTCCTGGAGGAAATCCATTCTGATATTCTAAAGGAGAAGTCAATTCTAGAATGACATGTCTAAATTCAAAAAAGTTGGGGATCTTTGAAATAAAAAAATTCTAAATTTCCCAATGAGGGGAAATAATTTTAATCCATATTCCATATATATATATCCAGTTTGCCTGCTCTTTGAAGGTACTTAATCCAATATTCTTTTTAGAACTGAGTACGTAATAAGGGAGTAGAATATATCCCATTTTGCCATATGCTGTAGCTCTCGGTGCAGTTAGGTTGGGCAAGGTTACTCCGGAGCCAAAGGAAACCAATCATTACAAACATATATGGCAACACCAATAGCAAGTTTTCTACACAAATAATATTTTGAAGTGACAACATCTTCATATCCAATGGAAGTTGAAAATGCAACTTCACATCACGCTCCATCCATATCGCATACTTATTGGGTGAAACTATTTGTGCCCAGACGAATGGTTGCGAGTCTTGCCACATATGAATGGTGTATATGGCATATTGACAAATTATATCTTCCACCAAAAATGATAGGTGGAAAATAATGGAAACAACAGCCTTAGGATAAAGGGTGCATAATGTACACATGCATTATGGCTTACTTCTATGTGTCATATATGTATGTTGGGATTTGCGGCTCAAAATTTTGTGAGAATTAATGGATTTTAATTAGTTTCGAGACCGACCAGAAGAGTTTTAGGTGAAAATGGATCAAAATTAGGTGAAAATGGCGAAGGTCGTTGGAGCTCAATGGTTGGTGCTCGAGCATCCAAAAACACTAGGTTTTTTCTAGGTCCAGCTTTTTTCTGTCAGTCATCCATATCCTATTGATTCAGAGAGGAAGTGCGTTTCGAGTGGAAGTGGTTCCTCTTTCAACACTTTGTACTCCTATCTTGCAGTTTTCTTGTTCAACATGGATTTGAGTGACTTATTCTAGTGTGATTAAGTAGGTCTTTAAGGAAGTTGAGCAATAGTCCAAGCAACTTTTAATAACCTCTGGAATTTTTCTTTGAGTTGTTCCATTGGACCTTGAATAATATCACTCTTGAGACTAATATTCGTGCTTTTATTACCATGAATTGCATTGAGCAACATAACAATGTATGTAGGGGTCATCTCTAGGGTTCATTTAGATTGGGACCTATGATTCACCTAGCTGTAAAAACGTCATGCACTCACTGAAGTGCACAACAGTTCCTTTGGATTTTGGCAAAAACGTACAAATGCATTATTTCTTTGGAGGAGTGTCGGGTCCTAATCCAAAACCATATTCCTTAGGACTGTAAATTAAATTTATTTAAAACTCAAATAGAAGGTCTAATACAAGTCTAAAAGACATTGTAAGAGTTCATCAATGCTTTGCATGGGATGCTGGTTATGATTCGTTGGTCGTTGAATTAGACGGCCAAGATTGCCATTAATGACATCCTCTGGGTTCCCCGACAAGGTTTTTTTCGTCATGAATTTTTGTTTGTAGCCTTTATGGAGCGCATACTCTTTTTTTTCGCTTTAGGTTTTGTCCCACTTGGTCGCTAGAAAAGTTTTAATGAGGCCACATTTGTTTGCTCGAGTCTGTATCCTTGGATAGTTTAATAAAATTTTCTACTTCCTCAAAGAAAAAAAAACAAGGATGGATGGCTTTGCTTTTTAATTACTGTTTTATACTAGTGACCTAACAAATTGTAATTAGGTGTGCTTCACTTGCAATTATCTATCCAAAGAACTTTAAGATTCATCTGATGATCTCGCTAATGTCTATTTAAGCGGGGTTTTTTTGTTTCCTTCTGTCAATACTTGAGGGCCTTCTAACCTGCCAAACTATAAGCAAGTATTTAATTCAGTGATAAATTGGATATCTTTGAAAGATGGGAAACTTTTCCACGTAGAACAAATTAATTAAGAAACGTAGTGGGAATGTCAGCTAAGTATAAACAATTACCACCTTCGCATTTTCAAGATACCTGATATGTCGATGTCAAAAAAGTATGGATTCCACCAAGATTTTACTCTGGTCTACCCCCCCTCCACTAAATTTGGATACATGTGGACCTGTAATATATTTTTGGTAAAATAAAAATTCTCTCAACCATTCAATTTACTTACTAATTTTCAGTTTAGTGGTACTTATTTTTCAAATGTTAATGTTAGGGATATCTCAAGTTCAAATTCCCGTTAATTTTAAAATAATAACCATGACTTTTTGAGGGATTTATAAAGCCCTTCAGTTAGGATGGACATACACTTTAGCATCAAAAACCTTGTCCTTCTGGTGCCTATCTTTTGATAATTGTATTCCCTGAACACCACTCAACAATGGCCTCTTCAGCCACTAACCATGGTGAAAAGGCTAATTGGGTGCTCCATGCGCCCCGGCCGCCGGGGCCATGGCTCGAATTTATGGAGTTTTCAGGTGATCAAGAAACTAGTCCCATGGATATCCTTCCAAGTTCCCCCAAACACTTCAAACAACCAAGCACTGCCTCGTTAGCTGTTGAGACCCCAACAGCAGAGGAAAAGCTTGACCTCGAGAAAAACAGCAACCCTGTTCAAAGGTCTGAATGGGTGCTGAATGGCCCTGAACCTCCAGGTCTATGGCATGAGCTCATGGACTCTGTGAGGGAGACGGCGTCGTGCTGTGGAAACAAGTACTCATCTCTCAAGAATCAGCCAGCACTCAAAAGTGTAGTCTCTATCCAGCAGGAGATATTTCCTATCCTTGTATGGGGTAGGAGCTACAACATTTCAAAATTCAAGCATGATTTATTGGCTGGTCTAACTATAGCAAGCCTCTGCATTCCCCAGGTAAAATTAAATCGCATTGGATTATAACAATCAGTGTTAGTATAATACAACTTAATTCATATAGCATGTTGCCTTTATATGAATCTGAATGCAGAGTATTGGATATGCAACTTTAGCAAAGCTTGATCCCCAATATGGTCTTTGTAAGTCATGTAGCTTAAATTATAAGTTTATTTTTTTTCCAAGTGTTTGTATGTAGACTTAATTATGTGTTGTGCTGTTGGTCTTAGATACAAGTGTTGTACCACCTCTTATTTATGCTGTAATGGGGACTTCAAGAGAGATAGCAATTGGACCTGTAGCTGTGGTGTCTCTCCTTTTGCCCTCAATGATTCAGAAGTTACAAGACCCCGGGGCTGATCCAATTGCTTACACCAAGCTCGTTCTCACCGCGACGTTCTTCACCGGTATTTTCCAAGCTTCCTTCGGACTCTTCAGGTATCATATGGACTGTACTGGATTGGACTATACTAAACTGTATTATACTCTCGACTCTTGAGCATGTGACTTAAGCATATGTGCGTAGTTGTCGTAATATATATATATTTTTTTTAATTTTTTTTATTTGCTGTATACTTCTTAATTTAAAATTACCTTCTTGTTTTGGTTATCATCAGATTGGGGTTTCTTGTGGATTTTCTTTCCCATGCCGCAATCGTAGGGTTCGTAGCGGGAGCAGCCATCATCATTGGTCTTCAACAACTGAAAGGGCTACTTGGGATCACTCACTTTCCAACCAATACTGATGTTATCTCTGTTATGGAAGCTGTCTGGACATCTTTCCACCATCCTGTATAAGTCACTTTACTTGACTTTAAGAAAATACAAATAAAAATATGATTCCTTATTAGAATATATATAGAATTCATTCAATCATTCATATCCATGTCTTTCTTTGCAGTGGAGCCCTCATAATTTTATTCTTGGCTGCTCTTTCCTGTGTTTCATCTTAATATCTAGATATCTGGTGAGTAATTAACACTGCAACCCTGTTAGTAATATTTTACGGTTGCTCTAATTGGGTCATTATTTATTCATTCATTTTAAACTTACCAAAGTTCTACTCTGCACGTTCTGATCCCTACAGGGTAAAAAGAACAAGAAACTTTTCTGGTTGCCAGCCGTTGCTCCTCTCCTATCTGTCATACTATCGACGCTTATTGTTTATCTAACAAGGGGGGATAAGCATGGAATTAAGATCATTAAACATATCAAAGATGGCTTAAACCCCAGCTCAGTTAATCTGTTAGAGCTCAACGGCCCCTATGTTGGGGATGTGGCCAAAGTTGGGCTCATTGTCGCTCTCGTTGCACTCACGGTTGGTTATCACTCAATCACAATCTTAAATTAAAACTAAGAAATTAATGGATGGTTTCCTTTTGATTATTAATTCACTCCTTTGTATATTGAATGATGTTATTGTATATATTTTGGCAAACTTCAGGAAGCAATTGCAGTTGGAAGATCTTTTTCATCCATAAAAGGGTACCACATGGATGGGAACAAGGAAATGATGGCGATGGGCTTCATGAACATAGTAGGATCCTTTACTTCTTGCTATGTTGCAACCGGTAAGTAATTTTATAGAAGAGTACTGCTATTTGTATCATGTCAATGTTTCGTGTGTTATACCATCTCTTTAATATGGGTGCGTCTCACATGGTCAGTAAAATGGAGTTACGCTAGCTCTTGATAACTTGGACTACTAATTTTGACAGCTGATAAGATATAATAGAATAGATATTTAGTCATATACTCATTCTTAACATTATTAGCACTAATGATATGGATAAACTCTACACTATTTAATTTCTATGAATAAATTCAAAAAAAATCCAAAAAATAACAGTTGACCCTATTGAATATAATTTTGATTATTAAATTACTTTGACGTCCTATTGAGTGTTTTGAGTTTTTTTTTAAATGAAGTTTTGGGGTTGAGCTTGCTTGTTTTAAGAAATTGATAGCAGTTTTGTAATTTATAAGAAGTTAGAAGCCTCCTTGTTATATTGTAAATGAGTTTTTTGTGTGTTTCTAAAATCTAAAATCCATTTTATATAGAATTTTTTTTATAATTTAAACCCCTATATTAGATATAATAGTGAATCTCTCATAATAGAATGCGTTTTCATTTTAATTTTAATCATGAACAGGTTCATTCTCGCGTACGGCCGTGAACTACAGTGCCGGTTGTGAAACTCCGGTGTCAAATATCGTCATGGCCATTACAGTGATCATATCTTTGCAATTTTTGACAAAGCTCTTGTATTACACCCCAACAGCAATCCTTGCTTCCATAATTCTCTCAGCTCTGCCGGGACTCGTTGACCTCGATAAAATGTACAAAATTTGGAAGGTTGATAAGCTAGACTTCTTGGCTTGCATAGGAGCTTTCTTCGGAGTGCTTTTTGCATCTGTGGAGATTGGTCTTCTAGTGGCGGTAATAACATTATATATGGCTCTTATTTACTTTATGCGTGCAACACTATGGATGACACGACAGGACTCAACTTTCATTTTTTTCTTTTTCTTTCTATTTTTTTTTTATTTTTGGGCCAGCAAATAGAACACAACACACTTTTTTAATTAATAAAAAGTCTCCACCCTTGGCCGTACGTTTCTCAGCTTTTCAGACAGAAAAAAAAAGAAAAAAAAAAGGAACCACTACGATATAATAGTGGATGGTTGATAGTCGACATTCCTGGCTTGTAAAGTTCTTGATTCTAGTTTTGTTTTTTCTTTTCTATTTCAACAAGCATCTTCCAAAAACAATATATGATTAAAGTTCTTGACTACCATTAATTAATATTTAGTGGATTTGTTCCTGGGAGATAGAAGAATATCTGATTAAATTGATAGTAAGGCACATCTCTTTATTTATGATCCATGTTCAGCTTATGAGGAGTAAAGGGTTTTTAGTAATTAAAATTAGGTTCGGGTCTTCCCTCTTTCAATATCGTTTGTATCAACGAAGTCAACTTAGAACGTGGTTGACATCGGACGGTCCCAGTTAGAAAGAAGGGTTGAAGGGTTTAGGCCTGTACATGTTTTTAAATGTTGGTGCTCTAACATTAATTAGTGTTACGTTTGCAGGTGACCATATCATTCACAAAAATTATTCTCATCTCAATCCGACCAGGCACAGAAACTCTTGGAAAACTTCCTGGATCTGAAATGTTTTGCGACACAGCACAATATCCAATGGCTGTTAAAATTCCTGGAGTTATGATAATCCGTGTCAAGTCTGCCTTGTTTTGTTTTGCAAATGCCAATTTCGTTAAAGAAAGGTATTTAATTAATTAATCACACAACAACATGATATTACTCTAAATTAAAACCCAATCATGAAAAAATAACATGTAATTTTTTTTAAATTGTATTGTGGTGTGAATTAATGCAAGGATTGTGAGGTGGATAACTGCACAGAAAGTTGCGGACACCAAAGGGCAGACCAAAGACAAAGAGGCCATTCATCTCGTAATTCTTGACATGTCTAGTAAGTGGTTCACGGAAAAGCTACGTCGTTTTAGATTTCTGTTTAATTAATTTTGTTACACCAACTTTATACGTATTGAACCCTAAACATTAAAACATAATCCATAACCCAGAGCTTATACGTCGTTTTGGATTTTAAACACTACATAAGCACCAAAAATAAAGATAGAGGATCGTATTTCAGGAGATGTTGTGAAGGTTTACCAAATACCATTACTTAGAAACACAACGTAATTACTGAGACTATGTGAAAATCGAGATCAGCATTGACCAGCAAGCTTTCATATTAGAAGGAAAATGCTAGCGAGACCTTGTTATATTGTACTACAAAATCACGGTAGGACCTACTCGCATTGGCGAGCTCTACATGTATTAGATAGGTGGTACACAATATGGTTTCCCTAACATTACTCATTATTTGAAGAGATTCATAATTTCTTTCCTTTTCCTTGTATGCCAGATTTGATTAACATTGATACATCTGGAATAGCTACTCTAGAGGAGCTGCAAAAGAATTTGATCTCCGAAGGAATTGAGGTAAGAGACAGTTTCCCTCTTTGACTAATTAATTGCATAATTTACACATTCTCCTTTGTTTTAAACTTCTTATCTCTCTCTCTCTCTCTCTCACAGTTAGCCGTTGCCAACCCTAGATGGCAAGTGATTCACAAACTTAAGCTATCCAACTTTGTGGGAAAAATTGGAGGGCGAGTCTTCGTGACGGTCGGAGAAGCGGTGGATGCAAGTTTTGGTGGAAAAATTGCTACAGCTTGTTAATGCTAGCTCTTCAGAAGAATGTTCACATCCTTCTCATTTAGGTTAATTACTATATGCTTGTTTTTGTCATGTGTGCTACTTACCCTAAGTCCCAGTCTACTTATGTACATAGATGTGGATGGGACATAAATAATGAGATGATGGTTTCAATCTTCTCACCCCTCAACTCAACTTGTGACACTGGCAGTTATATGTGCTTGTTTAGTGGGTTGTGGTATTAAGGAATGTGTAATAAATAATGTAATTCAAACGGTGTTAATGTTTCAAAGTTTTACTGGTATGATAAGTTTCTGAAATGAGATTCATTAGCAAAAGGGATAGACAAGAAGCTCATAACTCAAATCATGCACTTGAGGTCTTGTCTTCAGTCCAAAAATAAGAAAAACATAAATATAAATTAATTAATAAAATAAAAAAAGGGGCAAATTTTCCATCAATTGTGACCCACCATAATTGAAGAGCTATTATTGAACGGGCAGATTGAATACCTCAACACACCCCATCAACATAGCAACTCATTATAGAAGCTCCCGAAAGATAAAGGTAACACTTACCGATCAAGACAACAAATGCAAAAGTTGCCTGATAACATAAAAATTAGGTTTTTTATCACAAAACGTCCCTGACGTTTGCGAAACTATCAGATTGCATCCTTAAAGTTTTTTTGTATCACTCATGGTCCCAAACGTTAATACGGATGCTCTTAAATAATTCCTCTATAAAAATAAAAATAAAACTGTTAAATCCATGAATATAATCATCAAATCAATCATTAGATTAATTGTCCAAAATGAGATATATGTTATTCTAGCTGTTAACCTTTCTCTTATATATGAACTTCATTCACATGATATTTCCATTTCCTTTTCTTGTGCATAACCACAGTGTCTTATATTCAAACATTTTCTAATAACTTATTTACCATTTATTTACCATTTCAATTATTTTTTTTTTTTTAGACAAAACGGCAGTCATATGGAGTTTATAGCATACATATATTTACTCAACAATTATGGCATCAAAATATAACAGTTTTTGAAAGTTCAAATCCCCATTGGCTGTGTTTGATAATCAGTCTGTCAATGATTGGATTGCGACCACATACCTTACCAATGTCTAGGTTCAAATTTACCAAGAAACCAGAAATTTAATACACAACCAAACCAACATATGTAGTTTTGTTTTGTTCTATTTGTACTGATTGATGATCAAGCAGCAAAGAGGTTGCATGAATATAATGGTTCCAGAGTAAGGTCCAGCTGGTTCCTCCTCACCTGAAGGAATTCATCTTGCTGCGTGCCCCTGCATATGATCATATGATATATTGTAGTTTATTTATTTAATTTATACATCAGTTCTATGAAATTATTTTACATTCTAATGTCATAGGACGATTTGAAGCTCAAAAAAGGACCTAAAACCCAAAAAACCCAGCTGCTATTTTGCCCAGAAATTTGAAGCTTTTTCGTCACCCAAGGCTTTTAGCGACGGATGTTCATCAAATTTTTCGTGGCTAAACATTTTCTGCAACGGTGTTCTTCAGATTTTTCATCACTACAACTGTGAGTTGATGAGGCATTGAAGAGGTCAAAAGGGATCGATTTGACAATTTTATCCCTGGATTTAACAGTTTTTTTGACATATTGACTATTTAAGAGCACCCATATTAACATTAGGGACCATGAGTGATACAAAAAAACTTTAAGAATGCAATTTAATAGTTTCGCAAATGTCAAGGACGTTTTGTGATAAAAAGCCTAAAAAGTAAGGAAATAAAAATAACGCATCCATTAATGTGTATAACAATAAAATTTAAAATATGTGGCCACTATATTCTAAATCCATGGAAAAAGAAACACGAAAAAAATCCAACAGGCTCATTTTTGTCTGCCTAAACTTAGAGTTGAACTTGAAATAGGAAACATATCAAGGGCATCTATAGAAAGAGGGGAAAACAACAAGAATAAGGAAAAGAATAAGATACAACATCAAAGGACTTTCCTGTGTAAAACCTATTGGCTACCACCAATCATAATTTCTTCTAATACCATCAGCGCTAGAGTTGCTAAACCTCGATGCAGAATATCTGTGCTGAAAAGACCTAGATTGCCCTTGTGAGATTGGACTTCCAGAAACCTTCCACATTTTTTTAGAGGATCTAGAACTTGAAGCATGAACCCTACCAGATGGTGGTGTTGCTGGAGACTTCCAACTGTTCCTTTTGCCATTTCTAGGGGAGAAATCCCCTGGATCGTCCATTATCCAGCCACCTCTATGCTTAGTCTTTTGTGGGGTCGTCATACCTCTTTCTTCATACTGGGTCTGTTTTCTTTTGTGAGCTTTATTTAGGTCATGCGGAGCGGACTTGAACCCCGTGTAGTCTCTCTTTTCCTTATGAGATTTCAAAATGGGAGTAGAGTAATTAGATAATTCCCCAAATCTCTGGTGAGTCTGCAAGTTTCACAGAGTACTGCAGTTAGCGTTTTCAGAAAGTAAGACTAGCACTACCCACAGTCAACATAGAAGAAGATTGCACAATATAAAAATAATTCTGGGAGGTGTACACTGAGAATTACATTAGCAAAACTTGTACATGCACGGGCATAGTGACCACGTTCACCACACTTGTAGCATAAACGAGGTGATCCAAAATCATTGGTTTCCCCACCACGCAAACTTACGCATCCCTGCATGTACAGAATTCCCTTTCTTAAAAGAAGGAAAAAAAGAAAGGTAGACTATTTCGGCAAAATGGAAGCAAAATAATAGAATGCGTATGCTATTTTGGACACAGAAGAAACTATAGCTTTTTTATAACAGAATATTATATTTAGATGGTCAAAAGATGTTGAAAAAGAAAAATATGACCAGGTTATATCAAACCTCCTAAGCAATCAGAAGATAATATATAAGTTATACTGAGGTTTATCTTACGTGTCCATATTTCGTCCAAAAAAAAATATCTTACGTGTCCATATCTCTAACCGAATGGCTGAAAAACAGGTCCTTAGAACCACTTTAAAAATCTCTGTATGCCTCACACACACACACACACACACACAACATGAATTCCACTTCTCAATCATCAACAACATATCAAAGCAAATCCCAATAGGTCAAATGTTCATATTAGCACTGTTTGATTGGATAATATCCCCAGCCCCATTTCAAAACGATAGGCCTTGCTTGCATATATCCAGTTGCTAATGCACCTCCCCCACCCCACCCCTAAAAACAAGTAACAAGACTTACCATACCAGTATGTCCCAATTGACCACATTTGTAACAAGAAACTTCCTGGGGACTAGTATCAACATACTTGACACAACATAAATGGCCAAATCTCTTGCAGACATAGCATTGGATTTCCTGATTCAGGAAAAGAAATTTAGAAAGGGCCCTTAAACATAATTCCAAACAATATATCTCATGATTAATATGATATAAAAATCATATAGAAAATAGACTTATAAGTCACAAAAATACCTTAAGATCCTCGGTTAAATAATCATTCCTGCATGAGAACATATCATGCCCAGAATCTCCACATTTTAGACATATTTGGGATTTCAATGAGCCCCTCTTCTGCTTTTCTGGACAATCTTTAGCATAGTGTCCACCTTTTTTGCAAATAAAGCAATCTTGTCCCTGTAAAGATTTAAAGCAGGTACAATAAGAGACCAAATGAACATGAACCATCTTCTAGAGCTTCCAATGAGAACATTGCAATCAAGATGAAGAAACAGGAAAGATTGAGGAACCTATCTTTGTACAATGCCATACAAGCACTGTGGCATACAAGAATTGGTGAACAATTCATAATTTTTGTAATAGCACTAACTTAACATTATATAGCATACACATAAAACAGGAAAATGAGATCCTCGGTTTTGTTTTTTTAATCTTTTTTATCAAAAGATGATCTAAGAAATAGAAGAGAGCATGTGTACATACAAGAAAAGTCAATAACCTAAATTGACAAGAGCAACATTTAGCCAATCCTTCTCAGAAATTAAGAGACATAGAGCAATTGAATATTAAATTGCACAACCAAAAGAAAATTGTCAACATTTTATCTGAACCTCAATCCTTTATTAAAAAAATAAAAAATAAGAGAAGATACAACATAGAAAACAGAAATCCAACTCAACTCATTCAAGTCAACAAAAAACCTTTGGCGTAAAGGCCCACTACCCCCCGACACTAATAAATGTGTAGTAACTTCGACCTAGAGATTAAATTCAATTCATTACTCCATATTATTTGACAATTTTGTTCAGAAAGTAACTAACCTTTCTGCAGTCTCTGGCATGGTGTTCCAAACTGCCACAAACAAAGCATGGTTTCTTCCTCTTAGCTACGGTGCAATTCACTGCTGCATGACCTTCTTCGCCACAGTTAAAGCATGTTCCCCAGCTACTATTTGGAGGATCAAAATACCTTGGTCCCCGCTGATAGAACAGAAATAAGATAGGTACCAAGCTAAGGTCTTCATAAGGATTTTCATTTTCAATAGGGCATTTCAAAGCAAAAATTTGAACTCACAAGTAGTTTCCGCAGCACAACATTGTCGCTAATCTCAACATTATTCAGTTGCTCCGCCTCAGCCAAATCTACAGCATTAGCTGCCTCTACCTTCTCTTCCTCGTTAGCAACCACCTAAACCAATAATGGGATGCAAAACAGTCATACATAAGAAACAAGCTTAACAGCTCTTTCATCCTCTTCTACAACAAAGAAAAGCCAGAAAATCAGACTGACATTTCTTCCTACAGACATCTACATAAACAGTCTAATCAGGAAATTCAATTTTGACATCATATGGTCCGGTTTCAAATCAATTTCTCCAATTCAATCCCATTATGTGTAACGACCACAAATAAAAAGTGATACAAAAATTTATTTTTTTGAAAATTAAATTGGCTTACTGACCACTTATACTTCTCTAACTACACTTAACTAAATTTCTAGCAAAAAGGAACTAAATTTTACACGGATTGAATTAATTTCCATAATTTTCCTTCAATCAATTTTCTCTAGAAACAAATGGAGTAAAAGACGAAAACCACTCACAGCTTCTTCAATCTTTGTCTTCTTAATCCTCTTCTTCCTCTCCCTTTTACGTACCGTCTTAGTCTCCAAATCTGCAGATGCAACTTCAGCTTCCTGCAAAGAAGTCGAAGAAGGGAGTTCAACCAAACCGCTTGGCTCGCCCAAAACGACGTCGTTGTCCGGAGCCAACTTGGCCGCACGCATTAACATAGCTTTCTCGACGATCTTGAGGCTGAGATCTTCATTGGCCTCATCGTCATCGCTACTGTTCCTTTCAGCAATAGATTTCGAAGGGTTTTTCTCGGCTAAATTTCGTTCTTCTTCGCTTACTTCGTCCCAATCAAATTTGGCCTTTTCCCTCTCTCTCTTGCCCATGTTCGTCCTCCAAATCTTAAGCCCTAATCCCTAATCGAGAAATATACATCAATGAAAAGCGGAAAACAAATCGAAAATTTTAAAATTTAAACAAAAACATTTCCGCAATTTTTTTTTTTTTTTTTTTTTTTGGGTTTTTTTTTTTGTAATAGTTAGGTTTTTAAATATAAGTCGGAATCGGTCGAGTAGTTTATCCGCAACCACGTAAAAAACCGTAATCAAATAAGCTCAATTAGGAATGAGATTAACTAGGGCAAGTAGTTTATCCAATTCCAATTCCTTAATTACTCTCTAAATTTCCAAATTCAATTATTCCTCCATTCCTAATAAGTAATCATGTCATTGATTTTTTTTTTTTTTTTTTTTTTTCATCATTTATACCACTTGAAAATCCCCTCTTCAAATCTAAATGAGGTATTTTCATCCAAAGTAATTTTAAGTCCTTCAAAGCCACAAATTACTCCTCAAACTATCTAATCACACCTATGGCTCAAGTTCCATTATCCTAGTCGGAAAACTCCCCACACACAAATTACAATGGTGACTGATCATGCGTAGTGTCACAAGTTGAGAGAAAACGACTTACCTGCAGAAAAGTAAAATAGAGTGCTCAAGAATAGCATGTGTGGCCCAAGGCCCTTTTGGGTCCTTAGTCAACCTACTCACATCTCTTTTCCGAGATTATAATACTTATGGAGGTGTATCCACTCTGTACTTATAAAGACTTTTTTTAATTGAGTAACTTTCATAGAGTTTACATATTTTTAAACACTTCCGTAGAATTTATAAGCTACTAGTAATTTGGCAAGACTTTTGTTATTAATAATTAACCTTCAAAGTATATGAAAGTCATCCATTTAATAAGTTTTTTTAAAAGTCATTAACTTTTTAGATTCCACCAAACTTTTAAAGACTTTTTAAAAGATACAACTGAATACCATCAAACTTTTAAATAATTTTAAAAAGTCACAATTGAATATCACTAGATTTTTATAAAATCATTAAAAGTTTAAATTGGATACCTCCATACTTTTACACTCTATAAAAGTCTTTAAGAGTTTGAGGTTCACCAACAAGTGTCGTCCACCACAGGCTCAATGCCTTGTGGCTAGAAAACAATCCACACAACATTGTAACGACACAGCTTTCCCACAACTAGCAACAATCCTTGACTCTCATGCTTCAAGGTGTTGCACAAGGTGCTCCAACTGCATCAACCAAGTCACAAACTGTTGGAATTTTAAAAAAGTTTTAAAAAATTTACCGTTTTGATTTATTTAATTATTTTGGCTGTTTTATTTTATTTATTGTGGGGATTATAAATATTTAATTTTCAGGTTTTATTTCTATATTAATGCCTTAATTTTCTAGTTTAATATGGTGAAGGTTACATGTTATTGGATGCCTATAAAAATCCACTCCTCATTCACATTTGAAAGAAGAAGAACACACAACAAAATCTAATTATCTATTCTCCTACATGTGCTTTCAAACTTATCTCAAATTACCACCTATGTTTGCAAACGTTTTAAAATACCCCCCCCCCCAACTTTTAAAAACAGTCTCACGTTACCCGTTTCGTCAATTTTATAGACATTTTGTTACGTGCGTTGGGCCCCACTTCGTTTTAATTTGGGAAAGAATAGATTCCTTGGATTGTCTAGGGAACAAGCTTATACTCACACCATCTGCAATAATTTCAAAGTTAGCAACAACTATGTTAGACTTTTTTCTCCAACAGACACTCGAGACAAACTGCCCACTATAATCACCAACCTCACTTCCAGAAATAGGATCAATTGATCCAAATTTGTGTGAAGTGATTGGCATGGGTAGACTTCTGTAATAACTATAAACCTGAAATGGGAGAGAGAGAGAGAGAGAGAGAGAGAGAGAGAGGAACAAACCCTAAAATCGAACTGAAAAACCCTTATTCGCGGAGGTTAAAGATTAAAACGAAGTGGGGCCCAACGCACGTAACGGAATGTTTATAAAACTGACGAAACGAGTAACGTAAGACTGTTTTTAAAAGTTTGGAGGGTATTTTGAGACGTTTGCAAACACATGTGGTAATCTGAAACAATTTTAAAGTACAGGGGCATGTACATAAATAAGCCTATATTCTTTACTTTCTATTAATATTTTGGACAAACTACATAAAACCCCCCAACTAATATGGTCATTTACAAGTTCATACCCGATTTTATGGACATTTACCAGTACATGCTTAACGTCATAGAAACCCTACAATTTGCCCTATCTATTAGCCAAACCGTTAGTGAGTATGTTAAATTATGACTTGTCAAAAGTGGGACCCATTTTTTGATGATGTGGACTTCCACGTGAACCAAAAATTAATAAAAAGATTATTTTACAGTTTAAATTATTTAAAAATTATTTTAAAAAATCTCTCTCTCACTCTCTCTCTCTGTGAGAACCTAGAGACAGAAAACTCTCTCATTATTTTCTCGTTGTAGCATAACCCCACCCCCATCTCCAGCCATCATTGTCGCAACTCACAAACCCAACCTCGTCGCAACCCCAGCCACTATTAAACCCCTTTCAACCTTAACCCTAGAATTACACAGAGTAACAAGTATTCTTTATTGAATTATCGATACAGTACAATATTCTCAACATCTCATTCTTGATACAATAATTGCCTAATATAGCTGTAAAGCTCTCATTAACTAATTCAATTAGAAGCTAACTTCTTAACTAAACAATTAACAAACTGACTATGTCAGCTCATCACTAATCCAGCTCAACAATGATGAAGGTTCCTAACATCACCCCACTCTGCAAAACATCATTGTCCTCAAGGATGGAAATCATGAAACCTTACGAAAAAATTATCATAGTCCTCCCAAGTGGCTTCCTCCTTAGTGTGATGTTGCCACAAGACAAGGACTTGAGTGCATGCTGCATTGCCCTTCTTAACGAGTCTTCTTTCCAAAATAGCTAAATAATGATCTTGTAAGATGCCCTCATCAGTAATAACAGGGAGTGACAAGGAAGGAGACACAGCTGGCCCAAGATGCTTCTTCAAACAAGAAACATGGAAAACTAGATGAAGTTTTGAAGTTGGAGGCAGCTTAAGTTTATAGGCTACAAGCCCGACCTTGTCCAAAATTTCATAAGGACCATAGAATTTAGGCTGCAATTTATGGAAGGGATGAGAAGCCAAGGACTTGTGTTGATACGGGACTAATCGAAGATAAACCAAATCTCCCACAACAAAAGCTCTTTCAGTTCAAGATGATGCAACTCACGAACCCAGCGGTGCTGCAACTTACAAACCAGATCTGAAATACGAGTATGTGGAAAGAGAGAGGGATTTGAGAGGGCCAGCGACCAGATCTGAACACAGCCCAACCCTCAAATCTCTCAACTAACGCACTTGCCATAGCCTTCCTCCAATCAGTTCTCAGCGTCGAGGCCTTGAGGTTTTGGACCATCAACTATACCGTTTCTTCTTATGCCACCAAGCTTTTAAAATTTGCTTTGCTTTAATTCCCATCTTTTCTCTCTGTCAAACTCAAATTTGTTTTTAAGCGTTCATGTTTTTGTGGGTTCTGTGAATGAATTAATGATTTCCCTTTATAATATAAGCTAAATTAAGCACGAGTTCTTAAACTACTTCCCATTATGAATTAATGACGGCAAAATGGGATAGGCGGTTTCTGGAGTTGGCTCCCTCAACTGCCGCACTCCACCAGCGTGTTTTCTGGGTTTTTAGCTTTTGGTTTATGGGTATTCATGGTGAAGGGAAGGAGGAGGAGCAACTAAAATGGGTCTGCAAATATTCCCTTCCAATTCGTCTTCATCATCTTGGTAGGATTTTTAATTTTTTTTAAATTTTAATTTAATATGTTTAATTTTTTTTAAATAATTTTAAAAATTAATTTTTTTAATTAATTTTTGTTCCACGTGGAAGTTCACCTCATCAAAAAAATGAGTCCCACTTTTGACACATCAGCATTTAACAAACTCACTTTGGCTAACGGATGGAGCAAATTGGAACCCATTAACAGTTCCATGACATTGAGCATATACTGGTAAATATCCGTCAATAGGTGATCGTCACCTACACACGTCAATATCCGAATAGAATCTACACATGTATTGGACAACGTCAAACAATGCTGAATCCTTCGAGAGAACATGTGTGGCCAAGGTGCACCACGATGTCTCTGGCATCCACAAATGTCTCGCATGCCGACTAAGTCGTACGACATAGCGAATGCATATACAAACTCAGTACCCATGACGATGTGCAATGCAAGACACCCCACATCATCCTACCATCTTTGAGACTCCTAGTTCCCAGAGACATAGACTATCCTTATGACAATCTCTTGTCCGCCCTTATCCTCCCTCCCTCTCTTTCCACTTTCCTAGGGGCTCTTGCTGGCTCCTCCCTCAACTTCCTCTTTTCCTTCTCAAATCTACTTGGATTTTAGGTTTTTAGCCTCAATCTATTTGGGTCTAGGTTTGTTTATGTGTTTGTTTTGTTTAATTATTTTGGCAGTGTTGTAGGTAGCTGGTGTTGTCTCTATCTCAATGGCAGCAATATTAGTGACGTTCAATTGGGTCTCTCTTTGGCAAAGTTTCAATACCTAGTGGCTGATATTTTGTCTTTATGGTGGTGTGCCTTTTGAGGGGTTTCGTTTTCGATTTTAACGTCTATTTTGCTGTCCTTTTACATTGTTTTGTTGCTCATTTGCAGCTTGTCTTTACTCTGCGCCACCCAAAGACCTATCTTTGGTCATAAGAGTTTCTCTGCCAAGTTCTGAGTTGAGTTGGGTGCTTTTCAAGGGCCTTTCTTGTTATTGTTTTGTGCTCTTCCTCCATGTGCTCTCTTGGGTTTCTTTCCTTGGTGTGTTTTTGCAATTCGTGGGTGGTCAAGGGACTATAACTTTTTGTCATAGAAGTTTTCTTTTGACAGTTGGGATGCGGTTCTCTTTGTGGGTCTACTGTGTTGGCGTTTAGATGTTTTTTTTTCCTGTTCTTGTAACGCTCTTTTGTGGTATGGATTGGACTCTCTTGTTAATACTTCACATGTGTAGTACTCTTTCTTACTCTGGGGTTTGTCCCAAATGGTATTCCTAGGAAGGTTTTAATGAGGCTACTGTATTCATGTCAATCTTTGTGTGCCGTTTTGTCTTATTCTTCTTTTTAAAAAAATAAAAATCCTTGAAATTGTTCTTGTTTTCATTTTTCTTGCACTCCTTTTTCAGTCACCAATTTTACATCACCACACATGCAATGCACTCTAGTTACCAAAACTCAGTATTTGGGACCTCCCGACTTAGACTCGACCGCTCAACTCTTGTGTTCAACAACGGACCTAGTCCAAGCCTCGAGACCTCCATATCCAAACTTCACCCAAAAATAAAAAATATTTGAACTCCAAAAAATACTACAAACTCTTTGTAACATGCACTTCATTCTATGATCTAAAATTCATAATTTGACCCCCAAAAATTTCATTTCCAAATTCCACATAAAACTGAAAACTGATCAAAGTTATTACCAAACAACTTTTAAACAATTTTTCAATTTTCAATTTTTTTGAAAACTAAAATTGGTTACCAAACAAGTTTTCTATTTTCAATTTCTTAAAAATAAAAACTAAAAACTAAAAACTGAAATTGTTATCAAACAAGCTCTAAGGTAAATTATTGTGGGCTTTCTTCACATTCCGAATTGTCTTGAGCTCTTGCGCTAATTAGGTTTCGATCCTTGTGATTTGAAGGGTGTTTGAGTTAATTGAGGGTCTTAGAGTGTGAATTGGTGATTGGTTAATTGAACTGAGATATTTTGATGAGCTAATTCTCTAAGCTATTGAACTGCTGGAAATCTAAGGTAATTAGCATTTATACAATTTTTTTTAATGGTTTAGAGATAATTCTCTAATAGTGAATTGGGTCAAAACTAACTACGACCAACTTTTGACATCAATAAGTCGGGTTGAAAATTATATTCAAATTCAATTGCTTAGTTAGTCAATGTGTACTGACAATCACATGATCCATGAGATGTTAGGAAGGATGTTTATTAATGAATAGAGTATAGACAAAGAAATAACAAAAGAATGCAGATAAATAAGAGATGGTTTTGAAACCAAAAAAAAGAAATTATTATAAATATATATTGAATCAATTAGTCGAAGGATAATAACTAGTTCAAGTTGTTGCTATTGTTTGCTTTGCTTTAATCTCCTCTCTCTGATTTTCACTGCAGGCAGTTGTAAATTTGTGTTCTCTCTCTGTCATGGTTTCTCAATAGGATAGAAGGAGGGAGAAGAGATCATCTGCTCAGCTGCATGAAAAATGGACGTCGTTTGCTTTGTCACCGGAGTAGGGAATGAGAATGCTTCAGTATGGTATTAAGAGGCTGATTTCCTTGAGCTCTACACAGCAGATTCTTTACCTTCTCTGTCATCTGCTTTCAAAATAAATAATAATAATGAAGGAGAACCAATTATTTAATTAATCTCACTTTCGTTAGTATTAATCATGAATGATATTAACTATTAACTAAGATTTTAAATGCTAAACCTTTTCCAAACTCCCCCTTGACGCATATGGAACCGCTCTCTGATATCCAATCGAAGCAGTGGGTGGAGACTTCCGGCTAGTTTCTTCTCTGCACAACGATTTCCCATTGCTTCTGCTTCGCGTTGTGATCGTTGAAGAGCCTCGGCAGTTGCCATTTAGCAGGCTAGGGAGGCTTGCTTCCTAAGGTGTTACAAATTAAAAAGTTTAATTAAAGGCTAATTAAAAGTTTTATTCATCAACCGGGGGAAAACAAATAGACATGATCTTGTGGGAAGTACCAAAAATAGCACAGTTGCGCAGTTCTTGAGGACCTCCAAATTCATCCTAACGTCTTCAAGGCTCCTATAAATGGTTTGAGGAATTATATAAACAAACGTGAATTTCTTCTGATATACCCCAATAATAGTATATAGTAACTAGAAATGTGATTCCCCACCTGTGCTTTTGCTGCCCAAGCTTGAAGTAAGATGCCAAAGTTGCCATCTGAACAAATGAAAATCAAGCAAGATTGTTTTTGCAGCCAAAAATTACAGTTTGGTTTAGGGTTTAACAATTAATTGTAACATTTATATTTACCTTCATATTACCAGCTCTTCTGCCAAACTTGTCAGTTAACACCCCTAAAGAATCAATGATCCCAACCGGAGTAGGAGCAGGCCTGCCAATCTCCGCAAAGGCCTCCTTAATCCGAATGCAATCGAATCTTCGGATGTTGTGGCCTGCCCACACCCTACCATTCAAAATGCTGAATATCTTATCAGAAACTTCCTTGAACAAGGGTGCATTTGCAACAGTTTCCCTAGTGATCCCGTCGGACCGGCCAGATCTCAATGCCACAGCAGACAAGTCCCCTGGCCTGATGAGGGTGCTATAGCTTTCGAGCTCCACAAGCTTCTGAGGGCAAACTACAATTGCACCAAATTCCAATACCCAGAACCTCTGTCCAGCTCTATTGGGTACATTTGTTTCTATGTCAAAGAACACAATCTCTGGTGTGCCTTCTTTGGATGATGAAGTAGAAGCATCCATTTGAGGTTATAGCTGGTTTTCCCTTTTTGGGTTTCAGGTTTTTGGTAATTTTCATCATCGTTACGTACAGGTTATATATAAAGGTGAAGTTTAAAAAAACAGAGAGAGAGAGAGAGAAAGGCCAGAGTGGAAGAAAGGGAATTCCTCCTATGTGAGATTGAGTTACTTGTAGTTTAAGTCAAGAGTTTCAGGCTTTGGCTTTGGCTCTAGGGGTTCTTTAGTCCTTAGCTTCCTCAAGATGTCATATACAAAAGCATTTCCAGTTGGACAGGAATTGCTTTCTCCTCTTTCTGCTATTGCTTTTCAAACGGTAACCTTTGGAGGGAACCTTCCTTTTGGACAAGTTTTGACAATCTTCATCCATTAGGCCATTGTTGAATATGTTGGAACAGTTGAAGCAAAGTCTCCAACTAGGCAGGAATTTATTCCCTTTCCTACATAAATATATGCTTTGTCTCTTTTCTTTCTCTCTTCTCTTTGTCCTTACTTCTCCTTTCTCATGATATATATATTTAAGGATGAAAATTCATAAGCCTTTTGTATTCATTCATGAACTCACTTTTTGGGTAAGGCAGCATGATGTGAATGTGAATATAAATAATTTTCCCTAATTTTTCAATTATTGAATACAAATAGTTAATATCTTGTGTGTGAATGTTTCAGACCAAAACAAGAAAGTGGAAAAGGGATGAGTGGTCTAACCCAGTTAAAAAGGGTCTTAACTTGCATATCAATAATCTAAGGTTCGAACCCCTATGACACTTTGGTAGTGTGTGTGAGAAAACCCACACCCCCTTCCCTTGTAATTTAGACTATCACTTGTATTAAAATAAAAAAAAATGGACTAGAACAAGAAGTTGCAAGTAATGAGGGGCCTCCATGTGGACTTTACACAATACTTGAGCATAAACTTACCCCTAAAAAAATTATTTCATCATAAATTAACAAAAACAAACATATATATAGTGTCATTCTTTTGAGGCCATCTCCAACCCAAATGGTGCTAAACCCAAATTTCTCCCCCTAGAAATACAACTATTCATGTATTGCCCAAACTCAAATTGTTTTTTCCTCCAACCATGCATACTCATAATTTGAGTTCATAACTTTATTAAATTGTTTAAAAATGATTAACCTCTAATATTTTTTTGGGTTAATTTTTTTACAAATTTATAAATAAACCCAATCCTAGACATGTATTTATAAAAAAACCCAAGCACTATTTAAACAAAAAAATCAACCCCAAAATCAACAATTGTATATTTTTTGGGTGTGTTTATAAATGAGTTTTGAGTGTGTGTAATGATGGGTTTTGTGTGTGTTTATAAAGTGTTTTGGGTGTTGGGTTTTTTTATAATTTCAGTCCCCATTTTTGGTGTTTTAGTGAAACTCCCTAATTTTTTCACATTATTTTTATTTCAACATTCATGATTTAATTTTCTGAACATTTTAACCTAAAAAAATCCAAAATCCAAAACATAATATAATTTCACTTAAAAATCAAAACATATTAAGATAAACCATAATTACAATTAAGATAAATGATAATCACAAAATTATTTTGGGTTGAATTTGATTTAGAGTAATTATAAAAATTAATTTTGCCGTTAGAATTTTTCCCATTGAGATTGCTTAAAAATATGCTGGCCATTGATTATATGCAGAATAAAAAAAAACAAAAACAAAAAATTGACACAGCAACTTAATGCAGCCATTGGATTGAAATAAATAATTGTTCTGGGCTTGACAAGGCGCAGGCAGCATGGGTAAGTTGGCAACAGGTGGTCCATGTAGCTGGGGTCTTCCGAGTGCTTCTATAGTCTGAGCGGGGTCATCCACAGCAATTCCGCCTGGACTGGAAAGCTGGGCCAAATACTGCCCAAGATTTCAGTCGGCCCTTTTAGGATGCATTTCCTAGGACTACATTTCCATGTTTAATAACTGCAAATTACTTTCGGTTCGGCGTTCTCACAAGTCCAAACCTGCAACATAAAAGTTTTGCCAACAAAGGGCAGAGTTGAGTTTTGTAACCTCATTCTCTGTTTTCTTTTGAACTACATACTAATTCTTAATGATTACTATAACCTTATATTTCAGCTTCCAAAAGGTAAATTTGGTAGATCATATTTCAAACGAAAATGCCAGATTCCAGTAGGTTTCTAAGAAAAGACCATTCTGAAAAATGAGTCTAGAATCCTTAAAATACAATTCAACATACACTTTTGATTTAACCAAAAATAAATAAAATAGGAACATACGCCTTTGATTGCATAACAGTTGAATACAGCGCCGGAAAAATTATTTTAGACTGTCCCCTACAGGACCAACTTAGTTTCGAAACAATTACTAGAGTTACTAGAGTACAGATTTACACCGAAGTACAACAGTTGCAACATTACCAGTGACGATTTTGCTTAATTTAAATGCAGGCAGACAGGCTTTACTTTAGTGCGATGAGTGCTTTCTTAATTCTCTCCACAGCTGCCTGCAGGGTTGTGAGGGATGCTGCATAGGATATTCTTATGCAGGTATCATCTCCAAATGCATCCCCTGGAACTAGTGCAACCTGTAAATCAATGACAACCCAAGTATGAAGAACTGAAGTCAGTTTGCTACTCAATGTACTCCTTTTCTTTTCTTTTCTTTCTTTTATTTTATAGATAGTGACCAATCCCATGTCAGCATTTTATGGAACCATCAAGGGATTTCAAACTATTAGGACTACTAAAATATGACTCTTCCTGAATAGCAATCTACAAGCAGCCATTGGTAATGCATACCTGACCATTGTCAAGTAGGTAACGGCATAGGGACTCCGAATTCTCAATTTTACCAAATCCTTCAGCCTCTGTTCCATAGTAAGAGCTGACATCAATGAAGAGATAGAAAGCTCCCTGAAAGTGAGAAGTGATATAACGAAGAAATTAGGATAAAAGATACAAAAAATTTAATCCCTCAAAGGACTGCTATACTCCAGACAAGGGGGAAAGGAAAATGAGAAAAATAAAGAGGAAATAAACGGATTATCAGATCTGGTACCTTGGGTTCTGAAATCTTAACACCAGAAAGTTCACCAAAGCTTTTGACCAAGAAATCTCGTCGCTCCCTGAATGCTTTCACCATAATAGAAACTGCCTCTCCACCAGCATAGCCAAGACCCAGGGCAGCTACTCCTGCTTTCTGTGATATACTACTGGCACCTGAGGTGAACTATGGCATATTACACTGGGGTTAGCTTTGTGTAGCAAACTATAAAAACACAAACATATATACAAATGTAAATAAAAGTAATGTATATATACTGATCATCCCAAAATTTTATCCAACACTGAAGACGTCCAAATATTGACCTCTAATGTAGGCCAAATTATTTAATTATCTTCAATTTCTTTTGCGATGATACTAATTAACCATCCATGATCTTAACTTAGGACTTGTTCCGTTATACTTGTAACTATAAATTAGCTATGCATTGGTTAAAACTAGGTGTGGTTATGACAAGCTCAGTATGCAGTCATGAACTTGAGATGACACGCAGATGGTTATGACACACTGCCCAAGCAATAAGTACACCGAAAAGTCAAAGAATTGGTGCCAGAAAGTCTCTCTGCCGCAGAGTGTACCAATAAGTTCTTTGGCTTGGACAAGATTATACTTTACATGGAACAAAGACATCCATATCTGCGCTGTGAAGAATTAAATACGCATATTTCTTAAGGGTTTAACAGAAAGTCATCCTCATGGCAAGAAGAATGTATACTATTGGGGGTAAAAAGGGGTGTGAAATTGGAGGTTGATGATTTCTAAAAGGACAACATTTCTGAAGTAAACCTTGATTGGCTATACAGGTTGGATTTAGTTTTCAGGTGGTGACAAGCAATAAGTTCATTGACATTCAAAGAATTGTTGCCAGGAAGAGTCTTGGTCACAGAGTATTCCAATAAGTTCTTTAGCTTGGACAAAATTAGACTTTCCATGGAATAAAGGCATCCATATCCATGCTGCAAAGAATTAAATACTCATATTGCTTAAGGATTTAGCAGCAAGTCATGATCCCATCCAGATTTCTAATCAAATGGAAGAAGAGTACAAAAGGGAACATTTAAGAAGGCTCCATTAGAAGAGTATTGGAATTTAAAAATCCGTTGCAAATGCAAGCAAAAGGAAAATGAATTTTCAAAATCCCATGGTGGCTCCACTTCTGCCAACCATTTGATGATTCCCATTCCTAAGAGTGCACAAAATAGTGTTGGCTCTAGTTTTAAAACTAGAACTGAACAGCAATGTTAAAATGTAAATACTTTGGACATTTTTCAGCACAATGTCCAAAACGATCAGCAGCTACAACCCAAAACAGAGAAAAAAATAATCTTGTGTTGGAAGCTGAAGAAGAAAGAAGCAATGACAAGAATTATTATCATAGCAGCGCCATGCTGCTCTTTGCCACTTAAGAACCGTCTCTCAGCTGTAGTGGTGTTTAGTTACTTAAAGGTGGTTGACTATCAATAGCATTCCAGACATGTTAGACTGTTAGTTTATACTTGATGCAGCATAAACTATTAAACAAGTGATGTCTCCACTAAACTCATTATGTATGTTTTTTCTAAAGTACCTCTCGATATAAAGCATGCATGATACCTCTTACCGCCTTTTCAAACACATATTCCACCATTACCATGCTTATTGCCTCCATAATTTTACAATTCAACAAAGGATTAAAACTTCCAAAAATATTCCATGTTTATAAATTTCATTGTAGGAATGAATAAACTTTAATTACAATGGCAAGCAACATCAAAATGAATTTGTTGGAACTAACATTATACTCAAATGCATAGACCATAAATTATTAATTAGTCTATGTGTGGATGGCTGAAAGGATTTTTTTTTTGTTCTTATTTTGTGTGTGAGCACATTTTCAAACTTTTTACCCCAAAACTATTAATGAATGCCACAAGCTAACAAAAAACGGTTTGAAAAACGCAATTGTCAGACATGTGCCATTATTAGTTGTTAAATAATTGGCAAAATATATTTGCACGATGCATATGGAATTCTAATGTAGGAAATACCTGACTCTGGATCTTTCCACAGGCTGCAACAAAGTGTCTAGGGCCGGCAAGATATCCAAGTCGCCAACCAGTCATTGCAAAAGCCTACAGATACCACCTTCTAAATGTCAACCTTTAGAATCAAACCTACCACTTCAAGGGGTTTTTTTCTTCTGTTTAACAGTTATCAAGATTTAACATGGACAAGCCACCTTTACGCCAGAGGAGTACGAAATCAACAAGGTGTTAGCCATATACTGACCTTCGAAAAGCCATTGACTGTCAGAGTCCTCTCCCACATGCCTGGCAAAGATGCGAAGCTTGTGTGAGTTGCTGGTCTGTAAATTATGTGTTCATATATTTCATCAGAAATAACCTGAACAAAACAGTAACTGAAAATTCAGGATTCAAAATGTTAAGGCTGAGGTAATAAAGTACAGGTCTTTCAGTTCAGGTAGAGTGAGTGTACCAGAAGCCTGGGATGCCTTGCTACAATTTGAGCAATCTCCTGAAGCAATTTCTTGGGGTATACAGATCCTGTTGGGTTGGATGGAGAACACAGAATCAGAAGTCTTGACTTTTCAGTGAGTTTGGATTCCAGAAGTTTTGGATCCAAGAGAAAATTGTCGGAGATGCTCGTGGGAAGAATCACAGGCGTTGCATCGGCTAACCTTGCCATTTCCGGGTAACTCACCCAAAATGGCGCTGGAATTATAACCTGGAGATACAAGGTTTTTGGCAAATGTGAGTCACCTTCACAGGTACTCACTACAATGCATTCATAACCACTAACAATAACACCAAAAAACAACGAAGCAGAAAGATAAAAAAAAAATAGCATTTCTTAATTATTAAGCTGACACTTGGTTTCTTTCCACTCCACTAATACAGTTCGAATCTGAAATGAATGAAAATGATATAAACGAATCCATAAAAAAAATATAAGGTCTAAAGTAGATTGTGGGAGTATTGGGTACAGAGCAATTGACCTCATCTCCTGGGGAACAAACTGCAAGCACTGCTTGAACAATACTCTGCTTGGCTCCATTGCAAACTACGATCTGATCAGGTGTGTAAGAGATCCCATTCTCCTCTACAAAATCCTAACCGTTACTTACAACTCCAAATGTGAAATCATACACTACATATCACACATGAAAAATCCAGAAAGAAACAAAAAGGACTAACCTTTGAGCTTATAACAAATTGCTTCGCGAAGTTCCAAAGTCCCTGCATTTGGCGTGTACCTTGTGTGACCTTCACGAATTGCATTGATCCCAGCCTTTGAAAATGAAAAAAAATTCAAAACAACCCATTATTGGCAATTGGCAATGCAACAAAATTCACAAATAAAGATGTCAATGAAAGAAGCTAAACAAGCAGCTACCTCAGCAATGACAGAAGGGGTATCGAAATCGGGTTCACCAGCCGCTAATCGGATTACGGGTACACCGGCTTGCACGAGAGCCGTGGCCTGGTCAGTAATGGCGACTGTCTTTGAAGGCTTGAGGGAGTTGACTCTTGGGCTCAGAGAGATGTCGACTTCCGTTATTTGGGTTTGGTCATTGCCACTCACTGCAACTGCCATCACCATTGCTCTTGATCTGCTCTTACTGTTGGCGAGCTTGAGAGGAAGCACGAGACTAGAGCGAGGGTGAGAAGGGAAACCTATGGATTTCGGGTCTGGACCCAAATAGGCTCCGGAAAATCGGGTTTGGGAACCGAGACGAGCAATGCTGGAGGAGGAGGAGGAGGTCTGGAGGGAAAAGGCGGCCATGGGGGTTTGGTGAGGAGGAGGTGTTTTTGTTGAAGTTGGATCGTTCCTTTTGGGAATGGGTTAGGTGAATTGGAGGAATCTTGCATTTTAAATTTTTGCATTTTAAAGCAAAGGAAGGAGAGGGTGAGATGGGGTCCTTGGGGTTGGTGGGAAAATGGATGGAATTGGGCATTGACTGAGACTTAAGGTTAGGCTGTGCAAGGTGTTGGTAGATGGTATATTTTTAGACATAAAAAAATTTTCACTTTTGGCTTTTTCAAAAAAGACAAAAAAACCGCTCAACTTTCAAATCAAAGACATGCAAATGTATTGGATTCCTTAGGAAATCTAAAAATAAATAAAGGCATTTTTGTCCATTTTTGCTTCTTTTAAAATTTTTCTCTCTCCTTTTGCTTTTTCCAAAATGTCCCTTTAAGTTACAACTTGTCGTAAGGGTTTGGTTGGAGCTGAAGTGATTGAGCACTTAGGAGCACAAACTCAATTTCTTATCTTCAATTCCTGAGTTTTAGTTAGAGTCATGTGATTAATTTCTATTCCTAATATTCTTTGTGTGAAACGATAATCTAAACAACTCTAATCGATAAATACGGGAATTCAAACTTGGATGTAAAGGATCGGGCTCACTACTGTGGCCAATTCGCTTTACTCGCATTTGCACATGAAGAGCTAGTTGGTGTAGAAAAAAAAAATTAAGTTGAAGTTCAAATAGTAAGTAAATGTTTAATACTGAAATGATAAACTCTCTAGGTCAGGTGATTTAATTTTCATCTTATATTTTGTTAAGTACAATTTTTTATTAATTAGACTAGACAACCATATAATTATGTAGATCCCATCCTGAAGGGTAATTTTCATGCTGATAAACATGACTATAATTCAACAGCACATGCCTACCTAATTTAGGCAGCGGGTGTGTGCAAGGTGAGTACAAAATTTCAACTTGTGTGACTAGTCAAGATGTTCTTCTCTCTCTTTTTTTTCTTTTCTTTTTTTCCTTTTTAATTTGGGATGAGTCCAACTAGTCAAGAATCAATATTAAACCTCGACCTTTGTTTTTCAGATTTAAAAAAACAAAACAAAACAAAACAACGACATTGGTTATATGTTGTTTTGAGATACCCGAAATGACTTGCACACTTAAGACATGTTTTCAATTTTTATAACAAAATATTTCATCTTGAAAATGTGTTACAACTTGCAAGGTGTGCTTGAAAATGTGTTGCAACTTGCAAGGTGGTGGCACACGTGGGAATTTATTTATTTATTTTTTAAGTCGAAGAAAATATTAAAAATAACAAAAACAAAATATTGATGGCATCCTTATTAATCCATAATTGGATTATGAGGAATTGAATTGAGGATGAATTGAATTGAGGAGGATTAGATTTCGGATTCCTATTGAAGTTGTTTACTAAACCATATGGAATGAGGAAGATTAGATTTCGGATTCTTATTGAAGTTGTTTACTAAACCATATGGAATTGGCGTAGGAGTAGTACTAATTACTAAAATGTCCTCGTTGTTGGGTTAAAGTAGATGGAAAATTTTAAAATTTTAAAATTGTGTGAGGATATAATGGGTAAAAAAGATGAATTCCTAATAGATTAGTTCTTCAGGAATTAGAATACCACTTCCCACCTAAGAATTGAATTCCTCCAAAAGTAGGAATTCAATTCCTAATTTATGTGAGCCCTACTTACTTTTAATTATTTGATATAAAGTAAACGCGGGGAATCCTCCATAGGTGGAATCCAATTCTTAATTAGTAAACACATCATGAAACTTTCCCAGATAAAATCAAAGGGGAGAGAGAGAGAGAGAGAAGAGAGAGAGATGAGAGAGGAGAGAGAGAGAAATAGGAGGCCTATGTCTGGATCAACACCAGAGCCATTGTCAGTGGCATCTCGGCTTCTACGTCATGGACCTGGGGAGAAAAACAACAAGGAGAAAATGGAGGAGAGATGAGAAAGTACGTAATTGAATTGAAGAAAAAACATAAATTGAATGAGTGTATTGAAGAATATGAAGTTATGGAAACTTGACCAAATAAAATATAATATACAATGAATAGCTCCACTACTAATAACATCAAGGCCTTTTTTGTAAAAACCTCACACCTGCTAAACAGGTAATTAAGTTAGGGACAATATCGATGTTGCTAATAGTGGGCCAATGGTTTGTCTCTTTGAAATCTTAACAGTTTGAAGAGTCTTTGTAGACTGTATCAATCTTATTTTTTCTTTTTCTTTTTCATCTATTATAGTTGTTGAGAAAATGAATTTTGATTCTTATCTTTCTTGAATTTTATAATAAACTTTATTTCTTGCATTGATTTTATATATAAACACTAAGACCTATAAATTGAAGAAAAAACTCAAAAAGGACCAACAATATTATTTTTAAATTTGAATGATGTGTGAAATACCATTATTATGCTCGCATTATGATTTTTAGAAAAGAACTCTCATGGTAGTGTTGTAATTTTTAAGTAATTCAAGGCTTGTATGGTATATTGGTCCATATGAAAAGTCAAATGAGTTTTTCTTAGAGTGTGAGTATTGTAGGGTTTTTCTATATTTTGGACCATATATATGGGCTTAAATGTGAAAAGCCCTTTACTATTTCTAATTCCTGACTTCTCCTCATTTACTAATACATCATAAATAAATAAAAATTATGTGGGTTTCATGTTAAAATATGTAATTAAATACCCTCAAAATTAAGATGGGATCAACTAGGGGAGTAGCTTATCCAATTCTCATTCCTTGATTCCCAAGTTTTCCAATTCATGACTTCTTGATTCTTGTAAGGCATGTTTACTTATCAATAATGGGTATCATATTCATTCCAATTATGTATTCCCCTTCGTTACTAACACGTGCCCCTACGATTACTTACGTATATGGAATTTTAAAAAAATGGAAGTTCCATGGTAAAATCCATTATCAAATACCCTCAAATATAGGAATCATATCAACTAGAGGGAGTAGTTGATCTGATTCCAATTCCTTACCCCCAAATTCTCAAGTTCCCCGATTCATGAGTTCCCTCATTCCTTCTAAGTAAACATGCCATAAAATCCGTAATCAAATACCCTCAAAACTAAGGATTAGATCAACTAGGAGAGTAATTGATCTGATTCATATTCCTTATTTTCTTATTCTTAAGTTCCCCTATTATTTACAAGTAAACATGCCATAAAGTAACCCAAAAATAAATAAGCATAATGAAGCAAAAGATAGATGACCACTTCTATGACTAGAACCAAGGAATGGGATTGCCCCCAAAACAAGGTAACACGGTACTAAATTGTTCAAGATGTGGCATTGATTTGTTTATTAGTACAAGTGATAGTCTAAACTAGAGGGGAGAAGAATTTCTCTCTCTCACACTCACAAATGATGTCATGGGGGTTCGAACCTGAGACCTTTGGTTTGCAAGTTAAAACCCTTTTTCATTGGGCTAGACCCATTAGCTTAAATTGTTAAAATTGAAAAAACAATACGAGTATGCCTTAAGGGTGTAAGTACATAATACTAAATTGAAAAAACCCAAAAAAAGGGTATAAGAAAATAAGCATAATGGAGCAAAATCTAGATGACCCACTACTGCATGACTAGAGTTAGAACCAAGGAATGGGATAGCCCCAAAAGAAGTTAATAAAGTTGAAATCATAGCACATAAATAATGCATATCTCGTTATACCCCGCACAACCTCATTGACGGAGCTAAGTGAGATTTCAAATGAGTCACCACCAAGAAACTTAAGTAACCGAGGCTCTGGCTTAATAACGTTAGACTGTGATGCAAAAAATCATTCTTCATTGTTGCTACAAAACAGAGTGAAGGTTCTTATTCTATCAAAGAGGGAGAGATTTAGATCAAGATCTCAACCAAGTACAATTCCAAGGTTGCTATAAACTACTAGCATATAAACTTCTCTGAAAATACATTAAAACACCTACAACAATGGAGAGAAGAAACAACGCGACACCTCGTCTAGAGAACCCGAATTCAGTCCACGTCAAGGGCTTCGTGACGATAACTAAGATACTGCGAAACTGTTCTCTTAAATCCTTCAGTGAACCAGTATTATCAATCACTAGGTCTGCCTTGGTCTTTTTCAAATCAAGTGACATCTGAGCATTTATCTTGTTCTGAGCATCATCCTCACTTGTACTGTCCCTCAACATGAGTCTCTGGAGCTGTGTTTCAGAATCAACCCATACCAAAACAATGGGCTTTGTCCATTTGTCCATCTTGGCCTCGAACAATAGAGGGACATCAACAACAATAATCTTAAACCCCTCCATCCATAGCTTCAAAACTTCCCAAAAGATCCCAAACCATATGTAAGGAGCCAGCACTCTACAAAAAGATAAAAACTAGACTTTGAAACTGATATGTCATGGAACTTGTATTATTAAGTAATCCAACACAAAATCTCTGATAAGGCATTACCATTACCAGGAATATTATAACAAAATCTAGGCAATTTTGACTAATGGAATTTGCATAATTTCCCTTGTTATTAGGAGATTATACTATGAATTTTACCTTGGACAAGTCAAAACTTGGTGAGTATTACAGGACCTGAATGATATAAATTTAAAACCATAAGTGGGAACCCAGCATTCACACAGATGACACTGAGTGATCTTTTTGTAGGAAAGTGAGTGCTAAATTGCTATAAAATAAATAAATAAACACTACAAACAAAACAGATTTTTACAACAACAGAATGAAAATTACAAGACCTTAATTGAGTCGAGGCAAGTGTTGGACACTCTGACCTTAAGACGAATTACGCCCCACACTGGTGCTTATGGTTCACTAGCGTTCGCCTCCCAGGATACAACGCTCTCCTCCTTATGAAAGAAGCACTACACTTCACAAGGAAACTTTGAACCAAACAAATTATGCAGGAACTCTCCTTAGGAAACTCTAATGCTCTATATGTTTGAAAGTATGTATGTAGAGAATTGATTGAATGATTAAAACTGCAGGAGGATTGGTCTATTTATAGATGATGAAATACCCTTTCCAAAAAGGTATCCCAATCTGAAAAGGCAAACAATACATCCCTTGGTCTTGAAGAGTTATCACCCCAAACAATGTATTCCTTAGTTCGAAGAGTTGTCACCCCCCAATTGAATATGTCTTTAAACCCAAGGGTCATGTCCTTAACCCAATGGATTTTATTAATTTCCATTCAAATAGAAAATTAATATAAATATAATATTAAATTTCTCACAATCCCCCACATGAATGGAAATTAGTTTCAACAATATGCAAATGATAATGCAGACTTAGAGAGAGTTCCTATTAGAAGAATATGGCATTTGGATAGGTAGCTTTTGGCTTTGAACCTTCCATAGTGAAGTACTATCGGATTTACTGGCTAATCAGTGAACGTGATGTCTTGAACTGTTCAGCCGTTCGTGTAAACCCAGACAATAATACTCACACCATACCCTTCTAGACATATTTGGTTCGATCGGTTGTGCTCGTTTTTGGCCCTGAGCAAACTCCTGGCATTCATAAGCGCTTTAGAGAATTGAGCCCTAAAAATTCTCATGGAAACGGCCCCATTTCACACTTATATAGGTGATTTCCTATGGTAATATCCTCTCATATCTTACTCGGATAATCAAGGTATAGGAATCATTAAAAGCATAGCTTAACCTAAACATACTTCATACAACACTGTGTCATCATAGGATATGGGTAGAGAAATATATCTCCGCAGTGTTATTTTGGAGTTATCATAATTTAGTTGTCCCTTTTGAACCTAGATCTTGGGATCTCCAGTCAACTAGGTTGGGTTTCCACTATGACGACTCATTTGACATGGGCTTTAACCCCATTCCCCTCGATGATCTATAAACTTGCTCTCCCGTTCAAACCTTTAGTAAACGGATCCGCCAAATATCTCTTGACTTTATGTAGTCAATGGTAATTATACCACTGGAGAGCAGTTGCTTAACGGTGTTGTGTCTTCGACGTATATGTCGAGACTTGCCGTTGTACATATTGTTTTGTGCCCTTGCAATTGTAGATTGACTATCACCAATGTATACATATAGCAGGCACTGGTTTTGGCCAACATGGAATATCTTCTAAGAAATTACGTAGCCATTCAGCTTCCTCACCAGCTTTATCTAATGCTATGAACTCAGATTCCATAGTAGATCTAGCTATAACAGTTTGCTTAGTAGCTCCATGATATAGCCGCACCTCCAATTGTAAAGACATATCCACTTGTAGAATTGGAGTCTTTAGTATCAGATATCCAATTAGCATCACTATATCCTTCAAGTACAGCTGGATATCTTGTATAATGCATCCAACATTTTGGTGTATCTAAGTATCTTAGAATTCTGCTATAGCTTTCCAATGATCCTTCCAGGATTACTAGTGTATCACTTAATCTATTAACAGAGTAAGCTCTATCAGGCCTTGTGCAATTCGTAAGATACATGAGACTTCCAATGATACGAGCATATTCTAGTTGTGAGACGCCATGACCTATATTCTTCACAAGATTAGATTTTGGATCATAAGGTGTTCTTACTGGACTAGGATCAGACTTGCTACTTTGCAAGTATTTTCTCAATAACTACATGTGATTGGGATAAAACAGTCCATTAGATGTTCTAGAAATTTAATTCCTAGATACCATCTGCTACTCCCCAAATCTTTCATGTCAAAATTTTTGGTCCACAGTTTCCTTGGTAGATTTAATCTCCCAATATTGCTACCAATAATTCATATCATCAACATAAAAACAACTAATGATAAACATTTTGAGTGTGGAAAAAAAAAAAAAAAAAAAAAAAAAAAAAAAAAAAAAAAAAAAAAAAAAAAAAAAAAAAAAAAAAAAAAAAAAAAAAAAAAAAAAAAAAAAAAAAAAAAAAAAAAAAAAAAAAAAAAAAAAAAAAAAAAAAAAAAAAAAAAAAAAAAAAAAAAAAAAAAAAAAAAAAAAAAAAAAAAAAAAAAAAAAAAAAAAAAAAAAAAAAAAAAAAAAAAAAAAAAAAAAAAAAAAAAAAAAAAAAAAAAAAAAAAAAAAAAAAAAAAAAAAAAAAAAAAAAAAAAAAAAAAAAAAAAAAAAAAAAAAAAAAAAAAAAAAAAAAAAAAAAAAAAAAAAAAAAAAAAAAAAAAAAAAAAAAAAAAAAAAAAAAAAAAAAAAAAAAAAAAAAAAAAAGCAGCCGTCCGGGCCGGGGGAGATAGTGAAGCAGCCCAAGATGGCGACCAAGAATGAACAGAGCAGCACCAGAAAGACAAGAATGAAAAACCATCGGGAGGGCGGGCCAAGAAACACAGTGTCACACTGCAGGGCGGGAAACCAGTGACAGGAGTGCAGGGTCAAAGGGCCAGAGGGGCCCGGGGGGGGGGGCGGGCGTGAACCGGACAAAGACGTAACAACTGACATACGGGAGGGTCGGGCCAGGACCAAGAAACCCGTCAGGGGTGGCCCGAGAAAGTGCCGCAAGCGAAGCACCAGGGAGAAAAGCCGTGGCACAGCCGGGGAGGAGCCAAGAGTAGGCAATGCTGCAAGGGCAAGTAACCTTCGAGGAGGGGAGCCGCGAACGGGGAATAGGTGGCAACGGATCCAATCTGCGGGGGGGGAGACCGGGGACACGCCTGCCGGAGAGGGGGTGGCAGGGAGCCAGCAGCGGCATCGGCGGCGAAAAGCCAGTGGAACCCAGGGGTAGGTCCAGAGGAAGAGCCACAAGGGCCCAAGGTGAGCGGGCAGAATGGAGGCAACGTCGGCCGAAGAACCTCGTGCCAGAAAGGAGCGGCAGGAGAAGGCGGGGCGTCGGGGGAGGGGGAGGCGCAGGGGGCGAACAAGAAGTTAGACACTCAGGATCCAAAGGATGGGGGGGACGGAGCTCGCGGAGACGCCGGGGGGCATGGGCAGTGGCGGGGGGCAAACAGGCTCGGGGGCGATAATGGGCTGAGGACCTTCTTGGCGATCCGAGATAGGAGCAGAGGTGCGGCACGGAGGGCGTGCGGGGGGGGGGGAGCACGGGAGAAGGAAAGACGGGGCAAAAGAAAATCAGGCATGAGGCAATAAGCGGAGGCACATGGACAGGCAATAGAGCAAGGGGGTACAAGAAACGAGAGCCGACGGGAGGAAGGCGAAACCAGAAAGAGACAGGCAAGAATGGGGGGGCCAAGCGAACCGTGGTAAGGGGGGAAAACCGCAACGGGAGCGAGACAACCCCCAACGGGCAGGGAGGAGGAACGGGTGCGCGTGGGGGGGGCCAGAACGCAGAAGGGGGGGGGGCGTAACTTGGGGGAGGAGCCAAGTGGTGGAAATGGAGGGTAGCCGACATAAAGCGGCCCCCCACAAGGCGGGGGCGCCAGAACGACTACAAAGCGTCAGCAGGGCGGGAAAGGACGATGTTTACGGGCAGCAACCGTGGCGGAGGGGAGGAGGGAGCAGTAGTGGGGGCATATCCGGGGGGGGAACAAAACTCCCTAAAAGGGGATTCAGATGCACCACCGCGAGCACGGCGGAAGAGCGGGAGGGGCCGGGCGAGGGGGGGCGCACCGGGCACGGGGATAAGGGGGGAAACATGGCGAGGGCCGCAGCTGGGCGGCGCATCAAAGAGAGTGACAATAGCTGGGACCAGCAGCAGTAAAAGGAAGAAAAGACTGGGACCACCGCGAGGGTGGACAAAGGGTAAGGCACAAAAGCCGGGGAAGGAATGCGAAGGGGCGGGACGTCGGGCGATAGACGGGGAATGAGAGAGCCGGGAGGGGGGGCAGGCACACAGGGTGCACAGGAGGATGGAAAGCATATAACGGAGGGAGTGCCAGGTGACGGCGGGACGCAAGTGGCGAGGACCAGAGCCCGAAGCGGCCAGGCCACAAGCAAGGACGCAAGCAGAGAAGCAAACGACGGGAGGAGAGGAACGGGGGGGACACAGGCCGGACATGCAGCGGGGAAAGGCCAGCAGGAAGGGACCTTGGCCCCACCAGACATGCCAGGCGTAGGAGGAAAAGTATCAGACCAAAGACGACGGAACCCAGGCGTGCGACAGGATCCAAACCCAAGGGGCGCCGATGTCAGGGACGGGAAAGGACAGGATGAGAGTGACGCCGGTCCCATGTCATCTGGAATGATTTTCCCGTGGCCAGGAATTTGGAGGGGAGGAGGGCCCAGGCATAAAGGCTCGCCTTGTCATTTCTGCACTAGGTAAAAACAGCGGCCTTTCAGAAACATAGGGGGCGGGAGCTCCAGGAGCCCCCACCAGGCGTGGTTGACCCCACCAAGGGGCACGGCAGACACGACTGCAGAAAGAGGAATGCGGCAAGCAGGAAGGGGAGCGGCGGCGTCCGGGGGCGGTCAGGCGGGGCCCGGGGGCGTGGGGGGGGCCGGGGCCAGGTGCGACGGCGCAAGCCGCACGCGCGATGGCCCGGGCGTGGGGCAAGGGAAGGCAGGGCCCGGAAAACGCCGGGACGGCCGGGGGGGGGCCCGGGAGGGGGGGCCGGCTCCAGAGGCGGCGCGGCGGGGGAGGGCGGACGCGGGGGCCACGACGGGTAGCCGGAGCGGCCAGGCGAGAGCCAACGGGGGGCAGCACGGGCCGAGGGGCCGCGGCTCCGGAGCCGTACGACAAAGCCGCAAGTCCCACGCCGGCGCGGAGGCGAAGGGAGGGGGGAATCCGGCCCCCAAAGGGGTGGTAAGGGGCAAGGGACGCAGCCACCGGGAAACCGCACGAGCAAGCGGCCCGTGGCTGCAGGTATCTCCTGTAGAAGGAGGGGAGGGCGTGACGGGCCGGAGACGGCGGGAGGCACCAGCTTGGAGCAAGAAACCCGCCGACAAGAAAGGGGCTGCAGGCCCGGCAGCGGCGGGAGGGGGGCAGGCGGTGGGGGCGTTCCGATATTTCTTGTCTAGTGACTCCCATAAAGCTTTGGGCAGTCTGAATTGGACTATACACATTGTATAGTGCATCACTTAAACCATTTAGGATGTAGTTCCTGCAAAGGAAATCCGACTGGTTCCATGCATCAGAAGCAGCCACTGTTTCTATTGTATCACCAGGTGCAGGAGGATCTGCTTTCAAGATATGAGCCAAATTCAATGTGGTGATGTAGAACAACATCTTTTGTTGCCATCTCTTAAAATCTATCCCATTAAATTTTTCAGGCTTTTCTGCATAATTATGGGATGAAGGCAACACAACAGCAGGTGCACTTGTCTTCACAGAAGGACCCACTTTCTGTATCTCATTCGACATTTTCCTTAATTGAGTGAACAATCTTAATGTCAATAAACAAATATTTGGCAGTCTTTAATAGATAAATAATGAATCGCAATAGTGTGTTACAATAAAACACAACCAGAATTAATAACACAATACCAATAAAAAGTATAGCAAACGCAATATGCAATTATTCAAGATAACAGTAATACAGAATGCTATAATTCACAGGTACAGTGAAATTAATGTATATGGATAAATATAATCAGAATTTTATAAACAGAATAATAAAAATGATGCCAAACAGAAAACAGATTCCAAATAAAATAAAAAAAAAACCGATGCTGTATAAGTAGACTTTGTCTAACAATAGAAACAGAAGGCAATCAGTGTTTGTGGCAAACTTTATTGAAAGGTCCCCGATTATTATAACTTAGATTTGTTTAACTTTGAATTGTATAAAACAAAAGAAACTAACAGGAAACCAATTCAATAGAATAGACAACTAATTAAAAAAAATGTTTTGCTGTTTGTACAAAATCAAACCTTTTGCAACGTTAACATTTAAATGCACAAACACAGATTAATGCATATGGCAATTAAACACAGATTAATGTATATAGCAATTAACACATATAATTCGTCTTAAGATTGTAGGAAAAAGTGAGTGCTAAATTGCTATAAAATAAATAAATAAACACTACAAACAAAACAGATTTTTACAACAACAGAATGGAATTACAAGAACCTTAATTGAGTCGAGGCAAGTGTTGGACACTCTGACCTTAAGACGAATTACGCCCCACACTGGTGCTTATGGTTCACTAGCGTTCGCCTCCCAGGATACAACGACTCTCCTCCTTATGAAAGAAGCACTACAATTCACAAGGAACTTTGAACCAAAATTATGCAGGAACCTCTCTTTATGAAACTCTAATGCTCTATATGTTTGAAAGTATGTATGTAGAGAATTGATTGAATGATTAAAACTGCAGGAGGATTGGTCTATTTATAGATGATGAAATACCCTTTCCAAAAAGGTATCCCAATCTGAAAAGGCAAACAATACATCCCTTGGTCTTGAAGAGTTATCACCCCAAACAATGTATTCCTTAGTTCGAAGAGTTGTCACCCCCCAATTGAATATGTCTTTAACCCAAGGGTCATGTCCTTAACCCAATGGATTTTATTAATTTCCATTCAAATAGAAAATTAATATTAAATATAATATTAAATTTCTCACACTTTTTGTATTCAATGGTGACTAGATTTGTAAAAGATTATGATTTACTCAACTGCACCAGGGATAATGTTGAAGTAGGAAGTAAAATCATACAGCTAATAGTATTACTAAGTGATAATCTCAATTAGAACACAAAAGAAAAATGGAACTATCTGCAAAAGGGTAAGTACCGATTCAGAAGTTTGCGCTTTTCGGGATTAGAGAATATAATTGGCCTAGTTTAGGCCTATCAACTTCTCCATCAGGTTGTAAAATGTCATCTCCAAATGCTGAAACAACCTTTTTCCACCCAGTTTTGCCCTTCTTTAATACATCCTGAAATATCCTCTGTCAATGAACTAGCTAAAAACAATATACTGCCATAAATCTTTTATGATTTCAATATAAGAGTATTAAGGGCTTGATCATTACTTACACGAGCAACAAGATCTGCGTCAACGACGGGAAAGTCATGGGCCTTGAAGAGATTTGAGACGGTGCTCTTCCCGGACGCAATTCCACCTGTCAGTCCTACTATCCTCATTCTTGAATGCAAAATCAAATATAAGAACAAAATTAGCTAAAGGCCTTAGAGCATCTCCAATGAAAATTGCTCTAGCTATCTCTTTTCTTTAGCTCTTTTGAGAAGTAAGACAAAGATGGAGCTCCAGTGCACCCTATCAATTTCCCCATTCTAAAGATTTGGAATTTGGCTCCCTAGAAATGAAGAGCCTCTCTGTTGTTGCATATAATAATTTTACCATTTGTTTCTATCAACACATTCAAGTAAGAACATAAAGAATAAAGAAAAATTTGCAATTTGACAACAGTTTTGGTTGCATTTTCTTATTAATTTAATTTTGAAAATGTTTCTGCAATCAACTTACCCAAATACAGGAAACCAGAAACAAGAAACTACAGTACATAAAATTACAAGAACCCAATCAGTTTACATTTCCAGCAAAACAAAATGCCCTTCATGGTAAGAACATGCCTTTTTCTTTCCATGCAAGCTAATAAGCACTCATACAAACAAGATCAAACCAACTGAATCAGAAAGAATGGGAAGACATTTCTTACCTCCGGCGATTTGCCAAGTTATTGGTTGGCGTCCTCCTTGTGGTGGAAATTGGAGTAGAGAGAATCGAGATTGCCCCTCGTTTGAGTTTAATGTAAAAAGAAATTCAAAAAAAAAAAAAAAAAAACGAAACGAGGAATCAGGAAACTGGTGGCATTGCTGATTGGAATTATAAATTTTATTGACTGGTGTTGCATTACTTTCTAATGTCTTGGAGTGTAATTTCCAATCACAATTTTTTTTAATTCAGTGACTAAATTAAAATAAAATTTGATAAAAAAAATGACTAAATTGAAATTTTTATAAAACTCAATGAAAAAAAAATATTTAATTCTAATTTTATTGAATTGTGTTGCGTTAGTTCTAACGTCTTGGAGCGTAATTTCCAATTCGTGCAGTAATTATTATTATTTTTTTTTTTCCAAAATAGTATTTTTCTTTTCTTTTGGAACTTGTTGGCTTCTGTTCGAAATCTTTTTGCTCTTTCATAAAAATCAGTACAACAAAGCAATGGGCTTGTAGCTCAGTCGGTTAAGAACATTTACCCGTGCACTTAAGATTTTACGTTCGATTCCCCTTCCCCATTATCACTTGTATTTATAAAAAAAAATTATTTTCACAAATAGTTCATGAAGTTCACGAAATTATCACATTTGACCATTTATATTTTTTCATGAGATGATTGGTTCTCAAGATTACTTAGGATATATCAAATTGGTCCATATCGTCAAGTTCCGTCAAAACTTCTGTTATTGTTGATGGGTTATTTAGGTGAAGTCCACATATCAATAACGCTCGTGTGGGATGTAAAACACGATCGACCAACCGAGCTAAGCTCAAACTTAGTAAGGAAATTTACGTTTAACATACTTATTTCATTTATGCATGGGCCAAAAATTTGGGGGCCCTAAGAAATTGGATTTGCAGTGGCTCCTCACAACTGCCTCTGGATCCAAACTATTTGTATCCAATTTCCCTTTCCCTATTTCATATAAGCTGGCCCGTTCACTCTTAATGACCGTCACTATGTAGACTTGGGCTCACACCTCTTAGAGACAGGCTGACCCATTTTACATTACACGACCCCTCTAACCCTCCAACCACTCTGTGTCTCTTTATAGGATAGTGCTCGGAGTAGATTAAATTTTTGGGTGCACCGGTTGCGGCAACAGAGGTTGTGGTGAGAGATGAATGAGATGATTTTCTATGATTGTGGTTGCAGTGGAGTAATTTTGGGAAAAGGTCAGATTGAGCTGTTTTCTTTGTGCTTTAGTATCTTGTAAATTTTGGGACCTTTTTTGTGTTGTCCTGAAATAGAGATTCTTGCAGTAGATTTGTTTGTGCTACATTGAGGTTTCCATGATCTAATGGGTTTTTGAACTCTCTTGAGCAAGAAGTGGGTTTTATGCTGGGGGACCAGATGGGTGTCTTTCTAGGTTTAGGGTTTGATAAAATCAGTTAGCCTCTGCACATATTTCATGTCTTATTTTATGTAGGGTTTCTTTTCTTGGAGGAACAGCCAGTCACCATTGGAATGTTGTGTTCAGAGACCATTGAACTATAACTTTGAGTTTTCTTTGATTTTTCTTGGGCAAGGAACATTTAGCATTATTGAAACGTACGTACATGGAATCGTGATTACATTATCAGGTTATTTAGGTGAGTTCAAGGATCAGGCCCCTTGATGGTGATATGGTGGCAGTTGGAACGATATGCAAAAGGGTAAGTAACAATTCAGAAGTTTGCGTTGTTCGGGATTAGAGAATATAAGCTGGCCTAGTCTAGGCCTATCAACTTCTGCATCAGGTTGTAAAACGTCATCTCCAAATGCAGAAACAACCTTTTTCCAGCCAGTATTGCCCATGTTTAATACATTCTGAAATATCCTTTGTCAATGAAATAGCTAAAAATTGGAGCGTTTTTTTTTTATATTTTTTCTCGTAGAAAATTCACATGACTTGATGACATGTGGGCTCTACTTAAGTTCCATGTCAGCAATTTAACAGAATTTTTGAAAAATCAGACGGTAGAGATCAATTTAATTTTATCGACAAATTTTTTAGTCCTTATAAGAATGAATAACCACATAGTATCGATACTCATATTAGTATATCTATTTTTCTTTCTCTAGACTGTCATTATTCCATCTTTGATATAATTCACAAATTATTGTAGGATTGTTTAATTGGCACTGTATTTGATGAAGTACGTTGCTATATAGCTTCGTAATCTATAAAAAAATCAACGTAATTGTCAATGTCAACTCAAGGAAATGTTCAAAATATACTATGAATACGCAGTTGACTAACATTTTGCAACGTTTGTCATTCTTATATTTTGCAACCTCATCTTTCTATTCCCATCTCTCTGTGTGATCACTTGAACTAAATTGTATTCTACAACATATTCCCCATGGAAATTTCAGTTGAAGACCTTGACAATTTATGTGCTGAACCTCTGAGTCACCTAGACAATTTCAGTTGTGGCTTCGTATCGTAAATTAATTAATTAATTTTTGTGTGTTAAATATTAGGTAATTGACCTTGTCTTAGTCGTGTGGAATGACTCAACTCTAATGTAATTAGTTACTAGCCCCTTGGCACATGCTCGCCAATTGGTTTTCTTTTTTATTTTTTATTTTATTTTTAGAATTAAGAAAAAAATAATATGGGTAGTTATGTTCCATAAAAGTAGGACCTATTATCTGATTTTGTTTTTAATTTTAATTTTTTTAATATGAAAAAAATGTGAATTTACCATATTATCCTCATTTAATTTATAATTTTAATTCTTAATGTTTGAATTAATCAAGGACATTTTCTGGTATTTTGAATGTTTCACAATTCTCTGCCTTTTGTTTTATATATATAGATTATAATCATGTGAGGTTTAGACAAACGCACACATGCAAAGCAAACCAGAAATTATTTTAAGATTATGTCATGCTTCTAGACCACGCGAGGTTTGCCTACTCTTTTATCTCGTCTCTTGGAGATGCTCTTATATAATACTAGCTTCTCAATCTATGCTCACGCATGTCAAGTGGCTTTATATATATATTTGTTTTTTTAGGAATGACAAATGTGTTTAGGACTTTAGGGTGAGGAGAAATGTGTAATTTATTATAGTATTTTAAAAAAAAATTATTTTACACTCATTTTATAATTGTCTTTTCTTTTATTATTTTGGTTCAGTAAGGGCATTTGTTGGGTTTTTAAAATTTCAACAATAATGATCTTTTGCATTATATATAGATATAGATATAAATTAGTTACACCGGAGTTGTCATGTCAAAAGTTAGATTCTAACCTTTTTGCATGTGAAAGCGTTGACATATCAAAGCATTGACATATCTTGGGTCGAATAAAGGGTCGAACACATGTATTTACAGAGTTAAATAAAGAGTAAAAGCGTCAAATGGGCCGTGTCGGGCCGGTCTGGCTAGTTTAGAGTTGGTATATTTAATAAACGGGCCGTGTCGGACCCGTCTATTTAAGAAAATCCTCAAGTCCAGCCCAAGCCCACAACCCTAGTCCATATGGAACTGGGCCGAGCCACTAAACGGATCGATATAGGCCCACGCCAAATTTGACTTATATATTGCATTTTTTTGTAATTTTTTTTTATAACTTCATTTCAATATTTTTTTACAATTATGTATATACTAACATGTTAAAAAAGTAGAGGAAATTGTAGAGAGAAAAGAAAGGCAATAGAATTTGCTCTACCAACTTATCACATTCATTTTTGATAAACACCTATTTATATGCTTACAACCATATATAGAAAATTAACCCATAATTTGTAGTTAAAGGGCACTAATTACAATAGCAATAACATAGGTTACAACTCATTAAAAATTGGAGGTAATGGATGATATGGTGGTCATCCACATTCCATATATTTATGACATAACAAGATTTATTACTTATAGGAAAAGAGGCCAATAACTACATTTGAAGTACATTTAAATAGAAAGTGGCTAGATTATTGTTTCGGTTTTAAAAATTGAAAATTGAAAAAACAAAATCATTATTTTATAGCTAAAGTGTGGTTTTGTCCCTTGAACTAAATCATAATTGTCAATTTACCTGTTGTTTTGTTTTGTTTTATTTTGTTTATATAAATTAAGGACTCAAACTATATGAAAATGGCCAATTAAGGACTCACCGTCAATTTTTTAAATGTCTATCCAAATTTCCACCCCTATCAAGGATATATATATTAGATCCTATTTATGAACTTATATGTAAAAACCCTTTTTTAGGTACTAATTAGTTCCATACCGGGAATGGTGGGGTAATCATGCATGGATATATTTGGATAGGGCACCATGCTTATTACTATTTTCTGGTCAACGGGTCAATGCAGATCAAACTTTGGTGAAGCCCCAGCTAAGGAGAGGGTCCTCCTCAACCTACACCATAAGGGTCTCACAATGATATTTCTTAAATAATACTTATTGTAGAGGACAATACTTAATAGGGTCACAAAATAGACCACCCGAACACTTGTGTAGATAGGATAAACTAGAGGGATACGTATGCACTTTTTTCCGCCATATAAAATACACAAGTGTAATTCAATACGATCGATAAAGGAGTTTAAAATGTGATCGTGACCATATTTTGCTTATATTTAATCAGCTTCAACTGGACGATTCTTCCATCTTCTCGATCAAATGGATGTTCTTTTAATGTTTTCATAATTAATTAATGTGTTTATATCGCTTTCATATTGTCGATTTCTCGTAAAAATGATTTATGAATAAAGACAAAAAGAATATTTGGTTCGGATGTTTGAAATACAAAGTATTTTACGAATAAAGACAAAAAAGATATTTAGTTCGGATATTTGAAATACAAAGCATTTTACGAATAAAGACAAAAAAGATATTTAGTTCGGATATTTGAAATACAAAGCATTTTACGAATAAAGACAAAAAAGATATTTAGTTCGGATGTTTGAAATACAAAGTATGATGAGCTCCACAAAAAATTCATCTCAAATAAGCTTACATCCATAGTATGTCTTCTTGTTGCTGCAAGAACCAAAGCCTGAAACAACGAGTTTTCATAGAAATTGCCACCTTACTGCTGGATTTCTTTCTCTTGTTTTGACATGATATGGTACAACATTTCGGCGCCAAAAAGAAAAAGAAAAAGCAAAATACAACTTGGCAACATGGACATGGAGTTGGTTTGACCAATTAAAACTTCATAAAAAAGAAAAGAATAAACAAATCGATCCCCATTACAAAAAGATGAAGCTAAATATACAATAACTAGGTAGAGCAAGAGACACTCAAGGTTATGAACAGATTAAGTCAATGAGACAAATTCCTAATTAAGGATCTCTTCCACCTTCCTGATGTTTGCAAATAATTTGAAGATGTCAGGTTCATACGAAAAACACAGGCTCATAAACAGGAAAATACCCAGTAATTTCATGGTTCGCCAAAGACTGAGTAATTGATTGAGTCTTTAGCTACCATGTTTGACCAAAGACTCAGACACTATATATAGAGCTGGAGGGGGGAAAAGCAATTGAAGCAGCTAGCACTTTTACAGAAATATAATTAATATTTCATCAACTTTCAAATAGAGTCTCTGTAGTTTTTTCAGTGAGCTTTGTAAAGGTTCCAAAGAGAAATGGTTGAGCTTTTACAGAGAAATGGTTGCATTTTAAAGTTATTTCTGGCTTTGTTTCTGTTCTTGTCTTTGGTTGAGGTTCCAGCAGTGGAGGCTAGAATTAGGCATTACAAATGGGAGGTGAAGTATGAGTACAAGTCCCCTGATTGCTTCAAGAAGCTGGTCATAACCATTAATGGTAGATCTCCTGGACCAACCATACTTGCTCAGCAGGGAGACACCATCATTGTTGAGCTTACAAACAGTTTATGGACAGAAAATGTAGCCATACATTGGCATGGAATTCGACAGGTACAATCCTCGTAATTTCCTCAATTCCTATTTATTTGTTAGTTGATCAGCAAACTTTTTTTTTAATGTTTCATAGCATCTGAAAGTGTGCTTCTTTTTTCGGTTGCAGATTGGAACACCATGGAGTGATGGAACTGAAGGTGTGACTCAATGCCCAATAGTGCCTGGAGACACCTTCAAATATCAGTTTGTGGTTGATAGGGTAAGTAGCACATCATTTTCATGGTAGACAGATTATTGTTGTTGAATTAATAATTTATACTGATCTCCATGTATGATAAAATTGCCTTTTGCAGCCTGGAACATACCTCTACCATGCTCATTATGGAATGCAAAGAGAAGCTGGTTTATATGGTTCAATCCGTGTAGCACTTCCTGATGGAGAATCAGAGCCATTTTCTTACGATTATGATCGAAGCATCATACTTAATGATTGGTACCACAAGAGCACTTATGAACACGCAGTTGGGCTGTCCTCCCTTAAGTTTGCCTGGGTTGGGGAACCTCAGGTAATTAATTGTCTCTCTATTCAGTTTTTGGGTAACAAATAGAATTTACTAGTTTACTGTTTGCTGCTGTCAATGCACTTGTTAATGGGTTTTCCTTTTCTCCAAAATTTCAGTCGCTTTTGATACAAGGAAAAGGAAGATTCGACTGCTCCACACTGACCACTCCAAGCTTAGACCCCGAAGTTTGTAACGCAACGAACCCCGAATGCTCCCCTTACTCAATGACAGTCGTCCCTGGCAAGACGTATCGACTAAGGGTTGCTAGCTTGACTTCTCTGTCTGCCCTCAGTTTTCAAATAGAGGTACTAATTTATCCATGTTCATGTAGTATGCAGAACACAATCTGCATAATTTTAAGTATTAGCATATAATTAACAAAACTTGTCCATGTTGCAGGGCCATAATATGACAGTGGTTGAGGCAGACGGGCATTATGTTGAGCCATTTGTTGTGAAGAACCTTTTCTTATATTCTGGTGAGACATATTCTGTGCTAATAAAAGCAGACCAAGACCCTTCAAGAAATTATTGGATGACAACAAATGTGGTTAGCCGAAATGCCACCACCCCACCTGGTTTAGCCATTCTCAATTACTATCCAAACCACCCGAGGAGATCTCCTTCGGCGGTACCCCCAGCAGGCCCTGCTTGGGACAATGTTCGCGCCCGATTGGATCAAAGTCTTGCCATCAAATCACACCAAGGCTTCATCCACACCCCTCCCCCAACCGCAGACAGAGTGATTGTGCTTCTCAACACACAAAACACCGTCAACGGTTATGTCCGCTGGTCAGTCAACAATGTGTCATTCACTCATCCTCACACACCTTATCTCATTGCCCTCAAGCAGAACTTGACTGATGCATTTGATCAAACTTCTCCACCTGATGGGTACGATTTTGTAAACTATGACATTTACAAGACACCAAACAACACAAATGCTACAGTAAGCAATGGGATTTATAGGCTCCAGTTCAATACAACAGTGGACCTTATACTCCAAAATGCCAACACCAGGAACCCGAACAACAGCGAGACTCACCCGTGGCATCTTCACGGGCATGATTTCTGGGTCCTGGGATATGGGGAGGGCAAGTTTGACATGTTCAATGATCCAAAGAAGTACAATTTGGTGAACCCTATCATGAAGAATACTGTGCCAGTTCATCGTTATGGGTGGACTGCTCTGAGGTTCAGGGCAGATAATCCAGGGGCTTGGGCGTTTCATTGCCACATAGAGTCTCATTTCTATATGGGAATGGGTGTGGTGTTTGAATCAGGAATTGATAAGGTGGGAAAATTGCCTTCCTCTATAATGGGCTGTGGTGCAACTAGAGGAGTTCACAGGCCATAGTCATTGGTGCTTGTCTTGTGGGTGCTTCAGTAAATATACCAAGCAAGAGGTTGCAGAGGAAGAAAAGAAAAATTGAAGAACCAAGTTTAATTACATTCTTTGTTGTAAAAATCTAGCACAGGAACATTTATTTTGTATTCAATAATTGAAATCCATTTCAAAATTTTGAGTTGTATTGTAGCTCTCTGTAAATTTTAGGCAAATGTTAAAAACAACCACCAAAAGTGGTCCATGTTGAAATTAGTCCAACTTATTGGTGAACTACCAAAAATAAACATCACCTTTTAATAATGATGGTTCCTTCTTGCAAAGGGGAGTCACTTTTTTGTAGCAGTTATTGGATAAGAATGAGTTTTTTTTAATTTTTTTTTTTTTTTGTTTTGTCTAGCTCACATCAATTTAGATTTCCATATAAATTTCCACAGCCCCGATCTCTCAACTTTTCAACGATCCTCACCCTAAAGTTTATAAACCTTGCATCGGCAAAGGAGTTGAGCTACTCACTCATTGTCAATTAATTTTGGGGTGAAACCTTAACTTCTCTCAAGGGGTGGGACTGGGTTCATTTTCTTTGTTTTCCTCTGTTTTAGTTCTTGTATTGGGTTTTCCTAATTTCTCAAAGGTTTTTTTTGTCTAAATAATTTTTCTTTTCCATTGACATTTTTCTGAACAACTCATTGAAGTTAAAAAAGAAACTTTTGGGTGGGAGCACAAGAACAAACTTTTGTCGGAATAATTTGTTGATTAAGAGCAGTATAAAAAATAACAAGCATGGAAACATATAATTTCCAAGTAAACAAACATTCAAATATATAACCAAGCTCCAAGCACTACTTTCACGTCCATGCCATGCTAATGTTAAACTTCCAAGCAACCCTACTCCAAGTAAAATGCAAATTACTTTCCCATTTTCGGATTTAACTGAAATCATCTATGTTGATAAGATGCGCTGGGAAGGGGTAGTAATGATCATCTTCTCTGCCATTATACATCCCCTTGGTTACATCAAAATCCTGCCGCAGAAATATTAAACAAGTAATCAGAATTTATATTAAAAATAGAAAATTAAAAGTTCAAAAATCTCCTCTCTACAGTAGAAATGGTGAAAATGGTTATGTTGAAGAATATAAAGTTCCAAATCGGTAGTTAGTTGTCGTTTTTTTTTTGGGGTTTTGTCTCCCCTATCTCATAATATATAAAAAAATAAAAAATAAAAAAAAGGTCCCATATCATAAACTTGACTGATTAAACTACAACTTATAATAAGTGGTTCAACTTTTAATAACATTGAGGCATTTTGGGATAAAACCCCACACTTACTGGGCTTTGTAGGTGGTTAAGTTGGGGATAATATCAGTGTTGTTAGAGCACTTCCATCCATTTGCCATGACAAAAGGCTAGGGCAAGGCAATGACTGTTACTATTCATGTGAATAGTGGTTACCATGGAAATAGAAATTTGTATAGAGTTTTGGTGTGGGAAGTGAAGAATATGACTAAGGATTTATTTTTAAAAAATTGAAATTTTTAGTAATTTTTTAGATTTTTTAAAATTTTTTTGGTTCATGACGTCAGCAAACCTAGGCAACAGCCCAGGCTGATCTTGCCTTTGGGCTAACCTGGTTTGGTGGGACCCATGTGCTACCAGGGCTGTAGAAGCCCGTTGGAACTACAAATTAGAGCTTGGGCCTCCTGTTGCTTGGGCAAGGGGCCATTGCTGGAAGCGCTCTTAGTAGTGGGCTGTAGGCTCGTCTATTTGAAATTTAACACCCCAATCCAAACTCAAACTAACACTCTGACCTAGATCGATCACACCTTGATTCGGTGTGGCCATTGACCCGACCCATATTAGTGTTGTTAGTAGTGGGCCGCATGCCCGTCACTTTGAAATTTAATAGATTTTTAAGTTGAACTTATAATTAGAAGTTGGCACGTACCCGAAGAGGATGGCCATATATCACAGGCCATTGATGGGCTTCTTCGGTTGCCAATGCCAGCTTCTCATGATCATGGTCTCTTATTGGTCCCCGTACCTGTACCTGTGATTAAGATTTTTAATTCTACGGTGCTTAATCAACAGTTATTGATTAATGAACATTTTAGAAACTAATTAAACCAAGTCCAATATTGTCCTAAATTAATTAATTACGTACTTTTGGAAACCTTCGTCGGAGCTCCATACTTGCATTCGCTAACAGCTGTTGCCTATATTGATTAGTCACAGCTCCTCTCTGTCATGATATAAAGAAATGTGTTAAGTGATTTAGGACCGACCATATAAACCCTGTTCAATAAGTGGACCGCCATTAGCTGTCCGTTTTCAGTATACAGAAATGTGAGGAAAATAGCAGGGACGTAAAAGTAAGGTTAGGAATACCATATTGTAAATGGTGAAGCTAGAGTTTATATATTTTGGGGACCGGGAGTCGGAGGCAGGAGAAATAGCTTAAAAGTTTATGAACTTACACACAACCACTTCAGGCATGTATGTAGCTCCGTCCCTCCTTGCACATTGTGTATCACATCTTTAATAGAGGTATGTCCCGCAAATACGAGTAGGTATATCACCTCTATTAGAGATGTAATATATGGTACAATAATATGGTCTCTCTAGCATTCCCAGTACGTAATATATTTTGCTAAAACATACAATTAGGGTGTAGCAATAAAAGGGAAATATATACTAAGAACCCTTTTAGGGTTTAGACTGATATATATACCTGTACCGAGTCATGAAAACGTGGGACATTCCTACGCACTGGTCCCGTGATGATCACTGGTCCAACGGTCCCCTGGCTGCCCTGCATTAGCCCCAAAATAATTTAACCCAGCATATAATTAATTAATGTCCAGTAATTAAACATTGCTTAATAGAAATAATGAACTTTCAAACCACTACAACTTAAAGTTGCATACTGCTGGACTAGTGCCCAATATTCCAGGTCTGGAATACGGCAGCGCTGAGGCAGCACTACCACTTGTGCCAACCACCGGGAGCCGCCGGTTTCTTGGGAGTGATCTATTGAAGCCCTGGCCATCGTTAGTTGGTTGTGCTAGCGGATATGGAACAGACCCCAAATGGATATTGTTTGCCTGCCATGAATATTGTACAATCACATTATTTCAACTATTTAGTTGTCAAATGAAATTAAGAAGCAGCTAATTAATTACCTGCGTTGGAATTGTAGAGGGTGATAAGGTATGGATTTTGTTGCCATAATTGGTGCTTGTAGGATTGGCATGGTGAGCTGTTGAAGATGAACCTGGACTTTTGGACTTTGGTGGTTCGGTTAATGAACTTAAGGCCTTTTTTAGCAGGACTGAAGAAGGAAAATTCATGGCATTTGCGTTTGGATTTTGGGGGGCTTTATTTAGCGATATTTGATTAGGATACCTCCTGCGCGTTTACAAATTTCATGACAAAATAGATATATGTAAAATAATATTTACAAAATTTAAAGTTCGGGAAGAAACGAAAGGAAAAAGAAAACAAACATCACAGTCGAAGGGGAATTTGAAGTTGAGACATTTTTGAATGTTGTAAAAGAAAAAAAATCATTAGAACAAGAGTTAGATAGTTACATGACATTTTATTATTATTATGTTTCATAGTTTTACTAGTGATATTTTTCTTTTAAATGTAGAGCGGGTTCATAAAAGTAGAGTCATTAAATGAGAAATTAAACATAACAAAAAAAGAAAAAAATTGATTAAATCCTTCTTTGAAAGGAAATTTTAGTAAAGCTTTAAACTACTTTACTAATCTAGAGAGAGAGAGAGAGAGAGAGGGAGGGAGGGAGGGAGCACTAACTTCACAGAGAGAGAGGGAGGGTGGGAGGGAGGAGTACTAACTTCAGAGAGAGAGAGAGAGAGAGAGAGAGAGAGAGCACTGACTTCACTTCAAGGGGCTGCAAACTTGTCCCATTTCTGCTGCTAGTAGGAAATTGCGAAGCAACATGATGAGGCTCCAAAAGTGCCTTCCCCTAGATATGTAAAAATAAAATAAAAACCAAAATCATTCTGATAATCTAATTCGCAAACTGGTTCATCTCAGTAAAAAAAATCACTTTATCCTCTTTTATAAATTTGTATAACAGAAAACGTATGTCCCAATGTGGATTAATACATACTTATATCACCATGGCGCATAAAAGAAAAGTAATTGAAAAGCACAGTTCATATGAGAGTAGAAATTAAATGAATAAATTGAAGTCCTACGTACCTTTCTCTCCATCGATGATCTGTTGGCCATGGCTTTCCTCTAATTAAGCAAAGGCTGTGTATATATGAGAGTATGACTCTGAGAGGGGAGATATATATATATATATATATATATATATATCAAAGAATGCAAGTCATATATAACACAAATGATATTCAGGTTACATTTGCTACGTGTAAAAGATGAGCTTGTAAAAAGAGTGTCATGTCATAAATGAGAGAGATTCTCGCTGGAATTGGGCAAATATATATATATATATATATCAATTAAATTTTTTGTGCAAAACAAGCCTCTGAAAGATAAATCTAACAATAATTTTCAGAATATCATAGAGAAAATTAAAAGAAAGGGCAGCATTAAGTCTCCAGAAGTAGCTCACCCAAAAAAAAAAAAGTACTCTTAAACATTTTACGAATCCTCTTTCTTAAAATGAGATTAAAAGAAAAACCATATCAATGAAAATTTGATAAATAAAATTTGAATATTTATTACAACATAACGGTATTAACGGCCAAGATTCGAATATTCAACCTAACGGTCCATGCCATGCACCCGTGAGAACACAGATACGCAAAATATTGATCCCAACCCTCTTAACGGTAAAAGTGTCCTTTAACGGTCTCAACGGTAATAACTATTTTTTTTTTCAAAATAAAAGGCCGTGTGCAGAATTTTACTCGTCCTACAGAATAAATGTTACATAGTGGCATCTGTTTTAAATTGAATGTTTCAAATTTGGTGATGATTCGAAATAAATTGACATATGAAATACATGCCAGAGAAACCGAGAACCTTCACTGACCTTGGCAAGGAAGTTGACAGAGTAGTCCCAAAATTACATGAATGACATAAAAACTAGAGGTAAGAATGGATGAGAATTTGGAGGAAGAAAGGGAGTGATATTTTGCTTTCTTCTTGTACTTTTGGCATGCAAAATAAGTTGAAAACCAATCTGAGGGTAGTAATGGCAGAGGATTATGATTTAATGGAAAGCAAAACAGATGAGTTTAATGTGAGGTGACTTGCATGAAGAGAGTGACTTACTAACGGACGAATGTGCTTCAGGCTTTCAGGTATTGTCTTTAAAGGGGCTTCACATTTAAACCGAGTCAAAGTTTTGACTCATTTTTAGTGATGTAGATCAAATGATGAGCTCAACAAATCGCAGTGAACTTAGCTTACTTGCTTAAAAGAGTCTATGCACAGATATTATGTAAACATAAACCAACTATTAACTAATAGATTAATATTAATCTCTCAAGGGAATGTATCTATTGAAATATAGATATGTAAGAACGAGATCGCGCCCACAAAAATTGATTAGAACAACCTAATTATAAAATCATTGCTTAACATTTTAATCTTTTTAATTAAACTAAAATGAACAAAAACACTTAAGTAAGACCCCATTAAGCTTACATTACTTGCTTGAAAGAGACAATTCATATAGTTCTGAATTCTACCTTCTTTTGGTGAATGTTCAATCTACTTTAATATCATATTAATACATTCTATGGAGAACCACGTATATAATCTCAGTTAATTTTAGTATCGACTAGCTATTAATTTAGTGATATTTTTCTTTCCAATATTGAAAGAAGTAATAAGTTCGGATCTCCCGTCCTCCATATGCAATGGCTTGAAGTGTTCAAGGCTCTAAGGCAGGGACTACTTTCTAAAAACTTATGGTAGACATGATTCAAAAATGTTCCATTTCTTTGATTGTTGCCAATAACACCATCTTCACTAATCAAAACTCAACCTTTGCATAAAGTTTCATCTTCTTGTGGTTTTCAATTCATAACATTTTGGGCCGGCCCAAAAAACCCAAATTTTGGGGTTTCCCCAACTATGATTCAAAGAAAAGGCAAGATCGACTCTTATCCCAGTTTACCGGCCCAGATCATCCCCAAATGGGTCCCATCGTATCCACTCTTCTTTCCCACCCAAAGCACCAGAGTCGTTTTAGCAGTCATCATTTTGCTAAGCCATACATACAACTCAAAGCTCCAGATAGCCAAAACTTAAAAAAAAAAGGCAAAAAAAAAAAAACAAAAAGAAGAATGAAGGTCTCTGCTCTAATCCTTACAACTCCAAAGCCCCTCCCCAATATTCAAAGCCTTCATCCTACAACCTCCTTCTCCTCCTGCAATTCCAAACCCACTTGTTCTTGTTCATCTTCTTCACCGTCCACAGCTGAAAACAATGCAAAGGTGTCTTGCGCTTCAAAATTTGTGACCAAGAAGAGTGTTTTGGATGTGGGTTTTGGGCTTTTAGCAGCTTCACTTGTGGCATTGTCACCTTTGGAAGCTAATGCCACAAGAATTGAATACTACGCCACTGTGGGGGAGCCTTTGTGTGAATTGAACTTTGTTCGTTCTGGGCTTGGCTTCTGTGATGTTTCAGTGGGTTCTGGTGTGGACGCTCCTCGTGGTGAGCTCATTAATGTGAGTTTTTCCTACATATTTTGAAATAAAAGTACAAACTTGTTTGTTGGGTTATCCTCTAATTGTGCTTAATTGCTTCAGTTTTACTTGAACATGGAAAACTAATCTTGGTTTGGTTTTTCATTGTTGTATTTTTACTGAATTTGAAGTTTTGGTAGGTTTTAATGGATATCAAATACACTGACTATGAAGAAAATTTTAAAGCTGTTGTCTCTCTAAAATCCCAAGTATAAAAGACATGAATTCATATCATATATGATCAAAACATTGGGAAAGAGAGATACAAGTGAAGTTGATTGTGTTTCAGTAAATTGAATCCAGAACATTTCTCAGACCTTGGTATTGAACTTTTTTCCAAGCATTACTTTACTCATGATTTTCCCCTTCTTGATTCGTGTTCATTCACCGTACATACATTCCCTAGGTTTTGTATCTTCTCAAGAAAATAGTTTTTGTATGCCTTGAATATATTGTCATGACGTCAAATGTCCAGAAACCTGTAGGACTTCTCTGCAACAAGCTTCTGAAAACCATAAAAGTCCATCTAAACGCTCATTCCTTCATAGAGAGCAATTGTCCCCCTATATTTAGTGAAACTTATCCTCACCTGCCAGGGGAGAATTTCTTGACTCACTTGCACCAAATATACAAGCAGCATCTGTTTGGTCTGTTCAAATCAGTTTTATGATTTCATCTTCTTGGCCTGTTAATTAGTTGTTTGATCCCAAAAATTTACACTGTTAAAAAGAGAAACTTGACAATGTAATTAGCCTCAGCCTAAAATACTCACCAACATTCTCCTTTATGTGTAGAACTTCAGAAACAAAACAAAACTGCGCAGTACATGTTTAGAAAATAAATGACCGGAAATGATATACCAAGATTCAGATGAATAAACTCTAAAAACCTTACCTGTGTACGATGTTACCCTCCATTTCTCTTAAACTTCAGTTGTTATCAAGCACAACGTAATAACACAATAACCTGCTAAAACGAATGCAGGTTCACTACACTGCAAGATTTGCTGATGGGACAGTCTTTGACAGCAGCTACAAACGTGGCAGACCTCTGACTATGCGTATTGGTGTTGGCAAGGTATGAAATTGTCTCAAATGATTGATAATGCTCTACTTTATTGCCAATTAGATGAAATAGTATCTCTTCATTTCCCAATTGACGTTAATCATGCATGAAGCTTTTAAATCTAGGATCACACTGCTTAATGAGCGCAAAAGTTACAGAATAATCATAAGAAAAAATTCTTTTTAGATATCTTATGGTTATCCACTTGTTATATTTTCATACTAAAATTACATCTTAACTGCCTATATCATGTGCACTTTGCTTTCTGTGAACTGCTGATTCTCTGTTCTACGGCTGTTCTGTCTTTCGCTTACTTAGGTGCAATTTATGTTATTCCCTTAACATAAGAGAGTGTGCTGTTAGATAAATTGCAACTGCATTTGGGCATGGTGTATGTATTGTATGCAGTTGTCCAACTTGTCGTACAGAACAATTGGACTTTGTTTTATTCAACTTCTCAATAAACGAATGCTTATCTCCCCTTTTGCACTTTGTTTTATCCCTCTCCATATGGCCTCATTTATGTGTGCTCATTTACCTTTATCTTATGTATACTTTGTTGTCCAGGTCATTAGAGGATTGGATCAAGGAATTTATGGGGGTGATGGTGTGCCTCCAATGCAAGTAGGTAGGACTTCAGAACTGGTTATTGTGTTCTATGTTTTTGCCATTTGTGAAAAAAGAAGATAACAAATCATTACTCAACAATGTTGCACAGGGGGAAAACGTAAGCTCCACATTCCTTCACATTTAGCATATGGACCAGAACCTGCAGGATGCTTCTCAGGTGAGGACCCATAACTTGACTTGTTAGTTTTCCTAGGTTATGGTATCTTTAACTCTTGCCCTTGGCCAAAGTCATAAACTGGTAACTTTCTATCATCTTAAAATGCCTAGCCTATACTAAGGCCATAAAATATGTGGTTAAGTCACTATCATCCTCATTATCTGTATATGTTTGGAAATACTAGCTATATACTATGAGTTAACTTCTCAGGACAGTTAAATAACAACATTGTCGATATTTGCTTTCATAATTTTCGGTATTTTATGGTATCATAGTGCTACACTTAAATGTGACGGTTTCTAATTTATTCCTAGAGCATGAGGAGAAATGAAAGCATACTCAGTGAATCATTTTGACAACTATTCAGAAACTGATATAATATATAATTTTTTTCTTATAGGTGACTGCAATATACCCGGCAATGCTACTCTTGTCTACGATATTAATTTCGTAGGTATCTACTCGGGAAATAGGCCATTGCCAGCAAATAGATAGGGAACCCAGATCAAGTGCATCTCCTGACTTTCCTGAAACTCAAGGCTTCCACTGTTAAATAGAAGTTGAGACAGGACTCCTCAAGCATGCATATATGAGAGCACCTTCTTTTTGTACGCTTGGCTTGCTAACCGGAGATCTATCCCTGAATAAAGTCGGTATAGCTCCCGCCTATTTCATTCTACATTCTACCTTACATTTTTTTATGTATATGGCATTACCTCTATGGAACGCATGAAAATTACTATTAATGAACATACTTATCTTATGTAATTTAAACACTTTGAAAAAAACTACTTGTCCCTGATTTGAATGCTAATACCTATAAAAGTAGGCTCAGTTAGCAGTTTCACCTCATAAAGTGATCAGTGTCAAGCTCAATCAAAAACACTGGGTTGCAGCAGAGAGTTCATTTCTCTATAGGTCATATGAAAGTTTTCCATTTTTTTTTAAAAAAAAGCACAATTCCCAGATTTGGTTTTAGAGCTGATGCTTTGGCTTTAACTCTTCAGTGGCACCCGTAATGCTGATGGGATTAGGATGGTTGCTTACATATTTGGCATACGACATAATACTCCAATTTTATCTTACTGTGAAAACCAGCAAAAGGTGTCTCAAAATGCATGCCTATGGGAAGAGAAGAGCATGATGAAATAAAAGATCCTTAACCAAATCTTTCAGATTGCTTTATGTTAGATATGTTGCTGCTGAGACCATGGCTTTTCTCTGGAATATCTACATTTGCCCAAAATGGGCTTAGTTCTGAAAATTTAGAGGACCTCACTGCCTAGCTGCTCTCTTATTGCTGACACTGGTCTGGTCACCTTTATTAAAACGACCAAAGTTCCTGTCGGTTGGTTAGTACGCTCATCTGGCCTGTCATGGAGCTTGGTATATCTTTTTTCCTTTTCTGTACATATAGCGTACATCAATATGTTTGATGGTTTGCCATCTGCAATATTTCCACGGGCGGAGTTAGGATTTTTAGATTTGTATGGACCTTTAAAACTTAATCACAAATGACTTTATCATTGTAAATGGAGGTTAACACGCAAGGGATTTGTAGTTTAAGTGATTAAGAGCAGTTATCTCACTGAGTCTTGTGTCCAAATCCCCCATCTCCCAATATCATTTCTATATAATAATAATAATAAAATAAATAAATAAATAAATAAATAAAAATAAAAAGAAGAACAAGGCCAACACCACTTCAAGTTTGGCTTTGGCTCCTCCCCTCACATCAATGCCACAAATGGAGGATACTAGTGTTGTAGGTACTTATCTTATCAAAGGAAGTGACCTGATAAATTAGTAATTATCTTTGGGAATATGTTGTTGTGGTCCAGTAGTTTTCATTTCTTTCCACTTTAACCTTCTATACTTTACACTATGGGGGCTTGCTTTTTACCTTTATCCTACATTTTGCTCACCACCTTCAACTGCAGTGCATCATTGTCACCAGGTCATTTGTGATCACGTATATTATGTTGCGCGTATTAACTTATTAAGATTAACATTTTCCTAATGATGCAATCACATATGCTAACTATGATTAGTCATTATGTAATGTGTGGCAAGTTGACAACATGATAAATGACAGGGTAAACAGTGCACCGTGATTGAAGTTATGTACAAAATTCTGTCAAATGGCATATGTACTTCACAAGAAAACATAAATTTTGTGATTAGACCTTAGATGCTTGTAATTTTGATTTTTAGGATTTGGAGTGAAGTGAATATGGTTTTAAACAAATTTAAGAGGTGGGGTTTGATTGCTTAACATTGCTTTATCAAAGATATTGTTTTTTGAGCTCTAGGTATGCATATGAAAACGTCTTTACGCTTCCTCTGGATCAGAGAAAGGATACAGAAAGAAAAGAGAAAAGGTTAAAAGGGAAAGAAAGGAAGAAAGTTGATTCCTTAGTTCTTCATGTTTGGTTGAGTAACCAAAAAGACGGATCTGCTTTCCTTAGCAATTTCCTTTAGCTCTTTCTGGAACCAAATGGATTTGAATAATGTTAACGTTGGTGCCAATTATTTTGAATACTAGACGCCCTAGACATGTTATTTTCGTACACAACCTCCCGGAAGGTAGAGATTCGAACTTTAGTCATGAGTGTGGGCATAAACGCACGCTATCACTAAAGCTACAAACCCTTGCAACAACATTATACGATTTCATATTAGTCACTTAAAATCTTGGGGGATCTTCAATGTCACACATTGTATATGTAATTTGTTATTTGTATAATCATCAAAGACCTACAAAGTTGAAATCTAGGTCCACTTCCACTTTGTTTGCCATGTATGGTTGTTTTGCTTATGGAGCCGCAACAGCAACCCCTAAGGCCCCTTAACTTAAAATAGAAGAGACAGCCAGCTAGCACCAACTCGTTTGGGATGAAGAGATACAGCTGTGAACAAACCAAAGCCATCCCAGAGGCACGAGAAGTAAACATAAAAATAAAGCTATGTATGATAGGTACCTCATAACAACTCAACTAGTTTCAACAAATACCCAAAAAGCTATTCGACTGCTTCTTTTCTTTTTTATTTGTATTTTTTGGGTTTAAAAGTGTTGTTAATATAAAAAGCGTGATATAGAATTGTCTCGTCTATTCTATTTCAAGTTCATTGTTCCACTTCACCCAATATCGCATTCTTCTGTGCATATAAAATCTTAAACCTCCTCACTTATTACCAATCGATGATTTTGGTTAATGGTTTTGGATTATTTCCTCTAACTTTAACTCCAACCACTGATTGGAAACCACATAAGTTTAATGATATGGACCGTCGGAGGGCAAGAAAACAAGCATGATCAAAATCCTTAATTCCTCATATTTCTCATTAAAAAAAGGGAACCCAAAACAAAAATACAATAATATAAGAAACAAAACTAAGAAAATGAAGAAGACAAAAAGGGTCCTAGATTGAAAATATTACAGGGGCTTGAAAAGCTAGAGAGAGAGAGAGAGAGAGAGAGAGAGAGAGAGGAGACTAATGAGAAGATGCCATGATGTTATTACATGATAGAGCAGGCATTGGGGTTGTCATCACTGAACATGGTGGTGTAAGGGTCCTCATATCTTGTGACAGTGCCAGTGGAGGAGGTCATGTTCATGTTCTCCACATTTCTGACATAACCAGGAGGTGCCTTCTTGTCATAAGCTTGGGCAATGTAGGGCTGTGCCACTAAGTTGTAGGGTACATAAGGCCATATCTCTGCCCTCTTCCCTGTTGACTTTGCCTTCTTCAGCACTTTGTTTGCTTCAACATAACCTGTCACACTCACCTTCTGTTGCTTCCTGTTAATCTCCACAGACTTAACTCCTGCAAAACAACAAAAACCCAACATTTTCAGCTCAAAATTTTCAACTTTCAAAGAAGAAAAAATGATACAATATTAACAACAACATACCACTTAAAGAAGAGAGGGCCTTCTTGACCTTAAGCTCACAGCCATCACAGTCCATTCTGACTTTGAGCTCCACAGTCTGTAATTGCTTCTTCTTTTGTGTTTATGGCCACTGTTGTTCACTAAATCAGACAAATACTCCAAAGTTCCTCCAACTCCCATTTTCAGGTCTCAAGGATTTTATTTTTTTTACTCAAGCAAAATGAGTCTAAGAGAAGCTGCGTATGCTTAACACAAGCTCAGCTAGGAAAAAAGTTGTAAAGGAGAGGAGACTAATGAGAAAACAGAGATGACAGGTGATGAAATGAGCAAGAGAGAAAAAAAACAGAGAGCTAGATGCCTTTTAGCAATTACTTGATGAACAAAATTTATATAGAGAACATTGGAAAGTTAGCTGTCCCTAAAGAAACTGCAAGGATTCTTTCCTTGCCTTACAACTCTCAAAGAGAAAGGCTTCTAAGGCTGCTCGCTCTGCTTTCTTTTACTTCCTTCCTTCCAATGACATATTTCTTTTACACAGGCCTACTTCTTATATAGACTCTTTTTTGTTCTTTTCAGCAGATTCAAACAGAGAAAAGGTAGTGGACCCCTCCAAACAGCAGAAACAACAACTTTAAGGACCCAGATATTTGTTGTTCTGGAGGTTTCATTGAATTTTAAAATTATTATATATGGGTTCTTCACCTTCTCATTTCTTAATAGGGAAACCATCATCCTTGGTGTGGAAGAAATGATACAAGACACAGACTACTTCAAATTTGCATTGATGCCCCTACATTGTCTGGTATATACATAAAAAAGTTGAGAAAATCTTACCGTTCATAATTAAGTTGTAAAGCTCAGATTCTATACACATGCTACAACACAACAAAGTTGTAAACCTCAAATTTGTTTGGTGGCTCGACTTGGACTGGTTTTGAGTTGAGTCGAAATCAATTCTTATGAGTTTCATTTTTATAGATGAGACTTATAAGACACAATATGTTAAACTGTTATCCAATTTAATAAGTCTAATCCCAACAATTATAAATTCATCAAATAACGACCAATACACTAATCCAATTTAATTGAAATAGTCTAGTCCAGTCCGAACCACTAAACATATGACCTAAGTTCAATTCTTTAATTTTTAAGGGAAATAAAGAAAACGTTTACTAATTTTGTGAATGAATCTACGTATCTAAGTTTAGGCTTTATACAGGATGAGTTAAATATATCAAGATATAGGGACTTTTATGCAAAATAATTTAAGTTATATACTAGGTAAACGTTTGAAAGCAATGTTTCAAGGAAAGGGACTTGCTGAAAAGCGATAGGGCTCGATGATTATGTTCGTTCAAAGCATATAACACAATATTAAATTGTTAATTGGTATGAAAGTGTTTGAAAGCAGCTTCCATGTTCCAAGTGAACAAACACCGAACACGAATCAAGGGCTTCTGTGAAGACACGTGGGAAGAATCAAACGGTGGAGATGGTGTGGGTAGGCCAATAGGAGCTGGCTGCCTATATTATTCCCTTAGTCGTTTTTTTTGCTCAAATATTCGTTTAGTCGTTTGCTTTGGGTTTTGCTTGTGAGCTGTTTCGTGTTCATCATTTGGTCAAAGAGGAGCGTAGCAAAGACAGAATGTTGCTATGCCACGATTTATTTGGGGCCAATATCATTCCAAAAACAATAATACCGGACGGTACTAATCATTTTTATCACGTCTTTGATATTCTTTTTGAAAAAACTAAAAGCATGTTTTGATAACGAAAAACACTTTTAATAGCGTTTGATAGAAACACTTATAAGTGATTCTGGATCACAAAGTTCTTTCTCTGAAAAATCACATTATAGGTGATTCTGTAAGAATCACTTCTAATGTTTTTTGAAAAAAACACTTGAATTTTTAAGGGTTAACCATATAAAAGTACCTAACTTTTGAAAATCATTTCAAATTAGTACCTACCTTTTTAAATTTTTCCCGTGCATATCCAACCTTTTAAGTGGCCGTTTGACATTGCTTATTTGGGGTGATAAGTGCTTTTTAAAAAATTTGGAAAGCTCAGTCTGTTTGGTAAATTATGAGAAAATCACTTATTGTTAAAAATTGCTATGAGAGAAAGTAATAAGTGAAAGCAGCTAATGAAGTGCTTTCATTTTTTGATTATGCAGTAATCAATTTCGAAGAAGCGCTGAGTTTAATGATTATGTGGAAATCATTTTCTAATTATGTGGGAATTAGTACCAACAATACTTTTAACAAAAAGTTTATTAAACACTAAATTGTTTTATCTCACAGCTGATTTATCTCATAGCAAATCTGACAGCAATTATTTTTACAGCAAAGCATGCCAAACTAGCCCTAAATGTCTATGACCTATATTGTTCTACTTTTTAAAAATTCATGAGGTCTATAGTAGTTCCTCTTTATGCTTGGCTCCTTCATCGAATAAGTCCTTCCTCTTTATGTGCCGCTTATTGTTTGACATGTGTGCTAAATTTACATAGTTTTATTTGAACCTAATTATTTCATAAGTAAATACAAAAAATTTGTTTGGGTTAATAAAATTAAATATTTGTCCCTCCTTAGTAATTGTTTTAAAATTTTCAGATTGACCCCTTCCATTAAAAAACTCAGATGACCATATGAAAAAGCAAAAACTAAGACATTACATCTGCTTTCTTTCTTTAAATGAAAAACGAGAGAGATATGCTTTGAGTAAATAAAATTTGAAAAGAAAAAGAGAAAGCTGTTAGCAGCCTTCATGAACATAACCACAAACGCGTTTGGCTGCGGACATAGCTGGACCAAAGCTGTTTTAGATTATACAAGAAGCAACACCAAAAGAAAAAAAAACTCAACATTAATGTTTCCATTTTGAAGATTTTTGAAGCTTCCTAGTTCCTGCTGTTCCACCCAGCCCAGGCTATATTCCCTCCTTCCATTAATTATTATTATTTATATGTTTTTTTAAATGTCCAACCTATTCTCTTGAAACTTTTTTTATTAAGAGAATATAATTGTTCCAAATTATGTTAAACTGTCCCCCAACAACCAGATTTGTGTGCCTTTTGTACATAGTTTAACATTAGTCATTATCTGCAAAGGACCCATTAGTATAGTAGGTTGGAGCAATTGCTCATTTGGAAAGGTTCTGGATTCGAGTCCTATCATATGTGTAGCGTGTGTAAATTTAGTATTTACTATTGCCCTTCTCAATAAGAAGGTCCTAAAAAAACAATATTACAATTATCCGAATTCTAATTTGGGATTAGATTGGAACTACCAAACAACTAAGAGAACACATATAATATTATTGACTAAAAATATAATATGGAATTTCATTAGGACCAAAAACTAGAATAATAGCTTCTGCTTCTCCATTTTTATTTTGGTCGCCATAGAAGAATACAGAAAGAGGGGACATTCTAGTCAGGAAGCCCCAAACAACAATTCATTCTAGCATTAAATTCATATTTTTACTCAAAAAAATTTACGGCTTTTAACTAATTTAGTCATCTCATGAGATATATAGTGTGGGATGTAAAACACGATCAACCGACCAAGATAAGCTCTAACTTAATAAGGAAATTTACGTTTAACATACTTATATGATATATGCATGGGCAAAAAATTTGGGGCCCCTAAAAAATTGGATTTATAGTGGCTCCGTTTTAACCCCCTCAAGGCCGCCTTTAGATCCAAACTGTTTATCCTTTAGTCTTAATTCAAGGATCATTTCTACAACCCAAAACGAGTATCATCTATATGTTGTTAAATAAATAAAGAAAATAGAACTTAGGATGCTCTCTTGTACGTGAGGAGGGCCGCACGGACAAGGTAACATCAATTTAGTCGGTTGTTAGAAGGGTGGAGGTGAGATTCGATTATGGCGAGGAAGCAAGTAGAATAGAAAATTCACATTGGGTTTAGGGATAATCAGGCTCGAACTAAAGCCAAACCAAACTGTGCCCACCTATATATCGACTACTTCAAGTGATATACTAAAAGAAAAATCGGGAATATATGCCGGCTAAAGTAGCAAATTGAGCCTACGAGGATGGACCTCGTTTCATGTTTTAATTCCAACATGTTTTGTGTCATATTTTAACCCTAATTGCTACCCAATGTAACCCTAAGTCGTATACAATATACATATATAGGACTTTTAGGGAGCTATATCAAAGTGATCTTTAAACAGTGTGAGGAAAACACTCGACTGCGTGCACTTGTTTTTCATCTTTCTTCTATATTGAATATTCCTATACAATCTAGGAACACTAGTATTGAATGACCCTCTACAAATTCTTTTGTAGTTGTGTGATTATTTTTCTCAATCGCGTTTATATTATTTTGCACTTTTCCTTTCCAGGAAAATCAAGGGCCGATTTTCTACCATTTAACTTTCCGAGGTTCTCTTTTATGTTTTGCAATGTGAGCCACCGCATTTGTAGTGGCCCTAACTTTTTGGTCAAATTTTATTTGTTTCTTTATCAAAGAGTATTAATTCTGATGTATTTGGGATTTAAGCTCAGAGCTTAAACATGCTTGTGCAATCTTATTGGGTTCAAAAGGAAAAAGTTCAATGCATAAAGCAATATCAGAAAGCCCCATTTTCATATACCTCATATCTGGTAGCATCTTTGACATTCCTTAGTTCTGTTTCTGTATGACAATGGAGAATGTGATTGGCAAACAGACGTCGAAAATCTTCTAATTTCATTATGCTTATCAAAAGCTAAATGTTCGTGCTAGGGAACTTTAGGTGGCTTTGTAAAGTTAAAAAAAAGAAGTCGTACGCACTCACATTTTAGATGATGCTATATGATAAGAAGGATTAAATATTTTCATTACTAAGTCTAAGATCCATCTAAAGTTGTTCTCAAAACAAGCACCAACTGAGTACATATTAGTATGTGTATACCAATTTTCTAGCAATACCAAAAGCTTGATGTTTCCTTTCCTCATTTTTCTTTATACATATGGTGATATTTTATTAACCAACTAATTTTTCGCGGAAGTTGTATTTCTTTTCTTCAATGATATAGAAGATCCAAGTTCAAATCCTCCAGTTTTTCAAAAAGAAAAGTTATATTTTTTGTTCCCGAGCATTGAATATCCATATACATGTGTAAGTTTTATGTAGACTTCGAAAGAGTCTTTGGAGTTTGGAAGGGTCACGACCACTTCACACTTATATTCAAATATAATATATCAAATCGCTGTCCGATTAAAAATAAATAAATATTATGCACATTTGGCTTTTTTCTTTGTGAGGGGAAACAAAATTGTATTAGAAGAAAACACAAAGGTTATTACAATCTTGGATCAAAAGATCCACAAGCAAATCAGACGGATCCGCCATCCAAACAACATGATTTAATCCCATAGCATAACGTGCTAGCCTATAAGCTACCGGGATATTAGTTTCTAGATATATGTAAGTATCCTTGTACATTTGAGCATGTTTGCACACAGTTTTTAGAGAAAATAAAGTCTGAAAAAAAGTATGAACTTTACGCGCGTTGAAGCATTCTTTCATCCTAGTCATAACACACAGAAATATATATCCAATGTCCAATATGGTGGACAAAGCAATGCATGTCCAGTATGGTGGAGGACAGAGCAAAGAGGAAAACATGCTTTTATTTTATTTGAATTTTTATTCAACCTCATTTCTCAAGGGACGGAAAGATATTAAAGCAAAGCATGCAGAGAATCTATGCATTTTGTGCTTTCCTTCCTTTTGGGTTGCTCCCAACCTTTTTCATTTGTTAAAGTGAAAAACTTTCTAATGTGGAGAGAAGGTTGCCTCACCAACCAGTACCCCCTTCTGCATTGTCTTCATTCGAGGATATGATACAGTCCAAAACCTTCCTAAATGCCCCACTGAAAAAGCTAAAATAATTGAAGTAAAATAAAGGGCCTTGGCAGAGCACAACAGTACGAAAGTGTGAACATCCACACGTGTACGGTGTATGTACGTACGTAAAGGCCAAGAAGGAGATGGTATTGGGTTGCTTGCTGGTATGGTTAAAGTACACTGATTATAATTGGATTGGATTATGGCACCATGTTTTGGCAATTGAATGCTTTCTATCTACTCTAATATTTTAATGGCCATTCCACTTCAATATAGTTCTAAAACTACTATGCAATAATCTAATATTGATCAGATGATTGGCTTGCTAATTAAAAAATAAACATGCCGCTAACATGGTCTAGTCCAATGAAAAAAGGCATTGACCTTGCAGACAGGAGGTCTTAGGTTCAAATCCCAATGACATCTTAGTTGTATGTGTGTGTGAGAAATCCCCCATCATCTCTAGTTTAGACTCTCACTTGTACTAAAAAAAACCTAAGCATGCGCGTAAACCAATCAGAAGAACATAATTCTTTTTTAATTTTAATCTACATATAATGCAACTTAGATAAACATCACCAAGTTTGAGCCAAAAATTTGAGTTTGAGTTTGAGATTAGGATATGAAAGAAAATAAGCAAGTGGCCAAGGGAAAACTTATGTCATCCCACCAAATTCTTGAGGCACCTCATAAAATATATAATCACTTCTTGATCCCAAAAAGAAGAAAAAAATATCTAACTGATTTTAAAAACTTTAAATCCAATGTAACTGTTGGTTAGGCAAGGACAAGACGGTGTTTCTTTGTCCCTCGTACTCAAGTTCGATTCCCTTTCTCTTTATAGTTTAGAAGCAGAATATTACCTGTTTAATTGTATAAAAAAAAAAAAAAAAAAAAAAAAAAAAAAAAAAAAAAATACATGCATGTACCCAACCCCCCAAAAAAAAAAACTTGATCGATTAATTGAACTATATAGGTGAGATATTTTTTCTTCCTTTTTTCAGTTGTTGGCACCTAGATCATCACATGCACCCAGCTTTTATAACATGAAAAGAAATTGGTACCAGCAAACATATGTCCCATTTGTAATATGGAAGTTGAAGGATAGTTTGATTCGGAAATATTTGAAAACAAAACTTTTCTTCCTGAGATAATTGCTAGAAACATCAAGTGGGAAATACCACTGTGATTGACAATGTTGAAAGCCATGGAACTAGTAAGTCCTCATGTCAAGACCGCGATTCTTCTACCTTATACGGCAACTCACTCACAAGGATGAATTATCATATGAAGAGAAGTGAAATCAAAAGAAAGGGGATTCAGTTTTTGTAAGAATGATCGCACAACCACGTAGTCCGGACAGCCAGTTATAAAAATTCATTTGAAGATAATCATCGTTACAGATCAAGACTCAAACTCATATTGTAAGACATTCCCTGGCCCATTTTATTGTATATAGATAGGCCAAGGATGGGTCCATTAACCCTGCACTATGTATAATTGATGGCCAATTTGGTGGATCTTATTTTTTTACTTAGCCAAGTTTGGTTGGTTTGGTCGTTGGTCAACATCAATGAATTATGAACGATTGTTTATGCAGAAAACTGCAAATAGACAATAAAATGACAAAACTGAACATCTTTATGTGATTTCAACAGATTCCGGGTTGTCTTCACTTTTAATGATATCTATTTAGTATCACTTCTGCTGTTGTTCGCAAAAGAAAAAAGAAGACAACATGAATAGATTAATGCAATCTGCTGCTAGATTGCTCAAGTCGTTTTCATGGTCTGCACATCATTACAGAGACCAGTTCAAAGCCAAAAGCAACAGAAAAATCATTACAATAAAACTGGGTACCAGTCTGAACAAGAAAATATCTCCTTACTTGTAAGTAGGAACTCCTAATCTCCTACCGATCACAATTTGCTATGGGTATAGTGATTTTTCCTCATGTTTTTTATAAGTTATTTTTGCATGTGTCAAACTGTGATTTGGTGCTAAACCATTCTTATGCCATTAAGTAGAATGCCAAAGAATGGTTTAGCGGTGACTGTAAATGCTTATGCCTCAACGGCAAGTTATATTGGAAAGTTACTATGACACGATTTATTTGGGGCCAATATCATTCCGAAAAACAATAATACTAGAAGCCACTAACCATTTTTACTACGTGCTTGAGATTGTTTTTGAAAATGCTAAAAGCGTTTTTTGACAACGAAAAAACATTTCTAGTAGTGTTTGTTAGAAACACTCATAGAGCTCTTTCTCAGGAAAGTCACAGCTTATTAGGAGCTTCTTCAAGAATCAATTTTTTTTTTTTTTTTTTTTTTTTTTTTTTTTTTTTTTTTTTTTTTTTTTTTTTTAACATTTTTTTTTTTTTAAAGATCTAAACTCCTATCTCAACTTTCTTTATATTTCTACAAAGCAAGACTATGAGCTAAAGCAAATGTTCCCTACAAAAGCAGTTACAAACGAGCATAGTTCTACTTTTTAAAATTCATGAGGTCTATATAGTAGATGGGAATGTTTGGCTCCTTCATCGAATGAGTTCTTCTTTATGTGCCGCTTATCGTTTGACGTGTAGTTTTATTTGAACATAGTTATTCCATAAGTAAATACAACAAATTTGTTTGGGTTAATAAAATTAAATATTTGTCCTCCTTAGTAGTTGTTTTAAAATCTTCAGTCCCTTCAATTGAAAACTAAGACCATAAGGAAAAACTTAAATAATAAAAAAAAGCAAAAACTAAGATATTACATCTGCTTCTTTCTTTTAATGAAAAACGTTAGATCTGCTTTGAGTAAATAAAATTTGAAAAGACAAAAAGAGAATAACGCCTTCATGAACATAACCACAAATGCATTTGGCTGCGAAGCGGACACACAGAGGGACAAATGAGGTCAGTCCATCCATGGATGCCGGAAAAAATGGTTATGGAGGTCAGGGGCAACCTCAAGCCTTGCTAGTGTACAACCCCAAGCGCACATCACCTGTTCGATGAAAGGCGTTTTTTTTAAATAAAAAAAAAAAAAAAAAAAAAAAAAAAAAAATTTATTTTTTTTAAAAAAAAAAATAAAAAAAGCGCCTTCCCACCCAAAGAAACATCGTTTTGGTCCAGGCGCCTTAATTTTTTTTAAAAAAATCTGGCTTCAAAATGACGTCGTGTAGCGTGTGCAACAATACAAGTAGTGGTTTGGAGCAACCACTCCCCTAAAAAGGTTATGAGTTCAAGTTCTAGCATCCGTGTAGTGTATGTGAGTTTAATATGATATCGTCATTCTCAATACAAAAGGTCTCACACAAAAAAAAAAAAAAAAAAAAAAAAAAAAAGAAGAAGTCATTATCCAATTCTAATTTGGGATTAGATCGGAACTACCAAACAACTAAGAGAACAGATATAATATTATTGACTAAAAATATAATATGGAATTTCATTAGGACCAAAAACCAGAATTATAGCTTCTGCTTCTCCATTTTTATTTTGGTCGCAATTGAAGAATAAAGAAAGAGAGGAGGTAGACCTCATACAACAATTGTCCTAGCTCTACCGTATCTTTTGTTTTATTTCTTCTGGAACAATCACAAATACTAAAGAAGAGATCTTGGGGGAATTGCCGCATATGAAATTAAGCACAATTTTGCATAGCACACTTGTTTCTTGAGAAGAGATGGGAAACATGCTCAATTTCATTTGATTGAATGGTTGACCTAGCTCCTTCTTGTTTGAAGAAACCCTCCGGTTCAACTGGTATTTTTTCACGAAAATCAAACATGAGATAACAAATCCAGTCTTTGTTGGCCTCTATGGTAGAATCAGTCGGGGGCCTGAGAGGCGATAGTTTACCCTGCAGCGGATGTCAGCGGTTCGAGTCCGCTTATCTCCAATTCGCGAATTTAGCCTATACAAAGCTATATGATATCACCCAATTTTTCCCATTCAGCAGTTCGCACAGTTTTGAATGAGAGAAAGAAGTGATGAATCCTCTTTTCGACTCTGACTCTCCCACTCCAGTTGTTGCTTAAATGTTGGCTAAGTAAGCGTCTTGTAGTAAGAGGAAGTAAACTTATAGAAACATACATTGTAGAATTCGATATTCATCTAAAAAGAATTTGGGGACTTTTTTTTTTTTTTTTTGGGGTTTAAATACTCACTACCATTGGAGCTATAATTGTAGGCCGCCATTTTTCTCAAATTATGTAGGGGAAAAAATGAGGTAGAATATAATTGCAAAAAATTCTTCAAGGGATAATTCTATTTTTCTGTAAAATCAAATGATCAACAGTTGCTTTACATGCCCAATGTACAAACTAGAAAATAGCAAAACATTATTTTGAACGAAGTTGACCTTCGAGCCATTTAATGCCCAACCGATGAATGGACGATCACCTTATATAAACCCCATCAAATGAAGAGAAGGACCCTGACATCAAACACAAAAACTTACTTTTTGTCTTTCACTTTTCTATCCCTAGAATAGATTTTTATTTTCCAAGCAAGTAGACTAGATTAGTTCTTCGCTTTTGTTAGTGTAAGTTTAATTTCTTGCATTTTCCATTACGTTGTTTTAAGATTCAATTTTATTGCTTTACTTTTAATTGTTATCAAATTTTCTTTAAGTTTAATTTAATTTCAAATTGCTTTATTTTATTGCCCTTTATCGTTCATATCGTTCTTGTTTCATTCTTACTTAAATTTACATTTATTGTTGCTTCAATCTTATTTTTACATTTACTTTCTTATTATTTAGTTTAATCGTCTTTTAATTTAATTTGCATCATTCTCATTAATTCCCAAAAAATACTAAAATACCCATAAGAAAAACCTAATCATTCTCGACCCCGAGGAAGTGAAAGAACCTAAGACAAGAGGAAGTTCCTTGCTTGGATGATCAATCAGCTAGTTAGAAGTTAGAAGTGTGAACACAACTATCCAACTTTTTCAATTCAAGCCAATCAGTGGCTTGGTGGTGGCACGCCTACGCAATCAAAGAGAAAAAGGATCAAAAGTTCATTCTGTCGGCCACCTCGGCTGGAAAAAGGGAAACAGGAGATAAATGAACCCAAAAAGGGTGTTGATATGCTCTTTGCAAGCCGATCCAATGGCTCAAAATGCTCAGTACGGAAATACACTAGATTCTTTATGGGCGATAGTTGTTGATTAAAGAGAGATATGGGGGGAGGAAGAAAAAGAGAGGGAGGGTTCTGTAGTAAGGGAAGGCAACGGATGGGCAGTGACTCTTTCTTTTTCCTATGTTCTCAATTTTATTTTAAAGATAAAAATAAATTCAAAGTCCAGCTATCAAAAAAAACTTTAATTATTTTAAAAAAATAACACATGGCATATTTTAAAACGCGGTGATACAATATTATTCTATAATTTCTCTTGGTATATGACCTGTAGTTTAATTCTTTCTATTTCTTGTTCTTCTCTCTCTTCCTACTTTCTCACTGTTCCTTTATTATTCTTTGCTGTTTTCTGTGGGGTAAATATTTGATAGTTGAGTTAGATATTAAGATATGTGCTTTGCATGTGGTTTATTCAGAATGCAAGGATATTGATGATGGATTGTACTGCTCGGAAATTATGAAGTTGGATCCGTATCTGCAAATCTACTTTCCTACTTTTGTTTGGTGATATTTCGTCTATTGTTGTTTACTTTTACATTAACCCGCCTAACTAAACCATAAGAAAGTTGACTCGATCAAAAAACAAAACGGAGGAAAGTTGACAGAAATTATAAACAAATAAAAAAAAATCAATTAATGGAGACATATAATATTTAACACTTCTAATCCTGCCTTGAATAGATAAAGGGATAATTATGGGTATTTCTAAAAAGTATATATCCTAATTTGATTAGGTAATTAGTTTACTTGCATCTTAATCATCGGGTTTTACATATAAAAATTGGATCTGGAACAGCATTGATATGTTAATATATGGGCTGGTTTTGACGATGCAAGTGAAGTGTGGGGAATTGTCCAAGTGGCTTTGGGAGTTGTAATTAGTTTATTAGTTTATTTTCTTTTCTTTTTAATAAGAACTTGTAGTCCAAGTTTGGGTAGGAATAGAATTCCTTTCTTTTTTGGGAGCTTGCTAGCCGTGAGTTACATAAGTAGGCTTACTCCTTATTTTGCAAAATACACAAAAAAATCAAGAAGTTGGAGGAGAGGAAGCTTAAGACAAAGCAAGGAAGAGAAATTAGGTGTTCTTCTAAACTTATGGTATTTTTCATTGTGATTTTAATCATGAATACTTAATTTTCCTAGTTAATATTAATTTCAAGCTTTTTCCTTTTTATTGAGTGTCTTTTGATGTGCTTATTAATGTTTAATTTGGTTTGAATGCTTGATTACCATCTAAATTAAATTAGTGTGATGCAAGTTAGAGTAGATGTCATGCTTAACTTGAATTTTGCTTCTTGCAATTGATACCATGAATGACTTAATTGTAGACGCTATGCATATTTATGGTTTGTGTGATCGTTACATAATTTTCATAGAGCTTAATTGGTCTTTATATGTTGAATTCATGTAGATGCCATAGAGGATTGCATGTAAAGGATTGCATGTAAAGATACTTTTGATGTAACTAGATGACATGACCATTGAATAGTTTAGGGAAATTGATCATCAATAAGGGGAATTACTTGACATTGGTACGCTAAGGAATTGGGTAGGATTGGTTACGGTGAAATCGAATGCTCTAGTATTTCTCTCTCTTGATTTTCTTTATTCTCATGTGCCGTGCATTTTTTTTTGTCTTGAATTTTAATTGATTTCTTTAATTTTCAATTACTATTCAAATCAATAAAACATAAGCAATTGTCTTCCCTTTTGTTTTGGGGACTTTTAGCAAGAAGCCCCAGACAACAATTCCTTCTAGCATTAAATTCATATTTTTACTCAAAAAAATTTAGGGGTTTCTTATGTTCTACATTCTATTTCATAGAGTGCAGGCTTAACGGTTCAGGCAGAGGCTTAATTATTTACGTTTCTTATCGCATTTTCGTGCTGTTCATCGAGGTCCTTCATTTTCTGCACTTCGCTCCACCAGTGTGCTGAAATTGCTACCTGGGTATGTATTTGTTTGCAAGGTCATTCAGAATATTCCATGATGATCTCATAGTTAAAACTTGGATTACATCATTTGTTCTTTTTCCTTTATTTACAGAGCCATGAATCTTGTTGAACCATATGACTTCGAATTTTGATGCTAGTGTAATAACTTTTTTAGGGTAATAATTTATGTGTTATTTTGTTCTCAGATCGACCAAATAGAAAGATAATGGATTTCCAGCAAAAAAAGAAAAGAAAGATAATGGATCCCCACAATGAGAAAGACACTGACCAAGTATCCTCAACATTCTCCAACATGCCGACTGATATAATTGCAAATATCCTTGGGCGGTTACCACTAGAGCCACTGGTAAAGTCGCGGTTGGTATGTCGGGAATGGCAGTGGGTAAGTTCACGGAAGGATTTCATTGAAGATTATGATAAAAGGTTAAACCTTGGTGGTCCTCCTACCTTCCACTGTCTTGTCACTGCTAGCACAAAATACATTCGGGACGTAGGGTGCTATTCCGTGTTGTTGGATCCAGAACGTTCTAGGGGGGACTCCATAACTGACGCACTTGTTTCTAGTTTTTATCATATTCCAGAAAGAGGTTTTCTATTTAAACCCCACACTTCTCTTAGTTCACCCTATGTTCTAAGTTCACCCCAACTTTTAATTTAAATTTTCACAATTTCTAAGTAAACCCCACTATCTTCCCAAACTACCCTTAAATACACCCCAAACTAAAAAAATAAGAAATAAAAGAGATTTTCTATTTTTAAAACCCCTTCAAGTTTCAAACTGATATAAATTGTTGTTGCTTCCTATTATTCCTTGAGTTTTGCAGTGCATTGATTCCAACCTCTGAAGTGGTTGTCAATGAACAAGTAGAAAAGGAAGAGGAAAAGGGGGTCGAAGAGTGGTCGTCAATCAACAGTCATCAGGAAGATTGAAAATTCAAGAGTTGGTGCTAGTTCTTCCAAGACATCAAAAGACAGCATGACTCCTCTAAGAACTCCAACTACGGTGTGCCTCCCAATTTCTTTGAATTTTTTCTAAAAGCATCTCCAAAGATTTGCAGTTTTTCCAACAGTGCTTACTGCTAAAGAGTTTATCTTTGGAACTGTAGGTATCTAAGAATGAGGTGCACAAGCGTTGTACAAAAATTCAAGTTACCCCATACTTTCTAGAGAAAGAGAACAGTTTTACCAAAACATCAGGTATAAATTTAAATAAAAAATCAAAACAATCAAGCAATCAATAGCCAAGAGTACCCCAAAAAAAAAAGCAATCAACGAAGGGAAGAGAATAAGATCATTATAGCGAAACAATCAACAAGTCTTTCCATCAACTTCCGCGCAGATTTCAAAAAGGTAGGCTCGTCAATGTTCTACGTCTTTAAAAGAGAAAATTAATCTGGCATAGGATCTAGAAGAGTTTGTATTTTTTTAAAACTTAATTTGAAGAGTTGTGGGGTGTGTGGGGTGTGTATAGATATATTAGGGTTAAGTATTAAGTTGGATAACTTTTTTTGTCTTTTTACACAATAATAAAATTTACAGCTTAATGATTTAAGTATTGGGGTGAACTAAGAGAAGTGTGGGGTTTAAATAGAAAAAATCTTCCAGAAAATTCAACATTCGAGTCAACTCGCCCTAAAACTGCCGCCCTTGTTTCTAGGTTTTACCATCAAATTCCAGAAGATTCAAAATTCAAGTCAGATGTTGGTTCCCAAGCAATCGACAGGTTGGTTTGCATTTACTGTACCACCCCTAAATTTTATTATGTGTATGTTGTAAATCCTTTGACCATGGAACAAATTGCTATTCCACCCGGGCCGCCACAGCACTTCAAACAAGGAAATATCATTAAACCGATTAAAAGTGACATTAATTTCAACTTCGGGTATGACCCTGTTGGTGAGGAGTACAAGGTCCTCCAAATGCAATTACTCAGGGAATTAAAATGTCCCCAAAGTGTTAAGTTTGGAAGATTGGAATGTGAAGTTTTAAATTTTAAGTTGCTGATCTATACTTTAGGAACAGAAAACTGGCGACAAATACACCTGGCTATTCCTGAAAGTGTCGATGACGAGATTCACCTCTGTAGTTTTCTTGAGAATAAACCTTTATGCCTCAATGGCAAGTTATATTGGCCAAGCTATGAGTATCGCACAAGTTGCATTCTGGTGTTCAAGGTTAGAAGTGAGATGTTCACTACGATCCCGCTTCCCGAGTTGCATGGCCCATGTGACAACAAATGGGATTTCTATCCTTTTGACTTGCAAATTAATTGAGATGGATGGATGCCTTGGTCTACTAGGTGAGTTGCGTGAACGTCGTGAAATGATAGGGTTGTGGATTCTGAGGAATAATGCTACCAAATGGGCGTTTAGTTTTCTAGACATGTTGAAGAGTTTATATTTGCATCATTATGTGAATAGTCCTGAGGCCTACTGGGTACACCCCATAAGAATAAGCATGGAGGGTGTGTTTGGGGGTGTTGAATCCTTTTCTGATTTGTTTGACAATGCAGTCAAAGTGTTGCAACTTAAGAGGTGCTAATCTCAATAAGCTAATTTCCTTAAAAGAAGAGTCATCAGAAATGGGAGGGTGAGTAATTTTTATTTCTCTTTTGCTTATCATGTCATCATATGCCCTGTATTTGCTAGCTGCCTATCCTTTTTCATTTTAGTTTTTCCTATTTATTTTCTGAATTTTCTTTTATTTTAATTTTTGTTAAACTATTATAGGTACTTCATTGTAAATGGGATTGAGAGAGTTTCTCGTCTCCATATAATACCAAAGCAGAACTATGTGCAAGGCAACAAATTTGATGGATTTTGATGCATAAAAAATTGTTTTGGGGGAAGCATAATGACTAGCTCAACTTGATTTTCTTCTTGTCTTCCAGCCAATGAGTTTGGTGAAAAAAATCATTTCATGATTAAGGAATAGGATTTACTGATAAAGCAATTGAAATAAAGTTTGGTTTTTTATCCCACTCATAACAAGTCATTATAACAAATATGTAATCAAACTTACATTGTGATCATAACCCGTTGCGTGTAAATGGGATGAAAATTATTATTCAGCTTCATTGTGAATAGATTTATTGTTTGTTACAAAGATTTTGATTCTCCTTTTAGGGCCATTCTAGGTGTGTAAAAGAAGATCATTCTGCAGTAACAGTCAAATTGTACTACCTTAAGAGTGGAACGCAAAACTTGGATTTCGGTAATTGATCTAGGTTTGATACTATGAAAGAATTTGGGTTTGTTATTTTGATATGCATCTAAAACATTTATATTTCAATTTTGCAGGATACAAAGGAAAAAGTGCTTTCTTGATGTGGGTGTTGTCTTACAGGTGATCAGTTGCATATTTATTATGAATTTTTATTTGTATATCTTTATTTTCTATTGATTAGTCATATAGGATAAGCTTTATTGAATTAATTTATATAGTCATGCCCTACAAGGGAGAATTTTAGCAATGGTTGTCATTACATGTTGGTTTATCTGGAATTGGCGTAACAAGCAGATTTTTAATGTTGAAGTGGATATGTCTTTTAATCACAGGAAAACCATTTTTACTACAGTTGTTGAGTGGGCTAAAGTTGCTAATGGCTTTGGCATGAAACCTAACAGAATACATGTCTTTTTTTTTTGCTTGGGAACCTACAATTGGCCAACTTATTCTGAATGTGGATGGTTCTAGAAGGGTTGCCACTAATATTATTTGAGCATGAGGTGTATTTGGGACTCCTCAGGTGACTGGATTGCCGGTTTTTCCTTGAATTTGGGCCAAGGTCATCTCCTGGTGGATGAGGTTTGGGGTCTATATTTTGGTCTAAAGCTTACTGTTGAGAAAGGTATCACTAACCTTGCTATTTAAATAGATGTCGTTGTTGTTGTTGTTGTTGTTGTCTCACTTGTTCAGCAAATCAATTCATTGCAATGCCATCATCTTGCTGCTTTGGTGCATAGTTGTTGTGATCTCATGAGACAAACTGGAAATTGTCACCTTGTCCCCATTTACTAGGAAAAGAATTGTGTTGCAGATTGTTTGGCAAATTGGAGTTATAATCTGGACCAGGGAATTTGCTTATTTGATGGGGTTCTTGTCTGGGTTAGCTTTCTGTTGGTGGATGACTTGCTTGGTCTTACTAGGCCTTGACTCATTTGAGGTGTTTAATTGTTGTTTTCTAGGGGTGTCCCCCTTATTTCATCAAAAAAACAAACAACGAAAGTTTGTACTTCAATGGTTCAAGGGTTTGCTTACAGTAAGGAGGTAAGAGGTTCGAACCCCCTTTGGAGCATAAATCCTATCCTACTTTCTTTATACTTCCATTAATTAATAATGATTATTATATGTGCAAAGTTTTCTTCATTGGTTATATTCTTGAGCTTTTATTTTGGTTAGTTTGAATACATTTTGTATGCTTTAACTAAATATTAAAGATGGTTGTTTCTTGGTTAATTAGTTGAGTTTTTGTGTTGATTTTTGTTCTTGTGTTAATTTTCTTAGTTGTTTTCATTAAGTAATTATTGGGGTTTTTACATAATTTTCTTTCTCAATACACTACATTAATGGTTGATTGTAGGGTGATAAGTTTAATATTGCTTACTTTAGGTGTTCAATCTTTGTAGATTGGTTAATAATAATATGATGCATTGTAGAGTTATTTAAAAAATTTGTGAGCTTTTATACTTTGACCCCAAAGAGAAAATTTCTGGATCCGCCACTGGTTGAGTGCGGTGGTGTTCTCAGGTGGTCAAGATCCTGTCGTTTAACGACGATCGGAGCCTCTGAAGTTGTACCGTTGGATCAAAGATGATCGGAACGTTGGATCCTCTCCAATTTTATATATATTGTAGCTGGTGTTGAGAGGAGTTTGTAGGTTCAGCCTGGTCTTAAGTTATTGTGTTTTGAAGTTAAGCGAGTGATCATCGTTCGATTGTGCGTGATCGTGCGATCTAGAATGATCTGACCGTTGATTCGGGCCCAAATTGATGCAGGGTGATGTTGGGACTATTTAGAGTCCATTGGTGCAATAGGATGCGAAATTTGAGGCCGTGGGCCCGAGACAGATTTTTAGAATGTTGGTTGGACATGCAAGTCCCATAGGACCTAATTAGTGACTTTTGGACAATGGGTGTCATTGGTCATGTTTTGACGTCGACAATGCGTACATCATAGTTTTGAAGTTGTTTGGACAAGATTTGATCACTTTGGACCCCTGATTGGTCCAAAGGGCATTTTCATCATTTGGGCTTGAAATATTATATTTTGGAGTTTTGTGCTAAGTTGAGTTACGAACTTCTCTTATCACTACAAGGAGAAACCTCTTTTGCGACGAAATGTTTAGCGACGCACAATATTTTCGTCGCCAAAAAGAGAATCGGCGACAAAATTTGTCCAGTTGGTCGCCAAAAGATTTGTGATTTTCAGACATCCGTGATGACTTAAGTCAACTAAATAGCGACTAATTTATCAACTAAGGGTGACGAAAGTTTTTGGTGGTTATGTGAGGACTTGGCGACCAAACATATATTTGGTCGCGATTTACCAAATTGAGTGCGCGCGAAACTTCAAAAGTTTTGACGACGAAAATATTGGGTCGCTAAGTTTTAATGTGTTGTCGGTAAGTTAGAATTGGCGCGTAAAAATTTCGTGGGCCCAGCGACCATTTGGTTTTCGTCTCAGATCATTGTGCTTTAAAAATGTAAATCATAAAACGACGTAGTTTTATGTATATTAGCATATGGGCAACCAAATAGTTTTTGGGGCTAATCTGGAGAGTTTAAATACAAAAATATAAAATAAAAAGTTCCCAACTCGTTATTTCCTCTCAGACCCACTCTCCACTGCTTTCACATTGGCAAAACAATCCTCCACCGACGTTGGCAGAGCAATCCTCCACCAACGTCAGCAAGCGATACTCCATCTCGCACGCCTTTCCCTACCACGGTCAGGAATCGACGGCCATCTGAAAACTCCATCTCCGAAGTCCTCCTCACTACGTGTTTCAACGGAAAGCTTCTGGTGAGTCTACCTTGTTCGCTTACCTTCATTTTCTTTTGAGCGCTGATTTTCAGTTGTGGATTCCATTTTGTTGCTGAGAAAATAATCAAGGAAAATCGTAAATAGATACCCAGGAATTGAAATCGAAACTGAATTTTAGTGCTTGATTTTTCCTTTTTGATATCTTAAATGCTTGAACATTCAACAGTCCAAGTTTTCTGAATAAAATGACTTTTCTTTTTCAAGTAGTTATTGTGGGTTCTATGTCAAATTCGAGTAGGGTTCTGTGTCTGATATGAATGCCCTGTTTTGCATTTGATGTGGGTTCTGTGTCAAATTTGAGATGTTTCACTTGCACACATACCCAGTAGTTATTTCATTTTTTTATGTTTTAATGCTTTGAGTCTGATTGATTGTTTTCTAAGTCTTGAATGTTTGCTTGATACTTCTGGATTAATTCTGAATTTCTTTACTATCTATTGGAAGAAAGAATATAACAATTCATTTATATAATTGAAGTGAAAAGTTAGAAGTTGGAAGTTGGTCATGTGGGTGTGTATTCGTTTCAAGGTTCCTTTGCCTTTGTCTGTGAGCTTATGTTTTTTTATTTTTGTTCTAATTATTGATTTTTTTTGCCAATATGGCTTATTGAGTTCTCTTTATAGTTTAGGTATAAGCTAGCTGCAAAGTTGTCTCTGTATTTTATATATAAGCTAGCTGCAAGGTCATCGTCCCACAGATTAACTGGTCAGTTTAGGAATTATTTTTCTTTCCCTTAGTATTGGTGTCTGAGTGTAGTACCACTTAATTGGACAATGGAGTTTAACTGATGGAGTATCATCCTTCAATGTTGGTTTTGATTGTTTTGGAAATCCTTTTCAAGCTCTTTTTTTTTTTTTTTTTTTTTTTTTTTTTTTTTTTTTTTTTTTTAACCATTTTGGCTTTATGTGATGATCACTGGTAGCTTGAATATTATGCAAGGTCATTCAATTAGCTTCAAGGGTAAATTTTGTTAATTTGAAATGGTTTTTATAATCATTTATAAGGCATAATAATTAAGAACTGTAAAGAATAATAATTTGTTATGAAATTGAGATGAAGAGCCTAATTACTAATTTCAGATAATTCATATACTACATGAGAGACGTGTGACCTTAAGCCTGACTTTATTCGCTGTACATGTTATAACTGTATAAAGTGGATGTGTTGATTACAATATTACTTTGAACCATTTGGTTTTATGTTGAGACTTTATCTTGGATATTTGGTGCTTCCTGTGATGTCTTATTATGTTACTGTTTTGAGTTAACTCAGAATATAATGTTTTTGTTTAATGATGAGTGGTTAAACTTAGAGGTGAAGGCATATACTATTTTGAGTTTGAAGACTAATTTGGACTCAAGCCCTCCAAAGATATAGTGTCTAACAGATTTATTTTTTTTCTTTTTCTTTTTTGCAGTAGGGTGTTTGAATTACTTGCTTAAGAGGTATGGATAGCTAAAAATCTGGCATCTGCCATTTTTTTTTTTTGTGACTTGTGTCATGGGTTTATTGTGTCTAACAGAATTTTTTTTTCTTTTTTCAATAGGTTGTTTGGAATACTTGCTTAAGAGGCTATATTTGCTTTAGAGGTATGAATAGCTACAAATCTTCTGCCTGCCTTCATTTTTTTTACTGGTTTCATGGGTTCAACTAAATTATGCAATATAATGTTGAAAGAATTGTAAAAAAATATTGTTACCATGATACTTACCCTTGAGAAGCATAATTAATGTGGAATCTCTCTACCCTTGAAAAGCATAATTAATGTGGAATATCTGTTTTTATAATTTTCATGTGAAAGAGTTATTAGCTTGTCATTCTGTGAAAGAGTTATTTGCTTATATCAATAACTGTGTTCGATCTAATCATGTTATGAAATTTTGGAACTGCTTTAAGTCATCACCGATTGAATTGGATAAGGCCCATTATAGGAGGTATAAGAAGACGGAGACAAGGTGTGTTAGAGATGAACAAGGATTGGATACACAATAAAAACAGGTTGAGTAATCAATATCGTGCTGGAATTCAATCATTTATGGAAGTTGCAAGCCAACATGTGGATAAGAAGAATGAGACTCCATGTCCGTGCATGAAGTGCCAGAATATGAATTGCCATTCTCTTCCGGTTGTGCAAGCACATTTATGGCAGTATGGGATGTCAGTGGTGTATCACACATGGATATACCATGGGGAACAATTCGAGATAACAAGACAAGCTTCACCTCCTGCAACTGCTCAAGAGGCACCTCGTCTTGATGATTATACGCATAATATTTTGAATGATGCATTCCCACCAGACTTGGGAGTTGTAGATGATACATTGGGGGACAATGAAGATGTGAGGGATGATACCGATATGCATAGGGTTGAGATGGATAAGTATGACAAGTTGATTGCTGAATCTCAGCAACAATTGTTTCCCGGTAGCAATGCATCAGTTTTGACAGCAATGGTACAATTCATGCATGCGAAGGTACTTCATCATTGGAGCAACAAGTCATTTGATCAAATGTTACAAATACTCAGTGCTATTTGTCCGCAGCCTCATAGCATTCCTCCATCATTCTATGCTGCTAATAAGATGTTGAAAGATTTGGGTTTGGGGCATGAAAAAATTGATGCATGTATTTACGATTGTGCTTTGTTTTACAAAGAGCATAAAAGTAAAGATAAATGTCCAGTGTGTGATAAGCCTAGGTATAAACCTAGTACTAGTAAAAAGAAAACAGTGGTGCCCCAAAAAGTGTTGCGATATATTCCTCTAAAGCCGAGATTACAGAGATTGTTTATGTCTGAACATACAGCAGGTCACATGCGTTGGCATAAGGATAAACGAGTTGATGATGAAGGTGTTATGAGGCATCCAGCAGATTCTATTGCTTGGAAGGAGTTTGATAAGATGTACCCTGAGTTTGCCGAAGAGCCACGAAATATCAAGTTAGGCCTTGCAACTGATGGGTTTAACCCATTCGGGAATATGAGCACATCTTATAGTATGTGGCCGGTGATGGTGGTTCCTTACAATCTACCTCCTTGGATGTGTATGAAACAACAGTATTCAATAATGACTTTGCTTATTCCAGGCCCAAAGGCACCAGGCAAGGAGCTGGATGTGTATTTGCGTCCTTTAATTGATGAGCTAAAAGAGTTGTGGGAAGAAGGTGTTCAAACTTATGATAAGTTTACTGATACAAGGTTTAACATGCGGGCAGCTGTAATATGGACAATCAATGACTTTCCCGCTTATGGGAATTTATCCGGTTGGAGTACAAAAGGTTACAAGGCATGTCCCGTATGTCTTGAGGATACAACATCTACCAAGCTGAGAAATAAAATTTGTTATATGGGGCACCGTCGCTACTTGAAAAAGAATCACCCTTGGCGTAAGGATTCTGAAAATTTTGATGGAACTATTGAGATGAGGGATCCCCCAAGAGAATTCTCTGGTGATGACTTATTACTTCAGTTTAATCACCTTGTGCATCGTAAGCTTGGTAAACATCCTGAAAATTTGGAGAGAAAGAGAAAGCGGACACCTATGGAGTTAAATTGGACAAATAAGAGTATTTTTTTCGAATTGGAGTATTGGTCCAAGTTGAAAATAAGACATAACTTGGACGTAATGCATATTGAAAAGAATATATGTGACAACATTGTTGGAACGTTGTTGAGCATAGAAGGAAAAACAAAAGACACACCCAATGCTCGTTTGGATTTGAAAGACATGAATATACGAAGGAATCTGCATTTAGATAAAGATGAAAATGGCAAGATAAAGAAGTATGCTGCAGAATATACATTAGAACCGGCTGATCGTCGAGCATTTTGTGAATTTTTGAAGTCTATAAAATTTCCGGATGGTTTATGCTGCTAATATATCACGAAATGTCAAAGATGGGAAGATCTCAGGTTTGAAGACTCATGATTGTCATGTTTTGTTACAACGAATTTTACCTATTGGAATTCGGCCGTACTTGATAAAAGAAGTGTGTGCGCCACTTGTAGAATTGGCATGTTTCTTCCAACAAATTTGTGCAAAGACGTTGCATGTTGCAGATTTGGATAGATTGGAGGTTGACATTGTGGTCATTTTATGCAAACTTGAGAAAATATTTCCACCTGCCTTTTTTGATGTCATGGTGCATTTGGCCCTTCATTTACCACGTGAGGCCAAACTTGGGGGACCTGTAGGATATCGTTGGATGTACCCGATAGAGAGGTAATACTCAGTCATCATCTTTTTATATTTATTTTGATTAGATTCTCTTTCATTTGTATTTAAAGATATTAATATACAATGATTAACAGGATGCTAGGGAAGTTAAAGGGCTATGTACGTAATAGAGCTAGACCCGAAGGTTCAATTGTTGAGGGATACATTGCAAATGAAGCGTTAACTTTTTGTTCAATGTATTTTCGTAATGTGGAGACTGTTTTCTCTCGTCCTGAACGAAATGATTATGGTGGCGAAGCCAATGCTAAGCTCTCGGTATTTTCTCAAAATGCACGACCCTTTAATGGCTATAAATTTCTTCAATTGTCTGAAGGAGAAATGGAACCAATTTATTGGTATATCTTGGACAATTGTGAGGAAATTGAACCATTTAGAAAGTATGTAAGTGTAATTAATTCTATTTTTATCACTCTGTTTTCTTATTGCTTTGATTTAACTTTCTATTTATTTTTTCAGTGAGCATCGTCAATATTAGAGCGTGAAAGCCTATTTAACATAGAACAGAGACATAGGCAGTCGTTTCCCCAATGGTTCAAGCATCATGTCAAAGCATTGTATAGTGAGGAATCAACATTGGTGACTAAAGAAGTGTGTGCATTATCATATGGTCCTGATGAAAGAGTTTGTACGTATACAGGATGTGTTGTGAACGGAATTCGATGGCATGTCCAAGATATAGAAGAAACTCGTACAACTCAAAATAGTGGGGTCATGGTACCAGGAACTCATGCTGATCAAGAAAGTAATTTTTATGGTAGATTAGTTAGTGTTGTTAAAATAGGATTCACATATGGCTATCATGTTATCCTTTTTAAGTGTGAGTGGTACAATACAAGTACAGATGTGAAGCGAAAGAAAAAGATTGTTAGGCTTGTTCATGATTACCATCTCACGTCAGTGAACTCAATGAATTTATGGTACAAAGATGATCCTTATGTGCTAGCAAAACAAGCACAGCAGATCTTTTTCCTTGATGACCCATCCTTGGGTCATGGTTAGAAGGTAATTCAAAAAATTCCACATAGACATGTGTGGGATGTTCCTGAGAATGAGGTGGCTCACGAGGCAGAAACACTCTACGACGATGGTGTGGACCAAACTGCACATATTAGTGTTAGACATGCACCAGAAGATAATGATCTACTCAGTCCATCACTTCGTAGAGAGTATGTTGAACCTGAAATAGTTGTCGAAGATATTAATTTTGAACATGTCTCAAATGATATGGAGGATGAAGATTTTATTGATGATGATGATATTGAAGAAATACCTTCGGGTGATGATGAAGGCAGTGTTCACAGTGACGATTATAGTGATTTGGATTGAAGTGTTAGGCTGTCTTTTGTTTAGGCACTATATGTTTCTTAATTACCTTCAAGTTACTATATGTTTTCCTTAATCTGTTTTAAGGGGTAAGGTCTGTAAGGTCTGTATATTGAAGAAATATCTTTGGATAAGGTTTGCATGTGTTAGGCTGTCTTTTGTTTAGGAACTATATGTTTCTTAATTATCTTGAAGTTACTATATGTTTTTCTTAATTTGTTTTAAGGGGTAAGGTCTGTAAGGTCTGTATATTGAAGAAATATCTTTGGATAAGGTTTGCATGTGTCCTCCCCATGTAAATGAAATGCATGTGCGTGTTATTTTTCTTTCCTATTAATAAAGTATTATGTTCAATTATTTTTAGATGAATAATTCCTTTATCTCAAGCACGTTTGTGACGAGAATCAATGTCATTATAGCTAAAGTATGATATTCAATCATTTATGTTTATTTTTTCAAGGAATGATCTGGTAGTATATTGTTGTATTCTCTCTTTGTTTATGTGTTTGTAAGTGTAGAATGACACTTACGAGGGCTGCTACCTTAAGCAACAATAACAATAAGAAGAAAACTTCAACTCTACTACCACCACAGCCACTTGAGCAACCATGTCAGCTGCCACAACAGCAATCAACTCAGCCACAACAAGGTACTTCATCAGCCTCAGGAGGGGGTTCCCACCAACAGGGTAACTGATACCATATTTTGTGCCTTTAATTTTTATACCTTTATTTGGTGCACTCTAGTTACTGTTTTTTTGAATTTTTGTCTCTAGATGAGGGAACGCATACTCAAACTTCTTCACAGAGGAAGAACACTCGTGGCCGAACTGTGGGGGCTGGCACTTGTGATGTTGTGAAAAAAGGAAGAGTTTGATTCCAATACGGATGGATCCATCCCAGAAATTGGTGGCGACTATTGAGGCTCAAAAACTGTTTGTCTCTGAGATTGGGTTAATCACTCGCAATAAAGCTCCATTGAATGTTTTAGGGATGAAAAAAGTGAGCTTGGAGATGAAGAAAGATATGGCACTAGGATTGCAGGTAATCTTATCTAATTCTTCGTTGATTATAATTTAATTTTGTTCATTTAACTCTCTTTTTATTTCAATTCTTCATTGTATTCTAGGGGGAACTGAAAATTTTGTCCTTCAATGTTTCTATTTGCATTGAAAAATTATAACTAATACTTGTTTTGTTTATGGTTAATTGATATTAGTTCATGTTTGATGTGGACTTAACGGATCCGGATATATGGAAATTTATTAATGACCATATGCACTCAACTTATAAAGAATGGAAAGCAAAGCTCCACAGACACTATAAGCAATATGCTTCTGACCCTGCTCTTGCACGAGAAACACCTCCCCCTGAAAAGATCTTTGGTACTCGAAGGACTCTAGAAGAGTGGCATTATTTGGTTGATACGTTGTACACAAATGAGCAATATCAGGTATCTAATGTATCATAACATTTGCTGTTTTCATTTTTTTGATTGGGAACTTATTCTAAGTATCAAATAGAAAAAAAAAATAACAATTCATGTATTTAATAAAACAAAACGCTGCAAGACCAATGCTGAGAACAGAAAAAAGAAAGAGTTTGATCATACAGGAGGGGTCACGTCCTTTCCTAAAACATATGGAAGCTGCTAGAGAGGTTTATAATTTTTGGTCACTTTAAATCTTTATTTATTTATTATATTGTAATAATTTCAAGTATTTCTAATTTTCTTTTGTTGGGAAAATGTAGAAGGGTGAAAATCCTACATACATTAGCAATTGGAACAACATGCATATGCTTAAGGGTAAGAGCATGTGGATCAATGAGGCTGCTGAAATTAAAGGGGTAAGGAATACATAAACCTGCTGACAATTAACTATTGACTTGCATAATCTGCAATCCAAAAGATCAGTCGACTGGTCATGCAAGTTTTTGACGGCCCATTATTTTAGATGCTAATTGTGTACTTTGGTTTTAGCATCATATAAAGGCTTTATCCATTGCAATAGAACTAATTAATTAGAAACACAATGAAGATGTGTGTCTGAGTTTTCTAAATTTTCCAGATCTTATATATTGACGACCAAAAAAAGTGCATGCTAAGATCGTTTTGAAACAGAGCTGCTGCAGTTGTACTTCTCTTCCTCTTTGGAGGCCCAATTCCAAACACCTATTTAACATATTCAGTTCTAATAACCCATTGTGCTCTTAGAAGTTAAAATGTAGACCCAATTATAAGGGGCCCATGTTGCTGGGGCAAATATTTATAATCCCTGTTTTTGGAATTTTCTTGTTTGTATTGTTGTTGCTTTCAGGAGATGCTCAAAAAGATCTTATAAGATCTGTGAGTATTTTCTAACTTTCTGCAATCTGCATATCCGAAGAGATTCTTTATTCCATTTTTTATGTTGCCTTTTTTTTTTTATTATTTGCTTTATTTTTTTTTTTATTTTTTTATTGTGATTGTTTGATTAAGGATAATTGGCATTGCTAGTTTATGAACACAATTGGTCGTACTGGCATCCCATTTACTTCATTCTTTTTATGCATTTATATATATTGACATATCTATGTTTTGCTTCTTTTTGTAGAAGAAGATGAATGAAGAGTATGAGAAAGCCAAGCAACAAGTGGCTGAGAGTTCAGGAACTCCACTAGATCAAGTCTCACTCCCTATCCCACAACAGTTAGAGATCATGACTGGAGAACTTGGGGTTGCAAAGGGCAAGAGGATTCGAGGCTTGGGTTCTAGTCTCCGAGTGGAGAGCTTGCATAGTTGTGGATTTGCCTCTTCTTGTGCTACAGAGCAAAAGGTTGAGGAACTTCAAAGCACAGTTGGTGAGTTGAAAGGCACAGTAAGTGAGCTTCAGGGCACAGTGGGTAAACTTTTGGATGTCATTGAGTGGATGCGAACCCATGATGGTCCTCTACCCTCACATTTATTTGTTCCATCCCAGCATGTTGGTGATTCTCCTTGTCATGATGATCAAGGTAATAGTGGTGGTTCACGTAATGTTTATGAAGATCTTGATGATATTGGAAATAGTCATTAGGTTGTGTGTACATCTACATACTTGATGGTTTTTGTATCTAGCCTACCTTGGGGGTTCTATGTTCTATGGGGCCTCTGTATCTAGCTACTTAATGGTTTTTGTATCTAGCCTACCTTGGGGGTTCTATGGGGCTTCTGTATCTAGCTACTTGATGGTTTTTGTATCTAGCATATATACCTTGGGGGCTTTTGTATCTAGAATACACTAATGTGTACTTAAACAACTAGTATCTTTTTGAATAGTAATTATCCTATTTCTATTAATTTCATCTATTTACTGTTTTTCAAAAACTTTATGGACTAAATAATATTCTGTTACAAAGATTGAAATATAAATAATTATTTAAAATAAATAAATACACATCTTGGCGACGAATTAGTTTTCGTCGCTCCATCAGATAATACCAATATCTATAGTTTTGGCGACGAATTTGTTTCGTCGCCCATTATGAAAATAACCAAACCAACTACCATATGCTACAAATAAACTACATCTTTCACGACCAAAAAATTCGTCGCTGAAATATTCAAGCGACCAAACATTTATTTTGTCGCCAAATAATTCCCATGTTCGCGGGCATTTTTGGTATTTTGGCGGCAACTCCCTCTCTATAGGCGACCAACTTAGAGCTGTTTAGCGACAACCCATTTGGTCGCCAAAATCTTTTAGCGACGAAATGGTATTTCGTCGCATTGTATCTTTTAGCCACGAGCTTTCCACGACGACCTTGGCGACCAAAAATATTCGTCGCTATTTGTATTTGGCGACGAAATTTGGTGTTATAGCTACCATTCTGTTTCGTCGCTAAAAGGGATTTTCCTTGTAGTGTAGGTATTGTTGGATCTGAGTGGCTTGTTGAGGATTCGTTGAGTTTACAAAGATTTGCAAGTTGGACGAGAGGTGAGTAAATCTATTTGGTTTGTGATTGTGACTTAAAACACATTTGTGATATTTACTACTATGTGGCTTTATGATTGTGGTTATGTGCATTGATGTTCATAGTTGAAATTATTTGTGAGTGGTCATGTATATTTGATTGGGATGTTGTGATGGCATGGTGGTGTTCATAAGTGAATGACCACGTACATATTTACAAGTAAATATAATTTTATATATTGTTGGGATGAGGTAAGTGTCTACATTTGTGAGAGAGGGCCGTAGAGCTTGTAGGGATAGTAGAGTACGCATTGTGCCCTACAGCTGTATCATTGTTTGTACATGTTTGAGTTCACATTGTGTCTGAGGCTGTATTAGTGTTTGTAAGTTTGAGTATGCATTATGCCCCAGGCTATATCATGTTTGTACATGTTTGAGTTCACATTGTTCCTCGAGGTTGTATCAGTGTTTATAAGTTTAGGAGTTCATATTATGCCCCGAGGCTGTATTAGTGTGAATAAGTTTAAGATTATGCATTGTGCCTTGAGGCTGGATTAGTGTTTGTAGGTGGGAAAGTCTAGAGTATTCTCACTTATGTTGTCCAAAAGTGACATTTATGGTTGTGTTTCTAATGGATTTGAACAGGTTTTGAGTCAGCTAATGTCCCAAACAGTTCTTTTAAAAGGAAAGAATTGTGATTGTGATGTTACGATTGATTATGTTTACCTTGATTATACAAGGATTGTGTGATGCTAATGAAAGTGCATGTTGATGTATATTATGTGGATATGACATAGATATATTGTTGTTGTAGTTTACTCACACGAGCTTTAAAAGGCTTACCGGGTTTGTTCTTTGGTGAATTCGGTACACTATTTGACGTTGTAGGGGCTAATCCTGTTAGGAATAGAAACCCATGATTTTGTAAGGAATAGGAAGCAGGAGGTGTACTTGCAATGTACAAAGTATGGTTTGATAATGTTTGTGAGTTTAGACTTCAGCTGTGTATAATAAGCTTTGAGGAGCGGAATATGTAATATCAACAAGACGCAATGTAGAATCATAGCTACAAGAAAAACAGTGTTTAGTGACAACTAAAAAGTGTCAGGAAACATAATACTTAACTGCTAAGGAGTCGTTAAGAGTGTCGGTATCAATAAAGGGTACCCTCTTCCTTGACACTTTTTCCATGTCACGTTTCACAACTTATAGTCAATTCTTCTTTAATTCTCCCAACAAGAATGTGAAAGTAAGATGATTAACCTTAATTAATATGAACAATTAGTTATTCCACCTAGAACAGAATTAGTCCCCACTCAAGTAACTTTAATTAATACGAGAAAAGAAGAATTACATTCAGTACAAAATTAAGGAAAAATTGAAGTATAACCAAAGAAGTCATACCTGCTGTAAATCCAGACCTGGTCGACTATCAAGTCTTCTAGTTTTCAACATAGTTTCTATTGATAAACTGATGTTCTTTGCAACATTTTTATTCATAACCTTGTTTACAATAGCTACTGCATTATCAGGACAGAAATGTCAATTCAAGAGAGAAAGGGAATGCGAAATATTGATGTATAGAAAATTTTGGCAAAATAAAAACTTGAGTAGTGTGAGTTTGTGTAACACAAACTACTAAAAGAAAGACAGGCAACAACAATAATTAAAGAATAATTGGATTTAAAGAAATGAAAAAACACACTAGTTGTATTTTCAAGGCATCTGGGTTGTCTTTCCTAGATTTCTCACGAACAAGTGAAAAAATTTTATGCATCATAAATATAAAGACACACTAAATGTAAGAAATGATGTACAAAACTACCACACAAGAAATATATCTTTTGTGAAAAAGAGAGGAAATTGGGAAGCACCAAACAAAGCTAACATAAGAAGTAGGAATTTGTGAATATTGTCATTAAGGTGAACGAATATGTTGTCCGTTAAAACAACATTTCCAACCTAGAAATGAAAACAATTGCCAAATATAAGTAGTCCGTTAATGCAACATTTCAAACATAATTTCCTAACTCCTTTTAAAGACCAAAACATTGCCCAACATCACTTACAGCAGCCTCCTTATCGTGGCACATGGGGGACCAAACTGAGTGCTCCTTGTGTTTGGGGAGTGAGGTAAACCTGTAAAAGTACATGTTTGGGTGGTGCCTTCTAGTCAACTAGGACATAATGAATTGGCTAGGCCATATTGGTCGGGTAGGACATATAGCTTGGGCATGACATTTTGGCAAGTCATGTTGACTAACTAGGCTATATTGAAACAAGTAGAATACTTCGGGTTGGACATTTTGGCAAGGCCGTATTGGATAGGCCATATTTCAGGTATATGCAAGGGCATTTGGTGCCAACCAGGTACATACTATAACAAGCCCCCAAGTTCTTAGTTGAGAACGAGTTCTCGACTAGGAACTTTCAAGTCAATCATGTTGGCCGAGCCGAACAACTTGTTGTGAATCATGAGCCCTTAATACAAATGGTTAGCAGTCATGACGAGCCGGGTGCTTATAGCTGGAAGGAGGGGTCATGCATGCCTTTGTTTAATAGGCAAGTGGCAGGCATGGGGGACATTCCTAAGAGATGATCAACTAAGTGCCTTTAATACCAGCTTGGGTAGGTCAACTCAACTTGGTGCCAATCTGGTGCCTCTAAAACCTGCTTGGCTAGGTTAGGTTAGCTAGTGACAATCAGGTACTTCAGCTGGAATAGGTAGGTGAGGTCACTTGGTCCTGACCAGGTACAATAGCTCAGCTAGGCAGGTGAGGCCACTTGGAACCGACCAAGTACCTACACTAACAAAACCCATAAGTTCTTAGTTGAGAACGAATTCTTGACTGAACTACAAGGCAAGCATGTTGGCTGAGCCGATGAGCTTGTTATAAGTAATGAGCTTTAGCTACAAATGGTTGGAGGTCAGACAAGCTATACACCCTTTCAATGGTGAGTTGAGTCATGAAAAGCTGAGCCTCAGTAAGTCTCAGTGGCAAACTAAGTCGTGGCAAGCTGAGTTATGTTGGTCTTGGTTAGTAAGCTCGTATAGGCCTTGTGGTGAGCTAAATCATGGAGAGTCGAGCCTTCGTAGGTCTCAGTGGCAAGGAGAGCATTAATGAAGTTCATACATACGATATCCTATTATAACATGATGAAGATGTATGTAATGATGACATGATAATGATGTATGTGATGATGACATGATAAGGATGTATGTGATGATGAAATGATGAAGATGTATGTAATGTGACACACTACCTGCTAATTTATCAGAAATATACCTTTTTCTGTCTCACTATAACCATGGTGGGACTTCGTCGTCTCTCTTTAACCATGGTTGGACAGGTTGGAATGGTAGTGAACCCGACATACATGGTGTCACCCGAGCCTCCAAGTTCTTAGTTGAGAACTAGTTATCGACTGGGAACTTTAAGTAATTGTTGGCGGAGGTGATCAACTAGTATCTTGGAAGGGAGAGTTTTTGTTAATCAACCACGGAAAGTGATTGGGTCCACATGCAACATGGACTTGGCTAAGCAAATTGCTCATGTAGGCATGTGATGCGGAGTTGAGCATGAAGGCGAATGAGCTACCTATGCATAATGCTCGAAGAACTACTTGTGCCAGGTAGACATAGAGCTACTCGTGTCGAGTAGGACATATTGATTTGGGTAGGACCATTTAGATCAGATAGGACCTGTTGACTTAGGTAGAACATTTTGGATAATAAGCACCTTTAGAATTGGGTAGAGAACCTTTTGGATCATGTAGTATCTTTTGGATCAGGTAGCATCTTTTAGATTGGTTATGACCTTTTAGATCGGCTAGGACCTTTTGGATCAGATCGACTCGGACGTATACCCACTCTCTATTCAAGGATCACACTAGGTGGGGAGTTGCATCAGTCTTCATACTGAGCTGATTCGTGTTTGACTCATTCGTACCTTGCCTATGCAAGTAGTAGTAGGAGTCCCACAACTTGGAGGTTGACTATACAAGTGGTCGAGTCGGTAATCTGAGGTGGCGATGGTGAGGCCAAGTCGAGCTGAGCATACAAGTGAAGATGGTGGAGTCAAACCATGGTGGGACAAGGTGGAGAACAAGCATGCAAAGTGCTTGGGTCGGTCATGGGGAATGTCCTACCCGGAGATAGGATCCGACCTAGAGGTAGGTCGATCTATCAAGGTGGAGTGCAAGTATGCAAAGTGCTCAGATCGATCTTGGAGGAATTCCGACTCGAAGGTAAGATCCGACCTAGAGGTAAGTCAATCTATCAAGGCAGAGAGTTAGCATGCATAGTGCTCGGGTTCGACATAGAGGTTGACCATATACTAGTGGTTGACTACAACATGAAGGTAATGCATGCAAGGTGATCATCTAGCTCATCCTTTCGAGTAATATATCACACATGCAAGGTGGTAAGGTCGGTTAGGCGTGCAATGTGGTCAACTTGATCAAGCATGCAAAATGGTCAGCTCGGTTACGTGTGCAATGTGGTTAGTTCCGTCACACATGCAAGGTGGTCAAGTCGATTATGCGTGCAATGTGGTCAGCTCAGTCACGTATGCAAGATGATCAACTCGTTTACACATGCAATGTGGCCAGCTCAATCACGCATGCAAGGTGGCCATCTGGCTCATCTTTATGAGTCACGTGCCACAAGTGCAAGGTGGGTAAGCCGGTCTTGCGACATATGATCAGGCATATGAGGTGGTGGTTGACCTATCATGTGACGTGGAGATTGAGCATGCGAGGTGGTGGTCAACCCATTAAGGCGAAGAGTCACCCATACAATGTGTTTGGATCAGCATGCAACAAAGAAGTGCTTGAGTCAATCATGCGACATGGAGGTTGAGCATGCGAGGTGCTCGACTCTACATGGGATGTACGGTCAAGCATGCAAGGTGGTGGTCAATCCATTAAGGCGAAGAGCCACTCATGCAAGGTGCTTAGCTCGACATGCAACTTAGAGGTTGAGCATGCAAGGTCGTGGTCTACCATGTAATGTGCTCATGTTGGCAACGACATGGAGATTAAGCATGCGAGGTGCTCGGCTCGGCATGCAATGTACGCTCAAGCATGCGATGTGGTGGTCTACCTATTAAGGCGAAAAGTCACCCATACAAGGTGTTTGGCTCAGCATGTAATGTAGAAGTTGAGCATGCAAGGTTGTGGCCTACCATGTGATGTGCTTAGGTCTGACATGGAGGTTGGCCATGCAAGTAGTCGGGTAGATCATTTTACTTGAGGTGGTCTACTAGGTCACGGACACAAGGTGGGCAGGTTGGCACGCGACGTGAAGATTGACCATGTAAAGTGATGCTTGTTTATCCACGCATAGTATGATACCCAGCCGATCTCACTCATTTTGCTGGTCTCCAATAAAGAGCATGTGGGATCGATTTGTTTCTCCATTATTTGGTTGTCTTATTGGGTGGTTGGTGGAGCTGAGCTATTTTTACCTTTATCTCCCCGATGCTCTTGTTTTTATAGAGATGACCAGCCCTTGCTTCATCACCTTCTCTGACATTTACCATGACACATGACAAATTAGCACGGAAGAGAGCGGACCAATGAAAGGTGGCAATGAGGTTGGGTTGGTGGAAATGGCCAGGTCTACTAAACAACCAAGGGATCAAGTTGGTGATGGTGGCTAGGTCCGGTTTGTAGTGAAAAGACCAGCTTGGCTAGATCGGGTCTGTAGCCAAGAAATTTGGCGGGAGGCCTTGGGACCAAGCCGAGCTTTTTTTTTTCCTTTCTCCTTTGGCATGCTACTTATGTTAATGACAACAGCGGTATCAAATGGTGAGGTTTATCTTATCTGGTGAGTTTTCCTGCTTATTATGGTGAGAAGATCTGAGTCGAGCATAAATGGTGAGAAAATCCAAGCCGAGCAAATTATCCATTGTTGGATTAATTTGAATCGAGCAGAATATCATTTGTTGGATTGATCTTGTAAGCTTATGTGCATTTTCTTGCTTGTCTGGATCAGCAATGTCTGGACCATGAAAGGTTGTTCCTAGAGGAGATAAGATTCACGGGGGAGAGATGGGCTTCACCTTAGAGGAATGAGTAATAAGAACGACATAACCTTTTGTGTCGATTTCCTACAAACGGCCCAATTGTTAACGGGTGAAAGGCTTGAGAGTGGTTCACCCATGAATAGGGTTACGTCCACTGTAGAGCTTGTATTTTATTATGGATGAGCATTACAATATACATAGAGAGGCTTGAGAGCCTAAATACATGAGGAAGATGGAGAGTTTGGGCATCTCCGGATATGCCTAAGGGGAGGAGAATGGGCTTCCTTTGTTAGAGGGGGGTCTCTCTCCTTATATAGTTAGAAGAGAAGAGCCACTTGCCCTATGAGCAAGTGGCAGAGGCATGGGAGACATCTTTAGTGGAGCATGAGTTCGGCACATAAGGCCAGTTAGGAAAAGGCATCGGCCTGTCTTCTTAGTGCTCGTGGCACATGGGGGACTAGACTGAGTAGTCCTTGTGTTGGGTAGTGTGGGCACCCTCGAGAAGCACATGTATTCAGGTGGTACCTTATGGTCGGTTAGGACATAGTGAATCAGGTAGGCCATATTAGTCGGGTAGGACATATAGTTCGGGTATGACATTTCGGCCAGGTTACAATGGCTAGCTATGCCATATTCTAACAGGTAGGATATTTCGGCTATGCCATATTTCAGGTATAAGCTGCGCCATTTAGTGCCAACCAGGTACATATAACAATGAGAACTTTTAAGTCAATCATGTTGACAAAGACGAACAACCTACTATGAATCATGAGCCTTTAATACAAATGGTTAGTGGTCGTGGCGAGCCGAGTGTCTATAGCTGGAATGAGGGGTTATGTGTGCCTTTGTTTAATAGGTAAGTGGCAGGCGTAGGGGACATTCACAAGGGAGGATCGGCTAGGTGCCTCTAATACCAGCTCGAGCATGTCAACTTAGCTTGGTGCTAATCAGGTGCCTCTAATACCAGCTCGAGTAGGTCAGGTCAGCTGGTGACGATCAGGTACCTCAGCTCGACTAGGTAGGTGAGGTCACTTTGTACCAACCAGGTACAACAGCTCAACTAGGTAGGTAAAGCAACTTGGTGTCGACCCACTTGGTGCCAACGAAATACCTACACTAACAATCATTGCTGGCTTCAATTGTCTATAAGAAGAAACACGCATACAAAACAAAACCTAGTACCAAGAAGAAGAAAAAAAACACATAATAATTGAAATGAAATTTTGACAACAACTCAGTAAAGAAAACTGCCCAAAACTACTAGATACTTAGAGATTGGAACCGACTTTTTAAATATAGTTCTATATTGTTCTTTGTTATGGGTTTTAGGTTTTCATTTTTCTATATATATTTCTATTTGGTTTATGGGAAAATTAAATTTTTTTAGTTTTTATTTTTGCCTTGGTTGGTTGATTTGGTTTATCTTTTCAATTGTATTGTCTGAGACTTAAAGATGATGCTTTACTGATAATGCATTTCTATTCACAATCATTACAACATACATCAACTTAAATGGCGGAGCTGCATGCATACTTTCGTATAGACCAAAATCTAAACAAAATACTCTAGTTAGTTCTGCCCTTGATAGTTTTTACATATCATAGTTGATTATAATTGATCTATTGGAATTTTTATGTACTTGCCATTTCCATTTTGTAGGTTTTCCTCTGACAACCAGAGCACCACAATTGGTTTTGAAGGCCCATAAGAGCATCCATAATTGGCTCCCTAAACCACCGCCTTAGACAAATTTTAGGGAAGAATTGGAAAAATACAACTCCAACTATTAAAAAGTCATTTAGTACCCACATCATCCCAAATATGATTACCCCCATGTTTGAAAACAAAACGTGCTACAACATGTGCTGCCCGATTGCAACTCCTAGGAGCAAATTAGATTTCTATAAAGTGTCCATGATCTTTCACTAAAACTGAAATACATATAAGACATACCTGATGCTATTTTCTGGAATACACAACCTCGGAACTCATTCAATGGCAGTGGCAACACAATCAAAAGCACGAATGGCTTAAGGCTTCTGCTCTCGCACAGAAACTATTTTAGCTCTCTCTTTATGATGAGATTAGGGTTAGATAACGTGTCTGATGAGAGCAGGGTCTTAAGCTTATATAGGGCTAAGTCAAGTCATCTCTCCAAGGGTCGACTTGACTAACACTCTAAGCCCATCAAGCAACAGTTCACGTAGGACCCCTGTAATTGGCTTCAAAACTTTCCTTAATTCATAAGGTTTTGGATCTCAAGGTATAACCTAATTTAAACTCTTATCAAACCTGATATAACTTAATATCTAGTGCATCGATTTAAATAGGAAAATAACAGCAAACACAAAGGTCACCGGTTAAGTTGAGACAACAACGGCTATATATTGAAGACAATCCCTTCAAGGTCAGCATCCACCTCAGCCTTCCCATTGAGCATCAAGATATATCTCTGAGCATCGGATTCCAACATCACATTCCTGAGTTGTACTTGGACACATCCACTTAGGAGTCATCATTTGGCTCGCGGCCTACGAGGCGAAGTGGTTAGCTCGACTCTCGATGGGCCCAACTTGGCCCGATGGTTAGGCCTGCTCTATGGTTGGGTAGGGTTGGGGCTTAGGTTTTGAAACCTCCGGTCATCCATCGACTTGGCCCAAAAAAGCCCTCCCATGGCCCGGCCCAAGTAAGCCCACCCATTTGCCTTTTTTGTTTTTGGTTTTGCCTTATTTTCATTCTAAACATTTAATTTATTTTTAATGTTGATTCAATTTTTTTTAATTTTTTTTACTTTTCATTCTTATTTTACTTTAATTTATTTTTGTATTACTCCATTTACTTAAGTTTACAATGTAAATAAGGAAGTACCCACCCCATTTGGATTCAATTAAAAATACTAGAAAATCAAATTCCCAACAAATCAAAATATGAAAATCCAATTTTAGTATAAGGTACCATTTATACCAATATTGATACCTCAACATATCTCATAAAATTGAGTTTGCTTATTTAAGATATAAGGAATAAACCGCCAAAAATATCATTGATAAAATTAGTATTTCGGAAGTCCATTTTTCATACTTAGTCAAAATTTTGATAAATTGTTTTCTCTCAAAATTTGACTAAGTATGAAAAATGGACTTTTAAAATATTAATGTTTTCAATGATATTTTTGGCGGTTTATATTCCTTACATCTTAAATAAACAAACCCGATTTTATAAGATTTTAGTATAAAGTATACATTGACTTGTTGAACTATCAATATTGGTATAAATTGTATCTTATACTAAAATTGGATTTTTCTTATTTTGATTTATTGGGAATTTGATTTTCTAGTATTTTTAATTGAATCAAATAGGGGGTACTTCCTTATTTACATTGTAAATTTAAGTAAATGGAGTAATACAAAAATAAATTAAAATAAAAGATAAGAAATTTACTTAAATGTTTAAAATGGACCCTACTTTTTGCTAATAATCATGTAATGTTGAACCCTACTTTTTTTAATTTTGATTCCACCTGGTTTCTATATCATAATAGGGAATGTGATTGGCAATCAAATTGCAAAAATCTTCTAATTTCATTATGCTTATCAAAAGCTAAGGGGGCGTTTGGTATCCTATTTAAATAGGGAATTCAAAAACTTTAATTTTTCTTAAAAATAAGGAGTTCTTAAATCTATTTTTAAGATTTAAAAACTTGTTTGGTATCCAACTTGAAAACTGTTTTCAAATCTTAAAATTTTGAGAACTTGTGGGTTGTTAGGAAAAAAAAAACAGATTTTTTTTGTTTTTAATAATTGGGGTGTTTTTTAGTTGTTCTTGAGTTTGAGTTTTTAAAAATAGGGCTACCAAACATGTTTTCTTTGTTTTGGACTCAAATTCTGTTTTTGAGTTTAAAAAGTTGGATTTAAGTTGAATACCAAATAGGCCCTAAATGTTCGTGCTAAGTTCCAACTTTAGATTGCTTTGTAAAATGAACAAATCTGTGTAAGTTAAAAAAGAAGTCGAACCGCTCACATTTAAGATGGTGCTATGATAAGAAGGATTAAATATTTTCTTTACTAAGATCCATCTAAAGTTGTTCTCAAACAAGGACCAATTGATTTAGTGCTTAACATAAGAAAACAACAAAAAAGGAAAGCAAAAAAGTACATATTAATATGTGTGTACCAATTTTTTATTTTTTTTCGTTCGAAGGTAACATCGTTGGATTTTAGCAATGTCAAAGGCTTCATGTTTCCTTTACTCATTTTTCTCTATACATAAGGTGATATTGTATTAAACAACTAGTTTTTCGCGGAAGTGATATGTTTTTTTCTTCAATGATAGAAGATCCAAGTTCAAATACATAAGGTGAGAAGAAACAAAATTGTATTAGAAGGAAACACTAAGGTTATTATAATCTTGGATCAAAAGATCCGCAAGCAAATCAGGCTGTTCCGCCATCGAAACAACATGATTTAATCCCATGGCATAACGTGCTAGCCCTATGAGCTATAGGGAAGTTTGGTATCCTATTCAAATAGGGAACTCAAAAACTTTGATTTTTTTTTTTTAAAACAAGGAGTTCTTAAATCTATTTTTAAGATTCAAAAACTTGATTGGTATGCAACTTGAAAACTGTTTTCAAATCTTAACAATTTGAGAACTTGTGGGTTAGAAAAAAACTGAAAAAACAGATATTTTTTGTTTTTAATCATTGGGGTGTTTTCTAATTGTTCTTGAGTTTGAGTTTTTGAAAATTGGGCTACCAAACAGATTTTCCTTGTTTTGGACTCAAATTATGTTTTTGAGTTTAAAAAGTTGGATTCAAGTTGAATACCAAATGGGCATTCTATATATATTTAAGCATCCTTGTACATGCTTGAGCATGTTTGGGTTCGTCTTTGACTGTGCAAAGCATTACCACGCTCATAAGGCCGGGCTTTATTGTAAATCCCCTTGCACACAGTTTTTAGAGAAAATAAAGTCTGAAAGAAAGCATAAACTTTACCTGCATTGAAGAATTCTTTCATCCTATCAAAGTCCTAACCCACAGATATATATGTCCAACAATAACCTCTTGCCACAATGCATGCATGTTTTGGTGGACAAAGCAATGCATGTCCAGTATGGTGGACAAAGCAAAGAGGAAAACATGCTTTTATTTTATTTAAATTTTTATTCAACCTCATTTCTCAAGAGACTTAAAGATATTAAAGCAAAACATGCAGAATCTATGCATTTTGTGCTTTCCTTTCCTTCCTTTTGGGTTGCTCCCAACCTTTTTGTTTGTAAGGGAAAAACCTTTCTAATGAGCGTGGTACCAAAACCATAGGCCAATTTGCAAATGGTTGCCTCACAAGTACCCCCTTCTGCTTTGTCTTCATTCAAGACAAGATACAGTCCAAAACCTTCCTAAATGCCCCACTGAAAAAGCTAAAATAATTGAACTAAAATAAAATAAAGGGCCCTCGACAGAAATCACAACAGTACGAAAGTGAACATCCACACGTGTACGGTGTATACGTAAAGGCCAAGAAGGAGATGGTATTGGGTTGCTTGCTGGTATGGTTAAAGTACATTGATTATAATTGGATTAGATTATGATGGCACCATTTTTTGGCAATTGAATGCTTTCTATCTACTTCAATATTTTAATGGCCTTTCCACTTCATTATAGTTCTAAAACTTTGATCAGGTTTGATGATTGGTTTGCTAATTAAAAAAAATTGCCGCCAATGAGGTGTAGTCCAGTGAAAAATGGTCTTGATTTGCAGACAAAAGATCTCAAGTTCGAAGCCCCACAGCATTTTAGTTGTGTTTGTGTGAGAAATTCATCTTCCCCTTTAGTTTCGACTATTCTTGTACTTCAAAAAAACTTAGCATGCCCTTAAACTAATCAGTAGAACAGAAGTTTCTTTTTAAATTTTAACCTACATATAATGCAACTTAGATAAACATCACCAAGTTTGAGCGGAAAATTTGGGTTTGAGATTAGGATATGAAAGAAATAATCAAGTGGCCAAGAGAAAACTTATGTCATCCCATCAAACTTATGGCACCTTATAAAATATATAATCACTTCTTGATCCCAAAAAGAAGAAAAAACATCTAATTGGTTTTAAAAACTTTAAATCCAATGCAACTGTTGGTTATGCAAGTTGGATAAGACAGTGTGTCTGCCACCTCGCATTCAAGTTTGAACCCATTCTCGTATGTCAGAATAGTTTAGAATATCACTCTGTCAAAGAAAAACAAACAAAACAAAAACTTTAAATCCAATCGAAAATCAATAAAAGTCGAGTCCAAAAACTTGATCAATTTAATTGAACTACATATGTGAGATTGCTTCTTCATTAAGGATAATTTGTGAGAATAATCGCACAACCACTTAGTCCGGACACAGGTCAAGACTCGAACTCATATTGATGGCCAATTTGGTGGATCTTATTTTTTTACTTAGCCAAGTTTGGTTGGTTTGGTCGTTGGACAACATCAAAGAATTATGAACGATTGTTTTACGCAGAAAACTGCAAATAGACAATAAAATAACAAAACTGAACATCTTTATGTGTTTTCAACAGATTCCAGGTTGTCTTCACTTTGTATCCATTTAAAATCATTTCTGCTGGCCAAAGAAAAACGAAGACAGCATGAATAGATTAATGCAATCTTTTGCAAGATTGCTCAAGTCCTTTTCATGGTCTGCATGTTTCATCATTAGAGTCCAGTTCAAAGCTATAAGCAACAGAAAAATCATTACAATAAAACTGGGGAGTCTGGACAAGAAAATACTTGCCTCCTTCCCTGTAATGAGTAAATCCTACTTTCCTACCAATCATAGTTTGCTATGCATATTAGAGATCTTTCCTTGTTTTTTTGATAAATTATTTTTGTATATGTCAAATTGTGATTTGCTGGTAAACCATTCTTATGTCATTGCGTAGAAGACCGAAGAATGGTTTAGCAGTGACAGTAAATGCCTAAGAACAGCATTGTAAAATTCGTGAGAAAATAGAGCAAAGGTGGCAAAATGTTGAGATTGATGGGTAAAATCGAGGAAAAAGAAAAAAATATATTATATATATTATATTATATTAATACAACAAAAGCTAGCTACAATGCATGTCCCTACAAGCCCCAACCAATCCAATGACACATGATAAGAGGAAAAAAACTGACGCCAATGGATTACAGACCTGCTCTATATATATATTCAGGGCAGGAAAAGAGAGAGAAGAAAACCCTGCATTTACATGTAAGACTACATAAATGATCTGCGATATACGGTCACATCCTCCTAGAAGACAAGGACGATCAGAAATAATACAAGCAATAAAGGCAGCAATCTCAACGAACAAAACTGGGATGCGACGAGCCGACTTGATGCAGCTGATGGTTTTGAGGGAGCTCTTCCAGCTACAGCAGGAGCAAAGCCACCCGGTGTGCCCTGCTGCTCATTTGTTGGCAAGGGATTTGGTGGTGTGCCTTTTGAGGGAGTTAGGGGCATACTCTTAGCATCACTAAAATCTTGGCCTGCAAAGTTTATTGGTAATTATTGACAAAAGAGCTCTACCTCAATAATTAAACAGCAACAGCAAAGAGCTGCGCTTTTCACTTTCTAGTTCATCCTAATACAGTGACTTGAACTAGGCCTAAAGCAGTGTCAGACAAACTTACAGTTAGGATGAATAAAATGAAATTAGCTAGTGGCATATCATTTTCAGGTCAAACAGATGATATTTCACCCTTCATATGGTATAAGGACAACCAATTGCAAACAACAACATGGTCAGTAGGAAACATCCCTAATGTTTCAATTCAAGAAAGCCAGAGAACTCACAATTTGAGCGAGACCAGCCTAACTTTAAGTTCTCTCTATCAAATACTGTCCGGTATCCCATCATGAAGTTCTCTGCAAAAGAAAAGTAACAAACCATTTACCAGGAAAAAAATAAAAACAAAAGCTAAGCAGCATTCTTGCTACAGAGAAGACTCATGCTTACGTCCAATTGTTCCAATATCACCATCTGTCGGCTGTATGGCTAAGCAAAACCCAACAACTCCCTGCACCAGGAAGGCCTAAACTGTAAGATTTTATCTGAGTGATCATCTCTCACTGGTATATATTACTTTTTCTAAACATCAATAAAAAAATGTTCATGGCACAAAATACATATGAAAAGTAACCTGTATGATCTTTTCTATACGTATATTAAGAGTTCAGAGTATATCAGTACGGATGAAAATCAACACATTAAAATCAGTTACACATTGTATTGTACAGAACAGAATAATGTCATGAATACTCAATTACAAAGTCAAGGCATCACAAGAACAAATTTTAAGGCAAGACAAAGTCATGAATAGTCAATGACAATATAGAACACGAAATCTACGTTCCATAAGAGCTTTTTAACTAGCAATTGTTGAACTAACTCTAATTCCTTGTACAATGTATGGTTAAATCCTTGCAATTCCATGTCAGGCTCAATTGGGGAGAGGAGGGCACATGTGAAGGAAAGTGTTATGATAGACAGAAATTGTTGCCCCTCATCCCAAAGCTTAAGGTTTGGGAAATAGTGGTAAACCAACAAACTTTATGAAGTACAAAGAGAACACCATCTCATTATCAAAGCCAGAAAGTTTAACATTAATAAGCAGGAAAAAGAACTGTATAATAACCATGATATTAAAGCGCATCAGCATTACTTCTTCAACCAAAGATGGGAAAGTGAAGTATCAAACAAATGAATTTAAAATAAATTGCACCACCAGCGGACTGCTAATGAGAAGATTTACAAATCAGGTTCAGGTTTGTTTGACTGAGAGATATGACATGTCTAGACAAGTGAGCACATTTATAGAGTTCATTCTCATTCAAATTAAAATAGAGTGTATTGGAAAAAGCCTCTCGACTATGACAACAGCAATTACATCATAAGTTGACTTTTGATGTCGTCACTTATTGTATGTAAATAAAATCACTTTAGAAGCAAATTAATCATCTACTTTATTATAAAGATAATACATGGTCTTGATGTAGAACTAGTTTATTTTTAAATAAAATCATTTAGCTGCATCAGGTCTACTATCAAGCTAGCTTGAATTGTCATACTACAATCATGATACAAATTTTTACCACACTGAACAAAAATGACAGCTATACCATTTTGAATTAAAAGTGTACCATGACTTAACGACAATCTGGCCCAGATATCATATTATTATTTTCATCATGAAAATGCTTGAACCATTTGTCTTACTAAGTTGTAATATAGCCCTATGAACTCAGTGAGCTATACATATATTGACAGAAATAAAGAAACTTGAGTTATTTCACATCCACTCAAAAAATCTGCAGAGCTAGTTTACCTACCTGATTACCGTTTATCGGAAAGACAGGATCATGTACCACAAAGCTGTTGTTTGCCACGAACATAAGCGTCACAGAAGGCACTTTGGGAAGATCTTGAGAACTGTTCTAGGAAAAACCACAGAACAATGGCATAAGATACAGACACACACAACTGAGGGAAGTGGGGCCGGGAGATTCTCAAAGCTTATAATTTCATGAAAATTCACCTTGTATTGTAGCAGTACTTCCAAGGAGATCCTGCATAGTTGGTGATTGTTGCATTTACCTGTCTGTCAAACTATCAATGAATGGAAGAGATATCAGCCTACCAGGTATTCAGATAACAAACTCAGATATTGGAATCTAATGAAAAGATGTACCTCCTTTGAAATTTTATCATACACTGCTTCTGGAAGAAATGTAAATGATGTCCCACTGTCAACCAGTGCTTTGAAGCTTGTCTGCTTAAGACAAGAATTTCCAATACAACATGCTTCCACTCCAACAATATAGGTTTCACTGGAACAAACAATTACACAATGGAGATTTCAGCATCTACAAGAATGTTAGCTTAGCAGCATTTAGTAACTGTCGCTTAAAAGTTGTAAATTGAACAGAAGTGCATATATAGTTTTTACTAGTTTCCATTTGAAGGCAGGAAAGATGTAGATTGTTGTGTAGCTGGTCCCTGGTCCCCAAAAAATAGTCTCCCAGAATCATCCTCATGAAAGCACATTGAGAAAGAGTTCTTAGTCAATCCTGCCTTAGCAAGGAAAGTAGGAACTGAAATATCTCCAAGTCCTAAACCCAAAAGACCATCGGGAGCAATCCCATCCAGGTAACCACCACTTTGCTTCATACCACATCTGCATTATGCCAGAAGCAAATTTCTAAATCTTTGCTGGAACCATTTCCGACATTTAGTTCAAAATATTAATGAGGCAAGAAATATCAGCCAAACGCACCCTATGATAACAGGGGCTTCAATAGAAGTGTTTGGCCCATCATCACCGCCAGCTGCAAAGTGTACTATGTCCTCCACAAGAAGTCCAGAACTCGATGTATTTTCTGTGTAGTAGTCAATAGTGTAAGGGCATGACTGCTTGGGACTCTTACAGTTTGTACCAGATTCACATAACTCATGGCTGCAAGATACATGCTTGCTGGTGTTTGAACCCGATGGGTTGTACTCGTTCAAATCTCTATCCTGCATAATAGATGCCCCAAATACGAGGGAGCACCTGCCAATCAATTATTGGAAATAAGTGCTAAACCTGTTACCAAGCCTTAGAAGAGACTAACTTCACTCAAACATAGGCACCCAGCGTCTACTTAACGAAACATTGACCATTAACCAACAACAATTGATGAGTCTGGACCTTCTATATTGAATTCCTCAGATTTCCCGTTCCTTCCTTTTGCCGGTTGGGAGAGAGTGGGCTCAATTCCTCAAGAAAATGCAAAAAATTCTTCTTTTTTCTTTTTTTCTAACATCTTTCTAACAATCTTGGATACACATTAAGTTTCCAGTAGTTCATGGCATAAAAATAAAACGATTAACATAAAATTAAAGCAAAAGAATCATAATTACATAGAAAGGTGGCCTACCAGGGTACTATAGTAAGAGGCAGATAAGGGAGCGCACTGTATGCAGTCACATGGAACCCAAAATAGATCACTCCCAGTATCCAAAGCAACCAGAAACGAAACATTAGGCGTCCCTATATCAATCCACGTATAATGTAACCTAAAATACACACAAAATACATCATCTTTCCACATCATTATGCTTGAAAACAAGAAATTTGAAACGAAGTGAAATGAGGTAAGAAAGAGACGCACCAGCCGAAGTCGTTGCCAAACGACACCGTGTTGCTACCTTCAGAGGGGTAGAGGAACTGGAAGTGGCGACGAGAGCCGAGCTTCATCTTCTGTTTCTGGAAGTCGGTGCTTGCAAGTAGGTGATAGTAGTCCATGGAGTTCCTCTGCGGCCACCGACCTAAGTCCTTGGGGTCTTCTCCGCTTCTCGAAATCCGAAGCGCCTTCGCCTCATCTGAGAAGCGGTGTATGAGCCTCGCGGACAGCGTAAGCGCGCGAGCATTCTGAGGCTCCAGAAGCACGCACGCCAGTAGAAGAAGCACAGAGAGTAGAGATCGAGCCGCCATGGCGACTCCAAGAGAGAAACCTCAGCTTGAGATCTGACGGAAGAGAGAGGAAGAGAAGAGACAGAGAGAGAGACTGAAATGGAGTGAAAGGTAAAGTGGAGGGGAAGAGGACGAGGAAGACGCACAGCTATGGCCTATGGGAAGCTAATTAATTATGATTATTTAGTTAATTAATTGATTTGTTAATTTGTTAATTAAAGTGAGAGGTGAGGAGGTCTTTACGTGTCGCAGACTCGCAGTGTCACAGAAAACGACGTGCTTTGATTGGAGGTGACGCTGTGTGTCTGACACCTGGGATGGGACCGCTGGCTCCTCCTCCATGCTCTTTTTGTTTTCTTTTTTAATTTTACAATTTAATATGTACTTATTTATTTGGAGTTTGTTTTCCTCTTCAGATTCAGAAAATATAGGAAGAGACCCTTTGTTGTCTTTTTTTTTTTTTTTTTTTTTGTTGTCAGAAGGGAAAGATGTGACTACTTATATTATTACAATACATACATTTGCAAGAGATATGTAGTTTAGGTGGCTTAGGATGCTCAGAGTAGTTATATGATGAGAAGGGGGGTGCCAATTTCGGGTACGATCCGTTACACGACTCAAAATCAGTATGAAAATTTAGCGGGTTCAACTCGCACGATTAAAATTTGAGTTATTTTCGATCAACCAGTCATGATTCGTTTAATAAACAAGTGGGTTTCAGGTCAACCCGCTAACCTGCTAAAATACCTATGTAACTCGCCAACCTGCTAAAATATCCATGTAACCCTCCAACCCACTAACCCGTTTATTTATTTATTCTTCATTTTTCTAATTTTTTTTATAATATCTTTTAGTTGCTACCACTTAGCGAGTCAACCCGAAACCCGCACAAGAACTTAATGGGTCAACTCGTTCACGACGCATTTATTAAACAGGTTGGGTTTGAGTTGAGCATTCCTAACACGTATATATATAATCTTTACACGGCACGAACCCAACACGACACAACTCATTGTCAGCCCTAAGGGGAACGAACTTTGGACATTAGATACAAGGACAAATGTTTAAACTTGTTTATAAGCCCTTTGCAAGGAGAGAGATTTCCATGAAAAGAGGATAATACTATATTTGTTATTCATGATCAATAACGCTATGACAGCGTGATAACACTTTCACATGAAATAGCATTATTTGTCGGAGATAGCAAAACAGTAATATCCCAATTGTAACTAAGTTTTTCTCCCATGCAAAGATTCAATTCTTGAATCAATCTACTTCAGAACTCCAGTTTTAGTCACTTCGCAAAATGTACAAGTACAAAGAGTTACGAAGATGACCTTTACAAACTGAAATTGCAGCTAATATGGCTCACATGGTAAGCCATCAAGTCTCAGACTCATTAAAAACCTAATGGCTCACATGGTTATTTGAAGCTCTCCATAAATAACTTGTATGTCATAAGGTAGAATAATAATTTTGAAATACTGACTCTTCTTTATATCAATGGAGCTGCCAAATTTTGGTCATTTCTTAGAATTGGGGCTCCAGGTTTTTAAAGCTTCCTCCTTCTTGTGATTGTGAGTAGCCAGTTTAGATGATAATATGATATACATTTTATTTTATTTTTTTTATACAAACGATATTCTACTTTAACTTTAATCTAATTTAAACAAAAAATGATATTCTACTTTAATCTAATTTAAACAAAAAACGATATTCTACTTTAATCTAATTTAAACTATGGAGAAGGAAGCAGCTTAGATGATATTTTTTGTTAGGCTTGCCCGGTCCTGTGTTTAGCCTTCAGCCCATTTTTATTTTTATTATTTATTATTATTACATTGAAAGAAAGAAATCGAACCATTCCCTTATCATAATCTTTCCTAATGAAACTTTGATTGATGAAACAATGGAGACCACATGCCATGACTTTACAAGACCACATTCCATGTGGATCCACAAAGAGAAATAATCTTTTTAACACATAATACTTGGACCTTAGTCCTTTGTCGAGATGGAGGAAAATACAAGAAGATAAAGTGAACAAATCATTAATCATTACTATTTATTATCCATTAAATAATACATCAACATATGAACTAGCCCAAAACCCATAAACAACTTCATTATTCCTCTAACATTGACAAAGCACACAAGAAAGTTACATCTTTCCCACAGGTCATAAAAGAATACATTCACAAATGACTACTTACTGGACTGTTGACAAAAATCAAAATCTTTGGGATATTATGTACATTGACATGACAAATAATCCAGAATGAAAAGAAAGAAGAAAAAAATGAATCCCTTTTTGAAAAAGTTCTCCTCTAATAATTCAATTTTCAGAAGAATAACAAAAACTCCATATGGGGTTGTTACTTGTTAGACCACTGGAACTCTATTTCTAAATTCCGTGAAGGCCCACTTTTGCTTTCTGGCAACAGAGTGTACTCACCGGCAACGGCTCCCAGCATTACTACCCGATCAATCTGGATGGTAACTTTTCCGAATGAACTCTGTCAATATATCAAAAGATAATTGGTTACCAGTTACTAGGTAGAACAAGAATAAAGGATCAGCTGAGAAAATATATCCTGTTATTATAAGAAAAGTGTCTATGTTGGCCATTTCTTTGTTCACTTACCTTTCCCATTTTGCTCTTGTTCTTGCAAGATATGTGGAGCTTCTGGCCTTTCGGGGGACTCTCAAAGGACCACGAAAAGGTTTCATCCCATTCTGGATTAGGGCCAGTTGAAACAACCTGAAAAGTTCAGAAATTCATGGTGAGAAGTTAACACCGATATCAGGCCAAATACCACTGCAGACACAGAAGAGACAATGTGCATAACTATCTCCCAAAAAATACAATCAATATGTTTCCAGTAAACATAACCTATCCACATAATTTCAATAATTCTGTTGTTCTTGCAATAATTGCAGAAGATACTATGTTTAATATACAGTACATGCCCCACAAATTCAACCAAGATCCTAATCCTAATCCTCAACCAATCAGGAAGACTATTCAAATTAACAACCAGGAAAAATTGATGGACGAAAACTAATTATCTTATTAAATCCCCAAGTTCTAATTCTAAGAATAAATAAAATAAACTTAATTTCTTCTTGAATACGCATTGTAAAGACTGGCTGCAGTCTTGCATTCATGATGACATAATCAAGCGTGGCACTCAAATGAATGATGAATTCAGAAGAAGATTATCCAAAAGAAGATTCAAATCTCTTAAGAATAGGAAAGAAAAGGTAGCAGAAAGCACATTTAAGGCATTTTACCTTAGTTTGCTTAGGTGGAGTGTTGCCAAGTGTAATCTTGCAATAAACACTAGGGTTTCCCACTGACTGTTTCATATTATTTCCACGTTTGATTATGACCACCAGTGTCCCTGGCAAACATTGTAACAAAAATTCTGTCTTCTCCTGAAACCGAGGTGGGCCGGACTGAATTAAGTATTGCAGCAAGGGAATCGCATCGGCTGCAGCAATTGACTGAGCCCTAGAAACTTCCGCGGGGCATGCCGACCAGGCTTGCCTAAGAAGAAAGAGTGCATCCAAGGCAGCTTCTTGAGTTGCCTCTGACCCTGTCTTGAGGGATGTAACAAGATGAGGAATGCTTAGCGTTGCAGGTTCCGTGGCTCTAAGACGTGGGAAATTGCTAAAAAGAGAATTCAGAGCTTTCAGATACTCGTCATTCACAGTTCCAGTTGCCCATAAATCCTTTTCGATAGCAGCTATGACAAGACAAAAATCTTATTAGATTCTTTTTTAAAAATGGAAAAAGAAATTGGCTTCAGTGATGATCGACCTAGGGGTTCTACTATCTCAGACATTGTATATCACCATTTAAAAAGAGAACTTACCAGTAATGGCCCTTACTGTCTCACTAGAAGCATACTCTTGAATGGTATTATTTGAAAAGAGAAGTTTAACAAACATTGCAGCCTGAATGGACGTTTCTGGATCACTTGAACCAATCAGATCCAACACAACCTGAACACCACCAGCCTCAGCAACGGCTCTTTTATTGGACCGACTGTACATCACAAGGTTTTGCAAAGCACATATCGCTACAACTTTCATTTCTTCAGTAGGTTGGTCTTCAAGCACATTTACTAGTGCACGACAAGCAGATACAGCGTCAGCACTTCGAGCAAGGCCTTCATTCTGGAAGAGATCACCAAGAGCTAGAGTTGCTAGCAACCTCGCTTGCTGAGCTTGGGTTTGTGGATCCAAGAGGTACTGAGACAATGGTACTATGGCAGACTTGGTAGCCTTAGTTTCTCTGATCTTCACATTGTTCAACAATACTTCCAACAGCCTTGCAGCAGTTTCCTCACACTGATGAGATCTGAGAAGTTCCAAAAGAGCCTCTAAAGCACCACTTTCAGCCATTGCTTCTGCGCTGGTTGCATCATCACTTTCCAGTACCAGAAGAGCATTCAATGCACCAACTACTGTGCTTTCTGAGCCAGAACGAAGCAACCTTACCAACACAGCAACAGGCACTTCCAAATAAAATTCAGAACTAAACTGCAGAATACTTGATAAAACGGAAGCAGCCGATTCCCACAAAGCATGAGGAAGAGATGGATCTGATTGCAATATCACCTTGGACAGTTCAGTGACACCACCCTCTTTAGCAATTTCATTTGGCCATATTAGCGCAATACTAACAAGGGCCTTCACAGCTCTCTGCTGCAATATGTGTATACCAGAGCCAAGAACCCGTATGAGAGGACCAATCACTTGCTGAGTCACTGAATCCTTTTGAAGTTGTTCTTCAAAGAGTAAATGTGATAGAAGCTCAGCAGCCAACTGTTGTACTGCAGGAGCAGGAGAATCAAGCAGGGGGATAATTGGTTCAATAGCTTGGTGGGATGTCAACCTATAGTCAGAACGACACTGTGGATGCTCCAAAATGTTGACAAGAACCTGTAGTGCACTATGCTGCCCGTCAGGTCCAAATTCTGGTCTTGTTAGCAGCATAAAAAGGGGCTCAACAACTTTTGAAGCAGACGGTCCCTTAGCAATGCTTGCATTGTTGGTCAATATTCGGAGCAGTTCTGCAAAAGCAGCACAGAGAAAATCGGGTGCCTCATGGAGGATGTCAAGTATGCTCTCAATCACTCCAGCTTTCACCATTTCCATCTTACAAGCAGGCCTGTCTTTCCCTAACTTCACAAGGGCTCTGGAAATAGCTTCGTGGAGCAAGTAATTCTTACCATAGAGGAGGCCAACAAGAGGAACAACTGCACCATGAGCAGCAACAAGCTCTGCAAGTTGCTCATCATCAACAAGTTTATCCAACGCTCGGACAACTGAATGCTGCGCAGGACTGAACTCAGTAACAAGAAGAGACACCAGAGGCTCCACACATCGAGCTGCAGCCATTGTCGACCTGATTCTTGTATTTCCAAACAGAACACAACACAACTCGGCAGCATCCCCTTTCAGCTCCATTGAGCAATTTGATGAAAGAATCTTGCAAAGAACATCTACTGCATTCATTTCAACATCTGCAACTGCTAAGGCTCTTGATGGATTTTCACTCAGCAACCTCACCAACGCAGCAATTGCAGCATGCTGCTCCCTCTCAGAACCAGTATTAAGAATCTCCACCAAGGGTTGAACGGCTTGCCGAGCACTTTCTGCATTCCTTATATGATCAGCAGAAAATAAGCTTTCCAATGCTTTAGCAGCACTATACCTGGAAGCTCTTCCGCCTAACCGTAAAACTGCCACAAGTTGACTGACAGCACCAAATGAAGAGTCGTGTCTCCTTATCTCAGCACTGCCAAATAGTATACCTAACAGATCTGTAGCAGCTTCCTCAGTTGCATCTTGAGGACCAAGTGAGAGATACCTAGTCAGTGCTTCCAAAGCTCCTGATTCTACCATTACAATCTTATTTGACGGACAGTCCTTTGCAAGTTGAGTCAGAAGACCAAGTGCTAAAAATGGTGCTCCAGGACGATCTGGAATTGGTTTGAGAAGATCAACAAGTGCAGGTATTGCTTTTCTAGAAGTAGCACCAACTCTTATGTCTTCAACTCTGAACAACCTCTCAAGAGCAACCTGCTCAGGATAACGCACTAAACCAAACTCTTCTGACAACTGCAAAAGATCATTTATATCAACATCGGCACAGCCAAGTAGGGAAATGAGCCCGCCTGCTGCTCCAGAATTTGCAACAGATAAAAGAGTACCCCTGCTACCATTACAGACTAGGCTGGCCATTGCCTGAGCAGCAAAATATCTGGTGGTCAACTCCTCTGACCTCAACCAGTTTGCAAGTACTGGTATAGATTTCATGGTTGCGTGTGCTCGTATGATATCTCTATTTTGAAATAAGATTGCCAGCAGCAAAGTATAAATCCATATGCTACTATCTTCTTTAAACTCAATCTGCATAAATTACACCAAGGACCATTCCAGGTTAGATGATTAGACTATAAACCCAATATTTGATGGATAGAGAACAATAAATTTATATTATGGATCAGTGTATATAGAAATTCAGAATTGGTCAAATGTATCTCGATCTTCTTCCTTATTGAATGAAAACATAAAGCGGAATAAGAGAGCTACCTGAGAGTAGTGTGAAAAACAATTTGAGATCCTGTCTGTGAGAACTTCCACCGCCCCAGCCTCCATAATCACAATTTTGCACCTTTCATCATGACAGGCGAGAACAGACAGAAGCCACATAACTAAATTAACACCATAAATAACTCCTGTGGTTGAATTAGATTCATCATTCTTTGTTACTTCTTTACTACGCCTATAAATGCTAATGGAGTCATTGTCATCATCCCCTGGGTTTCCCAAAGAAGTAAGCATTGCAACAAGAGATTGAATGAGATGGGTACATAAGTTTGATTCGCTAAGATCTTCCGTAACCTTCTGATGACTAACTTTTGCAGCACAAATAAGGAGTGCAGTTCCTCCAATTTTAACCTTTGATTTAGTTGAATTGATCACCCTTTTAGTGATTGATGATATACATCCAGAGGCAGTAGCAACTGTGTCCCCCAATACATCAGGCTGATCTCTGCAAAGTCGGGATAATATTTCAATAGCTTTATCCTGCAACAAGGGTGCTGCATCAGCAATGGATAAAACTATTGGGGTTATGCTTTTCGGGAATTCAGCTAAAACTGCCCATGCAGGTTTTGTTTCTCCAGTAGCTCCTTCTGATCTGGACAGAATAGCAAGTGCCTCGAGTGCCTCTGACGTGGCAACAGATGCATGAACAGATTCTAGAAAAGAAACTAGTGCAAGAACGGTTCCAGCACGATTGACACAATCGGTTAAAGCATAATCAATTTGACGAGAATGGAGCAGGCGAGCAATTGCTGCTGCTGCATGGGTCTTTCCAGATACCGAGCCTTCACGCAAAACTCTAGTAGCTGGGAAAATGATTTCTTCAGCAACTGCTTTCTCTGAAACTTCACTATCCAAAATAAGATTAGCCAAAGCACATGTTGCTAGTTCTGCAACTTCCAGAACTGAAGAGTTAGCAAGCACAACTAACGGAGATAATACATCTCGAGCAACAGCAGCCACATCCCGGTTCTCTTTAATTGAAAGAAATATTGCTGCAAGGCAACGTGAGGCCTCTGCAAGGATACTTACAGATTCAACACTAATCAACTTAATGGCTGACCAAAGAGTTTTAACAGCAATGCTACTTTCACGCAAGTCCTTCCTATATTCAAAGATTCCAGCTAAAGCTGATGCAGACTTGGCTTGAGTCTCTTCTTTAGTTGAGCTCAAAATTTTTATCATTGTCTCAATTGCATCATTAGCAGCACTACCTTCACGTGATATATCATTGAGGGGGACCACCGACAGCATACTTTTCAGAGCATCCAAGACATACACTTTAGATTCAGGTAGATCACTGGTTAATAATGCAGTAAGTTGGCTGATAGTTGCTGTATCAGATTTATGGATTAAATGATTTAAAGTCTTCGCTGCAATTTCTTTTCCATTTGGGCTTCCATTCTTCAGAAGCCATAATAATGCAGGAACAGCATCAGCACTTTCGACACATGCACGTATATCTTCACTGTGATTGCATAGGTTCCTAAGGATTGATGCTGAATCTTCCTTGGCTTTTGCAGATCCCGTCTCTAGAATCTGAACCAGTGGAGGTATGCCACCAGCAGCAGTAATAGCCCATTTACTTTCGTCATTCTCATTAGAAAGCAGGCAAAGCAGTGCAACTGCACATTCTTGCTGCTGTTCTGATGAAAGCCCAAGAAGTGATATCAACAGCTGAACCCCTTCACGGCCTTGAAGCGCACGCCAGAGACTTTCTTCACTATTGCAAAGTGTAAGAAGAGCTCTCATAAGCTCATCCTGAACTTCATTTGTAGCCATTGTGATCAAACCAACAAGCAAACGTTTTGCTTCTGAATTAGAGAGTTTAGTTGAGAGTACGGAATTCCCATACAAACTTGCAAGGGCCTCTATGGTTCTTTCCTGAACAAGAAATGGTAAACGAGGTTTGAATTGTGAAACCAAAGTCTGCTCAATAACCACAGGATCTGATGCTCTATTAGATTCTGCTGTACTATCATATATCATAAGAGCTGAAGCTAAAGCCCCTAATGTATCAGCAATTTGGGCAGGTGAAGAGCAAGATTCAAGGCTTTGACCAAGGCTTGAGATCACATATGACAAACCACCAGAAATATTTGCTAAAGCACACATAGCATTCTCCTGCAACGCTTGGGCATACTCGCCCTGCATGAATTCTTTTGAAGGGGCTATTGTAGCATTTATCAACACAGGAATACCATTGAAATTAGCTATTTCCCGCCTTGCTTCTTTGCACTGGGAAGAAAGAGATTTTAGAGCACCTGCTGCTTCTGCTCTAACACAAGCTTCATTGCCAGACCCCAAAAGCTTGAGAAGTTGCTTTGTAGCCTCTGAAGCCAGCACCTTAGAACAAACAGATGCATCTTCCATCATCATACATGCAAGAAGAAAGCACACGTTAGCTTGAGTGTTTGGCTGTCCAGTCGAAAGCAACTTCACAAGTGCATCCACTCCTCCAGCTTGAAAGGTTGCAGTCCAGAATCCCTCCGTGCTGCTGGATAGGTTCTTTAATGCTCCAGTCAACAAGCTATCAACCAAGCTACCAGTCTTGATCCCTTTTTGCAGCTGCTCCCAAAGCACTGGCACAACTCCTTCAGTTGAAAATATTTTTGATCCAACATGATCCCTAGCACCACCTTGAGAAACAGCATAAATTGTTTTTGCAGCTGCAATTTGCCCTTCTGCCGAGCTGGACCTGAGTAGACCAAGCAATGGTGGAATACATCCTCCAAGCAAGACCTTCACCCTTAGTTCATTCTCCTTACAGAGAGAGCCTAAAACAGTAGCAGCTTGTATCTTAACTCCAACTGAACCTGATCGAAGAAGAGAAACAAGTACTGGAACTGCTTGAGAGTGAGATCCAACAGCACTGAAAGCATTTTCACGAGTATCAATAAGCTCAAGCAACTGCTTCAACGAATATTCCTTCTCTTGTACAGATGAGGAACTTTGACGCAGCTGCTCAATGCATTGAGCAACACTTGCCAATGTCCCATCTGCATCCTCCATGCTACTACGATCCCTGTCAGAAAATTTAGAACAACAGATAATTTAGGCAGAATTATCCTTTTTATATATTATTATTATAAGAAACATAGCTTATATAACTAAAAGAAAATACAACACAGGGGACAAGGTGTCCCCTACAAACATCAATTAGTCTACATCTAAAACAAGAAAAAACAACAAAACAGAATTACAAGGCAACATCATCCTAATACGAATCATAGCATGAAAAGGCAAACCCCTAACCTCAGAGGAAATAACTGATGGTAAAACTTAATATTTCAAATTGACAATCTTTAGCCCAACTTGATTTTGGTGAAACTTAATATGGTTTCTAGTCAACATTGACAATGCATATGCTCAGTAAGTTCTCTATCAAATATTTGTTTTTTTTAGATTAAGGAAAAAGAAAATAAAGATACCCTGGGATTAAGACAATGTCTAGTTTCAAGTTGAAGGCAGAATGAAGAGTATCAGTATGAGTGAGACAGCAAGTAGAGGCATTAAAGTACGCAAGGAGATTACCACCAAATAAGAACATAATTCCATGAGAGTAGACAAGCAGACACTTGCTCACAGAAAGAAAAATGCCCACCAGCATAATCTACAAGAGCCTTAATGATTACCAAGTGGCAAACAAATTCCAAGATGCAGACAAAAATAATTCTACCAAACAGCACAAAGAATTTGTAGAAACAAATTTTAACTCACCTTGAACCCATTTTTATAATAGAATGTGGTGTTGGAGGCTCTGAATCTTGAACTTTTGCATCACCATTTCTTTCCTGTAATCATAAGAATGAAAGCAAAAATCCATTATCAGTTTTCATATTATCTAAAAAATGAATCCAGTTTTCATATTATCTAAAAAATGAATCCATCTCCTCTCCTTTTTCTTAATTTTTTCATCACTTGGTCCATTGTGAGTTGCATTTTAACATCAAAGCCTGAACAAATATTTAAGGGGGATAACACAATTTTCAGAATATCATTTACCAATTCGATTACACATTTAAATTTTCCCAAACTCCCAGAAATGCATCCCTGAAACACTTAATTTCAGCGTAACATAGATTGTCTATCTATTGAAACAAGAACAGGATAAATGTGATCTAGTGCGTCCCCCCCAGTATTCATAAGAGGCACATGAAACTTTCAGTATCTTAATTATACTCTTTCAACTGGATTTATAATCTACAATCTCAAATTACGATTCAAGAACAAAAAAAGGAAGAGAAAAGAAGAAGAAGAAGAAGAAAAAGAGAACCATATAAGAAATGAAACAAAAATGACAAAGGAAAGTACCAGATCATTAGTGGCAAGGGTGCTGCCATTGCTGGCAGCAAACCTCCAACCCAGTGTGGTTGCCAGCTTTGCTACTCTTCAAGATTCAAAGAACAAATCAATGAAGAGACCTTGCCCTTCTCCAGATCTAACTCACAGCCTCCTGTCAAACACAATTGCAGACCAGATTACACACAAACCAATTTCCAATCTACAAATCTTTCCCGGAAAAGAAAAAAGAAAAACTGAAGCATTGACTTAAGTGGGCTAGTGAAGCTCAATTCAATTCAGATAACACTTGTTCCTCACTTGCATTTCTACAAAGTGGGCTATTTGGGCACAGAACAAAGGAACAGATCAAAGACAACTCACAGAAATTGGACAAGATCGAATCAAGTCCCGAGCTTGTCAGTGGGTAGTCAAAATGTGAAACTGAAAAATGCAACCCAATTCATATTTTTGTATGTGTGTGTGAAATTGTAGTGCAGAATCTGAAGAATGCAACAAAAGTGTTGACCTCAGATTTGGAAGAAATTACAATCAATTGGGTCAGAAGAAGAACCAATGCAAATGAGAGAGAGAGACACAGAGAGAGAGAGAGATGGGTGAGCTCACCTTGAGAGAGTGAGAGATGGGGAAGCTGTTTGGTGCATCAATTCAATTGGGTTTCGTAAAAGACAAGGGAAGAGAGCATCAAGAGCAAGAACACCACAACTACAACAACCAACAGCTACAAGCAACAAAGAAGCTAAAATAAAATGAAAAAGCCTCACAATCAGACACAGATTGATATAATTTTCCCTTTTTTATTTTTCTCTTTTCTTTTTTCTTCTTTTGGTGCTTTTTTAAAAAATAAATTTTATTTCTTTTTTGTTTGTTGGACGAGTTTTACGTTTCCATAGATACTCTCTCCAGCCAGAGAGCGAGTGAGAGAGAGAGGGTGTGGGACAGACAGCCGCACCGTCACAGCCTAATAAGACCACCGACAATTTGCAGCGTAAAAGGCTTTCATGGCTTGGCTTCGGCTTTTTTTGGAGCTCCAACTAAGATTTTAACATTTTTTTTTCTTTTTATTTTCACCATTTCGTCTACAAAGCGAAAAGAAATTTTTAGAAACACAATAAATACAAAAATAATAATTTTATTGATAGTCCAAAAAAAAGGAATTTTTGAACTGCAATAACAACTTCCAAAAAAATTACCTCTAAATTTCATATAAATATTTTAGGAACAAAATTTTTGGCAATTTGAATTTAAGCTATTATGAAAAACAATATATAAGTTTTGTGAAATTGTGCAGAAGAAAATGTTAGAAAGGAATTAATGAAATTATCACATGAGATTTATGCAATTTGTCGTAAATGCATAATTTTTTGGCAATAATTCTAAATATTAATTTTCGAAAATAATACTTTTGGGAGAATATAATACCGCATGGAATATCAAGAGATTCATACCATATGGAAAATAATAAAAAAAGGTAGAAGGTCGGCTCAATATCTTAAGCCGAGCCAAGCCAGATGGAAAATCAAGAGATTCATCCTAGCTCCCTCTCTTGTTGATACTCTTTCTCTTTCTTAGTTGGCTGGAAATTATGTGTGCAACTTATTATTTTATCAATAAAAGGCAATTAGTGGCATTGGCATAGCCAAGTAAGATACACCTAATAAGGATACAACTATAACTAATTAATATTCAACCATTTTTATTTTCTGTGCTAAGCTAACTGAAAACTCAGCATTTTGGCATACTAGCTGGACTTTCCTTATGTACCACATGCCTTGTGCAAGCGATAGTCTAAAATTAGACGAAGAGGGGATTTCTCACACACACACACACTACCACGGTGCCATGGAGGTTCGAACAAGAGATCAATAATCTGCAAGTCAAGACTCCTTTCCATTGAGCTAGACTCTATTGGCATAAATTATCCATAGCCTACCTCATAGTAAAAAATAAACAATAAAAAATTAGAAAAATCCAGTTTTATTTTTATCTGCCAATTTACCCAACCATTTGAGCCCTACAAATACCCCATTTACTAAGCTTTTTCACAACCTTCATCATTCCAGCCAGAATCTGGTAAGTCAGGACTTGAAAACTAGTTGGGTATTGATTGTAGCAATCAATTAATTGAGTAGACAGCAGGACCTTGTGTAAATCCAAAGTGAAAGCATGGAAGTCTTCTTTAAAAAAATTCTAAATCAAATAATTCCTCTTGTCTGTTAGCATTTTCTTGTAGGACCTGGGATAATGATTGAGACCCAGTACCATTACCAGCTGCCAAATTTGTGGAAAAGATGAAAACCAAAACAGGCTGCAATTGCAATACATGGGCAGTCTTGTGGTAAAAGCTGAAATGGAAGAATTTCATTTCCGCTACTTGACTAATGGCTCGCTACATGGATGTCGTCCGTAATTTAATAATATGAACGTCACAGCATGCCTCGATGTTATTAGTACCGGAACAAGCCACCCTAATTAGAAGTGAGTAGTGACAATTTCCTTCATTACCAAAAAAAAGAAACCAGAGGAGCAACTAGTTGTTGATCATGTAGATAAATATTTTTGTGAGTGGCAGTGGAGCCCATGGGTGAGGGCCATGTTCTTGTCATTTTTTTAATGTAAAAAGGTTTTCATGAGTTGATTTCTCACCAATTATGATTAAGATTGATAACTCTCGGACTAACAAACGAATCAATGATTTATAGATTGTAATTTGCAACCACGTCATCTTCGCTGTCAAGTGATACACAATTTGCAATCAGCAAGTTTCCAATTGTCGGACGCGGATGTTTCTTCATGTGTAATGCTGCGGGTAAGTTTGGAATGTGACATTTGCACTAAGTTTATTTATTAATTAATAATTTTCAGGCACATGCGTGTTTCTTGAATTTTGACAATTTTTTCAAATAAAAAAAGTTGCAGAAAATTAATATCATTTTTAAGAACATAAAATTTTCGACCGAAAAAAGAACTCAAAATTTCTTACTTGGTAAGAGAATCAATATGTAGAAATTAAATATAAAAAATTATGAGAAAATTAAATGTCAATAGTACCTCTAAAATTGCCATTACACACAACTACGGCCAAAAGTTCGATTTTTTTTTTTTATAAATATTTTAAAACTATGGCCATCAATTGTCAGGACGCTTGGCAGTACCATACGAATTAGGAACGGACTTAGTTTAGATAATTGAATTGAGAGACCGTAATCGCCCATCGAATTGACCAAAATTAGTGGAGGAAAATTTGATTTTGACTTCGACCACATGCAATTTACCTAACAAACGGTTTAGTGCTGGTCGATTTATTGATGGGATAAATAGAAAAGTAAATCTTGAGAGGAGGCTCAAAAGAGACTCGCATGTCATGGGGATAATATTGTTTTGTTATTTCCATCTAATCATGTTCTGTCATGTAGAATCCTTATCACTTGTGACAAAACATGATTGGTTAAAAATGGCAAAACAGTGTTATTCCTGTGATATACAAGTTTTTCTCGACTTAGAGAAGGAAGAGTGTTGAGGTGAAGCTTGGGTGAGATGTGCAATGTGCATGCTATTTATCTTGTGGCACGAAGGCTTGTCGTTGTCTTGAGTAATGAATCGGATAAACCATAAGAATGTCACCTTAACTTATACACAAGCTTCAATTTTTCACCAAAAAGAAAATCATTATGTCACTTGACACCAATTCCGTTAATATATATATATATATTTTTAATATAAATGATATTTTAAACTACAAGAGGAGGAGGTTTCTCACACACACACACACACTACCAGAGTGTCATTAAAGTTCAAACCTGATATCACTAGTCTGCAAGTCAATGTCCTTATCCACTAGGCTAGACCTTGTCGAAATATGTATTAAAAGTAATGTGTCATGCATATGCCTGACTTAAAATAATAATGGTAACAAAAAGGCTTAAATGCGAAAATAGTCCCTGTGTTACATCATGGTGGCCAATTTAGTCACTGTGTTCTGAAGCAGTGCTACAGCCTATAATGCCATTATAGCATGCAAAATTCTTTTGCAGCATTTGAAACAATATGCCACTCAAGAGGGTAATAGATAATCTACTCAAGCTGAAGACGGAAAAATACAATTGCTCAGAAACTTCCCATGACATTAACGCCCCCCCAAAAAAATTAAGTGACATTTTCAATCATAATGTCGGTAACACATTATGATTTGTTTGTTTACATCAGAACCAGGCAATTATCGGGAGCTACAACACTAGGCCAAAGAACCTTTATGTAGATCAATTATGCAGCCTCAGTATGCGTACTCAAGAAGTGGATTTTATGTGACACTGATAGAAGTAGCATATGATTGGAGAAGTGTAAGAGCTTGGTCTGTGATAGCCCTATTCCTAGCACGCTTCACCCATTCGCGCACTACTTCTGTTGCTTGGGTGCCTTTCACACCTTCTTCAAGTGCCTCTGCTGCTTCAGCTATTTTCCCGTCAGCAAGGCAGGACTCCACCTTGTTGATGATGGATTCAATTCCATCCCCAGATTGATCAACTTCCTTTACCTAGACAAAATCCCAAAAACAAATACAACGAACATTCCAATAAGTTAATTTATACTAGTGATTTAGAATGGAAAACACAGGCCGCATATCTACTTACCTTCAACCAGGATGCTATATGTGCCAAGGAATGTGCCAAAATGCCGCCACCACCAAGAGGGATTAAGCTGAGGTGCCGTACTGTCCCTTTCAAGGCATCAAACTGCAAGAAGAATGAAGTTAGCACAGCACTGAGTATTACCCTACTTACTAGGATTTCAAGAATTAACAATTCAGAACTTGAAGCACTCAACTATTCTCATTTCATACTAAGGATTTCCATAATTCTTGTATCTGCAGCAAGTTGAATTAATACCTCATATTTTTCATATGGATACTCATTAACTCACGAAATGGCTCGCACTGAACCTGTATCCTTTATGCATTTATTAAGGAAGTCGCTAAACCAAAATTTTGAATATCTCAACCAAATAGAAGACTGATGATCAAACAAACATTTGAGAATACTTGAAATGTTAGTCAATACGTCCTTAATGAAGCATATTAAATTTAATGTTACATGTTTTTACAACCAAAAAGTATGCACAAGATAGGGAGAGGGAAATTAGAAACAAGGCTTCAGTTTGTCCAGGACAAAGGGAAAAGGAGTAAAAAGGTTTCCAAATTCCGAGCATATGAAGCGGTGCATTTCAGTCAGCATGATAAAACCATTTAAGGTGAAATACTAAAGAGATCCTAGTAAACAATAACTATTTAAGAATATCAGCCCCAATTAAGTCCTATAGGCATGTCTTAAAAATGACAAATGGGGCAACTGCCACCCTTTCTAATAAATGAACAAATGAGTAGACAGAATCTCATCAACAGTTCTGAATGCTTATATACAGAACAATTCAACCCAAAAATCTAATCAGACATCTTTCATGCAGTAGTAACATAGAATATGTTACGTATCCATAACCAGTTGCTCTATGTATGACTTCTGAGGCAACTCTTGAGCACAATTTTAACAACTTTATGTCGAAAAACTTAGATATGCATGAATTACTAGCAGGTCAACGTTGGGCATGCAAACTATCTAGGAGGAATATTATTCCTCCCGTCAACTATATAAAGCAGTAAAGTCAATGTCTTGGCCATTAATTAGAGCGGACCAAAGCAAAGTTCAATCATAAAAGTAAAAAGTTACAGAAGGATGTTAATAGTTGACAGCATGAGAAGGGTGAGTCCATTAGCAAATATTTAATGAAGAAGTAAGAAAATAACTAACCTTCTGATTCAATTGCAGCAAGGTATCTGTGCCATTCCTTCGTGTTTCCTCAGGAAGAGATGATAGGACCAAATCTAAAATTGAATCTTTATCAATGCCTTCAAGATAAGTGTGCAAAGCCTCTATTTCTGTCTGGATTGGTAATCCTTTTGAAAGTGCATCTTCTAGTGCAAGTGCGCCCTGCAAAGAACAACAAAACATATCATTGTTAAGAAGTAACTTACAGGCTTAGAAAATCACTGATGAGAGTATTAACACATTAAGTTATCTTCTAAATAAAAAGTTGGAAGTCAATGAAAAGAATGAAAAGAATAATAATATTCACCAAAGCAAGCTTGTGAGCAGAGTGAGTCTGACGAGCTTCTTCAGATCTTGCATAGAATGCCACACACAAGGCATTTATCTACAAAAAGAACTTAAACATCAGATTTCGTAATGGATCAATTAGACAAGCATTATTAGGGACATTAATACAGACAAACGTACCATGCACCACCCAACATAGAACTATTTAAGCAAGATTCATCAGTTATTATCACAAAGCTGTATAAAATTGAAGTCTACATGCCTTAACACTCTGAACAGGTCATATGTGGACCATTAAGTATGACTTCATTTACAAAACTTTGACATACAGATATACAGTTAATTCACTTTTTGACATACAGAGGCTTATAATCTAGAAAAAGCAAGCAAAACTACAAGCACATTTATATATCTAGAGCAGTTTACACCATTTAATGTGGCCTGCAAAACTGGAGTTACATTTCCTTCATGTTGGACATGGGCAAAATGGATCTACAAAAAAATAAAAAATTTGCATCCCAGCATCTATCACCCTCCTCATTGTTTTTTCCTTTCCTAAACTACAAAGTTCAAGTAACCACTAACATAATTACGACGGATTGTATTTGACTGCTTGAATGGGGTGGGAATTTACATCACATATGGGTGAAATGAGTTCATTTTCTGAGCAATACTCTATTAAGCAACTGTTATAAGCAACACAACGAAGCATCCCCACCTCTATTTTTCTGGTTAATGAGTTCATTTTCTGAGCAATACTCTATTAAGCAACTGTTATAAGCAACACAACGAAGCATCCCGCAACACAACGAAGCATCCCCACCTCTATTTTTCTGGTTTTAAATAAGGGAGTTTCACTAAAACACCCAAAATGGGGGCTGAAATTATAAAAAAACCCAAGCACTATTTAAACATATAAACACACCCAAAACCTATCATTACACACACTCAAAACCCATTTATAAACACACCCAAAAAGTTGACTTTGGGTGTGTTTCTATGTTTAAATAGTGCTTGGGTTTTTTTTATAAATACATGTCTAGAATTGGGTTTATTTATAAATTTGTATTTAAATAATCCCCTCAAAATCTTAGTGTCACCATTTTCACTAAAACCTTTCTTTTCCAGACAGTTAAAATATAAAGCAATAGCAAATTAGGGCCACAAATCCACATTTTGGTGTGTTTATCCATTCTTAGGTGATTTGAGCAGTCATCTTACATGAAGATTTGCTTCTGCCATTTTCTCAATCTGGGTTGTCTTCTCACTTGCAATGGCTGCTGCCAGTTCTGCTTTTGCTAATTCCTCAACCTTTTTCAACTTCATTTCTTCTTCATTTTCCTGCATTTACTTAAAATTATCAACTTCAATTTACCAGTCATCATCTGCTGATGCACCATAAAGAAAGAAAAAAGGCTTAATCATCAATGTGCCCCTTGTGCTTCACCGAAAATCCCACTTTACCCCCTACATTTCAAACTGGGTCAATATGGCCCCTGTGCTTTATTTCCGTGTCCCTCGTTCCCCCATTCCGTCAATTTGGTTAGTAAAATCGTTAACTTGCTGATGTGGCATAGGTATTTTAGTAATTTTAGCTATTACAAAATTTCAAAATCTAAATTTTTTTTAAAAAACAATTTAAAAATATTTTAATAATAATAAGATTAGAAAGATAAATTTTTTTTAAAAAAACCCAGGACCCGAATAGCCCCACCGCCACACCTCCCACCATAACCCAACCCTTCCCTGTGGCCAACTACCGCCCCCAACCCATGGCCACCATTCCCTCCCCATCTTGCCACCCTGGTTTCTCCTCTGCCATGGTAAAAAACTATTGAAAATCAAAATAAAGTTCTTCATGACTGCACAGAGAATATGGGAAAAGGACAAGCATGAAATCGAACCTGGTTGGAAAAGAAAAGAGAAGCTGTGGCTTGGGGTTTTGGTGTTTGGGTACTCTGTTGGGGTGGCTAAGGCTTGGGGCAGATTGGATTATTGAGGTTGGGTGTGAATTTGGGGTGGCAGCTAGGGGTGAGTATGGCTGGGGGGTGAAGGTGGCTAGGTGGATTGGAGGGAGTGTTATCAATGTTTTGGTGTGGGTATATCACCTGGGTAGGGAGATCTGCTTGAACCATGGCAGAGTGCTGGCCATGGGTGGGGGGGAGAGTAGGGGTGGTGGGAGGTGTGTTGGTGCTGGGGCCTCTTTTTTTTTGAAAAAAAAATCTTTCTAATCTTATTTATTATTAAAATGTTTTAAAACTAGTTTTTATATTTAATTTAGATTTTAAAATTTTTTAATAGCTAAAATACTAAGTTAGCAATGCCAAATCAGCAAGTTAACGGTTTTACTAATCAAATTGATGGAATGAGGTAACAGGGGACGCAGAATTAAAGCACAGGGGGCATATTGACCCAGTTTGAAATGTAGGGGGCAAAATGAGATTTTTGATAAAGCACAGGGGGCGCATGGATAATTAAGCCAAAAAAATTTAAAAAGAAACTGACAGCACCAAAGTAATTCTGTACCTTGTGCTCAAGTTCTGTCTTAAACTCCTCTTCAAGCTTTTCTTGAAGTGACTTGAGTGCAGCAGCTGCTTTTGCTCTTTCTCTCTTTAATTCCTGAAAAACCAAAAAAGAAAAAATGTAAGAACAACAGCTACATCTTAAGTAAATAGAAACTATTTGTAGGTCCTGAGTAGTCAAAACAAACTGGATCTGAGGGTGGGGAAGAATCTCATGTGACTCTGCGCACATGCAGGTTATCTATCTCCACTCCTCATGCGTTACATTACTAGTGTCTTCCAAGTTCCAACACAATCTGTGTCCTCATATAGACCTTCATGCAGAGAAGTGACGCTATTTTCTAAATCACAAAGTTCTTCAATAATAGAACCAAAGATTTATTCACAACCCAATTCAGGTTCAGACTTCTGACATGATTGCAAAAATCCACCCCTCTCCCTCTCCCTCTCTCTAACAAGAAGATAGTCTTTGAAAATAAAACAAAGAGAAGATATATAAGAGAGCTCTTTAACCTTGTCTAGCATTGCTGCCTTTTCTGCAAGCATGAGTTCCCTGGCCCCAGCATCCTTTAGTTTCTTTTCATACTTCTCCTGTGATGAGGTAGGTGGTCAAATTCATGAAAAGTACAGAGCTCTCAACAACACTTTAGTCGAGCATTTTAAAACAAGGGAATAATAAATTCTTGTAAGTAATATTAGAAACCTTTAACGTTCTCTTTTCTTCAGAAAAAACACGAGTGTCTAACTCAGCTTGCCTTTTTTCAGCAGCATGAATGGCTTGTAAGAAGTCAAGAACAAGCTTTCCATCTTTGGATATGTAAGCATCATTCAACCCTTCAATTGCATCAACGAGAGCCTGTTATTCAGAGAACCAGAATTTAGTGAGTTCCATTGGACATTCTCTTTTGGCATTGCAACAGCACTATGCATAGAAGAGAAAAAAGTAAAATAAAATAAATGCTGATAACTACCTCTTTTTCTTTAGAAACTTGATCGTTTTCATTGTTAGAGTTGGTTGCGGTGCTTTCATCAGCCTCATCACTCAGATTATATGTCTTGAGGAGAGAACCTGATGGTTCTTCATTATTACCTAATGCAACCTGTAACAAAGTTCCACCAAAAGCAACTTCATATAAATACCATTCAAAATAAGCTCCCTTTGATGTTAAAGTCTAAATGACAACGTTAACATAATTATTGTGATGCATCAAGTTTCATTGATAAGTGCAGCCTAAAATTCTAGCCTTCACAAGTGTATCCACAAGTATTCAGCTTGTTAAAAGGAACCTAAATGAGAACTACCTGTACCTTGTCTTCTGTGATATCCTGTTGATGCGGCAATGTTTTCACCTCATTTTCTTGCTGCTGATCTGCATTAGTCTGCGAAACTATTGGCGATGTTTGTACATCCTCATTTATCTCCACACTAGTTTTTTCCTCTGTACTCTTCACATCGACATTCCCTTCAGATGATAACCCAAGATTTGCATTTTGGGAAAACTCAGGCAAAGCTTTCTCAGATTTATTATCATCCACCTGAGAATGTTCTTCACCATCTCTTCCACTCAAACCCTCAACATGAGCAACATCTGAATGAGTTTCAATCTTCTCCTCAACATTGCCAGCTTTTTCTTCATCATGCTTTTCTTCTTCCACAAGTTTTTCCTCCACACCAATCCCAGCTTCCTTATGCAAATCACTCTTCTCTTTTGCACCGAAAATCGGGTCTAGATACCCAGTTTTGTAAGCTCCCACAAGCCCAGCACCAACAACAGCACTTCCAAGGAAAATTTTGGCGCTCGAACCGCCGTTCTCCGGCGGCGGCGGCGGCAAACTGCCTGCACCACCAGGTTGCTGCGGCGCAGTTTTGGACGCTGCAGCGGAGAATTCCCTTCTCAGAAATCTTGAAACGTGCTGCAAATTTGAAGTCCCTATGTGTTATTATCAACAAAAGCATCACCAAATTCATACACTAACTAGTTCTAAATCAAGTGGAAATTTACATGCCTGACTTGAAATCGACCTCGGAATCTTCCTAAGTCCACGACGAGACGAAATTTGCAAAATTGATCTGTGGAACAAAGAAGAAACAAAGTGTCAATAGAGGCATTGGCGTCGCTGAAAGTAATTTGATAGAGAGATTCCTGAGGATTTCCAGTACCTTCGAAACATGGTTTTGTGGTGAGAGAGAGAGAGAGAGTGGAAGAGAGTGAGGCGCGAAAGGGCGGAGGAGGTGTTTGATGAAATGACGGAGTGAGTCGGTGAGCGACGGAAACGAGGGCTCGCTTAGGATGGCTAAAACGAATCGTTTTGGGTTATTGGCTTGGGCCGCGCATATAATAATAAGCCCTAGACTTTCAAAATAAAAAGGTTTTATTGTCTCTGACCAAGGAAGAGCCCAGCTGCCCCAAGCCAACTCCACAGTAAGTCCCTGCTTCTGCTTCTTCTCCTTCTCGTTTTCACTGTTTATGAAGCTCTCTCAGTCTCATCCATGGCTTAACAAAACTACAGCAGAAAAATAGAAATCCTAGAAAACCCAAAATAAAATAAAAAACGAAATATTATTTTTTTCTAAGGAAATGTCATTATTTAAACCCTAAACCCTAGACTTTGGTCACAATCTTATTGAGAGTTTCTTTTAATAATTATTTGATTTTAAATCCTGAAGTTCCTTTCTGTTTATGAGACTTTTTCTTTCTCTATTATGTAGGTATAGCTTTGCTGTTGAGGACAAACTTTCTGTAAGAATGGTTGATTTCCTCTTTGATGATATTTTTACCATTGAGAAAGTGGATCCGGATGGCAAAAAATTTGATAAAGGTTTGTCTGAATACTAGTTGCCCTCTTATGATTGCCAGAAAACTTGACTTAATCTTGATATATTGAAGGGACTTATTCACGTAACCGGAAAAAAAAAGAAAAAAGAAAGGGACAGAAGATTACAGTGTGTACTGATAAGAAGTGAAGCAAATTTTCCTTGTCCTAAATAGTCTTTTTGTTTTTCAAGCTTCACCAGATGGAACTATCTGCCTTTCAAGCTTTTCCATCACCTCCTTTTTAGATTAATTATGGTCATGATATGCAAACAAGTTGTCCTCTCACTGGTGGTCTGTGGACATTGTGTTCCTTTTTTTTTCTTTGAAGTGGTGTAGGGTTGAGGTTTATTTTGATTTATGCCACATTAAATTTTGCAATTTAAAATATGGAGAAATTTCTTCTAGACTCTTTTTAATGGTTTCTTTCGGGTTATGAGACATTGCTTTGATGTGATAAATTGTGTTAGGAGTTCATTGTCACCCACCCCATATAGTTATAAAAGGCCTTTTACATTCTATTAGCTTGGCATGATCGATAAAACTTTTGAATCTTTCTGGAAAATACTCTAATGCTTTTGGGTGCTTTTGTTTAAATTTTCACAAATGTGCTTCTGTAGTTTCCCGAATTGTAGCACAAAGTGAGAAGCGTGGTGTGTTGCTGATCCTAGATGTGAATACAGAGATATATCCGATGCATGAGGAGGAGAAATTCTTGATGGTGCTGTCTCCCACACTTAACTGGAGCGGAGCACCTGTTGCTGGAAAACAGGGACAGGTACTGTACTATACTTTTAAGGTGAACTTGGAGAGCGGACATATCAAAATTATGTCAATTTTAAATGGGAGAAAATTCCATCCACAGATTCATGTCTAAGATTAGCATTTTCCTTGCATGGCCAATATCCCATGATCACTCGGTGCTGATAATCATGATGATGTGGATTGTGTAATTGAACTGTGATGAAAAATAAGAATAACATTCTGTTGTAGTTTGTATTTCGACATTTTCTATGGACTAGTGCCTGTATGTTGTGCTGTCTAAATTGTTTGGAATTCTCTAATTGCCCATTTACTGAAGATGATTACCTTTTGGCAGGTTGAGCAGAAATCTCTTGCAGACAAGTTTGATTATATAATGCATGGATTGCTGTATAAAATGTCAACAGCAAAAGGAAAATCAGAGTATTCAAAAGAAGGTGTCAAAGTGTAAGTGACATACTGCTCAAACTACATTTTTCTTGCAAATTATTCAGAGTGATCATTACTTCCATGTTGAATTAGCGTGGTGTCTGGCTAGATGGGGTTCATTTTTCTGGCAATTATTTAGGGATTGCTTGTGAATGCAACTAGAATTTATGTTGTAGAAATCATAAAAGGGTTGAGATCCATTTGGTCTCTTTTATATTGCTTTTGTCTTATAATATCTCGAATTTAAATTGTCTGAGTGAAAGAAATCCATTTCTGTTAATCTGAATTTAGTGGCTTTGTGGTTATTTACTGGGTTTTCTAATTGGCTTCAGGGAGGTATATGCTTCATTTGGTGGGCTTCAGATGATGCTGAAAGGAGATCCAACAAGTTGTACTAAGTTTAAGATTGATCAGAACATGTTTTTGCTTATCAGGAAATTGATATGAAACTTTTGTCATATAATTGAACAGTGTGGCTTGTTAAACTCACAAATTTTCTGTATACGCCTTTAGATACGTCTAATTCTACTTTTGCGTTTCATTAATGGTGATATGTTGCAGAGTTTCAATGTTCTGATATTCCTTGTTTCTTTTTTTACTTGGTGAACCGTTTTCTGAGATTTGGCAGCAGGCTAATAATTTATAGTGTATAAGGTAAAACAAAAGATGTATTATTCCCAGACTTCAACCGGCAAAAATCTTGGATTATTTTGAACTCAATAAATTCTCAATTAATCTCCTTTTTTATGAAATTATTATTAATCCTCCTATCAATTGGTTTATCCCTTATTAGGGGATGGCCATGGTGCAAACTTTTTTTGTCTGAATTTCATTTCATATTTGAAGGGAAAAAAAAGAATTGTAGACTTTGTGTGGGAATTGCGTATAATTTGATTGTGTTGATATTTGCTCTTCCATGCGTCTTCTTTGTTATATTAAGAGGCTCTGGTTGTATCTCTCTAGAGAATAAGAAAATGACAAAACAGCTGCCAATATAGAAATTAAGACAGTTCGAACAGTAAACAGAAAGCAAAAGTAAATTGAACAAAATATAAAATATAAAATGCCAACAAAATGCCAATGGTATACAAAATTTACTGTATAGTGTAGGTTTATTACCCATACGGCAGTATTTATTTAAAAGTGTGGCTTGGGTTATCGTCCACACGACTACTTTTACTTTTATATAAGGTAAACTGTCGACTTATCCTTTGAATTTGTACATAACTCTCAATTTACCTCCTGATCTTTTTTTTTAGTGAATTAAGGGCTCGAATTAAATTTTATTATCAAATGTTCCCCCACCGTCAAAATTCGAACATTTCATTCATTAATCCGTCCATTTGAGGGTTATTTTGGTAGGGTTGGACAGCCACCGTCTCCATGTCGATATCTCCCTCAGCCCCCTTCCCCTTCTTGGACTTGCAGCAACCCCACCCCACCCCACCCCACCCCACCCCACCCCACCCACCCTCCGAACCATTGCCTATCCCTCCTAAAAATAGTTTCATAGCACACCCATCCCTCCCAAAAATAAATAAATTAATTAATTAATTAATTGTGACCATCAACCAGACCCATACCTGCAACCCACGACCACCTCAAGCACAAAATCAAACTAATATTTCCCTCAGCCCCATTCCCCTTCTTGGACCTGCAACAACCCCACCCCACCCACCCTCCGCACCATTGCCTAGCCCTCCTAAAAAAAATTCGCAGCACACCCATCCCTCCCAAAAAAGAAAAAAGAAAAAAGGAATTGTGACTATCAACCAGACCCATACCTGCAACCCACGACCACCTCAAGCACAAAATCAAACCTAACCCAAATTTGTTAAACCTCTTTCTAATAGCATGGTTTGGTGTGCTGATTTTGAGATGAGACATTAGTTCAAGGTATGAATTTCTGAGCTGCTGTGAATCTTCTCTCTCTCTCTCTCTCTCTCTCTCTCTCTCTCTCACCAGATAGATGGAAATCGCCAGAAACAAATGGAGAACCAAGCTTGGAGGGCAAAATGAGAAGTGAGGTTCACCTGGATAATTCAATCCATGCTGAATGACCAAAATAACCCTCAAAAGAGAGTCAACGTAAGTCAAATAGATGGATTAATGGATGAAATGTTCGAATTTTGACCGAGTCGAGGGGAACATTGATAATAAAACTTTGTTTGAGCCCTTAATTAGCTATAAAAAGATCAGGGGGTAAATTGAGAGTTATGTACAAGTTCAGGGGGCAATTCAGCAGATTACCCTGTTATTTAAAAGTATGGAGTAGAATTAGTGTCCATACAAGCACGTTTACTTTATCGCACATTTATTTTATTATTTAAAGTATGGTGCGGGATTAACATCCATACATGAAGCAATTTAATTTATGAATTAATTTTACCACATATTTACATTTATTTAAAGTATGGTGCGGGATTATTGTCTATACCAGCAATCAATTTACCTTATGAATTTACTTTATCGCACATTTACTTTTATTTAAAGTATGGTGCAAAATTAACGTCTATACAACAAGCAATTTATTTTATGAATTAATTGTGCGGTATGATGAGTTTTACAGTATACAGAGATCAGGACTAGAAGTTCCTTGATCCTTATCATACAACTACATCATGACCTGAAGATCCTTGACGATGATAATGATATGAGAGCAAGTATTCTCTCCAGTACTATTTTTGTAAACTTGTGATCGGACCTGAAGATCCTTAATCCTTGACGTGTAAATAAGGACCTGGAGTTCCTTGATAATGTAATAGTATCGTATTGGTTAATAGTGTCGTACACATGAATAGTAACTATACTAGCAAATGTACTGTACGCATGAATAGACAAATATTCATGACATGATGAATGGTACCGTATACATGAATAGTGACATATACATAAATATTAACCATTTTTGGGTAAACCGTCACTATATACAAAAGGGAACCTGTAGTTCCTTAAACTCATGGATAAACAATTAAATGAGAAGCAAGAAGCTCCTCAAAACATGGAAAATTATGTAAGGGCCTGAAGTTCTGAAATATGTACAGGAAATTATGAAAATGTCCATATCGTGAGAATATGTGATTTTGGCATGAAGTTCAAAATCTAAGAGTATTGAATGTCCATACCATGAAAATATATGATTTTGGCATGAAGTTCAAAACCTAACAATATTGAGAACCTGAAGTTCTAACAGTTAAATGGACAAGCCTTGAGATATTATTAATTGTGGTACACCACATATTTCTTTGGCATAAGAAAATGATGAATTTAATAAAGTTTGATTATGTTATATGTTGGTACCGTTACTAATCGAGCAACTAGCTATGCTGGATCAGCCACGTGCCATACTTTGAGAGGTCATCACCTTAGCCAAAGAAGCATTACTGCAAGTCACAACTCGAAGTAAAGCAAGAGGAGTCCCACATCAGAAAACTACAAGAGATGGTGACTCCCCCTCGCCTATAAAAGAAGACGACTCTCCCTTGAGAAAGGGACTCTCTCTTATGGATCCTGGGCTGGGCTTTATCTTTAATGATGGGCTTCCCCCTTATTATCTTTATATTTGGGTCCAACCCTATGTACAAATGTAAACATACATTATTATAATGAAACATATTTCTCCGTGGATGTAGCCCATTCATTAAGGGTGAACCACGTATATCTCGTCTTCTTTATATTTATCGTTTGCCCAAATCTTCACACACATGCTGAAGGTCCTCACCTTCACCCATCATCCACCATTCTACCTCTATCTAAGTTGACCCTCCCAAAAAGAGCATCAATAGTTTGGCGCTGTCTGTGGGAATCGACACAAGAAGCCTTTGTCGATTCTCCATTCTTCAGTGCCTTTCGGCACCCTTACAATCAACATCACTTAATTGTTGTTCGGCAATACCTGTGGTGAGGCAACTATGAGTCATGAAGGCATCAAGATGCCGAATACATTACTCTTGTCGAAACCTCCATTAGATAAGTGGCACATTCATTATTTTTACAAATTATTTAATATTGAAGGAACTTATTATTCTTGGGATCAAGAAAGGCCACGTGCATTATTTCTAAGAGATAAAGCACATTTTCTTATCTTATATTTTAGTATATTTGCAAGCATGCAATTCAATGATTGCATATATTATTCAAGTGGCTGACATAAACCATGGGATCAATCGGTGGCCTAGCCACACCTTCAATTCTTCTCATTTTAATACTATTTTGTCCTATTTGTCATAGGAAAGTGTGGAGCAATTTGAATGGACATGCCAAACGGCACCCACCCATCTTAGATGTTTAATCACCATCTAGTGGAAGCCACTCAAACCGTACAACAAGTTTAAAAGCACGGGATGGAAAACTACAAAGTGGCCATTGGCACCGCATCCTCCAAACAAATTGATTGGCCAAACCATGATATCTCCATCTGATTTCGAAAGCTTAAAAACTAGAGAGTAACCAAGCTTGCAGCTTATTCATGGGTTACTGAATAGCGCACCACATGCCAGAGATTTCATCAAGACACCCAATATCCAATTAGGCAACACAACCATTCTCTTACCATTCAGCTAAAGCATCTCTAAAGTGACGCCACATGCATCATCTGCAAGAGACATGCAGTTCAGCGGTTTGTGCTTAGACAAATCAACAAATCTCCAAGCGGCACCCACTCAGGAATCACAAACTCCAAATCTCCTCTGTTTATACCAAAATGAACAGCCTATTAGGACCAGACACGTGGACAAGATTGAGCCTAGCAATGGTGGCCTTCGGCATCTTGCCTACCTATCCAACGATTAGGGCAACTTCCTTCTCTAAGACACGTGGCGTGCCCACAATCAACGTCCACAGTCCCACATCAAAATTCTAAACAATAAGCACACCTCTCAAGGCCTATAAATAGGACCACTATCCGTAAATGGAGGTAATCGGAACTTACGGCATACAGCCTATTGATCTGTCAGTCTAAGTTTACTAAATTCGTGCTTACTAAAGCATCGGAGAGCCTTCGGCCGATACCACACCGGTGCCTAAGGTCTTATCGAACGTTTGTTATCTTGCAGATTACACGCTCCACATAGACCTGAGGCATACCGAATGCCCAACATCACTAAGTTGAGCCCAAAAAGTGTCGAACCACTTTTTTGTATCAACAGTTTGGTGCCACCGGCTTCTAGGGACCAGCCCCACCTACCGAAGAAGGTCTACACCGATTGTCGCCACCGGCTTAATGACAAGGAAGTTGAGAGACAGGGATCACCGATCAGGATCAATGCTCACTTAAGAGACTCCCGAATGAGGGTTTTGGGAAACAAGTCGCCTATTCTGAAGGTACGAGGTCTGGAATCCATGGCGGAATCAGACCACGAATATGTCCCCTCTAAGACCCAAGGGACAACTTACCGTTCGGCAACACCTACACAGTACTCAGAGGCCAAGCAATTGAGTCCGCAGCGACATTCAGAGGACTATGATTTCGTAGAGATTCCAAGCCGAGATCCCGTCGTCTGAATTTGTTTCTAGAAGGTTCAGAAGATGGAGAACGACTAAACCCGTTCTCAGGAGCCCGACTGGGGAAAGCTTTGACCAGGGCCATTCACCGAATGCATCAAGCATTCCCGGCAGGATAGGGATGTGCAGCTACTGCGCATACCGTTCTACACCGAGGTAGAAGACCCCTTAATGCATCTTCACTCTTTCCAGTTTGCCGTGGGATGTAAAGGTCTCAGTGATGAGGGGCAATGCCTGCTATTTCCATATGCGCTTACCGGAGCGGCCTTGAATTGGTTCTACTGATTAGAACTAGAGACGGTAGATTCCTTCGACGAGTTGAAGCAAATTTTTCTCAATCACTTCATGATCCGGACGGACTGTTTGTATTCTTCCGATAATCTGTACATGATTCGGCAAAAGGAGGATGAGCCCCTTAGGGAATACGCTGCATGTTTCAGTCACGAGTACTCAAGGTGTCCAGAAACGAATGACAAGGTAGCCTACGACACCTTCAAGAGTGGCCTTCGGTCCTCACACTTTTGGTACCTAGTACACAATAGCAACTGACGCACCTATGACGAACTAATGAAGCAAGCGGCAATCCACGCCAAGGCCGAATACTTCAATTCAAAGTCTGGGCTCGGTAGAAGGAACCAGTGTTAAAGAATTATTCAGTCTAGGAGCCATCGTACCCTCCAAATGAAAGAACTGATCAGTATTCAGTAGGCCACAAAAGGAAAGACAACCATGATGCTCAGCAGGGGCACTCAAAGAAAGGAAAAGGGAAGGACGGTCGCAACGACCACCGAGCGCCGTTATCGAATCATGAACGCAGTCAGGAAGTTTTAACCTTGCTTAATACTACCTACGAAGCCGTTCTAATGAACGAGCAAGAGATAATACCCAAACCGGTCAACCGGAAACTCAATTGGCAAGACAATCGGGACAGTGGGAAGTTCTACCTATACCATCAACACAATAGCCAAAATACCGAAGAGTGCCTAAGTCTGAGGAAAATCATCGAGCGTTTGATTCGGGAGGGAAAACTGGACCAGTACATTGCCAGACCACCACAAGCGCCGGCTCTGAACGTGAATCGACAGATTAATATGATTAGCACCATTAGTGGAGGTCCCACTCTTGCTGGTATATCCAACCGGTCAAGGAAGCAGTACGTTCGAGCAGCACAATACCCCCAGGTCTTCGAAATAGAGGTCAATCGGCATCATAAAACACAGAGGGTTAGGTGGGAATCTATCACGTTCTGTGAGGAAGTAGAATAAGGGATCCTCTACCCCCATGATGACCTGATGATCATCCGAGCATAAATCACTGACTTCGATGTCGGACGAGTGCTGATCGATACCAGAAGCTCGGTAAACGTAATTTTTGCCGACGCATTCCGGGAATTAGGGGTAGATGATGCCTACCTCAATCGGGAGTTGACGCCGCTGCTCAGCTTCTCTGAGGACCTGGTTCAACCTGTCAGCAACGTTAGTTTGCCTATCGTCTTCGGCGTCTCCCCATGAAAGACGATGATATATGACCAATTCCTCATTGTGGACTGCCTAACGGCATACAACATCCTAATTGGGCAGACGACACTCACAGGAATCAAGGTGCACCTGTCCCCGCAAATGCTGCTGATGAAATTCCCTAGTAGCTTTGGCACGGGATCAATACAAGGGGACTAGCTCAACGCACGAACTTGCTATGCGACGGCTCTCAAATCGGCAGCCTCAAAACCTCCTAGCGAGACCATGTCAGTACAAGGAACACCGAACGGTAAGGGACCAATCGACGACCCAAGGGATGAAATCCCAACACCTCAGCACAACCCACCGAAGACCTGGAAACGGTGGTTTTGAACGCAGAGCAGCCCAATCGGTACGTCAAAATCGGCACCACACTCACCTCATCCCTCCGAACAGAATTCATTGAGTTCTTACGACATCACTCGGAAGTGTTCGCCTGGTCTTAAGACGATATGTCAGGCATTTCCCCCGAGATCATCAGCCACAAGCTCAGCATCTCCCCCGCTTATAAACCCGTGAGGCAGAAACACCGTTCATATACCGAACGGTATGAGGCCATGCAGACCGAAGTTTACAAGCTCCAAGCCATCGGCTTTATCAGGGAAGGTACGTACCCTGTTTGAGTGGCGAACTCTGTAATGGTTCGGAAGGCAAAAAGGGGGTGGCAAATGTGCCAAGACTACACCGATCTGAACAAGGCCTGTCCGAAGGATAGCTTTCCGTTGCCCGAATCGACCAGCTCGTAGAAGCTACCGCCGGTCATGAGCTGTTCAGCTTCATGGACGTCTATTCGGGCTACAACTAGATATTCATGCACTTTTTCGACAGCAAACATACGACATTTGTCACGGATAGGGGATTATACTGTTATAACGTCATGCCATTCAGACTGAAAAATACGGGAGCAACATATCAGAGGCTTGTCAACCGAATCTTTGCCAAATACATCGACAGCATCATGGAGGTGTATGTCGATGATATGTTGGTAAAAAGTAGGATAGCCGAGGAGCACCTACATAATTTGGCCCTTATGTTCGGTATACTAAAAGACTACTGGATGAGACTAAACCCATCGAAGTGCGCCTTCGGTGTAAGTTTCTGGGTTTCATAATCAGTTAGAGAGGGATCGAGGCAAATCCTGAGAAAATCAAGGCCATACTTGACATAGAGAGGCCGAAGACACAGAAAGACATCCAGAGCCTCACCGGGCGTGTCACTGCCTTGACCTGCTTCATTTCTAAAGCCACCGATAAATGCATACTGTTCTTTAAAGCCTTAAAAGGAGGCAAACACCATGTCACATGGACTGCCGAATGCGATAAGACATTTCAAGACTTAAAGAACTACATGAGCAAAACACCTCTGCTGTCGAAACCCCTCCTAGGGGAGGTTCTGTTTCTTTACCTTTCGGTATCCAGCACTGCCATTAGCTCAATATTAATACACAAACCAAAGAAGGCGGAATTACCGATCTTTTATGTCAGTAAAGCACTGCAAAGTGCAGAGCTTCGGTACCCTCCCCTAGAACAGCTGGCCCTTGCTCTCGTTGTCTCAGCCCGAAATCTCCGTCCATACTTCCAAGCCCACGAAATAACAATTTTAACCAACCAACCGCTTCGGCAAGTACTCCAGAAACCCGAGACATTCGGCCGATTGGTCAAGTGGGCAATCGAGCTAGTAGAATTTGACATACAATTCAAGCCAAGACGTACTGAGAAAGGACAGGTCGTCGCTAATTTCATCTCCGAGCTCACACCTCCGATAACACTCGAACCGGCAGATTCACGAACTGACGCCACAGAGCCTAGGGTGCTGAGCGCAGGATATTTCAATCCTTCAATCCCGTTGTGGATCCTGCATGTCGACGATTCGGCAAATCAGCAAAGGTGCGGAGCTAGCCTTGTACTTACCGAATGGGGTCAAGATAGAGTATGCCCTCCGATTCAGCTTTCGAACGTCCAACAAAGAGGCAGAGTATGAAGCCCTCTTAGCCGGCCTTCAGCTGGCCAAGAATATGGGCACTAGGCAAATCAGCATCTACAATGACTCCCAACTCATTGTAAACCAGGTAACTGCCGATTTTGCAGCCAAGGATGTATCCATGTCAGCCTACCTGTAATCAGCACACCAACTACTTCAAAAATTTATGGCTTACGAGATTTGGCAAGTACCCAAATCGAAGAACAGTCAAGCCGATGCACTCGCCAAGCTGGCTTCGGCGATAAACGACAAAGTCAGTAGACAGGTTATGATGGAATTACTAACTCACCCGAGCACTATGACGGTTGATGTATGTACCGTACGGTACGAGGACACTTGGATGCCCTTAATACAACCTTACTTAACAAACGTGGTTACACCACTCCGTACCTGAAATGCATCACTACCGAACAGGGGGATTACGTCATTCGGGTGATCCACGGTAGGGGTGGCAATTTCGGACACGACTCGAAACCCGTACGATAAAAAAACAGGTCAATTTTGGGTCAACCCGTTCTGACTCGTTTAATAAACGGGTGGGTTTCGGGTCAACCCGCTATAATACCAATCTAACCCATTTATTAAACGGGTCGTGTCAACCCGCATCGAACCCATTAACCTGTTTTATTTGCAAACTCTAAAAGACTGCAGAATACTTATTAATAATTTAATACCCTCCTTAAAAAAAAAACGTTGCATATATATTCATAAGTTCATAACCCTAGCTCTCACTCATGCGCTCTGATACAATACAAACGACCTTTTCACACAGCCGCCTAGCCTTAGTCTGCTCAGTGCTCACCAAACCAGTTTTCTCCTCTCCAAGTCCAATCCAAGCTTCATCTCTTTACTCCCTCTGCTTTGGTCTCATCTCCGTCTACCTCTCGACTCTCTCTCGTTTACCTCTCAACAAATAACAAGAGGGTTGGTCTCAATACCCAGATCAGATTCAAAGGTTGGTTTTTTTTTCCTGTGCTTAGTTTGCATTTGACGGAATTCCTTTTCCACTTTTCGTTTATTCTATTGGTTTCTGATTATTTTGTTTGGGTTGTCTTAGAATCTTAGATTGGTGATTTTCTAAATTTTTTTTTGGGTTGTTAAAGAGAAACTAATTATTATAATATCAGATTGTGAATGTAATGATAGTGGTGAAATAAAGGCAGCGAAACCTATCAATAATGTACTAGTAGACAATAGCATCAAGATTAATAGTGTTGTTTTGTTGTTCTATTTCTAATTTATTTATGATATTGAACTTTTTTTTATTTCATTTCAGGTTCGATTGGAGTTGGAGGTGTTGGAATTTATAATTTTGTAAGTGTTTTTTTGGTTAAATTCGTTGTTGTTTTGTTGCACAGATTCTGCTTGATTATTATTTTTTTAATATGAAATTATTATGTTTCATATAGGTGGAATGGATACTTTTGAAGGTGTATCCGAAAGTGCTGAAGGTGGAGTTGGAGTTGGAGAAGTTAGAAACAATGTGCTTGATTCAGATCCATCAAACAACAACAATGCAGTTGTAACTCAGACTGGTAAGCGGCGTAGAAAACTCACATCAGCGGTATGGACTCCATTTGAAATTCTTCCTATAGATGACAATAATGAGCAAAGAGCAAAGTGTATGAAATACGGTCAAAAATATTTGTGTGATAGTAGGTATGGTACTAGGAATTTGAAGCGTCATATTGAATCTTGTGTGAAAACTGATACTCGTGATTTAGGCCAGTTATTATTATCTAAATCTGATGGGGCTATCTTAACAAGGTCTTCCAGGTTCGATCCTATGAAGTTTTGTGAATTATTAGTGATGGCAATTATCATGCATGACCTACCCTTTCAGTTTGTTGAGTATGCTGGAATTAGGCAACTGTTTAATTATGTTTGTGCTGATATTAAATTGGTATCTCGTAATACTGCAGAGGCTGATGTGTTGAGTCTTTATCATAGAGAAAAAGCTAAGCTTAAGGAAATTTTGGGTTCAGTCCTGGAAGAGTTTGTTTGACATCTGATTTATGGACGTCTATAACCATAGATGGTTATCTTTGTCTCACTGTCCATTTTATTGATATTAATTGGAAATTGCAGAAAAGAATATTGAATTTTAGTTTTATGCCTCCTCCTCATACTGGTGTTGCATTGTGTGAGAAAATCTATAGGTTATTGACTGATTGGGGGGTGGAAAAGAAACTTTTTTCAATTACTTTAGACAATGCATCTTCAAATGATACTTTTGTTGAGTTGTTGAAGGGGTAACTTAATTTAAAGGATGCATTATTAATGAATGGAAAGTTTTTTCATATTCGATGTTGTGCTCACATTCTTAACTTAATAGTGCAAGATGGGTTGAAACACATTGATGATTCTGTGGGGAAAATTAGGGAAAGCATTAAGTATGTTAGAGGTTCACAAGGGAGGAAACAGAAATTCCTAGATTGTGCTGCACAAGTTTCTTTAGAATGTAAAAGGGGATTGCGTCAAGATGTACCCACTAGATGGAACTCCACCTTTCTTATGATTGACAGTGCACTTTATTATCAACGTGTGTTTCTGCATTTACAGTTGAGTGATTCTAATTACAAACATTCTCTTTCTCAAGATGAGTGGGGAAAATTGGAAAACTTAGCAAGTTTCTTAAGGTGTTTTATGATGTGACTTGTTTGTTTTCTGGAACTAAATACCCAACAGCAAATCTGTATTTTCCTCAAGTTTTTGTGGTAGAAGATACTTTGAGAAAGGCAAAGGTTGATTCAGATAGTTTCATGAAATCTATGGCAACTCAAATGATGGAAAAGTTCGATAAGTATTGGAAAGAGTATAGTTTGATCCTTGCAATTGCTGTAATATTGGATCCTAGATACAAAATTCAGTTTGTGGAATTTTGTTATAAAAGGTTGTATGGTTACAACTCCGAAGAAATGACTAAAGTTCGTGATTTGTTGTTTTCTCTCTTTGATTTATATTTTCGGATATATTCTTCTTCTGAATATGTTTCTGGTACTTCAAGTGCCTCAAATGGTGCTCGTTCTCATGTTGATGACATGGTTTCTAAAGAATGCTTGGATGTTATGAAGGTAAATAACTATTTATTTTATAGGAATACATAAAAGTTTAATATACATTTGACTGTTTGTGCTCATATTAATGTTATAATTTTTTATTATTAAAGAAATTTGATAACTTTGAAAGTGAAGAGTTTACCACTTCTACCCAAAAGACTCAGTTACAATTGTATTTGGATGAGACCAAAATTGATAGGAAGACAAAGTTGAATGTTCTTGTTTTTTGGAAAGTGAACCAATTTCGATATCCTGAGCTATCAATTTTGGCACGTGATTTATTGTCTATTCCAATATCCACAGTTGCATCTGAGTTAGCATTTAGTGTTGGTGGTAGAGTGCTTGATCAATATCGTAGTGCTCTTAAGCCTGAAAATGTTGAGGCACTAGTTTGTACACGTGATTGGATATTTGGCGAAGGTATATTTGCTCAAACTTGATTCTTATTTCTTGTATCTATTTCTTTTCAACATCAGCTTAATCCTTAATATTTGATTTGTAGACAATTCTACTTTAGCACCCAACCTAGAAGAATTGACTGAGAATATTAGCAAGATGGAAATAAATGCTACAGATTCTGCAAAGGGCTCTAATACAGTCACTGTTGGTGGACAGAGTTGATGTGGTTGAATGAAAGATGAAGACTGATTATTATTCAGTTGGTTTTTATTTGTATTTGTGTTGTAATTATTTCACTCTTGTAACTTGATTTGAACTTTTCTGTTCAATTTGGAGTTGAACTTGAACTTTTCTATTCAATTTGGAGTTGAACTTGAGCTGATGAATATGTATTTGTATTTTGTGTTGTAATTATTTCACTTTTGTAACTTGATTTGAACTTTTCTGTTCAATTTGGAGTTGAACTTGAACTTTTCTATTCAATTTGGAGTTGAACTTGAACTGATGAATATGTATTTGTATTTAATTATTTACTTAGATTGTATTTGGGGGAAGTTTTATCAAACTGTTAAAATTATTGATTTAGTTATAATAAAAAATGAACAGGTGGCGGGTTACATGGGTTGGGTCGTGTCAACCCGTTTATAAACGGGTCGTGTTCGAGTTGACCATTTCTGACATGTTTAAAATCTTGACACGATACGAACTCGACACGACACGACCCATTGCCAGGCTTAATCCACAGTAGGGTTTGTGGCGATCATGCTAGTTCCCAATCGTTGGCACACAAAGCCTTCCGGCAAGGATACTATTGGCCAACCATGCATCAGGACGCAGGCAAACTGGTGAAGAGTTGTGATAGGTGCCAGCGATTCGGTGACATACCCCATGTCTCTGCCGAGCCATTAATGCCGATCATAAGCCCATGGCCATTTGCCCAGTGGGGACTCGACTTAATTGGCCCGATGCCGCAAGGTAAAGGCCAGGTCAAATACGTTGTGGTTGTCGTAGATTACTTCACCAACTGGGTTGAAGCCGAGGCTCTAGCAACCATTACGGCAGCCAGGATAGAAGATTTTGTATGGACCCATATTTGCTACAGATTTGGTATTCCTCACGCTATTATTACTGATAACGGCAAACAGTTTGATTCAGAACTCTTCAGACAGTTCTGTACCCGCCTTAAAATCAACCTATTTTTCGCTTCGCCAGCTCACCCCCAGTCAAACGGCCAAGTAGAAGAGATAAATAAAATCATCAAGAAACTACTCAAATGGCAGCTTGAAAATGCCAAGGGTGCCTGGCCGGAGAAGCTTCCCGAAGCACTATGGGCCATCCGGACATCCTTCCGAATGTCAACTGGGGAGACCCCTTTTTCCCTCGCCTTTGGTTCGGAAACCGTCGTCCCCATCGAGATCGGCGAACCCTCTTACTGAACGAAATGCTTTGAACCAAAGGCAAATGAGGAAGCCCTTACACTAAATCTCGACCTGATCGAAGAGTGCCGAGCGCAAGCGAACCTTCGGAATGAAGCTTACAAGCAGTGCATCTCTTGGTACTATGACTCGAGGATTAGACCTTGTTCCTTCCGAATCGGGGACTGGGTAATGCGAAAGGTCTCTTTGGCCACAAGAAACCCCATGGAAGGAACCCTCAGACCTACCTGAGAAGGACCCTATGAAGTCATTGGCATCCTCCGGTCCAGTACATACCGACTAAGAGATTCCAAAGGCAAGACCCTCGGTCACCCATGGAATGTCGAGCACTTGAATATTACTTCAAGTAAAGTTCCCTAGCCAACGACAAGATAAAATTGTACAAAAACGAGTTGCATGTACTTTTGCCTTCGACAATATGAATGAAAAGCCCTCGGCTCTGTTAAATCATTAAAGCACTCGATTATTCTGTCCATTTTGCTTTCGATAAATAACATTGTGTTTGGAATGCACTTTATTGTTTGAAAATGTTGACCGATTTTAAAAGTTTGCTAGGCAATATAGTTTTTATTAGCCCTCGGCAATAAAAGTTAGAACCTTGATCTTACCGATTGAAATAACACATGCAATTTTCACTGAGAAAGCTTTCCTAAGTAATCTCTATGAACAGATAGGGTTAGCCATCGGCGACTATTATCTAATCAGCAGGGCATGCTAGAAGGAAAAGCAATAATGAATAAAAGAAAATACTGAATAAATTCAAATAGATGCCCTCGGCATTAAGGTGTTCGGGACAAACTGCCTTATGGCAAGTACAAAATAGAAATAAAAGTTTCAAACTACACGCCGCGGAAAGCTCAAATGGCAGCCCCTTCATCGGCAGCTTCAGCACCCTCATCAACAGCGGCAACGGCAGGACCCTCGATGGCGGTAACGTCTTCTGAAGCATCCTCCCCTTCATAGTCTTCAATCATCTCTTCTGTGATACCTTCTGGAAGAGGAGGAGGATCGACAACAAAGTTCAGGTTCAGCTTCTGCCCAGGGTTGAACCGTTTGAAACGATACAGAAGATCCGCCATCTCCAAGCCCACTTCATTGTCCTGTAGGGCAGTGAACTTATCAGACGAACGGTAACCCTTGATTGCCTCTCAAACAGTAGCCTCGATTTCTGCAGCCTTTGCCAGCTTGGACTCCTCCAATGCCACTTGCACGGCCTCCTTTGCTGCCACGGTGTCCTTCGCTGCCGTCACCACGGCATCCAGAGCCACCCTCATCTCTGTCAGTTTGGTCTCAGAAGCTTTGACTTGCCTTTCGGCAGCTTGCTTGTCCTTCAAAAGATGAGCGTGATCTTGGAGAGCCATGCCTGCCTCGGCATCCTTGGCACGACCATCATCGTAAGCCTTTTCGGCGCACTCGGTAGCCGAGATGGCCCTCTTCACGCACAACCATATGTCCATCGATGCCTGAAAGGTAAAACCAATAGTCAGAACAAGTGTAAAAGCTAACGACAAGCAAAATAGAGGCATAGGAAACTTACAGAAGCTTGGAGACAGAAGGCACGACCGGCCTCCTCGGGAGCTCCTCGATCTCTGACAACTCCATTTGCGAACCAAGGATCATGTGGTTCGCAAATTGGACCGTCTTCGGTGGACAGACGATGTTGATGGGTTCGGCAGGGCCATCATCGTCCTCAACGGTAAAGACGACCTTCGGAGCCTTCGTCTGCCGCCCATGTTTGGACACCGGCTCGGCATCCAAATCTACCATTATTGGCCACTTCCCAGCCGACTTGGAGGCAGTAGCCTTGGTAGCCTGCTCTCACCTCAGCGGTGAGTTAGCCTCGATTGCACCACTGGGCACTAGCTCGGCACTCAGCTACCTTAGCCGATCGGCAAGAGTCTGATCCTCTGGATCAACCTCGGCTGCCGTCTCTTATTCTTCTCTTTTAGGCCCATCGTAAGGTGCATTTTTTAGGATTCGTTCATCCTCTTGGCTTCGGTAGCTCTCCTGGCCTCTATCACTGTACGAACCAAAGACTGGTAAGACGCCGACATATCATAAAGTGAACATACGAACTAGACGAAGTGCACTTACTCTCGGTAGGGCTAACGAGGCGGGCTCTGATAAGGTTCTCGGTAAAGAGGAATCTCGAGCATACCTTGTCAGTAGCAGGAACCTTCAGCCTCACTTTATCAACCTGCTGAATCTCGGATTGAGTTGGGCTTGGCTATTTTAGTTTGCCTGCAAAACAACAAAAAACGATTAAAAAATTAATCGGAAAAGGCATATTGATAACTTGCCGATCGGCATGCTATTGACCTACCAGCTATCTAGAAAGTGGTGGGAATGTGGAAACGGACGGGCATTCCCGAAGGCGATTCCTAATTGCCAGACAAAAGCACCCGCCGATTCCTCTAAGACTTTTGAGAAGTTGGCACGACACTGACAAAATGCCCCCGTTCGGAAGCGCTGAGACAGTTGACCTGAACCCAACCTCCATGATTGGCACTCTTAGACTTGGTAACACTATACAGGTAGGAGAATTGCTCATAGGAAGGCTCCCCTTCCTCGACAATACCGAATGCAGCGATCACCCCCATCAAGGCCACCTAGAAGTTGGGATTGTATTGGCCTGGAGCATACTCGATTTGGGTAAGGATCTTCTACACGGCAGGTTGTAACGGCAACCGAACCCTCTGCAGAAGAAAGTTAGTGAAAAAGACAACCTCACCATCGTCTGGGTTGTTGAAAGACTCGGTAGGACCCAGGATCCTCATCTTCACTAAATCCGGGATACAGTACTCAGCACGAAGCTTGACTAGCTCTCGTATGGTCATCTTATTGGGCTCCAAATAATCTACGCCAAACATATGCTCATTCGGTACGCCTATGGGTACCCTAGGGTTTCCTCGATGAACTATGGATACCCTCGGTTGATTAAGGGGGTTGGCAGTTGCCTCTCCACGGCCAGAGGTGGAGGTCTCTAATTGATGGCTGGCATGCTCATCCGGCACCTGAGTATCCCCCATCTGGAACTCATAACACTAGTTTGCACCGGCATGACTGCCGTCACTATACACCACAGCCAACGGTACTGGCTGTCTTTTCATAAGTCCCTTCCTGATGCCATAGGTAGGAACGTAGCTTGTCCCTTCACTGACTATTTTGACATCAGTATCTTCTCCACCCTCGGCATCAAGGCTTACGGCCTCACTATTTGTATCCCACTGATCGTTCAATGACTCCCCATCAAATGCATTTGGCTCTCTCTCAAACGGAGACTCACTATCAGATATCTATAAAACACAGAAAAAGGAAACTAAGGGTCATACAGAAGCCTAGCCTACCGATGACTACATCGTTACCTACGACAACCAGACTACCGAACGGAACCCTACTTGCACAAAGTTCAGTCTAGCTCATGCGAAGGAAGGCCGTGCAAAGAATAAGTAAAAGTATTTAAAAGAATACCGAACGGTACCTTATCTCGAACTACGGATGAAAAGTGGCCTGAATTGCCGATCGTCCTCATCAGAAATCGCCTTGACTACAGACTGGTCTCGTCGGAAATCTCCTTGGTCGTCGTTAGCTCTCACCGGAAATCGCCTGGAAAGAGCTCTCGCTTCACTCACAAATGCAAAGTGAACTCCTTATCCGGAGCCACTCCAATTTATAAGGCGGGGCATCGAAACGGTACGCCTTGAGAAACCAAACGGTGCATTAATGGCACTGCTCCGCATGAATGGACACCCCACGTGTCGTTCTAGGTGTGGACGTCCTGACAGCACGTGGGGCACAGAAGACAGAGCGTCGTTCAGTCCCATCACGTCACCTCGAAGTGGCAACCCTTGAGTTCCTGGGTGTCAGCTTCTGAGCAAAGAAGCGCAGAAGGACAAGGATCGAGCACCACCCTCTGCAAAATCACCGAGTGGTAGAATGACACTTTGATTACTGAGGAAAGTATCAAGTCCCCATCCGAAGAACTCTCATATAAGAACTTGGGGGACTCCTGTTTATACCAAAATGAACAGCCTATTAGGACCAGACATGTGGACTAGATTGAGCCTGGTAATGGTGGCCTTCGGCATCTTGCCCACAGATCCAATGATTAGGGCAACTTCCTTCTCTAAGACACGTGGCGTGCCCACAATCGATGTCCACAGTCCCACATCGAAATTCTAAACAATAAGCACACCTCCCATGGCCTATAAATAGGACCACTATCCCTAAATGAAGGTAATCGGAACTTACAGCATACAGCCTATTGTTCTGTCAGTCTAAGTTTACTAAATCCGTACTTACTGAAGCATCGGAGAGCCTTCGGCCGGTACTACACCGGTGCCTAAGGTCTTACCAAACGTTGTTATCTTGTAGATCACACGCTCCACAGAGACCCGAGGCATATCGAAGGCCTAACATCACTAAGTTGAGCCCAAAAAGTGCTGAACCATTTTTTCGCATCAACATGCTCCTATGTAGGCACCTATCATTAATGAATGACGTGCCTCTGCTGAAGCAAACATACAAACATGCTTTCAACCCATTAGGCATAATTTTATCAAGCCACCCAATTCTTCTTTAAGACCCCAAGATTGCCGAAAGGCATGCTAAAAACAGCTCCTGGATGGCAAACCAAAGCTGCAACTGCCGCACAGCACACAACTCCAAGTCAAAGGACCCCCCAAGCCACGACATGCTACAGAAGCAAAAAAGTACCCATGCTCAAAATAAGACATCCTAGCCAACCCACAAATGGCAAGCTGATGACAACAATCCACACATGCCGAAGATTTTATCAGGACAACCAAGGATACCATACGGCACCTAGCCACCAAATTGACCTAGACACCCAAAAAAGAATGGGTTCATCCCAGCAAAAAAAAACTATTACGCTCCAGCACTCCTGTAGCATGCCCATCTGGAGCAAACACAAAAAAGAATCAGGCCTCTCCTCGACTGAAAACAGATGCCATCTCTCACCTCTCGGTAAATCTCTCAAAAAAACCATGGTGTCATACCCACTGAATGACAAGTTAATAGCGGTTCTTGAGACCCCCATGGTGTCGCACCAATAGCAAGGTGCGGATCGGCAAATCGGAGTTATCCTACGGCACCCAACTACCAAATTCATTAAGGCACCCATCCACACCTTTGAAGAAACTCTCAAATAGCTACCCTTTCCATATTGATCGGCAACGCCCCTACTGATCGGAAGGGCAGCCACAGAACAAGTAGGATAGCCCCAAACCTTCACCCACAGATTAGCAGATCGATGATGGAGACTAGAGACATATCCAGACAATTGCCCCTCAGCAACACACGCTATGTCTTCTCAGTTTTCCTCCGTCTTTCAAATGTCATCAGGAAATCAGAAGGTGCTCAAACAACGTACCGTGCAAACGTCACATGCCAACCGCTGTCACATACACACTTTGCTTATGCCAATTCTGCATCAAAGACCCATCGATAGTTTTGTAAAGACACCCCAAGCAGTGGCAACTCCCTTACCATTCTGTAGGCCGTCAACCGATCGGCAAGTCGAAGACAGTTTGCAAGAGCCCTCATCCAATCTCGAAACCTATGCCATGAATATTGTAGATGAATAGCAGGAGCTATCTAGTTTCGAAATTCAAACCATGTGATCAATTGGAAGGCCAATATGATAAAATGCACACGGGAATTATCATTAGCATTTGAAGGTGCTGATGGACACCTTAAGCTACAACACCCTTTTACCTCTGTCCTACAACACCCATTGTTGTATCCATCGGTGAGAGCCACTCCCAGCTCATCTTAAGCTACTAATAGGTGCCACCGAATGAAACCTCTGCTGATAAACTCTGTCATGAAGAGGCCAAATATTGATTGTTAAGATGACTAGGCATAGACACCTAGCCAAGCACCGCTGAAACAAGCTTCCGAATGACAATTTCAGAAGCTTCACAAGGCCCCCAGATTGTCTCTATCAGCCCAGAACCTCTATTGCCTCGTACCTAAGATATCGATCATCACCCACTGGTCAAGACATCATGGAAGAATGCCTCCTACAGAAGCATTACAAGACCTTCCAAAATTGATCGAAAATGCCTCTATCGATCGGAAGGTGTGACGTCACACCTTCCGTTTGGTAGGCCGTCAACCGAAGGCATGAATCAACATGTCTTCATGCCACAACTAGGCCCCTCTTCGTGCATAGCCAACAACGAAGGCTCAGGCACCTTGCAGAACGGTAGGTGTGGTGCAAAAAATTGATCTTGCTAAACGACGCAAGGGCTTCCCATACTTACCTTCTCAAACCTTAGTACTTTACAATTGCCGAAGCCCACACAAAACGGCCCAGCCTTCTTCCCAAGAGCCATACACTTGCCCCAAATGTTGTGGTCACCCAAGGATCTCACCAAGATCCCAGAGCCCAAAACTTGGGCATTCTTGCTTAAAGATCTAAGAGGAGCAAACCTCTTTCTTGTCGAAGCCAAGAGGCCCAGCCCCTCAACATTTTTTTCGACACAAATAGCAGCTCAAGTTACCCACACACACAAAAAAAACAAAAAACAAAAAAAAAGGAAAGGGGGAGATTTTGCTTTATTATTTAAAGTATGGTGTGGGATTAACATCCATACATGAAGCAATTTTATTTATGAATTAATTTTACAACATATTTACATTTATTTAAAGTATGGTGCGGGATTATCGTCTATACCAGCAATCAATTTACCTTATGAATTTACTTTATCGCACATTTACTTTTATTTAAAGTATGGTGCAAAATTAACGTCTATACAACAAGCAATTTATTTTATGAATTAATTGTGCAGTATGATGAGTTTTACAGTATACAGAGATCAGGACTAGAAGTTCCTTGATCCTTATCATACAACTACATCAGGACCTGAAGATCCTTGATGATGATAATGATATGAGAGCTAGTAGTCTCTCCAGTACTATTTTTGTAAACATGAAGATCTTTGATCCATGACGTGTAAATAAGGACCTGGAGTTCCTTGATAATGTAACAGTATCGTATTGTTAAAAGTGTCGTACACATGAATAGTAACTATACTGGCAAATGTACTATACGCATGAATAGACAGATATTCACGACCTGATGAATGGTACTGTATACATGAATAGTGACATATGCATAAATATTAACCATTTTTGGGTAAACCGTCACTATATACAAAAGCGAACCTATAGTTCCTTAAACTCATGGATAAACAATTAAATGAGAAGCCAGAAGCTCCTCAAAACATGGACAATTATGAAAGGGCTTGAAGTTTCGAAATATGTACAGGAAATTATGAAAATGTCCATATCGTGAGAATATGTGATTTTGGCATGAAGTTCAAAATCTAAGAGTATTGAATGTCCATACCATGAAAATATATGATTTTGGCATGAAGTTCAAAACCTAACAATATTGAGAACCTGAAGTTCTAACAGTTAAATGGACAAGCCTTGAGATATTATTAATTGTGGTACACCACATATTTCTTTGGCATAAGAAAATGATGAATTTAATAAAGTTTGATTATGTTATATGTTGGTACCGTTACTAACCGAGCAACTAGCTATGCTGGATCAGCCACGTGCCATGCTTTGAGAGGTCATCACCTTAGCCAAAGAAGCATTACTGCAACTCACAACTCTAAGTAAAGCAAGAGGAGTCCCACATCGGAAAACTACAAGAGATGGTGACTCCCCCTCGCCTATAAAAGAAGACTACTCTCCCTTGAGAAAGGGACTCTCTCTTCTAGATCCTGGGCTGGGCTTTATCTTTAATGATGGGCTTCCCCCTTCTTATCTTTATATTTGGGTCCAACCCCATGTACAAATGTAAACATACATTATTATAAAGAAAACATATTTCTCCATGGATGTAGCCCATTCATTAAGGGTGAACCACGTATATCTCGTCTTCTTTATATTTATCGCTTGCCCAAATCTTCACACACATGTTGAAGGTCCTCACCTTCACCCATCATCCACCGTTCGGCAATACCTGTGGTGAGGCAACTATGAGTCATGAAGGCATCAAGATGCCGAATACACTACTCTTGTCGAAACCTACATTAGATAAGTGGCACATTCATTATTTTTACAAATTATTTAATATTGAAGGAACTTATTATTCTTGGGATCAAGAAAGGCCACGTGCATTATTTCTAAGAGATAAAGCACATTTTCTTATCTTATATTTTAGTATATTTGCAAGCAATATACTTTGTGAATTCCAGTTCTTATCTTTTTGACCCTTCTAAAAAGAGCATCAACATTATAGTCGACACCTCAAGGAAGCAATATATTTTGTGAATTCCAGTTGTTAAGAATACACTGTGAAATGGATAATATCAGGATAAACCTCAAAAGGATGAATTGAGGCTCCCCACATATTTTGTTATATTATGTGATCTGGGGCACAAGCCCATGGATCCAAATATATGAGAGATCCCGAACCTGAAGTTTTCGGTATATAGTAGTTAATGCTCTTCACTACTATATTGCAATATTATCATGACTTTTACTCAATTTATATTTCATGCCCATTTGAAAAGGGCAAATAAATTCTGAGGTCGTGTTTAGCTCGGGCAAGAAGTTCCGGACTCACATGTAATTTGAGAGATTTGATGTGGTTATTTGAATTTATAAGGCACAAGGTTCCAAACCGTCATTTTGAAAAGACGTAAAAACCATAGGTGCAAATTTAAGAATTTTTCCAATTATTATAGCAGGAAAGGAGCATACAATAGATAGATTCTTTTCACATGCAAGGAAGGAGCAGGCTCCATAAAATCTATAAAATTCCATTATGTTTTGGAAGCCTCTGAAGGAAGAGGACGACACCTTTTAAACTTAGCCATGAGTCTCTCGTGGTCTCCCAGAATCTTTTCATTGGAAATTTGCAGCATGTCAAGCCTTGTTTGAGTATCAATGGAGTATTAACTCACCAGTTTCAACAAGGCCTTATTTTCCTCTTTAAGTTTTTCAACCTCTTGCTGAGACTCATGAAGCATTCTCCGAAAAGACGAATTTTCAGTGTTAAGCTCCTGAATCTTGTTTGCTCTGGCAGGCAAACGATCAGCCATGTTCGAAATAAAAGCAACACTCTAAATGCTAAAAGCCTTTGAGTCATCAATAGCCTCTTCGTCAGACCTTCTTGTTAACAATATTTCATCCATATGAGTAAGGAAATTCCTAGCTACTATGACAGTAGTTGTATCATTCATCATCACCGAATCATTAACCGTGAGATGACGATTTTGGGACACAAAGGATGGACGCCAGACTTTGGCATCACAGGTTGTTTTAGGAGCAACATTTAAATTAAGATGCTTTGGAGGAGAAGAAGAGGAAGCCATTATAAAAAGGGTTTCGAGGAAAGTCTTTAAAAAGCTGAATTTTCAAAAAATGGAAGGGAGTTAAGTTGAATCGCAATTACTCTAATTAGGCCTTGTATAGGCAATATCTATAGACGAAAATGTGGCACCGTTTCTAGGATCCCAATATTTTCTCGGATCCCCATATTCTCCTTTTTCTTTTTCAAATTTCAAAACTTCACGTGACCTCCATTAATGTCTGTCGGAACTTTAGGGGTTTCAAGGATTATTTTCGTCAAAGCCGATCTTGTTTTGCGGATTTCACGGAGTTACTTTTTCAAAAGCATCTGGAGAACCTCACAAATGTCTGTGGTTAATTTGAAATTCACCGGTTCTACCTATTCCTCTAATTTGTGTACAAATATGTTACTAACGAAATCTTCTTTGTAGAATACATTCATTTTTCTCCAGTTTTCTCCATATCTAGTGATGCAATATTCACTTGTTTTTCCTATCAGTGAGCACTCGATGTGCTTGAGAAGCGAGACTATCTTTGAACATCCATTCAAGAAGCGAGACTATCCCTGATCACGTTTCGGTGGTGTCGGGGAATTGTAAAGACGACCACATGCTCTAATCTCCTGAAGTTCTTCTATGCTAGGATAAATGAGAGTTTGTTGTCTGTTACCTTTCCTTCCCTGATTGCTTACCTACCTTGCAATCAATATCACAATTCTTTGTATCTTTTCTTTCTTTTATAACTCTATGTTCACAAGGGATTTTATTTCTTTAGAAAGAACATCTGAAGAAAAATTCATGTAGTGATCCTAACACTGAGGGTTATCTTTCGACAGAGATAGAAGAATTATGATTTTTGCTCTTGCACGATATAACTAGATCATCAAGCATTACATTGTATTTGCTGAGCTGATCCAAGCTTGAATGATATTTGAGCAAAGTTTCTCCCACCTAAGGATGTAAGCAAGACTTGTGTTATTTCATGCATGTACTCTTATTTTGATATTTTGTACGACATCCTTAAAGGTAACCAAATGGGGAGACAAGGTCGTTCCAGAAGAACACCATGCAAAGGACCATTCCAAAAGAATGACTTGCATTACAGATCGTTCCAGAAAAACGACTTGTATTATGACCATTCCAGAAGATTGGCTTGTATCATTCCGATATGTATTCATGAATTATTAATGCAATTTTCACAAATTGCAAGTTGAATATATTGATAATACACTACATAGATTAAAGTCCCATAAGAATAGAACATGGGTATAGCAATGATCAATATGATGCACGCTTATTGCGTAGAAAATGATATGGATTAAGTCCTGGAAGGACAATCCATTAACATGTCAATATTAATATGGTGCACACCTAATGCATAGTAAATTATATGGTTTAAAGTCCCAGAAGAACAATTAATTGACATGTATGTATTAATTTGTGGCATGCCTGTAGCATGACAGATATATGGGTTCTAAATGTTCCAACTCCTTGAATGGAGATTATCCACGCCCTACTATAAAATAACGCTTCATCGGAGGTTAAGATCCACATAATTCATCTTATTAGAGATGTCTGTCTAGAAAGAGATAATAAAAGCCCTTTGAGTGGCTTGGGTACCCAAAAGCAAAGAAACGCTTACAATTAATGCATGTGCATGCACATGAGAATGGTGGAATCACGAATTGATGAATGACAATTTTTGATTTTGGAGTAGCTACTCAAATCATCAATGGGCTGTGTTGATTGGAACCACGTTCTATTATTAAATGTTGACAATATCATTGGCCAAAAATGGAAAGAGGCAATTCTATTACAGATGAGAATGAACGTGAAAGAACAAACCCATAGTACAAACCCCAAAAGATGTTAACGCTGAAAGTTATACTTGGGGTGTTCGGAATAAAAAAGGAATATACTCAATTTATATGACACAATGTTTCTGGTAGAAACAAGGAATGTTGAGGTTCTCCATATTTACAAATGCAATCATGCCTTCTTTTTACACATTTACGGAGACCAACATGTTATCTTTAAGGGTTATTAAATGCACGAAGCATATCGCCAGAAGCGATTCTCTAAAAATGTACAATCAGAACAAATAGCTAGATATAAAGCTATATAATATCTCATGAAGTGTAATCTCTTAAATAAAATCCCTAAAGAATTGTAATTGCATGAAGTAAGTCCCTAAAGGACATGTGCCTGGAGCACAAATTTTGTACTCAATATTAATATGGTTGCAATACATTACAACTTCTGAAGAGTTGATAATTTATTAAAACTCCTGAAGAGTTCAAGAAATATTTGTCTCGGCCTGAAGATCGAGACATTTTTATGTGGATTATCCGTTGGGCACTTTTTTCAGATAGAGCTCAGCTCCATCACTACCATTTTGGGATGATGTGAGACATATTTGATACTATCTCCGCATAAAACAATATACGGGCATATTTTTTTTCAAGTAACTTACAAATAGCGCAGGGTTTGTTTGATTCACGGACTCTGTAAATTTCTATGGTTTACATAGAAATAGCTCACTGGAAATATATTTGCTTACTCAACTACATGAATTGTTGATGGCTACATCATTCACTCAGTCCGAAAGATCTTCCCTCTAGAAAGACAATCATGAAGATATCAAGGGTAGATGTTCTTCACGGGGAGCATCCAACAATATTATAAGATTGACTCATAGAAGCAGTATCAACTACGACATTCAAAAAGATGATCAATAGTATGGCTTAAAAGATATTTTGCCAAGCAATCAAATTGAAGCATGCAAAATAAGGGGAAGCATTCAAGAGTCCTGTAACACAGGACATATGCGTGTTGTACTCTTTTTTCCTTCAATTAGGGTTTTTCTCACTGGGTTTTTCCTAGCAAGGTTTTAAACGAGACAACATGAGCGCATTTAACATTACCCTTATGTCCCAAATAAAGTTGTAATCTTTTTGTTTCGCTTATGTCCCAAATAAAGTGGGACAAAATCAAGCTTAACGAAGCAGTTAATCTCTACTATTATAAAGGGAGGCTGAAAATAGTTGGGGTTAGAGGCTTCACCAAAAAACAATTAGACAAACTTTTCAATTTTGACTAAAGAACATCAACAACAAATCATGGACTATATGAGGTAAAATTGATCAACGACATATGATATTTGTGCATATAAAATACAATCGTAGTACATGAAAAATAATCCCTCGATTTTTTTGTGCCGCATGACCGCTAGATCAGCATGGCTTTCAAGAGTTTCAAATTCAAAGTTGAAATCGTATCAATATTATTCTTGTTACACGCCTCAGTAGGTGGTGTAACATCATGGACTCAACAAGCTTTTCGGAGGATGTAATTCGTAGGATCATTGGGATCATCAACCATATTCTTTTTTGTTGTTGCAGTGGAGCCTCTAGAGCTACAACACTGAGAATTTGACATTGAAATGTATGTTGTAGTGTTCAAAGATATATGTTGAAAGATGGAATGTTGGGGTTGCTAGAACTCCAAGTGTTGCAATTGCTATATTGGAAATAGAGGGAAGCAAATAAGATGAGATGAACAGGTAGTGTGTTGAAGTACCTATTTATTATCTGATGAAGTAGTGTGTGTTGTAGTGTAGGAGTAGTTGGTAGTTGAAATTTTTATTACATGATCAACCTTCAATTGACATTCTATTTATGGCAAGTAGTTGAAGTGTAATTGCATAACATTTCATTTGTGGTAATGAATTCAATGTAGAAGACTTGTTCGTAGTTACATAACATTCCATTTGTGAATGAATTTAATGTACATGACTTGTTTGGTGGTAGGTTTCTTACACTTTAAATTCAATGTAATGAATTTCGATCCTCATAGTTTTTCGGTGTAATCGGCTTATGGAACTAGTACAAGTACGGTTCATACATTGGTAGAGGTAGTTCAATTGGATCACGTGAATTCCGGCATAGAACGCACCATGAGAACCGATTTCAGACAATTTTCACTTGATAACCCATGTCTAATGGCTTTCATCTTATCACTTGAGGAACCACGTGTAATAGTTTTAGCATTATCACTTAGTTCACTGATTATAAGAGCAAGTCCAGCAACTAAGGCTGGACTCGGGTTGGGGGGAGTTTGGGTGAAAAAGGCGTTTCCAGCAACAAAATGCAGCCCGGGCAAGAGGTGAGGACCACCAGACTGGGCTGGCCCGAGGTGGAGTTCGGCCCGAGGGCTGGTGATGTCATTGCTGACGCCAGCTTGGCGTCAACCCTTCAGCTTTGAATTTTTTTTTATTGTTGGCGCGTGCATTGCACATGCCAACGTTAAAACAAAATTCAAAGCTTGCACTACAATAGCCACCAATGGCTAGCTTCCACGTGTCGGCATCTTGGCTCTCTGATTTGATTTTTTCCTTCAATCCAACGGCAGCCAATTTTTCTGTAATAAAAAATTGAAAAAAAAAATCGAATTTTTTTTTAAAATACAAAAAAAATACTGAATTTTTTTTCATTAAATACCAACCAATACTCTTCGCTTTTAACATCAAACTCATACATTTTCTTCTCCTTCTACTATTATTCATTTTCTACTCAATATTTTTTTCACTTTCAAGTTGTATTTTTCTCTATCATATTATGGGTTCTTCTAGTGAAACCAGAGGGGGATGGAGCATGATGGAAGATGTTAGCTTGTCTGAGGCTTGGGTCCAAGTTAGTCATTGTCCCGTAACGGGCAATGAGATGAAATTCTGTCATATGTGGAAAAAATTCTTCAGGAATTTTGTGAAAGGGCAATTGGTTCGAATCGTACGAAAATGACATTATCTAGTAGGTGGAAAATTCTTAATAAAGAGTTGGCGAAATGGAGAGATGCCTTGGCAAAAATGATGGACAACCATAAAAGCAGGGAAAACCTTAACAGTGAGGTAAGGTTATTAATTTCTGTCATATTAATTTTTATTTAAATGTTTTCTTGCAATATTTATATTTTGTTTTGCATTTCTAAAAAATTGTTAAAATTTATTGCATTTCCATTAATTTTTTTTTATTTTATACATGTTGCATTTTTTTAAAATTTATTGCATTTGCATTATTATTTTTTTACATGTTGCATTGCCAATATTATTTAAAGTTTGTTGCATTTCCATTATTATTTGTTTATACTTGTTGCATTGCCAATATTTTTTTTAAAGTTTCTTGCATTTGCATTTTTTTTTTAGATTATGCAAGCACAAATGTGGTTTGGTGCTACTGGGTAAGGCAAAAAAAGTTTCAACCATACCCTATGTTGGGAGGTGGTGAAGAATTGTAAGAGATTTCGAATTATTTCAACGGGTCCGATGGTAGTGTTGAATGAGACTCCACTCTATGAGACACCGGCATCAGATTCACGTATGGATTCCCCGATGAGTCAAGACTCACCCATCGAAAAGGAGCCAAGGCCTATTGGGAGGAAGGGGGCCAAGGCGAAGAGATGGAGTAATTCTACCAAGAATGCATCTAAATTTTTGGAGGAACTTTCAAAGCACCAAGCCATGAGAATTGAAATGGACATGAAACAACAAGAGCACGATAGGGCAATTCAACTAGAATATGCAAAAGAAAGGGAGTATGTCTGCAATGAAAGGGAGTATGTACGCCAACAAAACATTGAAAAAAAAGATCGGGAAACCATGGCAATGGATACAAACCGTATGTCCCCTGAAACATAACAATTTTGGAAGCTAGAACGAAAGGATGTTATGAGACGAAGACTTTTTCGTGATGATGGACCTAGCAACATGGATTGGTTAAATGATCAAAACCATTAAGTTAGTTAGCTTGCCTTTCATTTCATTGTATTTTTTGTTTTGTTTAAAAAATTAGTGGTAATTCATGTATTTTATTTTATGAGTTGTATTGATTTTCTTTTAGTGAATAAAGAAAATATATAAAAAAATTCCTTTTTATTCAAAACATTCCATACATAAAAAGCAAACCACAACCAAAGCATAAAAAATAAACAAACCACAAATAAAGCATAAAAAAAAAAAACAAAGCATAACTAAAAATACAACATAAACATAATAAATTAAAAAAATATCTTCACTTCATTTCATTCAACTTCATTGCTTTTCACTGCCCACAAATGCTCCATCAAGTCAACTTGACGACGTTCATGAATATACGACGATTGCATCTCTGTGTAGCGCTCAATCATACGGGGCATGAAACTACCATCTCTAACCAACGGTTCATACTGCACTGATTCTCTATTTGGCCCCATGGGTTTTTCATAAATTCGTGTTAAGGCCGTGTTCATGGGATCTAGTTCATACACTTCATCTGCATCGTAATCATACTCATCTTCCACAATCATGTTGTGGAGGATGATACAAGTCATCATTATAGTCTTAAGCACCTCCTCGTCAAATAGACGTACCGCGCCCCTAATAATAGCCCACTAGGCTTGAAGGATATTAAAGCACCTCTCCATATCTTTTCTGTACACCTCTTGATAGGCAGCAAAAAAATTTTGCTTATGGATCGGGGATGTGGAATTGATTTCACAAATGTTGTCCACCTCGGGTAGATGTCATCAGCTAGATAATACCCGTTCTAGTAGACGGTATTGTTGATTTCATATGTGATGTTTGGGGCTTCACCTCTCAAAACATCATTGAACACCGGGGATTGACCCAGGACCTTCAAATCGTTTTGAGATCGGGCAACTCCGAAGAAGGCGTGCCAAACCCATGTATCAAAACCAGTAACTACTTCAAGGATGATACTTTTCTGGCCTTTCCTATTCCCGTAATCCCCTTGCCAAGCAGTTGGACAATTTTTTCATTGTCAGTGCATACGGTCAATGCTACCAATCATTCCAGGAAATCCACGAGACTCAGCTTTTTGTAGAAGCCATTGCAGGTCCCTGGCAAAAACTTGTTGAGCCTATTCTTAACAACTAAAATGAGTTATTAAAAACAGCAACTTTAATTCTCGCAAGTGCACGAACCGTTTATAGTATAGCTTATGTAAATACGAGGTTGATCCCACGGAGAATGGTAACTTAGTTTCAAGTTAAATTACTTAGAATGCTAGAAAAACATAGAACAAAGAAACTGACTAACTAGCTAAAGGCAATGTCGAATTCAACAATTCCTCATGCTAATTACTCAAGGTCTAGGATAGAATCCTAGCACCACACACTCACTCAAAATAGGGGGGTTTTGTTGTTGAAATGAAAAGAAGAAAGTGAAATGAAAGTACTCGAAAGTAAATACTGGCAGCAATCAACAAGTTGTGAAACAATGATTGAGATGTGTTAGAGCCTTGGAATCCACCACTAGTTTTCCTATCCAAGTTATGAATGCATAGAAATTGACTCAAGCTTGATCAACAATAGATTATCGCATACAAGCCTATGGTATTTAGGTGCAAGATGCATAATTCTCCTAAGGCATGTAATCGTGCATGGTATCTACACAACACGTGATCTCTAATATGCAACCTAAGCATGGTATCTACTTAGAATAAAGCATACAAGAGTCATTAAGCTCTATGAGAATATGATAATCACACAAGTCCTAGAACATGGTATCTGTCCTAATCAACCTATGGTTATTAACCCCTTGAATGATTCTTAGGCCATTCATGTGTTGCTTGGGAAAGGAGAGTAGAATTGGTGAATCTAAACCCCTTCCCAACATGTGCTAGATGCATAAAATCCTAGTTAGCTACTCCAAGAAAACATACATCAAGCACATAATAAACTGGAGATTAACAACTTGATAATGAAAGCAAGGAAATCAATTAACTATAAAATCATCCATAACATTGAATATTCATGACTAGGGCTTCATCCTAAGCCCTAACTAAGTGGATTAGTTAAACATAACTATGAATACAGAAAATAAGAAATACATAGATAGGATAAAGAGAAGAGAAGAACTAGTTGGCAACAATGTAGTTCCCACGACAGCTCCAAGTTTTCTTCTCTCTTTGTGGTGAATCTAAATGTGTGTATGAGAGTAATGGATGAAGTGAATGTGTGTGTTTGCCTCTCTCCCTTGAATGAGTGTGCAGCTCTCTATTTATAGAGTGCAATTTCGTGCTCCCCTTTGGCTGGTGAAGCACACCTCTCTTAGCTACTCCCAACTGCTCCAGCTACCCAATACATGCTTTGGTGGACTTTTCCTGGTTTCTTTATGGAAAGCTTGACTTTTGTTCATCTTTCTGAGTTCCTGAGCTGATTTGACTCCCATGTGCGACTGCCCATGTGTAACACGTATGTAGCCACATTAAATGTGATGGCAGCCAAAATGACATTTTTGTGAACTTGGTTCAGTCTTTGATGTACTGAGGGCTCCAGATTTATCCAATTGGGCTGAAATTTGGAGATGTTATAATAGACACCCATTGGAACAACTTCTATCAAGGATGTTTCCTCATCCGACCTGTGTAAGTTGCTAAAATGAGGCCTGCAAGATGACCTACGAAATTGAACTAACAAGGAGTGTGGCCCAAATTGGGTTTGTCTTCAAGCTCATATTCCTCTTATCCCAATGAGCCCTTAACAAGCATGGATTGCATCAAATGTGATATCTTGTTGTCTTAACCTACAAAACAAACAAAAAGAGGTAAGTGACTTAAAAGACAAAGAAACTAAGTGAAGTCACTAAGTAAAGAAGGCATGCGAATGTATGAAATTATGAACTTATCATAGGTTTGCGCAGGTAGTCCCTGGTGTACAGAGTTTCCACTGCATCACAAAATCGCACCAAGTTCTCCAAAATAGTGGACTTCCCCCATCCGGGCAATCTCATCCACCTGATCAACAGATGACCCATACGCCAACATTCGTATCACAGCTGTGAACTTTTGCTTGGGAAGAAGCCCCAAATTTCCAGCACAATTTTTCTTTTGAACAAAGTATTCATCATAATTGCAAATATCATGCATTACTTTATTGAACAAATGGGGTTGCATTCTATATCTCTCTCGAAAATGAATATCAGAGTACAGAGAATGTGGGATAAAATAATCTTCCAGAAGATTCTTACCCCGAGAATGTCTATGTTTATCCACATTCGGGCCACGGCCTTCTCGTAAACCACGACGGCTCTGGTTTTCTTCCTCCAGCAAAGCAACTACTATGCCAAGTTGCTCATCTAGTTCTCTCTGCGCCCTTTTGCTTGCAGCTTGTCTACGCATTTTTTCTCTAATTTCTCGCTCTTGCCTCTCCAAAACCTCTTGCATGTCTGCTATTGAGAATTGAGAATGAAATCTAAAATTTGAGAAATGGAAATGTAGAGAAGATCTGGTGTGGGAGGTATGAGCTGAGCCTCTAGTTTTATAGAAAAATTTAAACATATAGATATGACACGTGGCGCAATCTTATAGGGTGAAAATCTTATCTGAAATTTGAAATTTGAAATTTATCTGAATTTTGAAATTTGAAATGTATCTGAAATTTGACATTTTAAATTTATATGAAATTTGAATTTTGAAATGTATCTGAAATTTGAAATTTGAAATTTATCTTAAATTTGAAACCAAAAATTTTATCCGATATGAATAGTATTGACGCATAGGAACCCAAAAATCTTATCCGAAAATATTATCCAAATTAATTGTTTAAGTAAACAAAGTTGTGAAAAAAACAAAAAAATGAATAGTATTTGCCATGGCAAAGGGCAATTGCTAGAAACACACTTTGCTGGGGGGACTAGGGCAGCCACTACTCACGTGAATAGTAGCTGCCCTAGGGATCCCCTTGCCATGGCAAAAGGCTAACTGCTAGAAATGCTCTAAGGGGTGTGGCACCACGAGGTACCTTGCCCCCAAACATTTTCTTCACAACAATCTTATTCTTTTTTTGCATGGATTTGTGGATAGAGAATTGAAGTGAGAATGAAAGTGTGATGTAATTGCATGCATCACTTGTGCATGTAAGGGGGTAATTTAATAGCACCATGTTGGTTGATGCAATTGTACAAGCTATATGTGGTGGTTGGTTGAACTAATTTCATTTCTCATAAACAAAACCAAATATCTAATGTTGTACAATTCCAATTAAATGTTTCTAGGGTGATTAAGCAACATGTTGTGGACGTGAGTGAGGGTGGTTGAAACAATTGACCAAGTGATGAAGCAGGTGCTTAATTGGTTGAATTATTTTTTTTGGTCATACACCAATTCAATTTGTTGTGAACCATGTTGTGATGTAGAGGGAGTGTAATATATTACCTTCCTATATAATATGACATCTCATTCATTACATAAATGAAGTTGAATTGTATAAGATATAAATGTGCTAGTTGGTAGTTTCATACTATTTCATGAAGATAATTGGTTAATTTAATTCTTTTGTCATAGAGCATGCTAATGAATCTTTGTACAATATGATGTTCTAAGTAACTGCTTGCTTCCTATGATGTGTGTGATACATTTGACATGAAATTCAATTATGCAAGCAATGAAGGTGGTTGTTGGTTGAATTCATTTGCTCTTGTCATCAATCAATTCAAATGTGACATGTTACTTCGAATGAATGTTAGCTTGTTTTAGCATTATAAAGGTTTAATAATATAGTTTATGATGAATTTTGGGGCTGTATCTTATTTAGGTTAATTAATGAAATCATTTTAGTCATTGTATTTTAAATTCAGCAATTGGATTCATTTTTTCCTTTTTAAAATTTTATAGATTAAATCTCAAGCGTCGATGTAGATGTAGTTAGTTAGAATGATTTCAATAAGGAAAAATTCGAATTTCGTAAATAAAATTTTAATTTTGCTTGTGCTTTGGTTGAATGATGGTGGGACACGACGCATACATTCCACTTTGATGATGTCGGGAAGATGACGATGACTCCAATGGACTTCAGTGCCATCACAGAGTTTCGCATGTCCGGCAAGCCCTCAAAATATAACATGAATATGTAGAAAAAGAAGAACTAGTTAGAGAAACGGTTTGGGAAACAAGTTTCTCAAATGGTTGATATGAGGAGGATTATGTATGATAATTTGTCTACAACATATCGGTATAAAGAGCGTGCAAATGAAAATGAAGTTGACTAAACAAGGATTTTCATCATTTTCTTGATTGGCTCAACATTCTTAAATGATAAGAACCAATTCGTTATCCTGCACTACACGCCATTCTTGAAAAGGTTGATGAAATTCAGGAGTAAAATTGGGGGGTGCGGGGTTGCCATGCATCTATAGGTTTATAGATGCCTATTATATGGGTAAGAACGAGAGTATCGACGGTTATTGGAGGGCTTGGAAGGTAAGCGCAATTGAATGTTACGACCATAGTTTTCATTTTTTATTTTTTTATTTAAAACTTAATGACAATTGAGTTGTTATTCCTTTATAGGTATGGGGGTGCGAATACCTCAAGTCCTTTGCACTTTTGAGGCCTAATGGCAATGCTAATACATAGTCCCGGGCATTAAGGTGGTTAGGCTCAACTTCAAAGCACGATTTACACCACAATTTGCAAGAATTCCAAGTCACTATGCGGCATATGACAAATGATCATGTGGGTGACCTTTTATTTTGCATGATATATTTTCCATCAATTCATGGTTATTACCAATGTTAATTGAGATTGTAACTCGCAGGTTGTCTGGCATCCATGGGGGGTGGATGAATCAAAGCTCCTTGATTGGGCCAAAGAGTATGACTGCCACACGACAAAGAATTCTACTTCAAGGACCAGCTGGATGTGCTTGGTACTTAGGAGAAAGAGTCGCAATTCAGATCTTGTGGATAAGCAAACCCAATGTCTCAAAGCTTTCACCAAGGACCATGCTTTTTGATTATGAGCTTATCGAAAACGACAATTTAGACAAGGCACTAAATTGCTCATCTGCTAAAAAAATTGGTTGAAGCCATCGTGAATTATGCCAAATACAAAGATCAATATGTGAAGTACAGTAATTATCCGGACATGAAAGTTAAGGTGCACACATTGACCCTTTCATTTTGTTATATGTGTTGCCCAAGATGTACTTAAACTTTATTCAAACATTTTCTCTTAATCTCACAGGAAAAGGAGCAAGGTGTGACAGTTGAAACCATTCTTCTTCAAGCTTGATCAGTGAAGATACTGAGCTTCACGAATACTAATGAAAGCAAGTTAGTATGGATCCCTTGGGGACAAGAAAGCCCTGACCTGCTGTTACCCAAGAAAGTGACGCATGTAAGTAGTTTAATTTACAACATAATATGATTTTGATCATAGTTTATTTTCACTTCGAACTCTATGCATTGTATAGGCATTGTAGGTAACCGCGGAAGATGCTACCTACCTACTAGAGCTCATTGTTGGGTTGAATGATTTGGTTTTTTCAACATGTATGCAAGCATCAAGTGAGATTACACTACTCTGAAAGGATAATGCGAGTTGTTTTTTTATTTTATTTTAATATTGTGTATTCCATAACCTTGTTGGAATATCATTTCCCAATCATAAACATTTATCTTGTTCTTTTGTAATAGGAAACATTGAAGGGAGCAGAACATTTCGATGAGGGATTTTCATATAGAGGTGGTGATGATGATGACGACGATAAACCGCCTCTACTCTAGGTAACTAATCACAAAATCTCCAGACAAGATGCCGCTTAACTCGAAAAGACGACTAGGACCATAATGGTACACACGCCGCCTTAAACCAGTCCTCATCACGCTGCCGAGACAGAGAGATGCGGAAGACCCACCGTTGGGTATGGCATGACCAACGTGAATGCGTTAAGACGAAGAAGGATACCTCACGTGGCTAGGTTTTTTTTTCTCCTTAGACATGCCTTTCTCTCTCTCTCTCTCTCTCTCTCTCTCTCTCTCCTCTCTCTCTCTCTCTCTCTCTCTCTCTCATGATTCATATTGAGAAAACATCATTAGCAGGTTTTCAGGTCACTTAATTACAACCATTGGATAAGAATAATCAAATCTAGCCATCCACACATCTGATGTATCAATAGAAAAAATGCATATTAGAATTTTGGCATAAAAAGTGGATCGTATTGAACACTGTTTTTGTGAGAACCTATAAAAAATATATATATATATATAATTATTCATACTACATATTAATTATTTATTAATATGAAATTTTCTTATTTAAATATTTATTGTGAAGATTTATATGTTATTAAATCTTAAGCCTAGTATGAGATTATCCCCTTAGTTGAAAGATGACACCATTCTTGTTCTCCACGTGTAGAGACTTAGAATTGGTTTTAATCAAATCATCATTGCCATGCCACTTTGCATGCTAGTAACAAGTGATGTTGTGATATCATTGGTCAAAGGTGGATGACTCACATTATTTCTTTATCTTTCTATCTTATCTTTTAGAGGTCGTGTTGTGATATCATTGGCCAAAGGGGGATAAGTCATATTATTCCCTTACTTTTCTGTCTTATCTTTTGGTGGTTTAAAATATTGTATATATCAATATTATTTGGGTGCATCCATAGCCTCTCCTATAAGTATCATGCTTCCATACTTCAATCATTCATTCCAATCCTTTAAGATAGATTTCTACCATGAAGTAGTGTTAGAGAGAGAGAGAGAGAGAGAGAGAGAGAGAGAGAGAGAGAGAGAGAGAGAGAGAGAGAGAGAGAGAGATAAGGAAGAAAAAGAAACAAGATGAAGAGCGTGTGTGTTTGTCTTGCAATATTTCATACTTATCATGATGAGTAGATTATGTAATATGTTCTAAAGTTCTTATTTTGTGATAAATGTGAAAACCATGGGTTTATTCTATTTACAAATCTCTCTCTATTTTCAGTCAACATGTCTAATTTGTGCAATATTTCACACAATATATATTATTTGGAGTTTTTGTGAAGTATGTATTATTCATAGTACATGAGAATTCAGTGATGGGGTATCCGAAGGATAAATATACCAGACGAGGATAGAGGGCAGTGAGGCAGATAGGGGTCACGTACACTGGGTACAATTTGTGAAGGATAACTAAGATATGAAGTAATGATATGATATAATTTGGATTGTGTATCTTTTTATTATATTTTTCTAGAGTGTTTAAAATGACATTGCTTGATTGACATATTACATAATCTACTCACTGAGTGGTGGTTTGCTCATCACTCACCTATTTTGTTTTTCAGATCAATTAGTGGGCAAGACAAAGCCGAAACTAGAGAAGTTGGATTAGTTTAGAGTGATAAACTTTTATTTATATCTTGTCCACTTGTAAGATTATTATAATTTTTTTAAATAAATATAATGGTAATGTATTTTAACCAATTTTTCAGTCTTTTATTTATTTATTTCAATTCACGCACCTTGATTCTAGAATATTCTTTATTTCTAGAACGGGGTGTGACAGTTTTTATCAGCGTGACCTACTATTTGTCATAATATGTCAAGAGCCCAAAAAGACTCCATCATAGAAAAATACAAACATAAAAAATAGGGTACTTTTCATTTTACTATGTTAAAGTTTATCGAGTTTCAACCCTCAATGCATCAAGTTTTTTTCATCTCAGTTGCATACATAACGTTTATTTTCATATCACTTTCATACATTTGTTAGCTTGACTGCCATGTTTTAAATAATGATGTGGCAATCAATATTTGCATGTGGACTAAAATAATGAAAACTTTAAAATATATATAAAAAATATTCTACTACTACCCCACCCCACCCCCCCCCCCCCCCCCCCCCCCCCCTCTTTCTCTCTCTCTCGAATTACCCAAACAGAAAATAAAGAGAAAAATATATCTCGCCCTATATCCTCCCAACCCACCTGCCTCCTTACACACCCTTGCCAACCCATCCAGTTAGCCAATGTAACCACTAACAAAGCCACCTAATCAATGCATAATTACATATAATTTTTACCCTTCTAGCTTATGATTTTGTTATGTTTTTAGTTAAACTTGTATTTTTAATCTCTTTTGTGTTTGTTTTGGTGTATTAAGCTTTGGGACTCATTTAATGCATTTTGGAGTCAATTTAGCTCAAAATTGTGTCTACAGATTAGTCAACTTCACGAATTGGATTGTACATGCTAAAGAAGAACTAGATAATAATCCATACATCATTGGAAATATGTGGAAGTTTAGTTTTTGGAGCATTTTACGGTTCATGATTCTGAGTCTTATAAAGGAAGTTATGCAAGTTTTGGCACCTTAAGGTGAAATTCGGCAGCATCTGCGTTATTGTTCCAAAAATAATATTTCAAGGCAATTCTGATTTTTCCTTGAGTTGGACTACATATGGTTGGAAAGATAAGACAAAGATTCAAGACCCATATTTTTTGCAGAATTTTATCAATAGAGGACCAAGTCCAAAACAAGCCTACAAATAGACTGCAATGCATTGTCATGCATGACATATGCATGAGCTAATTGTTTTTGGTGGGGAAGTTAGGTAAAGTTGGTGAAGTGGGTGTGTAGATAGAGGCAATACTCAAATCAGATTTTAACTTCCCTTATGCCTATAAATATTGAGGTTCTACAAGCTTACAAACACACCCCAAGGGGGGAGCTCTCAAACACTTCTCTAGAGCTCCTCTCCCTTATCTTCCTCAAACACTTCTCTTAGGCCTATAAATAGTGAGGTTCTCTCTTTTCTTAGTTGCACTTTCTTTTTCATTATCATGTAATTTCTTATTTTAAGTTTTCAAGTTTGATTAGTTTCCAAGTTTCAATTACGGTTCTTGTTCTTATTCATTATGCTTATAAGTTAATATGCTTGTTCGAATGATTCATCACCATTAAAACTTGTATGTTAGCTATCTTGGTTGGAATTAAGAGTAGACATCATATGCTTTAATTCGAATTGAACTATGAATAGGAAGAATATGTACAGACATTCTACAACAGGGATTAGATACATGTTTGGTTGTTTAAAACATTCTTCTATGCTTAATGGATTTCTAATGCTTAATTTAGGTTCGACAACAAGGATCTAATTAGAGAATTAGGAATACAAGGTTAGGACCAGACACCATGACTTAATCATACTTTAGTTAGAATCAATTTGAGAATCTGAATTGAACTTGTTAACTTATTTGCTTGAGTTAGTTGCTTTTCTTTCTTTCTTGTTTTATGTTATTTTCTTTCTTGTTTTCTAGTTTGTGTAGGGAATCAAATTGAATCAATCTATCATCAATCCTTGTGGGATCGACATTGCACTTACTACCGAACGGCTCGTGCACTTGTGAGTATCACAAGTTGAGGATGCAGCTGAATCGATTTTGGAGCAACTGAATTGACGACACCGCCACCCAAACCCACCTTCCCAACCCCTCAATCTTGCAACCAAACTAGTGCGATCCCAAACCCATACCCCAATCTTGCTCACATCACTCACACTCAAAACAAAATAATCAAACCCACAACTAGAAAACTTCATCAATTTCAAGAAACAAATTCAATTGAACCTAACCCATCCATATTTTAATGAATTTTGCGAGAGAGAGAGAGAGAGAGAGAGAGAGAGAGAGATTTCAGGGTTTAGAGTGAGAGTGTTGGTTTGTGCTGGCTTGGCTATCGAATGTACTGTAATGATTTGGTGGCGGAGATGAGAGTGAGAGAGAATGTGTGGTGGTTCAGGTGACTTTGTTGATGGTTAGGGTGGCTTGGTGGGGGTGTGGGAAGTGGCAGGTGGGATGGGAGAAGATATAGCGAGATATATTTTTTCTTTAGGATTTTGGAAATTGAGGGACTAAAATGCAAATCAGGTCAAAGTTTAAGGACCATTGAACCTAAAAACTTTTATTTATTTATTTTATGTTTGGGTCTTTCGAAGAGAGAGAGATAGAGAGAGAATTTTTTTTTAAAAAGATTTATAAGTTTAAAAAATATATATTTTCATTATTTTAGTCCACATGGCAAAATATGGGTGAGTTGCCATGCATTATTTAACAAAAAAATGACGGTCAAACTAATTGAGGTATGAAAGTGATATGAAAATGCACGTTATTTATGGCGACCAAGCACTTAAATATCGATATTATCGATACATTTTTGCCGATATTATGTTTTCGTGATAATATTGAAGGCGATACTTTCCTTCACGCGCAAGTAGACGAGAATGAAAAATGCTGAGAAAGCGCTTGCACACATAAGGGGATTTAAACCCCTTCCATTCCCTTCCTCTTGCTGAGCCTTCTCCAACACACTGCAAACGAGTTTGTGATCATAAGCTACAATGTCTAACATTTATAACGTCTTTAAAGTTCTACAAGCAAAATTTAATATTACTTATTATTTTAATATTCCTTAGGATAAATTTGATCAGTTTAATGTTATTTATTATTGTATTATGGAGTTGTTTTTTTAATGTTAATATATTATGGAGTTGTACTATTATTCACTATTGAGTTTTAATATTGTTCATTATATGTGATACTAAGTTTGAACTTTATAGGAATTTTTTCTATGCGGTACTAAATTACTTATATATCTTATCTTTGTTTTTTTGGTCAAGCTTATATATCTTGTTCATCTATATATATAAAGCAAAAGGTAGAGAATGGTGAAACATTCAAAATACCAAAAAATGCCATTGGTTAATTCAAATATTAAGAATTGAAATTATTAATTAAATGAGGATAGTATGATAAATTCATATTTTTTCATATTAAACAAAATTAAAATTAAAAACAAAAATAAGATAATAAATCATACTTTTATGGAATATAACTACCCATATTATTTTTTCTTAATTCTAAAAATAAAAAAGAAAACCAATTGGCACATACATGAGCATGTGCCAAGGGACTATTATGTATAAAGTGTAAAATAATGTAGTAAGTTATTATAACTAAAAAATTTATGGTATGTTTAATTTTCTTTTACTAATTACTGGAAATTTTTTAGAGTCACAGATTTTGTCAGCTCATTAATATTTCCAAAACCCTATATTATTTTAGACTTTGGTAACTGAAACAAAAAAATTGATGTATCGTTAATATTAGTTAAACTTCAACGTAATAAAATGAAAATTACCCTAAAAAATAAGACAAAGAAACCTACCCGCCACAGAAGTCTGGTGCATATACCGACTAAAACCCTCCTGTGAAAGCTAAAACCACATCGGCACCATCTTCACAACCAGCCCATTCCCAGTATTGGGTTTTCTGCAGAAACAAAAACAAAAAATGGGTAACAACAAGCGGTTCAAGAACCACAAGCCCCATCGTGGACAATCTAGTCGGACCAATAACCATCTTCCACAGTAAGTTCATTATTCCATTTCTATTTTACACCAAATTCACCGCGCTTGCTCTTGATCATCTTCTTTCTTTTTATCTTTCTTTTTTTTTTTTTTTTTTTTTTTTTTGTGAAGGTGATTCCCTACCATCTGATCAAGGTGCCAATTCATCAGCTTTAATTTTTCATTTTTGCATAAGGGTTGGGCTAGAAAGTTTTTGTTATAATTCCAGCTCTGGTATTTTGGGTTTTGAGTTTTAGTGATTGATGGGTTTATTGTTACTTCAGCTACGGAAGAGGAGCCAACGGGTCCCAAAATCCAGCTTGCAATGTGGGTATGCATTTCTTTTCTTATTGATTTACTACAAACTAATTTGTTTCTCCCTAACTTTCGATTTTTCTTTGCTTGTTTCTTTGCGATTTTGTTGTTGAGTCACGCTCTTGAAATTGGTATGCTTTTGTGTATGTCTTTTTTTCCCACATAATATTAATTTTAAATTCTTATTTTGGGTTATAGTTAAACTGTAATCCCTTCTGTGTTATATCACATTCATGTTTAGAAGGGGCTTCGATTGTTTTCTTCTGCCCTTCTTTTCCAGTTCTAGTTTGAGATTTGAGTTATATAAATCTTTTGAAAAAGATATTAGTTAATTTATTTCTAGATAAAGTCCAAACCTTTGGCGTATTCTGCATTATTCTGCGTGTGAAATGGATTTTGAAATATCATCCTCAACTTCAGTCTAGTCTTTGAACGTAAAATCATTTGGTGCTATTTTGTTGATTCAGGATTTTGGCCAATGTGATGCAAAAAAGTGCACAGGACGCAAGCTTTCAAGATTTGGGTTTTTGAAAGTAAGTAGCTACGTTTTCCTTTTGAATTACTCATTCGCATTTAAATTTCTATGTTAGCTGGGTTTTTTTATTTTCAAACAATAATTTGTTTTATTAAATCAGAATTGGCTTGTGGTCTTTAATGCCATGTCTATAAAATTTGCATCTTTAATGTGGATGGTAAATTGTTCATCATATTTGAGGTTATCAATTGGCACTAGGATCTCTACTTTATGGAAATATCACTAGTGTAGTGGAATATTTATCAGATATTTTGGATATGACTTTTTCCAATGGTAAAAAGTAAGTATTTAAAAGAGGCATAGGTCTCGTAACATTTTTTTTTTCAGTCAAATGCAAGTGTGCCAACTATAAATGATGGAAAGTCTTTTGTAGAAGCTTAGCGTTAACATTCTTACAACTTCATGCAGGAATTGCGTGTCAATAATGGTTTTGGAGGAATTGTTTTGAGGTACCTTACTTTATCTATGATGCTAATTAATTTTCTAGAATGATGTCATGTTGCATTGTGTTAGTTTTATATCATCATCTGTGTGCCCTGGAATATTATACAGGAAAAATAAATAAATTATATACCAAAAATCAACTGAGCATTTGACCTTTTTGATGGTGTAATGGGCAATACTGAATCATTTTAGCCTGCTGTGTTCCCCTCATCTATGAATTATTTTACTAATGGTGTTTTTTCATTTTTGCAGTCCAGTTGGGACGCTTTGTGTCTCAAGAGAAGATTATAGCTTAATCCAGAGAAAAGGATTAGCTGTTGTGGATTGCTCTTGGGCACGCTTGGATGATGTACCGTTTGTGAAGCTGCGTTGCACTGCTCCTCGCCTCTGTATGAGCTTTAGTTCTTCAATCAATTAGCTTACTTGAAGTATCTGATTTAAAGTATAATTTGTGGGTACACACAACCAGGAATGTCCCACATGTCTACTAAAAAATAAATATATATGTGCGGACATACTGATTTATCTATATATATATATATATATACATGTAGATTTTTGGATTTTTATAGTAGTTGAAATGTGAAGAGCCATATATATGATAATTATAAAAACATTAAATATGAGGGTACATATTTCATATACCACAGTGTAAGCCTCTGAAGTCTCACCCACACTTATTCTTTGTTTTTGGAGTGTGTGTGAGTTACTCATAAAATAGAGAAAATACAAATACACTAGTATCATAGCAAAAGATGAAACTGAAAAAGTACCGACTGTTAGTGACTAGGAAGGAGAGAAGGATTGAACAAAATTGCAAAAGAATGGTTATTTAGTTTTCTTTATTGTTATGTAGTTTCTTAAACATGACTGGTTTGGCTCCAAGATCAAAGCTTGATATGAGTGTCTTGAAAAATGCCATCACATTTGTGGAAGTGGGTGTGACACCGAGCTCTCTCACCATAGACTCATTCTAAGGACAAAGATCATTTTGGTGTGATCATTCCTTGTAGATGTTATAGTTAGTGGATGGGGACATTTGGGACCTGCCATGACAGTGTTTTGACCAGCTGCATACAATTAGCAGTTTTAGAATGGCTGTTGTAAGCAGGAACACAAATAAAGTAGCTCACAGAGCTGCTATGCAAGGCTTGCAGGCTGAGCAACCCTTTATGTACAGTCTTTCTTATGAATAGAATTTCATAGATAGGAAGGCTGCAGTATCTTGATTAATTTTGGTTTCTTAATCTTGATGTATTTGTCTGTATTAATGTTTTTATGCTCTTTGTGGATTACTTGCCCACTTTACTGTACAGTCTTTCTTATGAAATAGAATTTCATATTTTCATTTTAAAAAATGTGCTAATGCTACTAGTCTAAACGCATAACAACCTTGCTTCTCATTTTTATATGGTAATGCCTATGATAATTATGTTATATGGTGTTATTATGGGTCACAAAATTTACTGCACTTATGGTACTGCTATGCATGCATGGAGTTGAATTTCCGTGTTCGACAGTTTTCTTCTTACCATGTCTCTAAAATTTACAAATCATGTAATTGCAGTGCCCTGGCTTGTAGCAGCAAATCCAGTAAATTATGGTCGACCCTGTCAACTATCTTGTGTGGAGGCATTATCTGCAGCTTTATTCATATGGTATTAAAAACTCTTTGCTTTACCTTGCAGAGTGAGAATTTTGTTTATTGCTGATGTCTTTTTGGACCTTACACCAGTGCAATCTGTCATGCCTGTTTACATATTTTTGTAATTGTATGAGAGATATTAAAGATCTATGACTTCTATGCTTTCCCATAATAATAAAAGTATCTAAGGCTGTTGCGCTACTGCAGTACAACCTACTGACCCAAGTAGGCCCAACCTAATCAAGGCTTAGGTTTGGAGCCTTTTTTCTCCAATGCCTTTGGTATGCTTTAAAGGGTGCTGATGAACTTATTTCTCCATTTGGCCCAACAGTTTGATATGTTATCTGCCAGACATGCAGTTGAATATTTTCAAATGTTTGTTTTTATTTTTTATATGATTTCACAGTGGGGAAGAAGAAACTGCAAATTTGTTGCTTGGAAAGTTCAAATGGGGTCATGGTTTCCTGTCCCTCAACAGGTATGGGTTTAGTTCATTTGTTGAATTGTTTATTTACTTTTGCATAATATGAACATCAGAATTCATATTCCAGCCAAGAAATTCGAGCTATGTCAGTTGAAACCCATAGCGGACTTAGAATATGTAAACCCGATTCACAAAATGAAGTCTAACTTTCAATGACACGGGTCCAGCATCATATCTTAAACATATGGTTAAGTGAAGAAAATCCATCTAAAGCCCATTTTGTGTTTTGAACTTTCACATTGACCTGGATTGTCATTTCGTTCTGATTTGTTTGCTCGGTTAAAAAGGAAAATTCCATACAATTCTAGATTGACTAGCGTTTTCTAACGAGATTAGTGACTGAAATTCAACTATATCCGACTGCTTAAAGTTCATAATGACCACCCAGTATCATGGTGGTATCTCAGTAATCTCCAAATTATTTTCCATAGTATATTGAGATTACTCTCAATCTTTATCAAACTACACAATTATTCTTGACTTTTATGTCTCTAACAGTGTTCAACCATTGGCATTTTAAACCGATGCAGGGAACTTCTAAAGGCATATTCTAAATGTGAAAATAGTGCTGATATTATTTCAGTCCAAAATGATTGGCTTTCACAAAATAGTCAACTTCCGAAGGTTCCTGCAGAAGTGAAAGGTAATTTTCACTCGTAAACAACATAATAGATACTCTTTACATTATACGGGGCTGGTTCATCTGTTGTTGCAACTTCTGTCCCATTAGATTTCAGGGTGCATTTTTTTTAATCCTTTACATTTTCATGGAGTCTTCTGTTTTGCTCCATCATCTTATCCATCTTAACATCCAGCTGGTGGGTGGGGAAGGGCCATACCTTTTTGTGGCACATATATTCACAAGACTTAGGGCGATCTGTGTGTGCATTCTATCGAACGAGGGTGATCTTTAAAGAGCCATCTTTGTTGAGAAAGTTATGCGAGTCTCACCATATGTTTGCTTTTTTCTGTTACAGGAGCGGACGAGTCATCCCTCAGTGAAGATGAGGGCTCTTATGATTCCGACGATGGACTTCCACCACTGGAAAGGAATATGAATCATTTAGACATACAGGAAAGTGATGATGAAAGTGAGTAACGAAGGGAAAATGTTATATTTCCAGTGTGATTTAATATGTAAAAATGCTCTAAAAGACTTTTTGTAGCTGACTATACAAATATATCTAATCAGCACGTGATTTTGGCTTTTGGTATGTGCTGAGGTTTGTCATTAATTATTGTAATTTCAATTCTTTTTACGTTTATGGCCATGTTTGTCAATTGCAATGCAAAAGTTGTTGCCACTATCCACGCTACACACTCATACACTCCCATGTTTTAGAAGTGATATACAATTTCTCTTACTCACTTTGGGCTTGTATGGGAGTGCTTCTTTCCAAAGCGCTTATGCTAGTAGTGCTTATGTCAGTAGCGTTTCTACAAAGTGGCAGTTTGTCGTTTGGATGTCACATTTAAAAGTGCTTTTATACTACATAAAAGGGCTTTTGATATTTTGTTGAGTGTTTGGTTGATACAGTAAAAACACTTTTAAAAGTACTTTAAAAAAATTTAAAGAATCTCAAAATATTATAATAAATATAGAATATGAAAGTACTTTAAAAAAATTTAAAGAATCTCAAAATATTATAATAAATATAGAAAATAAAAATTCATAGGATCCCAAAATAAAAATACGACTTAAAAAAGTATGAACTTCACCAAGTATAACTTTTAATCATTATGTTGTTAAATCATAATCCTTCACAAGGTCCGCTTCAGTTGAACTCTGTAATTTTCCCCATGCTTAACCTGTAACCCTATGTAGGTTTGAATGTATTGTTTCATTAGTTAGTGGGTTCAAAGTAACAGGACAGCCCAGCCCTTGACAAAATGCAACTTCTCTATGGACATAATTTTAACAGTTTTCTCTGTGTGGCCAAATATTGACTACCATGCACCTGTGCATCCATACCCTACTCAATGTGCATTAGTGCAAGTTCTCTGTTTCCAACCGTAGTTTAGGTCCTGTTGGATATGCCTCTCGTTATTATCTCATGTATGTTTTTCTGTTTGTTTTAGTGTAGAGCTGGCACGGCGTGAGATGGACAGAAGGGAAAGAAGACAGAGGTCGGTCTGAGGCTCGATTGTTGCTGCCTTAACTCTTGGTACCACAGCCTTGGCATACTCTTATATCTCGTCTGTTGGGCTTTTCGCAGGTAGTGTTTTGGTTTTAATAGGAGAGAAAAAAAAACAGAAACAAAGGGTATTTTGGCATTTAAAAAAAATAAATATGGGTACTTTCAGCATTTTAAAAGTTTCATTAAAGGGAGCCAAGTCCTTCCCGTGTTTTTGTCCTGCAACGCTTTTAAGAAGAAGCACCTCTTAAGTGCTTCTTCCAAAACCACTCCAAGTGCTTTTGGATCTCACCCAAAGCGCTTTTGCAATTTTTGCCAAACACCATTTTTAAAAGACAGAAGCGCTTTCACCTATTTAGAAGCGCTTTTCTCTGCTCCTAAAGCACTCCCAAATAAGCCCTTTGTTTGGAGTGGATCACTTCACTTTTTGGATTGGGGCAGTCCGGCCCTGTGAGGTATTAAAGCCCAAACCCTATCTAGTCACGTAGATTCCATGAACTTTTTAAGACAACATAGCAATATTTTGTACAAGACACAAGACAAGGTCATCATTTTATGTTTCGGATTAACCCTTAATAGATTTCTTTAAAAATAAAAATTTACCAACCTGTAGAGGTCAAGTATGGGCCAGAAAGGGGTGAAGGGTGTATGCTAGGTTCAATACCCCTGCAATAAAAAATAAAATAAAATGAAGTCTTAAAATTCAAACTTATTAGTGTTGCTACTTTCCTCGTCACACAGAAGTTGGTAGAAAACTGGGGTTTAATATGACTGGTTGATACGATATCACTTGAAAAAAATTTCTTTTCCACATAATTTACCAGCCATGATTTTGTACAGCTTTAATCACCTTACGCAACATGCTCCAGTCAAATGGTGAAACCGGAAAACAGAAGCACAATAAAACTCAAATATGGCAACCAATGCTAATGAGAATAAATTATCCGATCCCAAATCGCATCCCTGTCCGACCAAGAAAGGGGGTGGAAACATTAATTTTCTGTTAGTTTTTACAAACTTTTACGACAAGCAGAAATTCATTCACTGTTCTTTAGCTCTTTTCCTTGCCAGATAGCGTTCTTTCGCTGCAGTTAGGGCATCTTCACTTCTTTTATGATGGTTACTCTTTGGTTGGTTTTCTGGTGGCTGTTCAACTGACGAGTTTTCCTGTGCTAACGTGTTTGAAGCTTGCTTTTCATCAGAGGGCTCAACACTACTTTTTGAAATAGTTGAAGTTTCCTCTTGATGCCCCTCTATCACCTCTGGAGAATCTACTAGATCCGATGCTGCAATTGCTCTGTCTTCATGTTTCTCTGGCTTGTCCATTTTGACCTGCTTCTCTAGCTGCCTCTCTTTCAAACTGTCAGACTCCAATCGCTCCGATGCTACAGCAATTGATCTGTCTTCATGTTTCTCTAGCTTGCTTAATTCAGCCTGCTTCGCTAGCTTCCTTGACTTGGCATCTTCTGCCCCAAAAGCAACATTTTTTCCTAGGTTGAAGTAAAAATCAGTCAAGTCTTTCTTCTTGGTAACATCATCTTTCTCCTCACGAAGTTGACGCAGTCGTTCTTCCTCCATCCATTTTGCCTGCTCTGCAAGTTTCCTTTTGTAAGCACTTGTAACAAATTTGTCCTTGTCTGCATAGAGGTGATCCTCTTGGGTTCTCTCTTTAGCAAGTTTTCTCTCATATACTATTTCATGCTCTCGGTTTCGTTCTTCTGCTTTTTTCATTAAATACTGAATATATCTTGGCTTTCTCTCTTCACGATCTTGAGCACGAGGTTGGATAGCTTTCTGTTTCATCTCATCATAAACTCCATCGTAGTCGAACACCGATGGGTCCTGCTCCAGCGCCTTCCTCTGCTGCTCCTCAATATCCTTGAGAGACTTGTTCTTGGAAGCATGGCGAGAAATTTCTTTCTCAACGTCATTGTCATCATCATCGCCAAAACCGAGAGGTTTAGGGAGAGGAGGCCTTGTCGGCTGCTTCTTCTGCTGCGGCCTAAGGTTCAACCCATACCTACTCATTTTTTTTTGCCTTTCCTGTGTGATGAGTCGAGTCGGTAGGAGTAGGAAGCACTGCTTCTAAATTCCAATCTACAAAGCAGTTAATTTAGCTTCAACTAATTTAGTAGAAAGTATGTTGGCATTAAAGAGCTGTAAAAGTATACACAAACCAGGAAAGCATAGTAATCCAAAATTATAAAGTATTCAGATGAGCTTTCCTAACTGCATAAGGATTCTAATTAACTTTCATAGTTGTAAAAGGTCAACTGCATAAGAATTCTAATTAACCTCCTCCTTTTTTAAAAATATTTTTTTTTACTTCATTCACTAATTTTACAAGATTTATAACAACAAAAAACAACTGAAAAAGTAGTAAAAAAAACCACATATCACAATTTTTATGCACACCACAAATTATTTCTCATAAAAAAAGTTGCCACCCAGTTGCCTATCATAACAATGAATCAGAGAACATGAATGTCCACTAAAGTTGCAATAAACAGGAGAACTTGTAAGCAAATAGCACTCTAGGGTTTCACATCATTTTCAACTCTCAAACAGAAAATCCATCAAATAATACACAATCGAATCAATCAAAACCTCAATTTCACCATGCATACGAAAATCAGGGCATGCCCAAATCACCATTTTCACGAAAAAAGAAAGAAGAACCCAAAAGAGAGAGCAATCTGAATTACAAAACCCCAACCAATTTAATCGATTCAAATATCACTGAAACATAAATAAATAAATTAAAAAAAATACTCACAGGAGGTGGCGGAATCAGGGGCGCCAATCGCAAATTCGTTTCGTCTGTTCCTTCACAGAGACGACGAGACTGCAAATCCCATCAGATTTGGGAAAGAAGGTGATAAAAAAGGTTATTTTAGTGAGCCTGGGCACGATGAACAAGCCCAGTTAAGGCCCAGGTTCTATTAATGAGCCCACATGGGCCTGAGTTCTCTAACTTCAGCCTCATCCTCTATCCAATCAGACACCTCAGAGCCACCACGTAGGATACGTGACCCAAGGGTATCTCCGGAAACCCGGTAACAAAAATATCACATTTTTAGATGAAAGCCCACTTCGCCTCGTTTTCTTACCTCCTCCTTCGATAACACAAACAAAAAAGAAACTAAAGAAGCAAAATAGGAACCCTAGAAAACCAAAAATCAAATTTCCCAAAACGAAAGAGAAAAGAAGAAAGAAATCGTTTCTGTTGTTTCCGTTTTCCCTCTCTCGCATACTTGTTTTTCACATTTTTTTGTTTCTCTTTCTCTTTTTTGGTTTGTTTTCGTTTATTTTCAGGAAACGAGAAAATTCACACCGACTCAAGCGCCGGGTCTTTGTTCCATTGGGAGAGCTCTATAAAGATTTAGCCTTGTCAATCTATTTTCTGGGTTTTCTTCATAGATGGTGATGTTTTCTCTGTTTGCTTCTCTAATGGTGGGTTTTGTGTTGTAAATTTAGGGTTTTCAATTTGTCCACTCCCTTTTTTGTGGGCCTTTTGATTCTCTCCTCAAGGCTATCAAGCAAGCGTTCATTCCTGTGAGTCTTGTTATTTTAATCTTTTCGTTTTGTGACGTGTGAATGTGTAATGCATTTTCGTTTGGTTTTTTTTGTTTTTTTTTGTGTTTTTTTCTTTATGGCCTTTGTTTCTAGTTTATCTGTTTTGTTGGATTTGGGGCTTTGCCAAAGTTTTGAATTCAGGATTTCGTATTTGGTTTTTTTTTCTTCATTAATTATAAGCTTATCATTTAGTTTTCTCGATGAATTATGACATAGAGCCTCTATAGAATCTATAGAATTTATTATCATGTATTACCTTCAAATGTTTTTCCTTTTCTCTGCATGACAAGTATTTCTTGATGGATATTTTTTTTTTTATCAAGCATGTTGGTAGATTATGGTCTCTTTGCTAAGTTCATGCATCCGTGTTAATTTACTATGATTGTTTAGTATAATGTATTGGTCATTATTTTGTTTTTATTTGTTCATATTATTTGCATGGAATTAGTAATTTGTATTTTCTTGTCATTTTTTGACGGAAGTATTATTTTTTATAGAGGAAAATTTAACTTTTATTGTAATGCCAAAATTGTCGATAACAATTTAACTTTTATAGAGAACAATTTTTCACAGTTTATTTAGCAAGAAGCTTATGGTATGCAGAAATTGTCGAGACCTCGAGACTTTCATTCTTATTGGGGAAATTGGCCAAATAGTATACTTGGGAATTCAAAATTTTCTTCTATGTTATTTTCCAACCTTTATGCGTATGTTAGCTTCCTTAAATAGTTAAGTGGAAATATCTGTATCATTGCATTTTTTGAATGTGATTGCTTCTTGTTGGGTACTTGGTGGCTGCATTTTTTTAGTATTAATGTATTATTTTCCCTTGTTTTTTTTTTTTTTTTTTTTTTTTTTTTTTTTTTTTTTGTGTTTTGTTTTACTTTTGATCAGAATTGAAGGTGAGGTTTTAGTTGAACGAAGATGTCATCACCATATCCAATTCTCGATAATCGACCAATTGATCAATGGAAGGTTACAGAGTTAAAAGAGGAGCTCAAGAAGCGGAAATTGACAACCAAGGGTTTGAAGGATGATTTGATAAAGCGGTTGGATGAAGCAATACGAATTGAAAGGGCAAATAATGGTCTTACTGGTGATCCCCAACCTGTTGTTGGGGTGAAAGTTGTAGAGCCACGTTCAGGTTCTAGAACACCTAAAAGTATTGGTTCTGGTGGACGTAAAAGGACTGAAAAAGTTGATGTTCCAGTTCAGATTGACAACCGCGCAGCAACTTTGGATCAAGGGAATATTCAAGAAGGTTATATTTTGGTGGATAAAAATGCATGTGCTATTGTTGAAGAGGAGCTGGGTCAATCGACTACTGTGGAAACCACTGTGGAAACCAGTGTTACGGTCACTGAGAGTGTGGTAACTGAGGAAGTAGTAGTTGTGCAAGATTCACAGAACACTGAAGCCAATAAGGGGAATGGGAATTCAAAGCCCCTACTGGAGAATGAGTATGCAAAGCCCCTGCTTGAGAATGAGGACCCAAAGCGCCTTCTTGAGAATGAGGATCCAAAGCCCCAGCTTGAGAATGAGGACCCAAAGCCCCGGCTTGAGAATGAGGATCCAGAGCCCCAGCTTGAGAATGAGGATCCAAAGCCCCATCTAGAGAATGATGATCCAGAGCCCCAGCTGGAGAATGTTGATCTAAAGCCCCAGCTGGAGAACGAGGCTCAAAAGCCCCAGTTGGAGATTGAGGATCTAAAGCCCCAGCTGGAAAATGAGGGTTTAGAGCCTACAGCCAAGGATGACATGCTCGGCTCTTCTGCTCCAAACCACCAGGTATCTGAGGTCAGCACTTTAGGGTCTGAAGTAAAATATGATTCTATTTCTACTGATTCTGTGTCAATTAATGAAACGATTGAACTAAAGGATAATATAATTGATCATGTCAAATTAGAATTAGATATTGTTAAGCCGGAGATGGTGGACCCATCATCCAGCACTGTTGTTCCAGTCAGTGGTGATTCACATCCAATGGATGTTGACGAGCCACTTGAGGACAAGGCATCTCTTGGAGAGAAAGATGACAACATTACAAATGCAGACATTAGCAAGAAAAATGATAATGCGGATTTGGGGTACTCAGAAATATTAAATTTAGAGAGAAGTTCTGGAGATGATTCTATGGAAGAAGATGTGTTGGACAGTAAACAAATTGATTCAAAATATAGTTCTGACGATGTGGGAGATATTGGTGAGAAAAATGAAGTTCCTATTGTGAATGAGGAAAGTCGTGCTGGTATTGTGGGAGATGATATTGCCACAGACAAAAATGATGTAAGTGTTGAGAACAAGAATCATCCAGCTCTTCCTGCTGAGAAAAGAAAGCTTAATGGTAAGCATTGCAGCCAGTGTTTCTTGGTACTATTATATTTTTCAACCCATCTGTTACATTACTAACTGTGTAAACATCTGTGTGAGTTGGGATCCATAAAGTTTATGCATTTGGCTTCGGAAACATATATTATCATCATGCAATTTCGAGCTATCTGTGGTGCATACATGTAATAAGGTCATTTGTATATCACAAAGAACACATTTTTCTTTAGGAGTAGGGATTAATACTACCCACCCATTTATGACTTTTAATAAATAGTCAAATAGTCTCCTTAGTTTTAGTTGTTTCTTTATGTAATAAATAGGGTCTTGGAATACTAATGAACTACCTAAGAATACAAGGACATCAATGTTTTATAGGAATTCTACTATTATTAATGTTTTGTTGGAATTTTGGAAATGTCTTTAAGGACAAGTGTGAGAGTCATTCTTAGTGTATAAAGGGACAGATAACTTTGTTATGAATATAATCAGTTTCTGAATGTACCTTGATTCCCGTTAGAAATTTTAGGCTTTGATGTTCTGCCTTTTACTTATTGTGTAAGGGGACTATACCTACTTTCGGCCACTTTATTTCACTGATCCTATTTTCCTTTGTTTTTTGACGCATATTTTTTAGGTATTGCTATTTTGTAAGTTTTGATTACTTTTTGTTCCCCACATCTGCATGATTCCTGTACTTGTTTGAAATAATATCATATTTTTGGCTCTGTACATTGTTTTTTTTTATCTTTTCCCCTTTAGCCATTAAAGAATCTGGTATTAGTATGCCCTTTTTATTGGATAATTTCCCTTGCAGATCAAGCAGCTGTTGGAAGCAATGAGCCTGTAAAGAGGCGCAGGTGGAACTCTGAAAACCTTAAAGTTCCAGAGCTGCAAAGCCCTCTTCAAACACCTTCAGTCACACCCAAGGATACTTTCCAGACCCCCAGTTTGAAGCGTAGCTTTTCAAGATCAAACTCTTCAATGAGTGAGGATGCCCCCAAGGAACGTGTTGGTGAGTTATTGTTCTTTTCTTGTATCTGATAATGTCCAGCAACATATGTTTTGATTCCTTATATCTTTGTTTGTTGCAGTTCCACCATCGCAGAAGCCTCCAACTAATTCCCTTAGAATTGATCGTTTTCTGCGACCTTTCACCTTGAAAGCTGTGCAAGAACTTTTAGGCAAAACTGGGAAGGTTACTGATTTCTGGATGGACCACATCAAGACTCATTGCTATGTTACTGTAAGACTGACTCTCTCTCTCTCTCTCTCTCTTATATAGAATGAAACTCATCCCTTCCTCATGAAATTACTGTGTTTATGCAGTATTCATCAGCCGAAGAAGCCTTGGAGACACGGAATGCTGTGTATAACCTACAGTGGCCTCCCAATGGTGGGCGTCTTTTAGTGGCCGAGTTTGTTGATCCCCAGGAAGTGCAAACACGGGTTCAGATTCCTCAGACTCCTACTACACCCATCAGCAGCGGTCCTGCTGTTCCTGTTGCCCCATCCACCTCACAGCCACAGCCTTCACCACGTCAACCTAGGCAGCAGCAGCAGCAGCTGCCACCACCGCCTTCTCTTCCACCTCCACCACCTTTGACTGCCCCTTCCTCAGCAAGAGAACGGCTTCCTTTGCCTCCCCCACCTCCTCTACTGGAGAAACTTGATACACCGATTGTCACTTTGGACGATCTCTTTCGAAAAACCAAGTCAACTCCTCGAATCTATTACTTACCTTTGTCGGAAGAACAAGTGGCTGAAAAACTTGCAGCACAGGGCAAAAATGCCAAGTAGCAGGAGCATCGCCACAGTCCATCCATGGCTGCTGTTCAGATTTTCTTTTCAGTCAGTCAGTATGTTAGATGTAGGGAAGTGTCTTGTAATTGCATGTTTAATGGATTTTTGTTATTATGAAATCTTGTTGATGGTTGAGAGGGCCTGAGACCTAGTGTTTTTCTATAGTAGTATTAGAACCCTTATAGACTCAGCCTTGTTTATTGGCTTGTGGATCCATTTGTATCTTCGTTTTCTATGGAAGTAGAGTTCCAATTTCACTTTACTTTAAACTGATGGAGCCTAAATTATATTGATGAATCTGGATTTTGAATTTTGGAAAATGTGTTTAGGGATGTTGCTTCCTAGGGTAATTAGGGTTGCAGGATAAACTTTTTGGAATGAGAGCTGAGCACAACATACAAACTTAAGAAAAAAAAATCAGAAACTCATCCATCATTTAGACCACCTGTGATATATACCATTTATATTAGATTTAATTTCAAGTATTAATTTTAATTTAGGTGCATAGGCCCGTGGCATGCTCATTCATGCGTTGCGTGTAAGAGTTGTTTTTTTTTTTTTTTTTTTGTTTCGGGTTAAATTTTTTTATTTTTATAATTATTTTTAGTTAGAGTGAATTAACAAAATGCCTTTAAATTTAACGGAAGCTTTAATGGAGTTAGACATAGATGGTGGATTGCAACACTCTACAAAGTTCAGGTGGTTAAAAATAAAAATTACAAGTTTAGGTGGTATTAGCGCACAAATCTAAAAGTTCAAGTGGCATTTATGCAAATTTCCCAATCCTTAATGGAGCATTCCCTATTCTAAAAGTTTAAGTGGCATTTATGCAAATTTCCCAATCCTTAATGGAGCATTCCCTATTCGTATATGATTAATGAGAAAAAACATGGACCATATATGAAAAGAGAAATAACTATTCATTTAGCTTATTAGACGTTTTAGGTCAATTGGCTAGAGCACTGAATCCACCTCCTTGTACCGAAGTTCAAGTCTTCTCCTCGTAGATTAGAGAGTAATTTAGACTTTTAAAATAAAAATAAACAAAATAGATGATTTTAGTTTATGAGGGTGTTTAGACTAAATGGTGTGCTAAATGTTTGTTTTGGATCCAATGAGAGCCAAATCCTTAATCTTAAGAGCAGCTCCAGCGAGGGAGCCCAACCCGAGTCTGGGGTGAAAAAAAAAATGGCGCTCCAGCGGACAGCCCAGGGACGGGGGAGGTGTGGGACCCACCAACTTGGGCTGGCCCGAAGGCAACTTCCGCCCGAGGTCCAAAACGAGGGGGGTGACGTCAGCTCGACGTCAGGCTAACGTCGACACGCGGTAATCAATTTTTTTTTACCGTTGGCGCGTGCAATGCAGCGTGCGCTGACGTTAGCGCGACGCAGGTCCAACGGCTGGAAGCCACGTGGCACGCCCCCAGCGCTCCAATTTGTTTCCACAGCCTTCATCCAACGGCTGGCGTTTTTTCAGCAATAAAATTATGAAAAAAAAAAAAATCGAAATTTTGTTAAAAAAAATACTTTAAAATTCTGATTTTTTTTTCCTATAAATACCTATAAATACCCTTCACTTTCAACACCAATTCTCATACATTTTATTCTACTTCTACTATTACTCAACATTTTATTCACTCTTCACTCAACATTTTCATCTCTTTCACCTTGTATTTTTATTTCTTATTTTATGGCTTCTTCTATCGAAACCGAAGGGGCGTGGAGCACCATGGAAGATGTTTCTTTGTGTGAGGCTTGGCTCCGAGTTTGTCATTGTCCCGTGACAGGCAATGAGATGAAATTTTTCCATATGTGGAAAAAAATTCATGCCGAATTTTGCGATTGGCAAAAGTGATGAACTTGTATAGAAGTGGGGAAAATCGTACTAACGAGGTAAGTATTTTGTAATTTTCGTTTTATTAAGTTTAATGTCCTAATATATATATGTTGTTAATATTTATTGCATTTTCAGTATTTTATTAATATTTCTTGCATTTTAAATATTTTGTTAATATTTCTTGCATTTTCAATATGTTGTTAATATTTCTTGCATTTCCAATTGTTTCTTCATATTTCTTGCACTTCCAATTTATTTGTAAGGTTAATTGCATTTCCATTATTTTTATTTTGTTACTTCCATATCCAATATATTCTAAATATTTCTTGCATTTCCATTGTTTTGTTAAATAGCTTATTCAAGCACAAATGTGGTTCGATGTAACTGGGGGTGGCAAAAAAAGTTTCACCCATCATGAATGTTGGGATGTGGTGAAATATTGTAAACGCTTCATAATTATTCCCACGGGTCCCGACGTTGTGTTAAACGAGACGCCTCTCCGTGATTCAACGACATCGGATTCACCTCTCGATTTCCCTATGAGTGAAGACTCACCCATCCAAAAGGAACCGAGGCCCATTGGCCGAAAGGCTGCGAAGGCAAAGAAAACGGGTAATTCAAGCAACCATAATTCAAAATTTTTGGAGGAAATTGCAAGGCAGAACACCATAAGAATTGAAATGGAGCAGAAACGCCAAGATATGGAGGTGGCAATTCAAGCCGAGTGTGCACGAGAAAATGTGTATTTGCGCAAAAAAGATATGCAGAAGACGGATCGGGAAACCATGGCGATGGATATAAACCATATGTCCCCTGAAACAAAACAATATTGGAAGCTAGAATGAAGGGATGTTATGAGAAGAAGACTTTTCCAGGATGATGGGCCTAGCAGCACGGATTGGTTAAATGATCAAAACCATTAAATTTGTTGGCATACCTTTTATGTATTTTTATTTTTCATGTTTTGTATTCAAGTTGTTGTACTTCATGTATTTTATTTTAGTAGTAGTAATTCTTAATGACTTGTATTGGATTTCTTTATTTAATAAACAAAGCATTCAATAAAAGACCATTTTATTCAACATATTCCATACATCAAACAAAACATAATTAAAATTAAAAAAAATCTACAAACAAGGCACAATAATAAATAAATAAACAACACAACCAAACCATAAGCAATAAAAAACAACACACCCAAACCATAAGAAAAAAAAACAACACAACCAAACCATAAGTAAATAAAACATAGCCAAAGAATCTATGCTCCATCATTCATCTTCATTCCCTCTCACCGCCCATAGATGCTCCATCAAGTCAAGTTGACGCCTTTCATGAATATACGAAGATTGCATCTCTGTATATCGATCTATCATCCGAGTCATGAAACAATCGTCCCTCACCAACGGCTCTGGCTCAAACAGTTCTCCATTTGGCCCCATGGGCCTTTCATAAATCCGGCTCAAGGCTGTGTTCATTGGATCCGGTTCGTAGACCTCTCCAGCATCATAATCGTACTCATCATCCACAATCATATTATGGAGGATGATGCAAGTCATCATAATGCTTCGGAGGATCTCCTCATCAAACATACGGGCCGCACCTCGAATAATCAACCACCGAGCTTGAAGGATGCCAAAACACCTTTCGACATCTTTCCTGTATCCTTCTTGATAAGTAGCAAATAATTTTTGCTTATGGGATCGGGGATTCGGAATGGATTTGACAAATGTGGTCCACCTTGGGTAGATACCGTCAGCTAGATAATACCCCATCTGGTAGACTGTATTGTTGACTTGATAGGTAATATTGGGGCCTTGGCTTCTCAAAACATCGTTGAAGACCGGAGATTGACCCAAGACGTTGAGGTCATTTTGGGCTCCGGCAACTCTGAAGAAGGCATGCCAAACCCATGTGTCGAAGCCAACAACGGCTTCCAGGATGATACTTTTTTGGCCTTTTCTATTTCCGTAATCACCTTGCAAGGCAATTGGGCAATTCTTTCATTGCCAATGCATGCAGTCGATGCTACCAATCATTCCTGGAAATCCTCGAGCTTCGGCTTTTTGTAGAAGCCGTTGGAGGTCCCTGGGAGTAGGTCTACGCAGGTAGTCCCTAGTGTACAGATTTTCAACTGCATCACAAAATCTTACCAAAGCCTCCAACGTAGTGGACTTCCCCATTCGGGCAACCTCATCCACCTGATCAGCAGATGCTCCATACGCCAATATTCGTATAACAGCTGTAAGCTTTTGCTCCGGAAGAAGCCCCAAAACCCCAGCAGCATCACACTTTTGAACAAAGTATGCATCATAATTGCAAATATCATGCATGACTTTATTGAACAAATTGCATTCTAAATCGCCTTCGAAAATCAACATCAGAGTACAAAGCAGTTGGGATAAAATAATATTCCAAAAGATTCTTACCCCAAGAATGCCTATGTCTATCTACATTCCGGCGACGGCCGACTTGTGAACCACGGCGGCGACCTTGATTCTCTTCCTCTTCCATTGCCACTGCTATGAGAACTTGTTCATCGACTTGTCTCTGCAATTCATTGATTTCATCGGCTCTACGGTTTCTCTCCTTTCTTTCTTGCTTATGCCTCTCCAAGCATCTCCTATATTCTTCCATTGAGAATGAATGAAGTATGAATTCTAAACTCTAAGAAATGAAAATATAGAAAGATGTGGTGTGAGAGGTATGAGCTGAGCCTCTGGTTTTATAGAAAAATTTGGCAATATAGAGATGCCACGTGGCTTGATTTGATTGGATGAAAATCTTATATGAAATTTGAAATTTATTCGAAATTTGAACCCAAATTTATCTGAAATTTGAATTTTGAAATTCATTCGAAATTTGAACCAAAAATTTATCTGAAATTTGAATTTTGAAATTCATCTGAAATTTGAACCCAAAAATCTTATTCGGAAATTTTATCCGATTATGAATAGTCTTGACACGTAGGAACCCGGAAATCTTATCCGAAAATATTATCCAAATTAATTATTGAGGTAAAAAAATTTGTGAATAAAACAAAAAAATGAATAGTAATTTCCCTTAGAAAGGGCAACGTGTGGAAACACAAAATACTATTTGCAAGGGCAACCACTATTTACGTGAATAGTAGCTGCCCTAGCTTCCCCCTTGGCTATGGCTAAGAGCACTTCCAACAGTTGGAATTTTGGCCAGGGGGGGGAGGGGGTAGGGCTAGATACTATTCACGGGAATAGTGTCTGCCCTTGCAAAAAGTAAATTGCACTTCCAGCAGTTGCCATGGCAAGGGGGGGATACTATTCAATTTTTTTGTTTTTTTCACAAATTTGTTTACCTAAACAATTAATTTGGACAATATTTTCGGATGAGATTTTTTGATAAAATATTCGGATAAGATTTTCATATAAGATTTCCGGTTTCGAATTTCAGATAAATTTTTTTGAGATAAATTTCGAGTAGAAAGAGAATAATTAAACTTGAAAGTGAAAAAAATTTAGAGTTGAAAGTGAAAAATTATTGAGTAGAAAGTGAATAATTAAACTTGAAAGTGAAAAAAATTTAGAGTTGAAAGTGAAAAAATATTGAGTAGAAAGTGAATAATTAAACTTGAAAGTGAAAAACATTTAGAGTTGAAAGTGAAAAAATATTGAGTAGAAAGTGAATAATTAAACTTGAAAGTGAAAAAATTTAGAGTTGAAAGTGAAAAAATTATTGAGTAGAAAGTGAATAATTAAACTTGAAAGTGAAAAAAATTTAGAGTTGAAAGTGAAAAAATTATTGAGTAGAAAGTGAATAATTAAACTTGAAAGTGAAAAAAATTTAGAGTTGAAAGTGAAAAAATATTGAGTAGAAAGTGAATAATTAAACTTGAAAGTGAAAAAAATTTAGAGTTGAAAGTGAAAAAATTATTGAGTAGAAAGTGAATTTGTTGTTAAAAGTGAAGAGTATGGATTGGTATTTATAGAAAAAAATTCAGTATTTTTTGGGGTTTTTAAAAAATTTTTACGATTTTTTTTCATAATTTTTTGCCTTGAAAAATTCCAAGCCGTTGGATTGGATGAAAATTCGAAAATCGGAAGGACCAGATCGCGCCATGTGGCAGCAGAAAGAAAAAAAAATAAAATTGCACCTGCTGACGTCACGCTGACGTCAGCCTGCCTTCGAGCTGCTGCTCGGGCAGCCCCTGCCTTCTGGCCAGCCCAGGCAAGTGGACCCCACACTATCCGGGCCAGCACTTGTTGCTGGAATGTCATTTTGGGCTCTCCCCCCCCAGCCCGAGCCCGAGTGGGCTGCTGGAACTGCTCTAAGAGCAAATGGGTGGAGTTGCTCTAAAGAGAGAAGTGGACAAAGATGGACGAAAGATGAAATCATCCAAAAAAAAAAAAAAAAAAAAAAAAACTATAGTATTGTGTATAAAAAGAAACAAAATAAAATTGGGGTAAATCTGCAGATCCGTTTTAGTTCACGCTGGGTTTTAGACTAAAAAAAAAATAAAAAAAATAAAAAAAAACATTGAGTTACGCCCTCAAAACTGTTTGCGCCAATGGCCCCCCAAAACTGAAAAAACCTCTTTTTTATCTGCAACTCTCTCTCTCTCTCTCTCGATCGATGTTAGAAGCGTTTCTCTTTGCCACTTCCCTGCAACAGAGAATAGAAAACCGTTTCTAGGGTTTGGCAGATTCAACAATTCTTCTCTTTCATCAATCGCACTTGAATCTCACATACAGACTCTCTCTCTCCAAGCAATCATCACATTCTTTAATTTGCTCAACGTCGTCGTATTGCTGGTCCAAGTACTTTCTGAAGTCTTATTCTCCATTTCTTTACATTTGCTCCAATCTTGTTGCTGCCTTCCGCTAATTGGAGCTGCTTCGTTCTTGATTTTGCGGTTCAAGTTCAAAAGTTTACGAGGTTTTATTTGAAGTGTCCTGCAAAGGGTTTTAGCTTTTTTGAATTTTGAAGTTTCTTTTTTGTTTTTCTTGTTTTAGCCCTGGTAAAGAACAGTGCTTTAGGGTATCTTGTTGTATATATTTTTCTGGTGGGGTGGGTGGTGAGAACGCATTCTTGAGGGAGGATATGAATAGTGTATTCAGTGAGCAGATACTTGCAGACAAGCTTTCGAAGCTCAACAGCACCCAGCAATGCATTGAAAGTATCCTTTTCTGTCAATAAATTGGAAAGTTCTTTATACCTTTTAATCTTTGGTTACATTCTTGGGTGCTTGTGTAATTGGGACTAGGTAGCGGGTATGGGCCCGGATGGTAGCTACATCTCTGCTGTGAGGAAAATGGATTTATAAGGTTGTATCTAAATTTCTCTGAATGACACTTGATTTTTGCTCTAATCGATGAACAGTTGTCACATGTTGTGTAATTGGTAATTTGGCTTTTCATGGTCTGGTTTTCTGTTTGGATTATGCTTTACTTGACGGGGATAAAATTCGAATTATCTCTCTTTTGACGTAGTTTGCTAAAACGGGACATGGAAAGGTTAGCTGATTTTAAACTTTGAGTTGCTTCTATAGAAACCAATAAAGGTACATTCCAAACTTTATTGCTTGTGTGCTGTCGATTGGTTGAAGGAGATGGCTTGATTTGACTGTTTTTACCATTTTGCTTCCTTTGTCAAGTTCAGCATTTTCAATGTTGTAAAGAGTACCCTTTTCTTTCTTAACGAAAGTTTGTTAGCTAATATGGTACTTATGAATTCATGATTAAATTTTGCTTTAAAAAATAGGGGAAAACAATAGAATTTAACTTTCCATAATTGTGGAAGAAGTCTATTGAATGGTTGATGAACCCTAACTGGGAACTAAGTGATGGTTTGCTCCTTGGAGGAGTAGGTGCACAACACCATTCATTTAATTCTATGAGTACCATCAATCTGCATATCAAGCTGGTTTGGAATGTTTTCAAATGTTGGCTAGATGACAGTGCATGCACAAGATATGTATGATTGAAGCCCAATTTGAATAACCTTTTGGCCTATTGCTCATTTATTTATTTATTGGTTTCAATTTTTAAACATTTTTTTATAAAAAATTTCATTGAAGGTTGAGTTTAAAGTTAAAAAAAGGTGCAGGAGTCTACTACTTGTTAACTTGAATGCATTCTGAAGCATTATTGTTTAATGTATATGGTAAAACCCTGTTTCCTTGACTTTATAATAAGCTTTGTCACATTGGTGTATATTTCACCGAAGCAAAGCAGAACTGGTTGTTGCAACATGGGATAAACAATTCCATAATGCACAGATGGCTCAGAAAGTTCCGCTCTTGTATCTTGCAAATGACATCCTACAGAACAGTAAGCGTAAAGGAAATGAGTTTGTTACTGAATTTTGGAAGGTTCTTCCAGCTGCACTCAAAGTTGTTATTGAGGAAGGTGATGATCATGGAAAGACTGTTGTCTCTAGATTAGTAAGTTCCTCCTTCATTTATTTTGTTTCAGTTAGCAAATCCAGCAACTGATAGCATGAACTTATAGCCACTAATTGAAAATGTGTGTTATACTAATGACAAATTTAGAGTTAGATATTGCTGTCACAATTTTTTAATTTCAATCTTGAATATTTTTCAAGGAAATTGTTATTAGCACTCCAAAATAGTCACCCTGCACAGCTCCCTCCCTTATTTTTTTCATTAGTGAGGAGTGCCAATAACATCTTCCTTTTTTTAACCATAAGTAGGCGGACAAGTAATAGGTTTTGGGTATTTAACATATATCTGTTTGAACTTTTAACATAAATATTCTTCTCTCCCTCTTTACCTGGTCCAAAGAATGCTAGCTGACTCTACTTATATTTTAATTATATTTTAATCATGTGCATCAGTCTAACTGTAAGAATTTTTGATCGACTGGTTTATTAATTCCTTCTATGATGTACAAAATGGCTCAACTTGGTTTGCCATCTCTTACAAATTTTTTAGGTTGGAATATGGGAAGAGAGGCGAGTATTTGGGTCTCGTGCCCGGAGCCTCAAAGAACTAATGCTTGGGGAAGAAGTGCCTCCACCCTTGGAATTCAACGGCAAGAAGCGCTCACGTTCAGTCAGAATTGTAAAAAGAGATTCACGCTCTATCAGAACGGTGAGCATAAGAGCCTCTGTTATAGTTCCTTTCCCATTTTGCTTGATTTTATTTCTATGTGACTACCATCGCTGCAGAACTAAGTCTTTTGTTCAACTTAATACATGTTCTGCTCCTGTATTTCTACTTATTTGAGTGATTGCTAACTTCATAATATTTGGAAACCAGAAACTTTCCATTGGTGGTCCAGCTGAGAAGATCGTATCTGCATTTCACTCAGTGATCAGTGAACATCCCACTGAAGATGCTGAGATGAGTAAATGCAAATCTGCAGTTCATCGTGTAAGGAAGTTGGAGAAAGATGTTGACATAGCCTGTACTAATGGTAAAGTATCTTTGGTTATGACTAGAAATCATTTTTGCTCTTTCAGAATTACGTCCTTTTGCATAAGGGCATTTAAGTCTTGCCCGATTTCCAAAATTGTGGCCTCTTAACCTAATTTTCTTTTATCTTCAGCAAAGGATCCAAAGCGGAAAACTTTATCAAAAGAACTAGAGGAGGAAGAAAATCTTTTGAAGCAATGTATTGAAAAACTTAAATTAGTTGAAGCAAGTAGAGTAGCGCTTGTATCTCAATTAAAAGAAGCTCTGCATGAACAGGTATTGAATCAAGCCATTTAAAAAAAAAATTGTTCATCAGGTTTCTAGTTTGAAAACACGCAAATAAGGAAGCATGTTGTGCTTCCTTCAACAAGAAGCTTTTCATGTTGTACGCATCTGCTAACTTTCTGGAAACTTTGTCAGGAATCTGAACTGGAGAATGTTCGGACTCATATGCAGGTATGTCTCTAATGATTGAATCTTTCAATAAATTCTTCTTGTTGTTTGTTTGTTTGTATGTTTTTTTTTCCTGCTTTTTTTTAAAGTTTTATGGGATGGAGTGTTTGCATGTTATAAATTTTTTCCTTTGATCATCATGCCATAGTGTTTACTGGAAGATTGTTGGATAGTTATGTTGCACATTGTATTTTCATGATTTAGAATGCTATATTGCCTCTTCTTTGGTAAATTGTAAGGTAACATCCACTTGGCCACCGGAAACTGTTACAAGAAGGGGTGCCAAAATTTTGTCATTTAACATCCAAACCAAACGAGTTACTCTCCTCTTCCACAGACAGGTGCAAGTTTCTGGGAAGACCAAAATGAAAACAGGATACAACCTTCTCATCATTATCCTTTTGGATTAAGTGTCTTACTTGGGCAAGAGACACCCCGAATGATATAGTGTCAGTGGAGAAGGGGAGTGGCTATTGATCTTTGGTTTTCTCTGTTATTTTTCCCCTCATGGTTTAATTTCCTTCTGTTTTTGTTAGTTACTAAAGTTGAACCCAGATCTGCGTTGTCCCCTAACCAAAGGCCGCTGGGAGCTAGCTCACATCTTTAGGACTTAAGAAGATGAAGTTAGTTATTTAAACCTAACATCAAGGGATTTTGTGAAATTTTGTAATTACAAATGTTGGTTTGCTTGACGACTGATAAACTAGAGAACAGAGTAGAGAAGGAATGCAATTTCTGCCTTAACTGAACTTAAAAAACTTCACATTTTTTGCTGCAAAGGACCCACTAGTGTAGTGGTTTGGAGCATTTGCTCTCCCAGGAAAGGTCCTGGGTTCGAGTCCTAGCATCCGTGTGGTGTGTGTGAGTTTAGTATGTTATCGTCCCTCTCAATAGGAAGGTCTTCAAAAAACGTTTTTTGAATTTTCTTGGAATATACATTCAGGTGTGAATTGGGTTGAACAATCACTAGTCAGACAGAAACTCCACATTGTGTCCTGTCCATATATTTAGGGTAGTGTGGGTAACGCATAAGTGGGCATGCACTAACCTGCTTTGACATACCAAATTGCTACCCATGGTCAGAGCTGTTGCAACGCTTCTTAATTTTCATGTTGGTTTGATTATTAGTGAACTGTTAGTTGATGAGTCAATGTAATTTTTTTCAAAATACATGCAAGTTGGTGCTAAAAATTGAGGGCAGATGTGGTAGCTGTTAAAACTGTTGCTGTGCTTGAGAAATGGCTTTAATTTCCATTACAGCAGAAGTTGCTGAATTGGGGAAATTATCAAAGCATGTATAAGTGAAAGCTAAAAAAATAAAAAAAATAAAAAAGTTGTCTTAACAAACCTTGAGATTTGGTTCTGAGCCTCTTACGAGACTTTTGCTGGAGGAGTGCTATTGGTTAGTGCAAGTTCAGGACATTTGTTCTTTTGTCAATACCATTCATTATAATGGAAGTCCAGTATTCTTATAAGCATATAATGGGCTTTCCATTACAGTGGCTTGCCTTCAATATTAGACGACTTAGTGTTATATACTGTAAGTAGATCAACTATGGAGGAGAATTTTGGCATTGGGACTTTTGTGTGTCATGATGACCAGCTCTCCTGTGACTGTTGTTACGGTTCTGAGAAAGACTTTGTTGTTGCATGACCCTACACTAGGTCAGAGCATGTTTAGTTGGTCATGGACAAATATGTATGCTGTCTAGTCCAATTGTATCATCTCAAATTTTCAGTGAACTTTGTGCTAATAGATGCATTCAATTCCCACTCTTAATATCATACTTGCAAGTGTTGCATTGATCTCAAGCTAGTTTTTAATTCTTTCATTGTGATTATGAGATCATGCAAAATAAATTATCTAGTACATCAAAGCATTTGACATGATGATATAAAATTGTTGTGATAAGTTCCAAGTCTACTATCTTTTGTCCCCATAATTTATTGGACCTTGATAATTTGATATGTGTGTCTTGTTGTGTTGTGTCAAGTAAAGAATACGAGTCTTTCTCTTGAAGTCATTAGTTCTCTATTTGTCTGCAGTTGTTACAGATATAAGGATCACTATTATTTAGCTTCATTATAGTAACATTTGACCAATGGATCATCTGACTGCTAAGCTGATATATTTTGACAAGTGTAGGTAGCACAGGCACAGGCAGAAGAAGCCACGAACATGCGAAATCGACTCAATGATGAAGATTATGTATTTAAACCATCAAGTGCGACTAGTCCACCGACTGATGGAAATTCTAAAGGGGGACAAACACCTAGGAAATCAGCTGCCGCCATTGCAGCTTTGGTTGCAGACAAGCTTGCTGCTTCTAGTTCTTCTCAATTGATTATGACTTCTGTTCTTTCTACTTTCGCTGCTGAAGAAGCGAAGAATGCTGGTCTGACAAAGCCCTCCACGTCTTCAAATTCATTCACATCCATGCCCAAGAGTTCGGGGACTGATTCAATGTCCAAACCTGAAATGTCCATGCCAGTTTCAGATGCCAATGTTTTTATGTCAGCACAGCCGCCTGCTGTGCCGCAAAACCATGCATACCAATCAGCGTTGGTTCCCCAACCTCAGAATCAAGCCCCCACCTCTCAAGGTCAATTTCACATGCTTCCAAACCCACCCTCCCAACAATATTTACAGCCAGCAGGAGGGGTCATGAGCTCATATGGTTATGGGAGCATTCCACCTTTGCCTCTAGGACCACCACCTCCCCCGCCTCATATGGTGAGTCCAATGGTGCCTTTGAACCAACAGCCATTGCAAATGAATCAACAGGCTGTACAAATTACCCAGCAGCAACCAATACCCTTAACTCAGCAACCTCCAGCTCCTAGTTTCCGGCCACTTCAGCCACCCGGAATGGTGTATTACGGTCATCCTCATAATTCTCAGTGAATTTGAATTATTTAGGTAGACAGTATAACCAATGTGAAATTTGAATTACCTAGGTAGGAAGTATAACCAATGTGAAATTTTGAGGAAAAAGCATTTTGTGCCGAGATCAAAAGTTTTGTTTATTCATTTGGGCCTTTCTTTTCGTTTCTTCTGAGATCAGCAATTTGGCTCTTATTTTTGGGGTCAACATTTTCTCTTTTAGGATCCAATATAAATTTAATCAGTCGGATAAACGTCCATATCATTTTTCCAACAATATTTTGGATGTTTCACTAAAACACCCAAAATGAGGGCTGAAATTATAAAAAAATCCAACACCCAAAACACTTTATAAACACACCCAAAACCCATCATTACACACACTCAAAACACATTTATAAACACACTCAAAAAATATACAATTGTTGATTTTGAGGTTAATTTTGGGTGTGTTTCTATGTTTAAATAGTGTTTGTGTTTTTTTATAAATACATGTTTAGGATTGGATTTATTTATAAATTTGTATAATTATTATAGCCAAACGTCGTAGTTGAAGGTTACTCCAAGCTTATATTAGAAATGATCAAGAAGCACACCCGGCCCAGGCCCAGGTTCCTACCCATTGTAGCAAAGCAACTGCATATCTCGAAATTGTTTGTAGTTGAAAGTTGGAGGACCTTAAATCTTCTCTGTACAGGTAGAAGAAAAAGAGATTCTGAACAGATTTGAAGAATTTGATCAAATATAGCTCATTTGCATACCATCCTATTTAAATCTCCATGATTATCTTTCCACAAACACAACTTAAACTAGGCAGTGAAATAATCAAATGCAATCATGAACCGATTGCTAGGCATTGGCCAAGTTCTTTTGCCAAATATAACATTATTCATATGCACTATTGCGGTCAAGGAAGATACATAAATCACACATGAAATATTTTTCACTTGTAACCTGTTACATTATTAACGAACATAGTGCTTTCTTCATGTATAAGGCGATCTTGATACATGTATTTTGAGCACACAGACAAAACTATTAGGAAACAAAACCATAAAGAATGCAGGAGCTCAACATTTCATTGCTTTCTTCATGACAAAATCCCTTACGAACAGTGGCAGATGATACAAGATTGCGAAAATGGTAGAGTGGTGGCCATAGGAGAACCAAGCTAGTGGATTCTCCTTCAGAACGGCAGCCGCAGTCCTTTTTGCAAACTCTTCGGCAGAGGTTGAATGGATTCCTTGTGACATAGTTGCTCTAGCACGGATTGCTGCTTCAAAAGGTTTATATAATTTCCATTCAGGCATCTGGTTGTAGCCGGCTAAAGCAGAATTTCCAAGATTTGACCTAATAGCTCCAGGTACAACAGTGATTACATTGATCCCAAAGTGCCTGAGTTCCAATCTAATAAACATGGATATTTTGTGGATAATTAGTAATCATAAAAAGGGAAAAGAAAACAATCAAAGATGACAAAGCCGTACAGAATTAGTAAATTTAAGTGGCATGTCAACCAGCAAGAATTTTAAGAAAAGTATATCTGACATTCCCACAACCAGATGTTAGATGGGGCAGAGATCATTCCTTTGCAAAAACAAAACATTAATTACAATCTATGTTGTTCCTAGTCTTAAACTTGTACACCCATCATTTTGATTGAATTGCATGCTGAAATCAATACAACAAAATTTTAGACAAAATAATCATTTAAGAAATCATGTTCTTTCTTGGCCTTCCATTTAAAACAAATGGCTAGGAATTTAGGAAATTTCCTTTTGTCACGTATCTTCTAACATTTTCAACAAGAATTTTGTTGATGCTGCTTATTCCTTTCATAAGAAGAGTTCAAGCATGCTAGTCACTTCCTAACATTGAAATAACTCAGAAGAGTTTTATCCAAGCACCAAGATTTCAATTTTTATGAGATGAAAGGGGGAACACTAGTAGATACGAACCAGAGTATTCTTTTGATGTAATTAGATATGAACCAAAGTTTAAACTGAGCATTAAACAGGTATGTAATACGAACCACAAGCGATATGGGGATGCACAAACCTTAAAGAATCAGAAAGTGCCTGAAGAGCAGCTTTGGATGCTGTGTAAGCACCAGCCCATGGTCCAGGGGCCAAAACAGTAACACTTCCAAGATTTACAATCTTTCCCTTTTTCCTTGATGCCATGTGAGGGACAACAGCTTGTATCAACCTCATGGAACCTTAAACCATGGTCACAAAAAAGTACATATGCAATCAATCATCTTGAGAACAAACAAAGGAAAATGCTAAGGAAGACAAATCCAAAGGAAAATGCTAAGGAAGACAAATGAAAAATGTGCTGGCATCACTGCATGAGACGATCGAATATAAATGAAATTTATAAAATCATTCTGAAAGCCTACGTAGAAGATACTGCCCAAGTGCTTCATTGCATTAGAAGACCAGTTAAGCTCCAGTGCCACATTTAGTAAGGAAACAAAGGTTGACAAACTAATGACAAAATTCCTGTTTTTTACAGAACCTCTGCAAAGCTTTAATAAGTTAATTAATCCAATACTATTCGATCGAAAAAATTCTGAGGATGCGGTCAATCAGTAATTGCCTCTAGGGTGTATTGTGGTGCCTTCAAATTTTTGCCGAGTTTCTGTGGTTTTCAGTAGAGAGTGTGAGAGACATAGGGTTTGTTTATTTTTGCCAAGTTTCTCAAATTGGGCATATGCTCAAATTAGAATGAGAAAAATGAAAACTGATATCTTATAGGTAAAGGCTCACATGCGTAAGAGAATGATATGCAGCAAATTTTAGACCAAACAAGCCACTGGGTAACAGACCTGCTTAGCAGTTAATAAAGGAAAGTTTTGGTCCCCACACAAGTGGATTTGTTTGGATTTGTCAATTGCCACTTTACCCTCAACAGCAATTTGAGCTAAAACCCATGTAGCTATACATAGAAAAGCAGGCAACAAACCAACAAACAACACAAACAGTATGACAAGCAAAAAGAAATCACCATTAGCAAGTAGACTAATGTTAACGACAAAACTGGAAACAATGGAACCAAAAGAGAATATACTGAAAGAGAGTAAAGAGTGTCCTTTCAATACCAAAAACATTGGTATTAAAAGTGCTTTGCAGAGCAGAGAGAGGGACTTCTGCAAGTGGACCAACACATTGAATCCCAGCATTGTTGACCAGCACATCAATTCGGCCGTACTTCTCCAAAACACTAGACACAACATGATCCACACTCTCATCTGAAACCACATCCAGCTCTTGTAAAAAGAACCTTGGGTCCTCCTGAAGGTCAGCCATGGAGCTCAGTGACCTGCTCGTAGCCACCACCAGACAGTCCTCCGCAGCAAACGCACGTGCCAGGGCGTGGCCTATGCCTCCTTGAGAGCACCCACTGATCAGAACCACTTGCTGCCCGCAGAATTCCATCTGGGTTTTTCTGGGATCGATCTTGTTTTGAAGGTGTTTGATGAAAATGGAAGCTCAAAGCGGAAGTGGGTCTTTTGTTAATTACGAAGAGATTGGTTTAATAAGCACGCATTTAATACACGTGTAGGTACCAAATTGGATTAAATCCAAGAGAAATCTCTCCAAATCCACATTCAGTGAACCAGTTGGATTATTTATTTTTTTGTTAAGTTTAATCAAATCACGTGATTTGGCCTAAAACAAATTAAAACCTTTGGACCATGCCTCATAACGAAATTAATACCCTTGAACCATATCTTAGACCAGAATTAATACCTTTAAACCATATTTGGGTTTTAAAGGAAATTTTCCCCTATATATATTTTTTTGTAAGGGAAACTTTCCGGGTAAATGTAAAGCGATAAAGCACATGTTAACTATATTAGAATTAACAATTGCGTATTAACACATATGAGTTTGGTCAGTTGACTACAATACTATAATCGTCAGTTAGAATAATGTATCATTGTTTTAACTAAAAGTCTACTAAAGAAACAAAGAAATAAAAGACGAGAAGGAAAGCTTACTTAGGAATTGTTTGCTGGAAAATTTAGAAGGAAAATGAAAAACTCGAGGAGATTGCAGAATGCACTTTGAGTTTTTCTTCTCAATTTTTATTTTGCCTACGCTAAAGGAAAGAATTATGATGAAGAATCTTGCTTTTCAGAAAAATAGGTGTAGTGTAGTTGTTGTTGGTTAAAGTTGACTTTTCTCGAAATTAATTATATGTCTTTGTAGTCTCCGAACTTCACTTTCGTTAGCAGTATTAGTCATGTGTTACTTTTTTTTTATATCAAATTTAGGTGCAAAACAATAACTCTGCGTTCTTTCTAATGGAGAAAACATATATATATATATATATATATATGTATTCTTTAAGAGCATCTCCACCCACAAGGGCTAAGTCTAAGGCAAGGGCAAGCAAGGGCTGCCACTATTCACGTGAATAGTGTCAGCCTTTGCATTTGTGGTTCCACCCACAAGGGCAAAGTCTAGGGCAAGTCTAAGGCAATTACTATTCATTGTACTTTATTTTCTATTTTTTTATAGTTTAAACCATTAATTTTGATAATCTTTTGTAATTAAATTTTCGGATAAGATTTTCACCCTCTAAAATTGTGCCACGTCTGATGTAGAACAAATGTCAGATTTTATCGCTTGAGCTAGAAAAAGGACGTAGTGGGAATTTGGGTATTTTTAAAAAAAAATTCAGATTTTTTTCGATTTTTTTTGCAATTTTTTTAGCCAAAAAAACGAGGACCGTCGGATTTCTGGAAAAATTCCATTGGAGAGTCCCCGTCGCGCCACGTGGCACCCGCCCGTTGGAGCTGTCAGTGGCTGACGTCAGCGCTGGCGTCACGCTGACGCCAGCGCACGGTAAGTCAAATTTTTTTTACCGTTGGCGCGTGAATTACACGTGCCAACGGTAAAAAAAAATTGAATTACCGTGCGCTGGCGTCAGCGTGACGCCAGCGCTGACGTCACCAACTCGGGCTTCAGCCCAGGCAAGACTTGCCCTTGGGCTTCCTCGGGCTCGTGGGACCCGCCACCAAACTGGGCTACGGGCCCTGCGCTGGAGTGAACTCGGGCTGCGTCGGGCAGCCTTTCCCCCCTAGCCCGACCTGCGCTGGAGATGCTCTAAAAGTTGAGGTTTTCAGTTCAGTCAACAATCAGCATGACCATGACCATGACCATGGCGTATTTGTGATGGGAGAGAATTTCCGGTCAAATTTGAGCTGTCAGTCAAATCCAACTGAGCCATGCTCTTGAGCTTTGAATTTCACTTATTTAATTTCCAGCATTATGCAGTTAAAGTTAATCTACCTTTGGTTCCAGATATATGGGGTTGGGATTGGTATATATTTGTTAATTTAAAGTGGTCAGGGACTTACATCTGATTGATTATTTGATATATACTTTCCTTCTTTCTTTTTTTTCCTCTCATTAAAACATTAAAACCAATTAAATTGTTAACAACAAAAAAAGCCATCAAATTAGAAGAACGAAACATTTCCTTGAACTTAGACCCGATTTGCATTTTGGTCATCGAATTCGCAAAATGGCTACTTCATCAACTCTATTTTCGTTAGCAATGTTGATCCTGTCATCAAATTTGTTAAATTTAGAGGTAAAATTTTCACTTCAAATCCAGCTTACCCACCACCACTTTGTACCCAAATCCACCATTTCCAACACCATAAGGACAAAGAACAAATAATAAAGAACAAAACCCATTTGCCTTATGTTGAGGTTTTTTTATTTACACCAATCAGAGATCGAAGTTCAGCCACTACTTTTCTTTTTTCTTTTCAAAATCTTAAAATCCAACTATACCTTTCACAATAAATTTTTCTCATCAGACCCAACCCACCGTCCACCACCAACGACCATTCTCCCTCACCTCACCTGCCCTCTCCCACACCACGACATATTCCCTACCTAGGCCCAACAAGTATTTCCACTCAACCAATCCCCCACCACATATGCCCTCCAACTCAATCTCCTCAATCTTGACCAGATCAACTGAAAAAAAAATTGAAAAAATTGAAAAAAAAAGGAGGGTGAATGTAAAAATATGTTTATGCCCGTTAGAAAGAACGTAAACAACTGCTTTGTCCCTAAATTGGACATAAAAACTAACACAGGACAAACATCAGTAACAAAAGTGAAGTTAAGGGACTATATTAGGCATTTTGTGAATTCAAGAATCAAAACGCAAATTAGGTTTGAGTTTAAGGACCAAAATGCAAATTCACACTTTAAACTTGATGGGACATGATCAATTCAATCATTAACAATTTTAATTTTAATTACAAGTTACAATATAACATGCAAGACTTGGGACAAATTTTTTTGAAATCTAATCTAATCATATTTTATTTTATATTATATTATATATCATTGCATTGTATTGTTTTACTTAAAAAGATTTGGGACAAATTTTGAACCACATGGGACAAATTTTGAACCATATGGGACAAATTGGTGTAAGTGGGTGCTCAAAAGTTTTAATGAAGTTTCAAGTAGGGAAAAAAATTACACACATGCCAAATGAAAAAGTAGGCAGAAGGTTGGTGGTGTTGGGAACTGGGACGTATATGATATGGACATATTTATAGAGAGAGAAGTATCGCAACCGATGTGCTCGCTCGCACATACACATGTTTATGTACCTATATATATACATATTATTTGTTGGTCTGATATATATACATATTAATGACTCCTTATATGGTAACGACACCATACCCTTGTGGTTTTACCTAGCAATTTTGGGAATTGAATTAATTAATACCACAGGCTTAAATTCACCTAGCACAAGTTCTGTGGTGTCCATGCAACGTGGCAGTATGTGTCAGATTTTGCAACCATGCATTGCTTCTCCTCAGCCAAATTCAAAATCCTCATATGGTAACATAGAAGACGTCCAAAGCCAACCAACTTTCTCATCACTCTGCCATTTAAGGTTTTCCCCTTTTTCTTCTCAAATTAATATGATTTTTCCTTTTTAGCCTCGATTTCTTTTTTTATCTTTATATCAATTTCATTTAGCTAGGGAGCCTAATGTCAACGAGCAGCAGTTCAATGCAAAGGAGCTCCCATGGAAACCTCACAAAAGTTTTCAAGTGCAAAAGCTGTGTGCTGATCTTGATGGACAACGACGAAGAACGTACGGCCAGATTCATCAGGCTTGGGGAATTTGTGATTAATCTCGTCATGGCATCAATGGACCGAGCTTTGGTGACGTGCGTTTGCATGGTGAATCAGCTTCAATGGCCGATAGCAAAGGACTCTCCTATCATCCGCGTTGGGCAAAGGTTCTTTGTGTTGGGCTTTCCAGGGCTCTTGTAAGGCCTTCAGTTCGTTTCTTGCTGCGAGCCTCACGTCATTGATAATCTTGAAAGGGTTTTCATCAAGTTTGGCCACTACAATGATCTTAATCACAAAGGAACTGGTAACTCCATCACTTTCCTCTCTCTCTCTCTCTCTCTCTCTCTCTCTCTCTCTCTCTCTCTCTCTCTCTCTCCTTTTATTGTATTTTTGGGTTTAGTTAATTAGTGTCTTGTACTTTGAAAAAGTTGCTTCAGTTAATATGGTAATTGGTAAACACAAGTTAAACGCAGCTCATCACTTTGTTCTATTCATTTATAACGACTCTTTTTAATGAATTTTAAATTCAGAAAAAGACAGATTTAAGTTTGCTCAAGAAGTGGTAGGCAATGCAACAATGGACAAATAAATACTGTATTTTCAATAGAAAATTCGGTATAAGTCCAATTCTTATGACAAAATTTGGGTGCAATCCACACATTTGTTGTTAGTAATTCAAGTCCTCTGACTTTTGTGCTATGTAGGATTACTTACCTTCTTTTAATTTCTAAAGATTATATTTTATTTTCTTAATTTTTTAATTTATGTTGTGCTTCCAATTTTGCCCCTAAGATAGAAATCTGATAACCTAAAAGCCAGCAAAATATCAAAAATCGCGTTAAACAATCTTCAGATGCCAAGAATAGAAAGAATCGCAGAAATCGTATCTTCCACAATCAAATATGGCCCTGTCAAGCCGATTTCTGCAGATTTCATGCTTCTTAATTGTCGAGGGTTTTGGGTTTCATTTTAAAGTTGAATTTGCCTTTCGACTTCTTCAATTGTAGCCGGTGGCGTTTGGGGATTCTCATCTTGCTTCTCCATCAATTGCAGTGTATGTGTTCCAGATATGTTGTATATTTACCTTTTTTGTAGGTGAAAACCTTTGACGTTAACAAAACCTGATTCTTGAACGAATTTGTATATGTAACTACTGCTTCCTGAACCAATTTCTTTTTGTTTTCGTTTTCTAATTAAGGACCCCAACTATGTATTTGACGATAACTAAACCTGCTTCCTGAACGAATTTCATATTCTCTCTCATGGGAATTGGTCCTCCACCTATACCATAGGAAGAAGATGAAGAAACCAGTTCATCTTGTACTATGTTCCTTGTATTCCACACAATGAATTTCGTTTTCATTCACACCAAATACTAAGATGGACACGCTGTTGTTGAAGAAGTAGTGGTAGTTATCAAGTATAAGATTAGCAATATTGATAAAGTTAGAAGTACAACTTATAACGAGCTTATAAGCCAATGGGGTATTATTTCTGTCCTTTTCCTGTTGTTGTTTGTTCTGTTTGATTTGTATTACAGTTCAGTAAGTCAGTGTACTTTGATTTATTATTTTTCTGCTTTAGCACTTTGGTTTATGTATCTAATCTACTCTTGGCTCTTTTGTTACATAATTTATTTTGTTCCTTTTATTCCACACAACGAATTCATTTTCTTTTCCTTATTTTCATTTTCTTGTCATTTTTTGATTGAGATTGAGAGTTTACTTCATAGTTAATATATGACATAAATTGATTAACAGAATGATTGAGATTGAGAGAGAAGGAAGATCGAAGGTTGAAGGATCTAGAAGCTAATATTCTCCCGCGAGAGCACGAGTTATACTCAACGAGTGCTTAAGGAATCTGTTCCTCCTACTTTTCAATCCACCGAAGCCTTCCAAACAACCATGGTTGTAAGCAAGAAAAAAAGGGGCAAGACTGCTGTGATGGCCCAATCCATGATAGGCTAGGACCACCACGATGCCGTGGCTCCGAGATAATCCAACACCACAACCGAGACTATGACACGCCCTCACGGCACTACAATCGCCATTGCTCCTCCTCCTATCGGTCTCGCGACCGGGAACACCATCTTGACGTGCGCCGCCACACTACAACATCAAGGCCCCTCGACTGGAACCACCGTGCCACCTGCCGGACTAGTAGCTCGGACCACTGCACCGGCCTCTACTGTTGTCGCACCATCTCAAGGCCCTGTGGCTGGATCTAGCCACCTTCATGGAACCACCACTGAGCATGGTGGAACCTCCTATCAGGGTGGGCTCACTACCACCACCGACTTTGATCCAATCTTGGAGCAACTTTAGTCATTCCCTTCATTGCCTCCGCGCTCGATGCATGCTCCCTCATACAGCTCTAATGAAACCTTAGCTTTTGTGCAATTGGGCTCCACACACTTCTCTCCTCCCAATCCATGAAGTCAAGTAGACCTTAATTTGAGAGTTGGCCAGCTAACTCAGAGAATGGACGACCAAAACAATTTAATGAGGCAGCTCCTCAACCAAATAAACTTGGCTCAAAACTTTGGCCTTGGACAATAGGGCGAAGAGAGAAGGATGGACAAACGAGCCGATAGGCTGTTCGATAGGTACCAAGCAGGTTGAGCAAGAGTAAGTAGACAAGGAGATGGACAACAACGCGATCAGCTTGCCTACATGTCGCAAGCATCTGCGAGCCACACTCAGAGTAGACGAAGTCACCCATCCAGATTGAGTTTAAGGATCAGCATGCGAGAAAGGCTGGGCCCACAACTTGACATCCGTGCTCGCTTGGGCCAATAGGGAAATGTTCATGAAGGGCTGAGCTCCTAGGAAGGGCGACCTGACAACCATTGCAATGAGGATCGTAAAGAAAGGTGCTCCGCTGCCTACTCACATAGAAATATTCCCGAAATTCTAGGCTTGCAGGGAGGTCAACTTGATAACCCTCACAATGAGGACCATGAAGAAAGGCGCTCTGCTACTCGTTCTCGAAGAACCAATTCTCATCACCAAGTTACAAAAAATTCCTCGCAAGCGCAGTCCACCAACACTCCGCCTAGGTAGTGCAACCGAGAAGGTCGACCCTTGCAAACCAACGAAGAAGTCAATCATCATCACCCAAATCGTGAAGGTTATTAACGTGACTGATTAGCCATGTGTACGGAAGACGTTGAGAAGCTTGTAAATAACCGACTTCGAGACTTCAAGATTAGCGGAAATTTCGAAGATGCACTACATGTGGAGGTAGACTGAGCAACATCCCCACCTTTCACCGTCGAAATCAAGCAGGTTGCTTCCTCAAAAAGATTCTCAATGCCCTCGTTCACATGCTTTAAAGGGGATTCCAATCCCGAAAGTCATCAGAATCATTTCAAGAGCCTTATGATCCTCTACAAAGCTGAAGACGCGCTAATGTGCAAGGTGTTTGCAATGACTTTGCAGGGAGCAGCTTAGGACTGGTTACATACCCTGTCATCCGGATCGATCAACAACTTCAAAGAGCTTGCTTATGTCTTCACCAAAGAGTACACTTCTTATCGGACGATTAAGAAGAACCCTGGCCACCTGTACAACCTGCGCAAGAAGCCCAATGAATCACTTCGAGATTACATCAAGAGATTCAAAGTAGAAAAGGCCAACATTATAGGGTGCGATGACCGAATCGCATCCTCTGCATTCAAGAAAGGTCTTCCAGCTGAACACGACTTATATCGCGAGCAGACTATCACTCCCAGCCAGACTCTGGTAGAGGTCTTCGCGACCGTCGAACGCTACGCGCTTTGGGATGATGATTGAATCTCGGCGAAGAAGTCCACCGAGCAGGAAGAAAGTGACAAGCTTGGCAACAAAGACGAAGACAAACGCAGGTCGCGCCCACAAGGAGAAGCTACGACAAAGGAGAACTACACCAAGTTCTCCATCACTATAAATCAAATTTTAGCCCAAGTGAAGGACAAACCTTGGGTAAAAAGACCGCCACCCTTGAAAGGAGATCCGAACAAGAGAGATACCAAAAAATATTGTGCTTTCCAAGCAACGCACGGGCACAATATGAATAATTACTTTGCTTGGAAAATGCACCTCAAAGAACTTGTGAGAGAAGATCACTGCACGGAGTTCATCGCGAAGCAGGCCATCTAGCAGGTTGAGGACAACGATACTGCCAAGGAGCCAACCCAGAAGGTCATAAGGATTAACACAATCCTAGCCGACTATGAGGAGTCTGGGCTGACTAGCAAAGAAAAGAAAAGGAAGATCAAACAGGCCATTGTGATCTCCCAGGTCTCCACTAGTCTCCCACTGGTAGAAGACGATCCCATGATCGGCTTCCAAATGAAAGATCTAATCGGCCTTGATCTACCACACAACGATGTCTTTGTCATCAGCATTCAAATCGCTTAGGCCATGGTCGACTGAATCCATTCAAAAGAGGGCAAGGTAGGCAGTGTAGCCAACATCTTACAATTGGCAGTCATCCACAGATGGGCTTGGAGACAAAGATCAGTAAATCAGCCAAGTCGCTGACTGGCTTCAATGGTGCAATAACGGTTACCGTGGGCACGGTAGATCTCGATGTCTACTCCCCACCTATAATCAACTTGCAAACGTTCATGGTCATTGATGAAGTCTCACCCTATAATGGAAGTCTGGGCAGAACATACATAGGCAAGATCAAGGTCATCACCTCAACCACACATCAGAAAATTCGCTACCCAATCCCTGAGGCGGTGTCGGCCAGATCAACAGCGATTAGGCAGTGGTGAGGAAATGCTCAGCTCAAGGGTACAAGAAAAACAAGCAAACACAGTTTCTCCCTATGTATCAAGCAGATCTAAAGGGAGTAGAACAAGCAGAGGAGAAAGCAGATCCCGTTCCTAACAGCCGAGCATACCAGAAAGGAAAAAGAATAACTATTCCCCAATAGTAATAAAAGAATCAGGACCAAGTCAAGGGAATCCGTCCGGAGGTCTATTCGAAAGAAGGATGGAAGCCCAAAAAGGACGTCGAGCTAGTACCCCTTGATCCTGACAAGCCAGAGAGAAAAGTGCAGATTGGCTCGAGCCTAAGCCAGGAGGAAAAAGCAGAGCTTGCAGCCTTCCTCAAGAACAACAAAGACGTATTTGCATGGTCGCCATCTGACATGCGAGGCATCGAACCCCAGATCATCTGCCATCGCCTACACGTCAACCCAGCTATCAAGCCGATAGCACAGAAGAGACGCAATTTCGCCCCCGAGCGGGTTGCCATCATTGAAGCCGAGATTGACAAGCTCCTAGCTGCAGGTTTCATTGAAGAAGTCTCCTATGTAGAATGGCTCGCGAACGTTGTTCTAGTAGCAAAGAAAGATAAAGGCCTGCGGAGAGTGTGCGTCAACTACACTGACCTCAACAAGGCATGCCTTAAAGACAACTTTCCATTGCCAAGAATTGATCAGCTCGTCGTTTCAACTTCCGACAATCAATTGCTAAGCTTCATAGACGCCTACTCCGGCTACAATCAAATCATGATGCATGAAGACAATAAGGCAAAGACCTTCTTCATCATCGAAAGAGGTACTTACTACTATAAATTCATGCCCTTTGGGTTGAAGAATGCCGGAGCAACCTACCAAAGGCTAGTGAACAAAATTTTCAAGGAGCAAATCGACAAGACTTTACCTTCGTGCTTAACCGGTTATACCAAATTCACCTTTGTGCATCTTGCTGCCTACTGAAGCTAGAAATTATGATCTCAAATCTTCAAATTTTCACATCCTTCCTTCTTTTTATGGTTTACCTAATGAAGATCCATTAGCCCATATTAAGGAATTCTACAATGTTGTGAGTGGTTTACCTTTGCAAGGAGTGAGCGAAGCAAATATGAGGATAAGGGTTTTTCCTTACACATTGAAAGATAGAGCAAAGGGTTGGCTAATGACTTTAGCACCTAGTTCGCTCACCACTTGGGATGCCGTAGCTAAGAAATTTTTGGAGAAGTTTTTCTCTACTAAAAAGACAGCTACTTTGATAGGGCAAATATTTAACTTTAAACAAGATGATGGAGAACCCTTCAATGAATGTTAGGAGCATTTCAAAGGGTTGTTGCTGCAATGTCCACATCATAGGTTACCTCTTTACTTACAAAATGCAAATTTTTTATGATGGACTAACCCAAACATGCCAATCGACTATTGATAATGCAGCAGGTGGAGCTTTGAAGAAAAAAAAAGCTCAAGAGTCATATAACATTTATGTGATGTTGGGATCTAATGCTCAACAGACAAGATACAAGAGGTAAACGAGTTGGAGTGTGTGAAATGAGTTCTAATAATGATCTTGCCTTGCAAGTGGCTAGTTTGGAAAAGAAGCTCGATTCTGTGCTCAATGTGGTGCCTAAGATAGCTGAGGTGTGTGCCATTTGCAACATACCAAGTCATCCTACTTATCAATGCTCAGCTAGTAAGGCTTATCTCGAATTCATTCAAAGGCAAGTGAATCTCATGAATTCTTACAATCAGAGGTCGAGGAATGACCCATTCTCTAATACATATAACCCTAGTTGGAGAGATCATCCCAATCTCTCATGGACGAATAACAATCAATTTCAAAATTTCCAACCAAAGCCTGCCACTACACTTAAAGATAGGGTCAAAATGCTAGCTCAAAACACCATTCAATTCCAGCAAACTACCAATAGTACTCTCCAACAACATTCAGCTACTCTAACCAAAATGGAGACACAATTAGGTCAGGTTGCTGATGTGTTGAGTCAAAGAGAACCCGGGAAATTTCCAAGCCAACCGGTGAAACTTCAAAGGAACCAAGAGCAAGCCAAAGCGGTCATAACACTTAGAAGTGGTAAGGTTATTAATAATGGAGTTGGCAATGAAGTTACTAATGAATTTGATCATGTGAATGCAAATCCCACTCAAGAAGTGAATGAGAAACCGAATGACGATCCAAGCAATGCTACTTCTTTGTCCTCCAAATTTTTACAAGACTAAAAAACCTTACACTCCTCCCATCCCATTTCCTGGAATACTTGCCAAAAGCAAGCAAGATAAGTCATTTAAAGAAAATTTTGATATTTTAAGTAAAATGAATGTTAATTTACCTTTGCTTGATGTCATTAGGAATATGCCAGTGTATGGGAAATTTTTCAAGAAGCTAAATACTTATAAGAGGAAGTAAAGACCTAATGAGAAGGTGATGGTGTCTGAAAATGTGAGTGATGTGCTTCAAAGAAAGTTCCCACAAAAACTCAAGGATCCGGGTAGTTTTTCTATCAATATCACCATTGGAGACAACCTAATTGAAAAGGCTATGCTTGACTTGGGGGCTAGCATCAATTTAATGCCCTATTCAGTGTGCCTTCAATTAGGTTTGGGGGATTTGAAGGCAACAACTATTTCATTGAAACTTGCTGATCGATCAGTGAAATATCCAAAAGGTATAGTGGAAGATATCTTAGTTCAGGTTGACAAACTAATTTTTCCTGTTGATTTTGTAGTGTTGGACATGGAAGAGGCTCCTATACATGATCGTGAGTTACCTATTTTGCTTGGGAGACCCTTTATGGCCACGGCAAAGACTATCATAGATGTGCAAAATGGTCTCCTCACCATGACCATGCTAGGAGAAACTGTACAATTCAAAGTGTTTGAATCTCTTTCTCAACCTTCTAGTTCAATTGATTATTGTTTGATTAATGTGCTTGATTCACTTGTTTTCTCTAAGTTTTTGCTGGCACAATCCAATGATCCATTACAATGTATTTTGAGTCAATCTCGAAATGACTTTGATGAAGAATCTGCACTCATGGAGATGGTGGCTGCCTTGGAAGCATTAAAACCATATCCCTCTACTCTTTCACCTCTTATAGAGCCATTAGAACCATTTGCCACACATCTAATCCCTTTTGTTGTTAAACCTCCAAAACTTGAGCTTAAACCACTTCCATCACATCTAAAATATGCTTACCTAGCTAAGTTTGAAACTCTCCCAATTATCATAGCATCTGACCTCACCCCTTTGGAAGAAGATAAGCTAATTAGGGTGCTAAAAGAGTTCAAATAAGCCATTGGTTGATCTATTGCAGATATCAAGAGAATAAGCCCTACCATGTGCATGCATCGAATTTTATTTGAGGAGGGAGCGAAACCAACTCGTGAACCACAAAGAAGGCTCAATCCACACATGAAGGAAGTAGTGAGAGCTGAAGTGTTGAAGTTGCTAGATGTGGGTATCATATACCTGATCTCTGATAGCAAATGGGTCAGCGCTGTTCAAGTAGTGCCTAAGAGGATTGGAATCACAATGGTAAAAAATGAGCACAAAGAGCTTGTTCAAACAAGACCTGCAGCTAGTTGGCGTGTTGGCACCTATTACAGGAAGTTGAATTCGGACACTAGAAAAATTATTTTCCTATGCCTTTTATTGATCAAATGCTTGAGGGATTAGCTCGTCACGAATATTATTGTTTTCTTGATGGATATTCAGGTTATAATCAAATTGCGATTGATCCAGAAGATCAAGAGAAGACTACATTCACTTGTCCTTTTGGCACTTTTGCATATAGGAGGATGCCTTTTGGCCTTTGCAATGCCCCAACAACATTCCAAAGATGTATGCTGGCAATCTTTTCAGATATGATTGAGAGATTTATTGAGGTATTCATGGATGATTTTTCAGTTTTTTGTTCTTCTTTTGATAATTGTCTTAACCATCTCTCTCTAGTGCTTCAAAGATGTCAGGAAACAAATTTGATTCTCCTTTGGGAAAAGTGTCAATTTATGGTGTAACAAGGTGTTATGCTGGGGCATGTAATATTCAGCAAGGGTATTGAAGTTGAAAAAGTAAAAATTGACATCATCTCAAATATGGCAACCCCTACTTCAGTGAAGGAAGTGAGAAGCTTTCTAGGACATGTTGGTTTTTATTGTCGTTTCATTAAGGATTTTTCCAAGATCATTCATCCATTATGCAATCTTTTGGCCAAAGATGATGTATTTCACTTTGATAAAGATTGTATGAATACATTTAATACCTTGAAACGTGAACTAACCTCTACTCCTATCATTATGGCACCAGATTGGTCTTTGCCTTTTGAGTTATTGTGTGACGCCTCTGACTATGCTATTGGTGCTGTTTTAGGTCAAAAAGTAAATAAGCTGCCACACATAATCTACTATGCAAGTCGGATATTAAACGATGCTCAACTCAATTACTTTACAACTTAGAAGGAGTTGCTTGCTATTGTTTTTGCTTTAGAGAAATTTCGTTCTTATCTTGTTGGCTCTAAAGTTATTGTTTACTCTGATCATGCAACTCTTAGGTTTTTGTTGACCAAGAAAGATGCTAAACCACGTTTGATCATATGGTTACTCTTGTTACAAGAGTTTGACCTAGAAATTCAAGACAATAAAGGGAGTGAAAATGTTGTTGCTGATCACTTGTCACGCCTTGTTGATGAAAACCATGGAGATGGACAAATTTTGCCTCTCAACGAATCATTCCCGGATGAACAACTCTTTGTTATTCAAGATAAAGAGCCATGATATGCTGATTTTGTCAACTATCTTGCTTCTTGTGTAATTAGAGATGATTTGACTTTTCAGGAGAGAAAGACGTTCTTTTCAATGGTGAAACACTACATGTGGGATGAGCCCTATTTGTTCAAGTGTTGCCCTGACCAAATCATTCGAAGATGTGTTCCGAAGAGTAAGCAGCAAAGCATACTAACATTCAGTCATGCATTGGCATGCAGAGGTTATTTCAGTGCCAAAAAGATAGCTTTAAAGGTTTTACAATCTGGTTTCTTTTGGCCTACATTGTTTAAAGATGCTTTTGATTTTTGCTTAAAGTGTGATAGGTGTCAAAAAATGGGGAGCATCAGTTGCAGGAATGAAATGCCGTTAAACAACATTTTAGTGGTAAAGCTGTTTGATGTGTGGGGAATTGACTTCATGAGACCATTCCTATCTTCTTTTGGATACATATACATACTAGTGGCAGCAGATTATGTATCAAAATGGGTTGAGGCAACAGCTACACGAACTAATGATCACAAAGTTGTTTTGAATTTTCTCAAAGATATGATTTTCACTAGGTTTGGAACTCCGAGAGCTATCATTAGGGATGGTGGTAGCCACTTCTGCAACAAACCTTTCGAGGCATTGATGAAGAAGTTCAACATCACACATAAAGTGGCAACTCCATACCATCCTCAAACCTCTGGACAAGTGGAAATCATCAATAGAGAGATAAAGAACATATTGCTGAAAATTGTCAGCCCTACAAGGATTGGTCCCTAAGGTTGAATGATGCACTTTGGGCCTATCGAACAGTGTACAAGATCCCAATTGGAATGAGCCCTTGTCGACTGGTGTTTGGAAAGGCATGTCATTTGCCAATGGAGGTAGAGCACCGTGCATATTGGGCCATAAAGAAGTTCAATTTTGATATCAAATAAGCTGGTACAGTGAGGAAGCATTAACTCAATGAGTTGGAAGAGCTCATAAATGAATCATATGAGAATGCTAGGATCTACAAAGAACGAACCAAGCTCTACCATGACAAAGCAATTCTTAGGAATGAGTTTCAACCAGGTATGAAAGTACTTTTGTATGACTCATGTTTGCGACTTTTTCCAAATAAATTGAAGTCTATATGGGTTGGACTATTCAAAGTGCTTCAAGTATTTCCCCATGGAGCTATGGAGATAGAAAACATCAAGAATGTCACCCGTTTTAAGGTCAATGGACAACGTTTCAAGCCTTAGTTGAAGAATGTTTCATAGGAGCAGGTTTATGTCGTTATGGATTCTCTCAAGTTTATGATAACTTAGACACACTACCATGTCTTGCCTAGACATTAAATAAAGCGCTTGCTAGGAGGCAACCTAGTTGGGTTTGTGTTCTTCCCTTTTATTTGTGTTAGTTTTTAGTTTTTATTTTATTTCATTCCATGCAACTATGCCAATTTGCATTGCATCCATTCCATTCATTTTTTTTAAGCATCGAGGACAATGCTTAGTTTAGGTTTTGGGGTGTGAGATTTTCGTTTGTTTTTAGTTTTGGTTAAAGTTTGTTTTTGCTTACTAATGTGAATGTATATGAGCTGTTACTCTTGGACTCATGGTGGTTAAAGTATTGTGCTCAAATTCTGGAAGAAGAATTGTGGAGACTACCCTAGTGAGTGATTTTGAGCCTATTTACTTCTTTGAGAGGGTTTAAAGTGTTTGTACTCCTATCTTTTTGCTTCAATTTCATTTCAAATGATCTCATTATTTTTGCTTGATTGAACGCTAAGAATTGTTCTCTTTCTTAGATACCATGTGTTTGGTAACACTCATGAATGAACTCATTGAGACGATCTTAGGCTATGCATGTCTTAACCACCAAAAGTCCTAATTTCTTACCTTTATGTGTGTGCCATTACCCCGTTTTGAAGCCAATCACTTTTAGCCATTTTCTCACATTTTTCCCCCATATCCTTTTATCTCAATATGAGATATTTAGCCCACTACAGCTATACCTTATAGTTTGGGGAATACCAAAGTTATGAAGACAAAGATAATTCGAGCTCTACATCAAGAAAGTGGCGTGTATCGAGGTATGTGTGCTGGAATTGTAAAAAAGAAAGAAAGAAAAGAAACAAAGTTTTAGAAAAATAAAAGAAAAGAAAAAGAATCAAAGAGGATGTAATATCTAAATCCTTCCATTATCGCACGTGTCTTGGATGCCACGAACAAACAACAAAGATCAATTCAAAAGGAGAGCTTGCTGCTTTCACAAGGAAGACACTTTGGTATGCCCCATGCTTTAGTATTTCCTAACCTTTCTTTCATAGCCCCTGACCTAAGCCTTACACTACAAACCTTGTGAAAGACCTAACTGATCTTTGAGGATGTATTCATGGGTGCTGCTAAGTATGTGTTCTATCCATATTATTAGTGTTTGATTCCTTTCATGATTCCTTTCATATTTCATATGTGAGGATTTTGATTCCCTTATACATAACTTCACTCACATATGTTTGAGGAGAGACCATACCTTAGGATCTAAGTGAAAATTTGAGTGATATCTGTGAGGACTAGAGTTGAGGCGATTTCTATCTTTGGCATTTGAGTATGGTGTCTTTGAAGTCATGGGACATTTGATATGATTCTTTGAAGTGGGAGACTATTGGTTCGAATGTATGACTAAGCTTTCATTGGTTCTTATTAGTTTGCTATAAGTATACTTTAACCAATTTGCTTGCAAGTATGCAGATGTTTGTGGGCGTCATCACTGTAAACCCTTAGGAGACACAACTCCTCCTACTAGGGAACCTAGGGGTTTAAAGGCTTGTTGCACATGCTCAGTGCAATCGTTTAGCCATCAAAAGTGGTCTAGTTAGATTTTATTGTTCTGTGTGTTTTTTAGTTTCAGTTTTGCTCAAGGACTAGCAAAAATCAGGTTTAGGGGTATTTGATAACTCATATATTTATACATTTATACCATCCATTTCTAGTCTATTTGTGATGTTTTTCAGTTAAACTTGTTGTGTTTTACCCTATTTTGTGTTAGTATGCAGTTGCATATACTTTATGATCAAGTTGAAGGCAAAAGAAATGAAAACATGCCATTTTTGGAGCTAACCCTTACTCAAACGTGGAAACAAGTTTCATGACCTGTTTTGAAGTCCAAATAAAGAATTCAAAGCGAACCTGACTTGTTTGAAGACTAAGAGCAGAATGGGAAAGCAAGGAGGATTACTAGCCAGATTTGGAGGTGCCAAATAAGACAAAAACGTGCACAATAAAGGTTAATTTGTTAGGATCTCTTTGGAATATCGTGCAGCTTCTTCTACCCCCATAAAAACTTGCATTTTAGCCACTTTTACAAACCCTATTTATTCTGGACGAACTTCACAACCCTTGACCCTTTTTGTTTTTCTCTCCTTTCATGCACACTTAAACCCTAGCCATTCCATATATTTCCACCATCAGGACTCATCGCAGCAGGCTGTTCTTGGAAAAGTTCAACATCAGAATTGGTTCAAGAGTTTCATCTCTTGAGTTTATTTTCACTCATGTTGTTTATTTTCGTTTTAATCTCTGTGAACATGATGTGTAACTAAATTCATAGCTAGGGATTTCAATGTAGCCTTGCAACATTGATCCATGTTTCTAAGTTAAAGTATTAAGTTCATCAATCTGCTTATTGTTTCATTCACTGAATCTATTGTTAAATTTGTTTGTCAATTTTAATGTTTGATCACCATTAGGGTTGCGTACAGATTATCTGGACAAGGTTAAACATCATGCCTAATCTTGGTAGACATGTAAATGAATGAAGAGATTGCTATGCAAACATCCTGCCGTGTATTTTCTTTGGTTCTTTAACGTTTTCTTGCATGCTAATGACTTTTAACTTGGAACCAAAGTTGAACATCCCAATTAGGTTGCATATTAGGAGAATTTGATCAAAACCACACATCATATGGCTGATCATATTTATGTAAAACAAACTCTGGAAACAGGTTGATAGTTGAATACAGTTTAACTTTATAAACATGGAATTGGTTTTGCAATGGTGAATTCAAAATCCCTGGTCCCATCTTTATTCTTTCTACATCAAAATATCATTCATTGCTACATTCTTTTTGGATTTTAAGTTATTTTTCATTTACAACACAAAAACTACTTTCAATTTGTCACTTTCATCTTTTTTAGTTAGGGTTCTTTCAAAACTAGTGGCTTATAGAGGTCCAATCAGTCCCCGTGGTTCGACACCCTTACTTGTACCATTATACTAACCATATATTGGCACTTGGAAGGAATACAACATGGGTTGGCGAGCCTAGGACACCTAATTCAGATGCTTCATCTCGGTCGAACACCTTGATCAGCCAAGAATCGAAGAAATAGAGCCAATCGACTCAATGCAGATTGATGAAGACCTAGCTGGCAAGACCCCATCATCGACTATTTGGTCAATGAAAATCTACCAACGGATAAGTCTGAAGTTAGGAAGGTCAAGTAGAAAGCGGCGAGATACTACATGCAAGGCGACAAGCTCATTCGCAGATCATACTCCGGCCCTCATCTCACCTGCATAAAATACCCTCAAACACTTGAGGTCCTCTACAAAATTCCCGACAGCAAGTGTGGCATCCACTCTAGGGGTTGGTCACTGGCTTAGAAGGCTCTAAACATAGGCTATTTCTGGCCTACCATGCGCTATGACTCCACTAAATATGCCAAAAGATGTGATCATTGCCAACTGTACAAACCAGTTCCTAACCTACTTGTCGAAATCTACCATCCACAAAATAGTTCGTGGCCATTCATGCAATGGGTCATTGACTTAGTAGGTCTTGTGCCACCGGCCCCTGCCAAGAAAGACATGATGATCATCACCACTGATTACTTTGCTAAATGGATTGAGGCCGAAGTTTTATCCTCTACTAAAGAAGCCGATGTGGAACGATTTATCTAGAGAAATATTATCTGCCGGTTTAGTTGCACTAGTTACCAACAATGGCTCACAATTCATCGGCAAACAGATCACCGCATTCTTCAAAAAATATGGCATCAAGCAGCATCTATCTACCCCGAGATATCCTCAGGGCAAAGGCTAGGCCAAGGCATCCAACAAAATAATATTGGATTATCTAAAGAAGAGATTAGAAGGCACCGAAGGGAAATGGGTAGATGAGCTCCCTAGAGTGCTATGGGATTATCGCACCACCAAGCGGAGATCAACTGGCGAAATCCCGTTTTCCTTCACATATGGAACTAAAGCAATCATTCATGCTCACGTCACTGTCCCCTCCATAGGCAATGAAGTGAGGAGTATTGAGCAGAAGAGGCTCAGACTTGACTTACTTGAAGGTGAGTGCTAGAAGGCCATTGTCCGAATTGCATCTTATCAACAATGGTTGAAGTCTTACTACAATAAAATAGCCAAGATCAAACAGTTTAAACCAGGCAACCTTGTGCTAAGAAAGACCTTCATCACTACACAAAGACAAGTGTCCAAAAAGTTGAAACCCAATTAGGAAGGCCCTTACGTGATCAGCTGGTCCGGGGGCAGAGGAAGTTATACACTTGACACCATGGCAGGGAAGAAGATTCCACTATAATGGAATGTCTACCACCTACAAAGATATTATCCATGACTCTTCCTCCTACCTGCTCAGTCCTCAGCAGATGACTGAGTCCTGCACATTTCTGAAGAAGAGAAGCAACTATTGCAAATTCCAAAATGTGCCACAAAAAAAGACAGTTGCTCATAAGCAACATTCTTCGGGAGACGCAAGGCGACAACCATAAGCGTCCTTCAAGAGACACAGCCTGCAAAGAAGCATCATTCGAAAGACCCAGGGTGTGCCAGGAATTTCCTAAGGAAGGTATCTAGGTTCCTATTCGTTTCCTAAGGGGGGGGCAGGATAGTCATACAATTTTCCACAAGCAGCGTCCTAAGGGAGACGCAGGGCAACGACTAGAAGCATCTTTCGGTAGACCTAGCCTGCAAAGAAGCTACTTAAGCGTTCTCCAAAAAATGCAGAATACGCCTGGAGTAACCCAAGAGGGACCTTGGCTTTTGCCTATATCCTAAGGGAAATGTACATCCAAGACACTAGCTGGTTATTCAAGTTGTTCACAAGACAATATGCAAACTGAAGTTGAAAAAATAATAACTGAAATTTCCATAGCAAAGTGACTGACCGGCCAAGTTCAAAACAAAAAGAAGATAGTCAAACAAGACCAATTATTATAAACAAAAAGCTGACTACAAAAGCTGAAAACAAATAAATGAGTCTTCATCTACTCCGAAACACCAACAGGATATCCCTAATCTGCAGCCTCTTCAACGTCCACCTGATCAGCCATGCTCTCAGCAGCTCCGCATGCCTGATCTATGACGCCTATCACCACCTCATCAGCTTCATCCTCCTCTGCTCCATCCTCTTCAGCCACCTGCTCTTCAGCTCCTTCCATGTTCACAGCATTAACCTGCTCACTTTGCACAGGGAGCAAGTCAGGACAGAGCATCTCCAATGGCATAGAAGGGATAATTTCCATTTGCGCAGTCCAATTAGCCCAGCTTGTACACATCCATGGTAGCTTCGGACTTGGATTCTTCAGCAGACTTGTGATAGGCGCGAAATCTAGGCAAGAGCTTATCATAACTAAGAGAGATGTCAGCATTCTTGCTCTTAAGATGAAAGTAAGCATATTTTTGACTAGCCAAGTCAGCAGCAGAAGAGCTAAGCTCAGAATCCTTCTCAACAAAGGAACTCTTCAGCGCAGATATCATCGTCCTCAAATCAGACGTCTTATTCTCATAACGGGTCTGCTCGGTAGAAAGCTTGCTAATCAGTTCGGCATCCTTCTTCTCCAAATCATTAAGCTGAGCAGAAGAGGGGGTAACAGCAGACGACTTCCAAATAGTCTTAACAACAAAAACTAGTCCTTTTTGAAGCAGACGCAATGTTGCTTCCCTTTGTTTTTCCAATGAAAGACTTGAAAAAGTACCAAGATCGCCAGCCTGACGAATTTGATCAACTAGCTCAGCACAAGCGGATGAACTTGATAGAAAGTGCATCTTGACCAGAACAGACACGCTTGCATCCCCTGCAGGGCTGGACTTGTCTGCCTTTGGATCAGCTACTGACATTGTAGAAGAATCTTTCACCCTTGCAGATGACTCTCTTACTTTCCTGGCCTCTGCCAACCTCACTTCCAAAGGAATTGGCAATAACGAATCAACTCCACGCTTGACTGCTCGTTACTCAACATCTGGATCATGATGGTTGGATGGATGATCAAACCTCCCAGATCGACCTTCACTCTTTGACTAGTGCAAACGACTTGAACTTCGGAGAGGAATATCTACATCTCTTTGTCTCTCAACAGGTGAACTATATCACGCACGGACTTCTTCACAGAGCAGATCACGATCTCCAAACTCATTAGCAAGAGGCTTAAGGGGAACATCCCTAATGTTGCGCATATTGCCAATCTTCTTGCTATCTACACCAACGAGATGTTTGACCCTAGCAGATGACAAGGGAACAACTGCTACTTGGGTCTTCTCAGCAGAAGGGAGCTTTGGCTTCTTCCTCAATGGAGACACATTCCTCTCTTATGAAGAAGTAGCTTGAGTTCTCGAAGACTTGACATCAGCCTTCCTCTTTGAAGGGAGTTCAACAGAACACTCCTCATATCCAGCAGGTAGATCATTAGGATCTAGACCATTCTGCTTCAATCTCTTAACATCTTGGGTAGAAGGCAGACTATCAACTTCCTCCCAATCCTCGCTTAGCAACCACTAGCAGCCACTGCCGTTCCAACCGTCTTCGACTGCTAGTGATGACGACAACTAGCCTAGTCCCACCCAGCTGGTACTCGCCATTAAAAAGAGAAGACAAAGAAAAAAAATACATGCTCGACTTACCTTGGGATGCACGGTAACTCCTCTTTTCGACAAGCAGTACAAATTCTCTAAGATCTTTCTCAAGCTAGAAAGTAGAGAAGTTAAGTTTGCGATGTAAGAAAGAGTGAAGATAAGCCCTGTATTTATACAAGTTGAACAACCTGGGTCAAGAAGGAATCGCAAGCTCATTCTTATTGGGAATCCAACTCCAAGAATAGTCAAAAGCCTACTCTAATTGGGAATCCAATCTGCAAAGGGAGTCCAACTCACAGAAGAAAGTCCAGACAAAGTTGAAGAGCCCGAAAAATAATTTCATCTCCTCCATGCCACACAAGCGCCATGCAGAAGCTGGGGGGGCATTTGTGGGAGCAAATATTTTCGCCTCCAATCACAACATGCCACGTGGAAAAGAAGATTATCCCTTAAATTAATTAATTGAACCAATTGATTTGTCCAATTAATTAATACGGATAATATCTTAATTATAGGATATTATCTTCATTTAATGAGATAATATCATTAATTCATATATTATCCTAATAAGGAGATATAATCAAGCCCGACTCAATCTCTATGAATTTGGGTAAAGAATAAACTCCTCATACTAAGAGTTTATTCTCTACGAAACCCTACCTCTGAGGTTCCTTTAAATAGATAACTTCATTCATCATTCAAGGTACTTCGAAAAACTTACTCTTAATACCCGAAGCTCTCTCCCTTTCCACTCTCCATATTTTCTCCACACGGCTCCAGCCGGCCGGTTCACACCATACATATAACTCCATACCCTTTTGTTAGCTATTGTTTTACTACAAACACTCAAACTAACTTAGGCATCTGAGGGCTTTTGGCCAACACCCCCAGGGTGTGGTCTATTTACTCTAGTCTTTTGTATAGGGATCGAGGAAGAGAATGAAGGAAGATCGAAGGTTGAAGGATCTAGAAGTGAATATTCTCCCGTGAGATTATCTGCACAAACAACAGCAGCAGAACACCATAGAAACAAAAGTCAAGATGATGGCTTGGCTTAAGCTTCCATATATGTGTTTACTAATCTTAGTGATGTTGTTGAGATATCATGGATCGTTGCATCTGGAAGTTACCATTTGTTGACGGAGAGCCGTTCGATTTTGGATCAGTTGGGGCCGGGGTTTAAGGTTTGGAGGTTGAGTAGGAAGGGGATTGTGTTTTTCATGGAAGAACTAGCTTTCGCTTCAGCGCTTGAAGAAATCAACCAACAAAATTAGTGACAAGATAGAGACTTGAACTTGAAAGAAGCACCCTTTCTATTATTATTATAATTCATATGATAGAGGCTATTATATTACTCAAGAACTGAAACACATCATTGTGGAATTCAACTTGAGGATTGTTATCATGAATAGTGGGAAAAAAAAAACTCATGATGTATCATTTTGGAAAATATGCTGCTCATCAAAGGCGGAATTATCAATTTTCAACAGGTGCACTATCTAAAATTTTTAAAGTTTAATAGTCTATTTATTTTTTTTTTTTTTTTTTTTTTTTTTTTTTTTTGTTGTTTTTACAATTTCTATAGTTTTTATTTATTTATTTGGGAAATAAAAGTAGAGTTTTTCTATTTAAACCATCACTTCTCTTTGTTCACCCTATGTTCTAAGTTCATCCCAACTTCCGATTCAAATTTTCACAATTTCTAAGAAAACCTCACTATCTTCCCAAACTACCCTTAAATACACACCCAGCAGAAAAAATAAAAAATAAAAGAGTTTTTCTATTTAAACCCCACACTTTTCTTTGTTTACTCCAATACTTAAATCATTAAACAATATTTGTAGTGTCGTTTTCACAAGGTTGTTTTTATCATGTGATTAGATCATATGGGAAATTGTGGTTTGTTTGGTTTCGTTTTCTGATGACAATGAAAACCAATGACCACAACATCTTATTTTATTTTTTACCCAACGAAAAAAGGTCAATTATCAAACATTATTAAACCAACCCTTGTATTAAATTAATAAATAGTGCATAGTTAAATGCTTATTACTATGAGGGTGTACCTATCTAGCTTCACCCATGAATATTCAAACATATTTGATCTAAATTTACGTAGCTAAAGTTAAGAAAAAGAGGTGTGTGATAGGGTTTGAACCTTAGACTACTGACATACAAATTATAGAAAAGTTGATATAGATCCAAATTCTCATTGAGGAGTTAGGTTTAATCCTCGGATTTGGTGACTTTGATCTAAGTCCGTTCATTTTTGTGCCACATAGGATTACATTCCTTTTTAATATTTTCTGATGTAATATTTTTATCTATTTGTTTCGAAAATCATTTTTTGTTCCAAATGTTGTCCCTTACGACTTGAACGGGATCATAGTCATTTATGTCATAATAATTAGCTATTTACAACGTTTGGCATTGAATGGAAAATGAAAATATAGCAAACATATCCCAAAAATCAAGTTTTTACCTACATTCATGCTCTTTCGAACTCTAAATGTTTTGACAAAGGAAAAAAAGCATTTGTTTGCGGTGTAGGTGTATTGTCTTATTGTCTTATTGCCTATTGCATAGGTATATATGTGTTTTTTTTCTCTTCATATTTTCGACAATATGTAATTTATGTTCTAATTTTTATAGGTAACATAAAATTTTATTTGTTTATTTTTGTATCTGACTTATAGGTAGTCTTCTAATTTATGTTCATAATTTATAGGTAGTCTTGTAATTATGTTCCTAACTTATAGGTAACACGATTTATCAAGGAAATAATTCAAAATTTAAATTCTGAAATGCAATTACAAGGAAATAATGCATTAATTTTATATTTCCAATGTGTTCTCTGTATTTACATCAAAGGGTAAAATCGACACAACAAAAAAAGTAATAAATGTTAAAGGACCTACATCTAAAACAAAAAACGCGTGGATTAAACACAATGACAACTAATCGTTTTGGACATAGATCTAAGAAGCCCTACAAGTTAAGACCTTTTTTTTAACGGGACTAGACTCCCTTAGCAAAGGATACTTCATGATTAAAACTTCATAAAAGTTTACAAAACCCAATAGGTCGGAGGAAAATAAAACTACTGTGACAAAACATCTAATAGTAAGGGATCAATAAATATCAAGATGCACATCAAATGAACCGATAAGCTCTTTCCAATTGTCAATGTGATCTCGATATGGACTATACCAATCAAATGCTTTGAGGTTGGAAATATCAAGCCAACGATTGATAACAAGTGGCATAGGATGGTGTGGTTGCAAGTGTAGCTGTCAAAATAAAATAAAGTTGTCAAATTTATAATTAAAACAACAAACAAATTTCTTGAGGTAAAACTTCCAGCTATAAATAGAAAAAATTTATAATAATATATAATATATCTTTTGGCCTTACCAAGCTTTTAGACATATCCACCAACAAGTTGTTTTCTTCCTTGCTTAACCGTCCTGCATATGAATGCCCTTCAAGATACTTAGCAGAATGATGATTATGAACTCCCATACAACCTCAACTTTCCACTCATCCCTAGGACCAATATTTAACCCCTTCAGCTAAAACGAGCAACAATACTTCTTTGTACCAATGCTTTTTTTTTTTTTTTTTTTGTTTTTCATTGGTTGTTCGTTATCTAAATTTACATTAGGCTTTTGAATATATTGCCCACTTCTCTCACAACCTAAAGTAAGTCTAGCTCTTCATTATATTTTTCCCAACTCCATCAGACCTTTTAATGACAACTACTATGCCATTTTCGTCCTTGCGCACGACTCCAATTAAGCAATGCTTCTCGACTATTAAATATCTATATAAAAGCATAAATGGTAGTTATAAAGGATTATCAATCACTCATAAGTTACAACATCATAATAATAGTTTATTTACCTCATCAGTTGTGAATTGTTTAGTTGTGTCCAAAACACTTTCTGTCCTGGGACCATGGCTTGGAGTTGGCTCCCCAAAAAAAACACATCTCAACAATTCAATATATATATATATATATATATATATTCATAAAAACATATTATGATCAAACAATATAATATTAGTCCCATAAGGATTACTATGCTTAGTTATATCAACCAGAAATTCCAATCACACACAGTAATTTTAATTAATAGCCTCACAATACAAGCCAGTGTAATGATAGAAAGAATTTATAAATTAACTATTAGCGACTTCTGGTCCTACGAATGGTGAGCACATGCAAGGTAACAAAATAAACAGATTAAAAAAATAATAATTACAAATGGGCATTAGTTAACAAATTCATTTAAGTTGAGTTATGCTGCATTCCTGCTGTAGACCACATTAGAATTCCAAGAGATTTTCTCAAACCCAACAAATGATACATGAATCTTAATGAAATCCCAATGAAAATAGAAAAATAAGATTGAAACTGGAACAAGACAAGTCAAACCTGCAAGCAGGGATACACCCAGGATTTCAAACTTGACTGAGCTAAATTTACCTTACATATAAACATACTAAGTGGATAGAAAACTCGATAGTACGATATAATTTCATTGATAACAAAAAATTAATAATACATCTACTCAAAAGGGGGACATAATGAGCCTTACCTCTCAAATAACACTATATAAGTTGCACCTTTCGAGTCTTCATAGAATTAAAATCATTAATTATCGATTAATTATCTATATTATCAGCAAATTCTCTTTCAATGTGAAGTAACATACAATCAGCAAGAAATTCATCACCTATCTTGTTTCGAAGCCGATTTTTCATCATTCTGATTCAAGAAAATGCTCGTTTTGTTGTTGCTGTAGAAACAGGAAGAGTTAGCACCAAATGAATCAATTTGTCAATCAAGTAGTACATTTGTGCTAATTGTTAGAATACTCAGACTATGATCTGATTAATTTGGATTATTGGTAGATAGAGCTCTGGATCTTTTTAAGAAAAGAAACCACAGAGAACTTGGAGAAGAAGATAGGAAAATTGAGTATGTTCTTTCACTTACTCACGCACAAGCTGTGCAGCAAAATATAACTGTTGAAAGTAGAATATTCCCTTTTTACATCATCCAAATCTAGCCATCAATTTCACTATCCTATGAGATAGCAACACATGGCAGAATTCGTTACTACAACTAAGAATACATCTTAGCTGTCCGTTGGACTGTGATCCAATGGTTCACAATTAATTCAATACAATTAAATCAAGTAACACAAATACTCAACTAACACACTTATACTTTAACACCCCCTTCTAAGTGTTTAGCTGAAATGACTCCAAGCTTGCTCCTTAGATATTCAAACTGATCCCTTGCCAAAGCCTTAGTAAAGATATATGCATTCTGCTCTCCAGTTCTACAGTATAACAAATCAATCTCACCATTTTGCAAAGCATCTTGGATGAAATGAAATATTCTGTTAATATGCCTTGTCTTGTGATGATGTACTGGATTCTTTGTTATTGCTATTGCTGAAGTGTTATCACATAAAATTGGAGTAGCTTCAACTTGTTCCTCACCAAAATCAGATAGAACAAACCTCAGCCAGACTGCTTGTGCAGTAGCTTCTGCTACACTAACATATTCTGCCTCTGCAGTGGATAGGGCTACACTGCTTTGCTTGACTGATGCCCAAGAGAAAACACCTGATGCAAGATGAAAAGCATAGCCAGAAGTACTCCTCATATCATCTTCACATCCTGACCAATCACTATCACAATATCCAACAAGCATTGCTTCTTTTCCCTTCTCATATGCTATGCCATAGTCAAGAGTGCCTTGAATGTATCTAAGTACTCTCTTGGCAGTCCCCCTATGCTTTCTTGTAGGTCCATGCATATATCTAGCTAAGAGACTTGCAGCAAACATGATATCTGGCCTTGTTGCTATCAGGTATAATAAGCTTCCAACTATCTGTCTGTACACCCTTTCATCAGTCTGTTCACTTCCATCCTCCTTTGATAATTTCTCATTCATAGCAAGTGGAGTCGCAACCACTTTACAATCTTTAAAACCAAACTTGTCCAATAATGTTCTTGCATATTTTTTCTGATGCAAGAAGATGTAGGACTTAGTTTGTATCATACTTAAACCCAAAAAATGGTGCAGTAACCCGAGATCAGTCATTTCATATTTCTTCATCATTTCAGTTTTAAAACTCATCACCAACTCTTCTGAACTTCATGTGTAGATAATATCATCTGCATATAGAGAAAGTATGAGAATTCCACTTTCTACAGTTTTCACATATAATGTAGCCTCACTAGGACTTCTTTGAAATCTTGCAGTTGTGAAATATGAGTTGATTTCTTCATACCAAGCTCTTGGAGCTTGTTTAAGGCCATACAAGGCCTTCTTGAGTCTATGAACTCTATCTTCCTTGTTTTTAATCACAAATCCTGGAGGTTGATCCACATACGCTTCCTCATGTAGCACTCCATTTAAGAATGTCGACTTCACATCTAACTGGAACAGCTTCCACCTTTTCTGTGCAACTAAAGCAATTAATGTTCTTACTGTATCAAGTTGAGCAAATGGTGCAAATGTCTCATTGAAGTCTATTCCGGGCTTTTGAGTTGAACTGACCCATCTAGATTTAGCTTGACTTTATAGATCCATTTGACTCCAACTACAGGCTTATCAGACAGCCTTTTTACCAACTCCCAAGTATCATTCTTCGCAATCATCTCAAGTTCAGTTTCCATGGCCTTTTGCCATGATGCATCTTTGATAGCTTCTTCAAAAGTTTCTAGTTCAATGATACATATATTGCATCTCTCATATACCTCTGTAAGACTTTTGTATTTCAATGGAGTGTGATCAATATCATGTGAGCATATGTCAATTCCTGCAGATTGTTCTTCACTGTCTTCTAATAATACATCATTTGCAACTGAGCTTTCTTCTTGCATCACAGGTGTGTCATTGATCTCTTTCTCCTTTTCAGGCACCATTTCAGTGAGTGGAACTGAAACACTACATTCTTGCTGTGCATTCCAATCCCAACTAGCATCTTCATTAAATACGACATCTCTTGAGATAATCACCTTTCCAGTGATAAGATTGTACATTCTATACCCCTTCTCACAACTGCCATATCCTAGAAACACACACCTTTTGCTTGCCAAGTCCAGTTTCTGCCTTTGTTGGTTTGGGACATGTGCATAACACAGAGAACCAAACACTCTTAAGTGTTTAATTCCTGGCTTTCTTCCACTATAGGCTTCAAATGGTGTTTTCTAGTCCAAGTCTTTAGTTGGACATCTGTTTAGAATGTACACTGTAGTATTGATAGCTTATGCCCAAAACTCAAGTGGCATACTCTTCTCAAATATCATGCACTTAGCCATCTCCACTATCGTCCTATTCTTTCTCTCTACCACACCATTCTGCTGTGATGAATATGCCACTGTAAGTTGCCTTTCCATCCCCATTTCATCACATAATTGGTTAAATTCATTAGAGGTATACTCTCCTCCTCTGTCACTTCTCAATTTCTTAAGCTCATATCCACTTTGCAATTCAACAGTAGCCTTAAACTTCTTAAACACATTGAATACCTCAGATTTGTATATCAGGAAATAGATCCAGCACATTTGAGTACAATCATCTATGAAGGTAAGAAAATACTTGTTTCCTGCTTTTGTAACAGTTTGCATTGGTCCACACACATCAGTGTGTACCAATTCCAGTGGAGTTGTGGCCCTACTTGTTCCTCTTTTGGAAAAGACTTCCTGCAATGTTTTCCAAAAGTACACCCCTCACACACTTCACTTGTATTCTTAATTTCTGGCAGACCAAGTACCATATTCTCATTCTGCAGTAGTTTTAGGATTTTGACATTTAAGTGTCCCATTCTCCTATGCCAAATCAATGTTGATTGACTTATACTTGCTTTTAATGCAAAATGTAAATTTGTTTGAAGTTTCAAAGGAAAACTTCTATTTCCTATCATTTGCACCCTAGCCACCAGATTAGAGAGTGAGCAATCATCATAAATTTCTGCCTTGTTATCTCTAAAAATTAGGAAATATCCATGCTCCATCATCTGTCCAACACTGAGTAAGTTTTCCTTGAGACCAGATACTAGCAGCACCTCCTTAATATATTTTTTTCCCATCTTAGTTTCAACCATCAAGCTTCCTTTTCCAATAACATCGACCAACTGTTCTGTCCCCATTGCAACTTTTGCAATTATGCTTCTATCAATATCAATAAAGACATCTTCTTTGCCAATCATATGGTTACTACAACCACTGTCCAAATACCATACATCTTCCATGGACCTTTTGTCAGCTGCATTATTGACATAGAACATAGTTGGTGTAGAGGTTACCTGAGTAGCATAATGGAGTTGTTGCACCGGTTTCTTACTATAACAGTCTTTTGCAATGTGACCAAACTTGTCACAATTATAGCATTTTGGTTTTCCCTTGAATCGACACTCTCCAAAATGAAATTTCCCACAATGTTTGCAAGAATTTTTAGTTCCATCAGTGGGTTTGTTATCCCACTTTTTACCCTTATCCTTCCAATTCTTCTGATGCTTGCTATTCTGATTTCCAGTGACCTTAGTTGTTTTGGAATCTACACTTAGACTAGCAAAAGCTTTTTCAGTCTTGTTCTCATGATGTCTCTCCAATCTTTGTGCAAAGCTCTTCAATGAGGCAACCACCTCTTGAACCTCAATCGCATCTAGATCCCTCGAATGCTCAATTACAAAACATATAGGATCATACACAGGCAGCAGACTAATTAACATTTTCTGCACAATTCTTTCTCTAGACAACTCTTCTCCATAGCCTCTCATTTGATTTATTAGATCAAACATCTTTGTAAGATAAGCAGATAATGATTCATCCTCTCTCATTCTAGTATATTCAAATTCTCTACGGAGACTTTGTAACTTGACACTCCTTACTTGCTTATCACCATGAAATTCCTGCTTCAAGATATTCCAAGCTCCTTTAGACGATTCTTCATGGGAAATCCTAGGGAAGATCTCATCAGAAACTGCTCCCTGAATCAGGCCCAAAGCCTTAGCATCTTTCATTAGGATCTCTGTGAGAATCATCTTCCCAGCACCACTCGATTCTTCTTTTTCTTTCTTCTTCGCATCAGATTCATCAGCTCCCTTCGAATATGAGCTTTCTATCCCTTTCTCAACAAGTTCTCATAACCCATGAGATTTGAAAATGGTTTTCATTCTTATGCTCCAGAACTCATAGTTCTCACCATTGAAGATCGATGCTCTTAGCTCACCACCTCCAGACCCTGCCATGTTAGACACAGATCTTCAAGAAAACAAGTTCTTCAAATCGCAGTTCACTTTCTTCACAAATTCAATCGCCCAGCTAAACAATCGAACCTGGCTCTGAGGCCATGTTAGAATACTCAGACTATAATATGATTAATTTGAATTATTGGAAGATGGAGCTCTGGATCTTTTTAAGAAAAGAAAACACAGAGAACTTGGAGAAGAAGAAGATAGGAAAATTGAGTATGTTCTCTCACTTACTCACGCACAAGCTGTGCAGCAAAATATAACCGTTGAGAATAGAATATTCCTTTTTTACATCATCCAAATCTAGCCATCAATTTCACTGTCCTATGAGATAGCAACACATGGCAGAATTCGTTACTACAACTAAGAATAAATCTTAGTTGTCCATTGGACTGTGATCCAATGGTTCACAATTAATTCAATACAATTAAATCAAGTAACACAAATACTCAGCTAACACACTTATACTTTAACACTAATCTTGTTTCCACTAAGTGGTCAAGTAATATAGGAATGGAATCAAGATTCTTGAAGGTTGGATTGTGATCCATATCAATCTTATAAAATCTCAGCTGTTGATTTAAAGCCTGCAACTCAATTGTAGTGAAATCTTGAGGATAAAATTTATCAGCAAGAGTGTATAAATCATCAATGTTAAATCGCTTGAAAGCATCATGGGGATCCAATGATGAGCTAAGACGAAGGAGTTCCATAGTTTCATATGGAAATCTAGTATTTAACTCCCCCAACTGATAATCTATTACCTCAATAAATACATCCATATGATAATAATGCTCCACTATGATACAATCTTTTTGTTGAAAAGAACGCCCAGTGCCCATTGTATGACAAGCACCCATATTAGGCATACTAATTTCATGTTTTTCACAAAATGATCGTACACTCTGTATAAAATCATTCCAACCATTGTTTCTCAACTCATCAAGCTCCATTTTTGTACTTGCAACCAAATTCAAAGCACTTACAATGTCTTGACATTTTCTTTGAAGTTCTTGACAAAGAAAATCAGTGAATCTCATAGTTTTGTCCAACAAATTCAAGGCAAAGAAAAAGTCAAAAGACAATATAGAAATTTAAAACCTTCTATTTCCCCACGAAATTGTGAGGTAGGTCCATTATGACTGATATCCTTTAGAAGTGTCTTGGTTGCATCAAATAAATTAATCAAACTCCTAATAGAACTAAAATGTGAGCCCCGATAAGTAGTTCCAGGTCGTGGTAGACATCAAATTTGATTAGCCCATTTACCTGTTCCAAGTCTTCCTACTGCTAATAAGTCTTCAATTTCAGCTTGTCGGGTTAATTTTAACTCAGAATGGTGTTTGACAGAAGCACCAACAAAATTCACTATGTTATTCAACATTGAAAAAAATCTCCAAACAAGTCCTACTCTTTAGCGGCAACATTTAAAGCTAATTGAAGGTGATAAGCAAAGCAATAATATAATATGTATATACACAATCATTGAGAAATAATGCTTGTAAGCCACTCCATTCACCACGCATATTGCTAGCACCATCATATCCTTGACCACGCATATTGCTTACTAAAAGACTATGCTTACTAAACACTTTACAAATATCACTTTTAAGAGTTGAGGAATTAGTGTCATGAACACTCACAATATCAAAAAACCTTTCTTGAATATGCCCATTACAACTAACAAATCTTATGATAATAGCCATTTGTTCGTTCTTAATATCGTCAAGTGCTTCATCAACTAGAATACAAAATTTCCCATCTTCCCCAATTTCATCGCGTATCCTCTTCCTCACTTTGTTAGCATAGATATTTAAGATCTCCTTTCGTATCTTATATGAAATATATTGGGCATTTAAAGGAGCATTTTATAACACAACTTTTTCAACTTCTTCGTTCATTCTTGCAAAAGCCTTTACCAACTCAATAAAATTACCCGGATTAGAGGAGTCATGAGATTCATCATCACCTCTAAAAGCCATTCCTTGATTTGCTAGATACCTAATGGCCTCTATTGTGGTTGTAAGCCTCAACCTATTTTTTGCAACTTCTTATGGGGGTTGCACAACTCTGTCAATATTGTGAGTTGGGTTCTTTAAATCCATCCATTTTTGGATAGCAAAATGATGTGGTGAATTTATAATGCTTACAAGAGTAAGGAAAGCACACTCTTTACCACCAACTCTTCTCCAATTTTTAAATCCATCTACAGTGATGCCTTATGTGAGTGATCAATGTCAAAAAGAAAGCATGGAAAACAAAACACTTTATCTTTATGAACAGAATACTCAAGCCAAGGATATTGGTTATATCAACTACCATTAAATCGACGCTATTGTTTCCCTTTTAAGTGGGATGGATATTCCTTTAGTTTTGGTTCACATGGTCCTAAGAGAATATATGCTCTTCGAACATTATCACGTTGATTAGGCGGAAATGTGCCCATTTGAGGATGTAATCCCGGATCACGCTTAAGAGAATTGGTATCAACTTCTTGATCAAAATTGGCTCTTCGAGACTCAGCTCTTAAACTTTCAGATTCAACTCTTTGAGATTCATAATGAGGTTGCTCCTCACAAATTGGAGGAGGCAGAGAAGGGTTGGAACGCATGCTAGTTGATTCTTCATTATTTATTTTTTTTAAATCCTAAATAGTCTTCTTAGGATTTGGATGATGATCTGACGTCATAAAGTTAAAGTATAACCCATTGAATAAGAAAGAACACCAAAATCAATTACAAATCCTATTTGATAATTCATAACTCATAAATTGAAACTGATAAGCTCCCTAATCGATAAATAAATCATAAGTCTCAATTGCAAATCTGTAATTGATATTAAATAAAATCCAAAAAAAATTCTCAAATTTCAATATCAACAAATTGAGAAAAGCTTGTCGTACCTGACAAATACAGAAGCTTGGTTCGCTTCTTGAATTAAGCCTTGATGGGGAGTGCAACAATAACAAGAATGTTCCTTTATGTGTGCAAGGGTGTAATTATGAGTTTGTTGACAAAGTCAACAACTCTAAGAAACAGTTTAAACAATTTCTCTCTTCTTTACTTTCTTCATCCTTTATCTTTTTTTTTTTTTTTTTTTTTTTTTTTTTTTTTTTTTTTTTTTTTTTTTACTCCTCTACGCTGTATGTGCTGCATCTTTCCTGTTCTCCTTTTTATTCCCCACGTGCAAGGTAGTGCAAGCAAAGGATTCCTAAGAAGGGTAGGATATTCAATTGGATGGCTAGCTGGGCTATAATTATTTTTTGGGCTGGGATTTTAAAAGCCACCTGGGCTGTAGCCTAGGTTAGCCAAAGCTATGTTCCATCCTTGCCCACAAGTTCATTTTGAAAATCCACAAGCTTTAAGTGGATAGTTGGCTGTGTACTCGAAAGTAGACTATCATAATCCTGCCAGGAAACACAAGCATAGTACTCATGCATCATGAGTCATGACCATCATAAAGCAACAATTGAAAAGTTGGATATATGAAACAAAGGGAAGAGAATAAGATCATTACAGCCAAGCAATCAACAAGCCTTTCCATTAGCTCCCACGCAACTTTTAAAGAGGTAGGCTCCTCAACGTTCTACGTCTTTAAAAGAGAAGAGTAATCTGGCAATAGGATGTAGAGGAATTTGTATTTTTTTGAAAACTTAATATGAAGAGTGGTGGGGTGTGTGTGTATAGATATACTAGGGTTAAATATTAAGTTGGATGACCTTTTTTTGTCTTTTTACACAATAATAAAACTTAACAGCTTAATAATTTACGTATTGGGGTGTGCAGGGTTTAAAAAGAAAAACTCTAAAAGTAACATTAAATCATATAAACCACACTAGTTCATATAGCTCCATTGACTAATTTCTATAAGCTTCAACATATTAAATGCAACCAAATAACATGTATTGTCAAAATGAAAATATGACCCTTACAATTTGAGTTCGTTAAAATTTATTGGCATCAACCGAATAAACTTCCCAAATACAAAATGTAAAAACATAAATAATTAACTTTATCATGCATATTAGTTGTAAACACAAGAACGATGAAGTTAGAGCGATATTGTTCGCAAAAGGGTGAATTTTTTTATGCATTTTAAATTCTCTTTTAGTGACAAATCAATGAAAAAAATTTAACTTGAAGAATTTGGTCTAAGGATTTTACCCTTACTATGCATATTGGTGTTGAAAACCCAACACAATCAACCTTTTCAATATCAATTTCTTGATGGTTAATTTGTAGCTTGTTTGTGATACACCCACCTCCCATTACAACCTTCTTCACATCTGATGGCAATCTGTAATTTAAAAGTCAACAAACCAGTGAGACCTTCATCAATGAGAAAATATAGATGGATCTTGGGGTAGCCGCTAAAAGGTTGAGAAGCAAATGGCTGAGAAACAAATCTTGTGATGATTTAACAGTTGAAGGGAGAGAGAGATTGAAGCAACCCCTGGTGCATATCAAAACGAAAACTCGTTTCGGAGGGTGTTATTCTATTTATGGAAGACAAGGAAGCGGAGCAAGCCCCCCGATTGACTATGAAATTTCTACTCTAGTGAAGAATCTAAAGGAGATTTTAAGAGATTCCTCACTTCTTTATTGACAGAAAGGAGCTTACTCCAAGAGAGACTGGGGACCTGTATGAGAGATAGAGAGAGGCGAGCAAGGTACGCGACGTAGGAGTAGGCGACGAGGTTGGTGTGGGCAATTGTTCGTCTCTTGTCTTTTTCAATTTTTTTTAATTTTATTTTAAATGGTAAAAATTAGGTTTCAATTCTAGTTGTATAATAAAGTGTGACTTGTTTAAAAGTATGACACATGACATATTTTGAGTGGAAGTATCATCAGCTGACGTGATGATAACCGTACTATTCTATAATTTCTCGTTTGCATGCAAACAGAGACCCACTTGGACGTGGACTCTTCTTTTCTTTTTTTTTTTTTTTTTTTTTTTTTTTTTTTTTTTTTTTTTTTTTTGTAGTAATATATAATACATATATTAAAAGGAAAACAGAAAACTAGGCCCCTTTGGACAATGGGCCTTGGGCGATCACACTTCCAACTCTTGTCCAGGGCCGGCGCTGCCAAAGACATGGCTGAAAAACAAAAACACATCCCAGTAGGAATTTTGCTGAAAATAACACCAACTAGTTGAGGGATATTAATTCCTTTTTAAATTTATCAATTCAATTTTATTTTCAATCCTAGTAAATTGGAGCGGATGTGGGTTCGAAGTTGGCTAAAACAGTGTGTCTATTCTTTTGTATTCGAGTTTGATCTCCTCTCCGTACATTAGAGTATCGTTTTCTAAGAGAAAAAAAAAACTTGGGAAATGATCTCAAAAGTGAAAAAATAAATTTGCATAGTGAACTGGGCTAAGATGGCCCACTATGTGACCCGTCTCGTAGATACACCAAGCCCAGACTCCAAGCGCAATTCTCAGCCCGTTATCTTTTCTCTTTTGGGCAGAAACGAGGAATCAAAATTTGACGCATACCGTTTTCGTAAGCAGCGATTCCTTTTCCTTCGAGAGACTTCTTCTTTCTTCTGAAGCAGCTATGTTGTTTGCTGGCGTTCCATTCCAGCAACGACTGTAGTTTCATTCCTGTAAAACCTAGACATGCAACTTTCCTCTTTGTTCTTCTAGCTGTTAGTCTCCAACGTCTGGACATCATTTGGTAAGTGTATTATGCTTTATTTACTTTTATTTGCACTTACTGATTCTGAGTCTCATGCTATTTTCTTTCCTTTTTTTTTCTTTTTTTCTTTTTACAATCACTAGAAGTAAATATATTCACTGAACTCAACCATTGATCCCTTTGTAGTGTTTCTTTCCTTAGTATTTAGCTTTTGAAGCTGTCTACATTTTGAATGACGACATTATATGCTTGTGTAAGCATTTGGTGGCCAAATGAATTCACAATGATGGGTGCTATTTTTAACAAAATCTTACTGGATAAATGGGTTAAGGGGGTCTACGGTAGCTTTTGATTGTTGCATGCACGCATTGGATAAATGGGTGTCAAGTGAAATGCACTGATGGCTTTAAAATCTTCCAAAACTCATTGAAAAGGTTGCTATTTTCAATTTTGCATGGTTCAATGGAAGAAAGTTCGGAACTTTCTTTCTTGAAAGTAATTCTGGTTTTATTTTGTGTCTGTGCTTTTATTTGCTTTGAGCTTCTTACAAGGTCTGGTTCTAGACTCGTAGGAAGAAGTACTGCTTATTTTTATCTAGCAGTTAAGAGTTATCTAGCAAGTTGTCCAGAATATATTGTGCAGTGAATTTCAGTTTTGGGTTTAATTTCAACTTTCTACTGTGTAAATGCTACAAGGATACTTTAGCTATTTTCAAAGAGCCAAAGATTCTTTCAAGTTTGAGCCAAACCCTTTTATTGTACTCACTACCTTTGATCAAGCCAGGAAGCTCAGTAAGTTCCTACAGTTGCTAGTCTGCTGAGAACAACAACAAATGGCGTGCAGATAATTATCCTTTCTTGCACTGATTGGGGGTCATGCTCACCTCTTAATTGATGTAAATTTTTTGAGGTTGCTAGTGTAGTAAAACCCAAAGACATGCAGATTCGATGGATTAGTTAACAGAGAACCTTACATCACACCTGGATTGAAGCTTATAATATTGCACTAAAAACTCTGTTTTCACACACTACTTACTTCTTGATGTTGCATTTACAATTTTATTTACAATCTGTCATTAAGAGTTTGTTGGTGTTATTATGATTTCGTTCCTCCCTATCTTTTTCTCCCAAAGATAGTTTAAGGATTTCATTAATTATATTTGTTTTGGTAGGTGAGTAGAGTCATAGAGCTGCATGATGGGACGAAGCAGAAATAGAAGACGGAAGCAGCAGAAGCTTGTTAATCTGGATTGGACAGAGCTGCCTCGTGGTGTCCTTGAGATCATCTTTGAGCGACTGACTGTGACTGATTGTATATCTGTTAGTGATGTTTGCAAAGCCTGGAGACATGTTGTCGCACAAGAACTTGCTGGTTGGCAAAGCCGTGGTGTGCCATGGCTCATGATGCCTGGCAAAGATACGGAGGTAAGAACTTGTATTAGCATACTACAAAAACAACATTGGGACATTGTGCTTCCCGAGGCTTATGGAAGATATTGTTGGGGATCATATCAAGATTGGTTGATTCTAGTAAAACATATTGATTGTTTCTATCTTGAGATTAGCTTGTTGAATCCATTCTCTAGGAACAAAACTGATCTTCCCAAAACATGGAACTTTTATCATAAGATTGTTCTCTCAGGGCTTCCCATCCTTGAAAACTATGTTTGCATGCTTGTTCATAGTCAATGTCGGGAGCTTTCTTTTTGGGTCCCAGGAGCTGAATCATGGCTTAAACATAAACTGGATGGTGAGCCATTTGAGGATGCTGTCTTCTGTGATGGAAGTTTCTATCTTATAAGCAATGATTATAACATTTGGCAGATTAAGTCTGCTAATATCTTTGCTAGCATTAGAACATATGATGCTTATGAGGTAAAAATAGATTGTCATGAGGTAATAATGTCAGAGGAGCAGGAAAATAGTGGTGTGTTGAAGTATCTTGTGGAATCTTGTGGGGAGCTTCTTCTTGTTTGTAGGCTTTATAACACCAAAGCGGAGGCTATTCTTGAAACACATGATTTCAAAGTATATTCATTGGATTTTAGCCTGATGTCCTGGAAGAGGGTACATGATTTGGGGGATAAAATCTTATTTCTAGGCAAATGTTGTTCGCGGTCTGTTTCTTCGACAGAACTTGGTGTTGCGATGAGGAATTGTATCTATTTCTCTAATGATCATGCTGCTCCATGGTGGAACGAATGGGATTCTGATCATCTTTATGGAATTTCAGCCAGGCATAATCTGAACAATGCTGGAAGAAAGGATTGGGGCGTGTTCAGCCTTGGCAATGGAACTCATGAGGATTTTTGCTTTCGTGGCAATCGAGACAGATGGGGACCGATTTGGTTAACTTGCCCCCAATGGTGGTGCTGTAGGAAATTGGCTGTTAACCGATATAGTAACTAGTAAATGTAGCTCATCTATGGGGATCGTGGCATGGCAGGGATTCTCTTTTTGCTATTTTGTTCCACTTAGCATATCACAGGGGAGGAGCTTATTTCAGTGATGATGAGAGTTTGAAGATGCTCCATGTACAAGTTAGACGTGCAGCTTACTAGCAGCATACCGTTTGTTAGTAGAAAAATATCAGACAGATTATATCATAATTAGTGAAACATGTCCCTGCGTGGTCGGTGCTTGCAGTAATTAAATTTTAGAATTTTGGTCGAATGCAAATCCAGCCTACCTTTACATTAACAAAGCTTTCTTTTATTCAAAGTTGTTTGGGCAATACCATCCCCGCCTCATCCCAGTTTAAGAGGTTTTGGGGAATCTTTGTCCCTGTCTCCATGCCCGTAGGGGGGCTATCCCCCATTCTCGCCCCGAATTCCCGATTTTTTGTATAAAAAATATTAATCCTCACATTACATTTCAAAGCAGGACACTATAGAATTGTGAGGGTCAGCAAATCTTGAGGGAGGGTTGTATGACATTCATATTGCTACACAACAGTTGCGGTCCGTTCAGTTTGTTTATGCCCCTCGTGAATGTCAATTCCGGCATAGTCGAGACTATTTATATTTTAGGAGACTAGCTAGTTTAAGCATTGACTGTTTACGTGAATAGTATTTGTCCTAGCAATATTTTCGTTGCTTTTCCACCTATTGCCATGGCAACCAAATGGCAATTACTATTTACATGGGATTAATTTTTTATTTATATGTATGAGTTTCATAATAAAAAACTATTCTGAATTTTTTGGTAATTTTTTAGAATATTTTAAAAAAATTTCTTTGCTGACATCATCGTTCACGAGCTCATCTTGCTTGGGTTGGTGGACTCCGTATCTTGCCAGATCAAAAATTGAGCGTTGGAACCATTATTGGAGGCCTAAGGGACTTTTTGCCTGGGTTGGGCTCCGGAAGTGGAAGTGCTCTATGGGTGTCTTTACACATAATGTCTTCAAGCATGCGAGGTTTTAAAGTCATTGGCCTAACATTTGCTAGATTGCTTATCTAGAAAGCTTAAGGAAGCTAGACATTACATATTTCACATGGCATTAACTAGAGAACAAAAAAATGACAACAACAAAAAAAAGCCTTCTTTTTGTTTTAAGTCAGGTTGGTAATGATTTGGAATTTAAGTAGTGCAACTCAATTGTGTTAGTTCGTAGTGAACAATACATTTCCTCCATACATTTGGATGACCATACAACTCCAATTTGATTGAATTTTCTTACTTTTAATTTTTTTTTATTTATAATAAAGGTGATCTTTAAATGGTGATTTCGTAAATCAACGGTTCTAATTATAATATACGTAAAATGAAGATTCGTTAATCACACAAAGAGACGCAAATATTGCATCTAAAGTATTTTCTTCGGGGAAACTACGGAGAGGCAGAACTAAATTTTGTTCGTATTGAGATAGCTTAAAACGATCACACAACATATAGCAACTTGTACATATATATACAAGGTGAAAATGGAAGCACAACCTAAAACTTGGAAACTTACAAAACACAAGTTAAACAAGAATAAATCACTTGAAAAATCAACCAAGCATAAGCATTTGTAAAAGCTTTAGAAACTACCATTCCACACATTAAGCCATGCAGACTAACTATGGCCTTCCTCTAGGGACGGGTAGTGTCCGAGGCCTGAAAATTCTCTGCATGGACCTTTTTGGTCCTCCCAGGTGCAGAGACTTTGCCCTCCTTTGCTGTACTGCTCTCTCCTTTCCCTCTAGTTTCGTCTTCCTTCTTCTCCATTTTCTCCTTCTGTCGCTTCTGCATCACATAAACCCCAGCATAGCTAGCCCCAATGGAAGACATGGCTAGAGAACAGAAACCCAACTCAAAAAAAGTGAATTGTTGTGGTGGTATGAGATTTCCAAATTAGAGGAGTATTTATAGGGGAACATGTGGTTCTTTTAGCAAGCCATCACTAGCATTTGCATTTCAGAGCTGACTGTTTATGGTATTATCTTAAGAACCAGTGATTAAACTGGTATTATCTTGTTTGTTCCAAGATGGTTAAGAACAGAAATAAAAGGAATAGTGGTGCGCAGACCACATTCTTTCTAACCACAAGAAGCTTAAGTGGATGCATGTTATACCTATAATTAAATTTAAATGTCGGTTAATTAATTATAAATTATAATTAGGATGACACGTTGGCAAAGCCACTAGTGCCATAAGAATGCCACATCAGTTGTGTGCTCATGTTGGGGGAAGAAATGGAGGGTGCCTAGTTGGACATTAAATCTAATGAAGGGTTATCTTAGCTGTCAATTGAAAGCCATGAGATCATACATAAGAGTAAGACTAACGGGCCAATCGACTTTTACTCATGTTGAGCCAAAAGCATATGCTTAAGTGTCAATCATAAGTAAACGAGGTCTAGTACAATGAGAAAAAGGGCCTTCATTTATAGATCAATGGTCTCAGGTTTGAATCTCCATGATACTTTTGTAGTGTGTCCCTCCCCTTATAGTTTAGATTATCGTTTGTATTAAAAAAATATTATAAATTGTAGGAATTCAAATTTGAATCAAACACAAATAGTATGAGAAATATATAGGGGAGTCAATGGGGTCTAGCCTAGTGAAAAAGGACCTTAACTTGCAGATCAATAGTCTCAGGTTCGAATTCCCATAGTGTTAAGATTTCAAAGGGACAGACCCTTGTCTACCACTAGCAACATCGATATTGTCATCAACTTAACCACATGTTTAACAGGTGTGAGGTTTTATACAAAAAGCCTTGATTTTATTAGGAGTTGACCCATTTATTATATGAGACTTTTTATTTTGTTAAGTTTCCGATGTGAGACTGTGTGTATTCAACACTCCTCCCCACATGTGCAACCAATTTCATATCGGTCACCTTTTTTTCTTATATATATATATATATATATATATAATATTTTTTTTCAATTTAGGGTTTGTTTGATTTTGGTTTAATCCGGTTCAGTCAACCGACCCGCTCTAATGTTAAGATTTCAAAAGGACGGACCCTTGGCCCACTATTAGCAACATCGATATTGTCCTCAACTTAAATACCTGTTTAGCAGGTGTGAGGTTTTATACAAAAGGTCTCGATTTTATTAGGAGGGACCCATTCATTATATGAGACTTTCTATTTCGTTAATTTTCTGATGTGGGACTGTGTGTATTCTTCAACACATAACACATTGGTAGTGTGTGTGAGAAACCGCCTCCTCCTTGTAGTTTAAATTATCGCTCATGTTAAACAATACATTCATAGAAAGGAAATAGACACTAGAATTAACATGAAAATCCCTCCAATATGAAGCGAAAAATCATGGGACAAATTCCGAAAATACTTCCACTAATGAAAATGAGATTACAAGTACTAATCTCTCTCTAAATCTTTAGAGGATGACTCAAGAGCACAAACTCTTCTTTAATGAACATTCTCTCTCTTACATTCAGTGGATGCATGTTATACCTCCAATTAAATTTAAATGTCGGTTAATTATTATAAATTATAATTAGGATGACAAGTTGGCAAAGCCACTAGTGCCGTAAGAATGCCACAAACATGCCATATCAGCTGTGTGCTCATGTTGGGGAAGAAATGGAGGGTGCCTGTAGTTGGACATTAAATCTAATGAAGGGTTATCGTAGCTGCCTGAAAGCCATGAGAACATACATAAGACTAACGGGCCAATCGACTTAATATGGAATTACGTTCTCAATTACACTATTACTAATGTTGAGCCAAAAGCAGATGCTTAAGTGTAAATCATAGGTCAACGAGGTTTAGAGACCAGTGAAAAAGGACATTGACTTATATACTAGTAGTTTTAGGTTCGAACCCCCATGATACTTTTGTAATGTGTGTCCCTCTCCTTATAGTTTAGACTATTACTTGTATTAAAAAAAATTATAAATCGTAGGAATTCAAATACGAATCGAACACAAATAGTATGAGAAATATAGAGGGGAGCCAACGGCGAGGTCTAGCCTAGTGAAAAATGGTCTTAACTTGCAAACCAGTGGTCTCAGGTTCGAACCCCCATAGCACCTTGATAGTATGTGTGAGAAACCCCCTCTCCTTTGTAGTTTAAACCATCACTTGTATTACAAAATTTATACATAGAAAGGAAATAGACACTTAATTTAACACGAAAATCCCTCCAATATGAAGCGAAAAACCATGGGACAAATTCCAAAAATACTTCTGCTAATGAAAATGAGATTACAAGTACTAATCTCTCTCTAAATCTTTAGAGGATGACTCAAGAGCACAAACTCTTCTTTAATGAACTTTCTCTTTTACACTAAGAGGAATGACCACGCACCACAAAAAAACCACATGTCATCCCTAATTATACAGCCAGCATTCTTCTAGAGAAGAGAAGAGGAAGGAAATAAACAATCAATACATAATTGAGGTTGCTCATAATACCAATGGCGCGAATTCGTTTTTATTTGGCCTCATACAGAAAAACAGCATCTGTATCAACATAGTTTGTTTACATGACTAGTTTATAGTACTAGTCATCTAAGCCAAGTTTTCCAGCACGAACTTTATAATCTCAGTGGTTAGAGTCTTAATAGCAATCATATACCTCTAGACTTGTTTTTGTAATTCCATGTTCTGATGGTATTAGTGGGATGGGATGGTAATCATGGCTATATATCTTTTTCCAACAAGCCATTACTTGATAGATATTGTCGTGACAGACTACAAAAGTGAACTCATAACAAGGGACAAAATAGAAAAAGAATGTCATACACCCGCCTAGAGCATATCCAAAAGGAATTTGGAGATGTTAAATTGTCACGAAGATATGAAATGGCAAAAGTTGAAGGAAAAAATTACTTAGTAACTTTAACCGAATAGTCAAATCTTATATAAATTTGAAGGCTAGAAGAAATATGTCAAAAATGACATCTCATCAAGTGTGATGCCTAATATATTTTAATATTTTTTCAATCGTGAGCACCACTATTATATTTATTTTCTTTTATAGGTTTATTGATTGTATTAAAAAATATAATAAAATAATATGAAATCTGGGATTTCGCTTGAAGTTCAAAGTTTTACTAAATTTCAAATTGCCACATAAGTTATTAAATTCAAATTTAACATTTTGCATGAAGGAAGATGCTCTTAGCAGCACTACAAAATGGGTCATTTACGGCGGATAGAAAGCATCGCATAAGGCACCAACATCAACACCGTCGTTAAAACCCATATGTGATGGCATTGCGACGGAACTTTACACGTCGCAACTTCTTCAGAAACTCACAGAGCAAAGCTTCTTCCACTTTTACTTGTAATAGATATACAAATTGAGAACAAGCATAACCTAAAACTTGGAAGCTTATAAAACCTAAATGTTTAGAGAATTAATTACAATTACAATAGTACACAGAAATAACCAGCAACAGTAGTGTAAATAAACCCAGCACCATGATCACTTACAAGTTGAGAAACTCACAACCCACAGAATTAGCCACATTAATTATGTTTGGCCTCCACCGGACTATTGTTCGGGGACTGAAAAGTCCCCGGATAAACCTTCTTGTTCCTCCCATGTGCAGAGACTTTGGTGTCTTGTACAGTACTGCTCTGTCCTGATCTCCCTCCCATTTGCTCTTGCTTCTTCTCCATTACCTCCTTCTGTCGCTTCTGCATCACATAAACTGTTGCATAAGTTGCTCCAATGGAAGACATGGTTGGAAAACGAGAAACCAATAACTTAAAAAAATGATTGTGGGTTGGATTGGATTGGTTTGGTGGTTTTAGAGGCTCCAAAATTAGGAGACTATTTATAGGAGGAGGAGTATGTGGTGGCCTGTTGAGCAAGGCATCATCACTAATATGTTTGTGCCTCAAACAGATAGAGCTGACTGGTTTTGGTATTAATTTAAGAACCAGTAATTAAACTGGTATTATCTTATTTGTCCGAAGATGGTTAAGAAACAGGGAATTCTGGTGCGCAGGCCACATTCTTGTAATTCTAACCACCACAAGGTCAAGTGGATGCATCTTATCTATAAAATTAAATTTAAATGTCATTAATTATAATTACTCTCTCGTGGCAAAGCCACTAGTGCCACATCAGCTGTGTACTCATTTGAGGGAAGAAATGGAGGGTACCTAGTTGTACATTAAATATAATGAATTATACTAGTTATCTTAGCTTCCATAAGACTAATCGGCCAATATACTTATTAAGATCAAGTGTAGCATGTTTGGAATTAAAAAAATCTTAGCCGCCGCCCCTTTTTGAGGTTGGCGCCCTCCTTCCCTACCTCTTCCTTTCTCATTTCATCTCTTTTTTCCTCAAAATTGTTAGTTTATTTTGTGATGTGAAAGAGTCGCCATAATATAGTCACCGTATTTTGGCCCACATAAACAAGGAGTTGGCTCCCTTCAACATGGTTTGGATCTTTAAAGAGGGGAAGATGTCTAGTTGCGTTGAGTTTGGGTTTAGCCAATGCGGAACTATGGGTTTAGTCGATATGGTGCTATAATTTTCTTCGGGCTGCCCGAAAGATGTGGAGCGGTGGTCATGTTTCTCACTTGCTTTGTACTTTTGTTTGCTCACATCAATAATATATCATCGTTTATTATTATTATTATTATTATTTTTAAAGAATAGATTGGAATTATTCTCTATTCCTACTCTAAGATAGGGATATTGAAATTATTTCAATTCATGACTTCCCATGCATTTAACGTACATAAAGAATAAAAAATTTACATGCTAATATCTGTAATTTCAATACCCTCAAAATTATAACCCAATCAACTAGAGATAGTAGATCCAATTCACATTCTTAAGTTTCCCGGTTCATTACTTCCCCTATTCATATAATAAGTAATTCTTTTAATCTAGTTATATTTTACTTTTTTAATATTAGAATATATCTCGAATTCGAGTGTTCATCTCCATTCCACTAAAAGAAGAATATTTTATTATTGTTTTAGAAAAACCTATCTTTATTAATCGTGTATTAAGGGGAAACTCAGTGCTCTAGAATCTTAATATAAATCATACCTTTCAGACTTATTTTTGGAATTCCATGTTCTGATGATAAATATTCAGTGGGTGGCACTGGCAATCATGGCTATCTCGTTCCAACAACCCATTTTTGTCCTAAAAAAAGGCCTTACAATGTTCACATAAAGTGTCTGAATTTTGTTTCTCTATGCATATAACATGGGTCATCCAAAAGTGGAGTTGGCGTAGGCCAATTTATGTGCCCCTACCAGTTGACAAACCTGGACATGGAGGCCTCCAAAAGGAGAAATTGGAATATAGCTAAAAGTGTTTGTGAGTCATAAAAGCGTTTTATGAAGCGCATTTTTATAAATTACTTTTCAAGTTTTTTTCAGTTGTTATTTTTAGAAAGTTTAAAAAATTTTTTTTTTTTTTTTTTTTTTTTTTTTTTTTTTTTTTTTTTATATACTTCTAATAAATAAAAAAATGCTTACAAACGTAAGCGCTTCCTATATAAGCAACAATTTCAAATGATTAAATACTCTCGATGCAAGCCGAGAAAATTAGATGAGGTTCTAGGTCAAACAAGTATTTTAGTCAAATTTGACATATTAAATTTACAATAATACTACAGGCACCAACTTGTATACCAATTTTTACATACCACATGATAAGACAGTTCATGTCATATGCCACATCAGTTGGTACAAAAAAGTTGATATACAAGTTGGTGTCACTAATGTTAAATTTAGAGTGCTGCTAAACGAACCCTAAAATTAACTGAGTACACCCTACTACCAAAGTATTTATTGAATTCCTAATTTACCCTAATATAAAATGACCAAAAAAGATATATTGAATTGGGAAACAAATGTAATTTTTCCTTGGGGTTGCCTTGAGTGTTGATAGTTTATGGTGGCTATTTGGTGGTGCTTGTGCTTTTCTGTGGTTTTTGTTGCTATGTTGTTTTTAATTTTGTTAGTTTTTATCAATTTTTAGTTTTGTTTATCTGCTGATATCATTATCTGGGATAGTCTATTACTTCCGTTCATCTGATATTACAAATTAGATTTTTACTTCCTTGTATTGTTGTATTTGTACCATCCTCTTAGTTGAGTTTTTTGTAATGAAATTTCATCATTCGAACAAAAAAACACACATATAAAGCCTGAATGGAATTTGATGAAACAAATCATATACGTCTTGAATTCAATGACTTTTTCTATTCATACCATAAAGAAAAGAAAAGTAGCAATACCACCACGGTCTTCTCGTGATAGCATTAAAAATTTTGTGCTGAAAAAGATTTAAGAAGAATCATCATCATCTGGGTCATATTTATGACCTATCTTTCAGTTTCAGTGGGGTTCATTTCATAAAATGGGGCTTTACTTTAATTGACCTATCTATTGTCATCATCATATGAATTTGGTGTTGTGTGATAAAGTGTATTAGGGTGTACTATGATTATTTTTGATAGTTGAATAGAGTGTACTTAATTAATTTTATATTTTGATTAAAATATTAAAGTGTACTTAAATCATATGATATACTCAGTTAATTTTAGAGTTCGTTTAAAGCTTTGAATTTGTGTAGTCATTTATAATCTCGAACTGCGGGTTATGTCAGGAGACAAATGATATATCATTATTAAAATAGTGATGGCTTTTGGGCTTACTCACAAGCAATTGCAAGCTGTTCGCTTAAATTAGTTGGATCGTCAAGTGTTGTGTTTAGATTGGAAGGAGCTTAACCCTAATTAGCTCATCAAGTCAAGCGCATGAAATACCAAGGCTTCTGCAAACTACTAATCAAGAACAAATTTCAGTCAGCATGTCGTTTTAGATCGAAACCGCAAAATTTTTGTTTTTTATATTTTCAATCCCATTTTTTTCTTTTGAATACAATTTCTTAGTTTAAGAAAATTATATATTGTCTTTTTACTAATCTAAAAATGTTTTATGACTTTTTCTACCATAATTTAAACACATGGACGAAATTGGCGAAAGAAAAACACAACAACCGATTAAATTTACCAATCCAGTAGAATACGCAGGCTATTTAGGTATTTAATTGCATGTTATTTATTGAAGTGATAAAATTGAAATGTTGGTACAGGTAAGAACAACATTATTGTTAGAGTAAACTACAAATTAGTTTAACAACTTCATTTAAAGACGAGTAATTTTCTAGTCTCTTCCTTTTAAACATTATTATTTGTTTTGCGACTAAATATACATGTTTTATGGAGAATACAAAGTTGGTAACTTTCCTCGTATAAAAAAAAAGGTTGGTAACTTCTTCCGCACAGGAGAGAGAAAATAATATTACATCAATACTCAACATTTAAACAAATTCTAGCTCTTGATACTTACGAAATAATGATATTGAATAAATCATACTAGTACGGCTGCATTCCCGTCAAACCACAGTTGGCTTGGGAATTTGAATTTGATATCTCTTTCAACATTTTGAAGAGAAAATACCAGGAGATCAAAGAGTTAGTTGGAACCTCTTTTAGCATTTAGTTGTACGGTTATAAATTTGGTGTTAATTTTGGCAAAAGTTTACTTTTAGTCCTTGTAGTTTGTCAGTTTTACCACTTTAATCCATGTAGTTTCAATTTTGTCAATTTTATTCTTATAGTTTAAATTTTATCAATTTTATCCTTATAGTTTCAATTTTGAGCAATTCAAGGACCCATTTCAATTTCCGTCAAAATTCCTCTACCTCTACCATTGACGTGAGTCATCATATATCCCTCTGTAACAAAGATTGCCGTTGGGCTCTCTGTCCACCAATTTAGAGCCCCATATGCAAACAGACCACCATTAGACTTGCCCTCTTTCTTTTATTTTTTTATTTTTTTATTTTTTATTTTTTTTCTTTTCAAGGTGTAATTGAGTTTTTATCGTTTGGTTTAATGAGTGTTGCCCTTTAATTTGGCTAAAATGTATAACTTGTCCTCCATATGTGATCTGGGTGAAGGAAAGCCATATTAATATATATATGTTAGCTCCTCCCTTAAACATGGATGCTGCTCTCTTCGGAGTGTTGTTATGTCTGCCATCTCCAGATTTTTGTAAAGCTTCAACTGTTTTCAGGTTATGATCAGCATTCAAAAAAGTGGAAATGCACAGGATGTGGTTATATAAATTATTTCCAGTATTAATCAGAAGAAATATGATGAAAGAAAACAATTGTTACGTAGTATGGTTTAATTTATTACATTTTCAGTCTCATACAAATTGATTCTTTTTCCCCTTGATAATTGTTTGTAACCATCAAGAAACCTAGCTTCTGCAACTTTTGCAAGAAGTGTAAGTGAGCAGATTGATACGAACAGTCCACGCGTCATTAGCATGGCGGAAGATCCTTAGGCGGAGGCAGAACAGAGTGATCTGATCCTGGTCCATCTTCTACGACGAATGCTGTTTTCAATCCCCACCCGGTATGAAGCTCCAAATGACAGTGCATGAACCAAACGCCTAGACATTCAAACAAAGGAAGCAAAGCTTATAATAAGTAAATAACCCACAAGCCTGTCATTATTATGTATGAGTGAATTCTAACTTCTACCTATGATAGATATGACAGTTTTTTTTTTTTTTTTTTTTTTTTTTTTTTTTTTTTTTTTTTTTTTCTACCCTCGTGAGTAAATGTGGTACATGTAACATTACTCGAGATGAATGTTGCAATTATTATCATACCTGGATTATCAGCTCTAAAACGAATGGCGGTCCAACCACCGGTGGGAACTCCAACTGTGTTTCTCTCAACAGGATCAACCAAGTTGTATTTAGCAGGGTCCTTGGCAGGATCAAAATTCCCAATCCCGGTTCCAACAACAAAGAAGTTGTATCCATGGAGATGGAAGGGATGTGACTCAACCGTTAGAAGATTAGTGTCCTGCAACACCAGCTCAACTGTAGAGTTGAAGGCAATCTTGCTCAGCCTAGTCCCTGTGGAAGTCCCAAGATTGGCAGTAAGTGGTGCACCAGTGTAATTGAAAGGAGTTTGTGGCCTATCAGGGAAGTCAGTTTTAAAAACCCCTTTGAGATTGAAGTAATGGGCTTGTAGAAGCCCAACCTGAGGCATCTCAAAAGAGATATTGTTCAAGGAAGCAACAAATCTTGTTCCATTAAGGCAAGTTGGGCATGATTCTTTTCCAAAACCAATGGTGTAAAAGAGCTTTCTGTCAACTTTGAGAGGAACATTTGCTGGAAAATTTGGAGTGTTTAAGCTCTTGAGTTTCTTGTTGTAGCTTAGAGCAAAGGCTGTGTCATTAGAGGCAGGCAGTTGAGGAAGGCTTGGTAGAACTGTGTTGGGGATGCCTCTGTATTGGAATATTCCTGTGGCTGTCTTGTTGTCTATGGCAACTGGAGCATCCATGAAAGGCCTAGCAGCGATGAAGTATCTGCCTGAAGCTTGATTGGCTTGGACCAAAACATTTGTGGTCTGGCCAGGTGCAATTAGTATGGCTTCAGTAGTGAATGGTTTTGTGTACACTGCATCAACCTCCACCACTGTCAAGTTGTGACCGGCAATGCCAAAGAAAAGTTCATCGTTGAGAGCAGCATTGATAATTCTCAGGAGATAGGTCTTCCCTTGCTCAACCTCCATAACAAAAGTATCTAAAACAAGAAAAACAGAACAGAATTGAAATTAGAACTTTATGAAAATTGCATGGCAACCACCTTTCGGGTTTGGACTTAATCCCAAAATGTCATATACTTGTATTTTCTGTGATTATGTTGTGCTTACGTTTCTCATAGCAAGGAAACAATGGCCCTGGCTTCCCATTGATTGTGTGTGCATCCGAGGAGTTTGGTGGCAATCCCAAGTTGTTTGCTTTGTTGACAAACTCTTCCACATTGCCATTCCACCATTCTCCGAGTATAATTTCAGCTTCCCTGTATGGTTGTGGGAAGGGAAACGGGGTGCCTTGTTTAGGCAGGATGACAATTGCACCATAGACAGTAGCCCTCAGCCAAAGAATGTGTGCATGCCACCATAGAGTTCCTCTTTGGCCTGTTACATTAAAGTCGTAAGTGTAGCTACTTCCAGTCTGAATTGGACATTGTGTTACATAAGCTGGTCCGTCTGCCCAACCGTTTCGATATTGCTTCAGTCCATGCCTGTAAGAACATATATAACTGAATCAGCTATAAGTTATGACATTTTGCTATATTTACCTAATTTTGATTTGATCACTTGTTTGTTTGGTTAATTTAGTTTAACTCTTACCAGTGAATAGACATGTTGTATTGAGCATGGTTGGTAACATTGATGAGAACTCTGTCTCCTTCCCTGACATAGATTGTAGGCCCCGGAAACCTTCCATTTATAGTAACAATGGGTTTTGCATGGCACAATCTACTCACATTCTTCACTTGGACCTGTGAGAACACAGAGGATGTTATAACTGGAATCCATGCACGAAGCACAAATTTTTTCTTTCTTTTTTCTTCTTCCTTTTTCATTTTTCAATTTGTTGTTTCAAAGTTGTGTGTGCATGTAAATGATATTAAAGCATTTGAAACAACTCACATCAAATTGGTATTTCTTTATGGCAGCTTCTGCTGGAGAAGTGATGAAGCCCAGAAACCCAAAGCAAAGAAACAGCAACCCAGAGAAGAGTCTGTTCCGGCAACTGCTAGCCATTTTTTTCTCCCTGGTGATCACAATTTCACTTGTGGTGTGCTTATGTGATGAGGCAATGAGGCAATGAGGGACGAAGACGAAGATGCCAAATATATATATGAATGTGTAGAGGCAAATATGCGCATTCCTTTTTAGTTTGTTCAAGGATTGTGTGGCTCATTAATTAGGTAGGAATTTTGAAGGGGTTGTACATGAAACCTTGTAAGCAAAATACTGATAAGGACTTCGCATTGCCTTTGACTGACTTAAAGGCTGGGATTGCTAAACCAAGGACAGGATTTCAGAAACCTCATATTTTTAAAATGGGCCAAGGAGAAGATTTCAGAAACCTCATATTTGAAAGGTACATTTTTTTTTATATACGCACCACCAACCAAACCGAAACCCCAAATGCAGAGCTATAAGCCCTGCTGAGCTTTACCTTCAAGGCAAAGTAAAAGCTTTAAGAATTTGGGACCGCCCAAAGGTTCTCTTTGTCATCCAAGTCATATAGTTCTTGCAAAGTGTTATCTATGCAATGCAAATGCTTCACTACTCCTATGCTTCTGTGGGTCAAACGTCGTTTTCCAGAGGATAGCTAGGGTGCTTTCTACTAATCATATGGGCCTCTGGTATATGAGAACCTATTTTTTATACATATTATATATATATATATATATATATATATATTGTATGCTTATATCACTATTTTCTTAATCATGTATGTGAATGTATAAATAATTGAGTCAGAGAAAGAGCTTACTTGTAAGCTTCCTTGGTGTTTCTTTGATATCAGATTTATGGTTGTTCTTGCTTCTTTTGGGGCTGTTTTTATTAAGGCGCTTTGGAAAGAGGCTTCCTCTTGCTTCTAGCCAACTCCACAAGGCAAAAACAAATGGAACAAATACATACAAATATATATATATATATATATATATATATATATAAGTGAGCTTCGGTTGTGGGATCCATCAAATAAGTTTATTTGAGGGACACCTTTGTAGGGCCCACCATACATTATATTTCATTAATCCACAAGTCTATTTTATAGATATTCATTCGAAGATCATCTTTACAAAAAAATCACTTGAATCCGATATCATTTGACTCTTCAATTGAATTATTGAAATTTTAGTACTTTCTTGAAGCATTCATTGTGTTCATTGATTTTTTAGGACACAATTAGATGTCGTAACAGTTTCCGATTTGTCTAATTTTTTGCAAGGATGATCTATGAAAGTAGACTTCAAATTAGATTATTTGGATCGTTGAGAAAAAATTTGCAGTAGACCCTAAAGGGTGTCTCTCAAATAAAATTAAGTCTACATTCATATATATATATATATATATAGAGAGAGAGAGAGAGAGAGAGAGAGAGAGAGAGAGAGAGAAACTAATTAATTCATGTAAAATTGCAGAGGATTTGACCAGAATGAAATTGGCAACGCCTCATCAAGTAAGCATGGTTGAGCAGCCTCCATAAACTGCTGAGGAACATTATAATTCACTCTGTTTTGTGTCACCACATGACCAAAGGTCTGTGCTTTTCTCAATGCCATTGATTTATGTTGGTCGAAAATTGTTTCTCCACTTCTCCGTTCCCATCGAAGCAACATTTTCTTCTGTACCAAAACCTGAGACTGCATTCCCCATTCACCAGTTGAACTAGAATAATCACTTATCCCAGCTGACACAATTTGGTCAGCTAACCCTGTCATGGTGCCATTGTTGGAGCAATTTGCAAAGCCTAGTTGAAAACTATATCACGAAGTTCATAATTTTTCCATGGCCAAGTTCCATTGTTTGAGTAGCCTGCATTGAACACATGAGGGATTAATGGCTGGTGTAGTTCCTTGTGAAGCAAGTAATCACAATTATTTATGCTCTGCCCAACATTTCTCTCTCCTTCATAGAGCATATCAGCAATAGGTTTTCTTTGTATCATCCAATTTTTGTAACTTGCTCTCCAAGAAAGTCGATAAACACATCAGTGACTCCCCAGACAACTTGTCCAATTCCTTGTTATCAGCCCTCATCTTTTGTTCGAGCTCCTTTATCTTCCTTTCCACCAACCCACAGAGGTTAACCTTTTGAATTTTGGGCATGCCTTTGTACTTGAGAACTGCTTCTTTGTACTAGCAGATTATGGCTTTGGCCATGTCTTGATCTTCTGGCCAGACCTTAACTTTGGCATTTGGCCCATTATAAGCAACCACACACACTTGAGAGCTTTGCAGAGCTTAGCAAGATGAGCTGTTTTCCTCATCACGGTTGATAATATCTGGTTGAAGGTTTACTTTGTTCAGACTGCTGCATCAATTTTCTCTTTTTAGCCAGCCTTATTCGGTTTGCCGTTTTCTCTAGCCTGTCATACTAAGTTCCCCATACTTGAGTCCCAAACAATTAGCACCAGAGACCAGAGGAGGGAGGCATACACTAACACTCAAAAACAGAGAAATTAAAGAGAAAGAGATGGGTGAAACTAGCAAAAACGCATATAGAGCTTATAGAAGTCCTGATCTGTGCTGCTGATTTTTAAAAGCTATCCTATTCTCTATTGGATTTTCAGAAGATAATGGAAAGATTTCCTCTTTCTTTTTTTAGTAATTTGGCTTACCCCCTCCAAATTGAATTTTCCTTAACTGCAATCCATCACTTTTTGTTCCTATGATTAAAACCCATTTTTTAGTATGCTGCTAAACGAACCCTAAAATTAACTGAGTACACCCTACTACAAAACTATTTATTGAATTACTAATTTACCCTAATATAAAATGACTAAAAAGGATATACTGAATTGTGAAACAAATGTAATTTTAATAAGTGCATCTTACTCACCATATCCAACCCTAATCAAATGCAAGCGAAAGCCACCAAAGGTTAAAGAGGTGTTCAGCCGAAAGCCACCGAAGGGTTAAAGAGGTAATTTGAAAGAGGCTGCTTTGAAAATGGTTTCAGGAAAAAGAACATAAAGAATCTATTAAAAATATTAGACATTTAAAAAGTGGGAAAGGTGAAATTGGTACTTAGGTAGTGAGGAGTAAATTTAAATGATATTCAAACAAGACACAACAAACTTCATACACTATAGACCTTGACAAAATACTCTTATGACTAGTCAACTGTCAGACATGAATTACCACAACCAAGAACATACACACAGCATACTAAGATGTACTTGCAAGCCTAGAGAATTACTAGTGACAACCTAGACACTCAGAAGGACTCGTCAATCTAGGCATCCCCTGTGCTAGCAACAACTATGGTGAAAGTGTGTGAAGACAACATAATTAAGTAAACATCAAACAACAAAAAATGATGACTAGTCAACCGCAAGAACACAAACCCAGAAATCCATGAACATCATGCGATGACTAGTCAACTATCAAGAACACAAACCCAGAAAATTACAGAGATGCAAACAGAAATTGTTCACCCAGAAACCCACCATTAGGAAAAACTGGGGATCATCAACCGACCAGACAATCCACTAAACAAAAAGATTCTTACAAAGAAACACTAGCAAGCTCAAGAAATCCTAGGTCTATTTAGGAAGATGAGCTATACCTCCTTTGTGCAATCTTCTTCTCCAGCTTAGCAAAACTAGCAGCTTAATCCTTCATGGCAATGATAGCTCTTTCTTCAGCTTTTTCATCCCATGGCACCAGCTAGCTAGCTCCAACTCAGAAAAAAATGAAATTTGGATTCATGGAGAAAATGACCAATTTCTTTAAGAAACCATACTCTTGAAGAAATCAATCTTGAATCTGACGTAGATATAGAGAGTGTTTGATCTAGCAAGATGAAGTTTTCATATTTCAAATGCAGTTTTCGAAAAATCAATTTGGAAAACTCAAAGATGAAAAATATGAAGCTTACTCTTGAGGAAGAAGAAGAGAAAGTTTGTAAAGAAACTTTTTCAAAACTTACCCACAAAAGAGACAACTGCCAAATGAGGAATTCTTTGGCTTTTACCCAAAAATTTCTATGTTAGAATAGACACATGGCAATTGAGAAATTCGTAGAATTGATGGATTCTGAAGCAACTCAGAGCTGTGGAGAACTTTGATGAAAAATTAAAGTGAAAGGAATCCACATGGATATGGTTATAAATGCTCAAAACCAACAAAATGGGAAAGGAATATGTTATCCCAATATTCACTCACAACAAAGATGAAGATGAAAAAGATGAAAAATAGTGTATTCGGCAGCAAGGTCGGTTTGGTGGTCTAATAGTGTTTGGCAGCCAGCTCTTGAATGGTATTAGGGTGTTATGTAATAGTGCATTAGGGTGTACCAGAGGTATTTTTGGTAGCTAAATAGGGTGTACTTAGTTAACTTTACATTTTGATTAAAATACTATGATGTACTTAGATTATAGGGTGTACTCAGTTAATTTTAGGGTTCATTTAGCTGCACTCTTTTTTATAAGTAAAAACCTATGACTAGGATCCACCTCATTAAGTTACCTTATCAAGCTCAAGATTTGATTTATTGTAATTTTCTGATTCCCAAAATACCCCTATGTATTTGCAATTGTTGTTTTCTCCATTGATTGTGCTGAATATACTTTGAACATATTTGCTGCAATTCAATGTCATTAATATTCAAATGATGTTTTTTTTAGATAGGAAAATGGTGTTTTAAAGTGGCTTAAATTTAGGAAGTTTTAGGGTAAGTTTTTTTTCTCTTTTAAAAAAATAATATTCAGTATCTAAAAAAGTCACATTTAGGGCCTATTGAATTTATGAAGAAACATTAATATACCTATAACGTTTTAGTATAAAATAAGAGTGCTGTTAAACGAACCCTAAAATTAACTGAGTACACCCTACTACCAAACTATTTATTGAATTACTAATTTACCCTAATATAAAATGACCAAAAAAGATATATTGAATTGTGAAACAAATATAATTTTAATAAGTACACCCTACTTGCCACATATTCAATCATAATCAAATAGCTAGCATTGGGGGAGGGGCAAGGAGGTGTCGTTGAATGTTCGCAGGTCCTACGTTGAACTTGAATTGATTCTTGCATTGAATTATTGTCTTGCCTTGAAACTTGTAAGAGGCTATTTCTCTGTTCTATTTATCTGCTAAACTTTGAATTATTGTCTTGCTTCCTTATTGTAGATGATGGTCGGAAACATATTGAAAATAAAGACAAGGATACTGATGATGTTGTACAAGAAACATGAAGATGATTTTCTAGAGACATGGTTGTGGTTGCAATTGAGGTGATATTTTGTTTGGTTCAGTTAATTTTGTGGTTTTTTTTGCAGGTAAGACTTTGGCATTTGAGGTATACAATCTATTAGCTGAATGAAACACTTGGCATTTGGTTCCTTTCACTTTGTGGTTGTGGGAGGAACCACTATTAGTGGGATACGTTTCTCTTTTTTCTTTCCAAAGGCTTTCGATTTTGTTTCTTTACTTTGTGTGATAGAGTGTATTACAATGTACCAAGGATATTTTTGGTAATTACATAGGGTGTACTTAGTTAATTTTATATTTTGATTAAAATATTAGGGTGTACTCAGTTAATTTTAAGATTCATTTAGCAACACTCTAAAATAATGTACCTATTTTTTCCACCCTTTTTTGTTATGAATACTATACCTATTTTTTACATATCTTTTGTAAATATCCCTATTTTGTGTACCTATAAATAACACACCTATTTTTTAAAAAATTAAAAATGTACATATTTTTAATTTATGAAAAATGTGCAGAAATTTCAATTACACAACATATTTATTTTCTGACAAAAAAAAAAGTTTTTTTTTTTTGTAAATAATGTACCTATTTTTAATTTATAAAAATATTTACAAAAATTTCAATTATAAAGTAACGGATCCTTTTTTATATAAATAAAGTACCTATATTATATACATATTTATATTTTTTTTAAAGTACATTATTTATTGGATATGTAATTTAGGGATTTTCTGTTTGTTTATTTTAGGGATTGGCGATGTGTAGAGGGAATGCCAACCAAAATAAATGGGGTGATTGATATGCTATTACTAGGGAGTATTAATTATAATTAAGGTGATTAATGACATGCTTGAAAATAAATTATAAATTAAATATGAAGGTTGGTGGCATATAATGTAATTTAGTTAATAATATTAGGACAAATCTAACTCACATGGCAACCTTTTTTAAATTTGGGTTTTCAATAAAGATTTAAAAGTAGGTGGGTATATGATTAGGATATAGTAGTTGTAAGGGTCTATATTGGAAGAACTCTTCTTTTTTGTTTAAGGAGATGTATGATTTATTTTTCTTTCAGGGGAAGAAGAAAATAGAGAACTTGAGAACCAAGTGAAGAATAATAATGAAAAGAAAAGGTTGAAGAAGAATTAGAAGAAGAAAAACATAGCATGTGGAGTCATGATATTAAGGAGGAGGGAACCAAACCTATTCGGGTACATGAATAAATGTTCTTAACCACTTGAGTTATAAACCCTTTCAAACCATTCTTACACTTTTGAAAAAGTGGAAATAATAGGTTAAAAATTAGATTATATCAAATGTTCGATCCTCTTTCATTGTAACAAGTGAACGCGTTGAAATGTTTTTTCATTTTTTATCTTTTCCAAGACGTGCAAAGCAGTAAGACAGTTCCGTTTAAAAAGGTTTTGAATATGGTCCGTGCCGTGATCAGACGGGAGAGAGAGAGAGAGAGAGAGAGCATTGGCTAAAATTGTCAATTTGACAATCATTTGGCTTCTTTCAATTTCTTTGTGCAAAAATTAAAAAGAAAGAAAACAGTGAAAGCAACAAAAGGAGGCAGCTGTGCCGGCCCACCCATGAACGCCATACCCATTACATGACAAACGTAACGACATGTCCTAATCTTACCTGCCCTTCACGTTCATTTCCCTCTCCACCAGTGCAACGATTTGAATTACGTCACCCTAAACTTAACCAAATCATAATAATAATGGTGTGATAATGGTGGTGTTACCACTTTGTTCATTTAAATTGTAAAACGTACGAGGTACTATTTTATATCTTAGGATATAGAATCAATGCGTATACACGTAGACTCTGTTTGGTTCATGGGAAAAGAGGTTTGAAGATGGGAAATTAATTGCTTTATCATGTTTGATAACTTCAAGCAGGAGAAATGGTTACCTAGTACATGGGAAAGAGAGGTGCGAGGGTGGGGACCTCCTCCCCCCTTGGCCCTGTTTTGTTTTCCCTCATTGTGAAAAAGTTTGGGAAAATGAGTCAACATTAAATACACATTTTTCATGACTATTTGTCCCCATTAATAATTTAGAATTATAATATTGCATTTAATGCATTCTTTTTTTATTTGATTTCATATAGGTATAATTGAAAAATTAAACAAACTTTGTTTTACATTCCTATGCAAACCAAACATGTGAAAGGAAATAAAGTGGTATTTCATGGTAACTTACCCAGCATTACCAAATATGGGAAAGAAATCGTCCATTTCTCATCATTTGGGAAAGACATGATAAATTATTTCCCATCAAATCTTTTCCATGAACCAAACATGACCATAATATAATTTGAGTGAGTTGGCCACCGCCACATAAAAGCAAAAATTTTATCAAATTCAAATTACATTTTCTTTTTTTTTTTTTTTTTTTTGTTTTTCCAAAGTTAGGAAGGGGGAGCAGGGTTTCTCATATACACACTCTAGACTCCATAAAAATGTTATAGGAGTTCAAACTTAAGACAACTAGTTTGCAAACCAGTGCCATTTTCCACTGGACTAGACTTCGTTGACAAGGATTGTTACTTCTTCTTCTTCTTTAATTAGAAGCACGTGGTTCTTTTTATATTAAATCATGATTGTTGGGTTTTTTATTTATAGGAGTGATATTGTGGGAGGAGAGAATTAAACCAGCACAAACAAATGCTCTTAATTATATGAACTACAAGTCCTTGTTGATTGCTTGTTAGATATTCACTTTGTTCGTCGTCAAATCAATCAAATTTCCATGTAGATTACTGACTGGCATGGTTTGTGAAAGAATCATTGCTTTTCTTATAAGCATGACATGTGACACCACATGTGCAAAAACATAATACATTTCATGCATTTTAGAGGGTATTGTTATATAATTAAGCCAAAAATGAATGCTTTTATAGTGATATTACATTCTTTCTTTTCTATCCACATGTCACAACTTGACTATGGTTGCACCAAAATCCCATAACCCTCGAATCCAAAACACGACGATCCTAAAAATTCTGTAAGATATTTAAAGATGTGACAACACAAGGGCACTGCACTTGCCCACATTCGCTGTTATATCCAAAAAAAGGCAAAAAGTCTCATTGTATTAACTTGACCTCACCCTCCATCTTCATTTCATTAGTCTTCGGCAGCCATGGGAGCTCTCTCTCAATTCTTCTCCCACCTCTACACCATAACCCTAATCTTCTTCACTCTCCTCATCCTCGAAATCGTAATTCTCGTCCGTTCGATTGCCGGTCTCAATCCGAATTCGAGCAAACGTGTGATCACTACCACACAATACCTCAAGCTCATAGAGCAAAAAAATCCAACAACGTGTTACACACAAAAATTGAGGAGCGTGAGGCCAGAGGCAACAGAATGCTCAGTTTGCTTATCAGAGTTTGAGGAAGGTGACAAGATTAGGCAGCTCAAATGTAAGCACACATTCCACCAGAATTGCCTTGACAGGTGGCTCCAACAGTATTGGGCCACGTGTCCTCTTTGCCGGACTAAGGTCTTGTCGGACGATGTTGTGGCTAGCTATCACCGGCTGAGAAATCAGGTACAATATGATGGCAGCGATGAGGAGCTTATTTTCTTGTTATCTTCGTTACAGGGTAACAGCTTACATAGATTTTTCTAATCAGAGTTTCTCGTGTAAGAATTAGTATGCCTTTTTTTTTCTTTTTTTCTTTTTTTCTTCTTCCTTTTTGTTCCCTAGCTATGTGCGTACATAAAATGTCAAAGCATGAATTTTACTGTTCCCTTCCTGTTTTTTATCTTCTATTCATGGCCCATAGATTAGCTTGTTTTGCTTTATCATTGTGTGTTGAGTCCAATTGATATCGGAACTTAAATATCATTCGGGATGTGCTTTTTTCAGATTTTTGTAAGGTGTTTTTGGTTCTATAAAATCATTTCTTTACAACAACAAAAAATACAATAATTTTTTTATGTAGCCTTTTACGGAGCATATTTTGTAAATTTTTTGTTCGTAATAGTGTTGTTAAAAACATATAAAAATTTCACAAAGCTACTAGTTTGGTAGCTGAATAATTGCATTTAAATCTTCTGTCACATGATTAGGTCTGCTTGCCTCCTAGTTGGCTGCTCCCAACACTTGAGAAAGATGTAAACCTTTATTTCAATGAATGAATTTCCATTATCTTCCCTAGAAAAACTAAACTAAACTAAACAAAACAAAAGTGCTTAAGCACATGTCAACATTACAGCATTTCGTATGAGAGGTGCTTTCTCCAAAAGCACTAAATGTGCAAGTTACTTTTATCTATTGCAATAAAATTGTATATAGAAAGCACATTGAATTATCCAAAAGCAGTTTGAGTACAAGATTTTCTGAGATGAATATCTTATCCGAAGTGATCTTTCGATTGTGACACTGTCTTGAATCCTTGTGTTTCTATAGACCCCACGCATTTGTTCACGCATTTCAAGTGGGGTTAAGCTGGGGCCAATAACTTCTTGCTTTCATTTGATATTTTCTTGCATATTCACTGCTTGCACTATAACTTTAATTTTGGAACCTTGCATGAAGTTTTGTTGTAATATCTTTGCTAGGTTAAAGTATTTGGCTTGGATTCAAAATAGATGTCCAAAACTTAGGGAGTTGGGTTTGGTTGGAGATAACTGGTAAGCTTTGGCATGCCCGGAGGGTCAAACAAAGTGGATATTTGGTGAACTAAATTGGAGTGACCAAACCAGATGTTAGTGTATACTTACTAAAGTTTACAATGATAGTTCCTCAAATAATTATATAAAATATTTGTAGGTAAATTTGATGGTATATATTTGATGGAGTTCTACACCTAATACAATAATGTTAACCTACTATTTGCACTGTTTTCAACCGCAATTTATTAATTGTACAAATGTATTCACAAATACTCTTGTTTTCTGCAATCTTCTTAATTAGCGATCCTTCCTGATAAAGTTAGTAAATCCATTACTGCCATTTCCACTTGAGTTATTAGCAGATGAACAACTTGTGCGTTGTCCATTGGGACACTCATGATATATTAACACGAAAGATAATGGTGAGCCAGTTAAAACAGAGTAGGTGGATTCATTGTCGTGTGTATATATATATAAGTTCACCTTTGCTAAGATTTAGACGTTATTATTGTGCGAACGCTATGTATTTTCTACTACACCTCTTTTCTTTTCTTCCTATTTAAAATGACATAACGTGCAAACATATAGTTATTCTCTTATACAGGCGTCCGCACATTATTATCGTGCGAACGATAATAACGTCCGCACGTTTGCATAGGAGAATTTCTATGTATATATATATATATATATATATATATTCAGTTGAAGGATTCCTCAAATAAGTATTTGAGGGACACCCTTATGGGCCCATTCCACAATGAATTTCAATGATCCAAACTGTCTATCTTTTATGTATTTATTCAAATACCATGCAAAAAAAAAAAAAAAAAAAAAAAAAAAAAAATCACTGAAATCCGAAATCATTTGACCACTCAATTAATTGTTGTCATTGAAGTGCTTTTTGAAAGTACCATGTTCGTCTATTTTGTTGGTTACAATTAGATGTCTTAATAGTTCCCGATTTGTCTAATTTTTTGCAAAAATGATCTATGAACGAAGATTTGAAAAATAGACATTTGGATTGTTGAAAAGTATTCATATTGGACCCCAAAGGGTGTTCCTCAAATAATTTTATTTGAGGAATCCCTTTATGAAAGGAGACTAATATAATAACGTCCATTCACTAGCAATCACACTGTTTTTTTTGTCCTCATTGTAGCTGATATACTGAATATAGTAACGAAAATCACGACAATCTTGAGTAGCTGAATTTGTGCTTCTGTATTTCTATGTTGTGAGGGATTTTTGGTTTTACTGGTAGAATTTTTTTTTACTGCAATGTATTTCTATGTGGTGGGAGCTTCTCCCCTTAACCTCTGTGATGACTAGGAGTGGTGCCACAACCTTATATCGCTTGAGTGAGGGAAAGTTAAGTGCATTATATGTTCAGAGTCCGTCTCCCTTAGTACAACGCTTTTGGGCTTGAAGGCCCTAGAACAAATCTATGTGGGCGAGGCCCAAAGTGGACAATATATGCTCAGAGAGTTGGCTCTTCCTAACAGGGATATCGGGTCTCCAAGGAGAGGAGTGGTGCCACAATCCCACATTACTTGGGTGAGGGAAAGTTAAGTGTCTGATATGTGGTGGTGCTTTTGTTAGGCACACTTTATGTGAATGGAGGAACTGCCCCTTTATGTTTTTGAACCTTACCTTTTTCGTAAGTGCACCCTATTATAATCTTTCCTAAGTAATGAAATTTGCTTGTGACGGAAAAAAAAAAACGAAAAAGGTTAAAGCTCCACCAAAATTAAGGGCACTCATTTATTTGGCCCAAGAATGAACTCAAGAAATTTAGAAGACTAGAGAATATGATGTTGTAATATAGACCATGTGTGTAGAAAGATGTTGAAAAGGCAATATTTATAGCCTCATACCAAGTTCAGATGGGTTAATCATTTTATTAGTTCCTAAATTTAGACCCGATTTGTATTTTAGTCCCTCACTTTCCAAAATCATTCCCGTGCTCTTTTAACTTCACTTTTGTTAGGACAAATGGTCCTGTTGTCAATTTTGTTAACTTTTTCTGTTAAATGCAGGGGCAAAATGGTATTTTTATATTAAAGTTTAAAAAAAGAATTAAAAAATCATATCTTTAAAATAACAAAAAAGAAAATCAAATAAAAAACCAACAACAAAAAATTAAAGTTTGGAGGGAGTAGAAATCGGGATAGATGGGGAAAGAGATAGAGAGTTTAATTTTAATTTTTTATTCATATTTTAATCAATTTTGATACAAAAAGAACATTTTGCCCCTACATTCAACAAAAAAGTTAACAAAATTAACAGCAGAACCATTTGTCCTAACGAAATTGAAGTTGAAGGACCACGGGGACGATTTTGGAAATTAAGGAACTCAAATACAAATTGAGTCTAAGTTCAGGGACTAATAAAATGATCTTGACCAAATTTCTCTATTCCCTAGCTAATTTGTTGATACTAGACACTAACTTAACTCTACTTTGACATGTTAAGTAAAAAAATAAAATAAAAAACAGAAAAATTAGAAAAAGATATGTTTTTCTTTCCCATGAAGATATTGCCTATTTCTTGACTCTAACGACCCTTCTCTTTAGGGGAATGAAGAGAAGTTTTGTCTACGTGAATTAGGTATAGTAGATATGGAGGAATTCTCCTTCACTTGGTTCGCTATTGCCGCCGTTGCCGCCACCTCGTCGTCCATCACTATGCTGAATGTTGATGCCTTTATTTCTTCACATGCTTCTGGTTCTACTTCACCTACTGCTTCTCCTACCCCTATTGTGATGGTTCATACTGAATTGTCCACCAACCTACTCTTGGGATTCAAATTGAATGGATCCAACTGAGCTGGGGTAGGACACAAAACTGGCAAGTCAGAGGGTTGTAGACGACGAGTGACTTGGTGGACTCAGGCAAGTTGGGCAATTCGCCGTAGAGGTCGTAGCCGAGGGAGGAGGCCATGGGGTGGGGGGAGCAAAATGGAGAAAATCTAAGGTGAATCTAAGCCATTGGTTGTCATTGGGGTCGAACACGTGGAGGCAGGAAGGGGAAGACAGGAGCTAATTGGAGAATTTGAAGAGTGAGCGACAGATCATGACTTGACGGAGGGGAAGGCTCGAGAAGATCTGGTGAAGCGTGTCTTGCAGGACAACGTCCATGGCTATGCGGTGGAGCGTGTCTTGCGGAAGACTAGGATTATATGCTGGGTCAATTTTCTGATGTTGATGAAGACTAGGATGAGGGACTAGGAGGAGGTGGTGGGTTGTTGTCAGGGTTGTGGTTGTTAGGATTTTTGTTTCTTTTTCATTTTTTATATATAAATTTTTTTACGTAACAGTGTTCAATTAGAGTTAAAGTAGTGTCCAGGTGTCAACAAATTAGCTATGGTACAAAGAAATTGGGCCTAAATGATCTGAACTCTCTCCTACAGCCTCTTCAAACTAATTAGATGAAAGACCAAGAGCCAAAGGTTGCATGAAACGAAGAGCCACAAACTTCCAAACATCACAAAGTCCTTCACAATTTAATGAAATAAAATGAATAAAGTTTGTTATGAAGTATATGGAGATGTCAAATATCAAACATGGTTTATGTGGCAATTTGGAATAGAATAGGGTTTTATATTCCACCCCACATGTCAAATTAAAATATTATTTTATTACATAGTTTTTAGGGAGCTTTAGTTTTAAACCATAATATAGTTTACTAATTTAGTAGAAAGAAATACAATTTAGTCTAATTAGCAAAAGGCCAAAAACCAAAATGTAACAAAAATACCATTACAAAATATGAAAATTACAACATATGCCATTTTCAGTATTTAGTTTGAAACCAAAGCTGAAAAACGACATCAAACCAAAACTGAACCAAAACGACATCAACCGAAACCAAAATTGAATCACAACCCATTCGCGAGACCTTTCAACTTCACCTCCAGAAACCTCTTCAACTTCACCTCCAGAAACCTCCAGACCACCAACGATCATCGAAGACCACCAACGATCGTCGAAGACCACCAACCCATTCGCACGACCATCATCGAAGACCACCAACGATCGAAGCCGATTCTTCATCTCAGTTTCTGGTTTTGGTTTTCTGCATCTCAGTTTCTGGTTTTGGTTTTCTGCAGTTTTCTGCATCTCAGTTTCTGGTTTTGGTTTTCTGCATCTCAGTTTCTGGTTTTGGTTTTCTACATCTCAGTTTTTGGTTTTGGTTTTGGTTTTGGTTTTCCTCATCTGGGTAGCCTTTACTCTTCAAATTGGTGAGGTTGAAGGCGAAGGAAAGAACAAAAATCAAATTGTAATTAAATAAAAACTGCAATGCAGTTTCCAGTTTCTAAAAGTCCAATTTTGAGTTCCCTTTCTCTTGGGTAGTTCTACTCTTCTCTTGCCCACCCAATTCCTCATCTGGGTAGCCTTTACTCTTCAAATTGGTAAGGTTGAAGGCAAAGGAAAGAACAAAAATCAAATTGTAATTAAATAAAAACTGCAATGCAATTGCAATGCAGTTTCCAGTTTCTAAAAGTCCAATTTTGAGTTCCCTTTCTCTTGGGTAGTTCTACTCTTCTCTTGCCCACCTAATTCCTCATCTGGGTAGCCTCTACTCTTCAAATTGGTGAGGTTGAAGGCCAAGGAAAGAGCAAAAATCCAATTATAATTACCAAAACTGCAATGTAGTTTCCAAAACTGCGCAATGTATAACCTGTATAAAATTTCACCTACTGAAAAATAAAGAAATATAATGTTGTAAGCATAAATTGAGATACGTTGCCCTCCATGAATTCAAAGACAAGGGAAGCCGTGCCATCAACTTCCATGAAAGCTTGTTTCAAATTGACAATATTCGGGTGGTTCTTCAACTGAGACAGAGACTCAACTTCCGCCATTTGGAGAAACTCCTCCCATGAAGTCAACCTCGATACCTCATTCTTCAGTTGCTTAATTGCAACAATCTCACCAGTCACCTTGTGCAAAGCCTTCCATACAACCCCAAAACTTCCTTCACCGAGCGGCTTAAGGAACCAATAATTATCTATTCAAACTATCTCAAGAAAACAACACAGACCCAACAAAACTCTCTCTTTGTTACTGGAAACTCAAGAGCTTTCGTCAAATATGGAAATTGACGTTTGCCCAGAAGCAAAACCTAGTTGATTTCCTACTGGCTTGCTCACTCACTCAAGGTAGAAAATAAAAGGTGCCCGGCTATTATTTATAGCCTAAATCTTTCTTAATCCTATAAGGAAAAGGGGTAAATCTTTCTCAATCCTATAAGGAAAAGGAGTTTTCGTAATTGAAGCTGTTCTATTTTACTTGGGCCCAAAGTTTTTCTACGGTCAACATTTTTATTTAGAAGACCTTGGAGTTACCGGTGAAGGCCGAAAGGATGAGCAGCTTGAGAATTCCATCCCAGCCGCAAGTGAAGGCTGTGGTCGTCGTTGCTGCGGAGAGAGAGAGAGAGAGATAGATCTAATCTGATCAAAAAGGGAGACCAATAAATATTTTAATAAAAATGGTATAATTGTCTTTTCAATGATTAATATAAGGTGGGCCAACGAATCTGAGCCTCCTCTTTGACCTAATCCAAAATACATATTCTTTTATGGGTATTAAAACCCAAACCAAAATACCTAATGTCTCAAATCCAAATTACTAAAATTAATTATTAGTTTTTTACTTTCTAGGTACATTAATTGAAAAGAAATAATAAAATAACATCGTAAGACCTAGATTTTTTCGCCCATGGGCTTAAAAGGAGTAGGCCTTCAGAGGAAATGAAGAAGCATGCTTTAGGCCTAAGAAAAGACTTATGAGCCCGCACGAGTGGCCTGAATGAGGAAAGAAGTCGAGGTCTTCAAATCAAGAAAAGGTTTGCCTCACCGAGAGAACAAACAAAGGGAAGCTTGCTTAGTTGGTACTTGCATTTTGAAAGAATTGAGCTCGACCACAAAAGGAGATAGTCTACTCTTGCAGACCAATTGTTTGCCTCACCCGAGAGAACAAATGGCAAAGGCCAAAATAATTTTGACCATAGAAGTACTTGCCTCACCGAGAGAGCAACAACGGGAGGCCGAACCAAGGTCAGGGATCCACATTTGAAGATGTCAGAATCAAGCCAAAGGTTATCATGTAGTTCATAATTTTTAATGCTTTTCCTTAAGATTTAGTGTAACTCTCATTAAAACGAACTCAGCCACCGTTCTTTGTTCTTGGGCATTCCCCATTTCGATCATTCATTCAATATATCAACAAGAAGTTCTTAAGATACCCACAATTCTTGAGCTATTTCTTGAGCACCATCTAATCCATCCAAATTTCTTAGGATACCTGCATTTCTTAAGCTATCTGAAACCATTGAGCTATCGAGCTTAGTGCCACCACCAAGCTACTGAGCTCGGTGACACCATCCAACCATTTGCTCATTCTAAAGGCCTTGTGGTAGAGGCCTAGAACCTGATGGCCAAGAATTTGTTCCTATCCCGGCCATAATCGCTCATACCCAATGCCACTTGTGGTTGTGGTACTTGCACGCCATGCACACTCGCACCAAAAATAACGTCTTTGTTACCACTTCCGCTCAGCCCAATCAATTATTCTATTCGAATAAATTGACCAAGTTGGCCGAAAAGGATCATAGGTCAACATAATGTAGTCCTTTTTATTGTACCAAAAAACATATCATATTTCTTGATTTCTAAGAAAAAAAAAAAAAAAAAAAAAAAAAAAAAAAGAGATATGAAATTGAACAAGGATGATTGTTATTATTTTTTTGGTAATGTTTGCTAAGCAACAAGATTTCTTTCTCTCTTTTTTTAGTACAAGTGATTAATGAAATGTTTACACAAATATTCATTGAGTATTTGGAGTTTCAAACCTCTGATCACGTAAATAAAGGTGGAAGAGATTTCTTACTTTAGATCTTTTGTTTTGTACAACTAAAATATTAATTAAAAGAACGAGTTAACTTTTGTGTCGTGGAAGTATCTTTAGAAGCATTTTCTGAATCGTTATTTCTTTAAAAAAAAATGCCAATAGCAGCAAGATAAACTTTCCGCATGATGTATGACGTATTTGTTCACGCCTAGCAATGTAACATTGAAGAAACATTTTAAAATTAATAAAAAAATAAAAGTCCAAATTACATCTGCTTTGGGAATTTTGAATATTATAATTATCTTTTGACTAAATTACACTTTTGAGTTCATGTAGTATGTTTGCATTTTCAATTTCATCTCTATAGTTTAAAAAACCACATCTATACCTTATATTTCAATTTACGTTACATCTTTTTCGAGTGTCGGCAGCAGCGGCAAACCATCCCAATCGCAAGGTTTAAAATTGAAATTTCCACAAAATTCACACTCTATATAATTTTCATTTCCATTTTTTATTTTTTTTTTTTTTTTTTTTTTTTTTCCTTTTGTTTTATTTATAGCAATATTGGAGTTTAAATCTCACTTTGTGATCAGAAATAAACCGAATCTGAACTGGGATTAATCTCAACTTTCGAGTGTGGAGAAACCTTATGATATTTACCAAAAAAGAAAATGCGATAAATAAAGAATCATATTCATTCAGAACATTTTAAATAAAAAGATAAATATGTACAGATTATCTGAATTATAAAAAAAAGATAAAATGAAAACGAAAGAAAAGCTGGATAAATCAAGTTACATGTTACAAGAAAAGAAAAAAAAAAAAAAAAGATCCCCAAAAAAAAAAAAAAAAAAAAAAAAAAAAAAAGGCAAAGAAAATTCAAGCAGAGAAGAAGCCATTGGAGGCCTCAAGACCAATCTGGCTCTTGGGCTCCATAACCCACTTGACAAACTCCATCTTTTCTTGTCCAATCTTCTTGTGGAGGGAGTGAGCCATAACTGAAACGCAGGAAAACAAGTCAGTCTCCAGCTGATGATCTCCTAAAGCAGACCCAGCCTTCCTTGCATTCTTCACCCTCCTCTCATACTCTTCAGCTACCAAAATTGCAATATCTGCCATCTCTCTCTCTCTCTCTCTCTCTCTTCTGTAACTTGCTTTCAAAATGGTTTGCTTTCAAAGTGGTTTGCTTTCAAAATGGTTTTGCACAGACTGAATTTGATGGAGAAGGCGGTCATGTTGGGACAAATATTTATAGGAAGATGAGATGCAGAAGTGGCAGTTAAACAGATGAAGAAGTGGATAAGGATTAGAGGTAAGTGGGCTAATATTCCGACACCTTTATTTTATTTTATGTTATTTTATTTTTATAATGCGGGTGGCGTTGTTGGTTTGGTGGTTTTGAACATGGCTTTACTGGTTCTTCCCTGGTTTGGTTTCATGTGGACTTTTTATATATAGTATTTTTGCCATTGGGTTCCCACCCACAGGTACCTTTGTGTTGATTGTTTAATGGTAGAGCGCCTGTTGAAATAAAAGCTGAAAGTGAAAGGCGCCAACACTCTCACCTCTGGAGTGCCAACACCTGTCTCATATATTAATTTATCTACAACCGACTTCTTTCCAATTAAATTATGCAGAAGAATGAAAGTAAATTTTTAGGAAGTATCGAACGCATCATAAATATATATATATTATTAACGTCGTATTCGAAGAAGACAAGTACCACTAAACTAAAACCTAGTTGATTTTGAAAGTGGATTTATTGACCATTTGAGACAGAATAAATCCATTGCACCGAATATTCGGTGGATTTAGAAGGCATTGATTGAAAAATAATATGGATGTACTAAGAATCTAGCCCAACTATTGAAAGATAAAACAAGCCTAAAACCATAGGTTAAGGAAACCACACCTCGAACCTTCCTATGTCGGTCTTTTGATTCTTCTTTTTTCCGTTTCCCTCTTTGGTCAATCTGCTTTGTATTTTTCTTTCGGCTTGCTTTCTATTTTTCAGTATTTTCCTAGAGGTTACGGTAAGTTATCTGTATTAGGCTGTTCAGTTATTTAGGCGATGTGTTTTCAGTACTCAAATGCGCGCATATTATACTCAAATGTGTGCATATTATTTCGAGGGCTTAATTATAGCAATGGGCTCGGAGTTGTATTTTGGTCTTCGAATTCAAATATTAGCTCATGTAGCGCTCAAATTAAGTCTAGCATTGCACGGTTGGTGACAACGGGGTTTGTGTAAGTTTTTCGTGAGTTTTTGTAAGGGTTTGTAGGGTTTCAAAGATCGAGTACCAATTTAAAATCACCCCAAAGTTTAGGGTGTTTAATGTAGTTAACCCTTTTTTTCTCTCTTGAACAGACTTATGCACCATATACCATCTGTTAGGCTAAGTCCTGATAATGATAATAATTAAATGAATATAAAAAGATTATATTGAAGCACATATAAAGACCAACCTTATCTTTGCCCCCTCATTTGTTTGATTAGAGAAATCATACTGTCATACAATAGCTATACACGTCAGACTTCTTATTGATGTTGCTTTCCCAACAAAAAAAAATAATACAAATACAAAGATAGCAGAAACGGTGTTATGTTTACTACCAAGGGAATATTCAGTCATTCCCCAAAACTAAGAAATGCAAAAGAGTTGTCTAGTAGCAATTTATGGATTGAAAGCATCATTGATATACATGTTAGTTATTTGATATATCCTATTCTTGATTTCTTACACTAATAGAGAGAGGGGGAGAGAGAGAGAGGCAACACTTTTTCACAAATTCACGTACAAAATTTTACAAATATAACTCAACCAGGAAGAAATGACTTTGGGATATTTCCAGAAACCATATACTCATTTTAGATTAAAGCGAATGAGACTCAGAAGACCATAGCAAAGACTGACCCCACCAAATAGAAGGGCAGTCCATCTCAATATCATGTTATTTTGGTGAAAAGTAAGAATACCCCTTCAAATCTATAGCAGGCCAAGCGTTTTCAGCTGCTGAATATGCTCAGGTGGGAGAAGTGGTGGAGACCAATCACATCCAGTCATCTCACCATCAACATCCTCGACAACATATTCCTACGAGTAAATAAATTTTCAAATAAATATCTGGTAACATATGCAGTAATGACATGATCCAGAAGTGTTAAAACATCCAGAAATGATAAATTGTTGATCTAGTGTATGCAAAAATCTGTTTAGCCATTCAGTACGGACTTCAGTAAACCCACTAATTCGTCAGAAACAACTCACAGATCCAAGTTAAGTAGAGGACATAAGATCCTGAAGTTAAATGTTTGGGAGTTTCACTAAAACACCCAAAATGGGGGTTGAAATTATAAAAAAACCCAAGCACTATTTAAACATATAAACACACCCAAAACCCATCATTACATACACTCAAAACCCATTTATAAACACACCCAAAAAGTTGACTTTAGGGTTAATTTTGGGTGTATTTCTATGTTTAAATAGTGCTTGGGTTTTTTTATAAATACATGTCTAGAATTGGGTTTATTTATAAATTTGTATAAATGTTTCTTGTTCCGTAAATGGGACAAGAAGACATGATTAACATCTTATAATACAATGGAGGGGCCTTGGAAACGCATCTTAATCCAATGGAGGGAACAAGAAGACAAAATGTTTTCTTTTTGTGGCCATCTTGGCCGCCACTGTATTTTATTGTTATAAGCAATAAAATTTTGTTTCTTTTTCAAAAAACGAAAAAGAAAAAAAATGCATGTCAGTTGGTAAAGAAAGGACAGCCTCATAGAAGCAGGTAGATTCAAAGTTTAATCATCTTTCGCTTTAGAGAATACATCTTTAACTAAACTATTTCTCATCAATCACATGTTTGATCATGTATGCTTAGTCTGCAAGAGGTGTCCCCTCTACTGAATTCGGCTACAATTTAGGCCCTAGTAGTTAGGACAAAACTTTGTTCAGTTGTTGAGCTTCACTTGTTGACTTAGTGCTCGATAAAATGGTAATTTATAGTGTTGCAGCGTGCAGACAATATAAAAGCATGGCAAAAAAATATTTAATTAAAAAAAAATGATAGAAGATGTCCCTAACTCACTTTTGTCAGCATCCTTTTTGCAAGTATATGGTAATGCCGCTGCCAAATCCGTTGTCCAACCATTGTAGCTACCAGCACACTGTAGAATATGCCAATCACTGTAAAAAGTCCCAGCACAATCAGAGCCATTATAAATAGTATTGGCAGCCCTGCTTCACCAGCACCTCCCAAGCAACCGCATTCACCTGCCATACTTGCACAGCTACCCCAGCACGTGGTACAGTCAGTCCACATACAAAGTGTGCCTGGTAAATGACAGTCTGCGCAGACACTGCAGGAATTGTGTAAAAATGAATGACCTTGTAAACACTGATTTCATTAATACACCCTCATTGTCATACGAACCAATGAATGGACATTATCTCCTGCTAAGCAGATAAATGGAGCGGATGGATGTAGCACAAACTATTAAGTATTTGGGTTGTGGTAGATAATACAACATCCAACTCTTCAGGCAGTTAACCAAAAAAACAAAACAAAGAAACAAACACAAGACTTAAGTTCATGTCATCAGGTGTCAACTCACATTTCCAAACTTCCAGAGAGTTCATATTAATAATAATATAGTATTAATAATAATATAGTATTGAGCAGTAATTAAATATTTAATGCATCATGTTGTGCATGAACCAAACTCACCTCCACAATAAGATTTTGAGCACAAAGGAAGAAAGTTGGAAAACGTAATTAATTAAAAAAGTGAATACCTAATACATCATTTGAATCATGATGATTACAAGTAGAAAGTTTGGTCTAAGATAATATGTATGAACCCTATCTGCAGTAAATAGCAAGCCAACAGAAAGTGGTACTACCATGATTTTTTATGAAAAAATATGCAAAATAACCATATTAGTATACCGTTGAATATGTCAGGAAAACACATTTCCTGATCTGCCAATGAAGCAGTTAAATGATAAAAGGTAACGGATATGCTTTTGGTCTTAAGAATGCTGGTTTTAATAATGAGTGATTGCCCTTCTCCGACCCTTACTGCCAACCTGAAAGCGGACAGCTAATGCAGTCCACTTATTGAACAGGGTTCTATGGTGCGAAAATTGTCAAATAAAATTTAATAAGCTTGACAGAAATAGATAACAAAAAATGTCACAAAATAACACAGTGCTGAATGGACATTCATGCAAATCAGAACCTATCAAATTGTTTTGGCCTCTCAAAGATAAAGGTTGTTGAAAAAATTTCTTCCAAGAGTGCCTTTGGTTTTAATTCGGTGCTATCAATCTATAGGTCTATATCGTAGAAACACTCCCTTGTAAATATACAGGATTAATTAATCCATTCCATTTAGAGGTGATAATATGATGATCAGGTAAACAGTCAGAAGAATCAAATCATGTGTAGACATGTGTAACAACTAGGTCAAAGATTTCCAAATGTAGACTTATACCCAGGCTGACAGCAACAAAGGCATAATTCTCGACAAGGCTGAGCCAAATCATTGCGCACTCTTCGGTCATAACAAGTAATGAAGCACCCAGACAACCCAAGCAAAGCGAAAAACAACAGAGCTCCTGTATTCAACAATAGAAGTACGTAAATTACCAAAACCGAAAAAGCAAAGATGTATTACTGCAGAGAACAAAGGAGCAAGCATGTGCCCTAACATTAGAGTAAATTTATATTACAAAGTTTTCATCAACTAATTCCCAAGCAAAAAAACTGAAAATTTATAACAAGCAGCTACAGCCAAGATTTCATCATTGTCAAAGGAAACATAAATTTTCTTGATTTTCAACCATAAGAAATAAAAAGATCTCCACCAGCAACCACTTAAAACAAGGTACTACTTGTACTCAAAGTTAGCAATGACACTCCACCCAAAGAAATTTCTACTACAAGAAGACGAGAGTTTCCACAAGAAAACAGAGTAAAATGTAAAAATAATATACATAACGCATACAACAAGTTGTAAGAGATAAATACAAATCATTAAAGAAAAATTTATCTAATTATACAAAATTGTAACTATCTTCAAAATGTTGTTATTTTGTGCAAAATAATAAAGTGCCAATGTGATTATCTAACAACATGGTGTTCATCATGATCTTCCATAACAAATCTGTAACCCAGTCTGATGTAGTACAGCCCGTAGGTATTAGATTAAGCACTCAAACAATAGAATAGAGAAGAATATAAGAGACCAAGGAGAAGAAATAGAGATCGAAAAGACGAGATAAAGGACAGAAACAGTAGAAGAAAGAAGAATATCGGAGATCGAGGAGAAGAAATATAGATCGAAGGGACGAAATCAGAGAGTTCTAGGAAAAGGTTTACTCAACATTCAAATCTGAATTTTAAAGAACTACATGGGGGTATTTATAGCAAACTAAAACCTAGACAAAATAGGATAAAAATCCCTTGCTTAAACCGAAATCATAACCCAAATAAAATAGGAAACTTAAAACTAGAAATCTGGAAATCTGGAAAAGTAAAAATCCTACTAGAATTTGGAAAACTAGAGAATCTAGGAAACTAACAAATACATTAGGAAACTAATAAATTTAGGTCCTATGCGTCCTGCATCATTCTCCTCCGCCGAAAAGAACTTGACTCCGACGAGTAAACAGGGACAAAATCGAAATCCCAAGGAAATGTGAAGAGGCATGTGGCGTTCTGTAGTTCTTCAAGATCAGCATCATATTTGCCACCTTGAAACCAGCCGTTCCGCATGCATGGAACATTAGTCCTTGAAAGAATGGCAAATAGAGAACAACATTTTGTCCTTTATTCTTCTTTCTTCTACTGTTTCTGTCCTTTATCTCGTCTTTTCAATCTCTATTTCTTCTCCTTGGTCTCTTATATTCTTCTCTATTCTATTGTTTGAGTGCTTAATCTAATACCTACAGGCTGCACTACATCACAGTCACACCATGCAGGTCACCTCCCTCTCTGATTTTTTACCGTTTTATTCTTTGGGGTAAAGGATTATCTGGTTTCAACATAGCTACAGAAAGTATTACTAGACTGTATTTCCACATCCTTATTATATATTTCCTAAACTTTGACCGTCGTAAACTGCTTCTTTAATTTCAGAAAGGTGACAAACACAAACTTATTTCATAAACAGTCGACCATGATAAGATCATGACTTTGGCGAAACCACCTTATCAGAATTTTGAAAACATAAAAGCGAGTGAAACAAACCCATGTGCTCGCTTGGGAACTAAAAATATTCACCACTTCCATACATAAATGGCAATTCTTTCAATCAGCATCCTTCAACACATAAAAACAATAAGTTCCAAAGAATCCAGCTGGTTAATTTTTAAAAGCCATATCCAGTCTCCATTTTTTCCACCTCCTATTTTACTGATCAATTAGACATCTTAAAATGTAATGATCTTATTTCCAAACTTATCTAATATGACCAGTCCTTGATCAGTGTTTAAATACCCAAACAGGACCCACTGATTCTATGGCCCTCACTGGTCTAATACTGGTAGCAATACTGTAGTGGGCCATGAGGTCCAAAAGTTCTTATAAAAATTGAACCACGACCTCGCTAACAGGTATGTTAGAACCCAGGACCACAAAGTGGTAGCAATACAGAGGTCCCTGCCATGGCAATTAAGGATAGAGTTGAAAACAAAAAAAAAATTTGATACATTTATACCCTCCTGAAAACATGATGTAAGGATACATACATGCATATACAGACCAATATATATTCTTTATTCTTCTTATTCTTTCTCTTTTCTAACTAGCTTACTTGCTTACTCGGTTTTTTTTTATCCTTCTCTTTTACTGTGTTTGGATGCATATTCTCATTCACATGCTGACTCAATAGCATGTTACTAAATCTTCATATTTTTTAATTTTGACTATGTCATTTTCAATTTAATTTTTAATTAAATAAGGACATGAAAATGAACCAAAGATGTTTTAAAAGTGTAAAATAAGTGTATTAATGCAATCAAATCTAAATATCTAACAGTATCTTAGAAGTGTGATCTTCCTGTTTTTCTTTTGCTGGACAATCTGATGAACATAAGAATCTCAAAAACCTTTATCACAATCACAGTGATAAAGTTCTGAGCAGACATCGGTCACCAAACAGAGGGAATTCGGGCTAAGATGCCATGCATATAATACCACAACAAATATATGGTAACCAACACGGGCGACAAGACACACGTATAACAACATTGAATACTATTTATTTTTCTAGTACAAGCATTCAGATAAGAACTTGAGGTTTTACCAGATATATAGTAGAAACTAAGCTCACTGTCAAAACCCCATGCAAGACGAAGCCAGAATTGCTGGAAACCATCTATTAGATACACCAAATATGCCAATGAAGCAATCACCTGCATAAATTAATAGAAATGTTTCAAAATGCACATCCAATGCCAGCTATCAAAGTGAAGAAAGCAACTAAAGTAAATTACTAATGACCTACAAGCTGAACAGCCAGAAATATAAAAATAATGTCTCTAGTGACAAAGAATCGGAATTTCAAGGTTCGCCATTTTCTATCAGCAATAACATGAACTCTCAAATGGTAAGGAGCCTTGCAGGTTGTGCAATGAGCAAATGCAAACCCTTCCTGAAAAAATTAAAGCAAGATAGTCAGATACAGATGGGAAACCACTAACGAGCAGCAAAACCTGAACATGTGTATATATGCTGTTAGTTTGTCTTAATCAGCTAAATCCTACACCTTATTCAAAGACCATTAAAAGCCCATTTCTGAGTTCTCCAAAGATGACCTTACTGCAATACACTAAAAGTCTAAAACTTAGTGAATTAGTCGTGTAACAAGGAAAGAAAAACTAATTTGCTACCTGTTCCTACACCTGCGAGACACACTGTTGTAAATATCCTCTTAACACAACAGGAGATAAACGAATCATGACATTGCAACCCATCAATATGTCGATTCCATTTCATTACGCTAGAGACATTGGTGTTGAAGGAACTTCACTTCAATAAACTTCATTTCATATTTTAACTGCAACAAGCACATTTTAATGTGCATAAATGACACATCATTCTAGATTCCTAATAGCAACTATGTGCATTCAGATTTTTTTATAATTTACAGAGAAAATTTTTTTCTTTTCTTTTTGTAAAAGAAACAAATGCACAGACACGATTCTCTCTCTGTCTCTCTCAATAAATTCAAATTACACCCATGCTATAAGTTCAAACATAAGGACATCACCTTAGAATCAAGGGGATGGTTAGATGACAGCGAACACAGGATCTCAGAATCACTCTGTCTCTCTCAATAAATTCAAATTACACCAATACTAGAAGTTCAAAGACAAGGACAGTGTCCCAGAATCAAAAGGGATAGTTAGATGACAGCTAAAAGTGGGTTTCAGTGAATTCCAGAACATCCCATGCACCATGGCTTTGTTTAGTAATAACAGCAAGAAGCAATCAGAAACGATATAGTAGATGGATGGGATCACTAAGCTTGCATGCCAAACTATAATAGTATACATTACTAATTTTGGAAAAGAAAAAGAAGCAAAAATATAGATGGCAACCAAACCTTTACAGCTCTCCAATGATCCAAACATTCCCGGTGAACATACTTTGAAGTCCCTTTGCATTTGCAAGGAGCAATGAAGTCCCTACCTGAGTGAAAAATAGAAAGCAAAAAACCCACTGATAAGCTACATTACTTTACTCAACACTTAGCATTTAAAAGGAACAAAATAAGTACAACTTTACACCTTTACCCTAAAATTAACAATAAATTTTAACTATGTACATGAACCATCACTCTGAAAAGCGTTCTGCAACATTGCCATTTGCAAGACTAATTGGTTAGTTGACTTGAAAAGAGAAATGACAATTTTCCAAAATCCAAGCCAACAGAAATACATGAACTCAAATTTACAAATTCTACACTCCTCCTTAATCTTTTTATCAGACACCAAACACCCAATTGAGCGAATTGTCAAAACCTAATAAAACATAAGTAAATTGGATGAGACATACCATCACTTTCAAGGCAAATTCGGCATTGGATTTGTTCACCAGGGCCCGCTTCCAGGTCGATCTCGCTGGGCTCGGCGACCGGCGCCGGAGCGATGAGAGGCGAAGCGTCTGAGTGATCCACCATTGAATTACGGGCGAGTGAACCAAACAGTGAAATTGCTCAAGGGTTTAGATTTAGAGAAATGGGACTTTTAATTTCGAATGATTGCATTAAGCAAAAAACCTAATTCCCCCAATTCTACCTCTGTTACTCGTTTGTTGAATGGTCTTATGACAACTGGGGGAAACAAAAAGAAAAGAGCAGAAGCAAAAAGTCTCTGTCTGTGAATGGTGGTCCTAGTTTGGTGCGCTTCCTAAAAATGACCATTGCTTTCTTCTTCTTCTTTAATTTTTAATTTTTTTATTTTGAAGGAGGGTTCATCATTTGGTCCACCGTGCACTCGGGTCAAAGTGAGTAGCCCGAAGCTCGACAGGCCAAAGTCTAATGAGTGCTTCTATAGTGAGTGGAAAGTTATAAGGGGTTTTTTTGAGGGGTATGTAAGAGCCGTTGGATTTCATCCAACGGTGAGTTTTTAAAAGAGGGTGCATGTAGAACCGGGTTGAAATCTGACCCGTTTGGAGACCCAACTTCAGCTGAAGATTTTTCCCTCTCTGTGAAAAACTCAAGAACACAATCCTCTCTTTTTTAATGTAATGCAAATCCACAATTAGAAAGATCCAAAGCTCCCAAACTCTATAATCGCTCCATTGTCATCAGCTCCTTGGGAGGCCTGCGATCTATGGTATCCTCGGTATGATGATTAATGGCTTTTACCTAGCTATTGCCCTGTTTTGATTCTATGATTGAAGTGAAAACCCCTTCTCTTTTTCGTTCAGCAGAAGAGATTCCAGATGAAAGCAAAGTAGCATATCTCTTTTTCGTGCTGCTGCAGTTGTTCCTGGATTTTGGTAGAGATGGAGTCTCCACTACGAAAGAATCCTCTCTAATGTCCACCACATTCTTTGAAGCTGACTGAGTTCGGAGCTCCCGATTGACTTTGAGAGGTAAGTTCACTCTTGCTGGATTGATTTTGTTGGGTTTGATTTGTTTTTTGTGAGGGTGAGAAATTTGTCATTTGTGGCATCAATAATGCGTCATTTGCTCTGCTATCAATAATGCGTCATTTGACTTTGAGAGGTAAGTTCACTCTTGCTGGATTGATTTTGCTGGGTTTGATTTGTTTTTTGTGAGGGTGAGAAATTTGTCATTTGTGGCATCAATAATGCGTCATTTGCTCTGCTATCAATAATGCGTCATTTCCTTATGAATATTCAATATACTTAGTTGATTATTTTTGTTTGGAGGGGGGTTGGAAAATTATGAAATGTAGGTAAAAGATCCTAAACTTAGGCTTAATGGCATTAGAAGTAAGCATTTGGAGAGGATATTGGGTGAAGTTCTGTAATTGCTGGTTTGAATTACATTTGAGTTCTTAGTTGAACATGTTGGTTCTAATGTTATTTTTTCCAGATTATTTCACAAGAGATGACGTAACTAGTATTAAATTTTGCTTGTGTTTTGTGTAATCAGAATCCAACAAGCTAGGCTATGCGTGTATTGTGTCAATTTGGGCAATGTTTTGTGTAAGTGGAATGCATTGCTAAGTTGTGATGCAGTAATGATTGATTAATGAATTAACATTTGCTATGCAGTAATATAGAAGTAGATCAATAATATACGTGGATAAAATGTCTGGGGGCTCAGAGAGTGACGACTCTGTAACAGCTAATGGGAGGGTTTACATTCCTGAAGTAAGAAATGAGGAAACACCAGCAGTTGGGATGAAGTTCGACTCGCTTGACCTCGTTTATAATTTCTATAATAGATATGCATTCTTGGCTGGCTTTGGTATTCGACTTCATTCCAGCTTTTGGGGGAAAAATAAGAAAGAGATTCTGAGAAAAGAATTTGTATGTTGCAAACAAGGTGCATACCGGAATGATGAAACTCGGGAGAGAAAAAGACAACGGGGAATAAGTAGATGCAATTGCAAAGCTAAGATTGTGGTTGTGAAGACACATGGGAGCAAGAAGTATACCATCTCTCTTTTTGCAGAGGGACACAATCATAAGATGACACCCTCAGGAAGAATGCATTTACTGAGATCACACCGTCGTATTTCAGATTCTACAAAAGTACTTACAAAACAGTTGGGTTCGGTTAATATTCCCATTAATCAGAAGGTAAGTATTTTCGAGGTGCAATCCGGAGGAATGGATAAAATCGGTTTTATGAAAAAGGATATGTACAATCTTGAATGTAGTGTGAATGAGAAGCTGAGGAACCACGATGTTGAACTAGTGACCGAGTATTTTATGGCTGAACAGAAAAAAAATGAGGCTTTTTATTTCAAGATTGAGGGAGATGGCGATAACAGGTTTAGTCGATGTTTTTGGGCAGATGCAACTTCTAGACGGGCGTACGGGTTTTATGGAGATGTTGTTGTATTCGATACCACATTCAACACGAATAGATACGACTTGACATTTGCACCAATGTTGGGAGTTAATAACCATGGTCAAACAATTGTCCTAGCATGCGCATTTTTGAGCAAGGAAACGACTGAGTCGTTTATTTGGATGTTTGAGGAGTTTAAGAAAGCCATGCCAGGTGGCGAACCTAAAACGATCATCACAGATCAAGATGCGGCAATGAGCAGAGCGATTTCAATAGCCTTCCCGACTACATTTCATCGACTTTGCATATGGCACATCACATCAAAGTTCTCTGTTAAGTTACCACATTCTGCTTATAAGGAGTATTGGGGTGAATTCCAGAAAGCCATATGGGATACTGACAATAAGGATGAGTTTGATGCAAAATGGAATTGTGGTTACAAAGGCTGGTTTGACTGACCATCCATGGCTAAGTTCAATGTTTGATTTAAGGGAATCTTGGGTTCCAGCCTACGCACGACACTTTTTTGCCGCTGGAATGTCAAGCAGCCAAAGAGCGAATGTTCTCATGGTTTCTTCAAGCAATACATATCAAGGAAAAATTCGTTGATGGATTTCATAATAAGATTTGAGAGGGCACTTTCTCATCAACGTCAAAAAGAGTTAGTTGCTGATCACGTAGATGCATTTGAAGTGGCTCAATGTATTCTACCGATGCCAATGAACAAACAAATGGCTACCTTGTACACAAGGACAATGTTTCAAAAGTTTGAGCAAGAACTAATACAAAGTACAGCATGTTTCCTAGAGCTGAAAACAGAGGATGCTTCTAAAGTTGTCTTTAATGTGAGCGAAAGGAAAAATTGGGAAACAAGAGTGGCAGAAGTCGTATATGTCAAAGATTCTGACCACGCATCGTGTAGCTGCAAAAGATTTGAATTTGTTGGAATTATTTGCAAGCACATCCTAGCATTGTTCAGAAGGGACCAGATTGAATATATGCCCGATAAATACATTTTGAAGAGGTGGAAGAAAACTGCGAAATTTGGATTGGTGTCAGATGCAAATGGCAACGAAATTAAAGACTCTGCAGATCCTGGTCTTTTAATAAAGCGGAGTACAATGTCCCGACTTGCTTCAGATGTGGTTGAGGATGCATTAATGTGTGAAGAAGGATGTGAGCTACTGTCAGAGACTCTAAAAAGTTTGCAGGTGAAGTTGAAGTTGTTGAAGGATGGACCAAGTAATAACGAAGTTGGAGGGTCCAGCTCTCAAACACAATATATGAAAGACCCTAAGAGAGTAAGGTGCAATGGAGGGTCGAAACGAGTAACGGGAGCAAAGGAAAAGGCAATGAAGCGAGGGATTAGACACTGTCGGGAGTGTGGACACATTGGTCATGATAGAAGACAATGCCCAAGAAATTTGAACACACCGTAAGATGTTAACACTATTTATAATAAGACCTAAAATTTGAATAGGTAAAGTTCTTATGTGCTTCTGTTTGATGTTTATGCAGGACATCACCGTCGAACAATGACGAATCAACTCCAATAGATCTTAGTGACCCATTATTTGACGAATTTTACAGGATGCACGGACCAACTCAATGATTTAGGTTTCTATTATACGAAGCCCGGTTATTATGAAGACTAATGATCAGGTGAAGTTTTCTAGATGCAGTTTTATTATTATTATTTTTTGTTCATGTCCACCGATGAGCTCTGACTATGTCCATTGATAATTGAAATGAAAATTTGCTTGGTTTCATTCTTGCATGAAATTTGGACACATGTTAATTTTACGTCTTCTCCCTATTTAGAAATTTTCATAGACATTAGATAAAGCATCAAATTTTGATTTATGTGAACAAGCAATGACTTTTACCTTGTAAAATGGGTAGTTTATGGTGAATTATGTTTGAATAGAGATTTATTGATTATATGACAGGCTAATGCAGCATTTCCAGCAGCCAGCTATTGTTTCCATTACCAGTAATGATTTCCAGCAGCACGCATCATTTGTAGCAGCACCCACTTTTTGCGAATGTTATGTTCTAGTGTTTTACTGGTGATTAAGATCTGAGCTGGACTGGTTTATTAGGTGCACGATTTTGCAAACATTCGTAGCTGAAGGATACTTGAAGCACTTTGTTGGAACAGAAAGATTAGAAAGCAACGTGTAAAAAAGTACATTGCAGCTAATCACATTTCGAATGGTTGGGTAATATTAAAGGGTACACTAACATTTGAACTACTCATAATTCCACACACAAAAGAAAATTTGATTGCAAAGCATTTTATGTGCTCCCTCTTAGCAATACCACGATCTCCCCAATAAACTGAACAACGGTAGCCACAATCACTAGGTCGTATTGGTCAGCTTCTTCTTAGCAGGTCTCACGTGCTTATGGTCACTCATGTCCCCAGTGATTTAGACAAAATAAATATTCAGCAATATTTGGAATTTTATTATATATACATAAACCATAAACCATTCACTACACAATGTATAGCACATGGCATTTTACTTATGACTCACGTGTCATGATAATGGGGCTTTACTGATTACCCAGTGTGTGTGATATTGACTGCTTATTGAATAATATTTCCATAGTTGCAAAATATAATGTTAGACAGAAGGAACACATGATGACTTGCAAGACATAGTCCCAATAATTATATATGAAGCAAATGAAACTGATATTTGTATTATTTTATATTAGATAATGACATTAAGGGAATATAGTTCTAATTTGTGCAATACCACGATCACCCCCAACCAACAGAAACAGCTGTAGCCGCAATCACTTAGTCGTATCGGTCGGCTTCTTCCGAGCAGCTTTGACGTGCTTATGCTCATTCATGTCACCACCATCGTCTAGTATCTCTCTCACAGCATCAGGGGACACATAGTCCCAATTATAACTTGTATGAGTAGTTGCCGCGAATGCTCGGAATTTTTCGAATCCTTCGTTGAATGCCAACTCCAGTTCACTGTGGTGCTCTTCGCATCGCATATGGTTCATCAAACAACCTTTAATTTCATCATTCATTACTGCATCCAACTCCTCAGCTTTCAGCTTCCTTTTATGACTCAGCTTCAAGTACTTGTTCTTTTGGGAGAACGCTTTGTTCACTCTAATGTTAAGATCAGCCAAAATGGCCTCGTCTTCAACACATTTCTCGTGCCATGAATTGATCAGTCTGGAATTATAATCCAGCTTGGTACTGACTGCATCTATTGCCTCTAATGGATCATCGGAGTCCCCCTCACTCCCAAATGATGTTGAAAATGGAAAGGGGTCGGCGAGTACAACGTGGAAACGGAACCTGCGACTCCAATTTTTCATCTTCGATTGTGTTGTTGGCGCCTAAAGAGGTTGACATACTTGAATAATCCTATTTGTTTTGGAGGATGAGGATTGCAGATGCAATTTCGTTTGAGAAATGGAACATAGCTTTATAGACCAACATACCAAAGCTTGCGTGTAGTCAACATATCTACTTTATTTCAATTTTAAAAAAACAGGTGTCAGGTTTTGCTTTTCAAGCATGTCAACCTCACACTCTCCTTACACCACTGTTAGTGGTTGAAAGAAACTCAATGGAAGTGACATCTAGTTAGTGAACCCAACCAAACTAAACAAACTAGTTAGGATTAAACTTAGCTTGTATGAGACCTTTTTTCATTTATACATTGTCAACCAAATGTTTTTTTTTGGCGGGAACCCTTTTTTATTGGTATTACTATCACCCCCTTCATAAAAATTCTCCCTCCACAAAAAACTCACTCCTCCACCGAATGTGTCTCCATCTACTGAAACTCTCTCCTCCACAGAAACTCTCTCCCCCCATTGAATGGATTTACTAACCAAGTTTGATGTGAGCGTAATAAACACCCCTCCAAACAAAGACCGCCTTCGAAACGCAAGTGAGTCACCAGACAAGCAATGTCACTTTCCTAGACAGAATGACCATTTTGTTGGAAGTTTTGAGTCTGAAAGAGTTCTTGCTTTCTGGAAGGAGAGGCATCTTCAACTTGGTGATGAAATCCAAAGGGCAAGGGTACGTTTGGAATTTGTTGAAGGCCAAATTGAAGATGACAAAAGGCAGGCCAATCTGGATAGGGCGAAGTTGCAGCGCTTGAAGCGTAGACACAAACGACTTCGGAGTGTAGCTGTTTCAAAAATACAAGAACTCATCTAATGCAAAGGAGTCAAAGAAGCGTGTGATGCAAGCTGGATTCGACTACTTCCGGTCCTATGCAAAACTCGTCGTACCCGGGTTTGATTGGTCATCTATTACCGTTTCCGACGTTAACAAATATACTCAGCAAAGGAAGTGACCATTTTGGTTATCGTGTTTGAGTAGAGGCAAATCAGAGGAACTGGAATTTTCGTTAAAGCTCTGCTTCAAACCTATTTTGATGCTTACTACTATAGAAGATTTCAACCTTCATATTTTCATGTCTTTAATTACGATAACACGATGCAAAGTGCCCATCTACTTCAGTCATATGTTGCTGCCATGTCCATTTTTTTGTGATCACGTATCAGATTTGGACATGGTTGCATCATATGCAATGTTGCCTTTATGTATTATATGTTAGGGTAAGGTTTATGGAAAAGCATGTGTGACTGGTTTTGTGACAAGGTTATGGCATTATTTTGTACCAGTTATATATTGTTTTTTGTACTGGTTCATCTCCTACTATTGCTTTATTTCTTTATATTATATGTTTATGCGATTGGACATGATAGAAAATATATTACGGATTCCCAATGCGGCGTCATAAGGACAACTTATTGAATACCGCCGACGTGTTGAAAACTCTAGGTGCAGGTGCATATGGACAACTTATTGACTATCTCTGACGTCTTCAAAGCTCTAGGCGCATGCGCAGTTCCAATTATGGCTTCCAAGTAGTGGTGCATTTATTATATATGTACATTATTATAACCAAAACAGATAATTTTACATCCTTATATATGAAAGGAAACTAATTCTTGTATTAGTACAAATTATATAACGAATATTAAGGAAATATACTTGTTAAAGTGAACAACATATATACTTAGGGTTAAGAGGAAAGTGAGTTATGTAAATCATTTTTGAATTTTTAATTGCGAAATGGATGATCTATGGGTTCCCCTCGTTTTATAACGTCACACGGAGGCCGGAGTATTTTTCGGGGCATTTTTAGGATTTTTCTACTATTTATTGCATTTTTTCAAAGATTTTTGCACTAAAAAAGCCAAAATAATTGCCAAATGGACACCTGGCGCGATCTCAGCCCCCTCACCTTTCACCCCTTGACAGTGTGCGTCAGTCAACATGGCCACATCCTTACCTTTTACCCTAAATTATTATTTTATGACTTTTTCTTAGAAAATTCATAACTAAATACACAAAAATCAGAAAAATGATCCGAAAATTGCTACGACCTCATTGACACTCCATCTCCCTTGCTGAATTCCCCGATTAGTGGTTACGCATTTTAAAAAACAATTCCGAACATTAACGGGAGATGCTTGTTGAAGTAGGTTATTGAAGTTAAAGTGAACAACATATATACTTAGGGTTAAGAGGAAAGTGAGTTATGTAAATCATTTTTGAATTTTTAATTGCGAAATGGATGATCTATGGGTTCCCCTCGTTTTATAACGTCACACGGAGGCCGGAGTATTTTTCGGGGCATTTTTAGGATTTTTCTACTATTTATTGCATTTTTTCAAAGATTTTTGCACTAAAAAAAGCCAAAATAATTGCCACATGGACACCTGGCGCGATCTCAGCCCCTCACCTTTCACCCCTTGACAAGTGTGCGTCAGTCAACATGGCCACATCCTTACCTTTTACCCTAAATTATTATTTTATGACTTTTTCTTAGAAAATTCATAACTAAATACACAAAAATCACAATAATGTTCCGAAAATTGCTACGACCTCATTGAGACTTCATCTTCCTCCTGAATTCCCTGTTTCATGGTTACGCTACATTAGTATTTTATTATTATTTATCCAAAATTATTTTTATTATTATTGTTATATTACTTGTTAGCTTGTACATTTGTTAATTATATTTACTCCAAATTTTTATTTTATTTTTATTTTCCGTGTGAATAGACCATTTCTGGTGCTAATCAGTTTCTCTCTTCTTCAATTTGTTAATGTTTTTTCTTTTTTAGGTGTAAGGGTGTTTTCAAACATAAAATGGAAATATACAAGCCATCCATTCTACAACATCAGGAAATAATTATTCAAAGTCTTTCACTGTTCAAGTTTTGCTTAAGAAACGTGTAACCCAATCATTTGGGATATGCTAAGTGGGAAAATGTCATTCCCAAGAACCGGTGAAAAGACACATACTCACTTCATGCATGCGTTTTCGTTTACCAAATATTAAGATTGCAGTTGTGCAAAATATCTGTGTCAGTAAAATGTCATTCGTAACCGTCAATTATGTCAGTAATAATTCCACTATATAACAAATATTATACATTTATATATAAAACGGTCTAGGACAGCACAAACACCAGACAAAATAGATTAAAACATGAAATAGAAAACAACATGTGTAGAACATAGACACGCATAAAAACCATAGAAACATACTCCAACTAATTATAAGGGTATGGATTCCCTGGCACAACATACACACGCATCACCTTGAACCAAAAAACACTCTCACGGTGCCATTTGCATCGATTGCAACAAGTCCAGAAGGCAGGATTGATCTTTTCTTCACTAGGCCAGCCTGGAATAACAAAACACCAGTCGTTGTTGTTACAAGCGCTGCACTGATTGAACTTAATCTTCCCATAGTGAAAACATATCTACGATATGTCTTCCAACAGAGAAAATTCCGCTTAATCGTCGTCTCAAAGCATCCCTGGTTCCTTTCATATCAATGTTGTTACGTTGATTCAAAGAACACAAGAATTCCAATGCATCCTCTTTTGACTGACCAATTCCGGACATGCCAAGTAGTCCAACTAGATATGACGCTTCCATATGGCCTGCCGTGGCTGCAACGCGCATCCCAGACAATGCTTCCACATTACCCTGCCTGAAAAACATGTCGAACGCTTCTCTAAATATCGCCTCAGGGTTCTGGCAAGCCCTGCATTGGTCCACGAAATGCCGGACCTGCGTTGCGGCATAGTACCAGTTAGGATGGTCTCGGTACTTTTCCATTGAAATTGTGTTCCACACTTGTGGAGTGTTTGCCAACGTATTGAACAATCGGGCACACACATGCCATACGAAAGAGATCTTCCGAGGATTGGGTTGCCACGTATAACATCACTTTAAACCAAGCTAATTCCGGGATGAAGGCTTGAGGCACATCCAGATCGCGATGCTTCCTTCTCTTTCCTCCGACTGTAGTGTAATGTTTGGAATTCATTGAAATATTTTTGGAATGGAACGATTTGAGGACTGCAAGAGGGGAGAAATGAGAATATACGGGGTTTTGGGTTTGTTTTAGCCTCTGGTTTGCACTGTTCTGAAAAGGTGTTTCCTTGGGGTTTTTACCAAGTTGACACTTTTTAAAGAAACTGAACTCAACACCCAAAACATAAGACAGGCGAAGGGAAAACGTCATCAAAATGCAAAGGGAGTCAGACCGTCCAAAAGTCAATTAATAACCTATTTCCATAGCCATTGTTAGGCTTTTCCCGCCATTAAATTCATTGATACAAATGTGATGGATTACTGACTAGTGACAGAAGGTCCCATCAGATACTTTTTCATTTTCCCACACCACACTACCCCTATTAAATGACGGATTCTTATCCAACTAGTTGCCTTAATGCAATATAAAGAAAATAATATATTTAAAGCAGTGTCCCCTCAATTGTAAGATTAATTTGTTTGTGAAATAGTATATCGCTTATCGGAGTAAAATGTGTCACAATTCTGACGGTACAGGTGTCCAGATCGTGACCAACCCACCCACACACAGAAAAGAAGGATATAATTCGATTTGGGCAGAGATGAGAGAGAGCTGAGTGAGAAGTTTAGGGTTATGACTTATGAGTGAAGGGGTATAACTCAGAAGGTATGAGTCCGAAGAGGTTTTAGTGAGAAGATCTGAGTGAGAAGAGGTACAAGTGATAAGATTCAACATGTCTTCGTCTTCATCTCCCGCTCAAACAAAGAGGTGTCAGTATTGTGGAGCTGCAATGGTGCTTCGGGTTTCAAAATCAGATAAAAATCGCGGGAAGCCATTTTGGAAGTGTCTAACCTCCTATGTAAGTTCTCATTTCCAGAATATGTATGTGGGTGAAAAAAAAACCTAGGTCTAACTCTGACAGAATTATTTTGCATATATGATGCCTGCAATTAGGGAGCCACCAGTTGCAATGGATTCGAATGGGTTGATGTAACCTCCGCTGAAGCAGATCAGCAAGCTGACACGTATGATGCTACAGTGCTTAATATGCTGAAGTCCATTAAGGACTTGGTATTAGTTTTATTAGTTGTATCAATTGTCATATTATTTGTTCTTTTAATGACCAATTAAGTGCACGGTTTCAAGGATTGTAAAAGTTCTCCCCAAAAACACATGTTGCACGCACCACCAATGACTTTTCAAACCCAATTTGTAATTTTTGTTATTGAAATAGGTGGATTAGCATTGAGTTTAAATTATTGTTTGAAACAAAAGCATTTACTTTGTCAGAAACCCAGTAAAAACTTTCCTACAGTTACTTTACAAAAATAAAGTCAGACGAAGACGATAAAATGACAATACAGGGCCAATACGATGCAATAATAAGACAATACCTTTTTTTTAAGATTGCATAATTATTCAGTGTATATAGATTGTTTATTGATTGTTTACTGCATGTAAATCGCATGATATTGACTGTTTATTGAAGGTTCATTAACTGCATGTATTTCGCATGTTATTACTCCGATATTGAGTGTTTATTGAAGGTTTATTGATTGTTTACATGTTTCGTGAAGGTTTCATGATTGTTAACTGCATGTATTTCACATGTTATTGAACCGATATTGAAGGTTTATTGAAAGTTGATTGAGTGTTTACTGCATGTATATCGCATGTTATTGCTCCAATATTGCAAGTTTATTGGGGGCAAAAGTAGGACTCCAGTTAGATTTAAGGGGGGAAACGGTCCTTATTCTTTGTTTTCGTAGGAAGAACAACTTAAGTAGAATTTCCTATTCAATACGACTTCCTTATGGTTGATGTAATTGGGGACTGATGTATATTGCATGTCTATTGCGTGTATATTTCATATCTATTGCGTGTATATTGCTTGTCTGTTGCCTGTGTATTGTTATTTATTTCCGTCGTAAGCAATACAAATCAATACAGACGCAATAAATGTAAAGATATGCACGCAATAGACAAGCAATATAGACCCAACAGACATGCAATATAGACGCACCAATATACATTACTGTTATGTTACTCAGCTGCCCAAAACCAATAAAATAAAGAAAATCAACCAATTTATTAACCGATTATAAAGGAGAGAGGGATTCAAACCCGAGGGGCAGTGCGGAACCAATAGGGAGTTTTTAGAGCATTGCACCTGGGGACATTTTTTCATGTGTTTCTATAAGGAGGGCATGGTTGAATAAAATATTGGAGGCGAGGCCATAGCAGCCTATTCCCCCTTACAGAATTACCTTAAGATGCAACCCATTGCGATTAAGTCAAGGCATGTTGAACGGCTTAAAGATTGGGATCTGATATTTGGAATGGTGGCTTGGATAAATGATGACATATCACTTTGCAATGATGTAATACACTTAAAAAGCCATCAGTCCCGTATGTGAATATGCATTCTTCAAATCCCAATTCACATATGCAGTCTTCAAATCCCAATTCAATGCAGTTTGGTTGAGGTTAGGTAAATGTCGTGAAGGAGTTAGGCCAATATTACACCGATGTTTGTTTCATTACATCAAAAAAAACTTTACACTCCATATGCACATTCTATGTATGGGAATGGCATGTGTCTAACTTCAAAAACGCATCTGCCTATCCATTTAGATTGCCCACGTGCAATAGATTTACAGATCCATTTACTTTTCTCCTCTCCAACCCTCAGCATCTCCATTTCAGAGTCTTCATTTTTCTATGCTCTGCAACCAGCTCCATATACATTTTGCACAATATGAGAATACACATAGCGTAATATCACACTAATCAAAATGAAAGCATGCATCCGCTATAATATTTGCCACTATTTTGGTTCTAATTGTTATTGTCCAGTAACTTAAATCTAAATTTCTGTACACAAATACACTAAGATTGAGAAAGACGAAGAAGAATTCAGGAGCAGAGGTGGAATTCGAAAAGGACCCATGGGTCTCTATTGTGTATTTACATGACTTTGAAATTTGACATTCCCAAAACCTATTTCATCATCATGTGCCTAAACCAAGTTCAACCGATATCATGGCATGTAAGCATCTCCCCGTGCAATTTCTGCAGCCAACTTCAACCGAAAAATGGCATGTTCTGCGAGGTGCAAGTAGCTAAGGAAATCTCAGCACTCAACAGCTCAATGTACTTCAACACGAACATACCACAATCGCCTCTGAAGCAAAACAAGAACTCGATCAATTCAACTAATGACATTCTAACATAATTGACAAATTAAAGTAATAAAATTAAATAAAAAGTTGTGCTCACTGATTAGCCTGTTGTGGAACATCCACACGATGTATTGGCCATGGACACCACCAATCTCGGGTGCACTCGTTCGCGTAAACACCTTCTTCATAAAAGTCGAGGGTGTGCAGAAGATTTGGAATCGTAATTGACAGGGGGCCGAGTTCTTCCTTTAAGCTCTGATCTGGAATGAGTGAAACCATTGAATCGTAGACTTTGATTTCACACTGAATCAGATCAATCTCTAGAGCCACCCAATGCTTATATTTTTGCAACATACAAGGTACATACACCTTATACGTGTTCTGCCAATCCAATCCACAAGCCGGAACCTTGCCATTTACAACGTTCACTAAACTGGTTCTAATTTTCCACCCAACTTGCTCTTTTTTCCTTTTATTATCCGCAAAGCAAGTATGGATGTGATTCTGTGAAATAGAAAACAATCAATGGTTAAACAACTCCACAAAGCAAGTATGGATAATTTGTAATTATTAACTGCACTTGGTCAAGGCCTATGCCATACTGATGTAGCACAGCCCTGGGTGTGTTAGTTTAAACACTTAGAGCAATAAGACATAACAGATAAGAAAAGCTGAAGGGAAGAAAAGGTAGAAGGCAGGCAGAAATCAGAGAGTTTAAAGGAATGTTTAATCAATATTCAAATCTGAATTGTAAAGAACTACACAGGGGTATTTATAGCAAACTAAAACCTAGAGAGAATAGAATTAAAATCCCCAGGTAAAACAGAAATCCTATTCCTAATAAAATAGGAAACTTAGAAATCCTAATAGGATTTGGAAAACTAACTTAGAAATCCTACTAGGATTTGGAAAACTAAAGAATATAGGAAACCAATAAATTAGGAAACTAAACATTTAGGTCCTATGCATCCTGCATCACATACCATAAAAATACATCGGTCGTTGTCCAATCCGATATTTCTACTTCCTCCAACTGTTGTTGTCGCTTCCGGATGAGATACAAGCCCAAATCAATGTGCTGCACATGTTTTCCTTGTCAATCTCATTATCTATGCACATTCAAACAAATGCATAATCAATTAAACTTACATCTCCTTTCAGCCAGCCGTCAGCTTTGACGAGGGAAGCGAAGAATTCAATCTCAGCTTCCACGTTGCCAAATTGCATCACCAAACTATGAATATAAAAAAGTTTTAGAACACAACAATTACAAAATATATACACTCATGCCTTCTATCTCAAAAAACAAAGGACTTACTTTGGGTTATGGCGCCATTCCGAACAAAGTTTCAGCAATTTCACCATATCATCATGCGGAATCGCCTTCATTGGGTCTAACGTCCGAAGTCCGGTTGTCTTTGGCAAATTTTTTTAACCACTTCACTAGCTTCAACGATCTTCCACATAGGAATAATCCTCTTCCTCTTCCGTAATTGGACCCCTCGTTCCACACCTTGACCTTCATCATTCAACCAAACGTTCAACTGAGATAACACAGCTCTAGGTTGATCCAAATCAATGTCCCCGACAGTAACCTCAACCTTTGTCCCCTCCGTGCTCTCGCCAATGTCATCGCCAACCAACATAACTTCATCATCCTCTTCCTCACATTGGTTTCTTTGCACTTCCTTTTCCTCACTTCTCTGTCTTTTCACTTCCTTGCCCTTCCTTTTTTTTTTTCGGATCCTCTCCCTCACTGCTTTTTCTTTGCAGTTCTTCCTCTCCCTCAATGCTCTTTCTTTGCGCTTCCTCTCCTTTGCTGCTTTTTATTTTCACTTGCTCTCCCTCACTTCTTTTCCTTTGAGCTTCCTCTACCTCCCTTGGTTTTCTTTGCACTTGGCCTCCTTCAATCCCCTCTCTTTCCTTTTCCTCTCCCTCATTTCTCTTACTTGGCACTTCACCCCCTTCAATCCCCTCCTCTTCCTTTTCCTCTCCCTCATTTGTCTTACTTGCCCCTTCACCCCTTTCAATCCCCTCCTCTTCCTTGTCCTCTCCCTCATTTCTGTTATTTGGCCCTTCACCCCCTTCAATGTCCTCCTCTTCATTTGCCTCTCCTTCATTTCTATTACTTGGCCCTTCATCCCATTGCATGCCATCCACTTCCTCATATCCCTTAAATAGATGTGACACGACACAACGATTCGTCCTCTCTTTCAGTAAAGCTATGTCCCTTCTCACTTCCTGCTCAAAATGAGGACCTAAACAGTGGCCCAAATTTTTTTCCATCCGTATGACCTTTAACTCAAGGACGTCCTTTTCCCGCTTTACTTGAAACAACTCGGACCTCAACAAGCTTACCGCCTTGTTCAACTCATCAAGGTCAGCACATGAAGAAGGAATTGACTCTGCCGAGACAACAGCAGGGCGACCCTGTGGCCAACTCCAATATGGTTGTCTCATTTCCTCTTCACTTGGACATAGCGCCCGCAACTGAACTGACTGTTTCAGAAAACAGACAAGAGTCATATGCAATCATTCTACTTCATAATTTCATTGAATCTTATAAATAGTTCCAAGGGCTGCAAACCAAACCTCTTTGCTCTGGAAAAAATAATTGTTCAACTTTCTCATCTCGGGAACAGACGTAGTAGTTCTCCATCGCAAAATACGCGGGAGAGCTGTCGGATCAACAACCTTGCAGTAATTCAGGTCCACCATTCTAGGAATTAATTCATATACCCAAATCTACACAATTCACAGGACACAAGTTATTATTTAAGTTTTAAAGTCAACAAAACATAACGACATGAACATTATTACCATGTACCTGGAAAGCATACGTGAAACCTTTAAAACTCCAGCCACCCCTTTGCACTTCACCATGGTTATCCTTCTTGCCCTTCTCATTTCTCCGGCTTGTTCCGGTTACCTTACATTTCCCCTTCCCTCTTCCCTCTTCATTTTCAAAGCTTTTCACATACTTTGTTGGTGCAGAAAACAGACTGTCTTGGGTTTTGTCAAACGACACCGAACCCCATGGAAACCTGTTGAACGCATCCAAGTCCTCTACAAGGGTCAGGTAATTTAGATTGATGTTCAAATGTTTGTCCCTTCCCAAAACCACTAACTCAGCAAAGTAAACAAGAGCTAGCTTGTAGACGTCATCTTCCTCTGTGCACCTCACAAATGCTTCTTCTAAAGCATTACATGTAATTCCTTCGTCTATAAAATATCTTTTCTGAAGTCTAATTTCATCACTTTCTCCACTGGAAACTTCAGGCACTTCCCCAAAACGAAGCCCTGAGATCAAACAGAAATCCTGACGAGTGAACTGAGCAACGTCGCACCCTATTAAGAAACTCAGTCCATCCAAGTCTTTCACACCCTGCCCCGCTACTCTACGCAACACAACCCCATGCACAATCTGCCCGCTAAACTGAATCTTATCTATATTCAGAAGATGGCCAAAGCATGATGTCTTGAATTGTTCTAATTGTTCGGCACTCAACTTCGCTCGAATTACAGCTAGGGATGAATTTGCATGTGAGCAGTTGTTCACCCGTGAGGAATATGCCTCTGACTCTGGCCATACCAGCTCAACGTTGGATCCCATTTCCTGAAATACAAGATGAAATAACGTGAACACATATACTACCACGTATTTGCACAATCACATTGGTATTTACACAACTAGTCAACCAGCACATTACAAATTTTACAAAGTACATGCGCATAGGGATTACTGATCACAGGCTTTAACATCATCAAAGCAATATGACATATTTTGTGCAAATACCTGTTAATGCAATGATTCTGTGAATTACAAGCACTAGCATGTGTTTTATTTATGGATCCAAACTCCAATCAATGGTTGATGCATGAGTGAGTGTGAGTGCAATCTAGGCAAGTTCTGCACTTCACACACATGACAATTATTGTCATTTCATACACAACACAAAATAAATAAATAAATAAATGAGAAAGATGGTGGAAGGAAGCAAAGCAAAGCATCTGCTCTGCTATCTGCTCGCTAAGCCATTGCCACATCCTTCTTTCTTTCTAGCTTTTTCTTCAGTCAGCCATAATCGTCATAGATCAACCTTTTTTCAAATGCTTTGCACTTTTATTCATGAGTTTATTATTATCTGTTCTCATTTTTAACAGGCAAATTTAGTAACAACGGAAATAATATTTATTTCAAAAATTATATATATTCTAGCTCCAGAGAGATAATCTGCACTCTGCACTGCTTCAAATGTGGAAGGTTTTGAGGGCCTCCTCCAATTCAACACCATTACCTTATTCATATCATTATTGACATGTTATTGACATGTTATTGACTTTATATTCATTCGTTTTTTAACATATACCCAAGCAAAAATTAACATGCAAGTGAAGCACAAAGAAGAGATGCCAAATCTAACAACATTCATGCTACAAATTGGGGAAAACGGTTACTCTAACCCTAAACTCAAATTCCATAAATTACTCACCAAATGCTGGTTATTGAACAATCGCAAGGTGTCTGTGTTGGGTCTTTGTGCGGCTTTGCTCCACAAATGGAACCTATCACTTCCAACGAATACGGCTTCTCTCCTTCCCCTTCCACTGCTTCGTCTTCACTGTTTCAGAATCCACGCCTTTGCTCCTTCCACTCAAAATAAATACTTTTTCACGGTTTAGATAGTGGAGTTGCGTTCAACCGTCGTTAACCTTTGCCTTCAACCGTCGTTGCCCGTTGCCTTCAACCGTTTCTCAGAGCTTAGCGGTTTCTCTCAGCTATGAGTTTGAGATCAATGGGTTTTTTTCTGTTCAAACTTCGAACTTGCCTCTCTTTTTTTTTTTGTTGGGACCAACTTCATTGCTGGATATTAAATTCGGGTTTGGGTTCCTCACCTACCCGATTGCACAACTTTATCCCAATTCTCCCCAGCCCTTCGATTGATCCAATGACTATAAAGTGAACCCCTTATAACTTACCCCTAAAAAAAAAACCCCCCCCCTTTTTAAAAAAAAAAAAAAAAAAAAAAAAAAAAAAAAAAAAAAAAAAAAAAAAAAAAAAAAAAAAAAAAAAAAAAAAAAAAAAAAAAAAAAAAAAAAAAAAAAAAAAAAAAAAAAAAAAAAAAAAAAAAAAAAAAAAAAAAAAAAAAAAAAAAAAAAAAAAAAAAAAAAAAAAAAAAAAAAAAAAAAAAAAAAAAAAAAAAAAAAAAAAAAAAAAAAAAAAAAAAAAAAAAAAAAAAAAAAAAAAAAAAAAAAAAAAAAAAAAAAAAAAAAAAAAAAAAAAAAAAAAAAAAAAAAAAAAAAAAAAAAAAAAAAAAAAAAAAAAAAAAAAAAAAAAAAAAAAAAAAAAAAAAAAAAAAAAAAAGCAGCCGTCCGGGCCGGGGGAGATAGTGAAGCAGCCCAAGATGGCGACCAAGAATGAACAGAGCAGCACCAGAAAGACAAGAATGAAAAACCATCGGGAGGGCGGGCCAAGAAACACAGTGTCACACTGCAGGGCGGGAAACCAGTGACAGGAGTGCAGGGTCAAAGGGCCAGAGGGGCCCGGGGGGGGGGGCGGGCGTGAACCGGACAAAGACGTAACAACTGACATACGGGAGGGTCGGGCCAGGACCAAGAAACCCGTCAGGGGTGGCCCGAGAAAGTGCCGCAAGCGAAGCACCAGGGAGAAAAGCCGTGGCACAGCCGGGGAGGAGCCAAGAGTAGGCAATGCTGCAAGGGCAAGTAACCTTCGAGGAGGGGAGCCGCGAACGGGGAATAGGTGGCAACGGATCCAATCTGCGGGGGGGGAGACCGGGGACACGCCTGCCGGAGAGGGGGTGGCAGGGAGCCAGCAGCGGCATCGGCGGCGAAAAGCCAGTGGAACCCAGGGGTAGGTCCAGAGGAAGAGCCACAAGGGCCCAAGGTGAGCGGGCAGAATGGAGGCAACGTCGGCCGAAGAACCTCGTGCCAGAAAGGAGCGGCAGGAGAAGGCGGGGCGTCGGGGGAGGGGGAGGCGCAGGGGGCGAACAAGAAGTTAGACACTCAGGATCCAAAGGATGGGGGGGACGGAGCTCGCGGAGACGCCGGGGGGCATGGGCAGTGGCGGGGGGCAAACAGGCTCGGGGGCGATAATGGGCTGAGGACCTTCTTGGCGATCCGAGATAGGAGCAGAGGTGCGGCACGGAGGGCGTGCGGGGGGGGGGGAGCACGGGAGAAGGAAAGACGGGGCAAAAGAAAATCAGGCATGAGGCAATAAGCGGAGGCACATGGACAGGCAATAGAGCAAGGGGGTACAAGAAACGAGAGCCGACGGGAGGAAGGCGAAACCAGAAAGAGACAGGCAAGAATGGGGGGGCCAAGCGAACCGTGGTAAGGGGGGAAAACCGCAACGGGAGCGAGACAACCCCCAACGGGCAGGGAGGAGGAACGGGTGCGCGTGGGGGGGGCCAGAACGCAGAAGGGGGGGGGGCGTAACTTGGGGGAGGAGCCAAGTGGTGGAAATGGAGGGTAGCCGACATAAAGCGGCCCCCCACAAGGCGGGGGCGCCAGAACGACTACAAAGCGTCAGCAGGGCGGGAAAGGACGATGTTTACGGGCAGCAACCGTGGCGGAGGGGAGGAGGGAGCAGTAGTGGGGGCATATCCGGGGGGGGAACAAAACTCCCTAAAAGGGGATTCAGATGCACCACCGCGAGCACGGCGGAAGAGCGGGAGGGGCCGGGCGAGGGGGGGCGCACCGGGCACGGGGATAAGGGGGGAAACATGGCGAGGGCCGCAGCTGGGCGGCGCATCAAAGAGAGTGACAATAGCTGGGACCAGCAGCAGTAAAAGGAAGAAAAGACTGGGACCACCGCGAGGGTGGACAAAGGGTAAGGCACAAAAGCCGGGGAAGGAATGCGAAGGGGCGGGACGTCGGGCGATAGACGGGGAATGAGAGAGCCGGGAGGGGGGGCAGGCACACAGGGTGCACAGGAGGATGGAAAGCATATAACGGAGGGAGTGCCAGGTGACGGCGGGACGCAAGTGGCGAGGACCAGAGCCCGAAGCGGCCAGGCCACAAGCAAGGACGCAAGCAGAGAAGCAAACGACGGGAGGAGAGGAACGGGGGGGACACAGGCCGGACATGCAGCGGGGAAAGGCCAGCAGGAAGGGACCTTGGCCCCACCAGACATGCCAGGCGTAGGAGGAAAAGTATCAGACCAAAGACGACGGAACCCAGGCGTGCGACAGGATCCAAACCCAAGGGGCGCCGATGTCAGGGACGGGAAAGGACAGGATGAGAGTGACGCCGGTCCCATGTCATCTGGAATGATTTTCCCGTGGCCAGGAATTTGGAGGGGAGGAGGGCCCAGGCATAAAGGCTCGCCTTGTCATTTCTGCACTAGGTAAAAACAGCGGCCTTTCAGAAACATAGGGGGCGGGAGCTCCAGGAGCCCCCACCAGGCGTGGTTGACCCCACCAAGGGGCACGGCAGACACGACTGCAGAAAGAGGAATGCGGCAAGCAGGAAGGGGAGCGGCGGCGTCCGGGGGCGGTCAGGCGGGGCCCGGGGGCGTGGGGGGGGCCGGGGCCAGGTGCGACGGCGCAAGCCGCACGCGCGATGGCCCGGGCGTGGGGCAAGGGAAGGCAGGGCCCGGAAAACGCCGGGACGGCCGGGGGGGGGCCCGGGAGGGGGGGCCGGCTCCAGAGGCGGCGCGGCGGGGGAGGGCGGACGCGGGGGCCACGACGGGTAGCCGGAGCGGCCAGGCGAGAGCCAACGGGGGGCAGCACGGGCCGAGGGGCCGCGGCTCCGGAGCCGTACGACAAAGCCGCAAGTCCCACGCCGGCGCGGAGGCGAAGGGAGGGGGGAATCCGGCCCCCAAAGGGGTGGTAAGGGGCAAGGGACGCAGCCACCGGGAAACCGCACGAGCAAGCGGCCCGTGGCTGCAGGTATCTCCTGTAGAAGGAGGGGAGGGCGTGACGGGCCGGAGACGGCGGGAGGCACCAGCTTGGAGCAAGAAACCCGCCGACAAGAAAGGGGCTGCAGGCCCGGCAGCGGCGGGAGGGGGGCAGGCGGTGGGGGCGTTCCGATATTTCTTGTCTAGTGACTCCCATAAAGCTTTGGGCAGTCTGAATTGGACTATACACATTGTATAGTGCATCACTTAAACCATTTAGGATGTAGTTCCTGCAAAGGAAATCCGACTGGTTCCATGCATCAGAAGCAGCCACTGTTTCTATTGTATCACCAGGTGCAGGAGGATCTGCTTTCAAGATATGAGCCAAAATTCAATGTGGTGATGTAGAAGAACATCTTTTGTTGCCATCTCTTAAAATCTATCCCATTAATTTCTCAGGCTTTTCTGCATGATTATGGGATGAAGGCAACACACACAGCAGGTGCACTTGTCTTCACAGAAGGACCCACTTTCTGTATCTCATTCGACATTTTCCTTAATTGAGTGAACAATCTTAATGTCAATAAACAAATATTTGGCAGTCTTTAATAGATAAATAATGAATCGCAATAGTGTGTTACAATAAAACACAACCAGAATTAATAACACAATACCAATAAAAAGTATAGCAAACGCAATATGCAATTATTCAAGATAACAGTAATACAGAATGCTATAATTCACAGGTACAGTGAAATTAATGTATATGGATAAATATAATCAGAATTTTATAAACAGAATAATAAAAATGATGCCAAACAGAAAACAGATTCCAAATAAAATAAAAAAAAACCGATGCTGTATAAGTAGACTTTGTCTAACAATAGAAACAGAAGGCAATCAGTGTTTGTGGCAAACTTTATTGAAAGGTCCCGATTATTATAACTTAGATTTGTTTAACTTTGAATTGTATAAAACAAAAGAAACTAACAGGAAACCAATTCAATAGAATAGACAACTAATTAAAAAAAATGTTTTGCTGTTTGTACAAAATCAAACCTTTTGCAACATTAACATTTAAATGCACAAACACAGATTAATGCATATGGCAATTTAAACACAGATTAATGTATATAGCAATTACACATATAATTCGTCTTAAGATTGTAGGAAAAGTGAGTGCTAAATTGCTATAAAATAAATAAATAAACACTACAAACAAAACAGATTTTTACAACAACAGATGGAATTACAAGAACCTTAATTGAGTCGAGGCAAGTGTTGGACACTCTGACCTTAAGACGAATTACGCCCCACACTGGTGCTTATGGTTCACTAGCGTTCGCCTCCCAGGATACAACGACTCTCCTCCTTATGAAAGAAGCACTGCAATTCACAAGGAACTTTGAACCAAAATTATGCAGGAACCTCTCCTTATGAAACTCTAATGCTCTATATGTTTGAAAGTATGTATGTAGAGAATTGATTGAATGATTAAAACTGCAGGAGGATTGGTCTATTTATAGATGATGAAATACCCTTTCCAAAAAGGTATCCCAATCTGAAAAGGCAAACAATACATCCCTTGGTCTTGAAGAGTTATCACCCCAAACAATGTATTCCTTAGTTCGAAGAGTTGTCACCCCCCAATTGAATATGTCTTTAACCCAAGGGTCATGTCCTTAACCCAATGGATTTTATTAATTTCCATTCAAATAGAAAATTAATATTAAATATAATATTAAATTTCTCACACTTTTTGTATTCAATGGTGACTAGATTTGTAAAAGATTATGATTTACTCAACTGCACCAGGGATAATGTTGAAGTAGGAAGTAAAATCATACAGCTAATAGTATTACTAAGTGATATCTCAATTAGAACACAAAAGAAAAATGGAACTATCTGCAAAAGGGTAAGTACCGATTCAGAAGTTTGCGCTTTTCGGGATTAGAGAATATAATTTGGCCTAGTTTAGGCCTATCAACTTCTCCATCAGGTTGTAAAATGTCATCTCCAAATGCTGAAACAACCTTTTTCCACCCAGTTTTGCCCTTCTTTAATACATCCTGAAATATCCTCTGTCAATGAACTAGCTAAAAACAATATACTGCCATAAATCTTTTATGATTTCAATATAAGAGTATTAAGGGCTTGATCATTACTTACACGAGCAACAAGATCTGCGTCAACGACGGGAAAGTCATGGGCCTTGAAGAGATTTGAGACGGTGCTCTCCCGGACGCAATTCCACCTGTCAGTCCTACTATCCTCATTCTTGAATGCAAAATCAAATATAAGAACAAAATTAGCTAAAGGCCTTAGAGCATCTCCAATGAAAATTGCTCTAGCTATCTCTTTTCTTTAGCTCTTTTGAGAAGTAAGACAAAGATGGAGCTCCAGTGCACCCTATCAATTTCCCCATTCTAAAGATTTGGAATTTGGCTCCCTAGAAATGAAGAGCCTCTCTGTTGTTGCATATAATAATTTTACCATTTGTTTCTATCAACACATTCAAGTAAGAACATAAAGAATAAAGAAAAATTTGCAATTTGACAACAGTTTTGGTTGCATTTTCTTATTAATTTAATTTTGAAAATGTTTCTGCAATCAACTTACCCAAATACAGGAAACCAGAAACAAGAAACTACAGTACATAAAATTACAAGAACCCAATCAGTTTACATTTCCAGCAAAACAAAATGCCCTTCATGGTAAGAACATGCCTTTTTCTTTCCATGCAAGCTAATAAGCACTCATACAAACAAGATCAAACCAACTGAATCAGAAAGAATGGAAGACATTTCTTACCTCCGGCGATTTGCCAAGTTATTGGTTGGCGTCCTCCTTGTGGTGGAAATTGGAGTAGAGAGAATCGAGATTGCCCCTCGTTTGAAAAGTATTAAAAGTATTTTTCAAAAAGAAAAAAAAAAAAAAAAAAAAAAAAAAAAAAACGAAACGGAATCAGGAAACTGGTGGCATTGCTGATTGGAATTATAAATTTTATTGACTGGTGTTGCATTACTTTCTAATGTCTTGGAGTGTAATTTCCAATTCACAATTTTTTTTAATTCAGTGACTAAATTAAAATAAAATTTGATAAAAAAAATGACTAAATTGAAATTTTTATAAAACTCAATGAAAAAAAAATATTTAATTCTAATTTTATTGAATTGTGTTGCGTTAGTTCTAACGTCTTGGAGCGTAATTTCCAATTCGTGCAGTAATTATTATTATTTTTTTTTTTCCAAAATAGTATTTTTCTTTTCTTTTGGAACTTGTTGGCTTCTGTTCGAAATCTTTTTGCTCTTTCATAAAAATCAGTACAACAAAGCAATGGGCTTGTAGCTCAGTCGGTTAAGAACATTTACCCGTGCACTTAAGATTTTACGTTCGATTCCCCTTCCCCATTATCACTTGTATTTATAAAAAAAAATTATTTTCACAAATAGTTCATGAAGTTCACGAAATTATCACATTTGACCATTTATATTTTTTCATGAGATGATTGGTTCTCAAGATTACTTAGGATATATCAAATTGGTCCATATCGTCAAGTTCCGTCAAAACTTCTGTTATTGTTGATGGGTTATTTAGGTGAAGTCCACATATCCAATAACGCTCGTGTGGGATGTAAAACACGATCGACCAACCGAGCTAAGCTCAAACTTAGTAAGGAAATTTACGTTTAACATACTTATTTCATTTATGCATGGGCCAAAAATTTGGGGGCCCTAAGAAATTGGATTTGCAGTGGCTCCTCACAACTGCCTCTGGATCCAAACTATTTGTATCCATTTCCCTTTCCCTATTTCATATAAGCTGGCCCGTTCACTCTTAATGACCGTCACTATGTAGACTTGGGCTCACACCTCTTAGAGACAGGCTGACCCATTTTACATTACACGACCCCTCTAACCCTCCAACCACTCTGTGTCTCTTTATAGGATAGTGCTCGGAGTAGATTAAATTTTTGGGTGGGTGCACCGGTTGCGGCAACAGAGGTTGTGGTGAGAGATGAATGAGATGATTTTCTATGATTGTGGTTGCAGTGGAGTAATTTTGGGAAAAGGTCAGATTGAGCTGTTTTCTTTGTGCTTTAGTATCTTGTAAATTTTGGGACCTTTTTTGTGTTGTCCTGAAATAGAGATTCTTGCAGTAGATTTGTTTGTGCTACATTGAGGTTTCCATGATCTAATGGGTTTTTGAACTCTCTTGAGCAAGAAGTGGGTTTTATGCTGGGGGGACCAGATGGGTGTCTTTCTAGGTTTAGGGTTTGATAAAATCAGTTAGCCTCTGCACATATTTCATGTCTTATTTTATGTAGGGTTTCTTTTCTTGGAGGAACAGCCAGTCACCATTGGAATGTTGTGTTCAGAGACCATTGAACTATAACTTTGAGTTTTCTTTGATTTTTCTTGGGCAAGGAACATTTAGCATTATTGAAACGTACGTACATGGAATCGTGATTACATTATCAGGTTATTTAGGTGAGTTCAAGGATCAGGCCCCTTGATGGTGATATGGTGGCAGTTGGAACGATATGCAAAAGGGTAAGTACCAATTCAGAAGTTTGCGTTGTTCGGGATTAGAGAATATAAGCTGGCCTAGTCTAGGCCTATCAACTTCTGCATCAGGTTGTAAAACGTCATCTCCAAATGCAGAAACAACCTTTTTCCAGCCAGTATTGCCCATGTTTAATACATTCTGAAATATCCTTTGTCAATGAATAGCTAAAAATTGAGCGTTTTTTTTTATATTTTTTCTCGTAGAAAATTCACATGACTTGATGACATGTGGGCTCTACTTAAGTTCCATGTCAGCAATTTAACAGAATTTTTGAAAAATCAGACGGTAGAGATCAATTTAATTTTATCGACAAATTTTTTAGTCCTTATAAGAATGAATAACCACATAGTATCGATACTCATATTAGTATATCTATTTTTCTTTCTCTAGACTGTCATTATTCCATCTTTGATATAATTCACAAATTATTGTAGGATTGTTTAATTGGCACTGTATTTGATGAAGTACGTTGCTATATAGCTTCGTAATCTATAAAAAAATCAACGTAATTGTCAATGTCAACTCAAGGAAATGTTCAAAATATACTATGAATACGCAGTTGACTAACATTTTGCAACGTTTGTCATTCTTATATTTTGCAACCTCATCTTTCTATTCCCATCTCTCTGTGTGATCACTTGAACTAAATTGTATTCTACAACATATTCCCCATGGAAATTTCAGTTGAAGACCTTGACAATTTATGTGCTGAACCTCTGAGTCACCTAGACAATTTCAGTTGTGGCTTCGTATCGTAAATTAATTAATTAATTTTGTGTGTTAAATATTAGGTAATTGACCTTGTCTTAGTCGTGTGGAATGACTCAACTCTAATGTAATTAGTTACTAGCCCCTTGGCACATGCTCGCCAATTGGTTTTCTTTTTTATTTTTATTTTATTTTTAGAATTAAGAAAAAAATAATATGGGTAGTTATGTTCCATAAAAGTAGGACCTATTATCTGATTTTGTTTTTAATTTTAATTTTTTTAATATGAAAAAAATGTGAATTTACCATATTATCCTCATTTAATTTATAATTTTAATTCTTAATGTTTGAATTAATCAAGGACATTTTCTGGTATTTTGAATGTTTCACAATTCTCTGCCTTTGTTTTATATATATAGATTATAATCATGTGAGGTTTAGACAAACGCACACATGCAAAGCAAACCAGAAATTATTTTAAGATTATGTCATGCTTCTAGACCACGCGAGGTTTGCCTACTCTTTTATCTCGTCTCTTGGAGATGCTCTTATATAATACTAGCTTCTCAATCTATGCTCACGCATGTCAAGTGGCTTTATATATATATTTGTTTTTTTAGGAATGACAAATGTGTTTAGGACTTTAGGGTGAGGAGAAATGTGTAATTTATTATAGTATTTTAAAAAAAAATTATTTTACACTCATTTTATAATTGTCTTTTCTTTTATTATTTTGGTTCAGTAAGGGCATTTGTTGGGTTTTTTAAAATTTCAACAATAATGATCTTTTGCATTATATATAGATATAGATATAAATTAGTTACACCGGAGTTGTCATGTCAAAAGTTAGATTCTAACCTTTTTGCATGTGAAAGCGTTGACATATCAAAGCATTGACATATCTTGGGTCGAATAAAGGGTCGAACACATGTATTTACAGAGTTAAATAAAGAGTAAAAGCGTCAAATGGGCCGTGTCGGGCCGGTCTGGCTAGTTTAGAGTTGGTATATTTAATAAACGGGCCGTGTCGGACCCGTCTATTTAAGAAAATCCTCAAGTCCAGCCCAAGCCCACAACCCTAGTCCATATGGAACTGGGCCGAGCCACTAAACGGATCGATATAGGCCCACGCCAAATTTGACTTATATATTGCATTTTTTTGTAATTTTTTTTTATAACTTCATTTCAATATTTTTTTACAATTATGTATATACTAACATGTTAAAAAAGTAGAGGAAATTGTAGAGAGAAAAGAAAGGCAATAGAATTTGCTCTACCAACTTATCACATTCATTTTTGATAAACACCTATTTATATGCTTACAACCATATATAGAAAATTAACCCATAATTTGTAGTTAAAGGGCACTAATTACAATAGCAATAACATAGGTTACAACTCATTAAAAATTGGAGGTAATGGATGATATGGTGGTCATCCACATTCCATATATTTATGACATAACAAGATTTATTACTTATAGGAAAAGAGGCCAATAACTACATTTGAAGTACATTTAAATAGAAAGTGGCTAGATTATTGTTTCGGTTTTAAAATTGAAAATTGAAAAAACAAAATCATTATTTTATAGCTAAAGTGTGGTTTTGTCCCTTGAACTAAATCATAATTGTCAATTTACCTGTTGTTTTGTTTTGTTTTATTTGTTTATATAAATTAAGGACTCAAACTATATGAAAATGGCCAATTAAGGACTCACCGTCAATTTTTTAAATGTCTATCCAAATTTCCACCCCTATCAAGGATATATATATTAGATCCTATTTATGAACTTATATGTAAAAACCCTTTTTTAGGTACTAATTAGTTCCATACCGGGAATGGTGGGGTAATCATGCATGGATATATTTGGATAGGGCACCATGCTTATTACTATTTTCTGGTCAACGGGTCAATGCAGATCAAACTTTGGTGAAGCCCCAGCTAAGGAGAGGGTCCTCCTCAACCTACACCATAAGGGTCTCACAATGATATTTCTTAAATAATACTTATTGTAGAGGACAATACTTAATAGGGTCACAAAATAGACCACCCGAACACTTGTGTAGATAGGATAAACTAGAGGGATACGTATGCACTTTTTTCCGCCATATAAAATACACAAGTGTAATTCAATACGATCGATAAAGGAGTTTAAAATGTGATCGTGACCATATTTTGCTTATATTTAATCAGCTTCAACTGGACGATTCTTCCATCTTCTCGATCAAATGGATGTTCTTTTAATGTTTTCATAATTAATTAATGTGTTTATATCGCTTTCATATTGTCGATTTCTCGTAAAAATGATTTATGAATAAAGACAAAAAGAATATTTGGTTCGGATGTTTGAAATACAAAGTATTTTACGAATAAAGACAAAAAAGATATTTAGTTCGGATATTTGAAATACAAAGCATTTTACGAATAAAGACAAAAAAGATATTTAGTTCGGATATTTGAAATACAAAGCATTTTACGAATAAAGACAAAAAAGATATTTAGTTCGGATGTTTGAAATACAAAGTATGATGAGCTCCACAAAAAATTCATCTCAAATAAGCTTACATCCATAGTATGTCTTCTTGTTGCTGCAAGAACCAAAGCCTGAAACAACGAGTTTTCATAGAAATTGCCACCTTACTGCTGGATTTCTTTCTCTTGTTTTGACATGATATGGTACAACATTTCGGCGCCAAAAAGAAAAAGAAAAAGCAAAATACAACTTGGCAACATGGACATGGAGTTGGTTTGACCAATTAAAACTTCATAAAAAAAGAAAAGAATAAACAAATCGATCCCCATTACAAAAAGATGAAGCTAAATATACAATAACTAGGTAGAGCAAGAGACACTCAAGGTTATGAACAGATTAAGTCAATGAGACAAATTCCTAATTAAGGATCTCTTCCACCTTCCTGATGTTTGCAAATAATTTGAAGATGTCAGGTTCATACGAAAAACACAGGCTCATAAACAGGAAAATACCCAGTAATTTCATGGTTCGCCAAAGACTGAGTAATTGATTGAGTCTTTAGCTACCATGTTTGACCAAAGACTCAGACACTATATATAGAGCTGGAGGGGGGAAAAGCAATTGAAGCAGCTAGCACTTTTACAGAAATATAATTAATATTTCATCAACTTTCAAATAGAGTCTCTGTAGTTTTTTCAGTGAGCTTTGTAAAGGTTCCAAAGAGAAATGGTTGAGCTTTTACAGAGAAATGGTTGCATTTTAAAGTTATTTCTGGCTTTGTTTCTGTTCTTGTCTTTGGTTGAGGTTCCAGCAGTGGAGGCTAGAATTAGGCATTACAAATGGGAGGTGAAGTATGAGTACAAGTCCCCTGATTGCTTCAAGAAGCTGGTCATAACCATTAATGGTAGATCTCCTGGACCAACCATACTTGCTCAGCAGGGAGACACCATCATTGTTGAGCTTACAAACAGTTTATGGACAGAAAATGTAGCCATACATTGGCATGGAATTCGACAGGTACAATCCTCGTAATTTCCTCAATTCCTATTTATTTGTTAGTTGATCAGCAAACTTTTTTTTAATGTTTCATAGCATCTGAAAGTGTGCTTCTTTTTTCGGTTGCAGATTGGAACACCATGGAGTGATGGAACTGAAGGTGTGACTCAATGCCCAATAGTGCCTGGAGACACCTTCAAATATCAGTTTGTGGTTGATAGGGTAAGTAGCACATCATTTTCATGGTAGACAGATTATTGTTGTTGAATTAATAATTTATACTGATCTCCATGTATGATAAAATTGCCTTTTGCAGCCTGGAACATACCTCTACCATGCTCATTATGGAATGCAAAGAGAAGCTGGTTTATATGGTTCAATCCGTGTAGCACTTCCTGATGGAGAATCAGAGCCATTTTCTTACGATTATGATCGAAGCATCATACTTAATGATTGGTACCACAAGAGCACTTATGAACACGCAGTTGGGCTGTCCTCCCTTAAGTTTGCCTGGGTTGGGGAACCTCAGGTAATTAATTGTCTCTCTATTCAGTTTTTGGGTAACAAATAGAATTTACTAGTTTACTGTTTGCTGCTGTCAATGCACTTGTTAATGGGTTTTCCTTTTCTCCAAAATTTCAGTCGCTTTTGATACAAGGAAAAGGAAGATTCGACTGCTCCACACTGACCACTCCAAGCTTAGACCCCGAAGTTTGTAACGCAACGAACCCCGAATGCTCCCCTTACTCAATGACAGTCGTCCCTGGCAAGACGTATCGACTAAGGGTTGCTAGCTTGACTTCTCTGTCTGCCCTCAGTTTTCAAATAGAGGTACTAATTTATCCATGTTCATGTAGTATGCAGAACACAATCTGCATAATTTTAAGTATTAGCATATAATTAACAAAACTTGTCCATGTTGCAGGGCCATAATATGACAGTGGTTGAGGCAGACGGGCATTATGTTGAGCCATTTGTTGTGAAGAACCTTTTCTTATATTCTGGTGAGACATATTCTGTGCTAATAAAAGCAGACCAAGACCCTTCAAGAAATTATTGGATGACAACAAATGTGGTTAGCCGAAATGCCACCACCCCACCTGGTTTAGCCATTCTCAATTACTATCCAAACCACCCGAGGAGATCTCCTTCGGCGGTACCCCCAGCAGGCCCTGCTTGGGACAATGTTCGCGCCCGATTGGATCAAAGTCTTGCCATCAAATCACACCAAGGCTTCATCCACACCCCTCCCCCAACCGCAGACAGAGTGATTGTGCTTCTCAACACACAAAACACCGTCAACGGTTATGTCCGCTGGTCAGTCAACAATGTGTCATTCACTCATCCTCACACACCTTATCTCATTGCCCTCAAGCAGAACTTGACTGATGCATTTGATCAAACTTCTCCACCTGATGGGTACGATTTTGTAAACTATGACATTTACAAGACACCAAACAACACAAATGCTACAGTAAGCAATGGGATTTATAGGCTCCAGTTCAATACAACAGTGGACCTTATACTCCAAAATGCCAACACCAGGAACCCGAACAACAGCGAGACTCACCCGTGGCATCTTCACGGGCATGATTTCTGGGTCCTGGGATATGGGGAGGGCAAGTTTGACATGTTCAATGATCCAAAGAAGTACAATTTGGTGAACCCTATCATGAAGAATACTGTGCCAGTTCATCGTTATGGGTGGACTGCTCTGAGGTTCAGGGCAGATAATCCAGGGGCTTGGGCGTTTCATTGCCACATAGAGTCTCATTTCTATATGGGAATGGGTGTGGTGTTTGAATCAGGAATTGATAAGGTGGGAAAATTGCCTTCCTCTATAATGGGCTGTGGTGCAACTAGAGGAGTTCACAGGCCATAGTCATTGGTGCTTGTCTTGTGGGTGCTTCAGTAAATATACCAAGCAAGAGGTTGCAGAGGAAGAAAAGAAAAATTGAAGAACCAAGTTTAATTACATTCTTTGTTGTAAAAATCTAGCACAGGAACATTTATTTTGTATTCAATAATTGAAATCCATTTCAAAATTTTGAGTTGTATTGTAGCTCTCTGTAAATTTTAGGCAAATGTTAAAAACAACCACCAAAAGTGGTCCATGTTGAAATTAGTCCAACTTATTGGTGAACTACCAAAAATAAACATCACCTTTTAATAATGATGGTTCCTTCTTGCAAAGGGGAGTCACTTTTTTGTAGCAGTTATTGGATTTTTTTTTTTTTTTTTTTAATTTTTTTTTTTTTTTGTTTTGTCTAGCTCACATCAATTTAGATTTCCATATAAATTTCCACAGCCCCGATCTCTCAACTTTTCAACGATCCTCACCCTAAAGTTTATAAACCTTGCATCGGCAAAGGAGTTGAGCTACTCACTCATTGTCAATTAATTTTGGGGTGAAACCTTAACTTCTCTCAAGGGGTGGGACTGGGTTCATTTTCTTTGTTTTCCTCTGTTTTAGTTCTTGTATTGGGTTTTCCTAATTTCTCAAAGGTTTTTTTTGTCTAAATAATTTTTCTTTTCCATTGACATTTTTCTGAACAACTCATTGAAGTTAAAAAAGAAACTTTTGGGTGGGAGCACAAGAACAAACTTTTGTCGGAATAATTTGTTGATTAAGAGCAGTATAAAAAATAACAAGCATGGAAACATATAATTTCCAAGTAAACAAACATTCAAATATATAACCAAGCTCCAAGCACTACTTTCACGTCCATGCCATGCTAATGTTAAACTTCCAAGCAACCCTACTCCAAGTAAAATGCAAATTACTTTCCCATTTTCGGATTTAACTGAAATCATCTATGTTGATAAGATGCGCTGGGAAGGGGTAGTAATGATCATCTTCTCTGCCATTATACATCCCCTTGGTTACATCAAAATCCTGCCGCAGAAATATTAAACAAGTAATCAGAATTTATATTAAAAATAGAAAATTAAAAGTTCAAAAATCTCCTCTCTACAGTAGAAATGGTGAAAATGGTTATGTTGAAGAATATAAAGTTCCAAATCGGTAGTTAGTTGTCGTTTTTTTTTTGGGGTTTTGTCTCCCCTATCTCATAATATATAAAAAAATAAAAAATAAAAAAAAGGTCCCATATCATAAACTTGACTGATTAAACTACAACTTATAATAAGTGGTTCAACTTTTAATAACATTGAGGCATTTTGGGATAAAACCCCACACTTACTGGGCTTTGTAGGTGGTTAAGTTGGGGATAATATCAGTGTTGTTAGAGCACTTCCATCCATTTGCCATGACAAAAGGCTAGGGCAAGGCAATGACTGTTACTATTCATGTGAATAGTGGTTACCATGGAAATAGAAATTTGTATAGAGTTTTGGTGTGGGAAGTGAAGAATATGACTAAGGATTTATTTTTAAAAAAATTGAAATTTTTAGTAATTTTTTAGATTTTTTAAAATTTTTTTGGTTCATGACGTCAGCAAACCTAGGCAACAGCCCAGGCTGATCTTGCCTTTGGGCTAACCTGGTTTGGTGGGACCCATGTGCTACCAGGGCTGTAGAAGCCCGTTGGAACTACAAATTAGAGCTTGGGCCTCCTGTTGCTTGGGCAAGGGGCCATTGCTGGAAGCGCTCTTAGTAGTGGGCTGTAGGCTCGTCTATTTGAAATTTAACACCCCAATCCAAACTCAAACTAACACTCTGACCTAGATCGATCACACCTTGATTCGGTGTGGCCATTGACCCGACCCATATTAGTGTTGTTAGTAGTGGGCCGCATGCCCGTCACTTTGAAATTTAATAGATTTTTAAGTTGAACTTATAATTAGAAGTTGGCACGTACCCGAAGAGGATGGCCATATATCACAGGCCATTGATGGGCTTCTTCGGTTGCCAATGCCAGCTTCTCATGATCATGGTCTCTTATTGGTCCCCGTACCTGTACCTGTGATTAAGATTTTTAATTCTACGGTGCTTAATCAACAGTTATTGATTAATGAACATTTTAGAAACTAATTAAACCAAGTCCAATATTGTCCTAAATTAATTAATTACGTACTTTTGGAAACCTTCGTCGGAGCTCCATACTTGCATTCGCTAACAGCTGTTGCCTATATTGATTAGTCACAGCTCCTCTCTGTCATGATATAAAGAAATGTGTTAAGTGATTTAGGACCGACCATATAAACCCTGTTCAATAAGTGGACCGCCATTAGCTGTCCGTTTTCAGTATACAGAAATGTGAGGAAAATAGCAGGGACGTAAAAGTAAGGTTAGGAATACCATATTGTAATGGTGAAGCTAGAGTTTATATATTTGGGGACCGGGAGTCGGAGGCAGGAGAAATAGCTTAAAAGTTTATGAACTTACACACAACCACTTCAGGCATGTATGTAGCTCCGTCCCTCCTTGCACATTGTGTATCACATCTTTAATAGAGGTATGTCCCGCAAATACGAGTAGGTATATCACCTCTATTAGAGATGTAATATATGGTACAATAATATGGTCTCTCTAGCATTCCCAGTACGTAATATATTTTGCTAAAACATACAATTAGGGTGTAGCAATAAAAGGGAAATATATACTAAGAACCCTTTTAGGGTTTAGACTGATATATATACCTGTACCGAGTCATGAAAACGTGGGGACATTCCTACGCACTGGTCCCGTGATGATCACTGGTCCAACGGTCCCCTGGCTGCCCTGCATTAGCCCCAAAATAATTTAACCCAGCATATAATTAATTAATGTCCAGTAATTAAACATTGCTTAATAGAAATAATGAACTTTCAAACCACTACAACTTAAAGTTGCATACTGCTGGACTAGTGCCCAATATTCCAGGTCTGGAATACGGCAGCGCTGAGGCAGCACTACCACTTGTGCCAACCACCGGGAGCCGCCGGTTTCTTGGGAGTGATCTATTGAAGCCCTGGCCATCGTTAGTTGGTTGTGCTAGCGGATATGGAACAGACCCCAAATGGATATTGTTTGCCTGCCATGAATATTGTACAATCACATTATTTCAACTATTTAGTTGTCAAATGAAATTAAGAAGCAGCTAATTAATTACCTGCGTTGGAATTGTAGAGGGTGATAAGGTATGGATTTTGTTGCCATAATTGGTGCTTGTAGGATTGGCATGGTGAGCTGTTGAAGATGAACCTGGACTTTTGGACTTTGGTGGTTCGGTTAATGAACTTAAGGCCTTTTTTAGCAGGACTGAAGAAGGAAAATTCATGGCATTTGCGTTTGGATTTTGGGGGGCTTTATTTAGCGATATTTGATTAGGATACCTCCTGCGCGTTTACAAATTTCATGACAAAATAGATATATGTAAAATAATATTTACAAAATTTAAAGTTCGGGAAGAAACGAAAGGAAAAAGAAAACAAACATCACAGTCGAAGGGGAATTTGAAGTTGAGACATTTTTGAATGTTGTAAAAGAAAAAAAATCATTAGAACAAGAGTTAGATAGTTACATGACATTTTATTATTATTATGTTTCATAGTTTTACTAGTGATATTTTTCTTTTAAATGTAGAGCGGGTTCATAAAAGTAGAGTCATTAAATGAGAAATTAAACATAACAAAAAAAGAAAAAAATTGATTAAATCCTTCTTTGAAAGGAAATTTTAGTAAAGCTTTAAACTACTTTACTAATCTAGAGAGAGAGAGAGAGAGAGAGGGAGGGAGGGAGGGAGCACTAACTTCACAGAGAGAGAGGGAGGGTGGGAGGGAGGAGTACTAACTTCAGAGAGAGAGAGAGAGAGAGAGAGAGAGAGAGCACTGACTTCACTTCAAGGGGCTGCAAACTTGTCCCATTTCTGCTGCTAGTAGGAAATTGCGAAGCAACATGATGAGGCTCCAAAAGTGCCTTCCCCTAGATATGTAAAAATAAAATAAAAACCAAATCATTCTGATAATCTAATTCGCAAACTGGTTCATCTCAGTAAAAAAAATCACTTTATCCTCTTTTATAAATTTGTATAACAGAAAACGTATGTCCCAATGTGGATTAATACATACTTATATCACCATGGCGCATAAAAGAAAAGTAATTGAAAAGCACAGTTCATATGAGAGTAGAAATTAAATGAATAAATTGAAGTCCTACGTACCTTTCTCTCCATCGATGATCTGTTGGCCATGGCTTTCCTCTAATTAAGCAAAGGCTGTGTATATATGAGAGTATGACTCTGAGAGGGGAGATATATATATATATATATATATATATATCAAAGAATGCAAGTCATATATAACACAAATGATATTCAGGTTACATTTGCTACGTGTAAAAGATGAGCTTGTAAAAAGAGTGTCATGTCATAAATGAGAGAGATTCTCGCTGGAATTGGGCAAATATATATATATATATATATCAATTAAATTTTTTGTGCAAAACAAGCCTCTGAAAGATAAATCTAACAATAATTTTCAGAATATCATAGAGAAAATTAAAAGAAAGGGCAGCATTAAGTCTCCAGAAGTAGCTCAAAAAAAAAAAAAAAAAAAAAAAATACTCTTAAACATTTTACGAATCCTCTTTCTTAAAATGAGATTAAAAGAAAAACCATATCAATGAAAAATTTGATAAATAAAATTTGAATATTTATTACAACATAACGGTATTAACGGCCAAGATTCGAATATTCAACCTAACGGTCCATGCCATGCACCCGTGAGAACACAGATACGCAAAATATTGATCCCAACCCTCTTAACGGTAAAAGTGTCCTTTAACGGTCTCAACGGTAATAACTATTTTTTTTTTCAAAATAAAAGGCCGTGTGCAGAATTTTACTCGTCCTACAGAATAAAATGTTACATAGTGGCATCTGTTTTAAATTGAATGTTTCAAATTTGGTGATGATTCGAAATAAATTGACATATGAAATACATGCCAGAGAAACCGAGAACCTTCACTGACCTTGGCAAGGAAGTTGACAGAGTAGTCCCAAAATTACATGAATGACATAAAAACTAGAGGTAAGAATGGATGAGAATTTGGAGGAAGAAAGGGAGTGATATTTTGCTTTCTTCTTGTACTTTTGGCATGCAAAATAAGTTGAAAACCAATCTGAGGGTAGTAATGGCAGAGGATTATGATTTAATGGAAAGCAAAACAGATGAGTTTAATGTGAGGTGACTTGCATGAAGAGAGTGACTTACTAACGGACGAATGTGCTTCAGGCTTTCAGGTATTGTCTTTAAAGGGGCTTCACATTTAAACCGAGTCAAAGTTTTGACTCATTTTTAGTGATGTAGATCAAATGATGAGCTCAACAAATCGCAGTGAACTTAGCTTACTTGCTTAAAAGAGTCTATGCACAGATATTATGTAAACATAAACCAACTATTAACTAATAGATTAATATTAATCTCTCAAGGGAATGTATCTATTGAAATATAGATATGTAAGAACGAGATCGCGCCCACAAAAATTGATTAGAACAACCTAATTATAAAATCATTGCTTAACATTTTAATCTTTTTAATTAAACTAAAATGAACAAAAACACTTAAGTAAGACCCCATTAAGCTTACATTACTTGCTTGAAAGAGACAATTCATATAGTTCTGAATTCTACCTTCTTTTGGTGAATGTTCAATCTACTTTAATATCATATTAATACATTCTATGGAGAACCACGTATATAATCTCAGTTAATTTTAGTATCGACTAGCTATTAATTTAGTGATATTTTTCTTTCCAATATTGAAAGAAGTAATAAGTTCGGATCTCCCGTCCTCCATATGCAATGGCTTGAAGTGTTCAAGGCTCTAAGGCAGGGACTACTTTCTAAAAACTTATGGTAGACATGATTCAAAAATGTTCCATTTCTTTGATTGTTGCCAATAACACCATCTTCACTAATCAAAACTCAACCTTTGCATAAAGTTTCATCTTCTTGTGGTTTTCAATTCATAACATTTTGGGCCGGCCCAAAAAACCCAAATTTTGGGGTTTCCCCAACTATGATTCAAAGAAAAGGCAAGATCGACTCTTATCCCAGTTTACCGGCCCAGATCATCCCCAAATGGGTCCCATCGTATCCACTCTTCTTTCCCACACCAAAGCACCAGAGTCGTTTTAGCAGTCATCATTTTGCTAAGCCATACATACTCAAACTCAGATAGCTAACCAAAACTTAACAAAAAAAAAAAAAAGGCAGGCAAAAAAAAAAAAAAAAAAAAAAAAAAAAGAAGAATGAAGGTCTCTGCTCTAATCCTTACAACTCCAAAGCCCCTCCCCAATATTCAAAGCCTTCATCCTACAACCTCCTTCTCCTCCTGCAATTCCAAACCCACTTGTTCTTGTTCATCTTCTTCACCGTCCACAGCTGAAAACAATGCAAAGGTGTCTTGCGCTTCAAAATTTGTGACCAAGAAGAGTGTTTTGGATGTGGGGTTTTGGGCTTTTAGCAGCTTCACTTGTGGCATTGTCACCTTTGGAAGCTAATGCCACAAGAATTGAATACTACGCCACTGTGGGGGAGCCTTTGTGTGAATTGAACTTTGTTCGTTCTGGGCTTGGCTTCTGTGATGTTTCAGTGGGTTCTGGTGTGGACGCTCCTCGTGGTGAGCTCATTAATGTGAGTTTTTCCTACATATTTTGAAATAAAAGTACAAACTTGTTTGTTGGGTTATCCTCTAATTGTGCTTAATTGCTTCAGTTTTACTTGAACATGGAAAACTAATCTTGGTTTGGTTTTTCATTGTTGTATTTTTACTGAATTTGAAGTTTTGGTAGGTTTTAATGGATATCAAATACACTGACTATGAAGAAAATTTTAAAGCTGTTGTCTCTCTAAAATCCCAAGTATAAAAGACATGAATTCATATCATATATGATCAAAACATTGGGAAAGAGAGATACAAGTGAAGTTGATTGTGTTTCAGTAAATTGAATCCAGAACATTTCTCAGACCTTGGTATTGAACTTTTTTCCAAGCATTACTTTACTCATGATTTTCCCCTTCTTGATTCGTGTTCATTCACCGTACATACATTCCCTAGGTTTTGTATCTTCTCAAGAAAATAGTTTTTGTATGCCTTGAATATATTGTCATGACGTCAAATGTCCAGAAACCTGTAGGACTTCTCTGCAACAAGCTTCTGAAAACCATAAAAGTCCATCTAAACGCTCATTCCTTCATAGAGAGCAATTGTCCCCCTATATTTAGTGAAACTTATCCTCACCTGCCAGGGGAGAATTTCTTGACTCACTTGCACCAAATATACAAGCAGCATCTGTTTGGTCTGTTCAAATCAGTTTTATGATTTCATCTTCTTGGCCTGTTAATTAGTTGTTTGATCCCAAAAATTTACACTGTTAAAAAGAGAAACTTGACAATGTAATTAGCCTCAGCCTAAAATACTCACCAACATTCTCCTTTATGTGTAGAACTTCAGAAACAAAACAAAACTGCGCAGTACATGTTTAGAAAATAAATGACCGGAAATGATATACCAAGATTCAGATGAATAAACTCTAAAAACCTTACCTGTGTACGATGTTACCCTCCATTTCTCTTAAACTTCAGTTGTTATCAAGCACAACGTAATAACACAATAACCTGCTAAAACGAATGCAGGTTCACTACACTGCAAGATTTGCTGATGGGACAGTCTTTGACAGCAGCTACAAACGTGGCAGACCTCTGACTATGCGTATTGGTGTTGGCAAGGTATGAAATTGTCTCAAATGATTGATAATGCTCTACTTTATTGCCAATTAGATGAAATAGTATCTCTTCATTTCCCAATTGACGTTAATCATGCATGAAGCTTTTAAATCTAGGATCACACTGCTTAATGAGCGCAAAAGTTACAGAATAATCATAAGAAAAAATTCTTTTTAGATATCTTATGGTTATCCACTTGTTATATTTTCATACTAAAATTACATCTTAACTGCCTATATCATGTGCACTTTGCTTTCTGTGAACTGCTGATTCTCTGTTCTACGGCTGTTCTGTCTTCGCTTACTTAGGTGCAATTTATGTTATTCCCTTAACATAAGAGAGTGTGCTGTTAGATAAATTGCAACTGCATTTGGGCATGGTGTATGTATTGTATGCAGTTGTCCAACTTGTCGTACAGAACAATTGGACTTTGTTTTATTCAACTTCTCAATAAACGAATGCTTATCTCCCCTTTTGCACTTTGTTTTATCCCTCTCCATATGGCCTCATTTATGTGTGCTCATTTACCTTTATCTTATGTATACTTTGTTGTCCAGGTCATTAGAGGATTGGATCAAGGAATTTATGGGGGTGATGGTGTGCCTCCAATGCAAGTAGGTAGGACTTCAGAACTGGTTATTGTGTTCTATGTTTTTGCCATTTGTGAAAAAAGAAGATAACAAATCATTACTCAACAATGTTGCACAGGGGGAAAACGTAAGCTCCACATTCCTTCACATTTAGCATATGGACCAGAACCTGCAGGATGCTTCTCAGGTGAGGACCCATAACTTGACTTGTTAGTTTTCCTAGGTTATGGTATCTTTAACTCTTGCCCTTGGCCAAAGTCATAAACTGGTAACTTTCTATCATCTTAAAATGCCTAGCCTATACTAAGGCCATAAAATATGTGGTTAAGTCACTATCATCCTCATTATCTGTATATGTTTGGAAATACTAGCTATATACTATGAGTTAACTTCTCAGGACAGTTAAATAACAACATTGTCGATATTTGCTTTCATAATTTTCGGTATTTTATGGTATCATAGTGCTACACTTAAATGTGACGGTTTCTAATTTATTCCTAGAGCATGAGGAGAAATGAAAGCATACTCAGTGAATCATTTTGACAACTATTCAGAAACTGATATAATATATAATTTTTTTCTTATAGGTGACTGCAATATACCCGGCAATGCTACTCTTGTCTACGATATTAATTTCGTAGGTATCTACTCGGGAAATAGGCCATTGCCAGCAAATAGATAGGGAACCCAGATCAAGTGCATCTCCTGACTTTCCTGAAACTCAAGGCTTCCACTGTTAAATAGAAGTTGAGACAGGACTCCTCAAGCATGCATATATGAGAGCACCTTCTTTTTGTACGCTTGGCTTGCTAACCGGAGATCTATCCCTGAATAAAGTCGGTATAGCTCCCGCCTATTTCATTCTACATTCTACCTTACATTTTTTATGTATATGGCATTACCTCTATGGAACGCATGAAAATTACTATTAATGAACATACTTATCTTATGTAATTTAAACACTTTGAAAAAAACTACTTGTCCCTGATTTGAATGCTAATACCTATAAAAGTAGGCTCAGTTAGCAGTTTCACCTCATAAAGTGATCAGTGTCAAGCTCAATCAAAAACACTGGGTTGCAGCAGAGAGTTCATTTCTCTATAGGTCATATGAAAGTTTTCCATTTTTTTTTAAAAAAAAGCACAATTCCCAGATTTGGTTTTAGAGCTGATGCTTTGGCTTTAACTCTTCAGTGGCACCCGTAATGCTGATGGGATTAGGATGGTTGCTTACATATTTGGCATACGACATAATACTCCAATTTTATCTTACTGTGAAAACCAGCAAAAGGTGTCTCAAAATGCATGCCTATGGGAAGAGAAGAGCATGATGAAATAAAAGATCCTTAACCAAATCTTTCAGATTGCTTTATGTTAGATATGTTGCTGCTGAGACCATGGCTTTTCTCTGGAATATCTACATTTGCCCAAAATGGGCTTAGTTCTGAAAATTTAGAGGACCTCACTGCCTAGCTGCTCTCTTATTGCTGACACTGGTCTGGTCACCTTTATTAAAACGACCAAAGTTCCTGTCGGTTGGTTAGTACGCTCATCTGGCCTGTCATGGAGCTTGGTATATCTTTTTTCCTTTTCTGTACATATAGCGTACATCAATATGTTTGATGGTTTGCCATCTGCAATATTTCCACGGGCGGAGTTAGGATTTTTAGATTTGTATGGACCTTTAAAACTTAATCACAAATGACTTTATCATTGTAAATGGAGGTTAACACGCAAGGGATTTGTAGTTTAAGTGATTAAGAGCAGTTATCTCACTGAGTCTTGTGTCCAAATCCCCCATCTCCCAATATCATTTCTATATAATAATAATAATAAAATAAATAAATAAATAAATAAATAAAAATAAAAAGAAGAACAAGGCCAACACCACTTCAAGTTTGGCTTTGGCTCCTCCCCTCACATCAATGCCACAAATGGAGGATACTAGTGTTGTAGGTACTTATCTTATCAAAGGAAGTGACCTGATAAATAGTAATTATCTTTGGGAATATGTTGTTGTGGTCCAGTAGTTTCATTTCTTTCCACTTTAACCTTCTATACTTTACACTATGGGGGCTTGCTTTTTACCTTTATCCTACATTTTGCTCACCACCTTCAACTGCAGTGCATCATTGTCACCAGGTCATTTGTGATCACGTATATTATGTTGCGCGTATTAACTTATTAAGATTAACATTTTCCTAATGATGCAATCACATATGCTAACTATGATTAGTCATTATGTAATGTGTGGCAAGTTGACAACATGATAAATGACAGGGTAAACAGTGCACCGTGATTGAAGTTATGTACAAAATTCTGTCAAATGGCATATGTACTTCACAAGAAAACATAAATTTTGTGATTAGACCTTAGATGCTTGTAATTTTGATTTTTAGGATTTGGAGTGAAGTGAATATGGTTTTAAACAAATTTAAGAGGTGGGGTTGATTGCTTAACATTGCTTTATCAAAGATATTGTTTTTTGAGCTCTAGGTATGCATATGAAAACGTCTTTACGCTTCCTCTGGATCAGAGAAAGGATACAGAAAGAAAAGAGAAAAGGTTAAAAGGGGAAAGAAAGGAAGAAAGTTGATTCCTTAGTTCTTCATGTTTGGTTGAGTAACCAAAAAGACGGATCTGCTTTCCTTAGCAATTTCCTTTAGCTCTTTCTGGAACCAAATGGATTTGAATAATGTTAACGTTGGTGCCAATTATTTTGAATACTAGACGCCCTAGACATGTTATTTTCGTACACAACCTCCGGAAGGTAGAGATTCGAACTTTAGTCATGAGTGTGGGCATAAACGCACGCTATCACTAAAGCTACAAACCCTTGCAACAACATTATACGATTTCATATTAGTCACTTAAAATCTTGGGGGATCTTCAATGTCACACATTGTATATGTAATTTGTTATTTGTATAATCATCAAAGACCTACAAAGTTGAAATCTAGGTCCACTTCCACTTTGTTTGCCATGTATGGTTGTTTTGCTTATGGAGCCGCAACAGCAACCCCTAAGGCCCCTTAACTTAAAATAGAAGAGACAGCCAGCTAGCACCAACTCGTTTGGGATGAAGAGATACAGCTGTGAACAAACCAAAGCCATCCCAGAGGCACGAGAAGTAAACATAAAAATAAAGCTATGTATGATAGGTACCTCATAACAACTCAACTAGTTTCAACAAATACCCAAAAAGCTATTCGACTGCTTCTTTTCTTTTTTATTTGTATTTTTGGGTTTAAAAGTGTTGTTAATATAAAAAGCGTGATATAGAATTGTCTCGTCTATTCTATTTCAAGTTCATTGTTCCACTTCACCCAATATCGCATTCTTCTGTGCATATAAAATCTTAAACCTCCTCACTTATTACCAATCGATGATTTTGGTTAATGGTTTTGGATTATTTCCTCTAACTTTAACCCAACCACTGATTGGAAACCACATAAGTTTAATGATATGGACCGTCGGAGGGCAAGAAAACAAGCATGATCAAAATCCTTAATTCCTCATATTTCTCATTTAAAAAAGGGAACCCAAAACAAAAATACAATAATATAAGAAACAAAACTAAGAAAATGAAGAAGACAAAAAGGGTCCTAGATTGAAAATATTACAGGGGCTTGAAAAGCTGGGGGAGAGAGAGAGAGAGAGAGAGAGAGAGAGAGAGAGACTAATGAGAAGATGCCATGATGTTATTACATGATAGAGCAGGCATTGGGGTTGTCATCACTGAACATGGTGGTGTAAGGGTCCTCATATCTTGTGACAGTGCCAGTGGAGGAGGTCATGTTCATGTTCTCCACATTTCTGACATAACCAGGAGGTGCCTTCTTGTCATAAGCTTGGGCAATGTAGGGCTGTGCCACTAAGTTGTAGGGTACATAAGGCCATATCTCTGCCCTCTTCCCTGTTGACTTTGCCTTCTTCAGCACTTTGTTTGCTTCAACATAACCTGTCACACTCACCTTCTGTTGCTTCCTGTTAATCTCCACAGACTTAACTCCTGCAAAACAACAAAAACCCAACATTTTCAGCTCAAAATTTTCAACTTTCAAAGAAGAAAAAATGATACAATATTAACAACAACATACCACTTAAAGAAGAGAGGGCCTTCTTGACCTTAAGCTCACAGCCATCACAGTCCATTCTGACTTTGAGCTCCACAGTCTGTAATTGCTTCTTCTTTTGTGTTTATGGCCACTGTTGTTCACTAAATCAGACAAATACTCCAAAGTTCCTCCAACTCCCATTTTCAGGTCTCAAGGATTTTATTTTTTTTACTCAAGCAAAATGAGTCTAAGAGAAGCTGCGTATGCTTAACACAAGCTCAGCTAGGAAAAAAGTTGTAAAGGAGAGGAGACTAATGAGAAAACAGAGATGACAGGTGATGAAATGAGCAAGAGAGAAAAAAAACAGAGAGCTAGATGCCTTTTAGCAATTACTTGATGAACAAAATTTATATAGAGAACATTGGAAAGTTAGCTGTCCCTAAAGAAACTGCAAGGATTCTTTCCTTGCCTTACAACTCTCAAAGAGAAAGGCTTCTAAGGCTGCTCGCTCTGCTTTCTTTTACTTCCTTCCTTCCAATGACATATTTCTTTTACACAGGCCTACTTCTTATATAGACTCTTTTTGTTCTTTTCAGCAGATTCAAACAGAGAAAAGGTAGTGGACCCCTCCAAACAGCAGAAACAACAACTTTAAGGACCCAGATATTTGTTGTTCTGGAGGTTTCATTGAATTTTAAAATTATTATATATGGGTTCTTCACCTTCTCATTTCTTAATAGGGAAACCATCATCCTTGGTGTGGAAGAAATGATACAAGACACAGACTACTTCAAATTTGCATTGATGCCCCTACATTGTCTGGTATATACATAAAAAAGTTGAGAAAATCTTACCGTTCATAATTAAGTTGTAAAGCTCAGATTCTATACACATGCTACAACACAACAAAGTTGTAAACCTCAAATTTGTTTGGTGGCTCGACTTGGACTGGTTTTGAGTTGAGTCGAAATCAATTCTTATGAGTTTCATTTTTATAGATGAGACTTATAAGACACAATATGTTAAACTGTTATCCAATTTAATAAGTCTAATCCCAACAATTATAAATTCATCAAATAACGACCAATACACTAATCCAATTTAATTGAAATAGTCTAGTCCAGTCCGAACCACTAAACATATGACCTAAGTTCAATTCTTTAATTTTTAAGGGAAATAAAGAAAACGTTTACTAATTTTGTGAATGAATCTACGTATCTAAGTTTAGGCTTTATACAGGATGAGTTAAATATATCAAGATATAGGGACTTTTATGCAAAATAATTTAAGTTATATACTAGGTAAACGTTTGAAAGCAATGTTTCAAGGAAAGGGACTTGCTGAAAAGCGATAGGGCTCGATGATTATGTTCGTTCAAAGCATATAACACAATATTAAATTGTTAATTGGTATGAAAGTGTTTGAAAGCAGCTTCCATGTTCCAAGTGAACAAACACCGAACACGAATCAAGGGCTTCTGTGAAGACACGTGGGAAGAATCAAACGGTGGAGATGGTGTGGGTAGGCCAATAGGAGCTGGCTGCCTATATTATTCCCTTAGTCGTTTTTTTTGCTCAAATATTCGTTTAGTCGTTTGCTTTGGGTTTTGCTTGTGAGCTGTTTCGTGTTCATCATTTGGTCAAAGAGGAGCGTAGCAAAGACAGAATGTTGCTATGCCACGATTTATTTGGGGCCAATATCATTCCAAAAACAATAATACCGGACGGTACTAATCATTTTATCACGTCTTTGATATTCTTTTTGAAAAAACTAAAAGCATGTTTTGATAACGAAAAACACTTTTAATAGCGTTTGATAGAAACACTTATAAGTGATTCTGGATCACAAAGTTCTTTCTCTGAAAAATCACATTATAGGTGATTCTGTAAGAATCACTTCTAATGTTTTTTGAAAAAAACACTTGAATTTTTAAGGGTTAACCATATAAAAGTACCTAACTTTTGAAAATCATTTCAAATTAGTACCTACCTTTTTAAATTTTTCCCGTGCATATCCAACCTTTTAAGTGGCCGTTTGACATTGCTTATTTGGGGTGATAAGTGCTTTTTAAAAAAATTTGGAAAGCTCAGTCTGTTTGGTAAATTATGAGAAAATCACTTATTGTTAAAAATTGCTATGAGAGAAAGTAATAAGTGAAAGCAGCTAATGAAGTGCTTTCATTTTTTGATTATGCAGTAATCAATTTCGAAGAAGCGCTGAGTTTAATGATTATGTGGAAATCATTTTCTAATTATGTGGGAATTAGTACCAACAATACTTTTAACAAAAAGTTTATTAAACACTAAATTGTTTTATCTCACAGCTGATTTATCTCATAGCAAATCTGACAGCAATTATTTTTACAGCAAAGCATGCCAAACTAGCCCTAAATGTCTATGACCTATATTGTTCTACTTTTTAAAAATTCATGAGGTCTATAGTAGTTCCTCTTTATGCTTGGCTCCTTCATCGAATAAGTCCTTCCTCTTTATGTGCCGCTTATTGTTTGACATGTGTGCTAAATTTACATAGTTTTATTTGAACCTAATTATTTCATAAGTAAATACAAAAAATTTGTTTGGGTTAATAAAATTAAATATTTGTCCCTCCTTAGTAATTGTTTTAAAATTTTCAGATTGACCCCTTCCATTAAAAAACTCAGACCATATGAAAAAGCAAAAACTAAGACATTACATCTGCTTTCTTTCTTTAAATGAAAAACGAGAGAGATATGCTTTGAGTAAATAAAATTTGAAAAGAAAAAGAGAAAGCTGTTAGCAGCCTTCATGAACATAACCACAAACGCGTTTGGCTGCGGACATAGCTGGACCAAAGCTGTTTTAGATTATACAAGAAGCAACACCAAAAGAAAAAAAAACTCAACATTAATGTTTCCATTTTGAAGATTTTTGAAGCTTCCTAGTTCCTGCTGTTCCACCCAGCCCAGGCTATATTCCCTCCTTCCATTAATTATTATTATTTATATGTTTTTTTAAATGTCCAACCTATTCTCTTGAAACTTTTTTTATTAAGAGAATATAATTGTTCCAAATTATGTTAAACTGTCCCCCAACAACCAGATTTGTGTGCCTTTTGTACATAGTTTAACATTAGTCATTATCTGCAAAGGACCCATTAGTATAGTAGGTTGGAGCAATTGCTCATTTGGAAAGGTTCTGGATTCGAGTCCTATCATATGTGTAGCGTGTGTAAATTTAGTATTTACTATTGCCCTTCTCAATAAGAAGGTCCTAAAAAAACAATATTACAATTATCCGAATTCTAATTTGGGATTAGATTGGAACTACCAAACAACTAAGAGAACACATATAATATTATTGACTAAAAATATAATATGGAATTTCATTAGGACCAAAAACTAGAATATAGCTTCTGCTTCTCCATTTTTATTTTGGTCGCCATAGAAGAATACAGAAAGAGGGGACATTCTAGTCAGGAAGCCCCAAACAACAATTCATTCTAGCATTAAATTCATATTTTTACTCAAAAAAATTTACGGCTTTTAACTAATTTAGTCATCTCATGAGATATATAGTGTGGGATGTAAAACACGATCAACCGACCAAGATAAGCTCTAACTTAATAAGGAAATTTACGTTTAACATACTTATATGATATATGCATGGGCAAAAAATTTGGGGCCCCTAAAAAATTGGATTTATAGTGGCTCCGTTTTAAACCCCCTCAAGGCCGCCTTTAGATCCAAACTGTTTATCCTTTAGTCTTAATTCAAGGATCATTTCTACAACCCAAAACGAGTATCATCTATATGTTGTTAAATAAATAAAGAAAATAGAACTTAGGATGCTCTCTTGTACGTGAGGAGGGCCGCACGGACAAGGTAACATCAATTTAGTCGGTTGTTAGAAGGGTGGAGGTGAGATTCGATTATGGCGAGGAAGCAAGTAGAATAGAAAATTCACATTGGGTTTAGGGATAATCAGGCTCGAACTAAAGCCAAACCAAACTGTGCCCACCTATATATCGACTACTTCAAGTGATATACTAAAAGAAAAATCGGGAATATATGCCGGCTAAAGTAGCAAATTGAGCCTACGAGGATGGACCTCGTTTCATGTTTTAATTCCAACATGTTTTGTGTCATATTTTAACCCTAATTGCTACCCAATGTAACCCTAAGTCGTATACAATATACATATATAGGACTTTTAGGGAGCTATATCAAAGTGATCTTTAAACAGTGTGAGGAAAACACTCGACTGCGTGCACTTGTTTTTCATCTTTCTTCTATATTGAATATTCCTATACAATCTAGGAACACTAGTATTGAATGACCCTCTACAAATTCTTTTGTAGTTGTGTGATTATTTTTCTCAATCGCGTTTATATTATTTTGCACTTTTCCTTTCCAGGAAAATCAAGGGCCGATTTTCTACCATTTAACTTTCGAGGTTCTCTTTTATGTTTTGCAATGTGAGCCACCGCATTTGTAGTGGCCCTAACTTTTTGGTCAAATTTTATTTGTTTCTTTATCAAAGAGTATTAATTCTGATGTATTTGGGATTTAAGCTCAGAGCTTAAACATGCTTGTGCAATCTTATTGGGTTCAAAAGGAAAAAGTTCAATGCATAAAGCAATATCAGAAAGCCCCATTTTCATATACCTCATATCTGGTAGCATCTTTGACATTCCTTAGTTCTGTTTCTGTATGACAATGGAGAATGTGATTGGCAAACAGACGTCGAAAATCTTCTAATTTCATTATGCTTATCAAAAGCTAAATGTTCGTGCTAGGGAACTTTAGGTGGCTTTGTAAAGTTAAAAAAAAGAAGTCGTACGCACTCACATTTTAGATGATGCTATATGATAAGAAGGATTAAATATTTTCATTACTAAGTCTAAGATCCATCTAAAGTTGTTCTCAAAACAAGCACCAACTGAGTACATATTAGTATGTGTATACCAATTTTCTAGCAATACCAAAAGCTTGATGTTTCCTTTCCTCATTTTTCTTTATACATATGGTGATATTTTATTAACCAACTAATTTTTCGCGGAAGTTGTATTTCTTTTCTTCAATGATATAGAAGATCCAAGTTCAAATCCTCCAGTTTTTCAAAAAGAAAAGTTATATTTTTTGTTCCCGAGCATTGAATATCCATATACATGTGTAAGTTTTATGTAGACTTCGAAAGAGTCTTTGGAGTTTGGAAGGGTCACGACCACTTCACACTTATATTCAAATATAATATATCAAATCGCTGTCCGATTAAAAATAAATAAATATTATGCACATTTGGCTTTTTTCTTTGTGAGGGGAAACAAAATTGTATTAGAAGAAAACACAAAGGTTATTACAATCTTGGATCAAAAGATCCACAAGCAAATCAGACGGATCCGCCATCCAAACAACATGATTTAATCCCATAGCATAACGTGCTAGCCTATAAGCTACCGGGATATTAGTTTCTAGATATATGTAAGTATCCTTGTACATTTGAGCATGTTTGCACACAGTTTTTAGAGAAAATAAAGTCTGAAAAAAAGTATGAACTTTACGCGCGTTGAAGCATTCTTTCATCCTAGTCATAACACACAGAAATATATATCCAATGTCCAATATGGTGGACAAAGCAATGCATGTCCAGTATGGTGGAGGACAGAGCAAAGAGGAAAACATGCTTTTATTTTATTTGAATTTTTATTCAACCTCATTTCTCAAGGGACGGAAAGATATTAAAGCAAAGCATGCAGAGAATCTATGCATTTTGTGCTTTCCTTCCTTTTGGGTTGCTCCCAACCTTTTTCATTTGTTAAAGTGAAAAACTTTCTAATGTGGAGAGAAGGTTGCCTCACCAACCAGTACCCCCTTCTGCATTGTCTTCATTCGAGGATATGATACAGTCCAAAACCTTCCTAAATGCCCCACTGAAAAAGCTAAAATAATTGAAGTAAAATAAAGGGCCTTGGCAGAGCACAACAGTACGAAAGTGTGAACATCCACACGTGTACGGTGTATGTACGTACGTAAAGGCCAAGAAGGAGATGGTATTGGGTTGCTTGCTGGTATGGTTAAAGTACACTGATTATAATTGGATTGGATTATGGCACCATGTTTTGGCAATTGAATGCTTTCTATCTACTCTAATATTTTAATGGCCATTCCACTTCAATATAGTTCTAAAACTACTATGCAATAATCTAATATTGATCAGATGATTGGCTTGCTATATTAAAAAATAAACATGCCGCTAACATGGTCTAGTCCATGAAAAAAGGCATTGACCTTGCAGACAGGAGGTCTTAGGTTCAAATCCCAATGACATCTTAGTTGTATGTGTGTGTGAGAAATCCCCCTTCATCTCTAGTTTAGACTCTCACTTGTACTAAAAAAAACCTAAGCATGCGCGTAAACCAATCAGAAGAACATAATTCTTTTTAATTTTAATCTACATATAATGCAACTTAGATAAACATCACCAAGTTTGAGCCAAAAATTTGAGTTTGAGTTTGAGATTAGGATATGAAAGAAAATAAGCAAGTGGCCAAGGGAAAACTTATGTCATCCCACCAAATTCTTGAGGCACCTCATAAAATATATAATCACTTCTTGATCCCAAAAGGAAGAAAAAATATCTAACTGATTTTAAAAACTTTAAATCCAATGTAACTGTTGGTTAGGCAAGGACAAGACGGTGTTTCTTTGTCCCTCGTACTCAAGTTCGATTCCCTTTTCTCTTTATAGTTTTAGAAGCAGAATTCTACCTGAATTGTATAAAAAAAAAAAAAAAAAAAAAAAAAAAAAAAATACAGATGTCCAAAAACTTGATCGATTTAATTGAACTATATAGGTGAGATATTTTTTCTTCCTTTTTTCAGTTGTTGGCACCTAGATCATCACATGCACCCAGCTTTTATAACATGAAAAGAAATTGGTACCAGCAAACATATGTCCCATTTGTAATATGGAAGTTGAAGGATAGTTTGATTCGGAAATATTTGAAAACAAAACTTTTCTTCCTGAGATAATTGCTAGAAACATCAAGTGGGAAATACCACTGTGATTGACAATGTTGAAAGCCATGGAACTAGTAAGTCCTCATGTCAAGACCGCGATTCTTCTACCTTATACGGCAACTCACTCACAAGGATGAATTATCATATGAAGAGAAGTGAAATCAAAAGAAAGGGGATTCAGTTTTTGTAAGAATGATCGCACAACCACGTAGTCCGGACAGCCAGTTATAAAAATTCATTTGAAGATAATCATCGTTACAGATCAAGACTCAAACTCATATTGTAAGACATTCCCTGGCCCATTTTATTGTATATAGATAGGCCAAGGATGGGTCCATTAACCCTGCACTATGTATAATTGATGGCCAATTTGGTGGATCTTATTTTTTTACTTAGCCAAGTTTGGTTGGTTTGGTCGTTGGTCAACATCAATGAATTATGAACGATTGTTTATGCAGAAAACTGCAAATAGACAATAAAATGACAAAACTGAACATCTTTATGTGATTTCAACAGATTCCGGGTTGTCTTCACTTTTAATGATATCTATTTAGTATCACTTCTGCTGTTGTTCGCAAAAGAAAAAAGAAGACAACGTGAATAGATTAATGCAATCTGCTGCTAGATTGCTCAAGTCGTTTTCATGGTCTGCACATCATTACAGAGACCAGTTCAAAGCCAAAAGCAACAGAAAAATCATTACAATAAAACTGGGTACCAGTCTGAACAAGAAAATATCTCCTTACTTGTAAGTAGGAACTCCTAATCTCCTACCAATCACAATTTGCTATGGGTATAGTGATTTTTCCTCATGTTTTTTTATAAGTTATTTTTGCATGTGTCAAATTGTGATTTGGTGCTAACACTACTACATTTTAGTCTTTGCGCGACGAAAGGGTCTTCGTCGCGCAAAAATGATTTTAGTCGCACATCATTATGCGCGACAGAAGTTTCGTCGCGCGTCGCGCAAAGTTCGTGAAGAAAGGATTTGCGCGACGAACAAATGTCATTCGTCGCGCAGTTTGCGCTACGTATAACATCTTCGTTTAAAAAAACATTTCGGGACGACCTCATTGTCCGTCGCACAAATATTTGCGCGACGAAATAGGTCGTCGCAAAAAAAACTGCGCGACGGAATTGTCCGTCGCGCGAACTACATGAACCTTGCGCGACGACATCTTATTCGTCGCGCATACACATCTTTGCGCAACGAAATTATTCGTCGCGCATGATTAAGATATATTTGTTAAATGTTTTTGCGCGACGATTTACGTTTCGTCGCGCAAAAGCAATATATATTATTAAAAAAAATTTATTATTATTTGATTTTTAATTTTGTAAAAAAATAAATTTGGTTTTTTTTTAATTAAAATGAAATTACAATAAAAAAATTAATCGTAAAGAAAACATCTATTATATAAAATAAAATAAATGTATACAAATTGTAAAATAATTATAAAAATAAAAAACTAATCAAATAATGTTCCAAATCTAATTGGTCATCTGCCACATGCGGCTCGGAGGTATGGGTCTGCAGGGGCCGTGGTGTGCTGGGGATGCTCGGGGTGGACGGGCTCGGAGGTCGACGCACCAAAATTCGGGATTGGAATGCCGGACCGCGCGAGCGACTGCAGAATCACCGACATCTGACCCTCAAGCTCGGCAACCCCGCGATGTCAAAACAGTCACCTGACTGTTTGCCTGCGACGATGACCGCGGTCGAGGTTCCCTCTGTCGGGCATTCCCCATCCCCCTACAATACGTTCCCGGCCTCCTCCCGAGAGTCTGATCCAACGTCTGCGTCAAAATCTGAAATCCAGCATCATGCGGAGGATCCACAGACTCGATCGGAGTCTCGGGAGGAAGTTGGGAGGCGGACTCTTGAAGAACCAACTGGCTCCTCTCCACCATCGTCGTCTGTTTAACATTACATAAAATATAAATTCAAAAATGCATATAAATTGAAAGTGTAACATAAGAATTAAAAATACATAATACTTACATGAAGGGACTCGGCCAACTCATTCCCAGGTCGAACATAAACTCACCAAAGACGTCGATCTCTGGGAATTTCGACCCCCCCCTTAATTGAACAAGAGAAGAAAATATTAGTATGAACAAAAGAAATTAATAATAATGACGTATTAAAAATTAAATATAAATTATATTATTCTTACCCGACGCCGTGCATCCATCCTATATGAGAAGGGCCTGGAGCCGGAATGGTGAAGAAGAGTCTTCTTCTTCCTATTGCCCTTATTCACTTGGGCTTTATTCTGTTATACAAAAATAAAACGTAATAATTGAACTATAAATAAATTAAATAATAATGAGATATAAAAAATAAAATAAACATTAAACAAATATTATTAAAAAAATACCACATAATCGGGCGCCTGAAAATGAGCGCAGAGCCACGCCCAACTATCCTCCCGCCCCTCAAGCTCCTTCGGGCAACCCTCCTGAAGAGCGACTTCGGATCATCAAACGCCTGGAAATGGTGGTGCAAGTCGCTCTTCCACTGCTTGTACCTCTCACCGAAGAGTCTGTTGACGTACGCCAAGTCTCCTCGTTGAGGTCCTCTAAGTCGTAGTTCGTCTGCAATAAATTGATTACATACATTAAGTAATAGAAATATATAAAGTTTGAAAGAAAAATAATTAAAAGATAGGAAACATACCGACAACTGGCCGCGAACTTGCATCTTGATCTCGTCAGGTATGACCTTCCAAGACTTCCATTGCATCGGGCAATGGGTCCGAACGACGTGGCCAATGTCGTGGGCCAAGGAGCTATGCAAGTCCGCCGTCGGTGCAGCCCGATGGCGCTCGTCATATCCGATGCTGATACGACTGTTGGTCACCCGGGTGACCTTCGCCGTCTTCAGCTGCCGACACGGCCCTCGGGTGTTCCTCTTGGCTGCAAAGGGATAGGACAATATTGTTACATATACAATCAAATTGAACCATCAAATTCCCAATTAAAAAAATGTTAAAACAAAAAATGAAAGGGAAGGGTATTACCTGTAGGTGCCCCCGAGGCACCAGTACAGTCAGTGGATGTGGTGTCGGTGGTGGTAGCGGGCCGGTGTCGCCGCCTAGCGCTAAGAGGCTGCACCACCGAAGAAGATGATGATGCAGCCGCCTGGGATCCCCCAGGACCAGCTAGCACGTGGTCCTGCTCCATCAGTGCTGGAGCAGTGGCAGCTGATACCGGCTGAGCCGGGGGCTCCGAACTCGGTGTAGCCGTCACCGCCCTACGACGTCTAATCAAGTCTGACATCTGCACAATTTCATTAATCCAATGTAGCACATATCACTACTACAAAAAGTGAAAAAGACGACCACAAAAACACGACGGTCTACGTGAAAACCGTCGTTGTTTTTTAAAAGACGACGGTTTTATAAAACCGCCGTGTAATAACACATTAGACAACTAAAAAATGGAGTTTCAAATGGCTGTTCCAAAAACACGACGTACTTAATTTAAAAACCGACGTCTTATTGAAATAGGATTTTCATGAGGTAAAATCATAGCCAACAAATAACGGCGGAAGTTATGAACCGACCGACGTAGAAAGTAAAGACGACGGTTTCAAAAAAAGCCGTCGTTTTTACCCGAAATTAACACGACCAAGTTTTCGTATAAGGCGACGTAAAATTACAAATAAATCCACGGCGGTAAAATACAAAATACCGCCGTATTAAATTAATGTACAACTACGGCAAAGGTAAATATAACGACGTCTTTCTCGTATTTCTACGACGACATCTTTCAATCTTACCAAGTTGGGGTTTTCATATAACGACGTATTATAGAATTTAACGTCGTATTTGTCCACTTTATACGTCATAAATTATATTTAAACCGTCGTCTGAATAAGAATTTTTTAAAAAAATTTATTTCTTCGATTTTGTTATCCTACGTCGGTAGATCTACCTAACGACAAGAATTGAAATAACCACGACGGTTTATATAGAAAACCGCCGACATAATCAGATTATTCTGAGATCACAAGGGTTAGGAAATCTTACAAGATGGAACTCCAGATCTGTTGCTCATTATAATCTTACCAGAAAGACAATATTTTAGAGGTTAATGATGTATGTGTATTTGTGTCTTTGAGATACACAAACGCACATACACATTAACATCCAAAAATTGCCTCTGAAATTTGACGACGGCAGCCTCAGATTTGCAATCAGAGAGACAATTTTTTGGAAGTTGATGATATGTGTGCGTTTGTGTATCTACACAAACGCACGCACACATCAACATCCAAACAATTGCCTCCTAAAATTTCACGACGGCAGCCACAGATTTGCAATCAGAGAGACAATTTTTTGGAAGTGAATGATGTGTGTGCGTTTGTGTATCTACACAAACGCACACACACATTCACATCCAAACAATTGCCTCCTAAAATTTCACGACGGCAGCCACAGATTTGCAATCAGAGAGACAATTTTTTGGAAGTGAATGATGTATGTGCGTTTGTGTATCTACACAAACGCACACACACATTCACATCCAAACAATCGCCTCCTAAAACTTCCCAAGAGATGAGGTGAGACAGAGAAAGGGGCAAGAAGAAGTTGAAACCCTAATCGAATACTAAAACTGAAAGAACCCGTGGAAAAAAAACCCTATTTATAATTAAAAAACCAAATCCACGTCGGTTATATTACACATAACGACGTTTAAAAAAAACAATTCTCGTCGGTAACAAATATATTACGTCGTTTTATTCTTACTTAAAACGACAAGAAACGACGACGGTATAACAAAAACAGTCGTTGTTTTATATTTTTATTTGATTTAAATCAGTCACCTAGAAAAGAAACTTTACAAATTCTAGAACATTAATTTCCTCGGGAAAAAAAACTATATCTATAAGGCACTGTTTTTGAAAAATACACTATAAGAAAAAGGGGAAAAGAATTATATTTATAATAAAAAAAATAAAATCCACGTCGGTTATATTACACATAACGACGTTTAAAAACGAATCCACGTCGTCGGAAAAATAATACGTCGTTTTAGTTTAGTGTTATCCACGTCGGTATATTACAATAAAACGACGTATATTATAAAAATAAACGTCGTAACTTTAAAACAACCGTCGTGTTAAATATTTCTACCATGACGCGAGATATTGAGTTATCGACTTTTATTTAGGAGTTTACTACGGCGGTACCTACAACACTACGGTCGTATTTATGTACCACGTCATAAGTTCAAATTAGCGTCGTAGTTTGTCTATTAATACGTCGTCGTTCTATGTAAACCGCCGTCTTATTACTATGAAACGGTTTGTATACATATACAACTTTTCGTCTACCTGACTTACACATGCACTGTTTCCAAACCCGAGAAAACATTTCAATCTCCCAGAGAAAACTTTTCGTCTTTTTTCCTTGTCAGAGCACTGTCAGAGTATCTCATCGTCTTCCTCTTGTCTTCATCGTCGCCTCTGAACTTAAACACCAAAATCCGAGAGAAAGCTTTCATTGCACGCAAAAGGTAAGCTTTCATTTCTCACTATTTTTGTTGCTATATTGCATGCTCATACTGTTTTTGTTTTGAAAATCTTTTTACCTTTTTTCTGGCGAAAATCATTTTTTTCTTTCCAAGTTTGATAAAATACACAGACAGAGAGGGAAAGATTGAACTTTGAACATAACTAACTCAACTAAATAAGACGACGGTAGCTTTTTATTTACGTGGTTAAATACGTAGACCACGACGGTTCGTCAGTCGTCCTAGCGTCGTCTTAAAATTGATCTAAGTTGTTTTTAAAATGACATTCAATTTTTTATTTGCTTGTTTAGTTGCAGGTTTGATTTCTCTGAACCATGGTTTTCGTTTTTCCTAATATGATAAAATACAGAGACAAAGAAAGTAGGGTTTGGTATCTTATATAGACGACGGTATCTTATTATTGACGCCGTGTGAATGTTCATACCACGACGTTATAATAAGATACCGTCGTCTATAAAAAGATGAGAAAGCTTTTTTTCTTTGTATTTTATCAAATTAGGAAAAACAAAAACCATGTTTCAGAGAAATGAAACCTGCAATCAAACATTCACAAAGAAAGAAAAATGTTTTTGGTTTCTTATAAATACGACGGTAGCTTATTATTCACGTCGTGTGAATATACATAACACGACGTTATATTAATATTTACGCCGTGTTAATATGAATATCACGACGTCGTGTAAATATCGACGTAATAAGTTCTTATTACGTCTTATTTAATATTTTTTCGTCGTTGTTTAAACATTTATATTGTTCTTCTTTAATCATTTATTACGTCTGATGTTATGTTATAACGTCGTGTAAAATCTTATCATACGTCGTAGTTTATAAATAACCGTCGTTTGTGTTCTAATTTTTTTCACGAAATATTTTCACTTGCAGGTTTGTTTATTCTGTAACCATGGTTTCTCAAGACCAAAGTAAGTACTCTGGCTCCAAAAAAAATGGAGGTAAGGAGCTTGGAATGGTAACTCCTCAAGACAAGCCCTTGAAGAAGATGAAGTTTGTTTCATCTGCTGAGAAAGAACCAAGCAGCACGACAACAATTTCTGAGGATTCAAAGTCAGGTCGAGGTATGAGCACAATGCCTCGTGTTGTGAAGAGAAAATTGCAGAAAATCAAGCCAGTTGTTGAGTACAATAAAAGGGGGAAAGGATGTGGCCCTGCACATACTGAGATGCAGTCCTACATTGGTGTGTTGGCACGCTCCAGAGTCCCACTTGTGGACAAGAAATGGGCTGACATCCCCAATGATATAAAGGAGCAGATTTGGGAAGCCGTTGACATGGCTTTTGTGGTAGGTCAAGGGGGCAAGACCTCGGTGTTATCTTCTGCTGCCAAGAAATGGAAGGATTTCAAGTCTACACTGACGAGGCATTATATCCTTCCATACATCAATGAGAGGGAGAAATTAAGCCAACCCCCTGCAGTATATAAATTCATAGAGAAAGCAGAATGGGATGCCTTTGTAGCTTCAAGGTTATCCAAAGACTTTGAGTCTGTGCATTCTCAACATGCACAGATTAGGGAGAAACTTGAGTACAATCATCGATTGTCTCGAAAAGGATATGCTGGTTTGGAGGATCAATTGGAGGAAACCATGCCTGGGGTAGAAATTGATCGATCTACCTTATGGAAGAAAGCTAGACAGGACAAACATGGTAACATCCCGGATCCAAAGGTGGCAGAGAAAGCAAAATTAATTGTAAGCCTACACACTCTGTTTTAAATTTTTATATTACTGTGTAGAATTCTTACTACGTCTTATATTATATTTTTCCGTCGTGTGAATGATTTTACTACGTCGAAATATTTTAAAAACGTCGTGAAAGATATAAATCTGGAATCACAACTCTGTTTTCTGTAATTATAGCATAAGACGTCGGTGGTTAATGTTTTCCGTCGTGTTAATGTTATTACTACGTCGAAATGTTTTCAAAAACGTCGTGAAATATCTAAATCTGAAATCACAACTCTGTTTTCTGTAATTACAGCATAAGACGTCGGTGGTTTATTTATTGCGTCGTTTTAATCAACTAACCACGTCGGTTTTAATTAACGTCGTTATAAATATATTATAACGTCGATTTCTATATTGGTCCGTCGTGTGAAATTATATAATGCGTCGTTTGTTTATAAATAACCGTCGTGTATTTTCTTGTGCTGACTTTTTTTTTTGTCTTTGTTTTAGGATGACTTGCAAAAACAAGTGGCTGAAGGCAGTCTGAGTATAACTGGCAGTAATGATGTGTTGACCATGGCTTTGGGTCCCGAGCATCCAGGGAGAGTAAGAGGGGTAGGTGCTGGGATTTCCCCTAGGCAATTCTTCAATTTACCTAGACCACAAAGGGTGAAGTTTGCTGATCAATTGAAGGAAAGTGTAAGAATTGTCCTTCAAGAAGAGACTAAGAAGATGGAAGCTAGAACCAAACAATTAGTAGAGGCTGAGAGGGAACATTTACTAAGTCAGCTTTCCCACCTCATCCCCAATTTTGATCCAAGCATGCTTAAACCGAAAACTAGTCCCATGAATCCAATGTCTGATAAAGCAAGCTGTTCTGGGGCTGAAGTGAGATCCCTACATTTAGAGGATGATACTGCCAGAAATGGGGAACAGCAAGAACAAACGGTAACATAACTGAACTTTGAATTCCCTGTTTTTTTTTTAACATTAGACGTCGTTATTATGAATAAACCCGTCGTTTTAAAACCATACCACGACGATTTTATAAATAACCCGTCGTGTTTATTTAAATACCACGTCGTATTTAGTTTACTTGTTTTACACGCCATTAGACGTCGTACTTTGTGGCTTTTAGACGACGGTTTTTGTCCTCAACGACGTGATATAAAATTACCACGACGTTTATTATTTACCATCGTTTAATAATTTTAAGACGTCCATAATTCTTACATACCGTCTTATGTTATGCCTTACCACGACGTTTTGGTTTAATTTTTTTACTCTCTGTACAATCTGTCTTATATATATATTTCTTTATTATTTAAAACAGAAATCTGGGGCTTTAGATAATCAAGATGAAGAGAAGAAAGAAGAAAATAAAGATGAACAGAAGATGGGAGAAACAATTGATGAAGGGAAGAAGGAAGAAGAAAAAGAGAATAAAGATGAAGGCAAAGAGGAAGACACAAATGTTGAAGAGAAGAAAGAAGAAAAACAAGATGAAGAAAAGCATGACGAGGAGGTATATTCTCATAACTTTGCCTTTTTAATTTGTTTTTTCACATTTCAGACGTCAATATTTTTCTTTAAACCGTCGTTTGTTTTAACATTAGACGTCGGAATTTATTTTCTACGACGTAATAAATAATCTAAAACGACGGTATTTAATTACCGTCGTTTAAATTATAATCAGACGACGTTGTTTAATTTAAGCCGTCGTTTTTAATGAATTACCACAACAATTTATTTTGCTTTATTTCTTTAAACAGGGTGATGAAGTACTCGATTATTCAAATGTGGAGGTGCCATCTTCCTTACAATCCCTTTGTGGTTATGTGGAAACTACACTAAAGCCACAGGGGAAGATCATGACCTTCAACATTGAGAAGGAGGTGTTTGGTGCAGATCGAAGTACCTTCGTCTTGCATGAAGATATTACACAGTTTGCAGGCATGGAAGAAATTGGGGCTACTGTGGTTGCAGTATATATGAGGTTTGTCCTAATCAAATATCAAACATTATATCATAAGACGTCGGTTGTTTAATTATTGCGTCGTTTTAAATCACTAACCACGTTGTTCTTTTTTACCGTCGTGATAAATTAGTTATCACGTCTGTTTCTATTTCAGTTCGTCGTGTGAAATTATATAATACGTCGTTTGTGTATAAATAACCGTCGTTTGTTTTATATATTTAGGTGCTTATATGATCTTTTGAGAGAAGCAAATATGTGCAGCATGGTTGGCTTTATCGACCCTGCTCAAGTTAGTGCCAACGCTGGGTCACTAACTGACAGATCACGAATTGTAGCCAGTCGACTTCAGAAAACAGATGGTGAACAGATTTTCATGATGCCTTACAATCCAGGGTTAGTCTCCTTAAATGGATTTTGTTTGTATGATTTTCACTTATAAAACTGTTTAACTAATTCTGTGTCGTTTGAAACATCTAACCACGTCGGTTATTTATTTATACCATCGTTTGAAACAACTAACCACGTCGGTAGTTAATTCTCGTCGTGATAAATTTATAATCACGTCGATTATTAAGTTCTTACGTCGTGTGAAACTATATAATACGTCGGTTTTTATAAATAACCGTCGTTTTTTATTTTATTTTTGTGCAGCCGTCATTGGGTCTTGCTGATTGTGAGGGCAAAGAGGGAAACCGTCTATTTTCTGGATCCTCTGCCTGGAAATCGTGTGGTTGATGAGGAGGGCAAAAACATCGTGAACAGTGCTTTAAAAATTTATAATTCCCACATAGGCAGACCAGGCCGTAAAGCACCAATTTGGAAAACTCTGCCAGGCACACCAAAGCAACCCAGCAGTGTCGAATGCGGGTATTATGTCATGCGCTTCATGAGGGACATCATCATGGATCCTTCCTTGGAGTTTGAGAAGAAGGTAAGAAAAAAATTTTCAGAAACATTTTATTTGGTTTTTGTATTATCAACGACGGTCATTTAAAATTACCGTCGTTGAATCGATAGACTACGTCGGTTATAAAAAAAAACATCGTCTGTGACTGAATTTCTTTTTATTTTGTAAAGCTTAATAATCGTTGTTTATGGATTGCAGTTTGCCAAGGGAAAAGATCAAGCGCCATACCCCCAAGCAGCCATTGATGAAGTCAGGAAAGAATGGGCAGAGTTTGTTTGCCTTCATATGGATTAGAGGATTTTTGGAACACTTGATATTTTTATATGTACAATTTTGTCTATAATATATAATGTACAAATTTTGTCTATAATATACATCCTTTTTTTCCCTGAAAATTTGCAGAGGTTTTCATATTATAAAAGAAAAAACAAAAAAAAAAAAAAAAAAAAAAAAAAAAAAAAAAAAAAAAAAAAAAAAAAAAAAAAAAAAAAAAAAAAAAAAAAAAAAAAAAAAAAAAAAAAAAAAAAAAAAAAAAAAAAAAAAAAAAAAAAAAAAAAAAAAAAAAAAAAAAAAAAAAAAAAAAAAAAAAAAAAAAAAAAAAAAAAAAAAAAAAAAAAAAAAAAAAAAAAAAAAAAAAAAAAAAAAAAAAAAAAAAAAAAAAAAAAAAAAAAAAAAAAAAAAAAAAAAAAAAAAAAAAAAAAAAAAAAAAAAAAAAAAAAAAAAAAAAAAAAAAAAAAAAAAAAAAAAAAAAAAAAAAAAAAAAAAAAAAAAAAAAAAAAAAAAAAAAAAAAAAAAAAAAAAAAAAAAAAAAAAAAAAAAAAACCCCCCCCCCCCCCCCCCCCCCCCCCCCCCCCCCCCCCCCACCCCCCCCCCCCCCCCCCCCCCCCCACCCCCCCCTTCACCCCCCCCCCCCCCCCCCCCCCCCCCCCCCCCCCCCCCCCCCCCGCCCCCCCCCCCCACCACCCCCCCCCCCCCCCCCCCCCCCCCCCCCCCCCCCCCCCCCCCGCCCCCCACGCCCCCCCCCCCCCCCCCCCCCCCCCCCCCCCCCCCCCCCCCCCCCCCCCCCCCCGCCCCCCCCCCCCCCCCCCCCCCCCCCCCCCCCCCCCCCCCCCTCCCCCCCCCCCCCCCCCCCCCCCCCCCCCCCCCCCCCTCCCCCCCCCCCCCCCCCCCCCCCGTCCCCCCCCCCCCCCCCCCCCCCCCCCCGCCCCCTCCCCCCCCCCCCCCCCCCCCCCCCCCCCCCCCCCCCCCCCCCCCCCCCCCCCCCCCATCCCCCCCCCCCCCCCCCCCCCCCCCCCCCCCCCCCCCCCCCCCCCCCCCCCCCCCCCCCCCCCCCCCCCCCCCCCCCCCCCCCCCCCCCCCCCCCCCCCCCCCTCCCCCCCCCCCCCCCCCCCCTCCCCCCCCCCCCCCCCCCCCCCCCCCCCCCCCCCCCCCCCCCCCCCCCACCCCCCCCCCCCCCCCCCCCCCCCCCCCCCCCCCCCCCCCCCCCCGGCCCCACCCCCCCCCCCCCCCCCCCCCCCCCCCCCCTCCCCCCCCCCCCGCCCCCCCCCCCCCCCCCCCCCCCCCCCCCCCCCCCCCCCCCCCCCCCCCCCCTCCCCCCCCCCCCCCCCCCCCCCCCCCCCCCCCCCCCCCCCCCCCCCCCCCCCCCCCCACCCCCCCCCCCCCCCCCCCCCCCCCCCCCCCCCCCCCCCCCCCCCCCCCCCCCCCCCCCCCCCCCCCCCCCCCCCCCCCCCACCCCCCCCCCCCCCCCCCCCCCCCCCCCCCCCCCCCCCCCCCCCCCCCCCCCCCCCCCCCCCCCCCCCCCCCCCCCCCCCCCCCCCCCCCCCCCCCTTTAGAGGATGGGCAATGGACCTCATTGGCAAGATCTATCCAGCCAGCAGCCAGCAGCCAGCAGCACTGTTTATCATTGTTGCCACAGACTATTTCACTAGGTGGGTAGAAGCCAAGCCTATTAAATCCACTACATCTAAAGAGATCATCACTTTCATGGAAGAACAGATTATACAGAGATTTGGCATCCCAGAATCAATCACAACTGACAGAGGATCTTCTTTCATATCTGGAGAAATGCTGGATATGGCAGAGGCATTCAAATTCAGGCTGCTTCAATCCACTCCTTATTATGCTCAAGCTAACGGGCAGGCAGAATCAAACAATAAGGTAATCATCAACATTATCCGAAAAATGCTTGAGAAGAATCCAAAGTAATGGCATGAGAAGTTGTCAGAAACTCTGTGGGCATATAGAACTTCAAAGAGAGAAGCAACTGGCATGACCCTTACACTTTAACATATGGACATGATGCAATTCTGCCTATGGAGATAGCTGTTCAGCCCTCAGAATTGCTCACCAACATAATCTGGTAGGAGAAAACTACTCTCAAGCCATGCTGCTAGAACTGGAAGGATTGGATGCAAGCAGAATTGACACCCTTAATAAACTCCTGGCAGGAAAGCAAGCTGTGTCAAGGGCCTATAACAAAAGAGTCAAGAACAAGAGTTTTGAAGAGGGAGAGATAGTCTGGAAAGCAGTTCTGCCCTTGGAACACATGTAGTTAGTTATGGAAAGTGGTCACCTACATGGGAAGGCCCTTTCATAATTAATTAGATCCTTGGAATGGGGGCATACAAGTTGCAGGATAGAGATGGAGAAATTCATGCTGCCCCAATAAATGGCAAATGGTTAAAGAAGTTTTATCCAACCATGTGGGATTCACAGGCTGTATAAACAGATCCTGGGATAGAGAAGGGACAACACTAAAGAAGTTTTACCTTTGTTCTAAAGTTGTTTAAAGTTTGTTCCTTTTGTACTTTTTACTTCTGTTTATTCATCAAAAGAAAATTAAAAACCCGAAAATTGCAGCAAGAAAAATAAACTTTATTTAAAATAGATAACCATGGGGTCTTCCCGTGGCAAATTGTTCATTATAAAGCAAAAACTGAAAGGATAAATAAATAACAAAATCAAAACCCTAATTTCTTGAGGGTTTCTTGCAAGTTGGTTTTCTTAATGGAAAGTTCTTTTTGACGCAGCACCCCCTGATGAATTAAAGCCTCTGCAATCTCTAGGGCTGGCCTAGAAGCTGCAACCATGCTCTGCACAAGGAAGGTGGCCTTAGTCTTGGAGCTCAGTCCAGCCCCAAGCTTGTTCTGCACCTCCCTACACTCTGCTAGTTGCTTTTGAAGCTCTTCAATCTGCTTCCCTAGCTGTCTGCAGTGGCCTTGGCCTCCTTGTATCTCGACACCATTTGTTCTAGTTCTGCCTTCTGCTTTGCAAAATCAGCCAGGTTGGCTTCGTGAGTAGCATTGCAGAACTCAGAGGTCTTGAAGGTAGGCTTGAGATCCTCATATTGATCGTGGAGGTTAAGCACATCTCTTGCCATGCCAAGGCTCATCTCAAGTATGGGCTTGGGAGATATGTTCTGTCTGTGCAGCAGGTCCAGGTCTTTCATCAGCTGGTCAATGGCTTCCCTATCATCATCCAGCTTCAGCTCAGTGGACTGCCATATCTTCAGCCTCTCCATAACTTCCTCCACTGCCTTAGATTTTGCTTTGCTAGGAGTAGAACTAAGCTTCTCCAGCTTGTCCAGCTGGGCATCCAGGTCCATGGCTTCAAACTCTGCCAGTTCTGGATCAGCAAAGGAGGGCCGTGTTAGAAGAACCTGTAAGAGAATGAATAGGCATCTGCACAAGAAAGCATAAGTCAGACTCAGGCAGAAGCATAAGAAAGGAGCTCAGAATTACAACAATACTTACAGCAACGATTGGAGGATTCAAGGGACTGGTCACCATTGCCAGAACACCAGCCGATCTGGGCACTTCTACCAAAAAAGACTAAAACAGTTAAAGGAGTAGAAGTAGAACAGAATTGCAGAAAATATGACCAAAATTGGAAGAAAATTACCACCACTTCAGGAGCAGCTGCAGCCATTTCCACTACAGCTTCTAGAACTAAAACAGGTAGTTCTACATGCTCCACAGGCTCGGATGCAGATTGCTCTGCTTGCTCCTCAGCTGCTGGGGCAGTAGTAGAGTGTTCTGCCTCTAGATCCTCAAACAGGGCCAGCTCTAAGCTAGTCAGCTCTGCCCTTGTCTTCTCTTGCTGCTTCTGAGCCAAAGTGATGCTCTCTGCAATCACTTTAGCAGGAATTTCTTCCTGCAGACAGACAGACATGCGGACAAAAGTTAGAAAATGGAAAGAATAAAAGACAGAAACAGATCTGTTGATCAGAAACTCACTTCTTCTTATGCTGTCTTTGTTTCTTCTTGAGGTCTCTCTCCAACCTCTTCTAGAGCCTCTAACTCTTTCTCCTGCTCCACAGCTTCAAAAGCCTATCTCAGCTCTTCATCTGTGCCAGAAGTTGTGGTGGGAACTGCTGCAATTGCCTCCGGGGCCACATATTCCTCTACAGTCCTCTTTCTAAGTCGTTTAGTATGAGGAGGAGAGCGACTCCTAGCTGCAGTAGACAAAAGATAGGCCATTAGAACATAAGCTAAAACAGGCAGAACATGACATAATAGAATTATGAAAAACTCAAACTGTCAAAATTCACCTGAAGTCGCAGGCTGAGCAGTTTCCCTTCTTTTTCTTCTGGCAGAAGAAGGAGTGGCCTGAACAGCCGTTTGTTCTGCCCGATCTTCTTCTTCTTCTTCTTCTTCTCCTTCTCCAGAAGGCAGCTCCAGATCTCCGGCTGCAATAACAGAAGTGACTGCACAGGAAGCAAACGGGTCAGAAGGTCAATCAAGAGAAAGACAAAAAGCGGAAGAAACAAAAGGATAGTAAAATTACCAATTACTTCTCCGACCTGGACAGACTGTCCACCAATGTTCTGTGTCAAGGAGGGATCTGTTGCAGACAGAACAAAGTGTTAAAACATCATCACTACAAAAAGGACAGACAGAACAGACAGCAGTAAGACACTACCTTCTATAACTTGAGCATTGATGTCCTTGATGGTCTGCACCATAAATTTGTGAGTCTCCTCTCCTGTGTGGACAGTCCATCCATCCCAGCCCTTAAAAAGCACCTCAAGTGCAGTGCTTGAAGCAGATAGATCATGGAACCTGGCTTTCCACCAGGCATCGAACTCGGCAAAACTAAAGGAATTCGGTTCCCATGAGGGATAGAGGGCATTTGCACTATTGTTTATCTTGTTCACTGCACATCTAGCATCCTTGTGCACCTCTAGGTCATTTGCATCTCTCCAAGAATTGCCCCGATTGCAACTTCTATAAGATTTGAGTGGAATGAGCTGAGGGCAGCCAAGTTGCCTTGCACAGAAGTTGGGATGGTAGACTTCTGCCCCCAATGATAATTTGGAGGCTTTCCTCCTCCATGAGGCAGATCTCTCGGCAAAGTGACACTTAGGAATTTCTTCCTAAAGTCTGTTCTGGCTGCCTCCTCTTCTGGCTCCTTCTCAAATAGTCTGTATCCAGCCTGGAACTTGGGATATGTTCTTCTAATCACCACCTGCCACTGAGCTGCAGACCTTTTAGTACAGTGCATGAAAAACATCAGATACTCCTCGATCGATCGCTTTGGCACCTCTGCTGACATCAAGGGAGCTGCCATGACCTGATCTTCAGGCAGAACGATGTCCGGAAACCTCAGTTCCGTGAAATAAACCTGTAGCCAAATCTGGATCATCCAGAATGCGCCGGGAGCAGATAGGTTCAGAGGATTCTCCAAAGTAGTAGTATGCAGATTCTTGAAAAGATGGGCCAGAACTGTAGGGCCAAGCCCTACATCCGTATGGTTGTGCAATGCTTCTGCCAAATGTTTGTATTCAAGCAGAATTGCTGAAGACCGATTGGGGAGAATGAACATATTCAGCCAGTACAGAAGGAATAACATGTGTTGCTGGTCCTTGTCCTTCTCAGCACTGAACTTCCTCAGGTAGTTGGAGAAGGAGCAGTTCTGGTTGATAAGAGCTGGAGAGATAGTGAAAGGCTTAGCTAGTCTCTCCTGGTTCTTTCTTCTATGGTAATCTCCTACTGCATCCACAGGTCTTCCATGGGGCCTGAACCCAAAGATTTGCGCCATATCTAGCAGAGTTGGAGCCATGGGGCCCACACGGAAGTCAAATGTGTTACTGGCAGAATTTCAGAAACATAGAGTAGCAGCCAGGAGGTTCTCATCTCTATTGATGGAATGCTTGGACAGAAGTATTCCAGTGAGCTCCATATCTTGGAAGGAGTCTGTCAATCCAGTCTACCCATTTCACTGAACTGTTTCTCACTTTACTGGATGGGAATGAACGGCTCAGATTCTTGCTGACCCAAGAATGAGAGGCCAAGGCAGAAGTGCTCTCAAAACATAAAGGAGCTTCAACATCCTTTTTCATCAATTTTGCCATCTCAGTCGGAACTGGGCCAAACCAGTGTGGACCCAAAACCAGAGTATTCTTGAACAGGTGAAGGACATTCTCATCCAGGTTCTTTTGGGCAAAAGGATGGAGCTTGCTTCTGACCTCTATGGCATGGTTGTCAACCCCAGCCCCAGTGATGTAATCAGGAGGAACTGAGGTGGACGAATCCTGGGCACGAGTCTTGGGAGAAGACATGATCAGAAGTTTTGAGCTAGGAACAAAGGAGGTGGTAAGAAAGGCAGAGTCGACTCGAAAAAAAGAGTGAAAATTCTGAAACACTAAGAAAATCAAGGTCTGAGAGCTAGGTTTTCGAAATGAACAGAAGCTTTGAGTTTGATTTCTTTTAAAAGTTCGAAAACCAGGGAAGGAGAAGATGATACGACACCTGATGATGACTAGCTAGTAATGAGCTAATAACTACCCAGTTTCCCATGAACTATAGCTCAGTAGGAAGACGTGGCAGACGTGGGTTAATGAAAAGAAACTGGCATGCACAAATTAATGCCCCAAGTCATTAAGTCTGAAACCGTTGAAAAACGATTCAGACTTAGGGGGCATTGTTTGGGCCTAATTTAACACAGAGCCCAAGGAAAACAAAAGCCCATGACAATTTTTGGACAGCCACCTGCATTCCCGGAAATTGGGCGAAAACACACACTCAGCCCAGCATTGGAGGCCCAGAAGGATGAGACAAAAACAAACCCAGACAGTTCAGGACCCAAATTATAATCAAGGGCCCAAATCTAAAAGAAGCCCAACTCAGGAGGTATCTAAGAACGCAAAACCTGGGCCTCAGAGAAATAGAGAAAAGAAAGGAACCAGTTCATGGTTCAACTCGAATTTGGGTTTGCCATTATTAAAAGAAAGAAAACCAAAACAGGAACAGACCCACGTGATGTTTCTGACTTAGAAAAGTCAATATTTTCAACTGGGATTAACAAAAGCAGACGGCTAGGAGAAGACTTCTTTGAATCTCTGCCATCAGAAGATCAGATCCTTTTTTACATATTTGGAAATAATATTTTTCTCCAAAGAGGGTGATTCTCCCAAGAGATAAGCAGACCATGTTCTCAAAAGGAGATAAGCAGGAGGACAGGGAGTTGTTCAAATGGAAGATCAAACTAACCATCACAGTTTGAAAAATATAGGGAAGTGATCTCAAAAACGTCTTGAGAGCTTATCTACCAGAAATTGATCAAAACCTCCTTTCTTTATAATTAAAAATGAAAGATCTTTTTAAAGAAAATTGCCGTCCATTATTTAAAAGAATTACCCTACTCCAGATAACATCTCTTATAAATACAAGAAGGAGTAAACAGGGCAAAGGACAATCAATCCAACACTCAAGTGATCATTCAAATAAACAACTCAAAATTAACCAGAAGCTCACTTGAATTCCAAGTGAAAACCAACTTTAGATCAGAATTCCCAAGGTTCAGACTTAGAAAATAAGTCATTCAAAACTAGATTTCTCTCATTACAAATTTGGTTCAGCAAAAAACCAAGACAGGTAGAGCTTGAGCTTTTCCCAAACATGAAAACCTCAACAAATTTTACAGTGCAGTCTCTAGCCCACTGAAGTCCTCGAGAACAGCCACTTCTGCCCTTACAGACTGAAGAAGCCGCAGTTCTGCCCACTCAGAAGCCTCACAAAAACTTGAAGTGTATTAAAGCTCTGCCAAAATTAACCTTTGGTATCGATCTACAGCTGAAGCTTAGCAGGTGAAGTTGTTAACAGTCCAGTCCAGCCCAGATATTTCCAGTCCAGCCCGGATCAGAACCTCCTATCCAGGCAGAAATGGAGTTCCAACTGTCCTTTCTTCTTTTTAGCTTGGATATTTATGTTTATAATTTTGTAAAAGGCAGTTCTGCCTAAGACAGCTTAAATTCCATCAACCATTCTGGCCAGAACAACCTCTTTATATTGAGATAAATTGTTAAAGTCCTCACCAGTTTGAGGCAAGAAAAGAACTTACTTGGGAGATATTCCTCACCCAAATTCACAATCGCTTGTTTATGGAAATCAGTAACGTGGGGAGCAAGTTATCTATTCTAGAATAATTCTGCTAGAATCTTCATTGCTAGCAGTGGCACGCTCTTACACCAAAGAAAGTTGACTTGCTGACCAGTCAATGGTTCACAAGGCAGTGGGGAACTTTGCCCTTCCACCACAGGAGTGATCACAAAATGGGTGAACAAAGACCTAGACGGTTCAAATAATTGAAATACAATGTGTGGTGGGCTCTACAAGGGTGTTTCTCAATTAAGGACACACTTGTAAACAGAGATGGGTAGTAGAAAATACATGGCGTCTGCACAATAATAACATATGAGCGTCTCCACAGAAGAAAATTATAAATAAATAAATATATATATATATATATTTATATGTATAGACATGTGGTCATAATGAAATCTAGAAATCATAACAATCAAGAATACTTTCGAAAAACTCAACTCAAGTATATATATATATATATATATATATTTAACCATATAATAAACTTATAAGGATTAGCAATGGATCATGGGTGATCCAGGAGGATCTTATAATAAATATAATATAATATATTGATATAAATCAATTATATTATTTAATCCACGAATAATTTGTGGCTTAAAAGAGAATTGTTCTTAAGCCACCACCTTTTCATGGCTTAAGTACGAAGGAGCTTTTAAACCACATAATTTTATGGTTTAACTTCATCTACTCTTTTACTTTAGTTATTTTTGGAAGCCAAAACTTGTATAAATATGTAAGTTATTGAATGTAATAGATAAATAGAACTCAAAGCAGTTCCTTTGCTTCTTCCTTTTGTTTCTCTAATTGTCTTAAAATTCATCTCGTTCTCTTATTCCTATAAACTAGGAATTCATAGTTCTATCGACTAGAAGTTTTGGATCAAGTGGTATTAGAGCACCATATCTGAGAGGGTGACGGTGGTTTATGGTCTGAACTTGCAACCAACGCAAAGCTTCTGGAGAAGAACTTTTAGGTCATTTGCTCGTACACCAAAAGTCAATGTCCAAGAGAGACATTATGCCTGGAGAAAACAAACATGATACATTTAGTAATGGTGATCGCATCATTAAGCTTGAGCAACAAGTTGAAAACTTGTCCCCGTCAATCCTTAAACTCGTGGAGAGTTTGAAGATTGGAAAACCTTAGCGTCCATCAACTTCATATGAGCCTAATCAAAAATTCAAGAAAAGGTTGTTGAGGATAGCAAAGATGAAGACGACACACAAGTTGATCCAACAAAAAAGGAAGCTGAATCAAGTGACAACAAAAATTTTCTTGATACCTTAAAAATTGATTTTAAGGTTGATATCCCTATATATAAAGGAGATGTTGATAATGAAATGTTAGATAACTGGATAGACACATTAGAAACTTATTTCACCGTTTATAAGTATTCTAATGCGCAAAAGATAAAATTTGCGAGTTTGAAACTTTCAAGCCATGCCCTTACATGGTGGAAGTCCTATTGGAGACGATATGATGTCTCATAATTGACTTGGAAGAACTTCAAGATGCTTTTGAGAAAATAATTTTATCCAATTGGTTGTGAAGATGAAAGATGGTATAAGTGACAACACTTCAGACAAGGATTTGGGCGGCCTATACAAGAGTATACAACAGAGTTCCATAACTAAGTTATGGTTATGGACATCGAAGGTGACAACTACGATGTTTTCATGAAGTATACCGGAGGTCTTGCCGACTACATATAGAAAGAACTAAAATTGTTCACCATAGAAACTTTTGATGAAGCTACTGTGAAGGCCATTGCCATTGAGGGGAAAAATAAAAGAACTGACAAGAAGGGTGACAAATTAAAACCTGTCAACAAAACTGACTAGCAGAAAAAGGGAAAGCAGAGCTAGGAAGGCCAGACACAATAAATCTACTGTGATCACTGTCAAACCAGCAAACATGCCAAAGACAAGTGTTGGATACTCAATCTTGAGTTGCGGCCAAAGTGCGAAAAAAAACTAAGGGAGAAATGACAAAAAAGCCACCTTAACTGCACAACAGGCAGAAGAGCTTCCAAAGTTGAAGCAACCTGATGTTACACTTACCCTTATGACAAGACCAACAGATACTGAAGACACGTATAACAGTGAAAAGTTGTTTCATGTGAATATTCAGGTGAAGTAAAGTGTTGTACAAGCTATCATTGACCTTAGAAGTCAGAAAAACCTGATTTCAAAGACTTTAGTAAGAAAAGTGGGTTTAGACACCACATTACATTCTAAGCCATACCCGTTAGGATGGATTCAGAAGGACGTTGACTTATAGATCACAAAGCAATGTACCTTCAAATTTGCTATCACCAATCGATATATCGATGAGGTGACATGTGAGGTGGTTCATTTGGATGTTTGTCAAGTCAAATTAGGAAGTCCATATTTATGGGATTGAGATGCCATTCATTATCGAAGCTTCGCAAGTATCAACTTGTGAAGGATGGGAAGGAGTTTCACATCAGTGCTTGCAAGCTTCAAGCTATAAATAATTTGCTGACAGCTAACCAAGCCAAGAGGTTAGTCAATTCATTTGGGTGATTCGTTTTGTTGATGATTCGACAACAAGATCAGAGTTCCGGAGCTGTGACATTGTCTATTTTGTCTTTATCTCCTACGTAATGCTCAAACATAGGGAAATTGCAAGAGAAGTTCAAGGACTTATTTTAGGATGTGTATGGTTTGCCACCGAGGAGAGCTGTGGAGCATGATATCTAGTTGGTAGGAGATTCACCTTTACCAAACTTGGGTTTGTATCGTACTTCTTTGACTGAATCTGATGAGATCAAGAAGCAAATTTAGGGACTTCTTGAACAAGGAGTCATGAAAACTAGCTGCTCACCATGTGGTTCGCCAGTGTTACTTGTGCCTAAGAAAGACAGAGGCTGGCGTATGTGTGTTGATTATAGGACACTCAACAAAATAACCATTAAGAATCGATATCCATTGCCAAGGAGCATCCATGAAGAAGACACTTGGAAGACTACTTTTAAGATAAAGCAGGGACTCTTCGAGTGGTTAGTCATGCCATTCGGGTTATGTAATGCTCCAGCCACATTCATGCGATTAATGAATGAGGTACTCTGCCCTTTCATTGACGACTTTGTCATTGTATACTTAGATGATATTCTCATATTTAGTGTCACATGGGAAGACCATCTTCATCATATTGCTCAAGTTTTGGAGGTTCTATGAACAAATCAATTACAGTTAAATAGTAAGAAGTGTGAATTTGGGAAACAACACCTTGTATACATGGGATTCATTCTTGGTGCAGGAGAACTGAAAATGGATATAGAGAAAGTACATGTGATTTCTCAATGGCCTACGCCCAGTTCAGTAACTGAAGTTCGGAGCTTTATAGGTGCATGTCAATATTTGCGAAAGTTTATTCGGCACTTTTCACAAATTGCAGCACCCTTACATTCTCTTACAAAGGCCAATCAAAAGTTTGAATGATCAAGAAACTATGAAGAATCTTTTCAGTTGTTGAAACAAAAGATTATAGAGGCCCCAGTACTAGCATTACCGAATATGCAGAAACCATTTGAATTGGAAGCAGATGCATCGAACTATGCCATGAGAGCCGTATTATTTCAGGATGGGAAACCAATTGCATATCATTCTGAGATGTTTAGTGGACCAGTATTGAACTATCTGACTTATGACAGAAGTTGTATGCAATGCATCGAGTAGTGAAGCATTGGAAAGCTTACTTGTTGGGAAAAGAAGTTATAGTTCACTTAGATCATAAACCTCTTCAGTTTTTAACTACACAGTCTAAGTTGTAGTAAGCTCGCCATATAAATGGATGTCTTACCTACAACAATTCAATATTATAATAAATATGATATAATATAATTGATATAAATAAATTATATTATTTAATCCATGAATAATTTGTGGCTTAAAAGAGAATTGACCTTAAGCCACCACATTTTCATGGCTTAAGTAACTAGGAGCTTTTAAACCACATAACTTTTATGGTTTAACTTCATTTACTCTTTTACTTTAGTTATTTTTGGAACTCAAAACTTGTATAAATACGTAAGTTATTGAATGTAATAGATAAGCAGAACTCAAAGCAGTTCCTTAGCTTTTTCCTTTTGTTTATCTAATTGTCTTAAAATTCCTCTCGTTCCTTTATTTCTATAAACCAGGAATTCATAGTTCTATCGACTAGAAGTTTTGAATCAATGGGTGTCTCAAAGCATTTAACCATCTAAGTTAAGCAATAGCATAAAAACACTACTATGCAAGAATCAATTGAAAGCTTATTTAAACCAACGAAATAACTCAAATCACGCAAGGTAAATATTTATAAGCAACTCAACTCGTCAAAATCATTTAGAAAACAAAGTCCACTCACAAAAGGTCTCTGAAGCTAACTCAATTTTGAGTGGGTCCGTCTTGAGAAGTACATGGAGCGTGACCAACTAATCCAATAGATAGAGATGTTAGATTCAACAATTATGGAACTGAAACATTAAAACGAAACCCTAGTTTCCCGGAACCCTAAGTGTGTGTGAAACCTAAACGATGACATCCGAAGATCATCTCAAGTGTTCTCAAAGTCCAAGGCGGCCTCGGAAGACATCCGATCAACCGAGATGGTGGGGCACACCATCCAAGTCAATGGAGCATGTCGAGCCCACAAACTCAGAATTATGATATGAAGGTTCCTATGGGTCAAGGGTCAACTATGATCCACTGAACACACCTTAGAAATTTGTTCACGAATGGATGGATTAACGTAGCTTGCACAATCGGACGGTGATTGACTAACTAAACCCTAGAATCGTCGATTTGGAAGATCATACAATCCTACACACTTCTGGTGACACGAGGAGCGACATATTTCGAAATGGGATTGATCAAATGGTCCTATTGTTCTTGATTAAATGATCCATATTAGCTGAAACTCCAATCGTTGATCAAATGATTGGATTTCCCAAATCCAAGCACATTGTTGTCCATATTAGGCAAAACTCCAATTTGCCACGCAATGACCCAATGTGGCCGTGGATGTTCAAATCAATTCCTAAAACCTCAAAATTGATAAAATGCACCTACGTTAACATGTAGAGCACTATGAGAGGATAAGACCTGGATCGACAGAAATCGTCACCAGAATCGTCGGACATGGTGTTAGAAAATTTAGAAAACTGATTATCTTTCGAGCCCTACACTGGATGCTGGGAGGCTATGGTGAAGGTGTTGTAACTAGGAAGTTGTTCCTTGTTGAGAGATGAACAAAACTAAAGAAAGGGCCATCAACAACGGAGACTTGTATCGGCCGGAAAATCAATCGGAATGTGGCTGGACTGTGAGGTTGGGTTGTGTGACACCATGACTTCGTGGCCTTTCCCTATCGTGTGCGGCAGCTGGGGAGGCGAGTCATGCAGAGAGAGAGAGAGAGAGAGAGAGAGAGAGAGAGAGAGAGAGAGAGTTTTTAGGGTTTTTTTTATTATAAATAATTTCTTCGAAAGTTACAAAATTGGCCTTGCATTTTCATTGACCATAACTGTCTGGTTATAATTCCGATTCGCGGCACTATTTGTTACAACATTGACTCAGTTCCTTCTTGAAAAGTTCAACAACATACGTTCTGCACAGAGAATTTCTATCTACATATATGTATATATTCAACAATTGAACAGTGCAACAAATCGTCCATAATAATGTGAAAACTAAATGATGTATGACTAAATAATCATTAACCTATAGACTTGTATTGGTTTAAGTTCATATCTCAACTAACCTTACCATCACTTACATTAAACTTAACATTTATGAGAGATTGAAGGACCTTAGTCAATTTGGTGGCGTTCAATTCAACCTTTCATCAATTCCATCTGGAAAGCGGCTTATTATGGGATGTGAAACAATTCCTATGGTGGACCAGGACAACAACACCCCTCTCTGCAGTCTCCTTGTTTACCTGTTTTTAGTCTATGTTGACTAACTTAATCAAAGCAACCAAAAAAAGAAAAAGAAAAAGAAAAAAGAAACAAGGAAACGAACGATTTGATTTGATTACTCCATGATTGGTCAAGAAAGCAAGTCAATGTGTTGTTGAAACCTAAATCCAACCGCGTTAAATGAGATGTGCACTTATAAGATTGATGAGAGGCTATACACTATAACAATATAAAAACATATAAAATATAAATAAAATCCACGTAAGCGAAATCACATCTTCCACCCACCTCCATAGGACCAACGCTGCAGTTTCTTGCTTCCCTCTCTCTCCCTTCCTTCAAAACTCATACAACACGTACCCGCAAAACACGCTCTACGCCAAACCCATACAACCAACCAATAAAAATCCCAATATAACCACAGGAGAAAGAGAAAACCCCCCATTTCTCTTTCTATGTCTATTTTTTCAAACCAATTCTCTTCAATGGAAAAATCGTCTCGAAAAACTGATCGTCCCGATAAGGCCATGACCGAGTCGGAGTTGGCCGCGGCGCAGCAGCTGATGCAGCTTAGCGACGAAGATAACAACAATAACAGCAGCAGCAGCAGCAGCAGCAGGAGCAACAAGAACACTAAGCACGAGGGTGAGGAGGTTGATCAGAGGCCGTTGATCAATGTGATCATTTGGGCAAAGATTGAAGAGATTTTTGGGAAAGAAGAAGATGTTGATCGGCCCAAGAAGCGAAGATACCGGTCTCTTGCGAGTATTTATCTGACGAGCAAACCAGTGAATGCAGGATCAGCACATGGGAAGAAGGTGAGGACATTTTAAAAGGAGAAACCCTAATGGGAATTTTAGCCACTTAGCTAGGAGGAGAAGGAGATGGGATTGGCTTATCTTAGTTATAACATCTTTCTTATCAATTGCTTTTTTGTACCAAGTAGAGAGATTGGGCTTTCCCCTTGCTTAATTGCTGCATAATATTTAGTTTAGAATGAATTTAACTTGCCTAAAATAATATTTAATAATTAGTGTGTGTGTGTGTGTGTGTGTATATAGCTTTTCCATGATTGTTTGTACATAAAATCTGTGCTTTTTCTTAACCCTTCTTGCTCATTAATCCTAATTTCTTTTAGTCTGTTACTGCAATGGAAACTTGAGGGAGTGGGTCATTACTAATCCTAAATAATTAAATGTTTCTAATTAATATTTTATGATAGACAATTGTGAATAATATGAATGGTCTTAAAATCAATTGACTAATTAAAACTTTCTTGCAGGAAAACTTGACTAAAATCTTTATTTTAAGAACTGTAAGTTTAAACTAAATAAACTTGAATTCAAATAATAAAATACTAGGAATTGAAGAACTTGACTACACTAAGTGCTTGAAAGTAAAAACGTACGCTTGATCATAGTAAATTATTATTTGAATACAGCGGTGGCGGCACAGTTTGGATGGCTGCAGTACTAACTTTTCGTTTTGTTTTGGGTTGAACCATGACTGGGTTTGCTAGTGTACTCAGACGAATGTTGGGTTCCAATGGAGAAGCACAGCCCTAATCCATAATTAGTTAGGCATGAGTGAAACCAACTCCATTTAATATAAGGGGGAGGCTTAAGGTCTGTGCGGTTAGAGAAATTTTTTGTTTCAATTGTTTAGATATAATAAAAGCAGAAAGAAAATTTTATTGGTACCTCAATAAAATTTGGCTTGTTCTTATCACAATCTTCAGTACACTTGTTTTAAGGTGAATTAATCAAACTACAAAAAACTGCAAATGATTTTTCCTCATACCTTGATAGGATTGAAAGCACACCACAAAATAGCACACAAATATCCTATTGATTTTCCTTATTAACACTAAGATTTGTCAATTGTAGCATATGAAAATAAGGGTCTTTCCCGCAGAAGATTGTCTTATCTAACTACTTGAAATGTCACGAAAACTGGGCTGCTGTCCCTACTGACCAGCCACTGAAAAACTAATTATTATCCCTACTTACACTTATCGAAAGTCTACAAAATTTTATGCACAGATACTAGACACGCAGAGCTACACTCACACAAATTTTTGGGATTTTTTGAGTTGATTTGCTATATAAATTAAATCGGACAACAACAGGACAGAAACGGATTTTGAATTATAAGAACAGATTAAATTTCACACTTAAGAAAATGAGTTAGGGGAAGTGCTATCCACCACCAAATAGTCATGCAAACATGTTATGATTCAATCAGATTCCTTTTATTTCCGGATGAAGGTGCTCAAGTTGGCTCAATGTTAGAACTCAACCTATTACTCTTTCTTGTATAGTATGTTAAGAGAATGACGTTTTCAACTTAACTTAGTCCCTAGCATGCAATATAGAATGGCGTGTTCATAGATTTAACAAGTAGAAATAATTAAGAACAAAAAGAGTTTGAGTCATCACAAGGCATCGTAAGTACTGGCGTTGTCTACTTATCCTAGAAATTAATTCACATGTTCATCGCAACTAACAAGTACTACTCTAGAACATATGTAGGTCCTCATTCAACAAGGGCAGGCATACACATATTCATAGCATTAGAATCCTAAATATGCTTACTAAGTATGCATCCGTAGAAAACACATAAAGAATTCATCAACAAGACAAGTAGTGAAGCAATTTTCATCCTTTCATGAAAGAAATTGAAACGAAATTTCATAACACATTTGCAATCATACCTGGGGCTTCAAAACAGCCCCTAACTACTAAAAATTTAGTTACACATTATTCTTAAATTAAACCAAAAGAAAGACATGAGTTTGGGAAGGTAAAACCGAAAGAAGAGAATGCCAAGATTTCCTCCTCCCTCCAACGTTCCTGCCTTGCCTCTCTGTTTCTTTCTCCAAAGATCACTCTCCCCCCAAACTTCCCCCACTAATAGCTATTTATTGATGACAATAAGTGAGAGAAAATGGTAAAACAATTGTAACTCTTTGGGTGGCCTTTAAGCCAATTACTCCCACCTAATCCCCATCTTTAATTCCATTTCCTCAGATATTTGAATAGGTCTCCGCTGGCTTGTTCTTGGCTGCATCCGTTTTGGCTGTTAGGTTTATTGGGTTTATTGCTTTCATTGCAGTTACAAACTGCTCAGCCTCTTGTGAATCTTTCAGTGTTAAAACGGCCATTACTGCTTCTAGAAAAATGATATGAATAATCCACGAAGTGCTCCAGAGAATAGACATCTGTAGCTTTCCAAGCATATATGGCAAGTTCTCTAATTCATTCTGGCTGTTCGCAACTTGCTTCCAAAGTCAGCTCATCTGCACAGGCAGTTTTGACGAATTTGTGACTTAAAATCCCACTTGTGCTATTTTTTTTTCTTTGCTTGACAGATCCTACAAAACACAAAAACAAAGTAAATAGTTCAAAAATATAAGGAACTAACTAAGAAAAGACAGTGAATTTGATGTAAAATATATATAAATATGAGCTTGTCATACCTCATCAAATCAAGTCACATTGTTCGTTACAAGCAACATTACAGAGAACTCCAACCCGCAGCTCCACCATGTTATAATTCACAAAGTTCAAGTGCTTCTGGAAGAAAGTCCTCTTCGAGTTTCAGCAACCAGTAGTCCTTTGGGGAAGACGATGATGAAGTGGATGCGTAAGGAAATGGGTTGGTTCGGAGGAGGTAGAGATTGTTCTGGTTCTGTCTCTGAACCAAGGGGTCTTTGCGATTGTTGACATAAAAGTCAACATAGAGCCGACATGAGCAGTGAGAGTCATGACTCACGAGGCACGTTGAACTCATTAAAGCATTTTCCAGCAGCCACCTATATTCAAAAGAGAATATTATGGTCAACCATTTATACCTATACACTTAATATGATACGTTACAATATATCTAAAGCAAGATTAGAAGCTCAAATATACATAAGAAAACTAAATTGATTAGCAAAAAAATTTAACCAGAATGCTAATACAGAATTGCAAGCCATAACGATTTTTGGTGAGGATAAAAAATAGGAAGATTCACCATTATACCTGATATAAGGGCTCAAATTATAAAAAATCCTTATATGAAATTGACTTTAAAAACACACTCAAATCTCATTTACAACAAAGCAAAGAGGCTTTTAATTTATTACATATTACAAAATTGTCATCGATTTCTTAAAACAAACCCAATCCCAAAACCTCATAAAAACCAAAAACACTCAATAGAGCGTCAAAGTAATTTAATAATCAAAATTAAATTCAATAGAACTAATTGTCATTATACATAAAATAACTTTTCCACTATTTGGTTTCCAAGTGATAAGAGAAGAAAAAATATCACTAACAAGATTTCTGATGAAACTCTTTCTTCTAAGATCACAACACATGTGACACTTATGACAAGTTTAGAACATACTAATTTCTAGGGCTGTTCACGGTTCGATAACCGTGTCTTGGAGGAGTTGCCGATCACCGAACCGGAGGTCATCGGCGCACCTATTTTGGGGACCACCGCCTTGCCGAGTTGATGCAAGACCGACTACAATCGGCACGCCGAGAAGTCGGTGCGGTTTGGTTTGGTTCGGCAAGCATCGATGGCAGCGGATTGAACTGAGATTGAGGACCACTTCTTGGTTTAGGGTATGGGGAGGAAGAAGAAGAAAAGAAGAAGAAGATGGAGAGAAGAGAGAAAGAAGAAGAAGAAGATGCAGCCAGCAGCTTGAGGACCACTTTCGTGGTTGAGTGTATGGGGAGGAAGAAGAAGCCGAGGAAGAAGAAGATGGAGAGAGACGAAGAAGATGCAACTATTTACCCAAAAAAATAATAATAATAAAGAAGAAGAAGATGCAGTGGCGGGAGGAAGAGGAAAGAAAAAAAAGATGGAGAGAGAGAGAGAGAGAGAGAGAGAGAGAGAGAGAGAAGAAAGAAGGGGATGTCGGCTGGGATGGGAGAAAAGAAAAAGAAAAGGAGAGTGTGTGGGGCAGGGAAAACCCTAATTTTTTTTTAAAATATTTAGATTGTAATAAATAATACAATTATACACACATTGCACAAGAAGGCACATCAGTCCAGTGGTATTTGGGCTTTGTGTGTGAACTCTGACCAAAGTTCGATTCCTCATGAGTGCATATAGTCTGAATTTTTAGGCAATTTGCATGGAATCGGTCCGATTCGGGTTTTCGGTTTAAATGTGCAGCCCTACTAATTTCCAAATTTCCAAAAATAAAGTATACGAGTCATAAAAATTTGTGTAACTTATCACATCACGTGAATGAATACATCAAAATGCAAAGGATGCATGAAGACAAATTTGTCATTTATGGAGTAAAAGAAATAGTCACGAATTCCAGGGGTTGCCTCTTGAAACCAAATCCTAGGCTGGAGGAGGAGGGCTGGAAGCCTGGAAGTATGATGAAGGTCTGCGGGCTCCGTCTATATCCAAAAGGTCTACTTTCCTCTTCAAACCAAAACTAAACAGTGGAGACACCGGAGTCTTTGATAAAAACCATTGGAGACACATGCTGGAGCAAGAGAACGGTGGCCTATACGGTTTCTCCGACGATGAGCGCAACAGACAAAACTATGTTCCTGTCATAGTCAATGAGCCAGCTATTGAGACAACTGTCCCTTCTGACCCCTTTCACGCTACAGGCTCCATTTTAACTGCGCCGGACTCCTTAGAGCATTTCCAGCAAAGGACCCAAGGGGAGGGTTGGGGGGGAGGGGCAAACCCAAAATGGGGTTTCCAGCAACAAAGATCTTTCAGGGCAAGGAGTGGGGCTCAGCTACCTGGGCTGGCCCGAGCGCCAGCCCGGGGGCAATCTGACATCAGCGCGCTATAGTGCCCGCTGCAATGCTCCCTTTGCCCAATAAAAAAATCGAAAAAAATGTAAAAAATACTGAAAATTTTTTCTATAAATACCAACCAATACTCTTCACTTTTAACACCAGCAGCCAATATTTTTGTAATAAAAAATTGAAAAAAATACCAAAAATTATTTTTTTTTTTTTTTTTTTTTTTTTTTTCTATACCTTATTTCCATTTCAACATTTAAGTAAATGTCTTTGTCCTTTTACTTTTATTTATTTTAATATTACTCCATTTACTTAAGTTTACAATGTAAATAAGGAAGTACCCCCCATTTGGATTCAAATAAAAATACTACAAAATCAAATTCCCACCAAATCAAAATATGAAAAATCGGTTTTAGTGCAAAATACGATTTAGGCTAAAATGATGGCTCATTAAGTGAATATATACTTCATATTAAAATCTCATAAAATCAAGTTTTCTTATTTGATGTGTAAGGAATAAAAGCCGCCAAAAATTATCTTGAGAAAATGATTATTCCGAAAAAACCATTTTTCATACTTAGTCAATATTGCACCTCCGCTAAAAATCTTGAGAAAATGATTTTTCATATGTAGGAACCCAAAAATCTTATCCGAAAATATTATCCAAATTAATTGTTTAAGTAAACAAAGTAGTGAAAAAAACAAAAAAATGAATAGTATTTGCCATGGCAAGCCTAAACTGTTGGAAACACACTTTGCTAAGGGGGGGGTAGGGCAGCCACTATTCACATGAATAGTAGCTGCCCTAGGGCTCCCTTTACCATGGCAAGAGGCTAACTGGTGGAAGTGCTCTTACAGGCTTCAGACTTCATGCTTCCTGCGCCACCTGCTATGTCTCAGGCCTATGCCTCGTCTCAGTCTGCTGCTGTGGTTCCTGGGACTGACATTGCTGCTAATCCTATGAATGGAGTGATAAAATCAAGAGTAATAAGTAGGTGGGACCTAGAAAGTGTTGGTACTCAGTACAGAAACGGATCCCTTAGTCTTGCTATTGGGGGACTCTCTCTCAATCAAAGATGGTGTGACCCAGATACTATTCCTCCATGGGCTTTGAATAGAGGCACGTGTGTAGCTCTTTTAGAGAACCAGGGGGAGCCCAACTTCCAGACCCATATTGACCCCTCCCTCCTAGTCAATAAGCCTTTTATTGAGGTGGTTGCTGATACAGAGGAATCTGGGCCACTTGAGGATGGCCAAGTTTATCAGGAAGTTGTGCGAAAAGGAAAAAAGAAACTCATGGGTGAAGGAAGACCTAATTCTTCAGCTAAAAAGGCCAAGGTAAATTTGAGCTCTAGCCCTGGTGTATCTCTGCGGTACTCAAACAGAGGAGGGTATGTTTCTCTTCAGAAAAATAAAGGAGGAAAAGGTGGAACGCGAGGAGGAAATGTCTGCCAACGCAAAATGTGTGTCACAAGTGAAACAAGTCTGCGAGATGTGGTTGTTAGCCCCTCCAAAGAGATGGAAGAAGCTGAAAGATGTTTAAGCAAGTTGAATACTGAGGAGCGAAATAGGTTCCAAGGTCATGGTGGCTGGCCTTCAACAGCCACACGGAGTCAATGATACAACTAGTCTGGAACTGTCAAGGTTTGGGGAACCCCAGGACAGTTCTGTACTTAAAAGAGTTGATTCACTCCAAAAACCCTTCTGTTCTATTCCTTATGGAAACAAAAATGAATAGACACAGATTGAATCAAATTAGGAGGCAGTGTGGATTTTATAAAAGTTTTGTTGTTGATCCAGTAGGGACTGCTGGTGGGCTTTGTTTGTGGTGGAAATCTTGGGTGGAAGTGGAAATACTAGATTGGAGCAAAAATTGGATTGATACTCGTGTAAAATCTGATACAAATCATATATTTGGAAGATTCACTTGGTTGTATGGCACTCCGTATAATGCAGAGAAGACTGCATTATACTAGACTGGAGCAAGAAGTGAAGGCTACTGTGAATTCAGACCCATTAGCCTCTGCAATAGTTCTTATAAGATTCTTTCTAAGATGCTGGCCAACCGTCTAAAACAGGTCATTCCATCAATTATCTCCGATACCCAGAATGCTTTTGTTCATGGAAGACAGATTCAAGACAATATTGTGGTTGCTCATGAGGTTTACCACTACTTGAGGCTGAAACGAAAAGGAAGCAAATTTAAAGCAAGTTTAAAGATGGATATGAGCAAGGCTTATGACAGAGTCGAATGAGATTTTTTGAGAGCTGTTATGGTTAAAATGGGCTTCAGTAACTTTTGGATAAATCTAGTGATGATATGTATCTCCTCTGTCTCGTTCTCTGTTCTACTGAATGGCAAACCTGGGACTCCTTTCTCTCCTTCCCGTGGCCTTAGACAAGGAGACACTTTGTCTCCGTATCTGTTCTTACTCATTTGTGAAGCCTTGTCTCTGAATCTAAGGAAACTTGTCAATGATGGAGTTATAGAAGGGATCAAACTGGGCCGTGGGGGTCCGACTCTATCTCATTTATTTTTTGCTGATGACGCGCTATTTTTCTTCAGGGTGGAGAGATCAAATTGTTTTCATTTGAAGAAACTATTTCAAGACTGTTTACACCATAATTAACCGAGCATATCCAGCCTCAAAACAACTAGCATCAAGGCAGACATGCCTTCTCCCATGCCGAAGGAATACACTCTTCCGAGGTGCCAAGCACCTGTCAAAACTCCCGACTGCTGAAGGTCTCAATTGCTAAACCTAATCTTCATGACACGTATCGCCACAACAGCGACTTGCACAAAGTCCCACATCGGAAATCTACACAAACCTCCCACTTTCACTTTCCTATAAATAGGGAACAGTACGCTAGTAAAAAGGGTAACTACTTTCTTACCTTTTACTATTACTCTGCTAAAGTTACCCCGCTTAGCTGACTTAAGTATTGGAGAGCCTTCGCCCGGCACCACACCGGTGTCCGAAGCTTAACGACTGCTTCTCCTATTTTTTCTTCTGCAGACTAGCCTTTATTGAAGGTCCAGACCATTTTCCTGCTGAAGGCAAACCTCCTTTTCTCTAAGTTGACCCTCTCCGAAAAAGAGCATCAATAGTTTGGTGCCGTCTGTGGGAATCGACACAAAAGGCTTTTGTCGTTCTCCCCTTTTTCCGTGCCCTTCGGCACCTTATCATCATTCGGTGCGCGCGTTGCCTTCGGTATCCCGCCGCCATCCAATGCAAGTTTTGTGTCGCCTTCGGCACCCCCGTGCCTAGCCACATCGCCTTGCAACATGCAAGCTTTGTGTCGCCTTCAGCACCTTTGTGCCTAGCCACATCGCCTTGCGACATGCAAGCTTTGTGTTGCCTTCGGCACCTTCGTGCCTTGCCACGTCACCTTCGGCACCTTCGTGCCTAGCCATATCGCCTTGCGACGTACAAGCTCTGTACCTTCGGCACCATCGTGCCTAGCCATATTGCCCTGCGACATGCAAGCTTTACGCTTTCGACACCCCCGTGCCTAGCCACATCGCTCTGCGACACGCAAACTATGTTATCTTCGGCACTCTCGTGCCTAGCCACATTGCCTTGCAACATGCTAGCTTTGTGTTGCCTTCGGCACCCCCGTGCCTAGCCACATTGACTTTGCTCCACTGCCAATCGGCAACTTGGCTAAAAGATGGTTAAGACCTCGAGTGCCTTCTCCTGCCAAAATCGAAGGTGCACAAGTACCACTCTTGCCAAAACAAACACACCCTTGCCGAATGGCAAGGGCTGTGTGGAAGGAAAATGGGTAACCGGAAAATTGATGGGTTGAAAAAACCTGAAAATCGAATGAGCTGGAGCCTTCTTCAAACTCCTCCTTGCCAAACCAGCTCCAAGGCCTCACAGTCCTATCATAAATGACTATTGCCCAAGGATTGTAACAGCCCCAACTCAACAAATCTCAAAACCCTTGCCGAATGGCAAGGGTTGCTCGAAAGAAAATTGACACCTTGTGTCCACAGAAGGGATGACTTGCCAATGCGTCAAACTCCTCATTGTCGAACCAGCTCCGAGACCTCTACTCTCTAGCGATCCTTGAGCTGCCACGAAAACAACACCTTGTTAAAATACTAGCTCAATACCTTGATTGAAAATACTCCAAATGCTGCCGACACAAGTGGAATGCCAAGATTTACACAACCACAAACAACAATCATCAAAACATGTATCAAGGTCCTTGCCGAACGGCAAGACCCGTGTAGACTCAACCAAGGGGTCACGAAATTATTACCTTGCCAAGTCCTAGGCCTAGCTCTCCATTAATCAACCTCGATGCCCAGCTCATCATCACAGGTAGCTCCTGCCCGAGCTCAACCTCGATGCCCAGCTCATCGTCACAGGTAGCCCCTGCCCAAGCTAGCTCCTAGCTTTAGCACTCGAACAGCCCGGACCACTTACACGCACAAGCTGAGCTCCCCAACTGTTGCCAAACGGGAACAAGCTTCCAAGTCTGCCCTTGCCGACACGCATGACGCCTTAAAACAAAATCTCACATAACCCTTGCCGTTCGACAAGGGTTCAGCAAAACCAAATGCAGGAGCCCCACGAGAAGCTTCAAGGCTCGACTCCAACTTATCCTCAGCCTCACCTTTCAAACACAAACAATTCAAAATTACTTTGGACACCCTTGCTGAACAGCAAGGGCTGTGCAGAAAGCCAAAAGGCCCAACAATGGCGTCACAAGCCCACTAGGACTCTACCGAAGCTCAGTTCTAGTGCTAAACGCCCAAACCGCCCCCCCCCCTCCCCCCCCCCCCCCCCCCCCCCCCCACACTACATGCACCCGTGGGTCAAGCCAATACACCAACTGGGCATGCTTGCAGAATGGCAGACTTTGGGACGAAACAAGAAGAGGTCCAAGGCACCAAAAATAAATAAATAAATAAATAATAATAATAAAAAATCAGCCCTGCCGAACGGCATGGACTACTGAAGCAAGGAAAAACTCACCCACTTCTTCCCTTACCAAGGCTTAGCTCACAAAGCCCAAGGACCCAACCCCCGGCCTCCTTGCCAAACATAAAAGACCTTGTAGAATGCCCAGGTACCCAGCTACCAATTGTTCTAGAGGCTCACATACCTCTCAAAAGTTACGCAACTTCTAGCTTGCCAACTTGGGGCACTAGAGGCTGCCCTACGGCTCCCACTGAACCTGGAATGCTCGGTCATGATTACACAAGGAGCTCATAAGTTCCCAACCCAGAAGTCACTTCTTGATCGCGAACTTGGGGGACTACTGTTTACACCATAATCAACCGAGCATATCCAGCCTCAAAACAACTAGCACCAAGGCAGACACGCATTCTCCCATGCCGAAGGAAGACACTCTTCCGAGGTGCCAAGCACCTGCCGAAACTCCCGACTGCTGAAGGTCTCAATTGCTAAACCTAATCTCCATGACACATGTCGCCACCACAGCGACTTGCATAAAGTCCCACATCGAAAATCTACACAAACCTCCCACTTTCACTTCCCTATAAATAGGGAACAGTACCCTAGTAAAAAGGATAACTACTTTCTTACCTTTTACTATTACTCTGCTAAAGTTACCCCGCTTAGCTGACTTAAGCATCGGAGAGCCTTTGGCCGGCACCACACCGGTGTCCGAAGCTTAACGACTGCTTCTCCTATTTTGTCTTATGCAAGCTAGCCTTTATTGAAGGTCTAGGCCCTTTCCCTACTGAAGGCAAACCTCCTTTTCTCTAAGTTGACCCTCTCCGAAAAAGAGCATCAACAAAGACTATTGCCATGCGTCTGGGCAAGAGATCAACTTTGACAAATCTTGTATTTTCTTCAGCTTTAATACTCCCATGGATAGACAAGCTGGCATTTGTTCTGTTTTTGGCATAAAATGTGTCGTTAATCCATGGGTTTACCTAGGTCTTCCATCTATTTGGTGAAGATAAAAAAAATCGACTCTTGGTTACATCAGAGAAAGAATGAGAAAGAAAGTGCAAGGCTGGAAATCTAGCTCTCTCTATTTAGCCGGAAAAGATGTCCTCATTAAAGATGTGGCTATGGCAATTCCTGCCTATCCAATGATGTGTTTTAAATTCCCTGCTAGCTTGTGCAAAGAAATCAACACTGATATTGCTAGATTTTGGTGGGCAAATCAAGAAAAGGATTCCGGTATGCATTGGAAATCTTGGCACACTTTGTATAAGAGTAAGATGAATGGTGGATTAGGTTTTCGTGACTTACAGGACTTCAACCTTGCCTTACTTGGAAAACAGTGCTGGTGACTAATCCAAAACCCGAATGCCCTATGGGCTCAAGTTCTTAAAGCACGCTATTTCCAGGGAGTGGATTTTTGGAAAGCTAAAAAGGGCCATCGTGGCTCCTGGGTTTGGGCAAGTCTTATTACAGGCAGGTATGAGGTGCTAAATCATGCTAGGGTCCAGATCTGAAGTGGTGAAAATACTAATATTTGGACGGATAAATGGCTTCCTGCTCCTCATTGCAGTGTCATTCATCCTACAAGTTCTGTCACTGCGAATTTACCCCAGTTGGTGGCAGATATTATGGACAAAGACTCCTGACAATGGAATTTCCAAAATGTTTGCATGGTCCTTGATCGAGAAACTATGGATGCAATTAGGAGCATTCCCATTGGAAATGTTAGTATCCCAGACCGTATAGTGTGGCCTTGGAGTGCTAATGGCCAATACTCTGTTAAGTCGGGGTATCACAAAATTCATGCTATTTGCTCTGATTTGTCTGGAGGCAGTGCTCACTCTTCTCATATCATCAATCCGGTGGTGTGGAAAGAATTATGGAATTTGGCTTATCAGCCAAAAATTAAATTGTTCCTCTGGAGACTGCTCTCTCGTTCTCTAGCTACATGTCTGAATCTTTTTCGAAGAAAAATTAGAGTTTCTCCTTTATATCTGCGAAGAATTGGAGGAATCAAAGGAACATTTGTTTTTCTTGTGTCCTTGGGTTCGAACAGTTTGGTTTGGCTCTGAGTTAAATTATAGAATTAATCCCCAAAGCTTTCGAACCTTTGATCAGTGGTTTCTTAACTTGACCCAAATGGAGTTCTCTTAGAGCACTTCTACCCATAAGGGCTAAGTCTAAGGCAAGGGCAAGCAAGGGCTGCCACTATTCACGTGAATAGTGTTAGCCTTGCCATTTGTGGTTCCATCCATGAGGGCAAAGTCTAGGGCAAGTCTAAGGCAAATACTATTCATTGTACTTTATTTTCTATTTTGTTAAACTTTAAACCATTAATTTTGATAATATTTTGTAATTAAATTTTTGGATAAAAAATATTGGATGTAGAAGAATTGTATGAAGATTTGGTGTGGAAATTAAATAAAATGGTTAGGTATTTTATAGGGAAAAAATACATAATTTTTTGGTATTTTTTTTAAAAAAATTCAGAATTTTTTTGGCCGTCGGATTTCTGGAAAAAAAACTATCGGAGCGTCCCTGTCGTGACACGTGGCACAACAGTAAAAAAAAAAAGAATTTCCGTGTGTTGACGTCACAAAACTCGGGCTGAAGCCCAGGCAGAACTTGCCCTTGGGCCTGCCCGGGCTGGTGGGACCCAGCAGTTGCCCGGGCTCTTTCTCTCGCGCTGGAGCGCATCTGGGCTCGCCTGGGGCCCCTTTCCCCTGGTTTGGGGTGAGCGCTGGACATGCTCTTATAAAGTAGATAAAAATTGGTGCTTGACCTTTGTAAGTTTCATCTTGTGGGCAATTTGGAAAAGTAGGTGTCGTTTCATTTTTGAAGGAGTTAAACTGGTGCCTATTGATGTGTTGAGATCTGCCTCCTCCTTGACAAAGGAATTTTTGGAGATTCAAAGAACTGTTGCCCTTGCTTCTTCTGTCAATCTAAATGTGATTAACCTCCCTGCTCGTTGGTCTCCGCAAGCCCGGCCCAGGCCAGGGGCAGTCAGTGCGACTGCCCTGGGCCCATTATTCAGGGGGGCCCAATTTTTATTTATTTTTATAGTAAGTATTATATTAGATTATTATAACTTATAACTGATTTAATATATTGAAAAGAAAAAAAAAGACCAACGATCTGATCTGGTCTGTTCTGCTCCTCAAGAAGAGAGAACGCTTTTGTGCACCCATTCCACTCCTCCAAGTCACTTTTTCTTTTTCTTCTTCTTCTTTTCCTTCTTTTCCTTCTTTTCCTTCTTTCTACAGAGTTTGAATCCTCTCCTAAGCCTCACCTAACTAAGTTGCTCTTTGTGATTTGTGAATCCTTTATAGAGTTGTGAATCCCTAAATTAAATTTTCTGTTGGTAGATTGGGGAGATTCCAAAAATTCAAAGTGTGGGCTTTTATTCAGTGCAAAATTGGTCCTTGTAGATATCAATTGAAGGTAATTTTTTATGATTTTATATCAATTGAAAAGGGAAATATGTTTTTTTTTGTCTGTTTGTAGATTTGTGAACTCATGCTATGTATTTGCAGGAAAGCTCTAATTGATTGCAAATTTGGAAATATCAAATTTGTTTCTGTGGAGGGGGATTTCTCAAATTCCAGGTTATGTTGTTCTTTGTTTATTCTTTGAAGTATTAAAATTGCATTGGCTTTCCTTGTATTGTTTCTATTTTCAAGTAGGCTGCTGCAGTTTGCTTTGGCTATTGAGGATGTAAAGACATTTTTGTTTTGCTGGTTGCTAAGGATGCAAAGGGATTTCAAATAGATTGATTTTGTTTTGCTTCAACTATTCAGCATTTAGAGAATTTTTTTTTGGCTTGTTGCTTGTTGCTGGATGAAAAAGAACTTATTGAATTGTTATAAGTATTTATCTTGTTTATATACTATAGCCTTTTATTCTAAATTTTTATATATTGAAGTTTGAATCGATACAATTTATTTGCCTTGAATGTTAAATTTTTAGTTAATTTGAACAGGTTAAATCTTGGTTGAAAAATAAGAGTGAGTTCATTACTAAGGGTAGGTTGAAAAATAAGAGTGAGTTCATTACTAAGGGTAGGGGCCTAATTTTTACTTTTGCCCTGGACCCTGAAAAATTCAAGACCGGCACTGGGTCTCCTCCAAGGAGAGGTTGGTTTAAAGTTAATTCTGATGCGGCTTGGAAAAAGGACACCAATCGTGCTGGTATAGGAGCGATGATCCGTGACTCGAAAGGACTGCTATGCGGTGGTTCTGCGGAAAGTATGATTTGTCATTCTGTGTTGGAGGCTGAGGCAGAAGCTGCTTTGGGTGGGCTAAAGTTGGCGTTGCTCTCTAATTATCGTAAGGTTACTATGGAGACAGATTCCCTTGTCCTCAAGGCTGGTGTTGATGGAAAGCTTGAAAATCGCGCTTGGAAAATTCTTCCTATTCTTCTGGAAATTAGGCGTATGGAAGCTATGTTTGTTTGAAGCAGTTGAGTGGAGTTGGATCCCTCGCAAAAAGAACCTAGCGGCTCACGCTGCGGCTTCGTTTGGTATAGGAACGGTGCATAGGGTCACCTGGCTGGATCAGCCACCACCGTCCCTTATGGGTGTTTTAACTTTTGATGGGCTTCCATGCCCCCCTGTCATTTAACTTTCTGTTTTGCTGGGTTAGGTTCTTGCACTAAGCTGCGTCCAGCATGTGCTCCTTTCCCAGCGTATGCTCTTGTTGTTTATGCTTATCTTGTTTTCCCCTTTTGGCTCCCCTGTCTGGGGTTTATGAAGTATCTCTTTTGACCCAAAACAGAAAGTACACATGTGTCGATGGCTAATATGGTCATACGATGTTGCTAGACTTGACCTTACTCGAAGGTGGCCGAAATTCATGATCATAGTTCCATCCCCACCCAAATGCTCGAAAATTTCGTAGTTTGTCTAACTTCGTGTATTATCAACATTTTAGTAACTATACCAAGTCTTTATGATTTCTTAACATGCAGCCCGTATCGAGTAAGAACTATTATTCACTGAGTTAATGACTAATGTCAAAACATAAACGTTCACTCTAGATTTGCTGTGCAAATTCAAGAAAATTTGGTGGCAAATTTTTATGGGAATAAGAGAGTGAACGCAAGTAGTAGTACCACAATCTTCTTCTTCATCTTGGCCCTTCACGCTTATGATAAACCTTCATTTTATCTATAGTGTTGATGTTTTTTTTTGGAGGGTCAACTTAGATAGAGGTAGAATGGTAGATGATGGGTGAAGGTAATACGAGATATACGTGGTTCACCCTTAATGAATGGATTATGTCCACGGAGAAGTATATTCTCATTATGATAATGTTTGTTTACATTTGTACAAGGAGATTGGACCCAAAGATAAAGGTAACAAGTGAGAAGCTCAGCCCAGTCCTGGGATTCAGAAGAGAGGGTCCTTCTCTCAAGGGAGAGTAGTATGCTTTTATAGGTGAGGGGGAGTCTCCATCTCTTGTAGTTTTCTGATATGAGACTCCTCTTGCTTTGCGTAGAGTCATGACCTGTGGTAATGCTTCTTTGGCTAAGGTAATGACCTCTCAAGGCATGACACGTAGATGATCTAGCCTAACTAGTTGCTCGGTCAGTTACGGTACCAACATATAGAACACAAAACTTAATATGTAATTAGAGAAGGAGATCAACTAAAGATTTTTTGTGCATAGGAACTCAGTTTTCAAGTCAATTTTATAGTGGAAGCAGAGAGTTTCTAGAAAGGGAGGTTTTCGAAAATAAGAGGCCTAAATTTGCGTTTGGTATGTGGTTTTGAAAGTGATCATTTCTAAGAATTTTCGAAATATGCGGTTTTGAAAGCGATCCTTTCTAAGGATTTTCATAATGGTGGTTTACAAACACAAGCCTCACTTTGATCTCCAATCCATGACTACAACAATTTAGGGTTTAAACAAAGGCTTGAGAGAGTTGAATTGACCTCACATTCAAGGCTAGGTATCAAAGCTGAAACCTCCAGCTTGTGGTAACGAATCAATGAGCTCCCCAGCATATATGCATCATATGTTTCACATACCAAAAAAATAAAATGATGATGCCTTGTTGGAATTAGTTTAAAACAAATAAAAGATTGTGATGCTCTGTTAGAGTTAGCATGCAATATTCATTTAAGAATAAAAGAATGTACTGCTCTATTATTTCTATGAAAAATGAAAAAGCATTTTACAACTTTTGTAAGGTGTATAAAAAACCTTAATCAGCAAAAACTACTAAAGTATTCCTACCTCACGACCTACAAAACAAAATTTCAAGCATCACGGTTGCAACACTTATAAAGCTTCAAAGGAAAGACAGTGCCCATAGATATATCAGCAAACTTCACGACGACATAAGCAGAGCAGGCATCCCATATATCATTCTTTTTTTCAAGTCCACACACATATCTTGGAAACATCTGCTCAAGCAGCGGGTGCTTGTCCTTCCAATCTGGTATTACGACCGCGACCACGGCCTCTTCCTCTGCCTCGACCGCGCCCTGCGAGACCTTCAAAGGACATCTACTATCAGATAATTGATTGAACTTAACAAGAATTCCAACAGTCCACAGATGAGTAGCAAAGAATACAGCTGAAAATAGTAGCTAAGAATAATGACGGTGCAAAAGTTTCCACTTTCTATACTTTTTGCTGGGGAGAAATTCTGTTCAAGGATATTAACAATAATAAAAGCATGTTGACCAGGAAAGAGAGAGAAATGAAAAAACTAAAAAATTAACTTGACAGATAAAAAAATATAATGTCCTTATAACCGGGCAAAACAAAAACCAAAAAGAAAAAAGCTATAAATTATATCAATAAACTAATATACAGCCACTAACAGATTTACCTACAACGATTTTCACTTATTTTGACCGAAAAAATAAAAGATTTCCATTTACTACTGCAAGCCAAAGAACTAAGTGCACTTGCAGTGAGTCCAAAAAATCAAGTGCAATTGCAGTAGAGGAAATAAAATGCATATAACAATAGAGCATAGAAATCACTACTCCAAGAACTTACCGCGACCTTGGGCAGGTGCACCTTCAACATAGTCATAGTATCCACCCGACTGACCATAACCTCTTCCTCGTCCCCTAAAAGAACCACCTCTTCCACGGCCTCTACCTCTGCCACCATAACCACGCCCACCATCCCAACCATCTCCATTATATCCCCAACTCCATTGTAGTTTCCTGCACTCACAGTACCATGAACCAAAGAAAAACCCCATGAGCAACTTAAGCCACTTGTAACGAAGGACATCAGGAAATCATCACGGGTAATGAGATGTCATTTATTTAAAAGGGAGAATTTCCAACTCCATTTCAGAGCTTATGAAGACACTTGTGAGAAAAATACATAAATAATTTTAGAGCAGAGAGCAATACCTCTATCCCTAGCTCGTCCTCGGCCACCACGACTCCTACCTCGGAATCTAGGCGAACCCTCTGATTTTCATGAAATCAAATCATTATATGGAAGACACATCACAAACCAATATATTGAAGTTGTTATACCATAGAAGTAACTTCAGAGACATAAACAATAACATATCTACCACCTCCATTATCCTCAAAATCATTCAATGGCTTCACTTGGTCAGCCGGAAGAGGGGGTTGGTATCTGTATTCCATTTCCAGTAAATAAAAGAAAATTAGGGATGCTCTAAAAACCATATAGGGATTCAAGATCATAGCTTAATCACACAGAATATAAAAAAAATTCCAATGTATTTTTGTCCTGGAACCAGACACAATCTATCAAACCACATACTTACACAAACACCATGAATTTTATCACATAAAAACGCAATGTTTGTGCATCTCCAGGCTCTAGCTGGCTTGATATAATTGGAATTCTAGGCACCAATCACCAGTAATATTATTCCTCAGGATACAGTGGACCTTACGTATGATTCAAGTGACATAATAAAAGTTACCAAATTTTAAAAAGTAAAAAACCAGATCACTTATGACCAGACTGGGACACTCATGATACAACATAAATACACCATCCATAGCATCCAGACAGAAATCTAAATGACTTACCCTGTAGAGGATGTATGAAGCTCCGTCTTCGACAAAGTAATAGTGATCATTGAAACATGCCGAGTACTCTCTACACAGCAGCACAAGACACAACAAAAACACAACAATAACAAAAAAAAAAAAAAAAAAAAAAAAAAAAAAAAAATTGAAAATTTCACAGCATACGCTTAGAAACATAGAAGAGTATATGGTTTCATACCGATCCAGGCCTTCTTCCAGGGGCTCATACACGTCAGTAATATCAGTTGATCCAATAGAAGTATTCTGATGGAGACCAACAATCCTTCTCTGGAAGAAGAAGAGCTTTATCAGCAAATAAGTATAGACACAAATGCTCATGCACACATGAAGCACATGTATATGCCACACGGAAAAATTATCTCACCTTTATTAGTTCAGCAATCATCACAGTTTTATTGATAGCTCTGCCCATTGCCTTGAGAATAATTTCATCAGACCCTTTCTCCTACAGAAGATACAAGTATTTTAAGGTAGAGCTGAAAAAAGGGATTTAATGTGGAAAAATACGAACCACAGACAGACGCAATGGGAGGCAGTTGAAGTTGCAACTTCTACCTCAATTGTGAAACCCCAAAGCAAAAAATATTAAAGTTAAACATGGATATCGGAAACAAGTCGTAGTTTTTAGGCAAATTGAGGTTAGAACTTGTCAGACATAATACAAACCCCATTGTCATGTTTGCTAGATGTATAAATCATAAATGTTAGCATCAATTTTAATGTTTCCACCTACAAAATAGTTCATATTCATTTCATCCTTCTTTGTTAGACTTCCAGTCCCCAAAGATCGTTTAAATGTCATCTTGGCACTCCATTTCCCGTAACCCAAAAAACGCAAGACTTCTCTCTCTCTCTCTCTCCTCTCTCTCTCTCTCTCTCTCCTCTCTCTCTCTCTCCTCTCTCTCTCTCTCTCTCTCTCTTTGGGTACAATTCAAAACCATGAGAGACCCGCAGAACTAAAAGCTATAAAACAATTTGGAAAGTTCACGCAGAAAAAAGAATTACATACTCCAACATAATAGTCATTTTCATTCAAGGGTAGAGGTTTTTTTTCTACAAACACACAAAGTGTTGTGCAATATGAACAAAACAAATGAGGAAACAAAATAATAAAAAGGGCATGTTTGTGGTTGGCATAACAGTGAGGAAAAAGAGGAGGAACCTGAAGGAGAGTGGTGGCGTAAGTAATATAGTTCCTCATTCTGCCTTGAGCGGTTATGCGAATCTCATTCTCGTTTATAGGCGCAGCCTCGGTCTTGGGCTTCTCCACCCTCTGGAACTTATCCATCTGCTCTGCGCACCCAAAAAACCAAACAACAAACAAACCCTAATGAAACGGCATGAGCAAGAGAAATACAGTGAGAGAAGATATGAATTAGGGGTAGGTGTTACCGTTTTACAGAAGAGCGCTGGGAGGGAAGAATCTGCAACAAGCTGTGGCTCGGCAAAGCAAAAGCAACCACTGCGTGTTTTGTGTGTGGTTTAGGTTTTTTTTTTTGTTTTTTGTTTTTTTTGGGTTCTCTGCGTTTGGGGTTTGTATGTTCGGCTTTCAAAAGCCTTGTGCTTCAGATTTGAAATTACGTTTTTTTTTGTTTTTTTTTTGTTTTTTTTTTTTTTTTTTTTTTTTTTTTGGATTTTTTATATAATTTTTTATTTTTTATGAGGGACTTTTTATATAATAAAATAATTTTAAATCAGATAACTAATGGATCAGATGATTTCTCAGAGAGAGAGAGAGAGAGAGAGAGAGAGAAGGCTTTTCCGGTCGCGCTCTTATCGCCACCAAGACCGCTAATTCCTATTTTAGGCAAAGTCCAACGATCACAATTTGGAGCTCCCAAATGGCAAGCAGATGTTCTTACTTCTTTCAGAAATAAAAACTAGACTCTCTTGCCAACCTAGCTTAGTGAAAAAATGTCTTATATTCGAATACTCATGTGAGTGTAACAAACTCCTCTCCTTTTATTAATTTTTTTATTTACGAAAACTAGATACTTGGCACGTGCGAAGATAAAAAGTAAGAAGTAGTGGACTGGGTTGTTAACTGTTAATTAGTTTTAAGTTAATTTATTTAAAAAGTTTGTATTTTACCCTTAAAATAGTACATTGTGGTTGTTTGGCAAATTAGTTACCCAACGATATTTTGAGGGTTATTGAATCCCTTACATTATAGGCCCCGTTTGGTTCATATGAAATGAGGCTTGGGGATGAGAAATCAATTGCTTTCCTTTATTTGGTAGTCCAGACATGAAAAATCGTTGTTTTACACATGGAAAAGTAGGAGGGAAAGTGAAGCCCTCCTTCCCACTTGGGTTTTGTTTTCCTCTTCAAAGGAAAGTTTGGGAAAATGAGCCAATATTAAGTACACATTTTTCATGACTATATTATCCCCTAGAATTACAATATAGCATTAAATGCATTCTTTTTCTTATTTGATTTCATATGGGTATGTTGGGGTCCTTTTCCATTGGAAGGTTGGTCCAGGCTTATTGATTCTTGGACTGCCATAGAGTGGTAAATCAAGCATTGTCCCTTTTTTTTTTTTTTTTTTTTTTTTTTTTTGTTAGCAAGAACTAGGCCCAAAGCATCCCGAGGGATAAGTAAGTCCTAGGGGAGTACTTCATTCTTCTTCCAGCGGTTGCGTGTTTTGTGCTAATGTTTCCAGCAGCTAGACGAAGAGTTGGAGATGGTGTATTGATGTTGCACAAGTTTGGCATGAGAGTTTGCTTTGATGAATCAAGATGTTATTAGGCTTGACATGATGAATCAACATAGAAAATGATTTCCCCTCAAATCCGTTCCGTGAACCAAACGGGCCTAAGGATAGACCTCATCTCCTTGTAGTTTAGACTATCGCTTGTACTCACCCCAAGAGGAAATTAGTCTCGTGATAACCCAACTTAAGCTTTTAACAATAACATTAGAAAATAGTTACAAAATACGATAAACATGATTAGACTAGAGTGAAAAAATAAGTACTCCAGTCCGTCATCCAAACAGTTCTTTTTCCAGTTAAGAGTCAGTCCCCATCCAGGCATTAAAGTCATCGACCTAGGTACTCCACATCATAACATATATTTAGCCAGCATACACATAGTAGAATATGGACACTTATATTTAGAGCACCATCATATAATTTTCTCCGAAGCTAAAATAGGCCATAAGCTTTTATCTCAACCTCAGGAAAAGATACACCTGAGTTTCACACATGGATTTCACCAGCGTACCCCTTAGAATTGTTCAAAGATAGTATTTATCAAGACAGAGTTAGAAGAGCAACAGTAGCACAAAGATGAGAAAGATCATGTTGCATTGGCAATGAGGTCCTTGATTTTGTCATCTTCCATGTCGATCGAAGGTTACATGTCAAGGAAGAGGCCATGAGAGAGATATAATACACAGATGAGAAAAAGAAGGGCGAAGAGCAAAGGAGAGAGAGAGAGAGAGAGAGAGAGAGAGAGAGAGAGATGAAGTTACGCAAGAATGAGGTAATGTAAGACACGTGAGGATGAGATTAGACTTGCAGATGGGTTTCAAAAACCAGATCGGTCTCGGCCAATTCATTTTGTTGAGTTGGCCTTTTGTCTTTCCCACCCCTAGTTGGTATCTTATGAACATGTTCCCAAAGATCCAATATGACCACTTAGGTCTACGTTGTCACAGTATTGTTCTATGGAAGTGGATGGAAGTGGGCGGGCTGTTAGTTAGAAGTTCGGCCCGGTTGGTGTCTCCGGCACTACGCATATTGTTTGACAACGCCATTCCCAAAGGTGAAAATAACAGGGAGCTCGTAAGATTAAAAACACCAGCACAGACAAATTAAACTCTTAATATTAGTTAATGATATAAAACAGACGGTTGGAGTACAAAATTACACACTTTTTTCCACCAAGCGAGTGTCATGCATTCGATGTAATCATACATGTGTAAGGATCAAAACTAGGAAATTTTGTATCCTAAAAGGACAAAGAAATTGACCAAAAAAACAAAACAAAAAAAGAGGACAAAGAAATGACTAGCTGTAAACTAAAAACACCTCCACAAAGACACTTTGACTCCATTCTACGCTCCAAACCTGGCCTCGTACACTTGCGGTTGCTGCAGCACAGACCAAATGTCAATGAGAAACGATATAATTCATTCAATTAAACAGGTACAACAAGGAACTCCAAAAGGGAAAGTCAATGCATCTTGTAAAACCTATGGATTCAAAATCCACCAGGGAGTTCAGTTCTAGGTGTGTCCATAAGGTCTTTAGTACTATATTATTTTAGACCCATGCAAGAATTACCAAAAGCATATTTGACATCAGAAATGGAAAAATAAACTTCCGTCAGGGGCGAGGTGCATTACCATGAACAGGGCTGAAATCTGCCTGCCTGCAAACCATCTCAAATGCATAGATTGTTGCGCTGCAGCTGCTGCTTCCACAGTTTCAAACCGCAAATACACAAAACCAGCAGTGTTTCTGCATTTAAACAAAACAAAGGATGGAAAAGAACTTCTCAAATTTTGAAATCCACGTCCTCTCCCATATCAAACATGTATGCAGACACATGCTTGCAAGAATAGCCTGTGTACTCTAAGCAGTTGTCCACATCATCAAACTGAAATAATATCGGAAATGGAGAGCATTCTAACAAAACCTTTGTTTCTTAACCAGGAAAATATTAAAATCATTACTCAACGTAACTAAACTTATGTTCGAGTTCTCTGTCATAAGGGTTTTGAGGAGCTATCCAATCCTCCTTTCGCTCTTCGGTTTATGCTTAGAAAGTACTATAAACACACCAAAGGATTTTAAAAGGGGGCTACCTCAAGGCTAATAAAGTGACAAAAGTAACAATTACATTATCTGATGTAAGATGCAAACGTGCCAACTAAAGGTTTTGACTAGCGCAATATGTAAGCTCATCTTATCAATTTGTATTGAGGCAGTTGAATTTCTAATGAACCAGACACACCTGTCCAACCGAAGCAGGAGATGCAGGTTGGTCCTTGAACCACTCTTAAATGTTTAAATATTTTCTATCTCCCCAGATTACTTTGGTGTAGTGGCCAGGTCACAAGTGTTTTAAACCAACCCAGCCAGCACATCTAACACCCAATACATGCTCTTATTGTTGACCCTAATCCCTATTTCCCATCCCCAGCTGCCAACCCCTCTGATTTCTAGGGATGGGCAATGGGTACCAACCACCACCACCACCCCCTAGTAGGTACCCCATTTGCCCATCCCTACTATTCTCTTCTCTAAGTCTTCCCATCCCATCAAGTCTCACCAGTCATTCAATGACCCCTATTGATTTTCATTATCCGCTGTGCTTTATCTATTGAGGTGATTTAGGATTTTTATTTTATTTTTACTGTTGGAGAATAACAAACTCAATATGCACTGCATGCTTGATTTTATGTCCAATGGGAGATTGTTTTTGTTCAGTATGTGCTTTCATGCTTCATATTTTTCCTTTGCACACCCCATCTTATGGTCTCTCTCCCTCTCTCTAACAGCCTCTCTTTTTTTTCCTGCTTTAAATCAAAACAAGTTGTTTCTGGTTTCTCTCTATTTCCAAGTGCTGTAGTCTTCTTGTGGGTTATGTTGTTTTTTCAATGCTTCCACGCTCAAGCACAACCCAGAAACTGAACAACCCGACCCTTATTGAATCGGGTTGGGGTAGCTTGGTTGAAACTTCTTCAGTCAGTTTCAGTTTCCAATTTTCCCAAACCGGTAAGGTCTGGTTGGTTGGAAGCTTGGGCCTCAACCTACCTCCAAAACCAATCTGTGCCATGCCCAAATTTGTAAGATATTTTCATTAATACAAACGACATCTTCCAATACTGTCACACAAACAAGCAATTATAATATATTTTCATAACCAGTATGTATATATATTTATGTACTTACTTGTCCACGTATATATGCTTCACCCGGCCACATTTCGAGCATTCTTCTTCAACATCATCTTTAATGTCTATATCAAAATCTGGCTCCCTCTGCAATATAATATTAAATTTCAAAACAAATTTTTTTTTCTTCAAAGGAAAGCAGAACAATCTTTACTAAAGAGCACAGACCTCAGTGGCTGGATCAAACATATTCTTTAATAGTAGACATTCACTGGGGTTTCCAATGGGTTCGGTGACTGCAAACGGCATAACTGTAGCCGGAAGAATTGGAGCAGAGACTGCCGCTTGGCCATTGATCGGCAAAGTACCAGCTCGTTGATTTGGTGCCGACCCATTCAGCACTGGAACTCCAAGAGACCCCGCAATACTGCCAAAAGAGAAACAATCAGAAACAAGATCATGACATAATTATCTGAAATCAGTGAAGAATAATGAAGACAAACCTTGTGGCAATACCAGTGCGATCCAGCTTCTGCATTAGCAATGCTCTCGATTGGGCATTTAAAGACTGCAAAGAAAGACGCTTCACATCAGAGGAAGTCACATTTGTAGAAATTGAATTATTCATTCATATTATACACTTCAAGAACAGGCAACATATGGCTCCCACAATTGAAATTCACTGTTCCAGGATTCTCCATCCTCCCACGATTACATCTGTTTCGTTGTAATTCTGCAATCCAGGAGGATGGAAAAAGCCTTTCCTTTTCCCCTTTCCATGTCATTTATAAGTTCCTTTAATCTGCTTTAAGGGAAGCCGAGCATCCAAAAGTATGATTTACTAAACTGCATAGGTCAATCCCTTGATATATAATATATACACATGCTTAGTATTAAATATCAATATTTTTTGACGTTCCCTTATTTTTAACAATTACTGGAAGTATTTTATGCTCTTTCAGAATACTTCATTTAAAATTTCCATCATTTAGTCTGAAAACTGATTTGTCAACCTTTGGTTATTCCATTAACATCAATATTAGTGCTTAAAATATACATGAAAGTACTAACATTCAATAACATAATGAAAAGATTGAAACTCACCAAACCACCCCCATCATCATCATCAAAGTCTGCAGATTTTGCTCCAGTCTCTTGTGATCCAACATGATCCGTAACAGATGAAACCTACATACAGTGTCCAATAACTGTGTTAACATGGGATATCCACAAAAGAAAAAAAAATTCGTTATGAAGGTACAACCAGATATACTGACGAGAAATCACAAATATTAAAGCTATCATTTCCCTCTAGAAACTTGTAATATCCAACTTCCCTACAAATCTACAATAAAAAATGCAAACCAACCTTGATGGTTCGACCAGCAATCTCCAACTTTCCATTCAAACTTTGAGCTGCCTTTGCATGTTCTAGATGAGCAAACTATAAACATAATGAACAAATAAATAAGTACCAACCAACATAAAAATCTTCTAAACAGAAAATGGGAAGTAATCACTGACTTGAACAAAGCCAAACCCCTTGCACTGTCCTGTCTCAAGATCAAGGGGAAGTTGCACGAGTTCCACTGGACCAAATGGTTCAAAAATCTGAGCATTCAACATAAATAAAAAAAATATTGTGAGGAAAGAACTCCTAATTTTATTAGAGTTGAAGATAAAAAATACTGTTAACAACTCCTAGTTTATGGTAGTCCCATTTATTGACATGGTTGATTGTTTCATAGTGTAGATTCATTACTTAGAGCATAAACTTAAGGTTTCTAGTCTCGCTTCAATTTTAGCTTCAATTTAAAACCTAAAATTGAAACTCTAAGGGACCATTATATGCCCTAAATAATCAACACTGTCGATAATAAATGGGACCAAAGTTGAAGAAAATTGAAAAGATGTGAGGTTTTCTCAACACATCCTGCCTTTAAGAAAGACAGGACATCCTACAAAGAGAGCACATGCATATATAAGTGTCCATATAGGGAAATGTCCTCTTGCCAGACAGTTGCTTATGTTGTATACACATAAAAGTAAACATATATTTAGAAAACTAAACATAGATGACAAACCAAGTAGCAATACCTCTCTAAGGTGAGTCTCAGTCATGTTAAAATGTAAGTTGCCTACATACAGTTTCCTATCAACTGCACCATATGGTCCTGCAACACCTACGGCCCCACCAGATGTGTTGGACTGAACAAGATTCTTTTCAGCCTCTGAAGGTTTTACCATTACAGGTTGTCCTAGAAGTAGTTGGCCAGAGAGAGCTATAGCCATTGGCACAGACATTGCATCATAAAACTCAATATACCTGCAGTATCAACGGCCCTACACAGTAAGTTTGATGGAACATACAAGACCTTAAGTATTGCAATCAAAACTTACAAAGCATATATCAAAGAGATGTAGGGAAACAAAAACTCTAGGGCAGAGAGCTCAAGCTGAATTTCTTTTGATGAATCTGATGACTCATATAAAAGATAATGTTAGCTCATCACAATAAAACAAAAACATGAGTACTAGATTAAAAACAGATCTACAAGAAAACACTAATAGGATAGGGCACATGGGAAAATAAAAAAGCAGTCATATGAGCTAAAGTTTGATAATGAAAACCAAATCATGAAAATTAACAGTGAACTTCCAAATAAGCCTTAACTAGGACTGGAAAGAGCACTAAGATGTCAACCACACTTTGAACTTATGAAATACCAGAACCAAAGGAAATCGAGATAAAACTGTCCACTCGCGCCACCCACTTAAAATTTTACCATTCAGAAAATCTGCTATCATAAATAAACTCCACCAAGTCATTACCAATTTCCACAACAGAATGGGAGGACCATTAAATGAAGAATTTGAAAAGGTGCACTGGGATGCAGAACGGTGCCCTTATAGCAGGAAACACGAAGAGGAAGAAAGCGGGAAACGATAAAAATTAGGTTTTTGTCGTCTACCTTGAGTACGCAGCATGAATTGATTAAACATGATTGCAAGGTATTCCCACCATCCCTCATCATTATCGCATTGCTAGTCCATTTAAGAATACTGTTAAACTTGATTCTAAAAGGATGATATGCAAACAACTATCTTACAAAGTACACACACATGACTATAATATAGTTTCATATAAATGCACATACCCAACTCCTTTTGACCGTCTAGAATTCCTGTCCATGATCAGTCGTACATCCCTCACCTGAAAGTGGGAAAAAAGAAACAATAACAAAAATGTAAGACCAAATAGAAATTCATGTATTGAAAGAAAAGTGGCTTATAGAGAGATATTTTAGATATTGACACTACGTGATAAAGCACCTAGTTTGGGGTGTTCACAAGGTGACCGCATAACTCATTTGCATATTTTCACTCACCCCACATATACAGAATGTTGAGACAATAGAAAGTCATTATATTACTCGTAACTGAAGGCAGAGGAGCATGTACTGCAACAGGAAGCAAATGAATCTCAATAACATGCAACCATAATGTGTGAAGGAGTGTCTCATGCAACAAGATTGTAATTATTATCAGGTATTAGGATTAAAAGATTAGAATCCTAATTCAGATATCACAAAATGAGAAAATGAAGGTAGCAAACCTGGTTATATATAATATAACATAACCTTCATCAAAAGGGAAAAAAATCATCTAATAATCTAAAAGAATGAATGAATTTCAACCAACCTTGCCCGCTTTTGAGAAAAATTCATAAACATCTCTCTCGGTTGCCTTCAGTGGCATCTGTCATCACCAGATTAAACCAACCAAAGAATAGTCAGAGAAATTGCAAAAGGGAAAGAATTTGGTTAGGTTCGTTAGGTTCCCAAACTTAGGTTCATTACGTTCCCATATCAACAATCATTCTGCATATATCAGCTCAAATTTTATATCTGTAAAAATCAACTTGACTTTAAAAATCCTAACATTTGAAATAAACTCTCAGTTTTCTCATATCGTTCTGACTATTTTATTGTGAGTCTGACTGATCCCTTAACAACATTTACTAAATAGCATTAATCTGTAATCAAAACTAAGGGCCCGTTCGGTATTATTTTCAAGGGCCATTTTCTGTTTTCATGTGAAAACGTGTTCGGTGGGTTGTTTTGAGAAACAAGCTGAAATTGTTTTCTGAGAATGAAAATGAAAGTATGAGTAAATGTTGAAAACACCAGAAAGTCGTTTTCGTTTTCAACATTTTTGTTTTCAGTCTCTCCGAATCAAAGCCAACTCTCCTCCGTCACTTGAGCAAACAATCCAATCAAATTATATCCAAAACAATCAAATCTCCTCCTTCCAACCATAATCAGCCCCAAAATTTCTAGAAAAAAAAAACTCATAATCACACAAATCTGCAACTAAGAAAAAAAGACAGAGAGCAAGAAGAAAAGAAAAAAAAGGGGAAGAAGAAGAAGAGTAAGAATCAGAAAGAGGGAGAAGAAGGGAAAGGGAAAAAAGAGAGAGAGAGAGAGAGAGAGAGAGAGAGAGAGAGTTGCAGAGGGAGAGATGAGAGAAACCAGCCACCACATACCCAGCTCAACCACCATCACCACCCAATCTAACCACCACAACCATTAATTAGTGGAACCGGAGAGATGGGTTAATGGGATTCATGTAATGGAAGGAAGGAGTGAGAGTGAAAAAGAGGGAAGCAAGAAGAAGAGAGAAAGTAGAGAAGAGGAAGAAGGAAACAAAAAGGAACGGGTCTGGGAAGGAAAGAGGAAGAAAGAAAGAAAGAAAAGGAGAAAAAGGAGAAAAGAAAAAAGATAGTTTTATCTTTTTAAAAACAATAGAATTTTTCATTTGTTAAATTATACATTTTTAAAAATATTTTTTCAAAACAGAAATTAGCAAAAATACCCTTGAAAAATAATTCACATAATATTATTCTCAATTTGTACTACCAGATATATTTCCATTGTTTATAATAATTTTAGCCTCTAAAAATATCAGAATTTTAAAAAAAGTAAAACTGAAATTAGCAAAAATACACATGAAAAACAATTGTACTACCAGACACATTTTCATTGTTTTTGTTTTCTAAAGATGTTTTCTAATTATCTACCAGACGCATTTTCATTTCCTAAAAATGCAAATTTGTTTTCTTGTTTTCATTCTCTGAAAATATTCTCAGAAAACATTCTCCGAAAACATTACCAGACGGGCCCTAAAATTTCTAAGAAAACCAAGAACCCCTTAAAAAATAATCAGGATTAAGACTTGATTGCAAATAAAATTAAATAAATTTCTTGAAGAGCAAAGGCACAAGCCACATACCTGGTAAGCAAAAACAGTTCTCTGATCCCTTTCTGGATCAGCTTCAGGCTCCACCGCTTCTTTTTTGTCTTTAAACCTCCTGGCATTTGAATGTCATTTGACACAGTTAATAATTTGAAACTATAATATAATTATTATTTTCAAATGAAATGTTTAAGGATTACTTTTCATAACCTAGGCATTATGGTGCATTAAAAAGGGCAAGAACCCTCCCTTAATATAATCCATGTACTTGTTGGCATGCAAAAGAACCCCTTTCTGTAATCAACACATTATTATATTGTTAACTGTAATACGTCTCTAACTATTAGCAAGAACCTTGACAGGAAATCGCAGCTACTAAGATGACGGAATATCTGTATATCAGTTGAAATTTAATACTTTCTCCAAATTTTAACAGTTCAATACGTTCTCCAAAACAAACAAAAAAATTCAATACTCCTCGCAGCAAGTAATAATTAACAATTGAAGAAGAGAAGGACAAAATCTTGGTCTACAAGAGAGAGTTGCAATACCTAACACAGCAAAACATGATATATGTCAAATCTAATCATAAATTCCTTTTAAAACAGAGAGTAACCAGCCAAAAACTATAATGCCCTGGTAAAAAAAGTTCCGGCAAACAATCCTGGGGCCAAAGCTCGATTCATTCTTAACTATTAATTTCCTAATCTAAAAGTAAAATTGAAAAAAAAAAAACATCATTGTAACTACTCCGAGTGAACAGCGGTTGCTTACGTAAAAAATGTTTGAAGGTGCGAGACAAATAATGCGTGTAGTTCCCACAAAACTATCCACATTACCATACAAAATACTTATGCAAGTACCAACACGGGCATTAAGAAGAGCAAACCAGATAAAGTATGAGAACCTAACATCACAAAACAACCCAATTGAAGCAAACAATCATATTATCAATACTAATATTACCTGCTCTCTCTCAACTCAATTTCTCGTTCCCTTTCTCTAATTTCCCTCTCCCTATCACGATCAGAGCGGCTCCTACTTCTGCGAGACCTCTCCTTCTCTTCGCGGTCGATACTTCTGCGAGGCCTCTCTTTCTCTTCGCGGTCGCTACTTCTGTGAGGCCTTTCTTTCTCTTCGCGGTCACTACTTCTGCGAGGCCTCTCTTTCTCTTCACGGTCACTACTTCTGCGAGGCCTATCTTTCTCTTCACGTTCGGATCGACTCACACTCCTCCTAGACCTCTCTTTCTCCTCCTTCTCTCTTCTCTCTCTCTCCTCCCTTTCTCTTCTATCTCTCCTCTCTCTTTCCCTCTCCTTATCTCTCTCCCTCCTCTCTCTTTCTCTCTCCTTCTCCTTCTCCTTCTCCTTATCTCTACTACTCCTGTCTCTGTCTCTTTCCCGCTCGCGATCACGATCTCGGTCCTTGTCCCTTTCGCCCTCTCTCTCCCTCTCTCTACCACTTCTGTGGTGCCGATCCTTATCGCGGCCATTCTCGTACTCGCCCTTCGACCTCTTACTGCTCTTCCTATCCTCATCTTCGGCACCGACCGAAACGTCGTCGTCAACCTCTCTTTTTCTGTAACTCTTCTCGGTTCCGTCCTTCTTCGTTTTCTTCTTCGAGTCCCGCTCGTCGTTCTCCTGTACAGTCTTCTCCAGATAATCGTACTCGTCGAAGTCCATCGCTGGCTTCAGAATTGCTTGCCAAGGTTCTCTGAGCTAGGGTTTGTCGAAACCCTAGGTTTACCAGAAAGAGGGAGCAATAAAACGCTGTGTATTCGGAAATTTTATAGTTCTAGGGTTTTGAAGAGTTTCAGCAAATGGGAAAGAACTTTGGTTGTTTCCTGTGTTTCTCTATTAAGCTGGGATGTAGGGCCGGATGTAATTTGCGCATATACGAAGGCCAAAAGCCCGTGGGAGAAAATCCATCAAGAAAAATAATAGGAAAAGCGCAAAAGACGAGGTTAAAATTCTATTTATCTATTTCTTTGAGTGCTGCTACTTCTTTCCCCTCCTATTTCCTGACTCACTTTATCTTATCATTTATCATGTAAATTTGAAAAAATATTATTTTATCTTTCCACTCACCATTGTTCATAAAATACCATTTAATTATTAATTAAAGCAGTCCTGATTTTCCTGGAAAATTTTTTAGAGTCCGTCTAGTAATGTTTTCAGATGATATTTTCTAAGAATATTTTTAGAGAATGAAAACGAATTTGCAATTTCAGAATTCAAGAATGCATCTGGTAGATTAATTGAAAAAAAAAATTCAAAAAATAAAAATAGTGAAACATGTCTAGTAGTATGATTTTAGAATAATAATATGTGAGCTATTTTTCAAGTGTATTTTTGCTAATATATGTTATAAAAAAAACCAATGTATAACTTTAATAAAAATGCATCATATAATCTATGTGAGTTGTTTTTCATGGAATTATGGAATAGGGAAAAAAAAACAAAAATACAGATAAATCTTTCATGAACATTATAATTAATTAAAAAGGTTAAACGTTAAAAATTCAAATAAAAAAACAAAGGATTTATATTTAAAACCCCCTCTCTCTCACCAACCTAAACCACATCCTCACCCCGCCTCCTCAACCCACACCCTCTCACACTCCCTCTCTTACAACCCCACAGCCGTCCCCCGCCCGCCCACCGCCTAAAACTCCACCTTCATTTCTTAGCACCCAAAGTCCCCAAAGCCAAAGAATGACCCATCGACCCAGAAGTTGAATTCATGTTTTCGTTTTCATAGAAAACAACAAGTTGTTCTCAACTTTTGTGCATAAGTTTGGATTCGTTTTTAGAAGTCAATTTCTACATTTTGCAAAAACATAGCACCGAAAGCATTTTCAGTGAAAAGCGGAAACGAAAAATAAAAATGGGGTCCCAAAAAGGTAGCACCTTAAGTTTTGCTTCAAAACCTGCAAGGTTATTTTAGTTCTTGGTGGGATTTCAATGAGGCTATAGCAATCCGAAGATGCCTGCACTGGTGCCATGGTACTCAATTTTTTTTTTTTTTTTTTTTTTTTTTTTTTTTTTTTTTTTCTTTCATATCTCTTCACCTCACAATTTCTCAACACAACCTTAAACATTAAAAGGAGGCTTGAGAATCATCATATAGCATGCCTAATAATTTTCATAGTTGACACTGCATCTATCTTTCAATCTAGGGTTTAACGAAATAGATGAAATATCTTAAAAAGTTGGGTTGACGGTCTTTAGGAATCGATTGAATCCTCTTGTCTTGCAAGGCCAAGAACATATAGGTTTAAAGCTCAAGAAGTCTAAAACCTTCTGATACATTTCGATGACAGGGAGTTTGGGCTAGTGGGCTTTGTTGTTGAGGAAGGGAAGTTGATGGGCTTTATTTTTTCAAGTTTTTAATTTTATTTTCAGACATAAAAAGTAGGGTTAAATCCAGCGGCAAAAAAACTTGAACACATGGCAAATTTTAAAACTAGTCCTTAGAAGTCATTTTACAACAGGGTAAATTTGTCTTTAAAATTTTGAAGATAAGGTAGGTGAGGAAATATGACAAGGGGTTGGAAATAGCAGCACTTTTTCTTTTCTGGTGCTGTTATTTCCACCCACTTGTACGAAACATCAACAATATGAGGAAGTATTAAGGGTGACATAAACCAGTACCTTGACTCAAGGCATTTTGAATAAAATCAAGGGCACCTCAAACCATTTGGCTGAATTACCATGTCATGGCCCGTCCACAGATACTGAACGTGTCATGTCAAACATTACTTAATCCAGTCGTGCTCGGGAACCTCTAGTCACATCTTATTCAATAATAAGATCCACGTATGTAGACCTGAAAGCCTCAGCCAAAATATTATTCATCATAACTTTGTTGCATATTGAATCCAATTCTTTTTTTAATGGAGAAATTTAGCCTCAACTTCCTGAAGTCTTATCTCATACTTTTGACATTTCAGCAACATCCTACTCTATCTCCTTGCAACAATTAACCCTTTTATTTGGTGTGCAAGTTATTTAGCTATTTATTTATTTTCAAGGCTATTATGTTTTTAAGGTAAACACGACTCGAATTGTTTGACAGAGTCCAGACCAAGGCCCACAACATCACTCTCTTTGTTTTCACGGTCATCAACAATAGTGAGAATTGGCATGCCACATTAGGCCTCATCATTTGGCCCGCGGGCTCATGGGCCGATGGGGGCCCGCCCGGCCCATTGGAAAAAAGCCCGGCCCGGCCCGTTATGGGCTTTGGGATGGCCCGGCCCGCCTTGGGCCGGGCTAGGCTTGGGCTTGGGTGTCTGAAGCCCGGCCCGGCCCATAGGCCCGGCCCGATTAAGCCCAAGAAAGCCCGGCCCGGCCCACCCACAAAAGCCCGGCCCGTTAGGCCCGCATACATATATAATTATGTATAAATAAGAGTTTAGGATTAGGATTATATCACTTAAATCACATATATAATTTGTTTCATTTCATTTACTTTTCTTTACTCATTCCTAATTTATAATTGGATGATTAGAACATTAATTTGTGTCAATTATTAATACAACAATTATATATATATATATAAATAAGATGAACAATATATCATATCACTAAATATAATCATATCACGAAACATAATCGTACTACTACCACCAAATATAATCATGTTTTTCTTGAACACATCACCAAACATTTACATATTTATTTATACCATCCTTTAAAAAAAATATCTTTTTGATACTTATTATTTTTTAAAATTATTTCTTAAAACGTATTACGGTCTAATTATGTAATAACCTCAAAAATAATATTTTGTTTTATTATTTTTGTGGAAAATCTTATTAAGTTGTGTGACTTTATTGGGTATTTTATGAATTTGGTTTGATGTGAAAATATTGGAATTAAGTAAGTTTAATCTCAAATTTAAACTAAAATGCCCTTATGATTAAGTTTATGATTTTTTTCGAATGAAGTAGGCCCGTTTCGGCCCGGCCTGTTGGGCTTAGCCCAGCCCGGCCCAATGGGCTTTCTCAAGCCCGACCTATGGGTCGGGCTTGGGCTTTGAATTTTCTAAAAAAACCCGGCCCGGCCCGGCCCGATATTTTCTCTCTCCTCTTTAAAGCCCGGCCCGGCCCGGCCCAAGCCCGTTAAATTTGGGCCGGGCTAGCCCGGCCCGGCCCATTGACGAGCCCTATGCCACATGAATACACTCCAAGAAGGATGACTGTATTGCCATTCCCGTTCGGCCACGTTTAATTATTTACTCAGTTACATAATTAAATAAGGGCCGAATTTGTGGAGCAAACTTCCTTGTAGAGATATATTAATTTTTTAACATTTTGTTTCATTACTTCAAAATCTTTACACTCTAATTAGATGAATTTAATATATTATGTATTTTGCAAAACAAAATCTTAAGAAAAGCCTAATTATGATCCTTGATTTTTAATCATTTAATAAAAAAAAAAAAAAAAAAAAAAAAAAAAAAAAAAAACAAACTCAAAAATCAAAAAAGCAAACTTCAAAAGTGTCACAACTAAAGTGTGAAAAAGGTCGTGTTGGCCCGGCCCGTCTAGAGTCGGCCTATTTAATAATTGCCCATTTAACAACTTGCTTGTAGAGATATATTAATTTTTTAACATTTTGTTTTATTACTTCAAAATAATTAGATGAATTTAATATATTATGTATTTTGCAAAACAAAATCTTAGGAAAAGCCTAATGATGATCCTTGATGTCATCATTGAATATGAATGAAAAAAAAATGGAACTCAAAAGTTGTAACTCAAAAGTGTCACACCTAGAGTGTCAAACGGGTGGTGCTGGCAGTGACGAACCCAGGATCTGAACCCCGTAGGGTCATAGTGTAAATGTTCCAAAGAAAATTTAAGAATGGGTTATTTTTCTTATATATTTTTTCTCTTCCAAATTTTATTCCTTTCTTGAAAAAATATACTTTGAATGATTTCAATTTGTCATTTTTTATGTATGTTTTTGAGTGATTTCAATTCATAAAATTTCAAACCAAAACCTACCAATTAACCAAAAAAGGAAAAAAACCACAACCACCTACTTAACAAAAATAAGCAAAAACTTCATCCAACAAATCAAACAAATACATATAAATCATAAATTTCATCCAAACAATTATGAATTTGATTTCCATTAAATCAAAACCAATATACATCCTTTTGATATTAAGATTTAGAACTTACTGCATTTTGTTCTAATTACAATGAAGAAAAACAAATTTTATTTTTATAAAAAAAAATTATATGGAGAAATTCTTAAGTGTTAAATAGTGGTGATAAAACCATGTTGTGGTCATCCTTAGATAAAATTACAAGTAAAGCTTGTCATTCATGGATTCTAATTTCTAAGCCAGTCATTGGAATTTGGGAGGAAGAAGTAATAATAAATGGAACAAAGTTGACTTGCTAATTCCAACAACAAAACAGGTTAAAAATATTAAAAAGAAAACAGGTTAACTTGGGAGAATGGACGGTTTTTAAAGAAAATCGTCGTTGTTCAGAGGTAAAGATCGTTAATTATAGGAGAAAAGACGACTGTTTTTAATAAAACCGTCGTGTATTGTATGTAAAGAGGACGATTCTTTATGAAAACCGTCATGGATTGTTTATAAAGACGACGGTTGTTTTATAAAAACCGTCATCTTCACATTCAATAGACGACCTTTTTAAAAAAGGTCATCTTTACTTAACAATAGACGACCCTTTTAAAAAAAAAACCGTCATCTTTACATATATTAGACGACCATTTTTAAAAAAAAAATCGTCATCTTTACATATATTAGACGACTCTTTTTAAAAAAAACCGTCATCTTTACTTCATAATAGACGACGGTTTTTATAAAAAGAGTCATCTTTACATATAATAGACGACGGTTTTTATAAAAAATGTCATCTTTACATATAATAGACGACGGTTTTTATAAAAAGTGTCATCTTTACATATAATAGACGACGGTTTGTATAAAAATCGTCATCTTTACATATAATAGACGACGGTTTGTATAAAAAACGTCATCTTTACATATAATAAACGACGGTTTTTATAAAAAGTGTCATCTTTACATATAATAGACGACGGTTTGTATAAAAATCGTCATCTTTACATATAATGGACGACGTTTTTTTTATAAAAAGCGTCATCTTTACATATAATAGACGACGGTTTGTATAAAAAGCGTCATCTTTACATATAGTAGACGACGGTTTGTATAAAAATCGTCATCTTTACATATAATAGACGATGTTTTTTTTTATAAAAAACGTCATCTTTACATATAATAGACGACCCTTTTTTATAAAAATCATCATCTTTACCTATAATAGACGACCTTTTTTTATAAAAACCGTCGTTAATTATCTGTAAAGACCATGATTTATTATAAAAACCGTCGTCTAATAAGTTTCCAAACTGCTACATTTTAGTTATTTTTGATTTCCTATGATGCTATACAACGATTTTAACTAGAAAACCAACCATAATGCTTTATTAATGAATATATACACTCAAAAATAGTTTCTTTCATAAAACTTGAAGATTCAATAGTTATTACATAGTTAACCAATCTTTATTCTACAACAAACATAATTCCTAACAAGACCTACGTACTCTTAATCCAAGCATTCCTCATCCAAACATACAAATGATGCACAACTGAAGTCTCCTCCATCATCCCTGTAAATAAATCAAAATGACAAAGAGAAAAAAAAGAAGCTACAATTATAAACATAAAAAATTAGGTGGAAGAGAAATTTTACCATTGGTCCATATTTCCATGGAAAACTTGTAAAATGAGCATAAAAAGACCATCGAGAACCTGCAAATTTTCAACAACAAAAAAACATAGAAAACCTGCAAAAGAAAAAGTTATAAATCTGCAAGCTTCCTCCTCATCTCCTAATAACCAAATCAGAAAATCTAAAAGGAAACCAGAAACATAAAAAAATATGTAAACAAACAAGACAAATCAAGAGAGACAAAATCTGAAATTAGGGAGACAAAGAACATACCAGAAACGCAAAGAGACTAATCCAGAATTCACTAGCAAGATATAGAAGGGTATTAAGAGATTAGGTGACTTTCAAATCAAACCTTTCAACCAGCTTTGATTCTCAAATACAGAACATCCCTCTACATCTTATGGATCTGCGAAGACCTCAATCTCTCAACTCCTTCAGTGATATCGATTTTTTGATGATTTTGTAGAGAGTTTCATGAGGGTGTTTTAGAGAGTGCAGGAGGGTTTCAAGGAGGGAGAGATAAGGTTTTCAGAGACGGGGGAAAATCTGAAAATTTGTCGAGCGCGAATTCACTTAAGTAGCCTTTTTTTAGTGTGTTTTAAAAGACGACGCTTGTTAATGAGAGATAAGGTTTTCAAAGATGGGTGAAAATTTGAAAATTTGTCGAGCGCAAATTCACTTAAGCGGCCATTTTTTAGCGTGTTTTAAAAGACGACGCTTTTTTAAATAAAAAATTGTCATCTTTACATATAATAGACGACGGTTTTTATAAAAAGCGTCATCTTTAAATATAATAGATGATGGTTTTTTTATAAACAGCGTCATCTTTACATATAATAGACGATGGTTTGTATAAAAAGCGTCATCTTTACATATAATAGACGACCAATTTGTAAAAAAAACCATCATCTTTACTTCATAATACATGACACTAGTGGATACCGCAAAATCTTATGTCATATTTAACTAAAGTATAAATAAACTCTTAATTATTAGTGAATATATTGTTTTGATGGCATACGCATTTTAAGAAACTAGTTTCAATGATCCAACCGTCAAACTTGTTTGTTTATACTTCGAGATCATATACGCCAAAAATCGGAAAAAATAAACATTCAGAGATCAAGTAATGGGACAAAAAATTTCGACGGTTATAAATGAAAAATCTTGATTTTACGGTTATTTTAACTCCGATTTTGATGATTTTTTACCGCTACACTCCTTGACCCTATATGAATGAATACAATGATTGAATTTGATCTTCAATTTAAAATATTTACACTAGTGGATACCATAAAATCTTATGTTATATTTAACGAAAGTATAAATAAACTCTTAATTGTTAGTGAATATATTGTTTTGATGGCATACGAATTCTAAAAAACTAGTTTCAATGATCTAACCGTCAAACTTGTTTGTTTATACTTCGCGATCATATACGCCAAAAATCGAAAAAAATAAACATTCAGAGATCAAGTAACGGGACAAAAAATTTCAACGGTTATAAATGAAAAACCATGATTTAACGGTTATTTTAACTCCGATTTTGATGATTTTTTACCGCTACACTCCTTGACCCTAGATGAATACAATGAATGAATTTGATCTTCAATTTAAAATTTTTACACTAGTGGATACCACAAAATCTTATGTTATATTTAACGAAAGTATAAATAAACTCTGAATTGTTAGTGAATATATTGTTTTGATGGCATACGCAATCTAAGAAACTAGTTTCAACGATCCAACCGTCAAACTTGTTTGTTTATACTTCGAGATCATATACACCAAAAATCAGAAAAAATAAACATTCAGAGAACAAATAACGGGACAAAAAATTTCAACAGTTATAAATGAAAAATCATGATTTAACGGTTATTTTAACTCCGATTTTGATGATTTTTTACCGCTACACTCCTTGACCCTATATGAATACAATGACTGAATTTGATCTTCAATTTAAAATATTTACACTAATGGATACCACAAAATCTTATGTTATATTTAATGAAAGTATAAATAAACTCTTAATTGTTAGTGAATATATTGTTTTAAAGGCATACGCATTTTAAGAAACTAGTTTCAATGATCCAACCGTCAAACTTGTTTGTTTATACTTCGAGAGCATATACACCAAAAATCGGAAAAAATAAACATTCAGAGATCAAGTAACAGGACAAAAAATTTTGACGGTTATAAATGAAAAATCGTGATTTAATGGTTATTTTAACAAATCATCATCTTTACATATAATAGACGACTCTTTTTTTTTATTTATAAAAAGTGTCATTTTTACATATAATAGACTACCCTTTTTTAGAAAAAACGTCATCTTTATATATAATAGACGACCATTTTAAAAAAAAAAACCGTCATCTTTACTTCATAGTAGACGACGGTTTTTATAAAAGCGTCATCTTTACATATAATAGACGACGGTTTGTATAAAAATCGTCATCTTTAAATATAATAGACGACTTTATAAAAAGCGTCATCTTTACATATAATAGACGACAGTTTTATAAAAAGCGTCATCTTTACATATAATACACGACGGTTTGTATAAAAAGCATCATCTTTACATATAATAGACGAAGGTTTTTATAAAAAGCGTCATCTTTACATATAATAGACGACGGTTTTATAAAAACTGTCATCTTTACATATAATAGACGACGGTTTTTGTAAAAATTGTCATCTTTACATATAATAGACGACGGTTTTGTAAAAATCGTCATCTTTACATATAATAGACGATGATTTTTATAAAAATCGTCATCTTTACATATAATAGACGACAGTTTTATAAAAATCGTCATCTTTACATATAATAGACGACGATTTTATAAAAAGCGTCATCTTTATATATAATTGACGACGATTTGTATAAAAATTATCATATTTACATATAATAGACGACGGTTTTATAAAAAACGTCATCTTTACATATAATAGACGACGGTTTTTATAAAAATCGTCATATTTACATATAATAGACGACAGTTTTTGTTTAATAAAAAGCGTCATCTTTATATATAATAGACGACGGTTTTATAAAAAGCGTCATCTTTACATATAATAGACGACGGTTTTATAAAAATCGTAATCTTTACATATAATAGACGACGGTTTTTATGTATAAAAAACGTCATCTTTACATATAATAGACGACGGTTTGTATAAAAATCGTCATCTTTACATATAATAGACGACCTATTTGTAAAAAAAGCCGTCATCTTTACTTCATATCAGACGACCTTTTTTAAACAAATCATCATCTTTACATAAAATAGACGACCCTTTTTAAAAAAAACCATTGTCTTTACTTCATAATAGACTACCCTTTTAAAAAAAAACCATCGTCTTTACTTCATAATAGACAACCCTTTTAAATAAATAAAAAACTGTCATCTTTACATATAATAGACGACAGTTCTTTCAAAACAACCATGTCTTTACCAAAAAAATGACACTTGATTTCTAAAGACGATGCTTGTCATACCTGCTGTCGTTGTTTTTTGGTCATATTTTAACTCTGAAGAAAACCTTTTTAATAAGATGACGCTTTTTTATTTGTGTGCGTCGTTATAAAAAAATATTCAACAGTACCTCCGTTTTTTAGTTGTTTAAGTCACTTATTCATGATGATTTTTTGTTACCGTCGTCTTTTTAAATACAACGACGGTTTTTTCTTCTACTGTCGTCTTGTTTTGGTCGTCTTTTTCATTTTTTTGTAGTAGTGTTTTCACTAAAGCTCTGCCTAAAGATCGGTTCAACTATCTTAGAGGATTGCTTGGTGTTAAACCCGTTAACAATTTAGAAGGGAGTGTTGAAGTATAAATTGTTTCCAGGTTTATATTGTTAGTTAGCCAGGTGTATGGCTCATAGGCTATCACGTTTTGTTGGACTTATAGGTCCAGATTCATGCCAAGTGTACAGCTCACAGGATGGTACAATTGTGTGTTGGCTGAATCATTTTGGTACTGATATAGAATTTAGTGATAGTGAAATGAGATCACACGAGGAGTGTGTGCGTGATTACAATCATTGCTAACAGACTCTCTCTCTCTCCTTTCTCTTTGAAACGTTTTCTCATACACTTTCTGTGCAAGTAAGTCTGATATTCTATAGAAACTCCAACAGCTTTAGCTTAATTAATGTTACCTGAACAAAGCAGATATGGAAATGTAGACGAAGCAAGCCAGCCAAAACTCACAAAAAATACTTCTCAAGATCAGCCAAGTAATCAACAAGAACAAGCAAAGCTAACAGCCTCAGAAAAGAGGAGATATAAGTAGTGGCCAGCACAGAGAGACAGAGAGAGAGAGAGAGAGGGAGAGAAGGTTGAAACCTTGTAGTTACAGTAAGCACACGGTTTCTCTGGTCTTCAATGGAGTCCAAGTCTTCTTGGGTCAATGAGTAATTTCTTTTGCTTTTCAATGAAGAGGAAGTTCTGCTCAGAGACAAATTATAGGGGTTCCCCACGTCAGGCCAATTATTTGAATGGTCGGTTTCTTGGTAAAATTGGGGTTAGATTTAATTGAAGGAAATATCAAGACAATTACTTGATCTTTTCATCACAATATATATGGAGTAAAAGAGAACAATGGATCAAATAATAATCCCGAAATTTGGTTAAGGCATCAAAGATTTTCCCTTTCTCTACAATGTTTACTTATGATCCGTCTAGAACTCATCAATAAAGAGATAAATAAATAAAAACTTTCGTTTACAATGAGAAAATAAACGAAAAATGTAATTAGAAAAAAATTAAAAGTTGTAAAGGCATTTGTGCAGATGACAGAGTCAAAGAGGCTTTGCTTTTAATTAAGGGTCTCGTCCTATGCAAGCAAATATTTTAGACTAAGACTTTAGGCATCCATTGCATCCCTTAATACGCAAATGTATCACAGATTCCATTTTTATTTTTATTTTAAATTTTATGAATGTTGTTCTTAATTATATTGTTTTGGCCTCCATCCATCCTTTTCAGAACTACGTTCACATTGCATGTGTCGTTTTTTTAACACCAACAGCATCACAAATTATGAGTTATGACATAACGGCCAATTAAAAGCTAATGAAGACATACAACACACTCATTCTCGAATTATAGAGGCTAGAATTGAATATAGCAAGGCCAACAAAACCTTACTGATTATTATTTATTAAAATAGCAAGACATGCATACATGAATCTTACCCTGAAACAAAACAAAATACAAAAAGCAAATTCTCGAGCAACCAACTTCTCCAAATGATGAACAACTGTTTTGTCAATTAATAGGTTTATCAGCTGCGGGTGGTGATGGTGGTCTCGACGGAGGGGATTGAATATGATCGGCTTCATCACAATAACCCTTGAGTACATCAGTCTCCTCAGTTGTAAATCCTAGTGTGCCAAGCAAGGCAGGCCAACACTGATGCTCAATGGTTCGAATGGCTTCGCAACAGCCATGCCCTAAGTAAGTCTCACCATTCAAGAAAAACATGACAACCTCACCAGAACATGCGTGAAGCTGAAACAAAGAGTCCCAGCAGTTGGAAGATTCTTCATCCAAATTCAACCTAGCTTCGAGGTTCAGGTTCTGGTTCGATCCAATGGGATCATAGTTCAAAGAGCGAGCACTAGTGGTCATGGATATGAAGAGTGGCATGGTCCACAAAGCTAGAAAAGTGAGAAGGAAGAGGTTGGAAGCTGCCATTTTGACTTTGATCCCTTAATTTGTGGATGATTGAGAGATCGATGTGATGTGTGAGGAAGGGAGGATCCAAGGGTTTATATATAGAGGCTAGAGCAAGAGGAATTTAGTGTTACAAAAAGAGATGGGTGGTGAAGAGGCTTCTCAATCAAAATTATTAATATCACTTGTGCGTGCGTTACTACTAGTGGGCAATTAAGACTTTAACAATTAATTAATCGATTGATCTTCCCACCATGATCAAAGAAATTATGACAAGTTTGTGATTGTTGGTCTGCCTTAGCTGGAGCCAGGAGTTGGTTTGCTTCGGCTTCTCTCTTTTTGGACATATTGTGATATCGTTAATGAACCTCTCAAAATTCGATTCAGTTGCATAATTTGAAACTGATTTCTGCTAAAAAAGAGAAGGTAACATAATTGAAATAGATTGCACAAACTATCAAAGAGATGAAGTGAAGCAGACAAGGGAGGAGTGTCCAAGTTTATGATATTTACTATTTGGGGAAAATTTTAGAAATGTCATTTGTACTTATATACTAATTTCAATTTGTCACTAAAGAAAATTTTAAGAGAGATGTTATTTTGATTTTTCAAATTCCTAAGTTAGAATATGTGGCATGTACAACACACATGACAAATTTGAAAATTTTCAGATGTGATTTCTCTTAAATGTTTGTTTTATGATGAGAAATTGTAGATGTGACAATGATAAATTTTTGCCCTTAAAAAAATAAAACCATTTTTAACCTAAGGTTATATTTGAGCATGTGACAGGAGAGAGTGAAGATCCAAGGAAAATAAGTTGGGCACAAGCACACTTATAAATACTAGAAAAGTTGATATAGATCCAAATTCCTATTAAGGAGTTGGGTTTAATCATTAGATTTGGTGACTTTGATCCAATTCCTTTGATTTTTGTGCCACATAGAATTACATTCCTTTTTTCATATATATATTTTTTTATGTAATCTTTTTATTATTAAAATCATTTTTTGTTTCAATGTTGCCCCTAATGACTTGAATCAGGTAATAATCATTTATGTCATATTACCTATTGCCTATTGCATAGGTTTGTATATGTTGTTTCACATTTTCGACAATGTATAATAGTATTTTATGTACGTTTTTTTTTTGTTTAAATAGGTAACATATAATTTTATTTTGTCTATTTTTGTATTTGACTTATAGGTAGTCTTCTAATTTATGTTCCTAACTTATAGGTAACATGATTTATCACTAAGTATTTTTCGTTGCTAATAATAACACTATTTACCTGTGTGTCAGGTACATAATTTAATATGAGTGCTTGTCTAATCGATTGGTATAATATGTGGGTCTTTACTTTTTATTGATTAAATTGTATTTTATCCATATATTAGGAATATTATCAAGGAAAAAATTTAAAATTTAAAATATGGAATTCAATTAAAAGGAAATAATGCATTAAATTTAGATTTTCAATGTGTTTTTCTTATTTACCTCAGAGGGTAAAATCGACACAACAAAAAAAGTAATAAATGTCAAAGAATTTGCATCTAAAACCAAAAATGCAAGACTAAACTCAATGACAACTAATCGTTTTGGACCTAGACCTAAAAAGCCCTATAAATACCCACCACCATGCACCGAACTGCCTCACACCATCACAAAACCTCTTCTTCTCGTAATAATCTTGCTTTCCATCGTCCCATTTTCCATATAATTCCCGAAATACCCCGCCATGTCTGAAGAGAGGCACCACCGTGGCCTCTTCCAGCACAAGAAGGATGAAGACAAACCCATTGAAACCTCAGACTTCCCTCAGTCTGGTTACCCTGATGAAGGACGTCCCGGCGGCGTTGGTGGGTATGGCGTCACTGCCACTCATGAATCTGAAATTGACTACAAGAAGGAGGAGAAGCACCACAAGCGTCTTGAGCAACTAGGCGAGGCCGGGGTTGCTGGTGGTGGTGTTTTTGCCCTGGTATGAAACCACCTTTTATATATCAATCTTCTAATTTTATTCATGATCTTAGCTATAGTTATTTATTATTTATAAATTTAGTACTTGTGCAGTGTGATCGTTCTTAAAAGTCAAGGATCACAACCAGAAATTCTTACATTTTCAAGGCATCTCTCAATAACTAATTATTATGCCTCGTAAGCAGATCATTGTATACAACGGTTGTATGTAAGGATTATGTTATGTGAGGCCACCAAATGTTTGTTAACTTCCAGGTCTTTTCTGAGACTAATGTAGTTAAGATCTGTCCCAGAAATAATTTCACAAAATTATGAAGATATTTTCATTTAACAATGGTCCAGCTGAGACATATAATACAATTAAAATACCAGACCCTAATTAATTAACTCTTATTGAATTTAATAATGATCATGATCTAATGTGCAGTATGAGAAGCACAAGGAAAAGAAAGACCCAGAGCATGCCCACAGGCACAAGATAGAGGAGGAGATTGCTGCAGCAGCTGCAGTTGGTTCTGGTGGATTTGCCTTCCATGAGCATCATGAGAAGAAAGAGACAAAGAAAGAAGAGGAAGAGTCTCATGGAAAGAAGCACCACCATCTCATCTAAATCTACAAATAAATACTATATTTTATAGTTATCCATTGTGTTTTTACTTATCTGCGATGAGTGATGTTTGATCTCAACAATGTTATAATTGTTGAGTGCTTATGTGCGTTTGTTATATGAGTGCGCCATCTGGTTTCCTTTTAGCACGCTATGTATCTATCTATTTCTCATTGTTAATAATAAATAATATCGTTTACTTGGTGTTAATTTCTATATTATTGTTCTTTTTTTCTTTTTTTGTGCTACGTGTTAACTTCTTAATTTTTATCATGGGGTCATGGTTCATTTTGTCAATCCCATCTTCAGTATAAATTGACTTAGCAAGTATCGATCTGGTCCTATCAGAGAACGGTGAGACCATCATATTCATAATAGTGCCATTTAATATAAATATAAACTAATTAATTAATTTTTATATAAGAGATATTGGGAGATGGGAAACGTAGGATCTTGGATGCATAAAAACTAATTAACTTTTTCCTAATATCTCTGGTATAAAAATAAATTAATATTGTTGTGTGTTAAATGCATCTTTTTGTTGGAATGAATTTCTGCTTCTATTTGTTGTTGTCAGAGCATCCATAATGGGCTCCCTAAACCACCTCCTTAGACAAATTTTAGGGAGGAATCGTAAAAATGCAACTTCAACCACGCTCCCTATCCACCTCCTAAAATAGGGAGTCATCTAGGAGCTCCTAAATCTGAGGAGAGAGAAATGACTCTTAGTGACTCCCTATAATTTAATGCTGCTTTATTTAATGAGTATTTCAAACCTTTATTTAATGCTAACTATTTTTTATTTTATTTTTTAATAGAGATGGACCAATAAAAAAAGAGTTAAGCATTTATGACTCTCCAAATTAGGGAGTATGGTTGGAGTTGAAATTTTTTAGAGAGCTCCTAAAATAGCTTTCGTATATTCTTAGCCAAATTTTAGCTAAGAAATAGAGAGCATCATCGTACAATCATGCTCTCTATTTTTTAGTTAAATTTTAGGTAAAAACATATAAAAGTTATTTTATGAGCTCTCTATAAAATTTAAACTTCAATCGTGCTCTCTAATTCATGGAGTTATATATGCTATAACTCTTTTTTATTAGTCAATCTCTATTAAAAATAAAATAAAAAATAGTTAGCATTAAATAAAGGTTTGAAATACTCATTAAATAAAGCAGCACTCCTAAATATGAGGAGAGAGAAATAACTCTTAGTGACTTCCTATAATTCAATGCTCATTTATTTAATGAGTATTTCAAACCTTTATTTAATGTTAACTATTTTTTATTTTATTTTTTAATAGAGATTGACCAATCAAAAAGGAGTTATAGCCTTTATGACTCCCTAAACTAGAGAGCATGATTGAAGTTTAAATTTTATAGAGAGCTCCTAAAATAACTTTTATATATTTTTAATTAAAATTTAACTAAAAAATAAAGAGAATGATTATGAATACTCTTAATTGAGAAAGCAGAGGAAAAAGGCTTTCCTTGAGTTCTGACTTTTGCTATTCATCTCTCTCTCTCTCTCTCTCTCTCTCTCTCTGTAGCCAGTGTCTCTTTGAGACTCTAGCCTGCCTCTGCAACTAGTTATATTAGGTGAATCATTTAAGAAAATGGCTGATATTTGTCTAGATATGGGATTTTTATATTAGCCTTGGAAATGTATAAACTAGCATGAATTGCTCTGTTGAGGCTAATTGACATATAGGTAATAAGTTGGTTTGCAAGTCAGTCACAATTACATAGCATAGCATTGATATGATTGTGCTTATAACTTTATAGATGTTTGGGTTGTAGCAAGATGGAAGTGGCGATTGTCAAAGTGACATCGAAGATGAAGAGATTGGGACGAAGGTTATGCACAACAAGAACATGGTCAACAAGAATAAGAAATGGAGGCATTGAGAAATAATATAACCCCAAATTTAATGAGTTTATTCGCGGAGAAATTGTATATGATTATGTGTTTATAATTAGTTTAATTTTTGTTATTGATCATATTATTGACATTAAATTAATTATGAATGGAATATGTTGGGTTTAACTTCCAAATATTAACTTTCAATATGGTACTTTATTTATTTCATGATTGAAATAATTTTGAAGCTGCGAGTTAAGAAACATAAACAAAAGAATTGTATAAAGATCAAAAGTGAAAGTTCTTTTTATTTTACCAAAAAGTTAAATAAATAAATAACCATTTCAATGTCATGTCTTTTTTAGTTATTATACACATCCCACAACACTTTTACATAAAAATTTACCAAACACTCAGAAACTGATTTCTATACTAACATCATTTTTACTATATATAGTTTACCAAACGCCAAATTGCTTTCCTTCAAAGCTGATTTTGCATGCAGCAAATTTGAAAGAGATTATATTCACAGCACAACAATGCTAAACTGACCCTAATGCTCTTAATCACTTAAGCTAAAAGCCCCTTACAAATACAAAATAATTAGTTTAAATTTGAGGCTTCATCTCAGTTAATTGAATATGATATTTTTTGTTTTGCTCTGGTATTAGAGTCCATATTCATATTATAATAAATATTTTATTTATTAATTTTTATATCGTATGGTATAAATCCATCTTCTAGTCTCTTTCATGTGTAACGGGTCCCGGGGCATTTTGTGTATAGAACCAAGCAGTTACGCTTCTTCGTGCTTTTTAAGCCAAAACGTATGGTAGGCAGCAATTATCATACAAACCTCTCCATTTAACAATGATGAAAGGAGTAGTTTAAGTAATAGAGTGAGCACACTTGGAGGAAATTACAAGTGAATAATGAGGGGTTGACTCCTTTTTCCTCCAAATAATAATTTTGAGTGAATATGTAAGTGAAGTTTTAACTCTCTTTAACATTCTTATCACAAATCATTCATTACAAAAATCATCATTACAAAATTAGATAAGGGAAGGCGGAGGACAGTGGAAAATTATTTGTCTTGCAATTTTTCAAATGCCGACCATGGAATTTAAGAAACCCATATTCCAAAATTATTTGTAAGAAAAACTTATAATCTTTTTTCGGGTTTACGAATCCAAAAATAAGGGATTTATATATATTATTGCGTACATCTTCGGTTTTGTAGCAAATGTTAAATCGATCTAGTTTTCAATGACCAAATGGTCAAATGTGGTATTAATTTCCACACCGCTGAGTTTTTGGTTAAAATCTTATCCGAAAGAGAAAGTTTACCTATTTGATAGGTGTTTTTATACAATCTTCATTCAGGTGAAGAACGGTAAATCAACTTTTATTTTTCTTTCTGATATCAACTGGGGAGGGGTGGGAAGAAACCTACTGTCATCCGTTGACAAGAAATAGAAATATTTGTAGATTTCAAGGTGTAATAAGTAAGTGAAAAGTCTTTGTTGAAGAAATGTCTTCCATACCGGCCGAGAGAGAGAGCACCAAACAATCCAGACCGTCCACCAAGGTTTGGATAACTAGCCATGCATGTGATGTGGCAAGAGCAAGACAGCTCCACTTCAGGGGAGAGAGAGAGAGAGAGAGATCCAAACGAATCCAGACCGTCCACCAAGGCATGGATAGGTAGCCATGCATGTGGCAAAAGCAAGAGAGCCCCACTTTAGGTGGATATTTTACCGTAAGGTTTTTCCGTAAGTTTGGGTGGGATTATATGGCTGAGAGAGAGAGAGAGAGAGAGAGCACCTGAAGGAATCTCCATAGCATTCGAAGTGTTAAACTATTTCAGTGTCATGTGCTTGGGACATGGCTCGTGTGATTGGGCGATTAGATATAGGGAGTTGGTATGTGACTTCTTACAGCCTCCTATGGTTGCAGCAATATCTAGAAATTTCGGTTGGGATAAGAATTAGATGAAAAGGGTTGCTTCGGGGGAACCCAAAACCTCCAAGTTAGATAAGCTAATAGTAGGAATATTATCTGCTGTCCCATTAATGAAAAGTCTTTAGAATTTATACATAGACCAGACTCTAAATGAAAGCATAAAAATAGGAAACACTTTCTCACGACATCTCTCCACTATGAGAGTGACTAACTAGACTCATACAATTACTCAACTAAAGTTTAAAAGACATGCAACTTTATCAGTATTCAACAACTAAAGGCACGTAGTCACTACTTTAAGCAATTCCACTAACACTAGTAAAAAAAAACCTTGCACGACCAAATTTTGCGTGATGAAATAATATTCGTCGCTCAAAGTCTTGCGCGACGAAAAACAATTCGTCACTCAAAGTCACTTTGCGAGAAAAACTTTTGCGCGACAACAATACATCGTCGCTCAAAGTGACTTTGCACAACGAAACAATAAACTTCGTTGCACAAAATCTTGAGCGACGAAGTTTGTTTCGTCGCGCAAAGTCTTTACAAAAATAAATAATAATAAAAATTATTTTTTTAAATCTTTGCATGACGTAATCCAAATATTTCATCGCCTAAACCAATTTTTTATTTTTTTTATTTTGTATGCATAACACTTAAGAAGAAATAAAATGCTATATATATTTATTAAGTAGCTTTAAATTTATTATTTTAGTTCAGATCGGATTTTTGTTAGAAAAATATATTATTGTAGTTCGGATTGAGTTTTTGTTAGAAAATACATATTTTAAATTGACAATCGAATTAGTTCATTGTATTCATATAGGGTCAAGGAGTGTAGCTATAAAAAATCATCAAAATCGAAATTGAAATAACTGTTAAATTGTGATTTTTCGTTTATAACCGTTGAAAAGTTTTATCCCGTTACTTGATCTCTGAATGTTTATTTTTCCGATTTTTGGCGTATATGATCTCGAAGTATAAACAAACAAGTTTGACGGTTGGATCGTTGAAACTAGTTTCGTGGAATGCGTATGCCATTAAAACAATATATTCACTAACAATTAAGAGTTTATTTATACTTTCGTTAAATATAACATAAGATTTTGTGGTATCCACTAGTGTAAATATTTTAAATTTAAAATCAAATTCAATCATTGTATTCATATAGGGTCAAAGAGTGTAGCTGTAAAAAAATCATCAAAATCGGAGTTAAAATAACCGTTAAATCGTGATTTTTCATTTATAACCGTAAAAAAGTTTTGTCCGTTTACTTGATATCTGAATGTTTATTTTTTCCGATTTTTAGGGTATATGATCTCGAAGTATAAACAAACAAGTTTGACGGTTGAATCGTTGAAACTAGTTTCGTAGAATGCATATGCCATCAAAACAATATATGCACTAACAATTAAGAGTTTATTTATACTTTCGTTAAATATAAGATAAGATTTTGTGGTATCCACTAGTGTAAATATTTTAAATTGAAGATCAAATTCAGTCATTGTATTCATATAGGGTCAAGGAGTGTAGCTATAAAAAAAATCATCAAAATCGAAGTTAAAATAACCGTTAAATCGTGAATTTTCATTTATAACCGTCAAAAAGTTTTGTCCCTTTACTTGATCTCTGAATGTTTATTTTTTCCGATATTTGACGTATATGATCTCGAAGTATAAACAAACAAGTTTGACGGTTGGATCGTTGAAACTAGTTTTGTAGAATGCGTATGCCATCAAAACAATATATGCACTAACAATTAAGAGTTTACTTATACTTTCATTAAATATAACATAAGATTTATGGTATCCACTAGTGTAAATATTTTAAATTGAAGATCAAATTTAGTCATTGTATTCATATACGATCTGGAAGTATAAACAAACAAGTTTTACGGTTGGATCGTTGAATGGTGTGTGTATATATATATATATATATTTATTAAGTAGCTTTGAATTTATTTATTTTGTACGTATAACACTTAAGAAATTGAATAGTTATATATTTATTAAGTAGTTTTAACCTTATTTATATTTTAAAATAAAATAATTTTATTTTTTATTATTCATAAAAATTATTTTTATAAATATTGCGCTAAGAACCAATTTTTCGTCTCGAAAAAGTTTGTCGCGCAAAACTCTAAAAATTTGGGCGGGTACCAAAACTGGGACGTGGGAATTTTTTTTAATTTTTTTTTAAAGACTTTGCGCGACCAATATTCTAATATTTTTCATCATGCAAAACTTTAGTATTCGTCGCACAAGGTAGATTTGTGCAACCTTAAGGTTCGTTGCGCAAAGAAGATTAGGTTTCGTCGCGCAAACCATATCTTCAGGAGTTTTGCGTGACGGATCATGCACGACCAAAATTTCGTCGAGCAGGTTTTGTGAGACGAAATTGTACTTTTCACAACAAACTTATTTTGTTGCTCAAAGTGTTTTTTTGTAGTAGTGCAAGCACGTGACATTCCTTCCCCCATCGAAAAAATCTTGTCCTCAAGGTTGACATCCGAAAAACTGAGATCAAGGGAATAGATTTCGGGAAGAGCTGCATCTTTATTTTCCTCCACCTCTTTCCAAACGTCATGTTCACTTTCAATTTTGTTTTGTTGAAGGTGGCACCCCTTTGAGTGCCACATCTTGTCCACCCACGTTAAATGCCGTTTGCAGTTTAGAGAAATTCCAAACAATTCGCTCTGTTTGGGCCAAAATTCTGCACGCCAGCCCATTTTTGTCGAGAGGCCCAGGAACCAAACATTTGGGCTTTCATCTACAGGAATCAGAAGGAAGAAAACCAAGACACTGGAAAAGCCCAGACCTTTTTGAACAATTTACAAAAGTAGCCATAATTTGAAAAGAATAAAATACTATTATTTGCAATTAAAAAAAACTGATACACACAGTTTTGGATAAAGGCCCAGCTTATGAGAAGATCTCACCATTTGGTCTCTATCCCAAAAAGCAAAAACAGCAGATCTTTTTCTCAAGGAAGCCCCCACGTGAATTCCTAACTTTGAAAAGTCAAAATTTTCAACTATCACAGAGAAGTTGATCTCTCGATTTGATTGTCCATCCTTTTGATATAATAATATATTTGATAATATATATTTTTGATATATAGATATATATATATATATAATATATAAGGCATCCTCCGGATAATTCAAATCGAGCAATTGGATGTCCGACTCGGGCCTATGTGGGATGACTGATCAATAGAAATACTCTAACACTCCACCTTTGTCATATATTCCATACATCGCACTGGATAGGTATCATATTCATGGAATACGATTCACTTTCAAGATGCTTTGGTGGTGAAATGGTAGACATACGCGAGACTCAAAATCTCGTGCTAAAGAGCGTGGAGGTTCGAGTCCTCTTCAAGGCATAATATTGAATATTGAGAATGCTCATTGACTTGGAATAAGTTCGGCAGCAGAACACGAAATCTTGGTGAGTTAATGAAAGCGGGTCTTACAAGAAGACTTCTCCATTGTTTATAGCCAAAGAGAGAAGATCAAAATCCCTTTTTAGATACAGAGAAACTCTGTACCAAAACAGGTGATCTTTCCAAGAGATAAGCAGACTAAGGGAGTTGTTCAACATGAAAAACAAACTGATCATCATGGCAGATTGTGTCTTTCTTTCTTTATGAGGAACAAATAGAGAGAAAAATGAGTTGATTTTCTTTTTTGGGAAAGGCAAGGAAAAAACCACCATGGGGACTGACTGTTGATGGTTCTTCTCTGCCAGAATATATAAATTCCCATTTTTTGTGGCATTTAAAAAGAAAGATCTTTTGAAAAGATTTGCTGCCCATTATTCAAAGATTAAAAACCTCCAGCATTTCCTATAAAATAAGAGAGAGGGTGAACAAATGAAGGATAGCCAAGAAATCAATCAAAACAAAAACTCTCAAAGTCACAATTGACAAACTCAAAAAGATCCATTGATCTCAAAAGCCTTCAAACACTGAAGCAACCAAAGCTCATTGAGCCACAATAAACAAGTCAGCTATAATTCAAATCTCTTATTTCAGTTCAGTTCAGAGAAGCAGTTTTACAAAGCAAGATTCCTCCCGTTACAAATTTGGTTCAGCACAAAGCCAAGTCAAGCAGAGTCAGGGTTCTTCACAAATATGAAAATCTCAACAAATTTACAGAAAGCCTTGGTCAAGCAGAACAGGCACCATAGCGCAGTTCCAGCTCAGGGACCATTAATCTAGCCACTTATGTTCCCTTCAGACTGGAGAGGCCCCAATTCTACCCGTTCGGCAAGCCTTCCATGGCTCATAATAAATTGAAGCTCTGCCAAACTCAAATGTTGGTATCTATTTCTAGCATAAACTCATCTAATCCAGCCTGGTTCAGAGACAACTATCCAAGCAGAAATCGAAGTCCAACCTTCTGTTGTCTTATTTCGGAGTCGTCATTTCACTTTTGAGTCTTGTAACAGGCAGTTTTGCCTAAATAGTTTGTCTTCTTTTCATTTATTCTGGTCAGAACTACCAATTTTGTACTGTGAAAAATTATGAATTCCTCACCAGTCTGAGGCACAGAAAAAAAAAACTTACTTGGGAGATATTCCTCACCCAAATTCACAATTGCTTGTTTAAAAGTGAGTAACTTGGGGTGCAAGTTATCTAATTTTTAGAAGTCTGCTAGGGTTTTGAACTGCTAGCAGTGACACACTCACGCACAAAAGAAAGTTGACTTGTTGACCACCAATGGTTGTCAAGCCAATGGGGAACTTTACTCTACCATCACAAGATTAAAATCAAAACGGGTGAACAGGCTCTAACGTGAGCAACCATTGTGCGCCCAAAATAGCATCACAACCCTTTAAAGGAAGAAGGTAAAAGTCAACAGTGATGGGAACTCAATGAATTAGCATGCACACCCCTTTGCAAAGCCCAACACTAGTAAGCATTTCACCATTGGCAACTGACACCTCAAACTTTCCATATCCAGTGGGATTAACACCAACTTTCCTTGCAACTTTATTACTCATAAAATTGTGGGTGCTTCCAGAATCCACCAAGAATGCCATTTGATGCTTACCCACTTTTCCATGAACTCGCATTGTTTGTGGAGTTCAACCACCATAAACAGCACGGAGAGATATTTCGGGAAATACTTCTTCACCCAATTCCACTTCATGAGTATCTGCATCTTTGGCGTCATTTTCTTCATTTGCCCAGCAATCTTCAATGAGAAATAATTTTTTGCATCGATGACCAAGACTAAACTTCTCATCACAATTGTAGCAAAGTCCTTTATTTTTTCGTTCCTTTAGTTCGACCGCAAACAACCGCTTAATTGGTATGAAATTTTGTCGATGGTCAGACTTCGTAACCCCATTGGTACAGGGCTGCTTCACATATGAAGTTAAGTATCGCCTAGTTTTTTATTACGAGACTCATATAGGCGAGCCAATCCGATGGCAGCAGAGAGTGTTTGCGGTTTGCACGCTTGCACGTCAGTTTTGATATTCTCCTTCAAACCACTCACAAAACAACCAATTTGTTGATATGGAGTTATTCTTCTTGCTGTAATCAATAATTTCTCAAACTCGGTTTGATAGTCTCATACCGAACCTAATTTTTGTAACTTCATTAGATCACCAAAAAAGTCTTGAAATTGGGTGGGGCTGTACCTGTCATGCAGTCCTTGCTTAAAAGTCGCCCATGTGGTGATGGGGGTTTCCTCCTTCATCAATTGGAACCACAATTGAGCATCCCCTTCAAGATTGAATGAAACTAATGGAACTCTCTCAGTTTATGGAGTTTGGTGAAAGTCAAAGAATTGTTCAACACGACATATCCAACTTGTGGGGTCTTCCAATCCGTTGAAGTGAGGAAAGTCTAGCTTCACCATTTTAGAAAGGTAAGAGGTGCTAGAGTTTGGAGTGCTGGATCCACTTCCAAAGGTTCGGCCTCGTCCATCATCGAAGGTACTACTAAAGCCATCACCAGTATGAGAAATTTGATCCAAGTGAGCATTCATGGCTGAGAACATCTCTTGCATCTCCTTGAGTATTCATTCTTGTCCAGTGGCTAGGGAGCTCACTTCAGTTTCCAGGCATGTTACTCGCTACTCCTCCATGCCCGACTCTGATACCAAGCTGTTATGTGCCTGGGACATGGCTCGTGTGATTGGGCAATATCTAGAAAGCTAAGTTGGGATAAGAATTAGATGAAAAGGGTTGCTTCAAGGGAACCCAAAACCTCTAAGTTAGACAAGCTAATAGTAGGAATATTATCTGCTGTCTCATTAATGAAAAGCCATTGAAATTTATACATAGACCAGGCTCTAACTGAAAGCATAAAAATAGGAAACACTTTCTCACGACATCTCTCCACTATGAGAGTGACTAACTAGACTCATACAATTACTCAACTAAAGTTTAAAAGACATGCAACTCTATCAGTATTCAACAACTAAAGACACATTATACATAACCACTACTTTAAGCAATTCCACTAAGCACGTGACATGCAGCTAGTGGCAGACCCACAGAGGAGCAAGGTTCTGCGAAGAAGAAGACTATACCTAATTTCTTTTGCTAGAACGACATCATTCTCTTTCTTTGATATCTTTTAATGAAACACATTGTTTCATTTGAGTTCTCCAAGTAGTGGGTTTTGGCGGTGGCAAAGCCCAAAAAGATAGGCTTGCAATTAACTTATAAATATCCGTAAGTTTTTGTTCAGTCTGGGGCAAAAGGCTCTGGAATTCACTATTTAATTGAATAGGTATAGTTTCTCATGCCCACTTCATAACATATCTAATACTTATTAATAGGCCATCTCTTTTCTACTTTTTCTTTTTAAAATGTCATCTCTATTTTTTCTTTTTAATAGTTATGTCATCTTCATGTTGTAGTGTTAAATAGATGAGTCCAAGGCCACCTTCTTGTCGAAAAAGACAGTGAACTCTTCTGATGAACGGTACTATTTGACCGCTTCCCTCACCGCAGCCTGGAGTTCGACAGCCTTAGACCGCTTGGTCTCCTCCAGCACCACATGCACCTCTCCCTTCACCGCCTGGGTATCTTTGGTGGCCTCTATCGTCGATTCCAACGCCACCTTCATTTGGGCAAGCTTGGCTTCAGCAGCTTTCACTTGCCGTTCAAGAGCCTCCTTGTCCTTGATGAGGTTGGCATGATCCTAGAGCACCTTGCTAGCCTCAGCGCCCTTTGAACGACCATCCTCGTAAGCCATTTTGGCACGTTCGGCAGTCATGATGGCTCGCTTCATACAGAGCCACATATCCATGGATGCCTGCAAGAAAAAGCAATATATCAGTGATCTAAAAAGATTATGAAATCTGACAGATAAAAGGAAGAGATTACTCTACACATCATGCACACCTCCCAAGACTTATAAAAGGGGTGCAAGTCCCAAAATGGAGGTAATGGGGATCTTTCCGCAAACATATCCATTACTCTGTCCAGATTACTATTCACTTTGTACTTACTTAAGTATTGAAGAGCCTTAGGCCGGTACCACACCGGTGCCTAAGGTCTAACCGAGCGTTTTATCTTGCAAATCGATTGCTCCTCCAAGGCCCAAAGCACACCGAAGGCCCATACATCACTAAGTTGGGCCCAAAAGTGCTGAACCATTTTTGTGCATCAACAATTGTGATTAATTGTTGAAATTAAAACTAAATTTGTTGTTTATTGCTGTTTTCTCACATAAGGATTAGAATATCATATTATTAGCTTTCTTTTTTGCAGACAAGTAGAGTAATTTGGGACAACATTGTCAATGATGTTGGGTAAGGAGCATACAAAAACGCATGGTCAAAGGACAAATAGAAGACAGAAGCGGCATAAACTTAGTTATGGCGATTGGGCAGTGCTTCCTCGGGGTGTCCTTGAGATAATCTTTGAGCTACTACCTCTGACTGATTGTATATTCATTAGCAAAGTCTGCGAAGCCTGGAGATATGTTTTTTTCTCAAGAACTTGCTGGTTGGCAAAGCCGTATGTGGTGCCCCATGTCTCATGATGTCTAGCCAAAAAGATAGAGAGCTAAGGACTTGTATTAGCAAGCTACATAATGAAATGGTCAGGTAATATTCTTTTTACAAATTTAGTTATGTACCCAATCTTAGACATAGTCTTATAAAGAAACAATATACAATTTAAAAACTATAATAACATAAAATAAAAAAAACCCAAAAATTGACAGTTGTCGATTTTTTCAATTTAATAGCTATTTTGTAGTTTATTTGTGTGTGTAAAATACCTATTGTACTATGGATTTGAGAGAGAAAAATCATATCTGCAAACTATTCATTTTGACATTAATATTAAATTGCCAAAAAACCAAATCAGATCCATTTTCTCTTTTCTAACTAGTGCTTTCTTGATGTTGGAGCAAGAGGAGCTTCCATTAAAGCTGAGTCTCAAGTCCAACTATATTTTTCATCTCTGATCTACAATTTTCAATATTTCACATTTGATTTCTTATTCTAAAATCGTGCTTCTATTCATATTCGCAACATCTTCTAACACCTGGTTGTAAGAGTGTGCTTCACTATTTAATTGATATTGACTCCTAATATTGTTGGCCTGCAACCGATGTCTAACAACCAGCCTCTGCATCTCTGATGTATAAAACATCCTTCTATATCTTGTATCTATAACTTCATTAATTATGTCCACATAAGCTTGGTTGCATAGACGTCTGTGGTACACTTCTTCGTCTACAAGGATGAGGCCATTGGATCCCATTTGGAACCCTCCCCATGTATCATTACTTTGATCGGGTTGCATCCTAAACATTAATTTAACAGGTAGTTAATAACAAAACAATTTAAAGAAACCTTAAAACTTGCTCTGATACCAACTTACGTATTTACGAAACCTTAGGTTAAGACGTGATTCACACCTTAATTATAGAATTTAATAAAAACTATAACTAAAATGTGAAGAAACATTTAAAGAAATAAAATAAATATTTCGTATAAAATATTCAACGGAAATGACGTCTAAAATCTTAAATTTTTTACATTATTTTACAAGTTAGAACTACTTAAGAGTAGCTCATTATTCATCCACAAGCTATGTACACAATACACTCTACAGATATGCCAAAATCATCACAAGCTCTAGATTTTAAGTTCAGTACCTGCAAAATCTGTTAGGAGGTGAGCGAAACCACAGCTCAGTAGGGACATAAACCTTTTGACGGTAAATTGATCTAACTAAATTAAGTGACATACAATCACACAGCCAAATATCACATTATTAATAATAATGCATGAATGCTCTTCATCTACTCCCGTTAATTCATATAATTGGACAAGCAGACCTGTGCATCCCATACCATGATTATACCACTTGGTCCCAAATGCCCATTTATATGAACTAACCCCCATCTCAGTCATCCCATAAATCCCATTTTGTTAGTCATCTTGTCTAACTCCCTGTCGCCAGTCCCGTATCACCCAATAAAAACCATGTGCATTGTGGGACCCCTAAGATATGGTACCTACCAAGATTTAGACTCAACTACACAAAATATTATTTCCATTACCCTCTTTTTCCCATTATTTTCTCAATCCAACAATTCCAACCAATTTCTATGACATGATATAATTATGCCTTTCACATATCCTATATATCTCACAACAATGTAACCATTTAAAATATCACCAACGTATATATAATTATGCCAACATTGTTTAAAAAGTTAAAGAATATGTAAACACCCAATACAAGGAACGTCAACCAAACTGTAATACAATGCATAATATAATGCTCATGAAATTTAATTAAATCAATCTCTATAAAAGGCCTCCAAACCTCGATTCCAAAGCTAGCTCAAAGTTTAAGAAAAGGGAAATTGGCGGCTGTACCCCTGGCTCACCTAATTTATTCACTAATATCCTTATTTTGAAAACCAATCACAAATGCCCCTTATAAAAACTCCTTATTGACAGCCTATTGCCCATCTTTCACTTTTGTGTAGTCGTTCTGAGCTCTCTCAAATCCTCTTTCACGATCTCACTCAGCCCTCCTCTCCTTTCTTCTCTCTTTCTTGCTCGCACCCACATCGACGACAGTCACTGTCACCTCCTCAAAAACCCTAACCCACATCGGCGACGACGACCTTTCCACCTCCATCTCTCACTCTCAGTCACCTCTTTCGACCTCCATGCCTAGAGATGGCGTCTCAAGTAGACAGCTTGGCTTTTGTCCTACACATTTGGGTTTTCTTCTCCTTGTTTCAATTTCATATATGGGTTTGGATTTTTGGTGCTTGATGTGAGTTCAAGTCCCTCCAAGTCAAATTTGGGTGAGATGGTACAGAAATTTGTTGAAACATAATTGTGGGTTTAATTTAAAATTTTACTCTCTTTGTTTACAATTAATATTTTCAGCTTGTGTAGAGAATGTTATTTCAATGGGATTATACAAGAACTTTTTGAACCAAAATTTTGAGATTGTGCAACAAAATATTTCTCAGTCTGTCTTAAGGAATATTATGCTTGAAGCTTGTCCAATCTACAATGATTTTGAAGATTTCTTTTGCTTATTGAATTTAATTACTGAGTTGGGTTTTTATTCTAACAAAAAACAATTGAAGAAACATAGTTATTTGGTTCAATGATCTAAATTTGTTTGTTCTGTTTTGGGATGTGATTTTTTGAATGAACTACATAAATTGATTATGTCTTGAGGTGGAGGATATCTCCAAAAGTGACTGTGGAGTTTGTAAGTTTTATGAGAATGCCAATATTTTAATAGAAGTTTGATATTGTAAAGTTGGCATATGTTGGATCTTGGTTTTCTCTATTTTTCGTAATTCAATCTTGGATTTGTTTTTGGTGCAATCTATAGTCCTCAAGGTTGGTATCATGCCAAGATTGTGTTGGTGCCGTGAAAAGGGTTCTTGGAAAACTTGAAGGTTTGACAGCTCTTGCATTTATCTAGTTCCATTGTCTTGCTCTTCTTCTTCTCTGAGACTGTGCTTCTTTAACTATTTGAACAATGCCAAATGCACTATTGATGATTTCCTAATTTGTATTTTTATTCGCCTACCAAGACACACATTCACTTCACCCATGTTTATAATAACTTTTATATTGCAATTGTGTAGTACGAAATTGTGTGCATGAATGTGAACTTTAATTTTGCAATGGTACTGTCTTGTGAAAGTTTGCTATGTGAAGAATTGGGTCATTTAAAAAGGCCAACAATCTGTATGAAGATATGATTCTTGAAGGTCGTCCTTCACTGGAGAAATCACAAATAGATTTCTCAGAGGTATATATAACTCAGCAAACTTCAAGCTCAGCTCTTAAATGATGTATATCATAATTTTTTTTTCTTATATTAAAAAATGTATATCATACTGTAGTATTACATTTATCCACTCTATTTGTTGTAATGCATGTAAATGTATGTGTATGATACTTGTAGTGCATGTAAATATGTCTGAACTTGTTTTGGTATTGGTTTTGAATCTGTTTTGGTATTGGTTTCTGTTATGAATTTTGGAATTGGTTTATGTTTTGAAATTGGTTTTAGTTGTGATTGAATGTTATGTTTTTGTTTCCATTGTGATTGAATGACTTGCTTCTAATATGATTTTTTGATTTGTTTTATACAGATGGAAGATTGTCTTGTTTCAGGTGGCAGTGTTCTCTTGGGGAGGAAATTGCTAACTTTCAGCTTAAATTCGGTTATAAGAGGAGATGTCGTCGAATTTTGCTAATGTGTTAAAATTCCCGACCAAGAGGAGATGTAAATTTTTTATTTTTTGCCACTTTCTTATGTATATCTTAAGATGTAATGAGATAACATTGTTAGTTCATCAATTTATGAAAGTCAAGTTAGAAGGAATTTTGTCAATCTCTAGTTTCCATGGTTTGATCGTTCCCCTTGCAAAGAAGAAAAAAATACAAATGTAACCAAGTTAGTGATTTAATTGGCAAATGTCATGACAGATATGTATTGCACATGTATATCCCTTTATTGCGTGTATTGCCATTGTATAGCCTTTATTGCTTGTGTATTGCTACTGTATTTCCCCCGTATATCTTTTTTTTCTTCAAGTCTGTGTTGGAATAAATTTATAGGGGGAGTATGGAGTTTGTGTATTGCCATTGTATAGCCTTTTATTGCTTGTGTATTGCTACTGTATATGCCCCTTTCTTTTTTTTTTTTTTTTTTTTTTTTTTTTTTCTATGTTGGAATAAATTTATAGGAGTATGTGTATTGCTATTGTATAGCCCTTTATTGCCTTTATATTGCTAGTGTATTGCCCCCGTATATCTTTTTTTTCTTCAAGTCTGTGTTGGAATAAATTTATAGGGGAGCATGGACTTTGTGTATTGCCATTGTATAGCCTTTTATTGCTTGTGTATTGCTACTGTATTGCCCCGTATATCTTCTTTTTTCAAGTTTGTGTTGGAATAAATTTATAGGAGTATGTGTATTGCTATTGTATAGCCCTTTATTGCTTGTATATTGCTAGTGTATTGCCCTCGTATATCCTTTTTTTTTCCAAGTTTGTATTGCAGGTATGAAGGTGGGGATGGGGATGCGAATGACATACCCACCCCCGATTCGACCCACTGAATTAGAAAATTTGAATACACAATATAGGCCCAAAAATGACATATTTTAACGACAATGTAGCACATAGAATACTCAAATACATACCAAATTAAGAAAATTTAACATAATTCACAATCCACAGAACACCAAACCCAATACAAATACAATTCAAATTCACACTCCATAACAAACCAACACAATTCATAATGTATGTTCAACATTAGGTAGTAGAACATTGTTTTTACAGGTGCTTTTATTGTGGCCTGTGCCACTGCATCTTGAGCATTTTCTCCTTATGATATCCTCTCCTTGCGAGGGAATCCTTAACTTCTTTCGTCGGCCTGGCATGACCTTTGCATTAGGAGGATGCACAACTCTACTTTGGACATCTTCATGAATAACCCACAGCTCTTGAGGCTGTATCGGGTAGATGGTATCTAAATAAACATCTAACCACGTATTTCAAGTGTAATAATGAGAAGCCATGGAGTATACATTTAGTTTCAAGAAACGGCAAACTGCAACTACATGCTTGCAAGGTAGTTGCTCAAGCTGAAACTTCCTACAATTGCAAGTGTTATTCGTCAAATGTATGTGGTCGTCCATATCACCGTCCACGACATTATACTCTATGTGATTCAGTTTCATGACATTCATCCTTGAAGCACATTCCAACCTGCATCTTAGCTTCTTCTCGCCAAAGTCAGGGCACAGTGTTGATGTACATTTCAAAGCAAAATCACGACGTTTATTGAACCATTTCACAAGCAGATTGATGATTTCATCAATCAAATGCACCACTGGTAGCATCCTTGCGAACTGAAGGACTGAGTTGATTGACTCCGCAATATTTGTTGTCATTACATTGTATCTACGTCCATCCATGTGAGCTCTAGACCACTTGTGTAATCCTACACTTTCAAGATATTGAGCAACCTCATCATTTCCCTTGATCTTGTGAAAATGACGATCAAATTCAGCGATACCATAAGATTTCGCAGCTTGTTCAAAGTATAGCAATAATTTTTCACGTTTTTTCAATTTGAAAGTGCGTTTCATGTTCCCCTTCATATGGTAAAAGCATATGTCATGTTGCGCCGTTGGAAAAACGTTGTGCCACACATTCTCTATGCTAATATTCCGATCATAAATAATCACAAGATTTGGACACTCACCAATGGCTTCATGAAGCTTACTGAAAAACCAATGCCATGATGCATTCGTCTCTAAATCCCCAATTCCAAAAGCAAGATGATATATATTTCGATTTCCGTCAAATGCATTGGCAACAAAGAGGACACCCTTGTACTTACATTTTAAATGCGTGGCATCCACAACAATGACTGGCTGCATCGAAGATTGAAACCCTCTAATACATGCCCCAACAACCATAAAAAAAATAAAAATACAAAAGTGACTGTTCTCATCGGTGTGGATGTATGTCTTTGTGCCAGAATTCACATGCTCTAATTCATGACAATAAGCTTGAAGGAGAGAATATGCCTCATCTACTGAACCTCTAGTGGACATTAGAGATAGCTCCCTCAATCTCCAAGCTTTGCAATAATTAATGGTGACACCAAAGTTTTGTTTCACATCTCTGATTATATCACTTGGTGTGTATATTGTGCGAGAATCTTTCAACTTCCGCTTCATTGCATTACCAACGAGTTTAGCACTTGCATGACGATGCTTGTCATGTATAAAACTCATATCACATTCATGGACCGGATTATATTTCACAATCATGAAGTTCTTTTCTCCATAACTAGATGCACGAAGCCACCATGGGCATGGACCTTGAGAACAAACCACAACCAATCGACTCTTGCAAGATTGCTTCACCTTAAATTCAAAGTGACCTTTCACTGCCGCCAACTATAACTTGTTGGACAGGGCTTCCTTACTAGAGAAAATTTTCCCAACTTCCAATTTTGGATCCCAATTATTCCATGAATATGTGCTTTCAATATCTTCTTCTTCATCATTTACAATACCCAAATTGTGCACGTTTTGTTCACCTATTTGCCTCCAATTATGTTGAATAGAAAGTTCTGACCTTGTTCCGAAACCCACCACACCCACTTGTGAAAATGTCTCCAAATGGGCCAAAATAGAAGGGGCTGAGTGCATTTGCAAGCCATTCATTTCCGTACCATTATCACCACTATGCACTCCCTCCACCCTTGTAAAATTAATCATGTCTAAATATTCTGTTCCAAAATCACCATGTACATCACCATTGCTTTCAACTATGGCATTTGAAGAACAGGCCATCCGACTCATATCCGTTGTGATATGCATACGATCACCTACGACATTTGTCACTCCTCTGTCTTCTATGCTCACCAGCAAAGGAGCCACTTTCGAAGGAATTACGTCACAAATGTACTTAATAAAAAATTTAACATCATCATTGTCCTCAATCCTGATATGCTTACACTCATTCGAGGATATTGAAACTAAGAACTTTAAACAAAGCTTGTCTTCCCTGTTGTCTGTATTAACAATCCTATGCACCCGTTCCAAAAGCTCACCAAACGTGATGTTTTGTGAAACTATTATGCCTTTTGAGTCACCCCCTTCATATGTGCACATCTTCTTTGAGGTTACCCATTTTCCATTGTAGCAAACCAAAATTGCAATTGTGTCCATTTTTGACCATCATAAAATTTCCTTTTGTTAACACATGTTAAGCTACCAATAAAAAATCTATCAACTAGTGGATAAACCATATAGATAAAACATCAATTAAACATCAACAACCAACAATTTTAAAACATCAATATTATGCAAAGTGAAACGGTTCAGCTAGCATAGCTGTGTTTCAAGCTCCAGCAAGGAAAGCATGTATCAAGAACTCTTAAAGTTAAATCCAACCCAAAGCCATTAACCTAGGGTATCCTATTACTAACTAACTACTTACAAATTGCCAAACCTTGACTATCCAGGATTGTTTCATATCGAATATCATACCACCCAAAAGAGTGAATACATTACTTTCAAGGAGATATGCAAGTCCCAGTCTCAATCACAAAACAGTGTATACATCATTTCAAAGACAAATCATAAGCACAAAACAATGTATCCAAGTCCAAGAGCTTAACAACCACATGAAATAGTTGGTAAATTTCATTCAATCACAAACAGCAAGCCACAACAGAAACCCATTAATATCTCATTCAAAACAGTGAAAGCAATCACCCAATAATCTCAATCAATCAAAGAAACCCAAAACAAATACAAAAAAAAACAAAAACAAAATCAAACATAATCAATTTATGTAGTTCATTCAAAAAATCACATCCCAAAACAGAACAAACAAATTTAGATCATTGAAACAAATAACTGTGTTTCTTCAATTATTTTTTGTCATAATAAAAACCTAACTTAGTAATTAAATTCAATAAGCAAAAGAAAATCTTCAAAATCATTGTAGATTGGACAAGCTTCAAGCATAATATTCCTTGAGACAAACTGAGAAATATTTGTTGCACAATCTCAAAATTTTGGTTCAAAAAGTTCTTGTATAATCCCACTGAAATAACATTCTCTACACAAGTCGAAAATATTAATTGTAAACAAAGAGAGTAAAATTTTAAATTAAACCCACAACTATGTTTCAACAAATTTCTGTACAATCTCACCCAAATTTTACTTGGAGGGACTTGAACTCACATCAAGCACCAAAAATCCAAACCCATATATGAAATTGAAACAAGGAGAAGAAAACCCAAATGTGTAGGAGAAAAGCCAAGTTGTCTACTTGAGATGCCATCTCTAGGCATGGAGGTCGAAAGAGGTGATAGAGAGTGAGAGATGGAGGTGGAAAGGTCGTCGTCACCGATGTGGGTTAGGGTTTCTGAGGAGGTGACAGTGACTGTTGTCGATGTGGGTGCGAGCAAGAAAGAGAAAAGAGAGGAGAGGAGGGCTGAGTGAGTGAGATCGAGAAATTGTGAAAGAGGATTTGAGAGAGCTCAGAACGACTAAACAAAATTGAAAGATGGGCAATAGGCTATCAATAAGGAGTTTTTATAAGGGACATTTGTGATTGGATTTCAAAATAAGGATATTAGTGAATAAATTAGGTGAGCCAGGGGTAAAGCCGCCAATTTCCCTTAAGAAAACATAAGCTACACACACACACACACACACACACACACACACACACTCTCTCTCTCTCTCTCTCTCTCTCTCTCTCTCTCTCATTTCTTACTCTTATTTCAATTGTAGAATGCCCTATTTATATTAAGGGAAAGTCGGTTGCTACTAACCTGTGGCGGCTAACAAAATAGCATGTTATCGATTTGGCATGACATTAACAAGATAAGGCTGCCAGCAACCTGGAATTATAGCATGAAGTGTCTCATGCTTTACAAGGTAAATAGATGAACTCAAGGTGATAATGCATGTAATGAATGTAAGACTGCCAGGTATAAAATGTAATAGTAGGAGGTGTTGCAAATGCAATAAGATTACTTCACTTTTGAGCTTAGCCATTTAACATGCATGAAGTGGACGACGCATGGATAACAAACTTCTTTATATATTTGTTTAATAATCAAAGAAACTAAATATTATCATAAACATAGAATATATAAGTATTATTATAATAGTATTCATAATAATTAATATAAAAGTATATCAACAATATTTATATATACATACCAAGATAATTACACACATAAATATAACCAATATATATATATATATATACTAAATAGAAATAATTATTAGAATAGTATTGTAAATGTAAAATAATACATATATATATATACATAAACATTTAATCTTCTTTTTAAAAAACTTTTAAGAATACAGATTTTCACAGACATATATTCCTAACAATAATGTTATTTAGACATACAAGATTGACAATATTAGCTGACTATCTTATGTTGTAGTTGATGTGGTCATGCCATGTCAATTAATGAATATTGCCATGTAAATTCTATTTTTATTTATTAATTTTTCTTTTCAATAATCATTAAAAACAAGAACTAAAAGTGAAATAGAAAATAAATAAATAAAAACCCTGACGTCCCTCGTCTGTAGCCTCACGCTTTATCTGCTCTTAGTCTCCACAGCATTCCCTTCCTCCATCAAATCCACCCATTCCCATCCTCCATTGTTGCTGAGATTTGGAGTTTTCTCAATAAAAATCTTCTACCACTTTTTTAATTTAAACCTATGCGTAAAACATTTATAAAAAAGAAAAAAGAAAATCGACAAATTTATTATCGAAGTTGATGTTCCGATTGCTCTATCAATTTGTCCAAACACTCTTTCCAATCCGAAACCTTCTCGCCTTCACTGACTACCTATTATCACACGATGCCATAAAGATTGGTCACTCTTATCAAGAAGGGAAAAAATACATATCAAAATAAATTAACAAGGGATTACAAATTTACAATATTACATCTTCTCCACTGCAATGTCTCCATTTTTGTTGTTCTCGCCAAATAAATATGAACTAGTTGTATATTGTGGTAAACAAATCTTAAGATTTATATTAAACTGATGTATAATTGTTGTTGCATATGTGGAATTTAAATCAAATTGCAAATTTTATTCCATTGTTTTTGTGTTTTGAAATTTTCAGTGTAGTTTATTCTTTTCACAGTGCAATAACAATGGAGGATGCGGATGAGGTGATGGAGGGCGGGTGTGTTGGAGACGAAGAGCATAAAAAGCGTGAGGATACATGGATGCTAATGTTTTATTTATTTATTTTCTATTTCACTTTTAGTTTTTGTTTTTAATGATTATTTAAAAGAGAAATTAATAAATAAAAGTATAATTCACATGACAATATTCATTAATTGACATGACATGACCATATCAGTTGACAAATAAGGTGGTAAAATAATGTGATCAATTTTGTGTGTCTAAATAGCATTACTCTATCCACAATACCAGTGTCAATACCACAAACTTGACGATTTTTATCTGCCAAGAAAATGTTATCCCTGACGAGTAAAAACCATCACGAGATTGCAAAATTCGTCACCTTGACACTTTTAAACTGTGAGTTTACCCATTCACTGTAATAATATAAAATGAATGTTACAACATTCGAGTTGTCTATAAATATTATTACAATTACAATATGAATTAAAATTAAAATTAAACATACTAAAAAGAAATAAGGTATCTAGTAATTAAGTCTCAATTATAAGGAATTTGTCCCTTAGAAGCTTTACTTTCCTAATAACAGCTCCAAGTAATGCCAATTACTAGCCTAACACTTCCTTTACGGTTGGAGCCACCCAAATCATACCAAACTAAGAAAATATGAATTTATGGATCAAAGAGTTATCAAGACTTACAACAATTGATAATTCGCTAGTAATCGAATCATCTCGTACAATGAAATTGTTTGGATGACTTTCAAAGTGGCTAAAAGTGCATGATTGTTCTACATTGCAAACCAAAATGAACAACCTATTTTCAATTAGTTGTCCTTTGCAAGAGAGAGAGAGAGAGAGAGAGAGAGAGAGAGAGAGAGAGGGATTTAATTTTTAATTTTTAATTTTAAGTTTTTTAATTTAATTAATTATTATTTATTTATTTATTTAATAATATATGCTACATGACACATTTGTTGCCACGTTAGCAGTTAACATATTTGTTAACAAAAAAACCAATGGCATGTATGAAACTAGTAAAAAAAATCAGCTATATACGCACAGAGACAATTGATGTATCAAACTCTAAAAGTCGTGAATTTTTACTGTAGTAAAATTGACGGAAAAATCCGATGAACTTGGAGGTCTTCAATTGGCTGAAAACATAACTGATGGGGTAAAATTCGACTAGGACGATGACCCAGGAGGTAAAACGGCACTTTACCCTTTCAAAATATTATTGTTTTTTGTGACAGTCAGCCACCATCCAAAAAGAACCAAAAAAAGCAATTGTGAGGATTTAATCGCAAACCGTACATATAATAATTTTATAAAAAAAAAAAAAAAAAAAAAAAAAGGCACCAATCACATCATTAACAAAATGTAGCAATGCCGAATGAGAATGGGAAAAATTCTTTAAAGATCCAGAATGCTTCATGGTTGTTGAGAGAGAGAGAGATTGAAATTATAACTTACAAGATATATACGTAAAGAATCATGTTATTGAGACTCAGCCCTTTTTGTCTAAATAAACATAGACGATACATCATTTAATCATATATGGTATACAAATGCACTTCCCAATGTGAGTATAACTACAAAACTGAAAATAGCATAATATTTCCTCTAAAAGCCTACTGCTATGAACAACCCTAATCTCATCATTCCAGCGAACAGAGAACACTTTGATGCTTCATACATCATGGCACATAAAATTACCCGAAACGTCTCGGTTTGATGCATTCACTTTATTCTGTTCAACGGAATTTTCTCAATCTGCTGAGCAACCCTTTGTTGAGGAGAAATGATTTGGGGCATTGACATACCCCCAGAAACAATTATCTCTGCATTATTGGCAGGGGAAAAAAATGTAACAGCAATCTAATGAAGGGCAAAAAGTTCAATGCTTTGGTGGCAAAAGTTTTGACATTGATGCATTCCCTTCAGTCAACAGAAGACATGCAAATTCCCATGTACAGCTGTTAGGCTAACTACCAACTTAAGTACCTACTGAGCACAACTACTTATGAACTGGTAGACAGAAGTATATCTAAAATTTTTGAATGGGGTCAATGCATGTTTGATATCCATTAGCATGTAATAACGTAGATTTTCCACACAGGGATATATCGGAAATGTAATCAAACTTTTTGTGCCCACCATAAAAATTTCAAAAAATTATAAAGAATTATGTGAAGGTTATTATTGCAGACAATGAAAACGTATGTTAATTTACTATTTTTTTTTAATAATGAAGAGCCTCTGTTACCCACCCTTTCAACAAGGTGAGCATACCTTCAGGGCAGGCCGACACCTCCATCCATGTCTACCAGATCATCACGGTACATGGTTAGGGTTGCCTAATAGTAATAGCTACGAAAACAATAATTACTGTGGAGCTGGCCCAGAGTGGTTGAAAAGAGACAAACTTGGACCTATGTGGGCAAAGGCATGTTTGGGTTGCAATTGTTGATATGACTCAAACCCAATATGAGGGTTGGGGTTTTACTATTACTTGACACAAACATGAAAAGGACATGACCATCTAACATGAATAATTAATGGACCAAGTTAATGTCAAACACGATTGAGCTGATAATGAATAAACACATTTTAGTTTATAACTCACGTATAAGTCACATATTTTGTTTAGGAAAAAATATTACTAAACTTAATTTCAAGTTTTTAGATTAGAACACATGTGGGTCAACTCGAACATGACTGGTTAGAGTTGACTAATATTTGGCAAGAACACTAATGACACGACAAGAACACGACCAACAAACATGGATTGCCGCCCCTACCTATGTCAGGCCAAAAGGAGAAATCTTACCTATGCCTTCTCGAATAGACAGATTTGGTCTTATGATCTCTTTGGAGTTAACAAGAAATATATCGCCTATGTATAGATGATTTGTTGGGACAAAAACACTACACAACTCCTCATCTTCATTATCTCTCTGCAGAAAAACCAACAAGAAAACCAAAGATCAGCAACTGATTGACGCATCAAACACAAACACAATGCACTTAACATGATTCAGCGGGTCATCACGCAAAGCACACCAAAAAGTTATTTTTATGTTGGAAATACAAGGTAAAAGAATACTTGAGTGATGTTGGACTGCTTTTGTTTGATTTCAATTGATAAAAATGAGACAGAAAACAGAAGAAAACTAGAACCACCTAATTGGGTAAACTAAATATCTTTATTCTCAATCATTATGTCAATTGTCTGAAATCCTTTCACAACAGGGCCTATTATATGTAGGCAACTCATGCTCTCACTGTGCTCTCGCTGCTCCAATTATTGGTTTCAGATCAAAGAAAGATACCATTTTTCATTTAGTAAGAGGCAGGAGTACTTATCTCTTCGATTCTAACACTGGTTAGAATCTTCCCCACTGTTATGGTGTTCAGCTGTTCATTGATGAACTTCTTAATGGATCATCTCTCTTAAAATGGTAAAAGAGGAATGCTGCCCGGTTATGTTCCAAGTCAAACAAAACTTGAAAGATTCTGTATTGTAAATTCAGGTTTTAACCAGAGCCCACAACCAGTTGTTTTCCTTGTATCAATTGAAGTTTTTAACTACTGCCTAATCGAAGATGTTAAGCTTGGGAGTTTATAAGAGAAGATCATTGGTCGCATCCCCGAGAATTTTGTACAGATGCTGAAATGAAAATACATTGCCAATGACCTTCTCTAATGAAGATGAGGAAACCAAATTATCATATGCAAAACAGCTTCTATATGGATAGCATTTCAGAATCTTTTATAAAAGATTTTAACCAATTTCTTAAGCTTAGATATGTTTATTATGGCATCATCATAAACGCATTAAACAGTTCAATATGATTAATGACGAGAAAATCATTGTCAAACCACTTAGGACCTGTTTGGGAGTGCTTCTAAAAGGGCTAAAAGTGCTTTTTGACACCCAAAAGCGCTTATTATTGCGTTTGGCAGAAAAGTTTAGAAGTGCTTTCTGGAGAAGCCCCTGCTATGTACTTCTTCAGGAAGCACTCACAAGTACTTTTCCAGGAAGCACTCCCAAGTACTTTTCCAGGAAGCACTCCCAAGTACTTTTCCAGGAAGCAGTAGGATTTCTTACGAAGATTTCAACATCTTTATAATAAAAGTGCTTTTGCTAGAAGTGCTTTCTAGAGAAGCAGTCGCACACAAGCCCTTAGAGTCTATGAGAGAGAGATGGAAGAAGATTAATCATAATCCAGTTATGTCTTATGGCTGGATTAAATCCTCCTCATATTATACAAGAGCTACATCAGAGACTTCAAATTTACCTTCAGTTTTAAAGAGTTCTCTTCAATTTATTTAGTGTCTTTTAAAGACTCTTTATTAAAGTTAGTGTCTTTCAATTCCAGTAATAAAGTCTTAGTACATGTATTTAGTAATAAAGTTTTGGTAAATGTATCCAGTAATAAAGTCTTGGTGCATGAATTTAGAGTCTTTGTATTTGGGTATAAATATATGTAAGTGCCTTGAGCAATGGCAATGAACTTTGATGAATAAAATTCAGTTATCAGAAATTTGCTGGTTTACTTTCCTGCAATGGGAATTTTGGTGTGATGCCATGTTTTTGGTGCAAATCCAAGTTTGTCCTTATCTTTATTATTAAGAGGTTTGTTGTTTAATTTCCATTACTTTCGAGTAATTGTTTCCTTGTTAATATTCCAGCCCATTCTTCTTTCATTGCCATATTTCTAAACTTGTTTTCATTGAAGCCTATGGAATTTAAGACTAAGCATTAGACTTTGAACACGCCCTAAAACTAGAGGAATCTACACAATTCTTGGAATCACTTTAAATTCTAGATTTTGAGGAACATAATGCGGGCAATGAGGTTGACTAGTTTCATGTCTATTTCTTACTGTGAATTCCTCGTTTGTTGATGGGTGTTGATGCCTGGGAAAATTTAATAGCTTGAGTTAATTCTAAAATTGATCTTGGTACTAGTTAACTCATATCCTGCATCAATTAAGCTTAGTGTCTTGTATGCCAACAAAGTAATCCAACACTACAAGTAATTAATGAGGGCCTTCTCTACGAAAGTTCAGGGGAAAAAGAAAAAACAGAACAATAACTCATTTAGATGGACTCAAGAATGACAGCCCAACAAATAAATTTGGAAGCAAATTATTTTCCTGGAATAAGCCATGCATGTGAAATACACAAAACCAACCGCAAGGACAATAAGCATTTTGATTCAACATTTAGAAAAGAAAAGAAAAACATAAAAAAATAAATAAATAAAAAGAGTACCTGAAGGGTGACAGTTGATGTAATAAACCCAAATGCATATTCGCCAACACGTGGGTGACGGATAATTGCCACCTCTTTAAAGCTGTCGTATTCTGGTCTGCAAGGAAAATGAAGCTCAAAGCCTAAAATGCCAATTTGAAGTATATTTATAAAATTACAGAGTTTATATCACTACATTAGAAGGAAACAAACAACATCAGACTATAAGAGTATCTAATATCCACAAGATGGACTTGGCAAAATATGAAAAATACAAAAAATGTTGTTCTGTTTACATACACATTTAATGTCTCATTTTCTTTTCTTTTCTTTTTTTTCTTACAACCATTTTTCAAGCTCTTCGGGTAATTAGCTTGAATCTGTTATAAAAGAAAAATAGGTCAACCAAGCATAAGCCCCAATCCCCAAGCTCGGAACAAGTTGCAAGGGCAATTTAAAATGCTTACAAATTGAAATCCTAAAAACGTAGACAAAGGGCATATACTATGTTATCAAAAAACAGTAGATTACATTCCCCCCCTCCTCTTTTCTTAAGGATCATTTTGGTAATCAACTATTAAAGACTTTCCACTTGAACAGTGTAAATAATTCAACCCAATAAGCTGCAATAACTTATATAACACTAATATCAATTCATTTTCTTTCACTTAAAATTCAGTATTACATTGAATAAAATTTTACTTATAACACCACCTCAGCATCATGTGACTGGTCTTGACATGGAGAAGTCATTCCGGAGAGCATGGTCTCACAATGGTCCAACTCACCAAACCCCTCTCTTGACTCCTGGTCTGTCACGGGTGGAGATGGAGAGATGAGGGAGACGGGAGGGAAGGAGCGATAGAACATACCATTAGTTTTTTTTTTTAATGTCAATTTATTTATTTTTTAATTTTTATTAAAAGCTATAAGAGGTCAGCTGGATTCATTTTCTTTTATTGGTTGTTTGTCCACATGGCATAACCATCACGAAAGGTGTGGGGTCCATCTATGCCATGTAAGGAAAATTCGTTAAGTTAATGTGTAACAGAAGGCTAAAATTCAAACCCAACAAAAACTTTATAGCCTAAATTGCAATGTGCTGTCAATCGTCAAAGGTGTGGGGTTCATCAATGATTTCTGTCTAAGCCTAGATGTATATATTTAAGACTTGCAATCCTCATTTCACTTCACAACTTTCTGCTGGAATACATTATCATCATCTAATATATAGGCTGGCATTGATTTTTTTGAGCCTAGTTTGTTGATTTTCTGAGAAATCTTAATTCTTTATTAAGAACAATCCCTGTGCACTTGAGTTTCAATAAGTATAATGGCTTATTTGGACATCCCATGCTAACTAAAACATGTGTTTTCCTCCGGCTCCTCAACTAGGATGTTTGCACAAGTTCTTGTTCATATCTGAATCCCTTGTTGCAACAATATGTATGCAGGGACCAAGTTTTACAGAAAATAAATAACTGTTACCTGGAGAAATTGCAGCACTAATTTGTTTGGAGGCAGAGTAGATATGCTTAACAAAAGGCATTTTCTTTATGATCCATTCTCCAAGCGAGAAAACAGTGGCACCCATCCACGATGAAACAAAAACACCAACAAAGAATACAAAAAGTAAGGATGTGACAAATCCAAGTCCTGCATCATACACTAAGCACCTTGAGAGAGAGACACTGAAGCAGAATATGGGCGGTACAAAATCAAAATTTAGAGAATACGCATTTAGTAAAGCTACTAAAACAAAAACTGTGCAAATTTCAATAAAAGATGCAGCATATGCTTGCATTGAAAAAATCAACAGTTTAAAAAAAAAAAAATCTTTTGTACCATTGGGCACATTGGGAGGGCAGTCATTAGAAGCTAATATTTCGCAGTGAAGCCGTGTTGAGTGATAAGCAAGAGAAACCCCCACCCTTCCCCCTAAGGTGAAAGTCAATGCAGTGCACTGAGCACATCACCACTACATTCTCTAAATCCCACAACTACCACGGTCTCTCACCAACTTAGCACTACAACTTAAACCCTTCAGATTTATGCAGCTGCAATTGTTCCTACCACACTGAAGCTCCATCAGTAACTGAACACTTGACCACTAAGCCTCATTAAGCACATGCGGACATCTGAACTATGGGGTTAATCAAAGATTAAAAGTTCCTATCACAATGGACAAGCAAATGTTCAATCTTCTTCGCACTTTCTAAAACCTGTTGCATTATCTTTGGACAACATTCCTACCTTAAAAATGAAAATTCATGTTCTCAGTTAAAGAAAAAAGCCCCAATTTTGCACTGCCTACGAGCCTTTTCTTTTCTTTTTTTCTTTTCTTGGCTAATCATTTCTTATGAGTTACAACCTCTAAAGTTATTAACAAATGCCAAAAAATAATTGTAGATATTTAAGAAAGCAGCCACTATTATCATGTTTACCTCACTTAATAAGAGCAGGTTCTCAAAAAAGGCCATTAGTAATGCATTTAGATCATACCGAAGATGTCGATGCCAAGCTGAGCATAGAGTGGACTGAAGAAACCATCAACAAACTGAATAAACCACCATGTAACAAAGAACGTAACAGCAACAGGAAAAAGAACTACACTGCAAGCAATTGAAGAAAACAATAGGCTTAGAAGATCATAAAAAAATGATTGAGAAATAGAGCACTTAAAAGCTATGGCTAAACTTTTTACCATCCAGTCATAAACTTCTTTGAGACCCAACTTTGGAGAACAAAGCAGCAAGCCTGAAAATGGTCAGACATGAATATTAACGTAGAACAAGATGCTACTTAGATTGTTACATTTGACATAACAAAAATTGGGTATTCCCTGCAAATGATAGATGGAACTTTGAATTGCAAAAATTTCCACTATCATCTGACTGGAGCTCACATGGAACCCATGTGAATCCCATTGTTGAGAATCCCACATTGAAACTACAGTAGGTTCCTTAAGCTGGGTTCATGCAACATGTTTTTGAACTAAACTTCCTAACTATAACAAAATTAATGGCCCTTTTGGATGGAATCATTCAATATGACAGAACTAAATTTGAATTTTTAAAAGATCTTGCCTATTGGACTTCATAAGTACAAATTTCTTATGCTGAAAAAGTCCATTCCATACATATATTTCACTACTTAAGAAAATACGAGATTTCAAATACTCAAAACCAGAAGTGTTTAAATAAAGAATGGTAGCAAAGGACCCACTAATGTAGTGGTTTGGAGCAAGTACTCCCCCCAGAAAAGGTCCTGGGTTCAAGTCCTAGCATCTGTGTAGTGTGTGTGAGTTTAGTTTACTATCGCCCCTCTCAATAGGAAGGGTCCTAAAAATAATAAAAAATAATGAAAGGTATATATATATATATATTTCATTAAAAGAAAGAAGAATAAAACCCAAATCAAAATCCATCGGATAAATGAAGGATATGGATCTAAGGACTTAGTCTAAATTGTTTAACAAATTTTTTGTTCTAAAACTAATGTTTATATTTGATAATTCAAGAAATAGAAGGATTCCAAATACTCATGAGAAAATATAATTTCAAATCACCCTTTCTCCTAAATAATCCATGTGTGTGTGGAATTAATTAATCCAATAAATAGATATTTTTAAAGTCCAATTAAGTAAATCATCTGATCCAAATAAACACTAATCTTCGTGATTCCTTGATTGACGCAATCAATTATGTGGTGCAAAACCAAATATCTCCCCAAAATCACATTGCCAAACCCTAGATAAAAGTTTTCATGGATTGACAGTAAAAGAAAGTCATGGATTGAAAAGAAGTTGCTTTTTGGCCATTTCTCAAAACACAAAAGTGAAAATAAGTACATAAACTCCTATTGAAAATGTTTTTTTTTAAATAAAAATAAATCATACTAATAAAGTGCATAAGCACTGAACAGGAAATGCAAAGTCGTTATCTGCCCAATTTGGCCAACCATTAATTTACCTAAACTCAGACATATTTAAACCAGACCTTGCATGCAATATCTAATATTTAGATCCGTACATTTTAAAGGGAAAAGAATGGAGGGCGGAGATTGAGCCAGACCTTACGAGTAGAGGAATTGGGGGAGCTTGGAGGAGACTTGGCTGGATCTTCGGGATCCAGAATACCATTCTCAGCCTGACTCAGAGGAACCGACGATGACTCTTTTTCTTCGGCCATTTTGTCTCAGTTTGCTGAGGGCTCTTGAGAGAGAGAGAGAGATTTGGCTTAGAATTCGGGAGAAGGAATTGACTGTGATTTAGGTGGGAGTGATGATGATGTCGAGGGAAATTAGTTGGCTATTTGCTTGTGTGCTTGTTTTTTCCCTTTTTTTTATCCCTTGAATATTTGGATTTGTGAAATTTTTTATTTTTTTGTTGGTCAGGTTTGGATTTGTGTTTGTTTGGATGTAGTTGAGCATACTTGATGTTAAAGCAACTTCTATAGAACCAAATGAAGAAATGCCATGTGGCATGTGGGATTGACTCTTTTTCATTTTTCAATTTTTTTTCCTTCCGAAAGTATTGGCTCGCTCTCGATACATTTTTGAATTTCAATTTAAACTCCGCACTTCTTTTTGTTTACCCCAATACTTAAATCATTAAGTTGTTAAGTTTATTATTTGTAAAAAGACAAGAAAGGTCATTCAATTTAATACTTAACCCTAGTACATCTATACACACACCCCACACACCCCATCACTCTTCATATTAAGTTTTAGAAAAATACAAACTCATCTACATCCTATTGTCATATTACTCTTATCTTTTAAAGATGTAAAACGTTGAGAAGCCTACCTCTTTAAAAGCTGTGTGGGAGCTTATGGAAAGGACTGTTGATTGCTTGGCTATAATGATCTTATTCTCTTCCCTTTATTTTATATATCCAACTTTTCAGTTGTTGCTTTATGAAGATCATGACTCATGAGTACTACGCTTTTGTTTCCTGGCAGGATTATGATAGTCTACTTTCGAGTACACAACCAACTATCCATTTAAAGCTTATGGATTTTCAAAATGAACTTGTGGGGTTACAAGTTTGATGATATGACCCAACCCAAATTCTACTTTGGAATCTGTGTCAAACCCTATGTGTGTCCTACACCTGGCAGGTGTCAGGCATAAATGTCCAGAATACCCCTCTTGCCCTGAACCGCAAAACAAAAAACACACTTAATGGTTTAACTTCTGCTGGAAAACCGGCAGACTTTCCCCTGAAAAACTGACATTTCCCTTAAAATTTTCCACCTGTAAAAATATATACAGTTAAAATTGAAATTCAAATCCCAATCGTTCAGCATGCATTAGACAAATAACTTTAAATAATTTCAGACCTCTTTATACCAAATAAATCATTATGCCATCTGAATCTGGTTACAACTCTTAGAACAACATGAATACGTTATCAAGTTCCAATATAACTCAATTGAACAAATTTTCAACACTTGATCTTGTGGTTGCACCTAGTAACTATAGGTTGCCTATGTACCCTTACTAAAGGATCAAGCCATTGTAGTTCTTTTTACATAAATTATAAGTAAACATAGGTAACTTAATCAAATAAAATCGAGAAACCTTCATAAGTAATTCAAATCAATCTGCTGAAACTCAAGCAAGGGCTATTGATTTCAAAACAATCTTCCACTCCTCTCACATGTGCATAAATAAATAAATAAATATATATATATATATATATAAAGAAAAAGGCAAAGTGACAGGACTCGCCCCGGATTTCCTTGGAAACCGGGACGAATCCCGCCTTAATATCGACATCACCCCGATGTTGGGCCCACTTACTAAGAAACAAGACTTCCTACCAAAAATTTGGCAATCTCCCCTGCAAATTTGAACATTTCCCAAATTCAACTTGCTCAAAATTCACAATTTAACAGTCCCAACTAGCAGCATGCTTTAAAGCAAATAAACATTTTACAACAAAGGCCTCCGGCCTCACAAATCAACCCTATGCGGGCGATAACAGAGCATGTCTAAGAATTTCAGTTACAACAAAAACAAAGTTCAACTGGAATAAAGTGAAGAAAGAGTTCCTACGAAGGCTCAAGATTCGGAAGCACACGATCTGACTCAGCTGCGGAGCTTAGTCAACTACTGGCTGGGGGGCGCAAAACAGAGAATTGTGAGTGGACAAAAATAAAGTTCAGTTCAGTAAAAAACCAACATAATATAACCCCACCGTTTAGGAAAACATGCTAGAAAATCCAAATGCATCTCAAAACCATCATAACCAAGTATAAATATGTATCAAATCAAATCAAGTACCGGATGCCAAGTCCGAAATCCATAAATAACACTTCACAAACCCACCATTCAAAACTTATAAATCCCACAACTAACCTCTCGAAAGCGTACCCATTGGCACGATCGGCAAGGAAGTATCCTCACCGAGAAACAAGAACGAATGAGTAGTTATATATATACATACATAATAATATAATATACTAAGATATATATATATATATATATATATCATATAATATAACCAACACCTGGTTGTACCGGGGAAACAATCCAACTGGGGGATTGTTTGACTAGTCCACATGGCAAAGCAATTCCTCAATTCACCATGTGGCTAAGGAACGAGCCGTCCAACTAGGGGACTAACTCTCAGCCAGCATGTACAGCCGAGACACTCAAAGCTCGTACGTCTGTGACCAGTCCTACGTGCGCAGACTACCCCGTCAAGGGTCTACAGCAACATCCAATCAAGGATGCCCCGGGTTCTGACAATTCCAAGTATCTCAAGTTTCCGTATCCAAGTTCCAAAACCGGGGGAGGTACATAGGGTAGTGCTTATAGCACTCCAAAATGACATTCTATACTCAAACTTTTCCACAATCTCAACTTAACAACCCAAGTACCCCACACATAGACAATATAGATAGAAATTCTCAAATTCCATACATACATACTCAAGATACTCAAATATGTCAAAACCTAAAATATAATGTCAAAGCTTTATAAGAACACCAAATTCAACAATCAAATATATAATATATCCAGTATACCATTTAAAACAATATGCAATATTTTCCATCAATAAAACCATGCTTAAGATTTGAAAACAAAGTCCACTCACAAGTAGTCCCACACTGCTTGACCCTGAGAGGGTCCCTCTTGCTGCGTATGCGTGGTCGGAGTACCTATTTCAAAATACGAATACAAGATTAACACCAAGCATTTCGAAAGAGAACTTTAAATTAAAATCCTAGTTTACCGGGTTTCTAGTGCGTGCACGAGGAACAAGACAAACTGAAAGTTCCTAAGGGTTCCACAAGGTTTAGGATACACGTCCTACAAGTTTGGTCTAAAACGGACGGTTAGATTGCTCACGATCGGACGGTTGTCACAAAAAGCAAACTTTAGGTTATTGAATCGGAACATCCGGGGCTCCGATTCAGGATCCGCGAATTTCTACACGATCCTAGGAAGGTCTAGAGTAACATATATTGGAATGGAGTCGATCCAACGGTCCGAACCTATCGAACCTGGATAACGCACAATATGCGATATCCGATCGATGATCAAATGATTACCAAATTGAAATTCGAGAATACCGTTAAACTTGGAACAACACAAGGATCATTTTAAAACAAAATGACAGACCGACATTGTTCCCACGCACCACCCAACGCGCCAGCAGCGCATGGGTGCCCAAAGAGAATTTTGGCGGCCGGAAAAACTCCAAACCGCAGGCCAAGACTTCCAGGTTAGGTGAATCACATGCAATGGAGCAACTTTTGTTCTTGGACCTACCCCAAAAAGTTGACGGAAGTGGCCGGAATCGGAGTCTGAAACCGGTCAAAACTTCCATCGCTTGGAAACGTTTCAAAACTCAGAAATTGATCCTAAATACCACAACCAGCAGCTAGAGCATGTTGAAAGGATAGAAATGCATACCAAGTTCGAAGAATTTGGTTTCCGGAATCAGCTAAACGAGCTCCTTCAATTTATGGGTAAAACCGGCAACTCTTATGCAATTTCCGGCTACTACGGGCAGTGGTGGCGGCGGTGAAGGGTCGGGATAGGAAGAGGGAAGTGAACTTGATGTTTTGGTACCAATATCACAAAGTTTGGTGGCCGGTGGAGGAAATGACGGAGGAAAAACCATGCAGATGAACAATAACCAAAGGGGGCTGTTTCTGCGCGCAGGGAGCAAGATCTTAAATATCGATAGTTTTGGAAATATCGGTGGTTCAAAAACACGGAAATATCGATGGAAATATCAGGAAAATATCGATATCGATAAAAATTGAATAAAAACCACGGAAATTGTCATAAATACATGGAAATTTTTAATGAAACTTTAGAAGAAGTTTATTTAGTCAATCATCTATTATTTTGACACAAAAAATTGGAAGGAAATGCATTGCATAGTGGGTTTGAGTGATTTAAGTTGATTATATTGCGAGCTGACAAACTCTGTGACTTAGAAAATTTAGAGTAATTAATGAAAGAGAATTAAACACCCCCTAGTAATTTATTTATCATTTTTTAGTACAATATTTTACACTTTATAAATTGCAATGTAAGATACATGAGTAACCTTATTTCACAAACGTCATTGGACATGGTATACGTTCTTATATTTATTAATTATCAAAAATTGAAAAATAATTAAAGATGTAAACCAACTTGATTTTTCATGAAAATGAGGCACTTTACCATGCTTAAAAAATAATAGTGAAGATTGAAAATTAACTATGAACATAAATAAATTTATCCAAGGAAGAATTAAATAGTAAATAAAGAAAATAATTATAAAGATTTAAGTAATTAAGCAACAATTTGAAGGGGAATTTAGTAATGTAAGTACTTATAATGAATAATAAAATAATCAATAACATTAAATGGATTAAATAGAAAAGAAATAAATTATATTAAGTAATTAAGTAACTGAACAACAAAATAAAACAATAAGTAATTATGTTAATTTCAATTTTGAGAAACAGCTCACAAGTATTATAAATACAGATTCCATAGCTTATTATCACAAAGTAGCAGCCCTTGCCTTGCCCTTGCCTTAGCCTTAGCTTTTTGGGGTGAACACGCTCTTATACATAAATATTTGTCCTATGAATAAAATTGACAATGAAAGATAGGGGAAAAGAAGCTTATTGGTGACCCATAGGGCCCATAGAGGATCATCGCTTTGGGCTTTGCTTGACAAGAAAGCAGCATAAACAAAAGGAAATGGAAGAAATTCCAAGCAGTCAACTAAAAAAACCAGAAAAACCTCGAAAATCAATCTCAATGATAAACAACAGTGAGTGGAAGTCTCTCTCTCAACTCAAAATGGACGATGGCGACGTTTTGAAGGCAGCATGGCGTTGTTGTACGTTGCAATTCTCTATGCCCCGACACTAATCCTTCGTCTTCCTCCTCCCCCTTCCTTCAAGAACTTCATGATCCGACGGTTCATATGCGCCGCTATTTCTTCCGTCGTCTCTGTTGTCATCTCTGCTCTTCTCCTCCCTGTAAGCTCCACTTCTTCCCTACCTCATTTTCGCTTTAATTTCTCATCGTCAACTGATCCAGTATGGATCTTCAAGTTCTTTGATTGTTGGGTTTGAACAATGGCTGCCCAGCTCTGTAACTAAGCTCTGAAAGTTCATATCGCGATATTATCGATACTATCGCGATATATTGACCATTTCATATTGAATTTGAACGAAAATATTGGTCCCGATATTTTGGCGATATTATTGAGGATATTATCGATAAATTGACGAAATATAAATGGAATGTTGCGAAAATATCGAGACAAAAAAAAATTGATATTATCGCCGAAATATCGGCGATAATATCGAAATTTAATTCCTTGGCAGGGAGAAAGAGAGGGAGAGAGAGTGAGAAAGAGAGGGAATTTCCAGATTTATTGAAAACCAACTTCAAGAAAATTACGGTTATGCCACTGAACTTGTTTTGATCGTAACACCTTCGTTTCAATTCCGAATCGAGCCCACTACGTGTCTACGGACTCATCTTAGTAAAATCTATCCAAAAATACCAGTCACAGCCCCAAACTCTTCCCGGTTAAGAAATGACCGAAATACCCCTACCCTAAGGGTAATTTCATAAATTCACAATTAATAGAATTAAATACTTTGAATAAGGAATTTAATTTGGAGTCGGGGTGTTACACAGAGAATGGTAAAACATTCAAAATACTAGAGAATGCCCTTGGTTAATACAAACATTAAGAATTAAAATTATTAATTAAATGAGGATAATATGGTAAATTTAAAATTTTTTATATTAAAAAAATTAAAATTAAAAGAAAAATCAAATAATGGATCTTATATGGAACACAACTACCCATTATCTTTTTTAATTATAAAATAAATTTTTTTTTTTTTTTTTTTTTTTTTTAAAAAAAACCTCTCGCAAGCGCGAAAGTGCATGCGGAAAGGCTAGTATATATATAATTAACTTATTACTTATAAGTAGGAAAACGATAAAATTATTAAAATAGCATTGACCACATGAAACCTTAATGTCAATTATGACAATCGTACTAAAATATGTTTCCCCATTTGACATATAAAAACAAATTCATTACTTCAGAAAATAATTGTGAACTATATAAAATCCTTAAAACTTAGAATACTCTCAATCCTTGTCTCATAAGTTGGAAAACATATATTAAAACCTTCACCAATAAATACCAAAATAAAATCATCAATTTTAGTTCAAAACATCTCAAAACTCAAATACTCTCCACCTAGGCATACCCCCATTCACGATCCGTCAATTCCACTAATATTCTGTCAATACCAATAATATTCCGTCAATTTCAAGTGTCACATAAGCGACACATCCTCGCAGGCCTCAGAAACACAAAGTCAACTAGAGCCGCATTCCTAACAGAACTCAAGAGACATGTAGTCAGCCAAAGAATACACATCCTCGCAGAACTCGGGGGACATATAGTCAGCCCAAGAACGCATATCCTCACACCACAAGGTTCAAGCATTCTCGAAACTCGTGGGGGCATTGTCATAAATGACATAATTGTTTAGAAGGCAACTGGGGATTACTCCTGTGGTGGGTTTGAAAACCATATTCCGAAACTTATCATAAATTTTTCCTTATTTCACAAATCCATTTTCCAAATCTTTTATCAACTTTCCAAAATAATCAGTTCTCAACTACATTTATATAATCCAATATCACTAAGTCATATACTTTAATAATAATCAAAATAATAAAATAAATAATGTAAAAATATTAACCCTTAGTGATCCCATATCCTTATTAACCCAAATTAAATAATTTTTTTAATCAAAACTCACTTATGCAAGAAATTCCATATTAAAAGAGCGAAGTACACTTAAAAACAAACATCCACTCATTCCCTAATAAATATAGCCGAGACCCACGATTCACATTCACAACCCACCAATCAAGTATTCCATGCTCATCTATTCCATAACTTCAATTATCAAAATAATATCCAAGAATTTCATAAGATACTATAAAACAATCTCATAATTCCAACATAATCAAAATAACTCAAATAACAGTCGAGACTTGTTTATAAGGTCGTTCTAGTACTTCTTGAAGGGTGGAAGTACCCCGGAAGATTCACGGTCAACCGAGGGGTAAAACTGCCCAAACTTGGTCAATTGGGCCCGCGGGGCCCACGACCACTGATTTCTGATCCGAGAGTTCCAACGGGTTCAACAAGGTCTACTATACGTGTCCTTCAAGTTTGGTCTGAAACAAACGGTTGAATCGCTCACGATCAGACGGTTATCATTTAACGCAACTTTTAAGTCATTGAATCGGAGCATCCGAGACTCCGATTCACAATCCGCAAATTCCTACACGATCCTAGAGATGCTTAGATCAACATATATGAAAATGGAGTCGATCTAAAGGTCTGAACATATCGAACCCGGATAATGCCCAATATGCGATATCCGATTGACAGACAAGCGATAATCAAATTCAAATCCGAGCATACTGTTGTGCTCAAGAAGACATGGGGATCATTTTAGGACTCAAAGACTAACCATGAAGTGGCCAAGGACCTACCACACTTGTTGGCAGCTTGTGGGTGTCCATAGCAATTTCGACAAGCGGAAAATCTTCAAACCGCCGGTCAAGACCTATACCCACACAATCAGAACAATGAGTGGAGCAACTTTTGTTCTTGGACCATGGCTAAAAAGTGATCGGAACTTGCCAAAAATACGAGCCGAAATGGGTTGAAACTTTAAGTGATAGTTTGAGTTTCAAACATAAATTGATCCTAATCAACCCAACCATCAGCTATAACACATTTGAGATGATGGAAAAGCATACTTAGATTGATGAAAATGGTGGCTGGAATCGCCCGAACGAACTCCTGGAAGTTTTGGGTAAAATTGGCGACTTTTCTCGATATTCCGACGAGCATAGGCAGCTAGGAAGGGTCGGGATGGGTAGGCAACGTCGCGTTGGTTCTTTTGGTATCGCCCTTGTGGTCGGGGGTGGTCTGACATGATAGGGGTGGGCCAAAAAGCCACATAATGAATAGTAACAGCAAGGGGGGGCTGTTTTGCACGAAGAGGGAGAGGGAGAAAGAGAAGAAAAATCTGGGTTTTTAAAAACTGATCTTCGAAATATTTACTGTTATGCCACTGGGCTTCCGTAGATCATAACTTCTTCGTTACAACTCTGATTTGAGCCCACTACGTGTCTACGGACTCATCTTGATGTGCTCTACGCAAAATACTACTAAAATCCCCAAATTCTTTCCCGAACAAAAAGTCAACTTTTAAACCCATTTAAATATTATCGGGATAAAATTGTCTTTTACTAGAATAATTTATTAATTAAATAATAATTTAGGATCGGTTTATTATATTTGACTTGTCTTGTTCTAGTTTCAATCTTATTTTTCTATTTTCATTGGAATTTCGTTAAGGTTCATGTGTCATTAGTTGGGTTTGAGAAAATCTCTTGGAATTCTAATGTGGTTTATAGCCGAAATGGGACTTATGGGCTATTTTTATTTTTTATTTAAAAATTTATATTTACTTGACTTCTTATATGCTCAAAAGTAAACAGTAGATGATTACTGTACCTTTGTGTAAGTGAAATTTGTTCTTGCTGTGGTAATTAAGTTGCACCTTCTTGTCTAAAATGCAAATAAATATCTCCTTGTTGTGAAACTAGGGAATTTGTAAGGAGAGATAAGAGGAAGAAAGAGGCAGTATAATTTGCTCAAATCAACTTGTATTCCATTCATATTTGGATCCACTATTTATAGGGGTAGAGAGTCCTAAATCATTTACCAACCATAATTGGTAGGTTACAAGTATATAATGATGGATATTATGATAGGTTAATAGTAGTGGCTATTATTGTGGGCATCCATAACCTACCCATAATGTATGGATTTATAACACTCCCCATTGGATGTCCACCATATGTTGACATCATGTTGGACGTGTTAAATGTTGTCTCGTTAAAAACCTTGTCAGGAAAAACCACATGGGATAAAAACCTTATCGAAGGAAAAAAGAGTACATTGCACATACATCTGATGTAGTAAAACTGAGGAGTTTCCTTGATTGATATCTCCCCCTGATCTTCAGCAGTCTGATTTCTTGTAAATTCGTCGCATCCCTATACCATATACCAACTTCAGAAATATAGACTTCAGAAGAGCTTTGGTGAAGAGGTCTACTAGGTTATCTTGGGAACGAATTTGCTTGACTTCAATCGCTTAATTCTTCTGAAGCTCATGTGGGTAGAAGAACTTTGGTGGTATATTTTTGGTTCTATCACCCTTGATAAACCCTTCTTTAATTTGAGCTATACAAGCAGCATTGTCTTCATACATGATTGTCGGAGGTTTTGTTATTGAAGAAAGATCACATGTTTTCCGAATATGATGAACTAGGGATCTTAACCAAACACATTCTCTATTGGCCTCATGGAACGCAAGAATTTCTGCATGATTAGAAGAGGTAGCAACCATAGTTTGTTTTGTAGATCACCATGAGATCGCTGTGTTCCCACAAGTAAACACATAACCAGTTTGGGAGCGACCCTTATGTGGATCAGAGAGATACCCAGAATCCGCGTATCCAACAAGATTTGGACCGTTGGAAGGTTCAATCGAATAAAACAGCCCCATATTAGTTGTTTCGCAAAGGTAGTGCAAGATATGCTTTATACCATTCCAGTGTCTACGTGTTGGAGCTGAGCTATACCTGGCTAATAAATTTACTGAAAATCCAATATCTGGCCTAGTACATTGGGCTAAATATAATAAAGCACCTATCGCACTAAGATATGGTACTTCGGGACCAAGTATCATTTCATCATCCTCTTTAGGACGGAATGGATCTTTATTTGTGTCTAATGGACGAACTACCATTGGAGTGCTCAACGAGTGAGCATTATCCATATAAAATCGCTTCAAAAAAATTTCAGTGTAAGCTAATTGATGGACAAGAATACCATTGGGATGATGCTCGATCTGCAAGCCCAAACAATATTTAGTTTTTCCAAGGTCTTTCATCTCAAATTCACACTTTAAATATTCAGCAGTTTTAATGATCTCTTCAAGAGTTCCAATTAAGTTCATGTCATCAACATACACTACTACGATTGCAAATCCAATATGGGATCATTGATGTAGCCTTCCTGAATCAAATATTCACTAAGACGGTTATACCACATTCGTCCGGATTGTTTCAACCCATTTAGTGAATGTCTTAGCTTAATGGAGTACATGTTTCATGATTTAGTGTTTGATTCTGCCAACTTGAGTCCTTCTAGGACTTTCATATAAATACTGGCATCTAACTCCCCATATAAGTATGCAGTAACAACGTCCATAAGACGCATGTCAAGTTTTTTTGAAACTGCTAGACTTATTAAATAATGGAAAGTAATTGCATCCATAACAGGAGAATATGTTTCTTCATAATCAATCCCAGGCCTTTGAGAAAAGCCTTGTGCAACGAGTCTTGCCTTATACCTTGCAATCTCATTTTTCTCACTACGCTTTCTTGTGAACACCCATTTATATCCCACAGGTTTTACACCTTGTGGTGTTTGAACCACAGGTCCAAATACACCACGTTTTTCCAAGGAATTTAACTCAACTTGGATTGCGTCTTTCCACTTTGGCCAATCAGGCCTTTCTTTGCATTCATCAACAGATCGTGGTTCAATATCTTTATGACCTTTTATAATTACAGCAGCTACTGCGAAAGAAAAAAATATCATTGATAACCATTTCACTACGGTCCTACAATTCATCATTTCAGTATTAGATATCTTTTCCTCTTCAGTGGCTTGTGTATTTTCAATGACACTTTCACTTTCTGGATGAATTGTAGGTTCAAGGTCAATCTCTTTCCCAATAATATCTTCATAAGCGTTTTCATTGGGGTTGGAATATGCTATCGATTTTCGCTTTCTAGGAGTTGAGTCCTTTGAACCAATGGGTCTACCTCGCTTCAGGCGTGCAATAGATGATTCATTTGCTGCGACATTAGTTAATATGATTGGGATATCAATCCTTGCTGGTGTATTTGCTGCACGTATATGTGATGGTATGGGCCTTTTTCTTCCAGCAGCTCTAAATGGGCTGGGCTGCCATAAAAGGCAGATTGATGAAATTGTCCCCTTTGTCTGAGTTTGAAAATCAAGCCCCAAAAATGCTTCAAAATGGCAGTAGAGCCTTAGGAAGCATCTTGGTTATCTTCACCAAGCAAAATAACAGCAACTTACAGATGATTTCTTGATGCTTACAGATAAATTTTCTAACTTAGCATGAGAGGCTTGTGGCATGGAAGCAAAATCAGCATGAGTTTAGCACCAAAGAGGAAAATATGGCTTCCTAGGGAGAAAGGGGAGTGTTAAGGTGAGGAAGAAAAGGTTTGCAAGAAGATTTGGCTAAAAAGAGAGAAAGAAAGAACAATGTTCTTCCGGCAGCTTAACAGAAATTCTGTCAGATATGAAAGTAGTCTGCCAGAAGAGGAAAATGGAGAAGAAAGGTGAATAGTGCACGAGATTGCTGGGTTATTGCAGGGAAGAGAGGAAGCTTGCTCTTCATATGCGAGTTGGTCCTGTTGGGTAGAAGAGGCCTCATTTTATAGCTGCTGGGAATCATCCTTTCCCAAGAAACCCTAATGGTTTCAACCCAATTTAGCCAAAACTTTTCCCTTCCTTTCTCCTCTACTCCCTTGACCATTCCTATCTTGGTGAAATTTCCTTTGCTTATTTGCACAAAATCAGGACTTTTGGGGATCTGGTGAAGGAAAGGAAGTGGATATACATCTTGTTCAAAGGGTGCTTCTGGCAACTCGCAGACTATTATCTCTTGGTTCCTTGAATGTTTCTTGCTTGGAACTTGCTCCCCCCATGTGCCTTGGAACCTCCAACAGGGGAAAAAAAAAAAAAAAAAAAAAAAAAAAAAAAAAAAAAAAAAAAAAAAAAAAAAAAAAAAAAAAAAAAAAAAAAAAAAAAAAAAAAAAAAAAAAAAAAAAAAAAAAAAAAAAAAAAAAAAAAAAAAAAAAAAAAAAAAAAAAAAAAAAAAAAAAAAAAAAAAAAAAAAAAAAAAAAAAAAAAAAAAAAAAAAAAAAAAAAAAAAAAAAAAAAAAAAAAAAAAAAAAAAAAAAAAAAAAAAAAAAAAAAAAAAAAAAAAAAAAAAAAAAAAAAAAAAAAAAAAAAAAAAAAAAAAAAAAAAAAAAAAAAAAAAAAAAAAAAAAAAAAAAAAAAAAAAAAAAAAAAAAAAAAAAAAAAAAAAAAAAAAAAAAAAAAAAAAAAAAAAAAAAATTTAAAATATAAATGTAAATAATATTATAAATTATTTTTTATAAATAAATTTAATTTAATAAATGAACTTCAAACGGATCGGTCCGTAATGGACTACAGAGTAGACCGGCCGACCTATTGAACTTATTAAAAATACGACTGTGTCGTGCCGAGTTTTTTTTAAGCGGCCGTGCCGGAGCCGGCCCTGTCTGACTGACACTTCTACTTGGAACTGCATCATACACATCCATGGGTTCTGATATTTTTTAAAGACGAGGTGGTGTACGGCGGACAGCACCCCGGTGGCAAGACAGGAAGTGTGGTTTGAGGAGAGAATAAGAAAATACGTGAGAAACTGAAATCCTGGGTCAATACGGCTCAACATTTTATATTATGTGGGGAAGAGAGACCGGATAAGGATAGGTGAATTCCAATTTCCTAATCAGAGGAGGCAAAAGATTGCACAAATACGATCTCTGTTTGGAAAGTGTTCTTCGTTGTTTTTTTACACATCTATTTTCTAACCTATTTTCGAATGTTTTGTCTTTGTGTTATTTAAATCTGTGAATTCCTAAATCTGCCTGTTTGGAAAGCGCGTCGGTTTCATCCCAACCCTAGCACCTTGAGCCGCCCAAGTTGGTTTATGTAAATCTGCCTGTTTCGACCACCAAGTTGCCCCAGAGAACCCACTTCCAATTGCTTATGAAGATTGCTGGGCTGCTCTTCAATGGGTTGCTGATGCTTTGAACAACTTTTCATAAAATTAGGTATGTTTGGCTCATCGTATTGTATTGATGTTTTGGAGTTGGACTCCTTTTTCATATTAGATTGTCTCAATTCCTCTTCTTTCACGGAATATAAAAAGTAAGGAAAGCCCGTCCTATATATTTCTCTCTCTCCTCTCCTCCTGCCCAATCTCTCAAACTTTCCTTTCTCTCTTTCCCCGTGTCGTCCCCTTGTATTGAACGCACGGCGAACTGTCAGCTCCGGCCGTTTACAGTGGTCTCGGAAGTAGCCGCACTGTCCACACGAAGCTCGAAGCTCACACAGAGCCTTTCTTTCGGAAGACTAATCAGTCCCTTTCTCTCTCAGCCAAACAAAAGAAAAAATGGGGAGCGAGAGCAATCTGAATACATGGGTATCCGATAAGTTGATGACGTTGCTCGGATATTCTCAGCCCACTGTTGTTCAGTACATTATTGGGTTAACCAAACAGGCAAAATCACCGGCTGATGTTGTGGGCAAGCTTGTAGAATTAGAATTTGGGTTGTCATCTTCGGCCGAAACAAGTGCATTTGCTGAAGACATCTTTGCAAGAGTGCCTCGTAAAGAATCTGGTTTGAATCTATATCAGAAACAAGAGAGGGAAGCTGCCATGTTGGTGAAGAAGCAGAAGACATATTCTCTCTTGGATGCAGATGATGAAGATGACAATGATGGCGATACATCTTCTGCCCAGGTTGTTTCCAAGTCCAGGAAAGCTGATTCCCATAAGAAACGATTCAGGAAGAAGGTCTTGAGTCGAGAAGATGAAGATGATGAGGTGATTGCACAAGAGGCACAAGTGAGACGAGTTAAAAGACGAACTTCTTCCCCAGATGACGATGATGATTCAGAGTCAGAAGAGGAAAGATTGCGTGATCAAAGAGAGAGGGAGCAATTGGAGCAGAATATAAGGGAACGGGATACAGCAGCTACACGAAAGTTAACGGAGAGAAAATTAACACGAAAGGAAGAGGAGGAGGCTATTCGGAGAAGCAATGCATTGGAGCGGAATGACCTTGAAGATTTAAGAAAGTTTCAAGACAAGAGTATCTCAAAAAGAGGGAGCAAAAGAAATTGGAGGAAATCAGAGACGATATAGAGGATGAACAATACTTATTTGATGGCGTGAAGCTCACTGAAGCAGAATATAGTGAACTAAGCTACAAGAAACAATATACGAGCTGGTGAAGAAGAGGTCAGATGAGGGTGAGGATACCACTGAGTACAGGATGCCAGATGCGTATGATGAGGAGGGTGGTGTTAATCAGGAAAAGAGATTTTCTGTGGCTGTGCAACGGTACAGGGACCTCAGTGCTGGGGATAAAATGAACCCATTTGCAGAACAGGAAGCTTGGGAGGATCACCAAATTGGAAAAGCAACGCTGAAATTGGTTCAAAAACCAAAAAACAAATATCTGATGAGTATCAATTTGTATTTGAGGATCAGATTGATTTTATCAAGGCATCAGTGATGGATGGTGATGAGTTTGATGATGATGGGCAACCCTCTGAGTTACTTGGGTCGAAGGCGAAATTGGGCTTAGAGAAGCTCCAGGATGACAGAAAAACACTACCCATCTACACCTACCGTGATAAATTGCTTGAAGCTGTTGAAAATCATCAGGTTCTGGTTATTGTTGGTGAAACTGGTTCTGGAAAAACTACACAGATACCCCAATATCTTCACGAGGCTGGATACACAAAGCGTGGAAAGATTGGGTGCACACAGCCACGGCGAGTTGCTGCTATGAGTGTTGCTGCAAGGGTTTCTCAAGAAATGGGGGTCAAACTTGGGCACGAGGTTGGTTATTCTATTCGTTTTGAGGATTGCACATCCGAAAAGACTGTTTTGAAATATATGACAGATGGAATGTTGTTGCGAGAATTCCTTGGTGAACCAGATCTGGCGAGTTACAGTGTGGTGATGGTGGACGAGGCCCATGAACGAACACTCTCAACTGATATTCTATTTGGACTAGTGAAGGATATTGCTCGATTTAGACCGGATCTCAAACTGCTTATCTCAAGTGCAACGCTTGATGCTGAGAAGTTCAGTGATTATTTTGATTCTGCTCCAATTTTCAAAATTCCAGGGAGGCGGTATCCTGTTGATATCCATTACACAAAAGCACCAGAAGCCGATTACTTAGATGCAGCAATTGTCACTGCACTTCAAATCCATGTGACGCAACCACCTGGAGATATATTGGTATTCCTCACTGGTCAGGAAGAGATTGAAACAGCAGAAGAAATATTGAAGCACAGAACAAGGGGCCTAGGGACAAAAATTGCTGAGCTGATTATTTGCCCCATATATGCAAACCTACCTACTGAGCTGCAAGCAAAAATTTTTGAAGCCACACCTGATGGGGCAAGGAAGGTTGTCCTTGCCACAAATATAGCTGAAACTTCGTTGACCATTGATGGGATCAAATATGTTATTGACCCAGGGTTTTGCAAGATGAAGTCGTATAACCCAAGGACTGGAATGGAGTCATTGCTAGTTACTCCCATCTCAAGGGCATCAGCAATGCAGAGGGCAGGTCGATCTGGTCGAACAGGTCCTGGAAAGTGCTTCCGGTTATATACTGCCTACAATTATTACAATGATTTAGATGATAACACAGTACCAGAAGTACAAAGAACTAATCTTGCAAATGTTGTGCTTACGCTGAAGAGCCTTGGTATTCATGACTTATTGCATTTTGATTTTATGGACCCTCCGCCATCTGAAGCATTACTGAAAGCCCTGGAACTGTTATTTGCACTAAGTGCATTAAATAAAGTGGGTGAGTTGACTAAAGTCGGTAGAAGGATGGCGGAGTTTCCTCTTGATCCCATGCTATCTAAGATGATAGTTGCTTCTGATAAGTACAAGTGTTCAGATGAAGTCATTTCCGTTGCCGCCATGCTTTCCATTGGTAATTCCATCTTTTACCGTCCCAAGGACAAACAAGTCCATGCTGACAATGCACGTTTGAATTTTCACACCGGGAATGTGGGAGATCACATTGCATTGCTCAAGGTCTATAACTCATGGAAAGAGACCAACTTCTCAACCCAGTGGTGTTATGAAAACTATATACAGGTGAGGAGCATGAAGCGTGCTAGAGATATTAGAGACCAGCTTGAGGGACTCTTGGAGAGGGTTGAGATTGAGCTGGTCTCAAATCTCAGTGATTACGAGACCATAAAGAAGGCCATTACATCTGGCTTCTTCCCTCATTCCGCAAAGCTTCAAAAGAATGGATCTTATAGAACAGTCAAACATCCACAGACTGTTCATATACATCCCAGCTCAGGGCTGTCACAGGTGCTTCCGAGATGGGTTATATACCATGAATTGGTACTTACAACCAAGGAATATATGAGACAGGTAACAGAATTAAAGCCAGAGTGGTTAGTGGAAATAGCTCCTCATTATTACCAGCTGAAGGATGTTGAAGATTCGATGTCAAAGAAAATGCCCCGGGGAGAAGGGCGCCCACAGCAGGATTGAGAACTTGAAGATAGTTGTATATATCACTATCACTGGTGGTTTGTTGGGGATGGTAGAGCAAAAGAAAGCCTGTAAATACAATTTTGTGTACTAGAACAAAACTGCATTTTCAACTAGTTGACACACTAACAACTTGGGGCTTATAGACTGAATCTTTTTGCAGTAATTACAAGAGAATCTGAGGGTATTCTTTTCTTACCGTTACGTTATGGGTTTAGTCAACACACTAACGACTTGGAGTTAGGCAACTAAGGTGTATTCTGTATCTGACAAATCTGTACAAGAATAGACGTTCTTATGTTTTTTTGAATTTTATTTGAGTTCACAATAAATAAATAAAAATTATTCTTCTTTCACATGATATAACCCCAATTTCTGGAAGTGTCATTGCTAGTTTACTTCTCAAGCCTGGTTCTCTGAAAATGTTATACTTAAGTAAACCTCTTTTTTGGGTGTGACTATTATATTCAAACTGGTGTAACTATATTATATTGCAGTCGCTTATTGTAGATTTTCAAATTTAAATCTGAACAGTTTGAAGCTAGATTGCAGTTGATAGCCTTTGCCACATTGCTAAAACCTTGTCCTTATTAGTATTGATGCTTGGGGAAACTGGTATTGGAGCTGTAAGTGAACTCTATCATTTTTAGAACTTACTTTTGGAATTTGAAAGCCACTCGGCTTATTTCTCCAGCTGTTATTATTTAATTTTGTTCATCTATTTATTCTTTTGCAGGATGGGACATTAATATTAACTGAGTAACTGTTCAATGGGACTGAAGATCTTGTAAAACTTGACTTATCTTATTGCGGAGTGACATCTATTTATGTTCTCAAACTAAGCACTGGTTCATCTATGATTTGTGGCATTCTTGAGCTGAACCTTTCAGGAAATCCTATTATGCAAGAGGTTTGTTCTTTTGTCTTGGTATTTTGCTAATTCTTTTACCTGTTGTGTTTGTGACTTGCTTGCAACTCTGTATATTGCTGGAGAGAGCAAATAATTGTGATTTTTTTTTACAAAAGATAACGCTGGTTTCATAATTTGTGGTCATACCACCTTCTACCAGACATTGTTTTACATAATATGTTCAGGTTGCCAATGACGATATGTGTCTGAAAATGGGAATCATATGATAAGTATGGGAGTTGAACATAAAAATAGTCGATGTGTTTGTTTTATAGCTCCAATGCCTGTGAATTTAGTCTGCATACAGATGCATTTAAGTTGTCTCAATCAATAGCTGATCTAGTTAATGGAATTCAAAATTACATTTAGACGTGTTGCCCTGATATTCTTGAGGTTGTTTAATTGAAGCTACATCAGATTCTTAGTCCATTCCCCTCTCTCGTAGCCTTCCATTATGCATTATGTTTTTTGCACTTTCTCAGACCCACATATCAAATACACTGAAAGCACCGAAAAAAGACAGAAACAAAAAAAAACAAAACAAAAGAAGAGAGAAATATTTGGTAAGCATAGCCAATAAGAGAGGCATATCTTTCCTTTGAAGTACTCATGGCGTACCGATTCCTATTGGAATCCTTAAAGGACTAGGATTGGAAAGCCTTCAAGAGCCAGAAATACAACAGACGGGTCAATAAGACAAAGCAAGAGAGCAAATGCGACTTCAATTGCAAGCCAGGCCACTATTTAGAACAGACATGTTCACATTTGCATACTTGCCTCTTGTGAAAATATGCCCTTGCTTGTTCTTGAAGCCTCTAGTGGTCTACCTTTGCCTTCTAATACCACAAGTGAATTCTGCATGAAAGAGTGAACCCGAATGTAAAGGCTATGCATCGAATATATAAATATTCAACGATAAACTTGAACTGGCTGTTAAAAAGCCTGATTACTATGCAATGTTCCCTGCTCTCAATAGAATATTGTCGTTGCCATTTTGTCTTTTTGTTATTTTGACTTGAGAAAGAGCCTTCTGTTATGAGGGAGTTTCATGCTGAAATCCTACCCAACCAAGACTCTCTGCTTTGTACTTAGTTTTACTTGAGGATTTTGCTATACTAGCCTGACTCAAGTCCCTCAACTATGAACACAGGGTAGCAATGTGTTATCGTCAATGCTTTCAAATTCACATTGTTGTCTGAAAGCTTTGGTCCTTCAGAGGTGTGAGCTTGGAGTTGCTGGAGTTCTTCAAATCAGGTTCACACACTAGGCCAATTTAGTACTCAATATACTAGTCCTTAGAAATGAACTTATGAATTGTTGGTTTGATATTTTAAGCTGGTAATAGTTTTCTTGAGGAGCTCAATCTTGCTGATAATGCCAATCTTAGTATATCTGAATCTTCTCTGGCAGTATCGGTATCCAAGGAAGTTAATCCTGCTCAACAGGGTTCAGCAACTCGGCTTGAACTTGGTGATAGTGCAGATGATGAAGTTAGAGTTGAAGCTGCTGCATCTGGCATCGATGACAGCTGCGTAAGCATATGCCAAAGAAAATCCTTGTCTGCTGAGTTCCAGTTTATTTGCTTTCAACTGCCATTGGTATGGCGAATAATTTGCAATTTCTTGACCTTAGCAGTAATGTTTTTTTCACAGAAAGTGCAGAGGTATTGTATTCTGCATGGTCAAGATCAAGATATGGTTCAGCTCGGAAGCATATCAAGGACCAGACAATCCATTTGTTCTTAGAGGGAATGAAATGTTGTGTGAAACCCTGCTGCAGAAAGGATTAATTTTCTTGCTTTGCTGCTACAGTATCGTCATCCAAGGGAAATCACAAACAGTTTTGCCAAAGCAGCAGGACCTGGTTTGTTTCTTGCTTTCTTTGTTTTTCTTGGTTATTTTTTGTTCAACTCATAACTTATCAGACAATATTTTGATGATGCAAGCAAAAGCCTAATGGGTTTCTTCTTTTTATGCCTCAGAACAAAGTGTTTTTAAAAAATAAAAAAAAAATTAGTACAAGCAATAGGTGCCTAGGGGTTTCGAACTGAGCATGGCGCCTCACAACAAAGTTAAATTAGAGGGATAGGTGTCAAAATATTATCTAGGGGACCGAGGATACATAAAAAAATGGGGCTTATAGGATTTCAGCTCCTTTATCATTAAAAAAAATTAGGCTTATACAGCACAATCATCAATATGAACAACTGATGAAATTCTTACCATGTGAAATCCATTAGCCCCTCCGTTTTAAGGAAATCACCAAATTTTAGATTTCACACAACAGCACAGATAGAGGAATCGTGTTAGAAACAATATTAGGTGTCGCCTTTGATTGTAAAGTTGAGAAAGGAAAATTCTGTTAGGATTCATCAATTTACTTTTGGGACCCAACGGTTATTTTTGAATTTGAATTGTTCATTTTACCTCAATGTGAATTGATAATTACTCACAAAAAGCATTTCGAAAAAAAATATCAATTATTCTCACCAGATGCAATAGCTGTACCCTGAACCTACAAACAATCCGTATTACCCTTTTTCATCCAATCTTTACTCACTTCACTCTTGTTTTTGTTGTTCGAAAAAAGGCACTTCATTCAACCCATAAAGGGAACAACATGGTACAGCTTAAGCAAGATACAACACTAGAAAACAAGAAGACGTGCAGAGGAGTCATTCTATAGTGGGGTATTATATATGGCTCTTAGGTGAGGTTCTATTTCTTAACTATTGGACGAGACTTGATAATTTGATTCAGTCCAATGATTAAGAGATATAGCCTCACCTAAAGGCCGTATATAATGCCCTCACTATAAAATTCTTGCATGCAAGAGGATGAAACAACTAAACTCAAGCCAAAGTCTAGCAAGAGAAGAAACATCCTCACTCAAAAAAATATAAAAAGTAAAACAGAAGAAACATCCCAATCCAGAGCACATAAGCCCAGAGGCCCACTCCAAATACAATTAAAGCGCAAAACCAAACGAAAAGCCCCATCTAGAGCACTTGCATCGAAAAATATAGGGTTTTTCATTAATAGACTTATTTTAGTATGACATATTATACAATTACTCATATAGAGCCTATTTGGAGAGAAAATTTTAAAACTAACCACTTGTCATTTTCTAATTGGTTGTTAGTGCGTTAAAATTTTTCTAAAACCCAAAAAGAATCCACTGCAATTGTAGCCATTTATAATTAGCTGTGGGACCTTCAAGACACTCTACTCTACTTTGTTGTTATCAATGGCCACTAAAAACTCACTTGATCATATCAAGGGAATAACACTATTTATTGTGTCAAATCATGGGCCTCCCCTTGAATTGTGCAAAGCATAGTGTTATCTATTTGGCATTACATCACCTCCTAAAGTTGTTTAAAATAGATCAAGCTAATTTTAAACATTAAATTTGCAATCAAATGGGTTCATTATTCACCTTCTTTAAACGACAAACGTGGTAAAAGCAAAGCGTCTTAAGTTTGGAGGCTCATGATTAGAGATTAGTGACATTTTTATATGATGCATAATTCCTTGGATTGTTCTAATCCGATATCCATTTTTGACAGTAAATTTTGGCCCCCACATTTTTAGTGTTTGCCTAATTATTGTTATGCCCTGTAATGTCATTGAGTAACTTTTTCAGTCACAAGGGGGAAAAAAAAAGTTATTTTTTGAAGCTTTCGGCTTTTTAGTTTACTTTTTGGCATGAAACAGGGAACAAACTGCAGCTACTATTTTAGTGTGAGGCAGGATGATAGATAGAGCCTGAGATTTTAGTACGGGGTCCATGCTAATCTTTGTTTAGGACACCTTTTTTTTAAGGATAGTGTTGAGTGTGATTTGGCTTTATACCCACCTTGTAATTCGATTTATGATTTTTAATATAACTTCCTCATACAATCTAGGGATTTCGAACTTCTGTCTATATGAATGCAGGTCGACAAGTTTAACCAACCGAGTAATTATACCTGGCAATTTATAAATTAAGTAATACATTATATACATCCATGGTAATTATTTTCCATTGTTGAAGAAGCAATGAGCCAATAACATAACTTGAAATGAGGAGGACAATGATGAATTAATACACCACAAATCACAGTATACAGACAGACATCATCAAAATTCATAATAATACATATCAATGTATACACATGGATGGCCAAACAAAAAAAATCATCAAATCCCTCATGAATTCCAGATTTCAATAGAATCCAATGAAGCCACAAATTATAACACAACTCTAAATCATCAGCACACCCACATATGTATTATGGTGCTAACATTGAGTAGCCTTCTTTTCCTTTTTTTCGAGTATCTCTTTTGCTCTTGCACTTGTTATAATTTGCTATCCATTACGAAAATTCATTTTCTTATCCTTTAAATGATTGCACACCATAAGTAGAAAGATGATACCTATTCCTCGTATTTCCTCATTATATGTGAATTAAATTGGTTATAATTCGATATTGTTCATCAATACATGAGCATGCATCTGGTTACAAAGTAGACGATTATGGATTATTCCAAAACATTATTGAACAATCTGTCAATACACCCATGAAGAGAAATGACATTATAAGCTTATCTTTTGTTGCATATTATTCAACACTTAATTTTGAACCTTATAGGGCAGTGGTATTTCTCTCATTATTAAAAGAAAAGGAATCTTGATTTCCACTGAAAAATGTGTATAATGTTTTTATCTCGTTTTGTATTAAATAAGAAATACTAGAAATTTGAAGATGTCATGCATGTGAGGCAGCTATTGATGGGAGAAAAGAGAAAAATATGATAAGTGTACTATTTAAATGATAAGTTTATTTTCTTTAATTTTTTTAATTTAAATTATAAGTTTATCATCCTTTTACCTCATGATTCTAAATTATTGTTTCTCAACATGTTTACTAATCCGTAATCGGGTTAGGAGGAGTAGTCGAATTTGGATAGGAATTGTATTGATTCCTTATAAGTTGTTTACTAAATTCTCATTAGTTGGAATTAAAACTAGTTTGATTACTAAAATGCACTTGTTATAGATAAATTATTGGGTTCAAATGGATGATAAATTTGGAATTTTAAAATTTGTGTGATGATATAATAAGAAAAAAAGATGGATTTCTGATTTTGAATAACACTGACGACCCAAAAGAGTTCAATTCCTCCAAAATCATGAGTTAAATTCTGAATTTTATATGGACCCCGCTTACTTTTTCATTCCGCTATTTAAGGTAATAAAGGAGTAATTCGTAATCAAAATTCAACTGCTTATTTTGATTCCCATTATGGATTTGATAAACATGCTTAAGGGTACTTCAAAACTTTTTCAATGTTTCATAGTTTGATGCCACTAGTTTTACTTAGCACCTTTCGCATTACCCTATATCGAAGATAAAGAAAAATTAAATAGAGGTATGACATGATGCCGTGTCGTGTTTAGTTTTAGGGGTCATGTCACCTTTATTTGTCGCCAACGCCATGCTGAGTGAGTGAGACTAGTCCTTCAAATTCTTTCTTTTCTCAAAAAAGCTTAAATAACCCCTCTGATAGGGTAGTTGTTTCTTCTTTAATCATACAACATACCTTTCATTATAGTTAAAATCTCATCATAATTAGTATTACGTGATTCTGTTGGATATACAACTACTCTATCAAATTTGCAATTATAGTACAAATGGGTGGTGACAATTCCACTCCATTACTCCATTGAAATCTGCATAATTACCTACCAATTACTTTCATTATTTCGCCAAAGGGACTGTGAATAGGGTGGGGAAAAAGAAAAAAGAAAAAAGAACAAAGAAATTATATTTGAAAAGACATATGAAGCTTCTCCATGTAGAAACTATGTATCTTTTGATTATAATGTACAGAATATAACATTAAAATTATATCATATCAGTAATTAGAGCTCCTGTGAAGCTGTTGATTGTCTACTGCTCAAGCACACCCCAAAGAAAAAAATAGAGAAGAAGAAGATAAAATCAAACAGTCTTTCTCCTAGTATACATCTATAGGAGATCTCAGAAACCAAACCTGAACAAACTAATTAAAAACATTGTCATATCAAAACAGCCCAAAAATATTAATTACCCTTTGACAATTCCATGTACATTGTTCACCAAATCTTCATGTTTGTTGTGAAGAAAATTAAAGAAAGAAAAAATTAATCAAGATGACAAAGAAAATCCCAGGTGATCACCTTTTTGTCAAAAATTAAACTGGTGTGGCAATATTGATCAGGGTGATCTCCAACTTCTTAAGCCGATATCATTGTGCTTCCTTGAGGGTCCAGAAGCCGGAATAGGTATCCTTCTTGGCAAGAACCCCGAAAAGTGGCCTGAATGCTGGTACTTCGGCTTGAGCTTGAAGACTTGGGCGGTTCTTGAGGCGTGGCAGTTGCCAAGATTAGTGAAGATGAACGTCAAGAAGAGGCATACAAGTAGAATTACAGGTCGTCTTCTTGAAGCCATGCTAGCTTGCTGGAAATGAGACTAGCTAGAATGGAGAGAGATCAGATATTAGTGATATTAAAGAGGGTTTGGTGAATATGGGGTACTACTTTGGTTTTGAGGGTATTGATGAGCAAAAGGTGGTGAGAGCAGGGAACATGGGCAATTCAATGCACAATTGTGTGTGTGTGTGTGTTTGTTCTGAGAAATGTGGTGGGGGAGAGAGAGAGAGAGAGAGGACTTTAAAAAACAATCAGATGCTTCTACAAGTAAAAGCAATGTTGGAAGCCAATAGAAGAAAGTTGAAAAGTTTTGAGCAGAGAAAAAGCTTTTCAATTTCAAATCGACTTCTGGCTTTAGGGTTGGAGGTGATTATTAAAAGGGTTAGAAAAAGAAGTGGACCATGAAAAAAAGAAATGAAATAGAGTTATATAGCGCTTGCTTGCTGCTATCTCAAATTGTCAAATCAAATGCCAAGAAAACCTTATAAATTCCCTTTAAAAAAAGGGATATTAAGCAGAAGTTGAGTTGAGTCGAGGCAAGAAAGAAAGAGAAAGAAAGAAAGAAAAAGAAAAAGAAAGTAAAGGGAAAAAAAAAGGAGGGGGAAGGAGAGGGTTAGGGATTATGTTATGTCGTCCTTTTGAAATGGTTAGGTGATTGTTTGGTCCTACCGACCAAGCAACTGGTACTGTTGTTTTAGTCTTTAGACCCCCAAAACAGGACCCTTTACCTCACCCACTTTTGTAGGCTTTATTTTGATGCTATCTCTCTCTCTCTCTCTCTCTCTCTCTCTCTCTCGTGGTGTACATGTTGTGTGTCAAGTACTTGGTAGCCATTCCCCTAATTAAGGAGGAGAGTGTTGGCTTGGTAGCGTATTGTATACGTCATTGTTTGCATTGTGCAGAAACAGTAGGTAAACAAATCTTGATATAAGTTGGAAAGCAGGTATGCACGGACTACTGACCTCAATGTATCTCATCACTCCCTCCCTCCCACTGTTTCAGACTGCGCGTTTTACGTTTATTCACTTTTCAGTGTACTATATGACATGGCATACATCACCATGTATTTATATATATAGGGCTTATAGCCATAGCTATTTTTGGGGGATGAGTATTGAGGGGCATGGGATTCGAGGGAAAGGGCTCCATCTCCATCTACATCGTCTCATCATTTCCACAATCCGACATTAATGCTTTTCTAATTTGCTTCCACGACTATTCTCTTGTCGGACTATTTGACTCTACACGAAATTATAAATTTGATATTTGAAGTCATATGAACTACACGTAACGTTCATGTAATTAGATTTAGAGTCCAATTATTTGTGTTTCCAGATTAGAAATATGAACAACAAATTCATACAAAAATAATCAACATAACTAATGACTTAAAGTTCATACTTTAGGTATATAGGAAGAGAACAATTCTTAGCTATGCATACATGTTTGTGGTGAAAATTAAAGCGTCCGTGCGCAATGACTAGACACATGGGCAAAAGCAAGCAAAAGCAAATGGTGCAGAACTAGAAAGAGAACAATTAGAATAATATACTGATATATTTGATGTATTAAAAGTTGAGGGAGTATTGCTTTTCTTTTTTCTTTTGACCATACATTGAGAGTTGGCTTAAGGTTCTGATATCAGTTACCCATACGTGTTACTTTATGATTACTAGTGTCTCTCAATTTGATGAAGGAAGGAAAATAAACGAGTGTTCTCTGTCCTTGACTACAAATTTTTATAGGTACCTAAATCTGATATTGGAATTATTATGATCCAAGTTTCTTAAATCTTAACATATACGGATGTCAACATATAGAAAAAAAATTATTGTGACAGTTTCTCTCCAAGTTGCTTATACTGTATCAACGTCCGAGTTGCATTTGCAGAGTGAAATAAATGCAAGTGTCAGAGTCTAATGTGGGACCCCTACTGCGTATCTGAACCCTTTTGAGGTTCAATATTGAATCCCTAGGTCCCTTAGAAAAAACTCTGTAGTTGTTGAATAGTGGCGGACCAGAAAAAGTATAGCGCACACTGTACCATCTTTGAAAATAATGTATGGGTGGAAAATGGAGAATAATGTTAGAAGGTGTCGGAGTTAACCTCCGGCCTAATAGGGTTCCGTATCTTGTTATGAATATTGAATTTAGAAGAAAGGATAGGCCTTGCTCCCAGAGCGGGCTCTAAAAAGTGGCCATGAGGAGATAAGCGGAAATACATGGGGCTTTCTATTCCTACACGCACCCCTCCTTCTCTTTTCTCCTGATTCCCCGGTGGCCTAGTCATTGGTTCCACGACCTTCCCGGGTCTCACCCAGCCTCTCCTGGACCCGTAGGCATCGGCAAGGGGTGGGTCCATGTGGGTTGTGTTCGGTTGGGCTCCTCCCCCCTCTTCCGCCTCCTTGCCTCCCCACCGCCTCTTGATCACTCGGGTTGTCTTTTGGGTAGGGTTGGGCGTCTTAAACTACTTCTTACATGGTACCTCGTCTCTTCTTCCGAATTCTAGTTCCTAACAACCACCAGGACCCTCTTCCAGCGGACGGCAAACTGCGACTCTAGAGTTCATACCCGTCTTTCCTTCTTACTTTTCTCCGCAGACCACAACACACCTGAGGCTCCCTGGGAGTCTTCGTGATTTAAGCTCACAAACCACAACTACACCACACGACCACGACAGGGGCCTTATGCCCATTCCACACTATGCGGCCCCGTCGTTTGGCCCCCTCTCGGATCGCTCTCTCTTGGGTTTCTCTCGCCACCAACACCAATACCGCGAGGCGCTACTCCCTGACGCCATCTAACCCCGACTCCCCCCTCCTGCCTGCGAAACTACACCTCGACCGCGACCCCGCATTCCGTGTTGCCCCCTCCGCCTAACCCGGGTCGACTCCCACCTTAGAGATGCACCCACTCGCCTTTGCCTCGCCCTCGCCGCGCTATCAACATTCATCTATTTCTATAGCTACGCTCGCTCTTTTGCACATTTCCGTGATTGTTCCACTTCGTTTTCCTGTCTTTGCTCGTTCCTGTCCACATCTTAGACCTTCTCCCCTGGCTCGAACTTTTCCTCTTCACCACCAATTCATCCTCTGAACCCACACTAGTATGTAGCACTCCACCACTATGAGCGTTCACCTGCGGGTGCTGCCTCCCCTTGGGCCAGCTGCTGCCCTTTGCCCGATCAGCCTGCGGGTTCTCCCAGTGGCTTATCACTACTGCAGTCCACGACCGACCACTTGGCTGAGTCACCTCTGTGCGCTCCCACGCGCGCGTTGTGTTGACCGGCTCCCGGAGTTGGTTCCATGACCCGGGAGCCGTGCGGCAAGCAAGTCCGGCGCCCGGTGGCTTTTACAGCCCCCTGCCTGTTTCGAGCGCTCGGTTATCCGAACGGGCACTGCCGACTGCAAAGCGGCTTTTTTTATCGCGTTTCGGGCCCGGGATTTAGCCTTTGTTGAGTTCGCGGGTATGTTCCTCGCGTTGGGGGCTCCGTTTGAATTCTCCGTTTTTTTGCGTTGTGCTTTTTCTGATGCCTTTTTACCTAATCCTCGCGCGGGCTCCATCCTTTCTCTTTTTGTTTTCTCCTGCCTGCTTTGCCCTTCTCTTGGTTTTTTTTTTTTTTTGTTTTTAATGACGCAAACACCACGGCGCTGCCGCACTTCTACTTAGACCCCCACACAACCATTGTCACCCACACCGCTCTGCTCTACACGTAACAATAGTTTATGCTTCGCTTGTGGGGCACATCCCCCCGTTGATACATATTGTACGAGTTGACCACCACCACACCCCCACGGTCTTCTTACGGTACTGCGCCTCCCCCTCTTCATACACCTTATGTTTCTATTTAACAAATTGGTTACTCCCTACCCTTCCCCGTTCCACTTTTCCCCTTTCCCTCCAAACTTTCAACATTATACTTATTTTCAAACCCCACGAGAGACCTGTTCACCCTCCTTTTGTACACTACCCCACTTGGCATGTTATCGGCTGTCTGGTATTCCGTCTAGTGGTTTACAACTGTCAGGTTTCTGTCTGACATCTTGTTACCTGACGCACATTCACCCGCCCCCCAGCATCTGCCGCCGCCCCCCCCTTTTTTTTGTTGTCTGTGTTGAGCCCCATGGTCCAATAATCCGCGTCCGTTCTAGTTTACTCCAACCCCATGTTCTTTTTTGGCACTATTTTTTTTTACTACTTTATTCTATCTCCGGTCACTCTTTTTTCCCAGGTTTTGGTTCTCACACCCCCCTCCTGCTTGAGTGCCCGTCTTCGAGGTTATAAGTTTCACTATCCCATAGCCCTGAGGGCTCCGTGCACTGAACACCACCATGCTTGTGTTTCCATTATTTCCTTCCCCCCTTCTAACTACCTTTTCCTGTTTCCCCTTTTTTCCCCTTCCAACCACCCCATCCCCAAATTTCACTTTAGCTATCCTCCATTACGTTCCTGGTTTTTCCCCTTTTTTCTCACCTCCTCCCACTCCCTTTTTTTTCCCTTCTTTCGTTCTACCCTCTTTCCTCCTTTTCATTTCTCTTATGCCCTGCCTCTTTCCCCTCTTCTTTTTCTCCCAACCCAATACATTCCCAGCCTTTCCACTCTACTTACCTCCTGCATACACCGCACCTTATCCACTATTTCCCTCCTCCCACTTGGCCCCCGCAGGCGAAACTTTCACCTCTGTCCAACACACCCCCCTGAAAAACCAGGACCAACTAAAGTCTACTAATAGTTACATCCATGGAACACATTTTTATAACCAAGCTTATTTCCATCTCTTACTATTTCTTTGGATCTCGTCCTGTACTTTTAACGCTATACAGCTTCCTCTCCTATTTTTAACCTCCCGACTAACCTTCTCCACACCCCTTATTCCTCCCACCAACCCACTACACTCAATTAACTCTCTTTCAATTAACCCTCCCCCTACATCTCTACCATTGCGAGTCGAATCGGCTCCCCCACACCCCCCCCACCTTCTTCGAGTCGTCCTTCTTTATCCAGTCTCTGCTTTTATTTCCTTTTTATATTTCTCTTATTATTATTTCCGCTTCGATTTCTCCCTCTATCCCTCCCCCACCTTTTTCATATTTTTTCTAACTCTTCCTTTATATTTGTGTGTTTTTTGCTTTATTTTTTGTCTTCATTCATCTCCTTTCTTACTTCTGTTTTTCTTTCTTTTTCGGTATTTTTCTTATTGTCTCGTTTGTGTGCGTTTGTTCCTATAGATGGTTTTGTATCGCTTTATGCCTGTGTCGTTTTGGGTGCTTTTGTTTGGTGTTCTGTGCTTACCTGGCAGCTCTTCACTCACTTATTCTTTACTTTTTTATACCTGTGCTAAAAATACCACTTGTCCACTGGCTTTTCACCCCACTTGGCTTCTAATTCACTGTTCCAACCAACCACTGGGTATGTTTAAATATTGCGGCAGAGACCCCGTTTTTTATGCCCTCTTTGGATACAGCAGATCTGTTTTAGGTGACGTCTACTTTACTTTTCCCCCCTAAGCTGTTTAACACTATTAGGACTATCACATCAATATGGCGAGTCCCCCCGTTGGATGTTTGCATACTAAGAGTGTATCCAAACACCCAATCATGGTTTATCTCTACTCGCACGCCATTTCCAACTTTTGGATTTAGAAGTGCTTTGGTCTCATTGATCGCTCACCACCAGCCCGTTTTATCGGCCACTCACGGGGTGAGGCAGCGGTGGCAGACGCACTTATATGCGACCTGTGTGTCACACTCACATACTCTGTCACGCCAACATTTTACAAGCGTCCAAAAGTATCACATCAAATGCACACGCCAAGAAGACGGAAAAGACAACGAGACGGTACATTGATACGCAGAGCGACTGTAACAAACACACCCACCAAGAAAAGAGAGCAGTAACTGACATAAAGAACGAACACCCAAGAGTGCGGAATTCGACAAAACAACACGTAGGCAACACAAGTAACCTTTGACATTCGAGGCACAACCCATCAAACCACGTAACCCACAATACTCCCAAGACCCATAAATAACTGCCAGGCTCACAAAAACACAAGACAATAGCGAAAGAAACAAAACTAGAAACAGAAACAAAGAACTGGCTCTCACCAAAGATGCCAGGTAGCGCCGGAAACTTAATCGGAGGACTGGAGTGGGAGTAGAGGGCTCTTATCTACGAGACCTTGGATAGTGAGCATCGTCATTAAAACGTTGGGGATTGGTATGGACTAAACTAACCAGAGTTGATGCAGCCGAGCCCATAGACCAACGGTTCGGTAAGAGAGGGCGACGGCACGCTAATTAAGAGCAGAGCGGGGCCAATGGATGAGAGTAGGACTATTGACAATTATTTAGTTTGCTGTCGTGAGGTGTCCTTGGGTTAAATTGTTGTAATTTGTTTTGTGAGATTTGTGAAGGAGTTGTGAAATATGAGAAATTGAGATAAAAAGGGGCAAGAAGATGAAAATTGGAGATTAATCAAGTCAAGAAGCCAAGTCATTCCTTTTGTTGCAAGGAATGTTGTCAAATTTCCTAGTTCAAGATGGTTCAAGTCTTACCAAGACAAACAAGGAGAAATAAAGAAGACCTTATATTAGAAGGAATCCTATTTTGATAATAATTGTAATTATACCTTAGATAGGTAGGGTTTCTAGGAGTATTATGAATAGGAAGTTTAGACCCATTACCCATCATCCATCCTCCATCCTCCATCCTCCATCATCAACCATTAAATTCCTACATATTCATACTCATAGTCGAAACACTCAGAGGAGAATACGAAGAGAGCTTGCGCAACCTTGGCATTCTACTTGGAGAATTTGGTGTCTTCCATGTCTTCCTCAACCATCATGATTCTCAATAAGTCATTCGTGAACTAATTTTTTTTAATAAGGCTACGATGTAGCCTAGCTATGAATACTCATATTCTTTGATATTGTTAATTTTTATTTATCAATACATGTTGAGTGTTTGTTGCTGTTCTTAATGCTTTCAATTAATTGGCCATTAATTGCATGATTGGAAGAATTAGGTTGAGACCGGAAGGAGATTCCTAGTAAAAATCTTCTTGTAACAAATACCATAAATTACATAGCCGACTTGGAAGATTAGGTTATGGTTTGTGTAATCTTCAATGTTTTCCACAAATCTTAATGGGTTCTTAGCTATCTAAATCCATAACTAGGATTAGAGTGGGTTGATGGTAAGGAATACAACTAATATAATTTGGAAGGAGTGGGCGATTACCTTGCACCTTTGTAGGCATACAACATGGCATGATGGCATGACATGGCATTGACATTGACGCATGGAGCCACGAGCAAAAAGGAAGCCTTAAGAATAGGAGTTTGTGGGTTTCTTAATGGGATAGTGGCATGGTGGTTTTTAGGAGGAAAGCTACCTATGCCATGGTGGCTGGGTGCATGGCAGACACATCACCTAAGCAGTTGGGGTTGTCAACTGTAATGCTTTTATAAATACCTTAGCTTTGGAAGGCTTAGGTAGATCGGAAGAGACTAGACTAGTAGTCTCTTGGGAGAGATCTCAAGGGGAGACGAAACGGGGAGAGTGTGTCTAGAGTAGACATAGAGAGGCATAAATAGGGTATGGCAGTAAGTGTTTGTGCTGACCTACCCATGCCTTGAGAGAGAAACCCGTTGAGTTGAGAATGAGTGTCTAGAGAGGCACCATGCCTTAGGAGTAGGCGGCATTGAGGCACCAAATATGTTGTGGTGACCTATTCATAATTACCTATTAATGCGATGGCTTTAATATACCTACAATATGTATATATTCAATTATATTATTATCAATACAATATCATGTATCTACAAATTTACCTATATATCTTGTATATATCCAATACGACTAGATAATTTATTTTCACAATATACCTATAAATGTGTTGGCTTTAATGTACCTACAATATACCTATAATAGGTAAATTACAAGTTATATTATTGCATAATAAAATTTGGGTATATTATTTGAATAATAAGTAAATTAATATAGGTACATTATTTTTCATAAAAGAGGTAATAGGTACGTTATCTTTTCAACATAAAATTGTATGTATGCTATTATATTTATAAAACAATAATGCAATAGATAATTAATAGCGTATAATTCATAAGTAAATAAAAAAAACATTTTTTTTATTAAATAAACTTATTAGGTATGTTAAATATGAATTTATTGTTAAATTTTAAAAAAGTTTGCAAATCAATTTCTACATCTATTTGGAGATCTTTCCAAATTCAATGTGTGTCATTAGTTACATTCCAATTAAAATTTGTTTCTATGTTTATTCCTACATTAATATACAAAATACAATAATGCTTAGTTAGGGGTTTTTAGGAATCAATGAAGTACAATAAATTCGATTTTGCGCTTGATTAGGTAACTTGCCGAGTTGGATCCTAGTCATCGGATTTTATTTAGAAAAAAACATGATTTTATTCAAACAAAAATAAAAAGATGGGTTGTAGTTGAGGAAAAATGACTTTGAAGGAGTTAAGCTAAATTTACTAATAAGTATTAGATATGTTATTAAGTTTTCCAACAACAACAAAAAAAGATATGTTCTTAAGTGGGCATAAGAAACTATAACCTATTCAATTAAGGAAAATGATAGCGAGACTACTTTTTATATATCACTTTTTGTACCACCTCTCTAATATAAAATATGGTCTCTCTAGTTTGACGCGTTCAATTAATATGGGAATTTCATAATCTTTTGTCTAGACCAAACAAAAACTTACGCATATGTTTAAGTTATTGAGGGCTCATCTTTTGGGCTCTACTACCAAAATGCACCTCTTGCTTTTGGAGAACTGAAACTTAAATGAAACGATGAGTTTCATTAAAAGACATCAGAGAAAGAGAACAGTGTCGCTCTAGCAAAAGAAATTAGGTAAGGTCTTCTTCGTGAAAACCTTGCACCTCATAATCTATAATCACTGTCTTGGTAGTGTGTGTGTGAAAAATTTCCATCCCTTTGTAGTTTAGACTATCACTTATATTTATTAAAAATAAAAATAAAAAAGTCAAAGCCTAACTCTAAGTCTCTAAAAAGTTTCAACACGAAGGATAGAGACTTAGAAAAGTAAAATGTTTATGTGGAATCAATTCAAAGGGAATCATATGCATTCCATCAAAGCGGATGTAATTTTTCTCCATAATCGGACAAATTTTCAGAGTACGGATTAAATATATTAAATAGCATAGTTAATATCATCTCTTTTTTTTTTCTTCTTTTTGTCAAAAAGTTAATATCATCTCTTTGAATTGTAGGATAACTTGAACTTTCCACCCTTATTTCGCACATGTTAATCGAAGTTTTTCTTTTATGCTATGTTAATCGAAATTATTGCAAAAGAAGATAAAAGGAAAAAAGAAAGAAAAATATATATAAGGTTTAACTCAAGGTGTATGCTCACTATCCTTCTCAACATTTGACACGTGTCCATAAGCATAACTGTAGTTACATAAATCAAAGTAAAAAGTTAACCATTGTTAGGTCTATAAACACATATCATGTATTAAGAAAAGTGATGAGCATATATCTTGGGTTAAAGTGGTGAGCAAAAATATTTCCAACTGCAAAATCCCATTTCGAAAAGAAAAAAAACGGTGAAAAGAGAAAGAATTAATGAATTAATTGAAGCACACGAAAAAGAAGGGGAGCATTTTTGCTCACCACTTTAACCCAAGGTGCACCATCACCATTATTCTCAACACTTGACACGTGTCCATTGACATAATCATGGTTCTATAAATACAAAGCATAGAGTTAACTATGGTTATGCCAATTGATACATGTCAAGTATTGATAAATGTAATGAGAGTACACATTGGGTTAAAGTGGTGAGCAAAAATATTTCCAAAAGAAGCTGACTAATGGAATTGTTAGGGTATACTTTCCTTACAAAGGAAGCAAATTTTGAAACCATAACCACCATATTCCATATATATGCTCGAGTCCAAGTCTTGGAATTGGAGGTTGAGAAGTCGTCGACTGTTTCCTAAATTTGACTTTGAAATGGTAAGCAATGCCGTGCGGTGCTGATGCAGATACACCAAATTGGACTTCCAACAGCCACAAAGTGTTTGTTTGTTAGGTATATATATGCGTGTGTGTGTGTGTGTATTAGTCAATTTCTTACGCCTTTGCAGCATTTGGTTGCAATCCCAAGCACGTCTTTCTCATGCAAATCTACGTACTTTGACTATTGACTACAAAAACCCTATAGTCATATCCTTCTATCCACTTTCTTCTTCTTCTTTTTTCAACTTAATTTTCGATTACACCACTTTATTTTTATCACAAATTATTTTTTTTCCGAAGAGATAACAAAAAGTTTTATTCTATTTTATTACAAGAAAATTAGTTCAATTGGGAATATTTATGTAGGAAGCACTTGGGTTCATAAGTTTTTTTTTTTGGGGCTTATCTTTTATATAGAAGTGTTTGTTCAAAGAGTACTTGGAAGTGGTTTTTGAAGAAGCGCCTTTAAAAAGCATTGTCAAACGCTATTAAAAGAATTTTTATTATCAGAAACCGCTTTTAGTCTTTTCAGAAGTACTCTAAAACAAATATCAGCAGTCGGTGGCAGAGGTGTGCTTAGGCCTGCAGGGGCCTTGGCCCTCCCAAAATTCTGAAAATACTATTATATATTGGGGTTTGTATAGGACAACTTAGGAATCTATATATATATATATATATATATATATAACAAAAGGTAGAGAATGGTGAAACATTCAAAATACCAGAAAATGCCCTTGGTTAATTCAAACATTAAGAATTAAAATTATTAATTAAATTAGGATAATATTGTAAATTTACATTTTTTCAATATTATAAAAAATTAAAATTAAAAACAAATCAGATAATAGGTCCTATTTTATGGAACATAACTACCCATATTATATTTTCTTAATTCTAAAAATAAAATTTTTAAAAAAAAAAAAAAAAAAAAAAAAAAAATTGCAATTCATGCGTAAGCGTATGCCAAGGGGCTAATATATATATTCAAATAATACTTGTGGCCCTCCACAATAAAGAGAAGGAGAGATTTACGTTTCCCGTCCAACTAAAAGGCTATTTCCTTGGCAAAATAGCTAAGTTACTCGTGGACCCTACCAACATAATTAATAAAAATTAAAAAAATAGTCAATTAAATCTTTTTTTCATAAGTATATTTAAGAAAATAGGAAATCAAAGGTAATCCGTTATTTATTTATTTACAAACTTTGATTTGTCCATATACTTACTATGGATATTGTTTAGCACATTTATTGCATTTGACTTTAGCTGCATCATCAAGGGAAGTTATTCATATCCACCACTTTTTCACTAATATTGTTGATGCTTCATGCAAGCATACAGATGAATTAAAAAATGCTCAAGCTGCTGAAATTTCATGCATGATTGCTATTGATAAACTTGACACTGAGAAAAAAATCAACATTAAACCCTAATATATTGGCCCTCCACAAATAAATTCCTAGCTCCACCACTGTCAGCAATCTGACAACTTATTATGCTAGCCGTGTATAGTTTTACTGTAGTCCCTCAAAAGAAGATAAATGGAGATAGGAAAGTCCATTTTACTTTTTTTTTTTGCCGTAAATGAAACCAGTTAGTGGATAGAGATGATAAAAGTTTTGCCATTATCTAAGCAAATGCCGAGTGAAAGTGTTTAACGAGAAACTGTGTGTACTGAGTAGTGATGCTTTCGGTGCCATCGTGCTTATTATTATGATTATTATTGCTTTCTTCAACATATAATCATTCGTCGGACCTAGGAAGCAGCTGAACTGCATACATACCTTCTGCCCAGCTCCCTCAATATTCTCTAATAATACGTACTCGGTTTTAGAAAATAAAAAATAAAAATTTGCAACCCAAACTCATGAAAAATGGCCGTGTAAATACAAGGAAAGTATAAATTGGAATAATTATCATACACATTTCTCATAAGTAAACATGTCACGAGAGAAACCAGTCACTCGGAATGCCTTTGTAGTCAACAAAATTTGATGATACGCTTTGGAATTTTAATGCAAAATCAGTGTAGTTGGTAGTTACTTTAGAATGAATTTATACCCAAATTTCCTTGTCCGATTCAAGTCCGATCTTGAGACCCTAGAAGCAATATGCATAATAAAATAATTTATTATCAATGTAAGTTAAAGTAATAAAGGTCAAGTAAAAAATTATCAATGTACAATTTCATCATTAACCCAGCAAAATAATTTATAGAAACTAAATTAAATTTTAATTAAATTAGTGAGACCTGCTACTACATCATTCATACAGTATAATGTGTACATGTCTACAATTATGAACCTTGCTCAACATGATTCCGTTAGATTATTATCTTAAATGCTATGATTTGATGGTTATATTCATGATAACCCATGAATCTATAGCTATGAATGAAAGGTAACAAATGCTTTATGTCACAAAAATCCATCAAATATTTCAAAAATTATCATCACTCTTTTTGTTAACATTCCTTTAGTTCAGGATTATCCTGGCCCAATCCCCAACCTTTTCAAACTTTTCTGGTGCTTTTTATTCTTTCGCTATTCCCCTTCATCCTTATTCTCATGTGTCTTGCTTCTTTTTCTCTTCTTTTTTTTTCCTTAATTATTTGATAATCTGTTATTCATATTTTGTCTGTTTCTTTTAAGTTGCAACTTAGGATTTAATTTAGGGCTAACTTGGGCTTTAAATAGGATTTTAAATTAAGGTTTAATTTAGGGTATATATTAGTTCAATTCAATCCAAAGCTATCCCTACTTACAAGACCTACACTGCAATAGAATTCTCATCATATAACACATGAATTAGTAAATATAACATGACCCAATTATAGGTGATGTGGAAGAGCTCTCTAAGAAAACCCTAAGGAAAAAAAGTCCCGGCTATCGCCCTCTTTGGGGGTTAGTGGCCCCCCTCTGTACCCCCTATCCCCTCTCCCCTCTGCCCTCCTCTCCTTCCCTCTGTTTTCCCTAAATATCCTCATTTATTAGTGATTTTTTTTTGGGGTAATGTGGAAGCAACATCTATGTCACGATGTCGTTGTCATGATATAGTCGCCGTCTTTTGGCCCACGTACACAGGGATTTGGCTCTAGTTGTCAGCCTTTGGAATAGTTTGTGAGTTGCAAAGATGAGAAGATCTCGGGTTGCGTCGGGTTTGGGTGTAGCCAATGTAGCATTTTGGATTTAACTGAGATGGCACTTATGGCTCTCTTCGGGTTTCCTGGGAGAATGTGGAGCGGTGATCCTGCTTCCTAGTTTGTTTTAGTCTAATAATTTTCAGTAATTCGTTTGGAGTTTGCTGTGTTTTGTTTTCTATTTTGGATGTTTTATTTCTTGTTAGCTTTCGGCTTTCGATACAAATTTGTTGTTTTTGCCGTTGCACGACGGATCTATATTGCATGTTTGAGTACATGTGCATCTAGTTGTTGAATCAGGATTTCACTCGTTTTTAAGTTGTGCGTGATTCTCTCCAAATCAATACAAAATGTTGTTGCATTTGGTCACTAAAAAAGATTTACCCATATTCGACACATAGTTGCTTTATATTTTTGTTTGTTCACCAATAATAGTCATTGCTTATTATTTTAATAATATTTTTTTTTATAAAGGACTTCTCATCACCATGTTTATGCACATGTTATTTAAGTGCCAATAGGGTTTTTTTTTTATACTGAGTTTTATAAAAAAAAAATTTTGGCTAATGTCAAAAAGGCCTCCTAAAGGTTTGAGGTCATTTTCAGTATAGGCCTTTAAGTTTCAATTCATCAATTTACATTCCATTATTTTCAAATTTGACCAATTTAAGCATTCCGTTAAATTGACTGTTTGGTCATGCATTAATTGAAGACGTGTGCATTGTGGGTCCACCCACTAACCAATCCAAAAAAAAATGTATTAAATAATAAAATAATTATAAAAAAATCTACCTGATTTCTGACCACAGCCCCTTCTCTAAGCCTAAAAGTTGCAGACCCTAGCCCCTTACGCAACTCTCAGCTTCGTTGGATTTCATCCTCTTCGTCCTCTCACACAAGTGGTTTCATTAAATGAAAGCAAAAAGAATTTGAAAAAAAAAAACAATGGAAACAGATAAATTAGTGTTCAAGGACAAATTGAAGTAGAAGCTGTGAATCATCCTTTCCTTGTCCAGCAAATTCCAAAACTCTATTTACAACAACGTAACTTTCGAGAAGAAACATGGTGAGACGAATCCTTGTGAGTTGTATGCTACGGATTGGCAGTTGTTTCTTTGGACACAAGAATTTTATTTGGTATTTTCTTTTGGAGAAATAAAAATGATTAAAAGGAGAAGTAGAAGACGAATATTGGAGTGGAAGGAAGGATCATAAAGCAAGCAAAAGAAGGAATATCGGGTCACCCTACTTGCTCCGTGTTTCCTTGTTAAGTTGTATTAAGTAATGCTGTTACCCTACGCCGTAAATCTCAAGAAATAAAAGCCCATCATAAATAAATAAATAAATAAATAAATATAAATTCCTTCCCCCCCTCCCTCCCGCAAATCCAAAGTCATTTCTCAACGTACAAATGATGTAATATCCATTAAAACCGACCAAGGGAACCCCTCGCTGGGCCACCACCACACCACACCACCTCAATGCTCATTGCTGCGTGGTCCCCACTTCCCCACCCCACGTTCTCCTCCCCATTATACGCTTTTTTCGTTCAAAAGTTAAAATCCACTCCATCCCACGTGTACTCCATTTAATCCCAGCCCTTCATTCACTCCCACGATCCTAACCCCCTTCATCCAAGGGTTCAGATACAGTGCCATACAGACAAACACCCCCGCGAACTGAACTCTGAGTAAAATAATAGCCCCTCATTTGACCAGAGACCAAAGAGGGGGGAGAGAGAATATTTTTTAAAATTAAATAAATATGAAATCAGAGAAAAAAGTAAAATGGTGACGTCAGCGTACCTTTGACTCTTTTTACTCTCTTTTTTTCTTTTCTCTGTTTTGTCTTCTTTAAACGCACAGCTCCTCTTTGTCTTCTCCATTCTTTCTCCGATTTATCTCTCTCTCTCTCTCCCCCCCTATTTCCATTCTCTCCCTCCACCCGAATTCACAGACACAGAGAAGATGGTGAGGGACGACCTGTACATCGCGGTGCCTAGTTTCTTCCGGTGCCCAATTTCGCTCGAAGTCATGAAATCCCCTGTGAGCCTCTGCACCGGCGTCACCTACGATCGCACCAGCATCCAGCGCTGGCTCGACGACGGCAACAACACGTGTCCCGCCACCATGCAAGTCCTCCACACCAAAGACTTTGTCCCCAATCGCACCTTGCACCGCCTCATCCAGATCTGGTCCGACTCGCTCCGCCCCCACCGGGTCGACTCAGTCGACAGCGACTCGCCTTCTTCCCCTTCCAAGTTACCGGCTAGGGACCAGGTCAGCGACCTAATCCAGTGCATGGACTCCGAGCCCTCCTCGCTTGACTCGCTGTCGAAGATCGCTCGCTTCGCGCGAGAGTCCGACGAGAACCGGAAATTTCTCGCGAGCAGCGACGGGTTCATGTCGCTGCTCGTCGACTTTATCGGCGGCGGTGACAATGCCGTGGACGGCCCTCAAATCGGCGTCCTGGAGCAAGCAGTGACGATCATCCATTTGTTGCTGGACGACGAAATCCAAGGGCGCGAGGAGCTGATGAGATGGATGTTAAAGAAGACCGGCCGCGACTGCCTGGCGTCGCTGCTCGTCGTCCTTCAACAAGGAAGTGCGGACGCTCGAATCGCATCGGCTAGGATTTTGGAGTCAATCGCGGTCAACGCTGAGGCCAAGTTCCTAATTTCCGAGAAAGACGGCCTGCTATCCGAATTGCTGAAATTGACGGGTCCGGAAAAGGACCCGACCCTGATCGAGGCGGGTCTTTCGTGCCTAATCGCGGTGTCGACGCCGAGGAGGGTGAAGGTGAGGCTGGTCCATTTGGGAGCCGTGAAGTGGCTGTCGAAGCTGCTGGGGGACCCGAACTCGGCGACGTCGACGATCGAGAAGGTTCTCAAGGTGCTCGAAATGGCGTCGTCGGTGAAGGAAGGGAGGGCGAAGATATGTGAGGACGGGAAGTGCGTGGCGGGAATCGTGCAGAGGCTACTGAAAGTATCGGGTGCAGCGATGGAGCATGCGGTGACGATACTGTGGAGCGTGTGCTATTTGTTCAAGGAACGGGCCGCGCAGGAGGCGGTTGCCAAGGCAAACGGGTTGACCAAGATCTTGCTGTTGATGCAGAGCAACTGCTCGCCGGCTGTTCGTCAAATGTCGGCCGATTTGCTCAAGATTTTTCGGGTCAATTCCAAATCGGTTATTTCTTGTTATGATACTAAGACCACTCATATCCCTTTTGAAGAAAAAAAAAAAAAAAAAAAAAAAAAAAAAAAAGAAAAAAAAAACAAAAAAAAAAAAAGTAAATGACAGAAATTTTGTTAGTGAATACAAACGGAGAAATTCATTTAATTTTTAGTTGGGTATTTTTGTTTTTATTTTAAATTTATTTATGGTTTAGTTCGAAATTTGCAGCTCAGTAGGAACAGTAGCCTCAACCGTAAAAATGTGATTTTTTTACGGTGTTGATTGATAAGGAATTTGTAGTTCAAGCGGTTATTCGATGTCTTAAATTCGATTCTACATCGATGTCTTAAATTCGATTCTACATCGTGGAGATAATGATAATTAATAAATAACTTAAATTCAAGCGGTTACCCACTGTCCTAAGTTCCATTCGGCAGAGTGGGAGATAATGGCGATCCATGTTTAGTGGGTAATTGTTGGGATTGTTTTGGGATGGTGATGTGCGTTTAGGGTGAGGGTTTAATTATTATTATAACCCAGGCATTATCTGGCTAAGCAACTTGCTATTAAGTAATTAATCATGCAGCAGCAATCATTCTTATTTTTATTAGATGGTAATAGTGATTCCACTTTGGATGGTGAGGCTGCATTTGATATAATCCTGATTTTTGTCGTGATTGTTTGGTAATTTGTAAAAAAAAAGTTCATATAAAAACAAGAGCTGCAAATGCCCAGCCACCAAAAATATGTTAAAATGACAGATCATTTGTCTTTGTTTCGTGTAAGAGAAAAATGGTTTTTGTTTTGTTTGACCGTCATTCAATTAAAGATGTTCAATCAACACCCTTGAAGTGCTTAACAAGAAACAAGAGAAATGCTGGTATTTGTCTCACCGGCATTTTATCTTTTTTTATTATAATGACTTGAACTTGAAGAAACACCCATTCTAACACATTAAAGAGAACTAACCAACCAATTGGTGCCCTCAACTAATATTAATGAAAATAGTTACATCGCATCTGGTTTTCGTAATACTTCTCTTTTCAATATTAAAAACCGTACTTCTCTTTTTAATATTAAAAACCGTACCAAGCTAACGGGATATTGTGTTCGAATCAAATCCCTCACCCTCAAAATCTCTTTCCATAAGAAAAATAAAACGCAACAAAATACTAATCATCCTATGGTATGGTGGGTGTGGGGTGAAACCTATGATCTAGGTTTCTGATGCATTGAATAAAATACTAGTGGTGCAGGGTTGCAGATGGTGTATTATTTAGCATTAAAAAGTAAGCGAGATGCCGGAGATTGGGCAGTCGGATGCTCAGAGGCTATAAACAATTGAAGGCAACCCACCGACGTGGCTGCAATGAATTAGAGATAAATAAAGCAAGTAAATTAATAAATAAATTTTCAGGGTTTAGAGAGTAAGACAGAGAAGAGAGACAAAGTGCCGCAATTGTTGAAATGGTTGCTGACTGTAACCTAACAAGCTTTCCCTTTCAATTAAAATTTGGTTGAAAGAGATTGGAATCCAAATCCATAAAGAAATGTGCTAAAGGAGAGAAAGATATACAAACTTTGACCACTCCAATCCCTATGACATTTATATATAAAAATATATATATTTATATTTCTAATGGGGAACTAGAAAGATAGGCCCTTGAGAATGCACCACCCCCAAACAAAAGAAAAGTGGGGTGTTGAAAAGAGGGGTGTTCACTCTCAAACCATGCATTACAACTAAATAAACACATTAAAGGTGTTTGTTTTGTTTTGGACTTGTGCTTTGCAAGTGGATTGGGATTGGTCAAGACATGCAAAATCAAAAGTTGGGTGGATGGTTTCCCCAAGCACTTGGGAGGAGGAGGCCCTCTACTTTTCTCATGTTTTTGTTTTTCTCCTTCTTTTCTTGCATTATTAATTAATATGAATTTTTAGCACAAATTATTTTTTAGGTTTGCGAAATTACCATTTCTTTATGGTTTTTTCTTCTTCTTATATTATTGGTCCTTTATATTACACATCATACATCAATTTGGTTTATGATGTTAAGTTCCATCAAAATTTCTGTTAAATTGGTGATGTGGCATGTATATGATGCTCGCATATCCAATGAGATAATGCCATGTGGATTTAAATACAAAAAATTATTTTTTTAAAATAGTTTCACATTTAAATTTGGTTTTTTTAAGTTGCAGCTCTGCTTCGTCTCTCTTCCCCTCTACGGCTCTGCCCCCCTCCCCCCTTTCTCTCTCCCTTTCTCCTCCCTGTGCTCTCCCTGTCCCTTTGTTTTTTTCTTGTCCGCAACCCGATCGCCCCCATCTCCACCCGTAACCTACGCCCAACCCCACCCTCTATCTCTCTCTCTCTGTGGACTGCTTCTAGCAACGTCAAAATTTTAAAGAAAATATAAAAGGCTTAATATCATAAAACATCCTTAAGGTTTAAAAATGGAAAAAAAAACTAAGGGTTTAGGGTTCATAAATGGTCCTCAAGGTTAAAATCCTTCTATAAATGGTTTTTTTTCATTTTTAAATTTTATGAATTTTAAATTATTTTTAAAAAACTTTATTAGTTTGTTGATGTGACATATATGTGGAGTCCACATCTTCAAAAATATAGTGTCACATGTATTTAAAATACAATATATATTTTTAAATCATTTAAAAAAGAAAACCAAAATTTTATGAATTTTAAATGAAAAAATAAAAAAATTTCATAGGAACCATTCCATTTGTGATAGGTGCGTAAACCTCAGGAATGTTTTGTGATATATATATATATATATATATATGCCACGTCAACAATGGGGCCTTAGAGCACTTCCACCCACAATGGCTAAGTCTAAGGCAAGGGCAAGCAAGGGCTGCCACTATTCACGTGAATAGTGTCAGCCTTTGCATTTGTGGTTCCACCCATGAGAGCTAAGTCTAGGGCAAGTCTAAGGCAAATACTATTCATATGAGATATGAGGAGATGAATTTGTATATAGTTTTTGGTGTGAGAAGTAAAGAATATGCCTAGGTATTTATTTTTAAAAAATCTGGAATTTTTGGTATTTTTTTTTCCTTTTTTTTCTATTTTTTTTCATTTTTTTTGGGTTGCTGACGTCATTATGACGTCAGCATTGCATCAGTTTGCCCTGGCAGCAGCTCGGGCTGAATTTGCCCGTGGGCTTGCTTGGGCTCGCGGGACCCAGCTCTTGCCAAGGTTGGCCCTTGCGCGCTGGAGCTGCTTCCTTGCCCCCCTGGGCTGCCTTTAGCCCGGTTTTGAAGCAAGGGTGGACTTGCTCTTAGAGGTCTTGGGGTATGGGAGTGGTTTGTTGGATTACATACTACTTCAGGGGAGGATGAGGGGGGTATGTGGGGGTTTTTATGTATTGAGATGGATTTTGGTGGAGAGAGAGACAAGAGGATGGGAACTTGCAGAGGGACTTGCAACTTAAAAAAAAATATATAAAAAATATTTTTTGTTAGATTTTAAATGTGAAAATATTTTTAAAAACATATATATATTTTTTATATTTAGATTCAAGTGGCATTATCTCATTAGATATACATGCCACGTCATCAATTTAATATAAATTTTGACAGAATCTAATGGCAGGACCAAATTAATGTGTGATAATTTCACAAATCTCAAAGACTATTTGTGATTAAAAAAACTCAATTAATATTTAATCTATATTTATTACATGAGGCATCCCCCAACCATATTTGATGGCACTGTTGCATATTTTTTTTAATACTTTAATTTAATCTAAACTACGAGGAGGATAAGCTAACCCATATCTGCTGACACAGTTGTATGTTGGTGAAGTGGGTTTTCGGCCTAGGCAAGGGAATGGCTGATGCTGATTTGGTGGGGGATTATTAGTTGTTGTTTTTATTTACTTTCGTTTTTGGATGTTTACCACTCTTTTTTATTGATCAATTTTTCTTAATGTTTTATGGTAAGGTTTTATTGGGCCACTTTTCTGCATCCTGACTCATACTATTTGTACTTTTTTTGTTTGGTTCTCATGGCACTATTTGTACTTTGGGTGAAATTAATTCTTCTTTGTTAAAAAAGAAAAATAAGAAAGAATTGAGTAAATAAATTATTACTTCTTTTTTGGTGGGGTTATTGACCGAAATAGTCCCTCAATTATTCCGTGAAATCAGAAAAATTTATTGACCCCAGCCCCTTCGACTCTCCAAAAAAAAAGGTTTGTCAATTGTTCCGTGAAATCGAGGGGCAAAACCCTCTCTCTCTCTCGCCGATCCACCCCATGGCTGCAAATCTTGATTTTGAAAATGAAAGAAGGGTAACCATCTTTATCTTGCCACATGTCCATTTAAGAAGCTATCAAATTTCTTCTTAAATGAGACAGTAATGAATGTAGCTGAGAAAGCAGCAAGGATCCACATATTTTATTTTGGTTTCCATTATGGTTTTAAATGGCCTTGCCTCATACAAAATCTCTCTTCTAGGCCTGGGTATTCCAAAGCTTCGGATTATTGGGATTGCTAGGATTACTAGGATTGATCTTCCACAGCTAACTCCAAGAAGACGAAGAAAGAGGTGGGTTGCACAGAACCCACCCCCACAACCAAATCCCATTCCCACCATAAAACTTTTTATTTTATTTTAAATGAGAGCAAAAGGAATCATAGAGAATAGAGAGGTGGAAGGAGGGAGAGGGAGGGGGAGGGGGAGTGGGGAGCCGGTGGTTGCGGGTGGGGATGGGGTGATATCTAGGTGCAGTTTCTTTTTAGTGTTTTTCTTCAGTTTCTTTTAGTTTTTTTCTTTTTTTAGATGATTTTACCCGAAAAAGACAGTTTTGTCCCTTCCTTTAAAGAATCAATTGACAGGCTTCGATTGTAAGAACATTTTGATACTAAATAGATAGTTGGAGGACTATTGAAATAAAAATTTTAGTTCGTGGGTTAAAATGAAACTCAAACAATAATTGGAAGACCATTTCAATTAAAAACCTTTTTTGGGTGCCATTAATCTTTCTCTAGGTGCAGTGATGGGCCAGACCAGTTGTGAGTCCACTAGTTTTGGTAAGGCTTGACAACGTAGGGCCTGGGTATCAAAAATCACTACTATTTTCAGAATGGGCCGATGGGTTAGTTAAATCTCCTTGATTTGAACAGACTATCCTTCGGCCGAAAGATGAACTGGAGCTTCAATTGGTTTGGGTGAATTTCTAGTGCCAAGTTATTATTGATAACTTGTTTTGGGTCGGATGAATCCAAAATTCATACCAGATACACACGTTAACATTTTTTTAAATACAATTGATGGTTAGAACTATAAGGGGAGGGGATTTCACGCACACGTACACCTACATTACCATGATGCCATGAGAGTTCGAACCTGAAATCATTGATCTGCAAATTAAGGCCATTTTTTAAGTTGGCACATTCACATTATAAGACATAGATGACTTAATAATGTGGAAATTGTTGGCCTTTGAGTCGAAATGTGCATTGTTCCATTGTCCCCAAATGGAAATTTAATAGGTTTACATAGCCTTTATAAGAGTGTCTTCTCACTTAACTGAACACAAATGTTAACTTTCATGAGAAAACATAAAATAACAAAACAAAATTACCAAACGAACATTATGAACTATTCATCTTCTCCCCTTCACACTCAATCGTTCTCTCTATGGCATATAAATTTTACAAGCTCTATAAAATGCATGGGATAAAAGCATATTGAACTGAGCCAACTAAAACATGAACACCCTTGAGCCGGAAATCACTCACGGTGATTAGTCGGAAATCGTGAGAAGCTACATAGCTACAAATCTTTATGTTGACCACATGAAAGTAAGGGTCATTCCGAATGTATTGCGTGTTTAATGTTCATTTATTGAACTATAAAGCAAATTTATTATAGGTCAAGTGAGAGAATGTAAGAATATTTTTATAATATTCTATGTGGCCCACATGATATGACCTATATGTTATTGGAATTATTTGCTATTATAATGGTTTAGTAAATATTATTTCAGAAAATCCTATTGGTTAGATTAAGGGAAGTAGTTTTCTATTATATTACCGTGATGGGTGTTAAGTAATTAATTAATTAATTAGGATTACACTAGGAAATTTAATATTTAAAATAAAAAAAACTGTGAAATTTAATATCTAATCTCTAAGCTCCAATTCCTTTGAATAGTTTACTTAGCTAATAGGCTCCAAACTAAGCATGTCATTGATCTAAATTGACTTAGCAAGGAACTTGTAGCTCGGGTGGTTAAGTATAGTTACCCATGCTCTTGATAGGGATGGCACAAATCTCCGTCTGGTTGGGTCCCCAGCCTATAATGGGAGAGATTTCAAGGGGAAATTAGGAGTTAGCACGGGGATCCCTAAATTTTGAAAATCCCCGGTAGGGCAGATGGGGATGGTATTCTTACTCTCTTTGAACCTTGCCTGATAAGTGATGTATTTATTTTTTAAGCAATATAAAATATAATATAACTATGTATTGCTATAATATAATCAATAAATATATAATATAATATTTATTTAGTTTTGTCAAATTGAATTGAGATTATTATGAGTAGTTGATTGAATTTTATAGTTCAATTAAATGCAATTGAGTTGATTGATAGTTTAAAGTGAAATTAGTGTCATAATGTAGGATAAGCATTTTTGTAATAATAAAAAATTGTGAATTCAAGGCAGGTTTGAGAGATAGCCTTTTGACCGGGACGGGTACAAGAATTCCTTGAAAATTCTTACTAAGGATAGAGGCGGGGATGGGATCATGGATTGGAAGCGGGGGCGTGGATAGTATGGCCATACTCGGCCTTGAATCGGCCCATTTCCATCCCCATTCTTGGACCAGCCTGTTGCCATCCCCTGTCCTAGACCAGTCCATTGCCATCCCTAGCTCCCAAGGTCATGTGTTCGAACCCACTTCCCCAACTTCGCTTATATTAAAAATATAAAATAAATCTCACACGCAGGCAAGGCAATAGAACTGCCATCAAGTTGCATAGCCCTTAGTATGATTTTGGAATTAAGACATGGTATGTCAAAACTTCATTGAAAAAAAGAAGAAGGATAATCATCCATTAGGTAAGCAAGATATATGATCACATGCTCTCAATCATAGTCACTGTAATCTCTTAACGATAATTAATTAAAGGCTATTTTTAATAGTTCATGTTCCAATTTTCTCAGAAGAAATAAAATAAAAAATTCATGGGGGTAAATAAAGTACGTGGGTACAAATTGAGGGGGGAATTTCACAATTTAGTGTTAATTAAATTAAGGGGGTCGATCTTTATGATCTCGAGGATCATATCTCTCTAATTATAAACTAATTAGAATTGGATCATAGATAAGTTATAAATGAAGCAGGGAAATCTCCACCACCAAGAGGCTGAATGCCAGTGGGGCAATACAATTTTAAAGATATGAATATGAAAAGGTGAGTCCTTATGAAAATAAGGGCGCATGTGCATGTGTGGTTGAGGTCTGCATCTGTGTTTTTCTGTATAAAGAAGTCCTAGATTTGTAAAGCAAGGTGCATGCTTAATTTTTACATAAGAATAAACATTAGCATATAGCTTTGCCTTCGTGTCCCTCTCCACGTCCAGATGTTTTTGGGCTTTTCCATTTTTTAAAACGAAATGATACATTATTGATTATTTAATAAAAAATAAGTCTCAATCAATGCATCTGAGATAGTATCATGTCATTCTCAAAATCAAGTATCAATATGAAGCAAACGACCCACTAGTAGTGTAGTTGTTTGAAGCAAATGCTCTCTTTGGAGAAGGTCTTAAAGTTGAGTCATAGTCTCTGCGTAGTGTGTATGAGTTTAATAAACTATTGCCTCTCTTAATAAGAACGGTTGCACAATATGATGAGTATCCCCCCCGTAATAGGAATAGAGCTGCGCATGTAGTGACTCTTTTTGTGACTAGGCATGGGGTTATATTGGTTGAAATCAGGGGCGGAGCCATGATTCAATATATTTGGGAGGCCAAAAACACAAAGTTTAATTATGTAATGATTTTGGTCTATTGAGTAACTATTAATATTCATATTGAAATACTGTACAAACAAGCAATTAGATAAGTACGATAATGAATTTTCATGCACGAGGAAGGAAGAAATCCATTCAATGAAAAATCGAGATAAATTTTTAGGGGAGCATGCCATAATCTATTAGAAATGGGCGAAAATTAAGGATTGAATTGAAAATGTGTAATAATTTTAGTTAAGTGATGAACATTGATGTAGAAGAAAGAAATTCTCATGTAATGGGTATATCATTTTTTGTTATCCCCGACCAACCAATAACGCAATGATATATAACATAATTTTTTCACTTGTCATTGTGTTATTGATCAAGAATAACAAACAACGCGATACCTGTTACATTTAAGTTTTTTGAATGAAAAAAAGTAAAGCATGCAAATGTGAGTATTAAAATGGGAGTGCACCTTTTGGCTTTAAATGAGAGGAAATCGAGGGAAGATAGAGCGGAGATATGCCGCGCTAGCAACTAGGGACCAAATCATAGGTGCCTCAAAAAGTTTATAAAATAAACATATTCAATTCTTAAAAAAAACAAAATTCATGTTCAATTAATTAAAGCTATAACTTGATTGCCAAACACCAACCATGCACACGGCTTTGCTTCAATACTAGTCTTCTCTCTCTCTCTCTCTCTCTCTCTCTCTCTCTCTCTCTCTCTCTCTCATGCGTATATAAATATATTTATGAAGCATAATAATGGTGTTGATTTTGTTGGTTCTATATATATATATATATATATATATATATTCATATATCTTGTGATATATAGCTCAGTTTACAGAGATATATATATTTCAGCCATAGTTTGTCGAGTGAAGATGGAACAGGTATAGAAGTGCTATCGATGGTTTGATGAGGTCAGTTTAATTTCAACCTTAATTCTTCATTTGAATTTCCTCATTTCATATGCATCTGCAAGTTTACGATATCGATAATAATTTTCATGTTTGTTTGCAAATTGTGTTGTCATGGGATACTGTCTGCAGGCTGATTTTATGAGAATTCTTTGCATCATATAACTACATTAAAACAACAATGATGAGAAGAATTAAATTGTATTAATCTCTCTGTTTATCTTATATATGCTGAGAAGAACAAAGTGAAAGAAGAAGAAAATATACAAGTTTTTGAGAAAAATTAACCTTATATGTAAATTGATCGTAGTTAGTACAAGCAATTGCAAAGTCTATTATAAACGCACTTGCAATTATTGAGTGAAGTTAGGGATATCACATTTATGTACTACATACATCTAATCGAGACGAAACCCACCTATACAATCGGTGCCATTCTTATTATGAAGTGGCATACCATGTGTTACATAATATGTTCTCTCATTTTTAACTGTCTCATTTAAAAAACAAAAAGAGCGGAAAAATAAAGGGAGTTTCACTAAAACACCCAAAATGGGGGCTGAAATTATAAAAAAACCCAACACCCAAAACACTTTATAAACACACCAAAAATCCATCATTACACACACTCAAAACCCATTTATAAACACACCCAAAAAATATACAATTGTTGATTTTGGGTGTATTTCTATGTTTAAATAGTGCTTGAGTTTTTTTATAAATGCATGTCTAAAATTGGGTTTATTTATAAATTTGTAAAAAATAAATTGGTATATCAAGATTAACTCCTCTTGCAAGTTGTATTTTCTTCGTTTTCAATAAGTGTATTTGCTTCTTTGATTCCTAGAACTTAGGTCCCGTTTGGTTCATGGGAAATGAGGCTTGGGAATGGGAATTCAATTGCTTTCCCATGTTTGGTAAGTTCAGACATGGGAAATAGTTGCCTGACATATGAGAAAGTATGGGAGAAAGTGAAGTCCTCCTCTTAACTTGGGTTTTGTTTTCTCTCCTCATGGGAAAGTTTGGGAAAATGAGCCAACATTCAATGCACAATTTTCATGACTATTTTGTCCCTATGAACAATTTATAATTACAATGTATCATTAAATGCATTTTTTTAATTTTTTTTAATTTGATTTAATATGGGTATAATTGGAAAATTATACAAACTTTGTTTTCCATTCCTACTCAAAACAAATATGGGAAAGGAAACAAAGTGAAATCTCTCGGTTATTTTCCTGACATTACCAAACGTGGGAAAAGAATCTTTCATTTCCATTCCTTGGGAAATGATATGGAAAATGATTTCCCCTCAAATCCATTCCGTGAACCAAACAGAGCCAAAGAGTAGCAACTAGAAGAGTAGAATATACATAAAAGAGCGTAGGAATTAGGAATTCAAATTGCTCTCCAAGTTTCCTGGCACTAAGCTTAAGATGGTACAGTTAATATTTAGAGATATTTAGTGATATACCCATTCTTAGCACTAATATTATAAATAAACCCTACTCCATTGAATTTTTATAAACAAACCCAAAAAATAACATCTGGCTTTATTGAATTTAATATTAATTATTAAATTACTTTGATGCCTATTGATGTTTTGGGTATTTTTATGAGATTTCGAGGTTGGGCTTGTTTTAAGACATTGATGACAGTTTTGTAATTTATAAGAAGTTAAAAGCCTCTTTGTTATGTTGTAAATGAGCTTTGGGTGTGTTTATAAAATCCATTTTATATGTGGTATTTTTATAATTTGGGCCCCTATATTGAGTATAATAGTGAATCTCCCTAATATTTAATGTAGTGTTAGAGTAAAACAAATGGACATTGTGGACGTGTATACTATAAATTTGTCCACCTGTCATAGTTTTTTTTCCTCGATAAATAATATGTTAACCAAAGAGGTCAAAAGCCATTTACAAACAAACTTAGAAAAACCAAAACAAGAAGAAAAAAAAAGCCTTAATAGAAGCACTAGACCGCAAAGAAACATTTGTCATAGTTTTGTCAAAATATTGGTATTTGGGAAATATTTTAGTATGCATTAATTTCTTTAAGGAGGTAAATATAAGTTTACTCAACAATAAAGGTCAACTCCGTGTGAGTTTGATGTTGTTGTTAAATTTCTCTGTATTAGTTTGTAATTTTTTGTGAGTAGTTGTTTTGACTCTCGTAGCTATTGTATTTGTATTACCCTTGTGACATGCCGCGTGATTAATGAATACAATCTCTATGTTGTTTGTCAAAAAAAATAAAAACCAATAAAGGTCAATTGAGGGTGTATTCTTATGGGAATTTGAGGTACCAATATGGCTTGTGGAAGTGTTAACTTAGTTTCTTTTTGAAAAAGAAAATAGTAAAGGTTTAAATTAATCCTAATTACACAAGAACCTACACAAACAAATCTCCTAATTAAACCTAATTCACACACGCCAACACCATTAGTTCCACTTTCGTGCAACATTCCTTCGGTAGGTCTACATACATATGGCAACTTTAAATAGAGAGAAATTGGTCTCAGAGAAACAGATAGAGTTGTTTGTTTGTTTGTTGTTGTAATGTGGAGACCTAAGGTGAGGTAGGTAGTAGACGCCTGTCAGTAATAGGCTCTCAGTTTTGTTGTTGTTGTGAGGAATCGCTTTCTTTCTCTGGGGACTTATTATGGAGGGCACTAGCTGAGCTGAGGAGCTATTGAGCCATCTTGTACTTTTAGCCACCAGCAGTTGTCTTTTCTTATACAGTGGCTACTAGCACTAGTTGTGGTTGCATGTGAGCCCTTCTCATGGAGGAAAACTTCCCTATCTAGATTTCATTGCTCCATTATTTCTCTCTTATTTTTCGTGTCACTTATAAAAAAAGGTGGATAAGAAAAAAGTGTAACGAAACGAGGTTATATTGCTCCATTTTTCATATTTTTCTTCCCGTGTCACTTATCAAAGAAGAAGAGAGATAGAAAGAACATGACATTCGTTGAAAAGAGAGATAAAAAGAACACGACAACCAAACAATTCTAGCCTCTAGGGAAAAAGTATTTATCCTTCTCATCACACAACGTGTATGCTTTGTTTTGTGTTCTTCTTTTTGTCTTGTTATTTTATTAAGGCTTTGTGTAATGCTGTTTGTAATTTAATTGTGGCATTAAGTTAATGCTTTTGGCAAGTCCCAAAATATAAAGCAGAATTTACAAACATTAGACAACCCAATCCCAATTGTACTGTTTATATTTTATATTGTTTGACTTCTTACACTTATAACTTTATAGGGTCACTAATTGTATTACATGCACTCAAATTTGACATCTTTTTTCTTCTTTCTCAATTGGGTTTTGAATTTACCGTTAATTGGGTAGTTTAGATTGACTAATTTCATCATATGGGTTTCATACTGAATGCTCTGCATTAATTCTCCATTAATCTATAATTTACAGTTAAGTTTTCAGATTAACCTGAGCTTCCTAAACTACAAAAATTTACACACAAAAACCATTCTTAATTGCCTTGCCTCCCTCTCTTAATCTCCATAAGATTTTACAGTTTGCATTTGTTGGTACTTTTGCAGAGATTGTTGGGTAGTTTTTAGGCTAAAAGAACAAACCAAAAAGTAGAGTGGCTGCAGCACAAGCACAAGCAGAGGTTATTGTTTCCCGGGCCACGCCGCTCGTGTTTATTGCTTTGCTCCTCCTGCGCCTTGAAACCCTTCACTTGACTTGAGAGTTGAGATCTCGAGGCCAGCCTTTGGACTTGGCCTCCAAAACTGACAAGTGTTTGCGGCCTTTCCTTCCTCCGCCATTTTCTCTGGTAAACCAACCCCTCATAGCATTTGGCTATTGGGTTCAATACAAAGCACTTGAGAGAGGAGATTTTGGGTTTGTTTTGTATGCGCTCGAAGGTGTGAAAGCTGGCCTTTTCAAATATATTGCATTGCCCACCACAATCACAGGAGGGTCGGCTATATTCAACAATATCACTCTTGCTTTGCATTCAAACCGAGGTATAGTCTTCGAACCTTGAATTCAGCTTTGGTCTCTTTTCTGCATTTGAATATTTGTGCCATTTCCGGATTTTTTGTATGACATTTTCATTTTTTTAAATATTCTATTGCTTTTAGTATTTGGGTAAGTGTATATATGTATTTATATATTATTGGTGTTTTAGAACATGCCAAAAATCGGTTGGCTATGGTGGTTCTTATTTTAGAGTTGGTAGTTGGTTCCTCGTACTTATCCATGCTTGTTTATTTAATATTCAGTTGAATTACTTGCTGTGGATGCCTCATTGTGTTTGCATAGTTAAGGAGAAAAACTCGGTCCGTGAATTGAGGGCTTTGGTGGGTTTTAAAGGGGTTCTAAGTAGTTTGTTTGATTTGCCAGCAGCTGGAGGGAGTGTTAGAATATAGTGTTTTTTTTATGTGGATTATTGGTCTTAAGTGAGAGACATGCTGAGCTCTGATGATGGAGAAAATGATGTGTTCTTCGACTCGGTGGACTTGTCATCTCAAGAGTCAATTGTAGCAAAAGAGGAACCGGGGTGTAGTAAGTTGGAGTATGAAATTTGGATGAATGAGCCACCAAGTGTTAAGGAAAGACGGGAGAGTTTTCTACGAAAGATGGGTTTAGCTGAGTTTGATTCTGCAAAGTGTGGTTCTGTGGAGATGGAAATGGAATCTGGTGCCTCATCAAAGATGATGGGATTGCAAAGACTTTTGGAATGCAGTAGAGCTGCCTCAAGCTCTTGCATCTCTTCTTCTAGTTATATTGAAGAAAATTTGGGTTGTTGTAGAAGGGAAGGGGACAATCAAGCAAATCTTATGCAGAATGAATTAGATAGAAACCTACAAGATAAGTTGAATATAGTCTCCATCCAGGAGGCTGTTCGTATTATTTCACCTTCTGCTACAGATTCTTCCCAGAGAGAAGTTGAGGCTCCAGTAGAAGAATGTGGGAATTCACATGAGGGTAGAAAGAAGAAGGAAAGTTGGTGGAAACAGTTTATAAACAAGACAAAGAGAAGAGGAGGGAAAGTTGTATTTGAGGGATCAAAACCAGATACTGAAATACTCAAACAAAATAGGATGAAGGTCCAGCAGAACAGTAAGAGGTGTATGGAGTTCGCTGCATTATGCAATGGGCAAGAAATTCATGCGCACAAGGGGTTTATAGGGGCTATGAAGTTTAGTCCTGATGGCCAATATCTTGCAACTGGTGGTGAAGATGGGGTTGTACGCCTTTGGTGTGTTACATTAACAGATGCCTCTTGTAATTACTTACCAGCTGAAGGCAACTTTGATAGCAAACTTAAAAAGATCAAGTCTGGTTATCGAGTGATCTTTCCTGATAAGGGTTTTCGAATTGAAGAGTCACCGCTGCAAGAGTTCCATGGCCATTCAAGTGATGTGTTAGATCTTGCTTGGTCAAATTCAAATGTGAGTGCTGAAACATTACTTATTTAGTTGACTCGTATTTGATCATATTTACAACTCTTTAGTTCAGTTTGTGATTGATTCAATATATATGCTCCATTGCAGTGTCTTCTTTCTTCTTCAATGGATAAAACTGTTCGTCTGTGGGAAGTTGGTTGCAGTCAGTGCCTAAATGTTTTCCATCACAATGATTATGGTAAAGATTCAAATCGGAACATACATACATATATATTAGTGCTCCCTCAAATTTTAATGTGATGTAATATTCTGAAATTTAATTCTGTAACTTTTTAAATGGTACCAGTGACATGCATTCAGTTCAACCCTCTCAATGACAATTACTTCATAAGTGGATCAATTGATGGAAAAGTTCGAGTTTGGGGCCTTTTTGAGAAGCGAGTTGTTGATTGGGCTGATGTGCGAGATGTTATAACTGCTATATGCTATCAACCAGATGGGAAAGTATGACTCTTAGTACTTGATTAGCCATGATTTTATTACACTGCTACGAAAATCTCCTTCATGATGTTAACCATATCAATTTCTTCTGTACAAGCAGGGGTTTGTAGTTGGTTCCGTTACAGGCACTTGCCACTTCTATGAATTATCAGGTACATAAACGTTGGATGTTATCTTATTGTTGAATTTGAAGTGTTACATTTTTCTCACTTGTGGAGTTCCTAAACTGATTTTGTGGATGGACAGGGGAATATCTTCAACTGGCTGTGCAAATGCATATTCATGGTAGAACTAAAACCTCTGGCAACCAAATCACTGGCATCCAGGTATTGCACTTGAAAACTTTTCTACTTCATTTCTTCCTCTCTCTCTCTCTCTTTTTCTTTTCTGCTAAGCTTCCATAAGATGCTACGTTTCTAAATCATTCATTAACATTAAGAGTCATTTTCTCCCAGTTTTCCCAGGAAAAGTTGCAAAGAGTTATGATAACATCAGAAGACTCGAAAATCCGTATATTTGAGGGAGTAGAACTTATAAAGAAATACAAAGGTAAAGAACCTTATGACCATGAGACTATTACTGTTGATTGTTGTATTCTTCCAATCAAATTGATTAACATGCAATTGATAACCCTCAATTTAAATGGCATGATGTTGACTAGGTGATAGGGTCAGTAGTCAGATGTTTGTGTTGTATTGATGATAGCCTCTGTGATTAAATGTTCAAACCAAATGCTAATTATGTTTTTCAAACAAAATCATATCGTCCTCCATTGTTTTTGTCCTCTAACATCTGGAATCAGTAAAGTCACATCTGTGCTACAACTAGATAAGTTTGTAGTTTCTTGAGTAATTACTTAGATTGACCTCAAACATTCATAGTTCACACTGCTACTAATTTTGTGGACTTCATAAGCATGTAGGTACCAACCACCTTGTTTGCCCGTTTTGGCGTAGTTTGAGTATTATGATATCTTGATTTTGTGTGGATGATTGCCCATTCTCTGCAACATATGCTCAGATGCATCTTACTCATTCATTGTATCTGAAATACTTAATCATAAATTTTTGGTGTTATGATGTTGCTTTGTATCAGTCTTTACAGCTGTAATATTATCTTGGACATTGTTAGCATCTATCCGTATGCACAGGTTTTCAATTCATTGTTAGCATTTATTCTGGCATTATGACAATAATAATGATATGCATTTTAGACATACAATGAATCTCAAATCATTTGAATAAGTTAATATTTGTCTTAGCTTATACCTTGGATGGATTTGTTTGCAATTAATAAAAGCGTTCATTCAATAACTAGATCCTTCTGAATATAACAGGTCTTCCAAAGTCAGGATGTCAGATGTCAACTTCTTTCACATCGAATGGGAAACATATAATCTCAGTTGGAGAGGACTCGCATGTTTATTTATGGGACCATGATGGCTTTTGTGTCTCATCCTCCAAACAAATAAGATCTGTTAAATCATGTGAGTATTTCTTCTGTGAAGGAGTGTCTGTTGCAGTACCTTGGTCAGGCATGAGACCTGAAAAAAAGAGCCTAGAAACTGCTAGTGGGCGATGTTGCTCACAAAGACAAGGCCATCTAGAGCCTGCTTATGGAAGCAGAGATGCAGAACGTTTTTCCCTTGGAAGTTGGTTATTCTCAAATGGTCCGTGCAGGGGCTCTGCAACTTGGCCTGAGGAGGAACTTCCCCCATGGGCTCTGCAACATAGAGATCATCAGCACCACCACCACAATCACCTTGCTAGACCAGATACATGGGGGCTTGTCATTGTAACTGCCGGATGTGATGGAACAATCAGGACATTCCATAACTATGGATTGCCCGTCAGGCTCTAACTCAAAGTCCATTTCGATCACCCTGCACTGGCTCATCACAGTTGAAGTCTTTGTTATAAAATGATGCCCTTCATTTCTGGGACATCTTGCAATGAATCCTTGGCTCATTAAATAGGCAAGAAGAATCAGCACTGGAGAGCCTGCGTCCTGCTATTTTTAGCATGATAAAGATTTTAGTAGAATAGGAAATCTTTTGAAGGATTTATTAGTCTGTACATTTTTATGTGAATAATAATTGATTTAGTGATTTCGTAGGTAAGAAATACAATTGGATAATTGGGTCAATTCCCGCTCATACATAGTTCTCCTGCAGACTACAGTCCTCCAAGTGAGGAGTAGTTTTCATTCTACTACAATGAAGTTTAACGAGTTTCAATGTGATACATCAAATTTTTTTCGTCTTAGTTGCATACATAACTGTTCGGACCAAAAATTGGAAAAGCCAAATGTATAGATCAAGGGAAGAATGGGACTTGGGTTTGGACCAAGTTTTAGGTCCAAGTTATTTTTCAACTCAAATTGATTTATTCTTTTACCAAGAGCTAATAACCTACATCCTAAATAGGTTTACCCGGGTAAATACACTTCACCCAAAAAGACTTCATTTAACTTTGACAACGGGGAGGATTTCAGGTGGTAAACTAAGAACTAAGCAATTGCATTAAATGCGATTTGGGCGTTGAAACCCTACTGTCAGAAAAGAACCATGTTGGAGCCAATTCTCACTGTCAGCGCAAGGATCAAGGGACTCGAGTTTACCAGCTCACCTGCAAAAGGACTGACAACAGACTCATCCATCCCTTCATCAAGTGTGCAAGTTCACACACCAAGAAGCCTATATATTAGAGCATTTCCAGCAGCTAAGGCTGGACTCGGGCTGGGTGGGGTTTGGGCCAAAAAGTGGTTTCCAGTAACAAAAGCAAGCCCGGGCAGATGGTGGGACCCAGCAAACTGGGTTGGCCCGAGGGCAATGCTGATGTCAGCGTGCCGCTACAGTGCCCTCTTTCACGTGGCGCGCGCTGGGGTCTCCGATCAGATTTTTTTTCAGCAATCCAATGGCAGCCAATTTTTGTGCAATAAAAAAATGAAAAAGAAGAAGAAAAAACATGGAAAAAAAAATTACTGATTATTATTATTATTTTTTCTTTCTCTATACCTTATTTCCATTTTCAATAGTTAAGTAAATGTCTTTGTCCTTTTACTTTCATTTATTTTTATATTACTCCATTTACTTAAGTTTACAATGTAAATAAAGAAGTACCCCCCATTTGGATTCAAATAAAAATACTAGAAAATCAAATTCCCACCAAATCAAAATATGAAAAATCGGTTTTAGTGCCAAATACGATTTAGGCTAAAAATGATGGCTCATTAAGTCAATATATAGTTCATACTAAAATCCCATAAAATCAAGTTTTCTTATTTGATGTGTAAGGAATAAAAGCCGCCAAAAATTATCTTGAGAAAATGATTATTCCGAAAAATCATTTTTCATACTTAGTAAATATTGCACCTCCGCTAAAAAAATTCTGGATCCGCCAGTGTCTATAAATACCAACAAATACTCTTCACTTTTAACACCAAATCCTCATACATTTGTTTCTCTATAAATATAAGCCAATACAACTAATAAAATAAAATCTTATCCGAAAATATTATCCAAATTAATTGTTTAGGTAAAAAAAGTTGTGAAAAAAATAAAAAAATAAAAAGGATTCGCCATGGCAAAGGGCAACTGCTGGAAACACACATTGCTTAATATGGCAAGGGCAGCCACTTATTCACGTGAATCTGTAGCCCCCCCCCACCCCCCCCCCCCCCCCCCCCCTGCCATGGCAAGGGGCAAACTGCTGGAAGTGCTCTTAGCAAGTTGGAAAAGTGCTTGACACACGTCACACCTCGATATGAAAATAAAGAATATTTCCAAATAACCCAACATACACATATGTTCACTTTAACAAGTCTCATCTACCAAAATTACTTATTAATTAATTATTCCAAGAGATGTAGAAAACGATATTCTAAGGTGTTGTTTATGTGTTTCAAAGACAATACAAGAGATTTTGTTTTGGGTCAAAATGATGAAACTTCATTGAAACATGGGGCAGCAGCCCATAAGTACGAGCAGGGGCGGGTGCGGTCCGGTCTGATTTCCGCCTTGCACTGGAATCGGTACTATTCAACTGGTGCGGTTCAGTCTAATTTTGGTGAAAAGTATTTATGAAACCGACTAGTCTAGTTTAAACCGGTTTTGATGCGGTTTTCGATTTTTGCGGTTCTAGAATGGATTTTTTTATTATATCTTTTTCAAATTATTACTTTTTAAAAATTCCAACTAATTTCTTTTTTTTGGCTTAAAAATTCACAAATGGTCAAATTTCATGCAAAGAGAGATTATTGGACCTAGAAAAAAGAGGTGCTTTGAAGTTGGGCTTGGGAAAATATTAGTTATGAGATTAGAAATTTAGCATTAGACTTAAATAATTTAAAAAAAAATAAAAAATACACAGTCGGTCTGGTTTGGTCCTTTTTTTTTAAGGTGTGAAATTGGCATTGAAATCGATTTGAACTGATTCGGTGCCGATTTGTTGACTTTTTAGTCAACGCGATTTTTTCCTTCTGGTGCGGCTCAGTGTTCCGGTTTTCCGGTCTCGATGCCCACCCCTAAGTACAACCAAAGAAAGTGTTTGGGCTCAATTGGGCACACCCAGCCCAAAATCACAAGGCCCATGCCAATTTTGGGCAGCCACCAGCATTCTTCTGAAATTGGGCCAAGACACACACTCAGCCCAACACTAGAGGCCTAGAATGATGAAACAAAATTAGACCCAGACGGTTCGGATCCAAATCGTGAACAAAAGCCCAAATCCAAAGAAGGCCCAGCCCAGGATATGTCTAAAACATAAATAAATAAGACTTGGGCCTCGGAAAGACGAAGAAAAGAAAGAAATCAACCCATGGTCCAAACTCGAATTTGGGCTTGCCATGATTAAAAAGAGGAAACCCAAAACAGAAACAGACCCACGTGATGTTTCTGACTTAGAAAAGTAAATATTTTCAACTAGAGTTAACAAAAGCAGGCGGCTAGGACAAGACTTCTATGAATCTTTGCTATCAGAAGGTCAAATCCCTTTTTATATATTTGGAAATAATGTTTTTTTGTCCAAAAGAGAGTGGTTCTTCCAAAAAGATAAGCATGCTATATTCTCAAACAGAGATAAGCAGAAGGACAGGGAGTTGATCAAAACTGGAAAATCAAACTAACCATCACAGTTTGAGCTCTCACAGGGAGCAGTTGGAATTAAAATAGGGAAGTGATTGACATAGGAATTGACCATTGAGAGCTTATTTGCCAGAATTGATAAAACCACTTCTTCTTCTTTAAATTTTAAAAATGAAAGATCTTTTGAGAAATTTTGCTGCCCATTATTAAAAGAATTATCCTACTCCAGAAAGCACTTCTTATAAATATAGAAGAGGGTGAACAGCGCAAAACACACTCAATTAAACACTCAATTAAACACTCAAATAAAACAACAAAATCAAAGAACTAAAAATCAACCCAAGACAAGAACTCAAAATGATCACTTGATCCTTGAGAACCCCCAAACAAACTAAAGCAACCAAGAGCCCAGTCAAGCCAAAGAAGAAGCTAGCCATGATTCAGAACTTCCAAGCTCAGATTTAGAAAATAAGTCATTCAAAACGAGATTCCTCTTGTTACATATTTGGTTCAGCAACAGTCAAGACAAGTAGAGCTTGAGTTTTCATAAATATGAAAACCTCAACAAATTTATGGAGAGCCCTAACCAAGCAGAACAGGTACTATAGTGTAGTTCCGGCTCAGTAATCCTCAAGTCCAGCCACTTATGTCCCATTCAGACTAAAGAGGTTGCAGTTCTGCCCGTTCAAAAAGCCTTCCAGGGCTTGAAATAGATTAAAGCTCTGCCAAAATCAAGATTTGGTATCGATTTACAACTGAAGCTTGGCAGTTGAAGTTGTTGACAGTTCAATTCAGAACAGACATACCCAGTCCAGCCCGGATCAAAAGCTTCTATCCAGACAGAAATGGAATTCCAGCCTTCTTTTTGCCTTCCTAGAGTTGATTTTTTCTTTATGAGCCTTGTAAAAGGCAATTCTGTCTAAAACAGTTCACTTTTATTACCATTTATTCTGGCAAGAACTACCAACTTTATACTAAGATAAATTGTGAAGTCCTCACCAGTCTGAGGCAGGAAAAGAACTTACTTGGGAGATATTCCTCACCCAAATTCACAATTGTTTGTTAGAAATTAGTAACTTGGGGGCCAAGTCATCTATTTTCAAGAAATCTGCTAGAATTGTTATCGCTAGCAATGGCACGCTCGCACACCAAAGAAAGTTGACTTGTTGGCCAGTCAATGGTTTTCAAGGAAATGAGGAACTTTACCCTTCTATCACAGGAACAAACACAAAATGGGTAAACAGAAAGACAACTAAGCAAAACCAAATACTGCAAGGGAAACCAAGTCACCCATAAATATTTTTTTATTTTAAAAAAGGAGATTTATAGATAGAGAGAAAAATGAAGTGGCTGTTGGGTTTTCCATGGCTATTGTTGGTAAAATGGAAATTTAGTTCATAACAAAAACTCATTTATTTCTTTGATAAGTGATATACACGTGTATTATTCTAATAGGATAGCAATAGTTTCCACGTAGAAAGAAATCATAAATGCAAAGGGTCCACTAGTGTAGCGGTTTGGAGTAATTAGTCCCCCACACAAGGTTTTGAGTTCGAGTTCTAGCATTCGTGTTGCGTGTGTGAGTTTAGTTTATGCCCCTCTCAATAGGAAAGGTCCTTTAAAAAAAGGGCTAACATCATTTTACCCTTCCAATATTTGAGGTCATTCTTGAAAATGGCCATGTGGTTTTAATTTTGTCAATTTACGCCTTAATGTTTTAAAATCCGACCAATTTACATGTTCTGTCAATTTGACTGTTTGGTATTTTGTTAAGTGATGATGTGGCAAACACAGGGTCCACCTTTTTAGCTTAGGTGTAATAAAAATATGTAACAAATAATATTTAAAAAATCTTTATTTGTTAGGTTAATTAAATATTAAAATCAATTATAAAAAAAAAACATAATTAAAAAACCTAACACTCCCACCAAACCCCCCAGCCATCACCAACCACTCCAAACCAGCATCTCCACCGCCCCTATCCTTCTTCTTCCTCCTCCTTCTCTTCCACCATCCCCACCTTTGTTCCCAACACACATTTCTCCTTCAGACGCCCACGCTCATCACCACCCTTCAACTTCACATACCTAACCCGCCCTCTCTTCCTCCCACTCCTTCTCTTTCTCTCCCTTGCATAAATTAGCCAACCCCATCCCCACCCTAGCCACAACATCAGCTGCGAAACCCCTGGAATTCCCAAAAACTCAAGTGCCCAGAATCTTCTTCACCGTAATGTTATCATTTGAGCTTGTTGAACAGTGAGCTTCATGGTGTTGTTCCAGTCCTTGGCCGTCTCTTTAGCAATGTCTTATATGATCTTCTTCGGGGAGAGACCTAAAGGATTGATCTTGGGAGCGAGAGAACTCGCCGCACCAACCTTGCCTATAGTGACACAAATGTAGACATTGACCACCTAAGATGGGTTGAACACTAGAGGCATGGCTTCTTCGATGACGCCTTAGGTTTCAAGGGGTTAGGGTTTCAAAGGGAGGAGGCTAGGGGTAGGGATGGTTTCATATATGGGGTGCAATGGGCTGGGGAAGGAGGAGAGTGGGTTGTTTGCAGGCGGTGGTTGTGAGGTGGTATAGGTTGAGAGAGAAGAGAGGGTTTGGTGGTGGGGTTGGTGACAACTAGGGGGTTTGGTTGGAATGTTGGTTTTTTCTTTTTTTTCTTTTAAATAATTGATTTAATATTTTTAAGGGCTAACGACAAAAAAACCCATGAAGGTTTGGGGTCATTCTCAATACGGGCCATGGGTTTTCAATTTCATCAATTTACACCATAGTGTTTTCAAATCTAATCAATTTAATTATTCCATTAAGTTGATAGTTTGGTCAGACGTTAATTGATGACATGTCTACTGTGGGACCCACATACTAACCAATCCCTAATTATATATATATTTATATAATGATAAAATAACATGAAATTAAGATAAATATAAATCTTTTAAAAAAACCCAACCCCTTCCTTGCCTAATAACTCAGTGGTGCCCTCTGTTCCCCCACGACTACTGGTTCCAACAACAATAGCAGCAAGTCTATCCATTGTTTTCTTCCCTTCCAAACACCTCGTGAGGTAACCATCATTTTCCAGTTCTTGTCTTCTTCACCAGTGGTCAAGGTGTCATATGAATTGTCAAGCTTCAAAGGTTGAATCACCTTATCTGCAGTTGGGCTTTTGCAAAGATCAACCTTGTGGATAGCGCTGGCAATGGGTCGTGTCGTGTCAGGTTCGTGTCGTGTCGAACTCTTAAACGTGTCAAAAAACCTCAACCCATACACGACCCGTTTACTAATCGTGTCAAGAATTGCAAACCCAAACACGACCTGTTTATAAACGGGTTGACACGACACGACCCGTGTAACCCGTTTACTAAACAGGTCATGTTTGGGTCATAAACATGTAACCTACCTGTTTAAAAACATGCTTCAAATCTAAGGTCATAAACAGGTAACCTACCTGTTTAATAACCTGTTTAGTGACCTATTATTAACCTGCTTCAAATATATGGTCATAAACAGGTAATCTACCTATTTAATAACCTGTTTAGTAACCTATTATTAACCTGCTTCAAATCCATCATAAACCAGCTCAAATATTCAGCCAAATCAAACATTTCCAGCTTAAACATTCCAAATCCAACATTTCCAGCTCAAACATTCCACAATCACAATAAAATTAAAAAAACTTCAAAGTCTCTCTAAAATCCAAATAAATAAAACAGAAACAAAAATCTTTGATTAAATTACAACATAAAATACATAATCACATTCCTAACTCAAATATTTAGCCACTAGCAGCGATGGTATTGGAGCACTCAGCAGATTGGGAGAGATTTATGGCTATGTTACTAATATCCTCTGTCAATTCTTCCAAGTTGGGTGCCATAGTGGGATTTTCTGCAATTCAAACCATAAGACTTTAGATGATGATAAAAGAAACAAATACAATAAATAAGATGATGGGAAATATACCTTGGTCACCAAATATCCAGTCTCGTGTACAAATTAGTGCCTCAACATTTTCAGGTTTGAGAGCACTACGATATTGATCAAGCACTCTACCACCAACACTAAATGATGCCTCATATGCGACTGTAGATATTGGAATAGATAGTACATCACGAGCCAAAATAGATAGTTCAGGATATCAAATTGGTTGACCTTCCAAAAATCAAGAACATTCAAATTTATCTTCCTATCTATTTTAGGCTCATCCAAATACAATTGCAGCTGTGACTTTTGGGAAGATGTGATAGACTCCTCACTTTCAAAGGTATCAAATTCCTAATAATATAACAACATTATTAATATGAGCACGTAGTCAAATATAAACTGAAATTTGATGTATTATGAACAAAATAAATAGCTTTTTACCTTCATAACATCCATGAATTCCTTTGATACCATGTCATCAACATGAGAACGAACACTATTTGAGGTACTTGATATACCAACAACTGATTCGGCCTTAGAATGTATTTGAACATATAAATCAAAGAGGGAACATAACATCTCACGAACTTTGGCCATTTCTTGGGAGTTTGTACCATACAACCTTTTATAACAAAATTCCACAAACTGAATTTTATATCTAGGATCCAATATTACAGCAATTGCAAGGATCAAGCTGTACTCTTTCCAATACTTATCAAACTTTTCCATCATTTGAGTTGCCATAGATCTCATGAAATCATCTTGATCAATTTAAGCTTTTCTCAAAGTATCTTCCACCACAAACACTTGAGGAAAATACAGATTTGCAGTAGTGTATTTAGTTCCAGAAAACAAGCAAGTGACGTCATAAAATACCTTGAGAAACTTGTTAAGTTTTTCTAATTTTTGCCACTCAACTTTAGAGAGAGAATGCTTGTAATTTGAATCACTTAATTGCAAATGCAGAAATGCCCGTTGATAATAAAGTGCACTATCAATCATTAGAAATGTGGAGTTCCATCTAGTGGGTACATCTTGGCGCAAACCCTTTTTACAATCTAAAGAAACTTGTGCAGCACAATCTAAGAACTTCTGTTTCCTCCCTTGTGAACCTCTAACATACTTAATACTTTCCCTAATTTCCCCACAGAATCATGAATGTGTTTCAACCCATCTTGCACTATTAAATTCAGGATGTGTGCACAACACCGAATATGAAAAATATACCATTCATTAATAGTGCATTCTGCAAGTTAAGCTGCCCCTTCAACAACATAACAAAACTATCATTTGAAGATGCATTGTCCAAAGTCAAACAAAAAAGTTTCTTTTCCACCCCCCAACTAGTCAACAACTTATAGATCTTCTCACACAATGCAACACCACTATGAGGAGGAGGCATAAAACTGAAATTCAAAATTCTTTTTTGCAATTTCCAATTAGCATCAACAAAATGGGCAGTGAGAGAAAGATAACCATCCGTGGTTATAGAAGTCCACAAATCAGATGTCAAACAAACTCTTCCACTGATTGAACCCAAAAGTTCCTTAAGCTTACCCTTTTCTCTATTGTACAAACTCAACACATCAGCCTTTGCAGTATTTCGAGATATCAATTTGATATCAGCACAATGTAATTAAACACATCCCTAATTCCAGCATACTCAACAAATTGAAAGGGCAGCTCATGCTTGATAATTGCCATCACTAGTAATTCACGAAATTTATTGGGATCAAACTTAGCAGACCTTGTTATGATAGACCCTTCAGATTTAGATAATAATAATTGGCCAATATCACGGGTATCGGATTTCAAACAAGAATCAAGATGACGCTTTAAATTTCCAGTACCATATTACTATCACACAAGTACTTATGACCACATTTCATGCACTTCGCATAAAGCTTATTATCTGGATCAACAGGAAGAATTTCAAACTGAGTCCATACATGTGATGTGAGTTTTCTACGTCTCTTACCAACATGAGTTGCAGCAACTGCATTGTTGTTAGACGGATCTGAATCTTGCACATTGCTTCTAGCTGCTTCACCATCAAAACTATCACCCCCATCTTCAAAACATCCACCTGTATAAAAACATAATAATTTTATGTTAGTCAAAAGATAAACAAAAAACAAAGAAATCCAAATAAAACAAAAACAAAAAAACAAAGCAAAACAAATATTAATCACAACCATGAATGTGAGATTTTTTTACAGGAAGAATTTAAAACTTAGGCACGTTGAAACCCCTAATTGTATATTTTTTGAACTATGAGATGAGCTCCAGCTTCCAGACTTGATCAAAACACTGTCAATGGACTATATGGAAGCAATGAAAATCATGCAATTTAAATCACAAGTCTCTAATATATTATTATTTGCTTAAAGGTACATTACAACGACTGAATTTTGGGACATTAAATGTAGGTGTAGGCAACCCTATTTGACTTCCTACCTTTTCAAAGCAGGTGCTCCATGCAGACATCAAAATTACAATCTAGATAAAGGGAAATTAAGTCCCTTGATTCAGCATTGATAAGAACAACAGAGCATATAACAATTATAACAATTTCTTCATTGTGGATCCTAGTTCTCCTACAACTACTCTGCATTCAGATCATTTAATATACAGTTATATTATTTTGGTATTCATGCCAAAGGGAATACTACAACCTTTAAGCCCCAACATTCAGAAATTTCAAAAAATACTCAACTACTTCCAAGATCAATACTCAACATTCAGAACTTTTTGACCTTTACAAGTCTAAAACATGGCTGGCTCTTTCACTTAGTAAACGGACTAACAAAATGAAAGAAAACAAATCGACCCATTACTCAAACGAAAGCATCAGAGCTTTAAAAGTAGTTTTTTCATGTATGGTAGTAACTAGTAAGTAAGCATATAAAGATCAAAGGCCAAACCCAACATAAATAACAACGTAGACACAGAGAGAGAGAGAGACGAAGATAGACCTGTAAGGCTTTGAGAGCACAAAACAGCACCCAAAGGAGAAATTCAAGAACCCAAGCAAATCTCAGATCTCCTAAAAAGATTTAGTTTTCTTTCTTTTTTGGGTGTGATCCAGCCAAAATGGCCATAGAGAAACCACACTGAAAGTTGTTGGTTCGGAAAGGATTTGGAGGCGGCTGGGAGTTAGGTTTTCGAATGAGAATAGATGAGAGAGAGATATGTTATGTTATATTTGTGTGTTTCTTTTCTAGGTTTTTAATTAAATGGGTTATTGGATTATAAACGGGTTGACACGACCCGCGACACGACCCGTTTAATAAACGGGTTAAACAGGTGTTTTAACGGGTTGGCGGGTTGACTCGAACCCACCGTTTATAAACGGGTCAGCAGCGGGTTGACCCAAAAATGACCCGTTTTTTAATCGTGCGGGTTCGTGTCGTGTTTTTAGCGTGCGGGTTTCGAGTCGTGTAACGGGTCGTATCGGAAATTGTCACCCCTACTTGTGGATACTGCTTATGTGAGCTCGCTTGCTAGAAGGGTAATACCCATGGGAGCCAATTGACAACAGGCAACCCAAATCCCAATTCACGGGATTTGAGTAAAAAAACTGAATGATAGAAATCATCATCACCTGAAATCCCCAAAACAAAAAACTAAAATCAGCTACAAGTATCCACATCTTAAGTCTGAAAGCTAAATCTCAAGTCAACAAAGGCGCAAAAGATTAAGGCTAGGGGACAAATAGATCCATATGAATTGGATATAAAGATTTCACCTTGAAACCAACCCGTTAAAACTAGACCAAAATGAAGAACCCCCATTAAACCTAACCCACCAAAATCAACCCACAAAAGCACAAAAAGTAAAAGTAAAACACAGAAACGTACCACTGTAATTAACGGGGGCAGGCATGATTGTTCCTTAGAGCACAAACCTCCAGAGATAACAAAAAGAAAAACGCTGAAGACGAAAAGCGTTGAAATGAGAGTGATGAAAGTGCAGAGGGTTAAGAGTTTTGAGAAAGAACTCTAACAAGTAGGGAAAAATATGAAGGAGGAGGAGGAAGGGGAGGAAATGAGGAGCTTTTTGAAATGGGTATGGTGTGGTTGTGTGTTGGCGAGATAGGGTGGGGAACAGGGGCGGGTGCTTGCTCACCACACTAACCATAGGTGTATGCTCACCACCACCCTTAAAATGTGATGCCTGTACTATGGTTAACCAGGTTCACCTTTGGAGTTTGGAAACTAGCTCAAAAGAATTATTCCACTGTTAAGAAAGAAATGCTAGCCATTGTCCATGTTGTTTCTAAATTTGAAAGTGATCTTTAAATAAGATATTTTTTTATAAGAGTGGATTGCAAGGCTGCCAAAGACATTTTGTTCAAGGATGTTAAAAATCAAGCATCAAAACAGATTCCTGCAAGATGGCAAGGAATTCTTTCTGCTTTCAATTTTGATATTGAATTTATTAAAGGTGAAACTAATGCACTCTCGGACTTTTTAACTCGAGAATTTTTGCAGGGTGCGAACCAGAAATTTCGGACAGATGACACCCAGTAAGAGCTCATCTGCTCTTACCAAGTCATCCCCTAATGATCCAAAGTCACTTATGTCTTCTTCTCCATAAATAAGGGTAAGGAGAAGCAGATTGCTGAAAATCTATTCCGTGAATATATGAATATGTATGTAGCAATCATTGAAATGAATATCTAGATAAACACCCAAATTTTCTGGCTGAAAAATATTTAATGGATAATCTTCCTCCCTTGAATAAGCCTCGTATTTTCTATGAAACTCTTCTAATTGAAACTAAGTCTGTTAATATCGTTTATCGTTATAGAGGTGAAAATGCCAACACCATAGCATTCTCCAAAATCCAAATTCTAAACGTCATTTCTTTGGAAGAATGGGGTCCTTGAAATGACCTGACCCAATTTCTACTTTGGAATCCGGGTGGAATCCTGTTTAAAACTGACACATGGTGGCTGTGAGTTGTAAATGACCAAAATGCCCTGAAAAACAATAACACAAACTCTAAGGCGTTAACTCGTGGCTGCACCTGATAACTGTAGGCTGCCTACGTACCCTTACTGATTGATCAAGCCACACGTAGTTCTTTCCTCTGTCCTTGATCTGCAACTGGTTTGTTTACTGTAAACCTCGCTCTAGGGCTGACATTCCTGGAGTATCCGGGACTCCGTTTTACGATCTGTCAAACACTATACAATCCTGGAATTACCTAGATCAACATACTTGAAATTGACTGCGATCCAACGGTTCAAACGTATCGAACCCGGAACTCGCACAATATGTGAGATCCGTTCGGGGTTCAAACGTTGTCCGAATTAATATCCGCAAAATCCTAAGCGCTTGTGAGGACTGGGAGGTTATTCTAGGACTGACTGTGGCCCCCACCATGCTGTCCACGCTCCGCCACACGCGTAGGCAGCGCGTGGTGCCTAAAGCGATAACGCTTCACCGGAAAAACTCCAAATCACGGCTCAAGGTTCCTACCCTAAGTGTAACACCCTATTTGGAGCCACATTTGTTCTTGGACCTACCCCAAAAATTGGCCGGAAGTGGCCGGAATTGTACTCTCAAAACCGGCCGAACCCTAACGTGTAAATTGAACTATCTACGCTTGAAATCTCTGAAATCCTACCCAACCAGCAGCAAGAGCATGAAAAATAGCTAGAAATCCATACCTCACACGACCGGATTGGTGGCCGGAGGAGGGAGAAACAGCTCGCCAAAATTCTGTCAAAACCCGTCGGAAATCATGATTTTCCGACGGTTCGAGGCTGCAGACGGCAGGGGAAACGACCGGGCTACGTCAACGGAGTGACGCTGGTGCCTCTGGGTCCGGTCCGTTGAGTCGAGGTGGGGTGTGGAGGTGGCTGGGACGAGGGATCCGGTCGGAGCTGAAAAATAGGGGGGTCGTGAGCTGGAGAGAGAAAGGAGAGAGGGTTTTTAAAATATCTGACATGGCAAATTACCATTTGCCCCTGAACGTAATTTGATCGTAACTCCCTCAATACAACTCGGATTTGAGCCCACTACGTATCTACGGACTCATCTCACTGCGCTCTACGCAACAGTATAACTAAAATCCCCAAATTCCTTTCCAATCAAAAAGTCAACTTTTAAACCATTAAAATATTATAAGGGCATAATTGTCTTTTACTAGAATAAATTAATAATTAAATATTAATTAAGGACCTGGTTGTTACAATCTACCCCCCTTATAAAAATTTCGTCCTCGAAATTTACTTACCCTTCACTTGAGGGGTGAGGGTACTGGGCCCACGACTGCTACTCGGGTTCTCAAGTCTACTCCTCTAGTACTGCACTCACCATTTGCATCTCAATAACTGTATTTATAAGTCAATCAATAAAATCCGAAAGCAACATATTTATATCTGGGTACCTGAGTGGCTTAAGAAAATATAAAACTCTGAAAAGATATGATAACTAACTGAATTTCTTGTTAAATTTAAAACTCTGCTGCCATTACTTTGATATTAGCTAAAATTCTATTTTTCCTATGAGTGTCCGACGCCTGGCTAATGGTGGGCACAAAAACTAATTTGCCCTTTTAACTGAAATTAAATGAAATTCAAGTGCGACTTCTACCGAAAATTCAGCAATCTCCCCTGTAAACTGAACATTTTCCAAAAACATTTTGCATGTAAAACAAGTATATATGTTTAAATATATATCTATATCACAATTGCCAGCATGTAAGTTAAAATATTTAAAAGCATATAATAAGGTACTGAACTCATGCATTCCTGTTTATACATAACAAACAATAATCCTGCTGAAAAACATTGAATATATAGTTCATCCTGCCCTATAATCCTTGCTGGACTCAGGAGACATCTGGTCAACCTGATCCGCAATTCTGACTCCCACGGTCCGGATAACTCTAAGACTCGTGAGGCAAAAACATGCTAGAAATACTGGAGCTGTTTAATACCATATCCAATAATAAGAGATGAAGGCCAACAACTTAAATAAAATAAATTAAGATAAATTAAAGCAAACTGGATTAAAATAAAATAGATATATATATATATATCTATATATTCACATAATACTTGTAAAACAATTGTGATGCTTAAGAAAATAGTGGTAACTATATAAAATCCTCAATTTAATTTAAAAGCATATCAAAACTTAAATTCTCTCCACCTAGACGTACCCCCATATTTGATCCGTCAATTCCTGGTATCCCTCAATTCTTGATAACCGTCAATTCCTGATATCCGTCAATTCCTGATAACCGTCAATTCATGATAACTGTCAATTCATGATATCCATCAATTCCCCTGGCAGGTCTCGGTGACACAAAGTCAACCCGAGCCGCAGCTGGCAGGACTCAAGGGACCGTAGTCAGCCTGATCCGCAAACTGGCAGGTCTTGGAGACACACCTCAATCCAAGCCGCAACCTGGCACTGCACGGTTCAGGCGTCCCTGAAACTCGTGGGGCAAAATAACCAACTGTCTCAAGGCAACTGGGGGGTACCTTGTGGTGGGTTTGAAAATCATAATCTGCTATTTACATAAACTTTCAATAAATCAGTTTTCAACTGAACTTAAAATATGTCCATATATATATATACACCAAAATCTGATGAAAACCAAAAATTAAATTTCTTCCTTTTCAACCACTGAATACATGCCTCAACTACTTAGCTAGTTTGTTCACCATATTGACCTCTGATTAGCATATCATTCCAATATTATATTTATACTCTTACAACACAATTAACCATATGAACAAATATAGACATGTGATAATATGTTTTTCATATGAAAACCTCAACAAATTTTTTAAACCCTTCTGGATACCTGTTTACTCAGCCATACCAACGAAGTAAAACAACATAAGAAAAGTCCAGCAATTTCTTAAAATAAGGATGCACATGTGATGTTGTGTCTACAAGAAGTTAACCTAATGCTCTGATACCAATTGAAACGACCTGACCCAATTTCTACTTTGGAATCCGGTTCGAATCCTGTTTAAAACTGACATCTGGTGGCTGTGAGTTGTAAATGACTAAAATGCCCTGAAAAACAATAACACAAATTCTAAGGCCTTAACTCGTGGCTGCACCTGATAACTGTAGGCTGCACCTGATAACTGTAGGCTGCCTACATACCCTTATTGAGGGATCAAGCCACACGTAGTTCTTTCCTTTGTCCATGATCTGCAACTGGTTTGTTTACTGTAAACCTCGCTCTAGGGCTGACATTCCTGGAGTATCCGGGACTCCGTTTTACGATCTGTCAAACACTATACAATCATGAAATTACCTAGATCAACATACTTGAAATTGACTACGATCCAACGGTTCAAGCGTATCGAACCCGGAACTCGCACAATATGTGAGATCCGTTCAGGGTTCAAACGTTGTCCGAATTAATATTCGCAAAATCCTAAGCGCTTGTGAGGATTGGGAGGTTATTCTAGGACTGACTGTGGCCCCCACCCTGTTGTCCATGCCCCGCCACACGTGTAGGCAGCGCGTGGTGCCTAAAGCGAAAACGCTTCACCGGAAAAAACTCCAAATCACGGCTCAAGGTTCCTACAAGTGTAACACCCTATTTGGAGCCACTTTTGTTCTTGGACCTACCCCAAAAATTGGCCGGAAGTGGCCGTAATTGTACTCTCAAAACCGGCTGAACCCTAACGTGTAAATGGAACTATCTACGCTTGAAATCTCTGAAATCCTACCCAACTAGCAGCTAGAGCATGAAAAATAGCTAGAAATCCATACCTCACACGACCGGATTGGTGGCCGGAGGAGGAAGAAACAGCTCGCCAAAATTATGTCAAAACCCGTCAGAAATCATGATTTTCCGACGATTCGAGGATGCAGACGGCAAGGGAAACGACCGGGCTACGTCAACGGAGTGACGCTGGTGCCTCTGGGTCCGGCTTGGTGAGTCGAGGTGGGGTGTGGTGGTGGCTGGGACGAGGGATCCGATCGGAGTTGAAAAATAGGGGGGGCGCGAGCTGGAGAGAGAAAGGAGAGAGGGTTTTTAAAATATATGACATGGCAAATTACCATTTTGCCCCTGAACGTAATTTGATCGTAACTCTCTCAATACAACTCGAATTTGAGCCCACTACGTATCTACGGATTCATCTCGCTGCGCTTTACGCAACCGTATAACTGAAATCCCCAAATTCCTTTCCGGTCAAAAAGTTAACTTTTAAACCATTAAAATATTATAGGGGCATAATTGTCTTTTACTAGAATAAATTAATAATTAAATATTAATTAAGGACCGGGTTGTTACAGTCCTAGCCCTGAAAGGGCCAAAAGATTTATCCATCCTGAAATTAGGCCATATTCCTATAATTACTGGGATTATAAAAAGGCATGGGAATATGTTTTATGTTTTCAAAATCAAAACTATTCTCATACTTGGTTTATCCAATTTAAGCTTCAAGCTCTGAAAGAACTCCCTAATTGGTTCAAGAGCTTTTTTTTTATTTGGGGTCCTATTTTGGAATACCTTCTTCCTAAAATAAAGGAATATTTTCAAATGAAATTTTGTAAATGGAATAAAAACCATCTTGATCATAGGACCTTATTCATGTGGTTCATGATAATGTATGAACTACCATGGATATTAAAATGGGAATATGTTATTTCGGAGGATGTTGATGAGGAATGGACTTATATTCCAAATTTAGTCTGAAGTATCTTAATTAGATGGTGGGATAAATTCACTAGGGATCACCTGGCTCCCGCCAAGATCATCCCAGCGCTTATCCCATCCCTTGACTCTGCAGCTGCTCAGCCTTTGGCCACTTCTTCTAATCTAAGTGTTTCCCAAAGGTTGCAACTATTGATAGACCAGCCAGGATCATCATCTTCCAAAGAAGACTTGAAAAAGAAAGTCATCGAGATTCTTGATCTCAATGACGAATCCATGGCATCAGCATCTGCCACTCAGCCTGAAGATGAGGTGGACCCTTTTGCTAATGAAGACATGCTGGACAATTATCATCCGTATCTTTATGGTGGGCCTCAATGATATTCTGTTTGATAAGAAGACAATTTGTAAATATTGTAATTTTATGCTTTCCTGTCATTTTAACTTTACTTTTCCTCTGGTTAAAGCAAGATTCTTCTGCTTTAACTCTGCTTTCACTTTTGTAAAAGTTTGCTTTTTCTTTTTGGCTGTTTGCGAGAAAGTTAAGCAAGAATCATCAAAGTGAAGATGCCGCTCTACTTTAAGCTGCTTTGTGACTTATTGTCTTTATTTGACACGTCAGCAAATAAAACTAGTTAGCAAATTTTTGGGTACACGCAGAGTTTGCCGAAACAATTCCCGCCAAATCGTAGTGCGCCGAGCAACATATACCTCTAAATTCCTTCCAGTAAGTAAACCTAAATTCCCTGTCTTCCCAAATTTGATGAACAAAGATAAAATTTAAAAAACCCAAAACAAAAAAAAACAAAAAACACAAGGAAGAAAATGAAAGGAGGCACAGTTCAGATCAACTGGCACGACACCAAGCCGGTACTAACCCTAGATTTCCACCCAACTTCTGGTACTCTCGCTACTGGTGGCGCCGATTTCGACATCAAGGTACTCACTTCTACTCTCTCTCTCTCTCTCTCTCTCTCTCCTCTCTCTTCCTCTACATTTTCACGAATCTAATGGGTGGGCCAATTAATGTTGAAGCTTTTCTTTTTTATTTCCGTGCAATTTCGCCTACTCTCAGCTCAAATTGTTGCTTCAATGGAGCATCAGAGCCTTCCTTTTTGTTTTTCGGATAAAGGATTTTTCGAATTTTTCTTTTTGTTATTAGGTTTTATTTAGCTTTTTCGTAAGTGTTCATTTGATATACTTCTTGATGTCATTTTGTTAGTTATTGGACTAACTGTGTTCATTTTATTTAATTTTTACAAGCTTTGGTTAATAAATTCGAGCGAAACACAGAAGAAACTCCCAGCAGCTTCATATCAAAATAGCCTTTCTTACCATAGTTCTGCTGTAAATGTCCTTCGCTTCTCTCCTTCTGGTAAGTGAAAACCTATGCCCTCCTCGGTGTTGTCTGCTCCTTGAGTGATAAATATTCTTTACTTTACATTTGTAATTTTCATGATGAAATACTATGGAGCTTCACTATTTCCTGGAAGATTACTAAGATGATAGCTAGCATGTCTGTTCTTCTTGCTTGGTGTTTGTAATCCTGAGTTCTTCACAAAGATATTGATTATGAAGAGAGAATCAAGTTGCTGACTTTAGAAATATGTTTTTTGGTTACGTTTTCTTTCTTTCTTTCTTTCTTTCTTTTTTTCCCGTTTTGTTCAACATCCACAAAGTGTAAGATTTAAAGTTACATTTTCATTTGCTGTGTGCTGATGCCAAAGTTGTAGTATACCCATATTTCCATACCCACCATCATAAATTCAAGGAAACAACACAACTAGCGCAGTTAATTCGAAGTTGTCTTTCTTAATCCTATTCTTAGGAGATGAGAGCTCAGCATGATTGTAGGCGAGGACCAGAATTATAGGATTGCGAGGAATTGTTTGTAAGGAAGGAGGGAAGTCTTCAAAGATCTTTAAAATAATTAAGCATACATAAATTAGCATTCTATTGGCATTGTACAGAGTTCTTGATCCTGTATTGTCTGTTTTGGCCTTAACCTAAAGTTGAAGTCTAAATAATTGTCTTAGGTGCATAATCCATGGTATTAGATATACGCTCTAATGGGAGTACCAACTTATGCTGACCTAGGCTAGTGATGGGCAACGGGTACCAATCACCGTCACCATCACCACCAACACCCCACCACTACCAGCACCACCTAATGCTTATCAATGTGGGCCAATGGGTATCCATTGCCCATCCCTAGCTGTAAGAAAACCTTATATTTTGAGATGATTGAGCAAATTGAGCGGATTTGATTTACCTAATCCAAGATTACTGAATGAGCTAATTTTGTTCATTTGATTAAGCTGATTTGGATGATTCTAGGAATTTTGCATTGGTGTTAATATGTTAGGAGGCTATACAAGGGTATGCATATTACTCAGTTGAATCAATGAAAAAGATGATACCATATCACTTGAATCCATAGTTTAAAATATCGATAATATCGACGAAATATCAAGGATATTATCGTTTTTTCGGGTCATAGATATTTCGGAATGTATCCATACACATATCGTATAAATATCGATAATATCGGAAAATATTGATGTCGATAATTTCACTCACACTTCAGTAATATTTTGTCAAAATATCGCTATAATATTGAAAATATCGAAAATATCGATGTAATGAAAAAAAAAACTCAAAGCCACACAAAGATGATTCAAACCCTTGCCAATTCACTCCTCCAACACCTTAACCACCATGTTGCTTATGTTTTTGTGATAATACGCTAAAATATGTATATTTATATTATTTTGTTTTGAACAATTATATGCAAAACTATTTTGGGTTTATCATCTGATGACTACTCTTCATAATACACTTACTCTACACATAGAAATGATGAAGATAGTGAAAACTTTGAACCTCATAAGAACTTTGTGTGATAGTAAGTTACTCATGTATCTTACCATGCAATGTATAAAGTGTAAAAATATTGCAGTAAGTCATTATATATAAATGATTATGGTGTGTTTAATCTTCTTTCATTAATTACTACATATTTTCTACACTCACAGTTTTTGTCAGCTCGCTATATAATCAACTTAAATCAGTTAACCCATCATGCAATGCATTTCCTTCCAATTTTTTGTGATAAACTAATACATAATTGATTGAATAAACATCCTCCAAAGTTTCAATAAAAATTTCCAAGTTTTTCTTATAATTTCTGTGGTTTTTATTCAATTTTTATCGATATCAATAATATCCTGATATTTCCATAGAAATTTCCATGTTTTTGGACTACTGATATTTCTGATGCCATCAATATTTTAGACCTTGCTTGAATCAATGTGAGGACGCTATCTGTTTTGTTACCCCTATCCTACTTTGACCACCAAAAAGAAAAACAAAGAAATTTCTTCCTCTCACTATTATTCCTCACGTTTCATTAAATCTTCTATTTTGGATCTCATACCACTTGAATTACGTCTCAGTTATTGTCTTGCTCAGATGATCAGATCTTATCTCATTTGTCGGCTCGGTTTACTTCATTCCCTGTTGGTACCAAAACAGATAGCAAGGTCTTCCTCTTCTTTGGCTTTATACTAGTGTAAAAATGAAGAGTCCTAATTACTATCAATTGGTCTGAGCTATCTAGGTTTTTGAAAGCTCGTAAACACGTTCTTATTCTGTTTGCAGCAAAATGGGAGTTGCCGATACCCTATTCTCCAGCTTAAGGGGGAGTCTTAACGACCATATGCTTAGGGATACTAATTTGGCTAATTCTATTGAGCTAGTTTAGTTTATTTGGCGAGCTGATTTGGATGATTTCCAGTATTGGTTTCTAAGAATGTTTCATTGAATTTTATTTGTTATGAAGCATAATTATTGGGATCTCAAGCCCCACTATTGTGGAAAGAAAATAAAGCAATGAAAAACAAAAAAAGGGGAAAGGGAGGGAGAAGAAAGAACTTCCATGGCAGAACAGAGCATCGATAGTAGACTCTAGAACATAGAAGAAGCTCTTATGCTTTGAATTTTGAATCTTGAATCAAGATGGAAGAACATGTTTCATGAGGAAGAAGTTTTAGGATTTAAGAGCATATCCAAGGGAGCGCTATCTAACTTTTAGCCAAATTTTTGCCAAGATGACTAGAAAACTGGTATAGTTTAGCACTTTTGAAGTGGTTAGTCCAGCCATGCGATTTTAGATATTCACCATATTTTTCATTACTTTTTTAACTTCAGCATTAGGAGCCACTTTCTCTCTCCTCAAATTTAGGAGTCCTTTTAGGAGCTAGATAGCTAGTATGGTACAGCCCTTTGTAGATGCTCTGAGTGCTGAGAAGTCTGAAGTCTGTTCTTTTTGTAACAGTGGGCAATAAGAAAAAAAGGCTTATTCTAATGAAAAACCGAACTGTCTCTCACATGCAGGCTTCAATTTTTGTACAGCATTGGCTTGTTGATGAAGATTGGCTTTGCAATAAAATGAGATTTCCTTTTTAATATTTAAAAAATTGAAGCTTGGAAAATTGTGTTATTGACACATGTTCCCTCATTACGGTTCTCTTTTATGGTGGAATTGATATCACTCCTTTGATGATGATGCAGGAGAACAGCTTGCCTCTGGTGCAGACGGTATGAAGATCACTCATATTATTGAATTTATTTTTATGTATACTTGGACTCTCTTTATTCACTTATTTTTCTAGTTCATTGTTCCGTTAAAGTACCTTTTCCTCTTTTTATTTATTTTTTCTATTAATCAGGAGGTGAGCTGATTATATGGAAGTTGCATGCAACAGAAACTAGCACAACGTGGAAGGTCCTTAAGACATTGTCGTAAGAATTTAAATTCAATAGTTAACCTTTTGTGTGCGTTGGATATTTGTTTTAAAGTATAGTTGGCAACACAGCAAGCTTAGGTGATTTAGGGCGGACCAAATCAGGGATGGGCTTATTGATCCTATGCATTTGGCTTATGCAGTTTGAAACCAATGTGCTATGTGTATTCTAGAAAATAAATAGATCAGATATATATACATGCATACATGAAGCTTCAAGTGAGGACGATGTCCTCATTTAAGAAAAATCTGCGAACATCCTCACCCCAACACATGGTCCAAATGGTCAGAACCTTAAAAGTTTCTCTTTCAAGGATGACCGTACAAAATATCCATTCAAATGGAAATTGTTTAGCCATTTGATTACAATCCAATTTTATTTAGTGGACACTTTGTGGGGCCTATTGTGCATCGTAGGTCGACAATTGGAACCATCTATGGTTTAAGTCTCTACCAAAGGATCAACCTTGCAAAAAATGAACCAAATCCAAAACTATTAAGACATCTAATTGTTTTCAAATAAATAGACAAACATAGTGTTACCATTTTGGCTGAAATTATCACCCTTAATCAAATGATTGAATGGTTTTTCATTTAGCTGATTCTTTATTTGTTTTGGCAATGATGATCATTTGACAAAAACTTAAAAGATAGACTTCAGATTATCGAACTACAATGTGGAGTGGGCTCCACAGTGTGCCCCTTATATTTGAGGGGTCCTTCAACTAAAGGGCACTGTCCCAAAATCTGAGACTTAAAACCAAGAGATTATTGGGCCTGATATAAAATGATAAGTAATATCTGTTAGATCCAGGCCCTTAAGGTGGATAATGTGAATTCTTTCTAGTTCTTGTTGGTTTAGACCTGGTAGTCTGGCATGTTGGAGTTCAATTTGAGATGTTCGATTTCAACCAAAGTATCAGATATGAAGGCCATGATATTTAGTTTAGAGCTTTGTGGGCCATATATTGCTGGCATGGATTCTTTGTACCTGACTTTTTCTGTTGTTATAGATTTCACCGCAAAGATGTGCTGGACCTCCAGTGGTCTGCTGATGGTGCATTTCTCATCTCTGGGTCAGTTGATAATTCTTGCATCATATGGGATGTGAACAAAGGTAAGAAAGACATTGCCTAAGCAGCATAACTATAACAAATATCTTTTAATTTGTCAAAAGATTCAACTCTGATTTTTCCTATTTCTATTTCTCAGGTTCTGTCCATCAGATTCTGGATGCCCATTCCCATTATGTTCAAGGTGTGGCATGGGACCCATTGGCCAACTACGCTGCTTCCCTAAGTTCCGATAGAACTTGTCGCATTTATGTCAAAAAAGCCCAATCAAAAGCAAAAGGTGCCGAGAAGACAAATTATGTTTGCCAGCATGTTATTTCAAAGGCCGGGCCTCCACTGTTGGATGATTCTAAGGTTAGAAGTTTGTAATCTCTACGTATTTCATTGATCCTAAGCATAGATGGAATATACATGTTCTTAGCCTCTTGTATGTTTTTATGTGCAGTCTGCAAAATACCATCTCTTTCATGATGAGACGTTGCCATCTTTCTTTCGAAGATTAGCATGGTCACCTGATGGATCATTTCTACTTGTTCCAGCAGGTAGTTCGCCTAAATGTATGCTTGGTGAACTGAGGACTTATGTAGTCTAATTCGCTCACCGCAATGGTTGGTTTTCGAATATAATATTGTATATTTGTTCTCCCCATCCAACCTTTTAATATTGTTGTGACTGAAGCATTGACTAGAGCCTTATCTGAGGACTGTAACAGAGCTTGTTTTAGTAGCATTGCCATTGGGTTTGTCTATTTTGGGCAAATGTAAGTTTATTCCATTATTATAACCTATGAGGTGGATAGACTGCTATTCTCCTGAATTCCACATTGGTTATACGTTGGAAAGATCTAGGGTACTTAAGTAAGGTCTATGAATTTAGATAGCACTTTTGGAGCAAGCCTTGGGTCATCGCAAATGGTATGGGAGGAACTGGTCCAATGCCTACAGGAGACTCAAGAGCCATGATTATGATGACGTCTCCTTGGCAGTGAGTGAAAGGGGAAATAGGCCAAGGCTTAAAGGATGAGAAACTGGGATACCTCTAAATCCCACATCATCTATGCCTTGGGGAGTTTTAGAGTACGTAAGTAAGTCCTTTCAATTCAAATGTCACTTTTGAGGACGCCTTGGGTCGTTACAGATAGTGCTGCTAGGATTCAGTTTAACCTATCACCTGATTGAGAAGCAGAAAGACATTAGGGGTCTTGTACTCTCCAATATTAAACACTGATCGTAAATATTCCAAGCCCCTTTGATGTGATGGCCTTAAATTTGTTATTTGGCTTTCCTTGAATAACAAACATCAAGTGAGGGGGAGAAATAATTGGAAAGAATCTTTGGATCTTTCTTTTTATTTTTTATGGCTTTGTTTAAATTTATTTTAGTATTTTTCTTGGTGCAAACTGAAAAGGATAATTGAGGTTCGCAGTTTAGGTTATTTCTGTTCCTGAAAGAAGTTAGCAATTATCACAAGCTTTTGAAGCCTGACCACCTACTATTGATTATGACCACTTATGTTTAGTTCCATTACAGTTTTTGTTGACATAAGAATCTTCCAATTTCAGGTTCCTACAAAATATCATCTGCACCGGAGACAATAAATACAGCTTATGTATTTTCTAGAAAGGACCTTTCAAGGCAAGTCAGAGATATTACCTTTTAGTTCGGAATATTGTTGTCTTAAAATGATTCATCTGTATATTATGGAATAAAAGTCCAGCCTGACATCCCTAGATTTCTAGTTGGGCATCATAGCATGATCCTATGCTTTTCAGTGTCATAACTGTCAAGCAAATGAAAGTTTGAAGGAAATTGTCTTCTTACATTTATATTCTTACGTTTCATGTTAATGCAGGCCTGCTCTACAGCTCCCTAGTGCCTGCAAACCTGTTGTAGCAGTTCGTTTCTGCCCTTTGCTCTTTAGCCTGCGGGGGTCAAATCAATGTACTCATGCTGGTTGACATTGTTATTTTGTAAAATATATTGTATCTTTGTTGGTTATTATAGTATTTTAACAGTCTTTGGTGAATCTGCAGCCGGGTTCTTTAAGCTTCCCCATCGTATTGTTTTTGCTGTGGCCACTTTAAATTCTTTGTACATTTATGACACAGAGAGTGTTCCTCCAATTGCAATCTTTGCTGGTCTTCACTATGCAGCCATAACTGACATTGCATGGTAAAATTTGTGTTAGTTTTCTGCTATTTTTTGGTGCTTATATTGATTTTGACTGCCGATAATGTTTCCTGTAAATTATATTGCTGGTACATTTTGCTGTTCAAAAGGTCACCCAACGCCCAATACTTAGGATTGTCTTCTCAAGATGGTTACTGCACGTTGGTAGAATTTGAAAATGATGAACTGGGATCACCTATCTGTTCATCAGGTTTTATATCCTTCCATTTCCTAAATATTTCATCACTTATTTTTATCCATCATTTCTTCCACTGTTTGGTTCATCATGGTTCCTGTTTCATTTTGCTCCAGAGGAAAAGAAAGTCATGCATGACAAGAACAAAAGCCCAGTTCAGAAGTCAGAGAACATGATGATTGAAGCTACTAAAAATGATAGTCTTGTCGCTGAAGATAATGGAAGAACTGTAGAAGAAAGGAATCAACAAAAAGAAGCTGAAAGGAAAGAAGAGAAAGTCATGGGTGAACAGAATAAAAGGCCAGCTGAGAAGGCAGAGGACATGGTAATTGAATCTACTGCAACTGACAGTCGTGTTGCAGCAGATAATGGAAATTCAGAAGCAGAAGGGAATCGAAAAACAGAAGTAGAAACGAAAGCAAAAGAAGTCGTTGATTTAGAGAACAGAAGTCCAGTTGAGAACCCTGAGGACATGGTAGTTGAAGTTACTGCAAATGGTAGTCTTGTTGCAGCATATGATGCAAAATCAGAAGCAGAAAGGAATGAAGGGATAACAGAATCTAAAAGCTCAATGAAGACTGCTACTGTAAATAGGCCTCCTACCAAAAGGCGTATTACACCTATGGCAATCGACCCGTGATAGCCGCCATTCTCACCTCTGTAAATTTTTTAATCAATTTAATCATTCACTTGCTGGGTGCTGATTTCTCTGCCCTTTTCAATTATAGGATTCAGTGTACTAATTACTGATGCTAGAAAGACCACCCTTCCTTCCCTGGGAAGTATAATTTCTGTTATTTCACTTTTGATACTATACGGATGTTGTAGAACCCAAATCGAATTGGAAGCCTATTGACTACTGACTAGAAAATTTCAAATTTCAATCTTATATGAATCTTGGCTAGTAAATGTGTATCCCATATAAATCTAGGCAATTGATTCATATCCAGATGATTCTTGTGGGTTTCATTTGTCTCAGAAAGTGTAGCACACCAATGGAAAATGCCTTGTGTGTGTGTGTGTGACCCAAGGATACCTGTTTACTTTTGATGGGTAATCTCTGGTTGTTAAACTGTGTATGAAAATTTAACCAGTACCATCCAGTACCGCAAGGAGCAAGAATGTACCGTTTATGTGGCAGGGGTGTGTGCATTTGCCCCTTAATAAAAAATAATAATAGATAATGCCTATTGAGAATGTCCGCCCCATTCTTTCTCCTCCCACATTTGGTTTTGTTCAATTTTAACAGAAGTTAAAAGTTACTAAGCAAACCAAACCAAACTAAACTAAACCAATAATGGACAGTTTGGTTCGGTTGGTTAGGGTGAGTTGTGCCTATGCCATATCATTTTTTCTTTTGAATTTTGTTAACCCAATTATAACAACAAAATTATATAACCCGGATTCTTTGCCTTGAATTTAACAGTGTTCTCAAGTTCAAATCTCCATGACACCTTGGCAATGTGTGAGAATCTCCCTCCTCTTACATAACTTTGACAACAACAAAAAATCATTCTAAAATTGAATTTAACACGCCATCAAACTTCAAAGTTCAATAACAACAAAAAATTTCATAACCTACTAATTTTTTCATTTTCCAGCACATCGAACATGCTAAAATTGAATTCAACATGTCATCAAGTTTCAAAACTCAATAACTAATATAGTAACAAACCAGAGATCACTAACTTCAAAGTTCTATCGAACTAAATTCAAAGTTCCATCAAACCGAGTTTGTTACCAAGTCTCTTCGTTACATTGCAATTAAATTTGCTAGAATTATAACTATCATCATCATGAAAGAAACACAGCCAGCTAAAATGACCATTCGCACATACCTGCGTCTTTTTGGTTCACATATACACATGATCATACATACACAAAATTACATCTAGGGTTCGTTTGGTGACTAGTATTGAATTGAAATGGATTTAAAGCATGTTTAAGAAAGAAATGAAATTTTTTTGATCAAGTTGAAGGTAGAAGATGGATTGCTCATCTCATCTAATCCCCACAAATATGATAGGGTAGCAACACCTTATAACTAATCCCTCCTAATCCCCCCAAATGGAAATTCCACTACCTTCATTTCCTCCTTCAATCTACCTTAAGATTTAGTGACTTATCAAATCAAATCCAATTCTAGGCACCAAATGAGCCCTTAATATTTTATTTTTAAGACCTTTCTTATTGAGAGAGGCGATCATATACGAAATGCACACACACAACAAGGATACTATGACTCGAACCCAAAACCTTTCATGAGAAAAACAATTGTTCTAAACCACTACATTTAATGAGCCCCTAGTTTTAAATCAAAACAAAACTAGCACATTAGTGAAACACAGCTAGTTAAAAATGCTAACCCATTAGTGAAACAAAACAGGCTTAGGCACTAGCCCGTTACTGTTACACCTTGCTGCACCTAACATCGTCTTCTTCACGAGTTGATGGGATAGCGCCTCTTCTTCGCAGAGCAACTGGAGATACGCAGCAGCTGCAAGCGCAAGTAAGTTCTTTAATTCTTTCTTCTTCCTCCTTCTCCTTCTTCTTCCTGTCATTTTCTATTCCAATTGTATTATTAATATCACCATTCTCTGTAATCATATAGGAAACATAACACATCTCTGAATAGCCATCTTTATACTTTAATGGGGGACTGGTACAAGCCATGGTTGCAAAACTATTGTGATATTGTCTCTTCCGTTTTCACATCAAATTTCAATTTTTGGGTTCAGTTCTATTTTCCAAGGGTTAGCTTTGTTATGAAATTTAACCATTTGCAACTTGCATGCCAAGACCATTGAAGTCTTGTGCTGCTACCTAAGCACCCAAGTAGTCTCCTAGGCAAGAACAAAATTTATGTTTCATATGATTGTTTGTTAAACCTGCCTGTCATGCACTTTTGAGTACAATTCCATAAAACAACTAATTGTTGAAAATGTCTCTTTAAAATATTAAGTTGTATGGCGTGCATTTTTTTAATGGATAATCTGTAACAGTGAGTTCAATACAATGACTTACTTGTTTATATATGATTTCCCTTAATTAGGTAGCTTTATCTGCATCTAGAGAACATTAGGATATCATGCACCAATATATCCAGTTGGATATTCCTATATTCTTATATGATTAAGTTGCAGTTGTAGTTTAAATCTTGGTTTTCCTCTAGTGCTCTGAGCCCCTCTGTTTTTGTCTGTATGTTCAATTTCAAAGCTTAAGCTTCGGCTCCAATGGCAGCCTTCGACCATATCAAGGACATGTACGATGTTGCTCTAAAGCCTCGTCTGTTGCACACGCTCATTAGAGACCATGTCCCCGACAATAAGCACCCTTTCGGGAGCCCATTGGATCTGTCGAAGGTAGTGTACACAATCAAAACTCACACCTCCTTCGCGAGTCTGTACAAGATCTGACTTTTCAAAAGCTAATCATAATTGGAGATCCACCATTGATTCCTGTGTCAACCACTTGATGGAGCTCATTGTCAATGACATTGTATGTACCAATTAATTTTTGACAAATTCTATTTATTTAAAGTCACTTGTTTTAGTTTTTTATTTTTGATAAATTTGATTTTCTTGAGTTTATTGAAACTTGGGTTTAGTTTTTAGTGTCACTTTGAGGAAGCCAAACCAGTAAAGTTGTTCTAGGATGATCATCTTTTATAATTAACAGTCATGACTTGAGGCGTAATTATAGTTTTATTTTACACAATGTCAGGGTGAGGGAGAAAAAGACACTATCTGTTTGATTTCTACCAAGAGTTTTGCTTGCCTTCCTTTTGAATTCATTTTATCATATTCTTCTGTTCTAGCCAGATAATGTTGGGCGGGAATTTGTTTGCTGGGGGTGACTTGTCAGGAATGCAGCTACGAGCGTTTCTTAGAATCATACTCTGGTTGGTTCAGAAGCTCTACCACATATCAGGTAGCCAAATGAATGTTTGGTTTAAATAATGATAATTATGTTATGGTTAAACTGTTGCTTCTCAAAATAATAATAATAAAATTTAAGGACACTCTCTAAAATCACTGCCTTGCCAACTGTGATTTTGATTCTACAAGCACCAGGTACCTGGGTTCAATTAAAAAAAAAAAAAAAAAAAAAAAAAAAAAAAAACAACGGGCTTGTAGTTCGAGTGGTTAAGCATTTCCTTGCACTTGAGGCCTAGGTTCGATTCCCCACTTCTCCCTCCCCCAGTATTGCTTGTATTATATAATATATAAAAGGATTTTCCTTTATGTAATAAAGGATAAAGATAAAGAGAAGCCATATATACATTAAATAAATCCTAATATCCTAATGATCTTCCAGGAACCCTTATGTCTGGGCTCTAAAGCTTAGAATTGAATCTCATTATATTTAGTTGGGATAATCCCATATGTTATATTAGATGTTTTGAGAATTCTCCCCAAGCATTTCATTATGTGCACCCTGGTTGGATCACATGGATCCTTTGTTGTGATTTGTTTTTGGAGTCTTGGAATAGCTCAGACTGCAGTTGTGTAGGTTTTGATGCTGCCTTCTGGTTTCTTCATCTTTTGAACTTCTGGTTTTGTTGTGAATAAGTTGACTTGTATGGTAAACTCTCTGCACCACCCCCTTTTATTTTGAATAATCTGTGAAATTAACTTTAATGCTGCGTTTCTTTTCCAAACAGCCTACGGAAAATTTCTCAATTTGTGAAGGTGGCCTCTTGTGCTTCAATGTCAGATCTCATTTCAAGGTTGTATATCATATAAATGTAAATGTTCGCCTCACACAAAGACACAGTAGGGCACAGTAGTACATGAAATTGTTTGATTATACATGTAGTTGTTAGGATTTTGGCTTGTCAAATATGTCTTAGTTTGGTTTAGGATTGTTTTAGGAAAATTAGAGGTATACCAATTCTTGTCCTAGAGGGATTAGGAAAGAATTTCAGTTTTCCTTATTCATTTAGGTTTGGATTTCTAGAAGTCTATTAGGATTTGGATAAGTGTAATTTCCTAATCCACTTAGGAATAGGAATCCAATCAGCCTTGGGACATGTAAGCCAACTCTATATCTATAAATAGGGTGTGGCAAGGCTTATTTTTAAGAGAGGAAAAACAACCAGAGACAGCCAAGAGTTTTGAGATTAGTTCTAGGGGTTGCAAAAGTTTTGTAATCTCTATTATTAATCAAAGGAGCGGTGATTTCTCTACCTAGAGAAATCACAACTGGACGTAGGCAAAAGTTCTGCCGAACCAGTATAATTCTTGTGTGTTTCTAAGTGTTTTAAATATTTGCTAGTTTAGTCTATTTGCCGTTGGTTACATCAAAGAACAAGATCTAGAAGGCGAGTTATTTAACAAGTGGTATCAGAGCCTAGGTTAGGGGTTCTACGATGTCTAAAGGGAAGATGAATGCGGATCTAGGACTTGCGTTAAAGCCCTTTGACGGCAAGGATGACTTCACGGATTGGCAAAGGATGATGAAGAACGTACTAATACAGCAAGATTTGGATGATGCACTCAGCGGTGAGAAGCCGACAGGCATGACAGACGCAACATGGACCAAGGTTCTCAAGAAGGCCAAGAGTTCCATCGAGATCCATCTCACAAGATCAGTTCGGTCACACATCACTGAAAAGATGACTGCCCAAGAAGCATGGGAAAAGTTGGAGAATGTTTATATGGGCAAAACCGGGTCCAATAAACTTTTTCTAAAGGATGAACTATTCGGACTTCGACTGGAAGAAGGAGGTGATATTGAAGATCACGTATGCAGGTTCCAGAATTGCATAACTAATCTTCAAAGGTCGAAGAAACTTACAAAGATGATGATATGGCTATCATCTTGCTGAGGTCTCTACCTTCGTCTTTCAAGCACTTTCGAACAACTCTAATGTTTGGAAAAGAGTCCCTGAAGCTTGAAGACGTGATTCAAGCTCTTCAGTCATATGCTAAACTAGATGATATAACTGAAAGCTTTCAAGGCCTTTATGCCAAAGGCAAGAGAGGGGGCGGGAAAAGACAAGGAAGACAAAACGCAACAGAGGTAGGTCAAAATCCAAGAAGAAAAAGGAAAAGAAGGAAGGTTCTTCGAATGTGGTTTAGCCGATCATTGGAAGAGGAACTGCAAGATTTGGAAAGAGAAGAAAGCCAAGAGGGAAGGAAGCTTAGGTTTAGCTAGTGCAGTCACCGAGCATGAGAGTGACGGGGAGCTTCTTTCAGTAACATCAGGCTCCAAGGCTTTCACAAATTGGATTTTGGATACCGGATGCACTTTTCATATGTGTGCAGTAAGAGAATGGTTCGATACTTACAAAGAAGTCAGTAGCGGGGAAGTTTTAATGGGGGACGATTCTTCATGTCCTGTAAAAGGAATCGGCACTGTTCGAATCAGAATGTTTGAAGATGATACGAGTTTTGGGGAACGTTAGATATGTCCCCTAGACTAAGAAAGAATTTGATTTCCTTGGGTACTTTAGATGAGGCCGGCTATGGGTATGAGTCTAAAAAGGGAAAGACTCAGGGTAGCCACAGGATCACTGGTGGTAATGTGAGGTGACCTACAACCCAATAAGTTGTATAAGTTAATTGGGACCACCATAGTCGGGGGAGCAGCTGTTTCTGTAAATCAAGGTATAGAAGACAAGACTGAACTCTGGCATCATAGGCTCGGGCACATAAGTCAGAAAGGGTTGCAAGAATTACACAAGCAAGGCCTGTTGGAAGGCGTGTCATCTTGCAAACTGGACTTTTGTGAATATTGTGTTCTTGGAAAGCAAAGGAAGGTATCATTCACGAGTAGCAGTGCAAATAACCGAACCAAGGAGCAACTCAGCTATATTCACTTAGATGTTTGGGGCCCTGCACCAACCAAATCAAATGGTGGAGCCAGGTATTTTGTTACTTTCATGGATGATTTTTCTAGGAAGGTTTGGGTTTATTTCATGAAGCAGAAATCCGAGGTTTTTGCAAAGTTCAAGGAATGGAAAACAGAAACCGAGAATCAAACTGGAAGAAAGATCAAGTACCTAAGAAGTGACAATGGAGGTGCTATACAAGTAATGAGTTTACCGATTACTGCAAGCAAGAAGGCATTACAAGGCACTTCACAGTAAAGAAGAATCCCCAACAAAATGGAGCTGCTGAGAGGATGAACTGAACTCTCATGGAGAGAGAGAGGAGCATGCGATTTCATGCAGGATTGCCTGATAGTTTTTGGGCAGAAGCTGTTAATCATGCAAGTTATTTGATTAACAGATCACCATCTACAGTTCTCGGTTTTAAGAGTGCAGAAGAGGTATGGTCTGAGAAGCCGGTGGACTATTCCAAGCTCAGGGTATTCGGCTGTAGTGCTTATGCACATATTCCAAGTGATGAAAGGTCCAAGCTCAAACCAAAGTCTACACATTGCATATTCTTAGGTTTTGAGAAAGGAGTGAAGGGTTTCAAGCTTTGGGATATCAACAACAGGAAAAAGGTTGTCAGCCGAGATGTTGTCTTTGATGAGACAACCATGCCTCTGAATAAAGTCGAGAGCAGTAGGGAGAAGAAAGACGATGCTGAAATTGAAGCAACAAAGATTCCGTTAATCAGTTCAAACGAAGAAGAAGCTCAGGTGGAGCAAATTGAGCAAGATGCCGAATCTGATGGTTTTGAGGAAGAAGATGAGCATCAGCATCGTTCACCAGTTAGGAATCAAGTGGAGCAAGAAATGGGGCACATTGAAGGCACTCTAATCCGCCAGACATCCCAAAGGGTTAGAACTCCAACCAACAATCCACCTGCATTCCAGATATGCATAGCACTGGACAAACCTAATTGGAACAGAAGAAACTTGACAGGTTTGGGTTTGACCAAGACGAAGTTAATTTTGCTCTCAACATTAGTCAAGGAGATCCAACTACTTATCGAGAAGCTATAGCAAGTGATGAGCGAGATAGTTGGATAAGTGCTATGACAGAAGAAATGGAGTCTCTTTACAAGAACTCTGTTTGGGAGTTGGTTCCTAAGCCCAAAGACAGAAAGCTAGTTGGATGCAAGTGGGTGTTTAGGAAAAGGAAGGACTACATGAACAAGATGCCGTGAGATTCAAAGCAAGGCTCGTGGCTAAAGGGTTCTCACAAAAGGAAGGGGTGGATTATGATGAGATCTTTTCACCCGTAGTTAAGCATACTTCTATCAGATTGCTTTTAGCAATGGCAACTCAGCATGACATGGAGATTGAGCAGATGGATGTGAAGACAGCGTTTCTTCATGGGGATCTAGAGGAGACAATTTTCATGGCTCAACCAGAAGGGTTTGTTGAATATGGGAAAGAAAACCTAGTATGTCAGCTAAAGAAGTCCCTGTATGGCCTGAAACAGTCTCCAAGACAGTGGTACAAGAGGTTCGATTACTTCATGCTGAAAATCAATTTTAGAAGATGTTTATATGATTGTTGTGTGTACTATCATGTGTTCCAAGATGGGATGATCATATTGCTATTGTTATATGTGGATGACATGCTAATCGCTTGTCAAGACAAGTCTAGAATTCAAGACTTGAAGAAGATGTTGAGCAAGGAGTTTGACATGAAGGATCTAGGTGCAGCACAGAAGATCCTTGGCATGGAAATTCAGAGAGATAGGACCGCTGGAAGGATTTGGATATCACAAGCCAAGTATATTAAGAAGGTTCTTGAGAAGTTCAACATGCAAGAAGCAAAGGTGGTTTCGACTCCTTTGGCAGCTCACTTCAAGTTAAGTGGGCAACAATGTCCTAAGTCCGAGGAAGAGCAGCAAGTAATGAAGAAGGTTCCTTATGCTAATGTCGTGGGCTGCCTTATGTATGCAATGGTATGCACACGTCCAGACATAGCTCAAGCAATCAGTGTCGTTTCCAGATACATGGCAAATCCAGGAAAGCAACATTGGGATGCAGTCAAGTGGATTTTGTGTTATTTGAAGGGTTCTTGGCGACAAAGGATTATGTTTGAGAAGCAAAAAGAAAATGCAAGGGTGTTGGGATATGTGGATGCTGATTATGCAGGGGACTTGGACAAGAGAAGGTCAACTTCTGGTTATGTGTTTACATGCGCAGGAGGACCAATCAGTTGGAGGGCACTATTGCAACCAATTACAGCTTTGTCGACCACAGAGGCAGAGTATATTGCATTGGCCGAAGCTGGAAAGGAAGCAATTTGGCTTAATGGCTTGGTAAGTCAAATGGGAATCACCCAAGATTGTGTGAAGCTGAAGTGTGATAGTCAAAGTGCCATTTACTTGGCAAAGAATCAAGTTTTTTCTGGAAGATCAAAGCACATTGAAGCAAGATATCATAGAATCAGAAATTGGGTGGAGTCTAAGGAGATTTGGATTGAAAAGATTCATACGGATGACAATGCCGCAGATTTCTTTACAAAGATAGTGTCGGCCAAGAAGTTCAAGCATTGCTTGAACTTGATCAATCTCGTTGATTGATTAAAGTGGAGCACCTCCTCACTTGAGGTGCAATGAGGCAAGAAGAAGATTGCCAAGGTGAAGACTCTTGAAGATTTCCAGAACTGCTTCAAGGAGGTTTAAAGATACTCTGGGGGTGCAACGATCAAGACTTGGTTTGACTCACCAAGGTGGAGATTGTTAGGATTTTGGCTCGTCAAATATGTCCTAGTTGGTTTAGGATTGTTTTAGGAAAATTAGAGGTATACCAATTCTTGTCCTAGAGGGATTAGGAAAGAATTTCAGTTTTCCTTATTCAATTTAGGTTTGGATTTCTAGAAGTCTATTAGGATTTGGATAAGTGTAATTTCCTAATCCACTTAGGAATAGGAATCCAATCAGCCTTGTGACATGTAAGCCAACTCTACATCTATAAATAGGGTGTGGCAAGGCTTATTTTTAAGAGAGGAAAAACAGCCAGAGACAGCCAAGAGTTTTGAGATTAGTTCTAGGGTTGCAAAAGTTCTGTAATCTCTATTATTAATCAAAGGAGCGGTGATTTCTCTACCTAGAGAAATCACAACTGGACGTAGGCAAAAGTTCTGCCGAACCAGTATAATTCTTGTGTGTTTCTAAGTGTTTTAATATTTGCTAGTTTAGTCTATTGTCGTTGGTTACATCAAAGAACAAGATCTAGAAGGCGAGTTATTTAACAGTAGTCAGATCCCTAGGTCTGAATCAAGTACCCTCTCTCTCTCTCTCCTCTCTCTCTTTCTCTCTCTCTCTCTCTCTCTCTCTCTCTCTCTCCTCTCTCCTCTCTCTCTCCTCTCTCTCTCTCTCTCTCTCATGCACAAACTGATGAATTGCTTAAATTTTTGGAGTCATATATGTTGTCTTGCTCGTTAATACCAAACTAATTTTAACAATGATAATTGATATTATTTGTACTGGAATTTGTTATCATCGTTGTTTATCTGTATTATTTGAAGTCTATATGGGTTAGTAGCCAAATTTTCATTGGGAGTCGTAAATGTCATCTTGCTCTTAAAAAACCAATTAATAATGATAATTGGCATGAATAAGTTCTACTGGAATTTGTAATCCTCATGTTGATCTATAGTTTGTGAAGGGTATATAGGTTAATAACGGTGCTAGGTCCTCAGTTGTGAAGCTTACTCTTTTTTTAGGTTCGGTGGATTTGCTAATGTGAAAAGGGATGAAGCTGCTCATGCTGGGAAGCTCATTCAGCAAGGCATTCAACCAGTCTTATAATTATTAGATGATGATCATTCAGAAGTTGTTTGGGTAAGTTGCTTAATCTTTTCTTTAAATAATATATGACTAATCCACTCTTTTATTTAGCGGCTAAAGAATTGCACTTTTTCTTTTCTTTCTGTGGACAAATTTTTAATGAATTTGCGTTTGATTATGAAATGGAGTTGTTTACCCATTTTAGATTTGAGCCTGTTGAAGGCTAAGTAAAATTCCCCATTGATCTTTTAACCATTAATGGTCTTTAGATCAACTTTCTTGCATGTTAGCGTGCCATTGTTAGCAATTAAAACCCTAACAGACTTGAATAATTTAAAATAGTTGCGCCCGAAATATTTGGCTTTAAACAAATGATTGTGATTTTAGGTGGGGAAACTTCCCAAGAAAGTCATTTTCTATGTTGGTGAGGACTTCTCAATTTATCTAAATAAAACCAGTGAGTACAATGAAATACAAGTGTTGGAAAATAAAGACAACTGAGTTCAAGGAGAACTACTTGAAATATAGTAAATTAAAGGAATTGCCAAGTCCGGAAATACATCAGAACATTGGACTTTGATTTCTGCTTGAAACGTCATTGCAGAGACGTCTGTTGGTTAGGTTGGACTGGACGTATTGGTATTGTTCTAGGCTAGACTGGATTGTACTAAACTGATAGTACCTTCAACTAACTGTAGTTTAGCTGGAAATCGATACCTACGACCGTGTATGGGTAGAGCTTTCTTCAGGTTAGAGCCAAAAGTGGCTGGGATCATGAGCTGGAATTCTTAGCAGAATAATAAGGATAGTTTTGGAGGTCCTTAGAACCTTTGCTGGCTTTGCTTATGTATTCGAAGGCTTGAGTGATTTGTTTAAATAATTGAACTTGATCAGTTTGATTGAGTATTTTTTTTATTTGATTTGTTTGGTTGGGGGTTGGTTGTCCTGTGGTCCGTTGAGTGAAAGCCAAAAAATCGAAACCGAACCAAACCAAACCACCAAGTTTGGTTAACTGAAGTGGTCAGTTTTCATCAATTATGGTATGGTTTTAGTTTTCAAAATAGCCAAATTGAAGCCTACAGTTCGGTGTTCGGGTTGAGCCCAAAACCGAACCAACCCAAACCGAGCCTAGGCCTAGTTTGTACAATTGCTTTTGCATGAGCCGAAAGTCACATGCAATCATCCAATCAAGAGAGTAAACAATATTTGTTTATTGAAAGAACCAAGTGGATGGCTAGTCAAGGGGAGGATTTAAATAAGAATTAAAACACTACCAACGACAAGGACTGAATAGACAAGAAGTAGTATTATCTTTTGGTTTCTTTATTATAAAAGAATGTGGGTGCATCATCCAAGTGGAGAAATAATGATAGTTGGCTCACCAAAATATCAAGAAGGCAGCAAAGATGGATCTGCATGCAATTCCTTGAAGATGGCAGCTGTCAGTTTTGGTTGTCTTCAAACCTCTATAAATGTAGAAGGCTCCCAACGGACCAAAAGACCACCAAAGCCCAACCAAACAAATAAAGTACAAAAACTACTCAGTCAAACTGATCAAGTTTAATGATTTAAACAAATCATTCAAGCCTTTGAATATAGAAGCAAAGCCAGCAAAGGTGCCAAGGACCTCCAAAGCTATCGTTAAGATTCTGCTCAGAATTCCAACTCACGATCCCAACCACTTTTGGCTCCAACCTGAAGAAAGCTTTGCCAATACACATTCTTTGGTATTGATTTCTAGCTAAACTCCAGTTAGTTGAAGGTACTATCGATTTAGTACAATCTAGTCCAGCTTGGAATAGTACTAATATGTCCAGTCCAGCCTAACCAACAAACGTTTTTGCAATGGCGTTTCAGGCAGACATCAAAGTCCAATTTTCTGATGTCTTTCCAGACTTGGCTGTTCCTTTAATTTACTGTATTTCAAGCAGTTCTCCTTGAACTTGTTTGTTTTTATTTCAAACACATGTATTTTATCGTACTCACCAGTTTTATTTAGATAAATTGTGAAGTCTGAAGCATAGAAAATGACTTGGCACCTTTGCTGGCTTTACTTATGTATTCGAAGGCTTGAATGTTTTGTTTACATCATTGAACTTGATCAGTTTGATTGAGTAGTTTTTGTATTTTATTTGTTTGGTTGTCCTTTGGTTCGTTGGGAGCCTTCTATAGAGGTTTGAAGGCAACCAAAACTGACAACTACCATCTTCAAGGAATCTCACTTCAATCCCATCTCTGTTGCCTTGATATTTTGGTGCACCAGCTATCATTATTTCTCCACTTGGATGATGCACTCATATTCTTTTATAATAAAGAACTAAAAGATAATACTTCTTCTTTTATGTTTAGTTCTTGTCGCTGATAGTTTTCTAATTTTTATTCGCTTCCTCCTCTTGGCTGGCCATCCACTTGGTTTTTTCAATAAATAAATATTCTTTACTCTATTGATTGGATGATTGCGTGTGGCTTTCGGTTCATGCAAAAGCAATGGTACAAATGACTTCATGTGCTTTCTTCATAATCAACCGCGCACATTCATCTTTGGGGGACCAGTGTGCATACAGGCCCATATAGCCTATCGAAGGTAAGACACTTATGGGAATCCCTAAATATTGATGGCATCATCATGATCTCAGCTATCAAAGACACCTTCCTCCGATGCGAGAATTGCATGTTGAAACTCTTAACACTTCACCACCATAATAATTTGCACAAAGTCCCACATCGAAACTTAGTGCAAACTCCCACTTTCATTTCTCTATAAAAGAGGAATAATGCCCAAAGTAGAAAAGTAACTACTTTTCACCTTCACTGTCACTCTGCCAAAATTACCAACCCTACTCTTGTTGACTTAAGCATCAGAGAGTCTTCGGTCGACACCACATCAATGCTCAAAGCTTGATGATTGTTTCTTCTATCCTACTTTTGTAGGTCTCTTCCCTTACCGAATGTCCACTCCTTCCAACCCCCTACTGACGACTCCGCACTTCACCTATCTAAGTTGAAGAATTTCATAGTAATAGCAATAGAAATACATGTCCTACATAGACAAAATTTGTAACTTGCTATTCTCTTGCGTAGCAGGCAAACATTTACCTTCGTGGAAAGGATAATTCATTCGGATCGACATGAGAGTCCAACTACATTGCATTGCCAAAATCCATATTGTATATTTGAAAGAGGTTGACCCCCTTGCTCCAATTTTGGACATCAACATTTTGGCACCGTCTGTGGGAATAGATTTGAATCTTGCATCTCTACTAGTCCCATTGGCTCCTTCGTTTATCAAACCCCGTCGTCTCTTCAGTCCATCACAGTCCATCACACTTCGTCATTATGAGTGAAGCTAGCCTTGGCACTCAGCATCACACCTCCATGTGGAATCCTCCAGAAGGAAACGTTCAATTGATGCGCATCTTCAAGCTGAAGTGGTGCGACTTCATGCTGATGTTGCCAAAATGACGGAGAACTACGACCACCTCAGCCTAAAAAATTTCGAGTTGGAACATGACTGTCGAACCTTGAAGCGTAATTGGGAGAACACTCACCACTAGTTAGCCCAGCATGATGTTATCCAAGGTGTCGAGCATACCTTGTTGAATCAACTAGAAATCTCCTTTCATAGCACCCCAACGTGGCCTAGGCCTGACGAAGGAAAAGGCCATATTCATCCTAAAGCAACTAAGTCACGACCTCTCCAAATTTCCCCACCTAGGGACCAACCTCGTGCCCCAACCAAGGTATACAAGAATTGTAAGGGTCGTATCTCTGAGCTTCTGCCAAAACCCATTCAGATTTTAGTAGATCTCGACGACTCACGTGTCGCTCACCTTGGCCCTTTGCCAAAGCCCAAACGTCTCCTTGCCCAGGAGGTTGGTGATTCTGAAGATTTGGAATCTTATAACCATTACGACTAGAAGCCTTACCATTTTGAAGCCTTTAAGGAATGAGAAACTTATCCATCACCACTATTCGGCACCACCAATCTTTGGCATCCAACACCCTTCCTTGTACCATCCTACTATGCGACAATTATTTGAGAAGGTTTGCCGCCTCGAAGATGAGTGATGACGCAGCCATTGGCCCCTCTAGACAAAGCCATGCCTTGGCCTGTTTACCAAGCGCATCCTCTTATCGTTAGTAGAAGAACGTCCAACCCCCACACATCGCCTTCTACATTGGTAGTGAAGACCCCCTGACCCACATCCACTCCTTCCAGTTCGCCCTAGGATGAAAGGGCCTTAGTGATGAGGGCATGTGGCTCCTTTTTCCTTCCACTCTTACAGAAGCTGCCTTGAATTAGTTCCACCGGCTGAACCTCGGCACTGTCGATGCCTTTTCGCTTCACCGGCTGAATTAGTTCCACCGGCTGAATTAGTTCCTTGTGCTACTTTTCGCTTCACCGCTCCCCGGCAACGGCGCCAAAAACTTGTTGCGTCTACCCAAGTGCAAGTAGTCACACGTAGTAATAATCTTGGAAGTCCAAGTATTGTATCCTCAAGGAGCAGGTAGGCAAATATCTGCACACAAAGAAATAATTAAACGTACCACAATAAAAGTGACAAGTAAAATGGAAAAGTAATTTGATTTGATTGTTGTGGAAAATTGAGTTTAAAAATGAAATATCAATAATGGAAATGTTGAGGCATCAAGGTTCAATTCTTTAAACAAAATATGTTTCATGCTCTTTAATCCAAATTATAACTCGATTAAAATCATCATTGAGAAACTTTAACCGGAAGATAAAGAAATTAAAACCAATTTAATTTTTCAATGTAATCTTTTATTAATGATTGTTCAGAAAGTGGAGTTGCTTAATATCTACTCTTTTAATTTAAAAGCATGCCAAGTCAGTTCTTAACAATGAGAAAAATATAATTGAACTCATGAAAAGATAATAGCACTTAACATCAATCAAAATAAAAGGATATGAAAATATTGAACAACCAAAAATAAAAGAATTTAGCAATTCATACCGTATATTGGATTAAAGAACAATTCACAAACTTACTCAAAGAACATTCCCTTTAGCCTTAGCTAGAGTTCTAGCAACTCATTACAAAGGAAAACATAAACTAAATGGATAAAGAAATCTGTCGTAGGGGTGCCCTTGCCAAATAAGTTGATGGGTGATTTATAGTAGTCAATGAGGTGAGTGGGAAGTTAATACATTCATGGTGGGTGATGAAGGGTTTAATTGAGGGATTAATTGGATTAAACATGTGTTGATGGTGAAGAGTTAGTGGAAAAGAAATAACGGTGAGGTAAGTGGGTGTTAAATGGCTATGAATGACATAAAATAGGCTCTTTAGCTTCAACGGTTTTGTCTTCTCTTCTCCCTCTTTACTTCTCTTTATAATCACAATAATCCCACAATCAATTCTTCAATTAAATCTGCCAGCAATTCTCTTCACACCTAGCTTGAACTTGGACAAATGTATGTCTTCATCTTTTGGCTTTCCAACTTCCTACAGAAGATAAATTCACCTAATAAGTTCACCAAATTAATATAGAAAATTCATAAATCCAGTTGGTGAGAATAAAATGTAACAACAAATGAAATTATATTCATTAAGCCAAAATTATATCATAAAGTCTCCAAAATAATAGTAAAAAATATGTAATTTGAGACTCTCATCACAACCCCCAACCAGCTTATTGCTAGTCCCTAGCTATTCAAGCGACTAAAAGAAACTCAAATTTAAGTAAAAATGACAAAAAGAAAAAAAACAAATAAAACAGCTTAACCACTTTCGCGGGATACGATTGCATTTAGCGTATGCAACAAGCCTTTAAACCCTTAGGTTACCCCTAAAGGACGAGTTGTAGTCTCGTGAGGGTTTCCAGGGATGATACCCACAAACATCAAGTATGAGGCTAGCACAATTATTCAGAATCATGAAATAAAATAAAATTTGGAAAATAATTTCAACATATGTCACCAACAAAAAGGACAAAGCACAAAGTCCAAATTTTCAATTCATGAACAACGTTAAAAGAGAGAACACTTATTTAACATTTCAAATTAATCCCACCTCGAAGTCCCAAATCAAATCATTTATAATTAGCTAGCAAAATTTTCACATGTTTCCTTTGGTGTAAAGTGAACCAACACAATTGAGCGGCATTAGCTAAATTCCAATCACACCAACCTCTTGATCTCAAGAGTTGTTGAACTCCCTTGCGAGAAACAAACCAAGGTTTTTATTTTTATTTATATTTATTTTTAATATACTATTTTTTTCTTTATGTGGGCTGTGCAATGCTTAGCTCCATTAAGCTTTCTAATTAACCCATATAGCGAGTGTTAGGCTAGCGACTCTCAAACCAAAAAGGCTTTAAGGCACTAGGTGTAGAGACACCCCTAAGAGCTTACTAACTCGAGTTAAAAAGGCTACGAAACTAAACTAGCCACACAAAATTATTCACACCCAGAACTTCACCGTTTGACGCAAACACTCACTGCTGATTAGGCAGAGGCCCGGTACTACTAGAAGATTAGTAGAGACCCTATTATTTTATTATTACACTTATTATTTCATGAACTTTTTATTTTAAACCAAGATGAGTCAAAAGCAAGGTCGTCCAAGTTTACCAAAGACAAAAGATTAAGCACAATTGGTTTTTAACTTTATACCCCACAAAAGGTGTTAGTGTGCTTGTGTAAATTGTCAAAGTATAACTCATGAATCATCCACTAACTAGAAATAAATGAAAAAGACACAAAAGTGGGATAATTATCATATAATTCATATGTTCTCAATCTTAAAATCATTCATGAATATCAAATAAATCTAAGTGCAATGTAATCTTATCACAGACAGACTGTGAAAAACAAACAACACAGTGCACTAACCTCATAAACATTTTTTTTTCTTCACACTTTTCAGTTTTTTTTAAAATATTTTTTTACAATTTAAATAAATGACGAAAATAAACAAAAATAAACAAAAACAAAACCAAACAAAAACAAAAACAAAAATGAAAGGAAAACTAACATGTTGCAACAAGAAAATAATACAATAAACACATCTTCTCCACCCCCAACCAAAGATTGACATTGTCCTCAATGTTTAAACATATAAGCATAATAAAAAGAAGAGGGTAGCGTTACCTGAGAATTGACATCCAAAGTGAAAGCCTGCAACGTGTTAGTGTAAAAACAACACAAAAAAACAGAAATGTCGAATTTTTATTTATTTATTTTTTCAAGTGAACAAAAATTTCTAAACTAATTATATACCACAAATGGACTAAGGGAAGTCCAATCAATCCTGGTAAACAGGTTCGTTCAAAGAAACTGTCTCATCTTCTACCTACAATGATTCTGTCCAAACAACTCTAAAAATGATAAGTGCTCCTCCTTCCTTACAAAAACTTTAGACCTCGCTTGCTAATGGATTCTAATTGTATGCTTTATGCAGGCTGAGGATGTTATTGCTTCAAAAAACTTGTCAGGAAAATGCACTGTTAATATGCTGAAGGTAAAGTCCTGTTTGCTTGGAAGGCTGGCCTTACTCTTCAAGTTTGCTCTCTTTCTTTCATTATAGAGTTGTTTCTGATGTGGGCATTCAAGAATTGTTTACACCTTAACACCTTATACCTTTTCCTACTCTTTCTTCTAAACTTTTTCTCTTAATAATTTTTTTACAATTGTTTTACTTGTTATTTTTCTGTATGGGTTTTAACTTCGACAGAGTTGACTGTTTACCTCGAAATTATATTAACAGGGACCTGCCATTTTTGGCTTTTGCCAGTGTGGATTTTGTCTAATATGGAAAAAAAGAAAATGACAAAAAAGGTTAAATAATGAAATAACGAACTGTGTCTGCTTTTAGCTGCATCCAAGAATTGGATAGTTCATTTAACCAAAAGCTTCATATGATCTTGCTTGTGCTCCATAATGTATTTCAAGCTAGCTTGCTTTAAGCTACAGTTACCCCCCTCATGTGAATGAATTCCCCTGAAGTTCCAGACAATGTGGTCATTGCTTTTTCAGAAGACAAGATTACAATGGGGAATCCCAAAAATTTGAATGAAGGCCTAATACTAAGGCTTTAATGCCATGAAGGATGATCAATTGTCTCATAAGTTGATAGAAAATGGGGCAAAGAGTGTAGATCAATTGTCACTAATGCCACAGTTTTCTTTTACATTTTTCAAGGTATATCCTGCCCTAGAACCAAATGATGTGTTGTTTAATAGAACATTTGGTTAACTGGTGATACTTAATTCTTGTAATATTTTGTGATGCTTACTTGATATGAGTCTCCACTAGAATATGAGTTTAATATGCCTAGTTCTTTCGAACTTAGGAGGGCTAGAGATGCTCTTTTTAGGCTCTAATTTTCTTACCTAGTATATGTTTAGAGATATTTCCTTCTCAATTTTGTTTTCCGGTTCTTGACTTCTTAGAATGCTAACTTTCTGACCATCTTATTATCTCCCCTTGCAGTCAATTTTTACCACATGCTGCATATTTAGTGCGTCTGCTTTCAGTGTACTTAAAGAGAGGTGCATTGCCAGAATTGAGTATAAAGGTCTACTAAATCACAAGGAGCTTGCTGATTTCCATGGGTGTCGGTATGTAGTAATTTCGGAAAATATATTTTTATCTAATTTTGATCCTGCTGAAAAGAAACCTTCCTGTTAGATTGCAAAGACAGGGATGGATATGTTGACCAGACCAGAAAGCCTAATTGATGTAGCACAGCCTGTAGGTATTAGATTAAGCACTTAAACAATAGAACAGAGAAGATTATAACAGATCGAGGAGAAAAAATTATAGATCGAAAAGACAAAAGAAAGGGAAGAAACAGTAGAACAAAGAAAAATATCGGAGATCGAGAAGAAGAAAATATAGATCGAAGGGACGGAAGAAAGGGTAGAAATCAGAGAGTTCTAGGAAAAGGTAATCGACATTCAAATCTGAATTTTAAAGAACTATAGCAAACTAAAACCTGGAAAAGAAATCCTACTAGATTTTGGAAAACTAGAGAACCTAGGAAACTAACAAATAAATTAGGAAACTAATCAATTTAGGTCATACACATCCTGCATCACCAATCCCTTTTGTTCTTGATGTCCTGCACGAAACAGAAAGCCTAATCCCTTTTTGTATTACCATCATTTAGTATCTTTCTCCTGGAAGCTGTTTTTTAGTTTTATTAATCGGGAACCATATGCTTATCAGGTATGGCAGTAAGCCTTGCACAGGAAGTTGTTAACAACGCTTTTATTGATCTAAATCCCATTGCCAGTGAGAGCGGCGGTGCATCTTCTAGTGGAAACTCAAAGCCTTCTGCTGAAGCAATGCTTCAAACACCACAACCTAGCCATAGAAAGAGGAAGCATGGAGCTTCAAGCGGATCTCTTGAGTGGCATAACACTAGTAGTTTGGAAGGGAGAACGCCCAGCAACCATACATCTCGAATTGCTGTGAAAATCCCTGTACTTGAGGCATTAGAAGCTCTTCTCGCTGTGCTATGTGCACTCCTTCAGTGCATTTTTGGGCATCGTATAATGTTTACCCTCATCTTCTATCAGGTTCCTGTGATTTATGAATATAAATATGGAACAGTGAAGTGCCTCTTGCACAGTAAGTAGAAGACTAACTGTAGTATCCTAAGATTTCTAAAGGAAATTCTTAAGCCTGATATACTATGAGAACAACCAATACTTCGATCACAGACTATTTTATTTGTGAAATCTGGTCTTTATAGGCTATGGGTTCTGCCCTTCAGTTGCTTGAACTTCTTTAACATCCAAGTAGGGGTGGGCATCTCATCCGAATTATCCGTGTATTGACTGTATCGTACCGACGGTTTGGTTTGGTTTTTTTAAATAATTATTTTTTAATTTTAATTATTCCGATCCAATATATACCGAGATGTTTGGTTTGGTTAACAGAAACAATATTCCTAACCCGACGGAAACCCGTACTGATTCGATATTTATACTTATTCTACTATTTAAATACAAAATAAGAAACCAAAGATAAATACAATCAGCATTGTGTATCCCTCATTTATCATTGCTGTATCACTTCTTTATCATCATTGTATCACTGCTTTATCACCATTCTATCACTTCTTTATCACCTAGGTACTGTAGCACTTTTTGGTCATAGAGGAATTTATGAATTTCCTATGTTTTCCAGTTTCGACCTTTGTCCCTACTTGTAATTTCCCAACCGTTGATCCAAATTTTATGTTTTTTTATATAGTTGGATAGAGCATGAAAAACTAAAGAACCCAACGCAGAACAAATGTCAAAATCATTTACATAAATGTAGAGAATTTAATAAAAATAACACTCAAATGTTCAAACAACAAACATAAGTGGCTCCCAATACATCTTGAGTATATATTGAATGATATAGTGACTAAGTTATTTGATTTCATACTTGGATGAATTATACTATTGGATTTTTATATTTTACAAAGATAATTAGGTGTATTTGTTCAAGAACTTATGTTATGTGAAATTATTATAAATTGTATTTTTATTAGTATGTTTTTATTACGGTACTACCGGCGTACTGAACCAATCCAAACCGAATATTAGGTTAACCAATCCGAAGTCTACCGAAGTCTTTGGTTTGGTTAACGGAAGAGAAAATGGTCTACCGAAATCTTTGGTTTCGTTAACGGAAGAGCCTTCTACCATTCCGAACCGATCCGTGCCCAGGCCTACATCCAAGTATGCACTCTGTCATTAATATTTTTCTGGATATAAGTAAGAAATAAGAATATTTTTATTTAAAGCTCTCTCTCTCTCTCTCTCTCTCTCTCTCTCTCGCATAAATAAAGTCTTGTTGCTTTAGAAGGTGAAATTTTACCTGAAAATTTCCAACTTTTTAAAGCAACAATCTACTTATGTAGGTAGAACTTAAAATCTTTGTGGATAATTTTTTTCTGACATCAAAGCATTACTAATGAGTGACAAGATATTATATATATATATATATAGTTTTTTTTTTTCACAGGGTGACGCATTGAAATCTGAAGGATGGCGATCAGATGTTCATCTTCTTCTGATAAACATAGCTACAAATTCTCAGAAAGGGGCATGGGCTGGTGAGAACAGAAACATTTACCAGCTGATATTTGGGGTGATATGCAGCTTGCTGCACTACGTGCACTTTTGGCATATTTCCTTTCTCCCCTTATTTAGCTGAGGGTCTTGATATTTTCCGTAGAGGTAATTCCTTCATGAATATGTGGAATCTTTCTCTTTTCATTTTGATTATCTTGTCGACATATCAAAAGCAACAAATAAACATGTATGGGATGATTACATGTCCTGATGTGCTAGAAATGATGGTGGACTCTTCACCCGTATTAGAGCCTAATTACTGATGTGCAGGAAGGAATTACACCTCTTTAATAACACTTGACTACTCCTACGGGAAAACTACCAAGGAGTAAGAGACTGATTTTGGCCTGAATCTACAAATTAAAATTCAAAGACAGGCACGGGACATCATTCTGAAAGAGAGACAGACATTTTTTCTAAAATTTAATATAACTATCTCAAATTTTTTTCTTCGATTTTTTTTTTTTTTTTTTTTTTTTTTTTTTTTTTTTTTTTTTTTTTTTTTCCTTGTACTTGTACTTCTCATCTATTTTAGTTCACATGAAAACTACAACAGTTCATCGGGATAAAACGCTTTCTGTAGATGGTTCATTTAGTAAAGAGACTCTAGCAGGAAGTGCACAGGAGCTCACAGCAACCATTGAGGATGTGGAGATGAGAGGCAATGGGGATGAAAATATGGTTGAATCCCACCAATTGCAAGAATCGATAGTTCAATATCAGGATATCGTGTCTCCAAATATTGTTTCAGTTGCTGGAACTACTATTACTGAAGAAGTGTTTGGGAGGGTTGATTTGGAAAGTGGCCCATCAGATCAAGCAGATAGCAATGCGGTGGATGTTCTGGTGGCTAAAGGCAATGAGTCTCTTGGCAGAGACAATTACGCTACTACTTCAAATCCTGAGAAGAGCATGGGAGTTGCATTTGAAACGGGCAACGATTCAGATGCGGGTTCATTTCCTGATATTGTGGATGTAGATCCAGAGTCTGATTTTGAATGATGTAAGAATTTTGGTTGTGTTCAATTTGTTTTGTAGAGATACTAAAATTCGACGTGTCTATCATCATAGGGTTTTTTTTTCCTTAGTTTGGAAGGGATTAAGGAGTTGATTTACATGTTGGGGAGACTCACATTACATTGGTTTAATGGGCGCTTGTCATCTTTTGTCACACAGTTTTAGGGACCCTGCTTTTTTGTGAGCTTTTAGAGTTTAGTCATGCTGGTTTGGTGATTGGTGATCCAAGCAGGGCTGCAACTACTTCCCAACGCTGTGAACCTTCCTCATCAACCAAAATGCCCCTTAATAAATAAAAAATTGATAATGTCGCTTGACTACCACTAAAAGAAAAAAAAATCAGAAATATGTCTGACTCATTTTTTTCTCCTCCCACATTTGGTTCGATTTAGTTTTAACAAAAGTTACGAAGGTAACCAAATAATGGACAGTTTGGTTCGGTTTGAATCGGTGATTTGGGCCCAACCCATATTGTTTTCCCTTTTGAATTTTGTTAGCTCAATTACAACAATAACATTGTATAACCTGCTAATGTTTTTCGTTTCCCAACACAATCCTCGAATTGAATTTAACATGCTTCAAAGTTGAGTTATAACAACAAAATTCCATAACCTACTAATCTTTTCCATTTTCCAGCACATCAAATATACTAAAATTGAACTCAACATGCCATCAAGCTTAAAAGCTCAATAACTAATATAGTAACAAACCCAAGATCATTAACTTCAAAGTACCATCAAACCAAGTTTAAAGTTCAAATTCAACATTCTTATCTACGTATTAGTTACAACCCAACATTTGCATATATAGCAATACAATCTAAGGGATGCAACATTACAAAAGTAACAAAACCCTTCTACCACTTCAAACCTAAAGGGTAACTATGAATAATCACCAATATCCTAAGACATGCTCTTCTACATACTTCCTTACTAAATCCTCCACTGCCCCAAGAATGTTAGTTCCTCGCATTGGCAGAAATTATAGTACATTATAATGGAGATGAAGCAGTGGTTAGTGATCTATTTATATCAACATTCAAGGCTCGTTTATTCTGTCTATTGAGAGGGAGAATTAGCGAAAGGCGAGAATAATTACTTTGCAACCAATGAATTTTTCTTAGAAGAATAATGACGACGAAGAGAACGAACATAGAAGAAGATGCAACAAAGAAAGAAAACATATAACATTGTTAAATTGGGATTAAGTGTTGTGTTGAATGAAGGTGTCAAAAACGTTTAATGCACAATAACTGCATCAATGGCCACTGCTGGTTTGTCGTGGCTAGGCAAACCGTGGCCTTGATCCTTTTTTCTAGTAGTGAACATAAATAGGAAACGAATGTACTACATGATCATACATGCATACACAAAATTACATCTCACATACTATATATATATATATATTGATATTCAATAGGTACTAATTGCGTCACTGTTTTATTCCAGGGAGAGTGTTATTTATAATATATGTTTTATATTTGATATATGGTATGGTATCATGGTATGGTAGTACTAGTACGTAAGGCAAGCAAACCGTTATGATTATTCTTCAGCCCCTTAGTCAACAAAATCCTAACAAACCTTTTGCTAGCTAGCAAGCTATCAAGCTATCAAGCTATCAAGCTATCAAGCTATAGCTACCTCCCACACAATATACATAATACATGACCCGAGAGAGAGAGAGAGGAGAGAGGAGAGAGAGAGAGAGAGAGAGAGGAGAGAGAGAGAGAGAGAGAGAGAGACACTGACATCTTCCCTTCCACATCTACTTAACTAATTAATTAGCACACAATCACAATTATATATAAAATTAACTAATATATATCTAATCATCACTCAGCACAGAACAGCAGCAGCAGGATTACGTAGTACTAGTAATTAATTGTAGGCAGCTGCGTGGATCGACCCGCCCCGTTGTCTAGTGACGAGGGTTTCTAGCGGAGGAGGTGGTGGTGGAGGCGTCGGCGGCGGCTGCTGCGGCATGATGATTGTTGGGTTTTTGTGCTGTGTTAATATGATTCACATTAATATTATGCCGCGGCCAATCCAAAGGCAACCCTGCGCCTCTGGCACCAACTGATGATGATCCATTAATATTATTAATAATATTAATATTGCATTGACCATGATCATGATCATCATGAGCTGCTGCTGATTGAGGATCATGATCATGAAGCTGATGATTATTATTTGACGACGCTGATGAGGATGAAGATGATTGAAGTAGCCGGATTTGCCTCTTCAAGAACTTGACGTAGCGAATGGCTTCGTCTAACATGGAAGCTGTGTCCATTTTAGTTCCCCCCGGAACAAGTCTTTGGAGGATGCGGATTTTCTCGCTTATCCTCTCCCGCCGGTGACGGGCCGCCACGCTTTGCGGGTCGTCGCTGATTCGCACGTTTCTCCGTTTGGGCCTCCGGATTGTGGCTGGATCGATGTCCACCGGTTGCATAGCTGCGATCTTGTACATCATTTCCTTCATAGCTCCAAGCTCCTCCTCACCACCACCACCATCACCTGCCTCTTCATCATCTTCGTGCTCATTTAATTCCACAAAAATGTTGTTATTATTCCCGCCAGCTAGTAGTAGCATTTGATGATCATGATGATGATGATCAGCGATTGATTGATGATGATGATGATGAGGAGGAGGAGGAGGAGGAGGAGGAGGAGCAGTGGATGAAGATGGTATTTGATGTAGTGGATGATGAGGGAGAGGCAAGTTTGGCCAAAGAGAAGAATATTCGTAGGAGGAAATCTGATGGAGGATGGGATCTTCCATACTAGCATGATCATCATCCAGATCCACTCCAGAGGAGTTTATTGCCAGCTTACTTGTGTAATCAATATTAATCTCCATGTTTTTCTGTGGGCTTTTTCCAAGTGATGATCTTCTGATTTAGAACATATAACAACTGGGAAGGCGAATTCGATCTATCGATTGATCAAGTGGAGTGTATGATCAATTATCACACCAAAGATCACCCAAAAGCACTTCGATCAGATTAGTATGAGTTTGGTAAAAACAAAGAATGAAGAACAAAAAAAAAAATTAAAAACCCTCTAGCTCTAGCTTCTTTAGTTTGCAGCTTTAGAAAGACTGATCCAAGACTCACAAAAAAACAAGGTTTATGAGAGAGAGAGAATTGGAGCAGAATTTTAGTGAAGGGAGCTGAGCTGAGGGAAAGCATGCATGATGCAATTACAAAGTACACTAAAAAGATGAGTTGATGAAATAAAAGGAGAAGATATTGGGTGTCAGGTGGGGCCCACGATGGGAGATCAAAGGGTTGAAATCTTATTTATCTTTTTTCTGGCATACTTGTCTAGGGTCAAGGATTGCACCTACTGAGAGCTTGCAGGCTTTTGCTACATTGCTAGGGTTTTCTCCCAATATATTTATTTTATATTTTTACATATATATGGCTGGGCTGGCCGCTGACCAGTACAAGCACTGAAATCCTGGCGCTGCTGCTTCTTTATGCTTCATCATTCTCTCTTGTTGAGATAAAATTACTTTCACAGCTCTTTATCAGTCAATTTTGGACTTCTTTTGCTTTTCGTGTGGGAGAGTGATGTTTGATTTGGTTGATTTTTAGTCTCCCCACACACACAACACAACCCACGTACGCAATTAAAAGCTTCATTGTTGTCAAGGTAAAAAATGATGTTGACTTGCAAACCTGTTGTTTCAAGTTCGAACTTTCATGATTTTTTGGTTATGTGTGAGAAATTTCTCCTCCTCTTGTAGTTTAGACTATCTCGTGTATTCAAAAAAAGCTTTTATTTATTTATTTAGACCACAACATCTCCCAAAAAGAAACATCAAACCATTTCCATGAATTAATGCAGGTTTTAATAATAAATCCAGTTATCTTTATTAATTAGCTATATAGCTAGCTTTTAAAAGGGAAAATAACCTGGAGATTTATTAAAATGATTTTTAAATCCTAGTTTTTAGTTAATCCCTACCTCCCTTTTTTTTTTTTTTTTTTTTTTTTTTTTTTTTTTTTTTTTTGTTTGATAAAAAGCTATCCCAATCAATGATGGAGTCAGGATTTCATGTGTAAGGAGGCCTCTTACAAAATATTTATAATAAAAAATTCAAACGCACAATACATTCCAAAGTAACCGAAAATACCAAAACATCATATATAATACATATGTAATGAAATCTTTACACTTTTTTTTTCTTTTGGTAATCCACAAATTAGTTGAAAGATCCATTGAACTCAATAGAGAATAATTCAAATTTTCCCAAACCCTAACAAACCATAGGTAAAGAGAAAACAATAAAAAAAAATAAGAGAAAAATTAACAATCTTAATCAAGTGAGTCAACCCAATTGAAATTTGATAATTTGGCCAAAAAAATATTTGAAACTTGATAATATAATATATGGAGAATAAGAGAATAAATAGTCACAAATCTAGAGAAATTGGTGAAAATGACTCTTAGATTTGAAGGACTTGTTTAAAAAATAATACTATGTATAATAAATTTTTAGAAAATTGATCTAAAACATGAAAAAAGATGTAAACTTGAAGAAATATTAGAAGTATCATAAAAGATATTAATATATAATATTTTCTAATATAAAAATGATGGGGGTTCAGGACCACACTGGTCTCTTTGTGGCTCCACCCTTGATCCCAAAAACAATATGTTAGATATAGGTTAAACTTCCCTAGTTATAGAGGCCAGTACCCTGAGCCAACCAATAAGCTGAAACAATCTAGAGAGAATTATTCTTGAAATGACTCTCTATAACTCCTTTCAATCACCATAATTTCTCCGAATCTAGTGTAATGACAACAATGAAAAAAACTAGTCGCTAAACGACATGACTCTGCTGAAAAGCCTAAGAACACCCAGCAAACTCAACTAAGTTTCTGGAATCACGAGAGAAAAAAAATATAGAAAACTCATAGAGTTTCTGGACTTTATTGAACAAACTAATCCAAAATAAAAAAGTTAAAGCAATGCCGACGAAGGGAAAACTAACCGCCACTAATCCCCCTTTGGGACATGACATAGAGAATGTCACCTAATTACTCTAGGGCCTCAATGCACTAATGAGCAGTGGATCTACCATAAATTGACATAGGTCCACCAAAAGAGAAAAACATAGAAGAACGGACAAAATTCAGGGGAAAACCCCCGGATTATGAAGCTTTCTCTCTTTTTCTTTTTCTCTCTCTCTTAGCAGCTAGGATTTTTCTCGCCATGGCTAACCTCTTAAACGACCAACGTCAATCAAAATAAGTCATTCATTAGATTGATAATGTATATATATAGTTTATCAACACTGCTAAATAAAGTGTGTGTATTTAGCAATTCAGCATTTTATGTTAGGATATTGTTTGCCTCCTTATGTGTAAGGAGATACTCCTTGCAAATCGCAGCTTGACACATATGCAAAAATAATTCATCAAAAATAAATAATAAATAAAAAATTCTACACATATGTCACTTTGCTATTGTGAGGAATGTAGGAGCTCCTACTTACATGGTAAGGAGGAAAGTATTTTTCTTTTCGTTATATTAAGCATTTGTAACTTTTTATTTATTGAGCAAGGCTTGGCTCCTTAAAATCAAGGAGGAGTTCCTCCTTAAAACCAATGGGGTTTTGACCGTTGTCAAATTCCAGCAACATTGACAAAGATTTAACAACAAAAAAAGAATATTAAATTTTTTTAACATGTGTCAAAACCACATTGGTTGTAAGAAAGAGCTCCTCCTCAATTTTAAGGAGTTAAACTTTTTCGTTTTTTATTTTATTTAAGTGCTTTAACCTTTGTCAGCGTTAAATCTATTTTAAACTAATTTTGTCTCACCGTGGAGATTTTGTGGAAATCCCATGTCTTCCACAACTTTTAATTGATATCCATGATAAAAAGATTTTTGAATTTTTCTGTACCTCACTACTGCAATCTTTTGGGTTCTTTTTAAAAAATGTAAATAAATAAAATAAACGGAATGTACTTTGTGATGGTGTTCTAGTATCACACAATAATTCCTTCTTTGCAAGCAATAGGAGAAGTGAATACACGTACTTTTTCGATGTGACGGTCACATCACTTGGTGATACCACTAGAGTATTGTTATAACACATATATCTATTTATTAACATTATACACTAAATTCATCATAGTAAATTAATAACACCACGTGTCAATGTGTCACACTCACAAATTTCTCCAGTAATGCGTACATTTTCTTTTTTCTCTTGAGAGAGAGATTGCACATATAGAACCAGAACATTGACCAAATTTGATAATGAAAAAAAAAAATTAAAAAAATTAAAAACTTACAGCTAATACGGAGAGTGAATAGAGTTGAAACACCATGCAGGTATTGCATCAGCCTCTAACGTGGATCAGACGGTAGGACAAGTCTCTTATGTCATCCTCTTGTTTTCAAGTGCAATACACCAGGTCGCTTTCGTTGCATCTATATACGCTATAATTCTTGCTGCTCTATATATAAATGCGCATGCATAACGCAATCATTCTAGGGTTTTAACTTGTGTTACCAGAAGCCTATGATGTAACGTTACAATTTTCTATGGTTTTACGTTCAATATGTATGGATATACAATAAATTAGAATTAAATTTCAAGGGTTTTAAAATAAAGAAAAAAGGGCCCAACGTTTATCAATGTAATAATAGGTCTTGAAATAATTAATTACTTTTTAGAATAAGAACTCGTTTGGGAGTGATTCCAGATATGCCAAAAATCACTTCTATGGAGAATAACTTCTTTATATAACCACTTTAGGCGGTTTTAAATGATTTTATGGAGAAGCAGATGAGCAGTGCTTCTCCCCAAAATCACTTAAAATCACTTAAAATGATTATACGAAGAAGCACATGGGAGATGATTCTCCCTAAAAGTGATTTTGTCCTACCTAATATACTCCAACCAAACCAAACAAGCGTTTATCATTCATTCCTAAAGTTAAGTTTTTGGCCTAAAACTTGACTCCAGTTATGCATGTGCAATATATTAATATTGTTTTCAAATTGCAGCAAGCACTTAAAAGACTTTACGAGTACCATTTTCCATAGGGTGAATCACACATGTATATCACGAACAAGGATAAATCTACCTAGTTAATTAAATATGATCCAATATTTACACACGAACTTAGTCTATATGAAGGAAGTTAAAATTCCACTCCAAAATTAATTGACAATTCAGAAAGTAACGCATTCCGTTACAAGCAATGCTAGATGAAAGTTAACCTCATGTGAGCATTTTGTCTTCTGTAAAAGGAATATCCAGGCAAAGAAAGCTACAAACAAATGAGTTGAATCTTCTTTTTGGAAAACTGGTCATCCAAAATGGGGATATATATATATATTTTAACTAGTTCGATTCAAACAAGCAGTATAAATAATATTGAAAAGAACATCAACAATAATCTGGGTGTGTATGTAGGGACTTTGAAGGGGGTGGGGTAAGTGGGGTAGTCTGTTAGGGAACTTTTATCAATAGTAAAAAGTAGCTAAAATGTAAGGAAGAAGAATAATATTGAAGCATTGGATATAGATGGATGAGATCTGATCTGATCTGACAGGATGTAGCCACGCATTTATTTTGGCACCAGCATACAAAAGAGAAAAGCAGCAAAGCTAGAGACAAGCTAGAAAAGGGCGTCTTGAAATTCAAGCTCCTTAATTGGGCTCCTCAGAGTCTGCGAGGTCATAGCGACTTGCTTTAGAGTGTGAGGAATTTCAAGCTTCCATTTTGGGAAAAAGGTGGCAAAAGTGGTTTCAAGCTTGCTGGGTCTTTAATTGTACAGCTTTGAGCCCTCATAATTAAAAACCAACCTCATTGGAATTGCACGTAGTTAGTTTCTCTTCGGGCTCCCGGGAAATGATAAGCAAACTAGCTAGCTAGCATAGTTGCCACCTCTCTATTATCTTCTTAAAGATGTTAGGGTATGGCATTTGGACTATTCAACGTACACTATATTAAGTATATAAATTAATACGATCATGGATGTAGCAGCTTAATCCTTTGATATATTGTCGTTAACCTAATTCATAATTCGGCATTATGCATCATGTTAATTTTAAAATGAAATTTAGTCATTAACATGTTGCATGCACACAATTCTCGGATCCTGAAATTACATTGTGGGGTGAGGCTATGTCACGCCTCGATCTGAAAATAAAGAATATTCGAGAATCAGGGTGTGAGTCATACCATAGTTATAAGAATAAGTCCCCTATAACAATGGTATTATGAGAAATATAGCAACAACAAAAAAACTTAATAATACAGAATCATAGTCGCAGTAGCTTATAGTTCAATACACATACTAAAATCCATATCTAACAGCTGACTACTTACCAATATTACACAATTCAACCACACACAACAAGTGCCTACTAACTTGGTGGAAAACCATCTTTCTCAATCCTTGCCTTGAATCTTGCACATTATGTTAGGGTGTGAGCATTTTAACGCCCAGTAGGGTACCGTCAAACAACATCCCTCAAGGTCAGTTATTGTCATTAATCAAAGTATCATGCATCACGTAACACAGAATGAACAATATAAGATAAATTACGCATTTGTGATGATGTCATGAACTCACTCCCTTATAATCCCACTAATTCATACCTTATGGTAAACAAGCCTGCACATCTCATACCATATGTTTTAACACTGTGGCTCTGCCCATCTGTCCCTTAACCCAATTTTTTTTTACGAATTCTCAACTTTCACTTTTCCTTGAAGGTCATGCTTTCATCACCTAAATATATTCAGGCTCTGCTCTCGTCACCTAAATATATTCCACATTTTTACTCAAATATATCTAAGGTCTTCTTCTGCCCCTTGGATATACCTCAAATCATACATAAACCCAAAACACAACCGTTTTATGATGCATATGTAATGCAGCTCAAACATCATTAATCTCTGTAGAATAATTATAATTGATATACGAACAATAATATTTCAACTTTAATCACTTGAATAATAATATTCACCCAACATCAAATAATATTCATGGAGCATTATCAATAATAATATTCACATAATATCAAATAATATTTCAATACTAATATTCACATAACATCAAATAATGTTCGTATTTATAGAACTATTTATAAGCACGAAGATTAAAAATGGCATAGCCCAATTATTCGGAAATCATGAAAGCTTACTTCGTGTCTAGCTAGCTTAACCTAGCGCGGGTTCGTCTTTGAAAGTACGCAGACTAAAACACCTAATTAAGATAATTTACTTATTCAAATCCACTGAAAACAATGAATGAGGAGGTGAGTCATCAACCTAGATTAGGTGACTCATCCTTTTGATTTGAAGAGTTGAGGGAAGAGGGAATGAATAGGAAGGAGGTGAAGTTGCCTTTCTCCACGTTGCAACAATTTTTTTTTGTAAAAAATATCTACAAAGGCATTTTGGTACTTTTAAAATAGTAAATATATACGTATAAGTTTTCAAATTCAACAAAATAATGAGAAAAAAAATAATGAAAAACAAGTTATATTGTACTATTTTTTAAAATAAAATAAGAAAATAAATTCTAAATTTTTCGGGATGTTATAGGCTAAAAATGTTATTGTAGCGTATTAAATTTTGTGTGTTGCGTATTTGAAAGTTTATGTTCATATATACATATATATTTTTTATAACCACCATTTTATAATATAGCTAAGGGTAAAATAATCTGTAGTTGTTTAGTTTGATGAAGGGCTAGGGTAGGTGATGTTACATTCAATAATCTTTTATTTTGTCAAATAGTGAAAGGAAAGTATGCTGCATGTAATTTGAAGTAATTTAGTATAAGGCTAAATTGTAGTAATTAATGGTCTTTAAATTATATTCCCATTTTGATTTTTCATTCATGAATTTCAATAATAGTTGTTGTCATTCTCAAATTAGACTTCGCGTTACATTTTAATTCATCTCCTTCAACTCTGTTAATAATTTTTTTTGGTCAAAATTAATCATATATCATGCACACGTGATATATTTTGTAAAGACAAATAAAACCATTATAGGAGGCGTCAAAAATAGAATTCGAGAACGCATGCTTTAGTAATTATTATACCGACTGCATATATAGTTAGCAAAATTTCATGTTCACTAATTAATTTTTTTAGAAAAAAAAGTTAAAAAAATCTCTTGTTGGTTTCCTCTTTCCTTTGGTTATTCAATTTCGTTACTTGAAAATTCAAATCATATTGGAAAATTCAAACAAACCAATGCCACAAGGATGTGATAGTGTGTGACAGATAGCAGACAAACATAAGACATCCAAAACAAAAAAAAGTGCATGCGAAATTCATAACTGCAATAGCAAGCTGTAGCCTAACCTTACACGTGCGCTGCAATATATAGTCCTAAAAGCATTTATGTGGACCCATCTCTCTCTCTCTCTCTCTCTTCTCTTAGTGCACGTGAGTCCAGTGTTTTCCAGCACATCCATCATCTGTTTCTAGTGAAAGTCCAAGTGATGCATTAAATACCCATGACAGCTACCAAACTCTACGAATACAAATGTTTATCTTTACTTTTTTATGTTTAGTAAAAAGTTGTATATTTAGTTAACGGAATGTAGTTCAATGAAAAAGGGTCACTTATTTACAGGCATTTAGTTCATTGAAAAAAAAGTTTTAAATTGTAGATCAATGGTCTCAGATTCAAATCTCCTAGAACACTTTGATAATGTATGTATGTGAGAAACCCTCATCTCCCTTGTTAGACAATCACTTGGGTTTAGAGATCTCTCAATTACTTATTTGAGGGATACCTTTATAGAGCATACTCCGCATTGTATTCATTAATCCAAACTTGTTAACTTTGTAGATATTCATTCAAAGATCATATCTACAAAAAAATCACTTGAATCCGATATCATTTTACCACTAAATTAAATTATTGAAATTTTAGTACTTTGTTGTGATTTCATTGATTTTGTAGGATACAATTAGATGTCTAAACAGTTTCCGATTTGTCTAATTTTTTGGCAAATATGATCTATGAATGAAGACCTAAAAAATAGGTTTGGATTATTGAAAACAAAATCGTAAGGTATCCTAAAAGGCGTCCTTCAAATAAAATTATTTGAGGGATCCCTCAATAGAAGGGGATGGTTATATATACACAGAAATTCTTATATGCGGACGTTCAGACATTATTGTGCAAATGTCATGTATTTTCTATTATCCCTCTCTGTTTTCCTCCCTATTTACAATGTGTGTGTATATATATAGTTATTCTCTCATCCGGATGTTTGCAAGTTATTATTGTGCAGATATCATTGTAAACAAGAAGGGTGGTAGAAAATACATTGGTTTTGCACAATAATAATATTTGGATGTTCGCATCGGAGCATTTATGTCTATATAAATATATGTACTTACAACAAAGTTATATAAATAAAATGGCGTTAAATGCATTTAAGTATCGAATTTATAACTAATATATATTATCTTTGTCACTTATGCGAATCGGACACAAGGTTGTTGATGGGAGGAATGGGTGCCGGAAGCTTTGGAAATGAAGTTTTGGAGTGAGTCCAACTGAAGTTGTGGCTGAAACTATGAAATAATAACATCGAAATGAGACAAAGAAAGAATATTCTGGACTTTTAAAAAAGTATTGGGCATTTATTTATTAGTTGTTTTATGTAATCTCATTTGTCAACTAGTGTGACGTAAAATCTAGTTTTCTATTGGCACAAATATATTTTTTTCTTTTGGGTAAATAAAATAACACGCGTAATCAATGCAACAAAAGTACAAGTATACAAATATATAATGCTAGCAGATCAGAGTTGTTAATCAAATTATTTATTGATCATCCATCGCCAAACGATGTGTCTTGGAACACATTTCACCTTTTCAAATGTTAAAAATATATGAGATTTGAAGTAAAACAAAATTCATTTACCAGAAACAGTCCATTAAAAGTATTAAGGTGAAAAAATAAGAACATAACCACAGTTATTCAAAGCTGCACCAATATGTTCTTAGAATTTGCTACTTAAAACAAATGGAAAGATAAAAGCAACAAAAGAAGCACCAGCATTACACAGGAGAAAAAACGAAGAAGAAAATAAACTCTAACATCCTCTATATCTAGCCTAGAGTTTCAACTATCCTTGCACCAATTAGTATACATCAAAAGAAGGATAAAAAACTAAAATGTCTAGAGGCTGCAGGAGCATAAATACACCCGGAATGTTAAGATGCCCTGTCGACGACAGAACAGAAATAAACAAACTCAAGTTCTGTCTCTTTTAGCCCTTTTGCATTTTTTCCACATATGCCTGCAACAAAAGTGAATTGATATGCAGTAAGCAAGATAACAAAGCGTGACCACCCTACTTGGTTGACAATACAAAGCTGAAAATTTATGGGACTCCCATTGGAAACATAACTACAGAAACTACTAACTACTCTAAGTCCATCAACAAGATATAACGAAGAGTGTAAGTAACACATGAAAAAACAGCTAGTTTCGCAAATTAAAGTGGACCTACATATGGATATCTGCGGCAATGAAAAATGTAATTCTGTAAACTTATTGGAGCATAATGGAGAAATTAACTTCAAATGTACACTACTACATGTGAAATTTCTGAGTTGGATGTCACTTGCTGCCTATTTTCACAACACCTCTCATCTTATGAGCTTGAAATTTTTAAAACACCCCTTTATGCAGAAGATAATGCTCATTGTAATAATAGAATAACTAGCACACAACAGTCTTCCTAGGAAAGAACTCAGAACCACCCTTTTTTCTCGAAGAATTCTTTCAAAGTAAAAATAAAAGGAAAAACAGAGAACCTCACACAACCTTCCCTTGCTCTCTCCCTTAATCATCACTGAGAAGTGAACAGATCTCAAACTCTCATCCACTTTCTCCACCTCACTACAAAGCCTTTCACCTCTAATGCAGAATCTAAAAACCCCCACTAGGCATGATAATATGCTTTCTCAAATTCAATTTTCAAAATCGACCCCTCTTACTTATCATGCTCCACCCCCCATCCCTCCCCACTACCACCACCTCACTTGCCCCAAGAACAGCATAAAAAATGTCTCCCCTTCACAAATGCAGTTTATGTACCTGGATTAGTCTATAACTTGGCTAAAATCTGAAAAAGACTTGGAAACAAAATAATTGGCCAGAAATCACTAAATCTTCACTGAAACAAACTTTTTTCTTGAAATTAAACAAATGCACGTTGCATCAGTCACCCTCATTGGTCACTCCATTATTAAAGAATTCCTCAAAACGCCTTCGAAAAATCCGGCTACATCAACTCCCATCAAGACTAAAGAAAAGCCATGTAAAAACCAGCTACAAATGGTGGCTTATTATTGCTGCACTAAAAAACCACTATCCTCACCCTCCCTTCCTCAAAAGGACATTTTATAGCCAACTTGCTGTACCCTGTATCGTATACAGTTCTTGAAGATTCATATTACTTCAACTTTTATTAAGTTTTCACCACCCGCCACCCCTTCCATTCCCCACTTCCGATGTATTAATCATATTCCTCCTTCCTCTTTCGTTGATTTGAGCAACAAGCAGACGTTAGCACACATCTTCCCAGAACAATCCATACCCATCTTCCTCCCACACAAAAACTTATGCCTCCCACGAAATAAATCCACACACTCAGCTGGGATAACCCTCATTGTTATTATTTTTTGAATCTATTCTTAGACGTACTTTATTTACATTGTAGAAGCACTGTAAATGAATAAAGTATTATTTATAATAATTGAAATATGATAATAATAATAATAATAATAATAATAATAATAATAATAATAATGATGATGATGATAATAACGATGATGATGATAATAACGATGATGATGAGAATGCCAACTATAGTACTTTATTTTTATTTTCTATCTCACTTGTAGGGGGAAAAAAGGAATTAAGGGCACATGAAAATCTTGAAGAAAAGGATGGATAATTAATTAATCATTACGAGAATTGAAGCCAAACATATCCTCCACTAAAGTCGAAAACATCTGAGCATATCAGCACTCACCTGTACAAGTTTAGTAAGCTTCGGTTTTGAAAATGACAGGTAATGATCAATCTTCTCTTGTGTCTGGGGAATATTAGCCCCCTGCATGGTACTGGTCACTTTATCAACCACTTTCTTCACGATAGTTTTGTAAGCATCTTTGTTGATTTGACCGTCTTTCCATGTCGGTTTTAAAAGGTCCTTAACAAACTCCACAAGAGCAAATTTAAATGCACGGCTCCCCTTCACTTCCTTTGATTTCTTGCCTTCTTCAGCCCCATCTTTTTCTGTGCCCTCCAAGGGGCCAATATCTGGGGACTTGCTTTCTTCTTTTACATTCTTGCTTTCCTGAGCCCCGAATTCACTATTTCCCTTGACAATATCAGATTTTGCAAGAGGCTCCAGCTGACTTAACTGGAAGTTCTTTTGTTTAGGTTCTACTGAATTATGAGCCTGAAGATAATCGTTACCATTTGCTCCACTAGGAAAAGATGATGGAGATACAACATTTGATGGTTTGTCTACTTTTCCATCAACACTTGTGTTTTCACCCTTATTAGGCAGAAGAAACACAGGATTGTTACTGTTTCTAAGTTCTCTACTATCATGTATAGGATCATACGGCTTCTCAGATATGACTGGATCCGGCTGAATAGCTGCTGCTGAAAGCTGCTCAGAAGATCCTTCAGATTTGGCAAGGGGAGGTGGAGCATTCTGAGAATTTAACACAGCAAAATACTGTGAATGCTGCTGGTGATTTCCAAGAAACTGAGCCAGAGATGCTGAAAGATTGGTAAGTTGCACAAGCTCTTTATCACCTACAACATTTGGAACTTGAGGAATTCCAGTAACTAGTGATGTTTTTGCATCCCCTATATCTAACTTGATGACAGATTTACTCTCTGAGGAAAGTGTATCTTGTGGACTTTTTACAATTCCTCCTCCTTGAGGATGAGTTGGGATCAGAGTTTGACTTTGTCTAACTGTGCTTAATCCTGAAAAAGGAAAAGCACTTGAACTCTGGCCACTATTGTCAAAGCTTTGGCGGGGCATGATATTTGCAGAAACATTCAGGTCATTGCGGGAACTAGCATTTTTTTCAATTGGATTCCTATCATCATATGGCAAGGGAATATCTTCCCTCATATCCTTGTTCTGCAGAAAATTAGATCTTTCAGCTATCATTGGTTGCATAATTGAAGCAGCACCATGCACCTGACTTGAAGGTTCTGAACCTAGAGCGTTGCCACTATGCTCTTCTTTTCCAACATGGTTGGAAGATTGTACCGTATAATTCCAATCAGGAGACATGTCACCAAGCCATTTTTCAGTATCTCTTGATTTAGGAGGGCCCACATGAGCACCCACATTATCTTCTTTCCACAGATGTGTATCCTTCTCATTCCTCTGGGCTGCTTCATGAATAACACTTGGGTCGGCACATTTTTGGTTATCATTGTTCAGACCATGCCCCCATCTATTATCATCCATAGACCAAGCACTAGGCCTTAGCTCTGGCACGCTAATATTTCCGTTATTATCTGCAGTCAACTTTGAGGCATCTGACAGAGCCACAGTATCACTCCATTTTGGACCATCCCATGCTGGGCCTGCATCTGACAGACCCCACCGACCATCCCGAGACTTTCTTTCAGGACTAACACGTGCTTGGATATGATGAGAAAACCGACAATACTTTTTATTACGACAATTTCCCGCAGCAAAAAATTTACAAGGAATATCGCCGCTCCTGTGCGGTACACGGTCGGCACCTCGCTCTGTAGAAGCATCTCTTTTCCTTCTTTCATTTTCCCTTTCATTCATAGAACCTTTACTGTATCCATCAGAAGCACGGTGGTGATCAAACTTGCAAGATGACCCTCTCCGGCACTTCCCCTTTGCAAAATCAGTACAATACACAGAAGATCTTCCGCTCTTCAATGGGTAGTCCCCGGTATCAGGGGAGTATTTTGAAGCACCACCTTTCCTGTGTCTACTTTCCCAGCTATCATCATAATTGGAACTACCCTCATGAAGAAATTGACAATCACTAGCTCTCCTGCATCTCCCAGCCGTAAAATCTTTACACAATTGAGCTGAAACTCCTGACCTGCTTCTATTTCTGTCAAGGAAAACTGATTCCCGCCTATAGCCACGATCAGGGCTCCTGCTCCAGCTCTGGCTCCTACTCCTGCTCCTGCTCCAGCTTCTACTCCTACCCCTGCACATAACATTCACCAACAGAGAGACAAGTTAACCAAATTCTGCACCCTGCTAGGAGAAAGAAGGAAATTGTTTTTCAGATAACACATTGAAGCTGTTATAACTCCAAAACAGAAGATTCAAGTGAAGAAATAATTGTGGGGAATCTCTAGCAGCAAATCTCATAAATCATGAATTTGTGCTCCACAAGAGTTATTCAAACAATAGTATATAAGTTGGGCAGGAAAAAAAAAAACATATATATATTCATGTGTAAGGCACATAATTGCATGCCCTGCAAAGGGGAGAAAGGCTTGTGTATGTCACTCTACTTTAGGACAGAGTACAAGTCCATATACGGAAGCAGTTACATACAGTAATTGCTATCTAGGTTACATACTAACAACATTAGTAAACATGAGTCATAATTGACAATATGAGTAAAAAGATCTACCTCAGTGACCTGCTCCAACCACTTTTTGGGGACCGACTACGATGTTGTCTCCACTCATCAAGACCCGGAGACATCCTCGTGCTGCAATTTCCATCTCCATCCCACACCATAGAGTCATCCATGTATCTGTTGCTGCCCTTATTGATGCTCTCAATCTTATGTGAACCTCTGCTACCAGGCAAAGGTTCCCTGGATGCAAGTCCCAAATCGTGCTTAGATCTCTGCATGTCATTTGTCTCTAAACCAGACCATTTTGAACCATTACTACCAGAAAGCTCTGAAGAAAGCCACTCTCGTCCAGATTCTTTATGATGAAATGGCCTACCTGGCTTTCCCATCCAACCATTGTCTTGTACATTCGCATCTTCAAATTGAGGCTCTTCTGCCAAATCCCATTTAGAAGAGCGTTTTCTGCTGCTTCTACTCATTTCTCCTTAAAGCAACACCCTTCACTTATTGAAGATCAATAGAATCTGAGAAATAAAAAACTCAATCAATCTCAATAAAATTTGCTGATCACTCTTCGCTTCTTTGCTTTCTTAGTATCTTTTAAAGTTTGTTTAAAAATATAGTGAAATTTTCTTTGTGTTACCAAGCAAGATAAAAATAAATGCGAAACAATAAAATGAAAAAGAAAACACAACATTCTACACCATTAACTATGAGCAGGACTAACAAGATAGATGATCAGCTTCTTTCAGTTCAATTAAATAACACTTGAAATAAAACCACACTTCAATTAGATTGAAAATCTAATGGAATAAGGATGCGGAAGATATACCATTTATGACAGATCTATACACGTCTGTGTCAACAGGAGATATGTGTACAGTGTATAGTAGAAAAGAATATAATACACGAACAAATGGAGAAAAACTTGAGTGGGGACTTCCTTGTCACGTGGCAGGCTGAGTGGCATGCATTATCAAGTCAAACATACCATTTGTAATAAGTTCTTCTACTATACCTTTATACACCTTTTATTTATAAAAACACAGGTTATGTTTTAACTGGATAGTGCCGTCCACTAAGCATGTGATGGGAAGTCTGCACACAAGTCTTTCTCAAATAAATGTGGCCAGCTCTTAAGAATGAGACAAAGACAAGGATGATAATGATGATGATGACATACATATACTGATCAACTTACCGCATGGGATCCCTCAACTATACAGCTGGGCAGCCATATTGAGATATGTCATGCATTTGTGTCACATAAGTGAAGCTTAGTGTAGTTTAGTTAGCACCCAAAAATAAAGAGCCTTGTATGTTAAAATATATATAAATTATGATTATCTAAGATCTGAAGTGGTAACTTCCATTAATTTAATTACTCGCATTCCCCTTTATAAGAACAGGCAAACCATAGGCCATACCCCTCCTTATGTTTTTGTTCATAATTATCTTGTTTTCTATGCTTAAATTGTTGTATTCTAATATCCAAGGAACACGTAATATGATATGAAGTTTATTCTCAAATGTTTGAAGACACACATTAAAAACCTCAAAATATTATCACCATTCCGTATGGCTATGCACCATAATACTTGCAGCTATTCCTGCAAGGTTGTATTTATTCGAATTCCCATTGTTGACAGGTACAAGGAAAGACTCGTTGTACATAAAATACAATTTGTCCAAAACAGTAGTGTATTGTCTAGCTTTCCTTCTATCATTTCGAGTTATGGTTAGGAAAAAAAAAAAAAAAAAAAAAAAAAAACAAAGGACTAGAAGATGAAATAAACTACAATCTGGTGGGTTTGATCCATACACTCCCTCCACCAAAATGTTGGTCTGGGTATCAGGAAGCTACATACTTTCAAGAAAAGCGGGGTTGTGGTACAATACAAGGGAAAGTGAATGCTCTGCACAGGACCATGGTGAAGAATAAACATGACGATGATTACAGTGGCTAGACAACAGAGTTAGCAGGAGATAGTCATGCGTACTTACTCATTCTTTATGTCAAGCACAAGTACTTGTTGATGTTTAAGTTAATTTCCAAAACTTATTTCCTTCAAAAGAAATAATTTTATTTAAAGTTTCCAAGGGGGTAGAATCCAAGTAACCCAAGCTTAATTATTTTCGCCAATGTTTTCTAAAGCTTTTTGGTCCGACAAGGCCGAGCCTAAGCCTTGAGGCGTTAAGGTGTAAGCCTTATGGGTTTAATTGTTTTAATTAAAAGATTTTCGTTTCTTCTCAAAAAAATATTGTTTTAATTAAAAGACATAAAAATTACAAGTATTACAACATGAGCTACTCTTTGTTGTCGTACCAAAGAGAAAAGAGATAGAGAATGAGGTATGAAGGTGGCATGACAATAAGAGAATGAGATATGAAGAGGGACTCGGAGGCACTAGCTTGCGTGTTTTGGGAGGAGAATTAGGTTCTAGGAAATCTAACTTGGGGCTGGATTGTATCTGGTGGAGGGGGAAGAAGGAGTTTGTGGGGTTGCACAACATAAAAAAAACGACTGCATTTTGCTTTAGAAAATCAGCCTTGGAGAACAACATGGTAGCGCTCCTTTTAAAATATCAGCCTTTAATGAAACATTTTGTTTCATTTAACGGAACACATACAACTTTACAAAATGGTGTGGTTTAATTTTGAAAACATCGGGAAGACAAAATTAGGGCACGTAGGAGTCGTCTTATTTGTAAGGCATACTATTCAGCCACCATTAGCGCTGCTTCAGTTGCAGATTGTACACCTCGCCCCTGAAGTATACGCCACCCGACCAGTTTCCAAAACACTGATTTTGACAAGAGGGGACTGAGGAAAACTTTTTTGGGTTCATATGTGGTATAGCAATTCTTCCTCTCAAAGAAGCTTTCATAGTTTATCATCCCTTAGCAGCTCATAAAGATGCTTTGAGATCTAAAACCATAGAATAGAAGCAAACATGAGTGGTAGCTTACATATTTGCACAAGTTGAATGTAATTTGTGAACGGGAAGATGAATCAATCTAGAGTTGTCTAAATGCAATTGGACTGTTATGTCTTATATTAGGGGTGATGCCAATTGCATGCAGTCAATTCCAACAGAGAAGTCAGACAAACATTATGCTAATAGATTACCAATTGCTGGCAGTACATGCCATCAACTTTTGGAACTTTTCAATTTGGACAATGCCTTATCCAACCCTGATGGTCTCACAAAAACTCAACAGGAGCGACTATTTATTTAAAGATCCTTCAGGTGCATCTATGCTTAATCCAGGATCTTTCAAATATATATTTTTTTCAATCAAGGGAAAGAGCTCCAACTTAAATGAGTTAGTGGCATGAAACTAACATGAGATGTCGTGGTTTCCAATTACAGTTCCATCTATTGGATCAAGAATAATGACTTTTAACCAATTGGTCAAATATAGGATAATCAAGAATATGTTAATACCTTCTAAAAAACATCAACATGACAGAAAGAACATTATTGACAGGCAATCCTCAGTATAGAAGAGGCTCATTTGGACTAGCAAACAAATAAATTAAATTGTCTTGAAAAGGCATTTAACAAGATAAAGGTCAAATGATCAAACAAAAAAAGAAACGAGCCCAACAGAATCATCATTGAATCTAAATTGGGGGAAGATACATCTTCTAGTAGCCATAGAAGAGTACACAAAATTATTGACATAACAGCATTTCACAAGTCTGCCTTGAAAAATTGGCTCACAACTCCACAAGACACCACTACTGAAGATTATTCTACATATAGGATGTTGTACAGGAAGGAAAACTCCATGTTGTTAGAATGATATCAACAGCCACAACAATGACCTAAATATCTTTGAGACTTCATATGAAAACACCCGAATTTCAAGTATTGACACAAAAAGTATTTCCAAAAAATGCCAATATCTCTCATCAACTCCAGTCACCATGTTGTTATATCTAGATATACAAGACAACTATGTCAAGAGATTTCACCGACCAGCCACATGCTCAACTTCGAAGACACAAGCTCTCAACTTTTCAAAGCTTTTGAAGCCTGAATCCAGATATAACATCACTTGTGCTCCTGATATTTTGATCAACCAAATATGCAGAAACTTCTTCAATTAACAATTATTCCTATCCATAGATTCAACATATGAAGGCTGTAATCTTTCAATAACTATGCTTTTTCAGGTTCATCCCTCACTTCAACACACCACTGATCAAAATTTAGCATCAAGGACATCAAAGTTGAAGGTTGATGCACTCTCTTCTAACTTCTTGCACTACGAAGTAATTCTATTTTGCTATTTTCAAACCCTTTCAGAGCAACTTCCAGTCTAAGAATTTATCCAATAATTTGTACTAATATCCAATGTGGCTCTTGTGGAAGGATGCAATTGCAACCAGTTACTTTTGCATGAAATTGGCAATCCCTCCATGCAGTGACCTCATGAAAGTACTGCAGAAAATTATACTAGATATTAGCACTCAGGTAAATGTACTCTTATTGAGTTACATAGATCTACACCACACACTAGCGTTATCTATGAAGTTAACTAGCCTACTGGAAAGAGAGAGCGAGAGAGAATAAAAGCAGAAAAGAATGAAAGAGCAAGGAATGAAATCAGAATATGAACAAATTATCCATAATAGGGTAATAGCCAGATACCAAAAAGCGGTCATAATAAATAAGCCTCCCCTAACTCCTATCCACTCCTATTGAAAAAAACCTACACTTCTCTCCTTCACATTTTCCAATTAACATATATCAATTCAACCAAAATACAATTTTAAAATTTTAAAAAGCATACAGAGACCTCTTCTCCTCTGTTATATATCCTTTAAAAAAATATTATTTGGCTAAGAACATAATACAGTCGTATGAGTTTGTTCCAACTAGTAGAAACTAACTTATCAATGGTATTATACAAGACTAGAACACTAACAGAAAAACAACAAAATTTAACCACACCAAAAAAAAACAGAATCAATACAATTAAACTCATCGTATCTCTCAACAAAATTGCACGCAACTAAAAAGTATTTATGAAAAGCTCGAGTGAACTAAACTTTTCAAACGAACCCATTGACCTACACCAATTACTTGAGAATAATTAAGCTAGAGTTTAAAGTCATACACACAAAGTTAGAAGCTTTACTCTAGGGTATCAAATCTAAAATTTCTCTATGATACAATAAACCCAATTCAAAGATTACAATTCTCAAGTAATCTAACAAAGAAACGCGAGCTTAAAGCAACCATAAAGCAAAGTAAGAATCTAACTCTTGAGCTCTAGTAAACCTAGAAAGGCCCTATTCACTTGAGTTTAATAACCATACGCATCGAGTTCAAGAAAAATACAGAAACATAAGCAAGAACATAAATAAACAAGAAACCCTAAGTAAAGAACTGACATGGATTTGTACGGTGACTATTGTGAGAAGAAGAAGAAGAAGAAGAAAAATGGGGCAGGATGAGAGTACTTACGGAAAATTAGAGAAAACCTAGAGTGCGTTGAGAGACGACCTCCGTCTGTGTGACTTTGCCATATCTGAATTTACCCTTTCCCCAAAGAGAGTGTGTCGAGAGCGACAGAGAGAGAGAGAGAGTGCGGGAACAAGAACAGGAACAGGAACAGGAACAGAGACGGGGAAGTGAATGAGTGATTTTTATGCCAATCAACCCACTCTATAATGCTACAGAGTCTACAGACAGATTAATCTTTCGCTTATACTGAGTCTTGCCCTGATGATTTTTCCTGTGGGCCCACTTAAAGGAGCCATTATTTGGGATATTGAAAAAAGAACATAAGTATGTTCGAAGCCCAACAAGACAAAACGACCCACATACTGCGAAACGGGACAAGCTGGCCCAGTTTACTGATAGGAATCCATATCTAAGTTGACGAAGTCAAATTGATACCGTTGGGTTAGCCCTGTACAATTTGCATTGTACTGTTGTTAGAAATAAAGATTATTCTCTCTATCTCTCTTGGTATACGATACGAGTTAAAGATAGAATTGGGTACTAACATTTACAAACCTCGATCGGCTAATCGACCTAGGGTTGGCAACTGCACGGGTTGGAGTCGGATATGTTGTCACCATCTCCACCCTTCTTGTTTAAACAATGAACTCATCGGGTACTTAGAGCAAGTCCAACGGATAGCTGAGCCCGAGGTTGTGGGGGAAAAAAAAAGTTATTTCCAGCGGTCAACCCAGGCCAGGGGGAGGTGTGGGACCCACCAACTCGATCTGGCCCGAAGGCAGCTTCAGCCCGAGGTCCAAAACGCGGGGGGTGACGTCACGCTCGACGTCAGGGTGATGTCACGCTCGACGTCAGGCTGACGTTGAGCACGCGGGGTTGAATTTTTTTACCATTGGTGCGTGCATTGCATGCGCTAACGGTAAAAAAAAAATTTTACCAGCGTGCGTTGGAAGCCACATGTCACGCCCCCAGCGCTCCGATTTGCTTCTACATACTTCATCCAACGGCTGGCGTTTTTCCAGTAATAAAATTATGAAGAAAAAAAAATCGAAATTTGTTTTAAAAAATATTTAAAAATTCTAATTTTTTTTCCTATAAATACCTATAAATACCCTTCACTTTCAACACCAATCCTCATACATTTTATTCTACTTCTACTATTACTCAACATTTTATTCACTCTTTACTCAACATTTTCCTCTCTTTCACATTGTATTTTTATACCATTATTTTTATAGCTTCTTCTATCGAAACTGGAGAGGCGTGGAGCACCATGGAAGATGTTTCTTTGTGTGAGGCTTGGCTCCAAGTTTGTCATTGTCCCGTGACAGACAATGAGATAAAATTTTTCCATATGTGGAAAAAAATTCATGCCGAATTTTGCGAAAAAAATTCCGGGGTCGACTCGTACGGAAATGGCATTGTCGAGTAGGTGGAAAATTCTCAACAAAGAGTTGGGAAAATGGAGAGATGCCTTGGCAAAAGCAATGAACAACTATAGAAGCGGGGAAAATCGTACTAACGAGGTAAGTATTTTGTAATTTTCGTTTTATTAAGTTTAATGTCCTAATATATATATATGTTGTTAATATTTATTGCATTTTAAATATTTTGTTAATATTTCTTGCATTTTAAATATTTTGTTAATATTTCTAGCATTTTCAATATGTTTTTAATATTTCTTGCATTTCCAACTGTTTCTTCATATTTCTTGCATTTTCAATATTTTGTTAATATTTCTTGTATTTCCAGTTGTTTCTTCATATTTCTTGCACTTCCAATTTTTTTGTAAGGTTAATTGCATTTCCATTATTTTTTTTTGTTACTTGCATATCCAATATATTTTAAATATTTCTTGCATTTCCATTTTTTTGTTAAATAGATGATTCAAGCACATATGTGGTTCAATAAAACGGGGGTGGCAAAAATAGTTTCAACCATCATGAATGTTGGGAGGTGGTGAAATATTGTAAACGCTTCATAATTATTCCCACGGGTCCCGCAGTTGTGTTAAACGAGACATCACTCCGTGATTCAATGACATCGGATTCACCTCTCGATTCCCCTATGAGTGAAGACTCACCCATCCAAAAGAAGCCGAGGCCCATTGGCCGAAAGGCTGCGAAGGCAAAGAAAGCAAGTAATTCAAGCAATAATAATTCAAAGTTTTTGGAGGAAATTGCAAGGCAGAACGCCATAAGAATTGAAATGGAGCAGAAATGCCAAGATATGGAGGTGGCAATTCAAGCCGAGTGTGCATGAGAAAAGGAGTATTTGCGTAAAAAAGATATGGAGAAGACGGATCGAGAAACCATGGCGATGGATACAAGCCGTATGTCCCCTGAAACAAAACAATATTGGAAGCTAAAACGAAGGGATGTTATGAGAAGAAGACTTTTCCAGGATGATGGGCCTAGCAACACAGATTGGTTAAATGATCTAAACCATTAAATTAGTTGGCATACCTTTTATGTATTTTTATTTTTCATGTTTTCTATTAAAGTTGTTGTACTTCATGTATTTTATTTTAGTAGTAGTAATTCTTAATGACTTGTATTGGATTTCTTTATTTAATAAACAAAGTATTCAATAAAATACCTTTTTATTCAACATATTCCATACATCAAACAAAACATAATTAAAATAATAAAAAACTACAAACTGAAATTTGAATTTTGAAATTCATCCGAAATTTGAACCCAAAAATCTTATCCGGAAATTTTATCTAATTATGAATAGTCTTGACACGTAGAAACCCGAAAATCTTATCCGAAAATGTTATCCAAATGAATTATTGAGGTAAAAAAATTTGTGAATAAAACAAAAAAATGAATAGTAATTGCCCTTAGCCATGGCAATGGGTGGAAACACAAAATACTATTTGCAAGGGCAACCACTATTCACGTGAATAGTGACTGCCCTAGCTCCCCCCTTGCCATGGCTAAGGGCAAATGGGTGGAGTTGCTCTTAGGGCGCAATGACTTTTCATTATTTTTTTTCTCCTCAATGAATGTGAGGCCAAATTTTTCATAGTCATTTGTTGAACTTTTTTATTATGAATGTTTTTAATCCTTTTTCATTTAGCACAGACAAAAAAATAATAAACTTTTCAGCACTCTATGGCCCTGTTTGGTACACCTCCTTGGATTGACTTGGATTGGACTAACTTAAATAACACCCCAAGCCCATGTTTGGTGCAACCCATCTTTAAGTTAAATGAGACTATATAGTCCTGGCCTTCAAAAAAAACTTCACTTTTTGGCACAAAATAGAGAACTCTATAGAGGTGCCGCTAAATAACGAAGATGCTATTGAGTCTGCCTTTATCCAACGTTGCTCTACTCTCCTCTTCTCTTCAACATTGCTCTGGCTCCCCTCTTCCACGTTGCTTTGTTTTCATCTTCTGTTGTGCTCTACTCTCACTCACTCAGGTTAGTTGTTCAACTCTCTTCTTCTCTTTCCACTCTTCTTCTATGTTTGTCTCTCTCCTTGGTGATATTTGATGGGTTCAATTTGCTATTTCTTAGTGATTTTAAGTTTTGATTATGTGATTTTTTGTAGTTAGCTTAATTTGATGAGAAATAACATTTGTATTGGTTAATTTTCATTGGATTATAATTGGGTATTTTTCTAGGGTTTTCAATTTTGAATTGTTTTGATTATGGGGTTTTTGTTTGGAATGAGAAGAATAAAAGGATAGAGGTCATGTGGTCAATTGCTCATGGATGTTCTATAATTTCTCTATGTGGGTGGCTAGGCATAACTGTTTGTTAGATGCTAGTTTTTCTTTTTCATGGTGATTGGCACTTTTCAAGTGGAAAGTGTAATTGTTTTAGTTGAAAAAAAAAAAGAAAAAAAAAGAAACATGTACTATAATCAATGCAAAAACTTTGTTGGTTTGTATATATATTATCTAAACATATACTTTGTTGGTTTGTAAATGGTGACTGATGCTTTCTTAAAAGGTAATGAAGATCTATCTGATATTGCCAAAGAAGTCAAGGAAATGGGATTTTCTACTATGGATCAAATTAAAGCATTAAAAGTCATTTTGGATAAGCCACAAACAATATCTCTATTCAAGAGTCACTTGATGCTGATATCAAAAAAGCCTTTGTTGAGCAATTGCTCAATGAAAATGCTTGAAGGAGGCAACATCTGATATATTGGAAACGCCACAAGTGCATCTCCCACCTTAGAAACACCACAAGTATCTACTATAGCTTTTGTTTTTGCTGCTTTATTAGTCTCAGTTTGGAATTGTGGATGTTTATTTATAAATGTTATTTAGTGGGTTTTGGTTGATTATTATTGTTGTTAGTCTGTGCACTTGTGGAAAGTAATATATGAACGTGAATTTGTAATTTCAAGCCATGTGGATGACGCATATATATAAAATATCTAACTTTTGCATCTATAAATATTGTATGAGTTTTGCTTTATATGATGTTGGGATGGTTTGGAGCTTGTCTCACCACCATGTTTGAACGAAGAAAAGAAGAATAAGAGGGTAGAGGTCATGTTGCTAATCGCATGTTGTGTTTGCACACAAACATTTGGTTTTTGCAAACACAACATGCAATTGCAATCACAGTTTGCAAAAACCAAATGTCTGTGTGCAAACACAACATGCGATTAGCAACATGACCTCTACTTAGTGACGGTTTGGCAATTTACATTAGGGAAGTTGAACTTTCACATTTTGGAAATGTTCTTAAAATATAGGCAAGTTTTGAAAAATTTAATACCAATTTTTTGTCTTGGAATTATAGTAAAAATAGTTGATAATTAAAATATTATCACTTTAAAGAAAATTAAATTTTTTTTTTGTCCCAGTCTGAGCATAAACCAAACACAGGATAGTACTATTTTTGTTATTTAGCTTATTAGTCCGACGCAGCACCAAACGTAGGTCAGTACTTAATCCAGCTTAGACCAAGCCAAGCCAATCCAAGAGAGTCCCAAGATTTAGTCCAATCCATAACAATCCGCCGTACCAAACAGGGCCTATGTGTATCTAACATAACTTTAAGGACTTGTTTGATATACCGTATTAGACTCTGGATAGGAGTAAATAGTCTATATCAGTTTTTTGGTAGCAACTTATATTATTTAATTACCTGACTATTTTACATAACGAAAAACCGTCATGGAATCCATTGCATTTAGATTCAAACTAAAGCTTTCCTCATTAGCCATCTAGAAGAATAGTTGAACGTTGAAGATGAATGAAATTTTAGGGTACAAAAGTAGAATTCGTAAAAGGTTTTCATGTTTGAAGTTTCATTAGTAAAATTTTATTGAGTCTTACATATCAGGTTCAATACCTTGCTCTTGCATGTTGAGGATAATTGAGTAATTTGAATTTTGATTAAAGAAAATATAGATGAGATTTTTGCATCTGCTCTTCCCAATTTCAGTTTATTGTCCATGGAGATGTAATGTAACATAAAAATGTTGGTGAGAGATTGGTTTGATGGTTCTAGCCATAGGGACCATGAATTTAGGTGATTTTTCTCTTTTATAGTTGTAGGGAAACAATATGGGAGGCTGAGTGTTCTCTTCAAGGTCAAGGAGAAGCATGAAAGAAGAGGATAAGGGCTGTGAGACAGTGCAAATGTCATTGTAGTCTTAACCGAAAATAAACTTAAGCACTGCAGATATGGCACAATCCAAACCGTAGAAGATTCTGGTACATGGTGTTGTGAAAAATAATAGTTTTTCTCTTTCCGTAAAGTCAAATACAAAATATTTATATTATAAATAACATATAAACAAATTGAAAAGCTTTGAAGGTATAATGAAATTGAAGAAAACAAAATAATAGGGAAATAAAAGGAAAATAAATAATAGGTAAGAAGGTGAGTTTGGTACGGTGAAGCACGTCAAAGACGCTGTCCTAAAGCCTTTGTAGCCTCCCTACGTGCAGGTACTGACGGTCTACAAGACTCCAAGATACGACCTCTTGTACACAAACTCAAGATCCGCTATGAGCACGTTCATAAACAGATATAGGTATCCAAGTCACATAACCATTGCCCAAAATAATAATAATATAAAGTAGAGAATATATTTAAAAGTTGAAAAGGAGAGAATTAGAATGTGTATGTGATATTCTGATAGTGTATTGTGGTTCTTGTGTGTGTATCAAATGTGAAGGAGGAGTGACCTTTTATAGGCATCCAAAACATGTAACCTTCACCAACCATAAAAGTTCACCAACCAAAAAATTAAGGCATTCACCAACCAGAAATAAAGCCTGAATATTAAATATTTATAACCCCCACAATAAATAAAATAAAACAGCCAAAATAATTAAATAAATAAAACGGTTAAATTTTTAAAACCTTTTAAAATTCCAACAATCCCCCACAAGGTTTTTCAAAATTTTACCAAAAAAAAAAAAAAAAAAAAAAAAAAAAAAGTGATATAATATATACATGCAATATAATATACTATGTAATAGGTGTAGGTGCCTTCCGGGCTTGAACTTTCACTTAGTGATGATAGTCTCCATTTGAGGAACCTGAGTGTACACAGTATTGAACTCGGCACCTTTGACCAAACTTCAACATATCCCACACATAGTATTAGTTGAGACTTGGATGCGGGGTAGCGCTATTTATGGCCATGCGCTAATCTTGATTCTCATGAGAGTTGCTAGAGAATAGCCCAATTCTCATTCATGACGTCTCTCACTTAGGTGAGTTCTCCAAGAGTACATGTGACTTGCACTCCTGGTTCTCCAAAAGTACATGTGACCTGCACCCTGCGGGAGTTTTCTCGCCTCGAAACTCATTTAGGGATAAATCCCTTCCTGACGTCACATAAAATAGCACTTTTGCCTTAGGGATGAGCAGAAGAATATCTCAAGGATATCTTCATAGTTTTATGAGTGCTATATGAGTCACGCAGTATGGATTGTTTCTACCACATTGAACTTCCTTCATGGGATCTCCAATCATAGAAGTTGGGTTACCTCCCTAGGTGACTCCCTTATGGGCTTAAGCACATCCCCCTCGACATTATGCATTAATAGCCTCCTCCACGAGGCATGCATATCAAGACTAGCCTTCACAAGGCATATATAATGTAGGTCATGTCTTTGTTCTTCATTTTAGCGCGCTTTAAATCTGCATGTTATTTAAATATTTCCTACACAAACTTGCACACAAATAATTAGTGGATTTCACCTCAATTTAATTGGAAATTAAATACGCATTGGTATACAGTTAAGTATAACGGAAATCCCACTCTATATAAATTCATATAATCTGAATACCTGATGAGAACAAATATAACATAAATCCCACTCAAATATGGGTCTGCATTAGTCTTTGAAACTTTGAGTGCACCTGATGAAGCGATGACCAAACTATGCAATGCTTAATTCATTAAATAAATTTAATTATAAATACTAAGTATTTCAGGATACTCTTACTCCCTTTTGTGCACTCCAAGTGGTTGAAATCATAATCACATATCCAAGTTGAAATTGTATCTTGTCGATTCTCAATATGAACCTATAAGACAATAAGAAGTCTACCAAAATTGTACACCAAAATCATCATTAGTTGCACACACTTTCATATCAAAATTGAAGACAAATTAGTCACACAATAAACTTTCATAATGTAAACAAATTTTACACAGACACAACATGTTTGCCAATAAAATATAAAAAATATTATGTCACTAAATGAATATTATGAATCTTTCCCATGAGATCATAAAGAAATTAAAACACACAAAAAATTATGGGAAAGAGAGAAAGAAAGCCTACAAAAATGAATCTAATATTTTCCAGTATAAAAACAAAAATTGCTTAATGTTAGTAACAAATGAAATTACAGTATTAAAGTTCCCATTTAGGAAAATTCAACTTCCACAAATTGGTCCACACGTTTTAAAATAAAATATTAATAATTATCAAAACGCAAATAACGTAAGTATTTGAGCCCTAATTAAAATAGAATAAATCTGAATAAAGGAGATATGAAAACTTATATAATAAATGTACAAAATAAATTCAGTTTTAAAGAGGTAATCAAAACCACTCAAAATTTGGAAAATTACATTCAACATAAAATAAGTATTGAGATTAATTTTGTGTTTAAAAGACCCACAAAAATTCCAACAATTACCCACATAGTTAAGGAAAAACTCAACCCCCACAAATTAGGGAATTCTCAAAATATATGAAGACTGTACCAAAATTTATTTAATTTTAAATTTATAAGATATGTACTCACAGTCATCTTGATAGTCATTGTAAATATAACAGTGAAACCATCGAGCCTCAAAAGAAAAAAATGCCTAAAAAAATTTAGGGTTTGAAAGCCTTACACCAAAACTCAAAATTAATGCCACTTATAGTGATATAATTTATTATTTCATTTCAGTTTTCTCAGGAGGATTTCACAATGTACACTTCATGGTAATTAACTCAAAGTGTCAGCTGTGAACACTTCACAATCAAAAGAACATTAATTCACTAAATATATTTGTATCATGATTAACTCAAGTAACTAATACGAAGGATTGCACAATCGAAATATATAAGCGTTGGCAACTTTAAAAAGAATCCAAGGCATTAAAACAAAGATGTAATTAAATTGCATAAATGTTCAGAACATTAAAGGCAATAATCACCTAACAAAATCAAAAGCTCTAAGTGCCAGTTTGGCATTGCTTATTTGGGGTGATAAGTGATTTTTAAAAAATTTTGAGAAGCCCAACCCGTTTGGTAAACTGCGAAAAAATCACTTATTGTTAAAAATTGCTGTGAGAGAAAGCTAAAAGGGAAAGCAGCTAATGAGGTGCTTTCATTTTCTGATTATGCAGGAATCAGTTTCGAAGAGGTGTTGAGTTTAATGATTATGCATCAATCATTTTCTGATTTGCGTAAAATCAATACCAACAACACTTTTAACAAAAATTTTACCAAACGCTAAACTGCTTTCTCTCACAGCTGATTTCTCTCACAGCAAATCTGACAGCGATTATTTTCACAGCACAGCAATGCCAAACTGGCCCTAAATGTCATGAAATTGACATTAAAGTTTTGAAACTAAAGCTGCATAAATTAAAAAATAAATAAAATCTCGTAATTGAATGTGCAATGCAATGCAATAAACCCAACATTAAAAAACTATAATTGCAAACAATAAACTTTACGGCGAAGAATATATTATCAAAAGTAAAGCAGACCTTTTTGGCAATTGAGAACAATAAAACGATATTAAAAAAAACAATTATATAAAGGAAGATTGATGGCAACCAAAATGAATGAAGGCAAATGTACAAAGGCCCAACACAATAAAATCAAATATATATACTTGCTTTGAAATTTCAATTAAAAAAAATAGACCAAAGATTTTGAAACACTTCAACGTTTCGGTTTTAAACACTTCAACCATTCAATATTGAATGTTTCAACGTAAATTGATTAATGACTAATTAATAATTAAGTAATCGGTAATAAACAATACAAGCTATTTAAAACAAGCAGTAACTTAGAAAAACATAGCTCACTTCAATATATTTTTTCAAAAAAAATTATTTCAAAGGTCATTAATTAGCTTTTGTTGTAGAAAACGTATACCCCAAATAAAATAATAATACATTGAGCTATAATAATATTACCACATAAATTAATCTGTAGGTTTTTATTTTCAAACACTAGCAGTAATTTCCCAAACGTTAGCAACAAAATTATAAAATATAAATGTACCAACAATGTTTAAAGCAGTGGAATTGTATAGACAACATGAAAGCTTCAAACTGCATCTACCCAAAATAAATCATAATTTTTATTTTCAAAATCCAATACAAATGCAAAAGCTTTAGACGAAGAGTTAAAAGATATTAAAGCATAGCAATACGGGAAGAAAACAACTTTAACATACAAAGGCTTTAGATTGTTGTGAAAAATAATAGTTTTCCTCTTTCCGTAAAGCCAAATACAAAATATTTATATTATAAATAACATATAAACAAATTGAAAAGCTTTGAAGGTATAATGAAATTGAAGAAAACAAAATAATAGGGAAATAAAAGGAAAATAAATAATAGGTAAGAAGGTGAGTTTGGTATGGTGAAGCACGTCAAAGACGCTGTCCTAAAGCCTTTGTAGCCTCCCTACGTGCAGGTACTGACGGTCTACAAGACTCCAAGATATGACTCCTTGTACACAAACTCAAGATCCGCTATGAGCACGTTCATAGACAGATATAGGTATCCAAGTCACATAACTATTGCCCAAAATAATAATAATATAAAGTAGAGAATATATTTAAAAGTTGAAAAGGAGAGAATTAGAATGTGTATGTGATATTCTGATAGTGTATTGTGGTTCTTGTGTGTGTATCAAATGTGAAGGAGGAGTGACCTTTTATAGGCATCCAAAACATGTAACCTTCACCAATCATAAAAGTTCACCAACCAAAAAATTAAGGCATTCACCAACCAGAAATAAAGCCTGAATATTAAATATTTATAACCCCACAATAAATAAAATAAAACAGCCAAAATAATTAAATAAATAAAACGGTTAAATTTTTAAAACCTTTTAAAATTTTAACACATGGGTTAAAAGCATGGTATAACCATGTAGAATCCCAACCTGGTAGAGGCTCTTGGTCCTTTGTCCTTATGAGGAAGCCCCTGACTGATTGATGCATTATTGCAGTTCACCGCCTGTCCTTGCATGAATTTTATTCGCATAGGTTTGTCAAGGTTTTTGAGAAGAGTTGAGATGTAAAAACAATTATGGGAACTCAGATGCAGTTTGAAATCTATATAGAAAGTGCTTTTACTGATGAGTTTGATTCCCAAAAGGCGACAAGGCACCAGTTGAGATCAAGTTCCAAAAATAAAAATTGTGTTAGAAGAGGTTTCCTGACTGGGGAACGTGAAGATCTTCAAGCTCCATACTTTTCCATGGATCGTGATATTTTTAGGCTCATTCCTTTTGTTTGGCCTTGAAAGGTGCATTTTTGCCATTTGAGAGCACTGTTTTGGTACTATTGGTAGTAACTATGAGCTTATAAGTTGGAATTGAATTTCAGAAAGTCTGCCTTGATTGTAATATCTTGAGTCATTTGGTTCCATAAAGGGCATGTTCATGATATTATAGAAATCCTCCTATGAAAGTGAGATTGCTCGAGTCCTATTTTTGTTACCAAAAGCATTAGTTAAAAGAGGTATTAATATGTAATATTGATTTTGCAAGCATAGTTCTTAGGTGTGTATTTTAGTGAAGGATCCTATTTCATTGAATGAAACAAACGCTAACAGTTAGTTCTTTCTTATGTGGAAATTTGGCACATTGCCTTTCCTTAACTAGTTTGTCAATTTTCTATTATGTCTGAAGTTATTGATGTGTATGAGTTCATATGGTGTATTGGGGGAACAAACAAAAAGGAAGATAGATTAGTCAATGAAATAATGTATGGAATTTCCGTTCTTTCTTCATGTAATTTTCATATTAAATGACGAAGAAAATTCTAGAGGAAGACTTATCAGAAAAGGATATACGTGTGCTCATAAATGAAAAAGGAAAATACATGTCCTCCTCCTTTGTTCTAAGGAATGGGACAAAGGTGGGTGTTTATAAGACTTGGGGAAAACTTATACCAATCAATCAATGAAGACTAGAGGAAGACCTAAATACCAATGAATGACTCCTTTTTTGGTTGGGGGAAAGTGTGTGTGGGCGTTAAAATTCATTACAGAAAAGATCTGCTGACTTGCTTTTTGGAGTTGAGATCAAGTGGTGAGAATTTTTTAGAAGCTGGTTTAATCCAATTTGTTAGAGGTTTTCGACCTGCTTCGTATTAAGTTATCATTACATGGCAATTTTATTTGTTTATTTTCGTATTTTTAAACCTCTGCCACTTTTGCAAGACATGGGCTTCCAAAGTTGATTGGGTTGTTTTCTGGAGTCAAGGCCCATTCTTTTATTTTTCTATTAAGGGTCGGTTTTCAATTTGGCTGGCGTGTGGAATTCTTAGGCCCAAACAATTCTTCTTGTACAAGAATTGTATGGAAATCACCTAGTTTAGATTGTTTTAATCTAAATGAAGAGGCATGTATAATGTATGCGATGGTTTTGGAACTAGAAGCCATCGGTACGAAGCAAGGACTTATACTGGCTAAACTGGTCAATAGCCATGTTGAATGAGATTGTAAAGTTTCATTTGTGATGATGCCTTAGTTGATCTTCTTCCGTGAAAATTACGTGGTAATTAGAGAACAATTCCAAAGTACCTCATCTGTTTGCATCATCTTCATAAAATCAAGGGTTTTCTGTAGTTTTGCCCCTTAACTATTTTCATATTGTCAATTTAGTTTCTTAATAAGCTTTCGGTAAATTAAGAACTCCAACTATTTTAAAATCACCAATTGAGGACCTACAGTCAGATTTTTAAGAACGCCATCCACTTTTCCGTTAGATTAAGGCCAAATTCGTAATTTTGCTGAAAATTAAGATTAATCCAAATTAGAAGTGGTGTTATGAGGGCTGGGGTTGCGTTGTGTCGAAGAGAGGTTAAGAAAAAGGAAGTAACTTAGGTTTTAGCCACACAAAAGCTTTCACTTTGGAAAAAGCCAAAAGCAATGGAGATTCTGGATCTAATCCTTTCTTGGCTTGCCTAATCCCAACACAAAGGTTAACAATGGAGGAAAAATGGATTTTATTTACGCTGGCTTTTCTTGATTTTCAAACCCAGCAGCCTCCATAGACCCATCATCCAAAGCATAAGGCTCGTTTTCAACTGGCTTTAGACTAATCTTGAGGCCTCGTCGGTTTTTGGGTTCTCCATGAATTGGATAGAAGCCACTGAATTCGGGGAGTGGAGTGGAGTGGAGAGATTTGGGCGGCTGGGTCTGGTATTGGGATCAGGGGAAGTGGAGGGGTGGGGGAGATGGAAGAGGAAGGAGGGGAAGTGGAGGGTGGGGTAGACGGAAGGGGAATGAGGTGAAGGGGAGGAAGAGAGAGGAGACGGAAGGGGAGGGGGAGGTTGAGGTTGAGTTGATTTTTTTTAAATTAATTTTTTAAAAATTTTAAATGTTAAATATTTCTTTTCTTTAAATTTTAAATGCTAATTTAAAAAAAATTTAAATGCTTAATTTTTGGTAGGTAAAGTTTTTATGTTTTATTTTTTATTTTTTTAAATGACGAATTTACCCTTTAAAAAAAATTGATGGTAAGCCCTCAACCGGTGATTTTAAAACAATTAGAGTCCTTGATTTATCGAAAAATTTGTTAAGGAGTTAAATTGACAACATACAAATAGTTGACGAGCAAAATCATAAAAAACCCTAAAATCAAAGAAGAAAAATGCACTTGAAAGGTTTGATTTGGACCGATTCATTGCATGTAAAGAAGAAAACGACCTGACTCGTTTTCCTTACATCTGATTGGAAAAGTCCACAAAGTCAAGTTCACAAATTCTGGGACCTACCATTAGGGACAAATTTAGGAGAAAGTAAACAATCTGACTATAAAGAAAATTAGGTGCATCTTTTGGACACCTAATTTCTTGTCTTTCCTTTACCACAATTTATTTTCTAGGACTTAAGCTCTTGCTTTCATACACCTTTATTTTCATAGGACTTTTATTTCTTATCATTTTATGAACTTCTCCATGAAATTTGTAGCGAAATAGATTATTACTCTGCTGGGTTGTTGAATTATGTCTATGTCGAGGATTTTTATACGTTTGTGTTATTCTTACAGGTGGAAATTTGGGAATAATGTAAATTACTAGGGGACTCAATTGGATTTTCGTAGTAGTCGAGCCTACTTGTTTCCCCAGAGCGAGATAAATCTGATTCACGTGAGAAACCTCAGTCTGTGTCTAGTTAATTTCATGGACTGAAAAGCCTCCGTCAACGTCAACGCATGACAAGTATTCCATCACTTTTGACCGGAGTGGCACTTATTGTATCTCTCCTTTGAATCTTCTTATGGTTTAAATTAAACAGAAATTCAGAATTAGAACTTCATACTGCATGGGAACCAATTTTCTGGAGTGCTGCAGAAGGAAAAAAAAACAAAGGAAGAGGAAGACAAGTTACACTGAGATCATTTTTCAATGGCTTGCTTGGCATGCCTTCTTGCCTTGGCATTTGTTGCTGCTGAAGCACAACAGATGCAGTCGAATATAAGCCAAGGCTCCTCTTTAACACCAACCACCAACTCCACATGGCTGTCTCGTTCTGGTCTATATGCCTTTGGATTTTACAGGCAAGGCAATGGCTATGCTGTTGGGATATTTCTTGCTGGAATTCCCCAAAAGACAGTCGTGTGGACTGCGAATCGAGATGATCCACCAGTCTCCAACAATGCCACCTTGCTCTTCACAGGTGACGGCCTTGCCTTGCCAACAGCAGAAGGCCAAAATTACTTGGTAAGTCCTTCTGGCTCTGCTTCTTATGCTTCCATGCTCGATTCGGGTAATTTCGTGCTGTACAACTCTGGTCGGGAAATAGTATGGCAGAGCTTTGATCATCCAACCGACACCCTTTTGCCCGGTCAACGCCTTTTATCAGGAAACGAACTTTTCTCTGCGAAATCAGAAGCTGATCACTCAACGGGGATTTTCCGTCTCAAAATGCAAAATGATGGAAACCTTGTTCAGTACCATGTAGATACTCCAGACACCAGTGCTTATGCTTATTATTCGTCTTTAACTGATGGCGCGGGAGAGAACGTGACACTTTATTTCGGTGCTGATGGCCATCTCTACTTGCTCAACAGGAATGGTACGAATATTCAGAATATAACAGAGGGAGGTCTTCCTACTGATGAAGGAAAACTTTATCTTATGAGAATTGATGTAGATGGGATATTTCGTTTGTATTCACATGATTTGAAAAAGAATGCAATTTGGTCAGTTGAGTGGGAGTCTTCCAAGGATAAGTGTGTTCCTAAAGGCCTATGCGGATTTAATAGCTATTGTGTCTTAATTGATCTAGAGCCTGACTGTAGATGTCTTCCGAGATTCGAATCTGTCAACCCGGGAAATCAGACATCCGGGTGCGAGAGAAACTTTGTTGCGGATGCCTGCAAAAACAGGAATGAGAATTTCACTTACACCATGGAAAAGCTGGAAAACACAACATGGGAAGATAGTTCGTATATGAGTTTGAGATTATCCGACGAAGACGATTGCATACAAGGCTGTCTGGAGGATTGTAACTGTGAAGCTGTGTTTTTTGACGGTACAAAATGCAGAAAGCAGAGGCTTCCTTTGAGATATGGTAGAAGAGACAATGGAACTTCAGACAGAGCTCTCATCAAGGTAGGTGTACCTACAAAACCAGATACAGATCCTAGAATCGTTCAACCAGGAAGCAAGAAAAAAGGTAGAACTGACATCCTCATTATTGGTCTTTCATTTACTGCTTTGATCCATTTTGTTGTTGATTTCCGTGATTGTGTTGTGGTGAATGGTGACCTTGAATTGGCATGTATAAGAATGAGTGCTGTGAATGGTGACCTTGAATTGAATGAGAGTGTGGCTCCGCGACGATATGCTTATGAAGAGCTAGAAAAGATGACTAATAATTTCAAGGAAGAGCTTGATAGAGGAGCCTCGTCAACAGTTTATAAAGGGCTGATTTTGGGTAGCCAAAAGCCAGTTGCTGTCAAAAGAGTTGTGTTTTCAAAGGCATGCCTTCGCGCGCGTCGGCGCGAGCCAGAGCGAGGCAGCAAGAGATCGCCTGAGGCGGTCGGCTGTTCCGCAAGCTGCACGTTTAGCACGGTGAGGCGTGGGAAGGCGTGATGAAGCGCTGCAAGGCCTGGCCAGACGGACGAGGCGGCGCGAGGAAGAAGAAGAAGAGCTCGCGAGAAAGAAGAAGAGTCCGCGTCAAATTTTTTATTAGGGTTTTAAAACGACGCCGTTTCACTTTCAGCCTTTTTAAAACTGAGGTTACTTAAATGAAACGCACGTTCAGTGTTGTTTCTTTCCTTTTTTTCTAATGAAATTAATATATATTATAAATTAATATATAAAGTTAATAATACATGCTGTGTATTGTATATATCAATTGCAGATTCGATTCTACTTACCCTTTTTTTTTCTTTCTAAATTAATATTTTAACACATTGACCTATATATAAATATATATTGTATAGTACAACCCTAATTTCTACCCTTATTCAATAATTCCCATCAATTTCAAGAATTCTCTCCTTTTGGTATGAATAAATATTTTATGTTTTGGGATTGATTATGATGCCTAAATGACAATTAGTACTTATATTTGATTATATATTTAAAAGATTGTTAAGAATTAGTAGTACAATTTAATTGTGTTGTATTATTTATAAATTTTTCCTATTAAAATAAATTAATGTTCGAAAGGCTTACGCATCACGTATCGTGACAAAAACGCCTTGCATCTACGCCTCGCCTTCCAAAACATTGCAAAAGACTAAAGAAAGTTGCAGCCGAAGGGGAAACAGAATTTCAGACTGAGATCAGAGTTGTTGGGAAACCCCATCACAAGAATCTAGTCCGTTTACTGGGGTATTGTCTTGTCGGAGCTAAAAAGCTTTTGGTGTATGAGTGCATGAGCAATGGCTCACTTGCAGATGTGCTCTTCACCCGTGAAAGGCAAAGTGTAACGAGAATAAATTTCAGGCACATTTACATAAGTATATTTATATATATACATGTCTACAATGAATATTGAAGAATTATCTCTTCGCATTTGTGTTACTATGTGCAGCACATAAGTGGATATGGATTGGCGCTGCTCTATTGGTAATGGTGCTTTGCATCTTGAGGAGGAAACTATTTTCAGGTAGACTCTTTAAACATTTATGAAGGCTTTGGAAATTGTAAATTTTGATTTTCTTACAACATTAATCTAAACAGGGGAGATCAACCTGATGGTTGATAGATCCACTGGCGATGTCAATGGGCTTCAAAATGATGGAAAGATGGGAAATAATTTGACAGTGTTTAGCTACGCATCTGTCGTGGCTGCCACAACTAACTTCTCTGAAGAAAACAAGCTCGGACAGGGGGGCTTTGGACCTGTTTATAAGGTAATTAATGTTTTAAATAAAAATGAGTGTCTTTGTATTAAAAACTGAAAAATATAAACCTGATTACGTGGTGCTATATTATGGATTATTAATGAAGGGAAAACTTGTGAAGAGGCTTTCAAGATGTTCAGGGCAAGGAACTTTGGAGTTTAAGAATGAATTGATACTCATATCTGAACTCCAACATACAAACCTCGTTCAGCTTTTTGGCTTCTGCATTCATGGGGAAGAGAGGATGTTAATCTATGCCTACATGCCAAACAAAAGTTTGGACTACTTTTTATTCGGTCGGCAATTGAGATTCTCGATCACTTTAATCTTTCTTTTTTTTTGGTCGAAACACACTTTCATTGAAAGGGAAAGGACAAACCAAACACAGCAGCCAAACAAAAGACCTAAAGAACAACAGCAAAGCAAAGTACCAGGCCAAACCAGCCAACCCAGAAAAAGAGACACTAATTTCCAGCTAGGACAAACACACTAGGACGCCACCCCAGAAGGCAAGCGTCAGATCCTAACTAGACAAAAAAAACATTACACTTGTGGAGGACAAGGAAGACCATCGTTATGGAGCACGAAAACCAGGGAGGATGGGGGTCTACTGATCCAGACCTCATCGCACATCTTCCTCTTCGCTACTAAAGCTGCAGCATCCGCTGCTCTGTTTGCATTCCTTGGAATCCACTTCCAGTTGCAAGAGCCAAACAGTCTACTCTTCTCCCTTAAAGCAGCACGGATTGGGTAGATTGTCCATTTACCTTTTTGAAAACAACCACTAACACTTTGAACCAGCTCCTTTGAATCAGACTCACACTCAAGGTGGATACAACCCAAATCTGAGGCGACCTGCAGACCATGTAAAGCTGCAAAAGCTTCAGCTTCAATAGGAGAAGAGGCTAGTCTAAACTTTCCCGCTCCCCTAATAAAAGCACCATGCTCATCACGAATGACCGCTCCAAGACCTGTGAATAAAGTCTTCTTGTCCCAGGACGCATCCACATTTAGCTTAAGAGTAGCTTGGGGGGGAGGGAGCCACCTCTGAATAGATTCGGACCCCCGCGAGCTAGGTTCCTCCGCACCATGCCTATGTAGCTTGACAACCTCCAGTAGTTCTACTGCTTGAGTTCTGCCCCAAGCAATTGTTTGTTTTGGGCACACATTTTTTCCTTCAAAAACAAAAGCACACCTGCTTCTCCATAGACTCCAGCATAAAAAGCTGATGTGAAACCACACCCAATTAAAATTTTCCTTGTCCAACTTACTAACCACTCCAAGCAGCCACTCATCGATAGTGGTGATACTTTGCCTATCAACCCGATAGCATAGCACACTTCCAAACCAGACACTTGTGGTCCAATTACAGAAAAACAGTAAATGCTCAATTGTTTCCAGCTCATTTTCACAGACCGGGCACAATGGGGATAAGCCCAAATGCCTACGAAAAAGGAGAGCCCTTGTAGGAAGGCACCCTTTGACTGCACGCCACAAAAAGTTTTTGATTTTTGGGGTTAGAGGGGAACACCAAATGAACTTCCACACCTTCTTAGAAACAAAGTGAGATCCCGAGCGATGCTACTAGATTGGACGAAGCGGTTCAACATAATTGAAGGAATCGCTCAAGGACTGCTTTACTTGCATAAATACTCAAGAAATGAGAGTAATTCACAGAGATTTAAAAGCTAGTAACATACTACTTGATGAATATATGAAGCCCAAAATTTCTGATTTTGGTTTGGCGAGAATTTTTACACATAATGAACTTGAAGCAAGTACTAATAGGATTGTTGGAACATAGTAAGTAGATCATGCATTATAAATTATTATGCCTTTCACCACTTTGACATTGCTAAACCTGTACTTACAAACATATACTAAATATATTTGGTTTTTGTATGATACAGTGGTTACATGTCTCCCGAGTACGCTATGGAGGGGATTTTTTCGATTAAATCTGACGTCTATAGTTTCGGGGTGTTAATGCTTGAAATCATGAGTGGTAGGAGAAATAGTAGCTTCTACATTGCTGATCGCGTGCTCAATATAGTAGGATATGTATGTCTTACAAATCAAATTTACAATTAACATTTTCTTTTTTGAGTTGTGAACATATATATCATGAATCTTTCAACAACTTAATTAAATGAGTGCAATATTTTTTCAGGCATGGGAGTTATGGAAAGAAGGCAGGGGGCTAGAGATAATGGATCCAACACTAAAGGATTCATGTACTGAAGATCAATTGTTAAGATGCTTCCATGTTGGTCTGTTATGCGTGGAAGAAAATGCAGCTGATCGGCCCTGCATGTCTGACGTCGTATCTATGTTGACCACTGAAACAATTTCATTGCCATTACCTACAAGGCCAGCATTCATCGCAATAAGAAATGTTATTGTGTCTGATATAAGTATAAGTAGAAGGGAGTTGCAAATTATATCGGTAAATGGCTTGTCTAATACCACAGTTGCTGGACGATAGAGGATTCGTCTATTAGCTAAACGATATCTTTGGGCCATAATTACAATGGTACCTTCATTTTGGAACAATATTGCTTGGCTTTTGTATATGTTGTATTCCCTATGAAAGTAGGTTTTCTTATGGATTATAGTTTTTTAATTGGCAATATTGCGTATAGATTCACTAGGTATTTGATATTTGACGTTTGATTGAGTTTTTATCATTTATAGCCGGAACTTACCAAACTGCTCAGTTAACTGTTGAGACCTAAAAAATCCACGGTTAGGCCCGAATAAAATCCCGGCCCAGTATGACACCTAACTTGGGAAGAAATCCAATTTGGGTACGCAAGAGTTCATAATATACGTTTGCACACGTGCCACACCAAGCAAATAAGCAACATGCCACGCTGCAAGCTTATGTGGGCCCAAGCCACGCGAATGCCCAAGGCTTGCTTGAGTGAATTGTGGTTTGGATGGTAATAAGTTGACATGAGGTCCATTGATTGGCCGATAAATGAAAGTCCCGGGGTTGCTTGGGCTCCTCGGAAATCAAGTCCATTTCTTAGGCCCAAATATGTGGGTGAGCACAAAGAGAAAAATAACACATTACTTCAACCAAAGTAGCCCATTAACTCAACCAAAATAGCCCAACAATTGGTGAAGTTAGCCCATTTACTTGATAAACCAACTTATTGTCCTAGAAGGCCCATACAATTACAATAAAGAGCTGCAAAAGCCCCCAGCACTTGGCTAGAGAACAAAAAGCCACGAAGGGAAGTCTAGAGGTCCACTATGCAGAGTTGCTGGGAGACTCCAGCACATGAGAGGGAACAAGTTTCAAGCAAAAACATCCAAAAAACCAAGGGATACTTGAGCAAAACACCCTTCAAACCAGTGTACATACCCATTTCTTTTTCCCCCATTAGATCTAGCCATAGAAGAGGGGAGAAAAGAAGGAAGAGAGATGGCTGAAAATGGGGGTTGTCCACTGAGGCAGCTGTGGGAAAGAGCATTGAGCTCCCAAAAATCCTTGATTTTGTGCAAATGAGCAGAGTGGATTTCACCAAAATAGGATGATTGAAGGGATGAGGGGAGAAAGGAAGGGAAAGACTTGACCAAATTGGATAGAAACCATTAGGATTTCTTAGAAAATGATAGCTTTCAGCGCCTATAAAAAGAGGCATTTCTTACCCATCATCACAACACACATCTAGAAAGCAAGCTTCATCTCTTATATCTGAAACTCTGCAATTTCGTGCCCTATTCCTCTATCTTCTTCAATTTTCTCTTATGGAAAGCCATTTCAGAGTCTGACATAGCTTTTGTCAGGTTGCTAGAAAATTACCCAAAACAGCCAATACTTCACCACTAGCCACAACCACAACCACAACCACAACCAGAGAGCAAGCTTCCTCTCTCACCTGCAAAACCCAGCAAATTCATGCTCTATTTATCTTTTTTCCCCCCCCAAGAACGCATAGCTTTCTCTTCAGTGCTAAACTCATGTCAATTTTGCTTCTATGCCATAAGTCTCTCATGCCAAGCTAGAAAATCTATTTGTAAGCTGTTGTTATTTTTGTTGGTAAAGGTAACTAAGGTAAAAAGCATCTCTATATTTTCGAAGCATTCTTGGGGCTTGATCTTCGAACTCAGGCTCAATGGGCAATTTCATCCATTTCGCTATTTACGGTAGCTCAGGCTCGTAGTAGCTGCCGGAACGAAAATGCCCCTACATTAACCACTCAGCACAACCACAATAATAGTTTGGTGAACACTTGTTTTGTGGGTGTGCTGAGTGAGTTGACGAGTGATCCTATATATGTCAATATTGAACCCTCAAAATTACATGGAAAGATTGGAATATTGGGAAAAAAAGAAAAGAAAAAAAGACTCTTAGGTTGTAAAATGATGAGAGTGGAGCCCACATGTTGGAAGGGAATTTACTTACACCTTCCTTCTCTGATTAATGGGCTAAGCTTTGCCTATAAAATGGGGCTCCCTTCCCATTTGTAACAGAACGGAAAGATTCAATGAAAATATCAGATTTCTATGCTTTCTCTATACCTCAATTATCTTTACAATCTCTTTAGTTTTATAACATGTTATCAGCACGAATTCGCTCTCAAATATACCAGCTGAATTCTCCGATGAAACCCATATTTCTTATTCCTTTTCTTCTTCCCCATCATCATCATGAACTGATCTCAGTCTGTCACGTGGTGGCGCTACCCTATCTCGGCAGAGGCCACATCAATCCCATGATGAACCTCTGCAAACTCCTATCCTCAAAGAAACCCGACAACACACTCCTCATCACCTTCGTCGCCACCAAGAAGTGGCACGGCTTCATCGGATCCGACCCGAAACCTGACAACATCCGACACACCACGCTACTCCGAGCTCGTCCGAGCAAAAGAATTTTCTGGGTTCGTGGAAGCCGTGAGCACCAAGTTGGAAGCTCCGTTTGAGCAGCTGGTGGACCGGCTCGAGCCGCCAGTGAGCACCATAGTTGCTGATCCGTATGTTGTTTGGGCTGTGAGGGTCGGGAACGGGAGGAATATTCCGGTGGCTGCGCTTTTGCCTATGTCGGCGACACCCAAGCTTGTATCAGCGGCTCCAGCTCCTAGCACATTAGAGCAACCAATGAGTTTAGTTTCTCCAAATCTTGATGGGTCTCTAAGATCAAACACTTTGCAATCATGGCAATTGACTGATCTCAAGTAGCCTGTTGGATTTGTGGTCCAAGTCAAAAACCGATCAGGTCCTTAGTTTGAGACTGGCAGAGAGAGGAGAAGAAGAAAGAAGAGATAGTACTTTTCACTTTGGTGTTGAGCAAACCCACCGAAAGGATAAGCTTCGCTTCATCTTTTCAATTATTTCATTATTATCCTATATTATTTAATTTCAATATTAAGAGCAGGTGTGTGCTGGTGGCAGGTGGAAAAGGGGAGCATGATAATCATGCACTAGTTTATTTACGCATAATTACATATATTATATAATTCCATCATATAATATTATTATAGTATGATTTTATTGCATACATATTATTTCATATAAGGCCTACGTAAATTTTAATGGGCTATGATAATATACTATTATATTATATTATTTGATCGTGGTGTTGATAAGAACCCACAAATAATTGCCTTTACTTTATCCATATATATGGTAATTCTATGAACGGTTTCACCTCCTATATTTTTTAGTGGTGGTTTTATCCCTACATTTATTTTATTTACTGTATGGTGTAGATTAATTACCCATACAATTTATTTGCTGTATGATGTAGGCTTATTACCCATATGATAGTATTTATTTAAAAGAGTGATGCGGGTTTATCGTCCACACAACTGCCTTTACTTTTATTTAAAAGTATGGAGCAAAATTAGTGTCCATACAAGCACATTTACTTTATTATTGTATGGTGTGGAATTAACGCCCATACAACAAGCAATTTACTATATTGCACATTTACTTTTATTTAAAGTATGGTGATGATTTATCGTCCATACCAGCAATTTATTTACCAGTAAATTTATTTATCATCAATTTATTTACAAGCAATTTATTCTATGGATTAATTGTGCGGTATGATGAATTTTTACAGTATACAGATCAGGACCAAAAGCTCCTTGATCCTCATCAGACAACTACATCAGGACTTGAAGATCCTTGATGATGATATTGATATAAGAGTTGGCAGTCTCTTCGGTACTATACTTGTAAAAAAGAGATCGGATTTGAAGATCCTTGATCCTCGACAAGTAAATAAGGACCTGGAGTTCCTTGATGATGTAACATTATTGTACTGGTTAATATGTCGTACACATGGATAATAATTGTACTGGCAAATGTACTGTACGCATGAATAGACATACATTCATAACTTGATGAATAGTACCATATACATGAATAGTGATGTATACATAAACCATTTTGGGTCAACCATCACTATATACAAAAGGGAACCTGCAGTTCCTTAAACTCATGGATGAGGAATTAAATGAGATGCCAGAAGAAGTTCCTCAAAATATGGACAATTATTTAAGGGCTTGAAGTCCCGAAATATGTATAGAAAATTGTAAAAATGTCCATACCATGAGAATATGTGATTTTGGCCAGGAGTTCAAAATCTAAGGGGATTGAATGTCCACACCATGGGAATATGTGATTTTGGCCTGAAGTTCAAAATCTAATAGTGTTGAAAACCTGAAGTTCCAACAATTAAATGGACAACCCTTGAGTTATTATTGCAAATTGTGGTGTGCCACATATTTCTTTGGCATAAGAAAATGATGAATTTAATAAAGTTCGATTATGTTATAATCGACACCTCAAGGAAGAAATATATTTTGTGAATTTTGGTTGTTAAGAATACACCGTGAAATGGATAATATCATGATAAACCTCAAATGATGAATTGAGGCTCCCCACATATTTTGTTGTATCTGGGCCGGAAGCCCATGGATCCAAATATATGAGAGATCCCGAACTTGAAGTTGTGGGTATATAGTAGTTAATGCTCTTCACTACTATATTGCGATATTATCGTGGCTTTTACTTAATTCATATTTCATGTCCATTTGAAAAGGGCGAATAAATTCTGAGGTCGTGTTCAGCTCGGGCCAAAATTTCTGGGATCACATGCATTGAAATATGTAATTTGAGATATTTGATGTGGTTGTTTCAACCTATAAGCCACAAGGTTCCAAACCATTGTTTTGAAAAGACATAAAAACCACATGTGCAAGTTTAAGAATTTGCGCAATTATTATAAACAGGAAAGAAGGCATACAACAGATAGATTTTTTCCACTTGCAGGGAAGGGTAGGCTCTGCAATATCTATAAAATTATATTATGTTTGGAAGCCTTTGAAGGAAGAGGACGGCGCCTCTTAAGCTTAGCCATGAGCCACTCGTGGTCTCCCAGAATTTTTTCATTGGAAACCTGCAGAATGTCTAGCCTTCTCAGCGTATCAATGGAGTACGAACTCACCAGTTTCAACAAGGCATTATTTTCCTCTTTAAGTTTCTCAACCTCTTGTTGAGACTCATGAAGCATTCTCTGAAGAGACGAATTTTCAGTGGTCAACTCCTGAACCTCGTTTGCTCTAGCACGCAAACAATCAGCCATGTTAGAAACAGAAGCAGCACTTTGAATGCTAGAAGCCATTAAGTCATCAATAGCCTCTTCATCAGACTTCACTGATAACAACATTTCATCCATTGGAATAAGAAAATTCCTAGCTACTATGACAACAGTAGCATCATTCATCATCACAGAATCATTAACTGTGAGATGACGATTTTGGGATACAAAGGATGGACGCCAGACTTTGGTGTCACGAGTTGTGTTGGGAGCAACATTTAAATCAAGATGGTTTGGGTGAGAAGAAGAGGAAGCCATTTTTAGGAAGGTTTCGAGGAAAGTTTTAAGAGAAGCTGAATTTTCAGAAAATGGAGAAGTTGAGTTGAAATGCAGTTACTTCAATCAGGTCTTGCAGAGGCAATATCTATAGAATGAAATATGGCAACAGTATCCAGGATCCTAATATTATCTCGAATCCCCATATTCTCTTTTTCTTTCATAGATTCCAAAACTTCACGCGGCCTCCATTAATGTCTGTCGGCATTTTCGGCGTTTTCAAGTACTATTTTCGTCAAAAGCCGATCTTGCTTTGCGAATTTCACGGAGCTACTTTTTCAAAAGCACCTCGAGAACCTCCCGAATTTCTGTGGTTAATTTGAAATCCACGGGTTCTACCTATTCCTCTTATTTGTGTATAAATATATTACTAACAAAATTTTCTTTGCAGGAGACATCCAGTTTTCTCCATACCTAGTGATGCGATATCCACTTGTTTTTCCTATCAGCGAGCACTCGATGTGCTTGAGAAGCGAGACTATCTCTGATTATCCATTTAGGAAGCGAGACTATCCCTGATCACGTTTTGGCGATGTTGGGGAGTTATAAAGATGACCACATCCTCTAATCTCCTGAAGTTCTTCTAGACTAGGAGAAATGAGAGTTTGTTGTATGCTCCCACCAACTTCCTTCCTTGATTGCTTACCTTATCCTGCAATTAATATCACAATTTTTTGCATTTTTTCTCTTTTTATAACTCTCTGTTCATAAGGGATTTTATTTCTTTAGAACGAACATCTGAAGAAAGAATCCATGAAGTGATCCTAACTCTGAGGGTTATTTGTTTTTTACAGAGAGAAGAATTGTGATTTTTTGCTCTTGCAGGATATAACTAGATCATCAAGCGCTACATTATATTTACTGGGCCGATATGAGCTTGAATGATACTTGAGAAAAGTTTCTCCCACCTCAGGATGTAAGCAATACTTGTGTTATTTTATACTTATACTCTTATTTTGATATTTGGTACTACATCCTTAAAAGTAACCAAACAGGGAGATCAGGCCGTTCCAGAAGAACGCCATGCCAAGGACCATTCCAGAAGAATGGCTTGTATCATTCTTATATGTATCCATGAATTATTAATGCAAATTTTACAGATTGCAAGTTGGATACATTGATAATACACTGCACAGATTAAAGTCCCATAAGAACAGAACATGGGTATGGCAGTGATCAATATGATGCACGCCTGTTGCATAGCAAATTATGTGGATTGAAGTCCTAGAAGGACAATCCTTTAAGATGTCAATATTGATACGGTGCACGCCTAATGCGTAGCAAATTATATAGGTTAAAGTCCCATAAATTAATTGACATGTATGTATTAATATGTGGCATGCCTGCAGCATGACAGATATATGGGTTATAAATGTTCCAACTCCCTAAATGGAGATTATCCACGCCCTACTGTAAAATAACGCTCCATTGGAGGTTATGATCCATATTCTCACATAATTCATCTTATAAGAGATGTCTGTCTAGAAATAGACAGTAAAAGCCCCTTGAAGTGGCTTGGGTAACCAAAAGCAAAGAAATGCTTATAGTTGATGCATGCACATGCACATGCACATGAGAATTGTGGGATCATGAATTGATGAATGACAATTTTTGGTTTTGGAGTAGCAACTCAAATCATCAATGGGGTGTGTTGATTGGAACCACGTTCAATTCTTAAATGTCGACAATATCATTGGCCAAAATGGAATGAGGCAATTCCATTACAGATGAGAATGAACGTAAAAGAACAAACCCATAGTACGAACCCCAAAAGATGTTAATGCTAAAAGTTATACTTGGGTGTTCGGAATAAAAGGGAATATACCCACTTTGTATGACACAATGTTTCTGGTAGAAACAAGGAATGCTGGGTTTCTCCATATTTACAGATTCAATTGTGCCCCCTTATTCCACATTTACGGAGACCAACATATTATCTTTAAGGGTTATTAAATGCACGGAGCATATCGCCAGAAGCGATTCCTTAAAGATGTGTAAATAGCTGGGTTAAAGTTATATAATGTGTCATAAAGTTTAATCCCTTTAAACAAAATCCTTGAAAGGATTGCAATTGCATAAAGTAAGTCCCTGAAGGACATGTGTCTGAAGCACAAAATCTGTACTCAATACTAATATGCAATAAATTGCCTCAGTGAGTACATTAATTATGATATGATTGCAACACATTACAACTCTTGAAGAGTTGATAAGTGATTAAAACTCATGAAGAGTACTAGAAATATTTGTCTCGACCTGAAGATCGAGCATTATGCCAACGAGATTCTTGCTTATACTAAGAAGGTATTGAAGCATTTTTATAAGGATTATCCGTTGGGCACTTAAATATTTTTCCAGAAGTATATTGGACTGGACATTGTATTTTCCAGATAAAGCTCAGCTTCATCACCACCATTTTGGGATGATGTGAGGCATATTTGATGCTATCTCCACAAAACACTATATACGGGCATATTCTTTTCAAGTAAACTTACAAATAGCCCTGATTTTGTGGGATAAGCGGACTCTGGAAATTTCTATGGTCGCTTATTGGAAAAAGCTAGTCATGAAGATTTCAGGGGGAGCATCCAACAATAATACACGATTGACTCACAGAAGTAGTGTCAACTATGATATTCAGAAAGATGATCAACAATATGGCTTAAAGATATTTTGCCAAGCAGCAGGGGGAGCATGCTGTCAATAAGGACCTTCACACACTATACTCTTTTTCCTTCGTCCAGGTTTTTCTCCCATTGGGTTTTTCCTGGCAAGGTTTTAACGAGGCAGTGTCGCACACATGTCAATATACACAGAATTTTATGTTACATATGGTTATGTACTCTTTTTCCCTTCGACCAGTTTTTTTGTCCCACTGGGTTTTTACTGGCAAGGTTTTTAACGAGACATATTTTATACATTATGGTCTCCAAGAGGAAGTGTTGTAAAATGATGAGAGTGGAGCCCACATGTAGGAAGGGAATTTACATACACCTTCCTTCTCTGATTAATGGGCTAAGCGTTGCCTATAAAATGAGGCTCCCTTCCCATTTGTAACAGAACATAAAGATTCAATGAAAATATCAGATTTCTATGCTTTCTCTATACCTCAATTATCTCTACAATCTCTTTAGTTTTATAACACCTTAATTATTTTCATGTTTTAGACCCCAAAACTAGCATGCAAACGTTATCTAAAGGGAAAGGGTTCAACTTTTTCCCGTATGGTTAATGCAATGCAACCTTAATTATTAAAGGGAAAGGTGAACATGAAATTAACAATTTTGTAAAGTTTTGTCTGCCACTTCACCTTTTGTTTTTTTTGTTTTTTTTTAAGACCTTTCTTATTAATTTGAAAGAGATGTTTAAGAGTGCTGTTATTTCCACCCCCTTGTCCTATTTTCTCATCCACTTTATTTTTCACCCACCATATAAATTTGAAAAAACACAAGCCTATCTTTCCACCCACCATTATCCCTAAAATACCCTTTAATTATTAATTCAAGCAAACTAAATATCATTGTGTATCTATTATGACACTTTTAACCATTAGATTAACATTCATTCAATTCAACTGTTGTGATTAAAACTTCAATTATAAATTTTTGTTTCTTTAATAATATCATCGTTAACATCAAAGTGCTCTGATTTTAATAATAAAGATGAGAGGAAAAGAAAAAAGAAAAAAGGGGAACTAATGTCGTTAAAATTCTTTCTTGACCATGAAATTGAATGCGCCAGGATAAATGGAAAAGCCATACCACCACCGCACTTGGACTAGATGGTTTAGAGGAGAAGAAAAATGCATACAAGGAGGTGCCAGGAGAGAAAAAATTATAAACATGTAAGAGAATAAATTTTTCCTGACCCAGAAGGATGTAACAGAGCACGCGCCATTAAAGCTGTGTGCAACGTTTGTAGGATAGCCCCAACCCAATGACATATATCGTTGGCAGCATGATCCTGCTGGAAGAAAGTCTTATGTGAATTTTTTATGGCTATTTTCTTGCATGTAGATACATTAGGATGCAAGTGACACACTGAAACCAGGTCACTCTTAATTCCTCAAGTTTCTTTCATGCAAAGAGATAGACCCTTTGCAGCGAATTTTGATCTTTACCAATTAGAATTTCGCTGCGACAGACCTTTCGCGGCGAATCTGATCTTTCCTGACAAAATGACATAGGGAGACATTTCCTGCAAATGTCGCAGGGACAGACCTTTGGCGAATTTTAACCTTTCCAAGAAATGTTGCAGGGTCGCTCTTAATTCCTCACGTTTTATGTTTTGCACCCCCCAAGTTCTAGATGTCCAAGGTCAAGACCACCACGTCGAGGCATCATCATTGTCCACTTCGTAGGAATGTTCTACTATCACTCTCTATCTTTATTCTTTCTGAAGTTGTAAATTAGTACCTCTGGTCGCTTGTTTGAGTTTGGGTAGAGGGTGTGAGGCCCATTTCCTTAATTTTAGCTGGTGTGTGTGCCATTACCATGTGCATGTTGGAAATTGAGGTTATTTCTGTACTTTTTTGCAAGTGCTGAAATTTAGGAATTGTTCCTATTACAGGGGAGACTCTACCGAAATTTTGGTTGAAGTTGGACTGTTTATCTGTTTAAATTAGGGCTATAGGACTTTTAATAAAGTGGGTTCGACATCAGGTAGATGTCGGATGGGAAGCAGGGTTCGTCACGAGTTCCAAGGGAGAATCCCGGTCGAGTCTTGTCACATGAGTTCTTAACAATTGATATTAGACTCTGGAATTGTAGTTTTGGTGGTTAAAGGAATTTGACAAATGTCAAAATTCCATTTGTATTTAGGTGGGGCTATTCCGTAATTTTAAAGAGTCAAGCCATGCTCGTGTTGGGCCAATTAATAATGGGCAGGAGATTAGTGTTGATTGATTAGTAGTTGGCAGATGACCAGTTTTCTCTGGAAATTTTCACATTTCTCACTTTTTCACTTACACTTGGTTTCTCAATTTTCTACGATGTATGAACCTAATGATTTCTATGAGTTCATATTATGTACCGCTTCATGTTCTAACAGAAAGACTTGTTAGAAATCTGATGGTCTAACCAAGAAAGGCATGGGAGTCTTTGAGGGAATAGAAAAAGGAAGGCTTTATAGTCCATGGTAATAAGTTATGTAATTTGAAGTCTAAATGGCATATAAAATTCTATAGGAAGACTTGCTGGAAAAGAATATGCATATGGTCATAAAATGAAAAGGAGAGGAATTACTTTGGAGCATGGGGTGGGTGGGTGTTACGAAGACTGGGGGAAGACTTATCAATCAATCAAGAAAGACTAGAAGAGACTAAAATAAAGGAGATTTGCAATCACAGGTGGTGTCCCTCATGTAATTGGTATTCACTTAAGAATATCATTGTAAACACGAATTTCCTGCAACAAATGAGACAAGAACACGTGTACAAAATAATCTTTGTATTTATGAAATTTAGGGTTACAATCTCTGTATTGAATCCTCTGATTCGATCTCCAAAGTGTTTAAAGAAAATTTGTGTTTGATGCAAGGGTCGTAGAGACTTGATCTTGATCAAACGGGTAGCACAAGTCTTGTTTGGTGTTTGGAATTTTCTAGGGTGGAGGAACCTACACGTATTTGTTGTGTTTGGTGGCTCTTCCGAAGTGTAGGTGAAGAATGCAGAGAGTTTTCTGTTTCTTCTGAGTGTTAGGTTTTTTCTGAACCCCTTCTTTCATCTTGAGGCCTCCTATTTATAGGCTCTTGTAGGATGTTTGACCTAAATAACTTTCCCTATTTAAAACCTTGTTTTGTGGGATTTTGATTTGATTTAAATCAATTCCCATAATCTGGCAATTTAACCAGATTATCTTCAATTGATTGACCTGATTAATATTTGATTTAAATCAAAGTCAATCACAGAAGATTCTTTCCCTTAATTTTGTCTTCATCTTGAACCGTTTGATGCACTCCGTCGGATGTCGCCACGTGTCACTTTTTGACAACTAATCCGACTTTGATGAGTCGCATGCCACATGGGGGAATTATGGGGCCCACAATTTAATCCACCGAACCCTAATTATTTTCTCGTCCAATGGAATTTATTGCGCCAAAATTTCTTTGTCTACAAATTGCCCCCACTTCATGATGCACTATAGATATGTGCTTGTCACTTGTAGGAGGTGCAGCTTGAAGTGTTACTCCTTCATTTCTTTCCAATAATTTGGATTGCTTCCAACGTGGAGGTTTGAAAGTTACCCCTTTTTTTTTATACAAATTTATAAATAAACCCAATCCTAAACATGTATTTATAGAAAAATCCAAGCACTATTTAAACATAGAAACACACCCAAAATCAACCCCAAAGTCAACTTTTTGGGTGTGTTTATAAATGAATTTTGAGTGTGTGTAATGATGGGTTTTGGGTGTGTTTATATGTTTAAATAGTGCTTGGGTTTTTTTTATAATTTAAGCCCCCATTTTTGGTGTTTTAGTGAAACTCCCCTTTTTTTTTTGGAAGTAATATTATTAAGCTTAATAACATTCAATATTGATCACTCTATTTCCAACGTTGGCTTTCTACTTTCAACGTTTTTTTTTTGGGTGATGTTATTAAGCCTAATAATATCCAATATTGGTAAAATCTTGGGAAGCAAGATACAAAATCCAATATTTTCCTAAACTAGGAATAAGAAACCCTAGCACCACCAGGAGCTTTAATGGCCTTTGGCTTCTTTAAATTGCTCTACTCTCATGGTTATTGAGATTAACCGAATAGAACAGCAAAGACTCCACTTGTTGGCAAGAAAGTCTACGACTTTGAAGTTTGCATCGTCTGAATTCTCAACAACCAAAGTGGTGAGAGTTGTCTTTTTTTTTTCTTCAGTGTTTGATTCTTATATATATGCCTATTTGCCGCCGGTTGAAAAAAGAAAACTAACGTCGATATTTTTTTCCTACAGCCGCAAGAACCCACCTGTTGGTCTATCAAGAAACTTGTTGGTAAGCTTGAACCCATTCTTTGTTTCATCATGTTCTTGCGTCAGTTTTGTTTTTTCGAAACAGGACTGGAGGTGTTCGTTAGGGCCTGGGCGGTATGGCTAGAGACTTGGAAGGGCTGACAGGTTCGAGTCCACCTGCGCTGGGCTCAAGGTGAAGGCAAGAAGGCGTCAGGCCTTGTGTGTGATGTGGGCTAGAGCTAGGACAGGAGGCGTGGGCTGCGCAGGTTGAGAGGCGAGCTGGGCCTGGCTCGACATGGGCTACGCGCTGGAGCATGGGCAAGCGACGATGGGCCTTGCTGGCTGGCGCTGGGCTGCTCGGAGTATGCAAACTGGGCTGCTCCCTTTAGCTTGGGCTGGTCCAAAGCTCGAGCTCGAAATTATTTCTTTCTTTTTTTTTTTTTTTTTTTTTTTTTTTTTTTTTTTCCCTCCCCTCTATTACTATTTCAATCTTTTTATATATTTTATTTTATGTTATATGATGATATTTATACACATATATATATATATATATATATTTTACAATAGGTACTTTGAAACAAAATGAAGAACGTCGACGTCCTATATCGCTTGGGTTTGATCCATCTATTTGACTTAGTGATAACCCGCTCAAGCGCTTATGCTTTACGTAAGTGGAGAACGAGTGAAGAACGTAGACGTCCAGTACCGCTTGGGTTTGATCCATCTCTCCGACTTGGTGATAGCCCGCTCAAGCGCTTAGGCTTTACGTAAGTGGAGGACAACTGAAGAACGTAGACGTCCTATACCGCTTGGGTTTGATCTATCTCTCCGACTTGGTGATAACCCCCTCAAGCGCTTAGGCTTTACGTAAGTGGAGGACGAGTGAAGAACATAGATGTCCTATACCGCTTAGGTTTGATCCATCTCTCCGACTTGGTGATAACCCGCTCAAGCACTTAGGCTTTACATAAGTGGAGGACGAGTGAAGAATGTAGACGTCCTATACCGCTTGGGTTTGATCCATCTCTTTGACTTGGTGATAACCCGCTCAAGCGCTTAGGCTTTACGTAGGGTAAGACGAGTGAAGATTGTTTCTCGAGACATTCCACCTTTACTCGGCTCTTCAAACTTGTACAAGTAAGCTTTTATTTATTTATTTATTTTAAGTATGAAGTCACCAGCCTGATACTGAATATTGTTTCATGTCGCTTATCTTATACAGATGGCCTTCTTCAAGTATTTCAAGAAAGACACCGTTACTATTCTTGAGGATGAAAGTGATAACCGGAACGAAGGTACCACATTGCTTGTAGGTGTGCCTCTCCTAGCTTCGGAAATATCTGAGGTGGACAATTCTCTTCATATTCCGTCTTGGTCTCAAGAGGTGTTTTGTCAACTCAGCAGCTTCAAAAAATCCAAGTCTACAGATAGGGACCTTCACTCCACTGTTTTATAGTTAAGGTCCTCCCATCATACAGATACCGGTTCATCGAAGGCATTCGAGCTTCTTAGCAATTGAATCCATAATGGAGCAGTGAATTGGAGTTCTACTCTCCCGACGGCTGGTGATTCTACATTTACCGAGTATTACTGGGAGTGGCTTGAAGATGTGCTAAATAGAAATACTCAAGTTCTTAAGAGCACCGGTCTATATAATGCAGTATTTGCCTCATTATTTAGCTATGATCGACATGCTCCAGCCATTCGAGCCTTTTGCGAGTACTGGTATCCTTAAACAAGTACTCTTCATACGTCGCAAGGAGAGATGTCTATTTCCCTTTGGGATCTTCATGAAATTGGCGGTCTCCCTATTACAGGTCGATTTTATGATGAAGTTATTCCAACCACTGAGAGTCTCAACAAGAAGGATCATAAAGGCGTGTCTTATATCCCACACATTTGTCGCTACTTATTCTTAGCGTATCACAAGATTCTACGGGATTCTAAAGGAAAATCTGGAGTGAGAATGACTACTTGGATAAAGTACTGGTATCAAGGGCCATTCAAGTATAAAAAGCCTTCAAGGAAAACCATACGGAACAAGTCACAAAAGCCAAAGGAGGACTCTCATCCATCTGGTATCATTCTGACGGCACTAAAACGTACTGAGGAAGAGGAATGGGTTTTTGAAGATTTGGGTATAACTGATGAAGACATGGAAAAATCCTACTTGGCTACATTCCTTGCTTGCTGGTTGTGCAAATTTGTATTTCCCAAGGACGACGTAACTTTGATCAGACCAGGGGTTTTCAAAGTTGCCAGTCAAATGGCGCACGGTGTATCATTTGGCCTAGTAGTTCCAGTATTGGCCAGCGTTTACAAGGGGCTGAATGATATTTCTAGTGTAGATGATCCAGGAAATTGCACAACTGTTCTACCTTTCCATTATGTGTATGGGTGGTTGGGCGAATACTTCGACACACATTTTACGTCATCTTCTGATAAGTCCATTCCTATCATGACAAGGTTCTCAGGAAGACTTTCGGCAAAATTTTTTGAAGATTCGACAGCTCGAGCTTTGTTCCGGACTTGTGGTAAAGTGAAAATGAGTCGTCTAGCAAGAGTATTTTCAGAATTCAAATAACTGACGGATGAAGATCATATTTCTAAAGAAGACTTTGAGTATTTGATATTCCTTCGTTCGGGATTCGTTTCTCTACTACAGGAAAACTACCGAGTCATCCAACTTTATAGCCCACATCGGTTTAGTAGACAATTTTTTTTATGCACAACATGTGCCAGGAGAACTTAAAGATGATGTCCGGAATGGGACTGTGCTATCAATGTACTCACATTGGAAATCATGCTTGAAGATTGGCAGTGCATCTACAATAACCCTACCCACTAAGGACAATATCCAGGAGTTTGAGGTCATATCTGATTATGTTATTTGGTGGTCGAAGGTGCATTGACGAAATCAAAGACAATCTCAACTGTAGGCAAGTCGTCGTTGCTTTCTCAGCCAAAATCTTTTAAGTCTCAAGGCAACGAAACTTTAGTTCATGATAAACTCACCCGTGGTAGAGCACTCTAAGTTCATCCAGAAGTTGAAGGTAGTTTTACTACTCCTGTGCCTCGAGTTCAACACCTACCTTCGGTTGATGTTCCTTCAACTCAAGTCCCTAATGATAAAGGAGAAACATAAAGTGTAGTGTATTCCCAGGAAGATTTTCATTCCCCTTGGTTGACGAATTCGCCGTTTGAAGCTAGGGCATATAAGCAGCAATGAAGATAGAGAAGACAAGCGTCGAACCTCTTTATTCCGATCTGGACATGGCATACCCACTTGATGACACATTCTTTTGTGATGTACCTGCTATTTCACAACCAGTTCTAATGAACGAGGTATGTTTCTCTTTGAACCAGTTCTAATGAACGAGGTATGTTTCTCTCAGAGTGATCGTTTAGCTGCAGTTGACTCTTCACTTTCTATTGCCTTGGCTTTGCAACAAGCTGAAGAGACTCATCAGTTTTCCGTACTTGAGTCTGTTCAATCTGCCAACATGCGCATGGAGGAGTTGAAGAGAGAACAAGAATAATTGGAGTTGAGATTGCATCAACTAAACGAATCACTTTCAGAGAATGATGTACAACTTTCTTACCATCATCGTGAGGTTACCCGCTTGAGAGAGGATAAAATTGCGGTTGAAGGAGCTCCTATACTATCTGCTGCAGATGCTGAGACTTTAGATACATTAAGAGTTTCTTTTGAGAGACTGCGTAACGGCTTCAAGGATTTGTCTTGGGAATAGCAAATTCTGTTGTTGTAAACTTTCTTTACTTTATTTACATTTCTCTTTGAACTTGTCAAAGTGTTGACGTTTGTTAGTTAACTTTCATAATGAAATAAAAACATTTTCTTATTTCGTTATTTCTTTCAAATGACTCGAATTGATGGGGGAAACCCTTTGTTTTTATTTTGATGTGACTGAACTTGGAATTATTTGTCCAAGCTGCCTACATACCCTCGGTGAAAAGGGATCAAGTCATCACGTAGTTTAAGGGATTTTTTTTTGTGTCCTAACTTTTGCTTGAACCGCCCTTTCGGGTTTTCAATCCAACGAGCCTTTTTTTTTGTTGGTTTTGGTGTCATACGCAGCTTAGGCTCATGCCGGCCAGGAGCCTGGTGCCATTTCATGTGTAGTATCGTTTCAAGAACTTTCCGTTGATAAGGCCAACTCTTAAACCATCATCGGCTACGATCTTGTAAGTGCCACTTGTGTACACTTCTTGTACTACATAGGGCCCATCCCATTTCGAAGTAAACTTGCTTCCGATTTTGTGTATTGTGATGATAGGTCTACGTAATGCGAGGACAAGATCTCCTACTTGAAAAGACCTGGGGCGAACCTTCTTGTTACACCATACCGATTAATGATGTTTACTTTAATAAAGCTTACTACATTTTCTTTCTTTACTTCTTTTAGGGGTACAGCCTCTACCCATTTTGAAAAGTAGTCGGTGGCTGCTAGGATGTAAGAATGACCATCAGAAGATTTGGGTGCTATTGGTCCCACCACATCAAGACCCCACGCATCAAAAGGCCATGAAGTAATTGTAGGATGTAGCGGCTCCGGCGGCTAATGTATAAAGTTGGCATGTAATTGACATGCTTGACATTTCTTCACATAATCCATGCAATCCTTGACCATAGTCGGCCAATAGTAGCCCATCCTCTTTATTAGGAAATGTAGCTTTGGCCCTGATTAATGAGCTCCGCAAATACCTGAGTGAGCCTCTGTCATTGCTTTCGAATGAATGACGGTATAGAATCTCTTTATAATAAATGAATCGAGGTGTCCAACGCCGTACCTCTGATCGATGTCTCAAATCATCTGGCAGTTTCCCATGCTTAAGATAATCAATTAAAGGCTACCTCAAATCGTCAACGTCAATGGACAATACCGAGATAACGTTGACTCCTTCTTGCAATGCTCCAAGTGTTACTGGAACGACCCAACGTTGGCAAACTAGAAGATTCACCGCTTCATCTTTTGTCAACGCCAATGTAGCTGCAAGGTTGGCTAAGGCATCTGCCATTTGGTTGTCTTGTCTTGGCACATGCTCCAACATCATGAAGTCAAACCTTTCTAGTAATTGCGTGGCCATTTGGTGGTACATAATTAGATCATCCTTCCTAACTTCGTAGTGGGTCAACAATTGGTTGATCACTAACATGGAGTCACCATATACTTCTAAGCTTGATATCTTCATCTCCATAACCGTTTGTAAGCCCATGATTAAAGCCTGGTATTCTGCAACGTTGTTCGAGCAAAGTTCACTTAAAGAGAATGAATAGGGCAATACGTGTCTCTCGGGTGATACGAAGACTACGCCAGCCCCCACCCCATCTTTACGAGCCTATCCGTCAAAGAACATCATCCAAGTAGGAGAAACGTCAGTGAAGAAGACTTGTTCGTCGGGTAAGTCATCTGAAGTTTCCCAGTCTGCTAGAATTGGATGATCGCCTATTAAATCTGCAACAGCTTGCCCCTTAACTACCTTTGCTGGAGTGTAGATGATTTCATATTGATTGAGAAGTAACACCCACTTGGCTAAACGCCCTGTCAAGACTGGTTTTGACATAACGTACCTTACCAGGTCAACTCGTGCAATTAGATAAACCGTGAACGCTTGCATGTAGTGCCTTAACTTTTGAATAGCAAAAACAAGTACAAGACATGTATTTTCTATAGGCGTGTAGTTTAGTTCGGGACAAGTAAGAGTTCGGCTTAGATAGTAGAGTGCTTGCTCTTTATGTGACTCATTCTCTTACACCAACAGGACTCCAATTGACCTCTCTTGAGCCGCAATGTACAATATGAGTGGTTTGCCTGGAATAGGAGCTCCTAACAGTGGTGAACTCAATAGGTATTTCTTTATGCTTTCAAAGGCATTGTGACAAGCTTTATCCCAAACAAATGGAACATCTTTTTTCATAAGGCGACTGAATGGCTGACACCTCCCTGCTAAGTTTGAGATGAATCGCCAAATAAACGCGAGACGTCCTTGTAAACTTTTCAACTCACGTAAATTTCTTAGCTCGGGCATATCTCGGATGGCTTTAATCTTAGTCTGGTCTACTTCGATGCCTCGATGTTTAACGATGAAACCAAGAAATTTACCTGACGTGATGCCAAAAGCGCACTTCAAAGGGTTCATCTTGAGTTGGTACTTCCGCAATCTGTTAAACACCATTCTCAAGTCTTTCAAGTGATCTTCTCTTCTTTTTGACTTGATCACCAGGTCATCAATGTAGCACTCGACATTCTTGTGAAGCATGTTACCAAAGATCTTTTGCATTGCATGTTGATAGGTCGCACCTGCATTCTTAAGGCCAAATGGCATCACCTTGTAACAGTAAATTCCTTTTGGAGTGCGAAAGGCTTTGAGTTCTTCGTCCTCTGGCGACATTCTTATTTGATTGTATCTAGATGAACCGTCCAAGAAAGATAAGGCTTCATGACCTATGGTTGCATCGACCATGAGCTCAATTATATGCAATGGAAAGTCATCCTTCGGGCAAGCCTCGTTTAAGTCTCGGAAGTCAACACAAATACGAATTTGTCCAGTGATTTTCTTCTTCACCGGAACAATGTTTGCTATCCACGTCGGGTATTTCACCTCCCTAATAAATCCAGTGGCGATCAACTTATCGACTTCGGCTTCGATTTGACTTAGGAGCTCCGGATGGAAGCAACGTTGAGTTTGTTTGATTGGATGCGTTCCAGGTTTGATAGCGAGGTGATGGACTGCAACTTTTGGATCGAGGCCTGTCATCTCCTTATATGTCCAAGCAAAGACATATTTATACTCAAGTAACAATTGATGGTATGATTCTTCTTCGTTAGGATTCAAAAGTGCACTAACGAAGATAGGTCTTGGGTCTTCATTTGTGCCCAATTTGAGCTCTTTTAATTCATCAGCAGTCGCTTGGGCCCCATCTTCTAATGTAGCATGAGCATCATGAACCTCATCCTCAAAAGGTTCCTCTTCATTGAGCTCTTTAATCGTAACGTGATGAACAACTAGAATCTCTGCTTCTTCATCGTCACTTTCATTTTGTTCACTCAAAGTTTTCCGAGTTTGTATGATTGTTCGTCGTTTCACTTTGAATTGGTCACCTGAAGTTACGTCTAATGTTAAGTGATGTTTCATACGTGACGAGATTAGGCGGATTTCATTATCTTCTGTCGAATCAATACGAACTCCACTTTCCAATTCTCGCTGGTTTTTCTCTTCAGACGGCTTTCTTAGTGCTCCGAGTCTTTCTAGCGCCAATCTGTATAGAGCTGGTTGGATTCTCCTTTGAGTCTTATGTCTAGATATCCTTTTGAATACAGAAGATTTCGACACATCTGAATTGCTCACTTTGAGTCTTGTTGCATCTTGTGATGGTCTGACGAACCTTGGTATTGAAGATTCCAACACATTTGAATTGCTCAACTTGGGTAAAGGCATGGTTGTAGACTCCTTCAAGAACTTCATGTCACTTTCCCCTAACTTCCTTGGTTTCACTTCTTCTCCAAATGGGGATTGGCCCTCTTTCCTTCGGGATGATGAGACATAACGAAGAACAGGAATAGATACATTCTCTGAATCTATCGATGGTGATCCCATTTGTCCAAAGGCATTGCTTTTTGACTTATTATCGCCATTCTTTTAAGTGGAAAGGCATTTTGATTGCTCATCTTTTCTTGGTATGGCCTTGCCTGTCGAGGGGACCTCAACGGGAATAACTTCAGATACCATGTCTTCATCCATGTAAAACTTGGCATTGGCGAAATAAGACTCTGCTTCGGTAAATGGTTTGACATCACCCAAGATTTTCTTTACTCCACCTCTGTAAAATTTGAAACATTGATGAAAAGTTGAAGGCACTATCCCATTTTCATGAACCCACGGCCTTCCTAAGAGAAGATTGTAGGAAGTCTTGGCATCAATCACGCGAAATAAGGTGTTGGACCTTAAATCACCTATCACGAGCTCAATTCTGATCATGCCCATCGCTCTTTACCCCCCTTGATTGAAGTCTTGAATCATGAGATGACTTCGAGACAATTCGTCTATGGTGATGCCTAACTTTGTCATTGTGGACTTAGGCATTATGTTTATTGTTGAACCTCCATCCATGAGCATGCGACTAAGTTTCTGTTTCGCACATACCCGGACACGAAAAGCAAACGGTTGTGTGGTTTGGAACCTAACAAAAGATCTTCATCGGTGAATGTGATGGAAGCACATGTCGCGCAACAGATAGCACGGTTTTGAGACTCATGTTCTAATTTTTCGGCCTCTCTTATTCTATTTGGATGAATATTAAGATCCATCAACGCCTTTACCAATGCTACGCGTATTGCTTCAGGAAGTTCCACCTTTTCCTCAATATTGAAGTGCGATGGTTGCGTCAAGACCTTTTGCTCTTCATGAGTTTCAGATCTTCCTTCCGAGACACCTTCGTCATCTACTTGATAGCAAGTTGTCATATGAACAGTCTCCGTTGGTCCTCTTACGAAGAACACTTTGGGAAAGTATTCTCCTAGCGTAATTGGAATTCGTGGTTCTTGGGTTAGTGGTCCACTTTCTTGGTCAGAATCTCTCCTCACCATTATTCTGGTTTTGCTTTTAGAGCGTTTGTACGAACTCCTCTTTCGTCGCCCCCTCTTTGATTAAGTATTTTGTCTTTGGGGAATGCGCTTTGTACGAGACTTCCGCCGAGTAACGAGCGTCCATCCTTTATTGTCATCAAAAGATGAGTCACCAACAAAGCCATCAGCTCTTCGATTTTTTGGTTCGCTAGCCACCTCATTTGTACAAAAATTAGTCACCTGGTGTTGGTCCCTTGTTGCTTGAAACTCTTATCTTTTTCACAATACGGGCAATGGCACTGGGTCGAAGGATCCAAACACAATTGTGGCGACATTCGCATATGCAATTTTGTCAACATCTAACTCAATCCTTCCTTGCCTGGCTAAGTTCATAATTAGCTCCTTCAGCACGAAGCACTTCTCTACCGGATGACTGACAATTCGGTGGTATTTGCAGAACTTAGGGTTGTTTACTCGGCTCATCTCCTCAGGTAGCTTACATTCTGGCAATTCGATCACCTTCTTTTCAAGCAAGTCCTCAAGCATACCTGCAACATCGGAGTCAGGGAAGGGGTACGTTTTTTCCTCTAACTCCTTCAAAGTGCGTCGACGTTTATCCACCTCTCGAGATGGCTCCATCCTTTTGACTTCTTTCTTCTTATATCGGGTGGAGATTTTGACGGGGACAGTGTTTATTGTCATTGCTTCCTTGGTAGGCTTCTTGACGGGCTTATCTTCTTTTGTCCAAAGACTTTCTCCTTTCTTTGCTCCATGACGGGTTCATGCTTTCCGCCGCGACTAGCTATACTCAACTCCATATCATGGGCACACGTGACATCCTGGACAAAGCTTCGAAGTCCACCTAATAGAGTGAGAGATGAATTTGATCCTTGAATGAGACTTGAAGCTTCATTGTACTGTAGCAGCTAATCGAGTCACTTGTGTTTATTGGAAATTGTCTTGTTGATGTTCCAGGTACTTCAAAACTGGCATTGTTTGCGCTGTCTACACACAAATGACTACTTGTTTGTAAATGCATCTTTTAATACACTTATACCACAGCGAGTACATTACATTATATGAATTATGAGTTGTGTTCATACTTGTATTTCTTGCCCTTGTAACAGATGTTCTATCTTTTCCTTCGTCTCGTAAACAAGCATGAATGCAGTGCCCTTAGCCTCTTATTTCTATAATATGTGGAAACTTAAGTTTCCTCCTGAAATGATAAAATCTAGGTTTTGCATCGTCATTCCTTTTGAAAAAACTTAAAAATCGGGCACGTTTGCTCATCATCAGTCTATTCTGGGTCTTCCCTCTGTAATACTGATCCAGAAAGTCGCTCCTAACTTTTCGTGATTGTATTTTTTCTCAACATGTAAGGCACATTCTTACGTTCCCCACCTTAGTTAATATAAATTTAGTACATTGGATTTGTTCTTATTGCTCCTCTTTAGCTCCCTTTTATTTTGGAAAAAAAATAGTTGAACTGGTGCCAAAAAAAACGATAACATTCTTCTTGTGCAAGAATTGTATGGAAACCACCTAGTATAGATTGTTTTAATCTAAATGTTGAGGCATGTCTGTATTCTGGTCATGCTGCTACTGATTTGTTATTCGTAACGACTCAAGGATTTATTTTATTATTATTATTATTATTTTATTTTATTTTTGGGTAACAAGAGTGAACTCAAGGAATGTTTGAGTAGCCGGTTCCATTAGTATAATATGCGATGGTTTTGGAACTAGAAGTCATCGGGACTAAGCAAGGACTTCTATAGGCTAAACTGATCAGTAGCCATGTTGAATGAGATTGTAAAGTTTCTTTTGTGATGATGCGATGGTTTTGGAACTAGAAGTCATCAGTACGAAGCAAGGACTTCTACAGGGAAAATTACGTGAAAATTACGTGGTAGGGTATTAGAGAACAAGTCCAAAGTGCCTTATCCGTCTGCATCATCTTCATAAAATCAAGGGTTTTCTGCAGTTTTGCCCCTTAACTATTTTCATATTGTCAATTTAGTTTCTTAATAGGCTTTTCCATAAATTAAGAACTCCAACTATTTTAAAATCACCAATTGAGGGCCTACAGACAGAGTCTTAAGAATGCCATCCACTTTTCCATTAGATTAAGGCCAAATTCGTAATTTTGCTGAAAATTTAGATTAATCCAAATTAGAAGTTGTGTTATGCGACGACGTCAAGGGTTGGGGCTACATTGTGTCGAAGAGAGGCTAAGAAGGGAAGAGGTCGTGGCTGCTTTGTGGTTAATCTCGAATCCTAAAGCAATGGAGATTCCGGATCTAATCCTTTCTTGGCTTGCCTAATCCCAACACAAAGGTTAACAATGGAGGAAAATGGATTTTGTTTATGCTGGTTGCGAAAGATGCTGGCTTTTCATGATTTTCAAACCCAACAGCCTCCATAGACCCATCATCCAAAGCATAAGGCTCGTTTTCAAATAGGTTGAGCCTAATCTTGAGACCTCGTCGATTTTTGGGTTCTGCATGAATTGGTTAGAAGCCACCGAGTTCGGGGAGTGGAGTGGAGAGATTTGGGCGGCTGGGTTTGGTATTGGGAGCAGGGGAAGGGGAGGGCGGGGACAGAGAGATCAGAGGTGGAGGGTGGGGGAGATGGAAGAGGAAGGAGGGGAAGGGGAGGAAGAGAGGGGAGACGGAAGAGGAAGGATGGGGGAGGGAAGTAGGGATGGCAACGGGGGACTACCCCCCATACCCCCCAGAATCCCCTTTTTTTTTTGCATAAAAAATATTTATCATACATTTTAACATTAAGTTTCATATTAAATTATCATTCAACACATTCAAATTAACTATAAAGTTCAACTCAACTATTCAAAATCACATCAATATGAAATTCCAGAGAAGATTAGGAAGAATTAGGAGAGGGAAATTAACTTAAGGTTAAACATAAATATTATACTTATATATTTATTTATTTAAATACAAACATATATATTTTTGGGTCGGGTTCAGGGACAGAGACGCCAATACCATCTCCTCCCCAAACCTGTCGGGGATTTTTCAAGTTCGGAGATCCTCGTACCCGATACCCATTTGGCTCCGAAATCTCCCTCCATTAGGGTCGGGGACCCAAAGGGGAACCTTCCCCGCGGGGATTTTTGCCATCCCTAGAGGGAAGGGGGAGGTCAAGGTTGATTGATTTAAAATGTTAAATATTTCTTTTCTTTAAATTTTAAATGCTTATTTTAAATAAAAAAAAATTTTAATGTTTAATTTTAGGAGGTAAGGTTTTTTTAAAAAAAATTTAAATTTTTTTAAAATAACGAATTTACCCTTAAAATTTGAAAAAATTGACGGTAGGCCCTCAATTGGCAATTTAAAACAATTGGAGTCCTTAATTTATCGAAAATTTTATTAAGGAGTTAAATTGAAAATATACAAATAGTTCAAGGTGCAAAACTGTAAAAAAAAATCCTAAAATCAAAGAAGAAAAATGCACCTGAAGGGTTTGATTTGGACCAATTCATTGCCTGAAGAAAATGACTTAACTAGTTTTACTTACATCTGATTGGAAAAGTCTACAAAGTCAAGTTCACAAATTTTGGGACGTACCATTAGAGAAGTTCTAGCAGAGAAGGCAGGGGGCGGGCTGGGGGTGTTTTGAGCCCAAATCACGTTTCCAGCAACAAAGGCTTGCTTGGGCAGGAGGTGGGGGCCACGAGCCTGGGCTGGCCCGAGGGGGAGTTCAGCCCGAGTGCAAACTCGAGTTTTGGACTGATGTCATCGTTGATGCCAAGCTGGCGTCAGCCCACTCATTTGAATTTTTTTACTGTTGCCACGTGGCGTCGTCTGGGCTCTCCAATCGGATTTTTTCCTCAAATCCAACGGTAGCCAATTTTTTTACAATAAAATACTGAAAAAAATACCAAAAAAATTAATGAATTTTTTTCTATAAATACCATACAATTTTTTTTTAAATTTATCTGAACTTTGAAAGTGAAAATTTTATCAGATTATGAGATATGAATAGTATTGACACGTAGGAACTCAAAAATCTTATAGAAAATCTTATCCAAATTAATTGTTTAGGTAAAAAAATTTGTGAAAAAAACAAAAAAATGAATAGTATTTGCCATGGCTAAGGGCAACTACTGGAAACACATATTGCTTTTTGCAAGGGCAGCCACCAACGGCAAACTGCTAGAAGTACTCTTAGCGACAAATTTAGGAGAAAGTTAAACAATCTAACGATAAAGTTAATAAACAATTTGAACAAAAAATTTAATGGAAAATTAGGTGCATCTTTTGGACACGTAAGTGATGTCAATTTTCTGACTTTATTATAAAATTAATTCTTCAGATTATAATATCAGTTCTGAAAATTCATGTTGACAACGAAATCTCAGTCTGTGTCTAGTTAATTACAAGAAATTACATGGACTCAAAAGTCTCCGCCAACGCATGACAAGTATTCCATCACTTTCGACCGGACTAGGACTTATTGTATCTCTCCTTTGAATCTTCTTATGGTAAAGTAAATTATATATGGGTGGTGAACTACTCCACAGAGAGAGAAGAAACACGTACGAATTCATTTACACCATCCACCTTAAATTAAATAGAAATTCAGAATTAGAACTTCATACAGCATTGGAACCATTTTTCTGGAGTGCTGCAGAAGGGGGAAAAAAAAAGAACAAAGAGGAAGACAAGTCACACTCAGATCATTTTTCGATGGCTTGCATGGCATGCCTTCTTTTTGCCTTGGCATTTGTTGCTGCTGAAGCACAACAGATGCAGTCGAATATAAGCCGAGGCTCTTCTTTAACACCAACAACCAACTCCACATGGCTGTCACGTTCTGGTCTATATGCCTTTGGATTTTACAGGCAAGGCAATGGCTATGCTGTTGGGATATTTCTTGCTGGAATTCCCCAAAAGACAGTCGTGTGGACTACGAATCAAGATGATCCACCAGTCTCCAACAATGCCACCTTGCTCTTCACGGGTGACGGCCTTGCCTTGCCAACAGCAGAAGGCCAAAATTACTTGGTAAAATCTTCTGGTTCTGCTTCTTATGCTTCCATGCTTGATTCGGGTAATTTCGTGCTGTACAACTCTGGTCGGGAAATAGTATGGCAGAGCTTTGATCATCCAACCGACACCCTTTTGCCTGGTCAACGCCTTTTATCAGGAAACGAACTTTTCTCTGCGAAATCAGAAGCTGATCACTCAACGGGGATTTTCCGTCTCAAAATGCAAAATGATGGAAACCTTGTTCAGTACCCTGCAGATACTGCAGACACCAGTATTTATGCTTTTTATTCATCTCACACTGGTGGCGAGGGAGAGAATGTGACACTTAATTTTGGTGCTGATGGCCATCTCTACTTGCTCAACAGGAATGGTACGAATATTCGGAATATAACCGATGGAGGTCTTCCTACTGATGAAGGAAAACTTTATCTTATGAGAATTGATGTAGGTGGGATATTTCGTTTGTATTCACATGATTTGAAAAAGAATGCAATTTGGTCAGTTGAGTGGGAGTCTTCCAAGGATAAGTGTGTTCCTAAAGGCCTATGCGGATTGAATAGCTATTGTGTCTTAATTGATCTAGAGCCTGACTGTAGATGTCTTCCGAGATTCGAATCTGTCAACCAGGGAAATCAGACATCCGGGTGCGAGAGAAACTTTGTTGCGGATGCGTGCAAAAACAGGAATGAGAATTTCACTTACACCATGGAAGAGCTGGAAAGCACAACGTGGGAAGATATTTCGTATATGAGTTTGAGATTATCCGACAAAGACGATTGCATACAAGGCTGTCTGGTGGATTGTGACTGTGAAGCTGTGTTTTTTGACGGTACAAACTGCAGAAAGCGGAGGCTTCCTTTGAGATATGGTAGAAGAGACAATGGAACTTCAGACAGAGCTTTCGTCAAGGTAGGTGTACCTACAAAACCAGATACAGATCGTAGAATTGTTCAACCAGGAAGGAAGAAAAAAGGTAGAACTGACATCCTCATTATTGGTCTTTCATTTACTGCTTTGATCCATTTTGTTGTTGATTTCCGTGATTGTGTTGTGGAAACACAATGTCTGGGCATAAAAAGATGACTAATAATTTCAAGGAAGAGCTTGGTAGAGGAGCCTCGTCAACAGTTTATAAAGGGCTGATTTTGGACCAGTTGCTGTCAAAAGAAAAGACTAGAAAAAGTTGCAGCCGAAGGGGAAACAGAATTTCAGACTGAGATCAGAGTTATTGGGAAAACCCATCACAAGAATCTAGTCCGTTTACTTGGGTATTGCCTTGACGGAGCTAAAAAGCTTTTGGTGTATGAGTACATGAGCAACGGCTCACTTGCAGATGTGCTCTTCACCCGTGAAAGGCAAAGTGTAACGAGAATAAATTTCAGGCACATTTACATAAGTATATTTATATATATACATGTCTACAATGAATATTGAAGAATTATCTCTTCACATTTGTGTTACTATGTGCAGCACATAAGTGGATATGGATTGGCGCTGCTCTATTGGTAACAGTGCTTTGCATCTCGAGCTATCTACTAAGGAGGAAACTATTTTCAGGTAGACTCTTTAAACATCTATGAAGGCTTTGGAAATTGTAAATTTTGATTTTCTTAAAACATTAATCTAAACAGGGGAGATCAACCCGATGATTGATAGATCCACTGGCGATGTCAACGGGCTTCAAAATGACGGAAAGCTTGGAAATAATTTGACAGTGTTTAGCTACGCATCTGTCGTGGCTGCCACAACTAACTTCTCTGAAGAAAACAAGCTCGGACAGGGGGGCTTTGGACCTGTTTATAAGGTAATTAATGTTTTGAATAAAAATGAGTGTCTTTGTATTAATAACTGAAAAATATAAACCTGATTACGTGGTGCTATATTATGGATTATTAATGAAGGGAAAACTTGTGACGGGACAAGAAATCGCTGTGAAGAGGCTTTCAAGATGTTCAGGGCAAGGAACTTTGGAGTTTAAGAATGAATTGATACTCATATCTGAACTCCAACATACAAACCTCGTTCAGCTTTTTGGCTTCTGCATTCATGGGGAAGAGAGGATGTTAATCTATGCCTACATGCCAAACAAAAGTTTGGACTACTTTTTATTCGGTCGGCAATTGAGATTCTCGATCACTTCAATCTTAGTTACTTGATTTCTTCTATTCGAATAATCTGACATTTCCAGCTATTTTCATGGACAGATTCAACCAGAGCGATGCTACTAGATTGGACGAAGCGGTTCAACATAATTGAAGGAATCGCTCAAGGAATGCTTTACTTGCATAAATACTCAAGAATGAGAGTAATTCACAGAGATTTAAAAGCTAGTAACATACTACTTGATGAATATATGAAGCCCAAAATTTCTGATTTTGGTTTGGCGAGAATTTTTACACATAATGAACTTGAAGCAAGTACTAATAGGATTGTTGGAACATAGTAAGTGGATCATACATTATAAATTATTATGCCTTTACTTTGACATTGCTAAATCAGTACTTACAAATATATACTAAATATATTTGGTTTTTGTATGATACAGTGGTTACATGTCTCCCGAGTACGCTATGGAGGGGATTTTTTCGATTAAATCTGACGTCTATAGTTTCGGGGTGTTAATGCTTGAAATCATGAGTGGTAGGAGAAATAGTAGCTTCTACATTGCTGATCACGTGCTCAATATAGTAGGATATGTATGTCTTACAAATCAAATTTACGATTAACATTTTCTTTTTTGAGTTGTGAACATATATATCATGAATCTTTCAACAACTTAATTAAATGAGTGCAATATTTTTTCAGGCATGGGAGTTATGGAAAGAAGGCAGGGGGCTAGAGATAATGGATCCAACACTAAAGGATTCATGTACTGAAGATCAATTGTTAAGATGCTTCCATGTTGGTCTGTTATGCGTGGAAGAAAATGCAGCTGATCGGCCCTGCATGTCTGACGTCGTATCTATGTTGACCACTGAAACAATTTCATTGCCATTACCTACAAGGCCAGCATTCATCGCAATAAGAAATGTTATTGTGTCTGATATAAGTATAAGTAGAAGGGAGTTGCAAATTATATCAGTAAATGGCTTGTCTAATACCACAGTTGCTGGACGATAGAGGATTCGTTTATTAGCTAAACGATATCTTTGGGCCATAATTACAATGGTACCTTCATTTTGGAACAATATTGCTTGGCTTTTGTATAAGCTTGTGGAAAGGCACAAGGGATGAGCTTGTGGAAAGGCACAAGTGGTGGATGTGAGCTCTTCTTACCACAGTGCATATGATGTGGTGTGTGGCCAAGAATAGCCACAGTGCAGAGTGTGAAGGGTGGATTTCTTCTTTCTCCCCCGTCCATCCTATCTACACCGCAGTTAGCTAGTAAGAAAGAATAGCTTTGATAGATTATTTGGTCAAACACTGATTTGCATGTTGGGTAGATTATATACTTCAGCTGGTATTGTTTCTAGAGATATTTTTGTTATCATTTTTCAGTTACTCGTCTATGACTATTAACTACATTTAAATACATTCTAAAGTCATTTGTTTATAAGTTGGCAAGATAAGGTGGCACAGTAACTTTGTGGCAGGGTTGGCAAAGGATTTGTGACAGAACAGATTCTTGAGAAAGTTCGAAGGGAAGATTAATTTCACTTTAAATGATGGGTACAGAATGAGGCCTATACTTTTGAGGGTCTAATTTGTATTATTATGAGTGAAATGTAGCATAGTTTTCTAACACTATTTTAGCCGTGCATCTTACTATAGAATATAAAGTTTTGAGGGCCTATACAGAATATAAAGTTTCATATTGGGCATTCTAAGCCGTGCATCTTACTATAGAAATCCTAAGGCCTCTACACCCATTGCCAAATGGTTTTGAGTTGCATGCACCAAATTTATCAATTTTGTTTTGAGGTCTTAACCCCTCAGTTTATTTGGTCTACTCAACCATTAATGTTTATGCTTGGAAACTTCAAATTCTCATTCTTCCCAAATTACAGGTTTTAGGGGTAAAAATAAGGCAGGTTTCTATTGGTTCTGGCTCCAAATCAAGAGACAAGGTTGTTATTGTGGAGGAGATGACTCTACAAAGTGTTTTTGACATCCTGGACAAAGCTTCGAAGTCCACCTAAAAGAGTGAGATGAATTTGATCCTTGAATGAGACGTGAAGCTTCATTGTACTGTAGCAGCTAACCGAGTCACTTGTGTTTATTGGAAATTGTCTTGTTCAGGTACTTCAAAACTGGCATTGTTTGCGCTGTCTACACACAAATGACTACTTGTTTGTAAATGAATCTTTTAATACACTTATACCACAGCGAGTACATTACATTATATGAATTATGAGTTGTGTTCGTACTTGTATTTCTTGCCCTTGTTACAGATGTTCTATCTTTTCCTTCGTCTCGTAAACAAGCATGAATGCAGTGCCCTTAGCCTCTTATTTCTATAATATTTGGAAACTTAAGTTTCCTCGTGAAATGATAAAATCTAGGTTTTGCATCGTCATTCCTTCTGAAAAAACTTAAAAATTGGGCACGTTTGCTCGTCATCAGTCTATTCTAGGTCTTCCATCGGTAATACTGATCTAGAAAGTCTCTCCTAACTTTTCGTGATTGTACTTTTTCTCAACAGGTAAGGCACATTCTTACGTTCCCCACCTTAGTTAATATAAATTTAGTACATTGGATTTGTTCTTATTGGTCCTCTTTAGCTCCCTTTTATTTAGAAAAAAAAAAAAAAAATAGTTGAACTGGTGCGAAAAAACGATAACAATCTTCTTGTACAAGAATTATGGAAACCACCTAGTCTAGATTGTTTTAATCTAAATGCTGAGGCATGTCTGTATTCTGGTCATGCTGCTACTGATTTGTTATTCGTAACAACTCAAGGATTTTTTTATTTTATATTTTTTTTGGGTAACAAGAGTGGACTCAAGGAATGTTTGAGTAGCACGTTCCATTAGTATACTATAACGTATGCGATGGTTTTGGAACTAGAAGCCATCGGTACGAAGCAAGGACTTCTACAGGCTAAACTGGTCAATAGCCATCTTGAATGAGAATGTAAAGTTTCTTTTGTGATGATGCCTTAGCTGATCTTCTTCCGTGAAAATTACATGATAGGGTATTAGAGAACAATTCCAAAGTGCCTCGTCCGTCTGCATCATCTTCATAAAATCAAGGGTTTTCTGCATCATTTTCATATTGTCAATTTAGTTTCTTAATAAGTTTTTCGATAAATTAAGAACTCCAACTATTTTAAAATTACCAATTGAGGGCCTACAGTCAGATTCTTAAGAACGCCATCCACTTTTCAGTTAGATTAAGGCCAAATTCGTAATTTTGCTGAAAATTAAGATTAATTCAAATTAGAAGTGGTGTTATGCGACGACGTCAAGTTCACAAATTCTGGGACCTACCATTAGTGAAAAATTTAGGAGAAAGTTAAACAATCTGACAATAAAGTTAATAAACAATTTGAACAAAAAATTTAATGGAAAATTTGGTGCATCTTTTGTACACGTAAGTGATGTCAATTTGTTGACTTAATTATAAAATTAATTCTTCAGATCATAATATCAATTCTGAAAATTCATGTTGACAACGAAATCTCAGCCTATCTGGTTAATTACAGAAAATTCTACAATCCTTTGGTGTATGGGTACACAAAAGGATATGTGCCCTTGGATTGAGACTAGTGGGATATGGACTAATCTACACCTTTGGTATGGAAAATTGGGAAACCTGGTATTAGAGGTAAAAAGGTAAAAAGGTAAAAAGGTTTATTAAATATTAAAATATGTTACACTCCAATTGCCAAATGGATTCATATCAATTGCCAAATCAATACTTATCCATTGGCAAATCATACCCATTAATTGGCAATTCGGTACCCATCAATTGCCAATTCGTTTATCCATCAATTGCCATGGTCATTGACATTGTAATTACGGTGCAAAAGCTCGTAAATTCGAACCCAAATTTTATAATCTATAAGATTAAAGATAGGCTTTAAAATGTTATGCAACGTCTATATGCCAAACATTTTAATATGATTCCTTAAGGTTGTAAACAAATGGTTTTACAAGCATATGGATAACCTTTACAATGTTATGGAACTCTCAGGTCCCAAAAACTGAAACATGAATTAATGTTATCAATCCTAGTTTTTACAAAAACTAAGAACAATTTTACTTTTTTAAGGTCCAACCAAACCTTATGTTGTAATCGATATCATTTTCATTGTAAATTAGGTTATTACAGTATTGTGGATTAGAGTAAATCTTATTCTTGTAATTACGGTACAAAAGCTCATAAATTCGAACCCAAATCTTGTAATCTACAATATCAAGGATAGACTTTACAATGTGACAGAACATTTAGGTGCCAAACATGTAATATAAGTCCTTGATATTGTAAACCCATGTTATTACAAGATTATGGATAAAATTTAAAATCTTAGAGAACTCTCATGTGACAAACATTTTAATATGATTCCTTGAGGTTGTAAACCATTGTTTTTACAAGCTTAGGGATAACTTTTACAATTGTATGGAACCCTAAGGTCCCAAAAACTGTAAACCGAGTCCTTAATGTTGTAAACCTCTGTTATTACAAGATTATGGATCAAATTTAAAATGTTAGAGAACTCTCATGTGCCAAACATTTTAATATGATTCCTTAAGGTTGTAAACCATTATTTTTACAAGCTTAGGGATAACCTTTACAATCTTATGGAACTCTAAGGTCCCAAAAACTATAACATGAGTCATAATGTTGTAAATTCTAGTTTTTACAAGAATAACGAACAATTTTACTTGTTTAAGGTCTAACCAAACCTTAATATTGTCATCGATATCATTTTCATTGTAAATTAGACTATTACAATATTATTTGAGTACTTGACAAACAAGGAGCGTGTAATTGACAATCAGGGAGCATCTAATTGCATACCGATATGCAATTGCATTTTAAGTACAATCTTATAACTTACAGTTTAGAGATCCAGTTTACGACATTATGGTATTATTATATCAAAACATTGTAACATCCATCCTGACTGTTGTAAAATTTTGTGTTTACTAGAATAAAGGCCACGTTTTGTAAATTTCAAGTCCTGACCATTGCAAAATCTTGTAAATTGGTACCAAAAACATGTAAGTTACGAGTTTAGGGATTCTCTTTATGACGTTAAGGTACCCCTGCTCCTTAATTTTGTAAACCATTTCTTACTAGAATAATGACCCTTTTACATCCCAAAGGTCCACCATTACCAATTCCTTGTAATGTGGATATCCTTGTAAAATGATGATCACAACATTATGGATTTGGTGAACAATAACGTTGTAATCCAGGAGCAAAACCTTGTAAATTGTTACCAAAAACTTGTAAGTTATGAGTTTAGGGATTCCCTTTACGACGTTATGGTACCCCTAGTCCTTAATCTTGTAAATCATTTTTTACTAGAATAATGACCCATTTTACATCGCTAAGGTCCACTATTACCAATTTCTTATAATGTGGATGTCCTTGTAAACAAATGATTTACAATATTATGGATTCGGTGAACCCTAACGTTGTAATCTATGAGCAAAACCTTGAAAAAACTTGTAAGTTTCGAGTTTAGGGATTTTTTTTTACAACATTTTGGTACTCTCGTATCCCAAAATTGTAAAATCGGGCCTTAATCTTGTAAACCCTCATTTTACTAGAATAAGGCCTCCAATTTATATCCTCATGGTCCGGACTTACCTATTCTTTGTAATTTGGATCCATATTCTTGTAAAATAAGGATTTACAACGTTAAGGATTATGAGAACCCTAATGTTGTAATCGTGGTGCAAAAACTTGTAAATCACTATCCAAATCGTGTAATCTACATGTTTATGGATCCTCTTTACAACGTTATGGTACCCTCGTATCCCAAAATTGTAAAACCAGCCCTTAATCTTGTAAATTCTCATTTTACTAGAATAAGAACCTAATTTACATCCTCATGGTTTGCACTTACCAATTCTTTGTAATGTGGATCCATATCCTTGTAAAATAAGGATTTACAACATTAAGGATTATGAGAATCCTAATGTTGTAATTGTGGTGCAAAAACCTATAAATCACTACCCAAATCGTGTAATTTACATGTTTATAGATCCTCCTTACAAGTTATGGTACCTTCGTATCCCAAAATTGTAAAATTGGTCCTTAATCTTGTAAACCCTCATTTACTAGAAAATGACTTAATTTACATCCTTATCGATCTTTTTTTCCAATATGGTACCCTCGTATCGAAACTTTGTAAAAAATCGGCCCTTAATTAATGTAAACTTTATCTTTACCAAAATAATGACCTAATACATGCTTAAGGTCCACCCAACTATTTGTAATGTGGATTCAAAAAATGGTTATAAATGTGGGTTTACAATATTATGGATAGGTATAAAGTAAAAGCCCCCCCAAAAACAAAAAAAAAAAAAACAGCACAAAAAAAGGGCTTCTTTTTTAAAAAAATTAAAAATAAATAAAAAAAATTTTTGTTTTTTGTGTCCATTATAAAGCTTGTTTTAAAATTTTCAATATTCTTAATTTTTTTATAAAAAAAAAAAATGAAAAAAAAAGAAAACCACAACACCGTGGGACTGTGAACAGTTGCAGTGACGTTCTATTTGTTTGTCTTAAGTTCTTTTAGTTTTCTTTAAATTTCCGGATAATCAACATAATTATTTTATACCCAACAAATTTGTAGTTATTATTGTTTTTGGTTACAAGTTAATAAAAAAAAACAATTTGGTTGATTGGATTTATATAAAGTTTTAAAATTTGATTGGTTTAACCGGCAACTTTAACAACATGTTTCATTTTAAAAAAAAAATCTGGGTGAATCGGTACGCCAGGGGCACCGTAGAAGGTGCCGGTTAATTACATGGACTCAAAAGTCTCCGTCAACGCATGACAGGTATTTCATCACTTTCGACCGGACTGGCACTTACTGTATCTCTCCTTTGAATCTTCTTATGGTAAAGTAATTACATATGGGTGGTGAACTACTCCACAGAGAGAGAAGAAACACGTAAGAATTCATTTACACCATCCACCTTAAATTAAACAGAAATTCAGAATTAGAACTTCATACTGCATTGGAAACAATTTTCTGGAGTGCTGCAGAAGGGAAAAAAAAAAGAACAAAGAGGAAGACAAGTCACACTGAGATCATTTTTCGATGGCTTGCATGGCATGCCTTCTTCTTGCCTTGGCATTTGTTGCTGCTGAAGCACAACAGATGCAGTCGAATATAAGCCGAGGCTCTTCTTTAACACCAACCACCAACTCCACATGGCTGTCACGTTCTGGTCTATATGCCTTTGGATTTTACAAGCAAGGCAATGGCTATGCTGTTGGGATATTTCTTGCTGGACTTCCTGAAAAGACAGTCGTGTGGACTGCGAATCGAGATGATCCACCAGTCTCCAACAATGCCACCTTGCTCTTCACAGGTGACGGCCTTACCTTGCTAACAGCAGAAGGCCAAAATTACTTCGTAAAATCTTCTGGCTCCGCTTCTTATGCTTCCACGCTTGATTCGGGTAATTTTGTGCTGTACAACTCTGGTCGGGAAATAGTATGGCAGAGCTTTGATCATCCAACCGACACCCTTTTGCCCGGTCAACGCCTTTTACCAGGAAACGAACTTTTCTCTGCGAAATCAGAAGCTGATCACTCAACGGGGATTTTCCGTCTCAAAATGCAAAATGATGGAAACCTTGTTCAGTACCCTGTAGATACTCCAGACACCAGTGTTTATTCGTTTTATTCATCTTTCACTGATCGCGAGGGAGAGAATGTGACACTTAATTTTGGTGCTGATGGCCATCTCTACTTGCTCAACGGGAATGGTTCGAATATTCGGAATATAACAGATGGAGGTCTTCCTACTGATGAAGGAAAACTTTATCTTATGAGAATTGATGTAGGTGGGATATTTCGTTTGTATTCACATGATTTGAAAAAGAATGCAATTTGGTCAGTTGAGTGGGAGTCTTCCAAGGATAAGTGTGTTGCTAAAGGCCTATGCGGATTGAATAGCTATTGTGTCTTAATTGATCTAGAGCCTGACTGTAAATGTCTTCCGAGATTCGAATCTGTCAACCCGGGAAATCAGACATCCGGGTGCGAGAGAAATTTTGTTGCGGATGCGTGCAACAACAGGAATGAGAATTTCACTTACACCATGGAAGAGCTGGAAAGCACAACATGGGAAGATGCTTCGTATATGAATTTGAGATTATCCGACAAAGACGATTGCATACAAGTCTGTCTGAAGGATTGTGACTGTGAAGCTGTGTTTTTTGACGGTACAACCTGCAGCAAGCGGAGGCTTCCTTTGAGATATGGTAGAAGAGACAATGGAACTTCAGACAGAGCTCTCATCAAGGTAGGTGTACCTACAAAACCAGATACAGATCCTAGAATCGTTCAACCAGGAAGCAAGAAAAAAGGTAGAACTGACATCCTCATTATTGGTCTTTCATTTACTGCTTTGATCCATTTTGTTGTTGATTTCCGTGATTGTGTTGTGGAAACACAATGTCTGGGCGTATATAAGAATGAGTGCTGTGAATGGTGACCTTGAATTGAATGAGAGTGTGGCTCCGCGACGATATGCTTATGAAGAGCTAGAAAAGATGACTAATAATTTCAAGGAAGAGCTTGGTAGAGGAGCCTCGTCAACAGTTCATAAAGGGCTGATTTTGGGTAGCCAAAAGCCAGTTGCTGTCAAAAGAAAAGACTAGAGAAAGTTGCAGCCGAAGGGGAAACAGAATTTCAGACTGAGATCAGAGTTATTGGGAAAACCCATCACAAGAATCTAGTCCGTTTACTTGGGTATTGCCTTGACGGAGCTAAAAAGCTTTTGGTGTATGAGTACATGAGCAACGGCTCACTTGCAGATGTGCTCTTCACCCGTGAAAGGCAAAGTGTAACGAGAATAAATTTCAGGCACATTTACATAAGTATATATATACATGTCTACAATGAATATTGAAGAATTATCTCTTCACATTGTGGTTACTATGTGCAGCACATAAGTGGATATGGATTGGCGCTGCTCTATGGTAATGGTGCTTTGCATCTCGAGCTATCTACTAAGGAGGGAAACTATTTTCAGGTAGACTCTTTAAAACATCTATGAAGGCTTTGGAAATTGTAAATTTTAATTTTCTTACAACATTAATCTAAACAGGGGAGACCAACCCGATGATTGAGAATGAAATGCTTGAATGGATGGAATCTGATAGATCCACTGGCGATGTCAACGGGCTTCAAAATGATGGAAAGCTGGGAAATAATTTGACAGTATTAGCTACGCATCTGTCGTGGCTGCCACAACTAACTTCTCGGAAGAAAACAAGCTCGGACAGGGGGGCTTTGGACCTGTTTATAAGGTAATTAAGGTTTTAAATAAAAATGAGTGTCTTTGTATTAATAACTGAAAAATATAAACCTGATTACTTGGTGCTATATTATGGATTATTAATGAAGGGAAAACTTGTGACGGGACAAGAAATCGCTGTGAAGAGGCTTTCAAGATGTTCAGGGCAAGGAACTTTGGAGTTTAAGAATGAATTGATACTCATATCTGAACTCCACATACAAACCTCGTTCAGCTTTTTGGCTTCTGCATTCATGGGGAAGAGAGGATGTTAATCTATGCCTACATGCCAAACAAAGTTTGGGACTACTTTTTATTCGGTCGGCAATTGGATTCTCGATCACTTTAATCTTAGTTACTTGATTTCTTCTATTCGAATAATCTGACATTTCCAGCTATTTTCATGGACAGATTCAACCAGAGCGATGCTACTAGATTGGACGAAGCGGTTCAACATAATTGAAGGAATCGCTCAAGGACTGCTTTACTTGCATAAATACTCAAGAATGAGAGTAATTCACAGAGATTTAAAAGCTAGTAACATACTACTTGATGAATATATGAAGCCCAAAATTTCTGATTTTGGTTTGGCGAGAATTTTTACACATAATGAACTTGAAGCAAGTACTAATAGGATTGTTGGAACATAGTAAGTAGATCATATATAAATTATTATGCCTTTCACCACTTGACATTGCTAAACCTGTACTTACAAACATATACTAAATATATTTGGTTTTTATGATACAGTGGTTACATGTCTCCCGAGTACGCTATGGAGGGGATTTTTCGATAAAATCTGACGTTTATAGTTTCGGGGTGTTAATGCTTGAAATCATTAGTGGTAGGAGAAATAGTAGCTTCTACATGCTGATCACGTGCTCAATATAGTAGGATATGTATGTCTTACAAATCAAATTTACGATTACATTTTCTTTTTGAGTTGTGAACATATATATCATGAATCTTTCAACAACTTAATTAAATGAGTGCAATATTTTTTCAGGCATGGGAGTTATGGAAAGAAGGCAGGGGGCTAGAGATAATGGATCCAACACTAAAGGATTCATGTACTGAAGATCAATTGTTAAGATGCTTCCATGTTGGTCTGTTATGCGTGGAAGAAAATGCAGCTGATCGGCCCTGCATGTCTGACGTCGTATCTATGTTGACCCCTGAAACAATTTCATTGCCATTACCTACAAGGCCAGCATTCATCGCAATAAGAAATGTTATTGTGTCTGATATAAGTATAAGTAGAAGGGAGTTGCAAATTATATCAGTAAATGGCTTGTCTAATACCACAGTTGCTGGACGATAGAGGATTCGTCTTTTAGCTAAACGATATCTTTGGGCCATAATTACAATGGTACCTTCATTTTGGAACATTGCTTGGCTTTTGTATATGTTGTATTCCCTGTGAAAGTAGGTTTTCTTATGCATTATAGTTTTTTAATTGGCAATATTGCGTATAGATTCACTAGGTATTTGATATTTGACGTTTAATTGAGTTTTTATCATTTACAGCCGGAACTTACCAAACTGCTCAATTAACCACTCAGCACAACAACAATGATAGTTTGGTGTACACTTGTATTGTGGGTGTGCTGAGTGATTTGACGAGTGACCTGCTCCTAGATGTCAAGTCTTGTCTTCATCTTATGCGCCACTTATATGCAGACTTCTCACCAACCAAGTGATCATCATTTCTGAGAACAAGTCTCTGGACTTTCTCCAAACACATCGTGCCAAGTTTACTAGCTTTTTTTTAATTGGCTAATTATGCACACCATGATGAATTGTGACAAATATTAGAATCTGGTTAGTACTATAAAGTTGAAAACTCATACTCTCAATAAATATGTACATTACTTCTAAAGGAGATGTTTCCTAAAAATCTATTGGTAGGTACATTTTTTTCATGTACAATATAAATCTTTAAATTATATTTGGGAGTCCAAAATTAGTTCAAATTGAAACTTTTTAAAGGTGTTTTGATGTTTTTTTAGACTCATAGATTCTTAGGTCTAAAATATGTTCATTACTTCTAGATTCTTAGGACGAAAGACTAGATTCGACTTAGATGCAAGGCACTTATCTAGTTCGAGAAACACTTTAAGCTCACCAGATAATGACTAGGACTCTTGTCCTTTTTAACTGAAAATATTCAGTCCAGTCCAACCTACCAACACTACTACAAAAAGTGAAAAAGACGACAAAAAAAAAACGACGGTTTAACGGAAAACCGTCGTTGTGTTTGAAAAAACGACAGTTTTAAACCGTCGTGTATGATTAATTTAAACACCCAAAAAATGGAGATTCCAATGGGTGTTTTTAAAAAGCGACGTCTTATTGAAAAGGGTTTCCTCAAAGCAAACTCTGAGCCCACAACAACGGCAAAAGGTATGAGCCAACCAACGTAGAAAGTAAAGATGATAGTTTTAAAGAAACAGCCGCCGTTTTTAATCCTTAATAACCATGACCAAGTTTTCGTATCCGACGTCGCAAAATTTCAAGAGAATCCACGGCGGTATATTACAAAATACCGTCATCTTAAATAAATATACAACGATGGCAAAGATAAATTTATCGACTTATTCTTGCGCAATACTACGATGGTATCTTTAACTCTAACCACGATGGTTTGTTCAATTAACACCGTATAATAAAGTTTACCATGTCGTGAAGTTAAAATTACCGTCGTATTTATTTGCTTTATACGTCCACCCTTATACCGAAACGGTCGTCTTAATTACTTAATTTTTTACTATTCATTTCTTGGATTTTGGTATCCTACGACGGTAGACCAGCTTAATGACAAGAATTGAGAATAACCACGCTGGTTTATATAGAAAACCGCCAACATAATAGATTTTTCTAAGATCCAAGAGTTACACTGTAAAGTTAAAATTACCGTCGTATTAATTCACTTTATACGTCCGACTTATGTCAAAATCGTCGTCTTAATTGTAATTTTTTTTAAAAATTTTTTTTAATATTTATTATCCTACATCTGTACATCAACTTAATGACAAGAATTGAGAATAACCATGACGTTTATATAGAAAACAGTAGGCATAATCAGATTTGAGATCCCAAGAGTTACGAAATCTTAGCAGATGGAACTCTGTTCTTATCATAATCGGACCACAGAAAGACAATATTTTAGAGATTTGCATGTAGAAAGGCAATTTTTTGGAAGTTGATGATGTGTGTGTGTGTTCATGTCTTCAGATACACAAATGCATACACACATCAACATCCAATAATTGCCCCTAAAATTTGACGACGGCAGCCACAGATTTGCATTCAGAGAGAATTTTTGAACGTTGGTGATGTGTGTATGTTTGTGAATCAAATACACAAACATACATACACACACACCAACATCCAAATAATTGCCTCCTAAGAGGTGAGACAGAGGGCAAGAAGAAGTTGGAACCCTAATTGAAAACTGAAACTGAAAGAAATCGTGGAAAAAAAAACTCAATTTATAAAAAATAAAAAAATCATATCCACGTCGGTTATATTACACTAACGCAGTTTAAAAATAGGAATCGACGTCGGTTCCAAAAATACGGACGACGTACTAAACGCACAAACAACAGCGGTTATGAATACAAGGCAACGAGGTTTATAGAAACCACGTCGGCTACGTGTAACAAAACGATGTGAACTAGGTTTCTTATGGATGATAGTTTTTTAATTGGCAATATTGCGTATAGTTCACTAGGTATTGATATATGACGTTTAATTGAGTTTTATCATTTATAGCCGGAACTTACCAAACTGCTCAATTAACCACTCAGCACAACCATAATGAGTTTGGTGAACACTGTGTGTTGTGTGGTGCTGATGACTTTGACGAGAGACTGAAGAGTGCCCAATATATAATATGGACCCCCAAAATTACATGGAAAGATTGGAATAAAGGGAAAAGACAAAAAAAGGAGAGACCCTCTATAATAATTTTTTTTAGTTTTAGACCCCAAACTAGACATGCAAACGTTATCTAAAAGCAAGGGTTCAACTTTTTCTCGTATGGTCAAGTGCAAACCTTAATTATTAAAGGGAAAGGTGAACAACATATCAACAATTTTGTAGAAGTGTTTGGTATGCCACTTCACTCTTTTTTGTTTTGTTTTTTTTTTTAAGAAGACTTCTTATTAATTTGAAAGAGATGTTTAATTAACCCCTAATAATTTACAGCAAAATTTTCATCATTAATTTGAAGTTGTAACTTGTACCCTGTGCTCATTCATGGCTAGTGTGCTAGCAATCCGACTTAATTTCTTGCTTGTAGATACATCAGGATGCAAGGGACACACTGAAACCAGGTCACTCTTAATTCCTCAAGTTTCTTTCCTGCAAAAAGAGATAGACCCTTCGCGGCGAATTTTGATCTTTACCAATTAGAATTTCGCCGGGACAGACCCTTCACTGCGAATTTTATCTCTTCCAACAAAATTTGCCAGGATAGACCTTTCGAGGTGAATTTGATCTTTCCTAACAAAGTGACACCTGGAGACTTTTCTTGCAAATGTCGTAGAGACAGACCTTTGCCGAATTTTATCTTTTCCAAGAAATTTCGCCGGGATAGACCTTTCCAACAAAGTTTCGCCGGAAATACCTGGTGAATTTTGATCTTTCCGACAAAAGTTCGGCGGGATTGCGGCAAATTATGTTGTTCTCTCTTTTTTTTAATTTTTTTTTATCGAAAAGATACTTCATTAAGCCAAAAGGCAAGTCACAAACAAGGAACAACAGGAGAAGGAACACACGTAAGCCAGAACCAGCTTGGTGCAAAAAGAAGTTCCTAGACCTAGACTTAAAAAAAGAAAACAAGAAATTACATTGGTGGCCCAGGAAGTCCATCTGAAGTTAGAACCGTAACAATAGAAGGTGGTGGACAATTAGTCCAGTGTATTACACCCACCGTCTGCAATCCAATCTTCACAGCCATGTGAGCTGCTTGATTTCGTTACGTGGGATCCATCGCCACTCCACAGAATCAGAGAGGGATGATCTTCTCCTGATTTCCCTGAGAAGTGGAAGGATGGTCCAAGCGCCGCTGCCCACATTACCATTAATACTATTGATCAAGATTTGGGAGTCAGATTAGAAGATGACTTTACGACAGATTCGAAGATGACTTTACGATCTCCCAAGTCCCGTGCCATTGAAATACCAAGCAGGGCCGCCTCTGCTTCAACTCATAGAGCAGAGCATACATTTTCTTTTCTGCAAGTCCTCCAAAATGGTCATCAGCAGTCTTTCTGAACACTCCAAGACCCTCTGAGCACGAGACAGCAAGCCAGGCTCCATCAAAACTTACTTTGACATGGTCTGTGATTGGAGACAGATTGTTTCCAATGAAGTTACAGAGGGGAGAGTGTTTGAGCCTGGTTGAAGTTTAACCGGGTCAGGCCCGAGATCCGACAATTAAACTAATAGTGAGCCCAAGCTATATTTCGGTGGGCCTAATCAATAAAGCCGAATAGAAGCCCAAAATCATAAATGTAGCAGAACATCAATGTGGCCGAACACATCAATGTGGTCAAGAGCATAAAAGTGGTTGAAAGCCTATATGCGGCCGAAAATGTAGGTACGGTCGGAAGACTAAAAGCGGCCGAATACATAAAATCAGTCAATGCTGAGAGAGATAATCCGTAGGAGGATTTTCTTAGGTTACAATTCAAATATGGAAGGAATTATGCCAGCTTGATGGTCAATTGAAGTTATTGAGGGAGAGCTCAAGATGGAAGGAAAATCAAATCAAATATTATTCATATTAAATCACAGGTATGAGGCAAGGGATTGAAGATATTCTAGAGCAATTATGATTGATTTGAAGGCCAATTGACGACCGACCAAATTGGGACGCACCGAAGCCCCTATAAATACCAAGCTTATGGAAGAGAGAAAGGACCCCCGACACAACACACAACTTGTCATTTTACATTCTCTTCAATTTCTATCCTAGGAGTAGCATAATGTAACCATAGCCTAGTTCTTATTTTTCCCGTTCTAGTTTCCATAGATTTCAATTATGCCTTTACATTCGTGTTCTTGTTTTTCAATTCTAGTTTAATTACAGTAACTTCAATTCATGTTTCTTTACTGTTCTTCGCAATCTAGTTTACTTTCCGCCCTTTACTTTACGCACTCGCATTTCAATTATTTAATTTACGCAATTTACATTACGGACTCGTCTTTAAATTCTTTATTTCACGCACTTTAAATTACGCACTTGCCTTTATATTCTTTATTTTACGCACTTTACTTTCCGCACTTGTCTTTACATTCTTTATTTTACGCACTTTACTTTCCGCACTTGTCTTTCAATTATATTTAAATTCAAGCACCCTTTACTTTATGCACGTGTTATTCGTTTCATTACATTTCACCTTCAATCTTCATCTCCACCCACTCCACATCATTTGGTTGCTCACATAAAGCCTTGACTCTGAGGTAGTGAAAGAGCCTAGGCCGTGAGGAGGTTCCTTGCTCGGCCGAACAATCGTTTGATTAAAGTCAGATCTCGGACGCAACACATCCATCTACTCACATTCCATTCAAGCCCAAATTCGGGGCTTGGTGGTGGCACGCCCCGCACTCAAAAAAGAAGAAGGACCAAAAGTTCCTTCCGTCGGCCGCCCCGGCCGAAAAGAGGGTAACATAATTTGGCACGCCCGGTGGGACACACTCTATGAGCGACCGAAAGGAATGGCAACATTCCTATCAGCCGATGAACTATAACGACTATTATTCTTATGGCTCGAATAGCCAATCCATCGACCAAAACTATGGGCAGTATAGTTTTACCCATCAAGGCGGGCCTAACAACCAATATGGCTCAAGTAGTCAGTTTGGCGGCCAATATGGTGGGCACAACTATGTTGGGGAATATGATGTTATGAACCAAAATGGTTCGAATGATCAAAATGGCTTTGACGGCCAATACGATTCTACATATCAATATGGTTCTGGTAGCCAATTCAATGGCCAACATGGCGGAAACAATAATCATGGCCAAAATAATATAATATATCAAAATTATGCGAATGGCCAACATGGTTATAATGGCCAGTACAATCAAGTGGCCGGAGGACAAAATAATTCGGTCAATATTTATAATCAGCCTAGTTACGGCCTCCACCAAGCTAATCAGATTTTTGGCTGTAACGACCAAAATAATATTAACATAGGTGAAAGGTCATATGTTGACCGTATGGACAAAGAACATCAAAATTTCATAAAGGAAATATCCGAAGTGAAAGATATGATGGATGAGTTTCATGCTTCCAACGAACTTTTGTTCCAAGGTTTGCGTGAAGTCACCTCGCGACTTGTAGTAGAAGAGCAAGCTCTTAGTCACAATCTTAAATCTCAGCCACAGCAAGAAAACCATCAAGTGACTACAATACGGTCACTCATTCTACCTACCTATGTGGAGGAAAATGAGGTTGACCGACAATATTTAAAGGAAAAGGATGTGGATGAATCGGCCTTGGAATTCAGTACTCCGACCCATTTACCTTTTGAAAACCTCACATTGGTTGAAAAAGGGAAAAGTATTGGTATGGTTGCAGTCCGGCCACCTGTTTCACCAACTTTCCCAGAGGAAAATGAAGTCAATCAAGAATATGTGAATGAGAGAAAAGTGGACGAGTCGGCCTTAGAGTTGAAAACTCAAATTGACTTTCCTATTGAAACTCTCACGTTGGTTGAGGAAGAAAAATCCACCCAAGAGAATGCGGTCCAACAAGCGGTCGAGGTTGGACACCAAAATATGGCCCAACTTGATACATCCATTCTTGAAATTAATGATCAACATGATCAAAAAGAGAAATGTCTGAATAAGACCCAACCTGAAGCAGTCATAATAGACATGGTTGTAGGGGACCAATCAGATGTGACTAGACTACAATTAGAAATGGTCGACTTTATCAAACCCCAACAGAAGGCCAAGTCCAGCCAATCAAGAGGACTTGGGGGGCAAGGAAATTCGGCCAGCATAAAAGGAAAAAATGGTTATGGTGATATCAAGGTGACTTGCACACCAATTTACAGCTTGCGCAATCGTGAAATCCATGCAGAAAATAAGAAGGGCTCACAACGTGGAATTAAACATGGATGGCCACCCCCTTGGTCTCCATAAAAATATTATTTTCAACGGCCACTACCCAAATAAGTAGGCCGACAACGTTCCCAATAAAGGTCATGTTAATATTATGGCCATAAATATATATATATATATATGAAAAAGAACTTGTTAGTGATTTGGGCACTACAAAAGTTCACAGACAAAAGTGGCCGAATAGTGTCGGCCGTCAAGGGTTTCTTCGCAATACAAGAACGGCCGAACTAAAGTTTATTGTTTTAGCCGCAAATCATTTTTGTGAAGAAAATACATGCAAATGTGTTAAGTTGCGATTACGGCCTAAGCTTAGAAGCAAAATGTTGGATGAAGGCTGATACTATTTTCTTCAAAAACAAGAAATTTAGTCATATCCAAAGCCACAGGTAAAGGCTGAAATTTATTGATGGAAATCAAAGGTTCATCAACTAAATAAAAGAGAAATAGTTTGAGGTTCAAATGCAGCCTAGCTATAAAAGTACAAAACGATCACAAAAGGACCATTACAGGTTTTAAAGATGCTTTTGGATGATGGTTTTGAAGTTAACCCATAATTCGGCCCTTGTACTCATTAAGGTCTTGTAGTCGTCTTCTTTCTCTTGGAAATCGGCCTGTTGCTGCATAAACTTTTCTAGTTTGACCTGATGTGGCCGAGAGTCTTGGACCGCATTGTCAATCTTGGCAAGGATGGTTGATTTTCTGGCCTCAATCTTTTTCTGCTCCTCCTCAAGTTTGTCCAGTTCTCCTTTTCCCTCGTGGCATATATGAAGATGGGCTTGCAGAATATGGCTAGTTGATTGAATCTTTTCAATCAAGGCTTGGCCATCATTGTACTCCATCACGGCTTGATTGTAAGCCTGGATGCCCTCGGCCAATTGCTTCATGAAACCTTTGATTGTGGGTTCCTCCTCAGTTGGGAAAAAATGGGCATCAAGGAGACTTTGAATGGACGAGCAAAGACGAGTATGTTGAGCTTCATTAGCTAAATCTGCATGGTCTTTGTCGAGGATGGTTTGGACAGTGGCTTTGGCTGCAATATTTAAGGAAGAATTGTATGAAGAAGTGGTGGCGGCCTTTGCTGTAGCCAAGTAATCTCTCATGCCTTGAAGTGACTCCAATATAGCCTCTGAGGGGAGTGCTTTCTGCCAAGGATGCATAACATAAGCAACATAGTGGCAGTCGAGCATTCACTTTATATTAATATATATATATATATATATTAAAATAAGTACCTTTCTAGGCTGCAGAACACTCATTTCATGTGTTGTAATTGCAGTAGTGTCTTGAATAGGTTGAGCAAATTCAACTTCGACTGGAGTCTTTGATAGAGCCACAGTTTTTGAAATCCCAACATTAATTTCCTGCGAAAAAAAAATCAAGTGGTGAACATCCACAAGGGATAAGGAAGGAGATTTGATTAAGAAAAGAAGTATACCTGCGTTGTATCCTTAACTATTTCAACCACATTGAAAGGGGAGATATGTTTGCCTAGGTTGTCATTTGCTAAGGCCGCAACAACGGCCTCATTAACCTTAGCTATGACAGTATTATCGGCCGGCGAATAAAATTGGTCTTCGGTCTCAAAGCCTATAAATTCTTGAGAATGGTCAGGTGAGGAAAGGTCAGGCAGATCCTACAAAAATGATGGTTAGCCTGTGCAAGAATATTATAAGAATGGTAGCATAATTCTTTAGGTGAGAGTACCTCAATGACGGGATCTTTCTTGGGCCGTTTTGTTGGAGCTTTTGCTATTCCATCATCATCTTCATCACTACTTGACTCGTACGTCATGCTAGTTTTTCGGCCAGCTACAAGACAAGTAAAGTTATTATGTTATTGCATAGCCAAAGAAAAGAAGTTAGGGGAGAAGGGACAGGGACATACTACGAATGACAAGGGATTTTGGCCTTGAGACTACTTTAGGCTTGGCCGAAGCAGCGGCCTGACTATGACTAGATGAATCCCCTGATTTAAAGCCAAATAATCAATTAATTATGAAGCCTGAGAATAACATGTTCTGAAAGAAGTAAGGACGTTACCAGTCATGGTTGAGTGATTTCGCTTGTTGAGCAGTATTTTCTTTGGTAATGCTGGCGAAGCAGAACTTATTTCTCTGGCCACGTTACCTGCGATAAAAATTGTTGAGAATCGTTATAATGTGGGCAGTTGAAAATCAAACTTGTAGCCGTGAATAGAGCATACCGGTGTCGCTCACCGAGTTGCAGGAAGTAGCATCCTTAATCGTTGACGGCCATTTCTGAAAAAGCTTGGCAAAAATAATGTTAGCAACTGATGTAAACCAATCACGGGTGACGTGTTTCCACCAAGTATCAAAGTGGGTTGTAGAGTTAAAATTGGCATCTCGAATATGCAGATTAAAAGTTTTCCTCATTCGCTTGCTATCTACAGAAACCACGTTACATTCAGCTTTTGTTTTGAACTTAGCTCTGTGAGATGTGCCCATATTGCAAGATTCTGTGATCGGAAGAGGGATAGCTTGGGTGAAACCCAATTGACGGCCGGTCGCAGAAGGGAAATAAACCTCAACCCCGCATGGGTAGTTGGCATGTGTACCCACTGACAGGCCGAGGTGTAAGTCTCTACTCAATAAAATGCTAGCCCAAAGGCTCTTACGGAAGGCAGCTTGGCCGTTATCGGCTAGGGAAAGAGAACTTAGTTTCAACCCAAGATAAGAAGGAAATTCTCGGTCTAGACAAACAGAAAATTCGTCTGGGGAACGGCCTTCACAGTTGTATAAAATTCCAAAGTAATCTTCAACTTTAAGGCCGGAAAGGGGTAGAGATAAAAGATTTACTCCAATAAGAGAATTAGGAGAAAATATAGCATGAGCTGGCCGTACTTCTGGAAAGTAAACTTGAAGCCACAATTGAAACAACCAAATCGGCCCGGTAGTATTGCAATTCATTGGGTTGAGTGACACCATATTGTAGAGACCTCGATATAAATACGCCAACACCATTGGCCCAAGGGCCAACCGATGGCCTTTTGCTAGTGCTTCGGCCAGAGGCTGAACTTCTAAAGTAACTTGCGCCGACGCCATGCAGAAGACGTACTTGCATAACCAAATCATGAGAAAAGCTGTATGTTCTTTATGCGTGAGTGGCCCCGTTTCTTGAGCATTAGCTTCCATGAAAACTTTGTAGCTTTTGTTCTTCTTGGTGAAACCGAAATCAACCTCGCATTTTGATGAAGATAAAGCACTTACTTCACCACCACATGGTCGAAAACCCGCCATGGCGGCTAAGTCAAGAAGAGTTGGGGTCATCATCCCAAATCTTAACTTCATAGTATTAGTAGAAGTCGACCAAAAACAAAGACCGGCTGCGACGAGACTACGGTCACATGTGAAACTGGACTTACAAAGCATGATTGCATCATAGATGCCCTCTTCCCTCCACTGCGTATCACACAAGCTTGACAGTCGATCAAGCCACTTGTTCCATTTTTCTGGCCCTGAAGTAGGCCAACCCCTCATAAGCTTGGGTCGGTCCCAACCTTGCCAATTAAGGTATTTTCCGAACAAACAAATGTCTTTTTGTTGCGGTCGCATGACTTTAACAACAGAGCTGGGCATACGACCGTAAAAATAGGGACCAAGGATCATGTTGCGTGGAGTGGCAGGCAGTGGCGCAAAATCATAAAAGTCATTGGAGAAAGCGGTCTCATCTTCATTAAGGGCGTCAACCAATATATTATTGTACTCTCTTGCTTCTTCGGGAGACATTGAAGAACGATACCAAGATGGAAGATTGGTAGTCTGCAAAATATTATTTGTTAGTAATATTAAATTCTCATATATATATATATATGTATATATATTATATATGATTTGACCCTACATGCTGGGTCAAATAAACAATCCCACGACCAAAATGAATGGCCTTTTGGGCCAATGGTCAAAGCTGCATGCTATGTTAAATTATATTTATAAAAAATAATAAAATAAAAAGGCCAGCTAAATGGCCTGGCGGCCAAAGAAATCTTCATAACTTTGCAGCCACAACAGTGATTCAAATCGGCCATGCACGTGAAGAAAAAAAGAAAGAAAGAGAATTATTAAACAAAAGCCATCTTAATGGCCTTGCATCCACGAAGGAAGCCAAATGGCCATATGGGCAATTAGAATAAGAGCATGCATTGTGGGATATTGAAGATGTCAACGGGTCCATATTCATATGATCAGAGAAAATATATACGTATACGTGTGTATATATATATACATATATAAAGTAACGATAAATACCTTAACAAGGTATAGTGCCGAGATTGAAAAACTCACGAACTTGAGAGAGTTTTTGAACGGCGCGTGGTTTTCCAAATCCTAATTGTGTGCCAGAAAAGCAAAGGAAAAATAATGAGTAAAGAAATATATAGATATATATGTGATAGAAGTGGAACCGAAGAAGAGGTGATAGAAGTGGCTTACCTTTGAGAATAGCCAAAGACACTTTTGGTGTTTATAGGGGTGATGTACTTCATTGATTAGTTCACTGGGGTTTATATAAACGAGTGGAGGAAAACCTAGTTTGACTGGGAGAATATTTATGTTGCTTTGAAGGAAAGTAAAGAAAGATTTTATCGCATGTCATAAAATACTTTCCCATAATAGCCAAGTTTTATTTGGGCAAGTAGAAGAAGGAAATTGCTTCATAAAGGAAGAGGGGGAAGAGTTACCTACCCATAATATTTCCCCATGATTCTAGCCAATTAATGGGTGACGTAGAGAATCTTATTACTATATATATATATATATATATATATATATAGTAATATTGACGTGCAAATTTGTTTCATGGAGCAATTATATATATTCTTTCTTTCCTTTTCTGAAAATAATGGGAGCCTTAGTTTTGGGCCAATTCAATGGCCAGCTTTGCAATTGACGTGAACAAATGGGAAGAGGAAATCTCATTTTACCCTAGTCAGTTAATGGTTAATAATATGGGTATCACATATTATATCCTAAGCCATGAGGAGAAGAAAAGAAAGGTGCATCTACCTTCCCTTTTTGAACCAAAAGGAGGTCGATCATATTGGTAGACTGCCCACAAAATATCTTGCCATGATTATAGCCAATTATTATGGCTAATTTTCTTTAGTGAGTTTAAAAATATAAAAATATAGTGTGGTTACCTTGGTTCAAGTAAGAGAAGCAGTATGTTTGTCAAGAAGGTCAATCAATGATTTGCTAGTTCTAAAAAACTAGTAATGAAATTGGGCCAACTAATAATGGCCATAAAAGACTATTTGTGATCAAAGAATGAAGAGTGCAGCTGCCTGGAAATAGTTCATTGAACTTTCACAGCCGGATTGCTTCGGCAATATTACGGAAATACTAGTTTAAAGTTCAAAGTTGTCTAGGCCCCAGTATAAGAGGAAAATCTTGAAACGGCCATGTGTTCATAGAAGAGAATTAAATTCAAGTTTTCATAAACTTAGCTTGAGGCAAAATTCATAAAAACTGGGGGGCAATGTTTGAGCCTGGTTGAAGTTTAACCGGGTCAGGCCCGAGATCCGACAATTAAACTAATAGTGAGCCCAAGCTATATTTCGGTGGGCCTAATCAATAAAGCCGAATAGAAGCCCAAAATCATAAATGTAGCAGAACATCAATGTGGCCGAACACATCAATGTGGTCAAGAGCATAAAAGTGGTTGAAAGCCTATATGCGGCCGAAAATGTAGGTACGGTCGGAAGACTAAAAGCGGCCGAATACATAAAATCAGTCAATGCTGAGAGAGATAATCCGTAGGAGGATTTTCTTAGGTTACAATTCAAATATGGAAGGAATTATGCCAGCTTGATGGTCAATTGAAGTTATTGAGGGAGAGCTCAAGATGGAAGGAAAATCAAATCAAATATTATTCATATTAAATCACAGGTATGAGGCAAGGGATTGAAGATATTCTAGAGCAATTATGATTGATTTGAAGGCCAATTGACGACCGACCAAATTGGGACGCACCGAAGCCCCTATAAATACCAAGCTTATGGAAGAGAGAAAGGACCCCCGACACAACACACAACTTGTCATTTTACATTCTCTTCAATTTCTATCCTAGGAGTAGCATAATGTAACCATAGCCTAGTTCTTATTTTTCCCGTTCTAGTTTCCATAGATTTCAATTATGCCTTTACATTCGTGTTCTTGTTTTTCAATTCTAGTTTAATTACAGTAACTTCAATTCATGTTTCTTTACTGTTCTTCGCAATCTAGTTTACTTTCCGCCCTTTACTTTACGCACTCGCATTTCAATTATTTAATTTACGCAATTTACATTACGGACTCGTCTTTAAATTCTTTATTTCACGCACTTTAAATTACGCACTTGCCTTTATATTCTTTATTTTACGCACTTTACTTTCCGCACTTGTCTTTACATTCTTTATTTTACGCACTTTACTTTCCGCACTTGTCTTTCAATTATATTTAAATTCAAGCACCCTTTACTTTATGCACGTGTTATTCGTTTCATTACATTTCACCTTCAATCTTCATCTCCACCCACTCCACATCATTTGGTTGCTCACATAAAGCCTTGACTCTGAGGTAGTGAAAGAGCCTAGGCCGTGAGGAGGTTCCTTGCTCGGCCGAACAATCGTTTGATTAAAGTCAGATCTCGGACGCAACACATCCATCTACTCACATTCCATTCAAGCCCAAATTCGGGGCTTGGTGGTGGCACGCCCCGCACTCAAAAAAGAAGAAGGACCAAAAGTTCCTTCCGTCGGCCGCCCCGGCCGAAAAGAGGGTAACAGAGAGATATGGGAATCGTGCTGAGGATAATTATTGGTGGTAGACTTAATGTCCTGAGCAGCAGTGACAGCAGCATGATAGTTTTGATAGGATCCAAAGGTTTGTTTTCAAAAATGAAGCTGCAACGGGCCTTCCAAATATCCCATAAAATGAAGCATACTAAAGACAAGAACCAAGCCGAGTTATTGAAAGAGCCACGATTTTCCAGTAAACTTTGGATCCATTTGTCAAAAGTGATAATGCTTTGTCTGTTGATAACATAGTTTAAAGGGGAACCGAACCACACAGCTTGAGCCCAGGGGCATAATAAAATCATGTGCTCAATTGATTCATCTTCCAAGTCACATATTGGGCAGATTGGAGAGACCGAGATCCGTTTTATGTAAAGAGAAAGCTTAGTGGATATGGACTTGTTGAGAAGACGCTAGCAGAAGAATTTGATTTTTGGCAGGGTTTTAATCTTCCAAATCCCTTTCCACACCAAAGGGTGCACACGGTGGGAGGAGTTAGCTGGAAGGGTGGAGATAGCCATTGTCTTAGAGTTGCAAGTAATGGTATCCAGATTTGACAGAGTAATGACCATCACTACTCCAAGACCAAACGAAACGGTAGGCCGAATATGTAGCACCAATTGGAATTTTTTTTATTGTCTCTAAAGTGTTTTGATCAATGAAGGGTCTAATATCATCAAGGTTCCATGCACGATTGTGAGAATCCATGATATCACAAACTAACTGGGGAGCAGTATCAGGAATTTGGCATGTGGCCTGAATAAAACCCACATGTGGCAGGGGGAGCCATCGATCATTCCATATGCATGTATCATTTCCACTAAAGATCTGTTTTCTTGCCTTGGAGATTAGAAAATCACGACCAGCAATTAAGCTTGCCCAAGCCCACAAAGCTCGATGGCCAGCCTTGGCTTGCAAGAAGTCTTCTGATGGAAAGTAACGGCCCTTTAAAACTCGCACCCAGTAAGCATTTGAATTATTCAAAATTCGCCAACTCTGTTTACCTAGCAAAAGCTAAGTTGAATTCTGCTAGATCTCTGAAACCCAAGCCACCCTGTTGCTTACTTTGGCACAAGTGCTTCCAAGATTTCCAATGAATTCCAGTTGTGGATTGGGAGTTATGCCACCAAAATTTTGCCATATCACTGTTAATATCTTTGCAGAGAGTTGTGGGGAATCTGAAACACATCATAGAATATGTGGGGATAGCCGTTGCCACAACTTTAAGGAGGGTCTCTTTTCCGGCAATGGAGAGAGTACTTTCCTTCCACCCCATTGGTAGGCCAAGTTAAGTACCGGGATTGTCGGCTCCCCCAATTCCTAACAGATGACAAATGCTGGCTTTGTGATCGTCAGTCGTGTTTGAACTGAAAAAAAAGATTTGACTTCTCGAGGTTAATTAGTTGGCCTGAAGCATGGCAGTATCTGTCCAAGACTTCCTTAAGGCGAATACAATTCATCCTCTCTGCTCGGAAGAAGAGAAGTGAATCATCTGCAAAGAAGATATGCAAGAGGGGGGGACCAGATCTTGCCATTTTTACACCTCGGATATAACCAGTTTCAAGGCACCATTTAGGAGGACAGAGAAAGAAACAGTAGTTATGCATCCCATGACTAGGGGAATCTAGAAGTTAGCAAAACCCATCTTTGACATTGCCGATCTCAAAAAGTCCCATTCAACACGATCAAAAGCCTTGTTCATATCCATCTTAAGACCCGCTTCGAAGCACTTGCCTTTTTTTTTGTTTTTTTTTGTTTTGTTTCTGAGGTGATGGAAAGCCTCATGAGCCAGAATGATATTATCTTGTATTTGTCTTTCCTGTAAAAATGCGTTTTGGTTCTCAGAAATCATCAAAGACAGAATGGACTGGAGACGATTGGCTAAGATCTTGGAGAGAATCTTATAAGAACTGTTACAAAGACTAATTGGTCTAAATTGGTTTGCTTTAGTCAGGGGCAGCCACCTTAGGAATCAAAGCAATGTGGGTTTGATTTAAATCTTGAAGGTTGGAGAGGCTGATATACAAATCCTTTGCTGTTCCAATCACTTCTTTCTTCATTGCACTCCAGAATCTGTGGTAAAAAATACTTGGAAAACTGTCTGGGCCTGGGGCTTTGAGGGCTCCCAATTGTTTAGAAGCAGCAAGGATTTCATCTTCAGTGAAAGGGGCGGCGAGATTTGCATTCATTTCCTGAGTGATAACCGGCTGCACATGCCCAAAGATGTTTCCCCAATCTCTCTCACCCGATGAGGTAAAAGGTTTTCAAAATACCTTTTAAGCTTAGCCCCAACAAGGTTTTCCCCACAGAGCCACACACCATCATCGTTTTTTAACTGAATAACTTCGTTTCTTTGGCGCCTTTGTATTGTTGTGAGATGAAAAAAATTTGTGTTCAAATCACCTGCTTTGAGCTAGTGGACTTTTGCACGTTGATTCCAATAAATCTCTTCCATTTTCCAATGGTCGCTCAAATAAGCTCATATCACCCTTTGGCGCGCATCAGATGAGACAGTGGTCCTTGAAACCTAGATGTTATCCAGTTCCGAGATGAGATGGTTAATTTGGACTCTAGTATTGTTGACTTTACCTTTTCTCCAATTTTGCAAGGCATATTTGCAATTCCTCAGCTTCCCTATCCACTGCTTTTGGTATGGGCCATGCAGTTCTTTGTTCAGTCTATTTTTGACCATCACCTCGCAGTCAGAATCCTTGAGCCATTTTGCTTCAAACTTGAATTTTTTTTTGCCTTTACTGAAAGTTGGATTACACTCAAGTACCAATGGGCTATGGTCTGATCCAATTCTTGTGCCAATTGTAACAGTTGTATTGGGCCACTTTTCGAGCCAGAAGGAGTTGGATAGCACGATCAAGCCTTTCTCTAACAAAAGAGGAGTTACCTAAACTTCGTTCCCAGGTGAAGATATGGCCATTGTACCCCAAGTCCATGAGGTTATTGTCCATGAAGTTAACCAAGTACCTTTTTCTCTTTGGATTCTAAATGGCACCACCTTCTTTTTCAAAGTGCCAAGCTACTTCATTGAGATCGCCCACAACTACCCATGGGACATCATCTTTTGCATCCATGTCAGCAAGAGAATTCCAAAAAAGATATTTTTCAGAGTGGTATGGTGAGCCATGTACACCTAGCATGGAAACATTCTCCAACGGAGAGAACAGTGGCATCAATTAATCCAATATTTACAATAGTCACATATCGTTACATCAATTCCAATTTTCCACCAGACACTTAGACCACCTGCAGTGCCTACCGGATCAACAGAGAAGCCTTTTTGGAATCCACACTGTCGTCTTAAAGAGATCAATCTGTGATTACTCATTTTAGTTTCCATCAAGTAAATCACAGTGGGGCTTTTCGAGCGGATTTGCTCTTTCAAATAGAATTGTCAAGGGGTTCCACAAACCTTGACAATTCCAGGATAATTGTATCATTGATTCCTTGTGGCTGCTTTAGGCCAGCCACCACCGCCATTGTTGCTAGGTGATTCATCCTTCCTTCCTTGTCTCAGTCTTGATTCTATCTCTTCAAGTTCCTTTGAGGGACTTATAATAACATCGCATGGGCCATCATCAGTCTTTAGGCTTACCTATGTTCTTTGCTTGACTAATCTTGTTGAACGACCTCTTGGTTGACCTCCACAGGCTCTAGAGCCTCTTCCTCCCCTACATGAAAGTCGTAGGGAGCATCCAGGTGGAGGGCTATGGTACACCCTAACATTTTTATTGGGGCCTTCACTTGTGTCTCTGATTACCTCTTTTTCTTGCCATCTTGGTTTTTTTCCAAGTCCAGTTGACTGTTCATATTTGAGTTTCGATCTCCTAAATAGCTGGTTGGGCCTCATATGGACTTTGCTCTTCTATCTCCTGGGTTGTTTGCCCAAGTGTTAGGGTTGGGCTGAGAATAGTTGAGGTTAGGGCCCATGGTGGTAGGCTATAAGGGTCACACCAATTGTGGTTCAGTGAAAGCCCATGAACAACTAAGGTAAGTGTTCCATTTTTGTATTGTGTGCCGTAGCTTTCTAGGTCCCATCTACTGACATAGCTAGGGCTAGGGCTGGTTGCAGTTCGGCAATCGTGAATTTTTGCCCAAATCGCAAACCGACCGACTATTTGCGGTATAGTGATTTTTGAAACCTGAAACCGACTGCTTTTTGCGGTTCCGTGAATTAGCGGTTTAAAACCGCAAGTTTTTTTTGTGTCATAAAAATCCAATTTTCCACCTTTTAGGCCTAATTTTGATGCTTCTTTTGAAGCCTTTTGATTTCAAGCATACTTTAACCCAAAAATATAAATTCACAACCTCAACTTCTCAAGCATATATAAATTCACAACCTCTTCAACTTCTCAAGCATTCACAACCTAAAGAAAATTAAAATTACAATTTCAAACATTCCAATTAAAGTTAAACTTCTCAAGTATTCACAACCTCAACTTCTCAAGCATTCCAATTCCAAATCCTTTAAAGTTACAAACCAAAAGGAAAATGCAATACAACCCAAAGGAAAAATCCAATTTAAAGTTAATTAAAGTTACAAACTAAAATGAAAATGTAATGCACCAATGTTACAAATTAAAGTTACAAACTCAAGTGTTGGTGGTGGTGAGTGGATTTGAAGGACCCCGTTGTATTGTTTGAGCACCAATACTATTTAAAAAATGCAATTCTTTTATTTATTAAATATAATCGTGGTTTCAGTAACCGCAAGTTTTGAAAATCAAATACTGTAACTGCAACCGCAAATGCGGTTCGGTTCTTCATACCGCAAATGCAGTTCGGTTTCCCGCGATTACGATTCAATTGCGGTAAATTGTCAGTTGGTTTTTGCTGTTTTTCTGTTTTTCGGTCTAAAATGTCACCCCTAGCTAGGGCGATTAGATATGCTGCTCAACACCCCCCTCTGCGAAACCAGTCTGCGATGTCCCAGATTGCAGGCCTTCAGTCTGATTTTGCATAACCGACTGAGTCATCTGCTGTGACCTGTTTGTAGCAGATGTCCCCTTCACTGTTGCGTTGACCAAAGAATCATTGCTGGCTTTCACGTGTTGTCCCCCAATGGGACTGTCGTATAAGCCCTCACCATCCTTCTCCCAATGGTGGCGCCAATGGTTCTGGTCGAAGATGTCGATTGGCCTGACAATGGGCTTAGCTGTGGCTTTCTTTTCAGGGAAGAGAAGACTCGATTGCTTTGTTACCACAGGGGCTCGTAGATCATCATCGAATTGCCATTTGTCAGAGAGCATTTTTGTATTCACAGGCCATTGGCAGCCTCTGCTGTGTCCCAACCTCCCACACTTCATACAGAAGTCTTTTATACACCTTCATACTTCAAGCGGATGCGGCGTTTTCCGGCGACTGGGCATTGCATGAAGAAACCGGGGGCTAATATTCATGTCGATGAGCATCCTCAGAAAGCCCCGGAAACCCGCATCATCGGTATCTTCCACCTCCATTACTGCTCCAATTCTGGATCCAAGCTGTCGGGCATTCTTTGGTGTGCATAGGTTTCGAGTTAAACCATGAGCTTGAACCCAATAGATAGCTGTGTTATTTTGAATGTCGTCAAGGGAGTGGTATAATGGCCGAAGTTTTACAGTGAATGTATAACCCTTAATGAACCATGGATTTCCATCAAGGATTCTGCTTGCGACCTCTTCTTCAGCCACTGTAATAGAGTACACATTTTCTTTGGCTTTGTTAACTTTAATGACTCCCATTCTACTCCAGGCTGCACGCAAGATCTCTTTGACAATGGTTTGTGGAGGTTCAACATGTGCAATAAGGAGACCAACCAGGACAATTTTGCTTTCGATACGCTCTTCCAGGTCAAGACTGTCGTCAAAATGGATAACCATTTCGTCTTCATATGGGTAACCATCCTCCATTGGAATGGAATATAAGCAAACCAAGAACTGAGAGATGGGACGGCTAGCTGGCACAATCAAAAAATAGAAAACGGTGATGGCTATCACACACTTAGAAGGACACCACAAGGGAGCCTCACTTTAGAGCATCTTGCTCACTTCAGAGAAATTTGCTCACAAGATCGCAGCAAGCTGAAAAAGAACCTTGTGAACCACTGGGAAAAGAACCTGAATTTTACAAAACAGTTGTGATACCTTGTTGGCCTTACAGTTATACTGTGAAGTATACTGTCTCTGATCAGGAGGATACAAACACCCTGATGTAGCAACATCGGTATAAGCAAGGGAGGGGTCAATATTGCATGGTAGAGACGATGGGACAAGTGAGAGAGAGGAAGAGATGTTTCGTACTGTTTAGGAGAAGAGGGCAAAGAGAGAGATGGTAGTTGATGTTAGCAGTAAGACAGAGGTGGGTCTGAATTTGGGTTTGAGAGAACATTTGGTTGTGGCTGATAGCGGAGGAGAAGGAGGCCGGAGGCTGGCTATTTACACAAGGTGCACTTCTCTGTAATCCTTCATTTGTCACCGTGGATGATAACTCAAGCAATCTTCTCCTTTTGGTGACCATTAAAATTATGTTGTTCGCATTTTATCTCTTTTAGTGCCACTTGCTTTTAGTGTTTCTTTTTCCCCCACGAAAACCAAAATTTCCACACGTGATAATCATGTGGTGAATCAGAATCAAACGGGATTTTAATAGAATTTTCCTCTGTTCAGATGCAATACATCTCTTGAATATGTATCAACAGGCTCCATTTTGAATAGAAACCTGATACACAGGTACCCTGGTCAGAATAATTTGCAGTAAACACAAACACAAGCCAATTTAAGTTTTCAACCAGCAGAAAAATTCATTATTTGGATCAGAACTAGTACACGTTGTGGTTGCCGTAGTCATTCATGGCTAGCTGCAGTATCACCTTAACTCGTGGTGCAAGCGGCATGGACACACTCAAACCAGAGGTGAAACTCTAGATTACTCTGCAAATGGGAAGTTCACTTTGGGTTTCTACCTAACTGCTCATAACAATTCCAAGTACTCCAGCTACCTAGCTATCTGGCGCAACCCAAATTACATGAATTAGCATGGGTTGCGAATGGAGACAAACCTATTCCATACCCTTTTACGGGAGTTCTTACTTTGGAAGAAATGAATTCAACCCTCAAAATTACACGCAATGGTACTGGGAACCCTATCCAGCTTTACACTGCTCCACAAGCCTATACCAATATCAACACTAGTAATGTTGTGGCTACCCCCTTGGATTCTGGCAATTTTGTCCCACATGAAGTCAACCTTGAGTCGATCAAAACGGATCAACAGTGAAGAGGGTATTGTGGCAAAGTTTCAATTATCCGAAGGAGCCAGGTATGAAACTAAGTGTTGACCATAGAACTGTCACATTTGGTCACTTACATCTTGGTTTACTGAGTACAGCGCAGGCCAATTGAAGATTAGAAGACGTAGGTGGGGTGGTTTACTAGACAAAAGGAGCCTTTCTAAACAATAACATATTCAAATTCTTGAGCATTTTGCTTCTCTTGCTTTTTCCAGCTTTGTTAACAAAAAGTACTAATTAGATATATTTGGTTTGCCTCAATTGTACGTATTTAATTAGGTGATGATATGCTTGAAGCTTTCAGCTAGTTTGCTGGACATTTTTCGTGCCAAAAATAAAGAGAGATGATGATATGCTCGAAGCTTTCAGGTGATGCTTATGCGAAGTTCCAAATTTTCTTTAAATAGTATGTTATTAACAAGGCATGCCATAGACTTCTCTCTCTTCCTCAATTCATGCGAAACAAATAGGAGTAAAAGACCACACCGGGGAGGTGTTGGCAAAAGACCCTCCAACGTCTAAGTTAATTCAATTGGATCTTTGAAAAAATATGTGACAATAGCTAAACTGGACGGAGTTTTTCTCACGTGGAGATCCGGGTGGATGGAGCCATGAATGGTGGCACTTAGCAGTGTGGAGAGAGTGGCCAGCGGCTAGGGAGAGAGAGGAGTTTTTCGTATGGTTTTGGAATTACCCTATGTGTTGAATGTGGCTATATCTTTATAGGGCTCTAGCCATCTAGTGTTTTTCAAAGAATATCTTCTTATTTGGAAGGAAGATATTATTTCCTTTAAATGGAGAGATTGAGTCAATTAAGGATTTTGATTATGATTAAATCCCTAATTGATGATATTATCTATAATTGGTGATTATATTCCCAAATAAAGATAATATCCCTATTTTTTGTCTCAATTAATTGGCCAAATAAATTGGCCCAATTAATGGCCTAGGTGATATTCTTCTTATCCATGTGACGCCTTGTGATTGGAAGCTGGAATATTTGCTCCCACAATGGGAAAGTTGGGGTTTTTTTTTTGGGGGGGGGTCAATATTTTTTATTTATTTAAAAGTTAATAGTGTTACATTTGTGTTAAGGATTAGCACAGGGAATTTTCTTGAATTAATAATTAAAGGGTATTATAGGAATAATGGTGGGTAGAAAGATATGATTGTGTTTTTTCAAATTTACATTATAAGAGAGAAGATAAGGCGGGTAGAGAAATAAGACGGGTACAGAAATAGCAACACTCTTAAAATATTGAGATCCCATGGGAACCTCACCTCAAAATTTAGTAGTATTATTCTTTATACTATAATGGCAAAAAGTCACTTTTGGTCCATATACCTTGTCACTTTTACCACTTTAGTACTTGTCGTTTCAATTTTGTCATTTTGGTTTCAATTTGAAACAATTCAAGGACAATCCTCAATTTATGTCAATTTCTTTTAACTTCTTTTAACTTCTGTTAGTTGTGGATGGGCAATTCGGTCAACAAATTATTAAAAATTCATTCATTAAAAAAAAAATTAAAGTAAAATCTTAAAATTGAAAAAACTCTCAATCCCCATGTTTTCTATGTGTAGCCCTAAAATCTCAATCTCTGGGGACTGAAAAATTCAACTCTGTACCTACAAACCCAACAAAAACAAAAACAAAACAAACAAACAAACAAAAAAATTATGTAATTGCAGTTTAGTGCAGACACCCAACCCCAAGGTGAACTGTCAGACAAGAATTAGAAAGTTACTCTATAGGATTTACTGTGCTTTTTCTTTCCACTAAAGGGTTGCTCAAAACAAAGACAAGGCTTAATCAAAATTGATGCAAGGGATACCTGAAATATCTCAGCGCCTCTGGGTTTTTCCAATTGATCATTTTCCAGAGAACAAGTGCTTTGGTTTTAAAGTGAGAATCTGCCTCTCCACGCCCGGCATCCTTATGTCTCTTCTTAACAGATTTTTGGGCTTTCTTAGCGCCTGGGACTTTTGAGAAGAGTCCTTGAAGCCCTCACCAGAGACAACTTCACTTGGAGGCCTTGATCTTGACCTCGAACGAGATCTAGAAATCAAACGAAGGGGGCGTGGGCGTGGCAGTGGACTACAATGTCTCCGGTGGCTGGGCGTTGGGGTTGAGGGGAGAAGGGGGAAGAGGTTTTATTTTTATTTTTAAATTAAGTTTTTAAATTAAATATTTATTTTTAAAAAGAATGCATTTTTTAAATAGTTTGTGAACCGAATTACCCTTTCACAACTAACATAAGTTAAAAGAAATTGACAGAAATTGAGAATTGTCCTTGAATTGCTTCAAATTAAAATCACACAAACAAATTGACCAAATTGAAACCACACGGACAAATTGACCAAAGTGGTAAAAGTGGCAAACTACATGGACCAAAAATGACTTTTTGCCTACTACAATTATAAACATTCCAAAAAATCATATAACACATTATTAATTTGAAAAATGAAATCATTCATATTAGGTTGCTCATTCTAAAAAAAGTAACTTATTCCTAGCTTCCAAAGTTCTCCAACAAATAGTAAAATTTTCTAGATAAAGATTAGGAAAGAAGACCATTAGTAGTAAGCCAATCAAGTGACTCGTGTATGGAGATTTTTTTGCAAAATTGATCTTGCCTTTTGCATTCAACCCAGAACATATACAGCCTGATACAGATCAAACACGGATATAAATTATAATTGTCAAACACAGAAAATCAAGATATAGGCATCTGTTAGGGACTCCTGCCATTTTAAGGGGATACATGAAGGGTGAAGGGCCAGCAGTTGAATGTTTGATACATAATGATGGTTTCAATGATGCATCAACTTCTCTCGATTTCAAGTCCGATGCTTAGAGAGAGAGAAATATTGATGGTGAAATTTTAAAGCAACGGCATGGTATTTTTTAACATAAAACAGATAAGCAGAACGCATTCCTACGCAATTTGAGGATTATGAGAAAAATAGAACAGTGTACGAATTTGTGATACTACATTATAAGCCACATCCATATCAAACAGGGCCGAAAAATCACAAGAAATCAGAGACTTCCTATGAGAGGAATTACAAAAATATAGGGGACCACCTCTCAAGAGAATCATAAGATACTGGAGACTCAGGAAATTATTGAAATAAAATCTTAATACGCCAAATCAAATATCAGAGCTCTTATCTTCTTTGGGAGGTGCAAACTGCTTGCAAAGCTTCGACCTTTCCCAAGGATCCAAGGGAACTCTCTGTGGTTGAGGAGCTGGTGGTTTTGATTGTCTGAGCTCATTTTCTCTGTCAATGAACCTATACAAGACTGTCAATAGTCAAAATGCAGCCCAACTTCAATCAATATTGAGCAAAACAGTCAAATCAACCAATTATGTGCTATTAGAGTCATCTAATGGATAGAATTGCACTCATTCCTATTAAAATTATCAGTGGGGTACGTAGACAAACAAATTGTGTAGTTGTTTTGGCTTTGCTGACAAGAAGATGTGTCCTCAGAATTTGGTTTCCAAACCCCAATTTTCAACCCTAAGGAGAAAGGTGGGTTGACATTTTAAAAAGCATCACTTATTGGACAATCACCATCGGAAAAAATTAGTAACCGAATTAATCACCAAAGTCACAGGTCCTCGCATTAGAAAATGCATTCAGCACGGCAGACAAGTTTCCCTAGATGGAAAAGGGGTTAGAGTGCATCATATGTGTAGGGTGGGTGCCAAAAATATCCCATTTATCCATTTAATCTTGGTTTATTACCCATACCCCTCCTACCCTATCAATACGAATAGGACCAACCATTACCCATTTACCCCCGCAAACATTATGTATGCAATGCATGCATCCAGTAAAATTTGCTTAAACATTTGTTTTACCTAAATTTTTTTGTGAACTTTCTTAATATTTTTCTTTAGGTGCTTGATCGCATTTGATGTTTCCTTGGCTTCACTTGAGTTGTCTTTGGACTCTAATAGATGGGTTCTAAATGGGTGGATTCATCTCCTCTTAGTTTTCTGTTTGGGTGTTACATATACGTGTGCCTATAAGGGGTAAAACCTACAACCTCTACAAGTCTCTAAATTGGACAAACATATTTCCTTTTGCTATTTTGGCGGATAGAAAAGCATATTTCTGTCAAGTAATAAATAACCGCCTTACTCAATATAGGCCATAGGTGCAGCATCACCAACTCGTATACGAGTCCGAAGTAGTCTTGTGTATCCACCTGTTCGATCTCTGTAATATAAAATAAAACCAATGTAACAAAAACAAAGATAAAACACTCAGAAAACAAGAGGTTCGAGATTCACTTGTATCGATAAGCTAATTCTGTAAACAGCTTGTGCATTACATCATCCCCACGCACAAAAGCAGCAGCACGCCTTACAGCACAAAGGGAACCCTGTGACAGTTTTGAAAGAGGATAGAATCATGCTAGAAGGAAAAAAAAACAATCAAGTGAATTTATGGTAAGATAATTCCAGAACTTTGCGATTGGAAAACTAGCGTATCATTTAAGTGCGTTCAATACGTACTTCAGATTCTTATACTCAAATCTAGTGTGAGAACTTTGGTCAATACCTTCCAAAGTCATTTTAGATCAAAAGTATATTGAAACATTTACTCATGAAGGTCAAAGCAACCTATCAAAAGACCAAATCTGGTTAACAGAGAAGAGTTTCACCTAAATCATTTTTATCATGAAACTAACTGAGCAGCTGAACTTATGGCTCCTCCAGGACATAATTTATTGGGTACTCATAAGTGGAGTTTAAATTAAACTTGTCAACTAACTATCATCTTTCTTGAAGACTCTGTAGAGAGAGCCTGTTAGAGGCTCTGTTCTAATTAATTTTCCAGACAGCAGGCCGCACAAGTATTTTTCATCCAAATAACTAGGCCGGTTTTCATCAGAGAAGGGATTTGAAGACCTAAATACAAAAGTTACACAGGTTTATGTAACTTCAAAAATTCCAAAACTTGATCCCTTGATCCAGGACAACATAAAGCATAACCGATGAAAGTCAAGCTCACTCTAATGCATGCACCTCATATTTTAGTCTCATGGTGGGCTATCTAAGATCAAACTCAATTTCTGTCGGATTAAAATAACAAGTCACAACTCACAGGAAGAGCAAACTTTGGAACTAGGGGTTACTCAAACACATACTTCTCAGAAGGTGGGTTATGTCAGACATTGATTTCTTTAATTGAAAGTGAAAGTAAGCCTATATGTTAATTGAAATACTAACTTTGAGATTCTCTTCAACTGCTGTAGGCGTATATGCTAAACAGAGAATTTCATTTTATGATGAAGATTATTAATTATAAAAATGTAGAAACTGGTAAGAAACTATTTGTAAATGTAATTTTAAACATAATTGTGGCAGAACCAATACATACATCTTTTCCAAGCTGCACCATTTTATCAGCTTTACGTCGAATCTCTTTGGCCTGAAAATAAACAAAACAAAACATTTGAACATAAAATTCATTTTGCACATTTATCCCAACGATATTTTAATTTCCCGAAATTCCAGAGCTTATGCTGAACATTCCTTTTTTTCACTTTAACTTGCTGGTCACAAAAGCCAAATTATTTCAATCAAATTCATTAACCCTAAACTAAGAAAAACCCTAAAATTGTAAACATATGAAATTCCGAAACCGTTAAAAAGAAGAAGAGAAGGTACACCTTGGCAACAGTGGTTTCAATCCGCTCGTGCTTCACCAACTGTGACACCATCGTCCTACAGATGAAAATCAGAATAAATTTTTTTTTTTCAACTTTGAAAATAAATAAATTTAAAAAAAAAGCTTTCGGGCATGGAAAGCTAAAGCTGAGCCAACCAAAACTGAAAAAAAATTAGGAACCTGAGCATGGAAATGCGGTGACCCGTGGGTCGGTTCAGCTTCCTCAACTTCGTCATCAATGTGGCTCTTGTGGAAGGATGCTATTGCAACCAGTTACTTTTGAACGAAATTGGCAATCCTCCAAAGAGAAATTGCTGCAGAGTCTACAGACAAATCAATCTTCGCTTATGCTGAGTTTTGCCCTGATTATTTTTCCTCTGGGCCCCTTAAAGGAGCCATTCTTTGGGTTACTAACAAAAAGAAGTCCAGTTCGAAGCCCAAGAAGCCGAAATCAAATAACTTGTTCATTAATTTTTATCCTCATAAATGTGGGGGCAAATTTTTTGTAGTTATTTTTAAAAGAAGTCAAAATGGACAAAATTACCCTTATTTATTTTTGGATTTCCTAAGGAATCTTTTACATTTGCATGTCTTTGATTTGAAAGTTGAGAGGTTTTTCTGTCTTTTTTTAAAAAGTTTTGGCTTTTTCCAAAAATGAAATTTTTTTTTGTGGCTAAAACCTGAATTTACTTATACTAAATTACAAAAGAATTGGGACTTCTCACACGCACTACGTTGTCATCGGTGTTCAAACCTGGGATCACTTGTCAAAGTTATTTTCCATTAAGCTAGACTCCATTGGCTTTTTCTTAAAAAATTAAAATAAAATATATAAAAAAATTTACTTTGGAAAATTGGTGTGGATAAAAAAGGTCAAACTTGATATTTACGTAATATAACTTTGACTATTTTATGTAGCTTGGTCCTTTCACTCTTTTATAGGGCTACTCCTATTTCCTCACCCACCTTATCTTCAAAATTTAAAGACAAATTTACCCCCTTGTAAAATGATTTCCAAGACCCCACTTCTCCCTCATCCCAACGAACTACTCCACCACCCAGCCATACATCCAAACACCACCTCCTCTCTCCCCACCCTTTCTCTCTTCAACAGCCACGACCTACCCTACCATCTGTCTCATCTTCCCATGCACCCATCGACCCTCCCCATCCTCATTTTCTTTTCTCCTTATTTCTCTCCTCCCTCCTCTCAACAGCCAACCCTATGAATGAAATTTTTTTTTTTCATTTGTATTTGGTATGATTTTAGGTTGAATAACTCAAAGGGTTATGGGGTTTTGGAATTGTGATCGAAGAAGAAGAATAGGAAGAGGTTGATGGGTTTGTTTGGGTTATCTTTTTTTAATTTTTGCTTGATTTCTGGGTTTTATTTGAATTAATAATGAAATAATGATGTTATTTTAGGAATAATGGTGGGTGTAAAGATGAGATTGTATTTTTTTCAAATTTACATGGTGGGTGGGAAGATAAGATAGGTGAAAAAATACGACTAGGGTTGGAAATAGCAGCACTCTAATGAAAGGGTATTTTAAGAATAATAGTGGGTGGAAAGATAAGATTGTATTTTTTTTTTTCAAATTTACATGGTGGGTGGAAAGATAAGGTGGGTGGGAAAATAGGACAGGTGGAAATAGCAGCCCTCTCTTTTATTATTTGGGAAAAATTACGAATGCCTAATGTATTTATTACCTACTTTCGATTTCCAATTAGACTTTCAATTTGGTTTTAAGCCCTCTAATCTTTTAAAAGTGTGAATACCCCTCAACCGTTAAACTTGTTAACTGCTTCGAGCATTCAAATAGGAACTTGCCTCGTGTATAAACTCTTGTTGATATAATGATTTGCTCTCTATTCTTTGTATATATCAACTCTTATCTTTCCTAGATAACACAACTATTCACCCGTTTCGATTTTAATCCTATGATGGTAGGGTAAAGTTCCCCGTTGTCAAGTAAACTTTCTTTTGTGTATGAGCGTGTCACTGCTAGCAATGAAAATCCTAGTAGACTTCTTTCAAATAGATAATTTGCACCCCAAGTTATTGATTTCTAAACAAGCGATTGTGAATTTGGGTGAGTAATATCTCTCAAGTAAGTTCTTTTCTTTGCCTTAGACTGGTGAGGACTTCATAATTTTTCACAGTACAAAATATGTAGTTTTGGCCAGAATAGACAAAAGAAGACAAACTATTTTTAGGCAGAACTGCTTGTTACAAGACTCAAAAACGAAATGGTGACTCCGAAACAAGACAACGAGATGTTGGACTTCGATTTCTACCTTGATAACTGCCTTTGAACCGGGCTGGATTGGATGTGTCTGTGCTGGATTGGCTCGTCAACACCTTCAACTGATGAGTTTTAGCTGGAAATCAATACCAATGTTTGAGTTTGGCAGAGCTTCAATTTATTTCGGGCCATGGAAGGCTTGCTGAACGGTCAGAATTGAGGCCTCTTCAGTCTAGAGAGAGCAAAAGTGGTTGGATTGATGATCACTGAGCTGGAGTTACGCTATGGAGCCTGTTCTGCTTGACCAAGGCTTTCTGTAAATTTGCTGAGGTTTTCATATTTATAAAAACCTGGACTCTGTTTGACTTGGCTTTGTGTTGTACCAAATTTGTAACGAGTGAAATCTTGCTTTGTAAAATTGTTTCCCTGAATTGAATTGAAATCAGAAACTTGAATTCTAGCTGACTTGTTTCTTGTGGCTCAATGAGCTTGGGTTACTTCAGTGTTTGAGGGCTTTTGAGATCAATGGATCTTTTTGAGTTTGTCAATTGTGAATTTGAGAGTTTTTGGCTTGATTGATTTTTTGGCTGTCCTTTGATATGTTCACCTCCTCTCATATTTATAAAAAATGCTGGAGTGGGGCTTCTAATCTTTTAATAATGGGCAGCAAATTTTCCAAAAGAAATATCTTTTTATTTTAAATGCCAAAAAATGAGAATTTTATCTATTCTGGCAGAAAAGCTATCAACAGTCAGTTCTTATGGTGATCACTTCCATGCCTTTCCTGAAAGAAAACCTAATCCCTTCTTATTCTTTAACTGCCCTTTATAAGAATGCAATCTGCCATGATGGTTAGTTTGCTTTTCTGATGAACAACTCCATGCTCCCTACTTATCTCTTTAGAAAATATAGTCTACTTATCCTTTGGAAATGACATCTGCTTTGGTGCAAAAAATTTATGTATATAGAAAGGGATTTTAATCTTTTGGCTGCAAAGATTCAGAGAATTCTTCCTTTTATACTTGCCTTCATTAACTCTCTGTCAACTCCTCTGTGATAGTTGAAATCTTTGACTTTTCTAAGTCAGGTAGTCACGTGGGGATTTTGAGAAAAACTCTTTTTAGAAAGTTTTTGCTGACTTGCTTCATCCTTGGGTAGAGTGATCTTTCTAAAAAAGTTTAGATGATGTTTATTAAAAATAGGGCTAAAAATTCACAATTATGCTAGAAACGTTTGGGTTCTTTTCAGCATTTTTGGTCTTTGACTCTTGATTTATGTAGAAAAAAGCCCAAATGTTTTGTTCATAGGTCTCTTTGACAAAAATGGGCTGGCGCGTAGAGCTCTTTTTGGCCCAAAACACGAGGTTGATTTTGGTATTTGTTTAAAATGGCATGGGCCTTTTCCATTTTGGGCTGATAATTCAATTTCTTCAAAAACATGGAGCTTGAAATCGTTTATTTTTGTGGGCCAATAGTTTTGGGCTAGGCGGCAAATTTTAGGCCCAAACAACAACCAAACCATGTTAACAGAAGAAGATATACGCAAACCACTATATGGGGTGGGGGGGGGGGGGTGGGGTATGAGTATGTTGTGATGTCATTGGGACTGAAGACTGCAAAACCACCTATTAAAGAGCCGAAATTTACTCATTATTTTCATAAATGTTAGTTTTTATAAAAACTTTCAAAAATAGAAAAAAGTTCGCCTAAATAGACTCAAATACCCTGAAAACTAAAACCCACTGTTTGGGGATGGTCAAAATTCACCCAATTTGCCAATAAAGAATTCCTAGCAACCGGAGAATTCTTAGCGGCCGGAGAATTCCTAGTGGGCGAAGAATTCCTAGAGGGTAAGATTTCCTAGCGGGCGAAGAATTACTAGCGGCCGAAGAATTCCTAGCGGCTGAGAATTCATAGTGGCGGAATTTCTAGTGGCCGGAGAATTCCTATCGGCCGAGGATTCCTAGCGGGCGAAGAATTACTAGCGGCCTAGAATTCCTAGTAGCCGAGAATTACTAGCAGCCGAGAATTCCTAACGGCCGAAGAATTCCTAACAGCGGAATTCCTAGTGGCCGAAGTGCTTTCTCAAAAATGTGGCTAAGGTATTTTCTTCAAAGGCCATGGTGCCTTCTCAAAAATGTGGCCGATGTGTTTCCTTCAAAAGCCGTAGTGCCTTCTCAAAAATATGGCTGGGCGCTTCCCTTTACAAAAGTGGTCGGGTATATCCTTGCAAAAGTAGCCGGGCATATCCTTACAAAAGTGGCCGAATACTTCATTCTCAAAAAGTTGGGCCGGGCACTCCTTGAATACCTTGGTCGGCCACTCATCTTACAAAAAGCTGGGATAGGGCGAATTTTCTCCTGGCTCACCTTGGCGCCCTCCTCTAAACACTTAGGCAAGCAAAGTCGGGCCAAGGGAGTTGAAGTTCGACGGGAGGTATGTCTACCGAATTCCCAATATTTGAATATTTGAGAACTCAAATATAGTCCAATGTAGGGCCAAGCCCAACATCCAAATATTTGGAGTTCCCATACCACCCATCTGGGAGGATGGTCGACGAATGGTAAGCCAACTCTAGAATTCTAAAAACTCAAGGGTCATAAGGTTCCACCATATGTCAAGATGAAATCTCGAAGGTCAAGGCCCAAGCCATGGATTCGCGCCCAAGATTTTTGGAGGTCAATGTGCATGTGATGGAGGCCTCACAAGGAAATAAATCAAGGAGATTGATGATAGTTCAGCATACTCCAAAACAAGAGAAAATCAAGCAATCAGAATATTTCAACCAATGTAATCCCACGAATTCAAGGGGCCTCAGAAGGAAAGATTTTTAAAAGGGTTGATATTTGGCCATTCAATGCCCAGCCCATGGGCTGACGAATACCCTATATAAACCTTGCTCAATGAAGGCAAAAGACACAACATCAGACAGACAAACCTATTTTTCGTCTCGCACTTTTCTTTTCCTAGACTTAGGATTTTATTTTTCATGCACCTAGTGTAGCGAGTTCTTCCTTTTCTTAGTGTAAGTTTAAATTCTCATTTATTTTATATTTTCTTGTCATTTAAATTCAAGTTTATTTCAATTGCTTTACTTTTCATTGTTATCGCACTCCAATTAAGTTTAATTTCAAGTTTATTTTACTTTATTGTTCTTATCGCTTTCATTTCGTTCTTACTTTATTTATCGCTTTGATTCACTTTGTCGCACTTTAATTCTCGTCTTTACGTTATTTATCTTTTGCACTTTACTTTATGCATTTGTCTTTAAATTATATTTAAGTTTAAGCACCTTTACTTTACACACTTATTCTTCGTTTCATTACGTTTCACCTTCAATCTTCATCTCCACCCACTCCACATCATTTGGTCGCTCACATAAAGCCTTGACCCAGAGGTAGTGAAAGAACCTAAGCCGTGAGGAGGTTCCTTGCTCGGCCAAACAATCGTTTGATTAAAGTCAGATCTCGGACGCAACACATCCATCTACTCACATTCCATTCAAACCCAAATTCGGGGCTTGGTGGTGGCACGCCCCGCACTCAAAAAAGAAGAAGGACCAAAAGTTTCTTCCGTCGACCGCCCCAGCCGAAAAGAGGGAAACACCCACATAAACCTAACAAACAAAACTTGCAATCTTTGTTTTCATTTGACTTCAGAAATAAAAACTCTCATACGTGTCGATCAATGTTATATATCATTGGAGGGAAGAATATGGCGATCATCACTGTAAATAAACATAAAAACTTATTGTTATAGGGAACTCAAGTCGGCCTCATTATAGAGAGAAACTTGCTGTAACAGTTTTCAGTGGGTTGTGTACTCAAAATGGGAATAGGATTGGCATTTTCAAGTCCTTGAAATGGTACTCATGGTTCAAGTTAGCCACATATACATGATGGTGTTTGGGGTTTGTGAGAAATCACCCAACCCGAGCTACACTTTGTTGCGGCCTGAATGTCTCAAGATTTTGAGAATAGGCAGCCAAGTATTGAAATGTTGAGTTGCGGCTGGGCCTTTGTGACCGGTGCCCAAGAATATGCGACCGAAGTAATCCTGGTTGCGAAAGAAAGTGGTTGGCTGGGGCCCAAGGCTGGTGCGGCTGGATTTCGTGTGGCTGGAAAATAGCGGCTAAAGAATGCACCCCAGTTCTATGGATGAAGAACAAGGTCGGGCCTTGAATCGCAGGGCAGTCGGGTAAAGTTGGGCAGTAAGACGGCCGGGCAAGGTTGGAGAAGCTAGGCCTTACGAGGCGTGGCTGGGCAGTTCGAAGGCGGCTGGGATTATTGGAGATCTCGGTTGGGTTTTGGAGGCTAGGATTGTTGGAGATCTTGGCCGGGTTTTGGAGGAGCTTGGTAGCCGGGAGCACGGATTGAAGGAGCTTCACAGCCAAGAGTTGGAGCATGGATTGAAGGAGCTTCGCGACCGAGATTTGGAGCACGGATTGAAGGAATATTGCTGTCGGGACCGGTTGGAATGCTGTGGCCGGATCTACTGGAGACTGCGGCTGGATAGTCCGAACTTGGTGGAGTATTGCGGTCGGGCTCTGGTTAGAGTATCGCGGCCAGGCTTTGGTTGGAGATTGCGGCCGAGAGCTGGAAGATGCCCCCGGATTTCTTGTGGCTGATGCCCAATTTTTCATGACTGGATATTCGGAGGGCTGCGTGCCTAAAGGTCTACGGCCGAGATTTGGAGCCGTCGGGGGCTACAGGTTTTTTCGGGTTGGAGTGTTTTAGGTTTGGGGAGGTTCCTTAAGCTGCCCATTTTTAATATTAAATTGGTTTAAACAATAAAACCCAAGCTGCCAATTTCTTAATATATGTATATATATATATATATATATATATATATTAATAAACGAATATAAAGATCAAATGAGGTTCCTCGGCAAATCGATTTTAGAGCTCAAGGGATTTAAAGGTCATGAAGGGCATCCTTGTATCATTCCAATAGATCAAGCACAAGCCACAAATTCACAACCAAGATTTTAGGAGCTCAGTGTGCACGTGACGGAGGCATCACAAGGAAAGAAATCAAGGAGTTTGATAATAACTCCGAATGTTCCAAAGCAAGGAAGAATCAAGCATGTCAGCATATTTCAATCAATGCAATCCCACAAATTTTGGGGGGGCTTTGAAAGGAAAGATTTTAAAATGAGTTGACATTCGGTCATTCAATGGCTAGCCCATGGGCTGACGAATGCCCTATATAAACCTCACCAAATGAAGACAGAGGACACACAACATCAGACAAACAAACTTATCTTTCGTCTCGCACTTTTCTTTCCCTAGACTTAGGATTTTACTTTTCAAGCACTTAGTGTAGCGAGTTCTTCCTTTTTCTAGTGTAAGTATTTCTTGTTCAATTTATATTTTCTTTTCATTGAAATTCAAGTTTATTTCCATTGCTTTACTTTTCATTGTTATTGCACTTCAATTAAGTTTAATTTCAAGTTTATTTTACTTTTTCGTTCTTATCGCTTTTATTTTCGTTCTTGCTTTATTTATCACCTTGAATTATTTTATCGCACTTTAATTCTTGTCTTTACGTTTAAACACACATTTAGTTTACTTGCATTATTTTTACTTAAAACCCTAAAAACACAAAAACATCCGTATAGCCTAACCATCCTCGAGCTTGAGGAAGTGAAAGAACCTAGGCCAAGAGGAGGTTCCTTGCTCGGCCGATCAGTTGTTTGTGTTCACCCGTTTTGCGTTTACTCCTATGATGGAAGGGCAAAGTTCCCCACTGCCTTGAGAACCATAGACTGGTCAACAAGTCAGCTTTCTTTGGTGTGCGAGCGTGCCACTGCTAGTAATGAACAGCCTAGCAGACTTAGTCTGGAATGGATAACTTGCGCCCCAAGTTACTGATTTCCTAAACAAACGATTGTGAATTTGGGTGAGGAATATCTCCCAAGTAAGTTCTTTTCTTGCCTCAGACTAGTGAGGACTTTAACAATTTATCTCAGTATAAAGAGGTTGTTCTGGCCAGAATGGCTGATGAAATTTAAGCTATTTTTGGGCGGAAGTGCCTTTTACAGGACTACAAAAATACATGTCGATGCCAAAAAGATAAAAAGATAGCTAGATCTCCATTTCTGCCTGGATGGGAGGCTCTGTGATGGGCTGGACTGGGAATGTCTGGGCTGGACTGGATCGTAGACAACTCTGATTGCCCGATTTTCAACTACAAATCGATGCCAAAGGTTGACTCTGGCAGAGCTTTAATGTACCTCAAGCTTTTGCGAAGCTTCTGAGTAGGCAGAACTGCGGTTTCTTCAGTCTGAAGGGGCAGAAGTGACTGTTCTTGAGGACGTTGGTGAGCTAGAGGCTATTCCGTGAATTTGGCTGGGGTTTTCCATACTTGGAGGAGGCTCAAACTCTGCTTGTGTTGGTTTTTGCTGAACCAAATTTGTAACGAGAGAAATCTCGTTTTGAATGACTTGCTTCCTAAGTCTGGATTCTGGGCATTCTGATCTGGAGCTGGTTTTTCACTTGAAATTCAGGTGGGCTTGTTTATTTGAGGGTTTTCCTATGTAGGATCTTTGTTTGATTGAGTGATGAAATTTTTGTTGTAAGATTTTTTTGTGTGTTGCCCTGTTCACTCCTTCTCATATTTATAAGAAATGTCTTCTGGAGGAGGGTAATTCTTTTAATAATGGGCGGCAAATCTTTTCAAAAGATCTTCCTTTAAAAATGGAAAAGAGAAAAAGGGGATTTCATCATTTTCTGGTAGATAGGTTCTCAACAGATAGGCAATCACTTCCCTGTTTTTTTCTTTGAAATCTCTTGCCTAATTTCAACTGCCCCTTGCGATATTTTGCCCGTGATGGTTAGTTTGATTCTTTTCTGGACAGCTTCCTGCTTTCCTGCTTATCCCTCTCTGAGATTGTAACTTGCTTATCTCCTTGGGAGTTTTACCTTCTCTGAAAAGACAGAAAAAAATCTCTGAATATATATATATATATATATATATATGTGTAAGAGGGATTTAATCTTCAGTTTTTTCCAGAATCGATCTTGATGCTATGAACCCTTCAATCACTTCTCCTATGACAGTTGCCATTGCTGACTTTTTTCTTTTTTCAGAGATATCACGTGGGATTGTCCCTATTTCTGGGCTTCCCCTTTATATTGGGCCCGTGAGGCCCAGATTAGCCTTGCTTACTTTGATGAGTCTTGGGCTGGTCTCCTCTGGCTTTTGGGCTTCCATCTCTCTTTGATTTTTTTTGCAGCTTCATTCTGGGCCTAATTTTTGCTGGGCTGGGCATGCCAATTTGTGGCCCAAACAGTTTGATCAGAAGTTAGAAGCGCAACACATCCATCTATTCACATTCCATTCAAGCCCAAATTCGTGGCTTGGTGGTGGCACGCCTCGCACTCAAAAGAAGAAGGAATAAAAGTTCTTTCCGTCAGCCACTCCGGCCAAAAAGAGGGAAACATATGGGAAACAAGGGAGCCCAATTGAGATGTCTGGTTCTCAAATTCTAGTGACTAATTTACAAAAGCTTGTTATTGGGGTCAAGGACGATTTTTGGCTTAATCATTATCAACCACAAAAGCAGGTACCCACAAATGCTTGTCCCTCCAATGATATAACATTGACCGAAACCCAAGAGTTTTTATGTTCTATGTCAGTCAGATGAAGACAGAGATTGCAGGTTTTGCATTTTAGGTTTACGTGGGTTTTAGCTTTGAGGGCATTTGAGTCTCTTTGGGTGAGTTTTTTTTGTTTTTTTTTTGATAGTTTTTATAAAAACTGACATTTATGAAAATATTGGGTAAATTTGGGCTATTTTTTTCTAAAAACTCTATAATAACATACTCTCGAAGTTTATATCGATGACATGATCATGAAGTCTCAAGATGACGTGTCCATGACCTATTAGAATTAAGGGCTCAACAACCACTTCCATTGTCTCCACTTCCCTGGAAGACGCAGAGCATCCTCAACCTTAAGCTTGTCAAAGGGGCTACAAACCACCTTCCAAATATGTGCATCCATAGAATTCTGAAGGATCAGAGACAAGCACTGACCATTCTTCATTGACCAGCGGTAGCCACTCTTTGGCTTTACTGTAAATTGCCCATTCTTGCTCCATGGCCATACAAGCTGATCTTCGTAGTCCCAATTCCTGAAGAAAAACTTACATGTAATGGCGGGAATAATACAAGAATCAATGAGGTGAATTATATAAATTCCAAGCCTTCGTCTCCTGATTAATATGTGAGTGACAAAGTTTAGAAGTAGAGCAAATTTTAGTATCATAGGTTAGCAAAGGAAACTTTTAAAGAAAACATTTGCTACCACCATTGAATGCCAAACTCGGCAAAGTTGCTTATCAACACAACATATTAATTATTTGGTTCGTTTCATGACGCTCTTTGCTGTTGTTCATCTTTCCCTTTTTCGGAGCTTGAATTTGTGCAATGACTAACAATGCTACGACACTTCCAAATTGTTAAAACACAAAATTCAAAATTTATTTACACTAAAGATTCTGAATACCATTGACCCAAAAAAGGGAAAAAAAAAACAAAAAAAAACAAAGACAAGATGCCGTTGACCATCCCCAATATAACCTCAACCAGGAAAAATGAAAACCACGCCTCACGTCGTCACAGTAGAATTCTGTGTTGCTCCGATCAATGTGCCAACCTTCTCTCCCTTTATGGCTTTTGAGATGTTACCCGGTTTGTTTAGATTGAACACAACAACTGCACCATACGAAAGAATCAATAAGAGCCTGTTCTACATGGTAAGAAGGTTGGATATTACAAATACCAAGATCAATCCAAATGGCATTAGATAAAAAGGATAAAATGGGAAAAAATAATTGAAAAGAACAAAAGAAATACACACACACACATATATGTTTTGGATACCAACCAAAAAAAGAACATACCGGGAATGTTGTTTTCCTGGCATAAAGTAATGGCAGTCATGTCCATCACCGAAAGATCTTTCGACATCACCTCCTGATATGTTAGATTATCAAGAAGACGGGCATTTGGGTTACACCTTGGATTATCGTCATAAACCCCATCAACATTTGTAGCTTTCAGCACAACCTCTGCATTGACTAGATAAAAAAGAAAATGAAAAACAGTTTGAAACAAAGAAAAAGTTCCTAAAACCCACCAACGTTTGCAGTTTTGAGCACAACCTGTCCATTGACTGGATCAATAATTGATTGAAAGATACTAAAATTGAAGCAAAGAAATTAGTTTCTTAGACTGACATTTTCCACCCCAATGATAAGTTGAAATTCAGTAATCAGGACTATATATGGTGCCACAGTCAAGACAGTGTTAGAACAAACTTGGGTACCTTAATTAGTAACTTTGAGCAAATTTTGAAACATCCTAAATAAATTACTTTTAACCGCAGTGGTTTGCCTCTCACTATGACCGGTACCATGAATTCTCATTAAGCCAAGGTAGCATTCAAACACAAATGATTCAACTTACTTTCTGCACCACGAAGTGCTGCAGCAGTATCTGTGGTAAAGAATGGATTTCCAGTTCCTGCTGCAAAGATCACTACCCTCCCTTTCTCCAAATGCCTCACAGCCCTTCGACGTATATAAGGCTCTGCAACCTCAGACATACGAAATGCAGTCTGCACTCGAGTAGGGATGCCGATACTTTCCATTGTTGCTTGAAGAAATATTGAATTCATGACAGTTGCCAACATCCTATAAAATTGAATATAAACAGTAAATAGAAAATAAAAGACCAGAAATATGCATACTTAAAAAGAAACTTTCTTTTTAAGCTTAGAAACTACGTAAGGCAATAAACCCAGATGCCAATAAATATTTCTATAAATATTTCACAGTCAAGACGTTGTTAAAAAGAAACTTTATTGGCATCTGGGCATGTGTTAGTCATCTTAGTCAATAGTCCCTAAAAAACCTCAACTTTCATGTCATGTAAGGCAAGTACTTCTCAACTTTCACATATGAACCACAACTCATTTCCTTTCATCTGACATTTTAAAGTTGGAATTGGTAAATATTGGGAAATTCAAGTTAATATAGTAGTGAAGCGAGTATGTGGTCAACTAAGTAGATAATCTACTTAAATAACAAATTATCCTAAGTCCACGGTACATGAACTGAACCAGATCCAGATAAACTAATCACCCGATCAGACTACAAATTATAAACATGTGAAAACACAACTGCAAAATACCAGAAGTCTTGACAGGTGAGATTAAAAAAAATTCAGTCAATGCCAATAAAAGGAATTACCCAATGTAATCAGCAGATGACCGGTCAAGACCGCTGCTTCCCGCCCATGAAGATCCGCGGAAGATATTTCCCCCACCAACCACAATGGCAACCTGAAATATTTGACTAAGATGACTAACACATACCCAGATGCCAATAAACTACGTTTTTGGATTTCATAAGCTCACTAAATCTCATTAGTACAATCCGATTAGCTATTTATAGAAATATTAAACCATTGAAACTATTCCACTTTATGCAATGCCTACATTATGCTGGATATTTCAATAAAAGAAGCCTACAATGCAATTCTTTTTATCCTGAATCATTTCCCAGACTGCATGTTAATCTGTGCATAGATAATTCTGGAATCCCCAAATCTCACTAAGTTGAACTTTATAAAACAGATATTGTAATCATCAACATCACACTACAATAATATTGGAAGGAAAATATTAATAAAACTTCTGTGGGTGTGCGTGCGCCCCTACCTTCAAGTATATAAAAAGAATATGTCATGCAAATTACAATTCTCTAATCTAAAGCATTGAACATACCTCAACGCCAAGGCGAGTCACCGATGCAACCTCTCTTGCAATTTCCATTGTTACCTAATATTGTACGGGGAAAAATACTCCTACATCAGAAAGCAACAAAAGAAGGATAATTATCACAGTATGGTTTAAGATTTTATCAGACCTTTGGGTCAATATTCTGCGTGCGATCTCCAGCAAGTGCTTCTCCGCTTACTTTAAGTAAGACCCTTTGCCATTTATAAGATGGCCCAGACAAGCCATTTCCATTCATTGTTACCCCATAGGGAGCCATAGATGGCATTTGAGTATGCCTGTTAAACGACCTGAAGTTAACAAAGTAGAAACCAGAGAAATGGTATCTAAATTAACAGCACAAGACTAACACAAGAAGAAGAAACGAAATTCGTTGCAATTATCTCAAAATTCAACAACCAAGAATGCAACATACCCCTTAAATTACAACCCCAATCCAATTCCAAAACTTCCACTTAGACATTTCTACAAACACCTAATACCTTAATTCTTTCCAAACTAGACAATAAAACCGGAACTTCGTCACTACCCACTACATAAATGAAAGAACAAAAGGCACTTGTAGTCCCATACCTTCCGTTCGCAGAGTCAGAACTGGAACCCATTTCAGAAGATGAGCAGTTAACAACCAATCGCCCATGTAAGCGCCGATTACTCACCATCAAACCACGGTAACGGGCACTCGAAGAACTCAGAGAAGGACATGGCAAAGAAGAGGAGGGGGAGGACGAGAAAGAATTGAAAGAAACAACAGGCACAGAGTAGGTGGAAATTGCCATAAAAAAAACTGTTTTTTTTCAAGTCCTGGCGCCAAGCTCTTGCTTCTTCTGTACTCAGCTTCAACAAAGATAACTCTCTCTCTCTCTCTCTCTCTCTCTCTCTCTCCTTCTTTTTTATTTTATTTTATCTTTTTAAAGTTTATTTTAGGTCAATCTTCTCCTTCTTGTTGTGGAGCTCTTAAAATAATCTCCTTTTTAAACGACAATATGTCACTTTCCAGTCCAGGAAAAATCTGTAGCTTACTGTGTACTCGTATGGTACACCGGATCTAAAACCACATGATTCATTAATGAGATTTTTACTTATTATGAATGGTAAAGTAAGAAATTGGAGAAGCAGCGAGAGATATAGTATGGGAAGAAGTAAATTATATAACATAGCAAATGAATGAAGTTGATTCTCATTTGTACGTATATTCATTCTCATTTATTTTTGGATAAATGACATTTTACCACATGTAGATTTGGAGTTATTATATGGGCTGTTTTAATTTAATCAATTTACGCCATAACGTGTTACACATGTAGATGTTGTTTATCTAAATCTAAACTAATTGTGGGCTAATTGTAGGCGTGAGTTACGCTAGTTGGCCAGATGAGCTTGCCTTTTTGCACCCAAATTCGAACCTCTCCTTATTAAATTAAATAAATTTAGATACTTTAGACTATCGCTTGTATTAAAAAAAACTCTAAACTAATTTGATTACTAAAATGTTCTTGCACAAATGAATTATATATTATATTAACCTACTTAGATAGTAAAAAAATAAAAGAAAAAAGTCACTTTTGGTCCTTATAGTTTATCATTTTTACCATTAAGGTCGCTGTGGTTTCAATTTGAACATTTTCGTCCCTGTAGTTTCAATTTGAATTGAAGCAATTCAAAGACAATCCACAATTTATGTTAAATTGTTTTAACTTATGTTACTTGTGGAGGGGTAATTTAGTCAAAAAATTATTAAAAAATTAATTCTTTTAAAAATAAACAATATAAAATGAAAATTTTAATAAATAAATTTTTTTCTCCAATATACAGCTTTGTCTCCATCAAACGATTTTTAATAACTTGGAAATAGCTATAGATTTTTCCCTTCCCAACTTCAAGTTTTGTTTCTAAAAAACACCACCAAATAAGCCATAATAAGTGAAAATAAAATTGAAATAGGAGTAGTTCTTGGTGGGTGGGGTTGGGTTGGATCCATTTTTTATTTATTTATTTATTTTTCAGATCTATTGGCCATATTGTAATAAAGGGTATACTAGTGATTTTCTCTATGAACTTGTACCTAACTTTCGATTGACCCTCTATCATTTTTTTTTAAATTATAGAAAATTAAGGATATGAACTTCTTTTTTTCGCCAATTTCCCCAATGCCGTCTAAATCTGCAAAATTTCATCCAATTTGCCGTTAAATATGAGGGAAAAATGATCATTTTATATGTTAAAATAATTAAATACACAAATAAAACAATATGAAATCTAAAATGAAAGAAAAAAAAATTTAATAAGAGAGGGGCCCATCCAACCAATCACTCTCTCCCTCATCCCCACCCTCTCCATCTATTTTTTCTCTTGCCTCTCTACTCTCCCTCTCTCCATATGACTTCCAATGACCCTTCCAACCCACCCCAACCCTCCCCTATGTTTTTTCTTCTTCCCCACGACCTCCCACCCCAAATGCTATCCGATGGCATGGAGGTAAATTCCATTAGATTTTATTTGATTTTGATCTTTTTTGCAGATCCAAGTGTTTAAGATTGAATTTTTTGATGTTTTGGTTGATGGGTTTTGTATGAATTTGGAAAAGGCTTGAGATGGGAGGCTGTAAGGCACTTATAGTAGAGCCACTTATACCTTATGATCAAGAATTTTCCTTTTGATTGTTTTTGAAAGGCTTGGATCGACTGTGAGCTTTTTGAGTGCGGAGGTATTGAAATTGACAGAGGGGGTGGGGGAGAAAAGAAATTGAGGGAGGGTGGGGGGGGGGGGGGGGGGGGGGGAGAGAGAGAGAGAGAGAGAGAGAGAGAGGGGAGGCAGCAATGGCGGAAAAGGAGGAAGGTCTGTTGGAGGATGGTAGTGATGAGTTTGTGGGTGAAAGAACAGAAAGGGAAAGGAGGAGGGAGGGGTATGTGGGTTGAAGGGTGTGGGAGTGGGGGATTGGTATGGGAGCATGATCTAAAATATCGATGATATCGGAAATATCGGTAGTCCAAAAACATGGAAATATCGGGATATTATCGATATCGATAAAAATTGAATAAAAACCACGAAAATTGTAAGAAAAACTTGGAAATTTTTATTGAAACTTTGGAGAATGTTTATTTAGTCAATTATCTATTAGTTTATAATAATAAAAATTAGAAGGAAATGCATCACATGATGGATTTACCTGATTTAAGTTGATTTTACAGCGAGTTGGCAAATACTGTGAGTGTAGAAAATATGTAGTAATTAATGAAAAAAAGATTAAACACACCATAATCATTTATATAAAATGATTTACTACAATATTTTACACTTTATACATTGCATGGTAAGATACATGAGTGACTTAGTACCACATAGAGTTCCTACGAGGTTCAAATTTTTCACTATCTTCATCATCTCTATGTGTAGAGTAAGTGTATTGTGAAGAGTATTCATCAAATGATAAATCCCCAAAATTGTTTTGCATGTAATTGTTAACATGTCACCCATATAAATATAAATATTTTAGCATATGATCACTAAAACATAAGTGATATATGGTGGTTAAGGTGTTGGAGGAGTAAAATGCGGTCTTTTGCTTGCATTGAATTGTTTGGGCTAGACTTGAGAGAGAGAGAGAGAGAGATATATATATATATATATATATATATAGGTGGGGCGTCTTGAGAAGTTTCATGGTGGGACGGTGATAACAGTTGGTTGTTGGGTGGGTGATGTTGGGCAGTGGCTTGATGGTGGTTATGGTGGGAGGGGAGGGCATGGGAGTTAAAAATAAAAGAATTTTTGTTATTTATTATTAAGTTTTTCATTTTGTATTTGTTATTTTAAAAAGGGATTGTATTTTTTAGTAATTTGATCGAATTGTCTCTCAATAACTAACCGAAGTTAAAAAAATTGAACAAAAATTGAGAGTTGTCCTTGAATTGCTTGAAATTGAAACCACATGGACAAACATGATCAAATTGAAATCATAGGGACCTTAGTGGTAAAAATGATAAACAACAGAAACCAAAAGAGACTTCTTGGCAAAACATGATTCAACAAAAAGGTTATGTGAAGAATAAACTATTTAACAAAAAGGTCAACTGACAATTGGCAAAACATTATTTAACAAAAAGGTCAAGCAATCAATTCAAATTAAATCAAAATCTAATTGAATAATAAAATGTTAAATAGCCAACAAAACTCACACATTCACAGCCAAATCCCACCAAGATTCAAGTATTTCAAGCTCAATCTCAAAACCCGCATACAAAATAATTCGAAATTGTTTAAGAAAAGTGAGTTTGAATGAAACTCATTAACTTGAGTCTCTTGGAAAAGTAGAGAGAGTTCATACTCTTTATAAGTGTCGGTCTTCCTACACTTACCAAATGTAAAATGAGCCTAGTAGAGTAGAACTTGAGCCTCACCTTTGAATTTGGCTTGAAATATATACTTATTGATATTGCATACACCCTTTATGCTTACTTCTAATGGAGTTACTGCTTTCATTGAGTTTTTTCTTTTAATCCATATAGAATTGACCTGTTGACGACTTCAACTTTGTTAAAGTTTGTATAGGAAAATTCACTCTTACTTACTCCCATATTGGAAGGGAGTGGTTTCCTTGCATGGTTTATAAGCACAACTCTTTTAAAACACTGAATAGGATATGGGCCTAATGAAGGCAAAGTTGGGCCTCATCTTGATTTGGGCTTGAAATATATATAAATAAATATATATTTAATGGAGTCCAATTTTCTTGTCTGCATTTTCCTTGTTACCTATCTATATAGGTATGTGACTTCCATGCCCACGCTTACACCGACTCTCCCTTCCGTTTTAATCCATTCTCATATTCTTCTCCTTTTGTTGCGCTAATGGACTAGAGCTCTATGGCAAAATCGGAGCCTGAAGGTGGGCTAACCAGGCTTAGATGGTTGGGGTTGCCACCGGTGAGATGGGGTGGTTGGCCAGGTGGGGCTGTGGTGGCTTTTAGGTTTTTCTTTTTTATTTAATAATTTGTTTATGGTTAACACTGTTAAGTTAGAAGTTGTTTTTTTTTGTTTTGTTTTTGAGAAATGGAATTCATTCATAGAATCAAAATAGCTTACATAGAACGACACGAAATAGTGGCCTCGTTAAAACCTTCCTGAGGGACAAACCTCATGATAGGAAAGAGTACCACACATGTCATAGACTAACAAGAGAGTTTGAAACAGTCACGCAGAACTAATGCTAGAGCAAGATAAAATAAAACAGCAAACTGACACATAGACCTTTGACGTAAAAACCTCTGACGAGAACACTACAACACAATCCAACTGTCAAAAGAGTCATGCTATGAAATCATAGTCCTTTGCACAGCCACAAGACAGTGAGAACATCTGACAGAGAACACAATAGGCCAAGAAGAAAGAAAACAACCACTAAGCACACCAGCTCCAGCCATAGCAATTGGCGATAAAAGAAGAGAAATCTGCAAGGAGCAACACAAAGAAGGGACTAACCACAAACAGTCTAAAAAAGAAAATAAATAAAAAAGCCCACAAGCACGCCTTATTATCTCAACACTGACAAAGAAACCTCCTATGAAAACATAGTCCTTGAGACAGGTGGAGAATCAAAGATTAGTTAAGGGGAGAATGAAGAAAACACCACGCTATAATAACAAAACTGGCCTAGCCACTTAACTTGAACACAGAGATCAAGCATAAGAGCATTCGCTGGATGCCAATCCCACGAATGCTCCAAGAACACATTAAGGAAGGCGTCCAGGAGACTCCACTAGACTAGTCTCCATAGGTTTATAAAAAAAAACATCAACATCACCCAGATTCGTAGTTCCCATCGTAGAGTAACCAGCCAAACCCGTAAAGATGGGTAAAAGGATGGTACCAAACAACCCTAGTGGCCAAAAACCTGGTCCAGCACCTTGAAAAGGTGGATCAAAGCTATAGACCCTAGGTGAAAAGCCACCCACGCCAAATCTCTGGATGATGGCCATCTTCTCTTAAAAGTAAGGCTTGAGATCGCAGATCTGACGACGGAGTGGGCGTGAGGAAAGCCACCTCCACTATGATCGCCGACCCTAACATAGCAGCTTGCACCATGATCGTTGTTGACTTGGAGACTCTAGGCACAATATCAAGAGCAAACCCGCTGAAACCACAATACCAAGGCAACCACCAGAGATGTTGACGCACCGATGGGAAAGAGAATGATGAAACCAACGCTCAGGATCTGAGAGAGACAACAACGAGGTCAGCACCCTAGAGTCAAAGAGAGGAGTGACGACAGTGACCCGACGTGGAAGAAAAACAGTAGCGACTCGGCGTGGAAGAAAAGTGACTCGATGTTGTCAAGTCGAGGAGGGCGACGATAGCGGCTGAAAGTGGATGAAAACGAGCGTGGTTAGGCTGAGAAGGGGATGACGACTGAACATGAAAAATCTAAACCCTAATATTTGACGCACAACTCTCCTCATTTAGCTAGTGTGGAAGTTGCATATGCTTCTAGCTTTGCTTAGAAAAATATCTACTTGTTAAGTTAGAAGTTAAGTGTAGGGGCACGTGTCAAGAAATTAGATAAATAACAGGAAGGGCACATAAAAAAGGGTAAAAAGAAAATTGAACTCCAAAAGATGGGCCTTGGGCCTTTATCCAAAATTTAAAATTTATTTAAATCGTTATAACTGTTGGATGAAGAGGTTTTAGACCTCTATATAAAGAAAATTCGTCCAAGCCAGTAAGATAAAAAATTTTTTGGAATTACATTAACATTCTCCACATATAAGCACTTCTTGAGAGAAAGCATATATCATTGTTTGCTAGAAATCAAAGCCACAATGCTTAGGCTTTGATTTGTGATAGTTTAATCCTAGTGGGCAGACTCCTATCGAAATATAAGCACAATGAGTAGAGGAGAAATACTATCTAAAGAACATTGCAACTCTACAGGACTCTATCACCCATCCAAGTTAGTATTTTCTATTGATTTTACTGTTATATTGAACATTGCTGCATTGATTTGATTTAATAATATTTATAGAATTTATTTTCGTGTTATATGCTGATTGTTCTCCAACAAACTTGACCATTGCCCTGTGGGGAATAGTGATTTCTGATTCCAAGGGTTGAACATAAGGCTATGAATTTGTGGCAATCAAACTGAGTTCCATTATCGGAAACAATAACCTTTGAGAAACCAAAATCCACACATAATAGATTTCGTCCTCAGACGACCTGGCAAACGGGTCGTCTTTGCCGTGTTCCTCTTTGATCAAATCACTTTGTAAGTTCAAATGAGGCCTCATCACGTGTTGGCCTAATCATAGTGTCCTTTGCGTGCCTGATCGATCAATGACCAATTATAATCATCTTTACAAAATTACAATACGAGTTGCAGAAGGTGATAAATCTATGCTGGGTCCTCAATTGGCTCATCGCATTACAGTCTCTCATAATTGAGTTTCTCTGACTGCAAGAAAACGCAGAACGCAACTACAAGATCAGTATGAAAAATCATAAGTGGAAACCTCAATTGACTCCAACAACAAAACCCCATTTTAGTTGATGGATTAGTTCTTGATTATCTTCTTTATGTATAAACTTTAAAATTATGTTGTAGCCTAAGAAACAGGCAGTTACAAGTACCTTGATAAGCATCTCTGTTGGAAGCCATGCTGGCGCAGTAGGTACCCCAACCCAAGCTACCTATAATACAATTGTTAGTGTTGATTTAGTCAAGATGGGATTCTCTATATTGACATTCGAACAAAACTGGTTGAGGTTTTATCGATTTAGCCAATTTTTCATAAGAAAGGGCCTATTCTGTAAGTAGAGATTTCAAAGTAGACGGTTCAAATAACTCAATTACAATACGGAGTGTACCCTACAAGTTATCCATTCAATAATATTTCTGTTATTCGGTAGATCTCTCAATTCAATGCCTAGTAATGGGATTATTTTCTATTTTGAAAAATGAATTAGCACATTATACGGAACTAAAAGAAGCATAAAACCAGACATAAGTAAGTTTTCTTACGAGTGCATATTCACCAGTCTCAAAAATGCGTAAATCCAGTACCTGAAAAGGTTTCCATTAGTCACTCAAGAAAATGTTCTATGGACTCACATACAAAAGCCATAATCAATTGCGCTTAAACTTTGGGCTATAACAAAAATAACATTATTTACACTAGAAATTAATAAATTATGTGGAAAAAGTATGAAGAGGCTACCTCACCGCGGTCTTCATAAATATAATCTAACCCTTTGTAATAAGGTGGATGCCCAACAGATAGATACTGAAATTGTTTAAAACATCTCAGTATATATTGCAAGGAAAAAGAAAAAGAAATGCAAATAATATATCATTTATCGTGGAATTAACACTTACATTAACACTATTAAGATACTTCTCTTTCTCCACCCTCACAATCTGACCCTTCTTCACTGCCCAAAGAAAAAGCTATTAAATAAACAAAAGCACAATTAATTCTCCAAAAGTGTATATATATATATATATATAAGAGATTTATTCAATTTACAGAAAACTTGGTACTAACTGGAATAAACAGGCTTCTTGGGAGGCTTAGAAGCTGTGGTGGTTGAAGGTTGAGTAGCATTTGTAGACTCTTGGGTTTTAGTTTGTTTGAGTTTCTCGGTCTTATCAGGTTCTGCAGCTTTGACAGCTTTAATGGACAAAAGATGAAGAGGGTTTCTTCTCAAGGTCTGTGGGAACCGAGAGAAGGACGAGAAGGAGTTCTGAGAGAGAGTAGTTGCAGAGGAAGTCATGGCAGAGAGACAGTGAGCTTTGCTGTAGAATGTGTGCCTATTCAGATTTCAGAAACCTCTCTCTAGTCTGCCGAGTACAGATAAGTCCAGAACAAAGAAACAAGAAAAAAAGAAAAATAAAAAATAAAAAAATAGAAAAGAGTTAGAGATAAGAGATGAAGAGTGGTCTTTTATTTCGAACGGCCAGCGTTTGAAGACAAGAAGAGTCTGGGGGGTTAGAGCATCTTTAACGGAGATGTCTTGGAGATGTCAAATATCAAAGATTAAGGGAAATTTGGCGAAATACTAGGGAAATACCGTAAAATACCATCAAGGCCATATTTACTTCTCCAAATACCATCCTTGACTGGACATTTTGGGAATATTATCTATAAATACATATTTACTGGACCCTTATTACTTTTTATCACTTTTTCCCTTCTCTCATCTCTCTCTTCGCTCTCTCAACTTTTTCTCATAGTTCTCTCTGCCTCTCTCTCTCTCTTTTACGAAGTGTTGGTAAAAGATAAAGATAATTACTATATTTATTGAATTTTGAAAATAAAACTTCACTATATATTCGAAATACATACAATAAATTATCGACACTACTACATTTTACACTTTGCGCGACGAAGAGAATTTCGTCGTGCAAAGATCGTGAAGAAAAAATTTACGCTACGAAGAGAATTTCGTCGCGCAAAATACATTGTAGTTGCACAAATTTCAGCGCGACAGAAATTTCGTCGAGCAGAATCCGTCGTGCAAAGATCGTGAAAAAAGACTTTGTGCGACGAAAAAATATTTGTCGCGCAAAGTGACTTTGAGCGATGAAAAATATTGGTCGCGCAAAGTTTTGCGCAACAAAAAAATTGGTCGCCCAAAGTTTTGCGCGACGAAAAAATTTATAAAAAAAATTGGTCGCCCAAAGTTTTCAGCAATCCTCTTCAGGATATTATATCCCTATATATGTTTAAAAAAATAACAAGTTATTGGTTTGTTGCACCTTTCATGGAGAAGCAGATTAAAGGAGAAGACACTTTATGTGAACCTTAAATGTTTTGCAGCCAAATACACACAGTAGCACTAGCTTACCAAGAGGTAACTTATCAGCATTGTATCCTACCAAAGAAGAAGAAGAAGAAGGTGTCTGAATAAGGGAACCAAAAAGCAGTTAACTAATCAGATTACTGAAAAATAAAAAACTGAAAGTGCCTAAATAAAATTCTTATTCCTGTGTTATTTAAGCAACTGAATAACTTAGATTATTATGAGTGTTAGTTGCAAAATAATGTCTTTTTGACAGAGAATCAGAAATCAACCAACCTATTTCCATCATATGCTGCTTCATCATGCTGATGTTGCATATAAGAGATATAAACTTTGCGATGCGAGGCTCAAGTGGTGTTTCCAGAGGTTGACCTCTTAAAGCAGAGTCATTCTTTTCTTGTACCTGATGATGATAATCAAGAATCAAGGAGCAAACAAGATGATTTTCTTCTCCACCCCTCCCCTTCTCCCACAACACACAGAGGTCATCTGACACTCATCCGTTGACCCCTACACATCGAGGCTATGAAAGGCAAGATTGAAATATGAAACACCTTTTGAAAATGAGAAATGTATAACATAAATGGGAAAAAACAATTCAATATTGTCTTGCTACCAACAGGATCTCCTATTTCTTTATTGTATTTTTTCTTTGAAGAGACAGGTCCTCAGTAATTTGCAACCAAGAATAGCTTCAGGGCATTGTGAGTATCTCCAGCATTCAGAAAATTATGCAAAGATAAGCAAAAAGTTGTGGATACTCACAGACAATTGTTTTTCCTCTTCGTTGTAGTCCATTTCTATCCACATATAGTGGTGCGGGAAAGACTCGAACATTTTACGATTGGACCAATCATTCTTGGTTTTGTCATAGAATTTCTGTTTAAACTCATTGATGTCACGGGATGTGTAAGGGCCTTGTATCTTGTTTTGACCCTTAACACCTACTCTCCCCCATCTATAGTAAACCATGAAAGTACCACCAGCATCAGATTCTGCACGTCAATTCATAAGAAATAAAAATAAGTATACATTGCCTGAACTGGTGTAACTCGCCAATGTCGTTAATCCCATAACTCATTGGAGCAGATCAAACTTCATTTATGTGAGGTGACAAAAGCATAAATAATGTTTCTGTAATCCGTTAGAATTAATTCTTGTAATCAGTATTTGTTACAAACTGAAATCAGATTCAGTCAAATTTTGTATAACTTCATAAGTTTCATTCCTTGAACCAAATATGTGCTTGATTAATAACCCCAACTGAATCTGTATTGAGATGAATTCTTAGTTACGACAATCCAAACATCTAGTAGACTAACTAATTAATTTAGAAATATATATTCAGTGAAATTTGTTGAAGGGAGAAAGAGTTTTACCAAGAACTTGAATCACATAGAACTTGTTATTGTTGTAACCAACATTTGTCTGGTTCAACATGGCATCATATACATCATCACCCTACATTCAAAAAGATCATTGGTCAGTCCGAATTTGAAACGAATCAAACTAACATCAATTACCTTCCACTAAGCACGAAATGCAATTAACTCATTAAGTGGCCCTATTGATAGTATATAGACTTGCCAGTTGCAAAACATGATAATGTGCCTTTATGTGATCTGGTAGCCACTGATCCAATACCGCTGCACCCTTTTTGGTAGCAGTTACGATCTTCTCCTTGCTGCCATTTCCATCTTCATTAGCTATCACCAGGCCACATCATAAAAAATAAGTTACCCAGTTCTAATTGAAGAAATAACATTTTTCAATGCAGATAAAGACTAAGACATCGATTTCTAGCCCTGGCCTACAATATTGTATTGGCAACCAATCAGAGTTTGAAAGCTCATACCTCCACCTAGAGGAATGTCATCTGAATCTTCAGAAAGCCTCTCCAGCAGTTCTTTTTTAGACCCAGTTGCCGAAATTCCACGAAGAGTGGCTTGTTCGCGCAATTGCTTTACTCCTGGAACTCGTCGGTGGCCTTGATTTTCTCGGACCCAGTTGACTCTCCATCTTCATTTGATTGTCTTCCCCTCTTTCTACTAACAATTGAAGCTGAAACATCACTTGTTAGAATACAGAGACTATTATCTTGTATTTTAACTCTTAGATGAGAAAATGTGATCTGAAGAAAAATGAGAGAGAGAGAGCTTAGGGAAGAAGAAGAGCTAGCAGAATATTAGCTCAGCTCCCACACAAATCATACGTATATTGCTTCTGACAAAACCGTTAGGAATTGGAACATTCCTATTACATCATTTACAAATCAGCCATTCATTCACTACCCTATGAGATAGAGACACCTGGCATGCACAGTTACATCCTGACTGCACAGTTGGACTGTTATCCAACGGCTACATTTTCAAATGGAAAATAATAAACTATCTCAGCAGCTGCACTTATAAACTAACACTCCCTTCTAAGTGTTGTGCTGAGATAACACCTAAAGCCTTCCTTAGATACTCATACCGATCCCTTGCTAGAGGCTTGGTGAATATATCAGCAACCTGTTCTTCAGTTTTGCAATAAAGCAAATCAATCTCACCATTGTGAAGAGCATCTCAAATGAAATGAAACCTGCGATTGATGTGTCTAGTTTTGTGATGATGAACAGGATTCTTTGATATAGCAATAGCCGAAGTGTTGTCACACAACAACTGAGTTGGTTCTACCTGTTCTTCACCAAAATCTGATAGCACAAATCTGAGCCAAACAGCTTGAGTGGTTGCCTCTGCTGCGCTCATGTATTCTGCCTCTGCAGTGGAGAGAGCCACACTGCTCTGCTTAATTGAGGCCCAAGAAAACACTCCTGACCCCAAATTAAATGCATAGCCTGATGTGCTCCGCATATCATCTTCGCTACCACTCCAATCGCTGTCACAATAGCCAATTAACACAGCTCCTTTTCCTTTCTCATAAGCAATGCCATAGCTTATAGTACCTTGTATATATCTTAGCACCCTTTTCGCTGTTCCCATGTGCTTCTTGGTAGGATTGTGCATAAATCTGGCCAAAAGACTAGATGCAAACATAATGTCTGGTCTTGTTGCAGTTAGGTAGAGCAAGCTTCCTACCATTTGTCTATACAAAGTCTCATCTGCTAGGTCACTCCCATCCACTTTAGACAACTTTTCATTCACTGCCAATGGTGTTGCAACCGATTTGCAGTCCTTGAGTCCAAACTTGTCTAGCAAAGTCTTTGCATATTTCTTCTGATGCAAGAAAATGCAAGTGTCTGTTTGTAAAACCCCAAGGCCGAGAAAATGATGAAGCAATCCAAGGTCTGTCATTTCATATTGTCTCATCATCTCATCCTTAAATTCAAGCATCATCTCCTTTGAGCTTCCTGTATAGATAATGTCATCTACATAGAGTGACACAATGAGAATACCACTTGAAGACCTTTTAGTGTATAAGGTAGCTTCACTTAAGCTCCTATGAAAACCAGCTCTAGTAAAATAGGAATTTATCTCTTCATACCAAGCTCTTGGAGCTTGCTTCAAGCCATACAAAGCCTTCTTAAGCCTATACACCTTATCTTCACTTCCTTGAATCACAAAACCAGATGGTTGATCCACATACACCTCTTCACTTAGTACTCCATTGAGAAAGGCAGATTTCACATCTAACTGGAAAAGCTTCCAATTTTTCTGTGCAGCCAATGCTACCAAAGCTCTCACAGTGTCAAGACGAGCCACTGGTGCAAAGGTCTCATTGAAGTCTATTCCAGGCTTTTGAGAATATCCCTTTGCAACCAGCCGAGCCTTATTCTTCTGCACAGATCCATCTAGGTTTAGTTTAGTCTTATAGACCCATTTGACTCCAATGATTGGTTTATCAAATGGTCTAGCTACAAGCTCCCATGTATTGTTCTTTTCAATCATGGTGATTTCATCTTCCATTGCTTTCTTCCAAGAGTCATCCTTGGCTGCCTCTTCAAAACTTTCTGGTTCTATAATGCACATATTGCATTTTTCATAAATTTCTGCAATGCTCTTGTATTTGAGAGGAGTATGATCAACATCCTGCAGACCTATGACCATTTCTTGATCATTGTTTTCAGTGTTTAAACTAGGCACCTCATTCACTTCCAATTGTTCTTCAAGTTCACAAGAACTCCCTTCTTCTCCTTGTGCTTCTTCTCGGATTCCAGTGAGCTGAATGTTCACACTAGTTTCCTTCTTTGCATTCCAATCCCAACACTCATTTTCATTAAATATTACATCTCTTGAAACAATCACCTTCTCAGTTTCAATGTTGTACAGCCTGTAACCTTTCTCACAGTTGCCATACCCCAAGAAGATACACCTCTTGCTTGCAAGATCTAATTTCTGTCTTTGTTGTTTTGGTACATGAGCATAACATAGTGAGCCAAATACCTTTAGATGCTTAATCCCTGGCTTCCTTCCACTATAGGCTTCAAATGGTGTCTTTTTGCTCAAAGCTTTAGTTGGACACCTATTCAAAATATACACAGATATGTTGACTGCCTCAGCCCAAAAATCAAATGGAATTTTCTTCTCCAACATCAAACACTTGGCCATTTCTACTATGGTTCTATTTTTTCTCTCTGCCACACCATTTTGTTGTGGTGTGTATGGGGTTGTAAGCTGTCTTTCAATTCCTACATCTTCACAGAAACTGTCAAACTCCACTGAAGTGTATTCTCCCCCTCTATCACTTCTCAACTTTTTCAGTTTATAACCACTTTGCAATTCCACAGTGGCCTTGAATTTCTTAAACACAGTTAGAGCTTCAGACTTGTGTCTTAAGAAATAAACCCAACACATCCTTGTGCAATCGTCTATGAAAGTGAGAAAAAACCGATTTCCAGCTTTGGTAACTGTCTGCATAGGACCACAGATGTCACTGTGAATGAGTTCTAGTGGAGTTAGTGCTCTAGTGGTAGCCTCTTTTGGAAATGCTTCTCTACACTGCTTGCCTAGAACACACCCCTCACACACCTCTTTAATCCCTTTAATTTCTGGTAGTCCTACTACCATATCTTCTTCTTTCAACAATTTCAGACTACTCATATTGAGATGTCCAAATCTTCTATGCCAAAGTTCAGTGGAATGATCTACACTTGCTCTATAAGCTAAGTGCATTTCAGCCTGCAGTTTCAAGGGAAAGCTTCTATTACCTCTCATTTGTACCTTTGCAACCAGATTTGAATAAGAGCTGTCATTGTAGATTTCCACCTTGTGATCTCCAAATACCAAATAGTAGCCATGCTCTATCATCTGACCCACACTGAGTAAGTTCTCTTTCAGTCCAGGTACCAGCATTATTTCTTTGATATATCTCTTGCCTACTTTGGTTTCAACCACAAGAGTGCCCTTTCCAGTTACATCTACAAGCTGTCCAGTTCCCATTTCAACCTTTGCAGTCACCTTTCTGTCAATATCCACCAACAAGTCCTCTTTTCCTGTCATGTGATTACTACACCCACTGTCCAAATACCAAATTTCTTCATCCCTTGTTATACCAGCACCAATTGCATTTCCAGCATAGAACATAGTTGGTGCAGCTTCCACTTGAGTAGCATAGTTAACCTGCTGTGGTGTTTTCTTGCTATAGCAATCCTTTGCAATGTGTCCAAGTTTATCACAGTTATAACACTTTGGTTTGCCCTTGAATCAACACTCACCAAAGTGTAACTTACCACAGTGCTTGCAGGGAGTTTTAGTGCCTTCACTTGTCTTGTTATCCCATTTCTTGCCTTTGGACTTCCAATTCTTATGTTGCTTATTGTTCTGATCTCCAGTTTTAACCGATTTAGCATCCACACTAAGGCTAGCAAATGCCTTCTCTGTTTTGTTTTCAGAGTGTCTATCTAATCTCAACTCAAAACTCTTTAGTGAGGCTACAACCTCCTGCACCTCAATCTCATTCAAGTCTCTTGAGTGTTCAATAACTGAGCAGATAGAATCATAAGCAGATGGTAGGCTAATCAACAATTTCTGTACTACTCTTTCTTTAGGCAGTATTTCTCCATAGCTACGCATTTGATTAATCACATCAAATAGTTTGGTAATATAGACAGACAAGGATTCATCATCTCTCATTCTAGTGTACTCAAACTCCCTACGCAGACTCTGTAATTTCACACTTCTTACCTGTTTGTCACCTCGAAATTCCTGCATCAAGAGATCCCAAGCTCCTTTAGAAGTTTCTTCATGAGAGATCCGGGGAAAAATCTCATCAGATACTGCCCCTTGAATCAGCCCCAATGCCTTTGCATCTTTCATCAGCTTCTCTGTTTCAGAACCACTTGAAACATCTCTTTTCATCTTCTGCTCAGCAGATTCACCAGCTCCCTTTGATTCTTCCTTTTCCTTCTTCTTTTCACCAGATTCATCAGCTCCCTTCGAATCTGACCACTCTAAGCCCTTTTCAACCAGATCCCATAATCCATGAGACCTGAAGATGGTTCTCATCTTTATGCTCCAAAACTCATAATTATTTCCATTGAAGATTGGCGCTCTCACCTCGCCTCCAGATCCAGATCCAGCCATGGTAGACGCAGACCTTCACACACAGCTTCAAAACGCAGCTTCCTTTCTTCACAGATTCAAAACGCCCAGCTAAACAATCCAACCTGGCTCTGAGGCCATGTTAGAATACAGAGACTATTATCTTGTATTTTAACTCTTAGATGAGAAAATGTGATCTGAAGAAAAATGAGAGAGAGAGAGAGCTTAGGGAAGAAGAAGAGCTAGCAGAATATTAGCTCAGCTCCCACACAAATCATACGTATATTGCTTCTGACAAAACCGTTAGGAATTGGAACATTCCTATTACATCATTTACAAATCAGCCATTCATTCACTACCCTATGAGATAGAGACACCTGGCATGCACAGTTACATCCTGACTGCACAGTTGGACTGTTATCCAACGGCTACATTTTCAAATGGAAAATAATAAACTATCTCAGCAGCTGCACTTATAAACTAACATCACTTGCGTCGGTGAGTTGCTTGTTTTCTTGGCAAAGAGCGGCCTCAAGCCTCTGAACTTGCAGGAACTCAAAATTAATAGTTGGTCAAAGTCTCTTCTACCTAGAGAAGAGAGAGAGGAAGATAGCGGTTGTTGTCAGACTGGCCAGAGTGGGTTTGTTTCCGGTGGTGGTGAGACCACGTTGGGCCAATTGATTTCGGAGCTCTTCTACTTTAAGCTTGCTTGCCATTGGAATTTGGAGAAATGCGTTTGAAACTGTAAAGAGAAGGGGAAGGAAGGGGGGATTTTGTAGCGGGAGTTTGGAATGTGGAGGGAGGAGTGGCTTGGCTTCTCTTTCTCTAGCGTTCGCAGCAAGCTTTTTTGGCGGGCTATTTCACAATCTCTTATGGGTTGGGCCTTTTTTGGTAATGGAAGAGGATGTTGTGGCTTTTCGGTTTTGTGTAATGGAAGCATTGGGCCTTAGAAACCAATAATAAGGCCTACTTATACATTTCGTGAAATCTTAACAAAACTTATAACTTGGCCCAATTCTTTCATTAAAAAGAAAGAAAAGGCTCATACAAATAAGCCCTGGCTCCTTGGCTCGAGTCTTTAGCAAGACTAGCCTCTTTGCAAGTCAATGTCATTTTTTATTGGATTAGACTCTGTTGACAGATTTCTTTTCATACAAACAATAATCTAAAATTTTTAAAATTAAATTAATCTAACTTATCTATTTATCTATCTACTAGCTTCTCCGCAATCGCTTCCGCTCCTGCGAGAGACTTTTTTAAAAAAAATTAAAATTTATTTTAGAATTAAAAAGGATAATGGGTAGTTGTGTTCCATAAAAATAAGATCCATTATTATTTTTTATTATTTTTTAAATATGATGAAGTGTGAATTTTTTTTTTTAATGGTGAAACATTCAAAATACAAAAAAAATGCCTTTGATTAATGCAAACATTAAGAATTGAAATTAGTAATTAAATGAGGATAATATGGTAAATTCACACTTTTCATATTTATAAAAAATAAAAATAAAAAACAGAAAAATTAGATAATGGATCCTATTTTTATAGAACACAACTACCCATTATCTTTTTAATTCTAAAATAAATTTAAATTTTTTTAAAAAAGGCAGGCATCTTGCAAGCTCGGAAGCCCATACGAAGAGACTAATATTTTTATAAAACACAACTACCCATTATCCTTTTTAATTTTAAAATAAAATAGAAATTAAAAAAAAAACCAATTGGTAGAGCGTGTACCAAGAGGCTAGTACAATTAGAAATAGAATGCAAATTTTGGTAGAAGAGAACGGGCTCACGGCCCTAACCCACTTCAAGAAGATTTTTAAGGTATTATACTTCTGTAATCTTTTCGGTGATCAGACTGGGAATCGAACTGAGGTTGCGAAAAGAATAAGTATTATGCAAATCTCCGCACGTGCGTTTCCTACTGATTTCATCTTCTTCCCGCTTCAGATAATACGATACCGATACTATTCTCTTCTCTTTACGTTTCAGTCTAATTTAACTTGGCTAATGCCCATGGCCATGGACTCGATTCTGAACTCGTCCTTGGAAGAAATCTGTTCGGAAGGCCGAAACGGTCCCCCTCTCAAATCCCTCTGTTCCAGGCTCCAGCCCTCTCTTTCCTCCTTCAATCTCGACGTCTCTGATCGGGGCCTCAAGCAAGCCTTATGGGCGGGGCTTCGCTCTGTCCCCACCCTCAAATTCCAGAGCCAGAATCAGAAGGTCCAGTACAGCCCAACCGACCCTTTGATCCAGTCCGTCCAAGACGCCGAGAAGCTCAACCTGAAGCTGGTAGCCGACCAGCGGCTCATGAACAACTTCTTGGGCCTCTACATTGCCCACTCTTCCATTGACAACATGTGCCAGTATCAACGCCAAACACTCGAAAGAGTTGCCGGTGCTAGGTACCAGCTTTTCCAAAGCCACAGTGGAGAAGATAGCAAGCACAAAGGTGAAGAGGCAAAGAATCTTGAACTTCTCTCTCTTGGGGGCAAATATGATGAAGATCAACACATATATTGCTTCAATGGCTGCACCAGTACCATTGATGGTTGAGGCCAAGATGTTGTTGGGGGACACAAAGGGCAGGCCATACCTATTTTTTTAATTAATATCATGCAGATCAAGCATTCGTTAGTTTTATTGAACAAAATTAATTCCAAGAACCAACATTTGATCGATTCCAAGAAGATGAAGGCAAATGAAAGAAAGATCAAACCAAAAACAATAGGACCAATGAAGAAAACAGAGCAGAAACAGGGGCAAAAGTGTCATTTAATCCCATGTTAGTAACGAAGAGACAGAAAACCATTGTGATTAAGCCGCAAAGTGAGGGGTAAAAAGGTGAAGAAAGAAATTGAAAGAGAGAAAATTTATAGAAAGCGGTTGAAGGAGCGAGAAGCATTATACCAAGCGGAGAGGAGGCAGTTGAGCAAAGTCATGACATACGGAATGCCTGAGAACTGCTCTGTGCTTCTCTTCTGTATGATCCTCTTGAATGTGATGCTATTATAAAACCAAAATCACTCCATAAATTCCAGAGAAAATTCAAGAAACACAGTAAAGATTCCAGCTTTTTGAACTATGCAGATTGTACGGAAAACCCATCTAAAGCAATGATCTTTAGACCCAAAAAGCAAGTCCATTTGAGAGAGAGAGAGAGAGAGAGAGAGAGAGATACATGGGAGCCAAGAAGAGGAACAGAGCAGTGGCATTTCCTGTAGAAAAGAAGAGGAAACCATAAACAGAGCAACTAGACACACATACCTCAAAAAGAATTGATATGAAAGAAACCCAGTTGAGAAAACTCACCAACAACTCCAAAGAAGACCTTGGGAATATGCATTGTTTTCCGATCTCTTTCACACCAAATCTTGAAAAGAAAGAAAGAAAAGAAGAGGAACCCAGCCAGATGAGGAAAAGCACTTGGAGAACCAAAAACTGGACTGAAAAAGAAAAGAGAGAGAAGATTATCGAAAGAAGAGCAAGTTGTTTCTTCAGAAAATGGCAAATGGGGCTTTGAGAGAGGGACGAGAAGCGCTTGGATTTTTGCCCATGCCATGGAAGCTACACTTGGTGCTGCAACAAACAGAAAGAATACAGGATGGAGGTCCTTTGGGATTATTGTCTCATTAGTTGGAAGTCGCTGATAGAGCGTTACGAATAAAACTATGTAGTGCGCCAAACCAACAGCAAAAAAGAACAGTGGTCCTTCTTTGTGAGGTTTAAATAGAAAATATCTTTTATTTCTTATTTTTTTAGCTTGGGGTGTATTTAAGGGTAGTTTAGGAAGATAGTGGGGTTTACTTAGAAATTGTGAAAATTTAAATTAAAAGTTGGGGTGAACTAAGAGAAGTGTGGGGTTTAAATAGAAAATCTCAACAGAAAATTGAAGTGTAACTAAATGGTATCTCCGTTGCAGTAAATACTGAAATGTACGAATTCTTAATTTTTTCTTTGGCGAAGAGGCTCTTGTCTACATCTTTGAGCACTTCCAGCTGCAAGGGGAAGCCCGGGCAGGAAAGGGCCTAGGCCTGCGTGACGGTTCTAGCATGCAGGGGAAAGCCTGGGTAAGGCGTGGGGCCCACCAACTCAGGGTGGGGCCAATTAAAATAAAAAAAATTGAAAAAAAGAATTAGAATTTTTTATTTATAAATACATAACCATATTTTTTTACTTAAGAGTACTTCCACCCATTTGTCATGGCAAAAGGCAAGGGGAGGCAAGGACTATTACATAATCAGACCAAAAAAAAAAAAAAAAAAAAAAAAAAAAAAAAAAAAAAAAAAAATAATAATTTTTTCACTTCTTCACACCAAAACTCTAAATCCTATAAAATAAAAAAAATCCTTTATGTATAAAAAATAAAAATAATTTAAAGTGAATAATAATTACCATCTGCCATGGTAATAAGTGGAAACACACTTTGCCTTTTGTAAAGACTGACACTATTTATGTGAATAGTAATAGCCTTTGCCTCTCCTTGCCCTTTGCCATGACAAATGGGTGGAAGTGCTCTTACAATCGCATAAAGCTGACAATTTGGAATATATTCATACATATATCATATAAATATCGATAATATTAGAAAATATCGATGTTGATAATTTCTCTCACACTTTAACAACATTTGATTAAAATATCTGTATAATATCACTATAATATCAATGATATCGAGATAATAAAAACAGTGAAAAATTTGAATAGTTATTTACACTATCACCCTTTCAGATTTCTTAGGCATACGAGGGTTGGAGAGAAGATGACGATGCATAGTTGAAACCCTGACGCTAGCGTGTGTCTGTCCTTGTGATCGAGAGAGTCGTTGGCATCAATATTATTGTTATTTGCTTTTTCTTATAAAATAGTGTGAAGTTGAAAGCAGTACTATGATTGGTTGCATTTTGGTTGTTTGCATGTTGACTAATAACCTCGTAATTCTTGCGTAAAATACTTTGGATGAGTAATTCTTGTGCATCTTTTTCCACTTCTTTGTCTCTTTATTTTGCCTTTTAACGGGAGGAGGCTCCTCCTCCTCTTCTCCTCTCCTCCCTTTCTCTTTCCTTGAGAGGAGACATGTACGACGTAGATTTATTCTTCAATAACTGGTACGAGGTAGAACCAAAGTAAAAGGACTAAATTGCAACTTGACAATAAGACAAAGAAGGCTAAATATGAGGTTTTGATTTATTCACTTGCTTGCAACAAAATGCTCCACGGAATCGGCTGAATATTAGCGAGTCCTATAGCAAATCAAATGTCCTTCCACAAAATTGTGACCTAAAGTCTTCAAGGAAGTCAAAGACAACATCAGCTTTTAAGCAAAAGAATAGTTTTTAGCGACCACCAATACAAAATTTGTATTTGCATGCTCCATCATACAATATATTTGACAGATTGTGATGTGTAAAATGACCAATCAATATATTTCATAAGATTATATAACACATGCTTTCAATGACAAATAATTGAACTTAGGATATTCACATTTACCTAGCCTCTTCTGCACACGCTTCTGCTCTTAAGATTTTTTTTTTTTTTTTTTTTTTTTATAATAAATTATTTTTTAAAAAATAATAATTATTGTGTTCCATACAAATATGACATATTATCTAATTTTGTTTTAATATGAAAAAATGTGAATTTACCGTATTATCCTCATTTAATTAATAATTTCAATTCTTAATGTTTGAATTAACCAATGACATTTTTTGATATTTTAAATATTTCACTATTCTCTACATTTTACTTTATATATACTAGTCTCTCTACACGCGCGAAAGTGCGTGCGATAAGATTATTATTATTTTTTTTAATTTATTTTAGAATTAAAAAAAGATAATGGGTAGTTGTGTTCCATAAAATACGATCTTTTATCTTATTTTTCTTTTAATTTAATTTTTTTTTAATATGAAAAAGTGTGAATTTATTATTTTATCCTCATTTAATTAATAATTTCAATTCTTAATATTTGTATTAACTAAGGATATTTTCTAATATTTTGAATGTTTCATCATTATTTGCCTTCTGTTTTATATATATATACCCCACATCTAAAATAGGTTTTTAAGTTTTATATATATATACCCCACATCTAAAATAGGTTTTTAAGTGATCACAAATCTCTTAAACATATGTAATCCAAGAGATTAGGACTATGGGGTTTTATTCACTTTGGTTGTTTTTGGATGGACGGTGCCACTTCAAGGCAGGTTTGTTGTTTAGTCCATCCTATGGTTCCTAGAGGACGGTGCCCAATGTATGCCATCTCTAACTGAACCCTATTAGTTACTGTCACACGTCATGTCCCGCTGACCAGGACCTTTTTGTTTTTGTTTTTTATTTCTTCTTTATAATAAAAAAAGATTATATTTATAGTATTTATCACTCCACCCGAGATTCTAAGTTCGCTTTTTTCTGTTTTTGATATCGTTTGTGTAAAAATATATATATTACTAAAACCATTTTTCAGTCTCCTTTTCATTGATATTTTCTCTTGAGGAGAATGTATTGATTAGCCATCATCCTTGAAGCAAAGATGTTAAGCTGAAACAGCTATATCCAGCTACATATATCTGGAGAATTAGACAAAAAAAGGGCTTGTATATTACAACCATTTCATCTTATGAATATGCACTCTCTTATAATTTTACCGGCTTATTATAGAGAAAAGGGTCGATAAGGCCAACAGATTTGGCTTTTAAATAGTACAGCAAGTTGTCCCATAGCACTTTGTCTTATGTGGGTTAGGGTTACGATCGTTTCCTTATTGACTGTCATCTATTACAGCACAAAGTATTATCGACTGTCATCTATCACGAAGTATCGGAAGTCGTCAATTTGGTGAAGTTTTCTTGGAAAATCATGAGTCGACAAAAAACCTGTATTGTCTGAAATAATAATGTCATGATGGTTTAGTGGAATATAAATCAGCAGAACTGAATTTTGCTGTATGAGTTAGCAACTTGTGTAGGAGAGAGAGAGTAATGAGCTAGCAAGATATTTCTTACAATATATTCCAAAGTATATATATATATATATATATATATATATATATATAGAAATTGGAAACTTGATGGGTTACCAAGATTTCTTCCTAAATATAAGAATTTGAGAGTTGATAACTTGATGATCTTGAACTAGTTTAAAACCTTAAATAAACCATTTTTTTGTTGCTAGTACTTATTCACTGTTTTTTTTTAACTCTTCAAGTCAAGTAGGTAGTCAGAAGTTTAATTTTTTTTTTTTTTTTTTTTTTTTTTGGTTGATTTTATTTAATGTGAAAATAAATAGTAAAAAAACGATCAATTCAATGACTGAGAAGATTCTAAGATAGAAGATGATATCAAACACATTTGTAAATAATTAATTAACTATTGTCCATGACGTGATTGATATTTTTGACTATTAGAATGAGGAAACATTAACTCATATACGTGGATTGATTATTCACATAATATCGTATCCAGTACCACACAATAATTACTTAACAACGAGGAAAAAAAAAGATAAAATATTGTGTAGACATAATTATAGGTACACAAATGATAGAACGGTGGCAAATGAGCAAGGGAATTCGAAAGAAGAATCCAAGCTTTGGCTAGGATAAGGATGTTAGGAATTGCTAATCCATCATGAACGAGGGAATTCGAAAGATGGAAGTTGTAAGCAATGTATATAACCAACTCACAATTTCAGATTTTAACAAACGACAATTATAGGTGAGATTTGGCATGCTAGTTGCTACTTGGGTTTAGGCATGCAAGTTGCAACTTGAGATTAACAAGTGGTCTTGACCAAAAAAAAAAAGAGATTAACAAATGGCACGCAAGTTGCAACATGGGATTATGCATTAATTGGAATTAATTTTAGAATTAAGCAGTTTAGGTGAGATTACCAATCGAATTCACTAGACTTTTTCTATTCCTAAATAGTCTTTTCAAATCCCAATTGAATACATTCATATGGATTAGTTCTCCACTTGTAGTTCAAGTTAGAGATCATCATTTGTGGCCCAAAGAAAAGTTATTTACAAAACCAATTACCTTCATTATATTTGTCAAATTTAATTCCCTAATTATGTGCTTAGGGTTTCTTTGATTTTCTTTGGGTTCTCGCTTTGCTTAAATGACAGCGCATAAGTGAGGAGCTCAAGAATTTATCCTTTTCCATCTTGGGAGCCAGTAGGAAGACGATCAACAAGTATATGGCTTCAATTGCTGCTCCGATAGTGTTGATGGTCGACACCAAAAATGTTCTTTGGAGACACAAGTGGCAGGCCGTACCTGTTGGATTGTTGCAAATACAAATTTGTTAATTCACTAAACTATGTAGGTCATGAAAATTTATTGATGCATACACAAATACAGTAATTAATGTTCTCTTATCAAATTTATGCTTAGAATGTGACGTGCGAAAATGAACTTAATCAATGTCTCGTATTCATTCCATATGAATAAGTCACCTTCTGTATTATTTGGAAGAAGAGATGAAGCCAATGAATAAGAGATTAAACTTTGTATTGCTTAGAGACCAAAGTATTCAATAAAAGTACCATGCACTGATCAAAGCCCAAGAAACAAAAAGACATACCAAGCCGCTGAAAGGAGCAAAGTCATGAGGTAAGGAATGCCCGAGAGGTACTGCTCTGTGAACTTATTCTTTTTCATGATCCTCTTCAATGTAGTCCTATTAGTATTAAACCAAAATCCTTAATTCAAATTAAAACATGATTTTGCATAAATGATTTTAAGCTTTGACAATATCTGAGCGTCCGTAGTGCATACATTGGCACCAAGAAGAGGAAGAAAGCGATCCCATTTCCTGCATCAAAGTAAAGAGGCATTAATCGATAAACAAAATCCGAGGAACAATCTAAGGTTGAAGAGAAGAAAAAAAGGAACTGAAAACACCCCACCAAAGACTACTCGGAACAAGAACTTGAAGATATTCATGAAGTCTTTAACACCAAACATTCTGAAAGACAGCATGCAGTTAAGAAAGGAGAGAAGAGATCAAGCCCTGAGCCTGAGAAGGGAAATCCATTGTGAAAGAGATTGCGAAGCCATTTATACGCTTAAATTAATGAGAGAATAAATAAAGAAAATTAACAAAATATATAAAAGAGCAAGCCACCCAGCTTTTCCGGAGAGATTCCCCCATGCAAAACTAATGCCTGCCTACCTACAGCTGACTAGCATAACTCCTACGCAACTCAACTCTTTACCGTTGAGAGATTGCCCAAATTGTGACACATTTTCGGTTGCAACAAAATTGTGACTTGACCTAGTGTGAATCGAGTGAACTAGCTATAACATTCTTACCTAGCTAGTGGCATTTTAATTCCGAATTCTAGTAGTCTTTGGACAATATTCATAGTGGGATTTCTGTTTGGCAAAATAGCAAATCAAGGAAGCATATCCTCGACTCATCCAGGGTGTGTTTTTTTGGGGGGGGTGTTTTGTTTGTCCCTTCCCTAGAAGCACCCAAATTTATGGCCAAACAAATTAGATTTGTGCTTGGACTTGAAACATTGAATGATTGCTCTCTACTTATAAGAAGGTGCTGACCAAGGGACCAGTAGCTAGGTTTAAATTTCAAACTTGGAACGTTTGTCGAATGGCGGCGGCTCATGTTAGTGGTATTTATCTCTACTTCGTTATATTAAGTTTAAGGTTCAAATTTCATGTGGACTAAATTTTGATACATGTGTGTATAGGGAGGGTTGCCCCTCTCTTGTGTACTGAATTCTGAATTTCTTTCAAAATTATTATATTCAATTAAAAAAATAACAAAATTTAATCTGATTCTCTTTCGTTTTCAGCTGGAAAATCCAATTCCAACCGATGCGATTATTGAGTTTGGCACTGTCAGGCTGTTGTCAACTTGGTTTCAGGTGGATATATGTGTACATCATTAATTTCGCAAGCTAGATCACGCTATAACTCCTCCCACCCCCGAAACACAGATGAGATTGAATTCCAAATTATTATTATTTTTAAAAATTTGTAAAGTTGTATTTTTTTTATTTCTGTAAACCCTAAACCCTTAATTATCATTTATGGTTCAAATTCCAGTAATGATATCAGAGGCAGACAAGGTCCAGGTCATAGAATAATAGAGGTCTCTGTATTGAAGTTCTTGAAGGCTGAATTGCCCTAAAGGGGAAGGAAGCTTGCAAAATCTTTTACTGGTTTGAGAGTGCGCCACAGTGTGTTGTCGAGATATCTTAGCTATTACAGGATAGGAATGAATAAACTCCATGGCCGATACAATCCCAATTATTTTATCTGAACAACCACCTAGTAGGAAAATCAGAGTTAAATATGGACGAAACTACACGTTATTAATGAAGTGTTTCTTTATTTATGGCAAGTTCATATGAAATTTTAGCCGTTGTTGTGAGTGCCCTATGAGCTAGGTTAAGTGCTGCATGAAGGTTTCAAACATGGTAGTCAGGTGCGATTTTTTTTTTCTTGTTTTCAGAAATTTATGTTCATAAATGCTAGCAACATGATGGCAGTTAATTTTTCATGGTTGTATAATTTTGCTTTATCTATGGATCGGGCCCAAGCAACTATCAGCCCAATACAATATTTCCATGAGGGAAAAGGAAAAAAAAAGATCTATCGCATGCGAGTTATAATCCACATGCCACGCTAAACAAACAAATTATCATGCTATGATTCGCGATAAAATATAATTAACTCATGCTAAAAATTAAAACAATCCTTCCCAAGGGCGATAAGGTAAAATATGCCGAGCAATATGCCATGCCGTTATCTCGCACCCAACCACGCTACAAGCCTAGGTGGGCCCAAGCCACTCAAAAAAGACCCGGGGCTTGCTTGAGTGGGTTGTGGCATGGATGGTGATAAATCAACATGAGGCCCATTGATGGACCAAGAAATGGAAAGTCTCGGGTTGCTTGGGAGCCTCGAGACTCAAGCCCATTTCTTAGGTCCAAACATGTGGGTAAGCACAAGAGAGAAAAATAGCCCAAAAGCCCAAGCAAAATAACCTAGCCAAGAGATAACCCAACCAAAAATAATAATAAGCCCAAATCAAGCCCAATAAGCCCATTTGCTTAGAAAGCCATCTTGGCCCTTAGAAAAACCCAAAAAAGGCCCACAAGAGCTTCAGCCTTTTTTGAAAAACAGAGAACACGTGAAGGAGTAGATGGCAGGCTCCTTAAGTAAGCTGCTGGAAACCAGTCCCAAGCCAGAGACATCCAAAGAACCGATGAATACCATCCTGCATGCTGTCAGAAGCATCCCTTGGACCAGCATACATTTGCACCTCCTTTCCTTCATCAGATTCAGCCAAGGAAGAGGAAAGAAAAGGAAGAAAAACAGCAAACTAAGAGTGGAAGCCCTCATTGCACAGCCGCGGGAAAGAGGGATGTTGAGCCCCCAAATCTCCTAAATTCATGAAGATAGACAGAAGCCATCTTTGCCAAGAAAGGGAAGTCAGAGAAGGGGAGGAGAAAGGAAGAAAATCTCAGCCAAAGTAAGAAGGAGCCATTAGGGTTTCTTGAAAAATGGTGATTTCCGGCAGCTATAAATTGAGCCTTCCCCTACCCAACAAACACAACTCACAACCTGCAGAGAGCAAGCTTTTCTCTCTATCTTGCAAAACTTAGATTCGTGCACTGTTCATCTTCTTCTCCAATTTGTTCTTCTGGTAGCTGCTGGAAGAACCCTGTCTCTCTTTTTCTCTTTCTCTAGCCAAAATTCCTCACAAAACACCCCATTCCTTACTTAAACACTTTCATTCCTCATAAACCAAGCCTAATTTCTCTCTTAGTGCTAAACCCATGTTGGTTTTGCTCTCCATGCCTCATGCCACTCATGCTGAGCCTAAAAACCATCTGAAAGCATGCCAAAATTATCTGTAAGTCACTATTATTCTCATTGGTGAAGATTACTCAAAATATCTCCTAAGGTTTCGCTGCCCTTTCGAGGTATTTTGAGGCTTAATTTTCGAACCTAAACGAAAAAGGGGCAATCTCCTCAGTCCACCTTTTGCAGCAGCCCAGCCCGTTAGCTGCAGGAAGAAAAAGTCCCCTACATAAATTGGCGACTCTGCTGGGGATTAAGCCATTATCTTCATCAATGCCTCCAAGAAAGAAGACCAGAAGCAACAACATAACTTCCCAGGATGGGCCAAGCCATGCTGACTCAGAGTCAAGGCAACATGCCTCTTCTAGAGAAGAAGAACGTGCAAGTGAGGGAACTTTTACCCTCACAGATCTTGTTGCAGCCATTCGTGCTATGGGTGACACCCAGAGGGAGATGGCAGAGATGATAAAAGAACTCAAAAATTCGGCTCCAAAGCCAAGTGAAGTGAATGAGAAGCACCCACAGGAGGAATCTGCTGCTGCCGGAAAGGAGTCTGAGCAGAAGGGACCATCTTTTGTCACTCAGGAGGACGTTGTTGCCATGCTGGAAAAGGAGCTGAGTCGAAGTCAGGAAGATTGGAAGTATCTTCCTCAGCCGCCGTATCCATCAAGCTTACTCCAGCAGCCATATCCTAAAGGCTATGAAGCACCGACCTTTGTCCTCTTTGATGGACGAAAGGGGAGCCCGAAGGAGCATGTCAATCGCTTCATCGATGCCTTGGGACCGTATGCTGGTGATCATAATCTTCGACTTAGAGAATTTTCAAAGAGTCTCACCGATCGTGCTTACACATGGTATACAACGTTGGCACCAGGCTCTATTCATTCCTGGGAAAGTCTGGCAAGCAGGTTCTGTAAGAAGTATTTCCAGCATGAAGAACGAGTCACCACCACTCAACTCAACAACACCCGCCAAAAGCATGGTGAGGATCCCGTGGACTTTGTACGCAGGTTCCGGGACCTGGCATTGGATTGCTATGATGAGAAAGACGAGGAGGCGCTTGTTGAAATTTGCATCAGCAATATCGTGGCAGATTATAGAGTGTATTTGGAGAATATTGGCATTAGTCAATTTTCTCGGCTGCTGGAAGCTGTGAGGAAGACGAGCATGTCCGTCAGGCCACCAGGACAAAGGACTTGGAGAAATGAGAAGAAGGAAGCGCATCAGACATTAGCAATAGATGACAAGCCATCCAGCGACTACAATTCACGCAAACGCAAGGATAGAGAGACGTATCCACCACTACCATGCAAAGATGAAGAATTTCATGCTATCCTTGACACAATGATTGCTGATGGCGTAATCAAACCTGTCAGACCCTACAAGGTTCCTACTCGAGAGGAAAAGAATGATCCTAGGTACTGCCGTTATCATCAATTTGTGGGGCATCCAACCACTGCCTGTCAGAGCCTGAGGAGGATTTTACACGCCAAAATACATGAGGGAGTCCTTGAACTTCCCTCTAGGAAGCAAACCATTGATGAAGACCCCTTGCCAAAACGAAGGGGAAAGGAGGTAGCCGCTGTCATTACATGTTCTGATGATTTGCTTGATGATGATGAATTGTGCCACCCTTGGAGGAATGACCCAAAGCCGCCGGAAGCCATATGGGAACCTTGCGGAAACATGGAAAAGGCATATTGGTGTAAATATTCGAGGCCTTCAAGTTACAACACACCATGGCCACTCGCTGATGGATGGGGTGACAACTCAGGGCAGCGAAATTTTTGTTTTGGACATGCCGGAAGAACGCTACTCGGGGGCTTTATCGGAGCAGCAGGAAGCAGCTGCCGTGACATTTCATAATATCACGGAAGCTGAAACAAGTGTGATGGAACGTTATTTAAGCATGAAACAGGGGCCCACAGCTTCACAGGTCCTTCAAAGAAACCCAAAGTTCAAATCACTCTTTGACCAACTTGGCTTCGGGCCACAAGCAAGGGAAGCAGCTGCTGTAGCCTTGATGAATATCTCTGAGGAGTCTAATTCTCAATGCTTTACAACTCAACCACAAAGGTCATTCTTGGGAAATGACAATGCTATTGTCTTTACGGACGAAGACATGGAAGTTCCATACCCGGACCATAGGAGGCCGCTTTACTTGGAGGGACAGATCAATGATGTGTTCATAAGAAGAGCTTTGGTGGACACGGGTTCCTCTGTCAACATATTACCTCTGTCTGTGCTTACGGCAGCTGGTATCCCATTGTCCAAAATTGTCCAATCACAAACAAACATCAGTGGTTTCGGGAATAAGAGTGAGGTCACAGTCGGGCATCTACAAGTACACTTGAAGGTTGGGCCAATTCGGTCACTTACTAAGTTCTATGTCGTGGATGTGGATGTGGCTTACCATGCTTTGCTTGGAAGGCCATGGCTCAACAAGCATAAGCTTGTGGTCTCTACCTATCATCAATGCGTAAAAGGAAGGATTGGGCTGAGGCCGCTACGCATACCTGGAAACCAAGCACCTTTCAACAAAGATGAAGCTCACTACTCTGAAGCAGAATTCTACACTGAATGCACAGGTGCTGGAAGCAATCCATCCAAGGATTTCGGGACCTACCTTCCTTCATGGACTGAAATTCGTGATTTAAGCAATGAGGAGCTCATCACCATTGTCGATCGAGAGAGAAAGAGGCACTCGGAAGTCAACAACCATGCCTATGATCATCCCCAATGCTCAAAGGTGACGCTGCCCGATGGACGTATCGTGTACCGCTTATGACGGGGTTGGGGGCTTGACCGTGTCTTACGGGAAAGCCCCGAGTATGGAGGAAAAGTAATGCAAACAATAGCTGTGGGAGTTCCAACGACAAGGCACCCTTGCCTTGTGCTTTCCAGGAGCCAATGGCAGCACCCAGACACATGCAAGATGGATCGTCAGCAGTAGCTGAGCAGCTGGAAACAATTGATTTGAGTGAGGATCCCTCTGCCCCGAGGCCCATTTCCATAAGTGTTCATTTAACAAATGAGGAGAGGGCGGCCTTGATATCTTTGCTAAAGGAATTTCGAGATGTGTTCGCTTGGAGCTATGAGGAAATGCCTGGTCTGAACCCAAGCTTAGTAAGTCATACTCTGAATATTGAGCTTGGTACAAAACCTGTCGTGCAGGCAAGAAGGAATTTTCATCCTGAAGTTGAGAAGCAAATCAAGGTAGAAATTGAAAAGTTGTTAGCTGCCGGATTTATTAAACCAATCAAGCATCCTACGTGGCTAGCAAATATTGTCCCTGTGAAGAAGAAAACCGGTGTGATCAGAATATGCACGGATTATCGAGATCTCAACCGAGCTTGCCCAAAGGATGAGTTCCCGCTGCCAAACATGGATATCTTAATTGATTCGACCTCGGGTCAAGGCTTGTTGTCATTCATGGATGGGTTTAGTGGCTACAATCAGATCAAGATGTCTCCCAAGGATGCTGAAAAGACAGCCTTTCGAACACCGTATGGGAATTTTTATTATACGGTCATGCCATTCGGCCTCAAAAATGCTGGCGCCACCTACCAAAGAGCTATGACAGCGGTGTTTCACGACATGATGGGAAAAGAAGTTGAAGATTATGTGGATGACCTTGTGGTGAAGTCCAAAACCAGAGAAGGCCATCAAGAAGTTTTAAGAAGAGTGCTGGAAAGGTGTCGGCTGTACAGTTTGAAGATGAATCCAAAGAAGTGTGCGTTCGGGGTTTCATCTGGTAAATTCTTGGGGTTTCAAGTACACCAGCGTGGCATAGACGTGGATCCTGAAAAGACTAAAGCCATAAATTCTCTTGCACCGCCTAAAAGCCCAAAAGAATTGAAAAGCTTTATGGGAAGATTATCGTATATTCGGCGCTTTATCCCAGGTCTTGCTGCCACCATGAGTGCTTTTACTCCATTGCTCAAGAAAGGCAAGAGGTATGAATGGAGTGAGAAGTGCCAAGAAGCTTACAAGAAGGTGCAACAAATAATCGCCAAGCTGCCCACTATGAAAGCACCTATTCCGGGGCTGCCTCTCAAGCTTTATTTGGCTGCAACAAACACAGCGGTTGGGGCCTTACTTGCTCAAGATGATCATAGTGGGGAAGAAAGTCCTATTTATTACGTAAGTAGGCAACTAAGGGGGTCTGAAGTAAGATATCCGAAAACTGAACTTTTGTGCCTTGCTCTTGTCTATGCTGCACAGCGCTTGCGGCATTACTTCCTTGCTCACAAGCTACATCTCATGGTGAAGTCTGATCCCGTAAGATATTTGCTTACAAGGCCAATATTATCCGGGCGCCTTGCACGTTGGTTGCTACAGCTGTCCGAGTTCGATATCACCTGCACCACTCCAAAAGCCATCAAAGGGCAGGCTGTTATTGACATGTTGGCTCTATTTCCCGAAGTTGAAGAATCAACAATCTCTAAGGAAGTTCTGGGGGAGCTGCCGGAAATGGTTGCTGTTGTCACGGAGGCAGAACCATGGACCCTCTACTTCGATGGGTCTTCTACATCAAAGAGTGGAGGGGCAGGTGTGGTGCTTGTCAATCCCGAGGGGCAAGCTACGGCCCTCTCGTTTAAGCTAAATTTCCCATGCACGAATAATACGGCAGAGTACGAAGCTTTTATTGCAGGGATGTCTACAGCAAGGGAAATGGGTGTCGAAAGAATTAAAATTATTGGGGATTCAAACTTGGTGCTGAGTCAATTACAAGGAAATTTCGCCGTGAAGGAACCAGCATTGGCACCATATCGTACAGCTGCTGAAAGGCTTGTTCGTTCGTTCAAACAAGTTGTGTTGGAACATATCCCGGGAGTCACCAATAGATATGCTGATGCGTTGGCCACTTTGGGGTCGAGGCTCTCATTTATTGACGAACAGCCCAATATTGCAGTAATCAAGAAGGACATACCAGTTGTTGAAGCAATGGCTCAAGAGGAGCAGCTGGAAGAGGATGACTGGAGGAAGCTTGTGAAAGAAAAAATAGGCAAAGGAAGCAACATCAAAGAATTGAAGGATTATGCGATCATCTTTGGGGAATTGTACAGACGCCTTCCGGGAGGTATTTTGACACGCTGCATAGGGATAACAGAAGCACAGGAGAAGCTTCAAGAGGTACATGAGGTCACTTGCAATTTGGAGCCAATAATCAGCCTGTACCGGCGCCTGCAGCGCAAGGGTTATTACTGGCCAGAAATGAGGAAACAAGCAGCTGAAATACAAGCCAATTGTCCCAAGTGTGCAAAAATACCTTCCACCGAGGAATCATTCACCGTCTCATTTGCGGAGGATTGGAGGGCTCCATACTTGGCATCCTTCATCAATGGAGTCTTGCCAACCAATCCCAAGCATGCACGCAAGCTCAAAAGGACAATGAAAAGATACTTCATAGATGGGTCAACTCTTTACCGTAAGGGGTTTAATGGTGAGCCATTAAAATGCTTGGGAAAGTCAGAGGCACAGCAAGTCATGCAAGAAATTCATGCTGGAGAATGTGGTGAACACCAAGGAATGAAGAAGCTTTACCGGCAGCTGCTGAGTGTTGGGTATTATTGGCCTACAATGAAGAATGATGCATACGACTTTGTGAAGAGGTGTCACACATGTCAAGTTCATGCCAATTTAAGTCATAAGCCTCCCACGCTGCTGCAAGACATGCGCACCCCTTGGCCCTTCCATACTTGGGGGCTTGATTTGATCGGGACTATTCATCCACCATCCGACAGCTACATATGGATCATCACGGCCACCGAATATTTTACAAAGTGGGTAGAAGCGGTTCCCTTGCGGAAGGCCACGGGAGCTGCCGTTGCCAATTTCATCCGTGAAAATATTGTATGCAGATTTGGGATCCCATACAAGATTGTCACTGACAATGGCACCCCGTTTGTCAATAAGCAAGTAAGCTCGACACTTAGTGGTTATGGTATCAAGCATCGCCGCTCCACGCCTTATTATCCACAAGGAAATGGTCAAGCGGAAGCCACAAACAAGACTTTATTGAGGATCCTAAGCAAAATGGTTTATGAGTATGAAGGAGGTTGGAGTGTTCACCTGCCGGATGCTTTATGGGCCTACCGCACCTCTTCAAGAAGTGCCACAGGTTTCTCGCCATATTCACTCGTGTACGGGTCCGATGCCATTTCACCAGTAGAGATTACCATCCCCACTGCCAGAACAGCAGCTGTTAACGACCTCGAATGGGATACAAAGTCATGCTCGGAATGGCGCCTGCTGGACCTTGAAGCTTTGGATGAAAAAAGAGCGGTAGCCGAAAAGAAGACAGCATTGTACCACAGAACCGTAGCTCAAGCCTATAACAGGACAGTCAAGCCTCGCGCCTTCAAGCAAGGAGACCTCGTGCTAAAAGTTGCGGAGCATGTGAGAAGACAAGTGTCGGGACCTTCCAAGTTTGCGCCACAATGGGAAGGCCCGTTTGCAGTCAAAGAGGTTCACAGCAGCGGCTATTATCGCTTGGTCTCTGTCAAAGAAGGCACGCTAACCGACCCCGTCAATGGGAAGTGGCTCAAGCTCTATTACTGCTAAGTTAACTTTATGCCTAGTACTTTTGTATTCTCTCTCTGTCAAAAAAAAATAAACTCCTTCTGTCTTATTTTCACGTTTTGAAAAAAAAGACACTTTTGTATGATGCACCATTATGGTAGCAAGGGCTTTTGCAATGAAAATGAAGGAATATTTTGAAAAATATATATTGTGTCTCCAAAACTTTACTATTATTAACCCTTTATCAAATTTTCCATATATATATATATATATATATAAACATGCTACTTAGCAGTAAAACATGCCGGGCAAAGTCATTTAGATGGGGTCCCCAAGCATCACGCTTAAGCAAAAAAAAAAAAAATTAATAGCATAAGGCATAGAAACATGCAATTCTGAGATGCTGGAACGATACGATATAACACCTGGAAGCTTTATAGAGCTCGGCTAGAAATCATGCACATGTTGGTTCGACCCTTTGGGAAAGGTGGGAAGCTATTTTGTCAAGCTTAGAATCTAGATAAGCCATGCAAAAGAAGCTTTCGAAGACTCGGTTTCTAAAAAAAAATTTTGACAGCATATACCCTGTTTTCAATGATATCCAACCTGTCAAAATGTCAAGCAGTCCATAAAGACAATTCTGGCCAACAAAGCAGTATATATACATATCTACACCGGAAATATGCAACATGCCTCAAGCATTCAGAAATTCATACAAGCTTCGGTAGTTTAATATCAAAATTACAAAGGCATAACGACGTAGTCGTTAGAGTCTCAAAAGAAAAAAAAACAACACTACAAACAAAGCAAAATAAAGCTGCATCTGCTGAAGGTTCACGCGCCCTTAAGTCACGAAGAAAAGCAGGATCACGAGCCAAGCTAAATGGTCACTAAGCCAAGGATGGGCAATCTGCAAAAGATAAAAGAAAATGTGTGTCAAAAAATAGCTGCTGCTGGAATACGTAATATAAAAAAATATAATGGATGAGCTGAGTACCTGTAGGCTATGGGGAATGTCCGAAAAGAACAAAGGAAGCCCCAGGAGATAATCTGGCTGCTGCCTCCGTCACGCACTCAGCGCTGTCAACAGAAACTCCCTTAGCAAGAAGAAGGGCATGCATCTCCCGGCGCTGGTTTTCCAACTCTTGCTGTTTAATATTCAAGGCGTCTGCAGCGGCTTTTACTTCATCGGAATCATGCGATAATTGCATACTACGAATGGCCCGTGCTCCAAAAACGGCACGTGCTAAGCTCTTCACGAGTTTAAGGAGAAATTCCACAGGGAAAGCCCAGAATCATGGCCTCGCATATTGCATCTCGCCAACAGAGCAGTTTATGATCTGTAATATCAAGGAGTTGCATGGTGTCCATCCCATGAAGTACTAAGCCAAGCGCTCGAAGGGCAGTACCCCTTGAGAAAGAGGAGGTGACATCTGTAGCTTCCAGCAAACTCCCGTATTTGTCCATGAACTTTTTCAAGGCTCCAACCGTCTCTGGATACACAAGGGCGCCTTGGAATGTTGCATAACCATCGAATCTGTGGCAAAGCGGAAGAAGTTCATCAATGGATCTAAGAATGGTGACACCACCATCAAAGAAGGCTTTGAATGCCGTGTAGGAATTCTCCCAATCTTGCCAAGACATGCCTTTCTCGAATGAAGGCCCTTTTGAGGAACCTGCGATAAAAGCACCAACATTCTTATCACAGAGATGTGCTGCTGGAAGAGGTGGAGTGGTGCCGGAAGCTATGTCAGGTGTGCTCGAGATTGGGAGAGTAAGGGGATGTGCTGCTGGAAGAAGTAGAGCAGTGCCGGAAGCTATGGCAGGTACGTTCGGAATTGGAGAAATAGGAGGAGGAACTGTTGGAAGTAGTGGAGAGGCATCAGCAGCCATGTCAGAGGTACATGGGTCAGGAGAAGGAGGAGGTTGCACTGCCGGAAGGCTCAGGACAACTTCAGCGACAGTAGTGGGAAGGGCAAAATCAGCCTCCGATGAAGCACCTATCGTGCCTTCAATGGCGGGCACGACCTGCAGAAGAAAGACGGAGTATGAGCTAGAGGACACAACGGGCAGCATGCAATGTCAATATTCCAAAGCAAAACAAGCAAGAGGGATATTTGATACCAGTTCAATATCGACACGCTGTCCATGATCGCCAGTCAAAGCAGGAGTCGTATCTGGGTCATCGAACTCCCCCAAGCTAGTGCCGAAAGCCGGATAGGTGTCTTCGTCGTGACTATCGTATTGGCCTTCATCAAAGTCCTCGTCCATGCCACTCGTATCGTGAGCACTCTCTTGCTCATGAATGTTAGCCTCAGTTCCCGCAGCGCCATCGCCATCACTATCATCATCACTGTTATCATCAACCGTCACCACTACTTTGGGTCCCGAGTCTTCACCCTTATTCTTTCGGGTATTAGCAAACCGCGTTTCAAGAATACGCATGCTTCGACGTTTCGGGGTCACGGAAAACCCCTTACCCTTGCCTTTACTTTGGGAAGTACCTGCAAAATAAGATGAAAGGGATACTTATATATACGCAAAGAGCGGGGAACAAAGGGAGCAAACAAATAGCAATACTTACTGTGAGGAGATGAAGCTTTAGAGCTGCTCGCTCGCTGCTGCCGGAAGCTGTAGGCTGCTGCTGTAAGGACTCGGGCAAGGCAACCTTTCTTGAGCTGGGAGGACCACCTGCCGCTACCTTGGGGATGAACCTTTTCGGTTCTTTCACAGCTTGCCTTTTCTCGGCGCTGCAGCTTTCCTCACGCTTCCGTTTCCCATGTGCAACACTCTTCCCGGCACTATGAGAACCCGACTTTTCCAACTTCCGCTTTAGCTTCGAAAAATCACCAACAATTTCTCCACTCTTGGAGATAAAGGGCAGATTTCGCTTCTCGCTCAAGGAAATGGCTTTCTCTTCCGACACTAAACGGGCATGATGAATGACGGTGGGAATCAAGCTATCACAATGGGCAGCATGGAATCGGCTGAACGAGGCAAAGCAGCGGTTCCAATAATTTTGGTAGGCCTTTGAGAGACCACCAACGCGCTTCCGGCTGGCCAGAGCAAGGGCAAGAGGCCTGCCGTCTCCCGGCACGCTGTCACCAGTCCAGAAAACCCTGTGCAAGCTCAAGGAATCTCCATGGTTGGGACGAGAGGGCACACCTTGGTCAAACCCAAGCTGTCGTCTAACCCGGTAAGGGGAATAATGCACAGAAGTCTCCAAGTGGTCATCACCGAATGTGGGCAGAGGGAGGCATGCGGCACTCAACAATGCCTCTCTGCGTAACCGACAACCTTGTGTTGGCATGGCCAGGGCCTCCATTAAAGCAGCAGAATCAGCATAGAAGGGCATACTTCTAAAGCCCTCTGATGAGGCACAATAGGGGCGAAAAATAAATTGCTCAACATCGTCCAGCAGCTCTAAAAAATTTTGGCCCTTCCGTTGCATGCGACGGAACCATCTACAGATCAGAGGAAGACTACCCGGCACGTAGGAATCCTCGTCCGAAGCAACCAGTGACTCAGCCTTTGAATAAGGGAGTGGAGATACCTCTATCCCTTTGAAGCGTTCCCATAAAAAGATCTGCAGAAAACTGGAATTTACAAAAGTCTCCACAGCCATGGTTCCGGCCGCCCCCTTCTCAAGAAATTGAATCTGGTCAAGCAAGCGATATAAGTGCCCCAAGAACATGGGGGCTAAAGGGATCATGCTACCTCGTGCTATTGCCAAAGCCAACGGAAACACTCTCCCATGCAAGCAGTCTTGAGAAAAATCACAAAAGAGGAACCTCCCGAGCCACAAGGACACGAACGCAGCAAGGCGACACGGCTCGTCTCGATCACTGTTCCCGAAAAACTGAATCCAATTACTGAATCTCAGAGAGGTACTAGGAGAGGTCGGAGCACCCTTCCGCAAAGTTTCAAGCTTTAGCCCATCTTCCGGGGTTAATGCAATATGGAAAGGGTCTTGGCTGCCGCAAAGTGGGAGATGGAAAATATTAGCTACATCCTCAAGCGTGGGAGTGAACTCTCCCCACGAACAAATAAAAGTGTGCGTCTCAGTGCTCCACCGTCTAACCAAGTGTCGAAGCGTCTTGGCTTCAATATGGATGTCGCAAGCCTTAGAAGCAAAGATGGCTTCCAACACGCCTGCCCGGCTTAGGATATCACGGGTAGATGGGCTCTTCAGTTCAGCATCAACCCACTCCGACCAACCCTTGCTGATGCTGCAGGGATATTGAAAGAACAAAGGAACTGCCGGAAACAGACCCCTTTCTATGCAGCACCTTGATACGGATGCAGGATCAATCACTGAAGTAGCTTCTGGCGCTGGTTCTTCATCAATGATTACATCCTCGTCGGCACCCTTGAGCAAAGGAGGAGGTCTCCCTCTCTTCAACCTGTCATCTACGGAGTAAAGATGATCCCTTATGATAAATGGTGGATTACCGGATGCCATAATGGGTACCTGCGCATAGAAATATGGAAAGAAGCAAAATAGAATCAGCACACGTAAAATACGTGGCTAGTTGAGTTTATCCAAGCAAACATGCAATTTAAAATTCAAGCTCATGACAAGTAAGAGTCTCGCTTTGTGATCAACAAGCAGGACAAGCAAGTCCCTTCTCAGAATAAAAATAAAAATAAAAAAATTCAGCCAGGCAGTACAAAACATGCACTCTGTCAATTATTTTCCTCCACAGGCAACACACGCAGAATTCCATAATCGATCAAGCATGTGTTCTCAAGAAAAGAAAAAAAAGAGAGCCTAGGCCAAGCATCAGTCTACACCTATTCTAAAATACTCAGAGTTAGCAGAGTTATTGCCAAAGTCTAAGTTAGAAGACTGAAGGGTTTGAAGGTTCCAGCAGCAAAATGTCAAGGGTTTCCAGCACCTACCTATGCCCAAAATGCGTGTACCTGCACAAAAAAAAACAAAGGGAAAGCACGTCATGCCAAATCAGCCCTTTACACACAAAAGGAGAAGCCCGTGCAAAATAAAAACGAAAAGAAGGGGGAGAAACCCAAGCCAACAAGAAAGAAAAAAAAATTACCTTTCCGGCAGCTCGAGCAAAATCAACGAAGGAAGAAACCTAGACAATGGCGCAGACCCTTCCTTGCTAGCACCCACTCCGTGAGCACTATTGGTGCAGTGGAAACAAGATGGGTAGAAAAGGGGTTTTGGGTATTTGGCTGCCAAAACAAAAGACAACATCTATGGGTATGAGAAACCCAACAAATTCTCCAATCAATCTAAGGGAAAATTGGAAGAAAGAGAGGATACCTTGTTAAATCTTCCAAGGGATGACGTTGGATGCACCAAAAATAGAAGAAAACCAGGGATTTGAAGGCAAAATTCGCACAAAGGAGGACCTTTCCAGCAGCGACGAACGGGCTCCTTTGGAACGAAGATGGAACGACGGGGTCGGGTTCGACTTGGGTCTTCTTCTCAGCGGCTGGAGGTAAACAATTTTGGCCTGACTTCACTCTTTCAGTATATTTGAATTTATGGAGAAGAAAGAAGAAGAACGAAGGGAGGAGAGTTAGAGGGAAGTTTTGGTCTGGAGCGTGGAAAGGAGAAGGAAATTTTGGAAACCGATGTCTGATGCAAGAAAAGAGAAAGAAAAGGGAGGAAAATAATAAAATAAGGAGAGGAAGGCAGTTGGCGTTGGAAACTGCAAGTAACCACCGGGACCAATCATGGCACGCCGTCATTTTGCACGCGGGAAGAAGAAGAGTCCTATGCAAATACAAATCTGATTTTTTGGGTTGGGTTTAATTATTCGGCCCATTCCAGCACCTGTTCATGGCCCTTATAATTAAGGGGGCTAATGTTGAGGCCCAAAAAATCCATGGATTGGGCCCGAACAATTATCAGCCCAATACAATATTCCATAAGGGAAAAGAAAAAAGGGATCTATCGCATGCAAGTTATAACCCACACGCCACGCTAAATAAACAAATTATCATGCTATGATAAAATATAATCATGCTAAAAAATTAAAACAATCCTTCCCAAGGGCGATAAGGTAAAATATGCCGAGCAACATGCCATGCCGTTATCTCGCACCCAACCACGCTACAAGCCTAGGTGGGCCCAAGCCACTCAAAAAAGACCCGGGGCTTGCTTGAGTGGGTTGTGGCATGGATGGTGATAAATCAACATGAGGCCCATTGATGGACCAAGAAATGGAAAGTCTCGGGTTGCTTGGGAGCCTCGAGACTCAGCCCATTTCTTAGGCCCAAACATGTGGGTAGGCACAAGAGAGAAAAAATAGCCCAAAAGCCCAAGCAAAATAACCTAGCCAAGAGATAACCCAACCAAAAATAATAATAAGCCCAAATCAAGCCCAATAAGCCCATTCGCTTAGAAAGCCATCTTGGCCCTTAGAAAAACCCAAAAAGGCCCACAAGAGCTTCAGCCTTTTTTTGAAAAACAGAGAACACGTGAAGGAGTAGATGGCAGGCTCCTTAAGTAAGCTGCTGGAAACCAGTCCCAAGCCAGAGACATCCAAAGAACCGATGAATACCATCCTGCATGCTGTCAGAAGCATCCCTTGGACCAGCATACATTTGCACCTCCTTTCCTTCATCAGATTCAGCCAAGGAAGAGGAAAGAAAAGGAAGAAAAACAGCAAACTAAGAGTGGAAGCCCTCACTGCGTAGCCGCGGGAAAGAGGGATGTTGAGCCCCCAAAATCTCCTAAATTCATGAAGATAGACAGAAGCCATCTTTGCCAAGAAAGGGAAGTCAGAGAAGGGGAGGAGAAAGGAAGAAAATCTCAGCCAAAGTAAGAAGGAGCCATTAGGGTTTCTTGAAAAATGGTGATTTCCGGCAGCTATAAATTAAGCCTTCCCCTACCCAACAAACACAACTCACAACCTGCAGAGAGCAAGCTTTTCTCTCTATCTTGCAAAACTTAGATTCGTGCACTGTTCATCTTCTTCTCCAATTTGTTCTTCTGGTAGCTGCTGGAAGAACCCTGTCTCTCTTTTTCTCTTTCTCTAGCCAAAATTCCTCACAAAACACCCCATTCCTTACTTAAAAAAAAAAAAAAAAAAAAAAAAAAAAAAAAAAAAAAAAAAAAAAAAAAAAAAAAAAAAAAAAAAAAAAAAAAAAAAAAAAAAAAAAAAAAAAAAAAAAAAAAAAAAAAAAAAAAAAAAAAAAAAAAAAAAAAAAAAAAAAAAAAAAAAAAAAAAAAAAAAAAAAAAAAAAAAAAAAAAAAAAAAAAAAAAAAAAAAAAAAAAAAAAAAAAAAAAAAAAAAAAAAAAAAAAAAAAAAAAAAAAAAAAAAAAAAAAAAAAAAAAAAAAAAAAAAAAAAAAAAAAAAAAAAAAAAAAAAAAAAAAAAAAAAAAAAAAAAAAAAAAAAAAAAAAAAAAAAAAAAAAAAAAAAAAAAAAAAAAAAAAAAAAAAAAAAAAAAAAAAAAAAAAAAAAAATACCTGAGGCAATTCTGTCAAGGTCAATGTCCATTGTACAATTCTGCCTCTCAAATTGCCTGGCGTAGCATGTACTTGATCAGATAGTCTTCGCGCAATGATGAGATGGTGTATAGGCAGCATGTAGATGATGTCTGAGTTCACCAACAGTTGAAGTAAAGAGCCTATGGCCCAAAGTCATTTCAATTGAACAGAATTTTTCTATCCAACATAATGTCAGAGTTTTGCTCAGGTAGTAGAATGCTGTTCCCACTTCCCCCCCCATTCTCGTCCTTGTTATCTTGAACAACAGATCCCGAAGGGATTCTTATGCTGCATTATACATAAGCTTGAGTGGTCTGCCTCTCGTGGTGGGGACAGGAACTGGTGGTGGATTTTAGAGGTAATGCTCTGATTTCCTCAAAAAATTGTTGGTGTTGTTCTTCCACTTGAAGGGCTCTTCCTGTTTCAATCTTAAACAAAGAGGAGAAAGGCGGATCTTTTATGCGAAATTGGTTAGATCCCCTTAAAAAGTAATTTTCATAAGAGGACTCTGAAATTCTTTCTATTCCTAGGACGGCAGGCAAAGCTTCTATGATGGACTTTGCTTTGTTTGTGTCGTTTCTATGCCTCTCTGGAGGACCAAGGAATCCTAGGAAAATTTCCTGCTGAAACTCCCAAAAAACACATGTCTTTGGGTTCCATCTTTAGTTTTGTGTGCCTCTCTGTTAGGAGACTGCACCCTCCTTAGATTGGGTTTGCGGTTCCCTCTTTGGCGGCAATTAATACCACATTTCTACCCCTAATAATAAAACTCTCCAAAGAATGTCCTGACAATATCTGGCAAGAGAGAATTCTTGCAAATCGATAAGTAGCCCCCCCTGCATTTAATTAAAGTGCACAGTCATTTAGGGAGTCTACTCACACAAAGGCACACCTATATGGGATCCTGGAAAAAAAAGGATGTCTTAGTGCGATGTCTCTTCTTCGCCCCGCACCATGATACTGATTGTAACTGCTTATTGCCATCCATAAAGATAGCATCTGGTCGTTGGTGAGCCAGCTCCATCTACTAGCATGCGCTACCATTAGGCATAGTGGCTACTCTCCTTCGGCCCGAGAAGCTTCATTTCGATTTCTGTAATCCACATAGATTTCATGACCCCAGTTGTACTTTTCAGAACTGGATACAATATTGAGCCTAGACAATCAGCATAGATGGTTGGTTTGATGAAATCTGCTTCCTGTGAGCCCAACCTTTCGATTTCTTCTTTTTAACCTTCAGTTCTGCGGTCCTAGGTTCATTTCTTTGGGCCTGTTGGACTGCGAAGGTATCCCTCTTTGATTGGCAGCTTGTCCTGCTCACTAATTCCCTGTCTATAGACTGGCATTTCATGATAATGCCAAGCAAAACAATATCTGAACTCCTGCAACAGTGCAAGAGCTCACTCTTGAGCGTGTTCTTTCAATAGTGCGCTAATAAAAGTAGGCCTTGGATCCTCTTCTGTCCCTAAGTTTATTCCTGTAAAAGGATCTTCCACATCTTGCAAAGAGTCACCAGTGCTCTGCCCCTGGAGCAAAATCTAACACTTCCTCCTGTAACTCTTCTTCCTCCTGGTCTTCCGTGCTCTCATGAGTGGAATTCTGCATATTGATGGCTGGATTCCTGCATGAAGAGCTTCCTTTCCTCCCAATATATCAACAATCTTTTTGTAATGGATCGGATTGTTGCAGCTCGATCCTTTTCTGTTGATAGGAACTAAACATCAGAGTTCTGGAGGTTTAGAAAAAAAGGTCTATTCCATCCTCTAGGGAACTGGCTAGACCATCTTCAATGAGCCTCTGGGCTGTGACATCATGGGGCGGCCGTTTTGGTTGACTCCAAGGAAGTGAAAGGACCAAGGTCATCATGGTAATACCTTGCCTCAAAACACATGGCAGAGGGCAGAATGGTCGTGGATCGGCCTCTACTATCTCCATGTAACCCTCTTCATTCCACAGAGCTAATTGCTGATGGAGAGGGAAAGATCACATAGCTTGGTGAATCCAGTCCCTGCCAAGTAGTGCATTATAGTGGTAGAAGTGGGGTCTACCACAAAGAATGCAATCTTCACCTCTTTGCTTCCAACTATGACATCCACATCCAAGATCCCATGAGTTTTGGTGATGCCCCCAGCGAAGTTGGTGACGGTTAAGCGTGTTGGGATCAAATCTTTCTCTGTTCTGCCCATCTTGCTCAGCAATCTGTGAGGCAGAAGATTAATGGCTGCACCTCCATCTACCATGACCTTGGGAATAGGAATACCCCCAAAGTTTGTTGTTATGAAAAAAGGGTTGAGATGATTGGCCATCTCCTTGGTTTGGTTGGAGAAGCAAAGCTGTTCTAGTCGCTGTCTCATTCCGTCTGTCTTGGGAGTGCCTGTTGCTGTTCTGATGCCTATTCTGCCTTTGCCAACCTGCACTCAAAACTTTCCTGAGAGAACACATCTCCCTCCAAAGTGCTTTCTGTCCTTTCTGCCCTGAACTTCTCTGGCAGAATGAACACCATGTTAATGCCTAGATCACCTTGTAACAAGGTTTCTAATTCTACACCAAAAGCCTCAGTTTCTTCATCTATTCTCCATCATATCCATCTGTTCTTCCCCATATTCTGTCCAGTCTTCATGTTCTCCTGCTTTGAGGAGTTTATTCTGGTCATCTGCAGATGGTTCATAGTCCAGTGCTCCTCTTCATATTCCTCATTCCAGTCTTTTGGCCTTCTACTTGGAATAAGGTGGATTCACCCTTGTGCTTGTGCAGGTTAAGATGATTGACTGAGGATGAGGAGGATGGATGAAAGGCTTGCTGGAGACTCTGCTTTCCAGCATTTTTGTGGTTAAAAGGTTGTTTGTTCTGCCGAGGAAGTACTTATAGATTTTCCCTTTTTCTGCCAGAAGTGGTCTCCGGAAGTGCCTGTGCATCACTTTTGTTCTTGAGGAATATGCAGTACTGCCTTTGGACCCTCCTCTTCTGAGTTCTGGTAATTCCATAGTTGGTCTGCACTTTTCCGGACAGCATACCATCCTTCTATGATAGCAGCCAGAGGTTTCTCATTCCCGGGCATCTTGTTTGATATTTCCTTCTTGGGTGCTCTGTCATCCTCCTGCTGTGCTGGGCTGGTCTGGGATACTCCTTCTGCAGGCTCTATCTCGGGATGAGGTTCCAATCCTGTCAAAAAACACTCGGATGGGCTGACTCTGCCTGTCCAGGACCACTTCTAGCTCAGCTTCACATTTGCACTTGCTGCAGAGCACTACTCCAGCTGAGATAGTTGCTTTTGGCCTTTCAATAGTTTCCCTTGAAACCATTATGCCTCTGCTGGAACTGGCTTCTGTCGTTGGCCTGCTTCTCTTCTGTTCTGGCCAATTTAAGTTGACTATGTTGACTTGTGGTTGGGGAAAAGGATCTGTTGTGACTGAAGGAGATTTCTCCGCCAGTTTCAACCTTCCTGCTGTTATTCCTTCATGTATAACATCTCTGAAAACAACACAACTGTTGGTAGAATGGTTCCAAGAGTTGTGCCACCTGCAATACTGCCTGCCCTTGAGCTCTTCTGGCTTGGGTATCCTGTGAGGTGTCTCTATTGCCTTTTGCAGCAACATTTCATCAAATAAAGCATCCACCTTGGTTAGATCAAAGGAATAAACCATGTTCTATGTTGGTTTGCTCGGAACAAACCCTCCTGTGAAAGGTGGTGGCTTCTGATCCTTTGGTGGCTTAGTAAGGGCCTTGCAGCTGATGGGAATGTTTCAATTTTGTCATTTCTGCTACTGCAACTTCTCCCTCCTCTGAGCATTCTGCTTCCTCTTCTGATTCTACCTGAACCAATGTATTGAAGGGAGAAGGGACTTGTAATACGTGCCTTTGGATGAGTTCCTCTTCTGCTATTCTTCCCTAAGCAGTTCCTCATACTTGGATGCTTTATCTGCCAGTTCTGCCAGGTCTCCAAACAAACATCCCATCAAATCTTTTTCTCAGAGATATTTTGAGGGCAGCTTGAGCCATCTGGATGAAGTGTCTTTCTTCCATAAGGATTCGGCACTTCATTTGAGCTTCCTGAACCTGGTTATGAAGTCTTGAGCAAGTTCATCTTCACCCTGCTTGAGGGCAGCAAGGTCACTGATGGTGACTTCTGGCTGAATCCTGTAATAATAGTCATGGAAAACACTTTCCATCTGCTCCCAAGTTGAACAGAATTGGCTAGTAGACTGGTGTACCAAGTAAAAGCTTGTCCGAGAGAGAATTTCCAAAAAGCCTCAACTTCAAAGAGGATTTTCTCTATGGCTATGCACTGGACAGAGAACCTGCCTATGTGCTCAACTGATGAAGCATGGGGATCCTCTCCGTTGAATAAGGTGAAGTTTGGCACCTTAAAACCCCGGGGATAGAGGTATTTGATCGATATAAGCCGGATATGGCTTCCTATAGGTGGGCCTTTCTCTTCTTCTGGCTTCAGGCACATCATCTCTCTGATCATTCTTTGTAATGCCCCCACGTCATTCAGAGCATTGACAGGGTGGTGATTTCGCCCTGTTCTGGTTGGGCGTGATCAATCCTGGGCTCCGCTCTGTATGGTCTGGGCAGAACTTCCTCCCTGTGTTCTTCCTGTTCTTCCAGATCTGGATGATTCCTCCAGTTTGCCCCCAGCTTGTTCCTGTCATTGTTGGCAAAAAGGTTTTACCCCCTTTCCGCCTCTTCTGCCTCTTGCAGGTGGAGGGAATGGATTGGGATCCATCCTTCTGGGTCTATAAGGCAACACTGCTGGTGGCTCAGGCAGAAGTGCCAAAGGTTGATCCTGTGGAATAGGGTGAGGTTCTGGCTGGTTCTGTTGAATCTGAACTGGTGCAGGGCCTTCTGGCGAGCTGGGGCCTCACGTTCTTGGACAGGAAGGGCTCCTCCCCTTTGTCCAGCCTGAATTTCCCCACTTCTGGCATTCCAACTATCTGTGCAATAGAGGGATTCTCTTGATATGGCCATGCCAATCCTGGTGAGGGGACCATAAGGAAGGTCTAGCTGCTGGACTACAGCATCCGGATTTGGAATTCTGGCTATGGCAGCCTCACAGTCCTTCCTGAACTGCCTGTTGACCTGCCATTGCATCATGGCTGTCATATTATTGAGAGTGTCCTGCTCCTTTGTGTTGTGACTTCTTGTCGAACATAGATTCCTGAATCAGTTCATCCTTCTGGAGCCAGTCCTGGACCTTCTACTCCCTGTGCTGCCGTGGGCTGAGTGCCTGGCATCACTTTCCTCTAACTCCAGTCCTTCCCTGAAAGCCACCTGGTTTATCTCCATGGCGTGGTGTGGGTTCTGGCTAGAGCTTCCAATATTCATAAACTTGAGATGAATTCTGTGAGAATATGTATACTGAGAAGTCCCACTGGGGGTGCCAAATTGTTCACCCGTTTTGTGATCACTCCTGTGGTGGAAGGGCAAAGTTCCCCACTGCCTTGTGAACCATTGACTGGTCAGCAAGTTAGCTTTCTTTGGTGTATGAGCGTGCCACTGCTAGAAATGAAGATTCTAGCATACTTATTCTAGAATAGATAACTTGCGCCCCAAGTTACTGATTTCCATAAACAAGCGATTGTGAATTTGGGTGAGGAATGTCTCCCAAGTAAGTTCTTTTCTTGCCTCAAACTGGTGAGGACTTTAACAATTTATCTCAGTATAAAGAGGTTGTTCTGGCCAAAATGGTTGATGGAATTTAAGCTGTCTTAGGCAGAACTGCCTTTTACAAAATTATAAACATAAATATCCAAGCTAGAAATAAGAAAGGACAGTTGGATCTCCATTTCTGCCTGGATAGGAGGTTCTGATCCGGGCTGGACTGGACTGTTAACAACTTCAGCTGCTAAGCTTCAGCTGTAGATCGATACCAAAGGTTAATTTTGGCAGAGCTTTAATACACTTCAAGTTTTTGTGAGGCTTCTGAGTTGGCAGAACTGCGGCTTCTTCAGTCTGTAAAGGTAGAAGTGGTTGTTCTCGAGGACTTCAGTGGGCTAGAGACTGCACTGTAAAATTTGTTAAGGTTTTCATATTTGGGAAAAGCTCAAGCTCTACCTGTCTTGGTTTTTTGCTGAACCAAATTTGTAATGAGAGAAATCTCGTTTTGAACGCTTATTTGTCTGAACCTTGGGAATTCTGATCTAAAGTTGGTTTTCACTTGGAATTCAAGTGAGCTTCTGGTTGATTTTGAGTTGTTTATTTGATTGATGACTTGAGTGTTGGATTGATTGTCCTTTGCCCTGTTTACTCCTTCTTGTATTTATAAGAGATGTTATCTGGAGTAGGGTAATTCTTTTAAATAATGGGCGGCAATTTTCTTTAAAAATATCTTTCATTTTTAATTGTAAAGAAATGGGGTTTTGATCAATTTCTGGTAGATAAGCTCTCAATAGTCAGTTCTTGAGATCACTTCCCTATATTTTTCAAACTGTGATGGTTAGTTTGATCTTCCATTTGAACAACTCTCTGTCCTCCTGCTTATCTCCTTTTGAGAACATGGTCTGCTTATCTCTTGGGAGAATCACCCTCTTTGGAGAAAAAATATTATTTCCAAATATGTAAAAAAGGATCTGATCTTCTGATGGCAGAGATTCAGAGAAGTCTTCTCCTAGCCGTCTGCTTTTGTTAATCCCAGTTGAAAATATTGACTTTTCTAAGTCAGAAACATCACGTGGGTCTGTTCCTGTTTTGGTTTTCTTTCTTTTAATAATGGCAAACCCAAATTCGAGTTGAACCATGAACTGATTCCTTTCTTTTCTCTATTTCTTCGAGGCCCAGGTTTTGCGTTCTTAGATACCTCCTGAGTTGGGCTTCTTTTAGATGTGGGCCCTTGATTATAATTTGGGTCCTAAACTGTCTGGTTTTGTTTTTGTCTCATCCTTCTGGGCCTCCAATGCTGGGCTGAGTGTGTGTTTTGGCCCAATTTCAGGGAATGCAGGTGACTGTCCAAAAATTGTCATGAGCTTTTGTTTTCCTTGGGCTCTGTGTTAAATTAGGCTCAAACAGTCTTAGATATTCCCTCAAAGATCATCTCTACAAAAAATCACTTGAATCCGAAATGACTTGATCATTCAATTAGATGGTTGTTATTATAGTCTTTTCTTGAATCATCGTGTTCATCTATTTTGTTGGTCCCAACTAGATACCTTAATGATTTTCAATTTGCCTAATTTTCTGTAAGGATGATCTATGAATGAAGACTTGAAAAGTAGAAAGTTTGGAGATCATTGGAAAAAAAATTCATAGGGGACCCTAAAGGGTGTCCCTCAAATAAGCTTATGTATATATTTATACTTTGGAATTGAGAAAGTAGTTTCCAATTCACCTTATGAGTACCCTGCCCCAATTATAGTGATATATACTCAAGTCTTTGGGATCCAGCAAGATACACATATACTCTTTGGGAGATGTGTCAGGATGTCTTGCCTTTTAGGCGTCATCTACTCGCGTAATGACCAACTAGTTCAGTCAGCTTATCCCCCATCCTATGTGGTTGGACATCTCATCCCCCATCCCTGATCCCCCACCACAACCTGTGTGGCTGCAAAGGCGAAAGGGAGGCTAGGCCAGAAGTGGCCTTGTTCTTTGGTATATCTATAGCATATGGAAGGAGATAAAGAAAAAGGATAAAATTTCAGCTTATGGCCCCCTAAACATTGAATCCTAGCTCCGCCCCTATGTGGTTGGATAGCTTATCCCCATCCCCAATCCCTCAACCGCACATATACATCGAGATTACTATGTACATGTGGGTTGGTCAGCTCTTCCCTGAGTACGAGTTTGGTGAGGTTTTAGGTACAGTTATGAGTTTATTATCAAAGGGTATGTTGAACGTGTTAGCGTCAGCTTTAGTTTGTTAGCATCGACTTCAGTTTGTTAGTTTCAACTTCAATTGTTTTATTGATTTGACACACATTATAACACATATTTTAAAACATTAGATTAAAGAATTTTGAATGGCTAGGATTACATTTAGAAAAAAAAAATTCACTTCTTAAAAGTAATTAATACACATTGAAAATGGCAGAACCTTTCAAATCTTTTCAATTTTTTTTCTTCTCTCTCCTTGATTTCTGCTTGGTTTTAGCATTTAGGTAACCAAAGTCTGTTTCTGCGTCACTCTCCAAGCCATCATTCGCATTTCAACCAGATTTCTTCTTCTCTGACTTTTCTAACTATTTTCTCTCTCGCTCTCTCTCAACCTTCTCATTCATGACACTTTCTTTGGATTTAGATGAAAAAGAAAGGAAGCTTTTATTAAGAAAGAAAGGAAATAAAAGAATTAATGGGTGTAAACTCCCTTTCCTTGTTCTAAACTTAACTTTAGATTTATTTGCTCTGATTTGCTCATGTAGGGTTGTGTAAGGGGCTAGAGACTTGGTAGATTCTTGTTGGGATTGTGTGATTTAATATTGTGCATGCTGAAAGTTTGGGAGTTTAGTATTGTGTTTTCCCCTACAGGTTCAAGGGAGTTTAGTATTGTGTTTTTCCTACAGGTTCACGATTACAGGTTCAAGGGGAGACTACTGGATTTTTGGCAAAAGTCCAATGGTTTAAGTTGTTTTTAACAAAACTAAGAGTATTTGGGCCTGAAATCTGCCAGATGTCAGACATGCACAAGTTCCCTCTCGGGTTCTAAGGGGGAATTCGAGGGCAAGTGCTGTCATGCTACAACAACCCTCTATTACCCTGCATTTTTATGAGGAAATACTATGTCCAAAATGATGGAATTTAAAATTATGAAAATTAATGTTTTAGAATTTGTGCAGTTTCATCTTTGGCTAGGGCAGGTTTGGGTGTGCTTTTGAAACTGAAAGGGCTAAAAACGCATTATGATAGCCAAAAGCACTTCTAATAACGTTTGGCAAAAAAAATTTAGAAGTGCTTTTGAGTCATAGAAGCATTTTCCAGAAAAGCACATGCTATGTGCCTCTTCAAGAAGCAATCCCAAATGCTTTTTCAAGAAGCATTTGGATATCTTACGAAAATTTTAACGTTTTTACAATAAAAGCATTTTTTTAGAAGTGCTTATGAGAAAAAGTGATTCCTAAATAAGCATTCACAAACGAGCCCTAAGCAAAGTATGAAATTTATAACAGAGAATTTGATGTCAATCTTTTTAGAGGCATCAATCTATAAATGAGTGATGGTGGTTGGTAAATGTGTTAATGATGGTGGTGGTACCAGTAACCTCATGTGTGATGCTGGTGCCGGGGCTGCTAGTGGTAAGGTGGTGGTGGGGTTTGGGTGGGATCCTAGTGCTATGCGGTAAATTTCATTTGAATGCTTGTTTCTGAAAATAATAGATGATTGACTGAATGAACATCTTCTAAAATTTCACTAAAAATTTTCTTGTTTTCTCCCATTTTTTGTCGTTTCTATCTAATATTTACTGATAATGATAATTTATGGGTTTGAAATGACCCCGAAAATTTGAGGATTTTATGTAGTTAACCCTAAATTAAAATAATAATAAAATAAAAGAGAGAAACTAGGCAATGCATGCTTGCCGAGGCTAGTTAAGAGATCCGTCAGCAGGACCAGCAGTTGTGCGCCCCATTTGCAGAAATAACTCTCATCTCAGTCAGGAGCAGTTGCTAGCTGTGTGTGAAGGACCAAATTCCAAAAGGACCTATAGTACTTGGTCCACTATTGCTTGGGCTAAAGTCACGTGGAAGGGATTAATCTGGAGAACTGGCGATCACGTCTGATTCTGCTTGGCACTTTATCACGAAACTAAAAATCGCTGTAGCAGCCATGTTTGTGGCAGTGATGTTCAAACAGGTTTTAATGGATTTTCAACCAATAAAATTTATGGCCTACACCCACAGAATGAGAAGATGGCATGACAAAATTTAGGCAGGAGAAAAGTAAAAAACTCGCATCACGTTAATAACTCCACCTCAAAACAACTAAAGTGAACAAGAAATTCGTTTTAAGACACTTGTATGAAACCCCCAAAGTTTGCAAGGGAATATAACAAATGATAATGCAATGCTCTCTTAGGAATTAGAATACAAGCAAGAACGAGTGAGGACCCAAAAAAGAAAAAAGTAAAAACCCTAAAACCCACAGGAATGTAATAAAAGAATTAATAGAACAAATAACAATGTGTCGTCCCCCGGCCCTCTTTATCTACACACCCCCCTAAACTATAGACTTCATCCCTCAAAATTTCCTCTTGGTAATGTGGAAGACAGTATGAAATGTCTGTAATCGGAGGAACAAATACTTCTGCAACTCCAGAAAGATAATTAACTGGAACTGAAAACCACCTCTAAGACTTTATTCATGTATCTAATCACAATTTAACCCGCAAACCTCCAACACAGGGCCACCTTTTGACACAAATGGATTGACTCGAACCCACATAAGAGTTAATATTGAGGCCAGCAGAATGGACCAAACCAAAATAATGGTGGGCATCCTATCTTGTTTACCCAGTAATCCCTTGAGGAAGGGGTAGAGATGCATAATGACCCAGAAGGCGAAAAATAGCCGACCAAACAATGGACCCCATGAATCATAGCCGTTATTGATGGCGTCTGAAATACCAACGACAACCCCGACTATATTTATTATTAATAAAGTCATGGGAGGGATCAACAATGATGTCCACTTGAAGATGTAAAGTTCTGAAAATGCTCCATCATCTGCTGCCTTGGATGTAACTGTGAAGTTTGTGTTAACACCAGCCAAAACTTTGAGTAGACCCTGGAAGAGAGCAAACAGATGTGATGAAGCACCTCCAATTACCCAGAACTGCTCATTTCTCCACCAGTCATCTATCCCAACACCACCCCATTGCATCTCAAGGATACCAGTTGCAGCAATGGATATGAAGAGAGCCATGAAAATAATACTGGCATAGTTGCTTATCTACATATTCAAGTTAAGAAGCCAAGAGTTAGAACAGGCATGATTAACATAATCGAGTTATATCAGCTGTGTCAACGATGTAATTTTGGACTAAAAACATAGGGATTAAAGGGGGAGGGAAATAATACAATGGTAGGCATTGCAAGTGTAACAACCTTCCAGTTAAAGTGATTCAGCAAGAATAAATACAGTAACAACTAAAAGCACTCTTAGCTCACATGTTTTTATTATTCTTAATCCAATATAGTAAATTTTGTTCACATACTTCATACTCCAGAGGAACTTGAAGAAGTGGTTTAAGCTTGATAATGATAGACACTTAACTTTTGCACACAACTCACAATAAAAAGATCACAACCCAACAAAGTTTTTTCCGGTTTAGCCATTCTACCATGAGAAATTCCTTTAAGCAGAATGCCACCAAGTTTTAAAAGTCAAGTATAGTTAACAGCATAATACATGGAATTTTGGTTCTAATAATCAAAAACCATATTAGCACATTCAACCAGCTCAATATGTTGCTAGAGACCCCAAAACTTCGTATTTGAGACCTATATGCAGCTCAAACCCTCATACCACATATTTGTTACATTTAGGCATCTTTCCCGCATGGAACAGGAAAAGGAGAGAATGGACTTACCTCAGGGACAATGAATTTCCCAGTCAGAAGACAGATGGCTGGCAGGCTACAGTAGACGATCAAGGGAAGGGAGGTCCACGGATACACAACTGAGTTTATATAGGAAAATCGTTCCAACCATTTCAATCCACTCCCATATCCATACCAGATTGGACAATGCCTACTCAAGAAAATCTCAACAGATCCAAGGGCCCACCGAAGAACTTGGTGTAAACGATCAGAGAGGTTAATAGGAGCAGATCCTTTGAAAGCAGGAAGCTTGGGTATGCAGTAGACGGACCGCCATCCATGGCAGTGCATCTTAAATCCTGTCAGAATATCCTCAGTTACAGAACCATATATCCAGCCAACCTGTTTGAGATTCAAAATTAGATTCAATAAGTGAATAAAAATGGTTTGAGGATAATAAGTTCACAAAACTTTAAACTTCTTTCCGAATTACTTACTTCCTTTCCCCATTCTGTTTTATCTTCATAACCACAGCTTATGACTTGGATGGCTTCTTTCAGGAGAGATGCAGGACTGACATCATGAGGTATTCCACCATTCTCCAGAACTGCAGAGGCTACAAAGACCGGAGACTGCCCAAATTTCTTCTCCAATTTCAGTTGGGACATATTGGATGATTTATTGGTGTTTGGCTCTGCAATATGAGCACAACTTAGTCATCAGATGGGTAAACTTAAAACTTTAAATAGATAAAGAAATAAAGAAACACCAATACAAGAATGAAAGTCGCTTTCTTTGGTGCTACCAATACCTTCAATTCCCTCTTCAATATTTTCAAGTGCATGTATCTGCTTTGATGCTTCCCTCTGTTTCGATTTCTTCTTTTTATCTTTCTTTGACTTTGCATTCTTGTTTTTTCTAGACCCACACCAGAGGCAGCACCACTTTGGCCAGCAATTGCAGGTTCTGCTGGGGGGTTTCTTTTTGGTAGGTGCATCGTATCCATAAAGAGCTTGCCTTCTGAAAACACACCCAGTTCCAACATATATTGTCCTTGTATACCGTCTAATCCTTTCATGTTGATCTGTTTTCAGTACCAAAATTAGCCTTTCCAGTAGCAAAAGAGGATAAAATATCAAATCAAAAGAAATCATATACTTACATCAAAGAATACAACATTCCGATTGGAGTATCTATCATGACGATCAATCCCATCAAATCTTTGAGGGAACTGCACATAGCAAATTTTCTTCCCCGATGTAGGGTCCATCATGAAACACATGGATTCTCTGATTGCCTTGCTATGTTGATGTAGTGATCACAGTCCACATTCAAAAGATAAGGAGCATTTGAGATAATTGCTGAGACCCGTATCTTTAGATATAAAATAAGGGAAAAAAGTTGTAAATTATGAGCCATAAACATCCTAATAAAAAAGGATTGCCAAAAAAAATAACCAAAGAACGGAGAAAAATAAGGAAAAGGAGTCAACTTTAGGTAATACAGATATAAAAGGAAAAAAGTTAAGGCCTACCAGAGCATTCATGGCACCGGCCTTTTTATGGTGATCAAACCCTGGTCTCTTTTCACGAGAAACATAAACCAGACGAGGTAACTCACATCCATCAACGTCACGAACACCATTATTACCAAGAAAGACCTGTAAATGAATATAATCTTTATTTGGTACTCTTCAGACCATCAATATATTGTATCATGCCTAATCCCACACACTTATCCATTGCAGCACAGGTGTCAAACATCTATGATAAAATTACGTGAAAAAACCTCCCTAACTACAAAAAAAGCAATTACCAAAAAGCAAATAAAAGGTACAACTAACTGAAAATTCTGCAAGAAGCTCGAATTTGTGTATGCTCTTGATATATGGTACAGCAATACTACCTTAAAACATAAATAAATAATATACACACACACACATATATATATATATATATATGTGCGTATATCAATTACACATAATCATCCTCGGCAATCCAAAGGCACATTGACTCTCAAAGAATATTAACCAAGAATTCTAAAAAACAGCATTCAGGAGAAGAATTACATTGGAACTGACACAATTCTTCCAAAAAGAAAATATGAGAAACAAAAAATGCTACATCTTTTTTAGTGTGTTATCAAAAATAGCAGTCAATAAAAAGAAATATAATCCCACCTGAATCATGCCAGGATGGTCTCGTACATTGTTCCCAGGCCAAGGAGTCCCATCCTGCATTGTCCAGCCATCCTCAGGAACCTTTTGTGCCATGGCTACCAAGCCATTAATTCTAACTTTAAATTCTTCATATTCTCTCTGCACAAACATTAGAATAAAATTATTTATGCAACCAAGGTATTTTACCAGAACTATTAGAGAAAAGAAAAAAACCCGAAAACGATTTTTTGAAAAACAATCAATTCAATTCTTTACAAGAAACTGCATGAAAAAAGTCACAAACCTTCATTGCACGTCTTTCCCTAACAAATGCTGGATGAACTTTATTTTTCAAATAGTCAATCTTTTGACAGAAGTACCATTCTGGGGCCCGGGGCTCAATACTATATTTCTTACAAAAAGGAACCCATTTCCTGGCAAATTCAGATGTCTCAGAAAGAGCTTCAAAAGTAAGCATGGCAGCACCATCATCCGATACATAGCACGCAACTTTATCAACTGGATAATCAACCGCAAGGATGGATAGAACCGTGTTTGCAGTGATTAGCGGAGGTTCTTTCATAGGGTCAACTGTACTAACAAAGATATCTACACTGGCTAATTCAGATGGTTTCCCTTCCTTTTCGTACCTGAGAATATAAGGAGCAAATGATGAAGAAACTTATTCCTACTTATTTGGGAATACCCAAAGCAAGTGGGAAAATGAAAAACTTTCTTCCACAAAAATAGGACAAAAAATGAAGACAACACAACGCTAAATAAGTTGACCAACCTGAGTGATAGCCGATCTAGGTATGTTTCTCGCTCTATTGGATACCATTTGGGGAACTGATCCAGAATCCATGATACAGCAAACCATATTTCACATATGACTGATGTCAACCACAAGCCATATGCATCCTTTACTGGATGGAGAATTCTATAATGAAAAAATAAGCCAAGGATTACAAGGCGGAGTATTATTATCATTCTGTATGGATTTATCCTGCTCGAAGGGATGGGTAACTTCCTTGAAAGTGGCTGCCTGCCTTCATCCATCCTGATAATGTATATCAAATGAAGCTTGTAAATATACGCTGCATGATATAATGCAGGAAAACATATTCATTTTTCCAAAAATACTTGACAAAATCCCTATCATGAAGTATAAACAATCAACTAACATCATTGGTAACGAGAACCTATGAACAATGAGGGGATTGGAGTTCAGAGGAACACAGTGCTCTGTCTCTGTGCGTGTGTGTGTGTGTGTGTGTGTGCGTTTGTATGCGGTTCCATAATCCTCACGTTTCTTTGTCATGTAATTATCACAACATTAACTGCATAAATATTTTTTCCTTGTACAAGTTTTGGATGGTCACTTACATGGGTAAATCAGGATCATCCGGTTCATTCCCACCAAAGTTTCCACCATTGTTAACTCCTTCATGCTTTACAACCTGAAGTTTGTCATTCTGCTTTTTCTTCCACTCTTCCATTCGGTCTTTCCACGCAACACTCCCATACCCATAGACTGCAATGTCTTTCTTAGGGACCATTGGTCTAGGTTGCACTAAGACATTCAAAGTGCTAAGATTACTACTTGAGGGATAAAAACAGTTACAAGCATACATAAACACAACACAACATCATGCAATTTGACAACAAAAATAACTTACAAGGAGATGGATCAGGAAAAGGCATCGGATGGACTCTGTTTCCATGACCCAAATAGGGAGGAACAATAAGAGCATGTCGATCCGGAGAAATTTCAGAATCCTAAAACAACAAAAAGTGTCACCATAAGGCTTAATCAAATCACAGCACACAACCATAAGGACATACACTGACAAGCATGCACACATAAATAAATTAATTAAAAAGACGGCTTGCGAATTCTGGCTGATTTACCTCCTCGCCATAGGTTAAGAGTGGGACTTCAGAACCCAGGGGAGATTCATGTTCTGAGTGTGTGGGAATTCTGACATTGCAGTCAGAACCACGGCCAATGTTAAGGCGTGAAGACAGCACAGCCTCCGCAACTTGATGTGGACCCATAGTATCAAGATTCCCATAATTGAACTCATTGTCCAAATCGTCAATGTCATCTTCTTCATCATCACCTTCAACCCTTGGACTACCTGCAAGTTGTGTCACTAGTTAAGTTAAAAGTTTCAGATTCAGTGGCAAATTGAAGTAGCTGCATATAAAAAAATGGACTCACCTTTGATTCGTTTGTATCTGGTTTTACATTGAGGGCAAGCCTGATTTCCTTCTCTTCTCTCATACTCATAACAAGGTCTGCACACAGGGAAAGCACATTCGTTGCAGGCCACAAAGGGCTCTCCATCTACTGTAATCTCAATCTCGTCCCCACAAATTTGACATATTTGCCCACTCAATTCTTGTACAGACTTTATCTGTAAAACAGAAAAGGCAATAATAAGGTTGACAGCTTACGATGTAATATAAATTCTCGTCTTTCCATCAGCTCTATAGATCCACCAAACATGTAACACAGACGGTGAGGCGAATGCACATTATATTTTTTAGTGGGGGATTTATGAACCTTCCCAACCCCCTTTTAAGCACAGTTATGTGTAAACTTAATCATTGCGGTGAATGATCAGTTTGTCACTTTCAAAACCAAAGTAAATTAATAGCAAGTAACACCTTCAGATAAAAGTTTAAAAGTTTTGCAAAATGATTCCACAACATCCAATTAAGCTAAATTTCCTACACTTTGTTTCACTTTTAAACCAGTTTATCCAATCAAAACAATAATTCCACTATATACTACTGTTTCTTGAAAACATTTTTTCTAAAATAAAGAATAAATAACTTTATTTGTTTTAGCTCACGTTTGCTTTCTTAACCCCAGGTTCCCTGACTGTGTTAAAAGGCTACTACCTACTTTGTCCCTTCCTTTGTCTATGGGTTAGCGTAGAGAAAAGAGAGATAAATGTGAATGATTTCATACAAGACTTGGATCTCAGTAATGAAGATCTTCAAGAATAATTTTCTGAAATGTCTTAAAGAAATAAATTGTTACATAAGTTCATCAAAATTCCAACATCAATATACGTACAACGCCATTTCCAATTACACTGTCAATAAATAACCAATTTCTAAATAATTAACCAAAAAATTTAGAAGATAGAGATAAACCGCACAACAGAAGCTGAATCTAAATCCCCTTATCAAATCAGTTTTGTTCGGTCAGAAAGCACACAAAGCTGCTGCATTTCAACTTGAAGGACTCATCTTGGAAATGAGTAAAATTAAGGGGGAAATAGAACACCAAAATATGCATAAATAGATAATAAGCCAAAACGATCTTTCTATCAATAACAGAAACAAAAAACAATAATAACGAAAAAAATGTGCAACCCCCAAACTTATAAGTTCAAATCAGAAGCAAAGGTTTACAAAATTCATCAAACACCATCACAAACCCTAACTGACAGCATTTGCATTAGACCCCAGATTAGAACACAACAAAATGCACAAATGGGTATCCTCAAAACCAAGAAAAAACATAAAACTGAGGGGTTCCAGGGCTCTTACCCGTGCATTCTCATCTGCATTGATCAGCACAAACTCATTCCTATTATGAGAACCAGCAACAAGTCTACCTCTTGTATCCATCGTTCACCAGAAGAAAAAAAAAACACCACCACAAGAGTAAGGAAGAAGAAGGCGAGTGTTGAATCCAACAAGCCCAGCTGCTCAAATCTAGAAAACCCAAGTCAAGAACAGATCTTTCACTGAGTCTGCTGGCCCCAACTCGCCCAAAGATCCACTTTTACGCTGAAGACCAAATATGGTGAGTTCCCATCACAAGAAACCCAAACCCCACCCACATACGAGATGCTTTTTATAATAAGGCAACACTAAAAAGAGAGTCTTCCGCGTGGGCTTTTGTAATTTGATTCCTGCGCAAGCCAAGTCTCCTCTGTCACCTGCGTGGTCTCAATCTGTGTTGCCAAATATACCAATCTTGGAGACAGAGAGAGGGTGTGTGAGGACTCTGTAAGTGGAAAATCACGAAGCGTAGGAGAGAAGGAGATAATGAATGGTTTAGAGAGAGAAAATAGAAAGAGAGAGAGCGATGAAAATGTTACAGCAAAATGCAGATCAGCAAATGTAATGTATGATTATGTATGTGATTGAGAAAAGCATAGTGAGTGAGGTGAGTGGGGCCCAGATTTTGGTGGTGGGGCTGAGTTGTGCCCCCACCGGAGTTGGTAAGAAAAACAATTGCCAAAACCCAAAAACTGAAATCAGAAACAAAAATATTTTTAATGAAAAAAACAGAGCAAATATTATGTCATGTCCCTTTCTCTTTTCTCTTCCTGAATAATTAGTCTGTGTTTCTGATTTGTAAGTTACTAATACTAATAACTTTGTTCGGTTCAACTTCTTCAAGTGTTTTTTTTTTCAGGGTTGGTGTTCGTTTTCGGTGTATTTAATAAATAAAAAAAAAGAACTGCCTCAAAATAAATGAATAAAAATATTTTTGGGTTCATTTATTTTTGGCATCAAAAAAAGAAAATCCCCATAGAGAAAATGGAGGACAGAAGGAGTGACAGTGACTATTATTACTACTACTGTAGACGATGGATGGAGACATCAAGAGAGAGAGAGAGAGAGGAAGGTAAGAAGAAAATAAAGACAGCCAGGAAGTAGGATCTGCTCACGCGGCGTAGATCATGTCTTGACTGTGCTTTAAGTGTAAATTAAATAACTATTCTCCCTATTTTGTACTAACAAATAATACGGACATGTTTGGTAGTGTTTTTGAAAATATTAAAAGCAATTTTAATATTATTTAGTAAAAAGATTTAAAATTATTTATCAGTCATAAAAGTATTTTCTGAAGAAGTACTTGGCACGGTAAGCACTTTCATTTTTAATAAAACCTTTTACCATTATTCTAATAGAAGCACTTCTAGATACCACCATTCTTATTAGCAAAATTGCAATGATAACAAAAGCAAATCTCAAACGGGCACAATTTCACAATTTTATTTTTTTTTTTTTTTTTTTTTTTTTTTGTAGAAAATGTGTGACTTTTCCACAATTCACTGGTGGATAAATTCTCTATGTGTGTCTGCTAATGAGAGCTAACTTGTGGCTGGCAGTGGCAACAAAGAAAGAAAAAATATATAAATGCAAAACAAAAGGGCAATGGGTTGTGGTTTTGTTGCAGGCTAGCAAATTGGGTTTGTTTGGCAAGCAATTAATAAGGAAGTCTAGGAATGATTGTACTAGAATGGAATCAAGCTAACACCTATATGTATAATGCATTTGAGTGAGTGAGAGAAAATCTTACAAATGTTGCCACCACACAAACCACTGAATCTATTCCACTTCATATTTCTGCAAATATGGCAAATTTTTGTTTCTTTCTTTCTTTTTTTAATTGCAATAACAAGGTGGTCTTTATTCTTTGAACTTTGCAAATGTTATGTCATGCTTCATTAATTATATGGGGTTACAACCATTTTTCACTTGGTTATGGCTCACCTTTTTTTCTTTTATGGCATATTTCATGCACTTTTTAATACATGTCATGTGTTAAGATTTTCAACATTTATTTCAACATCCATGGTATTGAGTGATTAATGATTTTTTACTTTCTATATCTAATTTTCACATTAAAAAGTAAGGACAACCATGAATTTGACATGAATTAACAAACGGAGCAGCCCACCAATTGGCAAGAGTTGCATTGCATAGAGAGAGCCAGTTTCATAGTTTGAAGAGCCACCGAATTTTCTGATGGACGCACTTTTTGAGGATTGTAACAAGTAGGGTTTTACGGATACGAATCCTAGGGGGACGATGGGCGCTCTATTAGTAACTAGGTTCTTGCTCCCACTTGAGGCTCACCTAATCCTCTAGGACATAGTCTGGTATTTCCTATATTTGTTTACTTCACCCTCATTATTAATAAATATTATCGCTGATTCTATAAATAAATAAATAAAAGTAAGGATAACCACAAGTTTGACATGAATTAACAAAGTTAAGATAGTCAAACAGGTTTTCTCATTAAGAAAAAAAAAGATAGTAATATGGGTTGCTCTTAATTTTTCATTGCAATATATCAAGGATTGTGAAGGCCAGGGTAGTCTTTAGCTCAGTCAAGCTTGTCTCCAAAATTTTAAATAAATAAAAACAAACAAATCAAGTCAAACTCGACTTGTTTATCAAGCTCTGGCTTTGATATGTTGAGTTCATAAAGCTCATGAATTGTTAGTATTTTGTCATGAGACAACTCGAGTTAGGCTTTAGTTCGACTCGTCGGCTCATAAGTTTAAACATTTTATATTTGTAATTATATTACAATAAAAAAATATATGATTAATAATTTATTTAATTTGACAAAGAGAAAATATGGGTATCCTTTTTAGAAAGAGAATTCATTTCATAGAATCAAAGTCGTACATAGAGCGATACGATACAATGGTCTCATTAAAACCTTCTTAGGAAAACCACATGGGACAAACCCCAATGAAGGAAAGAGTATCACACATATCATGAACTAACAAGAGAATCCGATTCAGGTCACTTAGACCGCTACAATAAAGGAACAAAACAAAAAAGAAACCAAAACACAAAATCACCCATGAGAGCACATAGGTCACATTTTGATTTGGGTTATGTCTAGATAGTAGAAGGAGAAGGCCATTAGTTTGTTTGTGGTATTTGCAAACATCATCTCGTATTGAGATGGACTTCATGGGTTGAAGTTAAAGTGAAAGGTTTGAAATTTTACATAAAAAAATTATAAGTCAACATCATCTCAATTTTTGTCTAACGGTTAAGTGAGCATCCCCAATCGATATGCCAAATTGCCACATGAACATGAAATGACAAAAATTGAAGGTTAAAATTGCTCTAATTGAGAGTCAAATCCTACATGAATTTGAAGATTGGAAGAGATATTTCAAAAATAATATATCAAAAAACTTGACGTCAAATAGTATTTTAATATTTTTCTAGTCATAGACCCCACTATCATTTATTCTCTTTAAAAACTTTATGCATCTCATTTGCTTTTAAAAATATAATAAAATAATATGATATTTGGCATTTCGGGTGAAGTTAAATTTTTTCCAAAGTGTCAAATTGCCACATAAGCCATCAAATTCAAATTCAACATTTTGCATTTGACATCTCCCTTGGAGATGCTCTTAGAAGTCATTTTGCAAAGGGGTAACTTTGTCTTTAAAACTTTGAAGATAAGGTGAGTAATAGGAATTGGGGATGAAAATAGCAGCACTATAAAAACATAGTTAGGTCACACCTCTTGTGTTTTTTGCTAACATGAAATGAAATCTACTATCCATATTCTGCAAGATTGCCTTTTTGCTCGTGGTGTTTGGACTAGCTCCTCTTCGGGTGGTTCTAGAGCACAATCTCTGGATCAGGGAATACATGACTGGTTTTTATGTTGTTCGGAGAATCTCCCTCATGCTGTCTTCGAACTCTTTATATCTATTGGCTGGGCAATTTGGGAGGCAAGAAATGACAAGTTGTGGAACAACAAGAACATGTCCCCGGACTTAATTATCCATGGCATTGCTGTTAGATTGTCTGACTTTGCACGAGTCTACGCCAAACAGGATGGTTATGCTTGCACACTCATAAAGGCCCAGAAATGGACTAAACCAAAGCCGGGGGGTGCTTGAAGATCAATGTTGACCACTTATGGGAAGCAGGCAGCATCGAGGGTGGAGTGGGCATTGTGGTACGTGACTCTGAAGATTACTTTGTTACAGGAAGGGCGTTACATGTCGACAACATCTATTCCATACAAGCTGAAGCAATAGCTGCCTGAGAGAGTGCAATGTTGGCGATGGAAAAAGGTTCCACTAATTTTGTTTTTAAGAACGATTCTCTCCATATCGTCTCTGCTTTAAGAACTAATACTACATATTGGTCTTTTATCGGCCCTATAGTGAAAGACACCAAGAGTATGATGCCATAGAACACTGGAGAAGTTTTTACCCGTATACATCGTACTGCAAACATGGTGGTTGATGTGCTTGCACGCTTTGGCCGGAATATTAGCACAGCCATCACCTGGTTCGAGGAACCACCAGATTTTATCGTTGATCTCTTATTTAAGGATTGTAACTAGGAATTTTGTTACTGCTGCTGCTTGCGGTTGAGCAGGTACGATTACTTTGTTAGCCTGACATCCAAACCCATTAGAGATGGAGAGACTTGCCTAATCCTTGGCTACATATTTTGTTTTTTTTGTTTTATTTTTTACTAATAATACCATATTCAATTCTCCTTCTCAAAAAAAAAAAAAAAAAAAAAAAAAAAAAAAATTGTTGGGTGTGAATGGAATTTTTATTATTATTTATAAAATCCTTTTTATAGGATTGAAATATGGATAGAGCTACTAATTAATTTTGGTTAAATATGTTTTCTGTCCTATTATTTTGCTCAAATTTTAACTTTGATCCATGTGTTTCTAATTTAGGCAATTTAGTTTTTTTATTTAAGATGTTTATAATGTTGGTCCTTTTCATAAAATTTTGAGAAATTAGAGTTAGATTTGTTTTAATTCAATATTTTTAATTACTTAAGAGCTTTAGTTATCTTCATTAGGGGAAAATATACAATTTAGCAAATGAACCTATTTGACGAAATTGAACAAAAAGGGCCAACCTTGTAAACAAATTAAAACCATGGATTAAATTTTCAAAATTAAAAACAAAGGGACCGAAATTTGATATCCAAGCAAACACATACACTAAAATTATGTTTAACCCTAAATCTTGAGGTTTGAGCATGTTTTTATCAATAGATAAATATAGAGCCGCTGTTCCAAATCCCAAATGCAATGAATGAGGACAATGTTTTCGCAGAGCATTCACAATGGTTGTTTAATAGTTCAATATAAATTAAACTATTTTGGCATCTATTGAATTGAACTGCAGTTTTACTTGCAATGGTAAAGTTCAATAGCTTCAGATCAATAGTTATATTTACTTACATAATTTTGTACATACTCAAATAAAATAAAAGGGATAAATTTAATAACACTAAAAAATTGTACCATTGAAATATTTGAAAATAAAATAAAATATAATTGCTGTATTTTTTCTATTACATTGAACTATTAAACAACCATTGTTGATACTCTTAACAACATAACGTATTAATTGTTGTTTTTTTTTCTTTATATTATTTATTGGCATGTGGGTCTCATGGTTATGGTTCATCACATAACACTCTCTATTGCAATTACATTTATTGCAATGAACTAAATCACGCAATTGCAAATGAAATTTTACTATTTAATTGAATTTTATGCGTTGCTATCCTCTTAGCCAATAATTCTTATTGACCTCCTACCTTTTACCAGAGTACATATTCTCATTTCCTATGCCTTGCACGTTTAACACCCAAAGCTAATAATTTATTTGATTAACTATTCATGCACAACCATTTTTTAATCGGCTGCCACATAACACGTTTGTTCCTTTTCTTCTTTTTCCTCCTTCCCATGCTCCATGCCACATGGGCGTGGATTGTCGGTGGGTAAAATGCGTACACCTAAAACCCTAAAATATATAAAATACAAAAAAGGGTTATTATGACCATGTATTTATTTATTATATTTTTCTAATACCTTTACAATAACCTTTTTAAGTTGTAAATCTGTGATAGGCTACACATTACAATTACATTATCAAAAGTTGATTGTAAATGATTGTTAATCGCACACGTCAACGAACTATACGCTTTGACGCTCCATCCTTCATTATTTTTTTTTGTCATTTTACTTCTTTTATTGGAACCTTCAAACTTGCTTGCTTTTACACAACGTGTATCCGAAGGAAGAAACCCATATGGAGTGCATGTGAAACTCTAGCATTCGCCTTCTAGTATGATTATGATTATGATATTCACTTTAATTTACTGAGAAAGAAAAAAAAAATTTAGAATATATGGATTAGACGAGTTAATCAGGGCATTGAGTCCTTCTCTTTGTAGTCAAGTTTAAATATACTTTTTGTATAAATTAAATTAATTTAGAGTAATTTAGATAGGGACGAACTCAGGATCTCAAAATGTAGTGAGCTAGATTTACCTTCCGGGTGGACGGTTAGATTTTAGGCTAAGCTAAACTTGAAAACTTATATACTAATTATAAGAAGAAGAAAAACTCACATGAGCTATTGTCCAAATTAGAGAGATAATGGGTCCGTCCCTGAGTTTAGACTACTGCTTGTTTACCCCAAAAAAAACTGAGGGTCAAACACAAATCAACAAAAACATGACATTTAGGGTTTGCTTTGAGAGATCATCTCAAAGTTATAATTTGGTAACTAACAGTTTGGTTTATTTTAGTGCATAATATTATCATTAGTGGTGGGGGGAGGGGAATTAATAAAACTTTCCATTGATTCATCAACTGCTGCCTAGTCAAATGGCAACATGCCACGTGAGCTAATGTGAGTGTGGGGTCCATAGACAATTGAGTAAGTTCCAATCCGTGTAGGGCCAGAGGGTGGGGCCCCACCCCCATTTGAGGTTGTCTCCTCCCGTTGGGAAACTAACTAGGTGGATAACAAAGACTTGTGAGAAAGAGGAAGGTACAGCTGGCTCCGTGTCGTTTGCTTGGGTGGAAAGTGAAGTCTGAAACCACAGAAGAGAGAATTTAGTGAGAAAAGCCGGGCAGATAGTAGGGTAGGAGGACTTTGCCCCCAGACAGTGTACTACAACCTAGCGCCAGTTATCACTAGCGTTTGTCTTTTGTGCTTTGCTTGTACGGAGTGAACAGCTAAAAGCACTCTTGAAAGAAGTGCTTTTTCTTAAGGCTGTTTCATTTCACGTCATATTTGACTTGATGTTGAATCGGGACTTGAGCACTAAAATTATTAAATGGGCTCTCTCTCCCGTTTGTGGGCTTTGCCTGAACGCGTTTTCTAGAAAGACATTAGTTGGGCTTTCTTATTCACAACCGCGCATTTATTCGCTGCACCCATATAGAAAATTCAGAAAACTTCCATTTTACCATTAATCTTTAATTTTTTTAAATTTGTCTAAACTGAAAAAAACTCTACTTCTCTACTCATCCACAACTCTATAAATGCCTATCTATTTGTTTAATATTTCACACAACATCAATTTCTTCCTCCATCACTAACAAAGATTGATTCAATCTTTTTCATTTTCCTTTCATTGTTGTTGAAGATAGAGACACAAGAAGATACAGGTTTTATGCAGAGGTTGGGCGTAGATTAGTGAAGATGGTGTTATTGGAAAAAATCAAGCAAATAAAAACATTTTGGAATTTTGTCTATCAAAAGTTTATAGAAAGTGATCCTGACAGTGCTGCCCCGAATCTCGAACACCTCAAGCCATTGCATCTCAAATCAAGACCATCAACCAACAATACTCTCTATGAAAGAGATGTTTGAAAAAGGCAACTCAAACCTCAATAAGTGGCTTAAATCTTGGTCATGCAGTGAGTGCCAATTCTTCATATCTTAATGTTGTATTCATAATTATATTTATGAACTAACTTATTTTTCCTTTAACCCAAGAATAGTAATTTCAAGCAAATTCATATTTTTGAATTATAATAGGCTTCCAAATAGATCTTTTGAGTTGTATCATGCTTGGAACATCTTAAAATATTGCTTAAAGTGGAACGATCAATTTCAATCTCTTATGGGAAGATCATCTCAGCATAGTAAGGAGACCATTAATTCAGAGGATGATTCAAAAGATGTGGTAGATTTTCGGTTGCCATGTGTCCATATTGATTATAAAGTTCACATCTTCCTCATCATACAATTGAAATACTTACTCACTCATCAAACAATTGAAATACTCATGGTCCTCATAGTCTGACACAATTGAGTACAAGGACGACTCAATCATTTGCAGAGGTGGTTCCACTGGATCACGACATGGGGGAGTATTTTCCTTCGGAGGACGTAATAGTGTCATTATTTCCGACACGGATGCACCAATGAAACAGACTGTGGGCATTGTTCACTTAATGAGCCATGTGTAATGGTTTTCCTCTTTTTTGTTTTGCCATGAACAGTCTATCAAAAAAATAAAATTGGAAATGCAAGAAATATTAAAAAAATGACATTAAATTGAATAAAATGGCAATTAATATTTTCTTGTGTGCGAAAAATCACTCGAATATGAAACTATTTAACCACTAAATTCAATGGTTGTCATTTTAATATTTTCTTGAAATAACTTGTTTGCCTATTTTGTTCCTCAACTTGTTGCATTTAGGCCTGGGCACGGATCGGTTCGGAACGGTAGAATGCTCTTCCGTTAACCAAACCAAAGTCTTTGGTAGACCATTTTCTCTTCTGTTAACCAAACCAAAGACTTCAGTAGACTTCGGATCGATTAACCTAATACTCAGTTCAGATTAGCCAGTATGCCGGTAGTACCATCATAAAAACATACTAATAAAAATACAATTTATAATACTTTCACATAACATAAGTTCTTGAACAAACACACCAAATTATCCTTGTAAAATATAAAAATCCAATAGTCTAATTCATCCAAGTATGAAATTAAATAATTTAGTGACTATATCATTCGATATGTACTCAAGATGTACTAGAAGCCATTTGTGTTTGTTGTTTGAACCTTTGAGTGTTCTTTTTATTGAATTCTCTACATTTATGCAAATGATTTTGACACTTGTTCTGTGCTGGGATTCTTTAGTTTTTCATGCTGAATCCAACCATACAAAGAACATAAAATTTGGATCAACAGTTAGAAAGTTACAGGTGAAAAAGGGACAAAGGTCGAAACTGGAAAACATAGGAAGTTCATAAATTCCTCTCTGACCAAAAAGTGCTACAGTACTCGGGTAAGTGATACAATGGTGATAAAGAGGTGATATAGTGGTGATAAAGCGGTGATAAAATGGTGATAAAGCGTGATAAATTGTGATAAAGCAATGATACAGTAATGATAAAGGAGTGATACAAATGTTGTTTGTATTTATCTTTGGTTTCTTGTTTTGTATTTAAATAATAAAGTGAGTATAAATATCGGATCGGTATGGGTTTCCGTCGGGTTAAGAATTTTGTTTCCTTTAACCAAACCAAACATTTTGGTATGAATCGGATCGGAATAATTAAAATTAAAAAATAATTATTTAACCAAACCAAACCGAACATTTCAGTACAGTATGGTCGGTACATGGATAATTCGGATGAGATGCCCACCCCTAGGTGCATTAATGATTTCCGACTTGTCTAAAATTTTACATTAATAACTTTTAAATGAAAGCTAAAAAAATAGACAGTAAAATTCATAATGAACCCACACAATGTCCCTCGATAGAAAAGGAATATTGGCATTATTATTTTGGTGCGCATACTGTTTGGCCTGACAATTGATTACTTTACAATTTACATGGGATGGATTCACATAGGAGCAAGGGTGGTCAAGTGATCACATAGGAGCAAATGTCTTTTGACAGGATCCGAGCCAAATTCTACTTTCGAATCTTAGTTAGATGGGCAATTTGGTCAAATGTGCCATGCTCGACACCTGTTAGGTGTCGAACACGCACAGGATTCGATGCAAATTCCAAAGTGGAATTTGGGTCAGGTCCTGTCATATTTGTCATTTTACTTTCATTTATTTTTATATTACTCCATTTACTTAAGTTTACAATGTAAATAAGGAAGTACCCCCCCTAACATTTGGATTCAAATAAAAATACTAGAAAATCAAATTCCTACCAAATCAAAATATGAAAAAAAAATAAAATTAGTTTAACTGCAAAATATGATTTAGGCTAAAAATGATGGCTCATTAAGTCAATATATACTTCATACTAAAATCTCATAAAATCAAGTTTTCTTATTTGATGTGTAAAGAATAAAAGCCGCCAAAAATTATCTTGAGAAAATGATTTTTTATGTATGAAATGAATGCATTAAGGGACCTAAGGTCAATCTAGGTAAAAAACCTTATTTTGGTTAGTATGGAAAAATTAGGGATTTTTTTAATAGATTGTATTTCTTTGTTTGTATGCTTTATTGATTATTTCTATCAATACAGTTTATGGAACGATACTTTAAGAGAAAGTTCTCATCAACTATTTCTAGTTCGGATAATGTGGATAGTTCAAGTTCAAGAGATATGGGTATTTCAAGAGATGTGTTGGGTAGTTCGAAAGAAATGAGTTGCAAGAAAATTTGAGAACTCGTCGTGGACAATTGTACTGTGGTTTTTTCTATTAATTATGAATTATAAATTATCGTTTCATTTTTATAAGTTCATTTTTGTGTAATTTTTTTTAACCTCTTAGATGTTGACCCCTGCGAGGAATTTTTTTGGATCCGTTAGAGATTGTTAGTATTGCTGAAAACAATAGATATTGTTTGTCTCTCCGATTCCAGTTGCTTAGGCAACATGGTAATAAGGTTTCATGCGGTTAGTCTGCGGTCACACGTTTGTTTTATAATCCTAGCTAGATTAATTAATTTTAATTTCTTCCTCTAATCTTGTAATAATATTAATGCATGTGCTGATGTATGTAGTAGGGCTGCTAAGCTTTTACGAAGCCACACATCTTAGGATGCATTACTAGATGAGGGCTTGCCTTCACCACCACAAATCTAACTACGGCGGTTGAAACGCAGCGTTTAAGCCCCTCACTTGCTAAACAAGTAACTCATGCCTTGTAACAACCATTCTGGAAGGGCTTCACAAGGCTGGAAGCAAGGATTTACTTGTCCATCTATGAGGAGGAAGGCCACTCACAAAATCAAACTCTCCTAATTAACTTTGGCAAAGCTGGATTTTAACCTTGTGCAGCAAGTCCATCAGAAAGAACTAAGTGAAATTACAAGGTTAATTAACTACATTAAGTGAAATGCTAATTAATTCAAAATTAATGATTATTAATTGTAATTAATTGATATTTATTCAGGTTGTGGAAGGACTTGGACTTTGTAAACAAGCTGCCCTTTGCAAGAGACAGAATAGTTGAGAGCTACTTTGGGGCTTCGGGAGTTTACTTTTAGCCTGAATATTACTTTGCTAGGATGATATTGGCCGAAGTTATTGCTTTGATAACCATCATTGATGACATCTATGATGTGTATGGCACAGCAGATGAACTAGAGCTCTTTGCTGAAGATGTGGAAAGGTTTATTGAAATCCATATAAACCGAATTAATTTTTTTTAAATTTAATTATTGCAAAAAGTTTTAGCTAAATACTGAATAATGATCATCAGTTTGACACAAGTCTTATTAACTTATTTTTATCATCAGGTGGGACATCGTAGCCATGGACAACCTGCCAGAGTATATGAAATTCTGTTGTCAAGCAATGTTGGATTTCTACACTGAAATTGAAGAAAAGTTTGGAGAAGAGGGAGATTTATATGTTTTGAGCTAGCCACGATTAACATCGTTACATGGCCAGAAATTAATCATTTAGTTAATTAATTTCTTTTTCTAGTATATATGATAAATTCTGAGGTAATATGTACAAATAATTCCTTCCTACAGCCTTCCAAACTTGGGCCTAAATAACAGTTGTTTTAAATTAAATAAAAAATTGTTTAGGCTTATAAACCGGCTCAATCCAAACTGCCATATTGTTTCTCGATTGGTTTCTCTAACTTGTATTTATATATATAGAGTGTCCATTGAGATATCCCTCAAATAAACCAATTTGAGGGACACTCTTGTATTTTAATTATCTGAACTAATTATATATATATATATATATATAAATAATAATAATAATAAAAAAGTGTACTGCCATACAATTTTTTAATAATTAAAAAAAAGTTGTATAGTCACCCGGCTATACGATTTAATTATATTATATTTACAATGAGTATTTCCGCATGGCTATACTATTTATTGGAAAAAAAAATAGTACCCTTTTAGTGGCATTAGTTTATATTTGATAGATATTGCAAGTTTCGACATCTCCAAAGCAGATATTGAAGAGAGAAATTTGACACTAAATCAATTTGAGAGTTCAATTCGTAGTATAGCCGCACGGCTATGCTATTATTAAACCAAATTTTAAAAAACTTTTGTATAGCCGCACGGCTATATGATTTAATTATAATAGTATTTTATATGTCGAATGATGCATTCATATGTTAAAGACATGTGGAGAAGCATTTTGTATTTGATACACACAAATGAGAAAGAATCTAAATTCCTCTCTCTCACCTATTGCCACACCATCCAATTGGTTTTTAAGGCAAACTGCCCACACCTTGTCTCCATCTAGTGTGGCCTACAACACACACAACTCATAAAGAAGCCTCGAACCATGCACCAACAGCGGCCCATAATTTTATCTTTTACAGATGCTTCACGTGGCTTTTGTTCCCTACTTTTTGACAAGGGCTGACTTTCCTTTTAGCTTGACTTTCCCAAGGGTCACAAATCAAAAAAACACAATTAATTCAAACCAAAAATTTGAGCCAATTTACAACAGCTAGATTAGAGAGGGTGAACGAGAGACAAAGACAGACGCTTTCACTATAAATAGGTAAGAACCATAGCTCTTCAACTCACACCAATCCTTGAACAATTAAGATCATATTCTCTACCTTCGATCTCTTCCAGATTCTTAACTAGCAATACAATGTCCGTTCAAGTTTCACTTGCATCGGATCAATCTCAAACCCCTAAGGTCACTCATAATGATATTAATCGACGTTCTGTTAACTTTTCTCCGAGCGTTTGGGGATCTCATTTTCTGTCATATGCTTATGTGGTAGGCTAATACTATATAGGTGCTTCATATCTGCAACAATTATTTTGAATATGTATATATATTTTTTTTAATGAATAAGGGGGAATAAATATGTATATTTTCATATTACTAAAGCTTCATGGTTTAAATTTGCATGAACCATGCTGAAGTTCCTATCTTTTTAATGGCCTTTCAATCTGTTTTTGTAGGAAACAAGCATCAAAGCTAAGCAACGTGCCCAAGAACTGAAAGAAAAGTTGAAGATGATCTTAATGGCTCCAGTTAAAAAGCCTTCACAAAAATTGGACTTGATTCAGGACATTCAGCGCTTAGGTGTTTCTCACCATTTTGAAAATGAGATTGAGGAACTTTTGCAGAAAATTCACAACAGCTCCCATGATAGTACTGAGCCTGGGGACCAAGAAACTGATAATGAGCTTTACACTGCAGCGCTTCGATTTCGATTACTCAGACAACAAGGTTATAATATTTCGTGCGGTACGTAGCCCTCATGGTTTGTTTTATAATTATGGATTAATTTTCTTCCTCTGATCATGGCTTGTTTTAAAAATGCCTCATGATGTAGATATATTCAATAATTTCAAGGACAGTGATGGGAAATTTAAGGAATCTCTGGTGAATGACGTATTAGGACTTTTAAGCTTGTACGAAGCCACACATCTTAGGAACCACGGAGAGGATATACTTGATGAGGCCTTAATCTTCACCACCACTCATCTTGAATCTGCAACGCACCGTTTAAGCCCCATACTTTCGAAACAAGTCACTCATGCCATGTACCAGCCATTCTGGAAGGGCTTGCCAAGGATAGAAACAAGGCATTACATGTCTTTCTATCAGGAACGCGATTCACAGAACGAGACTCTCCTGAATTTCGCAAAGCTGGATTTCAATCTACTGCAACAAGTTCATCAAAGAGAACTAAGTGAAATTTCAAGGTTAATGTATTATATGTTGTCAATCAGTTTTAATCTCCTATTTACATTAGCATAATGTAATTAATTCATGCAGGTGGTGGAAGGACTTAGACTTTGTAAACACGCTACCTTTTGCAAGAGACAGAGTAGTTGAGAGCTACTTTTGGGCTTCTGGAGTACACTTTGAGCCTCAATATTACTCTGCTAGGATAACACTATGCAAAGTTATTGCTTTGATAACCATCATTGATGACATCTATGATGTGCACGGCACACATGAGGAACTAGAGCTCTTTACTGAAGCTGTTGAAAGGTTCAAAATAATAGTCCTTATTTCGTATAGTATTTTAGTAAAAAAAAATTTTACAGACGACACTCCAAAAGAGTTATCATGCACTCATCCAAAACAATTATGAAAAGACAACTTTTTTGGAGTGTCTATAACAACTCCTCATACTAGTATATCTGAATAAGCCGTAACAAGACATATAGTCTCATATCATCTTATTTATATGATAAAGGTGGGACATCTCTGCTATGGATCATCTGCCAGAGTACATGAAAGTTTGCCATCAAGCACTATTGGATGTTTACGTTGAAATTGAAGAAAATCTTGCAAATGAGGGAAACTTATATAGCATCCACTACGCAAGAGAAGCAGTGAGCCTTTCGTGCCCATAATATTATGCCATTACTGATTAGAGTTTTTAAAAAAAATTTATTTATAATAAATATAAATATATATATTTTAAAATATTAGTAAGTCAATCTAAATGTAATAAATATGTTCATTTCTTAATATATTTTTTAACTAAGGGAATTTTTGGGTATTTTGAATATTTTATCATTCTTTGTCTTTTTTCTTTTTATAAATAGATTATATGGGGTAAAAAACTTTTTTTTTTTGTCACTTGTTTGGCATGAAATTTCAATTTGGTCACTAGGCTTAATTTATTTATTTATTTATTTATTTTTTGTAATGATGAAATTGAATTTTTGTGTAAAACTCAGTGACTAAAAATGTATTTTTCCCCTACGTGTTTTTTTTTGTGTGTGATGAAATTATAGAGAGATTAGAGATTAATTACATGGTTTGGTCTTTCAGATGAAAGTCCTAGTTAGAGCTTACTTCCGAGAAGCCAAATGGTTCCATCAGAAATACACACCAACAATGGATGACTACATGTCGGCAGCGCTTAATACATCCAACTTCATGTTGGCAACCACATCCTTTGTTGGAATGGGAGATATTGCTACCAAAGACTCCATGGATTGGGTTTTCGACGACCCTAAGATGGTAAAGGCTGCATCATTAATTGGTAGAATCATGAATGACATCAAATCCGACCAGGTACTTTTATATATCAAAAGTACTAATTAAAATAACAGTAGTTTATTTGAATTATAGAGAACTTGAGATAGATCTCAAAACCAAACTTTTAACTTCAAGTAGATCCAAAAATTCAACCAAAAGTTGGGTTTAGTTCACACACATTTGTTATTGTTGATCTAAGTCCTTTGCCTCCTACTTGTATAAGATAAGATTACTTTTTAAAAAAAAATTCTAATGTAGACATTTTGTTTTTTTCGACTCTTTTGTTTGAGCAAAAGAGAGGACATGTTGCCTCAGCTGTGAAATGCTACATGAAAGAATATGGTGCCACAGAAGAAGAAGCAAATATCGAACTAAGCAAGCAAGTGAATAATGCATGGAAGGACATAAACGAAACGTGCATCCAGAACACCACCATCCCCATGCCCCTGTTACTGCGAATTTTGAATCTTGCACGTGTGGTTGAAGTTTTATACAAGCATGGTGATGGCTTTACTGATGCTGGAATTTTTCTCAAGGATTCTGTAGTTTCTCTGTTTGTAGAACCTGTGCCCCTATAGGCCTAGAATTTGAACTTGTCCTTTGTTGGAGCATAAAATTTCTAGTCCTCCAACAAGTAATCTTATGTCCTTGTTGAGAAGCCGATCACCATACTTCACTTGCCACAAATGAGAGAGAAGGGAGTACCTGCAAGAGAACACACAGATGCCCAAATCAGTGTTTAGAAATATCATAGTAGAATCAGAATATCCCTTACCCAAGTCCTGTAGTAAAATAAGGAGCCAGTCTTCCATGATTGGAACCATTATTTGAATGAATATGTTTGGTGTTTCTGTTTGTTCTTGATGCTATGAATTAAATAAAATTTGTTTAACTTTTTAGCATATAAAATCCAATTGGAGTAGTAGGGACTTGTAGCGGAAGTTCCATTGTAAGCCAATGCAATCCAATTTTACATCATAATCCAATCAAATCGCAGTTACCAAATTAGTTAGTAGAGTGAGAATCTGGTTGTATTTATATTATTTAGAGGTAAATGGTTTAGTTGATACACAGTTCTTTACACGGCCCTGGATCCACTTGATCGGTGCATATTTACATATCATTTTGTACCATTCTAACTTATGATTTGGTTATGTTTTTGAGTTAAACTTGTGTTTTTAATAAGTTTTGTCTTTGTTTCAGTGTAATAAGCTTGAGACTCATTAAAGACATTTTGGAGACAAGTTAGCTCAAAACGGTGTCTGCAGATCAGTCAAATTCACGGATTGGACTGTACTTGCTCAAGAAGAACCAGATAATGAGCCATACATCACTAGAAAGATGCGGAAGTCTAGTTTCTGGAGAATTTTACGGTTCATGATTCCGAGTCTTCTAGAGAAAGTTATACAAATTTTGGCAGCTTAAGGTCAGAAATCGGTAGCATCTGCGTTACTGGGCCAAAAATGACATTTGATGGTCTTTTCGATTTTTCCTTGAGCTGGGCTGTATATTCTTGGAAAGATAAGACAAAGAGCTTTAAGATCCATATTTTTTCAGATTTTTCAAACTGGATGAACAAGCCCAAAACGAGCCCACAAACTGACTACAATGCATTGTCATGCATGATGAAGTGTTATTGATTGTGGGAAGGTTAGGTAAAGCATATTCAAAACTTATAATTTGAGTGGAGTTTTGCAGCAACCAAATGAAGTAAAAGAAGATGAAGTGGGAGCTGCAACACTAAGCTTGAAGAGAAGAAGAATTGTTTTCAAATGCAATTATGTGTTAGGTGAAGTTGGTGAATTAAGTGTTGTAAGTTGGTGAAGTGAGTGTTGTAGGTAGAAGCAATACTTAATTCAGATTTTCACTTCCCTTAGGCCTATAAATAGTGAGTTTCTCCAAGCTTGTAAATACATACTTGGTTGTTTAAAATGTTCTTCTATGCTTAATGGATTCCTAATGCTTAATTTTAGGTTAGACAACAGATGATCAAATTAGGGAATTAGGAATATAAGGTTAGGACCCTACACCATGGCTTAATCATACTTGAGCTAGAATCAATTCGTTAATCTAAGTGATGATGGATTTTGAAGGGTCTGATGGGTTTGGTAATTATAGCATCTTTGGTGTATTTGTTATTGTTTTTTCAGTATCTTAAAGTGAAGATTAATGATGATGGTCGTGGTTTTTAAATGTAGTTTTTTTACTTAGACAATGAAGGTTATGTGTCATGGAAATATCAACCGCAATATACCAACATGCGATATACAGTACTTTGGTGGTCGGTTTATGGTTTGTCTTTTTAGCATATCGTAATACGGTTGATTCACGATTTCATTGAAAAGTTGCGGTAACTGAACCACAACCACCCATACTTGAAGATATATTTTGTAGCTTTGCCATGGCAGAGATACGGATCTCTAACCTATGCATTTAGAGGCTGTGCATTTATCCACATTTCGTTAAATCTCAACATTTGTAAGAGCACTTCCAGTAGTTGCCCTTGCCATGGCAAGAGGAGGGCTAGGGTAGCTACTATTCACGTGAATAGTGGCTGCCTTTGCAAAAGGTTGTGGTGTTTCCATCAATTGCCATGACAACAACTATTCACATGAGATATGAGGTGAGAAATTTGTTTGGAGTTTTGGTGTGGAAAGTGAAAACTATGATTAAGTATTTATTTTTAAAAAAATCTGATTTTTTTTTTTGCTGACGTCATCGCTTATGTCAACAAACCCGAGCTTGAACTATGGCAGATCTTACTTGAGGGCTGGCCTGGTTTCGTGGGCCCACCTCCAGCCAGGGCTAGCCCTTACTGCTGGAAACGTTTTTTGGCCCAAACCCTCCAGCCTGAGCCCAGCCTTAGCTGTTGGAAGTGCTCTAACAATGTATCCACTTAAAACACGACAAGTAGTCAAGCTTTGGGTTAAGATCTTTCTTTGAGTTTTCTAAATGTTAAAACGAGGTTAACTATGATAACAAAGATCAAATATTACAAAATATTATAATATTATAAATAAATAAATATATTTATATTTATATATTTTATGATTTAAAGTTTAGGGTTGCAACTTGAAGGAGGTATTCCCAAAAGGCCTTTTTGATGGGAGAGAGCCTGCCAAGAAGGCAGGGATGGACTAGGCCTTTTGGTAGTGGTAGTGGGCTATGGTTGATTTTACAAAAGGCCTTTCTTTCAACTAGGCTATAGAAATGAATTTTCTAGAGTTCTTTTTAATTTTTTGGTGGTATCAACTGGGCTATGGCCCAGTCAAGTTCTTTTTTCTACATTTGATTTATTGCTTAAAGATATATATATATATATATATATTTTGGGTCTGAAATTTGCTTGAAGATACTTCTTCTTTCTTAGTGCCTTGTTTTTACGGGTGAGCAAACCACCTATACTTATACTTTATAGGTTTCTTATGGTAAAGATACATGAATAACTTAATTCTAACAAGTTGCAACTGGATTTAATTTGTCTGGAGTAGAAAGATAGACTAACTAGTTCTTCCTTTAATACTACTTTTGTTTCTAATTTTGAAAGTGGTTGTAAGTTCAAATCTCCAACTCAAATTGAAAAAGGAGAGAGAGATACATCAATATCTTAGACAAACATCTTGCACATTTTGTCATAAAAAATATCTTGGGTTGTCTCTATTTCATGGGCCTAACAAAATTAGATAGAATCGTCAGCAGAAAGAAGATGTGGGAACCCTTCACAACAAAATAAAAAATAAAAAATAGGGGTTCTTCGATCTAAGTTCAAAATCTCTAGCCGTCATTGATTGAGTCCACACCTTTTTTGCTGTAGATTTGGAGAAATTATAAAGTGATACGGTACTACCACATGGCAGTGCCAGGTGGTAGTACGGACCAATAGAATTATGACATCTGGCACTACTGTTATTAGAGAGAGAGAGAGAGCGGTTTTCATTAGCACAAATGTTAACGCTCTTTACTCTCTTCCTCTTTTCTGTTTCTTTTTCTTCCTTTCAAGCAAAGTAACCCTAACACGTGAATTGTCATTGGAATCTGCACCAACATTCAGAAAATATTTCAGAGAAAAAGAACACCTTTTTCAACCAGAAAACTATGGATCTCTTTCTCTTACGATCTCTGTTGATTTTGTTTCCCCATTTTTGCAGATCTTTTCTTCTTCTTTTCCAATTTTTGCACTCTATTTCCTTTTTTTTTCCTCGTTAGTTCCTCGATTTTGTTTTGGACGAAGAATTATGTGAGATCTCATCCCAGGCTCCAACTACTCTTCTCCAAGTTTGAAAGTAAGGCTACCTTCCATTTCATAAGATTTTCTCACCAGTTTTCCAACTAGACTCTCTGTATTCATTTATTTATGGTAGTCTTTTGGTTTAAGTTTCTTCAAATTTTTTTCGAATTAGAATCTTAATGCAATTTTTTGTTTTATATGTTTGGCATGGTTTGCTTCACTTTTGGGGTTTTGGTTTTGTTTCAATTTTTATTTGGAATGTCTTGATTTGTGAGATGGAAGGAGTTTGATTTAGATTTGTTTTTCGTAGCATAGCTTGCGGATTTGTTTTTCGTAGCATAACCTGCAGATTGGGGTTTTATTTTTTTTGCATTTCCTTATTGCAACTGATACATGATTTTATTTCTCAGTTTCCAAGGTGATGAGTAAGTTAATTTGGTTTGGGTATATTGTTAATGGAACGATTTGGTTAATTCTATATGTCCTAACAGATTTTTTTGTTTCTTTCATATGATTTAAGTAATTGCTCTGTTTATTCAAACACAAACAATTTGGATAGCAAGAGCAACCCTTTTTCTGTTCTTTTGCTATTTTGTTGTACCTTACAAACAATTTGAGCATATTACTGCTTAATTGAGCTTGTTTCTCTAATGTTTTTAGGGTGCAAACTATTGGATATCCCTCGTTAGTGGAGTGAAAAGGTGTAGCTGGTGTTGATGGGTAGCAATAATTCTTGTCTATTTGCTGTTGTGATTGACAATATTAATTAGCTTTATGGATAGATTGTGCTTTCAGCTGACTTGTGTTTTCAATGTGCACTGTGTGCATGTGTGTGTGCTTGTGTCGCACCAAAGAGAGAAAGAGAGAGAGCACTGCAGAGAGAAGAGAAATGCGAGGGAGTGGACTGCTTGTGAGACTCTAGCAAGCAGTCCCATGAAAAGATAAGAAAATCTAAAGGGAAGAAAAGGTAGAAGGCAGGCAGAAATCAGAGAGTTTAAAGGAATGTTTAATCAATATTCAAATCTGAATTGTAAAAAACTACATAGGGGTATTTATAGCAAACTAAAACCTAGAGACAATAGAATTAAAATCCCCAGCTAAAACAAAATCCTATTCCTAATAAAATAAAGTCCTAATAGGATTTGGAAAACTAACTTAGAAATCCTACTAGGATTTGGAAAACTAACTTAGAAATCCTACTAGGATTTGGAAAACTAAAGAATATAGGAAACTAACAAATAAATTAGGAAACTAAATAATTTAGGTCCTATGCATCCTGCATCACATACCATAAAAAATACATCGGTCGTTGTCCAGTCCGATATTTCTACTTCCTCCAACTCTTGTTGTCGCTTCCGGATGAGATACAACCCCAAATCAATGTGCTGCACATGTTTTTCTTCTCAATCTCATAATCTATGTACATTCAAACAAATGCATAATCAATTAAACTTACATCTCCTTTCAGCCAACCGTCAGCTTTGACGAGGGAAGCGAAGAATTCAATCTCAGCTTCTACGTTGCCAAATTGCATCACCAAACTATGAATATAAAAAAGTTTTAGAACACAACAATTAAAAAATATATACACTCATGCCTTCTATCTCAAAAAACAAGGCACTTACTTTGGGTTATGGCGCAATTCCCAACAAAGTTTCAGCAATTTCACCATGTCATCATGCGGAATCGCCTTCATTGGGTCTAACGTCCGAAGTCGGGTTGTCTCTGGCAAATTTTTTTGAACCAATTCACTAGCTTCAAAGATCTTCCACATAGTAATAATCCTCTTCCTCTTCCGTAATTGGACCCCTCGTTCCACAGCATTACCTTCATCATTCAACCAAACGTTCAACTGAGATAGCACAGCTGTAGGTTGATCCAAATCAATGTCCCCGAGAGTAAACTCAACCTTTGTCCCCTCCGTGCTCTCGCCAATGTCATCGCCAAGCAACATAACTTTATCATCCTCTTCCTCACATTGGTTTCTTTGCACTTCCTTTTCATCACTTCTCTGTCTTTTCACTTCCTTGCCCTTCCTTCTTTTTTTTTTTGCCGATCCTCTCCCTCACTGCTTTTTCTTTGCAGTTCCTCTCCCTCATTGCTTTTTCTTTTCACTTCCTCTCCCTTAATGCTCTTTCTTTGCACTTCCTCTCCCTTGCTGCTTTTTATTTTCACTTGCTCTCCCTCACTTCTTTTCCTTTGTGCTTCCTCTACCTCACTTGGTTTTCTTTGCACTTCACCCCCTTCAATCCCCTCATCTTCCTTTTCCTCTCCCTCTTTTCTCTTACTTGCCCCTTCACCCCTTTCAATCCCCTCCTCTTCCTTTTCCTCTCCCTCATTTCTCTTACTTGCCCCTTCACCCCTTTCAATCCCCTCCTTTTCCTTTTCCTCTCTCTCATTTCTGTTATTTGGCCCTTCACCCCATTCAATGTCCTCCTCTTCATTTTCCTCTCCCTCATTTCCGTTACTTGGCCCTTCATCCCATTGCATGCCATCCACTTCCTTATATCCCTTAAATAGATGTGACACGACACAACGATTCGTCCTCTCTTTCAGTAAAGCTATGTCCCTTCTCACTTCCTGCTCAATATGAGGACCTAAACAGTGGTCCAAAATTTTTTCCATCCGTATGACCTTTAACTCAAAGACGTCCTTTTCCCGCTTTACTTGAAACAACTCGGACCTCAACAAGCTTACCGCCTTGTTCAACTCATCAAGGTCAGCACATGAAGAAGGAATTGACTCTGCCGAGACAACAGCAGGGCGATCCTGTGGCCAACTCCAATATGGTTGTCTCATTTCCTCTTCACTCGAACATAGCGCCCGCAACTGAGCTGACTGTTTCAGAATACAAACAAGAGTCATATGCAATCATTCTACTTCATAATTTCATTGAATCTTATAAATAGTTCCAAGGGCTGCAAACCAAACCTCTTTGCTCTGGAAAAAATAATTGTTCAACTTTCTCATCTCGAGAACATACGTAATAGTTCTCCATCGCAAAATACACGGGAGAACTGTCGGATCAACAACCTTGCAGTAATTCAGGTCCGCCATTCTAGAAATTAATTCATATTCCCAAATCTACACAATTCACAGGAAAAAAGTTATTATTTAAGTTTTAAAGTCCACAAAACATAACTGACATGAACATTATTACCATGTATCTGGAAAGCATACGTGAAACCTTTAAAACTCCAGCCACCCCTTTGCACTTCACCATGCTTATCCTTCTTGCCCTTCTCATTTCTCTGGCTTGTTCCCGTTACCTTACTTTTCCCTATCCCTCTTCATTTTCAAAGCTTTTCACATACTTTGTTGGTGTAGAAGACAAATTGTCTTGGGTTTTGTCAAAGGACACCGAACCCCACGGATACCTGTTGAACGCATCCAAGTCCTCTGCAAGGGTTTGGTAATTTATTTTGATGTTCAAATGCTTGTCCCTTCCCAAAACCACTAACTCAACAAAGTAAACAAGAGCTAGCTTGTAGATGTCATCTTCCTCTATGCACCTCAGAAATGCTTCTTTTAAAGCATTACATGTAATTCCTTCGTCTATAAAATATCTTTTATGAAGTCTAATTTCATCACTTTCTCCACTGGAAACTTCAGGCACTTCCCCAAAACGAAGCCCTGTGATCAAACAGAAATCTTGACGAGTGAATTGAGCAACGTTGCACCCTATTAAGAAACTCAGTCCATCCAAGTCTTTCACACCCTGTCCCGCTACTCTACGCAACACAACCCCATGCACAATCTGCCCGCTAAACTGAATCTTATCTATATTCAGAAGATGGCCAAAGCATGATGTCTTGAATTGTTTGGCACTCAACTTCACTCGAATTGCAGCTAGGGATGAATTTGCATGTGAGCAGTTGTTCACCCGTGAGGAATATGCCTCTGACTCTGGCCATACCAGCTCCACGTTGGATCCCATTTCCTGAAATACAAGATGAAATAACGTGAACACATATACTACCACGTATTTGCACAATCACATTGGTATTTACACAACTAGTCAACCAGCACATTACAAATTTTACAAAGTACATGCGCATAGGGATTACTGTTCACAGGCTTTAACATCATTAAAGCAATATGACAAATTTTGTGCAAATACCTGTTAATGCAATGATTTTGTGAATTACAAGCAATAGCATGTGTTTTATTTATGGATCCAAACTCCAATCAATGGTTGATGCATGAGTGAGTGTGAGTGCAATCTAGGCAAGTTCTGCACTTCACACACATGACAATTATTGTCATCTCATACACAACACAAAATAAATAAATAAATAAGAAAGATGGTGGAAGGAAGCAAAGCAAAGCATCTGCTCTGCTATCTGCTTGCTAAGCCATTGCCACATCCTTCTTTCTTTCTAGTTTTTTCTTCAGTCAGCCATAATCGTCATAGATCAACCTTTTTTCAAATGCTTTGTACTTTTATTCATGAGTTTATTATTATCTGTTCTCATTTTTCACAGGAAAATTTAGTAACAACGGAAATAATATTTATTTAAAAAATTATATATATTCTAGCGCCAGAGAGATAGTCTGCATTCTGCATTGCTTCAAATGTAGAAGGTTTTGGGGGCCTCCTCCAATTCAACACCATTACCTTATTCATATCAATATTGACATGTTATTGACTTGATTTTCATTCGTTTTTTAACATATACCCAAGAAAAAATTAACATGCAAGTGAAGCACAAAGAAGAGATGCCAAATCCAACAACATTCATGGTACAAATTGGAGAAAACGGTTACTCTAACCCTAAACTCAAATTCCATAAATTACTCACCAAATGTTGGTTATTGAACAATCGCAAGGTGTCTGTGCTAGGTCTTTGTGTGGCTTTGCTCCACAAATGGAACCTATCACTTCCAACGAATATGGCTTCTCTCCTTCCCCTTCCACTACTTCGTCTATTCACTGTTTCAGAATCCACCCCTTTGCTCCTTCCACTCAAGGTTTAGATAATGGAGTTGCGTTCAACCGTTGCCTTCAACCGTCGTTAACCTTTGCCTTCAACCGTCGTTGCCCGTCGCCTTCAACCGTTTCTCAGAGCTTAGCGGTTTCTCTGAGCTATGGGTTTTAGATCAATGAGTTTTTTCTGTTCATTCTTCGAACTTGCCTCTTTTTCTTTTTTTTTGGGACCAACTTCATTGCTAGATATTAAATTCGGGTTTGGGTTCCTCACCTACCCGATTACACAACTTTATCCCAATTCTCCCCAGCCCTTGGATTGATCTAATGACTATAAAGTGAACCCCTTATAAGTTGCCACTCATTATAGTTTGAGCGATTTTTGCTAGTATACTTATTGGATTGGAGGTGTGTAGGAGACCCCCCTTTTTTAGGGCCCTATGCCTTCATCCAACCCGCACACCTTGTGGGTTGGGGTTGTGTGTAACCTTTCTATTATAATAATAAGAACCTCGACCAAACCAAGTCCTCCAATGAGCTCATCTTTCGCCACGATTAACTTACTTTTTGGTCTTCGTGCTCTAGTCGGGTCGAGGTGAGCATGAATATGTTAGCTTAATGAGTTTTTCATTGCAAGTATATATAGGAGTGACAATTTTCTAATCCGTAGATTTTGAAAGAAAAATACACATAGTTGGTTGGAATTCAAAAGTACAAGTAGTGGCGGACTTGTGTAGGAGTAGGGGAGGTGCCTCAATGGAGCAAGCCATGGAGGTGGTGGAGATTTGCCCCTTCGCACAATCTGTGGTGTGCCCTCCACCTGTTTGACAAAATGTCTCACTCAGACTCAACGAAAATAAACTTGTGTTTTACTTGCGCACGGAAATTTTGTTGTTTTAATTCCCAACCAAAACAATGTCATTTCAAAAAAAAAAAAAAAAAAAAAAAAAAAAAAACTACCTACCTACCTAAAATCCATCAAAATAATCCATTAGTCCTTAGCGTAACAAAAAAAAAAAAAAATTCGTAAAAAATTAAAAAAAAAAAAAAAAAAAAAAAAAAAACAAACAAAACCTAACCTAAGCTACTGCGTGGCTAAAAAAAACCAACTTTAATGCACTAAAAGATCATTGATCCCATCACATGTAATCTAACTCCAAGTCTTTATAAAATATGAATTGTATTAATTATATTGATCAAGTCTTGTGTGAAGAAAGAAAATAATGTATTGATCAAATTTTCAAAGTAAGTTAGAATGTAATTCATTGTTAAACTAGATCAAACTCGAGCATGAAGAGACTATGCTACACACGACTCGATATGATCAATTATGATTAGTTAGATTAATTTATAATTTGATATAAATTTTGATTTGATTAATTGATGTTTATTTTAGTTAAATTAATTGATATTGATTTTGGTTAGTATGAGAGTCTGGCACGCCCCAACTCAGGGATTTGGATTAAGACATGATTCACACCTCAATTATAGAATTTAAGGAAAACTATAATTAAAATGTGAAGAACACTAAATAAATAAATAAACATCTCCCAAATAGAATTTCCAACGGAAGTATTCGGAATATTAGGGCCCGTTCGGTAACTTTTTCAGAGAATATTTTAAGGGAATATTTTCAGAGAATGAAAATGAGAAAACGAATTTGCATTTTCAGGATTCGAAAATGCATCAGGTAGATTAATTGGAAAATAGATTCAGGAAATAAAAATAGTAAAAATGTGTTTGGTAGGACAATTTGAGAGTAATAATATGTCAGTTATTTTTCAAGTATATTTTTTGCTAATTTCTATCCTAAAAAATAATTTTTAAAAATTCTGAGATTATAAAGGCTAAAATTATTCAAAACAATGAAAATGTATACTTTGAGAAATGTATAATTAAAATTCTAATTTTAGAAAAACCTAGATGATAAAATAATATTATCTTAGTTTAAAATAAATATTTAAAAATAAATATGAAATTGATTAATATATGATAATTTTTCATAAAATTAATATACACTGGTGTAACAAAATAAAATAATGAAGCAAGAAAAAAAAATTGAAAAAAAAAAAAAAAAAAAAAAAAAGAAAAAGAAAACTGAAAAATTGAAAAATCAGACCAACCAAAAAAAAAAAGCAATCAAACCAATACCCAAAGAAAATGAAAACGATAATTTGATGTTTTCAGTTTTTGTACATGAGTTTGAATTTGTTTTCAGAAAATAATTCCAGTGAAAATGAAAATGACATACCGAACACGTTTTTGGTAGAAAATGAAAATGGGGCTTTGAAAACGTTACTGAATGGCCCCTTACATCACTACAATATTTTACAAGTTAGAACAACTTAAGAGTTTATTAAACGAGTAGCTCATTATTCAACCATAAGCTATGCATACAACACATTCAATAGAGACATAAACCTTTCCACAGTAAATTGACATAGCTAAATTAAATGACATGCAATCACGCACCCAATTATCATAATAATAATAATAATAATAATAATAGTGCATGAATGCTCTTCAACTACTCCCGTTAATTCTTAAAACTGGTCAAGCAGACCTGCACGTCCCATACCATGCTTATACCACTTGGTCATGAATGCCCATTTATATGAACTAACACTTATCTCTATCATCCCCTAATTCCCCTTTTGTTAGTCATATTGTCTAACTCCCTGTCGCCAGTCCCGCATCACCCAATAAAAATCATGTGCACTGTGGGATCCCAGAGATCTAATACCTACCAAGACTCAACTACCCAAAAGATTATTCTCATGACCTTTTTTTCATTATTTTCTCAACCCACCAACTCCAACCAATTTCCATGACATGACATGACATGATATAATTATGTTTTTCACATATCTCATATATATGAAAACAATGTAACCATTTAAATATCACCAATGTATTTAATTATGCCAACATTATTCAAACAATCAATAACATATAAACATTCAAGGGAAACCATTCATTTGTAACAAGAACATTAACCAAATAATCATGTCACACATAATATAGTGCTCTTGAAATTTAATTAAATCAATCTTTATAAGAGCAATTCCACCCATTAGCCCTTAGCCATGGCAAGGGGGGAGCTAGGGCAGCCACTATTCACGTGAATAGTGGTTGCCCTTGCAAATAGTATTTTGTGTTTCCACCCGTTGCCCTTGCTAAGGGTAGTTACTATTCATCTTTTTGTTTTATTCACAAATTTTTTTACCTCAATAATTAATTTGGATAATATTTTTGGATAAGATTTCCGGGTTCCTACGTGTCAAGACTATTCATAATCGGATAAAATTTCCGAATAAGATTTTTGGGTTCAAATTTCGAATGAATTTCAAAATTCAAATTTCAGATAAATTTGGGTTCAAATTTCAGATGAATTTCAAATTTCAGATAAGATTTTCATCCAATCAAATCAAGCCACGTGGCATCTTTATCTTGCCAAATTTTTCTATAAAACCAGAGGCTCAGCTCATACCTCTCACACCACATCTTTCTATATTTTCATTTCTTAGAGTTTAGAATTCATACTCCATTCATTCTCAATGGAAGAATATAGGAGATGCTTGGAGAGGCATGAGCAAGAAAGAAAGGAGAGAAACCGTAGAGCCGATGAAATCAATGAGTTGCAGAGACAAGTCGATGAACAAGTTCTCATAGCAGTGGCAATGGAAGAGGAAGAGAACCAAGGTCGCCGCCGTGGTTCACAAGTTAGCCGTCGCCGGAATGTGGACAGACATAGGCATTCTCGGGGTAAGAATCTTTTGGAAGATTATTTTATCCCAACTGCTTTGTACTCTGATGTTGATTTTCGAAGGCGATTTAGAATTCAACCCCATTTGTTCAATAAAGTCATGCATGATATTTGCAATTATGATGCATACTTTGTTCAAAAGTGTGATGCTGCTGGGGTTTTGGGCCTTCTTCCAGAGCAAAAGCTTACAGCTGTTATACGAATGTTGGCGTATGGAGCATCTGCTGATCAGGTGGATGAGCTTGCCCGAATGGGGAAGTCCACTACATTGGAGGCTTTGGTAAGATTTTGTGATGCAGTTGAAAATCTGTACACTAGGGACTACCTGCGTAGACCTACTCCCAGGGACCCCCAACGGCTTCTACAAAAAGCCGAAGCTCGAGGATTTCTAGGAATGATTGGTAGCATTGACTGCATGCATTGGCAATGGAAGAATTGCCCAACTGCCTTGCAAGGTGATTACGGAAATAGAAAGGCCAAAAAAGTATCATCCTGGAAGCCGTTGCTGGCTTCGACACATGGGTTTGGCATGCTTTCTTCGGAGTTGCCGGAGCCCAAAATGACCTCAACGTTCTGGGTCAATCTCCGGTCTTCAACGATGTTTTGAGAGGCCAAGGCCCCAATATTACCTATCAAGTCAACAATACAGTCTACCAGATGGGGTATTATCTAGCTGATGGTATCTACCCAAGGTGGACCATATTTGTCAAATCCATTCCGAATCCCCGATCCCATAAGCAAAAATTATTTGCTACCTATCAAGAGGGATACAAGAAAGATGTCGAAAGGTGTTTTGGCATCCTTCAAGGTCGGTGGTTGATTGTTCGAGGTGCGGCCCGTATGTTTGATGAGAAGATCCTCCGAAGCATTATGATGACTTGCATCATCCTCCATAATATGATTGTGGAGGATGAGTACGATTATGATGCTGGAGAGGTCTACGAACCGGATCCAATGAACACGGCCTTGACCCAGATTTATGAAAGGCCCATAGGGCCAAGTGGAGAACCGTTTGAGCCGGAACCGTTGGTGAGGGACGATCGTTTCATGACCCGGATGATAGATCGATATACAGAGATGCAATCTTCGTATATTCATGAAAGGCGTCAACTTGACTTGATGGAGCATCTATGGGCGGTGAGAGGGAATGAAGATGAATGATGGAGCTTTGGTTATGTTTTATTTACTTATGGTTTGGTTGTGTTGTTTTTTATTGCTTATGGTTTGGTTGTGTTGTTTTTTATTGCTTATGGTTTGGTTGTGTTGTTTTTTTATTTATTATTGTGCCTTGTTTGTAGTTTTTTTTTAAATTTTGAATTATGTTTTGTTTGATGTATGGAATATGTTGAATAATATGGTCTTTTATTGAATGCTTTGTTTATTAAATAAAGAAATCCAATACAAGTCATTAAGAATTACTACTACTAAAATAAAATACATGAAGTACACCAACTTTAATACAAAACATGAAAAATAAAAATACATAAAAGGTATGCCAACTAATTTAATGGTTTTGATCATTTAACCAATCCGTGTTGCTAGGCCCATCATCTTGGAAAAGTCTTCTTCTCATAACATCCCTTCGTTCTAGCTTCCAATATTGTTTTGTTTCAGGGGACATATGGCTTGTATCCATTGATGCAGGAGCATAGGGGTGGATCAAGATAGATATTTACCATTTAATTAGTTATTTCTTGATATATTGTTATTTTCTTATTTAGGTAGTTTTAGGATATCTTTTATTATTTATGTGTGATTTTATAATTAATTGGTTTACTTTTGGACCAAGCAGTCTTGGTGCCCAAGTCTTGTAAAGCCTATAAATAAGGCTAATGTAATAGTTGTAAGCGAATTGAATATTGATGATTAATGAAATAGTTTATTTGTGGCATGGATTTGCTACGATATATGTGAGTTTGCACTAGCCTTAGATTTCGGTGCTCGTGTATGTGGTTGGTGACCTGTGTCCTGATCCCGATCCCCATCATCCATCGCCATAGTTTCCCGATCCGTCTTCTCCATATCTTTTTTGCCCAAATACTCCTTTTCTCGTGCACACTCGGCTTGAATTGCCACCTCCATATCTTGGCGTTTCTGCTTCATTTCAATTCTTATGGCATTTTGCCTTGCAATTTCCTCCAAAAACTTTGAATTATGATTGCTTGAATTACCTGCTTTCTTTGCCTTCGCAGCCTTTCGGCCAATAGGCCTCGGTTCCTTTTGGATGGGTGAGTCACTCATAGGGCAATCAAGAGGTGAATCCGATGTCGTTGAATCACGGAGAGGCGTCTCGTTTAACACAACATCGGGACCCGTTGGAATAATTATGAAGCGTTTACAATATTTCACCACCTCCCAACATTCATGATGGGTGAAACTTTTTTTGCCACCCCTGGTTGCACCGAACCACATCTGTGCTTGAATAAGCTATTTAACAAAAAAAATGGAAATGCAAGAAATATTTAAAATATATTGGATATGCAAAATGCAATTAACCTTACAAATAAATTGGAAGTGAAAGAAATATGAAGAAACAATTGGAAATGCAATAAATATTAACAACATATTGAAAATGCAAGAAATATGAAGAAACAATTGGAAATGCAAGAAATATTAACAACATATTGAAAATGCAAGAAATATTAACAAAATATTTAAAATGCAAGAAATATTAACAAAATATTGAAAATGCAATAAATATTAACAACATATATATATATTAGGACATTAAACTTAATAAAACGAAAATTACAAAATACTTACCTCGTTAGTACGATTTTCCCCACTTCTATACAAGTTCATTGCTTTTGCCAAGGCATCTCTCCATTTGGCCATCTCTTTGTTGAGAAGTTTCCACCTACTCGACAATGCCATTTCCGTACGAGGCGACTCCGGAATTTTTTCGCAAAATTCAGCATGAATTTTTTTCCACATATGGAAAAATTTCATCTCATTGCTCGTCACGGGACAATGACAAACTCGGAGCCAAGCCTCACACAAAGAAACATCTTCCATGTGCTCGACGTCAGCCTAACATCGAGCTGACGTCACCCCCCGCGTTTTGGACCTCGAGCAGAAGTAGCCTTGGGGCCAGCCCGGGTTGGTCCCAGTCCCCCCCCCACCCACAAGCAAGCCCCCCCCCCCCCCCCCCCCCCCCCCCCGCCCGCTTGGGCTGTCCGCTGGAAAGCAATTTTTGTTTTTTTTTCCCCCAGCCTCGGGCTGAGCTTCACCGCTGGAGTAGCTCTAAAGGCCCCCAAGAAATTCCCTACCTAGTTTTCAAAACTAGCTGCAAGTTAAGTAAACACACACAAGCTACATATGGCCTCTAGCTCCCCTTGAGAATTTTATCACCACTCTCTCTTGTTTTTTTTCTCTCTCCCTGTTCTACGTTTTTCTTTCTATTCGCATACACTGTCATGCAAGGTTGGATACTTTCAACAACAAAGGAAAAGGTCCCTATTTATAGTAATACTAAGGCGGCAACCAATTATTTGTAGGGAGTTTCACTAAAACACCCAAAATGGGGGTTGAAATTATAAAAAAACCCAAGCACTATTTAAACATATAAACACACCCAAAACTCATCATTACACACACTCAAAACCCATTTATAAACACACCCAAAAAGTTGACTTTGGAGTTGATTTTGGGTGTGTTTCTATGTTTAAATAGTGCTTGGGTTTTTTTATAAATACATGTCTAGGATTGGGTTTATTTATAAATTTGTATTATTTGTAATTGGTGGAAGGTGCTGTCCAATTGATAACCTTCGAAATGACACCAAATTTGTGAAAAGGCTAATAGCTAGGAAATGGGGTCATGGAGATTGATTTATCGTACAAATAGATCTTATAAATACAGGTGTACAAAACGTGTCCGACAAAGATAGATGGGAAATATTAGCTTCAAATTAAGATCCTGGTGTTTGAGGGCTCCAAGTTTTAGTAATTAGTTCCTTCATACACCCACCAGCTCATGCTAAAAGCAAGGATGAGCCTTAAAGTGATGACACCTAAAAAGAACAATGGAGATTGGATTTGTGTCGAACAGAGTTTACAAAAAAGACAAAAAAGAAGAAAAATCCGACCTGCCGGATTCGAACCAGCGACCTAAGGATAGCTACAAGGATTTATCCCACTACAGTCCTCCGCTCTACCAACTGAGCTAAGGTCGGTTTCTTGTTAAATGTGTGCCTTTGTTTTAACTTATTCTTTCGGACCATGCAAAGCGTCGTCGTTTAGATTCAAACCCGCCATTTTTCTTTCTTCATGAGTTTTGAGAATTAGGTTCATTTTGGTTCGAATTTAGAAACTCAAAGAGGAGCCCCCATTGGCCCAAAAATTTTATTATTTAAAAAATTTCACGTGGGACAGGACGAGTTTCATTTCACGGTATCAATGGCACAGGCTTTTTAATAAGAAAAGAAAAATGACAGAAGCACATACGTGGTATATTAGGAGAAACGTGTTTTCACCAAACCTAGACTACGACTTCCTTTTGGTATAAAATAGAAAAACAACCAAACAAATTCTCAACCAAAAAGAGAAGAACACAAATCAAAATCCCAATTTCCCAATTCCAAATTCCTTTGTCATCTCTCTCTCGCTCTCCTTGTCTGTGTTTTGCAATGGCAGTTCAGGACACGTTTTACATATCCCATGGATCCCCTACGCTGAGCATCGACGAGTCAATCCCAGCCAGAAAATTCCTCCAGTCATGGAAGCAAAACGTGTATCCAAACAAACCCAATTCCATTCTAATCATCTCCGGCCACTGGGAGACGTCTGTTCCCACCGTCAACGCCATCTCCGGCCGCCACGACACCATCTACGACTTCTACGGCTTCCCCAAGTCCATGTACCAGCTCAAGTACCCCGCCCCGGGCTCCCCCCACCTCGCCGGCCGTGTCAAGGATCTCCTCACCGCCTCCGGCTTCCCACGAGTCGATGTCGATGCCAAACGTGGCCTCGACCACGGCGCCTGGGTCCCACTTATGTTCATGTACCCGGAGGCGGACATTCCTGTCTGTCAGCTGTCTATCCAGACAGACAGGGACGCCACTTATCACTACAACATGGGAAAGGCACTGGCCCCACTCAAGGACGAGGGCGTCCTTGTGGTGGGGTCTGGCAGTGCCACTCACAACTTGAGGGCGCTGAGGGAGATCAGGGGTGGTGGTGGTCGTGGATCCATTGTTCCGTGGGCTCTGGAGTTCGACACGTGGCTTAAGGATGCTCTGCTTGAAGGGAGGTACGAAGACGTGAACCAGTATGAGGAGAAGGCCCCTCATGCGAAAATGGCTCACCCTTGGCCTGATCACTTCTACCCATTGCATGTGGCCACGGGAGCTGCTGGCTCAGATGCAAAGGCTAAGCTCATTCATGGGAGCTGGGATCTTGGTGCTCTTTCTTATGCCTCCTACCAGTTTACATCACCACCTACCAGCTGAAGATTGACATTTGAAATTTGAAATCCTCATCATTAATTGTAAAAGTGTAATGATCTTTGTTTATGTTTTGTTCATTTTGTAGATTATGTACTTCAAATAAAAGGTTGGATCTTTGTTGTGAATATTGATCTATCTGGAGTGAGTGTGATTTGGAGGTTTAAGTGTACTCAAATTCAATACAAAACATTGTTAACTTTTCATACATCAATTACAGTGTGCCCAAATTCAATACAGTAAAATGTTGTGCAAAATCAGATACAAAACTCTGAAAGTGAAGAGCCTTGGAACAAGCAAAGCTAACAATTCTATAATTACAAGGCAGCATTTCAGCAGAGAAGGTACAAATTGCAGCACAGCATAGGTTGATTTACTTCATTGCTTGTGAAAAGTTCTCAAGATTTCCACACCTTAATGGTGCCATCAACAGAGGAACTTATCATGCAGTTGTCCTTTGGGTGATAACTCACACTTGTTACCTGTCAAACCAAATCCAAAAAGCCCTTATTTACCAATAGGAGAAGGAAAACAAAAAGACAGACAAATCCCATAAGCATTTAGGGTTTCCAAGCAACCTCTTTTGATGGTTTACACTAGTCCTTGTGCCAGAAGCAAAGAACGGACCAAGATGCAGCAATCATGACATAAACTACTCTATCCCCTGACAATCATCATAAATGTTGTAACACAACACCTCAATGAAACAGGTCAATTTCCAATCGACATCCAAAAAGAAAACCATGAAAAAATTCTAAGGCAGATGTGAACTTTGTATCACAATGGGTCTCTTCAGTTTCTGTTTCTCCTTGTTCATAAACCAAGTTTAAGTGATTTTCCAACTTCCTTGCCATTTTACATTAAAAACAAATAGATGAGAATTAAAATCATATTATCCCCAGAAATTGATAGAAATAGTTGGGTGTTGTCCCCCGAGCACTATTGCCCATGATACTATTTCCAGTCGCATGTTGGAAGTCTGTCTAATTTACGATCTCCACAAAACCACTTTATTCAAGTGACACCTCTCCAAGTTCTAAAGGCATTTGGTTAAATTCAGGGGAAGGGAGGATTTTGCAAGAAGGAAGACTAACCTCCATCCCTATGACAATGCATCAGAATGAAAAGGTCTACATGCAAGTATGTATCAGTTAGCAATATAATGAAAGAAAAAAGCTTATACAAAACTAACACAATGAAAGAGCAAAACAATACAAGCAAAATACGAAGAGGTTTATGTATAAGTACGAATCAATTGGCAATATAATGAAAATTAAAAGCCTATCCAAAATGAACACAAAGAAAGAGAGAAGAATTAAAATAAAGCATATAAGAGAAAGAAGCCTTAGAAAAGCAGAAAATGCATCAGAACTAAATGCTATAATGAAAGAGCAGCACTTATTCTTAAATTTATTGACAAGATTATCCAAATTATGGAAGTAACAACCTTTTTGAACTGTATTAACCTGTATAAGTCACAGGAACATTTTCTTTTTTCATACACAAGAAACACAAAGTAAGTAGTAGGGGCATTGGGAGCATTCAACACAATTTTGATAGAAAAACAAGAATGAATGGAGGAAACTAGGCTTTACCACTGACGAATGAGCTCTGAACTTTGTTGCCACAGATGCATCTACCAGATCCCAGAAGAAAATGAAGCCATCCTCAGACCCACCGGTTACATGGGCATCAGTGTTGGTAATACAGCAGTCCAATTTGTAAGACTGATACAGAAACAAGCAAAGGGAATGATAAGAACTCATGAATAATGAGAGTCAAATAGTGCAAGCCTGTGCCAAATACTTCAAGGTGACTACAGGATATGTGTTAAGAAATAAAAAGAACCATAAAAGTACACATTAAAATAAATGCAAAGTCATATAAAATGTTTGAATAGCGAACAAATCAATTTCCAGCCAAAAAAACATCAACAACACAACGCATATCTGAATTACAATATAGCAAAGGAACCATGACAGAGTTCCAGAATCCATAATAGCACATCAGCACACTGACCTTACAAGTATGACCTTTGTATTGTTGAAGTAATTCACCAGAAGACCTATCACAAGAAAAAATTAGTGAAAGGGAGTGCAACTCAAGCCAGATGCATGACTACTACAATAAGTGATTTTAAATGTATTTACCTGTCAATGAGACGTAAAGTCGAATCTAAGCAACTGGCTAGTATGCAGTTACCATCGTTTGACATTGAGATGCAGTTTACAGGTTGTCCCAAGTCATCGCATACTTCTCTATGTAATACAACATTAAACATCCATCATCAAAAGCTCAGGAAAATCATCGAATCAAAGTTTTGAGTGTCTAAGTTTAGCATACAAGGAGATTTGTGACACATAACTATGTAAAGAGATAAAAATACAGAACAAAGCAACATACCTCCCGATACGCATATCGAAAGTTCTCACAGTTCCATCAACACTTCCACCAATAATTTCGGTCTTTGTTAAACAAACAGACATTACACTGTCTGTAAACGTGTCGATTATCTGCAGGTTAAGCACAGCTATGAAAAAACAAGTAAATTACAAACAATTAAAGAAATCTAACAAAAAGAAGAAAAGGAAAAAAGCAATAACAAGGCTAACCTGAATGGGTTCATTGCTGTGAGACCTGCAGTCCCAAGCACGCAAGGACTGATCAAAACCTGCCGAGACCACAACAGATGAATACTCATTGAACTTCACAGCATTCGCCTCCCCTTCATGACCTCGAAACTTTCGAATGACTTTCCCCGTCGCCACATCCCAATAAAAGATTTGTCTGTCACCACCGCAAGAACACAATTTCGAGTTGTCCCTACAAGAACAAATTATACAAAGGCCACCCACATTATACATATATATTCATTGAACTGGTTACCTGGGTTCAGCTGAAAGATTAGAAAGAAGAGGAAAACATGAAGACTTAATAACACAATTTCGAGTTGTCCCTACAGAACATATTATCCAAAGGCCACCCACACTCCACATTATAAATATATATATATATTCATTGAATTGGTCAACTGGGTTCAGCTCAAAGATTAGAAAGAAGAATAAAATATGAGGACTTACGAGGTGACATGAACGTCACGTACTTCGCGGCCATGGGACTTGTAGGTCTTGATGTGGATGCCGCGGTGTGGGTTCCAGAGTCTGATGGTTCGGTCTTTCCCGGCGCTGAGGCAGTAATTGCCGTCACTATTGAACCTCGCTGCTAATACTGCCCCCTCGTGGCCTCTCAGCACGTTCGCCTCTGTCTTTGGCAGATCCGCCACGCTCATCTTTACGCTGCTCTTCTTCAATCTTTAGGGCGCCAAAAACTTCTATTTGGGAATTTTCTGGTGATTATTGCCGGTATGGAGGAAGAGTTTGGGCTGGACCCAAAACAAAGAATGGATTGGGCCGACAAAATTCTGGAAAATAGTCCAAACATTGTTCAAGAGGACCCTATTCAAGAGGGGGCTCGAGTATTTTGAATTTCTAAAGGTTGAAAAAAGACTCAAAATATTCAATATGTTATATATAGGTTAAATTGTAGCTATGGTTTCTGAAATATACTCCAAGCTGTATTTTCATCCTTCAACTTCAAAAATAGGTATCTTCCAATTGGGTCTTGCATTGCAGCGTTTATCCTTTACGTCAAGTATGTCTAATTTACCCCTTAAATAAACAAGTAAATTGATAATTGTATTCTTCAAATTGACGGAATTTAACGAAATGACCAATTTGACATGTGTGAGAGAGTTAGAGGATGAGTAAAACTAAAAAAAATTAGTTGAATGATCAAAATGAAATTGGGTATGACCATTAGGTAGAAAACCGAAAAACTAAAATAAAAACAAACAAAAAGCCATGTGCACAAGTGTGCCATAAATAATAAAATTGAATTAATAACTAGGACTGGGTAGGAAGCCCAGCTAATTGAACTGAAGCTTCCCCCATTGGCCAAGGGATTAGCTTCTTTCTTTATGTTACCCATGTAATTTAAGCCAAGCGTTTGGAATAATATTGGACACCAATATTATGGAGGCCTATACCGATTTTTGGAGATTATGGACGAAAATGCAATTTGAGATGTAATTCACAGACCTTGTGGTTGCCAAACTAGTAACGCTTCCATCAGGCATCAGCTAAGGGATTAGCTTCTTTCTTTCTGTTACCCATTTAATTTAAGTCAGGCGTTTGGAATAAATTAATTAATTATGATCAAACCCCATGATTATGAAAGTAATTAACAGCTTAATGAATAATTATTAGCAGCCCTCTCATCTTCCTCTTCCTCACCGGACTCAAATCACCACTATAAATTACTCCCACACCCTCCCATGTTCTTCACTCAAGCTCTGAATATTCACATACAAATATTACAAACAGTTACAGAGAATACCATGGCTTTCAAAAATGCTGCTTTCCTCCTCCTGATGACCACAATGTGCCTCATAATGAGTGCAAACAATGCAATTGCCAATGCGAGGAACATGGCTGCTGGGGGGATCAAAACCGGCAGCCAAGGCGGTGAAGGCGGCAGCGGGGGCCAAGGGGGCTTAGGGGAGTGCTGGAATGCGCTTGTGGAGCTGAAATCATGTTCAAATGAAGTGGTTCTGTTTTTCCTCAACGGGCAGGCTGATATTGGGACTGACTGTTGCAAAGCCATTGCCACAATCACGCACCACTGCTGGCCTGCCATGCTGACGTCGCTTGGCTTCACGGCGGAGGAGGGTAACATTTTGCGAGGCTACTGTGATGCCGCTTCCGCTGCTGGTTCTACTGATAATGCTTCTTCCTCCGCCCCGGCTTCGCCTCCTCTTGCTGCTGCTTCCTCCGCCGCTACCCCAGCCATTTAATGCCACTCTTAATTATCTATCTTGGTTTCATATATATTTAGACTTCAGTTTACTGAATAAATATATTATGGTAGAAAGTTAATTGGGTTTTCTTAGATACTCGAGGTGTTATGGTGTCTGCTGCTGTTGGTTAATAAATATAGAAGCTATGCTTAATTCTTCTTATTCTATATCTTTGAAAAACAATGAACAGAATTATGCACTCTAAGGTTCTATGATCAATTCCTCTCTCTCTCAATATCTTATATATCGAAAAAGAATTATAAAATATGAAGCAAAAGAATATAGGATTTGACTACGTTGAATTTATATTGAATTGGGGAGGATAATTATCCTTTATTGTCTCAGTATCCTGAATTCGGGTCCAAGTCTTGAGTTCGGAGCAGTGAGAGATTAAGTATTCAACTTTTTTATAATTCTAATTGAATATGCCCGTATTTGTATGGACTTTTTAAAAGTTCATACAAGTCTGAATTGAATACATTCAAACTTGTAAAACCTCTTTTAAAGTTTGTATAAATTCAAATTGAATACACCCAAATTTTTAAAATCTTTTTGAACACTCTAGAATCCTAATTGAATATACCCTGCTAAGAAAGAGACTTTCTTTAATTTTATCCTATCTATATTTTTTTGAGCATTGAAAATGACATTAGATTAAACTAATCCTATCCTACCTACCAAATAGTAGATATCAATTGCCTTATATGGGTCAAGTCACATATGGTATCAGAAACTAGGGAAAAATTAAAGAAAAAAAGTCATTTACTATTGTCATCCACTCAAGTGGCTCGTAACAACAAGTATCAAAGGAAAGGAAGGGTAGAAGACAAAATCAGCTATGAGTGGTTTGCCTTATTTCTTTAAATTTCTTTAACATTAGCTTTAAAAAAAATCGTCAAAGTTCACGGGCTTCTAATTTCGTGATATATTATCAATTGATAACATCAAATTTTTTAATCAATTGGTTGTGAAATTATAACATCAAAGATGAGAAAATTATTTACAAAAAAAAAAGAAAAAAAAAGGAAGATTTAAAGAGACAATTGCTAAAAGGCTTATTATCACAAAATGTCCCTAAGGTTTACAAAACTATCAGATTGCATCCTTAATATTTTTTTGTGTCATTCGTGGTCCTCAAGGTTAGTATGTGTGATCACAAATAGTCCATACCGTTAGTTTCCGTCAAAAACTCTGTTAGTTTGTTGATGTTATATATATATATATATATATATATATCACAAAACATAACTGAGGTTCATGCACTTATCACAAATGGTTCCTGCAAATTTTTAAATTTTTAAATTTGCAATTCATAAAATTTTGGTTTTCTTTTTAAAATTTTATGAATTTTAAATTATTTAAAAATATATATATTATATTTTAAATACATGTAACACAATATTATTGTAGATGTGGGCTCCATATATATGCCACATCAACAAACTAATGGAGTTTTAAAATAATAATTTAAAATTTAAAAATGAAAAAACCAAGGGTTTAGGGTTCATAAATGGTCCTCAAGATTAAAATCCTTCTAAATAATTTTAAAAAGAAAACCAAAATTTTATGAATTTTAAATTAAAAAATTAAAAAATTTCGTAGTGACCATTTTTGATAGGTGCGTAAACTTCAGGGATGTTTTGTGATATATATATGTCATATCAGCAAAGTAGCGGAGTTTTTGACGGAACCTAACGGCAGGGACCATTTGTGATGGCACATACTAACCTTGAGGATCACGAGTGACAAAAAAAAACATTAAGGATGCAATTTGATAGTTTCTAAACCTTAGAGACATTTCGTGATAATAAGCCTAGCTAAAATTATCCATCTAATTCCTGATTTTTCAAGTATTGGGTCATGTACAACTGATGTGTCTTTTGGCTTTGTTATGTGTTAGTAAATGCATGGTAAGTCATAAATGTGAATAATTCAAATACCCATGTTTAACAACAGTTGTTGCCAATGATGTCTAATCTAGTGGAAAAGGGTCTTTACTTGCAGATCACTGGTCTCAAATTCAAACCCCCATAGCACCTTATAATAGTGTTTATGAGACTCTTCTTGTAGTTTATATTATCACTTATCTAAAAAAAAATACACATGTATATTTGAATGATTTTGGCTTGGTTCTCTCATGCAAACAGGCCGAACATCGGACTAGTGTGAAATTAGGTATATGCATGGGATAGTGTGTATCCTAATTTCAAAATATATGAATTTGTGACATGAGAATGGCTAAAATGTGATTTATGTTCCGTGAATATTCTGATATTTAGTGAGGGACTTATTTTTTCAAACAAATATGTTATGTGTTTTTGAATATTTTCATAAGTTATTAAGGATTAGAGAATAATTGCAAGGGATTTGGACGTAGCTCAAGTGGTTAAGATTGTTTATTAATGTTGTATTCTAGAAATAATCAATTATTCACTTCTTTTTTTTCATTTGATACAAGTGATATTGGGAAATCGAACCTAGACTTCAAGTGTAGAGGTACGTCCAAATCCCTTGCAATTGATGTTGGGGATGGAGTTGATTTTCCAGTAGTCTAGACCAACCTGACCAGCAACATTGAGAGCTCTAACTGGGTGAGGGGCAATGTCTTTAAAAACACAGTTGTTTCGAGCCTCCCAAACTTGCCAGCAGAGAAGGAGAGCTTTTGAAAGACTATTCGGGCCATCCATATCCTTTAAATGAAGGAGCATATCCAGCCACTTGATACCATCAAAATTCTGTTGAGAGGTCATGGGGATCATAGAGGTACACCTCCAAATATTAGCAGCAAACTGACATTCACACTACTACGTTTCACTATTTGCGCGACGAAATATTGCGCGACGAAGAACAACTCGTCGCGCAAACCATACTTGCGCGACGAAAATAAATATTCGTCGCGCAATCCACTGAAAATTTGCGCCACCAAACTTTTTCGTCGCGCAAAATGTATATGCGCGACAAAACAATTTTTCGTCGCGCAAACAGAGTTAAAAAAAGCGGGGGGAATTTTTTTAGCGCGAAACATTTGCGCGACGAGAAATATCGTCGCTGAAGGCAACATTGCGCGACGAACACATTCTCCGTCGCGCAAATAGGACAGTCCCCTGATTTAGCGCGACGGAAAGACGTTTCGTCGCGTAAGAGAACAAGAGATATTTTATTTTTTGGCGCCAAAAATGACCTGGGTGGGATATTTTTTTTTGCGCGACGTACTTATGTTTCGTCGCGTAAAGTTCAACGTTTACACGACGAATATCTTGTTTTGCGCGACGGAATTTTGTTTTTGCGCGACAATGTTGCGCGACGAAAGTTTGCGCGACGGAAAGTACCAGCGTCATGCAAAAGTTAGATGTCGGCAGGTGTTTGCGCGACGAAAAAATGGGTTTGCGCGACGAATAATTTGGTTTTTTGCGACGGGAGTTTGCGCGACGAATAAGTATGTTCGTCGCGCAAAGTCCTTCTTCTTTTCAGAGGCAAAAACAAAGCATGCAGAATGCAAAAACAAAGCATTCTGCCTCTGCCTCTCTCTCAACCTCTCTGCTGCTGCTGGGATTTCAATACATTGATTGGGTAAGTATTTTTCGTCATTAGTTTAAAAGTATTAATTTAAGTTCGTACTAAGGTTTTTTAATTTGTTTTCGTTAGGGATATTTGAATTAGTGATTGGTGGAGAACGATTGAGAAGGTATTTTATTTGTTTTCTATATGTTTAAAATGTTCTTGTGAAGTTATATTTATATTATGTTGTGCGTAACGTAGTACAATCTGTTGTGATGTACGAAGTTAATTGAAATTAACTTCGTGCTTTTATTTTTATGTTTAGTAACACTTAGTTTCCCGTTCGAGATTAGTTGGATTTCGTGCATGGATGCGTAATGCATGACTGCGGTCCAATTAATTCTTGAATTGTCCCATTATTTGGACAGTTTGGTAATGCATAGTGTTGTCACGTAATCTATGGCTACATGATTAGGTTTCGATTGTGGATATTTCGTTGTCATCTCGGTACGTTCTTTGGGTGGTACATAGGTATTTATACCTATGGCCACCTCAAGAACTGTAGCGAGATGCTGGCGAAATTCATCCACGTCGAAATCTAATCTCATGTAGTCGTAGGTTACGTGGCAGGAGTATGCATTCCCGAATGGGATAGGACCCTTACCGGAGGCATAAGGTGACATTATAACTTCGTATGAAGTTGTTGTGATTGTTGTGTTGTGATTCTGGTTTCAGGAATTATGGACAGAAGGTGGATACAAAACCCGAACAGATGCGCAGACGAATACTTGGATGGAATCGAGGATTTTATTGAGTTTGCACGTAGACACAACCCGGGTGCAACTAGAATCCGTTGTCCTTGTAGGAGGTGCAACAACACGTTATGGGAGACAATTGAAAATGTTGGATTTCATTTAGTAAGAAATGGAATGATTGAGACATATAGCATTTGGAACCTTCACGGGGAACAATTAGAGCATGCTTCGTCTTCAAATGCCACAAGAGTGGACAATGTTCAACCTATTGTGGATGCTAATGATGAAGTCATGGATATTATACAGGATGTTTTTCCATTTGCATCGACCAACATGAATCAAGAAGAGCAAGATGATGTGCCTACACCAATAGACAGTGCGGAGTTTGAACAATATGAGAAATTGTTAAAAAATGCCAACCAAGAGTTATACCCGGGGTGCGAGAGCTTTTCCGTTCTCACGGCCATTGTGGAGCTAATGCACGGAAAAATAAAGTATCGTATGTCGAACCTGTGTTTCGATTACTTTTTGGGGGTTTTCAAGAGAATGCTTCCGACGGACAATTGTTTGCCGAAAGACCATAAACAGGCGCAGAAGGTGTTGAATGGTCTTGGATTGGGTTATGAAAAAATCCATGCTTGCAAAAACAATTGCATGTTATTCTACAAAGAGCATGAATCGTTGGATACATGTCCTATATGCAATGAGTCGAGGTTCAAGATGACATCTCAGAATAGGACGACTAAGATCCCACAAAAAGTCATGCGTTATTTGCCCCTGAAACCTAGGTTGCAGCGATTGTATATGTCGACGCATACTGCCACAGACATGAGATGGCATCAGGAAAAACGGGTAGACGATGATGTGATGCGGCATCCTGCAGATGGGGAGGCATGGAAAGAGTTCGATCGAACGTTCCCAGAGTTTGCTGCTGATCCCCGAAATGTTAGATTGGGACTTGCCACTGACGGATTCAATCCGTATGGGGTTCTAAACCAACACCACAGCACTTGGCCGATTTTCGTATTCCCATATAATTTGCCGCCTTGGAAATGCATGAAAAAAGAATACATGATGATGACTGTTTTGATAACTGAGGATCCTGGGAGGTCAATCGATGTTTACTTAAGGCCGCTGGTTGATGAGCTGAAGGATTTGTGGACAAACGGTGTTCGCACGTACGATAAATCAACTGGGAAGATGTTCACTTTGCGGGCAGCAGTTATGTGGACTGTGAATGATTTTCCAGCATATGCAATGGTTTCTGGGTGGAGCACAAAAGGTTATATGGCATGTCCTGTATGCAAGGAAGATGTAACTTCTGGTTGGCATGCTGGAAAAGTTTGTTACCTTGGTCATCGGAGATGGTTGCCATGGGACCATGAGTGGAGGGAAAAGATAAAGAGTTCGACGGGAACACTGAGCGTCGCCCTAGACCCAGAGAATGGTCCGGTGATGAGATATTGGACCATCTTAACCGGTTGGATTTTGCTCCCTTCGGGAAAACAGTTAGTCGTATCAGACCTTCTACACATATGAACTGGACGCACAAACCTATGTTTTTTGAGCTCCCATATTGGTCGAAACTAAAATTGAGGCACAATCTAGATGTGATGCATGTTGAGAAAAATGTATTCGACACATTGGTGGGCACGATTCTAGATATCGAGGGGAAGACAAAGGACACGATCAAAGCTCGTCTTGATTTGGAAAGAATGGGCATACGAAGGGGTTTATGGATGAATAGGGACAATGATAAAGCTAGAAGGGATCTTGCATTCTTTTCTATGAAACCGAATGACAAGAAAGAGTTTCTAAAGTTTGTATCGTCAGTAAAGTTTCCCGATGGGTATGCTTCTAATATCGCACGTTGTGTGAATGTTGACGGGGGTAAATTTACTGGACTTAAAAGCCATGACTGCCATGTGTTTATGCAACGCCTACTTCCTGTTGGTATTCGACACCTATTGCCGGAAGATGTAGTGAAGCCAATCATTTTGTTGTCCAGATTTTTTTCCCAACTGACGGCGAAAACTTTGCGAAAAACGGACATGTTTCAGTTGCGCCATGACATTGTCCAAGTCCTATGCAAGTTTGAGATGATATTTCCTCCAACTTTCTTCACAAGTATGATGCACGTGATGGTTCACTTGCCAGAAGAGGCATTACTTGCTGGTCCTGTCAACTATCGCTGGATGTATCCAATAGAAAGGTATATAATCCTTATCATTTGTGTATGCATCATTATCACATGCTTGCTAATTTCAATCATATCGTTTTATTTTGGCAGGCTTCTCGGAGAGCTGAAAAAAAGTGTACGCAACAGGGCGAAGCCCGAAGGATCAATCGTAGAGGCTTGGGTTCAATATGAGTCGCTTACTTTCTGCGGAATGTATTTAAAAGATGTGGAGACGGTTTTCAATCGTCCTCAGCGCAATCATGATGGAGGTATGAGAAATGAAAAACTTTCTGTTTTTGCCCAAAGCGCACGACCCTTCGGAGATCCTGGACGCGGAGAGTCGTTTTCTAGAAATGACATGGAGGTAGCGCATTGGTTCGTACTGAACAATTGTGATGAGATCATGGGATACTTATATGAGCATGAAGAGATGATGAAGCGAGAACATCCATCACATTTGGTTGCCCAGAAACACCGTGAATTGTTTCCACAATGGTTTTTGGATTCTGTAAGTTATCAGTGTTTGTTATTTGAGAAATATAAATTTTTTTAATAAATTTTGTCAGACTAACATATGAATGGTTTTGTATAATATTAGGTGAATAAGTTGAAATCATCGAATTCCCCAACTTACAGTGATGAGTTATATAACTTGGCGTTTGGCCCGATTCGCGCTGAATTGTTCTCGGGTTGTAATGTCAACGGTGTCAAATTTTTGGCCGAAGCACGAGATGACAAGTTGTGTACGCAAAACAGCGGTGTCCATGTCCCAGGTGGAGGCGAAAGTACGGACATTGATTTCTATGGCAAACTCACAACTGTCGTGCAATTGCTTTACAAAGATCGATACCAAGTGATCATGTTTAAGTGTCGATGGTTTGACACCAACCCAAATAGGCCGGGAAGTGTTAAAATCGATCATGGCTTACTATCTGTGAACATGAACAGAACTTGGTATGATGACGACCCTTATATTTTGGCAAACATGGCAACACAAATTGTGTATCTAGATGACCCTAAAGCCGGAAGCGGTTGGAACGTTGTTCAAAAGATGGATCACAGGAACGTGTATGCTATACCAGAACTAGACCCAACTGACAACAACGTCAACAATGTAGCTGACCAACGTTTAGAATCTTCAATGGAAAATGATGCGGAAACACTTCGAGATACTAATGTTATACAAGAGCCATTTCAAATACAAGGAGTGTCTTCAATCGAAATACCGATTCAGTCAATTACAATTGACCTCGGTGATCTTCCGCGATATGATGTTGCAGTTGGCCCGAGCAACGGCGATGATGTAGTTATAGAGGAGGCGGAGGAGGAGGAGGAGGAAGAGGATTGGGAGACCGAAAGTGATGATAGCAACGATAACGAAAGTTATTATAGTTCAGATGATGAATGATTAATTTTTATTGTAATTTTATTATGTTAGTGGACATATTTTGTGTAATGCAAATGTTTTCATATATGTACTTGTTATATCCAAACATTATATATGATACCAAGTGAAACATTATTAAAATAATTGTAGTTATAAACCATTGGTAAATAAATATAGCCAACTAATTTGTATCATAAAGTTTAAATTTATTTTCACAAAAAACTTTTAAAAAATGAAAACCATATAACCGAAAAAATGAATACAAAGAACATAAGATTATCAACAATCCTTCCATTATCAAATCGAAAGAAAATATAATAAATCATACTTTCATACAATTAATTATATGTAATGATAATACTTCAGATTAATAATATGTGAATGCAAATAATCTTGCGCGACGAAGGCATAATTGTCGCGCAATTTTTGCGCGACGGATAACGTACACGTCGTGCATACTCTATCATTTGCGCGACAAATAATATCATCGCGCAAGTATCTTTAGCGCGACGAAAAAGAGGCCCCGTCGCGCAAACATATACATATATATATATATTTCTGAATTATACACACGTATATAGTTGAAATTGACGATCGAAGTAGTTCACTGTATTCACATAGGGTTAAACAGTATAGCTGTAAAAAATCATCAAAATAACCGTTAAATCATGACTTTTCGTTTATAACCGTCGAAACGTTTTGTCCCGTTACTTGAGCTCTGAATGTTTTTTTTTCTCATTTTTGACGTATAAGATCTCGAAGTATAAACAAACATATTTGACGGCTAGATTACTGAAACTAGTTTCCTAGAATGCGTATTCCATAAAAACACAATATTCATAAAAACTGAATAATTTCTTTATACATTCCTTCAGTCAAACATACGATTATGTGATGTCTTGTACTGTAAATATCTGAAATTGAAGATCGAATTACATCTCTGTATTCATATAGGGTCAAGAACCGCAGCTGTAAAAAATTTTCAAGATCGGAGTTAAAATCACCGTTGAATCGGGACAATTTGTTTACAACCGTCGAAACGTTTTGTCCCGTTACTCAATCTCTGAATGTTCATTCATTATGATTTTTGACGTATACGATCTTGAACTATGAAAAAAGAAGATTGCCGGTTGGATCATTGAAACTAGTTCAGGAGTTCGGGTTTAGGGCTTAGGGTACAGGTTTTAGGGTTTAGGGTACTAGGGTATGGTTTTGCGCGACGAATAGACGCTTACGCGTCGCGCAAACCATATGCGACAAACATAATCCATTCGTCGCGCAAAATCATTAATAAATTCGCTCCCCTCTCAGCTCCAGCACTTGGTGAAATTTTTTTTGGCAAAAGCCAGTTTGCGCGACGAATACACACCCATTCGTCGTGCAAAATCAATAAAAAAATTTCCCTCCCCTCTCCGCTCCAGCACTTAGTGAAATTTTTTTATCAAAAGCCAGTTTGCGCGACGAACTCGTGCCCAGTCGTCGCGCAAAATTTTTTAGGCAACAGCTAGCATGTGCGACGAAATTGGCATTCGTCGCGTAATCTCATTGCATTGATTTTTCCCGCGCAAAATCAAATCCCAAAATTTTGGGCGGCTGGACAAGTATGCGCGACGACAGTAGTTTTTTCGTCGCGCAAGGTATATCTGTTCACAACTTTGCGTGACGAAATCAAGTTTTTTAGTCGCGCAAAGGTCAAATTTTTATAATATTGCGCGACGAAAAGTTTATTTTTGCGTCGCGCAAAGGTTATTTTAATGAAGTTTGCGCGACGGATATCTTTATTCGTCGCGCAAAGTCGAATAAGTTTTCTGAAAATCGCGATCTTCTCCTTCCCCAATTTCTGAAACCTAACCCTAAAACCTCCCAAATCTCTCCGCCGTGACCTCAGCCCCTAATCCGCCCCAAATCAGACCCTGCCGCCGCCACCGTCGAACCCAGGAGCTTCTCCGCCGTGGCCGTCCATCCTGCCGCCGTGAATTGCTCCGTTTAGGCCGAATCTCCGCCGCCGTTGTTCTCTCTCCTCCGGGCACCAAATCCGGCAATTGAGGTATGCTTTCTGGGCTATTTTTCATGCTCTAGCTGATGGTTGTGTAGGATTTGATTGATTGTGTGCATAGGGTAGTCAATTTGAAACCCTAGGTTTCGGCCGGTTTTGAAATTGAAATTCCGGCCACTTCCGTCCGTTTTTCGGGGTAGGTCCGAGAACAAAAGTGCCTCCAATTGATGTTTTCAACCTAGGGTAGGAACATTGGCCCTTAATTTTTTGGATTTCCCGGTGATTGTTATCGCTTAGGGCACCCACGCGCTGCCGGCGCGTGTGGTGGCGCGTGGGGTACTGTGCCATAGGGCATTTTGTCCCAGTGCAAACATTTCGTTGTCACGAGCGCGTAGGTGTGCTCGGATTGGAATTTGGTTATCGTTTGAGTCTCGAACGGTTCGAACCTATTGTGCGATTTTAGGGTTTGATATGTTCGGACCGTTGGATCGAGCTGAAACTCACGTATGTGGTACCATGTATTTATAGGATCGTTTAGGAATCGACGGATTGTGGATCGGAGTCCCGGATACTCCCAAATCGCAAACCCTAGGTCAAACTATGATTTTAATTAGTTAGTTCAATTTTTTACTGACATTGTATGTGCTACATTGGATTAATGAAATTGTGCAGATGTCAGACTTGATTAGACGTCGTAGGGCGGTGACGGCTACACCGAGTTCGGAGCCCCCGGCTCAGCCGGTATCAGCTGCCACTGCTCCAGCACTGATGGAGCAGGACCACGTGCTAGCTGGTCCTGGGGGATCCCAGGCGGCTGCATCATCATCTTCTTCGGTGGTGCAGCCTCTTAGCGCTAGGCGGCGACACCGGCCCGCTACCACCACCGACACCACATCCACTGATTGTACTGGTGCCTCGGGGGCACCTACAGGTAATACCCTTCCCCTTTCATTTTTTTTTAAACATTTTTTTAATTGGGAATTTTATGGTTCAATTTGATTGTATATGTAACAATATTGTCATATCCCTTTGCAACCAAGAGGAACACCCGAGGGCCGTGTCGGCAGCTGAAGACGGCGAAGGTCACCCGGTGACCAACAGTCGTATCAGCATCGGATATGACGAGCGCCATCGGGCTGCACCGACGGCGGACTTGCATAGCTCCTTGGCCCACGACATTGGCCACGTCGTTCGGACCCATTGCCCGATGCAATGGAAGTCTTGGAAGGTCATACCTGACGAGATCAAGATGCAAGTTCGCGGCCAGTTGTCGGTATTTTTCCTATCTTTTAATTATTTTTCTTTCAAACTTTATATATTTCTATTACTTAATGTATGTAATCAATTTATTGCAGACGAACTACGACTTAGAGGACATCAACGAGGAGACTTTGGCGTACGTCAACAGACTCTTCGGTGAGAGGTACAAGCAGTGGAAGAGCGACTTGCACCACCATTTCCAGGCGTTTGATGATCCGGAAGTCGCTCTTCAGGAGGGTTGCCCGAAGGAGCTTGAGGGGCGGGAGGATAGTTGGGCGTGGCTCTGCGCTCATTTTCAGGCGCCCGATTATGTGGTATTTTTTTAATAATATTTGTTTAATGTTTATTTTATTTTTTATATCTCATTATTATTTAATTTATTTATAGTTCAATTATTACGTTTTATTTTTTGTATAACAGAATAAAGCCCAAGTGAATAAGGGCAATAGGAAGAAGAAGACTCTTCTTCACCATTCCGGCTCCAGGCCCTTCTCATATAGGATGGATGCACGGCGTCGGGTAAGAATAATATAATTTATATTTAATTTTTAATACGTCATTATTATTAATTTCTTTTGTTCATACTAATATTTTTCTTCTCTTGTTCAATTAAGGGGGGGTCGAAATTCCCAGAGATCGACGTCTTTGGTGACGTTTATGTTCGACCTGGGAATGAGTTGGCCGAGTCCCTTCATGTAAGTATTATGTATTTTTAATTCTTATGTTACACTTTCAATTTATATGCATTTTTGAATTTATATTTTATGTAATGTTAAACAGACGACGATGGTGGAGAGGAGCCAGTTGGTTCTTCAAGAGTCCGCCTCCCAACTTCCTCCCGAGACTCCGATCGAGTCTGTGGATCCTCCGCATGATGCTGGATTTCAGATTTTGACGCAGACGTTGGATCAGACTCTCGGAGGAGGCCGGGAACGTATTGTAGGGGGATGGGGAATGCCCGACAGAGGGAACCTCGACCGCGGTCATCGTCGCAGGCAAACAGTCAGGTGACTGTTTTGACATCGCGGGTTGCCGAGCTTGAGGGTCAGATGTCGGTGATTCTGCAGTCCCTTGCGCGGTCCGGCATTCCAATCCCGAATTTTGGTGCGTCGACCTCCGAGCCCGTCCACCCCGAGCATCCCCAGCACACCACGGCCCCTGCAGACACCCATACCTCCGAGCCGCATGTGGCAGATGACCAAGTAGATTTTGGAACATTATTTGATTAGTTTTTTATTTTTATAATTACTTTTACAATTTGTATACATTTATTTTATTTTATATAATAGATGTTTTCTTTATGATTAATTTTTTTTATTGTAATTTCATTTTAATTATAAAAAAAAACCAAATTTTTTTTTACAAAATTAAAAATCAAATAATAATAAATTTTTTTTTAAATAACAAATCGACAAATATATTTTAATCTTGCGCGACGAATAATTTCGTTGCGCAAAATGTGTATGCGCGACGAATAAGATTTCGTCGCGCAAGGTTAATGTAGCTCTTCCGTCGCGCAGTTTTTTTTTGTGACGACCACTATTTCGTCGCGCAAATATTTGTGCGACGGACAATGAGGTCGTCCCGAAATGTTTTTTGAAACGAAGTTGTTATACGTAGCGCAAACTGCGCGACGAATGACATTTGTTTGTCGCGCAAATCCTTTCTTCACGAACTTTGCGCGACGGACTGTGCGCGACGAAACTTCTGTCGCGCATAATGATGTGCGACTAAAATCATTTTTGCGCGACGAATACCCTTTCGTCGCGCAAAGACTAAAATGTAGTAGTGTCAAAAAATAAATGGTTAATAGTCAACAAGTGATTATTACAAAGAGGGCACTCAGGATTGATATTAGGTAAATATTTGTGTAAGTGACTTCTAATTTGTAATATTTTCCAAATAAATAACCAAGCAAAGAGCTTGACTTTGGGGGGCAGAGTTAAACTCCACATTTTCTTTAGTAAGGGAGCTCTAGGATGGGAAGGCTCATCCTGTAACTGAAGGTTATAAGCAAATTTGATGGAAAAATTTCCATTGGGGTTGGGCCTCCAGATTAACCCATCCAACAGTGGAGAAAGAGGGAAGGGGATAGCTAGAATTCTTTCCAGAATGTCTTCATCAACTTCTTAAAGTAGCTTATCACGTTGCCAAACCTGGTTCTGAATAAAATCTGCAACTTTAGCATTCAAGTTAATATTGTTTCCCAAAAACATAGGAATTAAATCTAGCAAAGGAAAGGGGAAAACCCAATTTGCAGTCCGGAAGAGGATGGATTGACCATTACCAACAATCCATCTCAAACCTTTATGCAGTACAGTACGAGCTTCAAGGATGGCCTTCCAAGTTAAAGAATGAGAAGTATTTTTGCGGACAAAAAGAAAACAATCTTTTCTTAAGTACTTCTTAGTCATGATTTGAGCCTACCACTTGGTAGGATCAGACAGACAGATCCGGCCTAATTTAGCTAAAGTCGCCTTGTTAAAATGAGCAGCAGATCTAACCCCTAGACCCCCTAAATGTTTAGGCAAACAAATATCTTTCCAAGAAACTAGGGTGACCTTAATACCACTACCCTAGAAAAAACGCCTACTACAAGCATTCAATTCCTTACAAACTTCTTTGGGACACTTGAAACAGGAAAGGGTATAGTTAGGAATACTAGAAGCACTAGCCTTAATTAAGGTGAGACGACCAGCTTTAGATAACGTTTGAGCCTTCCAACCTGCAAACTTTGATCGAATTCTTTCCATCATCATTTTGGCATTAGCTGGATCTTTCCAGAAGATAATATTGTGGATGCCAAGGTAGCGCCCTAAGGTGGCCTTATGTTGAATCTGCATAAGATTACTTAGGGCAGTTCTAACTTGTGAGTGAACATTTCTAGAGAAGTAAACAGTGGATTTATGTAAGTTAATTTTCTGACCAGAGACTTTAGAATTTTTTTCTAATAAAGTGTTGATATTTCTGGCAGCCACAACAGTAGCCCTGGCAAAAATAAGACAATCATCAGCAAAAACCAAGTTAGAGATTTGATCACCTCCAAGGGAATAGAACAAACCCACATTAGATTTAGGATTCTTAGCAAGAATATTGAAATGCCTAATAAAAAGCCCCATATACAGGATAAAAATATAAGGAGATAAAGGATCTCCTTGCCAAATTCCCCTAGAGGCACTGAAATGACCATAGGGAGGACCATTAATAAGCAAGGAGAATGAAGTACTAGAAACACAATTCATAATTTGATCACACCACCCAGGACTGAAACCAAATTGGGATAGGCAACCTCGAATAAACCCCTAGTCAAGGAGGTTCTAGGCCTTTTCAAGGTCGAGTTTGATAGCCATAGCTCCCTGAGAACCTTTCTTTCATTTAAAATCATGGAATAATTCATGAGCAATAAGGATGTTGTCGAACATAGATCTACCTGGAGCAAAAGCTCCCTAGTTTTTGGAAATACATTTTGAAAGTAAGGGTTTGAGCCGATTAACAAGAATTTTAGTGATAATTTTATAAGAAACATTGCATAAACTAATGGGCCTATAATGATTAATAGTCTTAGGGGAGTCCACTTTAGGAATAAGGGCTATGTTGGTGTGATTAACATCCTGCAAAGGAATATTATTGGTGAAGAAATCATTGACTAGGTCTTTAACTATTAACTTAGTATTCTCCAAGCACCTTTGGTAGAAGACTACTTGCAAGCCATCAGGGCCAAGGGCTTTAAGAGGTCCTATACCCTTAACAGCACGTTCTAGTTCAAAGTTTGTGACAGGAGCCAACAGATTCACGTTATCTTGGCTAGTGACATAAGGCTCGATCATGTGGAGAAAATCAGCCATTAGAAGAGGATTGGGAGCTTGCTTAGCCGTGAATCTGAGTTTGAAAGCTTTAATAAAGGTATGATGGAGGACATCCCCCTCAACCCAAAGCCCATTAGGATCCCTAATTCTAATAATTTGATTTCGTTTCCTTCTAATGAGAGCTTGGGTGTGAAAATATTTGGTGTTTTTGTCACCAAGCTGGAGCCAATTAGCTCTATCTTTCTGGGCATAGAAAACTTCTTCTTGCTCAAGCAAAATCTTCAAATCAGTATTTAACTTGAGGTCTTTGTCTAAGAGATAAAGGTTGTAGGGATTCTGGGCCAACTGTTCTTGGATAAGAAGTAAATTCCCTTGGGTTAATCTAAGTTTTTGGAACAGATCTCCAAAAACATTTTTGTTTCAAGATTTTAGTTTATGTTTGAAGGTTCTACAGCACGATTGGATTTTCTGAGCAGCATTCCCACTGTAAGAATTATTCCAGGTTTGGGTGACCACTGTATCAAAATCTCTATGAGCTAACCACATGGCTTCAAATCTAAAGGCTTTTGGGACTCTTCTAAGGGTGTCATTACACGTGAGAAGGATGGGACCATGGTTTGATTTTAGAATAGGAAGATTTTGGAGCTCAGAATTGGGGAAAAGTATCATCCACTCAGGGTTAACAAGAGCCCAATCTAATCTTTCATAGATAACAGAATTATCATGATGCCCATTGCACCAAGTGAAAGGAACATCGGAAGCGTTCATAGTAAACACTTCACAATCATTGAGAAATTTATTAAACTTTATCATGGCTGGAGTAAACACCTGAGATCCTCCCATTTTTTCATTTAAGGAGCATATATTATTGAAGTCTACTAGAAGAAGCCAAGGGATATTGGACACTGGTTTTAAGGATATAAGATCTGTCCACAGAGTCTCTTGCTTAGCTTTTCGAGGGTAGGCATAGACGAAGGTAGTTAACCATACCTTCTTAGTAGATTACTCTTGAATCTCACAATGAATATAATGCTCATGGTAATTTAAAATACTTATATTTAACATAGAAGGGTTCCACATCAAGATAATCCCCCCACATTGTCCTATGGAGGGGATACAAAAACTACTACTAAAACCTAACCTCTGGACCAAGCGATCAACTTGATCCCGAGAGGCTCTAGAGTCCACAATACAAAAGAGATCTAAGCAAAAGATACTAATATAAAATAGGAATTGCAGAACGAAACCACTCCAGGCATTGCCTCGACAATTCTAGCTTAAGAGCTTCATGGATTTGGATTATCAACTCCTATAGCAGAGGGGTTAAAGACCCCCAGGATTTCTACACTCAATTATGAATTTTCCTGGACTTCTTCAAAGAGCTCTCTAGCTCTTTTCTTAGGGCTTTTGAAAGCAGTAGCAGCAGAAATACTATTTTCCTCCTGAGAAAGGCCTGGATTAGACATCAAATTCTTCCCTTTGTCCACCCTGCTTGGCCCGGCTTCCTTGAAATAAACTTTGGGGATAGGACTAGAAACCTCATTAGCAATACGAATACCTCTCGCCATTTCGTTGAAAGTTCTGCCATTTCTCACCGCACTTTTTGCCTTCCCTTTGCGGTTAGAGACCACAGTCCAGCCAACATCCTTTTCTTCATTGTTCTGCATAAACCCTTCCTCAACTTCCTCACCATTATAATTTTTATGAATATCTTCAACCGTAATGGGCTAAGGGAAGACAAGGATCATGTCCTCCTGCAGCTTCCTTTGGTCCTCTTCATCCAGAATTAAGTCTCTGAGAAAGAAGTTAGGCTCATTGTTCAACCTCTCCACTTGGAGATAGTTCTTATTAGAGATTTTGATAGGGCACACATGACCTGGTTCCTTCTTTTGGCTAAAGTAAAAACATATTGCAAAATGGGCCTCATAACTAATATAAATACGGGTTTCCTTAGGGTCATCTCCAAGGATTAGGCACCTCTTCAAAGGCTTGGTTAAATCCACCTCCAAGCAAACATGAACAAACATGCTTTGCTTCCCAACCATGGAAGCTTGGTCAATGCTAATAGTGGTTCCAAGTATGGAGACCAAATCACTAAGCACATCGGGATCCTTCTAATGAAGCAGTAGGGAAGGGATTCTAGCCCAACAAACAATGGACTCGACTAAGGCATGGAACGAAGAGAAATCAGGCTTCCATCTTTGAAGAGCAAAGATTTGACCCTGGACAAACCAAGGTCTGTGCTTCAGCACATAATCCACATCCTCCTCAGAGTAAAACTCGATCTTATACCAATCTCTGCCAATGTGATCAACAAAGACTTCTTCCTGCAGGTTTTTCCAGTCACTTTTCAGACGGTTCCCGATGGCCCTCCTGGGGACAGGCACACCAAAGACCTTCCCAACCAAATAGAAGGATTCAAAGTGACTATGGACACTAGAGGTAAGGGCAGTGGTGGAGACCCTAGTCTCGTTGTTTTCCATGGTGAAGGTAAAGTGGCCTTTATGGATGGTGGTGGTTTCAAGCGGAGCATTCCTCCTGGGGTTGGGGTGAAGTCTAGGACTTGAGTTACGTGATCTAAGAGGGGAAGAGTTGGAACAATTTGGGGATTCATGGTGAAATAGAATCAAGCAACAAAGTCGCAACAATGAGATAATTGAATAACTTGAACGGAGATTACTATCCACATCGAAGGCATGGTATGAATAGAGCTTTCAATCAGGTGATCATGATTGCTACACAAGCAAAACAGCCAATGCATGTTAGAGTTATTAAGTGATAAAGAAGAAACTTCCCCAGAGTCTAGAGAGCACCAACCAAGCTCAGTGCACGCCCCAAACCTCAGTTGGTTTAACCAGAATATCAAGTCATTGATGTTCTTCAGTTAATCTTGGCCATTAGATTGGGTTAAGATTAGATAAAATAAAATCAAGTAATGATTAAGTTATTTTAAAATAGCATAAAAACAGTAGATTAGATCCCTTCCCCAATCATGGCCATCCGGTGCACTCTCGAGAGGATCAAACGACGCCATCGAGCTTTTCACCTCCAACTCTTGGAAAGCTTCCTCACCTTTCCAAGGAAGGATCATGTATTTCCAGCCAAGATTCATTGAGTGTTTCTTGTCTGATTGCGAGTCCCTAAGTATGCCACGCCCGCACTGACAGAGACGAAGTCTGTTGAGATACCCGGCCAATTCTAGTGAACAATGGATTTCCTCCTCCTTCCGATGCCTTTTTCTCTTTCTAATCTTCCAGATCCCCAAATTTTTGAGTTCCAATTGTGCCCTAGTTCCTTTTCCCTCTTTCCCTCTCCAGAGCTTCTCTCTCTTCATGTTCACTCTCTCTTTAATTTGACCTTTAATTAGTTTAGTTGGGAGTTCAAGTCAAGACTCGGAGAGCTAGGTCTAACCCCCCCCCCCCCACCACCCCAAACAAAAAAAAAAAAAAAAAAAAAAAAAAAACTAGTTGACAGGAAACAAAATCCAAAACAGTGGAGACAAGAAATATAATTGGAAAAATAGTAGGTGAAAGTTGATTAAGATGCTATTGAGCATTAACGTCAACCGAAAAGGGTGGAGATGAATTTAACTAGACAGCAGCTACAACCATAGTTGTCCAGGGCAACAAACTTTCTTATGCTGCCTCCCCCTCTAAACTTCTATCATAAACAGTAACTAGACATTGCTTGTTTATTTGTTTAAGAGAGCTCTCAAAGCAAAGCATGCCAAGCTAGCCCTAGCTAGCAGCCAAGGCCTCATAGCCAACTAGTACTCGAGGACTTTTCGACATTGATCACAAACCGATACCTGACATTGGATTTGGCAAGTCGTTCCATAGCTGTTTTAATGTAATCCATTGGGTTGAGCTCAATGACGTGCCAAGATTACAAAATGTTTATAGAAATTGTTCATTATTGGTTCATGTTTAATACGAAGTTTTTGAGGTCTGTCATATCAAAGATCTTGGTTCAATTCTTGTTCTCACCACGGCCGACAGTGAGATTTTAAAGGTCAATTTGAAACTTAAACTACGGCCATCACATTATCTAACATGAAATGAGCACAACTATCTTCCACGAAGACATGCCTAGTCTAGTGGTTTGGTGTGGTAATTTTGTTTGACTGGTCATGAGTTTGATATTCTTGGGGCCATTTATTGAGAAATTAGTAGCGTGATAAACCACTTCCTTGGACGCACAATGTGTAATTATATTGTGTGCTTATATATTAGAAAATACACATGAAAAGAATTTGGGGGGCCGAAAGTTGGGGACCCTATGCGGTGGCACCACCCCATGGCCGACCTTGCTTCTCACTCTTGCAGGATACATACATCATTGTGCGACTGAAATTGAATAGGGGAACTCCAAAGCACCTACATGTAAATTATGTAAGTGTGTACATATGTATATATAAATTTTTCTCTAATGTGGAAGTCTGGTATATTTCAAATGAAACGAAGCCATCCATTTTGTTTTGTGTATTTATCTTCTTCTCAATATTCCTTTCATAAAAAAATGGCCTTGAAGCACATAAAACAGCCTCCAAGTTCTCCATATAGGCCACCAATGAAGGAAAAGCCTGTTTGGTGGTGATGTTTTATTTTTTATTACTAGTGACAGTCTAAATTAATTTAATTTATGAAAAAAGAAGATTCAAATTTGGAGGGGACGAGTTCATCGCTTTGACAAACTAGTGGTGATGTTAGTCACAAGAAAAGTGACTTGCAAGAGCATCAACACCGTGACATGTGTCACCACCACAGTGACTTGCAAGAGTCCCACATCGAAATTCTATGCAAACCTCCCACTTTCACCTCCCTATAAATAGGGAGTAGTATCATGTGAAAAGGGGACTTCCTCTCTCCACTTAGAAAAGGATCCGGGCCTCAGAGCTAGACCCTAGGGCCGGGGACTCTCTTCTAAATCCCTGGCTTGGGCATCTCACTTGTCATCTTTATATTCGGGTCCAACCCCATGTACAAATGTAATCATACACTATTATAATGAGAACATACTTCTCCGTGGACGTAGCCCATTCATTAAGGGTGAACCACGTATATCTTATCTTCTTCACATTTATCGCTTGCCCAAGTCTTTACATATATGCTTAAGGTCCTCACCTTCCTCCATCATCCATCACACCTCATCACTAAGTTGGACTCAATCTTGGCCCAACCATTTTGAGCATCAACAATTAGTTTTTTAGTTGGTTTAGCAGCACAAATAATGCAAAAAATAATAACAAAAACATTAGTCTGGTCATTGAAAAAAATAAGAACATCCGCATTAGACGACTACATAAATCTATATTTTTTTTTTTTCCATGACCACATAAATCTATAGTGTAGTAGTCTTTGTTTGGGCCTAAATTAGCACGTCCAGCCCAACAAGAGGAAACCCAAGATCCAGAAAGGCCTAGCCCAAACCAGACCAATAGACTCGGGCCTTAAAAGAAAATCACCTCTTGGGCCCCAAACAAAATAAGCCCAACACGATTTGGATAAAGAAAGGGACCCATCCTAGAACCCACGTGACATTTTTGTATTATCAAGTTTGGAAAAGTCAACAAAACCAACTAGCACAGAGTTGATAAATGGAAGGGTCAGTGGCTGGCAAACTGGAAGGGACACCTCTGAAAATCTGAAGATCAAATCCCTCTTATATATATATATATATATTCAGAGATTTTTTCTACTTTACAGAGAAGGTGATTCTCCCAAGAGATAAGCAAGCTACAATCTCAGAAAGAGATAAGCAGGAAAGCAGGGAGTTGTTCAAACTAAAGAAATCAAACTAACCATCACGGATGAAATCTCACAAGGGGCAGTTAAAATTGGGAAAGGAGATTAGGTTTTCTTTAAAAAAAAAAAAAGAACAGAGAAGTGATCTTAAGGATTGATTGATGAGAGCCTATCTGACAAAATTTTAAACTCTTCTCTCTTGTATTTCTTTCTAGATTTTTAAAAGATTTGCCGGCCATTATTTTAAGAAAGAAACCTTAAACCTAAACATCTCTTATAAATAGAGGAGAGGGTGAACAGGTTCAAGGACACTCAATTCAACAACAATCAATAAAAAACGATCAAACAAACAAACAACTCAAAAATCAACCAAAAAGCCCACTTGAATTCCAAGTGAAACCAGCTTCATATCAGAATTCCCAAGGTTCAGACTTAGAAAAAAGTCAATCAAAACGAGATTTCTCTCGTTACAAATTTGGTTCAGCAAAGAGTCAAGACAGGTAGAGCTTGAGCTTTTCCCAAACATGAAAACCTCAACAAATTTCACAGTGCAGTCTCTAGCCCACTGAAGTCCTCGAGAACAGCCCCTTCTGCCCACTCAAAAGCCTCACAAAAGCTTGAAGTACATTAAAGCTCTGCCAGAATTAACCTTTGGTATCGATTTACAGCTGAAGCTTAGCAGTTGAAGTTGTCAACAATCCAGTCTAGCCCAGACATTTCTAGCCCAGCCCGGATCAGAGCCTCCTATCCAGACAGAAATGAATTTCCAGCTGTCCTTTCATCTTTCTAGCATGGATATTTATTTTTATAGTTCTGTAAAAGGCAGTTCTGCCTGAGACAGTTTAAATTCCATCAACCATTCTGGCCAGAACAACCTCTTTATACTGAGATAAATTGTTAAAGTCCTCACCAGTCTGAGGCAAGAAAAGAACTTGGGAGATATTCCTCACCCAAATTCACAATCGTTTGTTTGCAGAAATCAGTAACTTGGGGCGCAAGTTATCCATTCTAAACTAAGTCTTCTAGAATCTTCATTGCTAGTAGTGGCATGCTCGCACACCAAAGAAAGCTGACTTGTTGACCAGTCAATGGTTCACAAGGCAGTGAGGAACTTTGTCCTTCCACCACAGGAGTAAACGCAAAACAGGTGAACAGTCTTTTTTCCAAATGAATGACATTATGTTATTAAACTATCAATTGAGACTAATCTCCCAACATAACATGTCAAATTATTTGACAAGAGAATTTTTCACTTCAAGAACACAACGTTTAGGATTGTGGTGCTTGGTTGAGAGAGATGTGCAAGTTTGTGAGTTCGGGTTCTTGAAACATAACTTTTCACTAATCTGTTTTTTATTTTTTGCCAAAGACTCTTCATTCTTTACTCGTTACTTCTTGATGGCATGTTTATTAATTAGTAATTGGATTAAGAGGAATTAAATTGACGATGAATTGAATTGAGGAGGAGTTGGATTGAGGAGAATTAGATTCCGAATTTCTATTCAAGTTGTTTACTAAACGATATGGATTGAAGGGATTTAAATTCCGGATTCCTATTGAAGTTGTTTAGACCATCTCCGGTCATAGGGCTAAATATTTAGCCCTCCATAATATTAATTTTTTAAAGAATAGTGCAAGGCTAAATTTTTCAATCTCCAGCTATGCAGGGCTATATTTTAGGGTCCTTCATATTTTATTATTTTGAGAAAAACTATGGTACAACACTCATACATTCCACAACTATGTATTGTTTAATTTAATTAAACTACTATTTAGAGACAATATTCCATGATCAATAATTTTTTTATAATTTTCTTTAAACAATACTTGAAAACATTTAAAAAGGTGACCACATTTATTAATTAAAAAAAAAAGGATGGGTTTCAATAGTCTGACCTCCAACGGTCATGACTTGTAATTTTTTATAATTTTTTTACAAATTGAAAACATTTAAAAAGGTGACCACATTAAAATAATAAAAAAATGGTTGGGTTTAAATGGTCTGATCTCCAATGGTCATGACCAATAATTCGTTATAAATTTTTCTTAAACAACACGAATTGAAAACATTTAAAAAGGCTTTTAAAAATATATCGATGACGTCAGTGCTTTTATTGTTGACTGTTGGATATGCATTTGCATGAGATGATTTGTGCTCTTGCCCATACTTGATAATTTATCTTCTTCAAAAGCACATGCATGGGGTCCAAAAAAAATTTGGCCAAAATTTTGTTTAGCCCATGGCTGGAGATGGATTTTGCATTATTTTAGGGCTATATTTGGGATATAGCCCATGACTAGAGATGATCTTACTAAACCATATGGAATTGGGTTAGGAGTGGCACTAATTACTAAAATGTCCTCGTTGTTAGGTTAAAGTAAATGGCAAATTTGGAATTTTTAAAATTTTGTGAGGATACAATGGGTAAAAAAGATGAATTTCTAAGAGCATCTCCAAGGGAGATATCAAATACCAAACATCAAATTTAAATTTGATGGCTGATGTGGCAACTTGATATTTACACAGTTTTTTACTGCACCCGATATGTCAAATAAATAATTATTGTAACAGTCAAATCATTTAAAATAAAGAAGAAAAAAATAAAAAAGGAAAATAATAAATGAAAGTTACAATCAGCTGTCTTTAAAAAATAATAAAATATTCATTTGACATCTTGCTTTTGAGATGTCAAAAATAACAGCTGAACCTCTAGCCTTCATTCCACATCAGCTTTGACAATTCGGTTGGAGTGATGTGAGATGTTATTTCTAACCGTTAAATGTCTATGTGACACTTTTGACATATCAGTTGGAGATACTTTAATAGGTTAGTCTTTTAGGAATTAGAATACCACATCTCACCCAAGAATTGAATTCCTCCAAAATCAAGAATTCAATTATTAATTTTGTGTGGGCTCCACTTACTTTTTAATTCATTAATGTGAAGTAAACACATAAATCTTTCATATGTGGAATTCAATTCTTTACGAGAATTACAATTCTTGATTAATAAACATATTATGAAAGTTTTTTTTAGAATGTAGATATTTGTAAAATCGCATAAATATCCAACCCACTTTCTGTAAAACTAATTCTTTTGTTTCGAAATATATGTAGGGCCACAACGTGAAGTGACAGCCACTCCCCGGTCTCTTTGGCCTTTTGTCAAGACCCCAAAAGTCTTCCCAAGCTGTCTTCCAATTAAGAAAAAGAAAAAAAGAGAAAAGGAAAGACTCGGATTTTATTGTGGAAAAGAGAATAGGCCACATAATAAAATCATGAGACTTGGAACGAAAAAATAAAAGAATAATTTCATTGTCCAATGCCATGGTTTAACGTTTTGTATGTATAATGTGTTTTCGGTTCTAGCCACAGTGGAGGAAGTAAGTCAGTGGGAGTTTTCTTTGGCTTTGTGAGAGAGATGTGCAAGTCTCTGAGTTTGGGTTCTTGAACCATAACTTTTCACTAATCTGTTTTTTATTTTTTGCCAAAGACTCTTCACTGTTCTTTACTCATTACTCCATGAAAGTTTTTTTAGAAGTAGATACTTGTAAAATCGCATAAATATCCAACCCACTTTCTGTAAAACTTATTCATTGTTTTGAAATATATGTAGGGCCACAACGATCTAGGTGAAGTGACAGCCACTCCCAGGTCTCATTGGCCTTTTGTCAAGTGCATACGATGATCCACCAATAACATCCTTGATGACATATTTACTAATTAGTAATTTGATTAAGAGGAATTAAATTGACGATGAATTGAATTGAGGAGGAGTTGGATTGAGGAGAATTAGATTCCGGATTCCTATTCAAGTTGTTTACTAAACCATATGGATTGAAAGAGTTAGATTCCGGATGCCTATTGAAGTTGTTTAGGCCATCTCTAGTTATAGGGCTAAATATAGTCCAAAGCTAAATATTTAGCCCTCTAAAATATTAATTTTTTAAAGAATAGTGTAAGGCTAAATTTTTCCATCTCCAGCTATGCAGGGCTATATTTTAGAGTCCTTTATATTTTATTATTTTGAGAAAAACTATAGTACAACACTCATACATTCCACAACTATGTATTGTTTAATTTAATTAAACTACTATTTAGAGACAATATTCCATGACCAATAATTTTTTATAATTTTCTTTAAACAATACTTGAAAACCTTTAAAAAGGTGACCACATTTATTAATTAAAAAAAAGGATGGGTTTTAATGGTCTGACCTCCAACGGTCATGACCAGTAATTTTTTTATAATTTTTTTACGAATTGAAATTTTTTAAAAAGGTGACCACATTAAAATAAAATAAAAATGGTTGGGTTTAAATAGTCTAACCTCCAATGGTCATGACCAATAATTTGTTATAAATTTTCTTAAACAACACGAATTGAAAACATTTAAAAATGCTTTTAAAAATATATCGATGACCTTAGCGCTTTTATTGTTGACTGTTGGATATGCATTTGCACGAGATGATTTGTGCTCTTGCCCACACTTGATAATTTATCTTCTTCAAAAGCACATGCATGGGGTCCAAAAAAAATTTGGCCAAAATTTTGTTTAGCCCATAGTTGGAGATGGATTTTACATTATTTTAGGGCTATATTTGGGATATATCCCATGACTGGAGATGGCCTTACTAAACCTATGGAATTGGGTTATGAGTGACACTAATTACTAAAATGTTCTCGTTGTTAGGTTAAAGTAAATGACAAATTTAGAATTTTGAAAATTTTGTGAGGATACAATCGGTAAAAAAGATGAATTTCTAATAGGTTAGTTTTCCAGGAATTAGAATACCACATCTTACCAAAAAATTGAATTCCTCTAAAATCAGAAATTCAATTCTTAATTTTGTGTGGGTCTCACTTACTTTTTAATTCATTGATGTGAAGTAAACACAAGAATTCTTTATATGTGGAATTCAATTCTTTACGAGAATTACAATTCTTGATTAATAAACATATTATGAAAGTTTTTTTTTAAAATGTAGATATTTGTAAAATCGCATAAATATCCAACCCACTTTCTGTAAAACTAATTCTTTTGTTTTGAAATATATGTAGGTCCACAACGACCCAAGTGAAGTGACAGCCACTCCCAGGTCTCTTTGGCCTTTTGTCAAGACCCCAAAAGTCTTCCCAAGCTGTCTTCCAATTAAGAAAAAGAAAAAAGGAGAAAAGGAAAGACTTGATTTTATTGTGGAAAGAGAATAGGCCACATAATAAAATCATGAGACTTGGAACGAAAAAATAAAAGAATAATTTCATTGTCCAATGCCATGGTTTAACGTTTTGTATGTATGATGTGTTTTCGGTTCTAGCCACAGTGGAGGAAGTAAGTTAGTGGGAGTTTTCTTTGGCTTTGTGAGAGATATGTGCAAGTCTCTGAGTTTGGGTTCTTGAACCGTAACTTTTCACTAATCTGTTTTTTATTTTTAGCCAAAGACTCTTCATTGTTCTTTACTCATTACTCCATGAAAGTTTTTTTAGAAGTAGATACTTGTAAAATCGCATAAATATCCAACCCACTTTCTGTAAAACTTATTCTTTGTTTTGAAATATATGTAGGGCCACAACGACCCAGGTGAACTGACAGCCACTACTAGGTCTCATTGGCCTTCTGTCAAGCGCATACGATGATCCACCAATAACATACAATCAAGCTCTCCCTTCTATCAATTTCATTCCATTCAAATCCAACACAAAATGCAAAATTTCCGAAGAGACAAAAACTCTGACTCAAGGGTGTGAAAACCCCAAAAGTCTTCCCCTCTCCCCTTCTCCCTTCCTCACTTTGATTCAATAGAAAAGTGATGGTAGAAGAGATCCGAAAGACCTATAAGAAAGGCACTGCCCATAGGTATAGCACACAAACAATAACCATGAGATCTTTAACTTCCGGTAAAGTATTCTTCATGGCTTATTGCCTTACCTTGTTGTATGTTTCATCACCACATTGGGTTGCTTCTGCTACTTCTACTACTGATACTGAAGCAAAGGCTCTTCTCAAATGGAAAGCCAGCTTACTTCAAAATAAAGCCCTCAATATTCTCAACTGGTACCCTTCCGCTCATATTGCCAACAATTCTTCCACCAATCCAAAAGCAAATACAATCCCGTGCACTTGGACCGGAGTTTCATGCAACACAGCTGGAAGTGTCAACAAGATAAACCTTTCCACTTGTGGTATTCAAGGTACGCTACATGAATTTTCATTCTTGTCCTTCCCTAATCTTGAATATCTTGACCTCCGGATGAATAAACTCTTTGATGTCATCCCACCTCAAATCAGTTACCTCTCCAAACTCGACTATCTTGATCTCTCTCTCAATCAATTGTCCGGGAGAATCCCACCAGAAATCGGACTCCTAAGAAATCTTACCCTTCTCGATCTCCATGAAAATACATTTTTTGGGGATATTCCCAAGGAAATAGGCAACATGAAATCTATTGAGGAACTATATTTGTATAAGAATAAACTCAACGGTTCAATTCCAAGATCATTATGCAATCTAACAAGACTTGCCTATCTTTACCTCTATAACAATCAACTTTCTAGTTCTATTCCCAATGAGATAGGCAATTTAAAGTCTCTAGTAGATCTACAGTTGTCCTCCAACACTTTAAGTGGTCACATCCCTCCAAATATTGGTAATTTACAAAAATTAAATACTTTGTACTTGCATACCAATGAACTCTCTGGCTATATTCCCAAAGAGATAGGGAACTTGAAATCTCTTATGGATCTTCATTTGGGTGATAATCAATTAAGAGGCTCAATTCCACGATTTTTAGCAAATATCTCAACCCTTACCAATCTTTTCCTCTTTGGTAATCAACTTTCTGGCATTATTCCCAATGAGATAGGTAATTTGAAGTCTCTTGTAGATCTACAGTTGTCTTCCAACACCTTAAGTGGTCCCATCCCTCTAAGTATTGGTAACTTAAAAAAGTTAAACACTTTGTACTTTCATAACAATACACTTTCTGGTTTGATTCCAAAAGAGATAGGGAACATTAAATCTCTTGTGAATTTAGGATTGAGCGGCAATCAACTGCACGATTCAATTCCTACTTCATTTGGTAACTTGAGCAACTTGGAAATCTTACATCTACGGGATAACCGACTTTCCGGCTCCATTCCCCAAGAGTTAGAGAATCTCAAGAATTTGATTCAATTGCACTTGGATACAAACCAATTGTCTGGTTATTTGCCCCCAAATATTTGCCAAGGTGGAAAGCTCACAAACTTTTCAGTATTCAGAAACTATTTGACTGGACCTATCCCTAAAAGCTTGAAAAATTGCACGGGCTTAATAAGAGTCCATCTTGAACATAACCAATTTACAGGCAATATATCAGAAGACTTTGGTGTCTATCCGAATCTTGATTTTATGAATATAAGCAACAACAACTTGTATGGAGAAATCTCACACAACTGGGGACAATGCCCAAAGTTGACAACCCTAATAATGGCAGGAAACAACCTTACTGGTAGCATCCCACCTGAGATAGGAAACGCAACCCAAATTCATGTGCTCGACCTTTCTTCAAATCATTTAGTTGGGTTGATCCCAAAAGAATTTGGGAAGTTGTCTTCATTGGTGAGGCTGATATTGAATGGAAATCAACTTTCGGGTCGTATACCGTCAGAATTTGGATCATTAAGTGATCTTGAATATCTTGACTTGTCAACCAACAAATTCAATGAGTCAATTCCGAGCGTTATAGGTGACTTGGTCAAATTGCACTACTTGAATTTGAGCAACAACAAGTTGGCTCAAATAATTCCATTTAAGTTAGGGAAGTTAGTTCAATTGAATGACTTGGATTTAAGTCATAACTCACTTGAAGGTAGGATACCATCAGAAATGGGTAGTATGCAGAGTTTGGTGAAACTTGATCTTTCCCACAACAATCTTTCGGGTTCCATACCATCAAGTTTTGAAGAGATGCGTGGCTTGTTGTATGTTGACATATCTTACAATCACTTCGAAGGTCCCCTTCCCAACATCAGTGCATTTCGAGAAGCTCTGCCAGAAGGATTAAAAGGGAACAAAGGATTTTGTGGCATAGTTAGAGGTTTGCCACCCTGCAATGCACATGGCTCAAAAAAAGACCAGAAGTTCCTATTCTCACTTCTAGCAGTAATTATTTTTCTATCTGCTTCCTTCACTATTTTCTTTGTAATAGTGCAAAGGAAGAAGAAGCATCAGGATAAAGCACAAAAAAACATGCATGAAGAAATATCTTTTTCAGTTTTAAATTTTGATGGAAAGTCAATGTATGAGGAAATCATAAGGGCAACAGAAGATTTCGATCCCACATATTGCATTGGGAAAGGAAGACATGGAAGCGTCTACATAGCAAGTTTGCCATCTGCCAATGTAGTGGCTGTGAAGAAACTCCATTTGTTGCAAAATGACGAGAAGAATCTTCAAAAGGAGTTCTTAAATGAGGTAAGGGCACTCACGGAGATACGACATCGGAACATTGTGAAGCTCTATGGTTTTTGTGCACATAAACGACATTTGTTTTTGGTGTACGAATATCTTGAAAGAGGTAGCTTGGCCGCAATCTTGAGCAAAGAGGAAGAGGCTAAAGAGTTAGGGTGGAGCAAAAGGGTGAATACTGTAAAAGGTGTAGCTCATGCCTTGTCTTACATGCACCACGATTGCTTGCCACCGATTGTACATCGTGACATCTCAAGCAAGAACATTTTGTTGGATTCTGAATATGAGGCTTGTGTTTCAGACTTTAGCACTACTAAGTTTTTAAATCCAGACTCAACTAATTGGACTGCCGCTGCAGGCACATTTGGCTACATTGCACCAGGTAATATTATCATATACAATTTCTCTGTTCTCTGTACCTGTGCATAATTGATACAAGATACAATTTCTTCTATGTGCTTTTTCTGAGCAGAGCTTGCATATACAATGAAAGTGAATGAAAAGTGCGATGTTTATAGCTTTGGAGTTGTCACACTGGAAATAATTATGGGAAACCATCCAGGAGATGTTTTCTCATCTTTATCATCCGGGGCATCATCGTCGTCCTCATCTGCATCACTTGCCCCTGAAATGCCAATTTCGGATGTTCTGGACCGACGCATCTCCCAACCCACAAAACAAGAAGCAGGGGAGGTGGTGTCTCTTTTGAAGATAGCATTTGCATCTTTGAATCCCAATCCACAGTCTCGTCCAACAATGAAAAAAATTTCTCAGCTCCTCTCATCAACTCAAAGGCTACATTTGTCAAAGCCATTACATATGACAACATGTGGTGAATTGCTTGCTGTTGATGGATTCACTACCTGATCAGGACATGTGCTGCTTTTCTGTATTTGACTTCATTTGTGTCTGCTTTGTTCTTATTATTTTTTAGATGTTTGGCTTATTGTTTTCTATTTCATGCCCACTTTTGTCTTTTAGCTCAAGCTTTAATAAGGGTTATTGGTATATAGATTTTTTTTGTGCTTATGTATGTATGTATGTCTCATGTTACCACCTAAAGTATTATGAATTTGTTGCAATATTGCAATGTCAAACTTTTCGTTTATGGTTAATTACATTTTTGGTGACTGAATCTTCGCTCAAAATCAAATTTGGTCACCGGATTTCTATTTTCCCCAATTTCATCTCCGCTTTTGCAATAGTTAACAAATTCCATCAGTTTGTTTAATTAAAAAATATTTAATATTAAGTTAAAAATAATTAACCTCAATATAAAATTTAATAATTTAAAAAAAATCATATCCCATGTTCCCTTGTTCCGTCGTCAGCCCCCTTCCCCACACCTACCCAACAATACCCAGCCCCACCATCCCTTCTCCCTTCTCCCACCACCACTTAACCCCTTAGGCCTCTCAAACAGGAGTGGATCCGATATCCCCAAATTGTGTGTCCATTCCCTGTACTCGTTCTAAATTTTCAACGTATGTCCTCCCACACAGAACCTAACACTTTTAACTCATATTAAAAATAATAAGAATAAGCTTACGATTTTAGGGGACTAAGCTTATTGTCTGTTTTGATTATGCAGGGTTGATTTCGAATAATTTGAGATTGAGGAGTATTGCCGATTGAGACAGAATGCCCACGTGATCAGGTTTTCCCTCAAACCACGTACAATACATTTTCAAAAAAGAGTTTAGGGAGACTTTAACGAAGTTTTTCTTGATTTTGGATTATCAAGAGTTGAATATTATTTAGTAGGGAAATTAAAGTCACAGAGTCACGAAGTCTTTCTCTTTCTTTTGGTTTTGGTCAAACACAGGGTCACAAAGACTAGGGGCCTTGGTTTGACCAAAGGACAGAACACACGAAGGAACCAAACCGCAAAACAATAGAGACAAGAAATATAATTGCGCAAAGAGTAGGTGGAAGACCAATTTAACTAGACGGGTTCAACCATAAAGTGTCCAGCACAAAAAGTTTCTTATGTAACCTCCCTAAAACCCTAAGGTGGAAGATCAATTTATCACCAATACAATAATTAACCATTACTTATTTTAATGAGGGTCTGAAAGCATGTGAAGCTAGCAGTAAAGCCATCACAGCCAATCTACTGAGTCAAGGAGTTCCCCACATCGATCACAAACCGATACCGGACATCAGATTTGGCAATTCGTTCCATCGCAGTGTTAACGTAATCCATTTGAATCAGCTCGATGTCTGAGGTAATATTGTGCTTGGCACAAAAGTCAAGCACCTCCTGCGTCTCTTTCACCCCACCTATGTCACTTCCCCCTACAAGCTTCCGCCTTGAAAGCCATGACAAGATTAGAGGATATTACAGAAACTGAACACTGGATTATGTTTCTAGAACACATGTTACAGAATTCGAGCATTAGTTCATGTTTCTAGAGCCCTTTGTATTCTACTAGGATGGGGGAAGACGAGGACCAAACAAACATAAACACCACCAAAAGAAAGTATAAACAATTTGTTAATATCTGTTTGGGAATCTGGGATTGATCAGGCAATTTAACACTTCGTGTTTCTCCTGAATAGAATATCCCCATCATAACGTCTTAGGCACAATGCCCACGAAAAGCTATAAGCCTGGAAATAAGTTAAAAGTTGCACATTGATGCATCCTCCTCCTAAATAGAAAAATTCAGTCTTTGTGGTCAGATAGGCATACCCAAAACTAAGGGAAAGATTGGCAACTCCAGGGGCTTGTCAGGCAAACCCACCGTGACCAGCTTCCCATTCAGCTTCAGTAGACCAATTAATGGGGCCAGTGCATGAACTGCAGACACCGTGTCAATGATGTAATCCATGGTACCCATTGCTGCCTGCATAGTTGTTTGGGCCTAAATCCCACACGCAAGCCCAATTAAAATTGACCCATAAAAGAAAGGGCGGTTATCTAGTGAGAACAGCTATATGAGAACATTACATGAGAACAACTATATGAGAACATTACATGAGAACACCGTTGGATCTAATCTAACGGCTGCATGAAAATAATTGTAAGTGTTGTATTAGAACGAAGCCTTCTTCTCTCTCCTCCCTCCAAAATGTCTAGTCGAAAACAGACGTCCCCTCCAATCTAGCTATTTGGTTTGTTCAATTAGGTGGCCAATTTTTTGATCAGCTTTGATTGAGCAAGAGCAATAACACTGAAGAAAGAGCGGCCTGTTATTCCTTATTCGATTCGAGGAAGAACACAGAAGTATAGCCCTCATTTTTCTGGGTTTCTCATTCAGGCAAAACAAAGTGTTCGTCTATTTTATATTATCATCTTTGTGGTTCGGTCTTTCTGGTTGGAACATTCGTCAATCCTTGAGCAACGTCGAAACTGGCATTGAGTTGGAAACTGGAGACCGCGATCGTTGTTCTGTTCTCTTGGTTTTGAAAACCTTGAGCACGGTTGAAACAGGGGTTGAGGAAGATGAAAAGTATTTGGGGTTGACGTCTAGATCTAAAAGGGCAACATTGTCATATTTGTAGAAATTTTGAAGTTGGAAATGACTCACGAGGTAAGTGATATACTGTATTTGTCAATTTTAGTATTAGGCATAAGCATGAGTTATGTTAATTTGTATATAGATCTTTAATGTTTCACCAGAGAATCATTTTCATATCATATGTTAGTTAATATATATTTTAAAGCTCTTTTAAAGCATGTGCCAATGTTGGTATGATGGTGGTGAATTCAGGGTTAAATTTCAAGAGCTGTGAAATGGAGTGTGAAGGACAGGTGACAACAGAAGTAAGTTCGGAGTTGAAACCAAAATTGGGACTTGAATTTGATTGCTGTGACGATGTGTTCAATTTCTATAATATTTATGCCACGAAAGCTGGATTCGGCATTCGGTGTTCTACAACGAGGACGTGCACATTGACAGGAGAGATAATAAGGAAGGAATATGTATGTTGTAAATAGGAGTATTCGTTGATAAGCACTGTTAGTCGTAAGAGAAGACGGCGAGGTTGTACTCGAACTGGTTGCAAGGCTAAACTTGCGATTTTAAAGATAAAATACAAGAATAAGTACATTGTTGTAGGATTTAATGAGGTACACAACCATGACATGACCACAGTTGATAAAGTCCATCTATTGAGATCTCACCATAACTTAACAGAGACTACAAAGGTCTATAGTGCACATATGAGCAAAGTTAATATCCCTGTACATAAACAGGTAAGCCTGCACTACTACAAAAAAGGAAAACCACGACGGGAATTCACCGTCGTGTATTCTGTTTTCAAATGGTCGTGGAATCCACCGACATCTTTTCCATAACCAAACCACGACGGTGAATAACCGTCGTTGTTAAAACAAAAAACGTCATCAAAAAATAAAAACCGATGTCTTTGTGCTGCAAAAAGACATAAAAAAATAGTCGAGGATGAGAATAGACGACCAACTCCAACAAAAAAAACGTCGTTAAAAAGGAAACATATGACAAATATAAATACGACGTCTTTACAATCATAATAGACGACGTTATTGACACCTACTACGTCACAACATTTCCCACAACCGTCGTAAAATAAATTTTCCACTTCGATTTTTCTATGAATTATGACGTGGAAATAGATGTCAGGGTCATTACTTACGACGCATGTATTTACAGAGACGACGTTGAATTTGATAAATAACGTCGGTTCCAAATAAATGAGAGCCGTATTACAGAATTTATACGTCATATTTTGAAAATAAACGACGTGGAAAAAATGATGGGTCATTAATTACGACACAGTAATTTATAAGGACGACGTTGTCGTCTATATACAACGTCGGTACCATGAAAAAGACCGTCGTGTTTAATAATTTATACGTCTTCATTAAAAAAATTAACGTCGTCTAATTCATAAATCTTAACGTCGACAAATTTAATGGACTTCAAATACCGTCGTGAATTCATCCTTTTCCACTTCGTTTATGAAAGAACATGCGACGTGGTAAATTCATGACGACGTCGTCTTTTGTAACGTTCAGGTTAAAGTTCTCGTCTTTTAGACGTCGGTGTTATGGGATTGGAGTCGTGTTATTTTGAATTACATGGCGGTTCTTTATGCTTGTCCGACGTGTTATCCTGGATAACTGTTTCACAATAGCGTCGTGGTTCTTCATTGTTACTTTGCTTTAAGACGTCGGTAAATATATTGCGGTCGTTGAATGCTCCAAAACGTCGTTATTTATTAGAACAGACGTTTGTTTTTCACATTTTTATCAAAACCGTCGTGTTTTGTAATCTGGAACCAGTAATTTTTGTACTGATTGTTTTGTGGCCAAAACCTGTATAATGAAAGTGAAGAAATCACATTACAATATATTACAAAATTAATGTCATACACTGCCAATTACATAAAGCATCATTCAACCCATATATCTTCACACCCATCTCGAATATTTTGACTCCCTAACTCAACCACCACTTCATCAAATGTGTCAACATTTGGCATCCCCCTAGTAAATGGCTCACACTCAATTCTCACATCACCTAAGACATCATCACCAATAACATCATTATATTCTCTATTAGGCATTGATAACACTACCGACCAACCACGATGCATCGGGTCGTCAACAAAAAATACTTGTTTGACTTGAGAAGCCAAAACAAATTGGTCATTCCTATGTCCAATTTTACTCAAATCTACAAGGGTAAATCCAAGTTCGTCCACTACAAGACCAGAAGTATTATCAATCCAATCACACCTAAAGACTGGGATTGTAAACTTTTGGTAGTCAAGGGTAAATTTCTTGAATGAACACCATAGAAACCCATATTTGAGAGGAATTGGGTTTTTATCCTTGGAACTAGCAACTTGCATAGTAGTGAAGTAAATAAACTCCACTATTTTGAGTTGTCCGCACATCATCTTGTGCCTTGATGTTGAATTTAATACCTTTAATGAGATAGCTCCTATATAATGGCACTGCCATGTTTGGACCAGCTGCTAGCCACCTTAAATTTTCTGATACGCCATGATTTGTCTTCCTCATTAAGTTCACTTTGAACCTGCAAATTAATCATAACTTAATTCAATCTAACTAGAAAGAAGAAAATTAAAAGTCCAATATGTTATTCAATAACATATACCTTGAAGCGTAGCCATTGAATGAAAGTGCTATTGTGCTTATCCTGCAGCCACTTTGTTCTCTTTCTAAATTTTGGATAAGCGGTCTGGATGTGGATCATATGTTGCCTACATGACACACAAAATTCAAGTATTACGGTCCCAAACATATAAGATAAACATAAGAAATAATTTAAAATGGAAACTTAAAGAATAAAACTCATACGTACTCGATATAAGGTAGGACTTCCTCCGTATTCTCCAAGACATATAGATGGGCTTGGTTCAACAGGTCCCGATCAACTACGCTCACTGTGCAACCTGATAATGGCTTTGAAACTCCCATCTTTTGGCTTGAAGGCACTCCAACTGTACTAACATCAGATAAATGCTCGGTACAAAACTCTACAGCTTCTTCAGCTATATACGCTCAGCAATGCAACCTTCGGGACGAGTACGATTCTGAACATACCCCTTTAGCACTTTCATATATCTTTCAAACGGATACATCCATCTAAAATATACTGGCCCACACAGACGAACTTCTCTGACAAGATGTACTACTAGATGAACCATGATATCAAAGAATGAAGGGGGAAAGTACTTCTCAAGCAAACACAAAGTAACTACTACATCTTCTTCCAACTTATCTAGCTTGGAAACATCAACAGTCTTTGCACATATAGCATTGAAGAAGAAGCACAAACGAGTTATTGCATACCTTGCAGGCTTCTCCAAAACAGAACGAATTGCCACAGGGAGCAATTGTTGCATTAAGGTATGACAATCATGTGATTTAAGGCCAAGAAGTCTTGAATCTTGTAAAGATACAAGATTTTTATATTTGAAGAATAACCTTCAGGGACCTTCATACCATAGAAAGAATTGCAAAACCTCTCTCTTCTCTGCTCTTGACAAATTCCAAGGCCCGGGAGGCAAACGAGTACGTCTTTCTCCATACTCGGGTTGCAAATCAGTTTTGACCCCCATGTTCAATAAATCTAATCGAGCAGCAATCCCATCTTTATTTTTTCCAGGGATCTCCAGCAATGTACCAATGATACTATCGCAAACATTCTTCTCAATGTGCATAACATCTAGGACATGCCTCACAGGAAGGTATTTCCAATACTCGAGATCAAAGAATATTGATTTCTTCTTCCAACAAACTCTGTCACCATCTTCAACCATATGCAGCACTTCTTCTCCGGTTAATGGCTCAGGAGGCGTGCCATATTCAGGTTTCCCATTAAAAGCTGCACGTTGCCTCCTATATGGATGATTGATCGGTAACCATTTTCTATGCCCAATGTAACAAATTTTGTGGCCATTTTTCAACCTGTGACTAGGTGTATCATCGCCGCATATTGGACAAGCTTTATATCCTTTAACAACACAACCAGATAAGTTTCCATAGGCGGGGAAATCATTAATTGTCCACATTAATGCAGCTCTGAGTGTAAAGTATTCTCCATTATGTGCATCATACACTCCTCCAATCCCATCCCACAAAGATTTTAAATCATCAATCAAAGGCTCCAAGTAGACGTCTATATCATTTCCGGGCTGTTTAGGACCGGAAATCAATAAGGTCAACATCATGAACTTTCGTTTCATGCACAGCCATGGAGGGAGATTATATGTAACTAAGATAACTGGCCAGCAACTATATCTGCTACTTAGAGAACTGTGGGGATTGAATCCATCAGATGAAAGAGCCAATCTCAAGTTTCTCGGCTCATTACCAAACTCGGGCCATTTATCATCAAGAAGTTTCCAAGACGGGGAATCCGCTGGATGAGACATATAACCGTCAATTGATTTTCTAGCAGCATGCCAAGTCAAACTCTTAGCGGTCTCATGTGATCGAAACATCCTTTTAAACCTTGGAATTGGAGGAAAATACCACACCACCTTCGCTGGCACACCCTCTTTCAAGATTGAATCTTTGCCTTCCTTCCACCTTGAGATACCACAATTAGGACAATGAGTTAAATCCTCATACTCCTTCCTATACAAGATGCAATCATTGGGGCATGCGTGCATTTTCTCATAACTCAGCCCCAATGCACACAAAGTCTTTTTTGCCTCATACATAGAGGCCGGTATTGTATTTCCGTCTGGAAGCAAATCGCCTTGAAGTATCAATAATTCTGTAAAACAGACATCACTCATCCCATATTTTGCCTTCAAATTATACAACTTCACTAATGCCGATAACTTCGTGTACTTTCTACAACCAGGGTACAATGGTTGATCTCCATCCCCAATCACATTGGCAAACTCATAAGGATCAGATCCAAAATCACCAAAATCATTATCATCCATCTCTATTTCTTCAGACACAAAACTGTACCTACTATGGTCATCATCTTCTTCAACATTTCTACTAGCATTAGTAGCTGCTTCCCAAGGTTCTCCGTGAAATGTCCAATTCTTATAGCTTTGGTCAACTCCATTAAAGTATAAGTGATCCCTTATAATTCCAACCCCAAACAATTTCAAATTAACACATTTAACACATGGACAACGGATATGTGTGGTAGTTAGAAGATTTTCTACAGAAAAGTTCAAAAATGCTTCCACCCCTAACTCATATGCCTTCGATCTTCTATCCGAGTGCATCCATGACTTATCCATCTCCGACACTATACCCTATTATATATAATAAAGTGAAAAGACAAGCAATGACCATCACTATAGCAGATTACATAAAGTCTAATAGCAAGTAATATACAACAGAGACGACGGTTTTTAAACAAAAACAGACGTATTTGACATATATAGACGACGGATTTTACGTCGTCTAATTGTAACCACGACGGTAGTTAAATAACACCGTCGTGTATAAGTAATAAAAACGACGGTTTAAAGTAAAAACCGTCGTCGTATGCCTGAAAACGCGTCGATATCCAGTTTATTTTCAAGATCCCAAAACCCTATTAAGAACACAACATAGACATGAAACCAAGCAAGAAACCAACATATACATGAAACCAACATATACTAAGCATGAAAACAATAAATCCATTCCCAATTCAACATAACAGAGAGTGATTAAAAGATCCGACAAAATGAAATCCATTCCATATTCAACATAACAGAGAGTGATCAAGAAAACATTAAACAGAAAATCCATGAACCCATACCTCCAACAACATTATTAACAGATCGCAAAACATATACCTAAAACCCTTTAACAAAACAACGTAATATATCATTCAATGAATTTACAAGGGGAAGAGAGGGTTTGTACTTACAGGTTGGCAGAGCTCACAGATTATGACCAAATTGGATTTGACACAGCCTGGCCCAACTTTGAATTAGAGATGAAGTGAGAGAGCGAAATGTTATGTTGCGCGAAATCAGAAAATTTTAGGGTTCAGGGTTAGAAGTATAAAAATAAGAGCCAAATCTGAAAATTTTAGGTCCCGCGAATATTTTAAGAAAGCGCGCTTTTTAAAACATCGACCGAAAAAACAAGCGTCGTTAAAATTTAACATTAAAGATGACGCTTATTACATTAAGGACGTCGTGGTAAAACTATGTACCACGCAAAATCAAAAAAGGCGTTAAAACTATGAAAAACCACGGCGGGGTTAAGTAACTAACGACGTTGTAAAAAAAAAAAAAAAAAAAAAAAAAAAAAAAAAAAAAAAAAAAAAAAAAAAAAAAAAAAAAAAAAAAAAAAAAAAAAAAAAAAAAAAAAAAAAAAAAAAAAAAAAAAAAAAAAAAAAAAAAAAAAAAAAAAAAAAAAAAAAAAAAAAAAAAAAAAAAAAAAAAAAAAAAAAAAAAAAAAAAAAAAAAAAAAAAAAAAAAAAAAAAAAAAAAAAAAAAAAAAAAAAAAAAAAAAAAAAAAAAAAAAAAAAAAAAAAAAAAAAAAAAAAAAAAAAAAAAAAAAAAAAAAAAAAAAAAAAAAAAAAAAAAAAAAAAAAAAAAAAAAAAAAAAAAAAAAAAAAAAAAAAAAAAAAAAAAAAAAAAAAAAAAAAAAAAAAAAAAAAAAAAAAAAAAAAAACCCCTCTAAAAGAGACACTAGTAAATACTGCGCATTCCACGAGGAGCACGGTCATTACACCAACAACTGCAACACTTGGAAAAGGCACCTTGAGGAGCTGGTCAGAGAGGGCCATTGCACAGAGTTCGTTGCAAAGAAGGCTATCCAGCAGACCGAGGATCGTGATGCAGCTGCCAAGAAACCTCCCCAAAAGGTCATTCGAATCAACACCATTCTAGCCGACTCCCAAGAGTCCGGGTTGACCACCAAGGAGCGCAAGAGAAAGATCGCTCAGGCAACTTATGTCTCCCAAGTCACAACGGGAGTACCACCCATTGTGGATACACCTATCATCGGCTTCCAGAAGAAGGACTTGATCGGGCTTGACCTGCCACATAATGACGCCCTAGTCATCTGCATCCAAATTGAACTGTGATCGAGCGAGTTCATGTAGATGAGGGCAGCGCAGCCAACATCCTGCAACTATCTGTTATCCAACAGATGGGGTTCGAGCCCAAGATTAGCAAACTTGCCAGATCGCTCACCGGCTTCAATGGGGCCACATCAATCACTGTTGGAAACGATCGACTTGGATGTCCACTCACCCCCAGTGGTCTGCTCGCAGACCTTCATGGTCATCGACGAGGTTTCCCCCTACAACAGAATCTTGGGCCGACCGTGGATCAGCAAGATCGAGGCCATCACATCTGCTCTACATCAGAAAATCCGCTATCCCATCCCCGGGGGCGGGATCGGGCAGATCAACAGTGACCAAGCCATGGCAAGGAGATGCACCGCCCAAGGGCTCAAGAAGAGCAAGCAGCTGCAGTTCACACCAGTAATGCAAGCTGCCAACGAGGCAGGAAGCGCTCTTAGCAGACAAGCAAACCCGAAAGGGAAGGAAGTTGCTGCCTCACAATAGCAGTTAAGGAACCAGGATCAAGGTGAGGGTATCCGCTCGGAAGACTCCCCTGAAAAGGGTTGGAAGCCTGAGGATGACGTTGAGTTAGTACCCCCTGATCCTGGCCAGCTAGACAAAGAGGCGCAGATCGGCTCGTGCCAGAATCCAAACAAGAAGGATCGAGACGAGGGAATCCGCCCGGAAGGCTCCCTTGAAGAAGGTTGGAAGCCTGAGGAAGGCGTTGAGTTAGTACCCCCCGATCCTGATCATCCAGAGAAAGAGGCGCAGATCGGCTCGCCCAGAATTCAAACAAGAAGGATCGACATGAGGGAATCCGCCCGGAAGGCTCCCTTGAAGAAGGTTAGGAGCCTGAGGAAGACGTTGAGTTAGTACCCCTCGATCCTCACCAGCCATACAAGAAAGCGCGGATCGGCTCGAGCCTAAGCCCAGACGAGAAGATGGAGCTGACCATCTTCCTCCAGAACAACAAAGACATGTTCGCGTGGTCACCATCTGACATGCCTGGCATTGACCCAAACATCATCTGCCATTGGCTCCATGTCAACCCTGCTAGCAAGCCCGTGGTGCAGAAGAGACGCAACTTTGCTCCCGAGCGGGTCGCAATCATTGAAGCCGAGATCGACAAGCTCCTAGCTGCCGGTTTCATTGAAGAGGTCTCCTACTCGGAATGGCTGGCTAACGTTGTTCTAGTGGCGAAACAAGAAAAGGGAAAATGGAGAGTATGCGTTGATTACACCGACCTCAACAAAGCATGCCCTAAAGACAACTTCCCATTGCCGAGAATTGACCAGCTCGTGGATTCAACTTCCGGCAACCAGCTGCTCAGCTTCATGGATGCTTACTCCGGCTATAATCAAATTATGATGTACGATGATGACAAGGCGAAGACCTCTTTCATCATCGAAAGAGGGACCTATTGCTACAAGGTCATGCCCTTTGGGCTGAAGAACGCCGGAGCAACCTACCAAAGGCTCGTGAATAAAATTTTCAAGGAGCAAATCGGCAGAACCATGGAGGTGTACGTGGACGATATGCTAGTTAAAGCCCCTAAGCGGGCAAACCACCTCAAAAACCTCACCGAGGTGTTCAGTCTGCTCCGCCAATATCGCATGAAGCTGAATCCAAGTAAATGCACGTTCGGTGTATCGTCTGGCCGGTTCCGGGGGTACTTAGTGACGCAACGAGGTATCGAGGCACACCCGCGCCAAATCAAATCAATTCTTGAGATGAAGTCGCCTTCCATAGTGAAGGAAATACAAAGCCTGACGGGCGGAGCCGCATCCCTTAACAGATTCCTCTCAAAATCCACCGACAAGTGCAGACCATTCTTCAAAGCTTTGAAGAAAGGACAAAAAAACAAATGGGACGAAGAGTGCGAAGTAGCTTTCTAGAATCTAAAGACCTACCATACTTCACCTCCCTTGCTCTCAAAGCCAGTTCCTTGTGAAGACTTGTTCGTGTACTTGGCAGTGTCTAACTTGGCCGTCAGCTCAGCTCTCATCCGAGACGAACTTGGGGCCCAACATCCGATATTCTACACGTCAAAAGCTCTCCTCGATGCAGAGACTCGCTACCCGAAATTGGAGAAGCTCATTTTGGCCCTTGTGGTTTCTGCGAGAAAGCTGCGACCTTATTATGAAGCTCACTAAGTCATCGTCATGATCGACTTTCCTTTGAGATCAATCTTTCACAGCCCTGATGCTTCTCAGCGACTCATGAAGTGGGCTATAGAGCTAAGCCAATTGACCTCCTCTACCGGCCAAAGACTGCAATAAAAGCTCAAGCCTTAGCAGACTTTGTTGCAGAATTCACACCATCAGCCGAAGAAGAGAAGCCGGTCAGCAAAAAGAAGGAAAGTTCGAGAGCAGACAAGACCTCTACTGAACCTGACCAACCCAGAGACATGTGGCAGTTGTGCGTAGACGGAGCGTCGAACCAGAAATGAGTTGGAGCAGGCGTTGTCATCATCACCCCAGATGGAACCCTGCTAGAGCAAGCTACCACGCTTGGCTTCCCGGTTTCAAACAACGAGGCAGAGTACGAGGCATTGCTCGATGGCTTGCGCTTAGCAAAGGAGCTATCAATCAAAAAGTTGGCCATCTACTCAGATTCCCAGCTGATCACAAGTCAAGCCACAGGAGAATACATGGCGAAGCACGCAAGGATGTTCTTGTACCTTGACAAAGTCCAAGAGTTGTTGAAGGCGTTTCCCACCTTCACCATCCAGCAAGTTCCCAGAGCAAAGAACGCGCACGCAGATGCACTGGCAAGCTTAGGATCGGCGCTGGATACCCAGTTCAGACACTCCATCCCGGTCGAGCACCTTGACCAGGCTAGCATAGAGGAGGCAGAGCAGCCGGACCTGATGCAGATCGATGAGGATCCTAGCTGGCAAGACCCAATTATTGACTACCTAGTGAATGAAAACCTGCCCAAGGACAAGTCCGAGGCCAGAAAAATCAAGCAGAAGGCTGCAAGATACATGAAAGGCGACATGCTTATCCGCAGATCATACTACGGACCTCATCTCACTTGCATCAAGTACCCACAAACGCTCGAGGTTCTCTGCAAGATACACGACGGCGAATGTGGAAATCACGCTGGGGGCAGATCGCTTGCTCAGAAGGCTCTCAGCATAGGCTATTTCTGGCCTACCATGCGCCAAGACTCCACGGAGTATGCTCGAAGATGTGATCGATGCCAACGCTACAAGCCAGTCCCTGGCCTGCCCGCTGAGGAATACAATCCGCAGAACAGTCCATGGCCATTCATGCAGTGGGCCATTGACTTGGTGGGAACTATGCCGACGGCACCTGCCAATAAAGAGATGTTGATCGTTGCCACTGATTACTTCACCAAATGGATCGAGGCCGAGGCTTTATCTTCTACCAAGGAGGCCGATGTTGAACGGTTCATCTGGAAGAACATTATTTGCAGATTCGGTTGCCCGCAATCGATAGTCACCGACAATGGTACACAGTTCGTGGGCAGGCAGATCACTGTATTCTTTGCAAAGTATGGCATCAAACAACACCTGTCAACACCCCGATACCCGCAAGGCAATGGCCAAGCAGAGGCATCCAACAAGATAGTGCTGGACTACCTAAAGAAAAGACTAGAAGGCGCAGAAGGAAAATGGGTTGACGAGCTGCCAGGAGTCCTATGGGCTTATCGCACGACCAAAAGGAGATCGACCGGAGAGACACCATTTTCCCTGGCCTATGGGACATAAGCAATTATTCCCCCACACATCACAGTCCCTTCCATGAGCATTGATGTGGGCAGTCTTGACCAAAACTGCAAGCAGATGAAAGTCAACCTTGATATGCTCGAAGAAGAACGAGCAAAGGCCATTGTTCGAGTTGCCGCCTACCAGCAGCAGTTGACGTCCTACTACAATAAGAAGGCCAAGATCAGACAATTTCAGCCTGGAGACCTTGTGCTTAGAAAAACTTTCATCACAGCACCAAGGCAAGGGTCAAAGAAAATGAAGCCAAACTGGGAAGGCCCCTACGTGATTAGCCGATCTGGGGGCAGAGGAAGTTACACCCTTGATACTCTAGAAGGAAAAGAAATTCCGAGACAATGGAATGCCCACCACCTTCGAAGATACTATCCATGAAACTCTTCGCTTACCAACTTGGCTGCTAGCAGGCGACGAGCCTCCTGTACTTCCATTAAAGACAAACTACTTTTGATGTTACCTTTGTTGTTAATTTCCTTTATTCAATAAAGCGATGTATTCACACCAACATCAATACAAGAGCAAGCTTTTCAATGAAGTACTTTTTCGAGCATTGTGTCCCTGACATACGCTCGCAGGCGACAAGCCTCATCTCCATTGCAGACAGGCTGCTTCACGAAGCACAAACTCAATGGAGTCTTTTTCGAGCATTGTGTCCCTGACATACGCTCGCAAGCGACAAGCCTCATCTCCATTGAAGACAGGCTGCTTCACTAAGCACAAACTCAATGGAGTCTTTTCAAGCGTTATGTCCCAGACATACGCTCGTAGGCGACAAGCGTCATCTCCATTGCAGACAGGCTGCTTCACGAAGCACAAACTCAATGGAGTCTTTTTCGAGCATTGTGTCCCTGACATACGCACGTGGGCGACAAGCCTCATCTCCATTGCAGACAAGCTACTTCTCGAAGCACAAACTCAATGGAATCTTTTTATTTCGAGCATTGTGTCCCTGACATACGCTCGTAGGCGACAAGCCTTACCTCCATTGTGGGCAAGCTACTTCACGAGTACAAACTCAATGGAATCTCTTTCAAGTGCTATGTCCCTGGACGTACACTTACAAGATATAATGAGAATTGAAGTTTGAAAGATAACTGAAAATTCCATAGCAAAACGGCCAACCAGCCAAATTCAACAAACAATAGGGTGGTCAACCAAAGACCACTTATTGAAAGAAAATTACAAAGTTCAAAAATAGCAAAAATGAACTACATCTACTAGGGGACTTCAGCAGGTGACCCTTAGCTGATCACATCCTCAGTTGCGCTGGCAACAGCCTCACTCTGCTTAACCATCACCACCTACTCAACCGCCTCGGCCGTTTGTTCCTTACCCTCCTCAGCTGTCCCGCCTTGGGGCTTGTCTTCCTCCGCTGCGGCTTCATCTGCTACCTGCTCTTCAACTGCTTCTGCATCCACAACATTGATCTGCTTACTTTGAGCAGGGGGCAGATCAAGACAGGACTGCTCATCATCGTCATCTTCGAGAGGACAGCAAGGAGAAGCACCGTTCTGGCAGTCCAGGTATCCCAGCTTGTACGCATTAGCAGCAATCTCATGTTTGGACGCCTCCATGGCTTCCATATGGTTGTTAAACTTGACCAGCAGTCTATCACGATCTTGGGCCAGAGCAGCATGCTTGCGTTCGAGGCTAAAGTAGGCTTCCTTGCGTTCGAGCAGGGTAGCCGTAAGAGACTTGAGTTCGTCATCTTTTTGGCCAACAGAACTCTTAAGTGCGGACATACTCTCCTTCATCTCAGAAATCCTCGTGTCATGGCGAATCCGCTCGTTCGAGAGCTTGTCAGTCAGGTCAGCGTTCTTCTTCACCAGCTCGTCAAGCAGGGCAGAAGAGGGGGCAATATCATGCGAGTTCTGCATAGCCCCAACAGCAAAAACCATCCCTTTTTGAAGATGATACAGGGCAGCTTCTTCTTGTTTATCCAAGGGAAGGCTCGAGAAGGCACAAAGATCAGTAGCTCGATACACATGGTCAGCTAGCTTAGCACAAACAGATGGACTTGATAGAAAGCCCGTTTTCAGCAGATCAGACAAAGGCTCACCCCCAACAGAGCTATCACCAATCCCCAAACCAGCAGTTCGCGCGACTGGAGGACTCTTTGCTCGAGCAAACGACTTTTTAGCTTTCTTGCTTGCAGCTTGCAACATCGAGTCAGCTCCGCGCTTGATTGTTCGTGGTCCCGCAGATGAGTCATGGTGGCTGGGCAGAGGTACAGTCCTCTCAGTTCGGTCCCCAGACCGGCGCAGACGCCCCAAACCTTGCTTCTCAACGGCCTCCTTACAAGGCAGATCACGAGTTTTGGGCAATACGGGACTTGAACAACATATCCCGAACTTCCTGCATGCCGTTGGCCTTCCTGTTGTTCGCGCTGACGAGGCGTTTGATCCCGGCAGACGAGGCCTCTTGTGAGGAAGGCTTATTAGCGGCAAGAGAAGATCTTGGTTGCCCCCGCTGTAGAGACGTATCCATTGATCGTGAAACTGCAGCTCCGTCGCGGGCGGGTCCACTACACGTCTTCCTATTCTCGGGGGACTCGGTCGATGACTCATCCTGCTCAACTGGCAAGTCACTTAGCTTCAAGAAGTGCAACTTCCATCTTTCAATATCTTCATTAGGGGGCAGGCCACCGACTTTCTTCCGATGTTCGCTCAACAGCCAGTGCCATTCACGAAACTTGGCAGGGATGCTCAAAGCCTGCCGAACCTTCGTCATGTCCGGGTCGAGGACGAGCTTCTTTCGGATTGCATCATCTGCAAGCAAAAGACAAAAGTTGGTCAGACACACGACAGGAAAAATCCCTCAACAAACATAGCAGACCAAAGGGATGCAACTTACCGTTGTGAGGAAGGCTTGTTAGCGGCAAGAGAAGATCTTGGCTGCCCCCGCTGTAGAGACGTATCCATTGATCGTGAAACTGCAGCTCCGTCGCGGGCGGGTCCACTGCACGCCTTCCTATCCTCGGGGGACTCGGTTGATGACTCATCCTGCTCAACTGGCAAGTCACTTAGCTTCAAGAAGTGCAACTTCCATCTTTCAATATCTTCATTAGGGGGCAGGCCACCGACTTTCTTCCGATGTTCGCTCAACAGCCAGTGCCATTCACGAAACTTAGCAGGGATGCTCAAAGCCTGCCGAACCTTCGTCATGTCCGGGTCGAGGACGAGCTTCTTTCGGATTGCATCATCTGCAAGCAGAAGACAAAAGTTGGTCAGACACACGACAGGAAAAATCCCTCAACAAACATAGCAGACCAAAGGGATGCAACTTACCGTCACAGTAGGTGAGAGGAACGAGAGGACCGTCGCCAACCTCCCTTTCCCATCTGCCACTGACCTCCAGCACATCCTTGCTCCACACATGATCGCCTTGACTTAAACTATCAAACAACTTGGGCTTGCGCGCACGAAGTTAGGCATACTTCTCAAAGCGTCTCACCTCGAAGAAATAGAAGAATTCCTGCACTGTCAAATCTAGCTTGAAGAAGTGACTCAAATTTTCAAAGCAGATGACCGCTAGATAAACGTTTGGAGTACACTGGCTCGGGGCACACTCCATGGCGCAAAGCACATCCCTGAAAAATTTCGACATCGGAAACGTGAAGCCTAGCGAGAAATAGAAGGGGCGGAACATGATGATCCTGGCACCTGGATTGTTCGAATCCACCCGTGGTACGCTGTCGGACGAGGGCTCTGCTAACTTGACATGTACGTCCTTGGGAATGGCAAAATTGAAAAGGGCACGCCATGTTTTGAACTGGGCCTCGGTGGTGACACGGTGCAGATTGGCCACAAACTTCTCTTTGGGAACTTGAGAGCCACCCCAAAGGTACAAGGGTACTTGCGAGCTTGGTGATCGGCACCTTCTTTCAGAAGACATGGTCGTTGAGTAGCTGCAAAGAATAACAAAGGAAATTGCAGGTTAAAATTCCTAGCTCGTGAACACACAAAAAAGAAGAAAAGAAAAAAAACAGCAACAGCAGGAAAAAAAAGGAAGCAATAAAAGCTGGCCATCTACTCAGATTCCTAGCTCATGACCGACTTTCCTTTGAGATCAATCCTCCACAGCCCTGGTACTTCTCAGCGACTCATGAAGTGGGCTATAGAGCTAAGCCAATACGACCTCCTCTACCGACCGAAGACTGCAATAAAAGCTCAAGCCTTAGCAGACTTTGTTGCAGAATTCACACCATCAGCCGAAGAAGAGAAGCTGGTCAGCAAAAAGAAGGAAAGTTCGAGAGCAGACAAGACCTCTACTGAACCTGACCAACCCATAGACATGTGGCAGTTGCGCGTAGACGGAGCGTCGAACCAGAAAGGAGCTGGAGTAGGCGTCGTCATCATCACCCCAGATGGAACCCTGTTAGAGCAAGCTATCACGCTTGGCTTCCCGGCTTCAAACAACGAGGTAGAGTACGAGGCATTGCTCGCTGGCTTGCGCTTAGCAAATGAGCTATCAATCAAAAAGCTGGCCATCTACTCAGATTCCCAGCTGATCACAAGTCAAGCCTCAGGAGAATACATGGCGAAGCACCCAAGGATGATCTTGTACCTTGACAAAGTCCAAGAGTTGTTGAAGGCGTTTCCCACCTTCACCATCCAGCAAGTTCCCAGAGCAGAGAACGCGCACGCAGATGCACTGGCAAGCTTAGGATCGGCTCTGGATACCTAGTTCAGACGCTCCATCCCGGTCGAGCACCTTGACCAGCCTAGCATAGAAGAGGCAGAGCAGCCGGACCTGATGCAGATCGATGAGGATCCTAGCTGGCAAGACCCAATTATTGACTACCTAGCGAATGAAAACCTGCCCAAGGACAAGTCCGAGGCCAGAAAAATCAAGCAAAAGGCTGCAAGATACTACATGAAAGGCGACATGCTTATCCGCAGATTATACTACGGGCCTCATCTCACTTGCATCAAGTACCCACAAACGCTCGAGGTTCTCTGCAAGATACACAACGGCGAATGTGGAAATCACGTTGGGGGCAGATCGCTTGCTCAGAAGGCTCTCAGCATAGGCTATTTCTGGCCTACCATGCGCCAAGACTCCACGGAGTATGCTCGAAGATGTGATCGATGCCAACGCTACAAGCCGGTCCCTGGCCTGCCCGCTGAGGAATACCATCCTCCGAACAGTCCATGGCCATTCATGCAGTGGGCCATTGACTTGGTGGGACCTATGCCGACGGCACCTGCCAATAAAGAGATGATGATCGTTGCCACTGATTACTTCACCAAATGGATCGAGGCCGAGGCTTTATCTTCTACCAAGGAGGCCGATGTTGAACGGTTCATCTGGAAGAACATTATTTGCAGATTCGGTTGCCCGCAATCGATACTCACCGACAATGGTACACAGTTCGTGGGCAGGCAGATCACCGCATTCTTTGCGAAGTATGGCATCAAACAACACCTGTCAACACCCCGATACCCGCAAGGCAATGGCCAAGCAGAGGCATCCAACAAGATAGTGTTGGACTGCCTAAAGAAAAGACTGGAAGGCGCAGAAGGAAAATGGGTCGACGAGCTGCCAGGAGTCCTATGGGCTTATTGCACGACCAAAAGGAGATCGACCGGAGAGACACCATTTTCCCTGGCCTATAGGACAGAAGCAATCATTCCCCCAGACATCACAGTCCATTCCATGAGCATTGAGGTGGGCAGTCTTGACCAAAACTGCAAGCAAATGAAAGTCAACCTTGATATGCTCAAAGAAGAACGAGAAAAGGCCATTGTTCGAGTTGCCGCCTACCAGCAGCAGTTGACGTCCTACTACAATAAGAAGGCCAAGATCAGACAGTTTCAGCCTGGAGACCTTGTGCTTAGAAAAACTTTCATCACAGCACCAAGGCAAGGGTCAAAGAAGATGAAGCCAAACTGGGAAGGCCCCTACGTGATCAGCCGATCTGGGGGCAGAGGAAGTTACACCCTTGATACTCTAGAAGGAAAAGAAATTCTGAGACAATGGAATGCCCACCACCTTCGAAGATACTATCCATGAAACTCTTCGCTTACCAGCTTGGCTGCTAGCAGGCGACGAGCCTCCTGTACTTCCATTAAAGACGAACTACTTTTGATGTTACCTTTGCTGTTAATTTCCTTTATTCAATAAAGCGATGTATTCACACCAACATCAATACAAGAGCAAGCTTTTCAATGAAGTACTTTTTTTAGCATTATGTCGTACGAACATACACATGGCGGCGACAAGCCTCATCTCCATTGCAGACAGGCTACTTCACGAAGCACAAACTCAATGGAGTCTTTTTCGAGGGTTGTGTCCCTGACATGCGCTCGCAGGCGACAAGCCTCATCTGCATTGCAGACAGACTGCTTCACGAAGCACAAACTCAATGGAGTCTTTTTCGAGCATTGTGTCCCTGACATACGCTCGCAGGCGACAAGTCTCATCTCCATTGTAGACAAGCTGCTCCACAAAGCACAAACTCAATGGAGTCTTTTTCGAGCGTTGTGTCCCTGACATACGCTCGCAGGCGACAAGCCTCATCTCCATTGCAAACAGGCTGCTTCACGAAGCACAAACTCAATGGAGTCTTTTTCGAGCATTGTGTCCCTGACATACGCTTGCAGGCGACAAGCCTCATCTCCATTGCAGACAGGCTGCTTCACGAAGCACAAACTCAATGGAGTCTTTTTCGAGCATTGTGTCCCTGACATACGTTCGCAGGCGACAAGCCTCATCTCCATTGCAGACAAGCTGCTCCACGAAGCACGAACTCAATGGAGTCTTTTTCGAGCATTGTGTCCCTGACATACGCTCGCAGGCCACAAGCCTCATCTCCATTGCAGACAAGCTGGTCCACGAAGCACGAACTCAATGGAGTCTTTTTCGAGTATTATGTCCCCGACATATGCTCGCAGGCGACAAGCCTCACCTCCACTGAAGACAAGCTACTCCTCGAGTACAAACTTCATGGAGTCTTTTCAAGCGTCATGTCCCCGACATACGCACACAGGCAACGAGCCTTACCTCCATTGTAGGCAAGCTACTTCACGAGTACAAACTCAATGGAGTTTCTTTCAAGTGTTGTATCTCCGGATATACACTTACAAGATACAATGAGAATTGAAGTTTGAAAGATAACTGAAAATTCCATAACAAAGCAGCCAACTAGCACCATCTACTCAACGGCCTCACCTGCCTGCTCCTTCGCATATGGTCTAACCTTATCAGCTACGCCACCTTGGGAGTTGTCTTCCTCCATTGCAGTTTCATCTGCTATCTGCTCTTCAACTGCTTCTGCATCCACAACATTGCTCTGCTCACTTTGAGCAGGGGGAAGGTCAAGATAAAGCTGCTTACCGTCTTCATGTTCGAGAGGGCAACAAGGAGAAGCACTATTCCTGCAATCCGAGTATCCCAGCTTGTACGCATTAGCAATAATCTCATGCTTGGATGCCTCCGTGGCTTCAACATGAGTGTCGAACTTGACCAGCGGAGCTATCGCTAACTTCTGGATCCGCAGTTCGTGCAACTTAAGGACTCTTTGCTCGAGCAGACGACTCTTTAGCTCTCTTGGCCATAACTTGCAACATTGAGTCAGCTCCGCGCTTGACTGTTCGTGGCTTTGCAGACGAGTCGTGATTGCTAGATGGATGTACAGTCCTCTCAGTTTGATCCCAGGATCGGCACAAGCAACTCAAACCCTGCTTCTCAATAGCCTTCTCACAGGGTAGATCATGGGTTTTAGGCAGTTCGAGCGGATACCTGAGCAGAATATCCCGAACCTCCTGCATGCCATTGATCTTCTTACTGTTTGCGATGACGAGGCGCTTGATCCTGGCATATGAAGAAGCAACTCCCATATGGACATTCTCAGTAGACGAGACCCCCTTACGGAAGACTTGCTCGTGGAAGAATGAGGAAGCTTGGTCGAGGACTTCTCCTGCTCAACTAGCAGATCATCTAGGTTCGAGCCATGCAACTCCCATCTTTCAACATCTTCGATTGGGGGCAAGCCACCACCTTTTTCCGATGTTCACTCAGCAACCAACGCAATCCACAGAACCTGGCAAGGATGTTCAAAGCTTGATGAACATTAGTCGTGTCCAGGTCGAGATCGAGCTTCTTGTGGATGTCATTTTCTACAAGCAGGAGACAGAAGTCAGTCAGACACACAACAAAGAATTCCATGGCAACTGTAGCAGATCAAAGGGATGCAACTTACCATCACAGTAGGTGAGAGGAATGAGCAGACCGTCGCCAACCTCCCTTACCCGTCTGCTGCTGACTTCCAACATGTCCGTGCTCCACACATGATCGCCTTGACTCATACTGTTCCTAGTTCGTGACACAAAAAGAAGAAGGAATTGAAGCAGTTTGGATCAACCACAAATAAGCCGACCCAAACTGCCACCTGCTCCAGCAGCAGGCCGGCTTGCCTCCAGCCCAGTTACAGCTGAACAACCCAAGTCAAAGACCAGTTGGCAAGTCAAAAGCCTCCTCCATTCAGGAGCCCAAATCCAAGGAGGAAGCCCAGTTACAGCTGGACAGCCCAACAAACAATTCGCATCTCCTACATGCCACCACGTGCCATGCAGAAGCTGGGGGGCATTTGTGGGAACCGAATTAAATCATACCCTAGGTCAAATAATTCCTTCCATTTGGGGATTATTTGACCTAATTGGGAATTACTCAACCTAATTGGGAGTTACTCAATTTAATTGGGAGTTACCCAATTCAATTGAGAATTACCTAGTTAAGTTGGGAATTGATTTGATTCCTACCCCAATTCCCAATTAAATGAGGAGTTACCTAATTAAATTAGGATTTGATATGATACCTACCACAATTAGGGATTTGATTTACCCTAATAAATCAAATCCCTAATTAATCAAATCAATGCCAAATAGGAGATAATCTATGGAATTATTCCTCTGAAACCCTAATCTCCGAGACCATTATAAATACTTGGCTACGCACAAAGGTCAAGGTACGTCTAAATTCCTACTGAAACTCTGCAGAAATTATTTCTCACAAACCCTAGCCACCACTTTCTTTCTCTCTCTGACACAAGGCTCCGGCCACCACACACGGCTCCGGCCACCCGGTTTTCCTTGAAATACCCTACCTAACTTAGGCATCGGAGGGCCTTTGGCCAACACCCCCCGGGTGTGGTCCTTTTACCCCGATCTGTTTTGCAAGGAGAAAGAGAAGTGGAGAAGATGAAGGAATCTTAGACGAATATTCTCGTGAGGAAATTTGTACAAACATTGGCTATGATTTTACCACTTGGAAATCCTATTTCAATAAGATGTCGGTTTTTTAATTAGGTACGTCGTGTTTTAGGAACAGCCATTTGAATCTCCATTTTTTAGTTGTCTAAGGTGTTATTACACGGCGGTTTTATAAAACCGTCGTCTTTTAAAAAACAACGACGGTTTTCACTTAGACTGTCGTTTTTTTCTGGTCGTCTTTTTCACTTTTTGTAGTAGTGACCCTACTCACTATATGAACCCCTAATCAAATTAAGCAAAAAATCATACTTCAAAAACCTTAGTATTAACTCCAACAATTTGTTTCATCATTATTTTGTAATTCATTGATGCAAACAAGATGTTAAGAGCCAGTAGTGTGGCCTAATCAACTGAGAAATCTACAATTACAGAAAATTGCAAGGTCTGGTTGAAATCCAAAAATTAGCTAGGGAGAGCTATAGCTTGAGAGAACCTGCAGCAGCTGCACCAACACTTTGTTTGGACTTCCTGGTGTTCAAGACGAGCCTAGTCTTATAGTAAGCATGAGAAGCATAGAAGTCTGAGACGGCCATTTTGATGCAAGCTATGAAGCACGGATACGCCTGGAGACCAGCGTATCCCGTGTCTGATACGCAGAGGATACGATACGCAGCGAATACGCGATGATACGGACGGGATACGTATCCGAGTCAACGGATACGGTCAATCACAAAAGGATACGTGTATCTGACATGACAGATACGGGTATCCCAATTTGAGGATACGATTTAGGAAAAAATTTCAGAAAAAAAATTAAAATTAGAATTTTGACAGAACTAGGAAATCTTGAACAACATGGATACCTGTTTTGTTTAGGAACTTTGAAGATCTTTTCCTAATTGAATTCCTACAGACAGATCTTCATCTTCTTTATATAAATAAAGAAGAAGGAAAACCAACCATACCCGTACCAGCAATTCATCTTCTTCTTCTTCTTCTTCTTCTTCATCAAATCTTCTTCATCTTCTTCACCACCCAAATAAAAGAAGCTTGGTTCTTCAATTCATCCGTCAGTTTGGTATGTTCACCTCGCTCTCTCTCTATCTGATACTGTTCTCTTCTCTTCTCTGATAGATAGTGTTTTCATTCCTTTGATTTTGATTTTGAGTTGTTCAAATAATACAGTGATGTCGTTTTGATTGGAACCCAACCCAACATGTCGTTTTGTCAAATTAATGTATTATTATTAAAGTGACCCACTTCTCAACACAGCCGACCCACTCCTTTTGTACAAATTAATTTATTATTGTTATAAATTTTTGTTTTTGCCAACTTATTATTATTATATTTCATATATATATATATACTTGCAAGTTCACATTATTATATTTCATATTATTATATTTCCTTTTGTACCAATTTGATTGTTATAAAAAAAGAAAAATTGTGGTTAGTTAATTTAATAATATTATATTTAATATGTTGAATTTTTTTTATATTCAGGAACATGAGTCATTCGGATAATAATGTAAGTGCTAATGTTAATCATGCTGAGAATAATGAAATCGAGATAGATGATCATGCGCCATTATGGAAGTATGTTAAAAGGCTTGACAAGTTAGGAAAAGGAGGAGGAAATACTATGTTTGAATGCAATTATTGTCATAATACTTACAAAGGCTCCTACTCTAGAGTCAAGTTTCATTTGTTGAAAATGTCGGGCAACGGGATTGCACCTTGCAAAAAGGTTACTGATGAAGTTTTTGCAGAAATGAAAAAACTTATGAGAGAATGTGAACACCAGTTGAAAAGTGCAGCTCCAAGACAAGTGTCTTTGCCTAATACTGATTCTTTAATTTGTTCTTCTATGTCTAATGTTGAGCAAAAGAAGAGAAAGGGAATGAATGGGCCCCTTGATAGAGCTTTTCAAAATGAGGCTAGAGAACAATGTGATGCTGAAGTTGCAAGGATGTTTTATACAGGTGGATTGTCCTTCCACCTGGCAAGGAATCCACATTATCGAAACTCCTATTTTCGTGCTTCTACGCTTCCAGGATATGTTCCACCAAGTTACAATGCACTAAGAACTACTCTTTTGCAACAAGAGAAGAGGCACATTGAGCGATGTTTACAACCAATCAAGAGTACATGGAGCACTAAAGGTGTAAGTGTGTGTAGTGATGGGTGGACAGATTCACAAAGAAGACCACTTATTAACATTATGGCAACTTGTGAGAGCGGGCCTATGTTCTTGAAGGGAATTAATTGTGATGGAGAGTACAAGGACAAACATTGTATTGCCAACTTTCTTATCGATGCCATTAAGGAAATTGGTTATCAAAATGTGGTTCAAGTAATCACTGACAATGCACCAGTTTGTAGAGCTGCTGGATTACTTGTTGAGGCTAGATATCCCAATATCTTTTGGACACCATGTGTGGTTCACACTCTTAATCTTGCTTTGAAGAGCATATGTTCACCAAAACAAAATGACGATTGGTATGATAAATGTAGTTGGATTTCAGAGATTGCTGCTGATGTTGGGTTCATAAAAATTTTTATTGTGAACCATAATATGAGATTGACTATGTATAAGGACCACTGCAAATTGAAGCTGCTCTCCATTGCTGAAACAAGGTTTGCATCTACACTTGTGATGATTAGAAGATTTAAGGAAGTAAAGGAAGGTCTAGAACAAATGGTGATTAGTCCAAACTGGTCTTTATATAAAGAGGATGATGTTGGCAAAGCAAGAGCAGTGAAGGAAAAGATATTGGATGAATACTTTTGGGATGAGATTGATTATATCCTTTCCTTTACAGCTTCTATATATGAGATGATTAGGATGACTGACACAGATAAACCTTCTCTTCATTTGGTTTATGAGTGGTGGGATACCATGATAGAAAAGGTGAAGGCAGCTATCTATAGGAAAGAGCACAAGCAACTGCATGAACAAAGCGACTTTTTTGATGTGGTGTATCAAATTATACTGGAGCGATGGACTAAGAGTAGCACACCACTCCATTGTTTGGCACATTCTTTAAATCCTAAGTAAGTATTATGTGCTTATTTCCTTTTAAAGTATTTAATCTACTTTCTATACTATGATAATTTTATAAAATAATACCACACTTTACTTTTAGGTTTTATAGTCCAGAATGGCTGCAAGAGGATCCTAGTCGTGTTGCTCCACACCAAGATGCCGAGATTACAAGGGAAAGAAAAAAATGTCTTGAGAAATACTTTTCAGATGACCGGGCTAGAAGAGATATCAATGTGGAGTATGCCTCTTTTTCAATGTGCTTAGATGACTTTGGAGCTATTGATGCTATGAATGATAGGTTTCACATGGAACCAATGGTGTGGTGGATTGTTCATGGATCTTCAACACCAAATCTCCAATCCATAGCTTTGAAGCTACTTGGACAACCTTGTTCCTCCTCCTGTTGTGAAAGAAATTGGAGTACATATAGTTTCATTCACTCTTTAAGAAGAAATAAGTTAACACCCCAAAGAGCTGAAGACTTGGTATTTGTGCATAATAATCTTCGTCTTTTATCAAGGAAGAGCCCAAGCTACAAAGAAGGTGTTACTCAAATGTGGGATATTGGAGGAGATGGATTTGATAACTTGGGTGAAGAAGGTGTTGGGATGCTTGAAATTGCTAACCTTTCTCTAGATGAACCATCATTGGAGGTTGCTTTATTTACCGGAGAAGACATTACAAATATTGTAGTTGATTGAAAGTTTTGTTTTGTTTATTTTTATTTTTCTAGAGTTTAAATTTGAATTTGGTTGATGAATTTGAATTTTTATGTTAATTAAAATATGTTTTCAATTATATATATTGTTATTATTATATTTTAATATAAATTTTTAATTGCCGTATCCATAACGTATCGTATCCTAGTTTTTGGAGATTTGCCGTATCCCCGTGTCGTGTCGTATCGTATCGCCGTATCCGTATCCGTGTCCGTGCTTCTTAGGATGCAAGTCAACCAAATCTTCCTACTCATGAGTGTATTAAGGTCATCGAGAACAACCCCCACATTCACTGGGATAATGGTTTTGTTTTGCACCATGGCCAAGGAAATCCATGAACAAAGAAAGAGGAAGAGGATAGAAACAAGAGGCTTAAGCTTGCAAGGGTTTTTCTTGATCATTTTGAAATTTTTGAAGCTGCTTAGTCCAAAGAAACCTATTTATATGGACATGGTGTGGTATAAGAATTCCAAAGTCCTTAAAACAATCCATTCAATATAGTTGCGATGCCGTTGGCATATTTCGGATACGAAAATAACAAACACTACTGACTCTGGCTAGGTTCTAATTAACAAATCAATGTTCGACAGTTCACCACCGAAAGTCCAAGAGATATTCGGTGGGGCAACGCCGAACGATAATAAGAAATGTTTGGTGTTGTGTGATAGAGTGTATTAGGGTATAATATGGATATTTTTGGTAGTTAAATAAGGTGTATTTAATTAATTTTACATTTTGATTTAAATATTAGAATGTACTACTCACTTACACAGTAAATTTTAGGGTTTCTTTAAATTTTAGGGTGTATTATCTTTGGTTTTACCCGAAAGCTTTTGTCCTCTGTCAGCTAATTTACTTAGCGGCGCCGCTGCTCCTCTCAAACTCTTAACTCTACGTCACGTCACTCTGTTGTAAGGTAAGTCCTCTTCGAACTGTCCTTCTCTCTTTCATATCTCTGTCAACGTATTGTTAGTATTTTTCTGAGTATCACCATCCAAGACTTCGTCCTCTTTGGGTATGGTTCCAGCAAGTGAAGACTTATTAAGGTTTTATGTTTTGTTTTCAGTTTTCAGTTTGTTTGCAGCTTGTATTTGGTGGGTTTATTAACGTGTCAAGTTAAACACACATTAGTTCAGATTTCTTTTTGTTTTAGTCAAAATTTTACCATTTCTTATCAAGTTATAATTCATTACTAACCTTCAGTTGGTAAGGTCCCTGCACTGTGTGTAGCCCCACCAGTGTTTGAGTCCCGCTTTCAGTAGTCTTCTCAAGGTTGTGGCTCAACTTGGATGCCACACGTAAGTCCTTCCGTCTCGAGGTTGTGGGTCTGCCTTAGCGCTGGTAATGAGAGTAGCCAATCTCCCCTTAAATTTTTGGGTAGCAAATAATTCGTTACTAACCAAAGTTTCAATTTTCGTTGGAAAATCTCTTTATAAGCAGCTCAACATGCATTTTTCCCTCTGTTTCATTAGCATAATTAATAGTTTGCATCTTATGTGCGCCTGTATAGCAAATTATGATATTTTGTGTTGGGGACCATATTGTCTTTTGTGTTCATATTTGTCAGAGTAAAAAGAAAGTAAAATGTAATAAGGTGGGGTGGAAAGGCCAATTACAAGGACGGCTTGGTTTTTTTCTCAAGTTCTGTCAGATTTCTTTAAACAACTTTGTTTTGTGGTGTTTGACATCAATTTCCCTTTCATAGTGAAAGTTATGATTTTGGTGATGAAATTAGTGATTCAGTAGAATAGGTTCACTACATGTATTTAGTTATCTCTGTTTATAGAAGGGAGTTTCACTAAAACACCCAAAATAGAGGTTGAAATTATAAAAAAACCCAACACCCAAAACACTTTATAAACACACCCAAAACCCATCATTACACACACTCAAAACCCATTTATAAACACACCCAAAAAGTTGACTTTGGGGTTGATTTTGGGTGTGTTTCTATGTTTAAATAGTGCTTGGGTTTTTTTATAAATACATGTCTAGGATTGGGTTTATTTATAAATTTGTATTTATAGAATCCATGTTAATGGTGATTTTGTATGCCACCTGCTGGTAGGTACTGATACCAAATGGGAAACATGGTGCAATATAACTTCAAGAAGATGGTGCAATATAACTTGATTTTATTTTTTTGTAAACAGACCAATAAGTAAACATGGTGCAATATAACTTCAAGAAGATGACTGTTGTACCAAATGGGAAGGACTTCATTGACATAATCCTATCTCGCACCCAGAGGCAGACCCCAACTGTAGTCCACAAGGGTTGTGCCATTTCCTCCCTCCGCGGGTTCTATATGCGCAAAGTGAAATTTACCGAAGATAGTTTTCAAAAGAAGCTCTCCACAATTATTGATGAGTTTCCTAGGCTGGATGACTTCCACCCTTTCTATGGCGACCTTCTTCATGTTCTCTACAACAAAGACCATTACAAGCTTGCACTTGGCCAGATCAACACTGCAAGGAACCTTATTGGAAAGATTTGTAAAGATTATGTGAAAGTATGGTGATTCACTTTACCAATGCAAATGTCTCAAGGTCGCTGTCTTGGCCGCATGTCCACGGTTATAAAGAGTATTGGTCCTAGTTTAGCTTACCTAGAACAAATTAGGCAACACATGGCAAGGCTACCTTCGATTGACCAAGACACTATTGATTTGTGGCTATCCGAATGTTGGAAAGAGCTCATTCATTAACAAGATCACTAGGGCTGATGTGGATGTCCAGCCATATGCTTTTACCACTAAGTCACTCTTTGTGGGACATACAGATTATAAATACTTGAGGTACCAGGTAATTGATACACCAGGAATTTTGGACCGCCCATTTGAAGACCGTAACATTATTGAGATGTGCAGCATCACAGCTTTGGCCCACTTGGGAGCTGCGGTGCTGTTTTTCTTAGACATCTCGGGGTCTTGTGGGTACAGCATTGCCCAACAGGCAGCTCTTTTTCACAGTATTAAGTCTCTGTTTATGAACAAACCGTTGATTATAGTCTGCAACAAGACTGATTTGCAGCCATTGGAGGGTATATCCGAAAAAGACAAGAAGTTGGCATGGAGATGAAAGCTGATGCTATGAAGACAACGATTGGTCTAGGAGGTGAGGCTACGAATGATGAGGGGGTACTCTTGACCATGAGCACTCTGACCGAAGAGGGGGTGATTGCTGTAAAGAATGCAGCTTGTGAGAGGTTGTTGAATCAGAGAGTGGAATCGAAGATGAAATCCAAAAAGATAAATGACAGGTTAAATCGTTTTCATGTTGCAATGCCAAAGCCACGTGACAATAAGGAAAGGTCCCCATGTATACCTCTGGCAGATTTAGAAGCTAAGGCTAAGCAAGCAGCGGGGAAGGAAAAGAGAAATACAGAAAAGGATTTGGAGAATGAGAACGGTGGTGCAGGTGTATACTCTGCCAGTTTGAAGAAGAATTATATCTTAGCTAATGATGAATGGAAAGAGGATGCCATGCCAGAAATTCTTGATGGGCACAATGTATACGACTTTGTCGTTCCTGATATTTTGCTTAGGCTTGAGGAGTTGGAACAAGAAGAAAGACGCCGGCAGGCAGAGGGTGATAATGATTTTGAGATGAATGGATTGGAATTGACTACAGAAGTGCAAAAGACACTGGCTGAGATAAGGAAAAAGAAGAGCTTGCTTATTCAACAACATAGAATCAAGAAAAGTACAGCAGAGAGTCGACCAACTGTACCAAGGAAATCTGACAAGGACAGGGAGTTCACAACAAAGAGAATGGGGAGGCAGCTATCAAAGTTGGGGCTTGATCCTACTATGGCTATTAACCGAGTTCGAAGCAGATCTGTCTCTACTAGGGGCCGGAGGAGGAAGAGATCACTTGACATGGATGATACTGATGGTGGTGATGCTGTGGATATGGATACACCCAACAAGAAGCAATGCATGTTATCTAGATCCTGTTCGAGGTCAAGATCTTGGCCTCAAACTGAAGTTGTCCCTGGAGAGGGGTTCAAGGACTCTGCTCAAAAGGCTAGGGCACTACAAAGGGCCAATAAATCTAATAAGATGAGAAACAGGAATGCTCGTCGTGGAGAGGCAGATAGGGTCATTCCCACTTTAAAACCAAAGCACTTGTTCTCTGGAAAACGCTCAATTGGAAAAATCCAAAGGCGTTAAAATATTTGAGGTACTCAGAGACATTGCATCACTTTCAATTCAGCTTGTCTTTGTTTTGAGCACTCATTGGAAAAAGTTATATGTTGGTTTTCCTTGTTCTCAGACCAGCTTTAGGGGTATACGTATGTTTTATTCATATTACATGTTTCTTTGGGACCAAGTGCATTCGATTTTTTGTGTCAAATTATATGCATACCTCATCAACTTACGCATCCAACCATGTATTAGATGAGGATGTGTGAGAATAACATTCTCTTAGCTACCAGATGGAAGTTTTTGGTCCATTAGGAAATGCTAGAGTCATTAATCAGTAAAATTAATCTCCTGTTCTGGGGTGTTGATTTTCACTTGATAACGACTGAGGTATTAAGACTGAAGAAGTAGATTTGTCATCTGCTCAATATTCTCTGTTGCTGCTAGCAATCAACGTACTTTTTCGTTTTGCAGGGAGGTATGCCTGTGCTGTGTTGTATTATGCACCGTAGAGTGTGCTTGCTGCTGGAAAAGAACTTGGTTCTTTCATCACTGGTTCGGCAGGAGGTTGCAGCATGCGAGATCATGCAACCAGCGTCTTCACAGTTTCCTCATTTTCCAGTTGTATTTTTGTTTAGGAAATTTTGGATCTGAGATATGCCTCAGTTCCAATATTTTTGGTGGATTTGAATTTATAAGACATGTCTTTACCCTTTGCTTCTGTAATTTTGTCGTTCGACAAAATGTGAAACATGGCCCAAGTAAAATTACTGTCTTTCCAATATTCTGCAAGGTATTAACAGTGATAAAGCATTTGGATTAAACAGGGGCGTTTTAACAAATTCTGAGCTATTTTTAAGATCCAGTTATGTTGGCTTTCTAATACTCGGATGTTCTTTAATTTTTATAAACCCTTAGGCCCCATTTGGTAGGCTGGATGAACCGGACTCAATATTTTCAATTAAAATGGACACGAGTCTTGGCCATTATTTGGTGAGCTTCAAGTGCGTCTAGGACTGGATATGTGCTTAGGATCCAAGTCCCAAATAATTGGGGCTTAGAAATCCAACCCCAGACGTGGGTTTCGAAGCTAGAGAGCCATCTCTCTTCTTCTTCTCTCTCTCTCTTCTATTCCTTCTCTGTGCTCTCCTCTCTCTTCTCTCGCTTCTCTGTTCTCTCTTCTTCTTCTCTCTCTCTTCCCCTCTTCTCTTCTCTTCTTCTCTCTTATCTCAGATCCTCTCTCTCTTCCCCTCTGCCATATCTTTTCCGCTGCCATATCTAGACCTCAGATCTTCTTTGAGATATGAAGGGATGTAGCTGAGAAGAAGTCTGAAGATGACGACTCGTTTTTTTTTTTTTTTTTTTTTTTTTTTTTTTTTTTTGTTGGATGGATTGAATCGATTTTGTTGTAATTAATTTGGAAATGAGAATAAAAAATGAATTTAAAAAAATATGGAATACTAATCTCAACTTTGGTGTTGTATTGCACCAAACAACTTCTTAAAATCCGATCATATCCCAACCAGTCAGGTATAATGCAGAAATGTTAATCTAATTCAGTCTAGTCTAGCCTACCAAATGGGGCCTTATCGTACTTGGAAACTGGAGGACTTCCTCATGTTGCAAGTGCAAGTTTTGTGGTCAATGCCATCAGAACAGATGTTGCCTTCATTTCCTCGAAAGTAAAGCTTTCCTCCAGAGAATTTTTTTCTATCTCTGTTGGAAATAAAATGAGAGTCGCAAACGTGGTTGAATTATTTCATGGAATGGAACAGTTGCTTTGTTGGCCTACATTTCGATTCCCAATGTTCACTCCCTTGTCTAACGCTTCTTGTATTTTCAGATCTGTTGCAAGTGGAAGACGAATGAGAAAAGAATTTCAATGTGTTTCAATATTTTCTTTTTCCTCTATCCGACTGTATAATTTAAATTTTGTAAATTAGTAAGGTCAATTGAATGTGTTTGATGGCTTAAGGTGAAATTAGTATTATAATGTAGGATAGTTTTTTTTTTTTTAAAGTTAAAAAAAGTAAGGGATTCAATGCAAGTTTGGGAGAAAGTCGTCTCAACGGGGACAGGGACGGGAATTCCCCTCATATCTTGGAATTGCACCTCTATTTTGGTTTCAATTCTAATTTGGATGACCTAGAAATCTTTATTTTCTGTTCTTATGTTGTTTCAATCCTGTAAGCTTTTAACTTTCCCAACTTTTATCAAACAAAAATACCTCGTCTGAATCATATGTCAATGTTTGCTTCCAAATTGGCCAATTTTACAGTTAGATGGCCAGTTTCTTTTTACTTCTCTCTTTCTTTTCCATTTTTCATGCATTAGTAGTACATGTATACATTCATACATATACAAACATAGATAAATAATTTATATAACACATAAACCTATTAAGAACACTCTACACCAAGGGTGTTTCAAATCTCCTGAATCCAGGAGAGTTTAACATCATTGATCTGTTGGAAGGGGCCAATAAGGGGTATACTTGGACAATTTATTTCTCTCAACTTGAATCCAATGAGGCTGGCCTTGGAAAGTTTGAACATAAGCAGGAGGGATTCGTAAAGGGAGCTGATTTCCCCACTCCCCTTTTCTCCACTTACACTCCCTTTTACTTTTTAATACTTTTTAATCAATTTTGTTCTTTCTTTTTCCTATTCTATCCTTACTCTACATTAATTTCTTTTTTACTTCACTTTTATATTATTTCTTTTTCTTTATACTTAATTTTCCAACTTACACTCCATTTTCAGTATTAAAGGGGAAAAAAAACTTAATTTCTTACTCGATTAAAGGAAAAAAATACTGAAAATGTAGTGCAAGTTGGAAAATTAAGTATAAAGAAAAATAACTAATATAAAAGTGAAGTAAAAAAGAAATTAATGTAGGGTAAGGATAGAATAGGAAAGAGAAAGAACAAAATTGATTAAAAAGTATTAAAAAGCAAAATAGAGTGTAAGTGGAGAAAAGAAGAGTGAGGAAATCATATCCCTTCATAAATCCTCTAGACGTAGAACACGCAAGGCCTTAAACCCTCGAGCTATTTTTTCGCATGACCTCCCTTACAGTATGGTCACCATAATAGAGTTTAACCACCAAGTTTGGAAAGGATTAGCATGGTTCCTCTACTCTAGGACTCTAGAATATCAAACCATGAATGAAGAAAGGCATGAGAGAAGAAGCATATTAGCTAGTGATTGTGAGGCCCAAATTCTTGATTGGAGTGCTTAGGTCATGCACTTTTTAAGATGTGGAACCTTGGCTTCAAAATAGGGGGAGTTTTTTTTTTTTTTTTTTTTATTTATGCTATTGGTGAAATGATAGAATCCATAAAAATTATTCAACATGCTCTGGAAGGAATTTCATTATTCAACATGCTCTGGAAGGAATTTCATGAGGACCCTATGAGAATTTAGAAATACGATACTTTGATAGAGAAAGGAATCCATAATGGAATGATTTTGAATATCGATGTAACTACCTAACATAATTGTTTAGTTTTTTTCTTTGGAATAATTATATTTTACCCCTTCAATGTTTAAACTATGTGTAGGGATCCCTCATGTCTTTTTCTAGAATTGGGTGGGAATATGTGGTACTCTTTTTACTTGATCAGATTTTCCTCCATTAGTAGGTTTTTTTATGGCTAAGTTTTAATTGAGGCTCACTTCTTGAGGGCTTTTTTGTTTTTTTTTTTTTTTTTTTTTTTTTTTTTTTTTTGGTATTTGATTGTTTCTTCAGTTAATGAATTTGTTCTTTCTTCTTGATAAATAAATAAAAAATAAAAAATTTATGTGTCAATTTAATACCTCATGTTAAAAAGTTGGAATGTGAGAATGAAATCTAGTTTTCGGACCACCTTAATATCTAAATCTGCGAACTAGGATAAAAGACTGCCAAGCCCAGAAAATGGACCCAAAATAGCTCACTTAATAAAATAAGATGGATGTAACCAAAAAAATAAAATAAAAAATAAGATGGAAAATTTACATAAATATCACCTAAATTTTTAGCTATGTGCTTGATTATCATATAAACTTTCAATTTTTACTATTAACCACCTTAACTTTGCAAAGTGTAGCAATTTATCTCATACGTACAACTCCGTTAAAATTTCTGTTAAATAAAGTCACACATTGAACATGTGATATATTTTAAAGGAAATTTTCATTAATTTATTATAATTTTTTTGCCAAATCAATTTATTATAATAAAAACTAACATTTTTTAAAACTAACAAAATTTAAAAGGAAAATAATAATAATTCAACCTAATTATTCCACAAGCTCCCCTTCCCACTTCTCCTTCACGGCAGCCTCCTTCCCAACCAAAAGGCCACAGCCCACAACAAACAACCCATCCCTCCTACCCCACCCTCGCCCTAAAACTCCCCTCCCTACTCTCTCTCTCTCTCTCTCTCTCTCTCTCTCTCTCTCTGCGCACAAACAATAGGCCAAGCTCTGCAAATCAATAACAAATTCAGCCATAACTACGTTTGCCAAGTTTGATCTTACTAGCACAAAGAAACAAAAAAAGGAAAAGGACATGATTGCTAGGTTTTAATGTATTAGAGAACTAGGGTATGTTTAGCACTCTTGAGCATATCTTCCACTTTTCGTAAGACTTCACCTTGAATTGCAAATTGGTATTGGAGGAGAAAGATGTTGGGGGAGGCGAGAGATGATATGCTTGATTTTTTTTCAATTATAATATGAATTGACTTAACGAAAATCTTAACGGAATTACACGGAGGTGATAAATTGCTATACTTTATACAGTTTAGGTGATTAATAATTAAAATTAAAAGTTTAGTTGGTAACCGCTGCTCTTATAGAAAATCTAAATTTAGAAGATAAGGATGGTGTTGATTCTGTTACGAATGATGACCATGAATCTATTGTCCAAGTTGATATTATAGAGCGTTGAGAATGTGCCATGGTAAAGGAGAATTTGATAGCACTTGAAAAACCGTATACCGCTATTATATTTTTCTATAACATTTCTGATTGCTGTCTATGTGGAATCATGTGTATGTGAAATTTGTTTGTCTGTATGTACATCAATATAAGTTTTTTTTTTTTTTTTTTTTTTTTTTTTTTTTTTTTTTTTTGTTTGGATGATTTTTAATATTTTTTTACTTCTCTTATGAAATTTTCAAAAAGGATAATGTTTCTTCTTTTCGGAATACCATTTCTCAATTGCTTCCAAATTTCGATGACAAAATGTATTTTTAAGAAGGTAGATAGTCTGATATCCAAATTGTGCTAGCTTGTGTCCCTCTTCCGTTCCCTCTCTATTGGTTGAGTTCATCTACATTCGTATCGATCCGTATTTTAACCAAGGACGGCCTTCTAGGTCCTCAATAGCCCTTGTATTTTGGTTGGCTATCACATGTTCATGTGTTTTTCCCATCTTCCACACACAAAAAAAGGAACTCAAAAAAAAAATTCAACGGTTCTAGCCAAGTGGAAAAGGGCCTTAACTTGTAGACTAGTGGCCTCAAGTTTGAACCCTCATGACACCATAGTAATGTGTGTATGTGAAATTCCCCTCTCCTCTAATTTAGACTATTGCTAATGCTAAAAAAAACACTCTATTTTAGCACTAAAACAACTACACAAGCAAGAATAGCTATCACAAATTCACAAGCAACAATACCAATAAATACACATGAAATGTCAAGACTACCCCTCATTTATGTGCATTTAGTGCTGATTTTGCTTATGAAGTTGTGATGATGGCATTCTCACTCATGGTACCTGTTTTAGTCAAAGAAGGGTTCCAAAGGAGGATGGATAATTTTTCAGTATCTAGAAGAACAATTGTGATAGACATATGTTTCATGAGGAAGTCATAAAATTAAAATTAAAACATATGTGCTAAAATAAGCCAAGGCACTTGTATCACAATATTATTTCTGTATCATTAAAACATATGGAAATGAACTCTCCAAAGCTCTCTGCTCTTTATATGTTGAGCAAAAGCATCTCCAACAAGTACTGTTAAATAAATTGCCAACTAAATGCAACAAAGATGTTTAATTAAACATATATATAATATTTTAAGGTACCTCTTGTGTAATTTTCAAAATCTACCATCCTAGGCCATTATGAAGATGATGAGTTGCCAAATCTCTGTTTCCATTCACATCTCCGCTCTCATTAATCCTACTCAAATTGTAAGCCCCAGCACTCACCAAATTGTAGTTTTGAGCCACTTCTTGTTGTTGCTGTTGTCCCTCAAGAAAATAGAAGCCACCATTGAAAAGATCCACCTTGGAGTTTGACATAGAAATATTATTGGCATTAAGAACTGTGTTCATTTGCTCATTGTTAGAACCATGCTGCAGATTGGTGTTTGAAGTGTTGTGATGTTGCTGCTGTTGTTGAGAAGGGTCTTCTTCTTGTCTAGTCATGGAGTTCTTCTCCCCCTCAGTCTCCCTATACTTGTTGAGGTACCCTTTCAAGGGTCCTACGTAATTCTCAAATCCCAGGGTTGTCATGGCCCAAAGAAGGTCATCTCCATTGATAGTCTTCCTCTTCTCCCTCAGGCACTTGTCAGACGCTTCGCCCGTGATGAAGCTTATGAACTCAGACACACACTCCTGGACGGTTTCCTTGGCCTCCTTTGAGATCTTGGCATTTGCAGGTAGGGACTTCTTCATGATACGGCTCACGTTAGCAATGGGGAGGAGCCTGTCTTGATCTTTGGAAGAGCCGTCTGAGACATTCCCAGACAAAGGGCTTCCAACCGGGCTGGTTTGGTTTCTTCTTCCACTCATAGAGTTAAGTTCAGAGTGATTGTGTGAAATAGAAAAGGGAAATGCAAGTGAAGGAAAATGTGTACTGGTTTTTCTTTTTCTTCTTTTTTCTTTCTTGTGACAAGTGTTTGTTGTGGAATCTGAGGGGAAGAGTTTGGGGTTTTAAAGCTAGCAGAAGTGGGGGAAAAAGGAAGCAAAATATAGATTATTGTTTATTTTATGTTTGGTAAAAAAAAATTAAATAAAAAAGAGAGTGGAGAGGCGGTTTGATGTGGACAAAAAAGAAAAACAAACACTGGGAGATTAGAACAACTGCAAAGGATGGTGTGGGAAGGTGTGGAATCTTTGGAGGAAGAAGGAAAAAAAAACTACGTGTGGTGTTAAATAATAACAAAAGAAAATCAATAATGAATTGATACTGTGACCTTTTCTGGTATGGAAGTTCCATGGGACCAAGAAGAAGAATTGGAGGTAGGACATGAAAAATAAGCAAACTCTTCCCAAATATATGTATTGGTTCTCCTTTAATCTGTTTGATTTTCATTTGTTTGCTATATGCATTGCAGGTCCTTTTCTCCTCTACCTTTGACTATAATTTAAAATTCAAATGGAATGGCAATGGAAAAATATAAAGCCTGCACGGGAGACCTTAAATTTGTTTGAACATGTCCAATAGGTGCAGTGTGTAATAAGCTATCACTGCCGGAACTGACCTCAACTTCAATTTCTTCCCGGCATGTCTTTCTTAACCTACAGTTTGATCTCAACTACTTAATTAGAAATTTATATATATATCGCTTGTGTGCACCTCTGCATCCGAGGTCACATGTTCGATTTTCCCTAAACATTGGTTGTATAAAAATAAAATAAAAATAAAGAGAGCAGAACCCATTGCGCTGATATACAAGTCACATTGCCTCTTTTCTCAAGTGTTATTTGCTTGTATTGAATTAATTAATTAATTACTTGCCTCTCTACCATTGACACTCCCTCCATCTACCCTATGGTTGCTGAACCAATAAGTATAAAACACCTAAGTCTAGCAGTTGAGAACCCCAACTGTCTTAAGGCCTCCTGGGAAAAAAAAAACCTTTTCTTTTAACAGGGATAACACTGTTTTGCTAATCCTGACCAATAATACAATGACATGTGGAAAATTTATCTCATGTGTCATTGTGTTATAGGCTGGAAATAGCTAAAAGTGCTACTTCGTTGTATGAGAGTTTCTCTCTTTATTGGCACCAACCAGTGCACGTAACACATCAATGTGCGCGACAGTTTACACGCCTTGTTGTCAACCAAGGAATCAGCCACATCATCAACCAGTTGGCCTTGTCTCTAGCTAGGCCCTTCTTCAGTGCTAAGTAACAAATATAGGTGGCATATATCCTGAATAAAAGTTTTGGTACATTCATAGGAGCCAGAAACCATCCCATGTTCCTGTCTTCAACAATCTTTGGAGATATTTTGTTGATCAATTTTAGACTTCAATTTACTGACCATAATAAAAATAAAAAAACTGAAAAATCTTTAGACTTCAATTTATACCAATGGATCATGGAAATATCTTCTGTTCTTCTGTAATGGAGGACTTGGTATCTTTGTGCGGCTTAAAAAGGCAAAGGAAAAATAGGGAGGCGCATATAATGCTTAGCTTAGCCCTCTTCCTCTATGTCTTTCCAAGATTCCCTCTTGTCACATCTATAGACGTAAAGACTATCTTCTGCCTGCCACTCTCAATCTCTCAAGGCAAGCAATTGGATCCCTCTAATCTCAGTTTAATTCAGTAGCTTCCTCCTAATTAGTTAAACTTGCCTCTTAGTAGAGCTCTTTGTGCACGTTTAAGATTTTTCTTATTGTGTACAAAGGGTTAGTAGCTCAAGTAGTTAAGAGCAGTTACTCATACATCCGAGGTCATGCTTTTTTTATCACGTGTTCATCCGCTATTCCTTACAATTAAAGATTATTACTTATTGGAAATGAGTGCTCAAACTAATTAAGTCCAAATTACATCCAAATTACACAGTTTATCATGTAAAAGGATTGTAATTTAAATAGTTAAGAATATTTACTATTTACTCTAAGTCGTGTGTTCGATTGTCCTGTCTTAATATAGCTTTGATTCTGAAATGTGCGATTCTGCAGTCTCCCAATCCATCATATTAAATTTAGCAAATGATTGCTTGTACTTGCTTAATTAGTTTAATACATTACTATACCTGTCGTCCCTTTTCTGTTCTTGGTCAAGTAATTGTATTTTAATTTGGTTCAGTTCATGGATAATCACCACCTATAACTTTTAAAAACAGTATACCTTACAATAAAAATCTGAATAAACTAAATAATAAGCATAAAAATACACTCAATAAATACCTTTTGATCAGGCTTGCGACAAATGGCTTCTTAAGGAACCGCCTCTCTACCTATATGCCTCCTCTCTGTAATTTTGGACATGTCTATGTGCACGCTGACTCGGTGACTTGCAGTCCCGCTAGTCCCGCTAATGAACTGAAAAAATAATACGAGTTCTAAGATTGATTAGTATACGAGAGTTCATTATTTTATATTGGTTTTCTCCATCATTCACACGACAACTATAGCAGCTAAAGATTAGGTAATAGGGCTTGACAATTAAGGTTGCAGCAGGATCAATCCTGCATTATATTAAGCTAATTTGTACAAACACAAATTTTAAGCTCTATAATATATCAGATCACTTGTTGGGTCAATATGTCTCGTAAAATCCAAACGGTACGTAAGATATAGCCCAACACAAGAATTCTATAATGAGAACCTTATATATGGCTCTTAGGTAAGGTTCTATCTTTTAGCCGTTGAATCAAATTAATTAGCTTGATTCAACAGTTAAGAAATAAAACCTTACCTAAGGGCTATGTATAAGGCCTTCACTATAAAATGACTCTAGCCCGAGAAGGTTATCCTCAACCCAAACGTTTACAAACAGTTAAGCGAGATTTAAACATGCATGATCGCTCTGCCCACTAAACAATTAGCCACCCAATAAATATGAGTCATTCAATTGAATTACATCGTCCTCCCCCTAAGCCAAACGGCTAGCCGGCAAGATGAGCGGGGGATAAAGAGGCTCAAATCAATTCGGTGACACACGCCACATGCTAACCCACAATATAGAGCAACCAAGCTCAGCGGAAACAATATAAATAGCCAAGACTATGAAGTACTCTATAATTAAGCTAATAATGAAGCTTATTGGGAATCTATTTCCCATCAATTATTTGAAGAAAAACAAGATGATTTGGCACCATCCGGAAAATTAAAAAGCAAGAAACCTATCATTTTCAAATTGTCCAAGTCAACATCAAAGAGTTTGTCATCCTACGGAGAACATGCAAGAAGACTGTCAAGTCATTTTAAGTTTGGGAGGTTACACTATATATAAAAAAAATATATAAATTAAAAAAAAAAAAAAAAAAAAAAAAAAAATAAAATATGAAATAGACTTTAGAAACACACCCAAACTCCATTTACAACATAACAAAAAGAATTTTAACTTCTTTTAAATTACAAAACTGAAAAACCCAAAACACTCAATAGGGTATCAAAGTAATTTAATAATCAAAATTAAATTCAATAGGACAAGCTATCATTTTTTGGATTTTTTTGGGGTTTTTTTTATAGAAATAAAATGGTGTAAGATTTATCTATATTATTAATGCTAAGAATAAGTATATAACTAAATATCTCTTTTAATAATGCCCCGACATGTTTTGACCATTAAAAGAAGAAAAAAAAGAAAAGCATATGAGCTAGACAGAGAGAAGGAAAATGTCTTGGCAGCTCGTGAGCCAACAAGGCTGGAGTGCTTTTCAAATCGTGTCCGGTTCTTTTCATTTTGGCTTGCTTAATGGCAGTATGGGAATGTTAATTCTCACAAAAATTAAATGGAGTACCGGTTCATCAATATGTTCTCCACCTTAGAAGAACATTGTACCCAAGGCAAGTCGAATTTCGAATGGGAATTAATCTCACTCTTCGGATGTGATGACATTTTGTGGTATTTATCAAAAAATATATCCTCTACCTGAAGGCTAAAAAAAATATTTAGAAAATGTATACTTAATTAAACTGTGGACTGGCGATATTTATCATCCGTTTTCAATTTTGTAAAACAAAAAATAAAACTTGTTTTTTTAGTAAAAAAAAAAAAATGTTAATATACATATTAACAGTTAAAAAAAAAAAATTGCAAACCAAATGGATGGTCACTTTACAGATTTTTTTATTTTGGATCAGGATGGTTACTTTACAGTTATTTCTTGCATACGTTATTGTAAAAAAGATTTATTTGTGGGTCCGTAAAAAAGAAAAAGGCAAAAAAAAAGGTTATTTATTGGAAAATAAAAAGTACTTTGAAAGGTTGACTTTGTGTTGTCGTGGTTCTCCCGCCGCTAGTTCTGACTCTCCAGAGAAAAACAGCCCACCCCCCTTCTCGTTTCCTCCCTCCTTTCCTCCTCTCTCTCTCTCTCTCTCTCTCTCTTCGATCACTTTTTAGAGAAGAAGAAGTAGAAAGCCTCTTTTACCTTGTACTCTCTCTCTCTCCCTCTTTCTCTTTCGGTCCTTCTGGGAAAGTCTCCCGTATTTCCCCAAATCTCAGGTGGTAGATTTATGGATTTGAGATGCAAAATTGGAGCGTGGGAGTTAGCCAAGTTTTTGAAAGTTATCAAATTTCCTGCAATTTGGGTGAATTCTCAGCCGTCAGATCGATTAACGCCTTGGAGTAATCTTCCCAAATAACACCTAAGTATCGGATTTCATATATATAAAGTAAGGTACTTTTGATGATGCTATCTTCATTCATGTTAATCTCGGGTCTCTCTTCTTCTTTTTTTTTTTTTTTTTTTTTTTTTTTTTTTTTTTTTTGTTTGAGTGAGTTTTTTTTTTTTTTTTTTTTTTTAGCTTTTTTTTTTTTTCTATATAGAGTTTGAACTCTGTGCTTGAAATTCTGCTCTTTTATATGGATTTTTTTTTAAAACTCATTGAAGCCTTTATATGCAGTATAATTATGTGTAAACGCAACCCATTCCTTTTTTTTTCTCCCACAAATCTTAATTTTAAACCACGACTTGCTTTTACTCACACTCGTTGTGTATTTATTCTGTTCAAGAATTTTGATTATGAAGTGAGAAAGCTTTTGGATTTGTAATTTTATGATCACTTGCATGCCATGTCTCCGAGAAATCTATATCTCTGAGTTTTTGGTATGTTGTGTGCAAGTTATAGACTTGTCCTGGTAGCAAAATGACTTGGACCGAAATTTTTTTTGACATCATTTTGTTACTTGGCTTGAGAAGACTGTTGCTTCTATATGTTTATGTAGGAAGATGTCACGGAGGCGGGCTAAGTCTGGTGGTTGGGCTGCCTTTGACCTTAAGCAGCGCCAGAAACAAGGCCTTGAGCCTCAAACTGACACGGACCATTTCCCACCTATACTGCATCCTTGCGAAAACGTATCAAGGAATAATGACCTTTCAGGCAGGCCTTTCTCTTGTGTACTCCATCCTGTAGATTTTCCAACTTCGACAGAGAATAGGGATGGCAAAAGACCCTTATTATATGGTGATTCTAGTGGCACTTCCATGGAAGATAATAGATCTACCAAGAAGAAGATCATGGATCTTTACCCTTGGGCTGACGATGGCTTGATTGAGGATATTATGGCTGCAGTGGGTGATGATATTACTAAGGCCTCAACATTATTGAAAGCAATGGTTTCCCCCAGCAGCTTTGAAGAGAATAAGGAAACTGACATTTCAAAAATAAATTCCAATTCAGATATTTATCAAATTGATCAAACAAAGCATACAAGTTTTCCTCCAGAATCTGCTGCTGACATAGCTGACCTCAACTCTACTTTTGAGAAATGTCTGGAAGAGAATAACATTGAATTGTTAAATGCCCATGATTTCTGTGGGAAAAAGCTCCCTAATGATGCTGCAACTACGAAACTAACTCTGGGGAGTTTGGAGTCAGTACCCGTTGAACCTGAGTGGGAAGAGGATGATGTTTACTTGAGGCATCGAAAAGATGCATTAAGAATGATGAGGTATGCATGCTGTTCATGAATTTGCAGGATCTCCTATTAGATAAGGATCTGTTTTTGCATACTCTATGGTAGCATTGAAATTTTCCTTGTCTTAAATAAACAGGTCAGCATCTCAGCACTCTAAGGCTGCCACTAATGCCTTTGTAAGAGGTGACCATTTTTCTGCCCAACGACACTCAAACAAGGCTCGAGAGGAATGGTTGGCGGCTGAAAGCCTTAATAACAAGGCAGCCAAAAAAATTTTAAATATCAGGAATAGCAAAAATGATGTATGGAAACTGGATCTACATGGTCTTCATGTATCAGAAGCAATTCAAGCCCTGCGTGAACACCTGCAGCGAATTGAAACCAAAGTTCTATCTAATCATTCAGTGTCACCAAACAAAGTTAGGATGGAAAAGAGGATTATACGTTCTTCGTCACTTGAGTCTTTTAATTGTATGGACACAGAGAAATTGGATCAACAAAAGGCACCATCAACACAAAGACCAACATCCTTGCAAGTTATCACAGGTATTTTGTTTAATTTAACGCTGTTTATAGTTTTATATGACATAATAAACAAAATCGCTAAGCATTTAAAAGTATATGTTTGCTGCTTTTCGTATGCTTAAGTACCAATATTTGAATACACTTTAAATGACCTCATTTATCAATATGAATTGTCGTTGAGTAATCCTTAGCTAGCATTACTGCATGAATTTCTTGCAGTAAATTTGTGTGTGATTTTGTGGTAATTAGTCAGTTTTATAAAAAAATTTTGGTCAAAAATTATCTTCATGTCTCAAATCCTAGTTTTTGGATTTTATACTTTATGTTGACATAGGATTATTTAGGACAAACTTGTTTGTTTTTTTGGCCTTTTGTTTTTTGTTTTTTGTTTTTTTCTTCATGAACAACTTATTCAATGGGATCAGGGTTCCTTTCCTTCCCTTGTAGAATTAGGATTCCAGTGAAGGCAACTTTTAAATAAACACATAAGGGAATCACTTAACCCCAATTGAATAAGTTGAGCTAGATTCTGATCATTACAATGTCTTGTTTAGAGTTAGGATGGGAATGTGTTACTCCTAATTGGCTAACAGTTATAGTATGCAACTGAGTTCTGTGTTTGTATTTGCAGGTATAGGTAATCATAGCCGAGGACAGGCTGCACTTCCAACAGCTGTGAGAAGTTTCCTCAACGATAACGGGTGATGCATCTTTCCTCTGTGCAAATGCACTTATAATTGACAGAATGGATCCTATTTTTCTTTAGTTTCTTGATATGTTTGGGTCTAATAAGCTAGCAGTGGTATAGTTTAGTTAGTTTGTGTAAATGATGAAATTTTTTGTATTGCAGATATCGTTTTGAAGAGTTGAGGCCAGGTGTAATCACTGTTCGACCCAAGTTTCGTCATAGGTGATTCATCAAGTAACCAAATCAGTGATGATGTAAAATATGTTATTGCAGAACAGAGTCTTCTGCACTTAATTCTTTAGACTAATTCATGCCCAATAGAAATCAGGCAGTTTCCTTCTCGTTATTGGAAACATATTTATGCGATCAGGTGTAAAGATTTAGTTTTGTATGATTAATAAGTAAGATACTTGTATCAGAAGTTATGTGTTGAGTTTAAAGTAAATGCATCTCATTTCTAGATATCGATCCCCTTGCCGGGTACCAAGTACCATCCAGGTGTTGGTAGTAGTAGAGACGGTGGTGTTGGTGGTGTACACTGTTGTTTTCTTTTCTTAAAATTCTCGTTTATGTTGTAATTTTAGAAATAACAACTCTTTATATGAAATTTAAAGTTGAAATTTATAACTTCTAAATTCTAAGTTTATTTCTCACATGTAGTCTTTCTTTATGAATACAAACAAGATAATTGGCATGTGTCAATATAAAAAGGAAAATGCTAGAGTCACCAACTTTGGGCACCAACTCTCTAATAGAGCGTGGGACTCGGTGTATTGGTGGGCTCCACCTCTATTAGAGAGTTGGTGCCCAAAGTTGGTGCCTCTAGCACCACTGATATAAAAATTCTGACTTTTATCCAGATTTCAAGTTTATTTCTCTCGTTCAAGTGCATAGTAAAGAGTTAAAGCCTTAATATCACAAAATGTCTCTAAGGTTTACGAAACTATCAGATTTTTTTTTTTTTTTTTTTTTTTTTTTTGGTGTTCATCATCGTCGGTCAAGGTTAATAAGATATGTTTTTTTTTAATGATAGTTTTATATACCCTTTGGTGATATTATAAATAAAATAAAACTATTAAACGGGGGGAATAAAAAAGAAAAAAAAAAAAAAAAAAAAAAAAAAAAAAAAAAAAAACCTACCAAAGCTCAATGTTTTTTTTTGAGGTTCAAAACAAAACCAAAACATAAGCACTGAACTAAATTGTTCTTTTTGGACACCGAATCTTTGCAGTCTCACAAATTTCTTGGCCTGACACGTAAGCGTGGAAGTGTCCAAAGCAATCTCATGCTTACAAACAAAAATACCTTTGTGGCGCGACACGGCCCGCGAGAGTTCTCGCAACCAATGAGGAGCCTCCGTTCTCCAAAACACTCATCCTCCCAATTGCCACGTGTCCTCCCCACCTCCACCCCTTTCCCTCCCTTTTCTTTATTTCTGTTTCGCCCCTTCACAAAATAACCTTATTTTCCTCATTTTCATCTTCCTCCCACTCCAGCAGACTTTCTGTCTTCTTCTTCTTCTTCTTCTTCTTCGTTCTCTTTCTCTCTCTGGCCATGAAAATTGGGGCTTAGGGTTTGATCAAATTCTAGATTCTTTCCAACAATGGCTACTTGCTCTCTACCTATTCCGGAACTCACCTTTCTCTCACCGCAAACCACTCCCAAACGCCGCCTTTCTGTTTCAAGAGTTTCTCTTTCTAAAATCTCTCTCTCCGGATACCCGAGGTGTGGTATTCAGTCCCGAATCAGAGCGATTAAAGAGGACGGGCTTGTAGTTGAAGAGAGGGAAGCCGAATTGATCAAGAAAGTGAATGGCGTGGAGTTGAGTGGAAATGGAGCTGGTGTTAGTACTAGTGGTAGCAGTTACGGGAGCAATGGCTCAGTGAAGAAGTACTCGAATGGCAGTGTGAATGGGGTGAGTAATGGGAGCTTGGTGAAGTTCGTGAATGGCAATGGCGTGGCAGCGGAAGTGGTGGAAGAAGTTGAAGTTTTGGAGTCGAAGGAGGAAGGAAGGAAGAAGAATATTGAAGAAATTGGAAAGGAAGATGCGTGGTTTAAGCGAACAGGGCAACCAAAAGTCGAGGTATGATTCCATGATGTTGATTTATTGGTGTTCCATTGGGTTGTCTTTGAGGAAGTGTCTGAACTTGGAAACTAAGTTAGTATTTTGAACTTGGAGTTGGTAAGAAAACTTCAATTTTGAATGTAGATGCGAGATGTCGATATAGGTTTGTGGAATATTGATTGAAACCCAAACTGGTTAGGTTGCACAAACAGAAAAATTATTGATCTACATTTGGAATTTGTGGACTAGAATTGCAATTTATAGTACCCGAGGCTTTGCGACCTAAAATGCAGTTTCAATGCTGTCATGTTACTCCCTATACAAAAAATGCGTCATCTTACTTAAGATGTAGGGAGAAGTTATAAAATTGAGCAACCTATGGGGTAGTGGTTCCAATGGCATAGTAAGATGATATTTTTCTTATTACTATTTTAGAGATCATAATCTTTCCATTATTTTTTTCTCTGTACTTTTCATTAGGGTTACAAATATTACCATTTTCGGTATCTGTTCTTTTGGTTGATTGCAACCCTTAATTGTTAGGGTTTAGGGTTTCAATTCTAGCCTGAATTGTTTTATATAGCATTCAAGCAGTATCTAGTAAGGAAACAATCATTGACAAAGTATTCATAGTAATACTGATGGTTTAAGTTACTCTTGAACTGGCCCGATTTTATGGTATGGGGATGGGATGTAAGGTGGTTAACAAGAGAAATAGAAACTGAAACAAAAGTGGTTCAGGAAAATCTTTTTAAGGAGATCGTTGATCTTGATAGAGGTCCAGTTCAGGCTTTAATGATAAATAGATGCTTCTAGTACTTTATTGCAAACAATATTGCGTGTAAAGTAGCTTCATGCAAAGATTTCGAGTTTGCTGTATAATATTGAGATGGCTTAGTTTTCTAATTTTATAGGTTGCTTCCTTTGTATTTGAGTTTTGGTATGTGCACATGCGTGCCATATTATTATGGTACTATTTGGTTTTTGCAGGTTTCTGTTGCACCTGGTGGCCGTTGGAGTAGATTCAAAACTTACTCGACAATTCAGAGGACCTTGGAAATATGGGGATTTGTTCTAACATTCCTCATAAAGGCTTGGTTGAACAACAGAAAATTCACTTATAAAGGTTAGTCACTTCCAGTACAATGAAATTTTAAAAAGTCAAATGCATAAATTCTTCATTTTTACTTTCCAAGTGAGAAATAAACCAAAAATGTAAGAAGTATTTCAAACAGGGAAGTCCTTGCAAAGTGCATGTAATAACAGTTGTAGAGACTTATTCCCACATTCTATAAATGCTTTCTAATTCTACAATATATTAGATATTGAAGAGGAACAAGCTATTCAAGTTGGCAGCATTCACCCCCACGCTTTTTAGATATCATTTTGTGAAATTACGTATGACATTTAAAGAAACTGAGGGTAGCAGTGCTGTGGCAGCATCCATGTCATATGGGCATTGCCATGGAAAACACTCTAAAAAAAGGATGGGGTTCTGCCTTTGTGGCAGTGCTGACTCCCCCATGCAATATCTAGAAAAAGACAAACAAAAAATGATGGATGGGCTGAGCAGTTTGGGTATGATAATAACACTGCCTGATAGTTTTGTTTTTTGTTTCTCATAAAAGAATGGCTCACAGCAATTAAGTCTTCTCGGCATAAATTGATTTTTGTTGGAATCTAGAATCTTTTATCTAGGCATCCATCTTTAAGGTAGCTGGACTGTGTGGTATTTGGTGCTTGCATCTAATTTAAGGAAAACGAATGTTCAGGGGGAATGACAGAGGAAAAGAAAACCTTGAGGCGTAAGGCCCTTGCCAAGTGGTTGAAGGAGAACATTTTGAGATTAGGTCCAACATTCATCAAAATTGGCCAGCAGTTCTCCACAAGAGTGGACATTCTTGCTCAAGAATATGTTGATCAATTGTCAGAACTTCAGGTTGGAAATGCTTTAATTCAATGTCATTGAGATTGCATTATTCCTTCTGTATGCTTCTGTTCTTGTATCCTACTCCTAATGTGTAACTCTGTTAATTTCTTCCTGGTCAACAATTATTTGTTGGACATGAAGCCTTGCACTTGAGATGTGTTTTTATTTATTTATTTCACTCTCTTTGTTTAAAAGTTGGCCATGCAAGAAGATGGGATTTGTTAGGTGATAAACATAGATTTCTCCACCTTCTTACGTGCCTGGGTTGTGGCGCCAGGTGTTTTAATAAATAAACTTACTTATCAAAATTTGAATGGAAAAATTAGAGCTTTAGAGAAGGTAGAAGAAGAAATCACATTTTTATTTTCAGTACTTGATGACCTAAAATTGCATTTTGCTTAATATGGCAATCTAATAATTTTTGTATGGGTTAGTACTATACAGTGCTGATATATTATTACACATTTGACTCTAAGCATTCCGAATATGTAACTACATCATGAAATATATGTTTTTTTTTTAATCATGTAAACTAGCTTAGTGTCTAACTTTTATCCACGTTTGACTCTGAGCATGCCGAATATGTAACAACAACGTATGTTTTTTTAATCAACTAAACCTAGCTTAGCGTCTCAAATTTTCCCATTTGTTTTCTTTCGTTTCTACTTTTTATATTATACTATTTATCCAATCAGCTATTTAAAAGTAGAGGCAATTTCGTTTTTTTCTTATCCTTTCTCAAACATGCTCAGTTGCCTATCTGTAAATTGTTGATTCTTAAGGCATAACTAAGTCACAGTTTAATTTCAGGATCAAGTTCCTCCTTTCCCATCAGATACAGCTATTTCTATTGTTGAAGAAGAGCTTGGTGCTCCTTTGAAAGATATATTTGATCGGTTTGACTATGAACCAATAGCTGCTGCTAGTCTTGGTACTTCTTATTTCATTTCTATGATTTCTGACACTGAAATTTGTGCAATCAACATATTAATATTCCTTTTTCTTTAAAAGGAATGAGAAATCAGAAAATGAACCTATAGCTTAATTGTTTTTTGGTTATGAATTTGATAAGAGATGAAATATGAGAATGTGGTATCATCCCTTATGCAGGTCAGGTCCACCGTGCAAGATTGAAGGGACAGGAAGTTGTTGTTAAAGTACAGAGGCCTGGACTGAAGGATCTTTTCAATATTGATCTTAAGAACCTGAGGGTCAGTTTTTCATATTGGCTTACGATTCTAGATTAGTAACTAATTCTGGGTTTTTTTAATGTTTTATATTTGCTCACAAGAAGATTGGAACCTAGGATCTACCCTCACCCTACCCATCCATGCCAATTGAGCTAAGGTCATGGGCAATGCTCGGGGTAATTTAGGTTATCAATGATTTATCTTATCATGGTTGGATTCCTTTTTATGTTTTTTTCCCCACTTTGATTGACTTGCCAAAGTTGTGAATTTCCATTTTTTGTCTTTGTTGGCATACATGAATTTACTATGTGAACTGTATCATTAGAAACTGATAACGGTCTTGCTACTCAGTTTTGTTCTCTTGTGTGTATGTTCTTGTTTTACTTTGTTGTACATGAAACACAAAAGATTCCTCTTGATCTCATGAAGGTTATGGAAATTCTGATGAGCTTCGACATATTGGTCATTTTCTTTTCCAGGTAATTGCAGAATATCTTCAAAAAATTGACCCAAAGTCTGATGGTGCAAAGAGGGATTGGGTTGCTATCTATGATGAGTGCGCAAATGTCTTATATGAGGTATTGAGATCCCCCTTGATTGCTTTAACCTTTTCATTTGTAATACAGTTTTCGTATTACTATTTATTTAGTAGATGGGTAGCTAATAACTTTGAAGTTTTCCAGGAGATTGATTACACCAAGGAAGCTGCTAACTCTGAACTATTTGCAAGTAACTTCAGAAACATGGATTATGTTAAAGTCCCAACAATAGTATGGGAATACACTACACCACAGGTTTAAGCTTCCAGCAATAATTAATTTTTAGCTGGTAGAACATTAACAAGTTTGTTATTATGATTGTCTTTCTAAAGTCCAACTTCCTGCATTATTATTATTAGGTTCTGACAATGGAGTACGTCCCAGGGATCAAAATTAACAAGATAAAAGCTATAGATCAATTGGGCATTGATCGGCAAAGGTCAATATAATTTCATGTCTTATATATCCTGGTTAAAATCATGTTAACATGACCTCTTCTTATCACTCCTGATGCTTCTTATATCAATTTGAACTTCCTCAGGTTGGGTCGATATGCTGTTGAATCATACTTAGAGCAAATTCTGTCTCATGGATTTTTTCATGCCGATCCTGTGAGTTTTTGCTGTTTTATTCAATTTTTGGTGCTCACACATGTTTATGATGTCAATAAAAGTGGAATTTCATATGGAGTTTGAAGATTAAAAAAAGAAATCCCTCCAGTGGATTTTACTTGCACAAACCTCACCTCATACCAAGTAGAGGGCTGTGAGGGACCAACTTTCATGCTATTTTAGGTGTGAACGATGTGAGCATGGACACGAATAGTTTTGGTTCTATTGGCATAATAGAAGTGCAAAAAAAAGAAAAAAAAAGAAAAAAAAAGGTTGAAGAAAAAAGGGCGGAGCAGAAAAGCAGTATAGGGTCATAGCATCGATGGGTATAATGGCAAGGAGGTGGTGGTTCCAATAATAGGCTACAGCAACATCTGGTGGTAGTTGAAGAGATATGCCTGATTTTCTGTCAATAACTAATGGGGCAGTGGTATGGTAAAAGTACGGTAGCACCGATGTTGGTTTTATTGTTGGCTGAGATAGTGGTTATGTTTGTGCGGGTCCCAGGTTAGTCTTGATAGTGCTTTTGGCACTATGAGAGGGGGGTTTTTGCTTTAAAATTTCCATCTCTATTTGTTGCCTTGTATTTAATAATTAATACTGGGAAAACCTCACAAGTGTGATGTGGATGTGGATGTGGATGTAAGAGGAGTACCACTCCTAATCTATGGTAATAGTATTTGACATTATGCCCTCCTGTAGTTCCATTCTCACTGTGATTGTTCACTTACGCATCCTCAAGGAAAATACTAAACATGTCTGCTGTATTGTGTAGTCCAAAATGCAATCCCTGAGACAATTGTGTCATAAGAGGAAAGAAATAATGAGCATAATACTTAAACGAAACAGGTCGTTCTTAGATGCATAGGTAATCCCTCATGGCTGTCACATTGGAGTAATAATGATTAGATTCATGTTCTCTAATCTCCTAGCTGTAATATAGCCCATAGTGAGCTTTTCCGATTCCCACTTTCTCAAATTTATAGGGATCAATATTTATGTTGCACACGAAAAAGCTGCAGCGTTCCTGTTTCTTGATTACATATACTAGCATTTAATATCACCTGCCAATGTGTAACCACAACTTTGTTTTATCCTTGATGCAGCATCCTGGAAATATTGCCGTGGATGATGTCAATGGTGGAAGATTGATTTTTTATGATTTTGGAATGATGGGAAGGTATTTCCTTCTGTACTTCCTAATCTACAATTGACCAATAACCACTCTGAAGCTTTTATTTATTTCTGAATGTATTTTTCATATTTGTATCTTGCAGTATCAGTCCAAACATTAGAGAAGGTTTGCTAGAAACATTTTATGGAGTTTATGAGAAGGATCCAGATAAGGTTTTTTAATCGTTTCCTTTAGTTTTAATATTTGAAGGATAGTAGCCTCCGATCATGGTTAAGGCTATGAAATTACTAAATTAACTTGAATTAATTATACCATGGTTCCATTTTGTGTCTATGATCCACCAATTGATGGAAAGTATTTATACTGGTGCAGGTCCTTCAGGCAATGATTCAGATGGGTGTTCTTGTGCCTACTGGAGATATGACAGCTGTGAGACGAACAGCACTATTCTTTCTTAACAGGTGCTTTCGATAGAGAGGAAACAGAGAATTTGAATATAGCATGGGTCCCTTTTTCGCTTATTAATATTTTTGTTTAGTGGTTTGTTTTTGGGTTAAAATTTTAAATTCCCTGATGTTTGAGCAATTCAAGAGCTACTTGGCCAATAATGCTTCTGTGGCAAATCAGAATTATATAAATATGACTGGTAGTGCTACATAAACTTGCAACGTGCAACATAAGACCAACTATATCATCTTTTGGTTTGAGTGGAGTTTTTGTTTAGGTTGGTATGCTGTCATGCTTGCATCAGTCATGAACGAACGATTCTATTATTTCTGTTGTTGTAAATTGTCTTATGGGCTGGGGCGTAATTTTCATTGACTGACAGCCAGTTATCCTTGGATGTAAGCAAGATGTTAGGTTAAAACATACCTTGTTTACTTTGATTAGTGATTCCAAAGTGAGAGGTAGATAAGTCTCAGCGGAACAAGTTTCAAATCTTTACTCTATTTCTTGAATTCTTTTCTGAATGCTCAAATTTTGCAGTTTTGAAGAGCGTCTTGCTGCACAGAGAAAAGAGAAAGAAATGGCAACAGCGGAACTTGGGTTTAAAAAGCCATTGAGCAAGGAGGAAAGGATAGAGAAAAAGAAGGAAAGGCTTGCTGCAATTGGTAATTCACCTGTTTTGAAATCTAGTATCCATGATATGGCTCTATACCTGACTATAGTTTTGGAATTTCGCAACTAACTATTTGATTTGGAGGCTCAGCTCAGTTTGCAATCAATAGCATGATAAGCATGAGAGTTTAAGTCAAGTCCTGCATTTAAAGGCATTTTTTTGCCAATAGAAATAATTGTATATAGCTTTACAGTGTCCAGCTTCTTGTTTAATTTAGTAATAAGAACTGCTTTCGAGTGGCTGATCATTTATACTGGGACCAATTCATGGCATGTCTAGTTTGAGACAGAGTCAGGAAAGTCTCTAAGATCAAACAGTAGTTTAAAAGACTTCTCAGTCCATATGTATGTATAAGTTAGTATGTAATGTGACCCGCTTACTTTATTTGGTTTACAATTGAATAAATAAATTAACGAACACTGGATCCTCTATTCATATCTCAAATATTTTCTGATTTGGCTAGACTTTATTCTTTTTAGTTCCTTATTGAGTAAAGTCCAAATAATATTTTGGGGTTTTCCCTATCTATGGCCTACAGATATGAAGTTATGAAACTAGTTATTTAGGCCTTTGGGTAAAGTTCAGCCACCTGGGCTTATTAAAATGATATGTGTGATCAGGGGTCTTATGAGTTAAACGTGTTTACGTACCAAGTTTTCTTGCCTGATTGTGTTAACATTTCTTTTTTAAATTATGTAAAATTTGAGTCTGGGCTTTAACTGTAATTAAGGGTAAGCGGTTTTTGTCCAGTAGCTGGATTTCCCAATCTGAGATTAGTTAGTTGTGATAAGTTTCCACAGAAATTGATGCAACACATATCTTATTGCACGTTTTTCCACTGCATATTGATGCCTGCTACTTGTACCTTGCATTCCTTTTAACAGGGGAAGATTTATTAGCCATTGCAGCAGACCAACCCTTCAGATTTCCTGCAACATTCACATTTGTTGTTAGAGCATTTTCAGGTAATGTAATAGGAATATGGCGGAGACATTTTTCATAGGAGAAAGAATGTATATATGCATGCATTTTACATTGCTTATTGCACATGTTTATATATCTCATCTCTAATTAGATTTATTTATTCTCTGTTTTCAGTATTGGATGGGATTGGGAAGGGTCTTGATCCTCGATTTGATATTACTGAGATTGCCAAGCCGTGAGTATAATTTTAGGTTTTATATAATTTCAAAGTATTTTCATCGAAACCCTCTAAGGTTGTGCAAGTTTTACTACCCTTTGTTTTTGACAAATCTTGGATGCTCTGCCTTGTAGCTACGCACTGGAATTGCTAAAATTTCGTGAAGCTGGAGTTGAAGTCATTCTAAAGGCAAGCTTGGACCATCTGTATTAAAATGTCTTATAGTACAATGTTCTAATACAAACCACGTATTCTTACACTCAAACTTATAAATGTTCCAGGACCTCCGAAATAGATGGGACAGGCAGTCTCGTGCATTCTATAACTTATTTAGACAGGCTGACAGAGTTGAAAAGCTTGCCGAAATTATTCAAAGATTGGTACCAATTAATTTATTCTGTGCACTAATAATATGACTGAATATTTGTTATAATTTCTCACTTGTGGATGTCCGTGATTTATTTATAGGAGCAAGGCGATCTGAAACTTAGAGTTCGGACTTTGGAATCTGAGAGGGCATTCCAGCGGGTCGCAACAGTTCAGAAGACTGTAGGAAATGTGAGTTCTGCTGGCTCATGATCTAGTGTTGCACATATCATACTTATCTTTTGGGGAATTTGTTTCTATGCATAGTAACCTTTTATGATTTAAATTGTCTTTTGTTTATGCGGTTCCATCAGCTATAGACAAAAGATAGTTGCTAAAGGCTTATTGAGCTTTGGCTCTTTCCTCCCATCCCCAAGCACTAGTGGATTTCACTTCAATGATTTATCAACATTTTCTAAATGCACCAAGTTATTTGGATGATAAGTGTAACATATCTAGATATCAAATATACCAGCTTTCCTAGTAACATTATTGAATGACATTTAAAATGAAGCACTTTGATAGCCATAGAAGAAAGAAAGTTTGGTCACTTTTCTGAGTGTCGTCTTAAGTTCTTAACTAAGTACACATGTACAGTTTCTGTATCTCTCTTATCTGCTACATCTTATGTCAGAATTTTTTTTCAAAATAAAAAAGAAACGTACTTTAGTTATATGCATTGTTTACTTCAACTAGTTGAACAGCTCATTAGACAGAATATTGTGTCAATGTTTGTCTGTGTCATTTGGGAGTAATGGCATGCCCAACATAGGCAGGCCGGGTGAGACAGATGGACTGAAGCAATAGACATGCTTTAATGTGATTAACTGATTTAGTTTTGAATTCAAGCTGTGTGCGGGTAATTAGCTTTAAAGAATTAGTAATTGTACGTGAGAGTAAGCTGCTGTTTAATATGAGTCTAAAGATCTGTATGGTCTTGATAATAAGTTCAATGTCATAAATGATATTAGAATAAGTTTGAAATGGTTATAATAATACCTACTCCATTGATTTTGATCTTCAATATGACTAATTTGCAGGCAGTTGCTGCTGGAAGCCTAATAAATCTTGCAACAATCTTGTATATTAATTCCATTCGAGTAAGCTATCAAAATTGCTTTTGGTATATATGACATCGTGTTGCCTGTAGCCAAATTTTACTTAATGCTCATTTCTGATGCGTTCTATTTCTTTCCAGTTTCCTGCCATTGTAGCATATGTCTTCTGTGCATTTTTCGGCCTTCAGGTTCTCATAGGCATCATAAAGGTAAAGAAGTTTGATGAGCGGGAGAGGTTGATAACAGGAACTGCTTAAACAATTGGTGAGTGAAACTTATTCTATTGATCTTTGTCTCTGAAATTATTGAAGAGTCTTACCACAGTCATCAGAGGAAAAATATGTGGTCCATAAATGATTATTGTTAATTCTTTCAGAAACCAAATAGGCAAATACTGCTGTCCATAAAGGGTTAGATTCTTCGTAGTTGGTCTATTAATGTACAAGAATACTTGTGTGACTGCTATTTGCAACTATACAGTTCTGCTCATTTTATTATCCTATTCTATAGGCAGAGTGAATTGATCTACCTGTTCTTGCTGATAAACATGAAATGCTCCTTATTTTTATTCTCCTCATAATATGTACTGAAACGTTTGCTTTACATATTTTGTGGAACTTTCGGTCCATTTTTTCAATCTGTGATCCAGCTCACAGTTTACAAGTCAACCTTCTGATCCTCGAAGAGAATTAGGATCTTGGGATTACTGTAACACGGTACTTCTACCAACAATATGATTCTGAACTTCCAGCTCGCAGGTTTGTGATGCATGTTTAGATCCCGAACACAGGCTGTTCATCCAAAGTTTAATAAGAGTTGGTTTTATCTCTTTGTTAGGTTAGGTTGGCTATTGCCATTTTCTTGCCATTGTCCCCAAATTTATGTCTCCGCATGAAGATATGTCGTCATTTTTCAGGTTGATGACCGTATAGGGCAGCTTGTAGCCCAAATGTAGAGTTCTTTGTAACAATCTTGTAGCTAAGAGCCTCACAATGGCAGTCTGTGGTCTCCCATCAAAATTTGACGTGGTCGAATGTGCATATTTGTTGTATAATGGTGTATCATGTAGAGTTTTTGTTTTCTTTTTCTATATGTAAGCATGCAATAAGCATGCAACGTATAGCCATAATTGAATAAGAGTGTTCTTACAGTTTTTGAATCCGTGCAGCTTATCATGTAAGCTATAGTTGG